>OY282476.1:22318970-24846470 GCA_958295575.1 Leucania comma | reverse complement strand
ATTCATTCCCAATAGTGGGAATCAATATTGTTGGTTTTAGATTTAGATAAAATATTTTCTGACTGTGTATTTTACAAAACGGGCCGGTGTACTTACCGATTACTGTTATTCTATTGACTTCAGACGGCATCCCCCTTCTACAGGGATAGCAATACTAGTTTCGACCACTCACCGTCCCCTTTTACAAGGACAGTGCAACATTTACGGTGTATTCTAGTACTCTTATTTAGAATCTGATATCCCCTATATACAGGGACAGCAGAACAGAGTAGGACAATAGGATTTAAAATTTTAACATTTAGACGATCTACCCACTGATCAGACAACATGCCTCTTGCACACACGCCCCGCAAGCAAGCAGCACCAGATACTGACTCCCCAGGGGACAAGGAGAGGGCAGGACCCTCTCCTAAAACGACACCCACCCCAAGTGTTCGTAAGAGCATTGGGGAGTGGGAAAGTAGCAAAGTCAGGGACCAAAGGGCAGCTGCATCGACCACATTTATTATGTCACCTAAAAAGCAAGTGCAGCTCCCAGCGGCCCTTCCCAAAGTTGCACCAAAGGTCACACTGTCTCAAACTGCGAGGGAGACGAAGAAGCGAAGCTCTTTAGAGATCGCGGGCGGGTCACAAAAGTCGATAGCTTCGGTTGATAGAGTGACCGAAGGCCGAACCTGGCTTCAGAGAGCAAAAACCCAATTAGGGGAATCACGCAATCTGAAGTCAGAAATTAAGGCAGGTATCACTCTCGCGGTGGACTCCATGTATAGGATTATTAAGGAAGCAGCAGCGGAGATGGAAGCCCTCAAGCAAAAATCTGGCTACTTGGAGGCCAGGGACCCCGTATCCCCCCTCTGTGTTAATGCACGGAGGGAGAATACAGGAGATGTTAACGAAAAGAACAGGACAGAGGATACATTTCTCCTGATTAATAAGATCGAGGTGCACTCCAAGCTGCTAGAGGAAAATAATAAGCGTATGGAGGAGTTAAAAACAGCACTGGAGGAGCGAAAGTCGCAGACAGAGATACTCTCAAACGCAGAGGTGGCTGCGGCCCGGGGTGGGGGTGTGACGTTTGAAAGGCGGAACACACTGCATTCGGTGGTAGTCACCTCGAAAGATGAGACAGAAACTGGGGAGGAAGTACTGGAGAGGGTAAGAAAGGCAGTAGAAGCAAAAGAAGGTTGGGTGAAAGTTGAAAGGGTGAGAAAGGCAAAAAATAGAAAGGTAGTCATGGGATTCCAGACGGAGGATGAAAGGGACAGAGTGAAAGAGAGATTAGAGAGTAATAGCGTCAATCTCACCGTGGAGGCGGTGAAAAACAAGGACCCGATGCTGATACTCAGAGATGTCTTGGCCGTAAATACCGATGAAGACATCCAAAAGGCTCTGAGGAATCAGAATCGGGACGTTTTTCGCGGCCTCCACGACGGGGAGGACAGAATGGAAGTGAGATACAGAAGGAAGACCAGAAATCCGCACTCTGTACATATAGTGCTGAGCACGTCCCCTGAGTTATGGCAGCGAGTCACAAAAAGAGGATATGTTCATGTGGACCTCCAGAGAATTCGGGTCGAAGATCAGACCCCACTCATGCAGTGCACTCGCTGCCTGGCTTACGGACATGGGCGAAGGCACTGTACAGAGAAAGCGGACTTGTGCAGTCATTGCGGTGGTCCCCATTTAAAAACAGAATGCTCGGACTGGATAGCGGGGGGCACGGCAGTGTGTCGGAACTGTGAAAGAGCAAATATGTTGAATAAAGAACATAACGCTTTCAGTTCCGAATGCCCTGTCCGCCGAAAATGGGATGCAATAGCGCGGTCAACCACTGCATATTGCTAAAGGCGCACCAGAGGAAAAAATCGCCTTTAAATTCGCACAGGCTAACCTCCAAAGAAAAAAGCTGGCAACCAACGAGCTGCTATTGGAGGCAGAGAAACGCGGAATTGCTGTGGCACTCTTGCAGGAGCCATATGTCGGTAGCTCAAGAAATATGAGGAGCCAGAGTGGAGTGCGGGTCTTCCAAGACACTGGTACCGGAGATGGGATTGTAAAAGCAGCGATCTTAGTCTTTGACAAAAACATCAAAGTGATACAATACCCGAAACTAACCACGGAAAATATCGCCGTGGTTGGAATCCAAACCAGTGCTTGGGAGATCACACTCGCCTCTATCTATTTCGAACCAGATAAGCCAGTGGAGCCCTACCTTAACCATCTTCGGCAAATTGGCACTGCAAATGGCTCAAAACCGTTTCTAGTTGGAGGTGATGCCAACGCGAAGAGCACCTGGTGGGGGAGCGCGGTGGTTGACCGCAGGGGGGAGGATGTGTGTGGGACTCTCAGCGGGCTCGGGCTGAATATCCTCAATATAGGCGAAACTCCGACGTTCGATACCATCAGGGGAGGACAGCGCATCAGCAGTCATATTGACCTTACAGCATGCTCGGACAACATCCTTGAGCTGGTAGAGCAGTGGAATGTCGACGAAAGCCTCACGAGCTCCGACCATAATGGCATACTCTTTGGCCTTAGATTGGAAAGAGCAAAAGGGGTCCAAGTAGATAGAACGACGCGCATGTTTAATACAAAAAAGGCAAATTGGGCAAAATTTCATGAGAAATTCAACCAATTAAGAATAGATTACAAATTCCATAAATTCGAAATAGAGCAAATAGATAATACAGACACATTAGACACCACAACCAATAATTATACAAAAATTTTACAAGAAGCATGCCGCGCAGCTATGCCCATTAAAAAAGCTAAAGAAAAACTTTCCATGCCATGGTGGTCGGAGAAACTCGCTGAGATGAAAAAGAGCGTCGCTACCAGCAAAAGGAGAATATGGTGCGCTGCTCCGGTTCGGAGACAGAAGGTTGTCGACGAATATTTAAGACGTAAAAAGGAGTATGAGGAAGAAGCAGCTCGGGCCCAGACTGAGAGCTGGAAAGAATTTTGTAATAAACAAGATAGGGAAGGGGTTTGGGAGGGGATCTATAGGGTTATCAGGAGGACAACACAAAGAGGGGAGGATTTGCCGCTGATGGAGGATGGGAAGGTGCTTGACGCGAAAGGCTCAGTGAGACTGCTAGCGGAGACTTTCTATCCAGAAGATCTTACAAGCACCGACAACACCCATCACAGCAATATAAGAGCAGAGGCGGAAAAAGTCAATGAGGCAAACGAATTTGACTCCCAAGATCCACCTTTTACGCGGATCGAATTGAAAAGTGCGTGTGAATCCTTTAACCCTAAAAAGGCTCCAGGAATGGACGGCCTCACGGCAGACATCTGCAGCCAAGCCATTGGAGGGGAACCCGATGCTTTCCTGGCCCTTCTGAACCAATGCCTAAAACATGGATATTTTCCAAAGTCTTGGAAGGAGGCAACGGTGGTGGTATTAAAGAAGCCTGGAAAAAGCGATTACACCACCCCAAAATCTTATAGACCCATCGGCCTTCTGCCGGTTTTGGGCAAGGTATTTGAGAAAATGTTGATGGCTCGCCTTAGGTTCCATATAGCACCAAGGATGAGTACTCGCCAGTACGGCTTCATGCCCCAGAGGAGCACCGAAGACTCCCTCTATGATCTTATGACACACATAAAAGGAAAACTTGGCCTAAAGAAGATAGTAGTACTAGTATCTCTGGACATAGAGGGAGCCTTCGATAGCGCCTGGTGGCCAGCAATAAGGGTCCGACTGGCTGAGGAAAAGTGTCCTGTGAACCTGAGGAGAGTCATCGACAGTTATCTAAGGGACAGAGGGGTCAGGGTCAGGTATGCGGGTGAAGAATTCTTCAAAGGCACGACCAAAGGCTGTGTGCAGGGTTCTATTGGGGGCCCAAATTTCTGGAACCTGCTGCTGGATCCCCTCCTGAAAACTCTGATGGCAAAAGATGTTTACATACAGGCGTTCGCAGACGATGTGGTCCTTGTCTTCGACGGTGACACAGCGATGGAAATTGAACATAAGGCGAATGGAGCCCTCGAACATGTTCGGGCGTGGGGTGTCGATAACAAGTTAAAATTTGCGCCGCAAAAGACAAACGCGATGACAATAACTAGGAAACTTAAATACGACACCCCACGGCTGAGCATGGGCGGGGTCGAATTAACTATGTCCAAGGAAATCAAGATCCTGGGTGTCACCGTCGACGACAAGCTGACGTTCAACACGCACGTACGGAACGTCTGTAAAAAAGCAATTGGGGTACATAAGCAGTTGTGCAAAGCAGCAAAAATCAGCTGGGGTCTGAATCCTGAAATCATCAGGACTATTTATGTGGCAACGATAGAACCGATCATCCTGTACGCTGCCAGTGTATGGGCGCCAGCGGCAGGAAAGCTGGGCATCAGGAAACAGTTGGGCGTCGTGCAACGCGGAATAACACAAAAAATGTGTAAAGCATACCGTACCGTCTCCCTTAACTCAGCACTACTTTTGGCAGGGATGCTTCCCCTGGATCTCCGAGCCCTAGAGATGGCCTCACTGTACGAGGCCAAGAGGGGAGTATCACTGCCAGTGCTGGGGGACCGGGAGATGGAGCGACCAGTGTCGGCGCTAAAGTCTCCACATCCTGCCAGCCGTATCGCCTTGGAGTTCAAAAGTCTGGTGGACCAGGAGCAGGTTGACGCCAGTGCCAAACCAGAGGTGAGGATATTCACTGATGGGAGCAAAATTGGGGGGCGTGTCGGCGCTGCGCTGTCCTTGTGGAACAGCGAGGCCGAAACACGTTCCCTCAAGCTGGCGTTACCAGACTACTGCACAGTCTACCAGGCTGAGCTCCTGGCGATATGTAGGGCATCGAGGGAGATTCGAAAAAGTGCGGCGTCCACTTTTGGTATATATAGTGACTCGATGGCGGCCCTCATGACAGTGATAAACCACAGTTGCCTTCATCCCCTAGCAGTGGAAGCTAGAGAAAATCTAGCAGCTATTTCTCTCCAGAACAAGGTAGTAAACTTGTTCTGGATTAAAGCTCACGCAGGGATTGAAGGTAACGAGCGAGTGGATCAGCTGGCAAAAGAGGCCGCCCTTAAGAGCAAAAAGAGGCCGGAGTACGATCTATGTCCTGTCTCATTCGTCAAGCGTTGCATTCGTACGGCAACGCTTGACGAGTGGAACAGCAGATATAAAACCGGCACTGCGGCCTCTGTTACCAAAATATTTTTCCCGGATGCGGTGGCGGCGTACAGGATAATCAGGAAGCTTAAAATCGATGGTCACCTGACTCAGGCCATGACGGGGCACGGTGGATTCTCCGAATACTTGTATCGGTTCAAGTGCAAGGAGAGTCCATCGTGCATCTGTCATACCGCAACTGGTGCCCTGATGTTGGAGGTCCCCGGAGCCAACAGCGGCCCCACCGCAGACGCCCTGGCTGAAAAGATCAGGGCGATCTTGGACACGGAGGAGGCCCGGGTGTCCAGGCCCACAAGATGCGTCGACATGCGCATTATGGGCCTGGACGATTCCGTCGAGGTCGAGGAGGTCGTGGCCGCTGTCGCCAGGACGGGTGGATGCCCTGCCGATCAGGTCCGGGCAGGCACCATCCGTGTTGACGGCACTGGCATGGGGGCGGTTACAGTGAACTGCCCCCTGTCAGCGGCCAGGAGCATCACCGGGGAGGGTAAGCGACTCCTGGTGGGCTGGGTCTCCGCGCGAGTCAAGCTGCTGGAGCCCAGACCGCTGCGCTGCTATCGCTGCCACGTGGGCCACCACGTGGGGGTCTGTTGCGCAGCGGAGGAAGATCGCAGCGACCGCTGCTTCCAGTGCGGTCAGCCCGGCCACAAGGCCGATACCTGCAGTGCAGCGCCGCACTGCTACGCATGTGCGGCGGCAGGCAAGTCGGCCGACCACCGGGCTGGGAGCAGGACCTGCGATCCCCCCGCCAAGGCCAAGGGCAAGGTCCCAAGGCCCATCCCCGCGAAGGTGCTCACCGCCGCGGCTGCCCCGTTGGCTGCCGCCGCCATCGCCTCCGCAAACGCCGCCGCCGCTAACACCGCGGCAGGACCCTCACGGAGGGCCCGGGAGGAGACTGTAATGGACTGCCAATAACGGCTCCATTACGTCTCCTCCAGGCGAATATCAACCACTGCGCCCCCGCTCAGGATCTGTTGCTCCAGAGCATGGCGCAGTGGTCGATCAACATCGCCGTTGTCACCGAGCCGCACTTTGTCCTGCCCAGAGCCGACTGGGTTCAGGACCTGACCGGCTCGGTGACACTTATTTCGTCGGCCGCCGCCGGTACCCCGGCGCTCGAGGCCGTCAAGAAAGGTCGGGGTTGCGTGGCAGCACGGTTCGGGGACATAGTGGTGGTAGGCGTCTACCTGTCCCCGAACAGATCTCTCGCCGAATTGGATAGCTCCCTTTTGGAGCTGGATGCCGTCGTTGCTGGGTTTGACTCCAGCCTCCCCGTGGTCGTTTGCGGGGACTTCAATGCCTGGAACGAGGCTTGGGGTTCCCGGTTCACGAACCAGCGAGGTCGAAGGGTGGAGGAATGGGCCCTAGGGCAGGGCCTAGTCGTACAAAACCGGGGTTCTGTCCCCACGTGTGTGCGGATGCAGGGCGAGTCGGTGGTGGACATTACGTTCGCCAGCCCTGCACTGGCACCGCGCGTCGTCGACTGGCGCGTCATAGAGGAGGTGGAGACGTTCTCCGACCACCGGTACATCCGGTTTGACGTCTCCGCCCAGACCTCGACCGTGCCGGTCCGACAGACCCCGTGTGGTCCGCGTTGGGCGCTGAGGCAGCTGGACAGGGACCTGCTCCAGGAAGCCGCGATAGTCCAGGCCTGGGTGCAAGCACCGGACAGGCCTGTCGACATCGACGTCGAGGCGGACTGGTTCCAGGTGGCCATGTCGCAAATATGCGACGCGGCCATGCCCCGAGTCCGGCCAGGACGTGCCCGGCGCCAAGTACACTGGTGGTCGCCAGAGATTGCGGCACTGCGCGATGCGTGCAATGCTGCGCGACGCCGGTATACTAGACACCGCAGGCGCCGCACCCGTCCACCGGGTGCGGAGGCCATGGAGGCGGAGCTGTATGAGGGATACAGAGCTGCAAAGCGCACCCTCCGAGCGGAGATAAAGCGGGCCAAACTCGAGGCCCGCAACGTGTGGCTGGAGTCTCTGAACGTCGATCCGTGGGGACGCCCATACAAAATGGTGATGGAGAAGCTCCGCCCATGGGCTCCCCCGCTGACTCAGAGTCTCCGGCCCCAGCTCGTGGAGGGTGTGGTGAGCGCTCTGTTCCCTACGCGAGGGGAGCATACTCCCCCGCCTATGGCTCCGCCACCAGCAGCGGTGTCCGATGCGGACCACGACGGCAACGACGGCAACAATGCTCCAGAGGTGACCGAGGTGGAGATGAGAGTGGCGGTGCGAAGGCTGAGTGCCAAGAACACCGCCCCAGGACCCGATGGCTTGCCTGGAAAAGCCTGGGTCCTGGTCATGGAGGAACTCGGGTCTCGATTGAGAGGGCTCTTCAGCGCATGCATGGAGAGGGGCCAGTTCCCGCTTCGCTGGAAGACGGGGAAACTGGTCCTTATCGCGAAGCCGGGGCGCCCCGCGGACTCTCCGTCCGCGTATCGGCCCATTGTGCTGCTCGACGAGGTGGGCAAGCTCTTTGAAAGAGTAATTGCAGACCGCCTCGTCGTGCATCTGGCACGGAAGGGGCCGGATCTTGCGGACGGCCAGTTCGGATTTCGCAGGAGGCGCTCCACTGTGGACGCCATCATGCGCGTGCGAGCCCTCACGACGGGGGATGCGGTGTCCCGGGGCAGGTGTGTCTTGGCGGTGTCTCTGGACATCGCCAACGCCTTCAACTCCCTGCCCTGGAGTTGCATTGGTAGGGCACTCCGGTACCACCGGGTGCCCGACTACCTCTGTCGGGTGATCGAGGCCTACCTGTCGGACAGGTTCATCATCTACCCCGGTCATCAGGGGGAGTTGAAACGGCGAGAGATGTCGTGCGGTGTTCCGCAGGGATCGGTACTAGGACCGCCCTTGTGGAACATCGGGTACGACTACGTGCTGCGCGCCGACCTCCCCGACGGGGTCAGCGTGGTCTGTTACGCAGACGACACGCTGGTCCTGGCGCGGGGACGGTCGTACCAGGCGGCGGTCGAACTAGCGACGCGCGGGGTTGCGACAGTCGTGGAGAGGATACAGCAGTTGGGACTCGAGGTGGCATTGCACAAGTCCGAGGCCATGTGTTTTCACGGCCCTCGGAGCGCGCCACCTCCGGGCTCCCAATTAACGGTAGGAGGAGTTCACATCGGCGTCGGGTCGACGATGAAGTACCTGGGACTCGTCCTCGACAGTCGGTGGAACTTCAAGGAGCACTTCCGACGTCTGGCTCCCAGGTTGAATGCGACTGGGGCTGCGCTCAAGCGGCTCCTGCCGAACCTAGGGGGTCCAGACGCCTCCTGCCGGAGGCTCTACGCAGGCATCGTTCGGTCCATGGCCCTTTACGGTGCGCCGGTGTGGGCGCCATCGCTACGGAAGCGAGTGGCGGCCCGGCTAACCGCCTGTCAGAGGGTCATGGCCATCCGGATGATCCGCGGATACCGTACGGTGTCCTGCGAAGCGGCGAGCCTCCTTGCTGGCCTACCACCGTGGGATTTGGAGGCAACAGTCCTTGCACACATGCACGACTTACGCGTGGAGATGCAACGTCGGGGCGAAACTCCGCTGCCGCGACAAGTCGCGGCATGGCGGACAGAGCTCCGGCGGGATCTCATGGTGAAATGGCGAGAGCGATTGTCGCAACCTCGTGCTGGGCACGCCACGATCGAGGCGGTAAGGCCCCTCTTTGAGGCGTGGCTGGAAAGGCCCCACGGCGTCGTCACCTTCCGTTTGGCGCAGGTGCTGACCGAACACGGCAAGTTCGGTCCGTACCTGTACAAGATTCGTGCGGAGACGACGCCCGGGTGTCGCCACTGTGCGGACCGCCCGGTGGACACGGTGGAGCACACAGTCGAGGTGTGCCCCGCTTGGGAAGAGCAGCGCCGTGTCCTCGTGGGGGCGATCGGCGGCGATCTCTCGCGCCGGGGCTTGGTTCAAGCCATGCTCCGGAGCGAGGAGGAATGGCAGGCGGTCGCCTCCTTCTGCGAAGCAGTAATGCTAGTAAAGGAGGAGGCCGACCGCCTTAGGCAAAGGCGGACACGCCGCCGCCGCCGCCGGGTTTCCGATCCCAATTTCCGGCCACCGTAGGCGCGGGCTCGCGGACGGTGGGCAATGGGTAGCTCGCTGTCCGTCCGTCCGGTAACAGACCGGTCCGAGCTCAGGTCGTCTACGGCGCGCACCGTTCCCGCGCGCCTCAAGGAGTTGTCAGCAAACTGTAGGGGTCCAGCAGGGCCGAAGCCTACTGGGGCCAAAGGTCATGCGAGAGTGTCACCACGGGCCCCGGGACAAAGGCGAGGAATGGAAAGGTAGGTTTTTAGTCAGTAAAAGTCTGACACTGTTTCCCGCCCCACCCAAGGGCGGGATTCGTCATTGGATGATTTTACCTACCACAAAAAAAAAAAAAAAAAAAATCGTGCATCTGTGACCCGAACGTGGAGGAGTCGATACCGCATTTGCTGCTTGAATGTCCTGTTCATGCTCATGAAAGGAGTAATATAGAGCAGGAATTAGAAACAGACCTAAATAGAAACAGTATAGGAGAAATAATGCTGGGGAAAAATCGAAACAAGTTTCTAAACTACTGTGTGAAAATTGTACAAAAGGTAATAAATAGGAATAAGAGTAATCGGTAGAGTATGCAACCGTTATATAGTAAATATATATAAGTGAGCATATAAAATATTTAGAAAAGTAAGCGAGAATATAGTAAACAGTAGGATTTAGAATATAAGAAATGTAATTAAGAACAAATTTAGAAATATAAAGAACTAGTAACATAAGATAAAAATTGTACCTTAGAATATAAGAACATGTATTGTACCTAAAAAGCCATCAATATAATACCGGGAAAAAACAGTAGAAAATGTATGCGGAATTAGTAATACTTAAATAAACAAATGTATTATATAAATACAGTTTTAGAATCTAGATGTTATAAAAATAAAATAAGTAAAATAAAGGTATATTGTACAATAGAATGTAAGAAATATAAAAATAAACAGTGCAAAAGAAAGTGTATAATGTGCCTAGAATGTAAGAACCTAGAAAATGTAAAATTGTAAACTACTGGAAATAAAAAAGTTGTCAGTGTATTATTTACCCCTAAAAAAGGAAATAAAGAAATGAAATAAAGAAATGAAATAAAGAAATGTACGGGCAAAGAAATAGATAGGCCATAAAGTAGATAAAATGGGAGTCCCACCCATGTTAAAGAATAAAAGAGGAAGAATGAAAGAAAGATATTGTATGAAGAATAAAAGTGCGAGAGGCAAGCAAGCGAGAACTGGTATGAAAGAGAGAACTAGCTTAGAAGAAGACCCTGGTTATGTCAGGGGTAGAGATTAAAAAAAAAAAAAAAAAAAAAAAAAAAAAAAAAAACCTAACCTAACCTAACCTAACCTAACCTAACCTAACCTAACCTAACCGGAGCCCTACGTGGGCAGTGCAAGAAGGATGAGCGTGACCAGAGGTGTCCGAATCTTCCAGAGCACCGGTCAAGGAGAAGGGACTGTCAAAGCGGCAATAGCCGTATTTGACCCAAACGTTACCGTTAGACAGTACCCAGAACTCACCACGAACAACATCGTCGTGGTGGGGATCCAAACCGGTGCCTGGAAACTAACTCTGGTCTCGTTCTACTTTGAGCCTGATCAGCCCATAGGACCATACCTGGACAGCCTCAGAAAAGTAGAAAGCGAGACCGGCCCACATAAGCTCATCATGGGGGGAGACGCCAACGCTTGGAGTATCTGGTGGGGCAGTAATGAGACGAATAGCAGAGGCGACGAGATGCTGGGAGCTCTCGACCAGCTTGGACTACAGGTACTGAACAGAGGGGAAACTCCAACCTTCGACGTAGTTCGTGGTAACAGGCGTTACACGAGCTGCGTCGACGTCACAGCCTGCACGGCGGATATGCAGACGGTGACCGACGGCTGGCGAGTCGTCGATGACTTGACGGGGTCGGACCACAACGGCATTGAGTTCAGCGTTCATCTCGCTAGGTCTTCGGGTGTCGCGGTCAACCGGACTACCAGGATCTATAATACCAGAAAAGCAAATTGGGCGCAGTTTCGTAAGAAACTGCGCCAAATTATGCAACGGGATAACACCGTAAGCCTGATCGATAACATCGACAGCAGGGACAAAATAGACCTGGTAGTCGAGGGACTCACTACGGCAGTGCAAGATGCCTGTACATCCGCGATGCCCAAGAAGAAGACGGTAGAAAAGCTGGCAGTGCCGTGGTGGTCTGATGAACTCGCCAGTCTGAAGAGGCAAGTGGTCACCAAAAAGCGGAGAATCCGTTGTGCAGCGTCAGTCCGGAGACCCAAGGTTGTTGAGGAGTACCTGAAACAGAAAGAAGAGTACGAAAGTGCGGTAGTCCAAGCAAAGATCGAGAGCTGGAAGGGGTTCTGCGCCAAGCAAGATAGGGAAGGCCTATGGGAGGGCATATACCGGGTGATCCGTAGGACGGAGAAAAGAGAGGAGGATTTGCCGATGGTGAGGGATGGCAAGACTCTGGACCCCGAGTCCTCGGCGAGGTATCTGGCAGAGACGTTTTACCCAGAAGACCGTTCGGAGGGGGATAACGAGGAGCACAGAAGGGTGAGGCAAAAAGCCGAAGAGGTGAACGGGGGGAACGAAGTTGAACCTTTGGACCCCCCCTTCACACTCGACGAGCTGGAGCGAGCTGTCTCCTCGTTCAACCCCAAAAAAGCCCCCGGTTCCGACGGTCTGACGGCGGACATATGGGGCCACGCGATCCATCAAGACCCAGACCTAGTTCTGCGCTTGGTAAACAAGTGCCTGGCGCATGGATACTTTCCACGGTCCTGGAAAGAGGCAACCGTCGTCGTGCTCCGCAAGCCCGCGAAAGACGACTACACCACCCCGAAGTCATACAGGCCGATTGGGCTCTTGCCTGTCCTCGGCAAGATATTTGAAAAGATGTTCGTGGCCCGACTCAAGTTTCATCTTCTACCCAGGATGAGTACTCGCCAGTACGGCTTCATGCCCCAGCGAAGCACCGAGGACTCCCTCTATACTCTGATGGGACACATTCGTGGCAAACTTAATGCAAAAAGACTTGTCACGGTTGTGTCCTTGGATATAGAGGGAGCCTTCGATAGCGCCTGGTGGCCAGCCATACGGGTCCGTCTGGCTGAGGAAAAGTGTCCTGTGAACTTGAGACGGGTCATGGACAGCTACTTGTCCGAGAGGGTGGTGAAAATCAGGTACGCGGGAGTGGAGTACGAATCCAGGACCGAGAAGGGATGCGTCCAGGGGTCCATCGGTGGTCCCATAGTTTGGAACGTTCTGCTGGATCCTCTGCTGAAGGGTCTAGAGTCGATGGGCGTGTATTGCCAGGCGTTTGCTGACGACATTGTCCTTGTGTTCGATGGGGAGACTGCACTTGAAGTCCAACGGGATGCCAATGTCGCACTCGAGTACGTGCGAGCGTGGGGTGCTACGAATAAGCTTCGGTTTGCGCCACATAAGACGAAAGCAATGCTGGTCACGCGCAAACTGAAGCACGACACCCCGCGTCTCAGGATGGGCGGGGTAGACATTGGCATGTCGGACCAAATCAAGCTGCTCGGTCTCACCATCGACCACAAGTTGACATTTAACACCCACGTCGCAAACGTCTGTTCCCGAGCCATCGGCATTTACAAGCAGCTGTCGCGGGCTGCTAGGGTCAGTTGGGGTCTCCATCCAGAGGTAATCCGCTGCATCTATACGGCTGCAGTGGAGCCTATCATCTTGTACGCAGCGAGCGCGTGGTCGCCGGCCGCAAAGAAAGTCGGGGTGCAAAAGAAGCTGAGCGCCGTCCAGAGGAGCTTCGCGCAAAAGCTGTGCCGGGCCTACCGCACGGTCTCCCTAAACTCAGCACTGGTGCTGGCTGGGATACTCCCTCTTGATCTCCGAATTCAGGAGGCAGCCTCGCTCTACGAGGCCAAGAGAGGGGTACCCCATCCAGCGCTAGGAGATCGGGAGATCGAGCGTGTGGTATCGGCACTGCAGATGCCACATCCGGCTGAGCAGAGGGCTATTGAACTGCGACGTCTGGTAGACGAGGAACAGTATAACGAGCACCGCAAGTATGCGGTGCGTATTTTCACAGACGGCAGCAAGATTGAGGGCAAAGTCGGTGCCGCACTGTCAGTATGGACTGGCGACGCGGAGACGAAGGCCCTCAAGCTTGCTCTGCCGTCTTATAGTACCGTCTACCAGGCAGAGCTCCTCGCCCTCTGCAAAGCCGCGAAGGAAGCCCTCCGAAGGACCGAGACGGCGTTCGCTATCTATAGCGACTCCATGGCAGCTCTCCAAGCAGTCGTGAACCCCGAAGCCCTCCACGCCCTTGCAGTGGAAGCAAGGGACGCCATCCGCCGCAGCAACGCCCATAACAAGAGCGTCTCCTTGTTCTGGGTCAAAGCTCACGCGGGGCTGGAGGGTAACGAGAGAGCCGACTTGCTCGCAAAGGAGGCTGCCCTTAAGTCGAAGCGGCAACCCGACTACGACAAATGCCCGGTTTCATTCGTCAAACGTATGATCCGATTGGAGACGTTGGGCGAATGGAACCGGAGATATTGTGAAGGAGAAACGGCGGCCACGACAAAGATGTTTTTCCCTTGTGCGATCGCTGCGTACAGGACGGTGAGGAAGATGGAGATCACCAAGGAACTGACTCAAGCCCTAACAGGACACGGCGGGTTCTCCGAATACCTGACGCGCTTCAAGTGCAAGGAGAACCCGGCGTGCGCCTGCGACCCCGACACACAGGAGACAGTCCTCCACCTCCTCACGGATTGCCCGGTGTATGCCTCCCTTAGATACGACCTAGAAATGAAGATTGGGGACAAAATTAAAAGAGAAAATCTTAGCGTTCTAATAGGAAGAAAAACGTACAGAGACATCTTTATAGAGTTTATTACAAAAATTGTTGTGTCAGTAAATAGACGAAATAAAACTTAAATGATTAATAACAAATGAATATAGACATTTTACTATTTATTGACTTTAACCTGTGATATTTTAGATTTTAACCTGTGATATTTGAATTAGTTATTTTTAAGTAATTTATGGCAATTATAAATTTTAAGTTTTAACGTAATTAAATTATTTATTCATTTATTATTATTATTATATTCTATTACGTTTATACGTATTAAATTAAATGACTAAAATTCAAAAATGAGAATTAATATTATAAGGATTTTACTATTTATTTAAACAAAAATTTTACAAGAAAACAGTAATAAACCGAAATTGAAATCAAACCTACAGTCCATACAAAGCCCCTGCGAAACATGACGGCAGGGGGGCCTTTCGCATGGAAGGAGTAAAAAAAAAAAAAAAAAAAAAAAAAACCTAACCTAACCGAGTCTGAGTCCAACCGCGCTCGAGAACACATCATTTTCTCAACGCTCCGTAGTAAAAAATTGTTAAAAGTGGTAAAAAGTTGACCGATTTACGTGAAAGAAGTGTCAATAGATGCGGAAAGTGTCGGGCCACGCGAAGGAGATACAGTGAAATCTTTGGATTGCGGTGAAAAAGTGAAAAACAGGGAAAAATCGTTTAGAGGTTATATTATCCCAAGTGCTAAATCACTCAAACGCATATATAGCAAAAACTAAAGCGGTGACCCCCATATTTTATTTTGCGGGTGTGTGTGGACTCAGAAGGTCTACAAGCTGACATCTCTTCTGGAATTTTCCAGTGGAAAGTTCAGGAGAAAATTTGAAAAATCACCAAACCACGTGTGCACGAGGTGGTGGAAGGAGACATCACAGGAGCTTCGTTTCTTCACGGCTACATACCCTGTGAAGACAGAAGACCTTCGGTACTGTAATTATAATTTTAAGTTGTATAATAAAATAGTTATAAGCATTAGAAAATTCAAACTTTGACCTACAATATCTTTGTTACCGAAGCGTGAACATACCAATTTTATTTTTGATCTCGCTGCGCGCTTCAATTAACTTTTAAAATCTTTTTTAACTATAATTTTATCTTTTTAGAATTTTAAAATATCCTTTTTTAAACGAAAAATCTATTTTTTATATTAAAATCTATCAAATTTTAAAAATTTTCAAAAATTCTTTTCGTAGTCTAGTAGAGATTGAATTTACACATCTTTGACATATTTTAGATAAATTTTATGTTTACGGGTTCGGAAGTTGTGGAATTTTGAAGAATTTTTGCCGAAAAATAGGTATATAATTACTATCGGAGATTTTTACCACCGTAGATGTACTCTACTACCCATAAATACCTAATATAGCCAAAGTCTCGCACTCCTAGGTCAAAAAGGGGCCAAACTGCGAGAAAAAAGTAAAATTTCGGCCATTTTGGTTTTTTGGTTGAAGACTTTAGAGTTCCATAACTTCTTAACCAGGCAACGTAGGAGCACCAGATTTTCAGATTTGCCACTGGGGATTTCTGAAGATTAGTATTTTAGGACTTTCAGGAGTTTTCAGGGCCTGAAAATTTTTCGCCCTAGGGTGACTATCGCCATATAGACAGAGTTGTGCCACGTACTCTAGTCGAAGCCGCGTCTCTCTCCGACGAACGGTCACGGAGTTGTGGCCATACAAAGTCGAACTTTGACAGCTCGGCGGCCATTTTGTTAATTTTTGAGTAGACATAGCTCCGGCCCTAGTGGTCGCAGAGAGCTGCGGTTTGCTAAAGGGATATTGGGGACCTGTACTCTATTAGACTGGCTGAATTTCAGGCGTTTTGGCGCTAAAAATTTTCAGGACCCTGAAAACCATCTCGCACGGTGGGGTGGGTTGGGCCAAGTTGGACAAGTCCAAACACGGGTGTTCTGCGACTGCGGGAAGGAAAGTTATACCGGGTTGAAAATTGACTTTGACAGTTCTTGAACTGTCAAGCAAAGTTTCGGGCCCGGATAACTCCCGAACCGGGGGTCGTAGAAGGCTCGGGTTTTCTTTCGGAACACCGGCAGGCCCTGCTCATTCCGTCTAGAGGGAGATTTTCAAAATCCCTGACCTGAAAGTTTTTCATGCTGAAACCTATATGGGTAGATAGAGCTCATCGAGCCGAGACCGGGGAGCCCAAGAACGGTAGCATTCGGCGGAACGGTTCCGAAGAAAACCGCAGGTAACCATTTTCCGGTCGCCATCTTAGATCAGAAACTGGAATTTTGGGCCTTGATATCTCCGGAGCCCTTGGGCCTAGAGCTGCCGTGTTTGGGTTCATTTTGATGGGCTTGAGGAGAGCTTTCTGACCAGATGTAGAGTTCAGCTCTACATAGAGCAAAAATTTTTTAAAGCCTGCAAACTGTGCTGAGCTGTTCTTTGTGGTGTCTATATTCTTCTACTATACCAAGAACGTCTCCAAACTGGTGCTCCTGGTGCAAACGCACCCAAATAGATTAGTGACTAAGTTTTTTCTTAAGACAAAGCGGAGAACGCTTTACTGATTGCTCTTATTCCTTCGAGATTAGACGTTGTTTTCCCTGTACAGGGAAACAAGTATATTTTCGACCTTTTTACAGTTCCCTCTATACAGGAATTGTAAGAAACCTTTTTGTATAAATTTCATGCTCTTACTGTTTTTATCTTGACTTTAACCTTCCCCCATATACAGGGATAGGGAAAGTAACTTTTAGTGATTAGGACACTTTTAAATACAGACGATCTACCCCGTGACAAAGCAAACATGCCTCTTGCACACACGCCCCGGAAGCTAGTAGTCCCAGAGGCAAAATCTCCTGTTGACAGAGAGATGGCAGGACCGTCTCCAAAAACGACACCCACTGCCAATGTTCGAAAGAGCATTGGCGAATGGGAAACCAGTAAGGGCAGGGACCCAAAGACAGCTGCATCGGTCACATATTTAGTGTCACCGAGAAAGCAGGCGCAAATATCGGTGGCCCCTCCGAAGGCTGCGCTGAGGGTCACACTCCCCCCAACTGGAAAGGAGACAAAACGCAGAAGCTCTGTGGAAGCAGCAAGTACGTCACAAAAACAAATTGTTTCGGCTGACAGAGTGACGGAAGGCCGGACCTGGCTTCAGAGAGCGAAAACTCAATTAGGAGAGTCACGCAATCTGAAGTCAGAGATAAAGGCAGGAATCACTCTGGCGGTCGAATCAATGTACAAGTTAATAAAAGATGCTGCGGTAGAAATAGAATTCCTGAAACAAACCCCCCAAGACCAGAAAATGGAAGGGCAACTAACCCAGAGTAAAGACATAGGAATAGGTACGGATGAAATGATGAGAGAAGATACAGCCTCCCTCATCGAAAATATAAAAATACATTCCAAATTATTAGAAGAAAATAGTAGGCAAATGGCAGAATTAAGAACGACTCTAGCAGAACAAAAAGCACACACCGAATCGCCCTCATATGCGAAGGTGGCTGCGGCCGGGAGCATCGGTGGTGCGCCTAATAAGCGCAACACCCTGCACTCGGTCGTGGTCACCTCAAAGGATGAAAAAGAGACTGGGGAACAGGTACTGGAGAGGGTCAGGAAAGCGGTAGAAGCTAAAGAAGGCTGGGTCAGAGTAGAAAGGGTTAGGAAGGCCAAAAATAGAAAAGTGGTCATGGGGTTTGAGACGGAGGGCGAGAGGGATAAAGTAAAAGAGCGACTAGAGGGAACAGGTACCAACCTCATCGTGGAGACCGTGAAAAATAGGGACCCTATGGTAATACTTAGAGATGTCTTAGCGATCAATACGGACGAAGACGTAGTAAAAGCTCTAAGGAACCAAAACCGGGACGTTTTTTGCGGCCTCTGTGAAGGGGAAGATAGGTTAGAGATCAGGTACAGGAGGAAGACTAGGAATCCTCACTCGGTCCATGTAGTGTTGAGCACGTCCCCGGAGGTATGGCGGCGGGTGACAAGAAGAGGGTATGTCCACGTAGATTTACAGAGAATTAGAGTGGAGGACCAAACCCCACTCATGCAATGCACCCGCTGCCTAGGCTTCGGGCACGGGCGAAAACACTGTATGGAGAAAGAGGATATGTGCAGCCATTGCGGCGGGCTGCACCTGAAAACTGAGTGCCAAGATTGGATGGCAGGAGGGACGGCGGCGTGCAGAAATTGCGAGAAGGCAAATCTGCTTAATAAAGAACACAACGCGTTCAGTACAGAGTGCCCGGTCCGCTGCAAGTGGGACGCAATAGCGCGGTCAACCACTGCCTATTGCTAAAGGCCCCCCAGGTGATTCCAGCATTTACAAAATCGCACAGGCTAACCTCCAACGGAAAAAATTGGCAACTAATGAACTGCTGCTGGAGGCGGAAAAACGGGGTATTACCGTGGCTCTCGTGCAAGAGCCATACATTGGCAGTTCAAAAGTTATGAAGACCCAGAGGGGAGTGCGGATCTTCCAAGACGCTGGATCGGGGGAGGGTACTGTCAAAGCGGCAATTGTCGTCTTTGATAAAAACATCAAAATAACACAGTACCCAAAACTCACCACCGAAAACATAGTAGTGGTGGGAATCCAAACCAGCGCTTGGGAGATCACACTCGTCTCTTTCTACTTTGAACCGGACAAGCCAATAGACGCCTACCTAAATCAATTAAGAAGAATAGGTACTGCCAACGGTACAAGACCAATTCTCGTTGGAGGGGACGCCAATGCGAAAAGTACTTGGTGGGGGAGCTTGGTGGTTGACCGCAGGGGGGAGGAAGTATGTGGGACTCTCGTTGAGCTCGGGCTAAACATTCTCAATACAGGGGATATTCCTACGTTCGACACCATCAGGGGGGGGCAGCGTTTCTGCAGTCATGTCGATTTAACGGCATGCTCGGATGGTGTCCTTGGTCTGGTGGAACAATGGAGAGTCGATGAAGGCCTAACGAGCTCCGACCACAATGGCATACTCTTCAATATTAGATTGACCAGGGATAAAGGAAGTCAGGTAGAGCGGACGACACGCATCTTTAACACCAAAAAGGCTAATTGGATTGAGTTTCATGAGAAACTCAATCAATTAAAGATAGAGCACAAAATACAAACATCAGACATAGAGAAAATAAATAGCACTGAACTCTTAGATGAAAAAACAGAAATCTACACGAAAATTATACAAGAGGCGTGTCGTTCTGCTATGCCAATTATAAAATCCAGGGAGAGACTTTCTATGCCATGGTGGTCGGAGAAATTAGCGGAAATGAAAAAGAAGGTTGCCACCAGAAAAAGGAGGATTCGATGCGCAGCCCCAGTTCGGAGACAGATGGTTGTCGAACAATATTTAGTACTCAAAAAGGAATACGAGGCAGAAGTAGCCCGAGCTCAAACCGAGAGTTGGAAGGATTTTTGCACTAAACAGGATAGGGAGGGTGTTTGGGAGGGGATATATAGGGTTATCGGTAGAACAATGCAAAGGGGGGTGGACTTGCAGATGATAAAAGATGGAGAGGTGCTCGACTCAAAGGGTTCCGCTAAACTGTTGGCGGAAACTTTTTACCCAGAGGACCTTACGAGCACAGACAACTCCCACCACAGCTTGATTAGAGCTAAAGCCGAAATAATAAATATAGAAGAAGAAGCAGGCACACAAGATCCACCCTTCACACGGGCTGAGCTTAAAACAGCCTGTGAGTCATTCAACCCTAAAAAAGCACCGGGATTAGATGGCCTCACAGCCGACATATGTAGCCAAGTTATTGGAAGGGAGCCCGATGCCTTTCTGGCTCTTTTGAATCAGTGCCTCAAGTACGGTTATTTCCCGAAGTGCTGGAAGGAGGCCACGGTGGTGGTGCTAAAGAAACCAGGGAAAAAAGACTACACCACCCCAAAATCATATAGGCCCATAGGCCTCCTACCAGTACTAGGCAAGATATTCGAGAAGTTGTTGGTGGCCCGCCTCAAGTTTTATATTGTACCAAGGATGAGTACTCGCCAGTACGGATTCATGCCCCAAAGGAGCACCGAGGACTCCCTCTATGATCTCATGCAGTATATACAAGGAAAACTACGCTTAAAAAAGATAGTAGTATTAATTTCGCTAGACATAGAGGGAGCCTTCGATAGCGCGTGGTGGCCTGCTATAAGAGTCCGACTGGCAGAGGAAAAGTGTCCTCTGAACTTGAGGAGGGTCATCGACAGCTACTTGAGTGACAGAAGGGTCAGAATTAGGAATGCGGGCGAAGAATTTTCCAAGACGACAACTAAAGGCTGCGTACAAGGCTCCATCGGAGGCCCTAATCTCTGGAATCTCTTGCTGGATCCCCTCCTAAAAGACCTGACAGGAAATAACATCTACACACAGGCCTTTGCAGACGACGTGGTCCTTGTCTTCGATGGTGACTCAGCGATAGAAATTGAACAAAAGGCAAACGCTGCCCTTGGACGTGTTCAGGCGTGGGGTGTCGACAATAAGTTAAAATTCGCACCACATAAGACAAATGCGATTACAATTACAAAAAGACTCAAATACGACACCCCACGACTGAACATGGGCGGGGTGGAGGTGCCCATGTCAAGAGAGGTCAAGATATTGGGAGTCACCATCGATGACAAGTTGACGTTTAACTCACACGTCCGAAATGTCTGCAAAAAAGCTATCGGAGTTCACAAGCAGTTGTGCAGGGCAGCGAAAGTCAGTTGGGGATTAAATCCCGAAGTGGTTAAGACAATTTATGTAGCCACAATAGAGCCGATCATCCTGTATGCCGCCAGCGTATGGGCTCCAGCAGCCGGCAAACTGGGGATAAGTAAGCAATTGGGCGCTGTGCAGCGCGGAATAGCGCAGAAAATATGCAAAGCATATCGCACCGTCTCCCTCAACTCGGTACTTCTGTTGGCAGGGATACTCCCTCTGGATCTCCGAGTGCGAGAAATGGCTTCACTGTATGAGGCCAGGAGGGGGGTGTCGCTGCCAATATTGAGGGATAGGGAGATGGAGCGGCCTATGTCTGCGCTGAAATCCCCTCATCCCGCCACGCGTATCGAACTCGAGTTCGAAAGCCTGAGCGACCAGGAGCAGGTCAGCGCCAGTGCCAAACCGGAGGTGAGGATTTTCACTGACGGAAGCAAAATTGGGGGGCGTGTTGGTGCTGCGTTGTCCTTTTGGAACAACCAGGCCGAAACACGTGCACTCAAGCTGGCGCTGCCGGGGTATTGCTCGGTCTACCAGGCGGAGCTCCTGGCGATATGCAGGGCAACGGAGGAGATCCGGAAGAGCCCGGCAGCCACCTTTGGAGTGTACAGTGACTCGATGGCGGCCCTTATGACAGTGAAAAACCACAGTTGCCTTCATCCCCTGGCAGTTGAAGCAAGAGAAAACATAGCAGCTGTTTCTCTCCAGAACAAGCTAGTGAACTTGTTCTGGATAAAAGCTCATGCAGGGATCGAGGGCAACGAGAGAGTGGATCAGCTGGCAAAGGAAGCCGCCATACTGAGTAAAAAGAAGCCGGATTACGACTTGTGTCCCGTTTCATTCGTCAAGCGTTGCATCCGTATGGCGACGCTTGACGAATGGAACAATAGATACAAAACCGCTACTACTGCTTCGGTCACAAAACTGTTTTTTCCGGACGCAACGGCGGCATACAGGGTTGTCAGGAAGCTACGGATTGAGGGGCACTTGACTCAGACCTTGACGGGGCACGGTGGATTCTCAGAATACTTGAATCGATTCAAGTGTAAGGGGAATCCATCGTGCATCTGCGATCCAAACGTAGAAGAGTCGGTACCACACTTGATACTTCGCTGCCCTGTATATGCTCGTGAACGAAACGAAATAATGCAGGAATTGGAAACAGACCTCACGGTAGAAAATGTGGGGGCAATAATGATAGGCAAAAACAGGGAGAAATTCTTAGAGTACTGCCTAAAAATAACAAAGAAGGTAATAAAAAGGAATAAGAGTGACTGATAGAGCATGCAACTACTGTATATTTAATAATATATAAGCTGTGCATACATGGACTAGATAAACAATGTAAAAATAAGTGTTAAAGCAGTAAAATTACTGAGAATTCCAGTTTGTAAATCTAAAAATAAGTTGGTAAAATAAAGCAAATTAGCCCTAAGTATATCCTAGTATATAAGTCAAAAATTTTATAAATATAAGTGTTATGTTCCAACCTTTAAAGATAAAGAAAAAATATGGCAATAAAAATAGGCCTGCAAAGCAGTGTTATAGAGTGTAACTAGAAAGTATTAAAGATGTAAGTAGAACTAGAAAGATAAAAATGTAAAACTAGAATAAGATAGATATAAGTAATAATACAAGAGTGTTATAGAGTACCTAAAAGAATAAGAACTGTAAAAGAAAAAGATAATAAAACAGATTTGTGTAAATTATTAAACCCAGAAAGATAAAAAGCACACATGCATGGAAATTAAAATAAAGTAGGATAAAATAGTTAGGAAAATGGGAGTCCCACCCATAAGAAGGAATGAGTGAGGAAGGATAAAAGAAAGACACAGTATGAGGAATGAAAGTACGAGAGGCATTCAAGCGAGAACTAGTATGAAAGAGAATTAGTAACTAAAAGACCCTGGTAACGTCAGGGGTAGAAATAAAAAAAAAAAAAAAAAAATAAAAAAAAAAAAAAAAAAACCTAACCTAACCTAACCTAACCTTTACAATACTTAGAAAAACTACCTATGAACTACAAATAATCTACGGCCATAAGAAAATCCCTGCGAAACCTGACGGCAGGGAGCCTTTCGCATGGCAGGAGTGGTTTTTAGCCGGTAGGAGTCCGGCACTACCCAGCCTGCCCTCATTGAGGGGCAGTCTGGGTGTCCATGACGGATTTCCCACTCCTGCCACAAAACAAAAAAAAAAAAAAAAAAACCTAACCTAACCTAACCTAACCTAACCTAACCTCCAACGGAAAAAATTAGCGACCAACGAACTGCTGCTGGAGGCAGAGAAACGGAAAATCTCAGTGGCGCTCTTGCAAGAGCCATATGTCGGGAGCGCAAGAAATATGAAAAGCCAGAGGGGAGTGCGGATCTTCCAAGACACTGGTACTGAGGACGGGATTGTTAAAGCGGCAATCGCAGTATTTGACCAAAATATTAAAGTCATACAATACCCAGAACTCACCACGGAAAATATTGCCGTGGTGGGGATTCAAACTAGTGCTTGGGAGATCACACTCGCCTCATTTTACTTTGAGCCAGACAAGCCAGTGGAGCCTTACCTCAACCACCTGAGGCGAATAGGTACGGCTAATGGCTCAAAACCGTTTCTCGTTGGAGGGGACGCCAACGCGAAAAACACCTGGTGGGGGGGCATGGTGGTTGACCGCAGGGGAGAGGATATGTGTGGAACTCTCGGCGGGCTCGGGCTGAATATCCTCAATGTAGGGCAAATTCCAACCTTCGACACCATCAGGGGAGGTCAGCGCTTTAGCAGCCATGTCGACTTGACTGCATGCTCCGACAACATCCTGGGATTGACAGAACACTGGAGAGTAGACGAAGGCCTCACGAGCTCCGACCACAATGGCATACTCTTTGACCTTAGGCTGGAGAGAGCGGAAGGATTTCAAGTTGAAAGAACCACGCGCCTCTTCAACACAAAAAAAGCCAATTGGCAAAAATTTCATTCGAAATTTGACCAATTGAAAACAGAACTTCAACTCCATAAAATAGCAATAGAGTCAGTAAACAATACGCAATCACTGGACCTCATCACTGACAACTTCACGACAATCACACAGGACGCGTGTCGTGAAGCAATGCCCACCAAGAAGGTCAAGGATAAGCTTACTATGCCATGGTGGTCGGAGAAACTCGATGAAATGAAGAGGAGAGTCGCTACTTACAAAAGAAGAGTGCGATGCGCTGCCCCAGTCCGGAGACCGATGGCTGTCGAAGAGTACTTAAAACAGAAGACGGAATATGAGGCAGAGGCAGCTCGAGCCCAGACCGAGAGTTGGAAAGAGTTCTGCACCAAGCAGGACAGGGAAGGTGTATGGGAGGGGATTTATAGGGTTATTGGAAGGACGACGCAAAGAGGGGTGGATGAGCTCATGGTAGAAAACGGTAAGGTACTTGACGCAAAAGGCTCCGTGAAATTAATCGCGGAAACCTTTTACCCACAAGATCTTGAATGCACCGACAACACCTACCACACAAATATTAGGGCAAAAGCCGAAGTGGTGAATGAGGGCGAAGAGGAAGAACCGCTAGATCCACCCTTCACGCTAACTGAATTGCGTATTGCCTGCGAATCCTTCAATCCCAAGAAGGCTCCGGGAATAGATGGCCTCACAGCCGATGTATGCAGCCGAGCCATTGGAGCGGATCCTGATACCTTCCTGGCGCTTCCGAACCAATGTCTTAAACTCGGGTATTTTCCGAAGTCCTGGAAGGAGGCAACAGTGGTGGTGCTAAAGAAACCTGGGAAAAGAGACTACACCACACCAAAATCATATAGGCCCATAGGCCTCCTTCCGGTCTTGGGCAAGATATACGAGAAGATGTTGATGGCTCGCCTCAAGTTTTACATTTTTCCAAGGATGAGTACTCACCAGTACGGATTCATGCCCCAGAAGAGCACCGAGGACTCCCTCTATGATCTGATAAAGCACATCAAGGGCAAACTTGACCTTAAAAAGATAGTCGTGGTAATATCATTAGACATAGAGGGAGCTTTCGATGCTGCATGGTGGCCAGCAATAAGAGTCCGGCTGGCTGAGGAAAAGTGTCCGCTCAACTTGAGGAGGGTCATCGACAGCTACCTGACGGACAGAAGGGTCAGGGTTAGGTATGCGGGCGAAGAATTCCTCAAAGGCACGAACAAAGGCTGTGTACAAGGTTCCATCGGAGGCCCGAACTTTTGGAACCTTCTGTTGGATCCCCTCCTCAAAAGCCTGACCAAAAAAGAGGTCCACAAGCAAGCATTCGCGGACGACGTGGTCCTTGTCTTTGACGGTGACACAGCATTGGAATTAGCAAGCAAGGTGAACCTCGCCCTCGAACATGTTCGGACGTGGGGTGTAGATAATAAATTGAAATTTGCGCCGCAAAAAACGAACGCGATGACAATCACGCGGAAACTAAAATATGACACCCCGCGACTGAGCATGGGTGGAGTCGAGGTACCAATGGTCAAGGAGATTAAGATCCTGGGTGTCACCGTCGACGACAAGTTGACGTTCAACACGCACGTCAGGAATGTCTGCCAAAAGGCGATCGGGGTATATAAACAGTTGTGCAGGGCAGCGAAAATTAGCTGGGGACTAAACCCCGACATCATAAGAACTATTTACGTAGCCACAATTGAGCCGATTGTCCTGTACGCCGCCAGCGTATGGGCTCCAGCGGCAGGCAAACTGGGAATCCAAAAGCAGCTGGGCGCCGTGCAGCGCGGGATAGCACAAAAAATGTGCAAGGCCTACCGTACCGTCTCCCTCAATTCAGTGCTTCTGTTGGCAGGGATACTTCCCTTGGATCTCCGAGCTCGAGAGATGGCCTCACTTTATGAGGCCAAGAGGGGAGTTTCACTGTCAATATTGGGAGACAGGGAGATGGAGCGGCCAGAGCCCGCGCTGAAGTCCCCGCACCCCGCCAAGCGTATCGACCTGGAGTTCAAAAGCCTGGTGGACCAGGAGCAAGTTGACGCCAGCGCCAAGCCGGAGGTGAGGATCTTCACCGACGGCAGCAAAATTGGGGGGCGTGTCGGCGCTGCGTTGTCCTTGTGGAACAACGAGGCCGAAACACGTGCCCTCAAGCTGGCGTTACCGAACTACTGCACCGTCTACCAGGCGGAGCTCTTGGCGATATGCAAGGCAACTGGGGAAATCCGGAGGAGTACGGCGTCCAGCTTTGGCATCTATAGCGACTCAATGGCAGCCCTCATGTCAGTGAAAAACCACAGTTGCCTTCATCCCCTGGCAGTGGAAGCGAGAGAGAATTTAACAGCTGTTTCTCTCCAGAACAAGGTAGTTGACTTGTTCTGGATCAAGGCTCACGCAGGGTTTGAGGGTAACGAAAGGGTGGATCAGCTGGCAAAGGAGGCTGCCATTTCGAGCAAAAAGAAGCCGGAGTACCATCTCTGCCCGGTTTCATTCGTCAAGCGGAGCATTCGTTCGGCATCGCTCGACGAGTGGAACAGCAGATACAGGGTCGGTACAACGGCTTCTGTTACAAAGATGTTTTTCCCAGATGCGGTGGCGGCGTACAGGATTGTCAGGAAGCTACGGATGGATGGGATCCTGACTCAGGTCATGACGGGGCACGGTGGATTCTCCGAATACTTGCATCGGTTCAAGTGTAAGGAGAGTCCATCGTGCATCTGCGACCCAGACACCGCGGAGTCGGTGCCGCATCTATTGGTTCGCTGTCCTGCATACGCCTACGAAAGGAGCGTACTTGAACAGGAATTAGAAATAGAAATAAATGAAGATAGCATAGGGGTCATAACGTCTGGAAAAAACCGGGAGAAACTGTTAAATTTCTGTATAAAAATTGCTAAAAGTGTAATTAAGAGAAATAAAAGTGATCGGTAGTGTATGCAACCACTATATAATAAATATATTAGTTATGCATATAAAAATAGTAGAAAATAACTTAGTAAATATTGTAAACAGTAAGAAATAATTAAGAATTAAAAACAAGAAGAAAGTAGAATTAAGTAATATAAGCTGCATAAATTAACCCTAGAATGTAAGAAAATATAGAAATTAAGATTGGTATTTACCCTTGAGGAAGCAATGTACAAAGTAGAAATAAGTATTTAATAAAATTGTTAGTAAAAGCATTATGTAAAATAGAAACGTAAGAAAACAAATGTACTTTAGCCTATAAGATCATGTAATGGTAAAAATAAAAATCAAGTATCGTTCTTTTTATAAACCCCCGAATAAAATAAAATAAAGAAAGCGAACTGTTGGGCATAGAAATAGTAGAGAAAAGAATAGATAGGAAAATGGGAGTCCCACCCATTAACAGTGTAATAGAGGAAGGATGACAGAAAGAACCAGTATGCGGAATAAAAGTGCGAGAGGAATAAACGCGAGAACTAGTATGAAAGAGAAAAAGTAAAAATAGACCCTGATTATGTCAGGGGTAGCGAAAACAAAAAAAAAAAAAAAAAAAAAAAAAAAAACTGAAAATTTCACACTTCATTTATTGCTTAATCGATTTAGGGAAAGACAAAAATTTGTTTTTTTGACGCGCCTAGGAACCTTCTAGCTCAAGATATATAATAGGTACCTGACATTTTATTAATTGACTTACTGGCCCCCCCTTTACAGGGACCAGTACTTTCATATTTCATCTTATTATTTATCTTACTGGCCCCCTCTTTACAGGGACCAGACTGTAGTTGTAAAATATCTTTAATTAATATTGTCATTTTAAATTAGAGAGCAGCCCCGATCGTGACGGCTTCCCAGAAGTCCACACGGCGTGCTGCATCACAGCCGAACAGTAAGGCTGCAGCACGCCGAGCATCTACGGAGACGCCGGGAGCGTCACCTGGGGCGAGCCACCTATCTCAGAACAAACCCACCGATCGGGTGACCGAGGCTCGAAATTGCCTTCTGCGCGCAAAATCGCACCTTGGCGATTCGCGCAACCTGAGGGCAGACCTTAAAGCCGGGATCACCCAATCGGTGGAACGGTTGTACCAGCTGGTTAAGGAAGAGGCGGCGGCTGCTGAACAAGCAAAAGGGACTGGGCTCGCGGGGGACGAGGCCATTAAGGCAACACCTCCGCCAAAAGCACCCAAGAGCCTTCCGGAGGTTGACTCGTTGCTCGCTTCACTAGCGGAGCATAGCGCGCTGGTGAAGGAGAGCAGCGAGAAGATGGAGAGTCTGCGGCGGGCGATGGAGAGACAAGAAGAGCTATTGGAGAAGACGACCACTTACGCGAGTGTTCCTCCTGCTCCTCACTCCCCAGTAACCTGCAGTCAGAGCTACGCGAGTGTCGCCGCGGGGGCGGGTAAGTCATACGTGCCGCCGCGCCCGCTGCACTCGATCATCGTAAGCTCCGAAGATAGCACGGACACAAGCTGCAAAGTCGTCGAGAAAATTAGGATCGCGGTGGACGCTAAGGAGACGGGTATCCGTGTGGACAAGGTCCGTAAAGCAGGGGACCAGAAGGTGGTCCTGGGTTGTCAAACCCGCCAGGAATTGGACATAATAAAAAGCAGACTGGGGGGCTCCGCGACCGGATTGAAAATTGAGGAGGCCATCAATAGGGATCCTCTGGTGGTGTTGACGGATGTTTTATCCTATAACACAGACGACGACATCACCAGAGCGATCCTAAAGCAAAACCAACACCTCCTGGGCGAGCTTAAGAAGGAGGAGGTGAGGGTCGCCGTACATTATCATTGGAAAAAGTATCGTATAGGAAAGAACAAAGTTATAAGTACATTGAAAGAAGATTATATAATGAAGGAAACAGGTCTTGTTTTAGGCAAAAATTGATGCAAGAAAACTGGTGTGCAAGCACATTTATTGACAAAATCAGTGAACTTCATTGTAACACATTTAATAAAAAGAATATAAAAATAAATACAAAAAACAGTAACAAATCTAAATGGTTAACGACAGGAATAAGAGTCGCTAGTAAAATGAAACGGTTTCTTAAATTTGTTGACAAAGAAAATTGTGACATTACAATATTGAAATATCGTAGTAATTATTTTAGGATATATAAAAAAGTAGTTCGATATGCGAAACGGTCAATAGTTAGAGCGGAAATAAATGTGGCTCAGAATTCTAGTAAAGTTATTTGTAAAATTATAAATAGTAAGAGAAATCCAAAAAACGACTTAAATAATAATTTGATACTTAAAGATAATAATAAAATAGTACATAATCCCTCAAAAGTGTCTAATATTCTATTGGAAAAGTTCTGCAATAAACCGAATTTAATCATAGCTGACATTAATAAAGCAAAAGAGACTTTACAAAATCATGGAATTAGAGTAGAGGAAGACATGGTCTTTGAACCTGGTACACCTATAGAAGTTTTTAAAATTATCAAGAGTATGGAGAGTAAAAATTCTTTTGGCCACGATGAAATTCCTATGACTGTAATAAAAGAAAATATTGACGTATTAGCTCGCCCTTTGGCTGATTTCATAAACGAATATGCAAATCAAGGAGTTTTCCCTGAGCAATTTAAATTAGCTAAAATACTACCTATATTTAAGAAGGGCTCTAAAATAGATCCCGGGAATTATAGGCCTATCTCTCTTTTGCCAGTGTGTTCTAAAATATTTGAAAAAATTATGAAAATAAGGCTTGTACGTCATTTAAATAAGCATAAAATTATAACTGAACAACAATTCGGATATCAAAATAACGTAGGAACCATAGATGCTATTGATATGTTAATTGATGATATAGTGTGTAAGTTGAATGCTAAACTAAAAGTTGCAGGTCTATTCCTTGACTTGAGTTCTGCGTTTGATACAGTCGATCATTGTATTCTTCTGGATAAGTTAGATTTCTAAGGCGTTAGAGGAAATGTTCTGAATCTCTTCCGATCCTACTTAAGTAATAGAACGCAGTGTGTTGAAATTAAGACGGTTCAAGAAGATGGGCATGAAAAGCTACACAAATCGGACACAGTAGTTATAAATAAAGGTGTACCACAAGGATCTGTTCTGGGCCCTGTCTTTTTTATAATATTTATAAATGATCTCATTGCGTACATGAAAAGTATCTCAGATGACACTAAACTCGTAGTTTTCGCGGATAACACAAGTGCTATTATAGCTAGCGACAATATAGAAAACTTAGAAAAAAAGATTAATTTAATTCTATATGCTCTTGAGAAATGGTTCACTATGAATGACCTGAAACTAAATCTAAAAAAGACGCAATGTTTATTATTTAAATCAACAGTTAAGAACAACGATACTGTCAACATAAATTTTTCAGGAAATAAATTAAATATTGTAGATAATGTTAAATTTTTAGGGGTACAAATAGATGCAGTTTTAAATTGGAAAAAGGAATTGGAAGTGGTCACTAGGACTATGAGTAGTGCTTGCTATGCTCTCAGGAGTCTTAGGGATGAACTAACCATTGCACATCTCAGAATGGTATATTTTGCCCTCATTGAGTCTAGGCTTAGGTATAGCATAAAGTTCTGGGGCAACAGCTACCAATACAATATTAATGCTGCTTTCATTATGCAAAAAAGAGCCTTGAGAACTATGCTTCGCATTGAACAAACGGAATCTTGTAGAGATCACTTCAAGAAACTGCACATTCTTACAGTGCCATGCATCTATATTCTGGTCCTGCTTAGTCATTTTGTTAAAAATCTTCATAAATTTGAGACAGAGGAAGAGAGACATATCAGAATAAAAACGCGAAGAAAGGATCTACCTAATCTCATACAGCCTAAGCTTAATGTCGTTAAACATGCCTCTAGAGTGCAGTCAGTAAATTTATACAATAAACTGCCAGTAGAATTTAAAAACGCTATGTATTTAAACGAATTTAAGATTAAATTAAAGTCATTGTTGTTAGAAAAATGTTATTACAGCATAGAAGAGTTTCTCAAAGATTGTACCAAATAATAATAGTTAAACCCATTCTTTTGTTATTATATTTTTTATTTGACTTCAAATTATTATGCTTATATTCGACATTCTGTCATGACATTATATCATAACGGATTTTATTGATATTAAATTCCTAGAATTATATTGACATTATATATATTTTTTTTTCTTTTTTGACATTATTTACATTTTACTGACTTTTTTTACATTTTATTGACATTTAGCTTTTTTCGTTATTGTATTTTAACTATGATATTAATGTGATGATAACTAATGTGCAATGTATTTTTATTTATTTACCTGGCAACTCACAGTACTAGCATGTCTTGTTTAATTGTTTTTTTTTTATTTCTTAGAATGTTGTATAATGTGTTACAAATATTGTTAAATTTTCATCCATTCGACACAAATGTAAATTTGTTGATGAAGTGAATAAATAAAAATATCGGAAAAGAGCACGAAACCCACACGAGAGTCACGTAGTTGTACAGGTCTCCCCCCCGGTGTGGCAGGTCTTGACCAGGGCAGGTCGTGCACATATTGACTTGCAAAGGGTGAAAGTGTTTGACCAAACTCCCCTTGTGCAGTGCACGAAATGCCTTGGTTTCGGCCACGGCCGGAAGCAATGCACGGGGATGGATGACCTCTGCTCACATTGCGGCGACGCTCACCTGAGAGCGGAATGCCCATCGCGTCTAGCCGGGGAGCCTCCCAGATGTTGCAATTGTAAGAAGGCGGGCTATGACAACCTAGGACACAATGGGTTCAGCACGGATTGCCCGCTACGTAAGCGGTGGGACGCAATTGCGCGATCCACTGTCGCGTATTGCTGAGGGCGCCACTGCGATCAACTTGTCAAGAGTACCTCTCCGGGGAGAAGCAGCGAGGCATGGGTTCGTCCAGGCCAACCTGCAAAGAATGCGACTAGCCACGGACGAGCTCATGCTGGAGGCCGCCAGTCGCAGAATCACGGTTGCGCTGCTTCAGGAGCCATATGTGGGTAGTGTCGGAACGCTAAAGCAGTATAGGGGGGCCAGGATTTTCCAGAACAGCAGCTGTCCAGGGGGCACTGTAAAGGCGGCAATTGTCGTCTTCAATAAAGACATTGAAGTTATACAGTGCCCAAATCTCACGACCGACAACATCGTGGTCGTGAGAATCCGCACGGCTGCTTGGGAAATCACACTGGCCTCCTTCTATTTCGAGCCAGACACACCCATAGAGCCATACCTGGAGCAGCTTAGGCGAGTGGCGACGGCGAATCCGACGAGGCTCCTTGTTGGGGGGGACTCAAACGCCAAAAGCGTCTGGTGGGGCAGTGGGAGAACGGACTCCAGGGGAGATGCACTGGCGGGCGCTCTAGACCAAAACGATATGCAGGTACTAAATTTCGGGGACACCCCGACCTTTGAAACTGTACGGGGGGGGATTACGTACACCAGCTGCGTCGATATTACCGCATGCACGACAGACATGCTCGACCTGGTGGAGAACTGGACAGTGGATCGAGACCTGACAAACTCGGACCACAACGGCATAACTTTCAATTTGAAATTGAAAAGAGGTGAGTCTACATACACACAACGGACGACGAGGCTCTACAACACAAAGAGGGCAAACTGGAGTCAGTTTCGTGAGAAACTGGCCCAGTTGAATGCAGAACATAAAATCAGCCCGTCGGAAGTTTCAGCTATCACAAACACTCAACAACTTGAAAACACCATAAATACACTCACAAACAATATACACAAGACATGCATTGAACACATACCACTTATTAAATCACACACAAGACTCACCTTGCCGTGGTGGTCCGACGAGTTAGCCATCCTGAAGAAGGAAGTTGCCACCAGGAAGAGAAGAATACGTTGCGCGGCCCTCTCCCGAAAGGCCGGGGTGATTGACAAGTACCTGCAGAAAAAAGAAGAGTACCTTGCTAGGACTAGGGAAGCCCAGACTCAAAGCTGGAAGGAGTTCTGTGGGAAGCAGGACAAGGAAGGGCTTTGGGAAGGTATTTACAGGGTGATCGGTCGCACGTCGAAAAGGCAGGAAGACGTCCCCTTAAAACACAACGGAAAGTTCCTGAGCCTGAAGGAGTCGACGAGACTGCTCGCTGAAACCTTCTACCCGGAGGACCGTGAAAGTGAGGATAACGCAGACCACCGGGCCACTCGACGGCAAGCTGACACCGTGAGCGGGGAACATGATAGCAACCATGACCCCCCCTTCACGGAGCACGAGCTGAGGGTGGCCGTGGAAAGCTTTAACCCGAAGAAGGCCCCCGGTGCGGATGGTTTCACGGCAGATATCTGCGTGCGAGTGGTCTCGCAGGATCCAGGAACTTTCCTGGCCATCACTAACAAGTGTCTACAGCTTGGCCACTTCCCGAAGCCCTGGAAAGAAGCGACCGTCGTTGTCCTGCGGAAGCCCGCCAAAGAAGACTACTTCCAGCCAAAGTCTTACAGGCCAATCGGCCTGCTCCCGGTCTTGGGCAAGGTGCTCGAAAAGATGGTCGTGGGGAGATTAAAGTGGCATCTTCTCCCCAAAATGAGCGCCCGCCAGTACGGTTTTGTGCCCCAAAGGAGCACCGAAGACTCCCTCTATGACCTGATGGGACACATAAGAAGCAAGCTCAAGCTGAAAAAGCTAATAACTGTGATCTCATTGGACATAGAGGGAGCCTTCGATAGCGCATGGTGGCCGGCCATAAAGGTCAGACTCGAGGAGGAAGGTTGTCCCGGCAACATTAGAAGAGTGGTCGGCAGCGACCTTCAGGATAGAAGGGTCGAGGTCAGATACGGCGGGGAGACGCACTCCCTAAGCACGACAAAAGGGTGTGTCCAGGGTTCCATAGGAGGTCCAATCCTATGGAACCTCGTCCTTGACCCGCTTCTGAAGGAGCTGACCGGCAGGGGCATCTATTGCCAGGCGTTCGCCGACGACATAGTCCTGGTTATTGACGGAGACACTGCGTTGGAGGTTCAAAGGCAGGCCAATGCTGCCCTCGCCTATGTTGGGGAGTGGGGAGTCAAAAATAAGCTAAAGTTCGCACCCCACAAAACCCAAGCGATGGTGGTTACGTGGAAGCTCAAATATGATGAACCACTCCTGAGCATGGGCGGGGTCGGTATTGGCATGTCAAAAGACATAAAAATCCTCGGCCTAACCATCGACAGCTGCCTGACATTTAACAAACATATTTCATATATATGTAAAAAAGTAGTTAAAATATACGGGCAGCTGTCGAGGGCGGCCAAGATTAGTTGGGGCCTCCACGCAGATGTCATAAGAATCATCTACAACGCCGTAATAGAACCAGTGATTGTGTACGCGGCGAGCGCCTGGGCTTCGGCAGTGGGGAAGGTGGGAGCTAAAAAGCAGCTGAACGCCATCCAGCGTGGATTCGCGCAGAAGCTCTGCAAATCCTACCGCACGGTCTCCTTGAACGCTGCGCTGCTTCTCGCCGGGATACTCCCACTCGATATTCGTATTCAGGAGGCAGCCGCCCTGTACGAAGCCAAGAGGGGAGTACCCCGGCTGGATCTGGCGGGCAGGGAGGTCGAGCGGAGAGCGGGGTACACCGAAAATGGACACCCGGCAACGCATATGCACCTGGAGTTCAAGAGCCTGATAGACGAGGAAGAGCTGGACGCAAACAGCGACTACGCCGTTAAAATCTTCACAGATGGCAGTAAGATCGACGGCAAGGTGGGCGCCGCAGTTTCTTACTGGGAAGGCGCGGCCGAAACCAAAACCGTCAAACTAAAACTGCCATCTTACGGCACCGTCTATCAGGCGGAACTCCTGGCCGTATGCAGAGCCACTGGGGACATTGTTCGGGGTGCTCAGCAGAGTTTCGCAATTTACAGCGACTCAAGATCCGCGCTGGAGACTGTCGTCAATAACGGCTCTCTGCACCCCCTGGCGGTCGAGGCCCGCAAAAACCTCCGGAGGGCCTTTGACCAGAGCAAAACTGTATCCTTGTTCTGGTTGAAGGCCCATGCAGGGCTTGCGGGCAACGAACGCGCCGACTGCCTAGCCAAAATGGCCGCCCTCACTTTGAAACGTGCCCCTGACTACGACAAGTGCCCGGTTTCATTTGTCAAGGGGCAAATCAGACGGGAGTCTCTTGACCAATGGAACCGGAGGTATCAGTCGGGGGAAACTGCCGGGACTACAAAAGTCTTCTTTCCGAACGCCATTGAGGGGTACAGAATCGTCAAAAAGATTACGCTGGACGGCATCACGACGCAAATATTGACAGGACACGGTGGGTTCTCCGGATATCTGACAAGATTCAAGTGTAAGGAGGACCCATCGTGCGCCTGTGCCCTTGGGGTCGAAGAAACTGTCCTACATATCTTGCTCGACTGTCCGATCTTCGGTCGAGCAAGGTATGATAGTGAACAGGAAATGGGACAAAAAATTAGCAAAGACACACTAAAAGACATTTTAGCTGAAGGAAAGAAGCGGACAGTATTTTTAAAATATGCAAAACAAGTAGCAGAGGTAGTAATAAAAAATAATAAGTAAAACAATCTACATATACAAAAACAAAATAAATAACATATAGATATGCTCATATAAATTAAATACAAGTATATATTGATAAAGTAGGAAGGAAAGTTGAAACGGTGAAAAAGGCCTCAAGCAAGCGCAAAATATTGGTAAAAAAGCCAAGCGTTTGCGCAACCCTTGAGAAAGGGAGAGAAATGAGAACAGAACCAACACATAATACAATATATACGGAATAATAATATAATAATAATAGTACATAGAAATAACACAAAAAAGAAATAAATTAAATTAAATATTTTCCAGAACATACCATATAGTATTGAGTATCTAACGACCCTGCTTAGGGTAGGGAGTGGCGTATTTTAAAAATTATAATAAAAAAAATAAAAAAAAAACCTAACCTAACCTAACCTAACCTAACCAGAGTCCGCGGTTTCCCCCCGCGACGATAACACGTGCCAAACGCTGTTCCGCGCTCAAAAAATCTAGAAAAATCCGTGAAAGTGGTATTTTTCAACCGAATTACATCGTGTTTACCATTAAATTGTGTGAAAAAATGCGGACCATCTTTCTGTGATATTTTCAAAATCGTGAGTGCCTTTGAAAAAGTGAAAAACGCTTAAAAGTGAAAAATCGGAAAAAATTTAAACTTCAAATTGAAACGCTGCGAAAAGTAGAGCGACGACACCATCATTTTTTGATCTTTGACGACGTGTTTTGTTGACGCCCAATCATTGAGGCTGCCTCTTGATTTTTCCGAGCCACGCGCTCGGAGGAAAGTGCGAAAAACCTCATACCACGTGGCCACGTGCAACACGTTCCAGTCAGGTGCGGCGTACATCATCAAGTGACTTCGAGACAGGACATCGTGCTTGTCATTGTGGAGTTTCGAGCATCGAAAAAGGTTAGGTGGTTGCGTAGATATTGAATTTTGAAAAAAGTTAAAGTTTTCAAAAAATCGTAACTAATTAATTGTCGCGATAACCCCTCTTTTTTAGTTTGTCATTTGAAGGGCCTTAATAAAACCTACATTATTGCAAAATTTCAGATTTTAATCATTGATAGTTTTTGAGTTGGAATTTTTTGAAAATTAAGGGCTGACCAGAGGGGAATTAATTAGGGGTAATATATTTCCGCAACCACTATCTAAAAATAGCTTTTATTTAGAATTATCATAAGTCGTAACGTTCATAAATTTTGTATTTGTTATTTTCATGTAGGCACTGTTTTTAGTTAAAATTAGGGGTTTTTTGACTACGATAAATCGGGGGTGGGTTTTTCAAGGCAAAATTTTCAAGATTTGGACTGGGCTCATCAAGCCCAATCTAAGGAGCCCAAACTCGGGTAATTTTGGCCAACCAGGGCCAATTTTATACAAACGGTCTCCATTTTGCCCGCCATCTTGAAAAACTTACTCACGATATAGCTCCGGACTCGGTAGTCGTAGAGGGCTACCGTTTTCACAGTTATAATTAGGAAGACAATTTGCGTCCCGTGCACGTGGTTTTTGGGGTTTTGGCGCTGGTAGTTTTCGACACCCTAAAAGTCACGTTGCGCACTAGGTGGTGTGAAGACAAGCCAAATAAGCCCAAGCACGGACGTTTTACGGCCATTGGAACGGAAGTTGGCTCGGGTTTTAGGCTGACTTTGACAGTACTCGAACTGTCAAACGATAGTTTGGACCCGGATAGCTCCTGAACCGGGGGTCCTGGAACGCTCGGGTCTTCTTTGGGGACGTTGGTTCGTCTTATTCTTTCTGTTTAGCATCCTTTCAGGAGTTTTTTGGTCCTGAAATTTTTCAGCCTGAAAACTGAACGGAACGATAGATAGCGTTGAGCCCAGTCAGGAGAGCCCAGGCACGGTGGTGTTTGGGCTGAGGGTTTTGAAGAAAATTGAAGTTGACTGGATTCCAGGCGCCATCTTTATTGGTGACTTGAATTTCGAGTGGCTGTATCTCTGGAGCCCTCAGTGCTGGGTACGCCGTGTTTGGGTTCATCTGAAAGAGCTCGAAGAGTCCCATTCTTTGGTCTGTAAAGATCGACTCTACATAGAGTCAACACTTTTTTATTTTTTATTATTTCTTGTTTTTTAAATTCTTTTTAAGATTAATTTATGTGAAACGACTCTAAGGGCTTCTCGACACCAATTATTGTTTAAAAAATTAGTTATTAAGACAAATGATAGAGCAAGACTCTATAAGGGCTCAATATTTCTTTGCTTGCGATAATTGGAACTTTATCAAGACTGCGTCAATCATCTATCAAGCGCATTGGACTCACTGACATTGCTCTAAATTTTTGAGCTATTCTAATAGAAATTCTCGGTTAGTTGACAGTAAAGGTGGTACTTTTACAAGCATCACTTGACCGATAATTAATCAATTATCGCTATTTTGTTTATTTATTTATATATTTACTAATCCCCCCTTTACAGGGATCTAGTATTAATCATTTTGACCAGCGCTTTTGTGACTTTGTGTATTTTAGCGTTGAGTTTCCACAATGTTTGGTATCAGGACTCCGGTTGTGAAAAAGACAAAGGACGGCGAAGAGAGTCTGGAAACGGGAAGGTCCCACACAGCACAGAGGGGCCCGTCAGTGAGACGCAGCATTGGGGAGTGGGAGGCTGACAGACCCAAAGCACCACAGTCTCTCAAGACACCAACCCCTCCAAAGAAGCCCCCCACGATTACCCCGCCCAAACTCAAATCCAAAGCGGTACTTTCGCAGGAAGCGAAGATTAACTTGCAGAATTTGTCACAAGAAACCGGATCTACCTCACCAGTTGATTCACAACCAATTCGATATCAAAACAGAACCTCAGAAGCAAAGGCATGCCTCACAAAGGCCAAAATTCAGCTGGTTAGTTCTCGCAATCTCAAGATTGGAGAACTAACCAGCTGAAGGATGAGATTTCCAAAGCAGTGGAGAGACTATACCAGCTGGTCAAAGAATCTGAGTTGGAAAAAACATCCGAGGAAAGTGGAAAGTCAAATAAAGAGCCACGAAGTGGAGAGGAAGCCGAGAAAGAATTGAAAACAGAAAAGGCCTGGCTAAAAAGAGAACTTATTGATAAGATAACAGACCACAGTAATCAGATAGAGAAGAACAGGATAGAAATGGAACGGTTGAGAGAAGTAATGGAAAGGAAACAGACAGAAACAGAAGCACACGTGACCTACGCGAGTGTAGCAGCTGGCCCTTCTGGAAGGGCACTCTTGGAGCATGCAGCTATGCACTCGGTAGTAATCACGTCTGCTGATAAAACTGAAACAGGTGACCAAGTTATGGAAAAGATTAGGAAGGTAGTGAACGCGAAGGACGAGGGGTTCCAAATTGATAAAATACGTAAGGCAAGAGATCATAAAATAATCCTCGGGTGTAAGACAAAGACCGAAGTAGACAGAGTTAGAAATAAAATTTGCAGAGATGGAGCGAACCTTAGAGTGGAGGAGATTAAAAATAAAGATCCTCTAGTTATTATTAAGAATGTTAACGCATATAATACCGAAGATGACATCTTAAAGGCGCTCCGCACTCAAAATAAAAACCTGTTGAAAAGTGTAAAAGAGGAAGATTACAGAGCGGCAATTAGGTACAAAAAGAAGGCACGGAACCCCCATCAACAACACGTGGTGCTTAGCGTGTCCCCGCAAGTCTGGAACATTCTAACAACTACAATTTGTATCCACATCGATATACAGAGGTTGAGGGCAGAAGATCAGTCGCCGCTAATCCAGTGCTCACGATGTCTGGGTTATGGACACAGCAAGAAAACCTGCATTGAAGAGGAGGACAGATGTGCCCACTGCGGGGGCCCGCACCTGCGAATGGAATGTGCTGAATACCTAGCAGCAGCCGCACCAACATGCAACAACTGCCTGAAAGCCAAAATGGATCACGTAGAGCATAACGCCTTCAGCCCCGATTGCCCTGTACGACGAAAGTGGGAAACCCTAGCAAGGTCCACTGTAGCCTATTGCTGAAGTTGATACGGGCAACAACGAAAACAGCGAAGTAACAGAACCAGAAGGATATCAGTATCGCGCAATACAGGCCAATCTGCAGAGGTGCAAACATGCAACAGATGAGTTAATGATGGAGGCGGTGAAGAGGAAGGTTGCGTTTGCATTGCTGCAGGAACCGTATACCGGTGCCAGCAGAAAAATGAAGTCCTACCAAGGCGCTCGGATATTGCAATGTGAGGGAAGTACGGACAAAACTACTAAGTCCGCCATTGTGGTATTCGATGACAAAATTGACATAACCCAGTGCCCTGTGCTGACAACAGAAAACATCACAGTGGCGCGATTGAGAACTGAGGCCTGGGAAATTATAGTCGTTTCGATGTACTTGGAAGGGGATGGACAAATAGAGTTGGATATAACAAATATCCAAAAGGCTTGTGTTTAAACACCGCCCAATAAAGTACCTATTTTAATACCAAAAAAATTCTAAACGGTTACCAAAATGGATAAATGGTCACCAAATTACGTTTCCTAAAATATTATAAAATAAATCCATTTTTTTGTGTTATTGTCTGCCATAAAAATATATGGACGCCTTTAAAATACACTTTAGACTAAATATTATATATTGTCACTACTTAGACGTTACCAATTATGTTATACCATGAGTTCTAATTTGGTAATTTTTGCTAGGCTAAAAAAGCTAACGATATCTAGAATATTTCTCAAATACCAATTAATATACTGGGGTTCCCAAACGTACGTCGCTTATTTATTGTTATATGAAATTCACTATATATACTGGGGTTCCCAAACAAACGTTACGCGCAGCGCAGACCAGAGCAGATTTTGTAAAGCATGGAACATCATTGAGCTACGTATGCTGCAGCGCAGGCACTTGCGGCTCAGATGTGCACAGTAACTGCCCTGCTCTGCGCTGTGCGGTCTGCGCTGCGTCGCCTTCCTCTCAGCATACGCCAACCCTTATCGTTGTATGAAGTTAATTAAATATTGGCCTGTGGATCACGCACCGGTGGCGGTTCTGCAGGGTGCGGGGTGCGGACTGCGGGGTTAAGAAATAAAGGGAAGCAATTGTAATTTTAGTCTTACATTAAAGTAGTCTGGGATCAAATAATGTATTTTGGGTGACGTCAAACTATTTTGGAGTAAAATTTTTGGTAGTAATATTAATATTTGAGTTAGACAGAATTTGGCGACCGTTAATCCATTTTAGGACCCAAAAATAATATTTGTGCAAGGCTTGCGATTTTTCTGATGTTATTTCATTTGTTTTGGATCATAATATTATATACTTTAGGGCCCTTTTAATAAGGTCAATTGATTTTTTTTGGAGTTGTTTATTTTATTTGGTGCCTAGGCTTAGAGTCATAAAAATATTTTTGGTGACCGTCTAAATTATACCCTATCCAAAAAACGGTACGGGAAGCCGGAAACAAGCGCGTGATACTGGGTGGGGAAGTGAACGCCTGGAACATATGGTGGGGAAGTAGGGAAACGAATAGGAGAGGAGAAGAGCTGGCGGGAGCATTGGACGAATTAGGACTTCACATTCTTAACCGGGGATCCCAGCCCACATACGACTACCACAGAGGAGGTAGAAGATATACAAGCTGCGTGGACATTACGGTATGTACAGGAGATATGCTTGGGAAAATTGAGAACTGGAGGCTAGACGGAGACTTAACAGTGTCGGATCACAGAGCAATTCTGTTCGAGGTCAACCTGGAAAGATCCACAGGGATAGACATAAAAAGAACCACTAGGAAGTACAACACGAGAAAGGCAAACTGGACAGAATTTAGAAAATATATAACGCAAAACTGGCAAAGAAGTAATCTAAATTTAGAAGTAATAGCAGAAATAGAAACAACAGAAGAACTAGAATGTAAAATAGTAGAATATACCAAAATTATGGAAGAAGCATGTGAACACAGTATACCAAAAACTAAACACAAACAGAGTGGTTGCGCAAATAAGCTTGATGTGGACTGTAGGTTTGAAAAAAGCGATCTAAGGGTTGTTAACAATATGCAGATACTGTGCCTGGATGGGACGGAAACTAGGGAGGAACACTGACCTTTTGACCTCGAAGATTCCACGTGGCGCCGGCCGGCGAACCTCGACTTCGCACATTTAACCACTGCCAGGTCTTGTATTGCACTACACTGCACTATTGTTGAGTCTTTGAATGGTTGGATCACGAAATAGTCAATTTTCTTGTAATTTCGAGCGGGCGTTGTTAGCGGTGCGGTCACATTCACAATCGATGCACAAACGTCAATGTCATTCCAATTCTTGAGGTCGTGCGGGGAAGGGAAGCGGAAGGGATAGGATTGCTAGGCCAAAAAAATAAATTACAAAAAACAAAATCGCGGATCATAGCAAATTGGCGCAACCATTCCCCCCGGGTTTGAAGGGTTACCTTCAAAGAAAAGAAAAAAAAAACAAAAGCGAAACTAAACCCTATTACTATATCTAAACTATCAATACTAGGTAGCGAAACAACTTATAACTAACTATGCCACTACTACTGATTAGGCAGAGGGCAGAGGCGAATAACCGGACGCAGGTACGATCCAGTTGCGGTTTTAACCTTTACGACTCGCGTTATTCCGTTCGAACCCGGAAAAACTTCTTCCACTACACCAAGAGGCCAGTGCAGAGGAGGCGCACTCTCAGTCTTCAGTATCACCACAGTACCGACTGTGACTGGATCTGAAGGAGTGTTCCACTTTTGACGCGACTGCAGCGTATGCAGATAATCTGTTCTCCATCGCTTCCAAAAGGACTGAACTAAGCTATCCAGCAGAGCGTGACGCGGGTGAAGCTTAAAGCAGGGCACACATCTGTGCACTCTAGCGCGTATCAAATTGCGAGCGGAAAGTATCCAGTACTTCTGTCGAAGAATGGACATTAATAAATCGGGACCAGCGTGACAATTCACCTTATGGTGATAATCCACCAACAAATCCAAAACGTGATCCTTGCGTGGTAGAACTACTGGATGCATTTGTTCAAACTCTAACTTAGCATTTCGCAGACGGCCACCGACACGAATGAGTCCGTCTTGCAAAAATGGTTTCAAATGTTGAAGTGCGCGACTACAAGGTTTATGTGATTCTAAACTACGAAATTCTATTGAAAAATAAAATTTCTGCAACTCTCGAAGTACAACTGATTCAGCTCTATCCAAATCAGCTGCGATTATAGAACCACGCGATGGTAATAATCTCAAAAATCTTAGGACGTAAACTACACAGCGTAATAGTCTCGACCAAGACGAGACTCGATTAGACAACAACAAAACAACTGACTCTTCACGCGGAACTGATACTACAAGCGTATGTTTCTTTTCCTCGGGTGGCTCTGAAACAGTAGCGGGGTTAAACGGAGTACTTGGCCACTCGTTAGGAGTGGTATGAAGCCAGGGAGGGCCACAAAACCAAAGCGGATGATTTAAAATTTGCGCAGGAAGCAAACCACGTGAGAGACAATCAGCTGGGTTTTCTGTTCCAGTGACATGGAATATATTTACCGGTGACAATTCAGCTTGAATCTTAGCCACCCTATTTGCGACAAACGTGCCCCATCGATGGGGTGAAGAGTGGGCCCAACATAGAGCAACGGTTGAGTCTGAAAACGCTACAATTCTCTCTATATTAATGCGAGGACGACAAGTTTTGACTATAGATGTAATCAATTGAACCAACATAAGAATAGCGCAGAGTTCGAGACGAGCAAGAGAGACAACCTTACGAGGAGATACCTTTGATTTTGCGCTAATGAGGAAAACTGAAATGTTATCGCCATTTTGGACCTGAAAGTAAACCACTCCCCCGTAAGCCCTCTCACTGGCGTCTGCGAAACCTACCACATTAACAACAGTGTCTGGTACTATACCAACATGGCGAGGAATCTGTATCTGATCGAGCATTGGAAGCTCTTTCCTATAGCGAGCCCACAACTTAGCAACACTGTCAGGAACGGTGTCGTCCCAATCACAGTTGGAAAGCCAAAGCTCTTTTATAAGCAGCTTTGCATACAAAACGACAGGAGCTACAAAACCCATTATATCCCATATCCGAGCTACACATGCTAGGATAACGCGTTTGGTACAAGTTGGCGGAGTCGAGCTAATTTTAAGACTGAACATATCAGTTGCGGGTGACCAACTTAAACCAAGGATCTTATGCGAATCATTATCATCGAATTCCTTTACCGAAGTCAACCGGTGTGACGGTGGAATCGACTCTAATGTAGCTTGCGAGTTGCTTGTCCATTTAACCAGATCAAATTGACCGGACTTCATGAGGCTGATTACTTGAGCAGCGGTCTCTATAGCCTCTGCTTCACTAGGTACACTGTACACAAAATCGTCCTTGTACAATCCGGTTTCAATAGTGGCCCTTGCTTTCGGGTATGTATCACCCTCGTCAGCGGCCAACTGCTTGATAGTACGAAGAGCGTGAAAGGGACTAGACTTAAGCCCAAAACAAACACGATTGAATTCGTAAACCTTCAAAGGTTCCTGCGGAGAAAATCTATACAAGAAGCGTTGGAATCTACGGTCACATTCTCTGATTCCAATACTAAGAAACATTTGCCGAATATCAGCAGAGAGCGCAATAGCAAACAAGCGAAAATTTACTATTATTTCAAATAAGTTACCCTGGAGGTTCTGACCACAACACAAGATATCGTTAAGCGATATGCCAGTACTAGTTTTAGCGCTACCATCCATAACCACACGCAGTTTAGTTGTAAGTTTGTCTTCTCTAACAACTCCATGGTGCGGGATGATATAAAACGGGTAATCACGTGTCTCCTCAGTCTCGGCAGGCGCTGATGAGATATAACCTTTATCTAAATATTCGATCAGCACATCATCATAGGCTTGCTTCAACTTAGGAGACGCCTGCATCTTACGTTCCAAGCATAGAAAGCGTTTTTCTGCGGAGGCACGGGAGCCACCGAGCGAAAAAATATCACCCTTGAAAGGGAGCGCGACAACATAACGACCATCTTTATCACGAGTAGTCGTGCGGGTATAAATCTCCTCAGTGACCTGATCCTCAGGGCTGAGAATAGGCGGGACATTGACCTCTTCAATCTCCCAGAACTTGCGGATGGTAGACTCAAGCGGCGGCTCGACGGTGCAACAGTGCGACACAGTCGAGTAACTATCTAAACAAGCGGGTGCGGAACCAACTATAACAAACCCGAGAACTGTTTCCAGTGCGTGCGGAGCGGGGTACATCGGAAGACCTTGAATTTTACGTGATAACTGGAGATGCGGGAGAATCGAAGCACCGATCAATAGATCGATATCTCCAGGGAAAGCGTAATTTCCGTCGGCTAACTGCAAGTTCTTAAACTCCGTCAGCATGGACGTGTCAACCGGTACCGTGGGCAACCGTTCCGTAACGTCGTCTGCGACTAGCGAATCCATTTCAAACGAAATATTACGATTAAAACGTGAACTAAATATTATTTTAATGGAACCGTGGATGGTTGCCTTTAAACCTCCAAAACCTTTCACTTCTGAGCGGGATGACCAATTATTAAAACTAAAACCAAGGCGTTGACAACAATCCCGAGTAATAAAATTACTCTGGGAAGCGCCATCTAGTAGCGCTCGAACGGTGTGCGGTTTGCCAAAGGCATCTACAATGACAACTTGCGCGGTCGCAAGTAAAACGGTAGTGATTTGAGTACCAGCGGCAGAAAGCGAACACAATGTTACGTCGTTTGCACTTGCAGCAGGCCGCGCGTCACAAGCGTCGCGCGTCTGCGCAGGCTGCGGCTGCGATGGCAGCTTACTACTCTCAAAATGTAAGAAGGTATGATGTCTAGCTAGACATTTACGACAGCTAACACCACTGTTACATGACGTAACCAGATGTTTGTCACTTAGACAATTAAAACACAAATTATTAGTGCGGACAAACTTGTAACGATCACTAGGCGATAATCTCTGAAATTCTGAACACTTGTACAGCTGTGTATGGCTACCCTTACACAGAGAACAGTCAGGTGTTGAGGCAGTATTAACTAGCGTATGTGCAGTCTTGACTGACTTCGATGACGCGTCTATACGGCGATCGGAACCTGTCCTATTCGTGACTTCATGACGTGCCGACGTGCGCTGCAATACCTTAATATGGTCGCGAATAAAAGATTCTAAATCTTCGAACTTAGGTATTTCGTTACCGCGCTGAGTCGTTTCAAACAGACGAACAGTTTCAGGATCTAATTTCTTTAAACCGATATACAAAAACAAAAAGTCACAGAGGTCATTGACCTTTAGGTTCTTTACTGCACGAACAGATGATGCGAAAATATTTAAAAACTTCTCTAAATTATGATCGTTACAAACGGAAAAACTTTTCAAATCGAATAATTGATCTAAATATGCGGTGGCTACTAATCGCTTATCTTCGTATTTTGTTTTTAAAGTGTTCAAAACTAAAGTGTAATTTTCAGCGCTAAACGTAATTCCAGCACAGACAGCCTTTGCCTTACCGGTCAATTTTTCTACGAGATAATGCAATCTCTCGTGATCTGTCAGCGATGTGTTCCTATGTATTATATTTTCGAAACTATCTATAAATAAATTCCAATTTCGAATGTCACCATTAAATTCAGGTATTTGAATTGGCGGCAATCGTGGGCGTTCGCGAGGAGGGTTGGATAAACCACTCGCGGGGGGGGGGAGTCTCTAAACTCCTAGCAATACGTTTGATACGACAATACAAGTCATCAAAGGACGACAATGCCTGATAACTCACACAGTAATCAGGATTTAACTCCAACTCTAAAATGTTTATATTCTTAATTGTAGATTTAAAATCCGCGCGCAAACTATCTAAAGTTTCCAACGAACACAAGAAAGCATCTCTAATCGTCAGATCCGAGATTTGCAAAGATTTATCACAAATTGATTGAACACGTGAAAACTGTGAGTCCCTTTCAGCGTATAAAAGCTTTAACTGAACCTTTAAATCAGTACTAACCTTGGTTCCCTTAAGAGACATCTTGTTTTGATATATTCACACTATACACTCAAACAAACACTTAACGAATTATTAAGTAAGCGATAATTATCAGATAACAATATGGTAATATTGTAAACAACAAAGTGAACGGCGAACGAACGGAATAACCTGAATCAATGAGTGAATATTACCCAATTTCTCGATTAAATCATTCACGTCGTTCATATGCGTATATAATCTATGGTTTATCCGTTTCCTACAAATATTCACTCAACAATGAACGGGTATTTTTGAAATGCGTCTACCTACATGCAATTTGTAGGACTTCCGAATGAATTTTGTCAAGAAAAAGAATGCGATCGATTTATATCTACGCTGATATTTACGTAGCTAACTATAATTATGCGGTGCGGTTGACGGCGTAGGTACCGTAATTATCAATGGCTCTTTAACTATACGAGCGAAATAACGTTTAGTTGCCTAAATGCCTAGATGCGGGTTTTCTACTATTATATCTAGGTAAACAGGCGCGTTGCGTTTATTCCCTATGGAACAAATACTATATTGCGAAATTACAAGAAAATGATTCACGATCCTGCTCGTAGGACCAAAAATAATGGTTGCGCAAATAAGCTTGATGTGGACTGTAGGTTTGAAAAAAGCGATCTAAGGGTTGTTAACAATATGCAGATACTGTGCCTGGATGGGACGGAAACTAGGGAGGAACACTGACCTTTTGACCTCGAAGATTCCACGTGGCGCCGGCCGGCGAACCTCGACTTCGCACATTTAACCACTGCCAGGTCTTGTATTGCACTACACTGCACTATTGTTGAGTCTTTGAATGGTTGGATCACGAAATAGTCAATTTTCTTGTAATTTCGAGCGGGCGTTGTTAGCGGTGCGGTCACATTCACAATCGATGCACAAACGTCAATGTCATTCCAATTCTTGAGGTCGTGCGGGGAAGGGAAGCGGAAGGGATAGGATTGCTAGGCCAAAAAAATAAATTACAAAAAACAAAATCGCGGATCATAGCAAATTGGCGCAACCACAGAGAGTAAATTTCCTTGGTGGACAGAAGAACTGACAAAAAAGAAGAAAGAGCTCAAAACACTGAAAAGACGTATAGCAAATGCCGCACAAATTCGTAGAGATATGGTCGTACAAGCATATCTTCAAGCGAAAGAAGAGTACCTGCAGCTTGCGGAAAAGTCCAGAACAGCAAGCTGGAAAGAGTTCTGTGGAAAACAAGATAGGGAAAGTATGTGGGACGGAATTTACAGGGTGATAGGACGCACAACAACTAGGCAGGAGGACATTCCCCTAGTACACAATGGCAGAGTCCTGGAAGGCAAAGAGTCAGCCAAAGCTCTGTCAGAAACCTTCTACCCCGAAGATGAGGCTCTGGCGGATAGTGTAGCTCATAAATTAGTGAGGGAAAAGGCGGATACAGTGAATGATGCCAAAGAGGGTGAGTCATCTGACCCTCCATTCACTGTAGAAGAACTCAAGTGGGCTACAAACAGCTTCAACCCCAAGAAGGCTCCAGGATTGGACGGGCTTACGGCGGACATTTGCAGAGCGGCCATCAGCTGGAACCCGGAACTATTCTTGGCGCTACTTAACAAGTGTTTAAGTCTTTCTTTCTTCCCCGCGGTATGGAAAGAAGCAGTGGTAGTGATTCTGCGCAAACCCGGGAAAGATGATTATTCCAAACCCAAATCTTACCGGCCTATTGGACTACTGCCGGTTTTAGGAAAGATTTGGGAGAAGATGTTGATACGGCGAGTCAGGTGGCATACCATCAAGGATATGAGCGCTAGGCAGTACGGGTTCACACCGCAGCGCAGCACCGAAGACTCCCTCTATGACCTTATGAAACATATTCGAACAAAACTAAAAGAACGTAAGATAATAGTCGTCATATCATTGGACATAGAGGGAGCCTTCGATAGCGCTTGGTGGCCCGCCATAAGATGTAGACTGGCAGAAACCAAATGCCCCAAAAATATCCGTAGAGTTTTGGATAGTTACCTGTCGAACCGAAAAGTCCGGGTTAGGTATGCAGGAGCAGAATTTTCGAAGATAACTACCAAGGGATGCGTCCAGGGTTCCATAGGGGGACCCACATTTTGGAACATGGTGCTGGATCCGCTCCTTAAGGACTTAGAAGGGAGAGGTGATTACTGCCAAGCATTTGCTGACGACGTTGTGTTGGTTTTCTCCGGCGAGACTGCACTTGAGGTCCAGACACAGGCTAATGCGGCCCTCAGCCATGTCCAGGAGTGGGGTGAAGTGAATAAGCTTAAGTTCGCACCTCAGAAAACAAAGGCGATGGTTATTACAAACAAGCTTAAGCACGACGCACCGCTTTTGAGGATGGGGGGGGGTCGACTTGGCCATGTCAAAGGAAGTAAAAATACTTGGACTGACCATAGATAACAAACTGACGTTTAACACACACGTGGTAAACGTTTGCCGTAAGGCAATAAACGTCTACAAGCAACTGGCAAAGGCGGCCAAGGTGGAGTGGGGGATCTCGTCGGAGATAATCAGAACAATATACGTGGCAGTGGTGGAGCCTATAATAATGTATGCAGCAAGTGCCTGGGCCCCAGCAGCGGAGAAAATAGGTACGAGGAAGCACTTAAATGAGGTTCAACGCGGGTTTGTACAAAAAATGATCAAGTCGTATAGGACAACCTCACTAAACGCGGCATTACTACTCTCAGGGATGCTTCCATTGGATCTTAGGATCAGAGAAGCAGCCTTGCTTTATGAAGTAAAGAAAGGACACTCGTCGAGAGTGGTTGGCGATAGGAGAGTGGAAAAACCGGTACCCTATACACACACACCACATCCAGCGGCCTATAAGACTATCGACTTTAAACTGGTTATGGACGGAGCAGAGCTGGCCCAGCAAGAGGAAGCTAATTTTAAAATTTACACGGATGGTAGCAAAATCGATGGCAAAGTCGGTGCGGCAATATCCTTATGGGATGATGCTGCTGAAATTAAGAACAAAAAACTCAAGCTGGGGCAATTCTGCACCGTTTACCAAGCGGAGCTACTGGCGCTGGTGAAGGCTACCGAAATGGTGATGGGAAGATCCGGTGGAAGCTTTAATGTATACAGTGACTCTAGGTCAGCTCTTGAGGCAGTAACACGCGGAGTTTCCCTCCATCCCCTGGTTTTTGCAATAAGGCAAAACATCCTGAAGTTATTAGAACAGGACAAAATAATTAGATTATTTTGGATAAAGGCACACGTGGGGCTGGAGGGAAATGAAAGAGCTGACGAACTGGCAAAGGAGGCAGCTGTTGGGTTGAAGACCAAGCCGGATTATGACAGATCCCCGGTATCCTTCATCAAGCGACAGATCCGTGAAGACACGCTGGAGCAATGGCAGCTCAGGTACACTACAGGAACCACCACCTCAACGCCTAAAATGTTTTTTCCAGATGCCCTAAAGGCTTATAGATTAATTAAAAAGTTGCCGCTTAATCCGCTTCTGATACAAGTACTAACGGGGCACGGCGGATTCTCCGAGTACTTGAATAGGTTCAAGCGCAAGGAGAGTCCGACGTGTCCCTGTGACACAGGCAAGGACGAACATGTAGAGCATATGTTAGTGGAGTGCCCAATTTATGCAAGTCTAAGGCTTAACCTTGAGATGAAAATAAATAAAAACCTACAAAAAGACAACTTGGCAGAAATAATAGGAAGCAAAGATCTAAGGGGTGATTTTATACAATTTTGCGAAGAAATAGCCAAAAAAGTAATTGCGCGAAATAAAACGTAGCACATAAAGGTGTAACTAGTTATACAGGGTGTCCCGTAAATAATGGATCAAACGTAACGGGTAGGTAGCTTACCTCATTTCCAACAACTAATTTGAACAGTAAAAAAAAAACCCATAAGGTAACCAAGATAATTTTTTTTTTCGATTTTTACTATTTTCTGTACCAGCATTCAGTGTTTTTAATGCTGTTGCTGCAAATGGTATCATATTTAGGTGTGATTTTTGTCATACATTTCTGAATAGTTTACTAGTGTTATAAGATACCATTTTTTTAAATAACATTTTATTTGCCTTAGAAAAAAAATCTTGAATTGAAAAGTTTTGTTTTTAAGATGAAAAGACCAGAATTGGAAAAATTCTCCTGTAAAAAAATTGTATGACACCGAAGTGTACCATTATTTTAAAAACTTGTACAATTACTAAGGTTTGCAGATTGGTATAAAACTTACGCCTAGTCTTTGTCGTTACAAAGATATTGCTATGAATCTGACAGAGGTGCAAAATTACGAAATCAAATAAAATTGAAAAAGTGTGCACAATTCAACTATTTTCTTAAAAATGTTTAGGTATCTCAGCGTATGAAAAAACTTAGGAGGTTAAATTAAAAAAAAAATACAAATAAATCGTTTATTTTGTTTTTACAGTAAATGTTCAAACTGACGTCCCCCTACGAGAATGCAAAGTCTGCACCTCCTAATAAAGGAAGCTCTTATCCGACGGACAAAATGGCTGTTGTTTATTTCTGATACAGCAGATTGGATGCGCTGACGTAATTCTTCTTCCGACGTTATTCGTTGTTTGTAAACTTTGTCTTTTAAACATCCCCAATAAAAAAAATCTAAGGGATTTAAATCCGGAGATCGCGGAGGCCACAAAATTGGTCCTAATCGGCCGATCCATCTGTCAGGGTAAGTTTCATTGAGTTGCGCCCTTACTGCCGTCGCATAGTGAGCGGGACATCCATCATTTTGTAACCACATTGCTTGCCGCACGTCTTCTGGAATATTTTCTAATAACGTTGGCAACTCATTCCTTAAAAAATGCAGATAGTATTCGGCGTTTAGAGTTGCTGGTAGTTCAAAGGGCCCTATTATTTGCCCATTTATTATTCCTGCCCATAAATTTATTTTAAATTGATGTTGGCTCCTGTCCTCTCGCATCAAATGTGGGTTTACCAGCTGCCAACTGTGCAAATTATGCAAATTGAGATATCCATCTCGCCGGCATGAAGACTCGTTACTCCATAAAATTTTATTAAAAAACTGTGGGTCCGCCCGTATCATTCTAAGCATCCTTTGGCAAAATGCTACTCTTTGCGGGTAATCACGTGACGTCAGCGTTTAAACACGTTGCACGTGATATGGGTGCAACCGGTGCCTTTTTAGAACTCGATGTACCGTCGATCTTGGAATACCTGTGCGTTGCGCTATGACGCGAATTGAGACCGACGAATCTTCCTCGATTTCTCGAATAATAATTTCGTCATTGACTTGTGACGGTCGCCCTTCACTGGCACCCCCAACTCCGGTGCCAAGAATTCTTCCCTCAAGAAGCGCGTTATGCACTCTAATGAATACGCGATAGTCGGGATGTCGATCCCGGTTCGGGTATCTTTCACGATACAATCTTGCGGCCGCCCTGGCATTACCTCTTGCTTCTCCGTAGATAAAATGCATTTCGGCATTCTCCCGTGGCGTGTACTCGTAACGAGGCATCGTACTACTGCACACACGTACAACCACACACAAACGATTGTTTTCGAAGTCCGTAGGATTGCCAAGTCATTCATCCAAAACACAAACAGTTCCAAATCGTTAGGCAAAGCAAAGTCCAAATACACCGCACAAGTTTAATTTTAAGGAACACAACAGTTAGGCACAGCAGGAGCGAAAGTAGTCTGACGTACGTATCAACTCGAAGAGAGATTCGTGTCAACTAAACAAATAAAATCAAGCAACATTACCAAAAATACAAAAGCGGCGCTATCTATCCCTTTCACACTGAGTGAGGTGCAACTCCGCAGGTAGCGGTCCCAAATGCCGAACACATGACGTCATCGGCTCGGAATTACGCTACACGCTTAACCACATGCTTAGATTACAAGCATAAGCCATTACGAGAAAGAAAAGTTAGATTGTACCATTTTAATTTCTGTTCTGTCTTCTTCATCACATTCATACGAGTAGCAATATCTTTGTAACCGCAAGGACTAGACGTAAGTTTTATACCAATTTGCAAACCTTAGTAATTTTACAAGTTTTTAAAATAATGGTACACTTTGATGTCATACATTTTTTTTACAGGAGAATTTTTCCAATTCTGGTCTTTTCATCGTAAAAACAAAACTTTTCAATTCAAGATTTTTTTTCTAAGGCAAATAAAATGTTATTTAAAAAAATGGTATCTTATAACACTAGTAAACTATTCAGAAATGTATGACAAAAATCACACCTAAATATGATACCATTTGCAGCAACAGCATTAAAAACACTGAATGCTGGTACAGAAAATAGTAAAAATCGAAAAAAAAAATTATCTTGGTTACCTTATGGGTTTTTTTTTTACTGTTCAAATTAGTTGTTGGAAATGAGGTAAGCTACCTACCCGTTACGTTTGATCCATTATTTACGGGACACCCTGTATAATGTAATATATAAATATAGTTAACCAACTTTGTAGTATATAAAAAAAAAAAAAAAAAAAAAAACCTAACCTAACCTAACCTAACCTAACCTAATCCAACCTAACCTAATCTAATCTAATCAAGTATTTAGGTACAAGATAAGTGTGATTACAAGTGTATTTCACTATAAGTATAGTGAAGATGAATTGTTAAGCAATCATATCAATATTTTTTAATATTGATATGATTGGTTAACAATTAAATATAAAAAATATAATGCTAATATAATAATATAATGTTATAAATTAAATTGTTGGATTATTCCAATAATTATACATAGATATACATACAATTTATACATAGCAATAAGTGAAAAAAAAGAAAAAAAAAAAGAAAAAAGAAAAAAAAAAAAAAAAAAAAAAAAAAAGAAAAAAAAAATAGTATGTTAAATGAAAAAAAAAGGATAAAAAAAAAGAAAAAACAATTAAAAAAAAAAAAAAAAAAAATTAATGAGTCTGAGGTGGACTCGCGTAGTATTAAGCTTAGTTTTAAGTAAGTTGTCAAGATGAGGGCACGACAGAGATGCCAATTCAAAAAAGCGATAAACAAATACCTAATAATGTAAAAAATGGCGCAGACCATCATGTCTGCGGTAAAATATGTAAAAAAAAAAAAAAAAAAAAAAAAAACCTAATCTAATCAGTAACCGATAACACTTCGACAGAATAACATCGCCTCCGCGTTAAAAATTCACGAAAATTTAATGCGTTGAGTTACGTGCGCAAAACGGTTATCAGTGGAATTGTGCAGTGTCAATTCACCAGGATACGTGTGGGCAAGTGTCTGGCTCTTCTGGTTGCGGAGCAGTACGCTTGAAACTTTTGTGAGGAATTTCTCAGCCAAGGGCAGTGGCATTGTGCTGTAAGCATTACACTTGAAAGACGCAGCAGAGACCTATTCAGCGACACCAAGAACATCAAAATCGGAGCACGGGTTTGGGAGCTATTGGTACTTAAAAAAAACGTCAAAACACGTGGTTTTAGTGTCAAATTAACCTCACTTTGGCTCCACGTGTGTTTGGTGACACGAGGCGTGACGTCGAAACAACATATCAAGCCCTTACTGAAGACTCCGTTGCCGGCCGAAGAATCTGCCTGCAGACCAGCCATCAGTGTCACGACTCCGCGGCTTATCATCAGGTTAGCCCGAGGGAACTCCTCAACGACGGGTCCTACTATACCCGAGTTTGGGCTCATCTGATCTGGAACTTTGGGACCTTTCCAGGGAGATCCTTTGCCTATCCCCATCTCCATCCCCATCCCCATCCCCCCTCTCCACATTACCTCCCTCAGTACTCCATACGCAATAGTCTCCCCACGAGACTCCCCCCCCCAACCCCCCTCAGGGTGACCTCACCCCCCCGCGGCCTAACTCCGTTCCCGTTAGAGCTAGGATAGCCGAGTTTGGGCTCATTTGGTAGAGCACAAAAAGTTCTTCAATTCGGCCCCAACAGAATCCCGAAATTCGGTACCTACACGAGCAGCGATCCAGCGACACTTCACAATTTCGTTGAAGACTACCACCAGTGCGCACTTAGAGCTCAGAACATCGAGCTCTAGCAGTTGTCGGGCTCCTCATCGGACAGCAGTCGCCGACCACCAGCGACGGAAGATTCCGTGAGTCCACCTCAGTAATAAAAAAAAAAAAAAAAAAAAAAAGAAAAAAAAAATTAAAAAAAAAAATATATCTTTATTTAAATTATAATTAGCTATAAAAGTAGAAATAAGGTGTAACATTTTAACAATATTTCTGTGCCTTTAATTCTATCCATTTTCTTCGCCATAATAGTTATAAAATAATCATTTACTCATTTTCTCTGTTATACCTAGTTAAATTAAATTGTCTGTGGATACATTTAACTGTTGGCAATACCACAATAATAAAATATAATGTCGTCACAGCAGTCCTCCATACCTGCCTCCCGTAAAACAACCGCAGGAGTCTCCACTAATCTCCGGAAGAAAATACTAAGAAACACTGCCAAATCTGCGGTGTCCGAAAAGGTGGCGCATCCATCAGAGCCGCCTCAGTATTCGGCACCGATTCCAAAGGCGTCGTCGGAGCCACAGGCAGCAGGCTCAGACGTGTCGGCATGTACGACACACATCTCGGACACAACACCATCGGGCCCTGAGATGCGAGAGGGAATCCCTTGTAGAGTTTCGGAGACAGTAATCAACTGGGAGCAATGTGGAATTTCCCCCCCCCGCCAAATCATCTCAGACGATGAGAGCTCGGTGGCCTCTTCAGCAGGTCACTTAAACAGACCCGAGCGTCAGAGTCTCCTGTACCGAACTCCAAGAAGGGGTACGGGTGTACAGATGGATTTGGCCACAAAAGAAGCAAACGACCTGCTTCAAAGGGGGAAAGACGCCTTAGAAGCGGCGGGAAACATGAAGCGAGAGTGTAAGGTCACTGCCCATGAGTGCCTCCAGGGTCTCTACGAGACTGTTCTATCTCTGGCTGACTCGCGGGCGCGTCATAAATTCAATCTCGAGAAGGAGCGTTCTCGACATGCACAAGAGCTTGTGCGGGTCGAGAGAGCTCACACTCTTATGCGGACTGACCTGACCGAAACAAAAAAAGAGGCAAAGGGTATCCGCGACTGGCTGGGCCACGAGACTCTTGAAGCTTTCAAGAGTCTAAAGGAGGTAAGGGAGGAAGTCAAGCTGGTGAGCTTGAAGAACTCCAAGGAGCACGAACAGACCAGGTCGGACATTATGAAGTCACCTGGGGATCCCAAAGGGGAACTCCTGAGTGGGGGATTGTGCCGCCTGGAGTCACACGTCACCAGCATCACGAACCAGCTGGACGTGCTCCGTCAGGAAATAGAAAAACTAAAGCCTGACCCTACCCAGCCAGGACCGGACCTAAGCCAGGTGTCTGAGGCGGGAAAAGATGTTTTAACGCACACCCGGTTTGACGAAGAGATGGAGAAGATGCGGGTACAGATCCAAGAAATGTTGACTAAACCCGCACCCCTACCACCACCAACACAGTTACGAGAGGACTTCCAAAAACACCTTAAACCTATTGCGGAAAGACTGGACCTGGTCTCGGCAGACATCCGTGTCCTGCGGGACAAAGAACCCCCCACCCAAATCATGGCAACACCAAACCTAGACGCAGAACTGGCGGTCGTGGAGGTCAAGAAGCACCTCCAAAACATTGAGAAAGGGGTGGCAGAATTGGGTAAAGTGGATAGACAGCCACAACAACAACAAGGCCCAAAAACCTTTGCCCAGGTAGCAAGTACACCAAAACCCCCCCCTAAGCCGAACCAATTACAGCCAAACCACACCCTGATCGTCTCGTCGACGGACCCCAAACACACTGGGGACAACGTTATCGAGAGGATCAGGGCCGCCCTGGATCTCAAGACGACCGGAGCCAAGGTGGACGCCGTCAGGAAGGCCCGAAACCAGAAGGTAGTCCTGAGGTGCGCTAGCAAAGCCGACTTGAATCTGGTCAGGGACCAATTCAAGAAAAACGAAGGGCTCAAGGTTCAGGAGTCAAAGCCTCAAAACCCGTTAGTCTGCGTAAAGGGAGTGCTGTCCAGCTACAGCAATGGGGAGATCGTCGATCTTCTTTTAGCGCAGAATAAGCATCTTCTGCAAGATGTTGCTGTGGGTGAACAGACGGCCAGGGTGCGATATAGGAAGCGCGCAAGAAATCCCCACGAGTGCCACCCGGTGTTAGAACTCTCTCCGAAAATGTGGCTTATCTTAACCCAAGCCCAGAGAGTGCACGTGGGCATCAAGCGGTGCTCTGTTGTGGATCAGTCCCCACTCGTTCAGTGCACAAAGTGCCTCGGATACGGACACAATAGGTCCATATGCGGGGCGGCAAAGGAGTCATGCTTCTTTTGCAGCGGTGCGCATGATGGCAGGGACTGTCAGAATAGAGCAGAAGGCAAGGAACCCACGTGTATAAACTGCAAGGTGGCACTGAAAAAAGGAAGCGACCTGGCACACACCGCGTTTAGTGAAGACTGCCAGGAACGCCAAAAGTGGGATGGGATAGCACGGTCGCGAGTTTCCTATTGCTAAGGGCGACCCGCAGGAAAGCCACCAACAAAGTCCCCCTCAAAATTCACAAAGATCGACAGCAAAGTTGAAATTCATCCAAGTCAATCTCCAGCGCTCAAAGCTGGCCACGGATGAACTCCATCAGATGGCTCAGGCCAACGGAATTTCTGTGGCACTCGTTCAAGAACCTTACGTGGGAAGAACAGGTGTAATGAAACAGAGTCCCGGCACACAAGTTATCCAGTGCAGCCTCAACCGCCAAAAACCAGTGAAGGCGGCAATAGTGATCTTCGGGAGCAGTTTGGAAGTCATTCATGACCCCCAAGTCGTAACTGAGAACATTGCGGCCGTTTTACTGAAGGTGGGCCAGCTCAATCTGGGAGTGCTGTCGGTCTACTTTGAGGGAGACCAAGAATTAAACCCATATCTTTCCGCATTACAAGACACAACCAACAAACTACACACAAACAACATCCTGGTGGGAGGTGACGTAAATGCCTGGAGCCAATGGTGGGGCAGCGTATCCGAAAACCATCGGGGTGCCGAATACTGTTCCTTCCTCCATGAGCGGGATTTCCAGATCCTAAACTCGGGTCAGACACCGACTTTCGAGATCTACAGGAGCGACAGGTGGTGCACAAGCATAGTAGATGTAACTGCATGCAGTCTGTCGCTGCTGGGAAAAATAGAGGAGTGGCGTGTAGAAAGAGGCTTGACCTCATCCGACCACAATGCAATCACCTTCTCGATGCGCTTAGAGAAAGCTTTGGAACCCCTAAGGCCTGTCTCGACGCGCATCTATAACACCAAGAAGGCAAAGTGGTCCGATTTCTGCACGCATTTCAAGAACAACCTGGCTGAAAAAGAAATAACAAAGGCCAGGATCTCGAAGGCCCCGAACCCAAGGGATCTGGAAAAAATCCTCACAGAATATTTAAACGCCATCCACCGTTCATGTGACGAGGCGATCCCAAAATTGGGATCCCCAAAACACAACGCAAAACCCCCTTGGTGGAATTCTACTTTAGACCGTCTTAAAAAAGACACAATGACGAAGAAGAGAAGGATTCGGAACGCAGCCGCTCATCGGCGGGAAGACACGATAAACGTTTACCTCGAAGCAAAAAATAAGTACACCTCAGAAGCGACGGAAGCTGCCACTGCAAGCTGGAGGGAGTTCTGTACAAGGCAAGACCGAGAGAGCATGTGGGACGGCGTCTACAGGGTACTAAGGAAGACAGCCAGAAGGCAGGACGACACCCTCCTGAGAAATACCGCAGGGGAAACTCTTAGCCCACAGCAATCCGCGGACCTACTAGCAAAAACCTTTTACCCAGATGACTCCACAGATGGCGAAAGACCGTACCACAGTGCACTCAGACTACTCGCGAGCGAGGAAAATCCACAAGGACTGTCCGCCGACGATCCACCCTTTACAATCACAGAGCTGGAAATGGTCCTGCAAGACCAAAATCCGAAGAAGGCCCCTGGCCCCGACGGATTAACGGCGGACATCTGCACAGCGGCAATAAACTGCGACAGGGAAGTGTTCTTGGCGATCGCAAACAGATGCCTGACGCTATCACACTTTCCGAGGCAGTGGAAGGTCGCCCACGTGTGCATCCTACGCAAGCCAGGCAAGGACGACTACACCAGTCCAAAGTCATACCGCCCAATAGGTCTCCTATCTGTTCTCGGAAAAATCGTGGAAAAACTCCTTGTAGGCAGACTCCAGTGGCACTTTTATCCAACACTCCATAAAAGCCAGTACGGGTTCATGCCACAGCGTGGTACCGAGGACGCCCTCTATGACCTAATGGGACACATACGTGCAGAAATCAAAGCAAAGAAGATAGTGCTTTTGATATCATTGGACATAGAGGGGGCCTTCGACAACGCATGGTGGCCCGCATTAAAAAAACAGATGGTGGCCAAACAATGTCCCAAAAATCTGTACACTCTCGTTGCCTCTTACTTAAAAGATCGCCACGTTAAGGTCAACTACGCCAGAGCGACTAGTGAGAAAGGAACCAACAAAGGGTGCGTCCAGGGCTCAATTGCCGGTCCGACGTTCTGGAACCTGATCCTAGACTCACTCCTTCACAAATTGGCTAGTATGGGGGTATATTGCCAGGCCTTTGCAGACGACGTCGTCCTGGTATTCTCGGACCATGAGACCGGCCCCCTGCAGCAGAAAGCCAATGAGACGCTGGACGTAGTGTCGAAGTGGGGCGCCCGAAATAAGCTGCGTTTCGCCGCGCATAAGACCAATGCGATGGTGTTAACGAAAAAGCTGAAATACGACGACCCGGTTCTGCACATGTCGGGCACAAGGCTGGGCCTTGTCCAAGAGATCAAGCTGCTAGGGCTCATTATTGACGCCAAACTCACTTTCAATGCACACGTGTCCGCCACCTGTAAAAAGGCTGCGGACATCTATAAGCAACTCGCATGTGCAGCGAAGGTGACATGGGGTCTCAATAGAGAGATAATCAGGACGATTTACGTGTCGGTGATAGAGCCCATCGTGATGTATGCAGCGAGTGCGTAGGCCCCGGCAGCTGAGAAACTGATGACACGAAATCAGTTTGACTCGCTACAGAGGGGTTTTGCGCAGAAGATCTGCAAGGCATACCGCACGGTGTCTCTGACATCGGCACTGGTTCTGTCGGGCCAACTCCCATTAGACCTCCGGGTACTTGAGGCGGCGACCCTCTACGAGATCAAAAAGGGCCATTCCCGAGAGTTCCTACCACCGGGCCGCGAGCTGGAACGGAATATAAATTATTTAAATCACCCTCATCCAGCGCGACTCACAACAACTGAGTACGCACGCCTAGAAGATTGGAATCCCGAAACCTTACAGACTCACCATGTTACCGGCCCCCAAATCTACACCGATGGCAGCAAAATAGAGGGGAAAGTTGGAGCTGCCTTAACTTGGTGGGAGGGAGGAAAGGAATCCATGTCCAACACTTTTGGCTTGGAGCCTCACAACACTGTCTTCCAATCTGAAATGTATGCACTCTTTAGAGCTGTCAAGCTGGCAAGAAAATCTAAGGCGGCCTCCATAAGCATACTGAGTGACTCAAGGTCGTCGCTCGACCTGCTGAAGAGACCGTCTGTTACTCACCACCTGGCACTCCAAATAAAGAGTTTCATCCGTGAAATCAGAGAGGAGGGCAGAAAAGTGAGGCTTTTCTGGCTCAAGGCCCACGTGGGAACTGCTGGGAACGAGAGAGCAGATGAGCTGGCAAAGGAGGCAGCCCTAACAAAGGAGACAGCGGACTACGACAAAGTCCCCGTATCATACGTCAGAAGGAAGATACGGGAGGGGACCGTTAGGAAGTGGCAAGCTAGGTACGAGTCCTCGAGTACTGGTGCGGTGACAAAGGTATTCTTTCCAGACGTCCAAGCGGCGAAAAGAATCCTTAGGGAAACAGTCCTAACACCGGCCCATACTCAAATCTTGACGGGACACGGAGGCTTCGCAGCATACCTCCACCGCTTCCACCTCAAAGACGATCCCTCGTGCATCTGTGATCAGAGCTGCGAGGAAACAGTCTGGCACCTTCTCTTCGAGTGCCCAAGGTTCTGCCTTGAAAGAATGGAACTGGAGCGAAAAACAGGGCTCCAGTTAAGTCAATCCTCACTCCCCAACTTCATGGGAAAGCCAGCTTCGAGGATCCCATTCCTAGCATTCGCGAGTAGAGTTGCCATAACCGCAGCGGGGCCGAACAAATCAGATGCCCCAGCACGAAGTCGAGTCCGGCTACCATCTACTCGTACTCCCACCACAAACACACCATCCACACAAATTACACAACACCCATTACCCACAAATACAGGACATACAATCACAACACTAACACTAATCACACAAAACCCGTCACCTTCAAATACACAGCAGAGCACAAACACACAACCAGCACTAGTGACAGCGCCAGTGGTACCAACAACAGGGACAAACCAACAGACGATCCCAACCGACATGTCAGTAACACACTTCCTGGTATGTGGAAGAGACGGAGTCCCTGGTATCCGACTACGCGGGGTCGCCCTGTTCATGAACCGGGAGTCGGAGACGCTAGGCATAAGTTTCTGTATTGGTTCAAACCACACTGGAGCCAAAATCATAATTTCACCGGGTCTAGCTGCCCTGATCAACGGGAGCACATCAAAAACGAGCATCAAAGGAAGCAAGTACGCCGCGCTGCAGTTGGTGGAGATAGCCGCTCACAAGTGCCGTTTAATGCGATTCAAAGGAAAGACAATCGCTTTACTCGAGTGGAGAGCGGAGACCCCATTTGCCCAAGCGAGCTCGCTGCTCCAAAAGATTAGGGAAGCAGGTGAAAGCACGTGCATAGCACCCCGCACGATCAGCATCGATGCTATGGCGGTCGGTGGTGAAAGAGGAGACATCGCAGACCGTTTCGGCTGCCTTAAAGCTTCCGAACAGCATGAGGTCGTGGTCTACGAGGACCGGGGGGAAACTCTAAGCTTCCTCAAAGCCCCCAGAGACCACACAGGCAGCACGATGAGTTCCACTGAGAACCCGACCGCCATGAGCGGAGCTGAGAGGGCCCAGCGAAAACTAACGGCAGAAAAAGAAAGAAGGGACAAAGGCAATAACATCAGCCCAGAGGACCGAGCACGGTCCAAAAGCCGTCTCAAAGCAATCGGCACCTTCCTCAGTGCACTGCTCCCGAGTACCAGCCGCACATCACCAACTGAGCGGCAAGAGTCAGCGGTCATGAGGTTTTTCAAGCCGAAACCTAGGGAAACACCAGCACCAAAATCCAAACCAACCAGAGCCGACAAAGGGCAAGTCAGCCCACCGACACTCGCTGTAAACTCGGGTGTCATAGACCACATACAAAGCGCATTCCTCGAGTATGTGTCAGTTGTGAGGGCAACCAGAGAGGTAAACCTCGCAACATGTAGAAAGATTCTGGACACCTTTCATTGGCAAAATGAGGGTTTGTTAAGGGTCTTGCTCGGGGAGGCAGAGGCAGCTGTGTACGACAACGTCAAATCCCAGGTCATTGCTGGAGAAATGACGGGGTCGTATATGGCAGCCTACAGCGCGGAAAGTGGTTTTGTGACCCTGGACGAGGAGAAAACGGAGCGCTCAGGGAAAGTTACGTTCTACACACCCGAAGACGACCCGATAGTGGTTACCGCCAAGTGTACCAAAATTATGCTGGACGACAGGATCCTCGAAATGGCGCAATCCATTTCGGGGGCCTCCGTTCCCTCGGCTTCAGAGGCGTATTGGGCGGTACCCAAAATCAGCTGGGTAAACGGGGTTCCAGGGTGCGGCAAGACAACCTGGGTGGTGAAACATTTTGACGAGGAGAGCGATATCATAGTGACCACAACAACCGAAGCCGCTAAGGATCTCAAAGAGAAGCTAGCGCACCGGCTAGGAGATCGCGTCAAGGCAAAGGTGCGCACTATGGCCTCAATTTTAGCCAACGGGGTCAAACCAGAGGAGCAATGCCGTCGCCTTATGGTTGACGAAGCCCTCATGAACCACTTTGGGGCCATAGTCATGGCAGTGAAGTTGTCTGGAGCGAGCGAGGTCGTTCTTATCGGAGACGTGAATCGGCTACCATTTTTGGACAGAGAGAACCTGTTTGAATTAAGGTACACCCGTCCAAACTTGGTGACTGGAATCACCCGGGAGTTACTCTGTACGCATCGGAACCCAATGGACATCGCACTAGCCCTGAGTGAGATATACCCCGGTATATACTCCTCCAAGACGACGCTGTCGCGGGTCCACTCCCTGAGAGTGGAAAGGTTCACGGGAGCGCGAATACCAAAATCCACCCAGAACACCTTATTCTTGGTCCATACGCAGGAAGAGAGAGCCTCTCTTGCCGACCAGGGCTATGGATCTGGCGAGGGGTCGCGTATCCTCACCATCCACGCAGCTCAGGGGTTGACCTGCGACAGCGTTATTATAATAAACACCAAGTCAAGGAGGCTCCAGATCCACGACAGCATCTCCCACGCAGTTGTCGCAGTGTCGAGACACACGGTCAGCTGTGTGTATTACACCGACGACGCCGATGATGCCACGGGCCGTTTCGCGCGGAAAGCGATGGATGCGCCTTCTAAAATGGTCGTCGAATATAACCTTAAGACGGCCATGCAGCATCGAGACACCGCAGTCGTAAAAGCTCTAATGGAGTTAGTGAAGACTCTGGGCGGCAGATAAACCCGGTACCCAAACTCTACCCACCAACCCTAAATCCAACCTGAATTATAGTGTAATCAAGTATTTAGGTACAAGATAAGTGTGATTACAAGTGTATTTCACTATAAGTAAGTATAGTGAAGATGAATTGTTAAGCAATCATATCAATATTTTTTAATATTGATATGATTGGTTAACAATTAAATATAATGCTAATATAATAATATAATGTTATAAATTTAATTGTTGGATTATTCCAATAATTATACATAGATATACATACAATTTATACATAGCAATAAGTGAAAAAAAAAAAAAAAGAAAAAAAAAAAAAAAAAAAATAGTATGTTAAATGAAAAAAAAGGATAAAAAAAAAGAAAAAACAATTAAAAAAAAAAAAAAAAAAAAATGAATGAGTCTGAGGTGGACTCGCGTAGTATTAAGCTTAGTTTTAAGTAAGTTGTCAAGATGAGGGCACGACAGAGATGCCAATTCAAAAAAGCGATAAACAAATAATAATGTAAAAAATGGCGCAGACCATCATGTCTGCGGTAAAATATGTACAAAAAAAAAAAAAAAAAAAAAAAAAAAAACCTAATCTAATCTAACCTAATCTAACCTAACCTAACCTAATATTACAGTAACCTAACTAACCCAAGTTCGACTTAACCCAAAAGTTACTTTTGTTGGCAGAGTCCAATGCAGAGGTCAAGCCTAACCTAACCTGACCATAATGTACTGACCATTATGGTCAGGTTAGGTTAGGTTAGGTAGGTAGGTAGGTATGCACTGGGAGCCGACCCCGACGACGGCGAGCCGTCGCTATACCGGTTACCAAGTAGTACACTCGAGCGTTAAGCGAGTAGTGGACATACCACTTCAGTTCATTACGCAGTACAAGTCGAGACTTAAACGGAGTAATGAACTAGACCATGCAAAATTGGCGGAATTTACGGATGGCCTTGACCCCCTTAAATGACCCAAATATAGCCTAATTTGCATAAAATGTAGGTCACGAAATACAAAATTTTGCAAGCTTGACCTCTGCATTGGACTCTGCCAACAAAAGTAACTTTTGGGTTAGGTCGAACTTGGGTTAGTTAGGTTACTGTAATATTAGGTTAGGTTAGGTTAGATTAGGTTAGATTAGATTAGATTAGGTTGGATTAGGTTAGGTTAGGTTAGGTAAGGTTAGGTTAGGTCAGAGAAGGAAAGAGGCAACTGTCGTCGTGCTCCGCAAGCCCGCGAAGGATGACTACACCACCCCAAAATCGTACAGGCCGATTGGGCTTTTGCCTGTCCTCGGCAAGATTTTCGAAAAGCTGCTTGTGACCCGACTCAAGTTTCATCTTCTACCCAGGATGAGTACTCGCCAGTACGGCTTCATGCCCCAGCGAAGCACCGAGGACTCCCTTTATACTCTGATGGGACACATTCGTGGCAAACTTAATGCAAAAAGACTTGTCACGGTTGTGTCCTTGGATATAGAGGGAGCCTTCGATAGCGCCTGGTGGCCGGCTATACGAGTCCGTCTGGCTGAGGAAAAGTGTCCTGTGAACTTGAGACGGGTCATAGACAGCTACTTGTCCGAGAGGGTGGTGAAGGTCAGGTACGCGGGAGTGGAGCATGAATCCAGGACCGAAAGGAAGGGATGCGTCCAGGGGTCTATCGGTGGTCCCATATTTTGGAACCTTGTGCTGGATCCTCTGCTGAAGGGTCTAGAGTCGATAGGGGTCTATTGCCAGGCGTTTGCGGACGATATTGTCCTTGTGTTCGATGGAGAGACTGCACTTGAAGTCCAACGGGATGCCAATGTCGCCCTTGAGTACGTGCGAGCGTGGGGTGTCACGAATAAGCTTCGGTTTGCGCCGCACAAGACCAAAGCCATGCTGGTCACGCGCAAACTGAAGCATGACACCCCATGTCTCAGGATGGGCGGGGTAGACATTGGCATGTCGGACGAAATCAAGCTGCTCGGTCTCACCATCGACCACAAGTTGACATTTAACACCCACGTCGCAAACGTCTGTTCCCGAGCCATCGGCATTTACAAGCAGCTGTCGCGGGCTGCTAGGGTCAGTTGGGGTCTCCATCCAGAGGTAATCCGCTGCATCTATACGGCTGCAGTGGAGCCTATCATCTTGTACGCAGCGAGCACGTGGTCGCCGGCCGCAAAGAAAGTCGGGGTGCAAAAGAAGCTGAACGCCGTCCAGAGGAGCTTCGCGCAAAAGCTGTGCCGGGCCTACCGCACGGTCTCCCTAAACTCAGCACTGGTGTTGGCTGGGATACTCCCTCTTGATCTCCGAATTCAGGAGGCAGCCTCGCTCTACGAGGCCAAGAGAGGGGTACCCCATCCAGCGCTAGGAGATCGGGAGATCGAGCGTGTGGTATCGGCACTGCAGATGCCACATCCGGCTGAGCGGAGGGCTATTGAACTGCGACGTCTGGTAGACGAGGAACAGTACAACGAGCACCGCAATTATGCGGTGCGTATTTTCACAGACGGCAGCAAGATTGAGGGCAAAGTCGGTGCCGCACTGTCAGTATGGACTGGCGACGCGGAGACGAAGGCCCTCAAGCTTGCTCTGCCGTCTTATAGTACCGTCTACCAGGCAGAGCTCCTCGCCCTCTGCAAAGCCGCGAAGGAAGCCCTCCGAAGGACCGAGACGGCGTTCGCTATCTATAGCCACTCCATGGCAGCTCTCCAAGCAGTCGTGAACCCCGAAGCCCTCCACGCCCTTGCAGTGGAAGCAAGGGACGCCATTCGCCGCAGCAACGCCCAGAACAAGAGCGTCTCCTTGTTCTGGGTCAAAGCTCACGCGGGGCTGGAGGGTAACGAGAGAGCCGACTTGCTCGCAAAGGAGGCTGCCCTGAAGTCGAAGCGGCAACCCGACTACGACAAGTGCCCGGTTTCATTCGTCAAACGTATGATCCGATTGGAGACGTTGGGCGAATGGAACCGGAGATATTGTGAAGGAGAAACGGCGGCCACGACGAAGATGTTTTTCCCTTGTGCGATCGCTGCGTACAGGACGGTGAGGAAGATGGAGATCACCAAGGAGCTGACTCAAGCCCTAACAGGACACGGCGGGTTCTCCGAATACCTTACTCGCTTCAAGTGTAAGGAGAACCTGGCGTGCGCCTGCGACCCGGACCAGCAGGAGACAATCCTCCACCTCCTCACGGATTGCCCGGTGTATGCCTACCATAGACATGACCTTGAATCTAGGATAGGGGACAGGATAGTTATGGAAAACCTTAGCAATATTATACGGAGCAAAAACTATAGAGCAGAATTTATAAAGTATATGTCTAAAATAGTGATATCAGTAGGTAACAAGAATAAAACATAATGCAATTAACAAAAATTTTACATTTTCATCAATTAGAATTTTATTTTCCTGAACTATTTATATTATGAATTATTTATTGGCAATTTTAACATTTATTTATTATTATGAATTATTTATTGGAATTTTTTTTTTTAACATTTATTTATTATTTTAAATTATTTATTATAAATTTAAAGAAACTTTTAAACCCGTCGTGAAGATAATATTGCAAAGATCTGATTATTTATTGAAATGTATATATACACATTTTTACCACAACGTAATAAACACATACAAAGGAAATGAAACCTACAGCCTCATGGAAAATCCCTGCGAAACCTGATGGCAGGGAGCCTTTCGCATGGCAGGAGTGGTTTTTAGCCGGTAGGAGTCCGGCACTACCCAGACTGCCTCCACTGTGGGGCAGTCTGGGTGTCCATGATGGATTTCCCACTCTTGCCACCAAAATAAAAAAAAAAAAAAAAAACCTAACCCAATAACTTTGTCTCCTGGAGACCGATTTTGACACGGTTTTCGGCGTAATTGACGTTAAATAGGCTAGTACCTATTATCCGTACGGTGAAAATTCATTTTTCGCGACATTGATTTTCTTCCCTGGAACTTGTGAAAATTTTCATCAAAATTCGAAATTTAAATATTTTAAAGATAAAGATAAAGATATTTTATTTGCATAAAACATGGTATAAAAGGTGTTATTGAAAATATATAGATCGAACATGTTTTGCTTAAAATTAAAGCATGCAAACTTATTAACTATATTTAAATTATAAAATTAAATTACATTACATTACATTGAAATTCATTTTATAAAATCATTAATACTGTAATAATTATTGTTGTGGAGCCATTTGTACAATTGCATTTTAAATAATTTACAATTTAATGTTTTAAGCATATTTGGTAATTTATTATAAAGTCGTATACACATAGCCAAGGAATTTTTATTATATTTTACTGATCTAGGTAGCTCTTCCAGCACAAGCCTGTGTTGGTCGCGCCGACTTCGAGAGCTTTTAAATAGTTCCTCTGCTGTTTTAAATAATTGTAAGTGCTTTCGAACAAACATGCATGCTTCATATATATATAATGAAGGTAACGGTAGCAAACCAAGTTCCTTAAATATTGGCTGACATGATTCGTCAGATGGAATCTCGTATATAGCTCTTAAACATTTCTTTTGGGCTATAAATGCTCTATTGTTGTCAGTACTATTTCCCCACATAATTAGTCCATATCGTAGTGAGGACTCGACATATGCGCGGTAAGTCATCACAGCCGTTTTTATATTGGTAGTTTTTTTTATTTGTCTCAGAGCATACACAAATTTATTTATTTTATTGCATACAGCATCAACTTGTGCTTTCCAGTCTAAGTATTCGTCAATTACTACTCCTAAAAATTTTGTTTGTGTCACTTGTGTAATTTTCGGTATGTCCATTTTAAAATTAAATACATTATTATAAGATTGATTAAATTGTATATATACTGATTTTTTTAGATTAATTGATAAATTATTATTATTCAGCCAGCTTATTAGATTTTCTATAGTATTATTTATGTCCGCTTCATGATCTGTAATTGATTTATATTTTTTATCGGTAGTAACAATTATGGAAATGTCATCGGCAAAAAGAAAACATTTATGATTAGTTACATTAACTATGTCGTTTATGTAGAGTAGAAATAAAATAGGCCCCAATATGCTACCCTGAGGCACGCCCCGCTTTATACTTATATATTCAGATGAATATTCCGTCATGTTCCCACTTTCATTGAGTTTGGTAATAGTGACTCTCTGTTGTCTGTTAGTTAAATACGACGATATCCATCGTAGCGGCAGTCCTCTAATTCCATTAGCCTCAAGTTTTTTTAATAGTTTTTCGTGTGAGACGAGATCAAATGCCTTAGACAAATCAAAAAATAGCCCTGTCGTTAGCTGTTTGTTGTTAATATTAGTCAAAATCGCTTTCAAAAGTGAAAAGATGGCAAGGGATGTAGACTTATGTTTCTGAAAGCCAAATTGCTCATTTTTTATAATACAAAATTTTTCGCAGTAGTCAACAATTCTTTGATACATGCATTTTTCATAAATTTTTGATATGATGGGTATCAGTGTTATAGGGCGATAGTTATTCATATCGCACTTTTCACCCTTTTTAAATATCGGTTTGACAACAGATATTTTCAAAGCATCAGGAAAGACTCCTTGTGAAAAGGACAGGTTAATGAGATAAGTCAACACTCCGCTTATCTCACCAACACACGCCTTAATAATTCGCGTATTCAGTTCATCATAACCTACCGAATTGGTATTTCTCAACGATAAAATATGTTTCTTTATCTCATTTTCGGTTATAGGTGTGAGGAACATTGAGTTAGCGGTTAAGGTATTACAGCGGTAAATATTTGTACAATTTTGAGTAGGAATGTAATTTGTAAAATGGCTATTGAAGGCTGAAGCTATTTCTGTTGGTTTGGTAAGTTTAGTATTATCAATTTTAATGAATTCAATGTTGTCTTTGGGGTCCGTATTATGTGTTTCATTTTTTATGACTGTCCATGCGGCTTTACATTTGTTGTCATTACTATTCATAAACTTTATGTTAGCATTTCGTTTAGCCCTGTGGATACACTTTTGTAATAGTTTTGAGTAAGTGGTGTATCTACTTTTGTTTATTATATTTTTATTCTTGTAGTACTGATATCGTAAAAAACGCTTCATTTTAGAACTTTGTTTGAGCCCCTTAGTTATCCATGTTCGTTTTATTTTATTGTTTAAATTTATTCTTACCCTAACTTTCGGAAAACAGAGATTGTAAAATAAACATATTAATTCATGGAAAACGCTGAATGCTATGTCTGCATTGCTTTCCGTGTAAATATCTGTCCAGAATAGATTTTCTAAGCATTCTCTGAATTTACGTATGTTATCTAGGCTGTAGTCTCTTTTGTAGATATGGTATATTGCGGTTTTTGCTGTTTGAAGTCTTAGAGGTAAACTTAACATTTGTGCTGTGTCGTGGTCAGAGAGATGAAGTGGTAGTACTGTTGGGATAGCGTCAGGTATATTACTTAAAATATGGTCTATACAAGAAAGTTTCCGAGTAGCCACCTCAATATGAATTTTTAAGTTGTGGTTGTATGCCAAGTCCTGAAATTCTTGAGTGATTTTGCTTCTTTTCAAGGTATCAATATTGAAGTCACCTGTTAAAACTATGCGTGTTTTAGATTTATATTTCTTATATAAAACATTTAGGACTCTATCTAACTTAATTAAGAACTGATTAGGATCAGATTGAGGTGTTCGGTATAAGCAAATAATCACCAGTTTTTTATTTTCTATCTCTATACCACATGCCTCGAACGTATTTACAGATGCATATGTCTTTACAAACTGTAATTCTTTGTAGTGTAAACCCTTTCTTACTAGAATGCAAGTGCCACCTCTATTTTGTTCCCTGCAAAAGTTTGTAGCCATTTCAAAATTCGATAACTTGATATAGCTTTCATGACCTTTTTTAATGAATGTTTCGGAGAGACAGATCACATGTGGTTCATTATTTAAGTCACGCATTTCCTGTAATGTTAACTCCAACAGTTCCTGCTTAGATAAAACACTTGCAATATTTTGGTGAAGTATCTTAAAGTTATGTGATATAGGTGTTATATTTTTAGGTACGAAAAAATGTATTGTCTTTTTTAAGTGTGGGAAAATAATATGGTATTGTGCCTTTCCTGTGCACTGCAGAAAGGAGATGAGACTTAAGGTTTTTTCCAGTCACATTACTTTTGCTGTTTGTGAAATAAAAGGGAATAGTTCCTTTTTTGGGTACAATTGTCTCCCTTTTTGGTAAAGAACTTGATTTGCTACTCGCGAGGTGTTTCCTGATCTCCGCAGGATTTAAATATTTTTGGCTATAATATTCACAATCTATTATGTAATTTATTGTTTTGCAAATATCAGATACGTTATGATGTACAGAATTCATGAAATGACAATTTTTGTAATGTTTACAAATATTTTTGATACGATAATTCAATTTATCGACGTCTAGATAGCTACTTTTAAAAACATCTAATATTATTATAGTATTCCTAGTAAATGTCTTTAATAAAAAATTTAATTGAAATAATACATGTCCCATGTTATAGTCATTTTCACCTAAACATATTACAATTTTGTCGTCTGGTTGAAGGTTTAAGTTAGTACAGCTTTTTGTTATTGTGTCGCTTTGTGCATTTGGCATCGTATGGGTGAACACCCCATATTTGTCATATTGTGTAGCCTCTCTTGAATATATAAGGGCAGCTGCCAGACCAAGGGGCCGACCATAAACTTTGAGAAAACAATCTTATTGCAGGAGAGTTTTGTTTCAATCTTAAAGTAATATTACTTCATTTTGTACCATAAGCTTAATCGCTCAGTATGATTGTATTCCTGCTAAGCGCGGGGAAAGAATGAACGATTCTAAAGATTTTGTCTATTCCCTGCTAAGACAGAAAAGATACGCGCTATACTGATCTGTATTGCGTTGTCTCTTTCAGATGTTTGTTGTTCGAATCGCTACATTAAAGTTGATCGTGAACTAATAGAATACATTTAACTCAAAAGATGCCTTGTTAAAATATACTTTTAAAAGGATCTATGTAACTTTTATAAAAAAAGACGTAATAACTTTCAAGATTTTGCATTAATAAAGTAGAAAAACCAAAAAAGCTGCGAGCGATAACGTCGACATTTAGTTGCACGTTAGTGTGAATTACAACATTCGGAATTCGGAACGTTTGTTTACATTAACAAAATTCTTATCAGTGTTTATTTGTATAGTGCGAACGAAGTTTGATTTTTTGAATTAAAATAGTTTTCAAGTGCTTAAATTTAGAGTAATCTAGCTGTCTTTAAGTGTTTGGTGTTCGAAGCGGATAATGAACTATGCTTGAAACTTATTGTACATTGACATCATGGAGTTAAGGTAAAGTTAAACAGTGTATTCCAGTGAAATACGTAACTGGTTGTTCGTATTGTTTTTCGAGCACTATTGAATTCAGTGTTATCTGCTTCCAAAAACTAAAAAAAATCATATATGTTCCCCATCTAGAATACAATAATAAATTAATAACCCACATAAGTGCTAAAAACAATTAACTTGACACGTTTAGGCATCGAAATAATTTTTAAGCACTTTGTATGTCACGAAAAACACCTTAAATAGTATATATTTGGAAAACAATAATAAATCCGCTTCGTCCGAGCAACTTTTTTAAGCCTGCTAATTTGACGTAAAAACAATACTGCTAGCGGTCAAAAATCGCCTCATAGTACACAATGAGTGAAGTTTTATAACATTGACGTCACAAAATCGCTAAGCAAACATTCTTGTTTTAATATTGTAATAAGATTGTTTTGAAGGCCACATGGTACGAAAAACATAAGTAAGATTAAAACAATACTGCTTTAAGAGCTTGTGGTCGCCCCCCAACACATTGTTGCGCACCAAAGATCCTTATTGTTTTCTCGAATCTTTGTTGTTTTAGGTCTGGGGAAACTGGGTTTGACGTATTGGCTATAAAACTCTGTTTTTGTTTTGATGTAGTCATAAGAGATTTTTTCAAAACCTGTATTTGTATATTTAAAGATTTTATCTCACTTTCTGCGGTTTGAAGTTCCTTTTGTAAGGCTGAGATATTTTGTTCCAGATGTAAATACATAAAGTTATTATTGCGCTCAATATTTGTAGTGACTTTTGGCGAGGACGGAGTTGAAAACACGATTTGACTCAAACGAGAGTGTCTTTTCTTCTTGTCAGTGCTTATAGGGCTGCTTTCTTTGCTTGTAGAAGAATGACATAATGACTTCAAAACATTGATTTCTTGAGTCAGCTTGTTCACTTGTTTTTTTAAGTCATTGTTTTCTAATATTGTGTTTTCCAGCTCATTTTCCGTGCTGTCTAATTTTATAGTCAGTTGGGTTATTGTCTCTTGCATCTCAGACATTGAAAATATATTAGTCGTAGTACCGTCAACACTTTTTGAGAGTTTGTTCGGTGTGATTTCGATTTCGTAAGATGTATCACAATCGGTAAGTACATGAGAATCCTGGTCTGGGGACGAGTGTTTTGTCTTTGAGCAAGTTTGCTGAGGCGTTTTTATAGTAGGATACTTTGGTGTTTTTCTCATTGTTATATTAGATGGCTCTGTAGAATTCTTTTTCATAATACACATCTTGCAGCGCCATCTGTTTTTGGATTCTTGATTCATTGATCGGTACGTGTGTTCTGGATAACCATCGCAGTCGGGTTCAAATCTGTTGTTACAGGATGAGCACAGTGCAGTTTTTTTTATGTCAACAGTTTTTTTACATTTGAAACATACTACCAGTACTGGCATCTTGTGTCCTTTATTTGAAGTGATTGTAGACGTAGATTTAGATTTGGATGACATGGTATCATTTGGTTCTTATTGTGTGCACAACCGCGTACTATCACGTACGACTAGATGGTGTTATTATTGATTGATTGACAGCAGTAAATAATCAAAGTAGGTGACGGCAGTTCGATATGATACCGCTATTCGGCGATAGATGCCGTTGTTTTCAATTTTGGTGAGATAAATTTTGTGCATGGGATTAGGACTCAGTTGTTGCAAAGGTTTTTTTAGCATTCATCACTATTTTTGGCATTTTTACAGTAAATTAGCTTTCAAAGTCCGTATTTGTACCAGATTTCTATAACTGAAGAAAATAAAAATTAGCAAACGCTCTTCATAAAAATGCAAAAAGCTCTTGTAGATGAGAATCGAACTCGTGTCCACTTGCCCCGAAGGCGGCCTCGTTGTGTAGCGACTGCAGTCACTAATTTACTTTGCGTCAATTTTACCTTATGCTTCTAAGCGTGAAAGTTTTGAATTTAACAAAGTCGTTAGGCTGACTCATTAGTAAACAATTTTTCGTCGCATTTTTGCACTCACTTCAAAACACTTAGGTTATTATTATTTTGTTTTCTATTGTTTAACACCACACACTAATTTAGGCGATCTTATGGTTTATCTTTCGAATACTGTTTATGTAATGTTGTATTTATTTGTTAGAGGTAAATTCGCTTTGTCACTGGTTAACGTGAATGTTTTTTCTAAAGTTTGTATTATTATTTGAGAGATTTAACACTGCATAACACTTTCACTGATACTTTGGTTCCTTAGGAATAATAATTATCACTTTAATGTTTCTAAAAACGTTTGGTAATATTTTTAATAGGTAAATTAATGCGGAGCCGATCTTAACGCGACAGCCAGCGCCATCTGTCTCAAATGAAATTTTTTATCTCTAAATCTATTCATTATTTGGACTTAATCTTTTCGGCAACATATCTATATCATCTGAACCTATATTCTGGCGAGCGTTTTCGCGAACCCGAAATTAGGTTCTCTTTCAAAATTTTCATTTTTCGACCAAAAAACAGGTTTTTCTTCGAAAACCCAAAATTTTTCTTCGGCTAAAAATCTAGTTTCTGCATAGTTCGCTAGGGCTCGCCGAGACGCGTCTAACGACACCTCGCACGCGAGTCTAGCTCACACAGAAAATTGTAAGATTGACAGGGAACGATTTTCAATACAAACTGATTTGCTTAGAAAATCTACCTTAGCGCGAGTGCACCGCACGAACATTTCAATAACTTTGTCTCCTGGAGACCGATTTTGACACGGTTTTCGGCGTAATTGACGTTAAATAGGCTAGTACCTATTATCCGTACGGTGAAAATTCATTTTTCGCGACATTGATTTTCTTCCCTGGAACTTGTGAAATTTTCACTTATAATACCACAAGAGCTTCAAAATTATCGGATATTTCCCGATAGGTTCGTTGCAAACAAATGAAGGAGTCAAGTTTTTCAGGTTAAAAAATCACGAGCGCGAGCGAGTGATTTTTCCTGAAAAACTTGACGACTTTATTTGTTTGCAGGGAACCTTGAGGGAAATGCCAGATAATTTTGAAGCTCGTGTGGTATTCGGGGGATTATTTTTCCGTCCCAAATGTCGGCCAATAGAATTGCACCATGAGACGTCACGTGGTACAACGAGAAAATTTTCAAAAAATTATCAGTATAATACCATGTAGGTTGTACCACGTGACGTCGAATGGTGCAATTCTATTGGTCGATATTTGGGTCGGAAAAATAATCATCAAAATTCGAAATTTAAATATTTTTATCTCAAAATCTATTCATTATTTGGACTTCATTTTTCGGCGACACATTTATATCATCTGAACCTATATTCTGGCGAGCGTTTTCGCGAACCCGAATTTAGGTTCTCTTTCAAAATTTTCATTTTTCGACCAAAAAACAGGTTTTTCTTCGAAAACCCAAAATTTTTCTTCGGCTAAAAATCTAGTTTCTGCATAGTTCGCTAGGGCTCGCCGAGACGCGTCTAACGACACCTCGCACGCGAGTCTAGCTCACACAAAAAATTGTAAGATTGACGGGGAACGATTTTCAATACAAACTGATTTGCTTAGAAAATCTACCTTAGCGCGGGTGCACCGCACGAACATTTCAATAACTTTGTCTCCTGGAGACCGATTTTGACACGGTTTTCGGCGTAATCGCGGCCCGCCCACCCGCCCTTTATACTATAGAATAGGGAACCCAGAATACCTTCAATCAATTTGAAAAAATTTTATCGTCTTATTTGCTGAATTCGGTGTCAGACACGATATTATTTACTTTTAATTAGTCAAAATTTTAGTCCCTACCACCCACTCTAATTAGTAATAACAAGATTATACGCATATATTTAATTGTGTTCATTGACAGGGGGTGGAAGGAAAAACTTGTATATATATCTAACTTTAGGACACGGCCTTTATTGCGGCTTCCATCTAATATTTAAGTATAATTTAATGTTTTTAACGCCTTATTTTATTTATTGACACCTCTTTTGAGGAAAAATTTTATGAAAAATCATTTTACCGACTTGCTGATCCCCCCTTTACAGGGATCAGTCCATTAGTTTAAGAAGTATTTTAACATAATAATTATATTTGTTGATTTTATTTTATTTAATTTTCACCTCCTCCATCATGTTCCTCTCTAGGACCCCAGCGAAGAAATCCTCCGCAGGTCCCTATGTCTCTCCATCGAATGGGGCACTCACTATCACCTTCGAGGGGGATATCTCCCCTCCCAGTGCTTCAACTCAAGCCTCTAGTGTGAGGCGAAGCATTGGAGAGTGGGAAAATGGGAAGATGGCGGAGTCTCAGCCTCTCCCGTCAGCCGCCGTGTACTCACCCAAGAGGGCAGCCCCGATCGTGACGACTTCCCAGAAGTCCACACGGCGCGCTGCGTCACAGCCGAATAGTAAGGCTGCAGCGCGCCGAACTTCTACTGAGACGCTGGGAGCGTCACCGGGGACGAGCAAGCTGCTACAGAACGAGTCCACCGATCGTGTGACCGAGGCTCGCAACTGCCTTCTGCGCGCGAAATCGCACCTTGGCGATTCGCGCAATTTGAGGGCAGACCTGAAAGCCGGGATTACCCGATCGGTGGAACGGTTGTACCAGCTGATGAAAGAAGAAGCGGCGGCTGCAGAAAAAGCGAAGGAGGCTGAGCTGACGGAGGATGGGGCTATTAAGGTAACACCTCCGCCAGACGCACCCAGGAGCCTTCCGGAGGTAGACTCGTTGCTCGCTTCACTAGCGCAACATAGCGCGCTGGTGAAGGAGAGCAACGAGAAGATGGAGAAGCTGCAACGGGCGATGGAGGGACAGGGGGAACTTTTGCGGAAGACGGCCACCTACGCGAGTGTAGCGGCAGGTCCACCGAAAAGGCAGACCCCAGGAAGGACCGCGCTGCACTCTATAGTGGTGACGTCAAAAGACGAGGGGGATACAGGAGAGGAAGTCATAAATAAAATTAGGGAAGCTGTAAAAGCTAAAGATGGGGGGGTGGAGATAGAGAGCGTGCGAAAGGCCAAAGACCGCAAGGTGAAAATGGGATGCAGGTCGAAAGAAGAAAGAGATCGAGTGCTAGAGAAGTTAGAAAAGGCAGGAAACCAGCTCGTTGTCGAGGAGGTGAAAAACAAGGATCCGTTGCTGGTTTTCCGGAGCGTCCTCCGCATTCACACTGACGAGGAATTGCTGGAGGCGTTACGGAATCAGAACCGGGACGTATTTCGCAGCCGCGACAACGGGGAGGATCGTATGGCGATTAGGTTTAAAAAGAACTCGCGGAACCCCCAAACACAAAATGTGGTCGTCAGTACGTCCCCGACTGTCTGGAACAGGATGCTCGAAAAGGGAAAAGCGCGAATTGATCTCCAGACCGTCTTCGTCGATGACCAGTCGCCACTGGTCCAGTGCACGAGGTGCCTGGGTTACGGGCATAGTCGGCGGCTCTGTAAAGAACCTGCCGACTTATGCAGCCACTGCGGGGGCCCACATCTCAAAGCAGAATGCGACCGGTGGCTGAAGGCGGAAACACCTCAGTGCCCGAACTGTGTCAAGGCGAAGATGGGGAAGACCGACCACAACGCGTTTGACCCTGAGTGTCCTGTTCGAGTCAGGTGGGACAGGCTGGCGCGTGCGTCCGTCGCCTACTGCTAAGGTGGTCCCAGTGAACACACTGCCGCACAAGATACTCCAAGTAAACCTTCAAAGAAAAAAGTTGGCGACCCATGAGCTTATGATTGAGGCCGAGCAGCGCAAAGCCACAGTAGCGCTGATCCAGGAGCCCTACGTGGGCAGCGCGAAAAGGATGAGCGGGACTAGAGGTGTCAGAATCTTTCAGAGCACCGGGAATGGAGATGGGACTGTCAAAGCGGCAATAGCCGTTTTTGACCCACGCATTGCCGTCAGACAGTACCCGGAACTCACCACGAACAATATCGTCGTGGTGGGAATCCAAACCGGTGCATGGAGACTGACTCTGGTCTCGTTCTACTTTGAGCCAGACCAGCCCTTAGGGCCATACCTGGACAGCCTCAGGAAGGTGGAAAGCGAGATCGGCCCGCATAAGCTCATTATGGGAGGGGATGCCAATGCTTGGAGTATCTGGTGGGGCAGCAGTGAGACAAACAGCAGAGGCGACGAGATGCTAGGAGCTCTCGATCAGCTTGGACTGCAGGTACTAAATAGAGGGGAAACTCCAACCTTCGACGTAGTTCGTGGTAACAGGCGTTACACGAGCTGCGTCGACGTCACAGCCTGCACGGCGGATATGCTGACGGTGACCGACGGCTGGCGAGTCGTTGATGACTTGACGGGGTCGGACCACAACGGCATAGAATTCAACGTTTACCTCCAGAAGTCCTTGGGCATCACGGTTAACCGGACTACCAGGATCTACAACACCAAGAAAGCTGATTGGGCGCGGTTTCGTAAGAAACTGCGTCAAATTATGCCAGTAAGGCTGTTCGAAGAAATCGACAGTAAGGAAAAACTAGACCTGGTAGTCGAGGGACTTACGACGGCAGTGCAAGACGCCTGTGCATGCGTGATGCCCAAAAAGAAGAACATGGAGAAGTTGAACGTGCCGTGGTGGTCCGATGAACTCGTCAGTCTGAAGAGGCAAGTGGTCACCAAAAAGCGGAGGATTCGCTGTGCAGCGCCAGTTCGTAGACCAAAGGTTGTCGAGGAGTACCTGAAACAGAAGGAAGAGTACGAGCGTGCAGTAGTCCAGGCTAAGATCGAGAGCTGGAAGGGGTTCTGCGAGAAGCAAGACAGAGAAGGCCTGTGGGAAGGCATATACCGGGTGATCCGTAGAACGGAGAAGAGAGAGGAGGATTTGCCGATGGTAAGGGACGGCAGGACCCTAGACCCGGAGGCCTCGGCGAGGTATCTGGCACAGACGTTCTACCCAGAGGACCGTTCGGAGGGGGATAACGAGGAGCACAGAAGGGTGCGGCAACGAGCTGAAGAGGTGAACGGGGGGAACGAAGATGTACCTTTGGACCCTCCCTTCACACTCGACGAGCTGGAGCGAGCTGTCTCCTCGTTCAACCCCAAAAAAGCCCCCGGTTCCGACGGTCTGACGGCGGACATATGGGACCACACGATCCGTCAAGACCCAGAACTTGTTCTGCACTTGGTGAACAAGTGCCTGGCGCATGGATACTTTCCACGGTCCTGGAAAGAGGCAACTGTCGTCGTGCTCCGCAAGCCCGCGAAGGATGACTACACCACCCCAAAATCGTACAGGCCGATTGGGCTTTTGCCTGTCCTCGGCAAGATTTTCGAAAAGCTGCTTGTGACCCGACTCAAGTTTCATCTTCTACCCAGGATGAGTACTCGCCAGTACGGCTTCATGCCCCAGCGAAGCACCGAGGACTCCCTTTATACTCTGATGGGACACATTCGTGACAAACTTAATGCAAAAAGACTTGTCACGGTTGTGTCCTTGGATATAGAGGGAGCCTTCGATAGCGCCTGGTGGCCGGCTATACGAGTCCGTCTGGCTGAGGAAAAGTGTCCTGTGAACTTGAGACGGGTCATAGACAGCTACTTGTCCGAGAGGGTGGTGAAGGTCAGGTACGCGGGAGTGGAGCATGAATCCAGGACCGAGAAGGGATGCGTCCAGGGGTCTATCGGTGGTCCCATATTTTGGAACCTTGTGCTGGATCCTCTGCTGAAGGGTCTAGAGTCGATAGGGGTCTATTGCCAGGCGTTTGCGGACGATATTGTCCTTGTGTTCGATGGAGAGACTGCACTTGAAGTCCAACGGGATGGCAATGTCGCCCTTGAGTACGTGCGAGCGTGGGGTGTCACGAATAAGCTTCGGTTTGCGCCGCATAAGACCAAAGCAATGCTGGTCACGCGCAAACTGAAGCATGACACCCCATGTCTCAGGATGGGCGGGGTAGACATTGGCATGTCGGACGAAATCAAGCTGCTCGGTCTCACCATCGACCACAAGTTGACATTTAACACCCACGTCGCAAACGTCTGTTCCCGAGCCATCGGCATTTACAAGCAGCTGTCGCGGGCTGCTAGGGTCAGTTGGGGTCTCCATCCAGAGGTAATCCGCTGCATCTATACGGCTGCAGTGGAGCCTATAATCTTGTACGCAGCGAGCGCGTGGTCGCCGGCCGCAAAGAAAGTCGGGGTGCAAAAGAAGCTGAACGCCGTCCAGAGGAGCTTCGCGCAAAAGCTATGCCGGGCCTACCGCACGGTCTCCCTAAACTCAGCACTGGTGCTGGCTGGGATACTCCCTCTTGATCTCCGAATTTAGGAGGCAGCCTCGCTCTACGAGGCCAAGAGAGGGGTACCCCATCCAGCGCTAGGAGATCGGGAGATCGAGCGAGTGGTATCGGCGCTGCAGATGCCACATCCGGCTGAGCAGAGAGCTATTGCACTGCGACGCCCGGTAGACGAGGAACAGTACAATGAGCACCGCAATTATGCGGTGCGTATTTTCACAGACGGCAGCAAGATTGAGGGCAAAGTCGGTGCCGCACTGTCGGTATGGACTGGCGACGCGGAGACGAAGGCCCTCAAGCTTGCTCTGCCGTCTTATAGTACCGTCTACCAGGCAGAGCTCCTCGCCCTCTGCAAAGCCGCGAAGGAAGCCCTCCGAAGGACCGAGACGGCGTTCGCTATCTATAGCGACTCCATGGCAGCTCTCCAAGCAGTCGTGAACCCCGAAGCCCTCCACGCCCTTGCAGTGGAAACAAGGGACGCCATCCGCCGCAGCAACGCCCAGAACAAGAGCGTCTCCTTGTTCTGGGTCAAAGCTCACGCGGGGCTGGAGGGTAACGAGAGAGCCGACTTGCTCGCAAAGGAGGCTGCCCTGAAGTCGAAGCGGCAACCCGACTACGACAAGTGCCCGGTTTCATTCGTCAAGCGTATGATCCGAATGGAGACGCTGGGCGAATGGAACCGGAGATATTGCGAAGGAGAAACGGCGGCCACGACAAAGATGTTTTTCCCCTGTGCGATCGCTGCGTACAGGACGGTGAGGAAGATGGAGATCACCAAGGAGCTGACTCAAGCCCTAACAGGACACGGCGGGTTCTCCGAATACCTGACGCGCTTCAAGTGTAAGGAGAGCCCGGCGTGTGCCTGTGACCCCGACAAGCAGGAGACTGTCCTTCACCTCCTCGTGGATTGCCCGGTGTATGCCTCCCACAGGCACAGCTTTGAAATAAGATCCGATATGGACATAACGAAGGAAAACCTCAGTCTACTTATAAGAGACAATAAAACCAGAACTAGATTCATAGAGTTTATAATATGTATCGTAAAGTCCGTTAATAGAAGGAACAAATAGGTGACGAGAACACCAGATGTTAATTGATGCACAAATTGAAATATTATTTTATCTTCTATTCTTATATACTTATCATGGGTGTTTTAAATTATTTATTAAGAATTTATTTATTATTTATACTATCATATATTTTACGAATATTATCTATGAACAAAAAAGAATCTGCAGCCATAACAAAATCCCTGCGAAACATGACGGCAGGGGGCCTTTCGCATGACAGGAGTGTGGTTTTAGCCGGTAGGAGTCCGGCACTACACAGACTGCCTCATTGGCAGTCTGGGTGTCCATGATGGATTTCCCACTCCTGCCACAAAAAAAAAAAAAACCTAACCTAACCTAACCTAACCACGGAACATAACTTTGTCTCCTGGAGAGTTATTTTGACACGGTTTTTTGCGTATTTGACGTTCAATAGGCTAGTACCTATTATCCATATCATAAAAATCCATTTTACGCGACAGGATTTTCCGTTCCCTGAACTTGTGAAATTTTCATCGAATTCCAAATTTCAAATTTTTTTATCTCGAAATCTATTAATTACTTTTATTTTCTTTTTTCGGCAATACACTTACATCAACTAGGCCTATATTCTGGCGAGCATTTTCGCGAACCTGGATATAGGTTCTTTTTCAAAATTTTCATTTTTCGGCTAAAAAACACGTTTTTCTTTGAAAAACCAAAATTTTTCTTCGGCAAAAAATCTAGTTTCTGTATAGTTCGCTAGGGCTCGCCGAGACGCGTCTAACGACACCTCGCACGCGAGTCTAGCTAACATAAAAAATTGGGAAACTGACGGGGAACGATTTCTAGTACTAACCGATTTACCTTAGAAATCAACCTAAGCGCGAGTGCATCTCAGAAACATCTACATAACTTTGTCTCCTGGAGAGTTATTTTGACACGGTTTTTTGCGTATTTGACGTTCAATAGGCTAGTACCTATTATCCATATCATAAAAATCCATTTTACGCGACAGGATTTTCCAAGAGTTAGGTAAATTTTTTAACAAACATATTTCAAATATATGTAAAAAAGTAGTTAAAATATACGGGCAGCTGTCGAGGGCGGCCAAGATTAGTTGGGGCCTCCACGCAGATGTCATAAGAATCATCTACGACGCCGTAATAGAACCAGTGATTGTGTACGCGGCGAGCGCCTGGGCTCCGGCAGTGGGGAAGGTGGGAGCTAAAAAGCAGTTGAACGCCATCCAGCGTGGATTCGCGCAGAAGCTCTGCAAATCCTACCGCACGGTCTCCTTGAACGCTGCGCTGCTTCTCGCCGGGATACTTCCACTCGATATTCGTATTCAGGAGGCAGCCGCCCTGTACGAAGCAAAGAGGGGAGGACCCCGGCTGGATCTGGCGGGCAGGGAGGTCGAGCGGAGAGCGGGGTACACCGAAAATGGACACCCGGCAACGCATATGCACCTTGAGTTCAAGAGCCTGATAGACGAGGAAGAGCTGGACGCAAACAGCGACTACGCCGTTAAAATCTTCACAGATGGCAGTAAGATCGACGGCAAGGTGGGCGCCGCAGTTTCTTACTGGGAAGGCGCGGCCGAAACCAAAACCGTCAAACTTAAACTGCCATCTTACGGCACCGTCTATCAGGCGGAACTCCTGGCCGTATGCAGAGCCACTGGGGATATTGTTCGGGGTGCTCAGCAGAGCTTCGCAATTTATAGCGACTCAAGATCCGCGCTGGAGACTGTCGTCAATAACGGCTCTCTGCACCCCCTGGCGGTCGAGGCCCGCAAAAACCTCCGGAGGGCCTTTGACAAGAGCAATACTGTGTCCTTGTTCTGGTTGAAGGCCCATGCAGGGCTTGCGGGCAACGAACGCGCCGACTGCCTAGCCAAAATGGCCGCCCTCACTTTGAAACGTGCCCCTGACTACGACAAGTGCCCGGTTTCATTTGTCAGGGGGCAAATCAGACGGGAGTCTCTTGACCAATGGAACCGGAGGTATCAGTCGGGGGAAACTGTCGGGACTACAAAAGTCTTCTTTCCGAACGCCATTGAGGGGTACAGAATCGTCAAAAAAATTACGCTGGACGGCATCACGACGCAAATATTGACGGGGCACGGTGGGTTCTCCGGATATCTGACAAGATTCAAGTGTAAGGAGGACCCATCGTGCGCCTGTGCCCTTGGGGTCGAAGAAACTGTCCTACATATCTTGCTCGACTGTCCGATCTTCAGTCGAGCAAGGTATGATAGTGAACAGGAGATAGGACAAAAAATTAGTAAAGACACACTAAAAGACATTTTAGCTGAAGGAAAGAAGCGGACAGTATTTTTAAAATATGCAAAACAAGTAGCAGAGGTAGTAATAAAAAATAATAAGTAAAACAATCTACATATACAAAAACAAAATAAATAATATATAGATATGTTCATATTAATTAAATATAAGTATATATTGATAAAGTAGGAAGGAAAGTTGAAACGGCAAGAAAAGGCCTCAAGTAAGCGCAAAATATTGGTAAAAAAGCCAAGCGTTTGAGCAACCCTTGAGGAAGGAAATGAGAAATGAGAACAGAACCAACACATAATGCAATATATACGAAATAATAATATCATAATAATAGTACATAGAAATAACACAAAAAAGAAATAAACTAAATATATTCCAGAACATTTAACATAAAAATTGATTATCTAACGACCCTGCTCAGGGTAGGGAGTGGCGTATAAAAAAAAAAAAAAACCTTACCTACCTAACCTTGACATTTAACACCCACGTCGCAAACGTCTGTTCCCGAGCCATCGGCATTTACAAGCAGCTGTCGCGGGCTGCTAGGGTCGGTTGGGGTCTCCATCCAGAGGTAATCCGCTGCATCTATACGGCTGCAGTGGAGCCTATCATCTTGTACGCAGCGAGCGCGTGGTCGCCGGCCGCAAAGAAAGTCGGGGTGCAAAAGAAGCTGAGTGCCGTCCAGAGGAGCTTCGCGCAAAAGCTGTGCCAGGCCTACCGCACGGTCTCCTAAACTCAGCACTGGTGCTGGCTGGGATACTCCCTCTTGATCTCCGAATTCAGGAGGCGGCCTCGCTCTACGAGGCCAAGAGAGGGGTACCCCATCCAGCGCTAGGAGATCGGGAGATCGAGCGAGTGGTATCGGCACTGCAGATGCCACATCCGGCTGAGCAGAGAGCTATTGCACTGCGACGCCTGGTAGACGAGGAACAGTACAATGAGCACAGCAATTATGCGGTGCGTATTTTCACAGACGGCAGCAAGATTGAGGGCAAAGTCGGTGCCGCACTGTCGGTATGGACTGGCGACGCGGAGACGAAGGCCCTCAAGCTTGCTCTGCCGTCTTATAGTACCGTCTACCAGGCAGAGCTTCTCGCCCTCTGCAAAGCCGCGAAGGAAGCACTCCGAAGGACCGAGACGGCGTTCGCTATCTGTAGCGACTCCATGGCAGCTCTCCAAGCAGTCGTGAACCCCGAAGCCCTCCACGCCCTTGCAGTGGAAGCAAGGGACGCCATCCGCCGCAGCAACGCCCAGAACAAGAGCGTCTCCTTGTTCTGGGTCAAAGCTCACGCGGGGCTGGAGGGCAACGAGAGAGCCGACTTGCTCGCAAAGGAGGCTGCCCTGAGGTCGAAACGGCAACCCGACTACGACAAATGTCCGGTTTCATTCGTCAAGCGTATGATCCGATTGGAGACGTTGGGCGAGTGGAACCGGAGATATTGTGAAGGAGAAACGGCGACCACGACAAAGTTGTTCTTCCCTTGTGCGATTGCTGCGTACAGGACGGTGCGGAAGATGGAGATCACCAAAGAGCTGACCCAAGCATTAACAGGACACGGCGGGTTCTCCGAATACCTGACGCGCTTCAAGTGTAAGGAGAATCCGGCGTGTGCCTGCGACCTCGACACGCAAGAGACTATCCTCCACCTCCTCACGGATTGCCCGGTGTATGCCTCCCATAGATATGACATCGAAGCTAAGATTGGAGATAGAATAGATGGAGAAAATCTCAGCGTTTTAATTGCAAATAAAAAGATGAGAGAATATCTCATACGGTTTATTACTAGAATTGTATTGTCGGTAAATAAACGAAATAAAACCAATATATAAACCAACCAAATTGACTTTTTATGATTTACCAACCTGTTTTTTTTTTTTTTTAACACCGAAGTTGCAATTTTACTTTAAATTATTTATTGATGATTCTTATCTGTTAATATTATTTTAAACTATTTATTGAAAATTCTAATCTTTATTAATATTATTTTAAATTGGACAATTTTATGACAATTTATACATGGATTTTAACGGATTTTAAATTTTTTAAACATAATAAATTTAAATTGACAGATGTTTACGATGTCAACTTTTATAAAATAAGTATTTTTATTATTTATCAATATATATATATATATATATACTTATAACTAGAAAGTAATAAACCAAAAATGAACGGAACCTACAGACCCATACAAAGCCCTGCGAAACTTGACGGCAGCGGGCCTTTCGCATGGCAGGAGTGGTTTTTAGCCGGTAGGAGTCCGGCACTACCCAGACTGCCTTTATTTCAGGGTAGTCTGGGTGCCCATTATGGATTTCCCACTCCTGCCACAAAGAAAAAAAACCTAACCTAACCTAGGGCAGACTCTGGCTTCAGAGAGCGAAGACGCATCTTGGCGAGTCTCGCAACCTGAGGTCTGACATCAAAGCTGGCATCACTCAGGCGGTGGAGGCTATGTACCAGCTTATCAAAGATATTGCTGAAACCGGACCTGCAAATATTACAAAAAATAGCCAAAAATATAGGGAGGATAAAGGAACCGAAGAGAGAGATATGGGAAATCAGGGAAAGACAATAGGAAAGGAGGGGGAAGAATTAATTAAAATGTTGATAGTGCAAGGCGAAAAAATTGACAAAACTCAATTAGAAATAGTGTCCCTGAGAGAAACCATCGCGTCACAGGTAGCCTCTCAGGCCTGTTCCTATGCGAATGTGGCAGCAACACAGCCAAGAAGGCACACACCTGAAAGAAGTGCTCTACATTCCGTCACCATCGCCTCGAAAGACGACACTCACACTGGTGATCAGGTTTTGAGCGAAATAAGAAAGGCAGTGAACGCAAAAGATGGTTGGGTAACGGTAGAGAGGGTAAGAAAGGTAAAGAATAAGAAGGTTATAATAGGATGTAGAACGGAGGAGGAAAGGAAAAAGCTTAAGGAGCGACTGCAGTGCACAGACGGTCGCTTTATTGTCGAGGACGTTAAAAACCAAGATCCGATGCTGGTCCTCAAAGACGTGCTATCTTTTAATAGCAATGACGACGTCCTAACTGCATTGAGCAACCAGAACAAGGATGTTTTTGGTGGACTCGGCAAAGGGAACGACCGAATCGACGTCAAATTCAGGCGTCATAGCTTTGTGAATACAACTTTAAGCATTGCTATTAAGGTTGAATTTACATTAATGGATATTTATTTCAACTAGAATTACCTAAACACAATCGGTGACAGTTTGAAGTAAACTTTTGCATGAGATTGTGTATCTAGTTCTTTATTAGTGATCGATGCTTTAGACTAATATTTTTTTGGTAATATTCGAATATATATTATTTTCTATTCGAATATAAATTTGGAAAGGAATACCCGAATAATTCGAATATTCGATTGCAACCTCTAGACGTCACACAATATATATTTAGAATTATATTAAATGTATCCATTTAATGGATAGCGCCTGTCGGCAACAAGGAAACCAACGAAGTGCTGTTCGACAGTGAAGTCGTCGCGTGCATAGGCCACACTTACAAGGATGTTGACAAAATAAATGAAACAGCATATTTTAACGAGCGATATTTTATTTTTGAAAGTCGTATTATCACAATGGAACTTAAAGTTAAGATGGTGGCGGCAGGAGTGGGTCGTGGGCCGGCCGCAGCTAGCCCGACAGGTCGCCGTGGTCGAACAGGTCCTGGTCGTAGAGCGCGGCGCGCACCGTGCGCCCGCCGAAGTAGCGCCCGTGCAGCGCCGCCGCCGCCGCGCCCGCCTCTGCAACACGCCTGCCGTTATGTACGCCCACACTCTTACTCACTAACTTGCAATTAGGGCTTTCAATACCGGTATTCCGGGATCCCGTAATACCGTGATCCCGGATATATATTGGTCTTTTTTTAATCACGGTATTGACGAGCCAATACCGTGATTATACCGGTATTATAAACATTAGTATACTTTACTGCATTCTGTTATAATAAGTAGTAGGAAATTGTATTATGTGTTATAATTTACGATGTGATGTTACTCCCCAAGTAGCAAATTGGTCCTATAGTAATCGACTTATAAGACTTAATGTCTAATAGGAATCTAATAGACGTTTTGATTAAAATCACAGTTCCCTAAACGGCATCTCCTTAGACGATTTGCGCTACAGGTACTTTCGATCTAATTACTTAGTTTTATAGACGTTTATAGGATTATAAGCGCATTATATAAAACTATTTAGCACGTATAGCATTTTGATGCTATAAACGCATGTGATAAGATTGTTCGTGCTTATTAACGTCATTTAATGCTTCTATAAAACATGCACTTCTATAAACGTCTTAGAAATAGGTTCTATTGGTCAATTAAATTATAGGATTGATTTGTCTGAGACATGCCTGCTAAATGATTGTTAGCACGGAACTAAAATGCCCACCGACGTTTATAGACAAAATCTACTTATATGTGTCCTACATTTGCTATTACTAGAGTATCAGACCATTTTGTTATTAGTCAGAGAAAAAAAGAAAATTGCGAGTCGAACTCGTGCACGATGGGTTCCGTATCGTTTTTACTCGTTGGGTACGGTTCCCTAAAAAATTATTTACACAAATGGCAAAGATTTTGGTTTTTGGTTTTATTTTTCTATTTGAACTAAATTTATTTTATTTATTGAATTGGTATGAATTTAATTGTATTGATTTGATGGTTTATTTGTAACTAATTGTAGAAAAATAAAAAGCGTAAACTTGTATAGTTAATGCGGGGGTAAACTCTGCTTTTGCATGCCTTCTTCTTGGCAAAATATGGCTGTTCTCTTGTTTTATTATTTTGTATTACCATGTACCACCCATATTTGCAAAATAAATGATCTATCTTATCTTAAGCGCAGTGGCAGTTATCGAAGAAGAATTAAAAAAAAATACTCGAAATCAAATCAGGATCCAGGCGCGGATCGATATTCTTAAAGTTTTTTATCGAATAATAATTTAAAAGTGCTGTTAAAAATGTACTGAAAAGAATAAAATATTGATTTACCGATTTGCATCCTTACACTCACTCTTTCTCTATTTTAAAATCAATTCTTCACCCACTTTTTATCATTCTATTTCAAAATCAATTTTATATAAAAGAGTAAGTCTTCGAAGAGTGCTGAAAATATTAGTACTTTTTAAGAGTCACTAAGTACATGTATTGAGATGCGGGGTATTTCTGATGTATTTCTCTAAAGGAACCCAAAAACTGAAACATGGAGGCGAAGGGTATGTCCTGTAGTAGTTTTAACTCTGATTAAATAATCCTGTAAAGGTTTTGATGAATGCAAAATAATGGCACATGATCTGATCATATGGCGGCTTACAAGTTTTTTAATTATTTTAGAATAAAATAATTATTAAATACATTTAGTTTGGAAGGGGCATGAAGACAATGAAAATAATAATTTTCTAACAATTTACCAATAAATTAATTTCGCAAGTGAATTAGGCATTCTTAACACAAAAAGTAAAAGACATAATTCACACATGCTAAATATTATAATGTGGATAGTTAAGTTACCCTTTTAAAATATTTTTTTGTCAAGACACTCAGCACGGCAACTTTACAAAAAGAATGTGGGATCAATCACACCAGTACCGGCATGCGTTAGATCGTTACAGGATTAATATCTCCAATTCACGTCATACACTAGATCGTTAGAGGACTAATTGCGCTTAGTCAGTGCGTTTACCGAACCTTTATAGGACAGTTTATCCAGTAAAAGCACCTAATAAGATTATTATAAAATCAGATTGCACTTTACCGGACTGTAACATGACGTTAAAAGGGCGTAATAGTCCTATAAACTGCGCCCAAATGCGGTTCTAATAACGTTTATAGGATTTCTATAGGGCTAAAAAATATATGCTGCTAGAATAACTACAGGAGTATATTTTGCTACTTGGGTCTCACACTTATTTTTGCAAGTGCAAGTACCTATTTTCATGTTCGGCTCTCCTTTTCGCACCGAACACACCACAATCGCGGCGATAAGCATCCATAGCATCCTCCCTTTTAACATAACACAAGACCTCACCGGGTATGGCGAGTTTGGGAGGTTGAAATATGTTTCGGATTGAGGTAAATGAAACGCCCAGGTGTTATTGTTGTATCAGTCGGAAAACGGTGGAGCATACGGTGTAGGTGCGCAACGTTTGGATGTAGCACAATCGTATCTTTTTGGAAGCGATCGGCAGCGGCGATTTTTCGCGCCGGGCCCTGGTTCGGGAATGTGGTGCGGTCGCCTCCTTCTGTGAAGCAGTGCTAGCGAAGGAGATGGCCGCAAGCGGAAGAGAAACGACATCTTCATATGCCAGCTGTCACGACAAGTGATGCCCTTGGCGTCGCGAGTACTAGGGCAATTCCTGGCTACCGAAGATATGGGCTTGCAACGAACGCACCGTTCTCTCGTGCGATAAGGACCAAGCCCAAATCTTCGAAGTTGTGTAGGGTTCCATGCATACCTCAAAGAGACATCAGCAAAACCTTAGGGGTCCATAAGGGCCGATGCCTTAGGGCAACAGGGAATTTCCAAATAGGAAACCTATGGTCCTAGAACGCAACGGAAGAAACATAGGTGGGTTTCAGTCAGTAAATATGTGACACGCCCTCTTGCTCTATCCCAGAGCGAGAGAAATCCCAGCCCGAAAAGACCAAAGGGTCTTTTCGGGCACCTCTTAAGCCGATTCCCGAAATTAAGCCGTATTTAATGCAATGCAATTTATAATCACTATAATATGTTACACAGCAAACTATCTTTGACAGCAATCCCACCTGCTGGTAAGCAGTAAGTGAATTATTTTTTAAGTCCAATTTTGTAAAAAGCTTTTAATGTTTCACTTTCAAGTTGTACCCCACAGCTAAAATTAAATGATGAGCCTAACCGGTAAATTACCTATGAGATTAACAAAATATTCATAGTTACTTGAATTATCTAAAGTATTATCACGGTGTTAGAACTTCAACCAGCACAAAAAGAATCATCAAAATTGGACCTTAAAACAATTATGCGCGAATTGACAACCACTAAATTTGATCATAATTAGTGAATTGAGCACAGACTAAAGTGAACTTTATACATCTTCGGTACCTCTTCAGAGCGTACCGGCGTGATGTTACTCGTATGTTATGATATGAATTGTATTCACGGTATTGAACACAAATTCAATTACAACATTAGATTTTTTTTCTGAATGACTTAATATTTGTCATTTATTTTATTTATTTGGCTTTTTGCCTTCATTTTGTACGCCATTCTTTTGGCAAAACATAGTGCACTAATTCTTCTATTACTACCTGTAAAACCACCTATGTTTTACAAAATAAATGATTGATTGATTGATAAAAAAAAAAAACTAGTAAAATACGTGTTTTTTATTTGAAATCCGTCTTTATTACCGTTACTTTCTGAAAATAACCGTTTTCCAAAAAAAGAGGAGGTTCTCAAGTCGCCTAATAGTTTTTTTTTATCTTTATTGCTCCGGATAATGTTCAGTGATATCTAACCAAATATTATCCGATTTAGATGTTTCTTTTTTTGTTTGGAATAGTTTTAGACCTAAAGTGTGTCATTTAAATTTGGTGAATGTAACGAAGAACTTCGAAGATAAACCATGAAATTCTTCAATAAATAACAAATCTTCAGCAAATGCTAACATCGCATATTATCTGTTTACTATTAATACAATTCATAACATACGAGTAACATCACGCCAGTACGCTCTGAAGAGGTACCGAAGATGTATAAAGTTCACTCTAGTTTATGCTCAATTCACTAATTATGATCAAATTTAATGGTTGTCAATTCGCGCATAATTGTTTTAAGGTCCAATTTTGATGATTCTTTTTGTGCTGGTTGAAGTTCTAACACCGTGATAATACTTTAGATAATTCAAGTAACTATGAATATTTTGTTAATCTCATAGGTAATTTACCGGTTAGGCTCATCATTTAATTTTAGCTGTGGGGTACAACTTGAAAGTGAAACATTAAAAGCTTTTTACAAAATTGGACTTAAAAAAATAAATCACTTACTGCTTTCCAGCAGGTGGGATTGCTGTCAAAGATAGTTTGCTGTGTAACATATTATAGTGATTATTAATTGCATTGCATTGAATAAGGCTTAATTTTGGGAATCGGCTTAAGAGGCGCAAAGGGTCTTTTCGGGCTGGGATTTCTCTCGCTCTTAAGCTCCCTGGTGTATGCTTTTCGCCGATGACATTGTGCTGGTTGCCGAGAGTGGCCTAGAGGTCCAGAGTAGATTGGAGGTGTGGTGGCACAGACTGGAGAGTGTTGTGACTTATTCTGCGATTTCGGCGGTCTTTCCGGTCCTGTGCCCTTAGCTCTCGCAGGAACGCCCATGCCAATCTGCTCCGACTTTCGGTACCTCAGGTCGCTCGTTCAATGAGATGGTGAGGTAGACTGAGACGTAACACATCGGATCAACGCCGGATGGATGAAATGGCGACAGGTCACGGGAACAACTTGTGACCCACGGATGCCACTCAAGTTGAAGGGTAAAATTTACAAGTCCGTGATAAGACCTGTCATACTGTATGGATTAGAATGTTGGACTGTGAAAAAGATGGATGAAAAAACACTGCATGTAGCGGAGATGAGAATGTTGAGATGGATGTGTGGTGTGACGAAAATGGATAAAGTGAGAAATGTATGGATTAGAATGTTGGACTGTGAAAAAGATGGATGAAAAAACACTGCATGTAGCGGAGATGAGAATGTTGAGATGGATGTGTGGTGTGACGAAAATGGATAAAGTGAGAAATGAGTATATTAGAGGAAGTTTGAAAGTGGCGCCAGTGACTGAAAAGTTGAAAGGAAATCGTTTGTCTTGGTATGGTCATGTGAAGAGGAGGGATGAAACACATGTTACTAGAAGAGTTCTGAGTTTACAAGTAGATGGATGGAGAGGAAGAATGAGGCCGAAGAAGAGATGGATGGATTGTGTGAGGAGTGATATGAAAGAAAAGGAAGTTAGTGATAGTGTGACGGCTGACAGGATAGAGTGGAAGAAAAAAACGCCGACCCCAAGTAATATGGGACAAGGGCAGGAAGAAGAAGAAGAAGAAGAAACACGTACCCACAAATTTGATAAAAGTGTCTACTTGGGTTACTTTAATTTAAGGCTCTTTTTCCTCCAATGCTTAACTTACGAGTATAGTATTTATGTTTCATATCAAGTGTTTTGTTGTATTATGCTTATGTGCCATACTTAAATAAGACTGACTGTTACTACGTTTAAATTGTAAAAATACTAAGCTAATCGTAAATTTGATAAAAATAATTATCTGTGTTTTGTATTTGACAGAGGTACGCAAGAAAAAATATTTTAGTTTTATTATTATTTGTACTCGCAACAAGTGTGTAGTGTGTACCTGTTTCTTATCTAATAAAAGTTCGTTTGTTAATTCGTTTTTTTTTTTTTTGTTAATCAAATACAGAATAGAAACGAGTAATTAAATTATTTTAATATTAAAATAATAACAATCGCCATGTAACTATCAACCTATTATTGAAGCTAACGATCGGTATCAAATTGAATATCATTTGTTGCTGCAATGTTAGAATGAATTTATCTAACAAAGTCTACGCGATTTCGGTTAATTTCTGTACTATAATAGATTAACGTTTCGTCAAGTTTTTGTCAAACAAAAACTAAGCCAGTTCAGTTTGCACTTTCACTCTAATGGTTATAGCCTTTGTAAATACGCTACCCGGTGAGGTCTTGTGTTATGTTAAAAGGGAGGATGCTATGGATGCTTATCGCCGCGATTGTGGTGTGTTCGGCGCGAAAAGGAGAGCCGAACATGAAAATAGGTACTTGCACTTGCTAAAATAAGTGTGAGAGTAACATCACATCGTAAATTATAACACATAATACAAGTTCCTACTACTTATTACAACAGAATGCAGTAAAGTATACTAATGTTTATAATACCGGTATAATCACGGTATTGGCTCGTCAATACCGTGATTAAAAAAAGACCAATATATATCCGGGATCACGGTATTACGGGATCCCGGAATACCGGTATTGAAAGCCCTAGTAAATACTAAACTTTGTTAATTTTTAGCATAAACTATAAACCAGTCATTGCCACTAAGTCTAAATGCACTTGGTCGTTATCTGGAAAATCATAACATAACTTGTAGTAACTTCGACGATACACAAAACTCTTCATTCATTAATTTCATGGCTGGCACCATCATCAAGAAAATTTATGTCGGACGGTTCATGTGCATAATTTATAAATATTAAACTAAGATTGCACAGAAACCTCGAGGTTTTAGCAACACGTAGCCTGCATCCGTCCGAAGTAACAAATTAATATTATAAGCCGAAAATTTTTATGTTTCTTACTTCTTCACGCCCAAGAGGCTGAACGGATTTTAATTAAACTTGGTACATGGGTGATGAGGTCCATCAAGAAAGTATATTCCCTCGGGATGGTTTTCTCTGGCAGCAGCTAATGAAGTTAATGAAGATAATATTACATATTATTAACCGTAATACATTAACTTCTGGATAGATCTCAAAACAAGTAAAATGTATTTATGTATTTGTAGGTATTTGGCTTATTTCAATATTTCAGTTTTGAAGTATTTAAATACTCTTTAAAAAAAAAAAGATTATATCATCGATAAAATAATGTTCCAGTTTATTGGGTTGTAAATATTTCAAAACAGTCAAAAACTATCATCGACTAGGGAAATTTCTTACATCTGATTAGATATAAGAAATTCCCCTAGTTGATGATAGTTGAATATAATTATGAATATATTGCAGACTTAATGAAAGTTATTACGGCAACATATATTAATATACGCTTTCATCACCTATTTAAAATTAAAAATGAAACTGTCAGAACGGTTACAATTATTAAATAAATATGTGTTATTTCAAGGTCAGAAAATATTTTTAGTACTATTTGTTATCGTTTCATTTAACGCTAGCTTCTGTATTCTCTGTACTGTGGTTTCACCTTATTCATTACTTATCAAAAGTTGGCCTGTACTTTTCTCTGCAAATACGATTCAGTTTCTTCATTCTTTAATCTTCGTTTCGAAAAATACATTTTTAATTAATTTGAATATATTTTATGTGATAAAACGTTGCTACCTATTTTAAATTTTCCAAAAACACACACCTAATCCCAAAAAACCTAACACATATCAGCAAGTTCAAAGGCGCATACCGGACGTATTAAAAGAAACTCTCGCAGCGCGGACTTAAGGTGCGTTTTGATTCGTTACGATCGCGACTCGCTCCTGTAGGAAAATATATTCAAGGTTACGTTCGTGCCGTGCAATGTATTATGAACATTAAAAGCGTTGTTAGTAAGTTTACATTCGCATGTCTGCTTTTGCGGAGTGAAATTTTTGCACCCTGTACTATTTCTTATTCTGTGCCCATACTTAGACCTGAAGCTGAATTTTTTTTTTTCATCAAACCCATACGTATCGGGTATCTATGAATAGATCTTCAAAAATGATATACTGAGGTTTCTAATTTCATTTTTTTCTCTAAACTGAATAGTTTGCGCGAGAGACACTTCCAAAGTGGTAAAATGTGTGTGTGTGTCCTGTAACTTCTAAAATAAGAGAATAATAAAACTTAAAAAAATATATGATATACATTACCCTGCAAAATTCCACGGAAAATTGGTTTGAACGAGATCTTGTATGTATTCTTTTTTAATACTTCAAAATCGTAAACCGCAATTTACTTTTCATTCAATCAACTCAAATATAAAAATAAAAACCATTAATTTCATAAACATAAACCTTACGCATAAACCGTGAACTATTATTTTCTAATAATAAATCTGTAATAAGTGCCTAAGTAAATAATAATTATAATTCATCAAACATTATGTGAGCATGGGGTGAACCTCTGTGCTGAATTTCAATTCTATAATAAAAATGGCTAATTGTATTTACCAAAAGGATCTTCAGGACATAAGAGAAACGACTTTCAGAGACTCGACTCAGGAATTGTATTATTTTTATAGGTAGGTTTGTACGGAACTCTCCAGTACGCGAATCCGACTCGCACTTGCCCGGTTTTTATTTTATTTTGTCTTTACAAGTCGATAGTGTTTCATGGACCGGATCGACCCTCCGAATTAAAACGATCAAAATTTATCGGTGTGTTTACTATTTACATATACTTAACTAAGATTATATCCGTAAGGTTGACTTTGTTATGATGTATGTTGACCAACGAGCTTCGATCATAAACAATAATTACAGCTTAATGAGTTATGGTTAAGGTTTAATTGGTTTAGGCGCAAAATGCCGAATTCGCAAAATGGCACCCGAGTCGCAAAAGCGCTAATTCTCAAAATGCCAAATTCTCAGAATGCCTAATTCGATAAATGCCTAATTCTCAAAATGGCACATTTTCCATACTTAGACACCGCCAATGCGATGCAAATTGTGTTACCGTTTCTTGTGAACATTAATTTTAAATAAGTATATTATAAGACATCTTATTTTTCACTTGACACTTCCTGCCGGAGGCTCTACACTGGCATCGTTCGGTCCATGGCCCTTTATGGGGCGCCGGTGTGGGCGCCATCGCTAGGAATGCGACCGGCGGCCCTGCTGAACGCTTGCCAGAGAGTCATGGCCGTACGGATGATACGGGGATACAGCAAGGTGTCCCGCGAATCGGCGAGCCCCCTTGTTGGCCTGCCGCCATGGGATCTGGAGGCAACAGTCCTTGCACACATGCACGATCTGCGTGTGGATATGCAACGGCGGGATCTCATGGTGAAATGGCGAGAGCGACTGTCGCAACCCAGTGCTGGGCACGTCACGATTGAGGCGGTAAGTCCCCTCTTTGAGGTGTGGCTGGAAAGACCTCACGGAGTCGTCACTGTCCACATAACGCAGGTACTAACTGAACATGGCGAGGTCGCGAAGTACCTAAATTCTATTTCCAAAAAACTTCTTTCCTCCTACCAGCTCTATGCTGATGATTTGCAAATTTACAGACAATCTCCCCTTACGGATTTGGATGCTGCTATTAACATCATTAACCAGGACTTGTCCTCAATCTGTGAGTGGAGTGAGGCACACGGACTAAGGGTAAATCCATCGAAGACTCAAGTCATTGTTATTGGCAGCTCTAGGTTGATGCCCAAGGTAAACTGGTCCCAGCTTCCTCAGGTTTTATTCAACGGCACTGCTATTTCAATAAGCGAGAAAGTTAAGAACTTAGGGGTTTGGATAGATAAACATCTTTCTTGGGGTCCCCAATTACAAGAAGTAAGTCGCAAAATATTTGCTTCTGCCAAGTCCCTGAGACGGTTGCGTAACTTTCTGCCAACTGCCACTAAAATTGCTCTTGCTCAGTCCCTTTTACTCTCCATCCTTGATTACGCTGATGTCAGTTATCTCGATCTCACTGAGGCACAATTAGATAAACTTGAGCGACTTCAAAATGTTTGCATACGATTTATATTTGGCTTGCGCAAGTATGATCATATTTCCGATTTTCGTACAAAACTCAAGTGGCTTCCAATACGTCTTCGCCGGAACTTACACATATTGTCTCTGCTCTACAGTGTTCTGTTCAATCCTAAAACCCCCGCTTATCTTAAAGAACGTTTCATGTTCCTTCATGACTCACATACTAGATATCTTAGGTCATCGGAAAACTTGGGGCTAGAGATGCCTAGCCACTCCACCAATTTTTATGGCAAGTCCTTTACAGTACAAGCGGTGCGGCTGTGGAATGCTTTACCCGTGTCGATAAGGCAAGCTCAAACACTTACTATTTTTAAAAATATGGTTAAGGATCACTACCTCTCCTCTTGAACATCATTAAGTAAATTATTTCGCTGCTTTTATTCATATATATCTATATATATATTATATTGATTGTACTACATGTATTTTATTAATTATGTATTGTATATATGTAAATAGTACACCACAAACTACCTGCGTATCTTTTTCTCCGCCAAATCCATCCAAAGGTTGTCTGTAAAAAATCGCTTTTAGCGATAAGACCGCCCATTGTGACACCCTATTAATTTTAAGTTCCTATTGTAATTTTATCTTTGGTGTACAATAAAGAATATATCTATCTATCTATCTATCTACCTACACAGGATTCGTGCGGAGGTGACGCCCGTGTGTCGCCACTGTATGGACCGCCCGGAGGACACGGTCGAGGTATGCCCCGCTTGAGCGGCGGCGGCGATCTCTCGCGCCGGGCCTTTGTACAGGCCATGCTCCGGAGCGAGGAGGAATGATAGGCGATCGTCTTCGCCTGCGAAGCAGTAATGCTAGCATAGGAGGAGGCCGACCGCTTCAGGCAACGGCGCTTGCGCCGCAGCCACAGCCAATTCCGATTCCGCCATCGTAGGCGCGGGCTTGCGGACGGCGGACAATGGGTAGCTCGCTGTCCGTCCGTCCGGTAACAGTCCGGACCGAGCCTAAGTCTTCGACGGCGCGCACTGTTTCCACGTGCCTCAAGGAGTTGTCAGCAAACTGTAGGGCCCAGCAGGGTCGAAGCCTACTCTCGAGGCTAAGGGGAGGTATGAAAGTGCATAACCGGGCCCTAGGACCAAGGTAAACAATAAGATAGAGAACAGGGTAGGTTTTTAGTCAGTAGAGTCTGTCACTATCTCCCGCTCCGCCCAAGGGCGGAGTATGTCATTGGATGATTTTACCTACCATAAAAAACCCTACACATATACATAAAATATATTAAGAAAATTTATTGTACAAGTACGGAAAATGCGCCATTTTGAGAATGTGGCATTCTGAGAATTACGCATTTTGCGAAGTGGGCATTCTGAGAATTTGGCATTTTGAGAATTGGCCATTTTGAGAATTAACCCTTTTGCGACTCGGTTGCCATTTTGCGAATTCGGCATTTTGCACCTAAACCGTTTAATTTACATTACTGTATTGTGTGTATGTTTATTATTTCAACAAAAATTACATAAACACAATTTGTGGACAGTTTTAAACCGAACTTTTGTATGGCATTGTGTAACTAGTAATTTATTAATGATCGACGCTTCTATTTAAAAAAAGAATGAATTAGGTGTGACTGACCGTCCGGCTCGTTGAACTGCACGAAGATCTTGACGTCGGCGTGCGCGGGGTCGTCGTCCTCCGTCTGGCGCTCGTTGTAGATGACGAGGCGCTCCACCTTGCCCCACTTGGAGCACTCCTCCTGGATCTCGTGGTGCAGCGCCTCGTCCACCTCCATGGCCGACACCATGTTGCACAGCAGCAGCGTGCGCGACGCGCGGCGCCGCATGAGGCGCTGCATGACCAGGTGGCGCGCCGACTGCCCCGAGATGGACAGCGACTCCTGCTGCTGCAGCGTGTCGGGCGACGTGTCCAGCAGCTTGCGCTGCAGCGCCGCCTGCTGCCCGTCCGCCGGCGCCGGCGCCGGCGCCGGGCTGCCCGCCCGCGGCGCCGCTGGGATCACCACGCCCGGCGGCGGCAGCGCCGGCAGCACGGGCAGCGCCGGCAGCGCGGGCAGCGCGGGCAGCGCCGGCAGCGCCGCCGCCAGCGTGGGCAGCGCGGCGGCGGGCGGCACGCCGAGCGCGTTGAGCTTGGTGAGGCCGAGCGCGACGGCGTTGCTGGCCACGGCGTCCATGGCCTGTATCTTGGCGGTGGCGGCGGCGGCGGCCACGGCGGCGGCGGTGGGCATGGCGGAGGGCTGCGGGGGCCCCGCCAGCGCGTTGGGCGGCGTGATGGCGCGGCCCACGCGCAGGTACTGGCCGCCGAGGTCGAACAAGTTCATGGACGCGATGGCCTCGAGCGCGGCCGCCAGCGTGGCGTACTCGATGAACCCGTAGCCCTTGTGCTTGTGCGCCGACGCACCGTACGCCAGCTTGCAGTACGTGATGGGCCCGAACGCCTCGAACACGCTGCGGGCAGAGGGACCGGAACGTTTACCGAAGTCGTTGGCATGTTCAATGCGTCTTTGTAATATTTTTACTTTACTTTTTATTCTACAGATTTTTGAGGCGGGTCAGTAAGAGTTTTAACATTTAAAAACTTAAAGTCACGGTTTGAGGTATGTAGCGACCTCTAGTTTTTGAATATGTGCCTGATCGTAAACTATAACAATTCTGACTGAGGCCCATCAGATGGCGCTAAGATTTAATCGATATATTTTGTTTTTCTCTTGTTTGGATTATTAACTTACACTATTTAAATACATTTAATTACAAGGTTTAATTGTCTCTTATGAAGTTATCATAATTAATGTCATAAGAGACAATTAAAATGTAATGTTCGTCTAGGCAGAATGAATAAAACCTTTGCCTCAGAAATTGACTGATAACTGAAAATCAGAATCGCGTCCTATTTTCATTTCGGTACGAGTCGGAAGCACACATAATTTGATTGTTTTCTTAGAAACAAATATAAATTCATGTGGAAGACTAGGCGTGGAACCAACGTTAAACTTAAAATAATGATATCGAGGACGTTGTAAGTACTTATTGATCAGATTGATTGAATATTGCCTTAGCATAATCCATGTGCATTTGGAATTTCTCAACATGTGAATTTTCTTTGACAGGGTCCAAGATATTATTTTATAAAAAAACCACGTAATAAAAATAGATATGTTTATAAAGAATAAATCATCTCCCAATATAATTACGCAAATAAAGCTACAACTCTGCAAATGAATTGTTGACGAACAATCATCACGTGGACAGCTAGGCGACAGTTTCCGAATACAGCGCATGGTTTTGGACCTTGGATGAACAGCATTGGTTAACGGTACTGGCTGCGAGGGCTACTGGATACTCATAGTTAAGGTTAGTTTAGACCACTCCATGTAAGTTACTTTGTCATATTACTTTACCATACATGTTCCTGTTACGAGCTGTTACCAGTGTAGCTTGATTAAATATATTGTGGAGATCAGTAATTCTTTCATTCCAGGCAACACCTCATGCGAAAATAACCCTTTAGTCTCATGCACTCGACTACCGCTGGGTGAGTCGGTGGTAAGGAAAAAATTAACCTCACAGAGTAACCTTAACCGTAATTGTTACAGTAAAACATTATTAAGAGGCCATCTATAAAGTGCCCTAAATGATCAAATTGTTTGTCAAATTCTACGTGTTTGTCAAATGATTTGATAGCCCAACAGAGTATAAAAGAATAAGATGCTGATCAGCATAACCGATAGTTAACTTTGTCCGCTCCTTGATTTTAATGTTAAGTTTGTTAATGAAAGCTTGATGTTTATCAATTTTGCGAAACAAAGATGTTTAATTTTTAAGATATTTTGAACTGCATTTGAGAAAAAGGATTTTGACAAACACAGATGGCCAACAAAGGGATCCTATAAGGGTTTCATTTTTTCCTTTTAGACGAATGAACCGTAAAAGCAACCGACGTAACCACCATCCAAACCCCCCCGTGTCATCAAAAATAAGCAAAGCAAAGGCCCCCGCTGGTTACCTACCATAAGTTCGAAAAACGTTTGACCGAATTTTATTTCACCTAAAACTTTTCAATTATTATCGTTTCGTTTTTTTTTTATTTCATCTAAGTCATGTCTGCCACTGTATCAGTTGACCTATTCTCAATTCGAATTTTTTCGTTACACCAAAGTTTCATTTGGTCGAAAAACTTTTCACCAATGTTACACTCAGCCGAAATAACATTTGTTCGAAGTATTATGTTTCCGAACCTTCATTATACCACCATAGAAGTCTACTGTCACGGCTCCGGCGCTGCGAGGCTTGGGCGGTCCCACGCAAGCTTATCTGTTACAGCTTATTCTGTTACTAAATTTTGTAGCACAAAATATTGATTTTTATGACACTATTTTAATTTAACATTGAAAATGCTACCAAATATAGTACGCGGCAAATAAGTTGAACCATCGACTATGGCTACGCGCATCTCTCCCCCCTCGACTGAGACCCGAAATCGGTTATAATCCTCGTCACACAAGTTGAACCATCATGGCCGTCGACCTTCAATTCACAGTAACCGATTTTCGGGTCCCAATCGAAGTGGAGGGTTGCGCGCAACCATAGCAAATGGTTCAAGTTATTTACCGCGTACCATAACTGTCTATATATTTGTGACCAAAATTCTGTAAACTGTTGTTTTGGTGTGATGGCAAATAAATCATTTGGCAAATGAAGAAAGTTCAAGAATGGCTTCAGCCAATAGCAATTCGGTAAAATGATACCTATGACCCATGATACTTCGATGATATAAAAATATGTCAAATAATAAATATAGCAAAAAAGACGTCGGTCAATAGTTTTCGGTCACATGAAAATCGAAGAAAAAAAATCGGAAAAGTGATCGGTTCCCCCCACCCCCTGTAGTGCTCACATAATACTTTAGTGGCCCCTGAGTACTAGAAATGACAGAACTCAAGATGGTCGGTTATCGGTACAGTTACACACTAGAATGCTGGGTTTTTTTTTTGAGGTGGGAAAATATATAATAACTATGCAAGTTTTTGTTAGGTACTTAATGAAACATATCACAGCAATTTTACCATTTATCCTTAAACCATAGCAACCCCGAGATATTACTCTTGACTAATACCTATAAGTAGATCAGAAGAATCATCAAATAGCTGGTATTTGAGATGTGAACGAGTATTTGGTGCACTCACTTCTTGATGTCGTCCTCGGTGAGCTCGGGGTGGATGGAGGCCACGTAGATGCGGTTGTACTGCTTGGCCTCCTCCTGGATCTCGTCGATGACCGCCTGCGCCTGCGGCATGTTGGAAGGCCGCCCCACCACCTTGATGTTGCGGCCGCCCAGCATCACGCCGTTCATCTGCTCCAGGCTCAGCTGCGCCGCCTCCGGGATCTCGTACTCCACGAAGGCGAAACCTTTGTGCTTCTGCGTCACGGGGTCCCACGACATGTTGATCGATTTGATAGGTCCGAACGGGAGGAATGCCTGTCGTATCGTGTCCTCCTTCAACTCAAATGATATGGAGCCCACATATACTCTGATGAAAAATACACGGTATTAAAATGACGAGAGTAAGTGTTTTTATCTCAACATGTAAACCAACAAACTCAGATCTTTTCAGCATAAGTAGGTCACTGGCTCGACCAGCGCGTGGCGGGAGCCTCCAGCGTATCGCTCTCATCACAGTGCGGTGTGAGTGTGTGACGGTGAGTGTGTGAAGGTGTGTGTGTGACGGTGTGAGTATAAGCTGTACCTGCACATGAGCGCGAGCGCCTGCTGGCGCTGCACCTGCGTGCGCTGCGATGCCATCTGTTGCTGCTGGTGCGCCAGCGTCTGTTTCATGAGCACCATCTTGATGCTCTGTTCCATGGCGTACTTCTTAGCGCGCGCCACCGCCTCCGCCTGCTCCGACGACAGGCGCGGCAGCGAGCCGCCCAGGATCGCCGGCAGCGTCGAGCACTTGGCACCCGGACCTGCGGACACACGCAGCGTCAGCGTCGCACGCCCCGCGTCTGCCGCGGCAGCTGCGGGGCGGGACTCACCTGTGAACACATCTCCCACCTGCTGCAAGTCGTAGATCGGCGCCGAAAGGAAGCCACCTGCAAAACCAAAGCTTTATCAGTCAGTGCCGGTAGCGTACAGATGCCAAACAGTAGTGGACGCAGACACTCGAGCTCGCACACATCGCTGTCACTCCGCGCGCGCGCCCGCCCGAGCGCCGCCTCGCTCGCTCTCTCTCGCACGCTCTCGCTCTCTCGCTCGCGCCGGGCGCACGCGGCCGGACGGGCGCGCGCGCTTGCGCGGCCACAAGGGGTGCAATGCGGTATAATGAAGTAGGTACATTGTGAGACCGGCGAGGAGCAGCCGGCGCCGCAGCCGCAGCCGACGCGTCTCCGGCACGCCTAAGCGTATAGCAAAAACCTAACTTATATCTAGCCTGAAACAGAAAGCAGAAACACTGATCACTGAGGACGGTTTCGAAACGAGACAACGAATGTGAAACGGGTTTGGCAGCGTTGGGGCGGGCCGGCGCGGCGGAGCGGCGCGCAGCGGCAGCGGCGCTGCAGAGCGGCGAGCCGCCAGCCGCGCGCCGGCCGCGCAGCGCGCTGGGGTACTCACCGGGCAGACCGGGCAGGCCGGCCAGGGCCATGGCGGGCAGCAGCGGCGCGGCGGGCGGCGCCATGACGCCGGGCGGCAGCGGCGGCTGCAGCGCTCCCGGCGAGCCGCCCTGCAACTGTTTTTAATTAATTTTGGTGTATTTAATTATATTTCAACTCATAACGTATATTGTAAAACAAAGTCCCTCACCCAGGCATAGGTAAGTAGCCGAAACTATTACTTAGCTAGCCGGCTATCCGTGATTGAATAGCCAGCTATATAACCGGCCCCTTCAACTACCTATTTGGTTATTGGATATAAGTCACTAATCAATTGATCGCCTAAGCAACTTAGCTACTAGCTAGCTGTAACTAGGCAGTTAACTCTATTTTTTGTGAACTTGCAATCTTTGGCACGACTTGTGTTTCATTTTAATGTTTTGAATGCTAAACTTCCATGAAAACGAATAATAATATCTTATTTTGATTATTTTGTGATCAGTAAAAAGTCTGTCCAAAATGACCAAATGAAAACATTAATTTCAAATAAAATTTCCTGTAAATGGTTTACTTAATATTAACAGACAATTTAGAAGTGTCAAAAAAAAAACAGTCAGAAAAGCAATTAGCTCCACTTTTCTGACTGTTTTTTTTTTCCAAAGTGAAAAAATGTTCAAGAAACTCCAAAAACCCTTTCTCCCTCTCTCTCTTTTAGGTATATAATTTTATGAGTTCAAATCTACAAGTCCGAGGTAAAATCTACGATAAGACCTGTCATACTGTATGGATCAGAATGTTGGGCTGTGAAAAAGAAGGATGAAAAAAGATTACATGTAGTGGAGATGAGAATGTTGAGATGGATGTGTCATGTGACAAAAAAGGATAAATTGAGGAATGAGTATATTAGAGGAAGTTTGAAAGTGGCACCAGTAAGTTGAAGGGGAATCGTTTGTCTTGGTACGGTCATGTAAATAGGAGGGATGATACACATGTTACTAAAAGGGTCATGAGTATACATGTGGATGAATGAAGAGGGAGAGGGAGGCCAAAGAAAAGATGGATGGATTGTGTGAAGAGTGATATGAAAGAGAAGGAAGTTAGTGATAGCATGACGGGTAACAGGGTAGAATGGAAGAAGAAAACATGTTGCGCCGACCCCAAATAACATGGGAAAAGGGCAGGAAGATGATGAATTTTATGAGTTACAAAATCTCTGGTTATATATTTCTTATCGCTTCTATTATGTAAACACTGAGTAAATAAATAATGAAAAAAGATTAATAAAATTCTAAAAACAAGAATTGAAATAAGCCAGTGGCAGCAAAGAGGCGACCAGTTCACGCGCAAGACGCATGCTTCACCGCCATTCAGTTTGTCCATTTTGAATGAAACCGACTGATCCCAGCACATGCACCACGTTCGGCAAGTCATTTGAGTGAGCACAACATAAATTGGACCATGGTACTTAACATTTACAAAATTAAAAAAGATGCTTCTACATTAGAGAATGCTACCTATAGGTTTAATTCATTATTCCCCGAGAGGACGCCGGCGTCCGCACACCTATTTTAATAGATAATTAAAAAAACTAACATATTTTTACAAGCTTACTTACTAATATATTTTAACATGACATCTATTAAGACAATAGCGTTCTAAACAGAATGAAATTAAAGAGCACTTCCTTTCACAACTGACATTAATATTTGTATTTATTTGTTTTTATTAGTATCTATGTATATTTATATATATTAGACTTATTTATGTAAGTTTATATATGTAGGTTTGTATTGTACACTTGATTCTACCCTTGATTGTCAACTCTCTCTGTCACTAAAAGGTTTGCTGGCAGAAAACTCATTGTTCAGTTAAGCTCGCCTTTGTATATGAATTGTCAAACTACTGTGTATTTTATTGAATGTTTTTGAGTACAATAAAGAATAAAGGAATGAATTGTTTACCGTTGTATCTAGCGTTGAGTAGCTAAACTCGTTAAAAATTGGTCTTTAAAAGGGTTTTAGACGAAAGTCGTCTTTATTATTTTTGTCGTGTCAAATAATAACAACTTTCGGTCGTTGTAATAAGACTTAATTTTTGAAAGCAATAAGAAGATGATTTGTAAAAGTGGTGTCCGTAATTTGTAGCCAATCATACCACTGTTTTTTAAGAGTGTAATAGACAATTTGATATGCAAATGTTTGAGTTTGGCGACACTGGTTCCCGTGCTTAGCCAATGTAGGGGCACTTCTACCTGTATTATTTGTTCTGTGAACCTGGTAATGTCGTATTCACGCAGAGCAGCGTTGATTGGTTGAGCTCGATGGGCGGGTGCATTATCGTCAACCATTACGAATCAACGGGCCATGGTTTATTCTAAATGACCTGACAATTCCATCAATAGCAATGGTTTGGTACAAAGCTGCAGTCATCGAGCCACGATACAGGATCAACGGCGTTCTAGCACCAATCATTATACCGCCCCAAAAGGATACCGATTTCCCACCTTTTGAACGGTTTCGGTGGCAGTTCTTTGTCTTTCAGCGTCCCCACGTCTTCTCCAGACACGAAGATGTCGGTTGTCTGGATGAGTGCTAATTCTGGACTCGTCAACGAAGAGACAATTCCGCCAAATGTTTTCCACTTCGTTTTCTTCATTTTGGCGGAGTTTAGCCCACTGCAATTTGCGTCGCTGTCGTTGCTGTGAGTTCAGGGGTGCTCGCCAGGATCCCCTCGCTCGTAATCCAACCTGGTGTGAGCAATTCCTGATGGTCGGAGTGCTAATTTCTAGTCTAGTAGCAGGCCGCAACTCAGCTTATATTTTAGTGGCATTGATTGTTGGGTCTCGGGCAATCAGCAATCTGATGTAACACAGGATTGGGATACAGCCACTCTGCGTGCTATTTCTCTCGTAATAGCACGCAGAGTGGCAATATCATTCTTCCCCCAAAGTAATAATAATTCTTGCTCGTAAAACTTCTGATAATTCCCTCGGCATCTTTTTGAATAAACTCCTTCGAAAACTCAGAAAAAACGCTAGAATCAAGTTGGTCAGATTTCTGAATGAGTGTAAACAAGGATTTAATCTTTTTTAATACAGAAAAACAACGATATTTTAAATTCTTTTCTTATTAAAAGATTTGATTTTTAAATGAAGAATCTTATAAAAAAAAAAATAGAAAAAATGTTTTATTCTAACGTAACAAAAACGATTTCGTATTTTGATAATACGAAATCGTTTTTGTGTGCAATCTCAAACTTTTTTTGATGTGTGTATACTGGACAGCGAAACAATGGGTTTTTTGGGGTGGAAGGGGGGGTGGGCGGATTTCTAGATTCTGGAGGGGACGACCCCCCCAGGGTTGTCCCCTCCGAATCTAGTAATCGTACTTTTTATGGATTTTTGGGTCAAAGTTGGGGGTTTTTTGGGGAGGGGTCACAGCCAAAACCCCTCGAACCATTCCTCCACACTGAAAGTATACATTTGCTGTTTTTTTTTTTTCATTAAAAAAAAAACCAAATGTATACTTTCAGGTATTTATAAAATGAAAAAGAAAATGCTGTCAATGTCTCTACCCTTGTATAAAAAAAAATTGAGTACTAAAATATAGTTTTCAACATGCGATTGTACGAAACGATAAAGACTAAAGCAAAGTTAGGTTTTTTTATGTTAGGTAAAATCATAAAATGTCAAATCCCACCCTTGGGTGGAGCGGGAGATAGTGTCAGACTCTTACTAACTGAAAAAACTAACCTAACCTACCCTGTTCCATTCATTGCCTTCGATCCTGGGACCCAGGTTTCATTTTCACCTAATCCTTGGCCCCAGTCGGCCCTGCTGGGCCCCTACAGTTTGCTGACAACTGCTTGAAGCGCGCGGGTATGACAATGACTACTTCTGCACGTGTGACAGCTCTTTAATTGCATTATTGTATATTTGTCTATTATTGTTTTAACTTCATAATTTATATTGATACTTTTTTTCCCCTCTTACTCACCTGTGACATTGTTTTTTCAATGTTTTTTATATTATATAAAACATAGCCTACCTATTTTACTGGTAATTTATTATTGTATACATGTTTAATTTATTGACAGGTTTATATTTATTTTTGTATAGCTTCTTTTATAATGTGAATGTGAGAACACCGTAGACTCCGTAGATTCAAGTATTACTATTTTTAACGTAGTTTTGGGTACAAACCTGACCGGTCTACATTGTCCTCTCATATCTATTAATATTGTAGTATGAAAATATTGTAGACAATCACTTTTTAAAAAAAAACTTTTTCCAAAAAAAAGCAACCGACTTCAAAAACAACCAAAAAATGCAAAATAACTTTCAATTTCGGAAGTCGGTGTTTCTATAATAGTTTGGTCTCTTCGCTATTTAACACCGACTTCCGAAATTGAAAGTTATTTTGCATTTTTTGGTTGTTTTTGAAGTCGGTTGTATTTTTTTTGTAAAAAGTTTTTTATTTCACACTTTTTAGTAGTAGTACCCCTCAGCCAAACTTAAATAGATAAGTACCTTCCGCCATTCGGTTCCATCATCAAATCATCATGACAATTCTAATAATACCAAACACGGCTAGGATACACTGATTTATATATTACAAAGTTCCGGCTCTTACCTACCTTCCGTCTTCATCATCAGGTCAGTTTTATGTACCCCTCCCCTTTTTCCTTTAGTCAGCCACCAACTACATGTATAAACAAAGCAATTTTACTTGTTACGACAGTTCTGCTAAGGTTTTTTGAAGAATTCCGTTCTATGTCTTCGTAGTTCATCATCAGATCAAAACAATATTTTTATAAGACCAACTCGAGAGTATAATCTTTCAATCAAAACAAAAATTTTCAAAATCGGTCCACAATTGACCCAGATATCGGCGAACAAACATATACAAACGACAGTTCTGCTATGATTTTTTGAAGAGTATCGTCCTTTATCTTCGAAGTTTATCATCAGATCAAAAAGATATTTTTATGGGACCAATTCGGAAGTATAATCTTTCAATTAAAACAAAAAAAATCGAGATATCTCGGTCCACAATTGACCGAGATATCGGTGAACATAGATAAAAAAAAAAAAAAAAAATACATACAGCCGAACATAGAACCTCCTCCTTTTTTCGAAGTCGGTTAAAGAGTAACCATGGAGTTTCTTGCCGGTTCTTCTCCATAGGAACCGACCAATTGGAACCGTGCGCTAGCTTTTGACGTTTTATAAGTGCCCATGTAGGCCTATGTAAAATAAACGATTTTGAGTTTGAGTTTTTTGAGTTTGGGTATAGTGCGCACCGTAGACGACTTGGGCTCGGACCGGTCTGTTACCAGACGGACGAGCACCGAGCATTGCCCGCCGTCCGCAAGCCCGCGCCTACGTTGGCCGGAATCGGGATCTGAATCCCGGCGGCGGCGGCAGCGGCGTGTGCGCCATTACCTGATGCGGTCGGCCTCTTCCTTTGCTAGCATGACTGCTTCGCAGAAAGAAGCGACCGCCTGCCACTCCTCCTCGCTCCGGAGCATGGCCTGTACCAATGCCCGACGCGAGATCGCCGCTGCCGATCACCCCCACAAGGACACGGCGCTGATGCTCTTCCCAATAAACGGGGCTGTGTGCTCCACCGTGTCCTCCGGGACGAAGGTGATGACATCCCTTTCTAACTCTATCCGAGTAGGGGTGCCCTATATTCGGTATGCAAACAAATTGCAAACAAATTGTCTCATCTCATTTCTTACTAAAAACTAGATAATATGAAGTTGGTAAATGAAACATTAAAAAATACTACAAGGCAAACAAACAGTGACTGACTGATTTGCACAGTAACTCACGAGTTACTGTGCAAATAACCAAGCGACTTGTCTTATTAATCTGACGAGCTCGAATTTTTCCGAGGATCGATTTATTTTTACTAATCTGACTGGCTACCCTTAACGCAGGCCACATATTAAGAGTTCATATGTGGTAGGGGTACATTACAGGGTGCAATGTTTCTCCTCATATGATTTTCTGACGCATTCAAGTAACGCGCTAAATCCCCACCTGGCCGCCCCTACTAATATGTATGTTACCAGAAATCTGTATAATTCAGGAATTCTATACAATACCTAGCAGTGGCGAAGAGTGGATATTTTCTGAAGGTAAGCCGGAGTTTAAAAATCAACTCACCTAAATGCAGCACCCTCCATGATGCAAAAAAATAGACTCAACCATTCGTTACACAGCAACTAATCCGATAAACAGCAGTCTATATGAATTAAAACCATTGCTAAATGATGTCTACAACCCTATTAAACGACATTATTATATTAGCTATTAAACGACAGCCGATGATGGCATCACCTAGCGACAAAGCTCCAAAAACGTATCATTTCCAAAAGCACTTCAATATTCAATTAACAGAGGAAGTGTATACCATTCAGGCCCAGGTGAACTGAGGGTCTACACGGATGGATCAAAGACAGATAATGGCACAGGGGTCGGAGTCTTCTCCAATGACCTCAATATCAGAATATCCAGATCGCTAGGAAAATTCAACACCGTCTATCAGGCGGATAGTGTTGGTATAATCCTAGCGGCCCATGCTATAGAAACCAGAAACGTAACGGACACGCATATCCGGATACTCTCCGACAGTGCCTCAGTCCTACAATCCCTAGACCAAAACTCTACCACCTCGAGAATTATACAAGAATGCCACTCTGCACTGGAAAGAGTCACAGTGCCGAAACGAAATACTGTGACGTTACAGTGGATTAAAGGACATAGCGGTTCGCTGGGCAACGACGCAGCAGACGAACTGGCCAGGAGGGGATCTGGTGCAGTGGTGTTCGGGCCCGAACCCATTGTGCCGGTCCCCTTTGCTCAGCTGCGTGGTTGGCTACGTGAACACACACATACATAAACAGAGCACTGGTGGTTCTCGACATCAGGATGCAGGCAGGCCAAAGAGGCCATGCCACACCTTAATAAAGCCCTCACCAAAAAACTCTTACGACTAGACAGAGGCAGCCTGCGCCTGGTGGCGGGGACCATCACTGGTCACTGTACACTGAATAAGCACCTTCACACAATAGGCAGCACGGATAGTCCCCTGTGCAGCGAGTGCTTGGAGGGGGAGGAGACAGTTTCGCATGTGCTCCTAGACTGCACAGGGATCACTGATCCACGCACACGGACCTTAGGATCCCCGAAATCCCTTATTGACACCCTGAAAAACCTGAGAGGCCTAATCAGTTTTTGGAGAGAGGTGGGCTGGTTGGAATAAGCCCACCTAAGATTATGGCCGTCATGGCCCACGTACAATGGTCCGCAGAGGACTGAGTGCGGAAACCATACTCAGAAGATAGATAGAAGATAGATAGATGTCTACAACCCAACAGACAAAATAAATTTACAGTTCACCTGGTTCACCACACTTCAACGTTTAAAACAAATGAGAAACGACAAGAAAACAATATCAAAAATCGAAAGATTTATGCCACACCCACAATAGCCGCCACATCAATTTTATCATTTATGTAATCCTGTCAAATAAAATGTATTACTCGCCACTAAGAGTTTTAAACAACTAAATTCATTCTTACTCTGAATCATTATAGTTACATCATGAATTAATTTTTCTTTCTCGTTTGCACCTGTGGATAGAGAGATTGTTGAGTATGGTCTTGTACCTCAACACCTGTGGATTGTTTATTTATTTGACTCATCATAAGCCGGCACACAGTGAGTTATTTTGGTACAATTTTCTGCTGGTAAAAAGAGACAGAATGAGTTCGAGTAATAGGAGTTAGTCCATAAGAAAGTAAAGAGATAGTTGCATAGTGTGCGAGTTGATTGTTTGAACAGGTAACTCGGTATTTTTCGGCTTAAGATTTTGGCATTCTTATTCTCAGGGTTCTGACACAGTGTCCTTCTGGTTTGAACCCATCGTGCCAATACCCCATGGTCAGCTACAAGAGCACACTAATGCACAAGCAGGAAAGTGGTGGTCCCTGGCACAGGGCAGGCTAAAGAAGCCATACCATACTTAAACAGAACCCTAACCAGTAGCCTTTTGCGGCTGGACAGAGGCAGCCTGCACTACTACTACTCTACTTTACCGGATTATACAGATTGCCAGTAACACGTATACCAATACCAATAGCCTTCGACTTTTTCTTTCTACCACTTGTATGCTGATGATCTTGTAATATATACCCAATCCTCTGTTGACTAGCTTTGTGATGAGACTATTAACAAACACCTGACTCAGATAGGAGGCTGGAGCACTGGGTTTGGGCTGAAGATCAATCTAACCAAGATGGGAAGTAATAGCGGTTGGTAAGGTATCCCAGGTTTGTTTCAATAAAACCATTATTCACATGTGGTGGTAATTATAAGAAAGTGTCTATAGGGTTTCTTGCACATTCTTCATTTACTCAATCTTTGCTTTGGAATAAGCAAATAGTATCTTTTTCTGACTAACATATATGTTAACAATAAAAAGTAACCATGAATGATTTATTTGAATTAATACTTTGACTAAGTGAAATTAAGGCAGACCTTGTGAGTAATTTATTATACTTGCTGGGAATAAAACATAGTGACAAAAAACTCATGCTAGTAAGCCATCTGGCTTTTTACCCACTTACAGCTTAGTGAGAATCTGTTGGTCTCTGCAATACTTATTTTGTTATGAATTAAAGTTTTATTTTAAGAAAAATAAAGAGGCAAGATTGAAAAGCAGGCATAAGGGCAATGTTAGATTATTGACAGAAAGTTTGCAATTGTAGGTTATCAGGTCTACAAATGGCAGACGCTGGTATAGGTTCAAGTTTCGGTGGTATATTCTGACAGTGTGATGATCAGCCTGCAACTATTTAATTAAATTGTACTTCCTTTACATTACTGATAATACAGGATTTCCAGAATTTGCGGCGAGTTCTTGCCGAGAGGACCTGTCAAACTAAGTATATAACAAGACAAAATGTAGGTATACTCACCAATTCCATATTTGTTTAAATATCGGTTATAAGTGACGTAAGCCACAGTAAACACAAATTTACAAACAAACTAAATTAAATAACCATAAAACAAATATCTGTATTGTATAGTTTTCTTCAAATACCACAAAACTACACACACTCAATTGCACGAAACACAACGCTGAACCTGAACGCTAGGCTTGCTTGATTTTGACGTTTGACGGTGTGACAGGCAGGTTGTGCTGCCAACACAAAAAATATTTTCTACTAAATCTACTATCAAAAAACACCATAAATATGGAATATGCCAAAGAAAAAATCCAACACAGAAAGAAAGAGCCTTAGAAAAAGGAAAACTATAGAGAGTCAGAAAGCGTGTCGCTGAAAGGGATAAAAAAAGGTAATTCACAAGTCTAAGATCCTTCACTATATTTTAGCGATGCGCGATGGCGAGAGGTTTTATTCGATTGTTTCGATTGTTCGAACATATCGATTGTCTCGACATTAACGAGTCGGACTAGGTCTGTTATTGTGTGTGACTGGCGCATGAGCGTTCATTTGCGAGTTGTTCTTCGATGGTTAATAGTTTGTATTTTGACTCGAGTCCGATTCTGTCTGTTACCTATTGCAACTGGAACGTTCATTACTAATTCCGGTACTATTACTGGGTAGGTATAATCCCGATTAAACGCAATCTAAATGTATTTTTCGGGATTAATGCTAAAAATACCAATTAAAAGCGACCTAAATGTATTTCCGGGACTATCATTAGGTTTAATGCCAATTAAAACTAATAATAGTCTCGGAACTATTATAGATCGCGTTTTGGTATAAAGCGGTTAGAGTTTTGCGAATTTTTGACTTGCACAGTGATTGCGTATTCAAATTAATTTTTCAACTAGAGCAGTCATAAATAATTAATACCGCGAAGGGGATGGAATCATGAAAATAAATAAAACATGTCGAGGGTTCTTATTGATTTTTTTTTTTTAGTCGGGCACAAAATCAACAATCTTAATAAAATAAGTTTTACAAAATCGTTTCAGAAAATTCTTAATCTTGTAATTATTTCCACTCTTTGTCAATATCAAATCACAGACATTGTAAGTACATAACGATACGTTTTTATTTTAAGAATTCATTTAAACACAAACTACGTGCGTTCGCTCGACTCGCGAGTCTGGCACGCTCGCCTACCTACATGCACCTCGGCTCGATGCATGCAATCAACTGACCCGCGTCGTCGAGTCCGTTGAATCGAAACAATTGAAAAACATCTCGACTGTTTTTGAACGGCGAGTCGATGGTTGACTCGATTGTTTTATTTTAACGACTCCGATTCTTTCGATTGTTAAAACATCTCGGAATCGGAAATTTACCCCATAATCATACTAATACATAATATAAACGTGAAAGTTTGTATGTTTGGGAGTATGCCTTCCCGACTTTACGGTGATGATAAGGGAATCAGGTAAAGACGCAAAATACCGCAGGATACAACTCATATATTTTGATATTAGTGATGAAATTTTGCCAGTTTTCGGTTTTTTTTATTCGAAAATGCCGCAAAACATTCCGGAGCATTTACGTTGTTGATGGGAGGAGAGACTAAGTAAATCGTACGTAAATGTAAAATTTTTGAATACCTACAGATCCCAATCGACTGCATTCAGTTGGAACTTTAATAAGGGAAGGGATATGTTGTTGGGAATAGATTTAGATGGGCTTTCGACCATGACGGGGTAGTGATCACTCCCATAAGTTATATCCAAGCGTTTCCATTTGAAAAGGCTGGGTATACTGGATGAGCAAAATGTTAGATTAACACAACTGTTGTTTTGTCCTTTCGAGCCCCGACGTGTAGCACAGCCATTGTTGATCACACACAAGTCAAGCTCATCCAACATATCAACCAGACCCGAACCAAAGCTATCGTAGGTATCCGACCCCTACCTATTGTGATGGCCGTTAAAATCTTCCATAACGAGTAACGTACCTTGTACCATACCGTACCATAACAAATTTTTAATGGTATCAAGATCGTTCATCTGTGGGTGTGCAATGTAAAAACTAAAAATATTTATATCTTCAGTCTTAACAGCAACAACATTGATGTTATCACCTACAAAGGGTAGAGGAATTGGGGTCATCAAAGTTATTTAAAAGAGTCTGCGCCCAAGCAAAATCTATGTCAATAAAAGCTGTCTGGAAGGTGATAAACAAGGAAACTGGAAAGACCAACCAACAAGATAGGAATGAATTATCACTAAAACTTGATAATAAAATCATCTCAGATAAATTAAAAGTAGCTGAGATTTTAGAAAACTTTTTCACCAACATTCCAATAGAAGTTACGAAAACTCTCCCTTCTTCATCTTTGTTAGCTGAATCTTTTTTAAAGGAACATTTTACTAAGGATATACCAACCTTTGAATTTAAGCATATCTCTGTTGATACAATTAAAAAATATTCAAAAGTCTTAACACAAAAAACACTGAAGACTTATGGGGTATATCCGTTAAGGTTCTTGGAGATATTGTTGATACAATTGCTCCGAACCTAACTGGCATATTTAATCAATGTTTAGACAGTGGTACATTCCCTGATTTAATGAAACATAGTAAAGTACGAGTAGTACCAATTTTCAAATCAGGTAGTAAAAGTTATCTCTCTAATTATAGACCAATATCTGTACTTCCAGCATTGAGTAAAATCTATGAAAAAATCATGCTCGACCAGATGTTGTCTCATTTAAATTCAAATAGGATTTTGCATAGTCATCAGTTTGGCTTCACGAATGGAAGGTCAACGACGGATGCAGAAGTGAAAGTCATCAGTCACATTCTGGAATCCTGGGAGAAGTCCCAGGATGTAATTGGCATATTCTGTGACCTCTCAAAAGCATTTGACTGTGTTGACCATAATACTCTGATCTATAAATTACATCGTTACGGAATTCGTGTACGAGCTGCTGATCTTGTTTTTTCCAATTTATCTTACAGGCAGCAAAAAGTGACGTCCTTGGGGTCTTTTAGTAAAGATAAGCGTGCCTCAAGGTTCAATTCTTGGCCCTTTCCTTATTCTAGTTTATAATTATAAATGACCTTTTTAACATGATAGCTAATTTCTCCGATATAATTCTATTTGCTGATGACACTTCTCTTATTTTAAAGTAGATAGAAAAGATGGAGATGTCCTGCATGTCAACGAAAGTCTGGCTGTTCTTTCGAAATGGTTTGCAGCTAATAATCTCTTATTAAATGCGAATAAAACTAAATGTATAAAGTTTTCATTACCGAATGTCCCTCAAGTTGGCATCAGTATAATCCTTGACGGCATAAAACTTGATGTTATTACGGAAACTGTATTTTTAGGCATATCTATCGGTTCTAAACTGCAGTGAGGCGCTCATATTAGAACTCTGTCAGGAAGATTAAGCTCAGCTGCATATGCAGTAAGAAAAATAAGACAATTGACAGATGTAGCTACAGCTAGGTTAGCTTACTATGCTTATTTCCACTGTATTATGTCTTATGGCATTTTATTGTGGGGATCTGTAGCTGATGTAGACTCAATTTTCATACTGCAAAAGAGAGCAATCCGGGCTATTTATAAAATGGGTCCTCGTGAGTCCCTCAGAGAATAATTCAAAGAAATTGATATACTGACTCTGCCTTCACTTTATATCTTGCAAAGTATTCTGTATGTTTGTAGAAACTTGGGACTTTTTAAAATTAGAAGCGATTTTCATGACAAAAATACGCGTAGTAAACACGAAATTGTTTTACCCAAATGGAGATTAGCTAAGACCAGCCACTCATTTTTAGTAAACAGCATACGCTTTTATAACAAGCTGCCAAAGGAGGTAACTGCACTTAGCGGGGGAAAGTTTAAAACTCATATTAAGCGTGTGTTAACCAAAAAAGCATATTATAAGGTTAAAGACTATGTCGAAGACACGCTTGTTTGGCAATGACTGCTTCTGCACATGTGGCCCCGTTGTAACTCATTGATATTGTGTAGATGTGTCTACTATTAACTGCTCCATCTTTATTTTTAATATGTGACACGTATTTACTTTTTTATTTTGACACATTGCTTTTGCAATATTTTTCATTTTATTTAGACCATCAGATAATGTAATTGTTGTAGTGATAATTGTAATTTTTTTTTTTTTTTTTTTTATTTAGCCTGTTCTGTCCCACTCCTGGGCAAAGGCCTCCCTCCACGCCTATAATGATAATGTAATTGTTGTAGTGATAATTGTAATTATTTATTTTTTATTGTTTTTATATAGACTCTTTCTACCTATAATGTACATGTGAGAACACATAATTTCATGAATTCTTAGATTACTTCTTATCATTACTCACTTTTTTATGATTATTTTTGTTGTGCTCTCTGGTATAATATTAACTGGTCTACATTTTCCTTACATAATTTATTAATGAATACTGTAATATGGAAATATTGTAATAGAAACCATTTTTTACCCGACTGCGCCAGAAGGAGGGTTATGTTTTTCGAGAGAATGTATGTATGTAAGTATGTAGGTATGTATGTATGTATGTATAATTGTTTGGCACGCTCTGCAGCCTGAACGGCTCGATGGATTTTAGCTTGAGAGGTGTCGTTAGATTCGTATTTATTGTGAGAGTGACACTGGGTATATCAAAATAAAAATAAAAACAAAATGGCGGATTTTTAGCGCCAAATTCAAATGTTTGGCACGATCTGCGACCTGAACGGCTCGATGGATTTTAGTTTGAGAGGTGGCTTTAGATTCGTAATTACTGTGAAAGTGATATCGTAATAAAATAAAACTAAAAAAATAAAAAATAAAAAACGGTAATTTAAAAAACTAAAAAACCCGACTGCTTTTCTGAGCATTCATGAAAAAGCCCTAAAACAAGAAAATCTGGCAGTCGGGACCCATTCTAGAAAGTCAGCCGTCTAGTCAATAGATTGGAGTAATCTGCAATGTAATATAGGTATGTGCTCTCAATTCTAGAATGGGTCCCGACTGCCAGATTTTCTTGTTTTAGGGCTTTTTCATGAATGCTCAGAAAAGCAGTCGGGTTTTTTAGTTTTTTAAATTACCGTTTTTTTTAAAAGAGTAACCATGGAGATTTTGATTTTGGGGAGAATGCAACTTTGTTATTGATAAACAAAGCACATCCGCAATAAGCATCTAATCTGTCATGTCGGACACTACTGAAACATGGAATCCTGAAATTGCTCTCAGAATGAAGCCTCGTCTCTGCAATGCTGCAGATTGATGGTTTGAGTTTTTTTATTAAATAGAGAAGGTCAGTCTTCCTGGGTGAATCACTCCTGACATTCCATCCAGGAATATATGGGGATGTAACGTTATGTATGTAACGGACAATTGAGGACAATTTGTTGGCATCGTGGCCAGGTAGGGATTGAGAAGGGTTGGCTAATACTGTCATTAACATACTAGAGATGATATTTGGGATATTATCAGAGCTTATGGGACTGCTTGCACCCTCCCTAGGGATGGCACAGCCTATTTTGGAAGGAGAGAAGGAGTAATCATGGATAAGGGCTTGATGAGCCTGTTTATCATAGTTAGGAGACAAAGGGACATGGGTTTTGAGTGTTAGGAAGATAGTTTTTCGGTGTGATCTGGGAGTTTGGGGAGTTTGGCTGGGGTATTGAGGAGAGTTAGGGGTATTGGGTTTAAGCGGCGCTCTATACACTTCAGCATATCGACGGTCCCTACGTACAAAAGGACAAGTAAAAAACCGAGGTTTACAGGAGAGCGAAATTTGTGTTCAACACGCCCTAGAAATAATTAATGACCAATAATAAATATTTTCTTTCTACAATATTTTAACAGTTTTACGAGCTTTATAATGCTATTTACACATATTTAATTTTTTTACATTTTCTTGGAAAAACTGATAGATGACCGTTTCTACGCCGATAATAAAATAGAAGTGTGTCAGTCATGTCTATGATGCCTTTTTATACGTAGGAAACAAAAAAACAGTGTCTGATATAGATTTTAAATAAAATGTTTTATGAAAATATAGGATTATGTTACTGTTTTTAAATCAAAACGTTAAACATCCTGAAATCGTCACCCATGGATATAAAAAGTACTTCAATGAAGACATATCACTTTATACGTGGTTATAGTCTTTCGGGGTAGGACTATAGTTCTTGTAATGTAAACAAAGACATGTCTTTAAATAAAATGATCAGGCTTGTGTTTTATTAATTAAACAAGGTTTATAAATTTAACATTATTTATTATTAAAAAAAAATCTTCTTAGCATCTAAATAATAGGTAACTAGGTATAGTCACACTGAAGTAGGAACTAAACATAAAAAATCACAGTACTGCACTTCCTAGGTTCTCCAATTTTGGAAGACAGTTTTTCTTTATTCGCTGACGACAAAATTGAACGTTTGAACAACATTTCGGTAAGACTTTCCAAAATTAACCTACATTCGGCTTTCACCCTCAGACGGTATTGTTGTTTTACACCAAATTTCATGTATTTTCTCCGCTCTTCCACTTTATGAAAGTAGCTACATCTCTTGGACAAAATTGGTCAGACCATTTGGTATACTCTAACTTCCATATGTGACCCTGGACGGTCGAGCATGGCTACAAGCCACCCATTCGTTTTGGTGGGCGGTATCCGCAAAATTCCTAGTGTAAGCCTACTGGCGTTCCTGTCTTCGGTCCACAGTACTTAACAGTTGACCAATAGAATTTTGTCTCCATCACTGGTTAGCTGTGAGTTGTCGTGCTTAGGCGATGCCATGAACGCCTGGAAAATGGCTTGATCGGATAAGGCGTTGCCCGAGAATCCATCTTCCCAGAAACAGTGGGATGAGCCGCTCTGCAGGTTGGTACGGAATGCGACTACCTGCTCCTAGCGGAGCTCCATATCGGTGTCAATGCGCTGAAGCAGTTGACTGCCTCGGACACCATGGCCTATCTTGCAGTAGAAGCGTTGGGTAGGCCTTTGGTGTGGGATGCAACATGTGTCAACACCCTTGCGCCATCTCATCTTCTGAGTACGGCGGGCTGCGCTGGGGCGGCTGCTGCAAGTGCAGAAAACCTCAAAAGGCGTAATTATAATATATATAGGAAGTTATATGTTTAAGCCGTTTGGGGTTGAAACACTAGGGCCATGGGGTCCGAGCGCTCATCGAGTTGTGCGTGGTATCAGAAAAGTGGTCTGGGCTTTACTTCGGTCAACGAATCACCATTGCCATCCCACGTGGCAATTTCGCTGGAACCTAACGGGCTTGATCTTAAAGAATAGCGCTACTCTCACTTAAATATATAAATTCACTTACGGTGTCCCCAAAGGTCCTGCATGGACTTGGCATTGGTGTTGTAATCAAAGATTCTTCATTATCATTTTCAGGTATTTGTCGTGGTGTTTGATTTTCACAAATAGGTGTCAATTATATAATTCAAATTAATTTGCGATAATATTGATTTAAACTTCCTCAAGATCCATTAAAATTTACTATTTTCGGTATTAACACGACGTGAGTCTAAAAAAAATCAAACTATAATCATTTAATTGGGTGGTGTAATTTATCTATAATATGTATGTATTTAGAAATATATAAGTATGTATATATATATAGAAATATATCAGTTGTCTAGTACTCATAACACAAGCTCTGCTTAGCTTGAGACTAGACAGCGTTGTGTGATAGTTGTGGAATATTATTATTATTATTTATACCGAGGAACACAAATCTCTTCTCTAAAAAAATGTTTATTCTAAGTAAAAAAATATTTAATGTTTGATAGTAACTAACCGTAAATAATAACAAGTCCATAAAAATATTAAGAGTTACGCGTAAAAACAAACATGTAGGACATAACTTCATTTACTTTGATAACAATAAGAAGTTGTTTTCTTTTTAACAATTATTTAGGAAATCATATTTGAAAGAAGCCTACAATTTATCATTGTTATTTTTGAAAAAAAAATTGTCGCAATTACTAAATCATAGTATAAGCGGACATGTCTGACAAGACCGCGTTCGCACGGAGCGGCGCGCATTTTAAAACACCGTACAAAAAGATATGTACAGATGTCCGCATCTACGACACTTATTCGTTGTATTTATAATACTTGTTCTCTTATACGATTTGTAAAACAAGGTAAATAAACAAAATTTAAAAAAAAATCGCATGTCAGTATGTGCGCATAGATAATCTAAAGCCAATGATCCAATAAAAAAAAAATGCCATTTTCGACATGTCTTTATATACGTAGGGACCGTCGATATGATCTCGAAACCCGAGGGAATACATGACTTGTTTCCACATAAGAGATCGATTTCTCAGCCATAAGGGCTTTTATGCCTTTCTGACGACCTAGTTCAGGGCAGGCTTTGTCGTTAGCATAATGATTGCCCGAACAATTGACACAAATACCAAACTCATGAGGGACTTTGCATCTGTCACCTGGGTGGTCTCCACCACATTTAAAACAGCGTAGTTTTAAACGGCATACTATACGTGTATGCCCAAAACAGCAGCAGTGAAAGCATTGGATATTGGGGTACCTATATTTTTCCACTGAGAGAGCCGAGAAGAAGCAATAAACACGCCTTGGCAGAACTTGCCCATCGAAGGTGAGGACAACTGTTTGAGTGTGTTTCCATTCAGTGACACCGAGAGTATTTAGGTACCTTCCGATTTAATCTCCTTGCCTTTATGACCGAGCCACATCCAGCAGGAACCTTGATGTTCTGAATGATTTCCTCTTCGGTCCATTCAGTTGGAACATCTCTAACAAGACCCATCCGGGAAATGTTATATTGAGGAATAGATGCTACATAATTATGATGAGCTAATATTTAGATAATTAGAAAGCTGTTTGCATCTTGGTGAGACTGGAACTTTACCGACACGCGATTTCTTCCTAATTGTTTGACACTGCCAAGGACGACGTTTTTTTTTTTTTTTGATGTAAAAACATCCCAAATTTCACTTTGAGGAGTGTAGTACCCGATGTCTGGCCATCACTTAATGAGACATACACCACATATGGGGCATTGTTCCTAGCCGCGTAGATTTGTCTGCCTCTGTTCTTTTTTCTGAAATTTGGGAGGGTTTGTAAAAGAAGTTGGGGGAGAGGTAGCTAATCTTTTCCTGTTTGCAGATTCAGATTCCGTTTTATCGTGAACTTTGTCGTCAGGGAGGGAAACAGTTAACACTGTGGTGTAATCAAAAGGGTTAGGAGGGGGTATACTACATAAATACGAAAAATTTTATTCCGACAGTCACAAATACTAATTTCAAAATATCGATTTTCATAATCCCGAATGGTTAAATTTCAAAATTTCGAATATAACAACTCCGACTTATCATTACTCCTATTTTTACCCGACTGCGCCAGAAGGAGGGTTATGTTTTTCGAGTGTATGTATGTACGTATGTATAATTGTTTGGCACGCTCTATAGCCTGAACGGCTCCATGGATTTTAGCTTGAGAGGGGTCGTTAGATTCGTATTTACTGTGAGAGTGACACTGGGTATATCAAAATAAAAAAAACAAGATGGCGGAGTTTTGGCGCCAAATTCAAATGTTTGGCACGCTCTGCGGCTTGAACGGCTCGATGGATTTTAGTTTGCGAGGTGTCGTTAGATTTGTAATTACTTTGAAAGTGATATCGTAATAAAATTAAACTAAAAAAATAAAAATAAAAAACGGTAATTTAAAAAACTAAAAAACCCGACTGTTTTTCTGAGTATTCATGAAAAATCCCTAAAACAAGAAAGTCGTTGTATTTTAAATACAAGAAAAAATGTAACAGTCGGGGCCCATTCCAGAAAGTCAGCCGTCTAGTCAGTAGATTGAAGTAATCTGCAATGTAATATAGATATGTACTCTCAATTCACTAAGTCTCCATTTCTAGAATGAGTCCCGACTGCTTCAATTTTTCTTGTATTTAAAGTACAACGACTGTCTTGTTTTAGGGATTTTTCATGAATACTCAGAAAAGCAGTCGGGTTTTTTAGTTTTTTAAATTACCTTTTTTTTATAATTCCTAAATTTCAATATTCCTAGCAGTTATAATTACTATGCTCAAAATACCGAGTTTCAATAGATCTAATAACAAAAAGTCCGACTTAGTGATAATTCGAAACATCAAAAAATATTATTCCAATTATTAAAATACCGATTAATACAATTCCTAAATAAAAACTCCTTGTAAAACTGATTAGCAAGACAAACATATAAGTGTGCAAGCATACATGCAACACGCAAGCAGGCATGCAACATGCAAGCACGCATGCAGCATGCAAGCAGGCATGCAACATGCAGCAAGCGTTGTTTCTGTCACGGCTCCGGCGCTGCAAGGTTTGGGCGGCCCCACGCGAGCTTATCGTCGCAGATGGTTTTAACGCTCATCACCGCAGCATCGGCTTGCTGCCGGAATTCTTAGGTATTATGAAATTCGGACTTTTGAAAATCGGAACATCGAAATCCAGAATAAAATAATTCGGAGTATTTGGGTATTCCCGTCAGGAGGATCAGGGGGGATTATCAATGATGGTTACCAGAAAAAATGATTAAAATTAAGTTAAAACTTATACTATACAAACAAACCACAATCTACACACACAGAATACACACAAATAAAAGTTTGTGAAAATGGCACCCGGGGCCCTGGGACCAAGGCGAAGAATGGAACGGGGTAGGTTTTTAGTCAGTAAGAGTCTGACACTACTTCCCGCTCCACCCAAGGGCGGGATTTGTCATTGGATGATTTTACCTACCGAAAAAAAAAAAAAAACACAAATAAAAGTTTCGATTGAAGTTCACTGTGGTAAAATTCACTAAAATCGAAATAAAAAAAACACTAACGAAAGCACGTGTTAGACCCTTCACCTCTACCAAACAAAGTCTACTCTGAGATTGTGTTCCCTTAGGATAATTTTCTATCACGCAGATGAATCAGCAAAAGACAGCAACTGTCAAAAAAAAAAAAAACATTTGTGTGTACATTAATAAATAAATAGATATGCCGGAACCGGCGTTGATTTGTTGACAACAAAACAAGGCACGCCATCTAGTGGCGACTAGAAGAAATAGAGGTGGCGCGCCTAGACAGAGTCAGTCGTTTCCGCTTTGGCTACGAGCTTGGGGAAGGAGAATCCGCCGAGTGCAGCGGACACTCTCAGTCAGGCCGTCGCAGAGTCAAGACGTTCTGAAACTGTCCGTTTTGTTGTTTGTGCCTACCTAATAACAGTGCACTGTACCGAAATGTATTGAGAAGTAAACTGATTCAGTTCCTAACCGTTTTTATTCATTGCACGATACCCACGTAGGCCCACCTGGTAGATGACCAGAGCTCGAACCATCCTGAACGAGCCGTCATCAGAACTGGGATAAAATCGTGCAAATGAATCGACAAGATGTGTGAGCAACAGTCACGAAACACTGAAGAAAATTGGCGGTTATTATTTGAAATCGAAAATGAAGACCCGGATCGTAGCATGGACTTGAATGGTCTGATTAGGGTTTTTCTGGGGTTTTTCCCTAATCCTGAGCAACAAATGTTGGACCATGGTAACGTTGTACCCCCAGAGAGCAAACTACAACGTTTTACCCAGATTGTGAATCTACCCGAATTCGACCCGGAGAGACAAGTAGCAGATCAGAAATCACTATGGAAAATGTGGACGTAGGCAGGCTGAAAATAAGAATATTCAAGCTTCAAGACCTCCGGTAACGAGGCAGCAAGATTGGCCTGGATTGGCCCTGGAAAACAAGGTCACATGGAGATGTCTGGGTGGAGATCCGGAGCCTTGATGGAAGAGGCGCGGTAGCAACAGTGGCGCCAAGGCATTACGCAGCGAGCAACGGGTGTATGGGTCGTCGATCCTTCATCAGAAAAAGGTCAGGTATTCACATTCCATTTTGATTCTGGAGCTGAGTGCTCTTTCGCTTTTGCCCTCTGTCATATAAATTTAGGGGTAGACGTAATATAAAGGATGGCAATATTGACAGGTTTAGATAACGTATGACAGTCTAGTGTAGGTACTTGGTACAGTTAATTAATTTTGTATTTAAAATTGATAATAGCTTAATCGAGATTTAATTGCTTTTTGCCCAACATTCATTTGCGAGATGATATTATCTTAGGCCGTGAAAAATTGTCGCAAGGGTTTAGTTCCAGTAGTGTGACCGCGATACATTTTAAAATTGCTTAGTTTACGACGTTAACAATTATAATCAAAACAACCCTCAGATGCTCGTAGAAGAAAAAAAAAATGAGTGAGCGGGTAGGCCAATTATTTGTGTGTACCTAATTATTATTTGACCAAGTAATGTGGTGTTTGCTAGTCCAGCTCTTTCCGTTAAAAACAAACGTGGTAGTCCGTGACTTTATTGACTTCTACGTGTCGTAGGACATAAATCTGCTGTTGTTTCGATGTTGAATCGTCGGTTATTTGGATTGTTTTATAACCGGTAGGCGTTAAACGCGTGTAACAAAAAGTGAACTTATTCGTTTAATTGACTCGTCTTTGACTGTATAAAGACAATAGTGGTTTAGCGCAAAAGAATTAAAAGTAATGCGTGAGGGGGTAGACAAATTAAAAATAATGCGTAAAAGGTTAATGAATTATTGTGTGCAAATTATTCGATCAAGTAATTCGGTGTTTGTTAGTAAGATTGCTGTAAACTAAATAAAATCGTGCATAACCGGTATTCGTTACCAATGATCTGAGACAAAGTAACTCGTTTACATAGTGCGCCTTATTTTACAAAATTAGATTATGTATCAGGCTTTCAGTATTGCATAGGACGGCGGACGGCCAGTACAAACATTTGAAGTTATTTGAAGTTTAGAAATGCGATCTGAGTTTTCTAACAGACAATTGTTATTGTCCTAAGCTGATCGGTAAATACCTACTTCATAGTTTGAGTTGTCGATATTTTGATTATTTTGGAAACTGTTGAGTTCGCGATCGCGTCGGGAGACTTGAGGTAGTTTTGAGAACGTCGACTAAAGCCGGATTAACGTTACATTTGAAAAAGTGGAACTTTGTTTTTGATAATGAAATTTAAGTTGCGCGGTTTGATCCGTGGCGGATGATGCCATTCGGTATGGTTGGATCCTAGGCGGGTGATGTCAGGTTACGAGGCTAGATCCAAGGTGAGGTGATGCCACTGGGTGCGGCTAGATCCTAGCGGGTGATGCCACTGGATGTGGCTAGATCCTATACGTGTGATTTCACTGTGTGTGACTAGATTTTTGATTGGTGATGCCAAGTAAGGAGACTAGATCCAAGGCGGGTGACATCATGGGATATGGCTGAATCCAAAGCGGATGATGCCCTGTAATAGTGCCACATACGACTTTTTGTCACGAAATCATTTCTTATCGATTTTAGTCGCGCGTTCTTTACCGTTGATGATGAAACATGATGTAGACCCCTAGGTGTATTTAAATATCGTGAGAGATTTTGCGTTACGCAATTTAAAATGTGTAGTATTTCAATAAAAGGGTAGGTTTGATTTGACGAAGGTAGAAGTGGAGTGAAGGGCCTTTGTTTAGATAAGAGACGAAGAGAGCAATTAAACTAAGTTCATTAGTCCATTTAAAGATTCGTTTGAAATAATAAAGACATGAGGAAAATCAGCGTATAACTGATAAAATTGGGGTACAGTAAAGTCTTCTTCTTTTCGAATCGATGGTAAACTCGTTAAATTATTTGGGCCCAGTAAGTTGCCACGTTAACTGTAGCATCGGTGGCACCCATTAAGTCCTCCAAAGTGCAGGTGTAAGGGCACCTGGGACATTCCAACATGTGGGTCATATTTTGAACAGCACCGCACTCGCATTGAGTATCCGACGGGTCTATAAACCCCCATTTCGCCAAGTTGTGTTTGCAGCGGCCTACCTGGGTGCGCAGCCGATTTAGTGCTTTCCACACAGACCACTGCAATTCACGTCCAGGCGGGAGACGTTCCTGCTGTTTCAAGAAGTCGGATGGCGGCAGGTATGTTTTTCCCAAAGCTTGATTCTATCTTTAGGTGGTGGGTCAAAAATGGCCTGTGTGCTTCGAAGAAAGCTCTTTCGGCTCTTTCGGGTAGTCGACATAATGAGATAATTAAGTTCACACGATGATTAAACTTTAGGAGATTTGATTTATAGCCGTAGCTTAATAGAAATCAATATCCAGTGGTCACATTATTCTGTGAGTACGCAGTATTGCGATTAAATCAGTGACTTGGCGATCCTGGAGGGATGCGCAGGTATGGTTGAGTAACTAGAGGTTACTGGGCTATGAGTAGCCAGAAATCACACGTAAAGCTAAATGATTAAGGTTTTGGATTAGTTTGATTGGTTGTGTGTATTGTAAAGGTACCTACCACGATAGGTTAAGAAAGATGCCAGAAAGTCATGTACCAGTCGAAGTAGATAGTGATCACAGTGGTGATGAGCGAGCCTAAGTTGTATGGAGCACGCGAGTAAGTTTCTCTGTCGGGCGTAGTAAAGTTGATGGTTCCAGTAGCTATGCTTAGCTCTGATGGTAGTCACGGTCTGTAGTGACCGTTGTGAGTAGTTGACGTGGTCAACAGGATGGTTCTAGTAGCTAGTACGTGCGCGTTTAGCTCTGACGGAAGTCATATTGAGTGATACACAATGTGATCCACGGCGTTGGCCGGTGGTGGATGCACATGTGAGAGAGCAATTGTGATTGGTGTTCGGCAATGAGTGCCGTGGCTTTAGAGTGGTTTACTTGTGGGGGCTCCTAAGGCTTTATGATGAGAACAATGAACGTTGGTACATGACTGGATGACAATTTCTATTACCCGAGATCTTTTTATTTTGGTTTATTGAGTAAAGTGTGAATTGTTCTAACATTGAACGATTGACTGCGTGTTACGGGTTCGATTCCCGCACGGAGTAGACGTTTGTGTGACCTCTAGATGGTCACTCATGGTCATGATGTGAATTGATGGTTTTATGTGTGTTTATATGCTTGGGAGCGCACTCACGATGCGAGAGTGGTTCCTAGTTTTTACCCGACTTCGCCAGAAGGAGGGTTATGTTTTTCGAGAGTATGTATGTATGTATGTATGTATGTATAATTGTTTGGCACGCTCTGCAGCCTGAACGGCTCGATGGATTTTAGCTTGAGAGGTGTCGTTAGATTCGTATTTACTGTGAGAGTGACACTGGGTATATAAAAATAAAAAAAAAAAAACAAAATGGCGGATTTTTAGCGCCAAATTCAAATGTTTGGCACGCTCCGCGACCTGAACGGCTCGATGGATTTTAGTTTGAGAGGTGTCTTTAGATTCGTAATTACTTTGAAAGTGATATCGTAATAAAATAAAACTAAAAAAATAAAAAATAAAAAACGGTAATTTAAAAAACTAAAAAACCCATTCTAGAAAGTCAGCCGTCTAGTCAATAGATTGGAGTAATCTGCAATGTAATATAGGTTAGGTATGTGCTCTCAATTCTAGAATGGGTCCCGACTTCCAGTATTTAAAATATTATATAGATAAGTGCAATCGGGTACAAAAACTTTCTTGTTTTAGGGCTTTTTCATGTATACTCAGAAAAGCAGTCGGGTTTTTTAGTTTTTTAAATTACCGTTTTTTATTTTTTGTCAGGAGTGACCGAGCTATATGATACTGCGAGATGTATTTTGTTTCAGAGTAACACATGGAGACGGGACGTCTTATTGGAACTTCTCGTCAGTGGACATCTTCCAGCTGAGGTGGTGATGATGACTAACACACGGGGACGTGTGCCTCGCAGGATGGCCGTGCCGGATCCGGCGTTGATTTGTTGACAACAAAACAAGGCACGCCATCTAGTGGCGACTAGAAGAAATAGAGGTGGCGCGCCTAGACAGAGTCAGTCGTTTCCGCTTTGGCTACGAGCTTGGGGAAGGAGAATCCGCCGATTGCAGCGGACACTCTCAGCCAGGCCGTCGCAGAGTCAAGACGTTCTGAAACTGTCCGTTTTGTTGTTTGTACCTACCTAATAACAGTGCACTGTACCGAAATGTATTGAGAAGTAAACTGATTCAGTTCCTAACCGTTTTTATTCATTGCACGATACCAACGTAGGCCCACCTGGTAGATGACCAGAGCTCGAACCATCCTGAACGAGCCGTCAGATAAATAAAACAAAGTCATACTAGTACACTATTGATGACTCAAGAACGCAATACAATTTGCACTGAAAGAGATACAGCACAAATAAAATTAGCACTGAATGAGATGCAACACAAATAAAACGCAGAAGAGTCGGTAGACGCGAAGTCTGCGAGGTCCTCTCAGCTGCTGAGTGCAAAGGCCACAAGCGGCGCTTAGAGGCTCGCAGGCTTGCGGCGAACAGGTCTCGCAAAGTCGGTAGAGGTTTCTAGAGGCCAGAGGAACTGAAAATAGGTCCACATGGCGGGGCGGATAGGTTTTACACGGCCAATAGAAGCCTGCAGAGGCCGGAGCGCAGGAGAGAACTGAAAAAAGGTCCACATGGCTTGGCGGACAGGTCTCACACGACTGGTCGAGTCCTGCAGAGACTGTAGCAACAGAAAAGGCTATTCTCACAGCCGTCAAAGTGTCGAAGACATGGAGGGCTAGGAGCCAAACAGTATAGTAAATACTAGGAGCACTTTTTCTATTCATTTATCAACATTTTACTTCAACTGTGCACTAACTACCGTTCTCAAAAAATTTCAGCTGACAACCAGACTGAGACTGGATCAACGTCTGGATTCATAATAATTTTTTTTTTAAATGTAGACCTCAGGATTGTCCAGATATTCTGTCATATTAAAATATCGTGTTAAATTAATAGAATTTAGATGATAGGAAAAAAATCTACCACTAGCGAGCTATTCTGGCGTACGCTGCAAAAACCGTTAGGCGTTCATTACACGATAGGTTTTGCTGTCAGTTTTGCCACAGTCAAAATTTTAATTGACGAATAACCTACCGTGTAATGGGATGATTAACGTAGCATTGTACTGACTGACGAAAACCGTCATCATCATTATTCATGATTTATGGCAATGATTGACGTTTGCATGACCGTATAATGGGCGCCTTATGGCCCGGCTACACGCTCCGTCTTGTCTACGAGCTTGCCTGCACAAGGCACAAACCAGTTTGCGCAGGTAAGCGCGTGCGTATGGACGGCAAGACGGTAGCTCGTGCAGTCCCAGAAACGTGGCTTGTGCATTCTTTGACTTACCGAAGATTTGGACTGCGCAAACTTGGCTTGCACGGTTTTACTCGAACGTGGAGCCGGTCATTCAAGCCGCGCATCAGTCCGAGGAAATTATTTTCGACAAAGTCAAAAATCGCAAATCAAAAAATGAGTGATGTAAAGATTTTTTAACTCTGTTCATAGAACTATATTTAATGTCTTTGATAGAATAAATTACAAATAAAAAATCTTTTTTAAAAACAAGCTTTCAATTAAATGGGCTAAAAAGAAGAAAATAAACTTTTCCTTTATAACTTTTACTATCAATTTATAACGGCATTACACAATTTATATGATAAAAAAGCTTGTCGCGAGATTTTGAAAATATTAAAATCAATGGATGAAGTTATTTAACTTACTTAATTAATGAAGTTATTTAGCTGTGTATTTACACAGTTAAATCTCGCGACAAGCTTTTATATCGTATAAATTGTGTAATGCCGTTATAAATTGATAGTAAAAGTTATAAAGGAAAAGTTTATTTTCTTCTTTTTAGCCCATTTAATTGAAAGCTTGTTTTTAAAAAAGATTTTTTATTTGTAATTTATTTTTTACTTTTTAGTTATACCTTATTTAAATCACATTTGCATTCTCAGCAAATCCTTTCATTTCTTACCCATATTATAGGAAAGCATAAGATATAACAGTCTGCTATCTTTAGAAGTCTGCCAGCTTATTTTTTATTTAATTTTTTTATGGTAGGTAAAATCATCCAATGACATCCCCCGCCCTTGGGCTTGGTTCGGTCTGTTACCGGACGGACAGCGAGCTACCCATTGCCCGCCGTCCGCAAGCCCACGCCTACGGTGGCAGGAAATCGGGATCGGAATTACGGTGGTAGCTGCGGCGTAAGCGCCGTTGCCTGATGCGGTCGGCCTCCTCCTTTGCTAGCATTACTGCTTCGCAGAAGGAGGCGACCGCCTGAAATCTACCAGGTTGAATTTATGAAACCAAAATGATGGTGCTTGATCGTAAGACTAACAATCAACCTAACTTACATGAAATAGCCAATTGCGAAGTTGTCCAGGGTTTATATACCTGGGATCCACAATCACAAATACTGGGAAATGCGGAGAAGATTCAAGCAAAGATTGACGCTCTTGAAATGTGACGCTGGAGGCGTCTACTGAGGATAAAACAGACTGCTCAACGCACTAACGTTTACATTTTTAAAGAGCTTTGCATCAAAACAAAAACTTACGTCGATTGTGCAATAGCGAATTTTTAAGATGTTTGGATATATCATACGCAATGAAAGCTCTTTGGAACGTTTAGTGGTATAGGGAAGAGTAGGCCTACGTTCTCGCGGCCAATCACCTACCAAATGGACAGACCTCACTAAATCATCACCATCATCTCATCTTCGAAGTGTTTCCTCATTGAATGTACACGAAGTGCCATGAATAGAGAGAGATGGAGAAGTCTCGCAAAAGTTGCAAGCAATCTACCAGACGATCCATGACCACTACGACTCCACCAAGAGTATAACTGAGAAAAAAGAGAATATTGGATTTAGAGTAATGTTACTTTATTTTTCAAGTGTTCGATCCAAAACGCGATGGGATTGTGTCGTTTTATTGCGGAACTCCTATGGCCACCTGCCAGCTTCATCATCAGATCCCGACTGCCATATTGATCAAAGTACAAATCAAAGTAGTCGTCATTACAAATCTAACGAGACCAAAGACGAGATGGTTGTATCGTTTCATTGCGGAGTTCTTGTAGCCACCTTCCAGCTCCATCTTCAGACCCTGGTTACCATATAGGATCCAAGTACTCATCAATACAAATCAAATGAGCCCGAACTCGATGGGATTGTGTCGATTTCTTACGAAGTTCCTACCTTCCAGCTCCATCATCAGAACCTGGTTACCATATAGGATCCAAGCACTCGTCAATAAAAATCAAATGAGCCCAAATTTGATGGGGTTGTGTCGTTTAACTGCGGAGTTCCAATGACCACGATCCAGCTACATCATCATACCCTGCTTACCATATAAGATCCAAGTACTCGTCATTAAAAATCAAATGAGCCTAAAGTCGATGGGGTTATATCGTTTAATTGCGGAGTTCCTATGGTTTTTTTTTTATCGTAGGTAAAATCATTCGATGACAAATCCCGCCCTTGGGTGGGGCGGGAAATAGTGTCAGACTCTTACTGACTAAAAACCTACCCTTCCATTCATTGCCTTTGTTTCAGGGCCCGTGGTGACATTCTCACATTACCTTTGGCCCCAGTAGGCTTCGGCTCTGCTGGGCCCCTACAGTTTGCTGACAACTCCTTGAGGCGCAACTTTCCAGCTCCATTATCAGAACCTGGTTACCATATAGGATCTAAGCAGTCGTCGATACAAATCAAACGAGCCCAAATTCAATGGGGTTGTGTCGTTTAACTGCGGAGTTCCTATAAACACGTTCCAGCTCCATCATCAGACCCTGGCTACCTTAAATAATCAAAGTACTCGTCAATACTAATCCAACGAGCTCAAACTCGATGGGGTCCTGTCGTTTAACTTCGGAGTTCCTATGACCACCTTTCGGCTCCAACATCAGACCCTGGCTACTATATAGAATGAAAGTACTCGTCAATACAAATTAAACGAGCCCAAATTCGATGGGGTTGTGTCGTTTAAGTGCGGAGTTCCTGTGACCACCTTCCAGCTCCATCATCAGACCTTGGTTACCATATAGGATGGAAGTACTCGTCAATATGAATCAAACGAGCCCAAATTCGATGGGGTTGTGTCGTTTAACTGCGGAGTTCCTATGACCACCTTCCGACTCCATCATCAGACCCTGGCTATCATACATGATCAAAGTACTCGTCAATACTAATCAAACGAGCTCAAACTCGATGGAGTCGTGTCGTTTAACTTCGGAGTTCCTATGACCACCTTTCGGCTCCATCATCAGACCCTGGCTACTATATAGAATGTAAGTACTCGTCAATACAAACTAAACGAGCCCAAATTCGATGGGGTTGTGTCGTTTAAGTGCGGAGTTCCTATGACCACCTTCCAGCTCCATCATCAGACCTTGGTTACCATATAGGATGAAAGTGCTCGTCAATATAATTAAAAAGAGCCCAAATTCGATCGGGTCGTATCGATTAACTGCGGAGTTCCTATGATTACCTTCCGGCTCCATCATCAGACCCTGGATACCATACAGGATCAAAGTACTCGTCAATACTAACCAAGCGAGCCCAAACTCGATGGGGTTGTATAGTTTTATCGCTGAGTTCCTATGTCTACCTTCCAGCTCCATCATCAAATCAGCTCCATGTTATCATAATGTTGCATTGTCACCCGATTTACACATTCATGTAAAATTTCAGCTCAATCGGTTGAAGATATCTGCTTCAAAATTGAGTTGCAAGATTTGAGCCGAACATACATAGTTACATACAGTGCAAGCTAATAGAAAGCTTGTAATTATACAAATCGCTCAAAAAACAACTAGGACGGTGCGTGTGCGTGACCAGAGGGCTGGCTCATTTTTTGCCCAAAGAATCAGCATTGCCATTCAACGTGGTAATGCTGCCAGTCTTCTGGGTACGTTTCCGGATGACAGCGATGTGGAGGAGTACTTCGACGCCTGAGTGTATTTGGTGTTTTTGTATTATATTTGTACATAGTTACATCTAGTTTACATTCTTAGTTTAGTTTTTGTGTAAACTAAATCTAGCTGCCTATTTATACAATTGGGTATTTTGAGTGAATTCGCAAAAAGACACGAAACATTCATAATAATTAGTTACATTCAAAGGACACGTATATAAATTAAAATCAACTATCACAACTATTTCCTTATATCTAGTGCACAGTTTTTCTATTATACTAAACAAAGTCATATAGTAATTTTCAGTACTACCAGGAGGAATATAAATCACTAAACATAAAAACAAAAACCTGGTATTTAAGTGTACTGTCGCAAAAACCATTTAAAAAACGCAGCTGTCTATTGATACGTCCGTAAAGCGTCTATTACACCACTCGTTATTCCGAACAAGTTACACAGACTGTCTTAAAGTTGACTTCCGAGTAAGATAGTCTGACCCTTATTACCCTACGCGACGTCGACAAAACCGGTCTGAATATTGAGTGGTGTAACCGGTGTGTGGCCACTAAAAGTGCGCCACCCTGTTTTCGACCGTCCGCTCGATCACTACGCAGTATTTGATACCCAGGTGGAACCATTTCGAGATCTGCAATAGAATCATCAGATTCCGTGATTGCATATAAGTCAAAATTCAAAGAGTCAATGTTATTTCTGAACCCTTCTAGCTTTGTGCGACGACCACGTACGTTTGATAGTATATATCGATACTATTCATTTGGCGTTCTTTTTGTTGACTTGCGAAACCAAATCCACTCATTAAACTCCGCGTTCATGAGGGCCCAGCTGAATGCGTGCCAGAGAGTCATGGCAATACGCATGGTACGATTTCCCGCGAGGCGGCAACCCTCCTTGCTGGCCAACCGCAATAGGATCTGGAGGCAACAGTCCTTGCACATATGCACGATAAGCGCATGGAGATGCAACGCCGGGGCGAAATTCCGCTGTCGCGACAAGTCGAGGCTTGGTGGACAGAGCTCCGGCGGGATCTCATGGCGAAATGGCGTCAACGACTATCGCAACCTCGTTCGGGGCGCGCCGCAATCGAGGCGGCCCATCCTTATATTCACCCCTACTCCACTCCTCAAGGCCCATCCTTGAGGAGTGGCTGGAAAGACCTCACAGCGTTCTAAACTTCCGGGGAACACCCAGAGGACACGGTGGAGCATACTGTTGAGGTGTGCCCCGCCTGGGCGGAGCATCGCCGTGTCCTCGTGGGGGCGATCGGCGGCAGCGATCTCTCTCGCCGGGCCTTGGTTCAGGCCATGGTCCGTAGTGAGGAGGGATGGCAGGCGGTCGCCTCCTTCTGCGAAGCAGTAATGCTAGCAAAGGAGGAGGCCGACCGCATTAGGCAGAGGCAACGGGGCGCTCGCCCCAGCCGCCGCCGGGATTCCGATCCCGATTTCCGGCCACGGTAGGCGCGGGCTTGCGGACGGCGTGCAATGGGTAGCACGCTGTCCGATCGTCCGGTAACCGACCGGACCGAGCCCAAGTCGTCGACGGCGCGTTCTGTTCCCGCGCGCCTCAAGGAGCTGTCAGCAAACCGTAGAGGCCCAGCCTGCTAGCTGCAGGCAGGCAGGGTCGAAGCCTGCTGGGGTCAAGGGCCATTTTCTGAGAGGAATTCTCAGCCCCGGTACTATAGGCAACGAAGGAACGGGGTAGGTTTTTAGTCAGTAAGTGTCTGACACTACTGGATTTGTTATTGGATGATTTTACCTACCATAAAAAAAAAACTCCGCGTTCATCGGCCATGACTCCGCTTGATTTAATTTAGCAAAACAGTGTTCAGACACTGCGATAACAAACGACGAGTAATTCCGCTCCGTTTTATGCTTGATTTTATCAACCTTAAAGATTGAATCAGGGCCACATATACTCTTCACGTGATCTGTTATGGCTTCCAGAGCGGTATCCGGATGCAATCTCCATACGTGCAGGTATTTTTTCTTTTCGGTAGCTTGGATTACCATCAATTCCTTATTCGTACCCACTTTTACATCTTTTGGTTGTCTGTTAGATTTTTTATTGCGTATTGTCGTCCACCCTTTCTCTTCATTCCCTGCATTCTCTATCTCGTCCGCTGCCAGTAGGTTAATAAAGCCCGTAATGTTTTCCGCTAATACCGAGGATTTTGTGGCCCCACCTTTGTTTACCTTGTATTCTTAAAAGAACCACTTGGTTGATTAGCAACTTCTGCATAAGTAGATGCAGGAGTAGGAGTGGAAGAAAAAGGAGGGCTTTCAGGTATAGTATGTTGGGGTAAGACCGACGCTGGGGTAAGAACAAATAAATCAAATATCTCACTTATTTGGCTACATATTTTAATACTAGCTACATTGTACGGCGGCACACCATTATGATGTGACAGAGATGTTTTTTTTTTATTTTTCGCAGCCTGTCTCTTTCACTCGAGGTGAGGAGGGATGTACCTCGGCTTCTCCAGCAAGAGCGATGTCACGCTTGCGTAACATATTCACTAAATGAGTTCACACCACTTTAGTACTTTTTACACTTATTGTCACTGTTGACAATAAGTGTAAATGTGTATCTGTATCTAGTGAATATGTGTACATAAAAAGTCAATTTTGCATACATTTATTCATTAAAAATTACGTAAAAAATTAAAAACACGTACGCACGCACTGCCCGCGTAACGCGTATTTTTACTTGTTACGACCGTTTTGCTATTTTACTTGTTACGGCAAGTCTGCTATGAATCCATGAAGAGTTCTGTTCCACATCTTCGAAGTTCATCATCGCAATATTTCTATGTGAACTATTTGGAAGTAAAAGCATTCAATAAAAAAATATCAAAATCGATCCACTATTAAACTCAGGAACCTACCTAAAAAAAAACATGCAGCCGAACATAATTATAACCTCTCCTCCTTTTTTGAAGTCGGTTAGCAAGCATAAGATGTCAAACAACAAAACTAACAACGTTATAACACTGTATTATTTTGCAGAATTAAGTCTGTTTATGGTAGGAGAAAAATATTTAGCAGAATAACCCCATGGATTTTTCACAAAAATTAGCTTATATCCTTATATTTATTGACTTACAAGTCTGTTCGAAGTGATCTCATCTCTGTTGGGGAAAGAGCCCACGCTCCATATATTTTTGCCCATGGTTCTTTGGTTTCTTTAGCTAAAATCATAATGAGTCGAACTAGGTGTATACAGGTGTCGCACGCGCATGCCGTTGCCGCATGGCAAAGGTTTTGGACATGTTATTACAGGCACCTCTTTATGTTTATTAACCTCTCCGGATTATCTTCTCACTCTTCACGACTTCCTTTGACTGAATAGTTACAGTAGTACTGTGTTCTATGACCTTGAATCACAAGCAAGTTATGAAGTTGTATTTTTACAAGAAATACGAAAAATCAAACGATAGGGGAGCGAGCAGGAGCTTCGAGCCGCCCAATGCGAGTGGCGCTGTGGCGGGACTGGGTGGCACCGGCAGGTGGCCTGTAGCGAGCGACTGTACCGGCTCCCGACTGTGAGCAGAGCACTAGATAGAGCAGTGTAGCGCGCGAAGCTTGCGCGGGCGCGCGTCTCTGGCACGTACAGAGTGCGAGTGCTGTGATGATTGACACGCGAGTTCCGAGTGGATTGCTTAATATTCAGATCAGGCGAAATATTTGATGTGAACAAGTAGGTTAGAGTGCCAATAAGGTGTGAGCTCATTGTGTGTTATCTGTGATAAATACGTACATTCAACGAAGGTATAGTATTTTTCAATGTTTTCTGAAAGTGTTTAGAATAATGTAAGTAGTAGGATTACTGACCACGATTTGTTCATGGAGTCTGTCTAACGAAAGCGCGACCTGAGAAAATGAGGTCAAATCAAAAAATATTGAATATGGTATTACAGGACAAAAACATTTTGATACTTGAGTATTTTTTAACTATATTCCTAATTTGAGGAATACAAAATGTTTAGAAATTTTAAATATACTCAACCAATACGCTTTAAACAGCATCACACACTCAGCAATATTCAAATCCCTTACAAAACAACAAATAGAATCCACACAAATACACAAACTACACTACAAAATATACACGCTCATAGCTCAGCTTTCAGCAAGTCAGAGAGGTTAGGATCCTATGTTTAAAACTCTTAAGGGAGTCAAACAGGGCGTCCCGTATCCCCAAAGTTATTTACCAAGTCTTTCAGACATTAGCAGTGGAATGGGAAGAGAAGGGCATTGTCATCGGCGATGCGAAGTTAACTAGTTTGCGATTCTTCTGGTTGGACTAAAGGTAAACATATCCAAGACCACTATCGTAACCAAAAGCTACAAAAGGAAAATACACGAAGGCGGAAGAATATACAATACGTCCAAGAATATATTATTATCTTCTTGGGCCAAGAAGTCTCTGTCCGGGCCTGGTAAGACAAAGAAATAATGTGCCGAACAGAAAATACCTGAAAAAGTTACTGGTCCATGAAAGAACTGTTTAAGGGCACTTTTCCCATGTCACTGACGCGTAATCTTATGGAAATGTGTATTCTCCTCATTCAAGATAAAGTGCATAAAGCCCTTGTCTTTCATTAACATCCAAAAGTAAACTCAAGGTTTGCCAACCGAATTGGATGTATTCCTTATGAAATGGAATGTGAATAAGGAATTGGTACCATTAGAAACAGTGGGCACGCCACGATCGAGGCGGTAAGGCCCCTCTTTGAGGCGTGGCTGGAAAGGCCCCACGGCGTCGTCACCTTCCGTTTGGCGCAGGTGCTGACCGAGCACGGCAAGTTCGGTCCGTACCTGTACAAGATTCGTGCGGAGACGACGCCCGGGTGTCGCCACTGTGCGGACCGCCCGGTGGACACGGTGGAGCACACAGTCGAGGTGTGCCCCGCTTGGGAAGAGCAGCGCCGTGTCCTCGTGGGGGCGATCGGCGGCGATCTCTCGCGCCGGGGCTTGGTTCAAGCCATGCTCCGGAGCGAGGAGGAGTGGCAGGCGGTCGCCTCCTTTTGCGAAGCAGTAATGCTAGTAAAGGAGGAGGCCGACCGCCTTAGGCAAAGGCGGACACGCCGCCGCCGCTGCCGGGTTTCCGATCCCAATTTCCGGCCACCGTAGGCGCGGGCTCGCGGACGGTGGGCAATGGGTAGCTCGCTGTCCGTCCGTCCGGTAACAGACCGGTCCGAGCTCAGGTCGTCTACGGCGCGCACCGTTCCCGCGCGCCTCAAGGAGTTGTCAGCATACTGTAGGGGTCCAGCAGGGCCGAAGCCTACTGGGGCCAAAGGTTATGTGAGACTGTCACCAAAGGCCCCAGGATAAAGGCAAGGAATGGAAAGGTAGGTTTTTTAGTCAGTAAAAGTCTGACACTGTTTCCCGCCCCACCCAAGGACGGGATTCGTCATTGGATGATTTTTACCTACCACAAAAAAAAAAAAAAAAAAAAAACCATTAGAAACAGTGGAGGGAGGCTTTTGCCCAGCGGTAGAATAATACAGGATAGCTATAATAACCATTATTACAAAAACGAGTAAAGATTTATTTGGCATATTACTACTCTATCAAGAAAGTCACGGGAAACGTTATTACGTCAATAATACACAAAATGTTAGTAATTCTTTCAAATTTATTCTATCACCCTCAGAGTATGCTCTCTCAAGGTTGGAATCAACTCGTTCTCAGCCCGGCTCATATGCGATTAAGTTTTTAGAGAAAATTCAGGTTTTCTACGATTGTTTCATACGGAAGTGATTGTTTCAAACGGTACGGGTCGACTAGTGAGACACTTCTTTCAAACTTTAAAGACTAGAGGATTTTCAGTCACTATTTTCGCTTATGCAATTTTACTCGTAGCTGCAGTTGAAGACGTCGGTCTACCAGACCGAGGGAAATCTTTCATTACATTAATTCGACTGCTTTTGAACGTATCAAGCACGGTAGAAGATATTTCTTCTTAGAGCTTAGTTTTAAGTGTAAAGATTTTTTCTCCAAATTCCTTAACGATTAAATATTTTTTTCCTTGAATATCTTCAAGATTATCTATAAACAAGAAAAAGTATCATCATATCGTAAAATATATCTACGAGAAACGAAACGCAAAAATACTTGCGCTTGCGCCAGTGAGTGGTTGTCAGTCACTGTTTGTTAGCCTTGCAGTATTTATTAGTGTTTCATTTACCAACCTCTTATTATATAGTTTTTAGTAAGAAATAATAGTGAGATGAGACAATTTGTTTGCATACTGAATATAGGGCACCCCATTTTTTTTTAAACCACCCAGAAAACTGTATTTTAGAACTCAAATATTTTTATACAATGATAAGGCGCTCGCTGACAAAAATAAAAATAAGTCAGAACTCGAAGTGACTTATGGAAAGACTGCACTATGAATAAGAGTACCTTCTGTATGGCCCAAAAAATATTTAACAAACTACCTAAAAAAAAAAGTTAAATCTGAACCATTTAAAAAAAAAGCTATTAAGAATTTTGTTAAGTAAATGCACTCATTATAGGATTATTTGGACGTCAATTCTACACCGTTAAATTTTAGTCGTGTTAATCCCTCGGAGGGTCGATTCGGTACATGAAATACTATCGATTTGTAAATTTTTATTTTGTATTTATTTATCATTAAGTCAGGCAGAAAACCCATAAAATCGTTAGTATTACTTAACCTATATTAGTATAATCGACAACAAACTTAATTAATTTCGCCACCTTCCGGACACACCTGGCAACAGTACACGCACTGCACGCAGATGCCCTATCAGGGGGCCTTTAGTCTTACTAGCGACAATGCTCAGAAGAATGTTATCGCTGCCGCGCATCCGACGCAGCGCAGCAGTGAAGCGGATCTGGGGGCCGACCATTAACTTTGAGAAAACAATCTTATTGCAGGAGAGTTTTGTTTCAATCTTAAAGTAATATTACTTCATTTTGTACCATAAGCTTAATCGCTCAGTATGATTGTATTCCTGCTAAGGGCTGGGAAAGCAAAGAGAATATAAGCACTATGGGAAAGAATGAACGATTCTAAAGATTTTGTCTATTCCCTGCTAAAACAGAAAAGACACGCGCTATACTGATCTGTATTGCGTTGTCTCTTTCAGATGTTTGTTGTTCGAATCGCTACATTATAGTTTATCGTGAACTAATAGAATACATTTAACTCAAAAGATGCCTTATTACAATATATATTTAAAAGGATCTATGTAACTTTTATAAAAAGGACGTAATAACTTTCAAGATTTTACATTAATAAAGTAGAAAAACCAAAAAAGCTGCGAGCGACAACGTGGACATTTAGTTGCATGTTAGTGTGAATCGTAACATTCGGAATTCGGAACGTTTGTTTACATTAACAAAATTCTTATCAGTGTTTATTTTTTTAGTGCGAACGAAGTTTGATTTTTTGAATTAAAATAGTTTTCAAGTGCTTAAAATTAGAGTAATCTAGCTTTTTTTAAGTGTTTGGTGTTCGTAGCGGATAATGAATTAGGCTTGAAACTGATTGTACATTGACATCATGGAATCAAGGTAAAGTTAAACAGTGTATTCCAGTAAAATACGTAATTTGTTGTTCGTGCACTATTGAATTCAGTGTTATCTGCTTCCAAAAACTCAGCAATTTTGATATAATATGTTCCCCATCTAGAATACAATATTAAATTAATAACCCACGTATGTACTCAAACAATGAACTCAACACGTTTAGGCATCGAAATAAGTTTTAAATACTTTATATGTCACGAAAAACACTTTAAATAGTATATATTTGGAAAACAATAATAAATCCGCTGCGTCCGAGCAATTTTTTTAAGCCTGCTAATTTGACGTAAAAACAATACTGCTAGCGGTCAAAAATCGTCTTATAGTACGAATTGAATGAAGTTTATAACGTGTGACGTCACAAAATCGCTAAGAAAACATTCTTGTTTTAATATGGTAATAAGATTGTTTTGAAGGCCACATGGTACGAAAAACATAAGTAAGATTAAAACAATACTCCTATAAGAGCTTATGGTCGCCCCCCTGGTCCACAGACCGCAGGTATAAAAAGCCTGGCAATATGCCCTAAATAATGTCAACTTGACGTTATTATCGCACTTTGCAATTCTGCGGGCCAGCATGTTGCATCGTACGGCCAATACCCTGCGCTCCCTCTCAATATTACAGTTATCAGTGCCGTCCTCTGTAACCCAATGACCTAGGTATTTAAATTGCTTGGCTCTCTTAAGAGTTACACCACATAGCGAGACTGGTGACACCACATCATAGGTCTTGCTTTGTGCCATAAAAACTAACAGCACGCTTTTCTTGGCATTTTACCTTAGCTTATGGGCTCCAGCATAACACTGACAAATATTCGCTAGTTTCCTGAGAGCACTGACTGACGGACTTAGCAGCACCCAGTGACGGAATAAGACTATTGATGCCCTAAGCAATCCACACCTGTGGGCCCCCTGTCCGTATGTCAACAAGAATCGGTCTTTGAACCTTTACCGCCTCAAAAAACTTTTTACAAAAAAAATAAACGACTTCATTAAAAAAAAACACTAAGAGGATTAAAATAACTTCAATTTCGGAAGTCGGTGTTTCTCGGTATTGTTTGTTTCTAGTTCAAACTTATTAAACACCGACTTCCGAAATAAAAGTTATTTTAATCCTTTTAAGTAGTTTTTTTTTAATGATGTCGGTTTTTTTTTGTAAAAAGTTTTTTATTTCACACTTTTTAGTTGCGGTGCAGTTATAATCAGAGTGCCTATATCTTACGATAATTCCAATAAACCAAAACAATTCTAGGAAATATTGTTTTGTTATGTAGTTCTCGTGTCTACCTTCCACCTTCCGGCTCCATCATATAGCTAAGTGCATCACATGACAATTCTAACAAGCCTAAACACGGCTAGGATACATCGATTGATTACGGAGTTCCGGTGACTATCTTACGGCTCCATCATCATATTTTATCATACTTAATTATTCAGAACCATTTATTTATTTGTATTGTCATAGTCGCTTAACTATCTTCTATGTCTATCTATGTGAGTATGAAGTTCCGTTGGCCATTTCTGGTCTTTTTTATCAGTTCCAATTCATTAAATGTTACTTTTTAACTGTAAATGCTTAAGTCCTCGATAAAAATACCAAAATCACTATATGGTTGTCTATAATATTTGAGGAGTTCCCTCGAATTTGAAAAAAATGGGACCACTCTGGAAATATATATAAAGGGGAAAAAAAAATTGTTAATCTGTCCATAAACAACCGAGTTATCCGCGAACACACATAAAAAAAGCATATATACGGTCGAATTGAGAAACATCCTTTTTTTGATAAGATAAGATAAGATATTCTTTATTTGTGTAAACATGGTATACATACAATAGCATGAAAGATTGAAATGAATGTCTGAGTCCAGTCATGTTTAGCCGTAAGTGTCGGCGTACAAATATTTATAAAATTGAAAACTAAATTAATGTAATAGATCTATACACAGAATATTTGCCTAGAATTTCAATTACATTAAATTTATAACTTAGAGACCATTTAATTCGAAGTTATTATCTTATCATGTCAATATTCAAATATTAATTAAAAACAGTCATTGAAAACAAATACGTGAACAATGTCAAAGCTATGAAAATATATGTCATAATTAGAGCATTTATATCAAAGTTGGACTATAAGTCAAAATATATTAAATTTACAGTATGGATGTCAATATTACAAGATGTCAAAATATTAGATTAATATGTCAAAATTACAAAATAATAGTCAAAATAACAATACATATGTCAAAATATCAATATAACCGTCAAAATTTCAATATAAATGTCAAAATTATAATATAAATGTCATAATTACAATATAAATGTCACAATTACAATATAAATGTCAAAATTACAATACATGTCAAAATTACAGTATATGTCAAAATTTTACAATATAAACGTCAAATTTACAATATAAATGTCAAAATTACAATATAAATGTCAAAATTACAAAATAATAGTCAAAATAACAATACATATGTCAATACACAAAATTACAATAAATGACAAAATTATAATAAATGTCAAAATTACAGGATTCAACAAAAACTTTTTTCGGCTAGAAATTCAGAGACACTATAATATGTTTTTTGCAAAAGGAACGCCTTCAACTGACGCTTGAATGCACTACTATCCAACTCTTTCCATCGTTTAGGCAATGTGTTAAATATCATAGGAGCCATGCAAACGCGCATGAGGGCCGTTTTAGCTGGATATATGCGAAGAATAGTCATATCTCTTCTGTTACGCGATACGACGTCTTCTAGACGTGGAAACAGTTTTGGGTTTGTTTTAACAAACATTGCGATTTCAAGAATGTACATACAAGGAAGAGTTAATATTTTATACTTTTTTAAATATGGTTTGCATGTATTAACCGTTTTTAACCCAAACATTGATCTAATGCATCTCTTTTGGGCCTTGAATGCCGTGTTAGCGTCGGTCAAATTTCCCCAAAATATGATGCCGTATCTTAGGCGAGACGCAGCTATGCCATGGTAGGCTGTAATCAAGGTATCTACATTCACAACTGCAGCCAGAGCGTGCAATGCAAATGCTGTACTACTAATTTTTTTACAAAGGTATTCTATTTGCGATTTCCAATCAAGTTTTTTATCAATCATTAGTCCAAGGAATTTAGTAGCATTTACGCTTTCAATAGCTTTATTATCAATATTTATGTCCATATTTTCTATAGTCAAACGTTGAGTAAAATGTATTATTTTAGTTTTATCTAAATTAATTTTTAAATTATTATTATTTAGCCATTTTATTATTGATTTCCTCCTTTTATTTAATTAGTAATGATATGCATGTGCCTATTAACATTAACTTTATGAATGATATAAAAGTTTACATTATAAAATTGTATATTACCTGACCTACATATTTTGATGGTCCTCAATTGCGTGCGGTATAACAAAACCTCTGTGAGATTTATTTATTTTAAACTGATTTCATTTTATTGATTAATTTTGAATTTCGTAATGATGTGAAAGGTTAAATAATCTCAGAAGATAAATGAAACTGACTGTTAATTATATATGTTTATACGCCTCTTGGTGGCCGACCACAAGCTCTTGTAGCAGTATTGTTTTAATCTTACTTATGTTTTTCGTACCATGTGGCCTTCAAAACAATCTTATTACCATATTAAAACAAGAATGTTTTCTTAGCGATTTTGTGACGTCACTGTTTTATAGTTCATTCATTTCATACTATAAGGTGATTTTTGACCGCTAGCAGTATTGTTTTTACGTCAAATTAGCAGGCTTAAAAAAGTTGCTCGGACGCAGCGGATTTATTATTGTTTTCCAAATATATACTATTTAAAGTGTTTTTCGTGTCATATAAAGTATTTAAAACTTATTTCGATGCCTAAACGTGTCGAGTTAATTGTTTTTAGTACCTATATGGGTTCGGCGTCGGGTCGACGATGAAATACCTGGGACTCGTCCTCGACAGCCGGTGGAACTTCGAGGCGCACTTCCGACGTTTGGCTCCCCAACTTAATCGGACTTCGGCTGCACTCAAGCGGCTCCTGCCGAACCTGGGGGGTCCAGACGCCTCCTGCCGGAGGCTCTACGCTGGCATCGTTCGGTCCATGGCCCTTTACGGGGCGCCGGTGTGGGCGCCGACGTTGCGAAGGCGACCGGCGGCCCTGCTGAACGCCTGCCAGAGGGTCATGGCCATACGGATGATTCGGGGATACCGCACGGTATCCCGCGAAGCGGCGAGCCTTCTTGCTGGCCTGCCACCATGGGATCTGGAGGCAACAGTCCTTGCACGCATGCACGATCTGCGCGTGGAGATGCAACGCCGGGGCGAATCCCCGCTGCCGCGACAAGTCGCGGCTTGGCGGACAGAGTTCCGGCGAGATCTCATGGTGAAATGGCGAGAACGACTGTCGCAACCCTGTGCTGGGCACGCCACGATTGAGGCGGTAACGCCCCTCTTTGAGGCGTGGCTGGAAAGGCCTCACGGCGTCGTAACCTTCCGCATGGCGCAGGTACTAACCGAACATGGCAAGTTCGGGCCGTACCTGTACAAGATCCGTGCGGAGGTGACGCCCGGGTGTCGTCACTGTGCGGAACGCCCGGTGGACACGGTGGAGCATACGGTAGAGGTGTGCCCCGCTTGGGAAGAGCATCGCCGTGTCCTCGTGGGGGCAATCGGCGGCGATCTCTCGCGCCGGTGCTTGGTTCAAGCCATGCTCCGGAGCGAGGAGGAGTGGCAGGCGGTCGCCTCCTTCTGCGAAGCAGTAATGCTAGCAAAGGAGGAGGCTGACCGTATCAGGCAACGGCGCTCTCGCCGCAGCCGCCGCCGTAATTCCGATCCAAATTTCCGGCCACCGTAGGCGCGGGCTTGCGGACGGCGGGCAATGGGTAGCTCGCTGTCCGTTTGTCCGGTAACAGACCGGACCGAGCCCAAGTCGTTTACGGCGCGCACTGTTCCCGTGCGCCTCAAGGAGTTGTCAGCAAACCGTAGGGGCCCAGTAGGGTCGAGGCCTAGTCTGGGGCTCTGGGAAGGTATGAAAATGCATACTAGGGCCCTGGAACCAAGGCAGGGAAGGAACAGGGTAGGTTTTTAGTCAGTAAGAGTCTGACACTATTTCCCGCTCCGCCCAAGGGCGGGATTTGTCATTGGATGATTTTACCTACCGTAAAAAAAAAAACCTATGTGGGTTATTAATTTATTATTGTATTCTAGATGGGGAACATATATAAAATTTTTGAGTTTTTGGAAGCAGATAACACTGAATTCAATAGTGCATGAACAATAAGTTACGTATTTCACTGGAATACACTGTTTAACTTTACCTTGATTCCATGATGTCCATGTATAATAAGTTTCAAGCATAGTTCATTATCAGCTTCAAACACCAAACACTAACACTAACACTAACTAGATTACTCTAAATTTAAGCACTTGAAAACTATTTTAAATAAAAAAATCAAATTCGTTCGCACTAAACAAATAAACACTGATAAGAACTTTGTTAATGTAAACAAACGTTCCGAATTCCGAATGTTACGATTCACACTAACATGCAACTAAATATCGACGTTGTCGCTCGCAGCTTTTTTGTTTTTTTTACTTTATTAATGTAAAATCTTGAAAGTTATTACGTCCTTTTTATGAAAGTTACTTATATCCTTTTAAAAATATATTTTAACAAGGCATCTTTTGAGTTAAATGTATTCTATTAGTTCACGATGAACTTTAATGTAGCGATCCGAACAACAAACATCTGAAAGAGACAACGCAATACAGATCAGTATAGCGCGTGTCTTTTCTGTTTTAGCAGGGAATAGACAAAATCTTTAAATCATTCATTCTTTCCCAGCTCTTAGCAGGAATACAATCGTACTGAGCGATTAAGCTTATGGTACGAAATGAAGTAATATTACTTTGAGATTGAAATAAAACTCTCCTGCAATAAGATTGTTTTCTCAAAGTTTATGGTCGGCCCCCTGGTCTTGGCAAAACATAGAGGATCTGTCTACCTTTAAAGGTTACCAATCATAAGTTCGAAAAACGTTTGACCGAATTTTATTTCACATAAAACTTTTCAACTATTATCGTTTCTTTTTTTTTTATTTCATCTAAGTCACGTCTGCCACTGTATCAGTTGACCTATTCTCAATTCAAATTTTTTCGTTACACTAACGTTTCATTTGGTCGAAAAACTTTTCACCGGTGTTACACTCCGCCGAAATAACATTTGTTCGAAGTATTATGTTTCCGAACCTTCATTATACCACCATAGAAGTCTACTGTCACGGCTCCGGCGCTGCGAGGCTTGGGCGGTCCCACGCAAGCTTACAGCTTATTCTGTTACTAAATTTTGTAGCACAAAATATTGATTTTTATGACACTATTTTAATTTAACACTGAAAATGTTACCAAATATACTACGCAGCAAATAAGTTGAACCATCCACTATGGCTATGCGCATCTCTCCCCCCTCGACTGAGACCCGAAATCGGTTACTATCCTTGTCACACAAGTTGAACCATCATGGCGGTCGACCTTGACCGATTTTCAGGTTTCAACTAAAGTGGAGGATTGCTCACAACCATAGCAAATGGTTCAAGTTATTTACCGCATACTTTAACCGTTTATATATTTGTGACCAAAATTCTGTAAACTGTTGTTTCGGTGTCATGAAAATATGGCAAATAAATCATTTGGCAAATGAAAAACGTTCAAGAGAGGCTTCGGCCAAAAGCAATTCGGTAAAATGGTACCTATGTCACATACACGGTGGAGCACACAGTCGAGGTGTGCCCCGCTTGGGAGGTCCTCGTGGGGGCGATCGGAGGCGATCTCTCGCGCCGGGGCTTGGTTCAAGCCATGCTCCGGAGCGAGGAGGAGTGGCAGGCGGTCGCCTCCTTTTGCGAAGCAGTAATGCTAGCAAAGGAGGAGGCCGACCGCATTAGACAAAGGCGCACACGCCGCCGCCGCCGCCGGGATTCCGATCCCGATTTCCGGCCACCGTAGGCGCGGGCTCGCGGACGGTGGGCAATGGGTAGCTTTGTAGTAAAATAGTGAAAAAGCCATGTCGAAACAATCGTGGGCAAAACGATCTGACGGCGAATATTCCATAGTTGAAAAGGCCTGTCGTCGAAACAAATAAATGCGAACCATTTTGTCGGCGAAACATCCATACTAGGTAAAACGTTCTATCGACGAATCTCTCAAAAACGAAACGTCCTGTTGGTGAACAGTCCAAAGGAGAAACTACTGTCGGAGAACGCTTGCAAAATCGATAAATAATGCATATAGCAAACAAGATGTTGGTCAATAGTTTTCGCTCACATGATATTCGAACAAAAAAAATTCGGGAAAGTGATCGGTTCCCATCTTTAACATCTCACACTCTGTTGTAATTTGACCTATGTTTACAAATAAAATTCTATTCTATTCTTTCTCATGATGACGATGATAAAACTGGGAGATGGCTGATGGAACTTTAGAATGCTTACTAGTAAACACATCGAGTTTGGGCTCATTAGATTCGACTTGACCAGTTCTATACATTTCATCTTGATGACAAGGACTGTTGAGGGTATTTTTTTAATTTTATTTTTATACAACAAATATTCTGTTGATAGTGAATCAGATAATGTGACTACTTCTGCTGTGTTGGTTGAAAGGCCTACTCAAGAAGATTTGATAATTAAGCAGTGTAAGTTACCGTCGCCGATCATATTTATGATGACTCTACTAATTATTGTGTGTAAATGTGAACGACTAGTCTTCTTATAACTTGGTATTTTTTTTTAAGGAAAAGGTGGTTTTGCATTTTTTGTTTAAGATAAACAGATAAAGCCTGAACAGCTTAGGGGTCTCAATTTCATTTTTGCCCCAGGGCCCTTGGTCACACTTGGCTAGGGAGGTGATTGGTATTAGCATTTTTATAGAGGTTGTTAATCTTTGAAATGATTTTGTGTTCGCCGTGCTATGGCCTATGAGTGCAGCCCATCAGAGTCGTAGTAAATATTGTAGCGAACGTAAATGTTAGTGTAGAGCGTAGGTGTAGTTGTTAGCGGAAGCAGGTCGGCAGCGCTGCCCCTGATAGTAAAAAAGACGTATCTAACAAAAAGTAAAAATGGATAAAAAAATGTTTTAATGAATGAAACGGGAAATCGTTTGCTGTCTTCGAGTAAATTAAAATATTTACTTATTGAAAGTTGAAAATAAAGCCCAATATAATGAGCTTTAACTTGATTTAATAATAATATGAATTTATCAAATCATTATAGTAAAAATAATAAAAAAACATTTTCATCTTAGCATAAAAAATTAAGAAAAATATCACATACTTAATTGAATAGACGTAAATGGCCAGATGCGTCCTTTAATTTTCGAATGCTTTTGGCTGTACTTTTCTTCTAAGTATTTAGTTTATTTATCTAGTACATATTTTTAACAGAAATGACCGCATATGGTTATTTCCGCCTTTTTTTCTTAAGGATTAATAACTATATAGATAACCCTTGACTAAGATAGAATGTTTATAAAATAATTTGATATTTCTTTTATTAAAGGAAGTGTATTAATAAGTTCTTAGTTATCATAATAAGCTATAGCCTAATGTATTACTAGTAAATAAAACACAATTGATATAATCAAATATTTATTTTAAAGTCTTTTGACCCACATAATAAAACAAAATGCTATTCTTGGCACAGCAAATTATAATTAAAATCAGAACTTTAAAAGTGTAATACTTGAGCAACGTTTAGCTTAATCAGTCGTATACTTCCCTTCTTGGTCAGTTGAATTACATTTTCAGAAGCCAGAACAGCGTGGTTTTCGGGCTCAAAATCTTTTCGTTTAGGTGACTCTCTGATACATGAATGTTTTGTGGTGAGTTTTCTATAAAATCAGTAACTGAATCAGAGTTGATAACACTACTTTTTTGCCTTTTCTTTCTGGAAGAACGTAATCTTTATCAAGAACTGAATCATCAGAATCAAAATTACTTAGTGTTGAACTGCTGCTGCTGCTGGTAGTAGCTGCAGTGGTGATATTATCGCAGACTTTATCAGAAAAAATACTGTCAGTTGTAGGGACTTGGTAAATTTCTTCAGCAATATAATCCCGAAAAACACACAATTCAATAAAAATAACTGAATAAAAATCAAAGAAATGATATAGGTAAGTAGGTACCTCATAAAAATGCCAATGTATGAAATAACTCATATTCAATGAATTATTTACTTTAATTTATTATTTTTACTATAAATTTTAATTTATTATACTTTTACTACAATTTGTAAATAACTTAGGTAGTTACAGTAAGACTGATATTATTATTTTGCTACCAAGTCATAAACAATTGATGATATTATTTGGCACACTACGGTAAAATAAAATTGCACACAGCTCTGACCATGTTATAGCCTACAAATTTTGTAAAATAATAAAAAAATATACTACGGTACGGTACGGTACGGTACGGTTGACATCTGTCGGGCATGCCACCGGCCCGGGGAATCAATCCGACACATTATTTCTGGATGTTCTCATCTAGCTAACGGAGACTATTTGCATAGGCACAACCTTGTAGCCAGGATTATCCACCAGCAACTTGCTCTTAAATACAATCTTGTGGAATCAGAAGTACCGTACTATAGGTATGTGCCCGACCCAGTTCTCGACAATGGCAATATCTCATTGTATTGGGATCGATCTATCAGCACTGACAGGACTATTGTTGCCAATAAGCCTGATATAGTCATAGATCGACTAGAGCGTCGCACAATGATTATTGATATAGCGGTCCCTCATGATGAGAACCTCGTGAAAGCTGAGAAGGATAAACAAACTAAGTATCTTGACTTGGCTCGCGAGGTTGTCAATATGTGGGAAGTGGATACAGCAGTCATTGTACCGATAGTCGTGACGGCCAATGGCTTAATAGCCAAGAGCCTCGACCAACATCTGCGGAGGCTCTCGTTAGGCAGTTGGATCAAGGGTCTGATTCAGAAGGCAGTACTCTTGGACACGGCGCGTATTGTCCGGAGGTTTCTCTCTCAGGAGCCCTGACCACTTGTAGCTTGGACCCTGTTCCCGATGCCGGTGGGCTACTATTTTTTTATATTTTTTTTTTTTGTATAGCCTTCTAAAACAATATTTAAAAATGTAATTTATATGTATATTCAAAGAATAAAAGGAAATATAATACACGCAGCGAAAACTTGCGCGTCCGCGACACATCCGTTCTCCAACAGACTACTCGAGCGCAACTAGAGTAGAAACTGGTCAGGCGCCGTACTAAACATTCTCAATTTTAAGAAAAACGGACGTTTATGCACACTTGCGCCTCTTTTATTAAGTAATAAGTTGTATTATTTTTATTCAACGTAAGGTATTAAGACGCTTATGGCAAATGCGTCTATGCGAAAACTATTTTACGAAGTAAATAGGGCGCAAGTGGTCAGATGTGGTCTTTTTTTCTTAATATGAAATCAGTTTTTATTAAGCGCGTTAGACGTTAACGCGTATTTGCGTCTTATTAACTTCCTCTTAAAAATAGGGACAAATATGCGCCTTTTACATTACCGAACTAAAGAAAAAACTACAGATTATAAGGACATTATCTACACAAATGCGACTTTTCAACTAAGTTTCAGATAAACTCGTCTTTTCATCTTCAATTGGGTTTAAAAAAATGTACAGAAGCGCCTTATTTCGTTGTGTTAAAAACGCACTGGAGAAAGGTAGCAAAATATTAAAAATACAGGCAGATGCGCCTTTTTTTTCTTATTCCGGAAATGTATATAACTCAAATCCGGAAAAAATGTTAGATGCGTCTTTTTTACTATCGGGGGCAGAGCGGCACTCGGCATGTGGTAGGAGCGCGGTGCGGCGGTGGGTGCGGGGAGGGGGGTCACGCTGCCGGTGTGCGATATTTAGCTAACCTTTGCGCGGTATTCTGGGCGAGCTATTTGCAGGCCCTCTGATAGCGTCGCCGAAATAGCCGGCACGCGCAACCGCGCTGCGCACGTCGCCTGCGCCGCGCACGCCGCCCCCCCTCTAAATATCGCAAAATGTATTTGATGGTCATTTCCTTCCTCTTATTAACTTTCAAACAGGCATATTGAGCTGCCAGCATAATAAGAATTATGTTATGTCTCACCTGAGCGCCCAATGCTGGCAAGTTTGCAACAAACGGTGGTGTATTAGGATGTTGGGGTTGTTAATGTTGTTATGGCGTCGAAAATGCACAAATAACGCTATGATAGAGAGTATTTCGAAAAGTAGGAGGTTCTCAAGTCGACAGAATATTCTTTGTTCATCAAGATAGTTAACTAATTTTGATGACTCGTTTCAGAAAGTTAATTAGCCAAGTGCTTTCATTTTCTGTTAGAGATCTGATGAAGAACTTCGGAGAAAAAGTTCTTGGCAGAAAAAAATCTATGGAATTAGTTTTTTTTTGCTTTTGAAGACAAGTATTAATGATATAAAGAATGGAAAAAAATCTTGTATGTCTAGTTTTGGAGATGGGTATATAATATGTCTTATGAGATACATTGCCAAATAAGTATTCGCAATTTCTCGCACATGAAGTAATGTATCTGAGAGGATACAACGCTCAAATAAAATAAAACTCTAATTCAGTTAGAGTTTTATTTTATTTGAGCATTGTAAAAATATAATCAGAATTACAGAAAAAATCAAACACAAATATTAAATTTTAAAAAGTACCTACCATTAAATGTCAAGTATGTCTGATGACCTTGATAGCTCAGTTCATTACAAGCTCTTGGGGGGCAACCACAAGCCCTTAAAGCAGTATTGTTTTAATCTTACTTATGTTTTTCGTACCATGTGGCCTTCAAAACAATTTTATTACAATATTAAAACAAGAATGTTTTCTTAGCGATTTTCTGACGTCAATGTTATAAAACTTCACTCATTGTGTACTATAAGGCGATTTTTGACCGCTAGCAGTATTGTTTTTACGTCAAATTAGCAGGCTTAAAAAAGTTGCTCGGACGCAGCGGATTTATTATTGTTTTCCAAATATATACTATTTAAAGTGTTTTTCGTGACATACAAAGTGCTTAAAAATTATTTCGATGCCTAAACGTGTCAAGTTAATTGTTTTTAGCACTTATGTGGGTTATTAATTTATTATTGTATTCTAAATGGGGAACATATATGAATTTTTTGAGTTTTTGGAAGCAGATAACACTGAATTCAATAGTGCACGAAAAACAATACGAACAACCAGTTACGTATTTTACTGGAATACACTGTTTAACTTTATCTTAATTCCATGATGTCAATGTACAATAAGTTTCAAGCATAGTTCATTATCCGCTTCGAACACCAAACACTTAAAGACAGCTAGATTACTCTAAATTTAAGCACTTGAAAACTATTTTAATTCAAAAAATCAAACTTCGTTCGCACTAAACAAATAAACACTGATAAGAATGTTGTTAATGTAAACAAACGTTCCGAATTCCGAATGTTGTAATTCACACTAACGTGCAACTAAATGTCGACGTTGTCGCTCGCAGCTTTTTTGGTTTTTCTACTTTATTAATGTAAAATCTTGAAAGTTATTACGTCCTTTTTATAAAAGTTACATAGATCCTTTTAAATATATATTGTAATAAGGCATCTTTTGAGTTAAATGTATTCTATTAGTTCACGATAAACTATAATGTAGCGATTCGAACAACAAACATCTGAAAGAGACAACGCAATACAGATCAGTATAGCGCGTGTCTTTTCTGTTTTAGCAGGGAATAGACAAAATCTTTAGAATCGTTCATTCTTTCCCCGCCCTTAGCAGGAATACAATCATACTGATCGATTAAGCTTATGGTACAAAATGAAGTAATATTACTTTAAGATTGAAACAAAACTCTCCTGCAATAAGATTGTTTTCTCAAAGTTTATGGTCGGCCCCCAAGTAACGTTCCCGGGTTCGATACCGGCTTACAAAAAACTTTTTACACAAAAAAATAACTGTTATCATTAAAAAAGAAAAAAAAACACTAAAAGGATTAAAATAACTTTAATTTCGGAAGTCGGTGTTTCTCGGTATTGTTTGTTTCTTATCTAACACTGACTTCCGAAATTAAAGTTATTTTAATCCTTTTAGTGTTTTTTTAAATGATGTCGGTTATTTTTTTGTAAAAAGTTTTTTATTTCACACTTTTTAGTTGCGATGCATTTATAGTCAGAGTGCCTGTTTCTCATGATAATTCCAATAAACCCAAACACTGCTAGGATACATAGTTTTATTTTGAACTTCTCGTGTTTACTTTCCACCTTCCAGTTTAAGTCCTCGATAAAAATACCAAAATTACTATATGGTTGACTATAATATTTGAGGACTTCCCTCGATTCCTCATAGATCCCATCATCAGAACTGGATTTAAAAAAAAAATATGAGACTAATCTGAAAGCATACCCTTTACGAGGAAAAAAATATTTGCAAACCGGTCCATAAACGACAGAGATATGTGCGAACATACAAAAAGCATATATACGGTCGAATTGAGAAACCTCCTTTTTTTTAAACTTTTTTTTAAAAACTTGTTAGGTCTGTTAATCACATTTAATATCGGAAACTGAACTTTGCCTTGTTTGCATTAAACAAAATTACTTTTTTTTTCACATGAGTAAAAACAATGTTTACCAATAAGACAAGTCGAATGCAGTAAGGTATAATATTTCTGAATTATATATTTGTTTACGTTTGTTTGTGTTATTATATTTATACTTCGTTCGTTTATTGGTAATGGGATTAGTGTATGGGATATACCTGATGAGCTTAGCATCCTTATTATCAGTACGATAGGAAATTGTATTAATAAGTCAACAAGTTGGTATAAATTTACTGATTAAAAACATAAATTACAATAGAACTGTTGATAATATTTGAATTCAATCAATAAATATTGTGTGCAACTAATATCGTCGACCGCAACGTCACTTCAAGCGCAAACCTATCGACAATAAAAAAAGATATATATAATAATGCACGGCAGCATCGCATAATCGTTTGCCCCACTTGGATAGTGTCAAATTATTGTAATACTGCACCAACATATGTACGTGTCAAATTACAGTACGTACACAAGTAGGTAGTAAAACAATTGTTTGTCGCACTACCTTAGCACGGTAATATCGTGACCTTAGAGTCGAACTACGGTCGCACAATCGTTTGTCGCACTAGAGTAATGTGTAATGTGGAGCTTCAGTGTGTCGGACAAGCGCGCATTCGAACTGTGGGGAGTCGCAGTACAGTACTGTCGCACAAGCGTTGATCGCATACCTATTTCTCGGTACACTCTAAAATAAGTCTATTAAGATGCAGTGAGAAAAAATGAAAAGCAGTTTGTATTAGGCAGAAGACGAAGTCTTAGACAGCATTTCGGACACAGCAGTGGGTTGACTTTTAATGCATAACTTGTACCTTTGGTATTGAATATTGGGAAATATCCAATTTGGTCATAACTGACACAAAGTGTAGGTCTTGGCCATAATAGGCTTATATTTTTCTAGTGTGCATGCGATAAAGCAATCAGCTGTTACTGACACAGTATTGTCAATGATTTAACTATTGGCAAATACCAACGCTGACCTTGTTTGTTCTATAAAAGGCGATGGCGAAGTCTACGCCACCGATATGTGAGTTGTAATGCTTGATTATTTCAGGACAGGGTTCTGCACACTTATTTGTTTGCAATATCGTTGAATCGTAGATAGACACTGGATCTGCTTCAACATGGTTGCTTGCAGTGGTCACGCTTCACGCATTTACCTATTGTCATGCCACTTTACTGGGAACCGATCACTTTTCCGAATTTTTTTGTACGAATTTCATGTGACTAACTACGCTCAAAATTCTGTCATTGGTAGGATATTGAGAAACTTTAATAAGAAATTCTCTCATCTCGATTTATTTAATACAAAAAAACATACCTTCAGGAGACTGTTGGTAATTTCCGTATGCGACGAATTAGGGCTGATTTCATCATTCAATATAAAAACTTAATTCAACTAAACTGACCTCAGCGTAATCTAGTTTAAAGACCCGTGTCGTAAATATGGGCGACAACAAAAAAATCGAAACTGAGTTTAGCGTAAACTAGGTTCAAGTCATCGCGGTGAAACGCAAAATGAAGCTATAATCTCGATTAGGCGCTCAAACTGCGTTTTGTTTGAACGAATCGCGATTAGTTTATTGGTGAATTTGGCTCTTAGTCAATGGGACGATTAATAATTGATAATATTAATTGGTAACAGTAATTCATACACCACTTCAACTCGTCACACTCACACAATAACCAATACACCCACCCAAACCACACACTACTACTACGCTGAGATGGTACTAGCGTTTTTTTTTCTGTTTGTTTCTGATACATAGATGTTTGGATAATAAATTGTACATCCTTAATTGGCTGCTGTAACATTAGCTTATCATTAAGTAATATTTGTAAAAGAGCTGTGGATTTTGTGAATAAATAAATAAAACTATTGCCCGACGTCTTTTAAATAAATTAAGTAAATTATTTCGCTGCTTTTATTCATATATAATATATCTATATATATATATATATATATATCATATTGATTGTGTTATATGTATTTTATTAACTATGAATTGTATATATGTTAATAGTACACCACGAACTACCTGCGTTTCTTTTCTCCGTCAAATCCATCCAAAGTTTGTATGTAAAAAATCGCTTTTAGCGATAAGACCGCCCATTGTGACACCCTTTTAATTTTAAGTTCTTATTGTAATTTTGTTTTTGGTGTACAATAAAGAATATATCTATCTATCTTTTTTGCTATATGCATTATTTGACATATTTTTATATCATAGGTATCATTGTAAAATTGCTATTGGCCGAAGAGTCTCTTGAACTCTTTTCATTTGCCGAATGATTTATTTGCCATATATTCATCACACCGAAACAACAGTTTACAGAATTTTGGTTACAAATAATAGACGGCTTTTTTTTATGGTAGGTAAAATCATCCAATGACAAATCCCGCCCTTGGGCGGAGCAGGAAGTAGTGTCAGACTCTTACTGACTAAAAACCTACCCCGTTTCTTCGTAGCCTATCGTGCCGGGGCCGGGCATTCCTTTCGGAAATTAACTCATGACCCCAGTAGGCTTCGACCCTGCCTGCCTGCAGTTAGCAAGCTGGGCCTCTTCGGTGTGTTGACAGCTCCTTGAGGTGCGCGGGAACAGAACGCGCCGTCGACGACTTGGGCTCGGTCCGGTCGGTTACCGGACGATCGGACAGCGTGCTACCCATTGCACGCCGTCCGCAAGCCCGCGCCTACGGTGGCCGGAAATCGGGATCAGAATCCCGGCGGCGGCTGGGGCGAGCACCCCGTTGCCTCTGCCTGATGCGGTCGGCCTCCTCCTTTGCTAGCATTACTGCTTCGCAGAAGGAGGTGACCGCCTGCCATCCCTCCTCACTACGGACCATGGCCTGAACCAAGGCCCGGCGAGAGAGATCGCTGCCGCCGATCGCCCCCACGAGGACACGGCGATGCTCCGCCCAAGCGGGGCACACCTCTACTGTGTGCTCCACCGTGTCCTCCGGGTGTTCCGCACAGTGGCGACACCCGGGCGAATCCTCCGCACGAATCCGGAACAGGTACTTAGCGAACTTTCCGTGTTCGGTAAGCACCTGCGTCGTGCGGAAGTTGAGAACGCCGTGATGTCTTTCCAACCACGCCTCAAGGATGGGCCTTATCGCCCCTATTGTGGCGCGCCCCAATATATAGACGGTTAAAGTACGCAGTAAATAACTTGAACCGTTTGCTATGGTTGCGCGCAACCCTCCACTTTGTGTATTCAAGGTCGACCGCCATGATGGTTCAACTTGTGTGATAAGGATTATAACCGATTTCGGGTCTCAGTCGAGGGAGGGAGCTGCGCGATTATAACCGATTTCGGGTCTCAGTCGAGGGAGGGAGCTGCGCGTAGTCGTGGTGGATGGTTCAACTTATTTGCTGCGTACTATAATTGGTAGCATTTTCAATATTAAATTAAAATGGTGTCTTAGAAGTCAATATCTTGTGCTACAAAATTTAGTGACAGAAACGACTCGCATCCGATTTCACACAGTCTTGTCTGTCCTACCCCTAGAGTATAATTTAAACCCGCGTGGGCGCGGTGGGGTAGGGTGGCCCACGAGCTGAGGAGCAGGTGATTTGAAGGCCCGCCGCGCGGCTTTTAGTCGGCTAAGCCGTCCAGCAAGCCGATGCTGCGGTGGTGAGCGTTGAAACCGTCTATGACGATAAGCTCGCGTGGGACCGCCCAAACCCCGCAGCGCCGGAGCAGAGACAGAATACCTTCCATGGTGGTATAATAAAGGTTCGGAAACATAATACTTCGAACAAATGATAGTTCCGCTAAGTGTAACATTGGTGAAAAGATTTTCGACCAAATGAAACGTTGGTGTAACGAAAAAATTTGAATTGAGAATAGGTCAACTGATACAGTGGCAGAAGTGACTTCGAAGAAATAAAAAAAAACGAAACGATAATAGTTGAAAAGTTTTACCATTTTTGGGGGCCCATTTATTGAGTGTACCGATAGTCGTTTTAGCCAATGGCTTAATAGCCCAACCAACACCTCGACCAACACTCGACCGTTAGGTTGGTGGATCAAGGGCTTGATTCAGGAAGCGGTATTCCTGGACACGGCTCGTATTGTAAGGAGGTTCCTTTCTCTGGAGCCCTGACCGCCAGTAGCTTGGACCCTGATCCCGATGCCGGTGGGACACAATCTTTTATATTTTTAAATGTTTTTTTTTTAATATTAAAAATATAGCTCATAACAGGTCACCAGGTCCCCCCGCAGCTATAAAACCAGATTATAAATCTAATAAATTGTTTCACAGTTTGGAGAAATGTTTTAAGGTTATAAATAATATAAAAGATAAATAACGATGTCGATAAACATAATAAAAGAAAAAAGGAAAAAAAAAATTGTTAAAATAGAAAAGATTGCGTCAGCAACCAGGGAGTGCGAGGAGAAAAGATTAATTATAGTGCTGGTGTGTTGAGCTTGTGGAGTGGAGCAGTGCTTGTGTAGAAGGGAATAAGATTGTGATTGTGTGATTGTGTGATTGTTTGCTTGTGGAGCGAATATATTAGCGGGCATAATGAGCTGGATAAAAGAGTAGGATGGCTGAGGGGAACAGTGTTTTATTGAATGCGATTTGCCAGTCGGTGGTTTAACGATGTTAACAAGTCCTCAGTAACCACAGTAACCAAATATCTAAAAAGTCTGGACTATAGGGGTATAGTTCAGACTTTTTAGATATTTGGTTACTGAGGTTTTACATTTGTAATATGTCATTGGATAGATACTGAGGGTTTGATTCAGCGTATTATATAAGTAAGGTCCAAGAAACAGGAAGAAACTATGCGAGTGCCCTGTTCTAACAGTTTGAGTTTGGCATATTATTATCCTACCTTTACGGCGCTTATCCATAAGGAGTTTTGGGTCAAACTGTAATAAGGAATGTTCTTTTAGCAGAGTACGCAATATGAATGATTTATGTTTCAGTACTGTTCACCGAAGAGAGGAAAGCTGGTAAACTTATATTTGAAATTTTGCGGACGCCAAGGCTATTTACTCGTTTCGACCTTGCCGGATGGAAAGAGTGGCTTGCTGCTATGCTCGGTCGTCCAAGACCACATTTAGGATCGATGATAGCGTGTTCCTAATAAAACTTGATCGACTTTTTTCGAAAGTTGTTGGTGTTTCTATAAGGGTGTTTCTGAATGCAAATTTTGGCCCAAAACAACAGTATCGAATGAATGTTAAAGCCCAAACCGAAGGAATTTCTTTCGGTGATTTGGATGTATGTGCTATTGAGTTAATTTTTTTTAAAGTCATACGTCAGTCGTTTAGGTCGTTTCGGTAAATTTCAGGGGGGGGGGGGTGGGATCCATGGTGGTAACCATATTTACATTATTTTTAGTTTGTTTACTTATAAACAGTTTCGTTTTATTTGTTTAATTTTAAATAATAAAAAATATGGATTGTTTTTCTGTATTTAGTTGAAAATTCCAAAAATCCTGAGATTTCATGAGTTTAGCAAAATCCAGCTGCAATCCTGAATTCAAAAATCCTGAAATCAAGGGACGAATCCTGAGATACACCCTCTCGCACCGCAATTTAATATCTAATATTATTATTTAGATAATGATTACAGATTAAATTGTGATTGTGAATTCTATGTCTGTTTTGTCTCTAGGACTAGCCGGCTATCTCTTAGTAAAGACACAGTAAGCTGTATATATGCATATTTTTGTAGTTCTTTGAGTTTGCTGTCAAATTCTACGTACTTAAATGGAAAGGCCTGCGGTTATAGGAGTTATAGGTGTGTATTTTTGTCGGCGGAATGTCCGTGGGTGATAGCATTTGCTAGTGAAATGAAATTAAATGAATAGGTATTAATGTCGATGAACAGTCCAATGGCGGCAAATCGATATTAGGAGAACGGTTGCCGATTAGTTTCCACTACAAAATAAAATCACCCGCAGGCCTAGCCAAGTTACGACCGTTCCGTGTCAAATCTCTTTCTTTAATCGCTAACACCTCAGCGTAAGTACTATTCATCACCACAAAACTACAAGATGTAGCCAGGAGCATTATGGAAATGATTACATCTTTTTTTCTCATTTTGAACGATGTGAAATTGCCTACGAAACGTCATTTGAAATCCGTAAAAAGGATCGCAAGAAAATATGTATAATCTCGAGTAATAATGTGAACAAAATGTTCACAAAAAGTTGAAAGTTGAAGTTGAAGTTCTGTCATTACGTAATACCAAATGGCAATAAAGAAGTTGTTTGCAAATCTAGATAAAAATCTTCAAAACTTTACTCATAATGATTTTTGCATCATTTATACACTGTTAAATTTTGTTCGTTTTAATCCCGTGGAGGATCGATTCGGGACATGAAATACTATCGATTTATAAAGATAAAATTAAAAAATAAATTACTTTCTTTTTCTAGAACTCGAATTAATATACGCATGTACGAAATTAATTTCTTTCTTTTTTTTTCTAAAATTAAACGAGTCAATGACCTTGTAGGGAGTTGTCGGTCGTTGCGTACTAACTACCTACAGTTCACTGGCCTCGATCAACTGACGTTTACTTAAGAAAAGTGTGCTTAAAAGAAAAGTATGGAAGTTAGTAGGTATGTGCAGTTGATCCGAGCGATGTACAGTTGACCCAAGTCCAGTATACAGCGGGCGCGCCGGTGTGGGCGCCATCGCTACGAAAGCGAGTGGCGGCCCGGCTAACCGCCTGCCAGAGGGTCATGGCCATCCGGATGATCCGCGGATACCATACGGTGTCCTGTGAAGCGGCGAGCCTCCTTGCTGGCCTACCACCGTGGGATTTGGAGGCAACAGTCCTTGCACACATGCATGATTTACATGTCGGGGCGAAACTCCGCTGCCGCGACAAGTCGCGGCATGGCGGACAGAGCTCCGGCGGGATCTCATGGTGAAATGGCGAGAGCGACTGTCGCAACCCCGTGCTGGACACGCCACGATCGAGGCGGTAAGGCCCCTCTTTGAGGCGTGGCTGGAAAGGCCCCACGGCGTCCTCACCTTCCGTTTGGCGCAGGTGCTGACCGAACACGGCAAGTTCGGTCCGTACCTGTACAAGATTCGTGCGGAGACGACGCCCGGGTGTCGCCACTGTGCGGACCGCCCGGTGGACACGGTGGAGCACACAGTCGAGGTGTGCCCCGCTTGGGAAGAGCATCGCCGTGTCCTCGTGGGGGCGATCGGCGGCGATCTCTCGCGCCGGGGCTTGGTTCAAGCCATGCTCCGGAGCGAGGAGGAGTGGCAGGCGGTCGCCTCCTTTTGCGAAGCAGTAATGCTAGCAAAGGAGGAGGCCGACCGCATTAGACAAAGGCGCACACGCCGCCGCCGCCGTCGGGTTTCTGATCCCGATTTCCGGCCACCGTAGGCGCGGGCTCGCGGACGGTGGGCAATAGGTAGCTCGCTGTCCGTCCGTCCGGTAACAGACCGGTCCGAGCTCAGGTCGTCTACGGCGCGCACTGTTCCCGTGCGCCTCAAGGAGTTGTCAGCAAACTGTAGGGGTCCAGCAGGGCCGAAGCCTACTGGGCCAAAGGTTATGCGAGAGTGTCACCACGGGCCCCGGGTCAATGGATGGCGGGATTTGTCATTGGATGATTTTACCTACCAAAAAAAAAAAAAAAAGTATACAGCGGGCACCACTATCAGCTTTAATGTGGCTTACATCATTTTTTTTTTTAATCTGAATTTAATAATAATATTCCACAACAACTATCGCACAACGCTGTCTAGTCCTAAGCTAAGCAGAACTTGTGTTTTGAGTACTAGACAACTGATAAATACATACATATTACTTACAACAAATTTTTAGAAGTCGCAATTTTCGTTAAAAGTAATATGAATCTTTTCGGTACGATGTCTGAAACTAGGAAAAGACCTATAAGAAGTCAGTATAGATACTTACTACATGTCGAGAGTTGTAATACTGCTTTCCTCAAAAAACGTGTTATTAATATGGGCCCAATAATCTACAATAAAATACAAAATAACATTAAAAATTACACAACTCAAAACTTTAAAAGAAGACTGACTCAATGATATATGGGCTATATATACGAAACCTTAGAAAAAAAGCTATTACACAGTATGGAAATAAGCAAAATCACCAAAATGAAAACATTAAACCCACCACGACAGGACTGGATAAATAGAACAATAATAAGTGAAATTAACAATAGAAATACTTTATGGAATCAGCACAAGAAAAACCCAAATGATAAGAACAAGGAAGACATTTTTAAAAAGAAAAGAAATAAAGTATCAGTATACATACAAAGAACTAAATCAAATTACTACATGGAAGCCTTTGAAAATTGCAAGAAAAAGCCTTTGAAAATGTGGGGACTGATAAACAGCCTGTCCTGTAATAAATTCACTGAAAAATCCGCCCCCCGGAAACTTCAATCACAAAATGGTACGGTTACTAACTTAGAAGAAATCTGTGAATGTTTCAATAATTTCTTTGCAAATGTTGGTTCGATACTGGCAAATCAAATTCCTGCTAAATATCATCCGTCAGGTATTGCCTTGACGAATTTATCTGGATCCAGCTCACTCTCACTTGATAATCTAGAACCAGCCACAACAGATGAAATCTTGAAAATAATTAATAATTTGAACAACAACACTAGCTCAGGCCTAGACGGCATTACCACAAAATCATTAAAATGCGTTGCAAACTTAATTCTTGACGAACTCACAAATTGCATAAACAATTGTATTAAATCAGGAATATTTCCAAACAGTCTTAAGGTTGCCAAAGTTACGCCAATTTATAAATCTGGAGTAAAATCAGAACCGGGTAACTATCGTCCCATTTCAGTTCTCCCCGTGATATCAAAAATTTTCGAGAGGGTCTTATATAATCGCCTCGAAAAACATCTCATTTCTCTGAACTTCATATATGAGAAACAGTACGGTTTTAGACCAAAATCTAATACACTCTCAGCCACAATGGACCTTGTGACAACCATAAAACTGAATATTGATAAAAAGCAAATCGCTCTGGGTGTCTTTATTGATCTAAAGAAGGCATTTGACACAGTCAGTCACGAATTGTTGTTAAAAAAATTATTTGAAATCGGGATAGTAGGACCTGCCCTCGAAATTTTTAAATCTTACCTGTCAAACCGATACCAAGTGGTTAAGATTGGTGATATTCAAAGTGAACCCAAAATTATTACGTACGGTGTGCCCCAAGGCTCAATTTTGGCTCCTCTGTTATTTCTCCTATACATTAATAGTGTTCACAAAATTGGTCTAAAAGGGGACTTAACTTTATACGCAGACGATACATGTCTTTTCTACTTCGGCCATTCAATCGATGCTATTGTTAAGCAAGCGCAGAATGACTTGGATTTACTCAACCTGTGGTTTCAACAAAATCTTCTCACCATTAATACAACTAAAACAAATTATATGATATTTGCAGCAAAAAATAAAAAAAATTGGCAATTATACAGCATTAAAAATCAATAATGAAATCATAAAAAAAGTAGAAAAAGAAAAATATTTAGGGCTTATTTTAGACAGTAAATTGACGTGGCTTCCACATATTCAAAAAGTAAAATCAAAACTACAAGCACTTACGGGAATCCTACGAGGTATCGTTCGCTGCTTGCCACGACAAGTTCGCTATCTAATCTACTTTTCACTTGTCAAACCACACATTGACTACTTAGTTGAAGTATAGGGTACCGCCGCTAAAACACATATTAACCTACTACAAACGGCTCAAAATAAATTACTAAAAACCTTATTTAAATATGATTTTCTAACTCCAACCGAAACTCTTTACAAGGAAATTAAAGTAATGAACATTAAACAAACATACATTTACAACTCATGCATACTAATTCATAAAATTCTTAATAAGAAAATACACACAAACATAACCTTCACAAAAAATATAAAAAAACACAAAATGATACTTCGACGTGAACAAAACTTTCTAAAGCTACATCCTACTCGAACAAACTACTATTTAATAAATTACCAAAAGGCCTCAAAGAATCTAAATCTAAAAACCATTTTAAAAAGTTACTCAAACAATTTGTATACACAGTAATGAGCCACATCCAGCTACGCTTATATCCGTTTATCTTTGTTTAAACTTTGACTTGTGAACCGGTATATCGAACAAACTTTTTGCATTTCTATTTTTTTTTATGCTACCCTCAAAACATGTTACAATCGATGTCTAGTTTTGTAATACGTCCAAATAAATCGATTTATTTTTTTTAGTTTTTAATTCTCATGTAAGTGAATTTATGTAATTCTTTATGGGAATAAACAATCTCAAACCAGATATATTTTTTTTTCTTTGACATAATATCTAATGATTTAATTTTTTTTCCTTTGACATAATATGTAATGATTTTTTTTCTCTTTGACATACCTGACAATTTATTTAACCGATTTTGCTAACTGCAGGCAGGCAGGGTCGAAGTCTGCTGGGGTCAAGGGCCGTTTTCTGAGAGGAAGGCTCAGCCCCGGCACTATAGGCAACGAAGGAACGGGGTAGGTTTTTAGTCAGTAAGAGTCTGACACTACTTCCTGCTCCGCCCAAGGGCGGGATTTGTCATTGGATGATTTTACCTACCATAAAAAAAAAACCTGACAATTTATTTTATTTTTATTCCTTGGTATACCCAATGTTTATTTTTATTCTATGACATTATTTTTTTAATTTTTTCTATTATGATTTATTTTAATTTGTCTGATTATTTATACAATTATAATTAGTAGACAGTAAAGTTATATAAGATTGTTTAAAACCATTAACCGATATTTGATAGATTTATATTTAAAAACCACTAAAATGTTTGCATGCCTAATTTATGGTAGATTGTACAAGGCTCACCCTGTTATCTGTACATCTTATTTTTTTTTTTTTTTTTTTATTTTTTTTTTTATTATTGATAGGTTCGCGCTTGACCGCTATCTCACCTGATGGAAAGTGACGATACGGTCGACGATGGATCGCGCTTACCTAGAAGAAACCTATTCACTCTTGACTTAAAGATTCACGGGTTGTAGCCATCAGGAAACACAGACTCCGGCAGGGAATTCCACTCCTTAGCTGTACGCATAATAAAAGTGTTCCCAAAACGCTTTGTGCGTATAGGTGGGATGTCCACCATGTACCGGTGGCGCAACGCCGTACGTCTGGTAGTCCGATGATGGAACGGGCTAGGCGGAATTAGGCTATGCAATTCCGACGCACACTCCCCGAAATGTAACCGGTAGAAAACCGACAGGCTAGCAACTCGGCGTCGATGCTCAAGACTTATATTATGAACTACAATCTATGCAAATATTTTTTACTTTACTTTACTTTAAATTGCAAAAAATAAGAGCCCTGTTATGGGCAGTTGACTTTGCCACCATACACAAGCAAGCCGACCAAACACTGACACCAGAATAGAAACAACACTTATGAAAAACTATATAGTTACATATTAGTTAAGATTAAGAGGCGACTGAGAACGATATCATGTGGCGTTTGTGATAATGTTTGATAGGTGACATGCGGTCGGATATCGCTGTCCCAAGTTGTAGAGGAAGAGCGCACGAGTCGAGAACTCTCGATTGGTCGAGTGGAGTGTTCTAACGTTGTCACACGCTGCGTGTACGAGCAGTGCGCGGTGCCGGCCGTCGAGTGGTCGTCAACACGGTTATAGTAAACACATGTAGCGCATGCGACGTTCCGAGTGTTATAAGATACTTATTTTATTTATTTCTTCAGCTCCGGGTAGACTTAAAAGTCGGAAGAGTTTTCTTCGCTGCACACCGGCTATTCGGGACCGACCATCCACGGTTAGATGTAAGTTATGGGAGGAACAACACTCACCACCGCCCGACTTCGTTCAACCCCAGGAACATCTGCCACCCGGATGCGATCTGCAGCCTATATGGAAAGCAATCAATAGAATGCGCAATTGCGCATCCAAGTAGGCCGTTGCAGACACAATCTGGCAAAATGGGGGATTACAGACAACTCCGACACCCAGTGCGAGTGCGCTGCTCCTGATCAAACAATGACCCACTTATTGGAGTGTCCAAAATGTCCCTACAAATGCACCCTGGAGGACCTAAAAAACGCCACTGACGTTGCTATAAACGTGGCAACCTACTGGGCCCAAAAACTCTGAGGGAAATGGAAACCATTGATTCGAGAAGAAGAAGACAAGCAAGTACAGACGCCAGCACGTCAATTTACCCCAATCTGTCAAATTTTACCAATCGAACATTAACCTTCCAGTATTGTGATAAGGTTGAAAATCTATTAAAGGAATTTGACAGATTGTGGTAGGTTGATGTGCTGGTGTCTGTACTTAACACTTAATATTTTTTTTTTGTTTTTTTTTTTGTATTGGTTATCGAGTTAAACTAAGTAATCGTGCTATATTGTTATTTTTACCCGACGACGGCAAAGCCAAAGGAGGGTTATGATTTTGACAGGCTATGTATGTATGTACTAGCTTTTGCCCTCGGCTTCGCTCCCGTCAACTGGCTACTCTATTCTACTCTACCCTACTTTGCCCTACTCTACCCTACTCTACCCTACTCTACCTTACTCTACCCTACTCTACCCTACTCTACCCTACGCTACCCTACTCTACCCTACTCTACCCTACTCTAACCTATATTTTTCTTTCATAAGAACCTTCTCCTGACAATAACAAACAGAACTAAAAAAGAATTAGCGAAATCAGTCCAGCCGTTCATGCGTAAAGGCGTGATCAAGGGATATAGGGATTAAAAAAAAAACATGTTTGGTGTTAAATTGAACAATTAAAAAATGAAAAATGAAATTAAATTGAAAAATGAACAATTTTGGTGTTAAATTACTGTGCTTCTATACTATGTATTTAGGCAGACTCCGAAACCCGAACATAACCTAGTGACCTCATGATGATATTTTGGTATGTACAAGTGAAGCCCTTTCAAATGATACCAAACACGACGTATTTATATAATAATAATAATAATATATTATATTTTTATATAATTTAACTCAACGTTTTTTTTAACACATTACTTTTTGTCCGCTTGAGGGCGTAACTTTAAATTTGAACAATATTTTGGAAATGTACAAGTTAATCTTTAGATATTTAAAGAGGTTTTTCGCTGGTGCGAATATGACACTCTGTAGGTAAACATAATCATAAAATAAAATTAGTGTTAGTTTGAAAAACAAAAATAACTAGGTCCTGGGACGGTTTTTCAGAGCAAACTTAACCATATTAATTATAAGGACTATTGTTATTAAAGTGTTTCAGTTGGTACCTACATCGTGTGACAACGGCTGTTCTTTATGTTCTGTTAGGTATATAATCAAAGGTTCTGTCCTTGTTTTTCCAGTTACGTTGTTTATTTCAGCATCCTGAAAATCTTGTTTCATACTTTTTCAGGATCGTTTGTTTTTTGTCGTAGTCGGATTTTAGTTTTTCTAAAATCCGACTACGACAAAGTAACATTATTTGGAAACAATATGATCGAATAGAAATTATAAACTCTCTAAAAAAAAAGAATAACAATATAGCACGATATAATTTATATTTGTGGGTGTGTGGGTGGGGTGTTAGGGGTCCATTAACATCTTAGAGACCCAAGCCAACCTCATCTGCCCGCGGTGCACCCTGCTGTTCAACGAACGAGGCTCTGGCGTAACATCCACCAACCCGCATTGGACTAGCGTGGTGGAATATAGTCCAAATCCCCCTTTTAAAACCTAACTATGACCGAACAATATAACTATAGGCCCCAAGTGCCCGGGAGCTCTGGTGAACCCAGCGACAATGACGGTAGTCAACGGGTTCCCATAGCACGGGGTGCTAAGAATCACCGGGTGGGATCGATACTCCGTCATCAAAATCAAGCTACGAAAATGGACTCCGATACTAAATTAAATATTTTAACCTTTAATGTACGTACATTAATGCAAGATGAACGATTGCTTGAGTTGGAAAATGCATTAAAAGAAATAAAATGGGATGTCATAGGGTTGTCAGAAGTAAGGAGAATAGGAGAGGTCACACAAGAAAGAGAAAGCTCTATATTCTACCATTTTGGAGCCACCAGAGGCCTTTATGGAATTGGATTTTTGGTTGCTAAAAAGTGGAAGAACCACATCGTGGAGTTTCTCGGGTACTCGGAGAGGGTTGCAGTTGTCAAACTTAGTATCACAGAAAAACACTGCTCAACCATTGTTCAAGCGTACGCGCCGACGTCGTCACATGGCGATGACGAACTTGAAGACTTTTATGATGTCCTTAATAAAGCATGCGAGGAAAACCATAGCACATGGAACATCATTACTGGTGACTTCAACGCTAAGATCGGCATAAGACAAGGTTTAGATAGTCCGGAAATTCTCGGCTTACATGGTTTAGGTACCAGAAACGACCGAGGAAATGCACTCCTCCAGTTTGCATTTGGTCAAGAGCTTAAAATAATGAACAGCTTTTTCCCTAAAAAGCCGCAGCGTCGATGGACATGGATTTCGCCAGATGGAAAAGCAAAAAACGAAATTGATTTTGTACTCTCTAGCAACCATAATAATATAGTAAAAGATGTTAGCGTAATAAATAAATTTAAATATAGTTCAGACCATAGGCCAGTGCGAGCAAAAATTGTTCTTAATGTAAAATTAAATCGCAAAGCCACATTTAAAAACAGAATGAAGAAACTTAACAAGGATGTTTTAATTAGTAATATGGAAAAATACAATTTAGAGTTAAAAAATTCATTCGATAAACTGCCTATTGAAACAGATCAAGACCCTCAAAGCCAGTATCGTAACATAATAGAAAATATTTTAACAGCTACCAAAAAAATTAAATGTTCTAGAAGAAACAATAATAAACTGAGCAACAAAACTATATCATTAATAGAGAATAGAGAAACGTTGAAACATAATAGAGTAGAATATAACCAAATAGATAAGTTGGTTAAACGAAGTATAAGAAAAGACATAAGGGATTGTAATACCAATATGATAAAATTAGCTTTGCTGAATAACAAGTCGTTAAGACTGGCCAAACAGGGTATCACGAAAGGAAAGACCTGGATTTCTAACCTGAAGGATGAAAATGGAGTGAAACATAGTAGTTCTAATAAAATCATCGAAATTTCTACCAAATTTTACCAAAATCTATACCAGGATCAGGACAAACGGCTGAGACACTTCGTTTATTACTGTCCTAACTCTGTACATCCCATCAGTTCCTACGAAGTTCAGCGAGCTCTTCGCGAAATGAAATATAATAAAAGCCCGGGAACAGATGGAATAACTACAGAAGTTTTGAAGCTGGGGCGAAACGTTCTCGTGCCTCATATTACTTCCTTTTTTAACACAATTCTACATACCGGTCAAATTCCCCATGAAATGTGCCACTCAAATATTATTCTACTTCATAAGAAAGGAGACAAAGCTGACATCTCAAACTATCGACCCATAAGCCTCATTTCTCATTTGTACAAATTATTTATTAAAATAATACAGAACCGTATCTCTCCGACCCTTGATTCCCATCAACCTCCGGAACAAGCAGGATTTCGACCCCATTTCTCCACAACCGACCACCTCCACACTATTAATCAAGTTATTGAAAAATACTGTGAATTCAATAAACCGCTTTATCTGGCCTTTGTGGATTATACTAAGGCATTCGATAGTATAGAGCATAATTCAGTAATAAATGCTTTAGAATCTCAAAATGTTGAGCACACATACATTGACCTCATTGACACCATTTATCGAAGTAGTTCTGCAAACATCAAGTTGCACATTTCTGGTCCAAATTTTAGAGTAGAAAAAGGAGTTAAACAAGGCGATCCACTCTCACCCAAGCTGTTCACAAGCGCACTACAGGAGGTTTTTAACAACTTGCCTGATTCATGGCAGTCACGAGGTATAAACGTTGGTGGCCACCAGCTAACGAACCTCCGCTTTGCTGACGACATTGTGCTATTCTCCACATCACCTTCAGAACTTGAAGCAATGCTCCAGGATCTGAGCACGGCAAGTCTTGAGGTTGGACTCACAATGAACAGATCTAAGACCCAGATCATGACCAACAGCACGAAACGTAGGGTCGAGGTAGACGGGCAAGAGTTGCAATATGTCGATGAGTATACGTACTTAGGCCAGATAATATCGTTTAAAAACAGGCAAGACATGGAAGTCGAAAGACGAATCCAAAACGCTTGGAAGACTTTCTGGACCTTTAAAGAGCACATGAAGGGTAACCTTCCGATAACACTTAAACGAAAACTCATCGATATGTGTATCCTGCCCGTCCTAACTTACGGTGCTCAAAGTTGGTCACTTACTGAACAACAAAAATCAAAACTCAAGATTTGCCAAAGGGCAATGGAGCGCTGCATAATAGGTGTCAAGCGAATAGATCGCGTTAGAAACACCACGCTGCGCTCCATAACCCAAATAGCGGATGTCGGAGAAAAAACGGCTAGGCTGAAGTGGGAGTGGGCTGGCCACGTCGCCCGAATGCACCCGGACAGATGGGCGAAGATTGTCACTCACTGGACGCCTGAGGGAGGTCGACGCCGTCGAGGTCGACCACGACGAAGGTGGTGTGACGATCTGGTCATGTTTGCGGGGCAAAATTGGCCAGAGATTGCCCTAGACAGGGAAGTTTGGAAGGAGAAAGGGGAGGCCTTTGCCCAGCAGTGGGACACACAATAGGCAAAAAAAAAAATAATATCTAATAATAATTTATATAGACATATGGAACGGATAAAACAACCGACTTCAATTAAAAACACAAAAAAGTACAAAATAACTTTAATTTCCGATGTCGGTGTTTCTGTAGTTTCTCCGAAATCCTCGTCACACCAGTTGAATCATCATGGTTGTTGACTTTGAATACGCAGTAACCGATTTTCGGGTCTAAATGGAAGTGGGGGCTACGTGTAACCATAGCAACGGGTTTTGAGAGCAGTGGTGATGAAATAAATTACACAAAGTAACACGCCTGGCGGGGTTTAAACTTGAAACCTACAATTCGTAAGTCGGGTCCGTCCGATACCCAGTGTTGCCGCTTAGGAAAAAATAAACTCACCAAACATTTACTAAAATGTCACTAGATTGGGTAAAAAAATTAAAACAAAAAGTCACTAGAAGTCACTAAATGTTAATACTGATTATATTAATAATTAAAAACCAATGTGAAAAATCCATGGAAAAATTATTTCACCTTTCAATTTGAATTGATCAAAAACTCTGAGTTTAAAAATCAATAAGTTGAATTAAATCCTCATTTATACTATATTATCGTCGTCCGCCGTACTATGCAAAATATAAGTTGTTTGCTGATTAAAAATCTATATCTCCTTTGTTTTTAAAGATAAAGAGTTGAAATTTTGCGGTGATACTTTTAAATAAGTATATATATCATATGCACTAGGGTATGCTCGCGGTTTTACTTGCGTTTTAATTTGCGATGATGTCAAAAAAACCGTACGTATGTTATTTTAAATCAACTTCAATTTGGTTTTTGTCTTTTTTTAATAGCCTAATATCAAATACGATGTAAACACAACAAAATAAACTTAAAAAACGAAATAGACAATATTTACAATTAAACTTATTAATAATGAGATCAGTCTAAAAAAAATATTAAAAACAAAATAACTGAATTGGTTAATTCAAGTGCATTTCTGAACACTAAGTTTATGTAAAAGGTTTAATTATAAATAAATACATGTAGGTAGGCAAGTTTCACACCTGAACAACCTCAGGATCCCTGATTAGTTGAATCACTTTCAAGAGTTGCAGAGTACCTATCTTCTTCTGGTTCCTTGACATTATTTTTAAATGACTCGTGAATACTTGTAATGTATGGATCCGATGTATATAGTAATATATAAAATACATACATTTGTTGCCGATCTTAAACATTTTCGCGTATAATGTGGTCTAAAATTTTTGTAGCCTTTATTGGGCGTCTTTCGATAGTAGTATCTGTGTGCAGCTAACTAGTACTGGTTTCAAGAAATTGAACTGTAAAACTTGTGCAATAACAATAAAAAATTCTTGTGAAAATCACTTACTACCGCCGCCGGTAAGTTATTTTTGTAATACGATAATTTCAGGTAAAAATTTTGATAAATCTGAATTTATTTTTTATTTTTCTGAACATTTGCATATAGAAAACAATCAAATAATGTCTAGAGGAGTTAAAAGAACTCATTAAAAACGTAATCATTATTTTGTATAACACATAAAAACGTTCTATAGGAATTGTGGTACAATGTGTTATATGGCCAACGTTTTTTATATCAAAATCGAATAAGGATGCTGTGAACCATGTAACATTCTTGCACGGAGTTAGTACATTCTTGATAACGACTAGAAGATATGCAAACCTGTAAAATATTACTACTAAAACTATATACAATAGTCATCTACTTATTTTTCGTGAAAATTTTAGAACTTTTTAACACAAAATGCTTCATAAGACCAAAAGGTGCAAATATGCGCAAAATTTTCTTCTTGCATATGTCAGATAGGTAACCTTAGCTATCTACTAAAAGTCTCGTTGAAATTGAAACAATTTTATTTTTTTTCTAGCATTTTACGTAAACAATTATGACAGTTACCTTTTATCATTAATTATAAAATTAATTGCAGTTTCATAATCTACATAAAATATCCTTTCTAAATACACCGTTAAATTTTGGTCGTTTTAATCCCGCGGAGGGTCGATTCGGTACATGAAATACTATCGAATTGTAAAGTTTTATTTTTTATTTATTTATCTTTAAGTCAGGCAGATTACCCATGAAATTGTTAGTATTACTTAACCTATGTTAGTATAATCGACGACAAACTTAATTAATTTCGTCAACTTCCGGACACACCAGGCAACAGTAGGTACATACCTACATTGCACGTAGGTAGGCCCCATCAGGGGTTTTTTTTAAACTCGAATTTACGCATGTACAAAATTAATTTCTTCAAGTAAACTTAAGCTGAGTGTGGCCAATGAACTGTAGGTAGTTAGTACGCAACGACCGACAACTACCTACAATATCATTGACTCGTTTACTTAAAGAAATTAATTTCGTATATTAATTTGAGTTAATGAAATGATAAAAAACAAATTGCATTTTTTGGTATGATCCTCTAAGAAAAAAATAAGTCAATAAAATATACAATTTACTACATTTCAAAAAAGTATTTTCCAGTATTTTCAATCAGCTCTTGTTCTACGATAATCCATTGTGCGGCGTGGTGGAAGTAGACGGTTACTCAGTATGTATTTGCAGTGGAAGTTGAAGCTCGCGGTTGCATTAAGAAAGTAGATGGCGCTGTTTTCTTATTTAAGTCCCAAAATTTTACTGTATCGTCTTTTGCAGTTACGTCCCGTTTAACAAAATTAATATTAGCTTATTGCTACAGTACGTTTTCGTTAATTAGGGAAATACCCGGTTATTTTTATTTTATTTATTTATTATCCTGTTCTGTCCCACTCCTGGGCAAAGACCTCCCTCCACGCATTCCATTTTTCGCGGGCCCGCGCTTCTTTGGAGGAATCCGTATAGCCATCTCCTTCGCGGTCTGCCACGACCCCGTCGCACTGCCTCAGGGCGCCAACTTTGTACTATTTTGACCCACAGTTTGTCGGGCATGCGGCAAACGTATCCTGCTTAGTCCCATTTCAGTTGGGCAGCCTTTTAAGCCACATCAGCTATTTTGGTTTTGGAGCGCAGCGTAGTGTTTCGAACTCGATCCGTTAATTTAACACCAAGTATACTGCGCTCCATTGCCCGTTGGCAAACCTTGAGTTTGGACTTTTAATAATTTCATTAATACCCGGTCAGTCAAATGAAAATTCCGTGTACTTATTAACGAAGCAACTTTCTAACTAATTAAGAATAGATAATATTATAGATTGTATCAAGAAGTTGATTAATAATAAAGTAACTGCTGTGTAGATCGTAGAAAAGTCATTAGAAGTCACAATTTTTTTTTTGTCACTAAATCATAAAAAGTAAAAACTCACCAGATCTAGTGATAAAGTCACCAAAACGGCAACACTGCCGATACCACTCGGCCACCACTGCTCTAGCTAAGCTGCTGAAGCTAGCATACATTGTTTTATTAGAGAGTTTCTATGCCTAGGTAACTTCCAGCGTCAGATCAGCTCGATGGTATCTTATAGCCAGAGTGTATTTCATAACAATTCTAATAAGTTTATTACATCGTTTTATTACAAAGCTCCCGTGCTTAAACAGCTCGACTCTTCCTTCAGTCAGTCTCGACTGTTTATACGTGTGTATAAAGAAAGCAATTTTAGATGTTACAACAGTTTTGATATGAACCAATGAGGAGTTTCGTTCCATATCTTCGAAGTTTGTCATCAGATCGTAACAATATTTCTATGAGACCAATTAGGAAGTATCTACCTATAATCTTTCAATGAAAGCAAAAATTTTCTAAATCAGCCCACTACTGATTGGAAAACTGGTGAATATAATACATTAAAAAAAATCGGTTAAAAAGACGATAAATAGTAGTGTGTTGTTACAGGGGTGCGTGGAGCGAAGGGGCGATTTTGGCGAGGGGTGTGACGGGGCGGGCGACATGTGCGCCGCCACGCTGTTGCTGCTGGCCGCGCTGCCCGCGCTTGCAGGTACATGCCACTCGCCACCACACCAGACACGACACTCCACAGTCACGGTGGCAGCTGCTAGCTCAGCTACCACAGCCCGGCAACCAACTGCTGTATACTTTGATTAGGTATGGCGAGGGCGCTTGATATTATTTGACGTTGCGGTGAACAGCGATTCTGTCTCGTGAATGATTTTGGTTTGTCGCAAACAGGAACTGAGCCTTCAACGTCATTAGAGTCCGATATGAATACAGGTCATGATGTAGGTTTAAACACAAGAAATTCACATTATGTTCACAACAGTGTTGATGCGTCGTAGATCGTCTTGGTTGCGCGGAGAGTTGCACGAACGCGTAAGATGTTGCGTTACCCGTTGCGCTGGTTCGATAGTCTCGATACGAAAATAACATACATCCTTAACAACATTATGATTTGGCAAACATCCATAAGTTTAAACGTTCGGGTAGGAAGCTCACAACATTATCTAGTGGAGATGGTGGAGCAGAGCGCAGGAGTGGGGTGCGGGGCGGGTGCGGGAACGCCATGACGCCGCGGACGGCATCGCACTGTGACGCGAGGACCTGGCGATGGCGACTTGGCGCTCGGCGCCACACCTACTAGTACACTGCGCACTCTTATTATTTTAACCTATTGCCTAAGATGCTGGATGGTAAAAGTATGTTGCGATATTTCAAGTTAATTTACAAAGTACCTATAAGTAGACTTTCCAAATCCTATCTCATTAGTGTGAAGATCAAAATAAAATAAAATCACGAAATCGAAATACGAATTATAGTTGTAATCCTGTGAAATCTAACTTCTGCCGTCCTTCACTACTACCACTGTAGATTGAAACCCGTCGAGCCACTGGCCTACAACTCGGAGGAGATGGCTTTGTTGGTCTCTCTTTTTGTGGAAACTTCACGTCTAGATTCTAATGATGCACGGCCCCCTGCTTCTCCTGATGGATGCGAGATGAGAATGTCGAATTACGGGTGCTACGTAATCTTGACGTGAACAAAGCCCGTGATCTCAACGCGCGACGGGATATCGGCAATTACTTAAAAAGTCTCTCAAAATCTAAATTAGTTAAAAAGATCTTAAGAAGAGAGCCTTCAACTATGCTGCTAAGTCCTACAAAAAGGCATTAAGGAAGGCTCGCTTCGACCGCATTAACCATTTTGGTGCAAAGCCCTCTGCGCAGCCGTCTGGTAGCAGAGCGTTCTGGTCCCCTGCCAAGTCGGCCGAGGCGAACTTTTGTGGGCCCACATTGCCTCCGCTGATAAGACCTGATGGAACACTGGCTCACACGGTGAGAGAGAAAGCAAGTCTTTTTGCATCTCTTTTCGCCCATAATTCGTGTCTCGATAATCGCAGTGCTACTCCATCGACTCTACCTCACTGCGACACTTCGATGCCCGAGGTTCGTATAAGGCACAGAGAGGTTCTGAGAGCGCTGTGTCGTCTAGACGTGAATAAAGCGAGTGGAACAGATGGTATACCAGCGATTGTTCTCAAGGCTAGTGCGCGCGAGTTGTCTCCTGTATTGACACGCTTGTATCGCCTCTCATTTAAGACTGGGATAGTGCCCAAGTCCTGGAAGCTTGCCAACGTGTAACCTGTGCCTAAAAAGGGCAGTCGTACCGATCCTGCCAACCATCGACCGATTTCGAAAACGTCCGTACTGTGCAAGATTATGGAGCGTGTATTGAACTCGCGCTTCATGGCATACCTGGAAGGTAACGATCTCCTCAGTGCCCGACAGTATGGATTTCGCCGCAATCGGTCTACTGGGGACCTATTAGTTTATGCCACCTACTTGTGGGGCGAGGCCCTCGAGAAGAATGGGGAAGCAATTGCCGTGTCCTTAGACGTCTCGAAGGCTTTCGATATGGCAGGTTAGCCTTTTGAGTAAGCTTCCAACGTACGGCATTTCCCCCTGGTCTGATTAACTGGGTAAAAGATTTCCTGAGTGAACGCTTTCTCCGAGTTGTTGTTGATGGATGCTCATCAGAGCCCATGATGACTAATGCCAAAGTTCCTCAGGGGTCTGTTCTCTCTGCAACTCTCTTCCTGCTGCATATCAACGATCTGCTGATGCCCGATATCTATGGGTATGCAGATAATAGCACAGTTGTAGAGAGATACCTGCCAAGTGGTCGGGCTAGTAAGGAGATAATTCGGTCCGAAAGAGAGGCTATGGTAGAGCGTACGAATGTCTTACTTCAGGCAGTCCCCAAGTGGGGTGAAGCCAATCTTGTGTCAATGTTTGTGTGATGAGCACGATCATTTGTTCTGTGTCTGGGTGTTATTTATCTATAATATGTATATATTTAGAAATATATAAGTATGTTTATCAGCTGTCTGGTACCCATAACACAAGCTCTGCTTAGCTTGGGACTAGACGGTGTTGTGTGATAGTTGTGGAATATTATTATTATTCTCTTTATTAAATCAATTCACATATTAATTATATTTTTAAATATTTCTTTAAAAAAAAACACATTAAAAAAAACATTTAAAAATATAAAAAATAGTGTCCCACCGGTATCGGGAACAGGGTCCAAGCTACCGGCGGTTATTATTATTATTAATCTGATGGGATTCAACGCCGCCAAAACACAAGCATGTCTGTTCACCGCTAAAAGGAGCTCGTTCACCTTGGCATCTACTTTTCAAAATTTATCCGTGGAGTGCACCGACCGCTTTCAGCTCTTGGGAGTTGAAATTTCCTCAGGGCTTAATTTTGGGCGGTTTATCGAGTCCAAAGCCAAGTTAGCTGCTAAGAAACTTGGCGTCATGCAAAGGTCCGGCGGTACTTCACACCGGGACAGCTTTAATTGTTATACAAAGCACAGGTCCGATTATGTGTGGAGTACTGCTGCCACATATGGGATGCTGCTGCAAAATGCCACCTAGCAGCTTTGGACTCGGTGGAAAGGCGTGCGAAGAGGCTAATTGGTGACCGAGATTTGGTTAAGTCCAATTGTCAAAGCCTTGAGCACAGGCGTAAGGTAGCCAGCCTTTCGGTATTTTATAGGATGCATTTTGGAGAGTGTGCGCGGGAATTGCATGACTTGATTCCGCCATCTCAATACCTACTACTACCCGACGTACGGCGAGTATCCACCCTTACGTTGTTGAAACATCTACGGTCTGGACTAGGCATTTCGCTTCGTCGTTCATACCACGTACGTCGAGGAACTGGAACAATTTGCTTGCTGCGGTCTTCCCATCCGATTATAATTTGGGGTCTTCAAGGCTAGAGTGAATAGGCTCTTAATAAACTAGTACGACTCACCATCAACAATTGCATCACTGCTTACATCAGGTGGGATTGCAGTCAATCACTAGTTTATAACAAAAAAAAAGTACTTATGCGCATGAACTGTCTCCCACATTTTTTTTCCTTTCATTTGAGGCTAGAAAAGTACCCATTACTAGGATTACTTCCGAGTAATCGTTACTTTTCTAACGTGCAATCCGTGCCTAAGAAGGGTAGTCGCTAGACCCGGCTAACTACCGATCTATCTCGGTAACGTCCATCCTCTGTAAGAGTATCGAACGAGTAATCAAAAGTAAGTTCCTGGCATACCTAGAAGCTAACAACTTTCTCAGTTATCAACTTATCATCAATACGGTTTTCGCCGAAATCCGTCAATTGGGGATCTTCTAACGTATGCCATCTTTATCCGAAGTGAGGTTATCAAGAGGCAAGGGGAAGCCTGTGCCATCTGCTACGTCATCTCGAAGGCTTTTTACAAGCTCGGGTACTAAAGCCTTATCGGTAAGCTTCCTTTTTTCGGTCTACCCGCTGGTTTGTGTGCTAGGATTGCAGACTTCCTGAGTGACCAGCATGTGACCGGACGATCAGTTGGCCATCCAAGTGTTCATCGATACCTGATCGTTCGGTCAATTGGCTATTAATGCCGTTGTCTGCGGTCGGTGCACTCGACATTGTTCATGCTGCATATAAATGACTTAGTTAAGCCCGATACCTTTGAATATGCGGACGATAGCACTGTTGCTGAGACTTACGTGTCCAGCACGCAAGTTAGTGGGTGACAGGTCCAGTATCTTCGAGAGGCTATGTTTGAACGCTTGAACTCGTCCTTGCAGGTCGTCTCTGAATGAAGTGTTGCCATTGTTGCCAATTTGGTCAAGTTCAATGCAACTAAAACCCAGGCCCAGGGTAACCCAGTCTTTTCCGCTAAAAGCAGTCAATTCCGCCCTGTTCCATCTTTCTAAGGCGTGACCGTACCAATATCAGACCATCTTGATCTTGGTATCACGCTAACATCTACTCTCAATTTCAAGCATTATATCAAGGCAAAGGCTCTGCTAGCTGCCAAAAAGTTGGGAACCCTAGCAAATGTACTAACCTTCTACAACCACCCCCAGTACGTTAGAACAGCTGATCAAACTTTATCAAGCACAAGTTCGAGCGTGGATGGAGTACTGCTCTCATCTTTGGAATGGATCTGCCAGATAACAGCTTAATGCAATTTGATTCAATTGAGAAACGAACCAATACGATCATTGGTAATGATCACAGAATGATACACTCGTCGAGTCAAAGCTTTGAAATCATGAGCACTGAAACTGAGTTGCTAGCCTAGGTTGTCTAATGGTTGGATATTCGTGAAAGTGCATCGGAATTGCATAACTTAATTCCGCCAATCCCGTTCCATCATGGAACAACAAGAAGAACGGCGATGCGTCATATACTCGGTGGACACCATACACATGGTGTCCACCGATTATCACCCCACCCATATGTACTATTACTTATTCTGTGCCCATATGCACAAAAAGTTTTGGGAACACGTTCATTGTACCTACGTATAGCTAAGGAGTGGAATTCCTTACCAGAATTTAGTGTTTCCTGAGGTAACAACCTGAGGATCTTTACATCAAGATTTAATGATGTTCCTTCTAGACAAGCGTGCTCCACCGACGAACGGTAAGATAGTGGTCAAGCCCGAGTTTATTAATAGTAATAAAACATACCTGACCTCCCTTATCGTATCTACAGGCTGGATTTTTGAGACAACTTAGGTAAGAGTTCTTTATTTTATTTGGAAAACAAACAATCGTACATTATAATATAACTTCTAAATACACAGTATACCTACTATTAGTGAATGTACAATCCACTACGTTTCGACATGTTACTAATTAATAATATAATAGATAGAGTTTGGTACTTTCACCATAAAATCAATAATAAAAGAACAACAAAACATTTTTTTCCGCTAACGTGAAGAAATCAAACTTAAAATGAAATAGTTAAACCTAGTTAAGTAACAGACAATAATTAAAAAATTTCAGGAAGGCGCTTAGTAATCTTTTTTTTTAAATTTATTTTTTGGTAGCCCAAAAACATCGACATCATTAAAATTATTATTATAAACCTGAACCAATCTCTGGAGCGGCTTCTTTTTCCTGTACTTGTACGGCGAACAGTGGATAAGAGCGTGCCTCACGTCTCGTTACTATTCTGGGTACAATATTATATTTTGAATACCGTAATTAGAGACACAATAGAAAGACAATAGGTGTGCGGACACCGGTGTCCTCATGGGGATTAATGAATTAATAACCTAAAATCTCACAAAAGCGATTGTCCAAAAAAAATTGTCTCCCTTACAGTATTGATGTCAATATTACAAGATGTCAAAATATTAGGTTAATATGTCCAAATTGCAAAATAAATGTCAAGATAATAATAAAAATGTCAAAATTACTAAAATATCAATATAGCTGTCAAAATTACAATATAAATGTCAAAATTACAATATAAATGTCAAAATTACAATACAAATGTCATAATTGCAATATAAATGTCAAAATTACAATACAAATGTCATAATTGCAATATAAATGTCATAATTACAATATAAATGTCAAAAATACAATAAATGTCAAAATTACAATAAATGTCAAAATTACAATAAATGTCAAAATTACAATAAATGTCAAAATTACAATATAAATGTCAAAATGACAGAATTCACATCAAAATTATAAGATAATGTCAAAAATAAAAATAAAAAAACGTCAAAATCACAACCACAAGCATTAATTCGAAAAAATTCGGAGACACTATAATTTATGCTTTTTGCAAAAGGAACGCTTTCAACTGATGCTTGAACGCACTACTATCCAACTCTTTTCATCGTTTAGGCAATGTGTTAAATATCGTAGGAGCCATGCAAACGATGCTCTTGCGCATGAGGGCCGATTTTGCTGGATAAATGCGAAGAATAGTCAGATCTCTTCTTTTCCGCGGTACGGCGTCTTCTAGACGTTGAAACAGTTTTGGGTTTGTTTTAACAAACATTACAAGAATGTACATACAGAGAAGAGTTAATATTTTGTACTTTTTAAAATATGGTTTACATGTATCAACCGTTTTTAAACCCAACATTGATCTAATGCATCTCTTTTGGGCCTTGAATGCTGTGTTAGAGTCGGTCGAATTTCCTCAAAATAATATAATGCTGTATCTTAGGTGAGAAGCAGCTATGCTATGGTAGGCTGTAATCAAGGTATTTACATTCACAACTGCAGCTAGAACATGCAATGCAAATGCAGTGCTACAATTTTTTTTTCAAAGGTATTCTATTTGCGATTTCCATAGTTTTATTAACAATATTTATGTCCATTTTTCCTATAATCAAACGTTGGCTAAAATGTATTATTTTAGTTTTATCTAAATTAGTTTTTGAATTATTGTTATTTAGCCATTTTATTATTGATGTCAAAGTATTGTGAATGTCAAGTTTATATTTTATCATGTCACTGTTAGTACTAGAAATTGTCACCGTGCTATCATCTGCAAATAAAGTCATAGGATGTGAAATTGATTTAGGTAAGTCATTGATGTATAGTGTAAATAGTGGAGGTCCCAATACACTTCCTTGTGGAACACCAAACGGAATGAGGCGTTCCTCTGATAAGTAAATCTCTTCCTTTTTAGTGTTCGTGTTAATTCTAGTGATTTTCGTCTTTTGTTTCCTATTGTTTACATAAGATTTAAATAAATTTAGGACGTTACCTCTAATACCAAATGCATCAAGTTTTTTAATCAAAATGTCATGATTTACGTAGTCAAATGCTTGAGTCATGTCGCAGAATGTAGCACATATAGGTGCTTTTTATCTATTTTCGTCAATACAGTATATAAAACGACATAAATCGCCATATTAATAGTCTTGTTTTCGCGAAATCCCTTTTGCTCATTACATATTATATCATTTTTATCTAAGCAGCCATTTAATTCCTTTTGTATGAATTTCTCAAATATTTTAGAGAAGATAGAAATTAGAGAAATAGGCCCGTAATAATTCATAAGTTCTCTATCTTCTTTTTTAAATAATGGTTTAACGATAGCTATCTTTAGAGCGTCCGGAAACCTGCCAGCCATAATACTGAGATTTATCATGTGAGACAAATGGTAAATGGTAAATATTTCAGTTACTACGGCTTTTATTATTTTAGTTGAGATGCCATCGTAGCCCATACTATTTGAGTTTTTTAAACCCATAATAATTTTATATGCCTGCTGTGGTTTACAGGGTGCCATAAATGAGATTTTGTTGTTTAACATAGGTGATGCAGTTCTATTACCAGACTGTATTGGTTGTATTTTGTTAAAGCTATGCTTGCTATGTTCTGGTGCATTACATAGAGATATTTAGTCACGAAAAAGTTCACCATCTGATTGATTATTATTGATACTATTTTCACTGTACTCAGTCGATATCATTTGGTTATTATATTTTATGTCATCAATTAAACTTATTATGTCCTTAAAAATTTTATTGCTGTCAATTAGATATGCGTATTCGTGGGTCAATATGTCCAGAAAAAGTAAATTATTAAAGGTCACCGTTCTGGAATTGTATAAATTGGTGTAATTCTCGCATTTATATGTTGGAGCGCATAATATAATATAAAGTACGCCAAAATACTATATTTTCAACATTTAAACGATGCGGTAGCGTGTACCCGAATGTATAATCTTACTGTGTTTTGAACTTGTTAATGTCAAACGAATGTATGGTCATTGGTCTACTATGTTTATGTTACGAGTATTTGATTTTGGTAATTATTTTCGATTAAGTATTGTTTTCTTTATGAAGTTCTAAATAAATTAGTTAGAGAAAATAGTAGCGGTAGCGAAAGTGGGTCGCTATCACCGATAGTCAAAATGAAAAATAAAAAAAAAGACTTAAAAAAATATAAACCTTTAACAAAAATATAGTTTTTGATTTATATGAATTTGTCGTAAAGCATGATACTTTTATTTTTTAGTTTACACAGTTAAAAAATGCAAGAAGTGCAAACAAATATAGTTAAAAAACAAACCTAAATAACAAATAATATTTTTTGCTTTTTCCATAAAATAAAAGTACTATATTTTTTTGAAGCGTACTATATTTTTTTATAGCTTAGTTTGAAAAGTACTGTATTTCGTCGAAGAAATGTTGGCAACCCTAGTCATGGATCGATCGATTTCGAGCCTCCAATAGGAGGCGTCTGGATCCGCCAAGTTGGGCAGGAGTCGCTTGAGAGCAGCCGCAGTCCGGTTTAGTTTGTGAGTCAGACGTGGGAAGTACTCCTCAAAATTCCACCAGCTGTCAAGGATGAGCCCCAGGTACATCATCGGTATAAACTGCTCCTACCATTAATTGGGAACCCGGTGGTGGTGCCTTCCGAGGGCCATGAAAACACATGGCCTCGGACTTGTGCAGTGTCACCTCGAGTCATAACTGCTGGATCCTGTTAATGACTATCGCAACCCAGCGTGTTACTAGTTCGACCGCCGCCTGGTACGACTCTCCCTGCGGTAGGACCAGCGTGTCGCCGCGCAGCATGTAGTCGTACCCGATGTTCCACAAGGGTGGGTCTAGTGCCGATCCCTGCGGAACAACGCACGACATCTCTCGGCGTTTGTACTCTCCTTGATGAACGGGGTAGATAATGAACCTGTCTGACAGGTAGACCTCGATCACACGACAGAGGTAGTCAGGCACCCGGTGTTACCGGAGGGTTCTCCCAATGCTACTCCAGGGCAGGGAATTGCAGGCGTTGGAAATATCCAAGGAAACTGCCACGACACACCTGCCCTGGGACATCGCATCCCCCGTAGTGAGGGCTCGTGCATTAGGGTTGACACCCTCTCGATATCAGGCCGGTATTCGTCCCAGTGATGAATGCAATTTCAATTTTGGAGTCCAACATTATTCCACCCCAAAACCTGCACGATCCACCTCGTTTATGATTTTCAATAGAAAAATCAGTAAGTATCTAACATAATCGCCCCTGCCTTATAATTTGGTATTTTAAGATGGGGGCAATTTCATTGATCTCAAGTGTATATTGTAAATAGTTTATTATACAGTGTGTGACGTACGGAGAGACGGGCGTGCTGCTATCGAATATGGGAAATACTTCAACCGAAGCATTCATCTGGAAAATCCGATCCCGCATTACGATATTCGTTTTCGGATTTTAAAGTATTTGAAGAGTGTTAGACATGTTGTGTTATGCTAAATACATTAGCAGTGGGCTGGGCTGCTGGGCGCGAGGCGGCAGTATTCCGGCCGCATGTGTGCATTCCGTGGAGTTGAGTCACAAGCACGCGGCACACATGCGCCAGCTACTGGCTGGCGTCAGCGCGAGGAGCACTGCTCACACAGTCTTTAACTTATTTGAAAATAACAGAGTAAAAGATAAACATAAACACGCTTGTTCATTATGTATTGGATAATGAACTTTTTAAGGTAGAGCAAGAGTGCCTAACTTTTACTGGCTATAACCCGCCTATCTCATTAAATTGCCTTTTAGGTTCAAGGACCATGGTATCATTTTCAGCAATTCCTCGTACGCCAATGGGGCATCGGCCCTAACTGGACCCCTGCGGTTTTGCCGACATTCCGAGGCGCGTGACAAACACTACGCGCTGTCGACGACTCTGGCTCAGTCCTTACCGTATGGCTGGACGGCGAGCCGCCTATAATATTGCATGCCGTCCGCAAGCCCGCGCCTACGGTGGCAGAAGGAGGCGACTCTGTCTTTTTCCCTCTTCTTTCGTTCAAGCACGAGTAGACCATGTCCTGAAATGGCACATATAATACTTTTTGTCTTGGCAGTATGTTCCTTTGCGTCAATTTTCTACTTTCACGCTGGCGAAGTCGCTGGCAAGAGCTTTTTTTATAATGTTTATATAGGGTGACTGGTAATTAGATAACGATACTTGCACCCTATATAGGCTCGCGTTGGAACACTATCTCACCTGATGGTAAAAGATGATGTGGCCGACGATGGAGCACGTATCAAATAAGATATAAGGGTCCACACACACTGAGGCAAAGTTGAAACTTCGCGACGCTTCACGTTTTTCGCATAGGTATAGCATATTCATCTCTATTTTTCCATTAAAAGGTACACGCGAAGATATGCGTTACTTATCGCATATTCGCACCCAATGACGGGTTAGCTAGCAAAAGGGTTACCTATCATAAGTTCGAAAAATTTTTGACCGAATTCCATTTCATATGAAATAGTTCAACTATTATCGTTATTTTTCTTTAATTCATCGAAATCACGTCTGCCACTGTATTAGTTGATATGTGTTTTCATTCAGAGCAGTGGTAGCCGAGAGAGCAGTGGTGGTCAAGTGGTAACGGCCTTGACTTACGAGTTGTAGGTCGCGGGATCAAACCCAGCCAGGCGCATTACTTTTTGTAATTAATGTAATTTATTTCATCACCACTACTCTCAAAACGGTGAAGGAACATCGTGAGGAAACCGGCGTGTCCTAGAACCAAAAATTCAAAGACATGTGACATCCATCAACTCGCACTGGGCCCGCGTGGTAGATTACGGCCCATTCCCTCTCCTAGAGAGCAGGCCTGTGTCTCAGCAGTGGGAACATAAACAGCTCGGCAGCACCAGTATCGGATGTCATATTGATGGAGTATGCATTAACAATATCAGTTACGCTAATGGTATGGTGTTGCTGAGCCCATCAGTTGGTGCTCTGAGGCAGTTGATTGCTGTTTGCGAGGTCTATGCAGTGGATCATGGGCTCAAATATAACGTCACAAAAAGTGAAGTAATGGTTTTCAAAGCACAATGGTTTCCACACAACTGTTCCGTATGTCACACTGTGTGGCAAACCTTTGCTAATTTATTCTCGGGGTGTTTGCCGATCGCTGGGACTCTCCGATGGTACTCCGATCTCTGTAGGTACCTACAGAGGTGGTTACAGCTCCACACTGAATTTTAACGGTTTTTTATTTATTTTAGATCAATTTAATTCCATGTAATTCAATTCAATTCAAATTTAATCAATTTATTTATAATTTTGTATTTATAATTATGTACCTTATACTTTTTTTTTTTTTTTTTAACGTAGGTAAAATCATCCAATGACAAATCCCGCCCTTGGATGGGGCGGGAAATAGTGTCAGACTTTTACTGACTAAAAACCTACCTTTCCATTCCTTGCCTTTACCCTGGGGCCTTTGGTGACAGTCTCACATAACCTTTGGCCCCAGTAGGCTTCGGCCCTGCTGGACCCCTACAGTTTGCTGACAACTCCTTGAGGCGCGCGGGAACAGTGCGCGCCGTAGACGACCTGAGCTCGGACCGGTCTGTTACCGGACGGACGGACAGCGAGCTACCCATTGCCCACCGTCCGCGAGCCCGCGCCTACGGTGGCCGGAAATTGGGATCGGAAACCCGGCGGCGGCGGCGGCGTGTGCGCCTTTGCCTAATGCGGTCGGCCTCCTCCTTTACTAGCATCACTGCTTCGCAAAAGGAGGCGACCGCCTGCCACTCCTCCTCGCTCCGGAGCATGGCTTGAACCAAGCCCCGGCGCGAGAGATCGCCGCCGATCGCCCCCACGAGGACACGGCGATGCTCTTCCCAAGCGGGGCACACCTCGACTGTGTGCTCCACCGTGTCCACCGGGCGGTCCGCACAGTGGCGACACCCGGGCGTCGTCTCCGCACGAATCTTGTACAGGTACGGACCGAACTTGCCGTGTTCGGTCAGCACCTGCGCCAAACGGAAGGTGACGACGCCGTGGGGCCTTTCCAGCCACGCCTCAAAGAGGGGCCTTACCGCCTCGATCGTGGCGTGCCCAGCACGGGGTTGCGACAGTCGCTCTCGCCATTTCACCATGAGATCCCGCCGGAGCTCTGTCCGCCATGCCGCGACTTGTCGCGGCAGCGGAGTTTCGCCCCGACGTTGCATCTCCACGCGTAAGTCATGCATGTGTGCAAGGACTGTTGCCTCCAAATCCCATGGTGGTAGGCCAGCAAGGAGGCTCGCCGCTTCACAGGACACCGTACGGTAGCCGCGGATCATCCGGATGGCCATGACCCTCTGGCAGGCGGTTAGCCGGGCCGCCACTCGCTTTCGTAGCGATGGCGCCCACACCGGCGCACCGTAAAGGGCCATGGACCGAACGATGCCTACGTAGAGCCTCCGGCAGGAGGCGTCTGGACCCCCTAAGTTCGGCAGGAGCCGCTTGAGCGCAGCCCCAGTCGCATTCAACCTGGGAGCCAGACGTCGGAAGTGCTCCTTGAAGTTCCACCGGCTGTCGAGGACGAGTCCCAGGTACTTCATCGTCGACCCGACGCCGATGTGAACTCCTCCTACCGTTTATTGGGAGCCCGGAGGTGGCGCGCTCCGAGGGCCGTGAAAACACATGGCCTCGGACTTGTGCAATGCCACCTCGAGTCCCAACTGCTGTATCCTCTCCACGACTGTCGCAACCCCGCGCGTCGCTAGTTCGACCGCCGCCTGGTACGACCGTCCCCGCGCCAGGACCAGCGTGTCGTCTGCGTAACAGACCACGCTGACCCCGTCGGGGAGGTCGGCGCGCAGCACGTAGTCGTACCCGATGTTCCACAAGGGCTAGGACCGCCCTTGCGTACCGATCCCTGCGGAACACCGCACGACATCTCTCGCCGTTTCAACTCCCCCTGATGACCGGGGTAGATGATGAACCTGTCCGACAGGTAGGCCTCGATCACCCGACAGAGGTAGTCGGGCACCCGGTGGTACCGGAGTGCCCTACCAATGCAACTCCAGGGCAGGGAGTTGAAGGCGTTGGCGATGTCCAGAGACACCGCCAAGACACACCTGCCCCGGGACACCGCATCCCCCGTCGTGAGGGCTCGCACGCGCATGATGATGTACCTTATACTAACATTAAATTTTAAGAGAATTGTGACTATTAATACTATGGACGTTCGTCTGAAATAAAATTTAATTATTATTATTATCTCTTTATTCTACTTACAAAAACTTATCAATTACATTTTTAAATATTTCTTAATAAAAAAGAACAATAAAAAAAAGACATTTAAAAATATAAAAGCCCACCGGCATCGGGAACAGGGTCCAAGCTACCCGCGGTCAGGGCTTCAGAAAGAGGAACCTCCTGACTATACGAGCCGTGTCCAGAAGTACTACTTTCTGAATCAAGCCCTTGATCCAGCTGCCTAACGAGAGCGTCCTAAGGTGTTGGTCGAGGCTTTTGGCTATTAAGCCATTACCCGACACGACTATCGGTACAATGATCGCCGAATCCACTTCCCACATGTCGACAACCTCGCGAGCCAAGTCATTATACTTGATTTGTTTATCTTTTCGGCTTTCACGAGGTTCTCTTCATGCGGAACGGATATGTCAAAAATCATTGCACGCCTCTCGTTTCGAGCCTCCTAAGGTGTTGGTCGAGGCTCTTGGCTATTAAGCCAATGGCTGAAACGACTATCGGTACAATGATCGCCGAATCCACTTCCCACATGTCGACAACCTCGCGAGCCAAGTCAATGTACTTAATTTGTTTGTTTTTCTCGGCTTTCACGATATGGCTTTTACGGCTTTTATTATGATTATTCCATTCATTTATTTTTTAAACATATTATATAATATTTTTAAATATTTCTTTAAAAAAAAACACATTAAAAAAACATTTAAAAATATAAACAATAGTGTCCCACCGGTATCGGGAACAGAGTCCAAGCTACCGGCGGTCAGGGCTCCAGAGAAAGGAACCTCCTAACAATACGAGCTGTGTCCGGGAGTACCGCTTTCTAAATCAAGCCCTTGATCCAGCCGTCTAACGAGAGCCTCCTAAGGTGTTGGTCGAGGCTCTTGGCTATTAAGCCATTACCCGACACGACTATCGGTACAATGATCGCCGAATCCACTTCCCACATGTCGACAACCTCGCGAGCCAAGTCATTATACTTGATTTGTTTATCTTTCTCGGCTTTCACGAGGTTCTCTTCATGCGGAACGGATATGTCAACAATCATTGCACGCCTCTCGTTTCACTATATCAGGCTTATTGGCTACAATAGTCCTGTCAGTGATGATGGACCGATCCCAGTACAAAGTGATATGACCATTATCAAGAACTGGGTCGGGCTCATACCTGTAGTACCTACGGCACTTCCAATCCTACAAGAGAGTATTTCAAAGCAAGTTGCTGATGGATAATCTTGGCTACAAGGTTGTGCCTATGCAAATACTCGCCGTTAGCAAGACGAGAACAACCGGAGATAATGTGACGAATTGATTCTCCCGGACGGTGACATGCCCGACAGATGTCAACCGTGCCGTCCTTTACAATAAATCTCCGGTAGTTATTCGTCATGATAACTTCATGCAGCATATCTCATCACCAAGAGTTGGATTCGTTGTCCGCATAAACCGCGAGAAGCGCGGGGAGCGGCGCGCGGCGCCGCGTGGCCGGCCTCAGGCCTACGCGTAAACATTTTAACCAGCGCCCCTTTCATCTTAACCGTGTCGTCGTATATTGCTCAAAGAAACAATATTGTACGTACTCATTTCGTGTGCCAATCGTTTGTAGGTCGAGGCAGAACTCTACTATAACTGTACCTACCTATAGATATTTCTCGTTTGGTAGGGAGTAAATGATTGTCTTGTATTGATGTATTTTGTCTTGATTACTTGAATGAATTCGCGGGGGGCCGGCACCCGCGTCACTGCGCCACCAGCGACGCCGTATTGTTCACAATGCAACCCTCCGAGTGTGCACTTGCTGCGAGGGTCGGGGAAGCTAACTAGCATTAATTAAATACTCATACCCCAGGTTTCTTCGGGACATTAAAAATTGTAACACACTGTGGAAATTAAAAAGCTATTTAAAACTATATCTCCATGATTAATTGACTAGTCTCGAAGAAAGTACTTCGAGTCGAATGCTGGCTGTGCAATATAATTAAGGTACAGACCTGCCACTTTCTGACGATTTATAGTGGGTAGTTTATGATACTGTCACAGAGTTTACTGTCAGTGGCTCAGGTGAAGTTGCTGGGCCCGCTAGAGCCGATGCTGCCAGGCTTGTGGGATGTTCGTATAAGACTTACCGTGGCCATAAATGAGAAGAGCAGCTGAAGGAACACCAGCAATGGACGCAAAATTCGGATTTGGTTTCGGCAGGAGTTTCGGTTTCAGAAAAAAAGTGGCCGAATGAACGAGCAGAACCTAGCGTCTACCGAACACGTAAAACTGCCTGACTACATCTAGCAAAAAGTAGCTATGTAAAGATGTTTTATAAAGGCCATATTAATGTCAATAAGACTGCGTTTGGGCACGAATTTTATGGAGTAAACCCTTGTAGAGGTTTTATAGCTACCATATAAGTAGCTAAACCCCCGTAAACTCGCCATATAAAGGCTCTTATATGGCTGATTGACTATAAATAAGCAACACATTTGCTTTCATTTAACAAATTGCCCTTATAACGGCTATATGGGAAATCTCTCGTATTGTAGCAAACGCAATGCGAATATGAGAATTTTATGATTTATTCAAGCATCATTTGCCTCAATACGCCATTGGCATAAAAATATATTAATTGCCTACTTTACTAGACATTCAGCATTTCGCTTTTTTTTCGTTTTGTACTCAAAATTTACGTGGCAAAAGAGATTTGTGAAAATTATGGGGAAGTGTTATGGCAAAATTAATGCGCCTCATTAAGTCTGTCTGTTTTTAACTTTAAAAACTATTTTACTTTTGTTAGTTCTTGTTTAATGTCGCTATTAGAAGGATTAGCAAATCAAATGTTTTTATAAAACATTTAAAAGTCATCTACCCTTATTGTAGCAGGCTAGTGCAAATACACCCGGCCATATTAAAAGATTTTAGGGTTAAATCTCTATAATATATAGATACATTTTTAAATTCATTAATGATTCATTATAAATTCTCTATTATAATAGCATTTGTTTTGTTTTCACAGTTACGTACTACTTGGCACTCTCTTCAGGATTCCGTACCTAAAAAGGAACAAATGGAACCCGTAAAGGATTACTTTGCGGTCAATCTGTCTGTCAAGACCATCGACCTATATTCTTTATCTCGGGAACGTGTGAAGGTATCAAGTTGAAATTAAATTCTACTCACGTCTCTTGAAGCGGTGAAAATATCAAACTTTCTAAGTTAACGAAATAAAAGAACTAAAACGTGAGGAATAAAAAAACTTTACCTAAGTATCTAAAAAAAGAACCGACTTCACTAAAAGAAAAAATTACTTTAATTTCGGAAGACCCTGTTGAATAAGAAACAAACAATACCGAGAAACACCGACTTCCGAAATTAAAATATTTTGATCGTTTTAGTGATTTTTTAGGGTTCAGTACCTCAAAAGGAAAAAAACAGAACCCTTATAGGATCACTTTATTGTCCGTCTGTCTGTCGGTCAAGACCCTTTATCTCGGGAACGCGTGGAGGTATCGAGTTGAAATTAAAACCATACACTCAGGTCTAAACGTCTGGTTGTTCTCATCTAACTTCCGAGATAATGTGACGAATTGATTCTCCTGGATAAGGACAATAAATAAATAGTAAGCAACGACCGACAACTCTTCTTCTTCTTCTTCTTCTTCCTGCCCTTATCCCATATTATCTGGGGTCAGCGTAACACGTTTTTTTCTTCCACTCCATCCTGTCACCCGTCACACTATCACTAACTTCCTTTTCTTTCATATTAATGACCGACAACTATCTATAGGTTATTGAATGCTCAGCTGATGTTTAATTAAAGAAATTAATTTCGTACATGTGTATATTAATTCGAGTTTTAGAAAAAAAGTACTTTATTTTTTAAATTTAACTTTAAAAATCGATAGTGTTTCATGTACCGGATCGACCCTCCACGAGATTAAAATGATCAAAATTTAGTCGTGTAGTGCAATCGCACATGAGTTTCGTAAGCCGGAGTCGCCCGTATGAGCAGGCAAGGTAATTATGGACGTATATGCGTGTTTAGTGTTGCTGGTCCATTTTAAAAGGATTAAACTGTGAAGCCCCAAGAGGACACCGGTGTCCGCACTCCTTTTGCCTTTCTATTGTGTCTCTAAATACGGTATTCAAAGTCATAGTCAAAGGTACTCGACAAAACATCAGACTGATAAAAGAAGAGGTATTTGTTAGTAGTCGGCGGCCAGCACGAGGTGCGTGGTGTGATGTCAACGAGTCGGTGGCTCGCGCCGTTATTTCGGGCGGTTGCTCCACAAACAGAACCGGCAATGTCACAATGCGGTTAATTGCTTCTATTTTGGCGCCACTTATTAGTCGTAGCCCGTAACCCGTAAGAGTTTCAAAGTAACGTCACGCGTCAGTGTTGCAAGCGTTTGCTAAACGAGAACTGTTTCTTACTTACATCGTCGCTGTAATATCGCAGTTTCCTGCACTTAATGTATCAAACGTTTTTCTTTCCGATGATGTGATGACGGTGGCCATGAGATGAGTGTTCATTGTATTATTATAGCGGTGAATCCCATACGCATCAAACGTGGACCCGCTCTGCGCTCCCAGGCTCCGTCGTCTCATCGTTCATTACTAAGAGAAACCTTAAATATATATATAACCCTAAGCTAATGGCATGTTAAACTTTTCAAACATAATGTTGTCTACCTGCATAGGACTTAATTCGGAAAGTAAGGAGTGCGTGGTCGGCGTACTTCTCTCGAAGCGCGGTGGGCGGCGGCGCACGTGCGCCCGCATGCTTCGCAACCGCATCCGCTCCGCTGACGCATCTCCGAGCGGCAGGAAGCTCTCTCTCACGCCGTCAACACCTCCATACGCGCTTTGTGAGCAACACGTACTCCGCATTTTACAGCGAATTATTTTAGGTATAGGCATCTCTATCTGAAGCTTTGGTATCTTTTCAATGGTATCAGTACCTACATACGGAGAATTTCCTTGAGACAATTCAGTTGTCTTGATCGAAAATCTTCTTTACCTTATGTACGTACCTACTAATGTGTAGTTACAGAAACAGTTAGCGAGCACTGTGTGAATTGAAAAGGAAAGTTTTTAGTTTTCGTGGATGGACTGTCGTGTGTAGTTTTACTTTTCACGAGCTTACGTCGACAAAATTAGTTCAATGTCCATGACGTTGAATCACAGCCGCCGCTCAGCTGAATGCCGGTCGTGTCACGTGGATCTGTGCGTGTATTTACAACAATTCCAAGAATTGCATAGTTTACATTGTTGATGGCGAATAACTGCAGTGAATCAGAAGCGCGCGCCGCACCGGACGTGCCGCCAGGAGTACGTGCGTGTGACGTCACGCCTCATTCAAGCGGCGCGCGGCCTTGCGCGGCGCCCTGCAGCTTTCCCCACCCTCTAGTTGCATGTGTCATTCAATGTTCATAATTTAAGCTTACGTACATTATCGTTCGAGAAACGTTTTGTTTTTGGATTAACCTAACTAGGCAGACGGCGATATAATTACATTGGCAGCTAAATCTGTGGATTACGCTGATGACGAGTGCATGCGTAATTGTAGGTATGTTGTGTTGACAGGGCGCGCCGGCTGGTGTGCGGACGGCGAGGTGGTGTCGGTGGTAGAGGACAGCGCTGCGGGCGGCGCGGGGAGCGGGCCGGCGTTCGCAGCGCGCCAGCGTACCGGCGTGCTGGCGCCGGTGGGCCACGCCGCCACGCTGGACTGCCGCGTGCTGCGCTTGCGTGGACAGTCGGTAGGTCTTATGAAGGATCCTTGAGTTCCTATTCCTACGCACTTCTTGCTGTAGATAACAAATCTTGCATTTATTCAATATCTACATTTTCCGTTCCTATGTATACACCGTTAAATTGTGGTCGTTTTAATCCCGTGGAGGGTCGATTCGATACATGAAACACTATCGATTTGTAAAGATAAAATTGAAAAATGAAGTACTTTTTTTAAAACTTGAATTAATTTACTTAAGTACGAAATTAATTTCTATAAGTAAAAGTCAGCTGAGCGAGGCCAATGAACTGTAGGTAGTTAGTACGCAACGACCGACAACTAGCTACAAGGTCATTGACTCGTATACTAAAAAAAAATAATTTCGTACGTGCGTATATTACTCAATACTCAATACTTTATTGCATAATTTCGTACGTGCGTATATTACTCAATACTCAATACTTTATTGCATTCCATATTATGTACATAGATGGTATGAAATATTGCAAGATCAATATGGACCCTGTCGGGCACAGCAAAGTTAGGAGAGAGGATGAAGGCTAAGTAACAATTCATGCAATTAATTATTGTGCGTAGGTAGAATCTAATAGATGTATAGGTATGATGTATTGGTAAATTATGTCAGATATTTTAATTTATTTTTGTCATCATTATTATTGAATTATATATATAGATTTAAATTAAATTGTGAATACGTGTCATTATTTTATTATGTCAAAGTATTAGTAAATTATGTCCAATATTATATTTATTATTTTTTGTCGTCATTTTTATTAAATTATGTTATTATTGAAATTAATCTATATACGTATATTATTATCATGTCTACGCATAAGTGAGTTATGTCAGACATTTAAATTTTAGATATTTAAAGTAAATTGTGAATACGTCATTATTTTATTATGTCAAATTATAAGTATTGGTAAATTATGTCAGATTACGTTCATTATTAATAAATTATGTATATATATATTTAAATTAAATTATGTATGCATATTATTATTTTATTATGACAAAGTATAAGTACTGGTAATTTATGTCAGATTATAATTTATTTTTGTCATCGTTATTATTGAATAATGTTATTATTGAAATTAATTTATGTATTTGTATATTATTGTTATTATGTCTACGTAAAAGTGAATTTTGTCAGGAATTCTTATTTTTTATCGTCGTTATTAATTATGTTGTGATTTATATGGGAATTTATATTGTAGTCAAAAATCTATACTTCATACTAATTTATATTAAGTATATTTAATAAATATCTTAGTAGAATCTTTGGTGAATAAGACAGAGAATAATTTATTATGCAATCGTTTTATTACCTCGACTTTTAGAAAAAAACTACTTTATTTTTTCATTTTATCTTCATAAATCGATAGTGTTTCATGTACCAAATCGACCCTCCCGGTGTATATAAAAAAATAACTATTCAAGATTTTTGTCTTTTCGTGGCGCTTTTACAAAATAAGCTTTATTTTTTTATAACTTTCAAATAATTCCCTGACGTGATCTCGTAAATATAAACGTTTGAAATCGTAAATTAGGGTCAGATTTGAGATTTTTTTTATCGAGCCCGGCGCTTGGTCATATAGTCAATTTTATAAAAAAAAAATCATGGTGTTCTCTTTTATATTTGTGGATTTCCAGAGGTTTTAAAAAAAAAACAAAATGAGTAGACCCTGGCCTTAACGCAGCGATAGCCCTTCATCCTAGCTAGATACAATCACGTTATTTTAAAGCCCTCAAACATTAAGTCAATATGACTCACGACTGATTTCATTGAGAATCCATTATCGGTTTTTATATGGAAATAATTTGTGAAGAAACTTATTTAAATCATAGTCATAGATTAAATAAAAACCTCATTTAAACTGTGAAGCCCCAAGAGGACACCGGTGTCCGTCACCTATTGCCTTTCTATTGTACCTCTAATTACAGTATTCAAAATGTTGTGTGTTTTTTTATCATAATATTTATAAGTTGACAAAATGAACTACTAATTACTTCTTATTTTATTAAAAAACAAATAACTTTTTTCAAACTTCACATAAACTAAAACACTCTTAGAGTAATTAAGTAGGGAATTACCTATACACAGTCGAAACATGTCATTGTTTCATGTTCTCCGCAGATAGGTTTTTAAAATCTCTGCTTGCGTTTTTCTCCTTTTTTTTTCTTGGATAGAGATCACAATACTTTCTCTTTTTAGCAATAGGCTCGTCTTCTGTCCATAATGAAGCCTCAGAAGATATAGTAGGTAATACATTTTATATTTTTTGTCGTAGTATTCGATGTGGCGACTATGTAATTAGGTCCTGCCTTACGAATTGTACCTTGTGGATTTAAACTCGGACAGACTTTAATTTGTGAAATATATGTCATCACCACTGCTCACATAGCGATGAAGGCAAACATCGTGAGGAAATCGGCATGATCTACAACCAAAAATTCGAAGTTGTGTGTATATTATATCACACATGGTTTATTACGGCCGACTCCCTCTCCCAGAATGGAGATCAGAGTCGCACCAGTGGGAACATTATAAAGCCAACTATTAATGATTTAATCATCCTCGTAATCACTGTAGACATCATCTAAGCACACATTATCTTTTTTTTTACTACCACGCAACGATTGACTTCGCATCTACGTCTACTTCTAAAAGTTTTAAAATATCAAATCATTCCTACGCTTTAGATCATTATCATGTAGGTAATTGTTCAGCCAAAGACTATAATCACACAACCTAAAATAAAACAAATTACTTATAAAAACAATCAATCATACATTCGGAAGTCAAAGTTCAAAATGTTACATTATAATAAAGTGAGGCCAGTTTGACTCTCAAAGATGACATATCTACGTAAATACAACTTATCTGCGAACTGCGTGCACCATTCGGTTCTTTGGTAGTGACTAGTGACGCTGAATTGATTCGGAAAATCCACACGATACAACCACTCTTTAGGGAGGGAGATGTGAATATGCTTCGCGACTAATTTGGACAATACGAGGTAATTTGGACTCACGTTATGTACCTACGTAATGTGGGATAATAGAGGCGCAAGAGTATTTCGACAAACTCTGAGAAGGTTAGTCGGTATTCCATCCCAACCATGTACTATCGTGCCTCAGGCTCATGATTGTGGTCTCCCCTCAGGTTCGGTTACCTCAAAGCATACAAAGGAATTAACGGGGGTGTTTTGTTTAGCATTTACAAAATACCGCAGTTTTTTTTTTTTGGTGGTGGGTAAAATCATCCAATGACATCTCCCGCCCTTGGGCGGAACGGGAGATAGTGTCAGACTCTTACTGACTAAAAACCCACCCCGTTCCTTCGTTGCCTTAGATACCAGGGCCGAGCTTTCCTTTCAAAAGCAAACCCTTGGCCCCGGTAGGCTTCGACCCTGCCTGCCTGCAGTTAGCAGTCTGGGTCTCTACGGTTTGTTGACAACTCCTTGAGGCGCGCGGGAATAGTGCGCGCCGTCGACGACCTGGGCTTGGTCCGGATGGTTACCGGACGATCGGACAGCGAGCTACCCATAGCTCGCCGTCCGCAAGCCCGCGCCTACGTTGGCTGGAAATCAGGATCGAAATCGGAATCCCCGCGGCGGCTGGGCCGTGAGGGCCGTTGCCTCTCGCGTGCGGCCTCCTCCTTTGCTAGCATTACTGCTTCGCAGAAGGAGGCGACCGCCTGCCATCCCTCCTCGCTTCGGACCATGGTCCGTACCAGGGCCTGGCGCGAGAGATTGCCGCTGCCGATCGCCCTCATGAGAACACGACGATGCTCTGCCCGAGCGGGGCACACTTCGACCGTGTGCTCCACCGTATCCTCCGGGTAGTCCACACAGTGGTGGCACCCAGGCGTCGGTTCCGCACAAATCCGGAACAGGAACCTCCCGAACTTACCGTGTCCGGTGAGAACCTGGGTCATGCGGAAAGTTAGGACGCCGTGAGGTCTTTCCAGCCACGCCTCAAAGAGGGGCCTTACCGCCGTAATTATGGCGTGCCCAGCACTGGGTTGCGACAGTCGCAGTCGCCATTTCACCATGAGATCCCGCCGGAACTCTTTCCGCCATACCTCGACTTGTCGTGGCAGCGGACTTTCGCCCCGGCGTTGCACCTCCACACGCATGTGTGCAAAGACTATTGCCTCCAGATACCATGTTTTTTTTTTTATGGTAGGTAAAATGATCCAATGACAAATCCCGCCCTTGGGCGGAGCGGGAAATAGTGTCAAACTCTTACTGACTAAAAACCTACCCTGTTCCTTCCCTGCCTTGGATCCGGGGCCCTGGTATGCATTTTCATACCTCCCCAGATAGGGATTGCAAACCGGGCCCGCCCGGGTCCGGCCCGGCCGGGCCCGGTGCCCTTTTAGGCATCCACCGGGCCCGGTGACCGGGCCCGGTAGGTACGAAAACTGCGGCACGGAAGCCCCAACTTATAGAAAATCGGCATGGCAAGCGCTGCGAACCGCACTGTTGCTATAAAAGTTTGGTTGTTTACAGTTACAGTTACATTGCAGCTCAGCCAGTAGTTATAAAATTTTGCTATTTGCTCAATTATAGTTAAGTATATTAACACTTAGTCATAATACCTAAAGTTATTGTTATTATCAAAAGAATTTCTTTTGTTTTTACTAAAGCTACCAAAGTTTATCTATCTAAGTTGATAAGACAAGTTTAGTACATTAGACTGAGTTTTTCGCGAAATCCTCTAAATCCAGGCATTTCATCAGCGCGTGGAAGATCATTTCTATCCTAAACTTAATTACTGAATACTAATGCTTCCTTAAACTTAATTATTAACACTAATATTACTATTCCGTTCATAAGTGAAACTAACTAATTCTGTATTAAAAATTCGTGATTTTGAGACTGATATTGTTGATTTGCTGGTTTGAAATAAATATTATTCCGTAACCTTGAATCATTGTATTTTTCCTCCATTTACTTAAATTAAATTTTCATAAAATACTTTAAAGGTTTCCTAACACATAACCCGGCCGGGCCCGCCGGGCCGGGTTGGCGGCGAATGTTACCGGACCCGGCCGGGTTGAAAAACATACCGGGTTGCAATCTCTATCCCCAGAGCCCCAGACTAGGCCTCGACGCTACTGGGCCCCTACGGTTTGCTGACAACTCCTCGAGGCGCACGGGAACAGTGCGCGCCGTAAACGCCTTGGACTCGGTCCGGTCTGTTACCGGACAAACGAAGAGCGAGCTACCTATTGCCCGCCGTCCGCAAGCCCACGCCTACGTTGGCCGGAAATTTGGATCGGAATTACGGCGGCGGCTGCGGCGTGAGCGCCGTTGCCTGATGCGGTCGGCCTCCTCCTTTGCTAGCATTACTGCTTCGCAGAAGGAGGCGACCGCCTGCTACTCCTCCTCGCTCCGGAGCATGGCCTGAACCAAGCCCCGGCGCGAGAGATCATTGCTACCGATCATTGCTACCACGAGGACATGGCGATGCTCTTCCCAAGCAGGGCACACCTCTACCGTGTGCTCCACCGTGTCCACCAGGCGTTCCGCACAATGGCGACACCCGGGCGTCACCTCCGCACGGATCTTGTACAGGTACGGCCCGAACTTGCCATGTTCGGTTAGTACCTGCGCCATGCGGAAGGTGACGACGCCGTGAGGCCTTTCCAGCCACGCCTCAAAGAGGGGCCTTACCGCCTCAATTGTGGCGTGCCCAGCACAGGGTTGCGACAGTCGTTCTCGCCATTTCACCATGAGATCCCGCCGGAACTTTGTCCGCCAAGCCGCGACCTGTCGCGGCAGCGGGGATTCGCCCCGGCGTTGTATCTCCACGCGCAGATCGTGCATGCGTGCAAGGACTGTTGCCTCCAGATCCCATGGTGGCTGGCCAGCAAGGAGGCTCGCCGCTTCACGGGATACCGTGCGGTATCCCCGAATCATCCGTATGGACATGACCCTCTGGCAGGCGTTCAGCAGGGCCACCGGTCGCCTTTGCAGCGACGGCGCCCGCACTGGCACCCCGTAAAGGGCCATAGACCGAACGATACCAGCGTAGAGCCTCCAGCAGGAGGCGTCTGGACCCCCCAGGTTCGGCAGGAGCCGCTTGAGGGCAGCTGAAGTCCGATTAAGTTGGGGAGCCAAACGCCTGGTACGTCTCTCCCTGTGCCAGGACCAGCGTGTCGTCTGCGTAGCAGACCACGTTGACCCCGCCAGGGAGGTGCCGCGCAGCAGACGTTCCACAAAGGCAGCCCCAGTATCGATCCCTGCGGAACGCCGCACGATATCTCTCGCCGACTCCATTCTCCCTGGTAACCAGGTTAGATTATGTACCTGTAGCTAGGCCTCGATCACACGACAGAGGTAGTCGGGCACCCGGTGGTACCGGAGTGCCGTTCTAATGCTACTCCAGGGCAGGGAGGTAAAGGCGTTGGCAATGTCCAAAGACACCGCCACGACACACCTGCCCCGGGAAACCGCATCCCCCGTCGTGAGGGCCCGCACGCGCATGATGGCGTCCACCGTGGAGCGCATCCTGCGAAAGCCGAACTGTCCGTCCGAAAGGTCCGGCTCCACCCGTGCAAGGCGCGATGAGGCGGTTCTTTCAAATTGCTTGCCCAGCTCATCGAGCAGCACAATGGGCCGATACGCGGACGGAGAGTCTGCAGGGCGCCCCGGCTTCGCGATGAGAACCAGTTTTCCCGTCTTCCAGCGAAGTGGGAACTGGCCCCTCTCCATACATGCGCTGAAGAGCCTTCTTAGTCGAGGCCCGAGAGCCTCCATGGCCAGGACCCAAGCCTTCCCAGGCAGGCCGTTGGGTCCTGGGGCGGTATTTTTGGCACTCAGCCGTCGTACCACCACTCTCAACTCTACCTCGGTCACCTCTGGAGCATTGTCGTCGTCGTCACCGTCGTGGTCCGCGTCAGACACTGCTGGTGGCGGAGCCATGAGCGGGGGGGGGAGTGTTCCCCTCGTGTAGGGAACAGTGTTCACCACACCCTCCACAACCTGGGGCAAGAGACTCTGAGTCATCGGGGGAGCCCAGGGACGCAATTTCTCCCGAACCACCTTGAAGGGCGTCCCCATGGGTCCCTGTTCAGAGCCCCCAGCTACACGTTGCGGGCCTCCAACTTGGCCCGCTTAATATTTGCTCGGAGGGTGCGCTTCGCCACTCTGTAACCCTTGTACAGCTCCGCTTCTCTGGCCTCCGCATCCGGCGGGCGGATGCGGCGCCTGCAGTATCTGGCGTACCGGCGTCGCGCATGATTGCACGCGTTGCGAAGTGCTGCAATCTCCGGCGACCACCAGTACACCTGGCGCCGAGCACGTCCTGGACGGACTCGGGGCATTGCCGCGTCGCATATTTGCGACATGGCCTCCTGGAACCACTCCGTCTCGACGTCGATGTCGACAGGCCTGTCCGGTGCTAGCTCCCAGGCCTGTACCGTCGCGGCTTCCAGAAGGAGCTCCCGGTCCATTTCTTCAGCGCCCAACGCGGACCACAGGGGTCCTGTCGGACCGGCGCGGCCGAGGTTTGGGCGGAGACGTCAAACCGGATGTACCGGTGATCTGAGTACGTCTCCACCCCCTCCATTACGCGCCAGTTATTGACACACGGCGACAGAGCGGGGCTGGCGAACGAGATGTCCACCACTGAGTCACCCCGCATCCGCACACACGTGGGGACAGAACCCCGGTTTAGGACGACCAGGCCCGACTCCAGAGCCCAGTCCACCATTACTCCCCGCTGGTCCGTGTAACGGGAACCCCAAGCCATGTTCTTGGCATTGAAGTCCTCGCAAACCACGTCCACGGGGAGAGAGGGTCCAAACCCAGTGACGACGTCTTTCAGCTCCATAAGAGAGATGTGGAGATCGGCGAGAGTTCTGGTCGGGGACAGGTAGACGCCTACCACTGCAATGTCCCCGACACGTGCTGCCACGCAACCCCGCCCCTTCGTGACGGCCGCGAGGGGCAGGGTACCGGCGGCGGCCGACGAAATTATGGTCACCGAGCCGAAAATTCCGCAGTTGCAGGAATTATTTTTGTAGCAAGGTCAGCGTTAATTTTATTTCAGAGTGATTTGGGATTGATTTATTTTCCAGTTCGTGTTTTTCATGTAGTGTTTTAATTTTTCTAAAGAAGCTCTTACAATTACAATAGTTCCGATAACATTTATACCTGCATGACTTGTAGGATTGAATTATCGGGTGCTGAGCCCCTGCGGTTTTGCTGACAACACTTTGAGGCACACTTGGAACACAACGCACCGTTGATGATTCGAGCTCGGTCTTTATAGGACGAGTGGACGGCGAGCTTCCCATTGCTCGCCGGCCGACCCGCCGGCCGACCGTAGACGTAGTCGTAAGACCGCAGATTGCTCCGAGCTCCCGATGCATCTCCTGCCGCGGCGACTGAGTAACACCTCAGTCGGATCTACGCTCTCTCACATTTGTACTATTCATGACGGTGCCTTGTAAATATATCTATGTAAACATCATATACGTTAGAATTTTTTTTTCATCTTTTTAGTAAAAGAGGCGATAGACATAATTATGTTATGTACAAGAAATAGGGACCTATTAGTTCAACCAGGTTTCAAACTGGCTAAAGTGGCGTCTTCTTTCATGGGGTACCCCATGAAAGAAGACGCCACTTTAGCCAGTTTAAAATGTTACAATAAAATACCTCGGACTCAATGAAACGAAATCTTGTGTTAAACGCACACTATGTAGACGGGCATATTATAACTTGGAGGATTATATTCAAGATAAAAATGCTTGGGTCAATGCTGGTCCAGCTCCACTACCAGCAGGGCATACAAATTTAGATTGCTTCCACACAATCATGCGCAAGCGGTGCACATCCCTGGTGTGCAGGGTGCGGGCCAGCCGCAATAGTATCCTGAACGCCTTTGCCGAACGTGTTGACTGTCAGTACCTGAATCACTGTTGCATGGTTCACGTACTCACTAGTTTTAAAATGTTATTTTAATTTCAAATTTTTTTAATTCAAATACCATTCGATAATTTTATTTATTTATGTTTATAAATTTAATTTAATGATATGATCCAATGATGATTGAAATAAATAAAATAATAATAATAAAAATTGATTAGTTTGGAAAATACATTTTTATCTTTTTATTTAATATTAAATTATTTTATAATGTAGAAGCATTTATTTTCAAAGTTTGTAAATGTGAATACCATGGAGCAGTTTATGGTTTTTGGTTAATATTGGACTAGTTTGACATAAATGAGCATGGCAGTTGAGAGTTTGAGATGCTCACTCAAATGTCTCACTGATGGTTTTTTTTTTTTTTTTTTAACGTAGGTAAAATCATCCAATGACGAATCCCGCCCTTGGCTCACTGATGGTGGCGCGTGTGTCATTCAGTTCCCTTCAAAGTGGTTGAGCTGAGTGGTCCTGATATACGCGTCATGTCCATGAACGGGCGCTGTTAGTTGAGATTGATCATTTCTTAGCTGCCAGTGCACAGTGGTTTATTTTAATATCTATTTAGAATGTCTTTTTTTTCCTCTTTATTTTATTGACATTGTTCTCACATAATAGCAGCGACAAGAAATATGTGACCGAGATATTTGTTATACATAAAATGATGAAAAAGAGTGTTTAAGGAGTTTCTTGCACATTATTCTCCGTAGATCTACGCTTTGGAATGTGCAATTAGCATCATTTTGACAGACTGACTGAAATGGTTTATTTGAAATAAATGCAATTTGAATCTTGAATTCTGTGGCATTACTGTTATGCAGATAGAAAGATTCCCTCTCGCTGAACCATGGCCTGAACCAGGGATTGGCGCAAGCGGTCGCCTCCGCCAATCGTCTCCAAGGAGTCACGGCGGTGCCCCACCTGAGTGGAGCCCACCTCCATCACATGCACCACCGCGTGGGCGCCAGTCAGTTCTGATATAAAATAAGACAGATGACTCACAAAAAGTAAAAAAAGTAAAGTCCTTAAACAGAACCAGATTTTGACGTCAAATCCCAACGAGTTGATACGAGTATCATTCATTTGAACTAATTGCTGTCTATCATTAAAATACTTTGCGAAGACTTAGCGCTGTTTTGTCTTCTAGATAATGTTCAATATTGTTCAAGTTTCAGGAGTAATATTACGATATATAGCCAAGGAAGGGCTTAGACTGGTCACAGAAGATACTTTTTAGATCTTTTCACTCATCATTGTAATAGATATAAGATGATGATAGATAGAATAGATGGACGGCACCCAAGCTGAAGTTGTACTAAATGTACATGAAAACAAAGTTGTATATTATGTATCAAAGATTCAAAGATTCAAAGCATTTTATTTCAAATAAACCATTTACAGGCACTTTTGAAAAGTCAAGAAGTCGGTCTGTCAGAAAAAATGATGCTAATTGCACATTCCAAAGCGTAGATCTCTATGGAGAAGAATGTGCAAGAAACTCCATGGACACTCTTTTCAATCATTTTATGTATAACAAATATCTCTGTTACATGTTTCTTGTCGCTGCCATTATGTGAGAACAATGTAAACAAGATACAAAGAAAAAAAAAATAAACTAATTATAATATTAAAAATAAACCACTGGCAGCTAAGAGATGACCAGTCTCAACTGACAGCGCCCGTTCACGAACATGACGCGTCTATCAGCACCACTCAGCTCAACCATTTTGAAGGGAACCGAATGATCCAATATACGCGCCACCATCAGTGAGACATTTGAGTGAGCATGACAAACTCTCAACTGCCATGCTCATTTACGTCAAACAAGTCAATGACCTTAAACTATAAATTGCCCCATGGTACTCACATTTACAAAATTTGTTAAAGAAATAAATGCTTCTACATTATACAATACTATAAAAATATCAAATTTCAAAAAAAAAAAGTGGTATTGTTCAAACTAATCAATCTGTACGCCCTAGTGGTAGTGGAGCTGGACCAGCAATTAGCCAAGCATTCTTATCTTGAATATAATCCTCCAACTTATAATACGCTTGTCTACATAGTGTGCGTTTAACACAAGATTTAAATTTGGTTTCATTGAGTTCTAATATGTGGGGAGGTATTTTATTATAACATTTTAAACAGTACCCCATGAAAGAAGAGGCCACTTTAGCCAGTCTGAAACCTGGTTGAACTAATTGGTCTCTATGCCTTGTAACATAATTATGTCTATCGCCTCTTTTACTAAAAAGATGAAGATTTTTCTAACGTACATGATGTTTTCATAGATGTATTGACAAGGCACCGTCATGATGTTAATATCCTTTAACAGTTCTCTTAGAGAATCGCAACGGCGGAGACTGTAAATGGCTCTAATGGCTCTTTTCAGTAGTACAAAAATTGAGTCGATGTCTGCAGCCCGTCCCCATAGTAAGATACCGTACGACATGATACTATGAAAATAACTAAAATAGACTAGTCTAGCGGTATCAACATCCGAAAATTTACGGATTTTTCTAACAGCATATGCAGCTGAACTAAGCCGTCCTGCAAGCGATGTTAAATGAGGACCCCACTGTAGCCTTGAGTCAAGCGCTATCCCCAGGAAAACTGTTTTATCGACAAATTCCAGTTTCTCATTGTTCAATACTATGTCACAATCACTACTTTTGATATTTGGTAAGGAAAATCTTATGCATTTAGTTTTGTTCCCATTGAGAACTAGATTATTAGCAGTGAACCAGCTTTGAACCTGCAGTAGGGCGCTACTTTCGTCGTCAAGATTATTAGTCCCTCTATTTATCTTAAAAATCAAAGAAGTGTCGTCAGCAAATAACACCATATTAAGTTTGTTTTGCAATAAATGGGGTAAATCATTAATATAAACTAAAAATAAAAAAGGACCTAACATTGAACCTTGAGGTACTCCCATTTATCAATGACAGATTCTCAAAGGTACCGGTACTGACGCAAATAATTATGGTGCTGAGCAGAATGTTACAGCTGCGCGCTGATACTCGTCCTCGATATAGTAAGTAATACGGAAATCGTAAAATGACGGATTACTCACTCAAATCTAAATTGAAATGAACCATGAAGCCAAAGCCCAGAAATGAGTATCGTAAACAATCTCTCGCGATCCAGAAATATCAGCGGAATGAATCGACGACGAGTGTGAAATGTGAAACGCATTAGAAGATTACACGATATTGTAAGGATTGTGGGCGCGGGTGCGTCGGCACGCGGGCACGCGCTCGGGCCGCGGCGCGGGTCCGCGGCATCCTCGCGCGACGTCACCGCGCGGCTAAAAACAAACACCTGACACTGATCGTGAGCGATGTGAAAAATGCCGGTCATCGACTCGCCTCCCCTTCACTCGCCGCACTCCCCGCACAGCACGCCGCGCGCCACGCGCCACATATAGCGGCACGCGCGCACGCCCACTGCGCACGCTTCCGGAAGCGCGCGTTGCCAACACTATAATTTTCGCGAATGTTTGCCTCGCGATGTAATCACATTTTTGTATTTACTCATCTTCGCTCACATAATTATGTTGTATCCAAGTCGGATTTGATCGACTTACGATTGTTTTAAATATTTTTAACAGAAACTGGCAAAGTGGAGCTTATCCTCTTGTAAGTAGTTGGCAAGTAGTGTGAAAGAAAGAAAGAAAAGAAAAATAAGTGACTGAATAGTAAATAGTTATCATAATAAAACAGGTATCAAGATCAGTCTGTTGGTTATGGTTATAAAAACCGAAGCCAGTGGTCAATGTCGATGATATTCAAAATAGTAAAAAAACTAAAACTTGACCACGACGAAAAAAACGACGCTGAAAAAGTATGAAACAAGATTTTCAGGATGCTGAAATAAACAAGGTTACTGGACAAAAACCGTAGTCATACGTTATTAAAGTGTTACGGTTGGTAGGTACCTAAGTACCTACCTACGTGTGGCTACGGCTTTTCTTTTTTGTTTGTTTCTTGTTTCTCCAGTAACCTAAACGTAAAGTTGTTGTAGTCCGGTCAATTTAGACAACCGGGGTTACAACAATTCGTAGCACCCAGCTAAAAATTGGTTTATCTTGTATTTAAAATATTGTTAAATACAATGAGCTTCTGTTCTATAATTTACCTACCCTTATTAGTCGAGTGCCAGTTTGCACTAAACTTCTTAGAGCGTCTAAAGACTATTATGTAAGGTCTAAATAAACATTTTTGTAAGGATTTGACGCTTATAAGCATCGCCTTAATCGGGTACAACGACTTTCTTGTTTTTGGGTTTTTTTATGAATAAAGCAGTCGGATATTTCCGTTTTTAAAATTAGCGTTATTTATTTTTTTAGTTTTATATGAGTTTGTTGCTTCCAACAAGCCTTCACCGCGTGGAGGTACTCCCAGCTTACGTTGTGTCATGATTCATTTGAAGCTAAAATTCATTGAGCCGTTCTGGCCACAAAACGTGCCGAACTTTTGAATATGGCGCCAAAAATCAGCCATTTTTTTACTACGATATCACTTTCACAGTAGTTACGAATCTAATGACACCACTCAAACTAAAATCCATCGAGCCGTTCATGCTGCAGAGCGTGACAAACAATTATATATACATACATACTCTCGAAAAACATAACCCTCCTTCTGGCGCAGTCGGGTAAAAACACTCGGGGTCAAAGGCCACAAAAACGAGATTTTCGTGATTTTCAGCAAAACTGTAAGTTTTATCATAAAATAGCCAGATAAAAACTGTAGATCAGGTAATGCTTTTTTTCCTAAGCGCCACCATTTTTACCTGACTACAACAAAGCTAAAGGAGGGTTATGATTTTGACAGGATTATGTATGTATGTATGTGAGTATGTTCATCTGTTCCCCCATAGCTCCTAATCTACTTATCGGAATTCGACATAATGAGGTATCGTTAGAACCGACATTCGAGAGAATACACATTTCAAATATTGTTTGTTTTATACATAAAAAACACATACAGTCGAACATACATATACGTGCTGTCGAGCTGGGAACTACATTAGACCAACGTACACGTGGATGACATCGGAGGCCGTACACGCCTCGAGCGTCATTTCCAAGTCTATCGCGACCGCTAGTTAGCTTCGCTTTAGTTAGCTTTCGCGTTTATAATATTAGTCCTACTAATATTATAAACGCGAAAGTTTGTAAGTATGGATATTTATTACTCTTTCTTGCAAAAACGACTGATTCAACAAAACAGCAACATCATCAATCCAACAAAACTAATATACAGGTAGACCATGCAGCGTATAGGATACTTTTTAGGGTATCTATTATACGAATAACGTTTGACCGAATTTCATTTCACCTAAAACTTTTCAACTACTATTGTTTCGTTTTTTTTTTATTTCATCGAAGCCACGTCTGTATCAGTTGACCTATTCTCAATACGATTTTTTTCGTTACTCCAACGTTTCGTTTGGACCCGAAATCGATTATAATCCTGGTCACACAAGTTGAACCATCATGATGATCGACCTTGAATGCGACGTAGCTGATATTCGGGTTGGGTCTCTACAGTTTGCTGACAACTCTTTGAGGCGCGCGGGAACAGTGCCGTCGACGACCTGGGCTTGGTCTAGATGGTTACCTGACCACAAGCCCGCGTCTACTTTGGCTGGAAATCAGGATCACAATCGGAATCCCCGCGGTGGCTTTTTTTTTTTTTAACTTTGATAAAATCATCCAATGACAAATCCCGCCCTTGGCTGGGGCGGGAAATAGTGTCAGACTTTAACTGACTAAAAACCTACCCTTCCATTCATTGCCTTTGTCCCGGGGCCCGTGGTGACATTCTCACATAACCTTTGACCCCAGTAGGCTTCGGCCCTGCTGGACCCCTACAGTTTGCTGACAACTCCTTGAGGCGCGACGGAACAGTACGCGGCGTAGACGACCTGAGCTCGGACCGGTCTGTTACCGGACGGACGGACAGCGAGCTACCCATTGCCCACCGTCCGCGAGCCTGCGCCTACGGTGGCCGGAAATCGGGATCGGAATTCCGGCGGCGGCGGCGGCGTGTGCGCCTTTGCCTAATGTGGTAGGCCTCCTCCTTTACTAGCATTACTGCTTCGCAAAAGGAGGCGACCGCCTGCCACTCCTCCTCGCTCCGGAGCATGGCTTGAACCAAGCCCCGGCGCGAGAGATCGCCGCCGATCGCCCCCACGAGGACACGGCGATGCTCTTCCCAAGCGGGGCACACCTCGACTGTGTGCTCCACCGTGTCCACCGGGTGGTACGCACAGTGGCGACACCCGGGCGTTGTCTCCGCACGAATCTTGTACAGGTACGGTCCGAACTTGCCGTGTTCGGTCAGCACCTGCGCCAAACGGAAGGTGACGATGCCATGGGGCCTTTCCAGCCACGCCTCAAAGAGGGGCCTTACCGCCTCGATCGTGGCGTGCCCAGCACGGGGTTGCGACAGTCACTCACGCCATTTCACCATGAGATCCCGCCGGAGCTCTGTCCGCCATGCCGCGATTTGTCGCGGCAGCGGAGTTTCGCCCCGGCGTTGCATCTCCACGCGTAAGTCGTGCATGTGTGCAAGGACTGTTGCCTCCAAATCCCATGGTGTTAGACTAGCAAGGAGGCTCACAGGCTTCACAGGACACCGTTCGGTATCCGCGGATCATCCGGATGGCCATGACCCTCTGGCAGGCGGTTAGCCGAGCCGCCACTCGCTTTCGTAGCGGCGGTGGCTGGAGTGTGACCGTTGCCTCTCACGTGCGGCCTCCTCCTTTGCTAGCATTACTGCTTCGTAAAAAGAGGCGACTGCTGCCATTCCTCCTCGTTTCGGACCATGGCTTGTACCAGGGCCCGGCGCGAGAAATCGCCCTCACGAGAACACGGTAATGCTCTGCCCAAGCCAGACACAATTCGACCGTGTGCTCCACCGTGTCCTCCGGACGATCCACACAGTGGTGACACCCGGGTGTCGGTTCCGCACAAATCTGGAACAGGAACCTCCCGAACTTGCCATGTCCGGTGAGAACCTGCGTCATGCGGAAGGTGAGAACGCCAGGTCTTTCCAGCCCCGCCTCAAAGATGGGACTTACCGTAATCGAGGCGTGCCCAGCACTGTGTTGTGTCGCCATTTCACCATGAGATCCTGCCGAAACTCTATCCGCTATACCTCGACTTGTCGCGGCAGGAAACCGTGCGGTATCCCCGCACCATTCGTATAGCCATGACCTGGTATGGAAAAAACTGAAGAACCAGCTGAACGCGTGCCAGAGGGTCATGGCCATACTGATGGTGCGGGGATAACGCACGGTTTCCTGCGAAGCGGCGAGCCTAATTGCTGGCCTGCCACCATGGGATCTGGAGGCAACAGTCCTTGCACACATGCACGACAAGCGCATGGAGATGCAACGCCGGGTCAAAACTCCGCTGCCGCGATAAGTTGCGGCATGGCGGACAGAGCTCCGGCGGGATCTCATAGTGAAATGGCGAGAGATCCCGCCAGAGCTGGGCACGCCACGATCGAGGCGGTAAGGCCCCTCTTTGAGGCGTGGCTGGAAAGTCCTCACGGCGTCGTCACCTTCCGTTTGGCGCAGGTACTAACCGAACACGGCAAGATTGGGACGTACCTGTACAAGATTCGTGCGGAGACGACGCCCGAGTGTCGCCATTGTGCGGACCGCCCGGAGGACAAGGTGGAGCACACAGTCGAGGTGTGCTCCGCTTGGGAAGAGCATTGCCGTGTACTCGTGGGGGCGATTGGCGGCGGCGACCTCTCGCGCCGGGGCTTGGGTTCAAGCCATGCTCCGGAGCGAGGAGGAGTGGCAGGCGGTCGCCTCCTTCTGCGAAGCAGTAATGCTAGCAAAAGTGGAGGCGGACCGCATCAGGCAACGGCCTTACTTTTACCCCCCCCCCCCGGCCTGACCTTTTTATTGTTTTGTTAAAACTGTATTTACAATAAAGAATAAGTTGTAAGTTGTTATGTGAAAATGTCACCCGGGGCCTTGGGGCAAAGGGAGTGAATGGAACAGGGTAGGTTTTTAGTCAGTAAGAGTCTGACACTATTTCCCGCCCCACCCACGGCCGGGATTTGTCATTGGATAATTTACCTACCATAAAAAAAAACGTAAGCGCCTGCGCATACATCCCTTCCCGGTACGATAGGTGCGCGGCGGGGCGGTCGTCCTTCGTTCATTTCATTAGTCATCCTAAAACGTTTGTAGTTCACGGTCGCGCGCGCATTCCGCAAATCCTACATTACGTATTGCGAATAATTTGTATTGTCGTCTTTTGTTTGTGTTATAACAATACCTACGATGAGATGAAATAGTTGTGAACAGTAACTCGATATCGTGTGGTACAACACCGTAAGAAATCTACGGGATTAATGATAAAGTTATTGGGCGGATCTTTATTAATGGTAAGTTGATTAGTCCGCAGTTTGATGGCGAGATACGCTGCTTTTTATAACATCTATCAAAACAGTTTACAAAACAATCTAAACAATACTCTAATATTTTTGCGGTGAGCATTCAGCGCGTCCAGCTAAGTACTCGTGTCACTTGGGCAATCCAAACTACTCGTATAACCAATTTATATTCTAGTGAAGTTTATTCTACGATGCTCCAGTAACGCGAGCACCTTGGTAGACACGCTGAGTGTACCACTTGCTCTGAAACATTAAACATATACATAAATATTTTTTTTTACCTACACTATACTAACAAAAATCTTGTCTAGAAGACAATTTTTCAGCTTCGACTTTAAGATGCCTTGACTTAATTTAGGGGATTCTCTTAATAAGTTTATTTTTGGACCCGACCATTTTACCGATTTTTTTTTGTTCGAATTTCATGTGACCGAAAACTATTGATCGACGTCTTTTTTGCTAAATGCATTATTTGACATATTTCTATATCATCGAAGTATCATGTGTCATAGGTATCATTTTACCGAATTGCTATTGACCGAAGCCTCTCTTGAACTTTTTTCATTTGCCAAATGATTTATTTGCCTTAATTTCATCACACCGAAACAACAATTTACAGAATTTTGGTCACAAATATATAGACGGTTATAGTATGCGGTAAATAACTTGAACCATTTGCTATGGTTGCGCGCAATCCTTCACTTTGATTGGAACTCGAAAATCGGTTACTGTGCGTTCAAGGTCGACCGCCATTATGGTTCAACTTGTGTGACAAGGATTATAACCGATTTCGGGTCTCAGTTGAGGGCGGGAGCGGTGCGTAGCCATGGCGGATGGTTCAATTTATTTGCCGCGTAGTATAATTGGTAGCATTTTCAATTGTGACATAAAAGTCAATATTTTGTGCTACAAAATTTAGGGACAGAAACGACTCGCTGCGAATCCGACTTCACACAGTCTTGTCTGCCCTACCCCTAGAGTGTAATTTAAAACCGTGTTGGCGCGGAGGGGTAGGGCGGCCCGCGAGCTGAGGAGCAGGTAATTTGAAGGGCCGCCACCGCGGCTGAGACTGGCCGGCTAAGTCGGCCAGCAAGCCGAAGCTGCGGTGGTGAGCGTTGAAACCATCTGCGAAGATAAGCTCCGCAGTGCCGGAGCAGATACAGAAAACCTTCCATGGTGATATAATGAAGGTTCGAACAAATGTTAGTTCCGCTAAGTGTAACACCGGTGAAAAGTTTTTCGACCAAATAAAACGTTGGTGTAACAAAAAAATTCGTATTGAGAAAAGTTCAACTAATACAGTGGCAGACGTGACTTCGATGAAATAAAAAAAAACGAAACGATAATAGTTGAAAAGTTTTAGGTGAAATAAAATTCGGTCAAACGTTTTTCGAACTTATGATAGGTAACCGTTTATTTTATTAAATTGATTTGTTGTTGTAACAAACATTATTTAGGTTATACCTTATATGTTAACATTGTTTTACTGTTTACTTTTACTGTATTTTTGATCGTACTAAGCCGATAAAAGTATGTTTTACAAAATTATTAAATCAATCGTGCCCGCCGGAAAGATGTGCGGGCGGCCGCGGCGGGGCCCGGACGGGGCCGGTGCTATTCATTCATAGCGAGATCGTGCCCACTACACGAAAAGGATAGTACGCGAAATTCTTTGATACCTTAATTATTTAAAAAAAATTCGTAACACTAATAAAAGTTAATTAATTTTACATTTTATATGTGCTAAATTTTCTTGACAACACGTATCATTGTACGAGTATATTTAAATTTGTCGCATCTATTCAATTTCACCCTGTATATCTAACTAACTAGAGCGAATAAAACATAACAAAAATAACTTCTTCAAATTCACTATCTGTTCCATATATATCTTACTAACTATATAGATGCCATCCAGCGTTAAAATCAAAGTTGCGACAAGCGTGGCCCACACGCCTCAGGCGTCGCTTACGTGTCTAATGTAGTCCCAGCTTTAATCTCCTTTTTGTAGTAGGTTAAAATTAAAAACAAAATTGATCGTGGCGCAATCTATCGTCTTGACTGGAAGCACACATGATAGTAAGCAAGCAACAATGGAAGTGCATTTTTTATCAGATACACTCATCTTGTACTGGCCGGTCTGAGGCCTATGATCATGTGCAGCAGTTTAAGTTGTACACGTGGTACTGTCGCAGGTGTCGTGGGTGCGCTCCCGCGACCTGCAGATCCTGTCGCACGCGGGCGCCGTGTTTACGGCAGACTCGCGCGTGTCTGCCACGTCCAGCCCGGGCGAGTCCACAGGGGCCGCCAGCCGCCACACGTTGCGCATTGAACACCTGCGAACCGCCGACGCCGGCCGCTACGAGTGCCAGATCAACACCGAGCCCAAGATGAGTCTCTTCTTTAACCTTACAGTTGTGGGTGAGTACCGATTCGGATATTCTAACTTTATTACAAAACCAGTTAGAAAGAAAGAAAGAAATACAGTTTATTTACGCGAATTGACGCAAACTTAAAATTAAATAACAAACATAATCATTATAATCTAAAGAATATGTGCGTCATATCCGCGCATATACATATATAAAATATATTATCCGCGCATATATTTATATGTCAATATTTTGTCAATTACATATTATATTATTATTTTATCTAGTCATGTAGTATAACAGGAGGCTAGATATGTATAGTGTAGACGAAAATTCTCACTCACTGGACGCCTCAGGCAGGTCGACGCGCCGTAGTGGTCGACCGTGGCGACGACCTGATCATGTTCGCGGGGCGACCTTGGCCAGAGATCGCCCTAAACATGAAGTTTGAAAGGAGAAAGGCGAGGCCTTTGCCCAGCAGTGGGACAACCAAAAGGCTTTACAAAAATACCATCCCACGGCTGGGAAAAGGCCTCTCTCCATTCCTTTCATTGTTCCCGGCAAGAAGTGGCTCAGAGGCCAATTCCTAAGGAAGACATCAAAATCGTACCGCCATCTCCTTCGCTGTCTACGTGGCTGAAAAGACCTCACTGTCCACACCTTCCGCATGACGCAGGTTTTCACCGGACGTGGTAAGTTCGGGAAGTACCTGTACCGGATTTGTGCAGAAGTGACGCCCAGGTGTCGCCACCGTGTGGACCGCCCGGAGGACACGGGGGAGCACACGGTAGAGGTGAGCCCCGCCTGGGCAGAGCGTCGCGTTTCCTTGTGGGGGCGATAAATGTCGGCGTGTGGAGCAAATATTCAATGATGTCTCTGTGATGAATGAAGTGAAAACTGGAAGTGATCACCGCATCGTGAGAGGCACATTGAATATCAATATCAAGCTTAAAAGGTCTCGACTGGTGAAGTCTACGCTCCGTCCAGCACAGATCCAGATTCAAAACTCTTAGAGTTTTCAGCTTGAAATCCACAATCGTTTCGAGTGCTTAGGGAGCTTCGTGGACAGATGCAATGATGGGTTCGTGAAAACTGTCCATTCAGTCGGGTCTAAATTTTTCAAGACTCACCGTACAAATAAGAACAATAGGTTCTCTGATCCGACCGTTCAGCTCATGAGAAAGAGGCGTGAGATGACTCTGCAGTCTTCAGACGATACGTGCATTGCAATAGACAGATCTATAAGTCTCTGAAACGCGACCTTCGCCGCTTTAATACTGCAAGGATTAAGGTTCTGATTGAGCGAAATAAGGGCTCTAAAGTATTTGCACGAAATCTGTCTATTGGGAAAATTTAGCTCAAGAAACTGAAGACCGACGATGGCAGAGTCATATTCGCCAAATCGGAGCTTCTAAAAGAGATCGAGGCCTTTTATGGACAGTTATACACGTCTATCACTGAACTCACTGCAAATTTAGCAAATGATCTTAGAGCTTGATTGACTCGACACTATACCGAAGATGTCCCGGACGTCAGCCTGTACGAGATTAGGATGGCTTGTAAGGTTATAATAAAGTAACTTACATACTTTTGTTTATTTAATGAAAATAGCTACCTCTTTTTTCTTCTGACAGTCGATCGGTAGATCAAGCCACAGAATATAAATATCACAGAGTACTTTATTATTTGTAACTGATAAATATCCGTGAGCCGTGCGCCCGCGCTCATCCGTTTGTCTATGGCATTGACAAATGTTGTTGGAGCGCGAGAGCGCGCGTGTCTGGCGCCTGTGCTGTTTATGGTTTTCATTAATATTGTATGCACTATTCTCTTTTTCAATATTTATTTAACATTTACACGACACACATTAATATAATTTTACGCCTTATATCAATGTAATATTTATTATTTTATTATTTTTTTATTACGATATCTTGTTTATTTAACATCCGGGAGTGTTACCGTGACATCACCGTGGGCCCTAACAGAATACCAGCGCTGCGTTATTTAACGTTCTTAAATATCGCAGCATATGCTGAGTTAGGCGCCTTTTTGGCCTCGCACAGATTTTAATGTTGTTTATTTTTTTATTTATTATTCTTATTTTACTGTATGTGAGAGGTCAAATAAACGATTTTCTTTCTTTCTTTCTTTCTTTCTTTTACATGGAGTGGTAATACATTAACCTCAATTATGACCATACAGTGTAGTCCTCACAGCCAGTACCGTCATCCAATGCAGTTCATCCAAGGTCCAAAGCCATACGCTGTATTCGGAAACTGTCGCTTAGCTATCCATGTAAGATTGCTCGTCAACGACTTATGTGCAAAGATGTAGCTTCATATTTAATACATATTTTATTGGTATTATATTGGGAGACTATTTTTCTTCTTAATACATATCCATGGGATATGGTAGACTAAAATAAAATGAAATCTACAACCCTGTCAAAGAGAATTCACATGTTGAGAAAACTAATGCCCATGTATAACGCTAAGATAATATTCACCAATTTCGTCTAAAAATGCTTACCACAATCGGGGGAATATCATCTTAAGTTTAACGCTGTTTCCACGTCTAGTTCTCGACATCTTACGTGATTTAAATTAATAAAACTCTTATATTAAGTATGCTTCTGATCAGCCACGAAATGAAAAAAGAATGAACCACACCCATCTTTTCAAACCTGTCATTTTAATAGGTTATGGTTAAATCGATATTTCCTATTCGATTGTTACTATTTAGTTATATTAAATTTAGTAAATAGTAATTAATAAGGTTATAATTAATTTATTTAAATATTATAACTCAATAATCGAAATAAAAGAAAAACTAAACATATCGATTAAATCGTGGCGCCATCTGACGGGCCTCAGTCAGAACTGTTTATGACATTGCATTCAGTGACATTATGCGCAACTAGAGGTCGCTACATACCTCAAACCGTGACTAAGTTTTTTAAGTGTTACAGGCTCTGAAGCAGCTTAAAAACAACAAAGCGTCGGGTGAAGATGGATTCACGGCCGAACTCCTGAAGGTGGATGGAAAACTGGTCCTTAAGGCCCTTCAGAGGCTATTCGATTCCGTCATACTCGAGGGAAAAATGGGGCACGGGCATGGAGCAGAGGTGTGGTAGTACTTTTCTTTAAGAAGGGCGACAATGCCAGGCCCATCTCACTTCTGTCTGAGCCATGTCTGTAAGCTGTTTTCCAGAGTCATCACGAACCCTCTCGCGCAGGTTCGATGACTTCCAGCCTCCCAAAAAATTTCGGGAGGCTGGAAGTAATCCGATTCCGAAAAGGCTTTAGTACCGTGGACCACATACATATGCTGCGGTAGGTTATACAGAAGACTGAGGAGTATAATCAGTCTCTCTGCTTAGCGTTTGTGGATTACGAAAAAGCCTTTGATTCGATCGAGACATGGCTGTACTGCAGTCTCTCCAAAGGTGCCAGATTGATTATCGGTACGTACTACATCGAGGTGCTGAAGTGTTTATACAAAACCGCCACCGTCAGTCCGGGTTTAGGACCAGACCTTGAAACCTATCCTCTTGCAACGAGGTGTGCGGAAGGGAGATTTCATTTCTCCATGGAGGATGTCTTCGAGGTTCTGGAATGGAGAGGGCTAGGCATTCATGTCAATGGCGAGTACAACACTCACTTTCGGTTTGTCGACGACATAGTAGTCATGGCTGAGACTACGGAGGAGCATAGTAAAATGCTCGGTGACCTCAGTAGAGCTTCCAAAAGAGTGGGACTTAAAATGAACATGGACAAAACCAAAATCATGGTTAACATCCATGTAGCTCGCACTCCTATCAAGATCGGAGATTCTACACTCGTAGTTGTGGACGACTACGTTTACCTGGGACAGATGGTCCAGTTGGGTAGGTTTAACTTCGAGAAAGTGGTCAATCGTCGGATCTGACTTGGCTGGGCGGCGTTCGGGAAGCTGCGCGGTATCTTCTCGTCCAAAATACCACAGTGTCTCAAGACGAAAGTCTATGACTAGTGCGTGTTGCCAGTGATAGCTCTGAAACTTGGTCGCTTACAATAGACCTCATAAGAGTTACCCAAAGGGCAATGGAAAGACCATCTATGTACATAATATGGAATGCAATAAAGTATTGAGTATTGAAAGGGCTCTGTTCGGAGTTTCCTTGCGTGATTGAATCAGGAATGAAGGTATCTGCAAGAGAAACAGAGTTGCCGACAGAGCACGTAGAATCACCAAACTTAAGTGGCAATGGGCTGAGCATATTGCATGCAGAACAGATGGCCGTTGGGGCCGAAAGGTTCTGGAGTGCCGGCTGCGTACCGGAAGACGTAGTGTTAGGCCTCCCACAAGGTGGACCGATGACCTGGTCAGGGTCGCTGGAGTCCGATGGATGCGAGACGCATAGAACCGGCCATTGTAGCAACGCTTGGAGGAGGCCTATGTCCAACAGAGGACGTCTTTTGGCTGAAATGAAGATGATGAAAGCGAATTGTTTCGAACTTTTTAGGAGTTTTTACGGTCGGGTTTTTTGACACTGAATGTTGCAATTGTCAATGATGTTGGGAAGTAATAGTATATTTTTAGGAAGAAAGGGTAATACGAATTAAAAGCACAACTTTGTAGTTATTTGACTGTCTTGAGCGACACACGGCGCCCGTGTGCACCGCACACGGGCGCCGTGTAAATCCGGCTCCGAGTATTCGCCTTACTCGGAGCCGGATTTACACTATTTGTAAATCCGGCTCCGAGTAAGGCGAATGTGGCCTGTTGAATCATAAATTAATAATATTAATCCATTTTTCTACGGATTCAATCTTGAAGCACCTTATTTTTAAGTTACCATTTTTCTATGATTAACCGGGTGATATGTTCGTTGACTTTTAGACGAGCCAGTGCCGGAGGTGGTCCTGTCAGTGCTGGGCTCGGCCGCGGTGCACGCGCGCACAGGGGACGCCGCCACGTTGGCGTGCGAGGCGCGCTACGAGCCGCCGCCACGTTCGCTGCCGCTGCCGCCGCTGGACGTGCACTGGCAGCGCGGCGCGACGCCCGTGAGCCTGCAGAGCGCGCGCGGCGGCGTGGCGCTGGACACGGCGCGCTGGCCAGCGCGCGTGGAGTCGCGCCTCACGCTGGCGGGCGTGGACGCGCGCGACGCCGGCACCTACACGTGCAGCGCCGCCGGTCGCGCCGCCACGCTCGCGCTCGTTCTCGACGACGACGGTGAGTCACCATCACTCATGGCACAGCCCTGCGGCACTTGACATCATTTCAAATTACTTAGTCGGAAATTGGGATCATAATTTTTTTTTATTCCCGCTCAAATAAACCGTTTCTATGTATCTCAAAGTAGACTGATTATAAATTTTATCGTAGATTAACGACACCGTATTGTCCAGATGGCTGTTGAATTTGTTTTTTTGTCAGACTGTCTGAGAAGGAGGGTCATTTATTTTACGAGTATGTCTATAAGTATTTATATTGTTATTTCTCGTGCACGCACTATAGACTAAACGGTTGGATGGATTTAAAAAAATTACAATGTCATCTAATCTGTACATGTAGTAAAATAATAGGTACACATATGAGGCAATGTTTTTACTGGCACAAAATTTACTAAACTGATACACTTCAAGACGTGATCACGTCCAGTGCTGCTGGTTGAGTATGATTGTTGACTTGATGTTGGCTTTGCAATTTTGAAAGTTCATTTGAATATTGGGGAAATCGGAAATACCTCTTCAAAGCCATGGGCTATGTGTACCATTATAAATCACCACGTGTCTATATGCATTTCAGAGAAATCTTGTAAGTAAGCTTAGCATGTTGCATCAACATAATCTTCAGCAGGAACAGTTGTCTTATAGTTAGGACCTCACAGGACTGGTAGAGTAACGTCGTTGGGAAAAGTATAGGTTTGAAGGTACTTACCTTAAGAACTGCACGTTGAGCAACCTCGACGGATTTTAGTATGGTTTTGGGAGCTCCATATATATTGGTTTCCGTAGTATTCCGCTTAATATCCGAATGTGCTCCCTGAAATTTAGATTTTGATTTATGGTAATTCCCAGGTATGTGATTGTATTAACTTTTTTTATTTTATAAGATAAATAAACACTTTTTACGTTTTATGTGCACTGTATTTCCATTTTTTTTTTTCAATTAAAATTCACAACAATTCACAATATCACTGAACCATCAAAATATTTGTACAATAATTACATTTTCAATAGGCCGGTTTATAGAGAGAATCAGTGCTTCAAATTGGTAGGGTTTAAGATCTATCTACCTTACTCTATGCTAGCGAGTCCGTACGACTCATGGTACGACTTCAGAAGTAACCCTCGATGTCTGATTTAAGCATTTGAAGTTGAGAATTACTCAAACTCTACTTTAGCCCGTAAACCTGTCAAAATTTGGCATTTAAGTAGGGTTTGAGACGTTCTTAGCTCAAAATACTCAATTCAGAAACCCGCCCTTAGAAAAACTGTCATCCTATGCCTCAGTGACGCCATTAGCCTTGAATAGCTATCACGCGAATTTGTCAAAATTTATATAAATTTAATTATCGCTCGGTAGGTGGCCAGGGGCCTTACCATGATAATGATAAAATATCAGTCGTACAAGCGAAAAGGAGTGACGGCGACATACACCCTCTATAGCTCCATCCCTTTAACAGTACGGCTTAGTCGTGAAATGAATCAGCTCGTGGTAGAGCTTCAGTGTGTGCTGGGTAATGTTAAGCTTTGCAGCTATAGATGGCACCAAATCTGTAAATTTTCTAGAACTATTTGCGAAAATGATTGAATTTTAATAAAATTCATTACTGAGTAAATACGAAAAATATTTACGAAAATTAACTGAAGCTAAGTCCAGTCGTTTTGCCATAACGCGATTTACAATGGCGTAATGCGCAACTCATATTTCACTAGAAAAATATTTTCTTGTGGTGTTTAAAGCTGACACAAGCGCGACTTGGCAGGACCCGGGTGACATACTAGACTGAGCGACTTACTACTCCTAGGTAACAGCTATCGCATCACGACTGAGTTTGCTATGTCCTGTCTATTGGTAATATATATTTAATGTCTTTGTTATGATATTTCAAGATTTCTTCTCGCTGCTGATGGTTCGACCTATAATTTTCGAGATTTTGATGCATCGAGATAGTCAACTGTCGCGCTCATAATTTATCGATTTCATGTAGTGTCGAATTCACGTTTTCGAGCAATTGTTATTCGAGCTAACATTAAGATCTCGAGGTTACGGTTCGAAGGTTAAGGTCCTCATCTACAGAATCGGCAATCCTGGTAAGCCGCGTCTACAGCCGTTTTATGTACACCACGGAAATGTACACGATAAACAATGGGTCAATACCCATTGATTGATGTAAGTTGCTAACTACCAAGAATAATCTAAAACTTGGCCCTGGTTTGATATAATTTTCCATTGCACTGCAGCCCTCCAGGGGCCACAAGGCTGTGTCCCCAGTTGTTGTTACTACATGCACTTTGCTAAAACACAGCACGTGTTTATTGCAGACGACCGCGCGGAAGCCATGCAGCGCGACCAGGCGGCGGCGGGAGCGCGCACGGCGCGGCCTCTCCCCGCGCTGCTCGGGCTGCTCGCGCTGCTGCTTGTTCTTCGCCGCACGCTGCTGACGCCCCGGTGAAGCTGCTCAAGCTGCTCGCGCTACTGCTGGTCCTCTACCACACGCTGGTGGCGCCTCAGTGAAACTGCCCGCCTTTATACTCTAAGCACATTCTGTATATTTTGAACTTTGTATATAGTGTAAATATATCATTATGGAGAGTTACCGAGGTTTTTTAAATAATAACCTACTTGTTTACTTACTTATTTATACATATAATACATTAAAAAAAAATAGAATTTAATTTTGTAACATACTCGTAATACTGCTGTCGTATCAGAGAACACAGTTACTTTGAAAAAGTCGTTTCAAGAAATACGCGCGTAAAGTTTTTTAGAGTATCTGTTCGATAGCGACAAATTTATGAAAGTTAGCACCCTAACTAGAATGTAGTGTTAAAAAAAACGTTGAGCCATTACATTTAATGGCTCAACGTTTTTTTTTAACACAACGTGTTTTTATATATTAAGTATCTTTAAATATTTCGAGTTAAGGCTCTACTCATTTTGACCTTTTTTAAACCTATGGAAATCAACAAATATAAAAGAGAACACCGTGAAAATTTATTTTTATTAAAATTGACTATATGACCAAGGGCTTGTCAAAAATGAAAACACGATTTAAATTAGTTGGCTCGACAAAAAATCGCGAATCTGACCCTAATTTACGATTGAAACGTATTTATCTACGAGATTACGTTACGGAACTATTTGAAAGTTACAAAAAAAAAAAGCTTGTTATTTAAAAGCGCTTCGAAAGAACAAAAATCTTGAATAGTTAAACCGCTGTTTTGGGCCGCGAAGACGACATAATCCCGAGCGAAGTTCATACAAAAAAACAGGTACCAGAACCGGCCCTTAAATACATAACAGAGTCCTTGTTGGTAAAAAAAAAAATGTAAAAAATTTTGTACTAGACTAAATGATAGTAACTAGCTGACATAGTTACTGTGCATTAGCTAAGATTTACGAAATACTGTGATTAACCTATGTAAAGATGCTACTAAATTCTTTACTTCATCACAGTAACTGTTATTTTGCTGTGTTTTAAAATTTAATTTAGCTAACGAAATTTAGTTAACTGTGAATCTAGTATCAAATTGCGGTGTTTTAACTTAGAACGATAAAAGCTAGCCATGCTTCTCTAATCCAGTATTTTATAATACTGTGTTATAGACTGAACTTTGCACATTTTTGTATTAAAAATGATATAATTTTCTTTCCTAAAATGTATTGAAAAAGCATGAATATGGGCCAGGGAAATAAAACGAAAATAATGATTAATAAAATTTTATTCTTTAAACAGCTAATCTAAACAAATAAGTCTCAAACTGAATGCCTTTTTAGGCTTTGACATTAAATAATAATCTTATATAAGCCTTTTAATCGCTTTTCGGAAAACAATTGTGCCTAAAACAAAATTTGCAAACTTCAAACCAATTATAATTGTGTCTAGTTAAGATTATAATTAGTAAACAAATGAGAACCATATTATTTTAAAGTAATTATAAATAATAGTTACTTAAAGAATACGTAAATAAACGCAACGATGTCAACGCAATCTGTGACTGGATATATATGCCGGATCTGGCGTTGATTTGTTGACAACAAAACAAGGCACGCCATCTAGTGGCGACTAGAAGAAATAGAGGTGGCACGCCTAGACAGTCAGCCGTTTCCGCTTTGGCTACGAGCTTGGAGAGGGAGAATCCGCCGAGTACAGCGGACACTCTCAGCCAGGCCGTCGCAGAGTCAAGACGTTCTGAAACTGTCCGTTTTGTTGTTTTTACCTACCTAATAACAGTGCACTGTACCGAAATGTATTGAGAAGTAAACTGATTCAGTTCCTAACCGTTTTTATTCGTTGCACGATACCCAAGTAGGCCCACTTGGTCGATGATCAGAGCTTGAACCATCCTGAACGAGCCGTCATATATATATTTTTTAGGTGATAAAATCATCCAATGACATCCCCCGCGAGATGAATCTGAGAATGACATCCCCTTGAGCGGAACGGAAGATAGCGTCTGCCTTTTACTGACTAGAAACCCACTCCACATAACCCATGGAAGTATGTTATTACCAATTTTTATAACTTTAGTAAAAAAAAATGATAACTGTTGTCGTCTGTAAGCTTTCTTTAAAAATAAATAACGCAAAATTTCTTATTTGGTAACTCAGCCTTTATGTTATGAGTTTTTAAGACTAATAATGTTCGCACAAACTAATTTTACTTATACATGATGATGATACGGTGGTGTTAAAATTCTTTAGTTTTCTGAAAGTTAAAATTATTCACTATTTACATAATTAGAAAAAGCTTACGTAAATCAACAAATTAATATTATTTAGATAAAATCAACAAAAATCCAATTTAAAAATAAAAAATTATACAAAATTTACATTATTAGGGGATCCTATTAACAGCCATCTTCAATTCTCAATTTTTTTTCTTTTGATTTCTGTACATAGACCTGAGTGAAAATGATATGGCTCTGAAGCCATATTATTTGCGAGTAATTCTCTCCAAAATATAAATTGACTCGAAGGCATGAGTGGTCTCAGTTTGCCAATAATAGAATTTTTTCATTGTGTGCTACTTCGCGGGGAAGTTTTTAAGGTAGGTCAAGGAACTCCACTTTTTCTTACTTCGCTTTCAAAAACTATAATTCAGTACAACTTCTTGAAATAACTTTTTAATATCTAAGCTGTAAGAAATATCTTCAACCCAGCCAGGCACATTACTTTGTGTAATTTATTTTATCACCGTTGCTCTCAAAACGGTGAAGGAAAACATCGTGAGGAAATCGGCTTGTCCTAGAACCAAAAATTCTAAGACATGTGACATCCACCAATACGCACTGGGTCCGCGAAGTGGATTACGGCCCATTCCCTCTCCTAGAGAGGAGGCCTGAGTCCCAGCAGTGGGAACATTAAAAGGCTGATGCTATGCTATCGCTAAGAAATTCGTTTGAATTGTACTTCCAATTCACGCAAATAAATTCTAGGACATCGTTTTATGACGCGTTGAGCAGATGAATGGTCTTCAAAATTAGCGAAAACGCTGTACCCTGGCTGGCTGGCGAAGTATTTGAACTTTTGAAGGTGGCTCTTGTGGAAATTTTATCACTGTTAATTATGTAAATTAAAAACAAAAAAGCATTCAGCACTTTTTTTGTGAGGCACAGTTATCGGTCCAAATAATTATGTTACTAACATCTTTCATGTATTTAAATGAGGAAAGTGCTGGTTGTGTCTTGTAATCGACGTTCAGACACGTGAGCGTATTTCAAGCGGAAAAGTGTCGAATGTCTTAATTTCAGTTTAGCAGATATTTAGTGTATGACGTCCTGTAAATGTGTACGATAAGTGCAAATTTGTGTATCCAGCCATTCAGCAGATATTCAACAAAAACTGTTTCCGCCAGGACTACGTATTTCAAGCGGCACTTTTTTTTTCTATGGACATATAAGAAAACAAATACATACAATAATTAGTGTGTAACGAGAGGTAAATGTGTATGTATAAATGAAATTTGTATGTCTTATTATTACGAAGATATCCAAGTTTCCGCTGTGGTGACGTTTGCCAATTTGATGAAAATCATATAAAACGGTTTAGTAGAATGTTATAATTTTTACGCAAGTTACTTTGAATTTGTGTGGAATGTGTGTAAAAACAGAATTGGAAAAATACATACCGTTCAGAAGATATAAAAGTAAACGTAAAATAAGGTTATAAGGTCAAAGCTCTTAAAATAGGAACTCTAGAGTCTAACTATTTGCGTGTATCTATAACTTGTAAGGCTTTGCAATGTTCTGCAAAGTTTCATGTATGTGCGCTAAGTAATTACTGAGCATTGACATTATTTACTATGACTAGACCACTGTATTTTATGACATCCGATTATAGGACTTTTTAATGGAAAAGTATAATTAGTGTATTAATGCAACTACTCATATATGAAAAGCTCATTACACTAAATAATTAAAGAGATAAAAATAAAAATACCACAACAACTACAGAACATGGATAAACGGACCACGTTGGAATGGGTACAAAAAAGCGGCCATGCAGTACAAAAACCAAGCGTTCTAAAATTTCTAGTATTTTAACTCTAGGATAAATTGTGAATGATTTAAATGAATATAATTGTGGAAACATTTTGAAAACCTTTTCAAGATCAGCCAAAGTATGCCAAATTTTCCTCTTTTGCAGCATAATTTCAGTACTGTTGTAGCAAAGCAAAGCCAGCACGATGTCGGTGCGCCAACTGACTTGTCACTTCCAAAACACACACGCCCCTCACCACCTACCTACCCTGCATATCCCATAAACTTAGCAAAAATCCAGTAAATATTGTTTTTACGCTCGAAAGGTCTAGGCAAGATAACAGTAAGAAGTTAAAAATTTACTATATTGTTATCAAGTGATAAATATAATATTGAAATCTTGACATAATCTATAACACAGTATTTGGAAAAAATGCTGCGTTTTAGACTAGCAAGAGCGTTTTACTGTGTTTTTTTGTAAAGTTTATTCCTTACGGTACACAGCAACCTCTTACTTACTGTTTTCAAGTTATGTAATAACTACATGCTTGTGTTTTTTCTATTATTTGATCTTAGTTTGTAAAAGTTACTGTGTTTTTAGTTACTGAGCCAGAAGTGTTAAAAAAAAACTGAAAATTTTGCCGAGTAGAGTTCAGTCTCGTTGTTACGGAAATAAAAAAAAAGTGAAAAAAAAACTGTAAGTTAAGATACTGTGCTTTCTATTACGACGGCAGAATACAAATAAGGCATTCATGTAAATGTGCTCAGAGAACAAGAGAATAGGTCTGAGTCTAGCTATAAGGTTGAGAGCGCGGAGGGCGCAGCCGTTACAGAATGGTTCGAGCGCGCGGCGTGCCCAGTTTCCAGCTGCCGTGTCCGTCGTTGCCACCACACGTACCGGTCTGGAGCACACAAAATGCCGACATTTAAGGCAACTACTCAAACGTCGGCTTTGTGTACTTTTCCTCTTAGTACTTTGAATATGTCCGAGATGACCCTTAATTTAATATGTCCAGTCATATCTAAGCAATAGATAAACACCAGCATAAAGCTTACCAAGTACCTCACGTTATGCGCTCTCTTCAGCATGAGCCTGTGTTTCTATTCACTTCTAACCAAAGCATTAAATAAGGCAATAACCTTTATATTCGTAAAGTCAGACACATACGGCACATGAAACCAGATTGGTCTGGGCGCAGCTGGCAGTTAAAGGATAGATGACAAGACAGTTGATTCTGAACAATACTCTCAAGGGCTTTGGGGTGGTTTCAGAGGGTAGATATTGGACAGAACTGAGAAGGTGAAGTGAGAGTGTAGAATACGGAATATCGACATGCAATATAATACGAGTATATTGACGAATGTTAATACGATGTTACAAAATCGCGATGCACGTTACCGCGACAGGACTTCATTGCGATACAGTTTGACTTCGATGCACGTTACTGTGAAAAATTGTTTGTACGGAGCCACGGGTAAAAGCTATGTAATAATAAACGCTTTAAAATAATAACTTAAATAAGGAACCATCAGGTAAAAATTAATTATAATTTCTTCTCCTTTTTTATAGCATCTGCCCAGACCATCTTTTATATGGAGATGGTTTTGAAGTTCGATTTGTCTGTATTAATTTCTTTTGTGTGCAATAAATAAAATCTATTATACATTGTATGGCAAACAATTTTAGTAAAATTTAATCTATTTGTGTTTTGCAATTTATGACGCCTACAGATTAGAAAGAAAATATAAAACTATTTTTCCCTACGACTTAATTGACTAATTTATATTTTTGTAGCAATCAATAGCAAATTAAAGATTTGCTATGCTTTTGTTAACATTTTTGTCATATCCAACTGTAACTGTAATTTTTTATAATCTTCTCTCTATTGATATTTAACCGTATTCTTATCAAGTTTTGTTAAGTCGTCAACCACCCACGCGGCTAAACGCTCTCAATGTCATCTGAAATCCTAAAGTCAAAATATTAAAAAACACGCGTTCTAACTCTATGAACCATACGTTCTTCAAATTGTTATGAAATAAGCTATTTAATTATTTAGTTTTTGTATAGATTCATCTTGTAATAAATTACTAATAGTTAACCTTGACCTTCATCGACTCTAGAAGTCGATTGACAGACTACGGCAGTTTTTTTTTCAAATATCTTTATAGAACACTAGCTTTTGCCCGCGGCTTCGCCCCCGCTCTACCCTACTCTACCCTACTCTACACTACTCTACCCTACTCTACCCTACTCTACCCTACTCTACCCTACTCTACCCTACTCTACCCTACTCTACCCTACTCTACCCTACTCTACCCTACTCTGCCCTACTCTACCCTAGGTACTCCTACCTACTCTACCTTCCCGCCAATTTTTTGCCAAATCGATTCAGCCGATCTTGAGTTATAAATAGTGTAACTAACACGACTTTCTTTTATATATATAGTAGGGTGTCCCTTATTTTTCAAAGTTGTTTATTTCTAACGCATACGTCTTATTTTTGTTCATTAGCTCTTAAAACACTCAGAAATAAATTTTTACCTCATTTGTAGTACGACAACCCGTGCCGACTCGGATCGAATCATGTTCATACTAGTTGCTCGGAAGTAGCCACGCGTGCTTGACTTGTTTGTCTTTTGTTCTCATTTATTCTTGTGATTAACACATATTGTTTAATATTTAGAAGATGACAGTAGAACTAAGAAGCAATAAAAAAAATATTTTCTTAGTTGGTGACGTGTATCATCAAATAAAAGGCGCAAAATTAATCAAGTTCTAGCAGTACTTTTTTTAATATTCACGAAATTAAATTGACTGGTAGAAAAAGCGCAATTCTCATCATTCGAAGGTGTGTTGCCTATATATTTTGTGATAAAGCTAGAATCCTTACTAGAGCTACACTTAATTAGGTATGTAAAAAAACTTGTAGATCTTCACCATGCTTGGAGAGAGCCGTAAAAAAAATCCAGAAAACCAAATGATATTTACAAGCGCCGTGAAGAGGACTTTTAAAACAATTTAGATAATTTATTCAATATAGCATACACTAATGCTTTGGAATGGACGAAAAGAGAAGAATATAAAATCTTTTTACAAAAATAAAGAGAACCAGGACGTCAATGCGGGTGTCGATAGAAAGTTAGCCAAAAAACAAGAAAATGCAAGACAAAAAAATGAAACGAAAACAAAGAAGCCATACGCAAATGAGTTTTTGTCATCTTTTACTACACAAGATTTTATACAAACGCAAAAACATCACGATCAACCTACCAGGTTTGATGAAAACCTTGAGCAACCTTTTCCATCGGCATCTAAAACAGTAAGATATGGAACTACTGCAAAAAGAGAAAGGAAAGACTTTATTACGCCTAAGTTAGTTGCAGCTTTAGATAGATCTCAATTAAGTATAAGGAATTTTGTCTCTATACTTCAAGCTATAGTAGAAGCACAAGATCTTAGCTGTGAGGATTTTCCGATAAATAAATCATTTATTCAGTGCATTCGCACACAAAGTAGAAAAAATAGGGCGGAATCTATAAAATCAGATTTTCAGAATAATATGCCTAAAACGGTGACCGTTCACTGGGATGGGAGATTATTGTGGTATGGACATGAGAAGTTCTAAAGGAGAACGCTTGCCAAAAGCACAAATGCTTATTAAAAAGGCTTAAGAAATATGAAACTGTTGACAAAGAGACCTCCAAAGCAGCCCTGAGCAAGTTTAGTCAATCTTTGGTACTAGTCAGAAGAAATAACCGTTTTATCGCCCTTTGATGATAAAGTTGATGAACAAACCAAAAGAAACATTGTAGTGAACTTACAACGAGAGAGTTTGTATGATACTGGGAAGAGACATACATTCCATCGAAAGAAGATATGTCTGATTATTTGCAAGGTATGTGGGAATACGTGGTTTTATTTCTTACACTGTTTTCACTAAACTGATATTAATTGTGCCTTATTTATTGTTGTAGGAAAATCATTAAGTGATTATGTTTCTATCGAGAGAGCAAATTTATTTTCTCGATTAAAAATTAATGAAAATTTTCTCCTGAAACCGGTTTCTACGTGGAAAGACGATGTTGCCTATTTAGGGGCAAAAAGGTTATTTCTTTAAGAGCAGCATATACAGCTGAAAGTACTGTAAAACTTATACAAAATTTTCATGGTTTGGTCACTGTAAATGATGAACAAAAAAAAACTTTTTGCTACGCTGTGTGCAAGAACATAGAAATCTGTATCCAAACTGTAAAAGCGACCCTCAAAAAAAATATCCTAGCTGATCTATAATTTTATGTTTTTTTTTTTTTAATAAATAAGAACCTATTTACTTGTTTTTTTTTTTATATTTTTGTAACAAAATATAAATATTTCATTTGATTTAGCAACATAATGGAAATGGTTAATAACAGCGATTTTAAAAATCTTTAGAGCCCTGTCGGCACGGGTTAATGTTGACGTAGGAAGATAAAATTTTGTATTCGAGTAAGTCTAGGTAGTTTAAAAAGAATTAGGGGGTATGTATTTCAATATCTGAAAAAAAAAATTTTTTCACCCATATAAGGGACACCCTAATATACACCGTGTAATTGACAGGTTGGCAAAAACTGAAACAGTAGCTTCATGACCATGATTATGACTGAAAAAAGTTGGAATTTTCTTCAGGAAAATTGTCGAATTTTCCGACCGTTTTTCAACTAGATTTGTGTTCTATTCATTTGTTACAACAAAATCCAGCCCTAAAAACACAATTTTAGTGAAAAAAAGCAAAAAACTTAAATTCGGCAATGTAATCGTAAAAGAAAATTCATACAACCCGCGCGGAATCAGCTGTTAGCTGTAAAAGTTTACTGGCCTCGTAGTGCCTACGACAGACAGAGACAGCATACCGTTCGCTCGCTCGCTCCTTTTGTGTGGTGCGCCTTTGCTTACGCGCCGACACTGCTAGGGTTGTACCGCGTACGGAATTTAATACTTGTAATTTTATTTACTTTATGTCAAATGCTTTAATAATAATTAGATACTCAGGAGTATGATTACTTTATTATTTCTTAATTCCAAAAACCTTTTGGTTGTTAGGAGGGTGTGTGTGTAATGTAGGTACTCACTGGGTAGATGTGAATAAATAAAAATCCTTTGTTTGTATCACCAGGTGTATTCTTCTTCACACACACGACACTACAACACAGTTATATTAGAAGGCGCAAATAAGCCAAGCACAAGCGGAGGTCTTATACGCGACAACAATTAGGTCTTTTTGCACGGCTATGAGGTTAGCGCGGGTAGGTACCTTTTACAACTTTATCGGCGCGGGCGCACGTATGTCTACACGGATAGCGCAGATCGTGACTAGTGAGAAACGAATATAACAACGCGGCGGCGGTGGAAGGAAATATATCGCCTGCACGTCATCGACAATGCGCGTGTCCAATGTTACGTTGTGTGTTTGACGTATGAAGTGTTTAGTGTTAGTGTGTATGTGTGGTGTTGTTTTCTTGGTAATATTTTATATATAAATATATATGTATGTGTAAATATATATATAAATAAATGTAGGTGATGGGTATATATTTATTGTTTACGTGTAATGTGTAAACTGTGTAAATATATGTGTGTTGCCCACATCACTCCCCTCCAGAGACCAGGCTAGGGTCGATAGTAGTCAGGAAAATTGACTTTTCTTCCTGAACGGGTCGTTTTCACTACTGGTGTTGGAAGAGTTGGTTCGGACATGATTTCGCTAGGGGTGGTGTTGGTGTCAGACAGTATGTAGGCTGGTTTTAATCGGTCTAACGATACTGTGACTGTTTTGCCCTTTATTTTTATTTTAAAAACTTTGGCACCTCTCTCGATCACCTCATAGGGACCAGTGTATGCCGGTTGAAGGGCACCTCTCAACGCGTCGTCCCGAAGAAATACGTGGGAGCTGGATGACAAGTCTTTGTGAATAAAGACCTTGTCTCTAGAGTGGTGCGTCGTAGGGACTGGCCGTAGTTGGTTGGCAAATGCTCTGATACGGGCTGTAAAATCAGTCATGTCAGTCGTGCATTTGTCAACTTTGTGGCCAAAAAATTCGCCTGGCAGTCTCAATGGTTCACCATATACTAGCTCGGCGGAAGATGAGTTCAGATCTTCCTTGATGGAACTTCTGATGCCGAGCAGTACAAGTGGCAAAGATTCTGTCCAGCTGATATCAGCGTGGCACTTGATAGCCGTTTTGAGCTGGCGATGGAATCTTTCCACCAAACCATTGCACTGCGGGTGGTAGGCAGTGGTCTTACGGTGCCTGAAACCTATTGTTTTGCTGAGGTAATGGAATAGGTTGGACTCAAATTGCCTACCGCGATCGGTGACAATGTCAGTAGGGCAACCGAATCGTGCTACCCATCCCAGCAAAAACGCTTTGGCCACAGTTTCCGCCGTAATATCGGTAATAGGGACTACTTCAGCCCATCGCGTAAAGCGATCGACGAGTGTCAGGCAATACCGATATCCATTGGAAGGGGGCAATGGTCCGACTAAGTCTAGGTGGACATATTTGAAACGTGCCGAAGGTAAATCGAGAGTACCCACAGGGGTGGTGACGTGACGATTCACCTTCGAACGCTGGCAAGCCAAACATGCCTTAGACCAGTCGCGACAGTCTTTCCGCACCTGTGGCCATACGTAACGTTGTGCTACGAGTTTAGCACTAGCGTTAGCGCCTGGATGGCTCAGAGAGTGTAGTGAGTCGAAGACTTGTTTGCGCAATGCTTTGGGAATGAGGGGTCTAGGGGTCGGTGTGCTGACATCGCAGTACAATTCAGTACGACTTCCTGGAACCATCATTTTCTTAATGCGCAGAGAGGACTCACCCGACAAAAACTGTGCAAGTTCTGGGTCGGAGTCTTGAGCCTTGGCTAGTGTGTCCAAATCCACTGGGCTCTGCAGTTCATCAACGCGAGAAAGCGTGTCAGCCACGACGTTGTCTTTTCCAGCGATATGCTGGATATCGGTTGAGAACTGCGATATGTAGTCGAGATATCTAAACTGACGTGGCGGACAGTTATTCTTTCGTCGATGAAAGGCATAACACAGTGGCTTGTGGTCAGTGTAGATAGTAAAGGTGGTAGCGGCTAGCCAATGCTGGAAATATTTAATACTCTCGTAGATAGCAAGGAGTTCCCTATCGTACGGCGAGTATTTTTGCTGCGATGGACTCAACTTGCGTGAGAAGAACGCTAAAGGTTGCCAGCTACCATCTTTGAATTGCTGCAAAACTCCGCCGATCGCCAAATCAGACGCATCCGTGACTAATCCCAATTTAGCCTGTGAGTCGGGATGTGCCAGTAGCGCTGCGTCACACAGGCTGTCCTTGCACTCTTCGAAGGCCCTTAACGAGCTTCCATCTATGTTGACTGGCTGTGAGGCTTTAATATTGTCAGTCAGTAAGGCATGCAGAGGCATTTGGATCTGGGCAGCCCGAGGTATGAACCTCCGGTAAAAGTTCACCATGCCCAGAAACCTTCTCAGCTGCCTGGCAGTTTTGGGGACTGGGAAGTCCCTGATTGCCTGTACCTTGCTTTCCAAAGGCTTAGTTCCGTGTTGCGAGATGTGGTAGCCTAGAAATGTTACCTCTGGTACTCCGAAGACGCATTTAGCGGTATTAACGAGCATACCGTACTCCTTCATCCTGGTGAAGAGTTGGCGAAGGTGCTGCTCGTGCTCAGCCTCGCTCCTCGAAAATACCAGAAAATCGTCAAGGTACGGATAACAAAAGTCTAGGCCACGAGTCATCTCGTCAACAAACCTTTGGAAAGTTTGTCCTGCGTTCCTCAGACCAAACGTCATAAATGGAAACTCGAAAAGTCCGAAGGGTGTAGTGATGGCAGTCTTCGGTATATCCTCCTCACAGACCGGTATCTGGTTGTATGCTTTCACCAAATCAATGGTGGAGAAGATCGTACAACCAGATAGACTATGGGAGAAGTCATGAATGTGCCTGATTGGGTACTTATCGGGTATAGTCCTTGCGTTGAGCAGTCTGTAGTCTCCGCAGGGACGCCAGCCGTTGTCTTTCTTCGGGGCGAGGTGAAGAGGTGACGACCAGGGGCTCTCCGAGGGTCGAGCTGTTCCGTTCGCCAACATTGCCTCGAACTCAGCCTTGGCAATCTTCATCTTGTCCGGTGCAAGCCTACGTGGGGAACAAGATACTGGGGGGCCTGATGTGGTGCGAATGTGGTGTGTCGTGTTGTGTTTTGGTGTGAGTGGAACGCCTGCAGGTCGAATTATTTCCTGGAATTCGGAAAGAATGTTATTATATTTGCTCTCACCAGTCACAACCTTTACACTTGAAATCAGGCTATCTGTACAAGCTATTGAAGCAATAGATGATAATTTGGTAGTTCCATCTATCAAACGTTTGTTGCGGATGTCAACTATGAGATTGTAATGGGACAAAAAATCTACACCTATTATAGCTTTAGTGACATCCGCTACGATGAAACGCCAATGGAAATCCCTACGTAAGCCTAGGTTCAATACAACCTGTAGGTAACCGTAGGTCGCTATGGATGTCCCGTTGGCTGCACATAGCTGGTACTCGGTCTTCGTTCGACGACACTGAGGAAGCGCAGTTCGAGGGAAGACACATAAGTCGCTTCCGGTGTCCACGAGGAATTGGACCTTCGAGCTGCGATCAGTCACGAACAGGCGACCAGTGGAAGAAGGGCAATCTTCAGCCGCCATTACCGACTGCCCAGCTCGTTTCCCGCTTTGTAGTCGCATGGGCGGATGCATTTTTTCGCCTGGCTGCCGAACTTGTGGTGGTACCAGCAGGTTGGGAACTTCCTGTAGTTCGACTGCGATCGCCGAGATGGTGTGCGACTTCGATGGCCTGACGTCTGACGTGTACGAGGACGGGAGCGACTGTGCCGTTCGGTAGACAGGGCTTCTACTTTCCTCGTCAGCTCCATTATGAGGCTCATCATGTCCTTCGTTGAGTCTGGCCGTGACGTCGATGCTGCTGCGACTTGAGGAGTTGCTGGAGCGATGTCGTGCACTCTGTCGGCGAGATCTGCAAGCTCCGTGAGGGACAAGCTCATCTGAGAGGCCACGACAGTCTGCAAGTTACTGGGCAAGCGGCTGGTCCATATCGTGCGCAAGAAATCGTCCGGCATCGTTGGCCCTGCCAGGGTCTGCAGGTGCCTCAGGAACTGCGATGGTTTTCTGTCGCCAAGTTCTTCAGACTGCAGGAGCTGCCTGGCTTTCTTCTCCTTGGAAACGGATAGGCGCTTGATGAGCTCGGTCTTCAGCTTCTCATACTTGTCCGTTGGGGGTGGCGAAGTTATAATATCCTCGACCTCCTCCGAGTGTTCACGGTCGAGTTGTGCGAGGACGTAATAAAATTTTGTCGAGTCGTCCGTTATTCGGGCCAATCTGAATTGTCCTTCCACTTGACAGAACCAGATGTTGGGTTTTTCTGGCCAAAATGGCGGTATGCGAACGCCAACTCTGAACAATTCCATCGGTGGTTGCTCCGCGTCAGTAGAAACGCGCGCGCACTTGCTTGGCCGACGGGTAGGGCGTTGGCTGCGCTGTGAGACCTCGGTGTCACTACCGTCGCTGCTCATCTTGGCTTTTTATGCGTTCAGACGGGGTCACCAATTTGGTTGTTAGGAGGGTGTGTGTGTAATGTAGGTACTCACTGGGTAGATGTGAATAAATAAAAATCCTTTGTTTGTATCACCAGGTGTATTCTTCTTCACACACACGACACTACAACACAGTTATATTAGAAGGCGCAAATAAGCCAAGCACAAGCGGAGGTCTTATACGCGACAACAATTAGGTCTTTTTGCACGGCTATGAGGTTAGCGCGGGTAGGTACCTTTTACAACTTTATCGGCGCGGGCGCACGTATGTCTACACGGATAGCGCAGATCGTGACTAGTGAGAAACGAATATAACAACGCGGCGGCGGTGGAAGGAAATATATCGCCTGCACGTCATCGACAATGCGCGTGTCCAATGTTACGTTGTGTGTTTGACGTATGAAGTGTTTAGTGTTAGTGTGTATGTGTGGTGTTGTTTTCTTGGTAATATTTTATATATAAATATATATGTATGTGTAAATATATATATAAATAAATGTAGGTGATGGGTATATATTTATTGTTTACGTGTAATGTGTAAACTGTGTAAATATATGTGTGTTGCCCACAACCTTATTTTAAATCGTTAATGATCTACAGTATCAATTACGAAGCTGCCCGAACTGTACACACGCGTTGCATTACAGTAATGTAAATTGTTTGCTTTAGACAATTTAGTGGGACATAAAACATAAAAACATCGTGTCAATATTGCCAGTTTCACATTCTTTAACCTGTCAATCCCTGAGCGAAAGCCGGCGTTCGCGCGTGTAGTTACGAAAAGCTTTGCTTATTTTCGATTTTTACATAGTATAAGAAAAACTTCTTATTTACGTTCTTGAATAAATACCCTATAAAAAAAAACTTAATTTATAATCTATGCGAACGCCGACGTTTGCTTAGTGTTTAGAAAACGGCACAAAAACGCGCGCGTGCTGCTCGGGGATTGACAGGTACCAGGTTTAAACTTGGAAGCAGAACCATGAGTAAAAGTTACAAAAGATAACGGTTAATAACAATGTTTATCATACGATTACGATACGATTATTTTTCAATACCAAGTTCTTCATCTTTGTCTCAATCGCAGGCCGACCACTGTAATTACTGCGCCATGGGCACCTCGACTAACGTACTTACTATTACCGAAATAAAAATGTTTAATTTCATACCATGTGGGCAGCCCTAATTGCTACACGTGTCACACAAACTCTCAAAGGTTTGCCGACAAACGAAGCCGTCAGCCCCTGAGGCGCTGAGCCGCCATTTGAGTTTACCGCGATTGCTGGTGCGTTCTGGACGTCTATTTCGTTTTCTTTCAAATATCGAGAGTTCGGGACTGTGTATTACGTTCAGTTGAGTTGTGTCTTTTTGTGTTGTGTGGTATCGTCATGAATCGGCGTAATGAAACGTTTAGTGCTCGCAAATATGGCCAGATGTTAATTTGCTTGGGTGAAGCTAGAGGAAACGCGTCGTTGGCATTAAGGATGTTCAAAAACACCCAAATGAACGACATCCAGCTAATAGTCGTACTATCACACGGGCATATCAGCGTGTTTTAGAAAATTTACCTAGTGTGCCGTGTCAGGAAGGTGCTGGAAGGACAATCCGTGCTCGTTCTGAGCAGGCGATTTTAGATGTTGTCCGTCGAAATCCGCGTTTGGGAACTTGTAAGGCGTAATAACGGACCCCGTGTTTCACATTGGGCTGTGCACAAAGTCCTTCGAAAGGACAAGCAACGTCCATATCGGATCCATAAAGTGCAGGCTCTGGTACCTGGTGACTCAACGCGTAGACTGGCGTACTGCAGATGGCTGATACATCGGCAGCAGATAAATCGCCAATTCGTTTCACGGGTGAACGACCCGAGAGACTTTAATTTAGGTAAGTGACTATTTTAATTTTTGTTAGGTGTTGAATTTGTCTTTAAATTTTTTAATAGGTGTGTTTGTGTGTGTAGTGTACTATGTATTTATTCCAAACAAGGTCCACGTCCCGAAGTACCTACCTATTAGTATGAATGAACAACGCGCGAGGTACAGGGTCGCGCACGTATCGCAATATTCGTTATACATTGCGTAGCCGAAATAAAATTGAAAATTGAAAAACGTTCACCTATCATTTCCGGGAAAATATTTCACTATCAAAATATTAACAATACCAGTCTGAATTCATACTTTTCGTTTTTGCCAACCTGTCAATTACACGCTGTATAGATATTATTTGTCCCATCAGACAAAATACCTTATCACTGGGCGCATATGCGGCTGTCAATAGAATGATTCTATCATATCCAGAAGTAATTTCGTTCGCTAAACAAATTCTTCCAGAGTGTCACGTCTGAACAACAGCCGCAACCGTCAATAGATCAAAGTATGCCGGTAGGCTTTATCATTCTTATTAGTATGAACATTAATAATGACATCGGACCAAAATATTATGTCATGAACCCTTTAGGCTTATTAAATTCCTTTTTAAACAAACTTCATTTTAGATTATTATTTAAAACGTGTTCTTGTTCGTGACCTATTAGGCGTCGCCGTGAGGCACACATTGTGTCTGCATCTTATCTTATCGTAAGTTTTATAAATTTGGTTTTACAGTGTGTGTATCCATGCGTGCCAAATAAAATATTTTTTCTTTCTTTTCTCTCTTTCTTTCTTCTTTCTGAAGAATATGAATTTGAACATACTATAGACAACACCTTACATAATTATGATCGAACTTCACTTACAGGTAAGTTCGTTTAATCATTAATTCTCCCGCAGTGCTCGGAAAACTGTGAAATTCTGTCACTTGTTTCAGTTTTCCGTTACTATGGTTACCCCCCACCTAAATTAAGACCTGAAAATCTGTTAAGTGTGCATGCAAGGTTGCTTATGGTCGTTCAATTGCAGAAAAGGCGGGCTCAAGTGCTCTGTCCTATATTCCTTTTGCTACGGTTGAAATTGCAACAAAGCCATTCCTATCGTCCTGGATGAGTAGATCGAGAATGTGGACGACCTCCAAAAAATATTATCCCTTCTCCCCCACTTTCCCCCATTGATCTAGACTGAATGAGACCAGGGGCCCAAGTCTGCTATTTTTGTAAATTCAACATTCCAACACAATCCCATTGCCATTTTGGTAAAAGTTCTTAATCTGCTGAATCATAATGGTAATCATTGGTCTCGTAAAAGAATGGTGGTAGAATGACTTTGTCATATTCAGACAAATGTAATGGTAAGTCACTAATCAAAGGAACTGACAAAATTTTAGCAGATTACCCCATAAGTCAGATTGTCAGAAATTCATTTGTCATTATGGACGAGATTACCATTTTTTTCAATGGTGTGTCAGTGATTAACTGTTGGAAAGTAATAGTGATGCCATTACTTACTTTCTTAAGATCCTATGTCCCCTAGCTGGGGCAGAGGGCTTCGACAGTAGTCACCCATTGCGACCGATCTTGTGCTCACCGCTTCACCTCGCTCCATGTCAGTCCGATGGCCGTCGCTTCTGCCAACACGGTGCGTCACCAGGTTTTCCGAGGACGGCCACGCTTTCCCTTGGGGATTCCAGTCCAATGCCTGTTTAGGTATATGATCGGAATCCTTCCGGAGCGTGTGACCAATCCATCTCCATTTACAACGTTTGATGTGGTGGTCGATCGGGCTTTCGTGGCATTTATCCAACAGCTCTACGTTAGAGATGGTCTCGGGCCAGTAAATCCCGAAGACATCGGTTTATGAAAACCTGAATTTGGCGTGAGATCTCCTTTGTCACCTTCCACGTTTCGCACCCCTAAAGCAGCACAGATTTGACATTGGACCCGAAGATTTTGAGTTTAACCCTTCGGGTCAATTGCCGCGATTGCCAAACAAGTCTCAGCTGTGCGAAAGTACCACGGGCTCGGGTGATTCTAGAAATGACGTCATCCTCAGTACCTCCAGTTTCTGCCACGACGCTTCCGACGTATGTGAATTTATGGACGTGTTCCATTGCCTCTGTGCCAATTAGCAACGGTGAAGGATTCCTCACACATGTACGCATTTCCTGGGTCTTCCGCGTGTTTATTTTTAGCCCAGTATTCGCTGCCTCCTGCCGAAGGTCGATCAATTTTGCTTGCATGTCGGCGTGTGTATGACTCATGTCGTCAATTACGCTTCAATGACGAATATATGAACCTAACATACCCGTGTCTTGATTAGCCTAGGTACGATAACATTGTAATCTATCGACCGCTGTATTACGTAAACTGATTTTCACTAAATAAACGTTACTGATTTATCATCACAATGATATCAGGGGTGTTGCTTCCCCAAAGTGGCCTCCTACCTCCCCTTATAGCCACCCCGAGCCTCGCATCTGAGAACGGGTCTGATTTGGTATCATTTCTGAATCTAATCGCTGTTAGAACAATACACATACACGTCGACAACATTGGAATATAATATAGGTACACTGAATACAGGTAATATAAAGTCAATCGGAATATTGGTACACACATGCACTGGTAAATAAGTAGTTCACTCACCGATTTACTGCAAGCTCCGATCCTCAGATCCAAGTGGCGCCGGCGCGCGCACTCGCTGACCACCACGGCGCGCTATCCCCTCTTCTCCCACATCACGCCACATTTTTTACTAAATTTTTATTATCTGTAGACTACCTGTATAGGCTATATTATGAATTCGCATTCGCGACAACTCAGCAGGCATAGGTCATCGGCATAGTCCAAGTCTTTAAAACGCTGGATAATCCCCACTCAATCCCGCGGCGCCTGTCATCGTAAATGCGATGCAGAATTCCGTCGAGAACGACTATGAAAAGAAGAGGCGAGAGGAGGCAGCCTTGGCGAACACCTGCGTGCACCGTGATGTCCTTCGCGATGAGGCCTTCATAAGCCACTCTGCAAGAGTATTTCCTATAAATGCTCTCCAATAGGCGAACCAATTTTGGTGGCACTCCAATTTCCAGAAGGCGAGACCAAATGCTGGACCACATCACCGACGCCATTATATTAGTAGATTACCAAACTTGATAAGCAATACCTTAGTACAATTTTTATAATAATGTTTTTTCTGTATAAGTATATGTGTGTACATAAACTATTAAATAAATAATAAATAGACGATTCTGACACTACTGTAATAGCAGACTTGAGGCCCAGGCCCTCAAGTCAATAACACTCGATTGCCAACATTATTCATGTTTTTGTTTCTTATGTGAAATAGAAACAATGAGTCATTCTTATTTTGTCCATATAAAGTAAGAATGGACTTAGTTCCATAATAATTTTGCTTTGTAATCACACGTAGTATATTTTGCTAATCTTTTTGTAAAAAAGTAGTTTAAATTGAATGTCTTTGGATAACAGTTTTAGGGTTCCGCTTGAAGGTCACATTGACCATTGATTAATGCTATGGTAGAGAGCGATGCTTCCATCCTTGCCTAACATAACATCATGATGATGATGCTGTGTTGTTTGACAGAACAGCGGCAGTCATCGAAGCGTTTTTAAAAAAAATCATCAAATTCTCTCACTTTAGGGTGGAGCAGGTGGGTGTGCCGTATTTACTGACTAAAACCATACCTATGTTCCTTCAGTTGCCATCAGAGCGTGAGGATTGGCACAAGTAAAGTGAGGCCTAACGCCGGCTGTAGTGAGAGAAGCATCTTGAGGATGGTGTTGATGAGGTACCACATTTGGCTTTCGGTGGGTGTGCGTTCTTCACAGGGAGCTGCTTAGGGCCTGGTTGAGTGAGTCGTATACTAGCCCGAACTATAATTAGTACAAATTCAATTGTAGTCTCATTTAATTTTAGGATAAGTTGATAGATATATACTAATAAAATAATCGTTAACATGTAAATATTTCCGAGGAGCGAAAACTGTACCTATTGAATTAGAATTTTTGCTTAGTAATTCCTAATATTTGCTGGATTGGTGGTTGAATAAGATTGTTCTAACTGATAAGTACACGGCTAGATAACGCGTGGCGCAGAGCTCCTATATACAGTGGTTACCCGCAGTGCGCGGCACACATCGCGCCCCGCAGGCCGTGCGTACTCGCGCTCACCTCGACCTCCACGATAACACACAGTGCGACATGATCACCGCGGCCATCGTGCTCGTCGCCATCGTGGCGCTGTACCTGTACGGTACGCGCACCTTCACGTACTGGGAGAAGAAAGGCGTCAAGCATGACAAGCCTGTTGTGTTGGTTGGCAATAATTCTCAAGTCTACCTCATGCAGAAGAGTATCACGCAAAAGGCAGCTGAAATGTACTGGAAGTATCCGAAAGAGAAGGTCGTAGGATTCTACCGATCCACGCACCCAGAACTTGTGATCAGAGATCCTGAAATCATAAAGCGCATCCTGTTAACAGATTTTCAATACTTTTATCCTCGTGGCTTGAATCCGCACAAGACGGTAATCGAGCCGATGATGCGAAACTTATTCTTCGCGGACGGCGACCTGTGGAAGATGCTGCGGCAGCGCATCACGCCGGCCTTCACGAGCGGCAAGTTAAAGGCGATGTTCCCGCTGATCGTGGAGCGCGCGGAGAAGCTGCAGGCGCGCGCGCTGCTCGCCGCCTCCGCCGGCCGCCCGCTGGATGCGCGCGACCTCATGGCGCGCTACACCACCGACTTCATCGGCGCCTGCGGCTTCGGCCTGGACGCCGACTCGCTCAACGACGAAGACTCCGCTTTTAGGAAGTTAGGAGCCTCGATATTTCAAGTTGGAATAAAGGAAGTTTTCATAGCTATGTTGAAAGAAATGTTTCCAGAATGGTGCAAATATTTGAAGTACGTCGGAAGAGTGGAACAACCTATGATCGATTTAGTCTCAGCTATTCTTAAACAGAGAAATTATGAACCTTCTGGCAGGAATGATTTCATCGACTTGCTTCTCGAGTGTAAAAAGAAGGGGAAAATGATGGTAGAATCAGTAGAACGTGTTAAAGCAGATGGCACACCTGAGATCACTACGTTGGAGTTGACGGATGAGCTGATCGCAGCGCAAGTGTTCGTGTTCTTCGCGGCCGGTTTTGAGACGTCATCGTCGGCTACCAGCTTCACGTTGCACCAGCTCGCCTTCCACCCGGAGGTGCAGCGCAAGGTGCAGCAGGAGATCGATACGGTGCTGGCGCGTCATGGCGGCCGCCTCAGCTACGACGCTATCCAGGAGATGTCCTACTTGGAGTGCGCGTTCAAAGAAGGCATGCGCATGTTCCCGTCGCTCGGCTTCCTGGTGCGCACGTGTGCGCGGACCTATACTATCCCGGAGTTGGACGTGACCATCGACCCGGAAGTAGGCGTGATCATCCCGCTGCAGGCGCTACACAATGACCCGCAGTATTTCCCTGAGCCACACGAATTCCGACCGGAGCGCTTCCTGCCTCACCAACAGGATGACAAAACCAAGTTCGTGTACCTGCCCTTTGGAGACGGTCCCCGTGCCTGCATAGGTAAGAACTGATTATTACTTTTAAGTAGTTTTACTGTCAGTCTAGTCGGGGCATGGACCTAGGTAACTCATTCTCACACCCTTAGCACGCGAACAAAATAAAATTCGTAGAATTCAAAGCAAAATAAGCACGCGTTTCGGAAACGAACGGTAGCAATCATAGAAATGTAAAAAAATAGGAGAAGTGGCAAGGGGGCTTCAACAAGGGCACATACCGGCAAACAGCCGTTTGACGGCCGTCAGTTAGATCGCCAACGTGATCGTAAATAAATTTAAAATGCCGTGTTGTTCAGTGGTTTCATGCAAAAACTAAAGTGAAAAGAAAAGCCTGGGTCTTCACGGAATCTCTTATCTTAAATAAGTACAATGTTAATAGCATATTTATCTTTAATATCAGGAAAACAACAAATTTTATAATATCCCTTGCTTTTACTACGTTATTTTTGTTTTCAAATACCAAAGCGACTTTATTACGCATACAGTAAATACATTGCTCTTTAACCACTCCCTAATTTTGACGCTCAGTAACTGGACAAGCAATGTAAAAAAAACAACGATACTTTATCAGTGTGTGTATTTCTTATTACGGCCGCAGTCAGTTGAGCCGAGTTAGGGTTGCGCCACAATATCGATTGGTTGGATATCCAAAATGAAATAATGTATTTTTATTTATTTTGGAGTAGTAGAGCAATACGTAAGCAACTTTCGTAAAGTAAGTTAGAAAAATTATAGGTCAAAAGTCGGTGTACAAAGATTCAAAGCATTTTATTTCAAATAAACCATTTACAGGCACTTTTGAAAAGTCAAGAAGTCGGTCTGTCAGAAAAAATTATGCTAATTGCACATTCCAAAGCGTAGATTTCTATGGAGAAGAATGTGCAAGAAACTCCATGGCAATAAATAATAATTAGAGTTTTTAGTTTTATGATAACAATTTTACTGTTCTATTATAAATAAATTATTTTCTAGACATATTTATTTTTATTTATTTAGTTTTTGGAATCTAAAAAAATATCATAATAAAAATGTAAAAATCGATCATATTTCTATTTAGTCAATCACTAGCGTAAATGTAAAATAAATTGCTTTTGCACAGCACATCGACGTTTATCTGTGCGTAAGTTACACGGTGCATGAAAAATATACGTTGTGTTTATGAAGATAAGGTTTATAATTTACTGTGTAGTATGGTATGATTTATAATTTGCGGGTGTGTGCAGGACTGCGTAATAATAGCTGCATGTGTAGTTTTTTTTTTTTTTTTTTTTTTTTTTTTATGTGTAGTAGAGTCAGTGATGGTAGGGATAACTGGAGACATGGTGTTCCTGTACATTTTTCACTGCGTAACATCTCATCTCCTCCTCTCTAATTTCTGTCATAACCCCCCAATACAGAATATGCAGCAGGTTATCGGGAAATTATTTTTCAATAATGTGTATTGAAAATTGTCTCTTATTGCAATGTGATTGGGTTTAACGTGTAATTTATTTATTAATTTACAACTTATGTAACTTAACAGAGTACATCCAAGGCGCTGCACAAGGAAACTTATTAACTAAAAATACATTTAATAAAACAATAATAACATTTCCATAACATTGAACAAATAAACAAAAGCTAACATATCGCACTGCTAACACAAGACTATCAACTCAAAATGAAGCTTTTTTCAGAAATGATGGAAAACTGATTACTAGTTTCCTGTAAAAGATGGTAAAAAAGTGAACAGTGTTTTAAAATAAGTGATAAAATTAAGGGGTTTCTTTAATTATGAGTAATCTTTGAGATTGCGGGTTATCAAGTTATTTCCAAATTTGGAGTTAATACAGTATTGTGTGAGAAATTAAAAAAAAAAGAATTATTTTTAGTTGCGTAGTTATAAGTGATATAATTTTGACTTCCTACAATATATTTTGATTTTATATGAATAATTTTAGGTAACGTATTTTGAGTTAGTATACTTTTTCATTTTTTTTTTTTTTTAATTGGCCTATACTTTCCCACTGCTGGGCAAAGGCCTCCCCCAATTCCTTCCAGGTATTTTTCTCTCGGGCCACCTCAAACCAGTTCTTGCAGTAGTCGTCCAGGTCGTCTCGCCACCTCTTCCCAGGCACTTTTTCATTAGATCTGTTATTTTAGATACTATGGTTAAGCCATAATTAAAGCAAAATAGAAGTGAAATATTGTATTTATCAAAAGAAACCATACAAATAATTTACAAAAACTATAATTATGGCACTTACAAAATATTAAAAATATTATATTAATTAAAGTTTCTTCTTTATTTATTCTTCTTAGGCATTTCTAGTTCAGTCATTTTACAAATAATCACTAATAATTGTAAATTCTTATTAACATAACAACATTGCAAACATTTTGGACTAATAATTAAACAAAAAAAAACTATTTAAACAAAACAAAAAAAAAAAATGTATTCTTAGGCTTAATGTAATCAGTCACTTTACAAATAGTCATCACTAATCTTATCAATCCGAAAATCATACAATGAATCTTTGTGAATTCAAAATGTTATACAAACGTTTTAGACTTATATTTAAATAACAAAATTATCCTTTTTAAACAAAACAAGAACAAAAATCTCTTAATTACTTATTTTTCAGTCTTAAATCACAAATCACAAAATTAAATGCTTCAAAGCAACATAGAATACCGAATTGAAATAATATCTGATAGGTGCTAACTAATAGTTAGTCGTTCGAATTACTCATTCAAATCTCGATAGTACGATTCATAAAAGGTCCTCGGAATTATATTTTTATCAATCAGTTCTTTTATATCCCTTTTTTTATTCTGATTTAAGGGTATCTGGCTTGTGTATGCTGGCGACAAACCAATAGAAAATATTTGCGATTGGTTTCCAGACCGTCGTGAACTACGTACAAAAACTTTATGGTAATTTTCATCTTCATAAGAATTCTTATAGAAAAAAGTGATAGGATTTTCCTTTTCAACACGGAGCACCTTAATATCATGCCATTTCACTTGGTTTCGATCCTCGTTTACGTTAAAATGACTGCCCCACTGCTCTTGAAGAAGTTTAAGATCAACAAATTTATCGTGGGGCATGTCAGTAACTTTGTAGGGTTTTTTTTTTTTTTTTTTTTTTTTTTTATTATTGATATGTTCGCGCTTGACCGCTATCTCACCTGATGGAAAGTGACGATACGGTCGACGATGGATCGCGCTTACCTAGAAGAAACCTATTCACTCTTGACTTAAAGATTCCCGGGTTGTAGCCATCAGGAAACACAGACTCCGGCAGGGAATTCCACTCCTTAGCTGTACGCATAATAAAAGTGTTCCCAAAACGCTTTGTGCGTATAGGTGGGATGTCCACCATGTACCGGTGGCGCAACGCCGTACGTCTGGTAGTCCGATGATGGAACGGGCTAGGCGGAATTAGGCTATGCAATTCCGACGCACACTCCCCGAAATGTAACCGGTAGAAAACCGACAGGCTAGCAACTCGGCGTCGATGCTCAAGACTTTGAAGCCTCGACTCGACGAGTGCATCATTGCCAATGATCCTCTTGGCTCGCCTCTCAATAGTCTCAAGCGCATCAAGCTGGTATCGGGCAGATCCGTCCCAAAGATGAGAGCAGTACTCCATACACGATCGCACTTGCGCTTGATAAAGTTTAAGCAGCTGATCCGGCGTGAAGTACCGTCTGACCTTTGCGAGGATTCCAAGCTTTTTTGCAGCCAGTTGAGCCTTTGCTTCGATGTATGGCCCAAAGTTGAGAGTAGATGTCAACGTTACACCAAGAAGATCAAGATGGTCGGATATCGGCACGGTTACACCCCGGAAAGTTGGAGCAGGGCTGAATTGACTCCTTTTAGCGGAAAATAGACACGCCTGGGTTTTAGCAGCGTTGAACCTGACCAAATTGGCATCGCCCCATTCCGAGACAGCCTCCAAGGACAAGCTCAACCGCTCAACCATAGCCTCTCGAAGAGACCGGATCTGGGACCCACTAGCTCGTGCACTGGATATGTAACTCTCAGCAACAGTGCTATCGTCTGCATACCCAAAAGTACCGGGTTTAAGCAGATCGTTTATATGCAGCAAGAACAAAGTTGCCGAGAGCACTGACCCCTGAGGGACCCCGGCATTAATGGTCATTTGACCAGACGAGCAACCATCGATGACCACTCGGATGGACCGGTCCCTCAGGAAGTCTGCGATCCAAGCACACAATCCAGCAGGTATACCGAAAGAAGGAAGCTTACTAATCAGGCTTTCGTGCCAGACCCTATCGAAAGCCTTCGAGATGTCGAGGGAGACGGCAAGCGCTTCCCCGTGCCTCTCGATGGCCTCACTCCAGGTGTGGATGGCATACGCTAGAAGATCACCAGTTGACCGATTTCGGCGAAATCCGTATTGTCGGTCACTTAGGATATCATTGGCTTCTAGGTATGCCAGGAGCTTACTGTTGAGTACACGTTCCATTGTCTTGCAGAGAATGGACGTTACTGAGATTGGCCTATAGTTAGCTGGGTCAGCACGACTACCCTTTTTGGGCACGGGCTGTACATTAGCTTTCTTCCATGCAGTCGGCACTTTTCCGGTCTCTTTTTTTTTTTTTTTTTTTTTTCATTTATTTTTATTTAGGGTTTTATTATTCCTTGAAGGACATATCAAACCCATTGTACTAACTATTATCTACACATTCCTTTATATTAACCTATAATATATGTTTCTCTATTGGCTACTGAGGGAGTCGGTGTTGAGGCTGTGGCAGTAGCAGGTAAAACATTTTTGCCATTTCCGATACTGGATCAGCTAAAGCGCGCTGAATGATTCCTACATCCATCCTATTAATGTTCAACTTCCTCATCACCGACTCCCTTTCCACCTCGTTCCGAACACACTCCATGAGCAAATGTTGCACGTCCTCAATTTTACCACAAGTAGTACAATTTGGTGAGTCTATCTTCTTCATTAGATGCGCAAACTTGGCTGAAGGGTAGTGGCCAGACCGAGTTCTAAATGCTATCTTTAATAAATATCTACTTACACTACTATTCGAAAACCAAGGAACTCGAGGAGGCTCGGATTGTATAGTTTTATACCATATACCCTTAACCTTACTGCGTTCATCGAAATACACTTTCCAAAGATCCCAAGAGATTAGTTTATATTTTGGTAAAATCTCACTATAAAAAGGTGCCACAACTTTCTCTATTCCTTCCTTGGAAGCTAGTTTCGCAAGCCGGTCAGCCTCCTCGTTACCTGCTAAACCTATATGAGACGGAACCCATTGCAACTTCAGCAATTTCCCATTTTGACTGAATTTATGTATCCAGTCTAAAATTTTGTAGGCTATCGAAACACCTCTGACACCAGAGGCGCATCGAGCCAAATGTTGTAATGCACTTTTGCTATCTGTTAAGATAACTACACGATTTGAATTTAAATTATCACAGTGTGAAATGGCCTCTGAAATTGCAATAAGTTCCGCTGACATTATAGTTATCTTATCACAAATTTTTACACATCGGGATTCTCTGTAAGTTACATCATAAAAAGCTGCACCCACTGAATTAGTACTCTTGGATCCGTCCGAAAATATTTTATGGTAATTTTCATATTTTTCATTTAATTCTTTGATAATGTTATACTTGATTGAGTTCATGTCATACATTCTTTTAGGGCATTTGGTGCTATCTAGATTTAAAACTATAACATTAGAGACATCTATACGTGAGACCCAAATATTTAATTTGAACATTTCTAACATTTCACTGGACTGGATATTGTCTAATACTGCCTCATTATACGCTGTCACGAGTAGCGGTTTTGCCTTGTTAGTCCAAAATGGTAATCCACAGAGAGAGTTAAGTCTACTTAATAGTTCAACGGAAAAGTTCTGAGACCAAGAGAATGCCTTCAAGCAGTACTTATACGCTAAAAATTGTCTTCTGACGAATAATGGTTGAATACACAGTTCACTTTCCATAACATGGATGGGTGAGCTTTTGATGAATCCTCCTATGACTCTCAAGGCAATATTTTGTAGCTTATCCAGTTTATAAAGATGAGTTTTGGCACAATTTCCATACAATATACTACCATAATCCATTCTACTTCTTACTAGGGCAATGTATAACGTGCGAATGAATGTAGGATGGACCCCCCACGCCGATCCTGCTAACACCTTCAACAAATTTAAAAATTTTGAACATTTTTCAGACGTTTCATTTAAATGTTTCCTCCAACGTAACGATCGATCCAACCACAATCCTAAGTATTTTATGTTTTCTACCACTTGGAGGGCTTTATTATTAATTGATAAATTTATTAAATGATTTTGTCGTCCTCTACTAAAAATACAAATTTTTGACTTGCTATCCGAAAGGTCTAATCCAAGGCCTCCGCACAAGTAAATCATTTTATTTAGAGCTATTTGAATTGTCTCTTGGCAGTATATCATATCTTTGTCGCTTATATAGATTACAAAATCGTCAGCGTATTGTAATATATTAACATTTTGCATCAATCCACAGATCTTATAAGTAGCAATATTAAAGAGAAGAGGAGACAATGGATCACCTTGAGCTAGCCCCTTGTTAGTCCACCTTACTATTCTCGTTTCTCCGCATTCATCCTTTATTGTAAGGTGTCTTTCACTTAGAAATGCCCAGAGATATTTGCATATTTTTATACCCACACCCAGTTCATCAAGAGTACTGACTACTTTGCTTATAGATACATTGTTATATGCGTTTTGAATGTCTACGAAACAAGCTAGTGTAGGAATTCCCTTACTAAATCCAATCTGAACATATGTTGTGAGGCGAACCAAACAATCTAGACTAGACTGAGCTCTACGAAAACCACTTGTATAGGTCGATAGGATTTTATGTTTTTCAACATACCATTCTATCCGCCTGGTTATCATACAGTGTAGTATTTTACACACACAAGAAATAAGGGAGATAGGTCTAAGTTTAGTGTCAGCATTATAGTGATCGTTATTTTTGGGTATGGGAATAATATGTACATTCCGCCATTGTGTTGGGATATTGCCAGTCTTAAATATAAGGTTGTACAGATCAAGTAGATATCGTTTGGCTACATGGGGAAGATTATGTAACATAGAGTAGGATATGCCATCGTCACCTGGGGCCGAATCTTTCTTTTTCAAACAATTTTGGAATTCAGATAAATTGAAGTCAGACTCAAGAAGTTCATTAGCTGAATAAAATTCAGGACTGCAGTTGATTGCTGAATCAGGTGCAAGCTCACATAAAAGTTCTACTATTTTATCCTGAGGCGCAGAAGTTCTGGTTTTATTGTACCCTTTCATCCATCTCATTTTATTCCAAACCTCCGAAACTGAGGTTTTTTCATTTAAACCATTACAAAAACTATGCCAACTTTGATTTTTAGCCTTTTTGATAAGATGCTCTGCCTCGGTACATTTTTGTTCTAGTATCCTAAGATTTTGTGGTGTAGGGTTACGCCGAAAAGTTTTTAATGCCAATCTGCGTTGTGCTACCGCTAAAGAAAGCGATTGATTCCAATATCGTTTTGGCTTAAAGGTAGTGGTGGGATTGGTGCAAACTTTCATATAAGGGATACTCTTATCAGCGCAGCAGTTAATCTTATCAATAAAAAGGTCATATCTTTCTTGAACATTATTTGAGATTGGTAGATTCGAAAATATTTTTATTAGGTTCTCGCGATAATCCAGCCATTTTGCTGCTTCAAAATTACGCCTTTTCGATATCCGCAACTGATCTTCATAATTCATTGACATTTTAATTAATAGATGGTCACTACCGAGATTCTCGTTACAGACCTGCCAGTTGAAATCTATAGCAATATCAGTCGACACAAATGTAATGTCGGGCGAGCTCTGTTGTAGGTTATGACTCACTAATTTCATTCTCGTACTACTACCATTATTCAGAAGAGCAAAATTATTTTCTACCATCGCATCAAAGATATATGTACCTCTAGAGTCATTCTTATTCGACCAACTGGTGTGATGGGCATTAAAATCTCCCGCAATAATGGTATGCCTTGAAAACCTTGAAAATAAATTATCCCAGTCAGCAAAGCACGAGTTTACAGAAGGCGGGCAATAGATTGATATAATATGTTTTAAGTTTTTGCAATTGAGTAATTTAACATAAATAATCTCTATACCAGAATTAGTTAGATGAATTGAGCCTGACATTGCTTGTATTGATTTATGCGTCAATATCGCTACACCTCCATATGAGTCCGGTCTATCTTTCCTAAAAACATTGTACCCTTGAACCCTAAAAGGTTTCTCTGAGTCTAGCCAGGTTTCACTAATTAAGGCAATGTGAATTTTTTCCCTATTTAAAAATGAATCAAAAACTGAAAGTTTCGGCCTCAAGCTCTGCGCATTCCATTGACACAATCGGACTACAAATTTTTTTTTAGGTATATTATCCATCGAAATAATTAAATAACCTTGACATGAACTCACCTCTAGTAAAGATTTTAATTAAGAAGGACTTAAATTCTGCTAAAATTAGTTTGATGATTTCCATACATTTTGTTTCGAAACTATTATTCGACCTAATTATTTTTTCAGACTTGTTTGCAAGGGATTTCCAGTCAAACTTCCTAGTAGTTGCTCTTTCTTCTTCTTCTCCATTTTGGTTGACCTCCATAGGCATATCTACCTCCATATTTACATTAACTTTTCCTTTAGTCTTCTTCTTTTTCTTGCTCTTTTTTGGTACCGCGTTGTTATTTATTGGATTACTTATGATGATACTGTCTGCTCCGGAGTCGTTGCTTGTCTCAATATTTTCCGCATGAATTAAAGCTGCTGAATTTAATATGTTCCCAGTACTTTTTGTGATTGTATCTTTACTAGCAATGGGCTCAACCCTTTGGTTGTTTGTTGCATTTAAGCTTTCTTTATTTGCTTGGCCGCAAAACGATACTGTGCCGATTTGTTGCTTCTTTAGGTAAATTATTAACGCTTCTCTATACGACACATTTTTTGACGACATTATATCTCGAATAGCTTTCTCCTTGATAAACATAGGGCATTTTTTATCCAGTGCCATATGTGGTCCTTTGCAATTAATACACTTGAATATTGTTACTTCACAATTAACGTGATTTCCACCGCATTTCGGGCACAGTATTTTCTTTGTTGGGCAGAATTTGTTAAAATGACCATATTTCCAGCATACTGAACATTGAGTTACTGGAAAGTTATAAGGTTCAACTCTGAACCGTATCCCATAGGCCGATACATAGGCCGGAAGACTAGAACTTAAAAATTTCAATCTGACTGTCTCGCTCTCTATCCATTTTCCGTCTGTATTTGATCTCCTCAATCGTTTAATTTCTATTATTTTTTCGGTACTTTTTAAAACTTCCATTAATTCTTCTTCTTTCATGTCCAGGTCTACCCCTTTTACTATTCCAAAGGAGGTATTTTTTTTAAATGTTTTCTCGCAGCGATAGCCTAATTCTTGAAACTTAGGGCAGTTTAAAAGCTTTTCTACGCCTTCCGCTTCCTCAAATTGAACTAGCAGTTTATAAGGGCTCTGATATTTAATCCTTGAAATATTAAGGTGGTTATGCATACCTAGTAATTTTGCCATAGCCATTTGTTTAGGGAGTATCTCTAAGGACGAAATAACTACCTCATGTTTTTCATCCCTAATGATTTCTGTCATCATTCTATTTTCTTTTATGACTCTCTCCCTTGAGTCGCTTCTCATGCGTACTTTCCCTTTCCTTCTGGTAACAGTGATAAAGTCGTTCTCACTGTTTGATTCTTCACTTAGATCTTTACTCTTCCTCTTCTCGATTCTCTTTACACCATTATTATTTGGGTTGTTCAAATTCATTTCCTCGCTCAAATCCTTCTCAGTTCCATTCGCAGGCTCAATATTATTCATCTCCTCAGTTAATATTTCACCATCATCTTCACTACTTTCGTCCTCCATTATCAATAACTTATCTACCCAATAGTGGGTAGATGGAAAAAAACACTAAACTGGTTCGTGCGAGCCGATCAGAATACGTCCGCTCTCGACACCGACCCGAGCGCAACTTCTTTTCCGGTCTCAAATGAGAGCCTAAATAGGCGTGTCAGGATTGGAGTCAGTTCAGGCGCACACGTTTTCAACACAACCGCCGGTATCCCGTCAGGACCACTAGCCTTGTTCACGTCAAGATTACGTAGCACCCTACGGACTTCCTTCTGATGGATGCGAATATCGGACATACTCGTCTCGCAACTATCAGGATAAGCAGGGGGCCGCGCGTCACCAGGATCTAGACGCGAAGATTCCGCGAAGAGAGAGGCAAACAAATTCGCTTTCTCCTCAGCAGTGTGGGCCAGTGACCCGTCGGGTTTCAGCAGTGGTGGTAGTGAGGGACGGCAGAAGTTCGATTCAACCGACTTAGCCAGGGACCAAAACGCTTTACTACCAGCAGGGTATGAAGCGAGTTTGTTCCCAATGCGGCTAATGTGGTCGAACCGAGACCTCCGCATCACCTTCTTGCAAGACTTGGCAGCCCTGTTGAAGGCTCTCTTCTTCTGACTCACGTCACTCGCCTTGTGCATACGAGCGTCGGCCCAAGCCTGGTATGCCGCGTGTTTAAGCGCGTTAGCGCGATCACAATCCGCACCAAACCAAGGGCGAGCCATGCTAGACATTGTGACGTCGGAGAATGGAATGTAGTACTCCATCCCCCGCCGCAGCACATCTGCCACAGCATCTGCGCACGACGATGGATCATCCGAAGAAAAGCAAGTAGGCTGCCAAGGATAACATGCGAAAAAAGATCGCATGCCATCCCAATCTGCTGACCTATATCGCCAAACCCGCCTGGTGCCTCTAGGGCAGGGATCGGGCGGAGAATAGACTGATACAGATTTCACCAGACAGTGGTCGGAACTCCCTAACGGTGATGATATCGACACTGAGTAGCGGTCTGGATCTGTTGTCAGCAGAAGGTCCAAGCAATTGGCCGTGTGCGAATCAACATCTGGTACCCTCGTAGCACCCTGGACCAGCTGAGTGAGATTTAACGTTAGCGCAAGCTTTCGCATCTCACGACCAGCATGGTCTGTGCACTGGTATGGGAAGAGCCACTCCTGGTGGTGGGCATTAAAATCCCCCAGTAACACCAATTGTGCGGAGGGGTACCTCTGCTGAGCCGCATCCGCCGCCTCACTGAGGTACTGTGTGAGCCTGGTCGTCTCCTGATCTCCGCTGTGCGAACGGTAGACACAAGCATAGATAATTTTATCCATGCCTGTGTCCACCAGCGCCCAAAGCGTTGAGAACCTGGAATCCTCAAGGTTGCGGAGACGCCGATAGCAGATGTCGTCCCGGGCGAACAAACACACACCAGCGTGTGGTTTAAAATTGTGCTCCAGGATAAACCCTGGGTAAGACAGGTACGAAACATCTGACGGACTTTTAATTTGCGTCTCCGAAAGAAAAAAGAGGGATGGTTTCTCAGTCTCCAGGTGATGATGGACTGCTGCGAGATTGGAGTGCAGACCTCGAATATTGCTGAGGTGCACTTTAAGTGAGAGGGAGTGCAGCCGCTGTTTACCGTTCCTCTTTTTGAACCTTGGCATATTGAGAGTGAAGGTAAGAGGAGAAGGAAGTGAGATGGAATCCCATGCTGCTAACCTTCAGCCTCGCACTGGCAGGACAGCATCATTGGGGTACTAGTCTGGAGACTGCGGGGACGCCCGAGCCCCCCCGGAAATGACCATCGGGCCCTCTCATCTGGTCGCCAACCAGCACGATGGTGCATTCCGGGATTTTTCGTCAGTTGGCGGGGCAGCCTTTCATGTGTGGCTAGCACATTACTTGGGCCCCCTACTAACTGCGGTCGGCCAGCGGTGCACCGTGCCTCGGATCCCGCTACCCTCCGCGACTAGTCTCCCGATACGTCAATACCAACGCGAGGCAGGCTGGTCTGCATGCAATGGAACCGCCACTTCGACCCAACTCCTCTGAATTGGCTACACTGGGCATCGTACCGGAACACGGTTAGGCCGCTTGGCGGTACGCCTTTGTCCAGTGGGTGGTCACAAGCCAACGGTCGAAACCTACCACCAGTTAGTGTCACCTGATTAGCACCACCCGGGGACCACGTGTAGGGCCTAGCTGTGGGTATCCTCCTACGGACGAGGGTGACTCAGTCCCAGGGTTGTCCGGTCTTTTTAGCAATTTGAATTAAGGTGGCATATTGCTGCGGAACATAGATCGGTCCTGATTTAAGGAAACGCTTCACTTGTTTTTCAATAACGCTATGTACGTTATCACCCTCATTTTAAGAGTGACCTCCAATCAAAAATTTGTGGGTGATACTACTTATGTTAAATTTTTGTGTTGCATATGCGTAGGCTGATAAGAGGTACTTATTTTTTTGCTGTCCACAGCAGTTGTCGGAATAGAAAATCACATCGACTGGTTCTGGTTTATTCTGTGTAATCGTTTTTTAAATAATTTAAAATGCATGTTCCTATTTCAGTGGCACCTCGTTTTCCCTTGATTTCATTCCAGAAGTAACATTCAACGTCTTTAGCTTGTAAGTCGTTTACAGTAAAGTTAAAACAATTAATTCTACTTTTGTAGTAAAAAACTGATATTTGGCCCTTTGGTACCGGCATGACAGCCTGTAAGTCGTACACAGCAATAATTGTATTATCGTTCCTAGTCTTGTCTTTTTCTCCCTTCTGGCCAGTTCTTTTTCTTTTAAATGAATTTCATAAGCTTGAATAATTTTCTGTTTCCCTCCTTCGTCAGCATTGTTAAAACTTTCACATAGATCACACTGATCTTTCTTTGGTATGTGGAATGAAATATTGAAATCTCTATTGAAAATACGGTTAAAAGTAGATTGAGATGCAAACGGTAGGCCATCATTTGTACGAATATCTTTGTAATCCCTGTATAAGTCAGCTAAAGATTTTTCACAGGAAATGTATTGTCTTGATGTCTGGGCTTTAAGGTAATAGTACGCTATTTATAAAATTTTTCACGCTATCGTAGACCTCTGGATCAACAGTGCGATGATTATTATGTTTCCCGCGTAATTCACCCTCTACAAAAAACCAGTCTCTGATTTTTTTGATAATGCAGTAGCAATCGGTCTGTCATTTATTGCGAGAGTATTTTTAAAAAATGTTTTGCAAACTCTAATATTAGTGTGATTTAGCTCGAAATAAAATGCAGTATTTAATTTGCGGAAATTTTGAGTAGATGAGTATCTGTATTTTGGTTTTATTTGTGAAGTGTGAGCTATTATAAATTGTCTTTGTTTTTACAAGTCTCCCAAATACCAGTAATCATTAAAAATGTGTTATCTCGAGGTCTCGTCTATTTTTGCCCGACAATTTAATCGACATTTATCTCCACACAAAGGTCCCATCTTTCTTGCTGGGACTTGTTTTTTAACACTTGATGTGTAGTCTTTACCTGTGTTTCGAAGTATTTTTGCAATTTTACTTTTCCGATTCTTTTCATTTCTCACCCTTTTCATGCCTCGTACGATTTCCTGTACCTCTGAAGCATTTGCCTCTGTAGTTATTTGACCTACTGATCCACTAGTAGAAGCAATGTGGTCTGAATTATTTTCTGCTTCATCATCTGAGCTACTTGATGAAGATGAACTGGAACTACTTGCAGAAGAGCTACTTGAGGAAGAACTATTTGGAGGTCTCGTGGCTTCACCTTAAAGTAAACGGGGAACATTACCTGTTGACCCAGGAATAAAATGAGGGTCGCAGTCCGAATCGTCGAAATCACTCTGATCACTGTGCAGGGGTGAAATGTAGTATTTTCTTTGGTCAGATACAGTGTTTTCTTCGTTAATATTATTTTCCTTGTCCGTTTCATCGATGGAAGTCGTTTTGGTCGCCATATCTACCAGAAGACGCCCACGGTTCATGCTACAAATAAACAAAAAGTAATGTACCTATTTACGAAGCGAAAATATTTTTTCGTCACCTAGGATGTGGTAACTCAAAATTATTTTGTAAATCATGGAGAAATGTTTTATTTTCACTTTAAGATAACTGATTGAACGCACGGTTTTAAATACTATTAGTAACAGCAATTATATTATTGAAATTTTAATAATTTACCCCATAAAAGTTAGTGAACAAAAATTTTAGTCTAAAACTACTAACTAAACCAACAAGAATGTCGTTATTCATAATAATTACTTCAAATCAATTCCTTGTTAACCAAAAATAATGTAACAACTCGAAATACACCGACTTTATAATTAGGTTTCAATCAACGATAACGTATTAAGTCGTAAAAATACATCAATTTTTACATACCTGATTCAGTAATAACGCAGCAATTCAAAATAATGCGGTCTATTACGCAAAGCGACACGTCCTCACCACTCAAATATTAACCGTAACTAAAAATGACGCAATGTTGTGCGGGGTCTAATAACAGCCGGTAAATCATGAAGAGAGACTTATAACGCCATCTCGTAATTATTTCTTGCACTATTTTAGTGACGGTTTTATTGACGCGTAGAGAATTAAATTTTACATAACAAGAATGAGTTATCTTGATTTCGTCTTTTTTTGAGTTGATACAGTCTTGTGTTAGAAGTGCGATATAATTTAACCGCGTAGGAATCTACTCAAAGATATTTAAAAGAGTCTGCGCCCAAGTAAGTCAGTTTAAGTCAACGAAAATCGGAAACTCTGATAACAAAATAAAAGCTGTCTGGAAGGTGATAAATAAAGAAACTGGAAACACAAACCAACGAGATCGGAATGAATTGTCGTTAAAAATTGATAATTAAATCATCACAGATAAGACAAAAGTACTAGAAACGTTTGAAAGCTTTTTCTACCAACATTCCAATAGAGATTACGAAATCTCTCCCATCATCAGCTTTATTAGTTGAAACTCAAAAGAAAATTTCACTAAGGATATACCAACCTTTGAATAGAATAGAATAGAATTATTTATTTGCCAGCAATGTAGGTACAATTTTAAGATGTTACAGAATTGGGAGATTCCGCTACATTATGCAAAATACATTCAAAACTCTTAACAAGAAAAACACTGAAGACTTATGGGGTATATCAGTTAACGTTTTTGAAAATATCATTGATACAATTGCTCCTGTTCTAACTGGCTTATTTGATCAATGTTTAGACAGCAGTACATTCCCTGATTTAATGAAAGTTGGTAAAGTAGTCCCAATTTTTAAATCGGGTTGTAAGAGTTATCTCTCTAATTATAGACCAATATCTGTGCTTCCAACATTGAGTAAAATCTATGAAAAAATCATGCTCGACCAGATTTTGACTTATTTTAATTCCAATAAAATTTTACATAGTCGTCAGTTTGGCTTCAAGAAAGGAAGGTCAACGATGGATGCAGGAGTGAAACTCATCAGTCACAAAAATCCCAGAATGCAATTGGCATATTCTGTGACTTCTCAAAAGCATTTGACTGCGTTGACCATAATACTCTCATCTGTAATTTACATCATTACGGAATTCGTGGACAACCTGCTGATCTTGTTTTTTCTTACCTATCTTAGAGGCAGCAAAAAGTAACTGTGAATGGTGCGACGTCTTCGGCATCTCTAATAAAAATGGGCGTGCCTCAGGGTTCAATTCTCGGCCCTTTCCTTCTTCTGGTTTATATTAATGACCTTCCTTACATGATGGCTAACTTATCTGATATAATTCTATTGGCTGATGATAATTGCCTTATTTTTAAAATAGATATAAAAGATGCGGATGTCTTGCATGTTAACGAAAGTCTAGCTGTTCTTTCGAAATAATTCACAGCTAATAACCTCTTACTTAATGCGAACAAAACTAAATGTATAAAGTTTTCATTACCGAATGTCCCACAAGTTGGCCTCAATATAATCCTTGACGGCAAAAAACTTGACAGATGTAGCCACAGCTAGGGTAGTTTATTATGCCTATTTCCACAGTATTATGTCCTAAGGCATATTGTTGTGGGGATCTGCAGCTGATGTAGAATCAATTTTCATCTTGCAAAAGAGAGCGATCCGGGCTATTTACAAAATGGGTCCTCGTGAGTCTCTTAGAAATATATTCAAAGAAATCGATATACTGACTCTGCCTTCACTTTATATGATAGAAAGTATTTAGTATGTTCTTAAAAACTTAGGACTTTTTAAAAATTAGAAGCGATTTACATAAGCGATAAACATGAAATTGCAGTACCCAATGTGAGGTTAGCCAAGAGAAGCAAGTCTTTTCTTATTGATAGCGTACGCTTCTATAATAAGTTGCCTGACTTAGTGAGGGAAAGTTCAGCTCTTTAATTGCATTATTGTATACTTATCTATTAACTGCTCCATCATTTTTTTAACTTCATAATGTATATTGATACTTTTTTTTCTCTTACTCTCCTGTGACATCGTTTTTGCAATGTTTTTTATATTATATAAAACATAGCCGACCAATATTACTAGTAATTTATTATTTTATACATCTTAAATATATTGACAGGTTTATTTTTATTTTTGTATAGCTTCTTTTTATAATGTGAATGTGAGAGCACCGTAGACTCCGCGGATTCAAGGATTAAATTTTTTTTGTGCTTTTTGGTACAAAACAGACCGGTCTACATTGTTCACTCATATCCATTAATATTATAGTATAAAAATATTGTAAAAACAATCACTTTTTTAAAAGAGTAACTATGGAGTTTCTTGCCAGTTCTTCTCCATAGGAAACGACTAATTGGAACCGTGCGCTAGCTTGTGACGTTTTATAAGTGCCCATGTAGGCCTATGTAAAATAAACGATTTTGAGTTTGAGTTTGGTAAGATCAAAATCCCCAAAACTCCTTATAGGAAACCCCAAAAATTCTATCCTTGAGAGATGTGGAAGGGGCGCGGGCCCATACTCGAATATTGACAAAGTCTTAAAATTGTGAAAAGGTTACTTAAAAATAACAAACAAACATACCTTTGTACTGTTTCTAATGAATAGCAGCTATAGAATTTATCTGTAACTATTTACATGAGTGTGACTTGCTTGCTTGGTAATGAACTCACGTCGCTCGCTCTTAAAAAAAACCACCTTATTTTTACGAGGCGTTGCGTCGTCGGGAGAATTTATTTTTAAATTGATATTGTCGAACCAACTGTTGATGTGGTTAAAGTCAAGATTTCTGAAATTGCTCGGAGCTCTTAAATAGATTTGCAAAGTAACAAGGGTAATATAGGGCGTCACAGGATAGTTTTTGCTAAAGCGTAAAAAAAATGTATTTTATCAGTACCTAAGTTAATGTGTCTAATAAAGCTGTGTGTGTTGTGGCAGGTCTGCGCATGGGGCTGATGCAGTCGCTGGCGGGGCTGGCGGCGGTGCTGTCGCGCTTCACGGTGGCGCCGGCGGACGTCACGCTGCGTCACCCGCTCGTCGACCCCGGGTCCGGCATCGTGCAGAGCATCAAGGGCGGGCTGCCGCTCTCCTTCATCGAGCGGCAGCCGGCCGTAGCGGCCACGCCGTAGATGTGTGCTGTTACAGTGACCATGTTGCACGACATTTGCTACGAAAGACTAATGTAGTGATCAATGAGTGACATAGACGAACAAAAACTAAGGACAACGTCAAACGACTGTTTTAATAACTGTTAGTACTTAGATATTGTTTGTTTTAACCACTAGTTTTGTACAGTGTTACAGTTATGTAATAATAATAAAATTTGTCTATGTCAAGTACCAACGAAGGACTGGAACAATTCACCTACTGCGGTTTTCCCGTCTGATTATAATTTGGGTTTTTTAAGGCTAGACTGAATAGGCTCATAATAAACTAGCGCGCTTCACCATCAACTACTTACCATCAGATGGAATCGCAGTCAAGACTAGTTTAAAAAAAAACTGAGTAGGTAAGTGTGAGTCGAGCTCGCACACTGAGGGTTCGTTCGTTTTGAATTTCTTTGTGTCTCACATACGAAATCTCTTAGGTCATCAGATAATTTGAAACTCAAAATGCCGATGCATTCCACTACGTTTTTAGATAAATCCTTTACCGTCCAAGCTTGTCGTCAGTGGAATGTATTGCCTGTATCAATTAACCTCTCAGGCACAAATGTACCGAATTCGGTACACCTCGGTACAAGCTAACTTAAACCTTATTTTAGGTAATAAGGTTTAAATTAGCGGGTATGAGGTGTGTACTATATTTAGTATACTGGTGCCGGAGAGGTTAAATGCGTGCAATCCCTTCATATTTTCAAAACGCTTGTGAAGAAATATTAATTGTCCTTGTAGTTCAGTTATGTTTCGTTTCTATCTGTATGAATTGTAGTCGTCACTTTTTTCTTGCCTATATTTTAGCATGTATGTATTTATGTATCTATCTAGTTTTAAGTATGTACTTTGTTCTTTCACCTATTTGTTTATCTTGTTTTGTTATGCACCAAGTGCAACCCCACTTTATGTCCAGGCAATCTCTTTCCATCCCAGGTTGCCTGGAAGAGATCGCAGATAGCGATAAGGCCGCCCATTGTATGTTTTTAATTACGTCTCAAAATTGTATAATCTTTTTATCTTGGTGTACAATAAAGTAAATATAAATAATTAAACCAGTCATTGCTCGACCTCCGAGTTTCATTGCTGTAACCCACACGCTATCTCCCAACATCGAGCATGACTAATTACTTATGTACCCGTTTGTTTAGGTTTAGCTAGCAAACATACATACAAGTGAGCGCGAGTACCTAGTGCGCACGGCACCAGGCGCAATGACTATTTACTAAAGTAATCTAATACTTAGTGATAAATCTGACTTATTGTCAGATTAACCACTTTCATGATTATAGCATCATTGTACTGAAATAAACCTGTAGGTTTGCTGATTTTTTTTTTTTATTATTGATAGGTTCGCGCTTGACCGCTATCTCACCTGATGGAAAGCGACGATACGGTCGACGATGGATCGCGCTTACCTAGAAGAAACCTATTCACTCTTGACTTAAAGATTCCCGGGTTGTAGAAATTTCAAAGACATGTGACCTCGAAGTCACACATCAGAAATTAAAATAACGTGACAAGAAAATCCAGTACTTAGGGTGACTGGTAATTAGTGACACGTGATTGTAGTCATGATAACAAACAACTTTTACTATGGGACCAAACCTGAAATGAGTATAATATGGGATGTCGACGCACAAAATATCGATGAATGCTATACGACGCTATGTGTCGCCGCATATGGGGCTATGGGCCTCAAAAAAGCGCCGCCACAAAAAAGCCACTTCTAGCTTCTTTTTATTTTTTGAAGCGTGTATGCGGCTTTATTTTTTTAATATTATCTTTACAAATCGATAGTGTTTCATGTAGCGGATCGACCCTCCACGGGATTGTTTTAGCACTCCACCTCTCTCCCACCGTTTAAAATGGTGGTGTGTCTGAAAGAAAGGGTTTAAAATAGTTTCCGTTTTAATAATTAACTACCTCTTCTTTGCGTGAGAAAACATCAAATGTCTTCTCTCACTCTGGGTGGTGCGAGAAGAGTATCAGATTTAAAAAGAAAAGAAGAAAGGAAAAGAGTTTATTTGCGCAAAACATGCCGCATACCTTAAAAAATAAATATGCTGGAGCTTGTGTGCACGACAGAGCCAGAGCGCTGATTACTGACTAACAGTTAGTCGTGTTCGTACAGTTGTCGTTTGCAGGGGACGCGGTAACTCTTTCAACTGGTAGAAATATTTCATTATAATTTTTAATTTCTTGATACGTTCGCGTGTAACAAAGATTTGCGATTTTTCCTCTTCTCACTGAAAGGAAATTTGCGATTCAGCATGCAGTTCAAATGTGGTTAAACATTCGAGATAGGTTCAACTTATCGTCATTAAGGTCTGATTTCATCATTCAATATAAAAACTTAGTTCAACTAAACTGAGATCAGCTGCTCAGCGTAATCTAGTTTAAAGACCCGTGTTGTAAACGTAGGCGACAACAAAAGAATTGAAACTGAGTTTCGCGTAAACTAGGTTTAATTCATAGCGGTGAAACGCAAAATGAAGCTATAATCTCGAGTAGGCGCTTAAACTGCGTTTTTTTTTAAATAATCGCGATTAGTTTAGTGATGAATTTGGCCCTTACTCAAAAGACCGATTAAAGCAATGCATATTTTAAACTGATTTTTATGTGGCCGTTGAACCTAATTCAGAGGCCTGAAAAAAGCATGGATCGTAAGTAATTGAATTTTAATAGCGTCTAAATGTTTAATTATTATTACTACACTAGCTTTTGCCCGCGGATTCGCTCGCGTTTCCCTTTCCTGATTTAGAACACAGAAGAGAGCTCGGAAATTTCCATCTCCTATTTTAAGGGCTGGGGGAAGATTTCCAAAAAAAATAAGGCAGGTATTTTTCGTTGGTAACAAAGAGTCTATGTACCGATTTTTAGCTTCTTACCTTGAAAGCTGCGAAAAGTCCCATATAAAATTTCACCCCCTCTTTTAAGGGGTTTTAGGCAGATTTCCAAAAAAAATGATGCACGCTTTTTTTGTTTGTCACAAATAGTCTGCATACCAATTTTTAGCTTTCTACCTTGAAAATTGCGGAATGCTCCATACAAACTTCCACCCCCCGTTTTAGGGAAGTGGAGGGTTAGAAAGAGACAAAAAGTAGCCTATGTCACTCTCCATCCTTTCTATCTCCATGTAAAAAAAATCGTCATTTCGTTGCTCCGTTTCGCCATGAAAGACAGACAAACAAACAGAGACACACATACACTTTCCCATTTATAATATTGATAATATTATATATATTTATAGATATTTTTTATTGCACCAACATTTGTAAAAACAACCTATATTGGGTACTATCGAACAAAATTTTGAAAAGACGGAACGAAACAAGATTGATTTGGGACTGCCAGTGAACAAACGTCAGACATTATCTACCTTATTCTAAAACGCGATCAAAAATAGTTCGGGGACTGTTAATAGGTTTAATACCGATTAAACGCTATCTAAATGTAGTTTTCGGGATTATTACTAAATTTAATACTAATTAAAAGCGATCTAAATGTATTTCCGAGACTATTATCTACTTATTAGGTTAAAGTCAATTAAAACTAGTAATAGTCCCGGAACTATTTTAGATCGCGTTTTGGAATAAGGCGGTATATGTTATAATAAGACACCAACGTTTTTAAGAAATACGGGGCAGTCGAGTTTCAATAGGTTCGGGCCCCGGGGGTAAGATAGCAAGGCGTATCGTTGTGTGAGGTGGTACAACACTATCGACAGCAGATAACAGCGTGTTTACTCGCTATTTAATGCTCTTACCTTATCATTTTACAAACGATGTAACGCTTTCTATCTTTCAACGAACTAATCTAAGTATTACCTATCTAAATATCTAAGAGACTTAATTATGTAGGTATCAGTACATTGAATCGAAATGTTTGCTGTCTCATACTTCATTGAACACCGACGTAGAACAACCCTATTGTAACATACAAAGTCAGCTACATGTAATTTATGATTCTGCAAGCGTTCTCCGACAGTCTTTTCTCCTTTGGACTGTTCACCAACTGGACGTTTCGTTTTTGAGAGATTCGTCGATAGAACGTTTCACCTATGGATGTTTCGCCGACAGAATGGTTCGCATTTGTTGGTTTCGAAGACAGACTTTTCAACTATGGAATATTTACAGTCAGATTGTTTTGTCTACGATTGTTTCGACATTGCTTTTTCACTATTTAACTACAAAGCCACCAAAAAGCTACTAGATTGCTACAAATACATGAAGAAAGAAAATGTTTTAATGAAAGACCACCTTTACTCCCATATTTTTCTATGTTTGATATTGTAAACATTGGGGAAATATAAAAACAAAAGATTAAAAAAAGTGTTTTTATTTATTCATACTATTATTATAAAATTATTTAATTACAACTGAGTACACATTTAAAACTATCTTAAAGTTTATTAAAAAGGATCAAAAGAATACAGTGAACATTATTAAAAGAATAAAATCCGCAGAACCTATGTCTGAGCGAAAGCGTGGAGGTACAAATTATTACAGGAAAAGGATTGAGACACATTCATCTGAAAAGAATCAGATGGACTTAAAATCGTATTTAAATGGATGAGCACATATTTGTCAACTGATGAAATAATTTTATATTTTCTACATAAAATAAAACTGTAAATTGAAGATATTTTATTAAATCTTTTTATAATCGCCACTTTACAAATAAATACGTTTAATTAATCTTTTGTTTTTATATCTCCCCAATGTTTGCATTTAGCAAATAGACGAATAGGTAATAGATAAATACTATTCATTAAAAGTAAAGTTGGTCTCACATTAAAACATTTTTTTTCTTCATGTATTTGTAGCAAGCTAGTAGCTTTTTGGTGGCTTTGTAGTTAAATAGTGAAAAAGCCATGTCGAAACAATTGTAGACAAAACGATCTGACGGCGAATATTCCATAGTTGAAAAGTCCCTGTCGTCGAAACAAACAAATGCCAACCATTCTGTCGGCGAAACATCCATAGGTGAATCGACGAATCTCTCAAAACCGAAACTTCCTGTCAGTGAACAGTCCAAAGGAGAAACGACTGTCGGAAAACGCTTGTAGAATCGTAATTTATAGAGGAAGATAGGAGAGAATTGGTTTCGGCTCCTCGTACGCCTTCCACAGGTCCAGGACCTCGGGGTTCTGAGATATACTAATAAGTTATAGTAATACCTAGGTACTATAACTTAATAACTAACATATTGTCTAATGTTGTATCTATTGCTACGGAACCCTTCGTGCGCGAGTCCGACTTGCACTTGGCTGGTTTTTTACAAAGGCATTCTAACTAAATTTATTTCTGAATTGAAACTAATAATCGGTACATTGCAGATGATGCAAATCATAAACTCATTAGAGTTTTACCGTGCATCAAAATCATTGACACAAAATTTTGACTAACTAAAACATACAAAAAAATATCACATTCTAAATCAATAACATATCTCCGAAGAGATAAGTAATTAGGACGCAACATTGACGAGTGGACGGGCGTAACATCGGTGACCGAGCTAGCCGCTTATCATTCACAAAGTAGTTAAGGAATGTATTAAGAATTGAGACTGAAAAACACCTTTCTGTGTGCATTCCTCATTGCTTAATCGATTTATGGGCACAGATGCGATTTTTTTTCCTTTTCCTGTTTTTATTTAGGTACTCGTACTGTTGTTTTAATTTGTATTTAATGTTTATATTATATGTGTAAATTATAAAGGTTGTCTGTAAGAGATCGCTTTTAACGATAAGACCGCCCATTGTGACACCCTATTAATTTTAAGTTCTTTAAGTAATTTTATTTTTGGTGTACAATAAAGAATACATCTATCTTATATCTATTAATGTGGTTGGTGGACTAAAAAGTGGGTTATATTGCCATGTAAGTTGTTGTACTCAGGAAGTAAAATCCTTGCGTTGATGACACTACGAGTATTTATTTGGTTATTACTTACGGGTTTTGATGTTTTATAATTTTCATTAAAGCATTCTTCGTTCAGCAGTGTTAATTTAACTTTTATATGGATGGGTATAATTTTACAAACTTCAAACAGGTTTTTGTAATCATTTCTCAATTTAATTTTAATGTTGTACGGAACGATAGCTTTTAAAATACGTAGTTGTAGTGTGTATATTTTGTCAAGGTTGGTCTTATAGGTTCCATAGCTCGACAGTCCATACGATATTATTGATTCGGCCAGAGATTTATACAACATTTAATGTATTTTGTATGGTATATTGTATTTAATCAATGAAAATTTGGCTAGGATACATCTCAATTTATCGCACTCTTATAATAATATAAATATATTATTCCACAACTATGACACAACGTCCTCTAGTCCCAAGCTAAGCAGAGCTTGTGTTATGGGTACTAGACAACTGATAAACATACTAATATATTTCTAAATACATACATATTATAGATAAATTACACCCAGACACAGAACAAATGATCGTGCTCATCACACAAACAAGACGACCCACGACCTTCGGCATAGCAGTCAGGGCCACTAACTACTAGACCAACAGGCCAGTCAAACTTCATCGATATGTTCTTTCCAACTGAGCCGGCCATCAAAGTTATACCCAGGTATGTTTGCTTATTAACTAGTTCTGTTGAGCCACAGCTGCAAGATTTGGGAATTATGTTCGGAATCTCATCCTCATTATGTACTATAATGTAGTTTGCACCCTGCACCTACACGTTGTATCACAATTTTAAAGAAGAAAGCATTCTTCAAAATATTTATTAATCTGTAGTTTGTTTGTGGGTACCTGCACACTGTGGGTATTAATGTCTTTGTACTTTTTTTTGCCACGCGCTGTGCATATACTTTCGAACTTTATCATGTTAAAATTAATTCTCAACAGCAAAATAGGATACAATTAGCTTAAATATCGAGACGAGGCTATGATCGAGTCAAGTGAGTGTTTGTGGTAACTGGAAAAGCCTACATACTCTTAGCAAATTCCTAGAGCTCATGAAATGATCAATTATATTATTTGTTGTAAAGTCAAATAATTTTATTCGGGTCCCGTGCCTAAGTCGGCAAAAACGGAACCTTTATTTTTTTGATAAGAAAATACGAAATTTTTTGTAACTTGAAATGACGTACGGTGTACCTTTCCATTTTTGACACCTCTACGATCCGGACTAAGCGTTTCACCTCGTCGATTATACCGCGTACGTCGATGAATTGGAACAATATGGCTGCTGCGATCTCCCCGTTTATAACTATTTAGGTGTCTTCAAGGCTAGAGTAAATAGATTCTTAATGAACTAGAGCGTTTCACCATAAAATATTGCGTCACTGCTCACCATCAAGTGGGATTGTAGTCGAGCATTAATCTATAACTAAAAAAAAAGTAGGCACCTGTCGACCCACTTTTACAAAATTCTTAGAAATCATTGAATGATCATATATGTATGTTAATTACTTTGCATTAAATTTCTGCTGCATCTTAAGATCCTTTACGGGGGGTAAGGCGAAAACAGTTTTGCTAATTTATGTATTTTGACTGCATCATATAGAGCTTTCACGAGAAGTTAGCCGGAGACAGATTTGCTAACTCATGCATTTTGATTGCATCATAAAATCTCTATATGATGCAATAGAAACGAGAAAGAGAGGCAGTAAAGGGAGCAGTGGTGGCCGAGTAGTAAAAGCCCCGACCTACAACTCGTAAGTTTGGGGCGGTCACTTTACACAAATTTATTTCATCACCACTGCTCTCAAAACGGTGAAGAAAAATATCGTGAAAAAACATCAACAGCGGCATGTTCTAGAACCAAAAATTCGAAGACATGTGATATCCACCATCCTGTGGGAACATTATAAGGCTGATTATGGTATAATTATGCATCTTATAGAGCTTTCACGAGAGGTTATCCGGTGATATAGACGCAAATTGGACACGATTTAACTGCATCTTACAGAGTTTTTACGAGACGTTAGCCGATGCTATAGTCACAAATCGAAAACAGTTTTGTTGTATGCTAAAAGCTTTCTTGAGAGGTCAGCTGTGGATTGTTGCTTAAGCACTGCTGCAGCAGAAAAGCACCCAGTCATTTTAACTTCTTTAAGTCGGTCAAACTCGGGGGGCGCTAAAACTCACTGTAGCTGAAACTATACCTCGTCAGCGCTTGCACGTTGCACGTTGGGACTAAAGTCATATCCGGTCGAGCTGCCCGAACTCGATGTGGTTGCGGCCTTACCTGGTTAGCGCTAGTGTATGTTGTGATTGAGATCACACCCCCTTCAGCATAGAATCCACTGTGGCTGCTTGTGCACGCTGTAACTCGCAATGTCTGAGGCCATACCTTGTTAGTTCGATTATAGTACACGCTATGACTGAAGGATATCTCCGTCTTGCCACTATAAATTCGCGAATTCAGTGTAGCTGAGGCCTTACTTCATCGACGCTAGTGCACGCTATGAGTGAGGCCGCATCTCGTCGTTTTAACTCCTCGTGGCGGATCGGTCGCTACTTCGTTTATTACCCAATAACTGCACTTCGCAGCGTTCTCTCAAAGTTTTCTGAATTAATCCTTTCGTTCCTTTCGAACACTTTTATTATGCGTACAGCTAAGGAGTGGAATTCCCTGCCGGAGTCTGTGTTTCCTGATGGCTACAACCCGGGAATCTTTAAGTCAAGAGTGAATAGGTTTCTTCTAGGTAAGCGCGATCCATCGTCGACCGTATCGTCGCTTTCCATCAGGTGTGATAGCGGTCAAGCGCGAACCTATCACTAATAAAAAAAAAAACTTATAGCTACGGAAGTGCATTAAACTTGGCGACTAGCGTTTATTATCCGCTTGCTCAATAACTGTCAGTGCATGGGAAGTGCGGCGTGGGGTCGTGAGAGCGAGAGCTGCACCGGACACCAGCACGTCGGCCGCCGTCGTTACCGACAGTGCGCACTGTGAGCGCTGATCCGCTAACTTTACTATAATCTCATCAGATATTGATGTGATGTTTGTTTCAAATTTAAACGGTCTGAATATTGAATACTTAAGAACGGTCACGTGCAGGGTGGACGCGACGGACTGCGTTTCCAATCTCAAAGAGAAGATCTCTTTCAAGTCCAGAGGTAGACAGTCCGCTTCTTCCTTCTAAATACACGAAAGTACAAATGCATGATTCTATCATTGAGGTAGTGACGCTAGCTGTAGTGCTCATGTGTAGTAAGTTTTCGCAGATAAAGTGTTGGCTGACTGGATCACGCTGCGCTTGCACTGTGCTCCGCCGGTCACTGATAGCCGGGTCACAAACAATACTAACGAGTTCATTACCCGCAAACATGCTTCTAATCGTCTCATTGTTTTCCAATAGCAGATAATACAAAAAAACTGGGCGAGTGCTAGTCGAACTCGCTCACTGCGGGTTCCGTACAAACTTACCTATGTAAATAGTTCAATTCCCGAATTGAGTTTCGAAGACTTTTCCAAGTCGCAAAAGATGTGTTTTTTTTTTCGTGACGTAACAGAAACTTTTTCCTTAATTTTAAAATGTGATTTTTTCACAGCTTCAAGGAATCACAGACAGTATATATTTTTTTCCTTATTATTAAGAACTAATTTCTTAATAATTAATTACAATCTAGCCTAAAAGACTAATAAGTAATTTAACTCTAACTTATTATTATACAATACAGGTTTTGTTAAAACTAAGAATTGCGTCCTTTAGCACTTTTATAGAAGTCCATAGCACTTTCTTAGAGTCTGATATTGATAAAACACTTTGTTCATGTGTTATATGCATAGCACAGCATTGATCACTATTATACACTAACTTTAAACACTACACTAACTCAAAGGGTTTAGTTCTTTTTAGTCTACGCACTAGGTCCGTGTTGTCTAACAGCTGGATTGCCTCAACATTCACATGTCGGTGAAGTCTGTATTCGTGGGCTTCAGCAAATTTTTGAATGATGGTGGTGACGAGTTCCATTTTAAGGTCACAGACAGTATATGGTTTTAAATAAATTTATTTAAATTTCATCCCTATACCTCCACGCATTCCCGAGATAAAGGGTATTGACAGACAATTTCCCTTAAAAAAAAACTTTTTATTTGTGACTTAACAACACTGTTTTTAGATTTATTCCTATAAGTCCTTGTGCCAAATTTTAGGATTCTGGATCAACGGGAAGTACCCTATGAATTTTGATTCCTTGAGAGTGTCAAAAACGTATTTTTAAACGACTTCTAAAAAAGAAGGAGGCTCTTAATTCGTATGTTTGTATTTTTTTTTTATGTTTGTTCGCGCAACTTCGTCGCTTGCCAAGTGATTTAAAAAAATATTTTTTTGTTGGAAAGGGTATACTTTTCAAATGGTCCCATAGTCACCGAGTAGGGATCTGATGATGGAATCTTGGCGAAATCGAGAGAACTCTTCAAATTTTATAGGAAAACAGTACAGTGATTTTGGTATTTTTATTGAGGACTTAAGCGTTTACAGTTAAAAAGTAACATTTGATGAAGTGGAACTGATGAAGAAATGGCCAACGGAATTTCATACTCACACAGATATCACAATGAAGATAGTTAAGTGACTATGACAATATAAATAAATATCTGATTCTGATTAGATATGATGATTGATGATACCATTCATCAATGTGACCTTATGATGATGATGTCCGGAAGATAGGCACCGGAACTCCATAATGAATCAATGTATCCTAGCCGTGTTTGAGCTTATTAGAATTATCATGAGATGCACTTTGGCTATAAGGTACTATCAAACTGATCTGATGATGGAGCTGGAAGGTGGAAGGTAGACACGAGAACTTCATAACAAAATAATGTATCCTTGCAGTGTTTGGGTTTATTGGAATTATCACGAGAAATAGGCACTTTGGTTATAAGTGCATCGCAACTAAAAAGTGTGAAATAAAAAACTTAACACTAATACAATTTTTAAGTTTTAACTAGAAATACAATTTCTAGTACGTTTATAGTGGGTACCTATATTATACAGTTTTTAAGAAGTTTCTGTAGCTGACTGTACATAAATATATCAGATTTTTACGTTCGAGCGAGTTTACTACAGAAAAAGTGAAATCGGAAGGTGCCAGCTTGCGTGGACTCGCGAGTTATGCAGTAGCGAGTTGACGAACAAGTCGAAAAAAAAACACTAAAATGATCAAAATAACTTTAATTTCGGAAATCGGTGTTAAATAGGAAACAAACAAGTACGTGCGTGTAAGAAAAGAAACAGGCCTACTTTGTTTATATTAATGAGCAAAGTGTAACATTTTATTTAGTTACATTTTGAATTTGATAATGAAAAAACAAATAAACGGTAAAGTGTTACTATAAAATATAAAATCCTTTTTATTTAACGTTTTCATTAAAAACATATTGTTTTCTGTATTGTATGGCATAATTTAAATAAATGCCTATCGTATAGCACCTAAAGATGGCTCAAAATATCATGGACTTGAACGGTATTAAGGAAAAACATGACATTTTTGTTTATTTTCGCTCTCCTGTAAAATTTGTTCCGTTTAGCAACGGTTCAACTTTAAAGATGTGATATGTAATACGTAATAAGTACATAAGAATGTAGTTTGTAGATTAAAACATAAAATTGACATAATACAACACTGGCTCCCTCACTCACAATGAAAATCAATACGATTTCTCAAAATTCAGCTAAGTTTATAGTTAAAATCTGTGAAAACGATATCTGAAATGATTGGATACAAAAAAGAACCGGCCAAATGCGATTAGGACTCGCGCACGAAGAGTTCCGTACCGCCTTTAGCAAAAAAAACGGTATAAAAATCACGATTGTTGCACGTCGACCGTATCGTCACTTTTCACCAGGTGAGATAGTGGCCAAGGGCAAACCTATTAACAATAAAAAAATGAGCCCCTTTGTAGGAGCCCCCTAAAACATTTAATTTAAACAAATTATTTTTAGGCCTGCCATATCCTGCTCTTCACTTGAAGTAATGCAGTTAGTGCTCGATTACAGAGACGCGGCGCGTTGCGCGGCGCGTCGGGCGGTCCGTCGCACGTTGCCATAACTTTGTGTTTGCGCTTACGATGACGCGGCCAGCTGCTGCAATGTACGATGAACCGCCCGACGGGCCGCGCAACGCGCCGCGTCTACATAAACACGGCCTTAATGTGTCCGCATGTCTATTAGGGAGCCAAGGTAATAGTGGCATTCGGGCACTCCCGCGAAGGCTAGAGCCGCCTTTGACTCCTATAACTGTTCTAGCAGATTTTGTAGTTTTAAAACTGTTTCTCTGTGACGTGTGAGGTCTTGGCTTACCATGCATTTGTAAAGATGAAGATTGATTGATGCGTCGGGGCTTTTGCTGCGAGTTTCGCCAACGTTGCTCGGAGTTTTGCACAGTAAAAATCTACTGTTATTGCTTGACCGATTCGAGTTACCGTCATTATTCTATGGGTAAGTTTCGCTTTAGGGCGCTATTGTGTCGTTTGGCCTAGGGTCAGCCATTGTGTTTTGCGCTTAGGATTCTTATATGAAATTCATTTTTTTGCCTACTAAAAATGCTCACTGAGACTGCCGAAAAGAGAGTATTTTATAAAACTAGATAGGTCAGTACCATAGAAATAGAAAAAAACAGATATCTATGGTCAATACTATATATGAGTGAATTTAACGTGAACTGGGCAAGTTGCACGATCACGTCAAGAAGGGCTCCCCAGTAGGCGCTTATTTGTTTAGTTAATTTATGCTTATCAGCCAATTGCTATTAAAATGATCGTGGCGCTACTTCTAGCAGACTGACTTCAGTTGTAGTAGATAACTCAGTGTAACGTATAAAGTTGGTCTGTGGTGCTATTCTCTAAGAAAACGCAGCGCTGCAGCAACGACGAACATCCCAATAGGATACATTGAATTAACAATCCAATGTATAGGTACGTTAGGTTGACAATCCAATGTATCCTATTGGGTGTTCGTCGTTGAGGCAGCGCTGCGTTTTCTTAGAGAATAGCACCACTGGTCTGATGTGGAAAGATGGTCGAAAACTTCTTTTTAAAACACACTAGACGGCTGCTTATGTGTGTGTGAGTGCAACCAATTAGTGGTAGTGATTAGGACATTATAAATCATGCATATGTTATGCTTATTAATTTATTAAATGAGTACCTACCTATCTACTCTGTTGTTGAAAAACAACAAATCCATTCAATTGCTATAAGTTTATCGTAAGGAAAATTATATTTATATTTCAATACGAAGACAGTTAACTGTGATAGTGAGATGGATTGAAGTGTGAGTGATGCCTGTTCATTACAATATTATAGTGCGGTGCGGAGCGGTGTGGAGCGGAGCGGTGCGGTCACAGGTGGCTGTAATGGTTGGCGCAATTAGACGTCGCGCTAACACCGGTACAGATAACATAGAAGGTATACTTCGGATCAAATTGAGTCACTGCGGATAGAACGAATAAAAGTTTCAAAGTCTCAAAATTAAAGCCTTTAAGGTATTTAACTTGCAACGTGTATATTGTGATTGTACGAGACATATCTTGTTGAATCAATGCTTTTTTTAATGAAACTATCTCACCTCATTAGTAGTTTACTCTAGCCTTGTAAACAGATAAATTATAATCGGATGGGAAGACCGCAGCAGCCAAATTGTTCCATTTCTTTGATGTACGCGGTATTAACGACAAGGCAAATCGCGTAGTCCGGATCGTAGAGGTGTTAATACTTTTTGACATATCTGTGGGTGTTTAAGGTGCGGTGTTGATGGTAAATGAAACCAACGAATGCCAAAGTAATACCTAATCCTCTATATTTAATAAGATGGTGCATATAAATGGTTACAAAAGGTGCATAGATTATGATAATATAGATCTTAAACTAGGTACTTAATACAACCCTCACAGGTGTGAACTATGTAAGTGTGGACACTTGCCGTACGTCGAGTTATCGGATTGTAAAAGGGTGATGGCGGAATTAAGTTGTAGCGACATCTATGTCGTCACAAATGAACTAATCCTGCATCGCGCAAGTAAGATTCGCGGCGAGATTGGAACATATAGAACAAACCCATAATCATCTATCGGGCAGGAGCCCAGCAGATATAACACCTCTCTGGTCGGAGGATCCTCCCTTTTCAACGGAGGTATGTGGGACTTTACTCTCTGTTCCAAATACCCTCAAAAAGTCATGTAATTTAAAATTTCTACGCACACTCTCCAAATTGCAATACTATAAAATACCAAAAGGCTGGCTACCATACGCTCTGTCCTCCAGGCTGCAATCCTATGTTCATGAAAATGTATTTTTATGGTAAGCATGAATAGGAAACTACATATTATATTAGTTACATTTTTATATGCTACTAAGATTTATAATAGTTCTATAAGTTAATTTGGTAAATTCATGTGTGAAACATCACGAGACTGCTGAGTCGTTGGGCGCGAGTGCTTTTAGTCTTATAAGGTTTTTATTTATACAAGCTTTTTAAGTTACAACTTAGGGTTTTAGACCTGAGATTAAAGAACTGCGATTCAAAGTTGTAACCATAGTTGTAAATATTGTTGTTAGTCCAAACTTCTGCAATAAATAATATTATTATTATTTATTTCATTTATTTAAATTATATATACATATTTCATACATTTTTAAATATTTCTTAACAAAAACATTATGAAAAAAAAAACATTTAAAAATATAAAAAATAGTAGCCCACCGGCATCGGGAACAGGGTCCAAGCTGCCGGTGGTCAGGGTTCCTGAGAAAGGAACCTCCGGAAATTCGCGCCGTGTCCAAGAGTACTGCTTTCTGAATCAGGCCCTTGATCCAACTGCCTAACGAGAGCTTCCTGAGATGTTGGTCGAAGCTCTTGGCTAATAAGCCATTGGCCGTCACGATTATCGGCACAATGACTGCTGTGTCCACTTCCCACATGTCGACAACCTCGCGAGCCAAGTCAAGATATTTAGTCTGTTTATCCTTCTCAGCTTTTACGAGGTTCTCGTCATGAGGGACCGCTATATCAACAATCATTGTGCGACGCTCTAGTCGATCTATCACCACTATGTCAGGCTTATTGGCAGCAATAGTCCTGTCAGTGATGATAGATCGATCCCAATACAATGTGATATTGCCATTGTCGAGAACTGGGTCGGGCACATACCTATAGTACGGTACTTCTGATTCCACAAGATTGTATTTAAGAGCAAGTCGCTGGTGGATAATCCTAGCTACAAGGGTGTGTCTATGCAAATAGTCTCCGTTAGCTAGATGAGAACATCCAGAAATAATGTGTCGGATTGATTCTCCGGGTCGGTGGCATGCCCGACAGATGTCAACCGTACCGTCCTTCACAACATATTTCCGGTAGTTGTTCGTCATCATAACTTCGTCCATTATCGCACAGACAAAACCTTCGGTTTCCCCGAAGAGGTCACCAAAGCGCAGCCAGGATACGGACGCTAATAGGTCTACAGCGGGCCCATGTAAGGCCCGGTAAAAGCGTCCGTGAAGCTCCTTGCTCTGCCATACTTCTTTGCGGTCATTAGTATCCAGTACTAAAGGTTTGCGCCAGTTCTCGTTAGCCAAGGAGAGCGGAGTGAGGCCCTTGTCCACCGCTACCACATCTCGGTGCATGCCCACGTCGGTTTCTAGGAAATATTCCCTGAGACTGCACACCTCACGGTTGTGTAGGGTCTTAGCATTTAAAAAGCCGTGACCCCCGCACTTCCGCGGGATATACAGTCTCATCACCGATGACCGTGGGTGATGCATCCGATTTGCGGTAAGCAGTGTGCGGACCCTCCTATCCAAGGCGTCAAGTTCTGTCTGAGTCCATTTGAGTATGCCGAAAGAGTACATCAACACCGGCATGACCCAACCGTTGAAAGCGCGCACCTTGTTCCCGCCTGATAAAAGACTATTCAGTACTTTATTCAGGCGGCCGAAGAAGCGCTCCTTCAACGACCGTTTCACGTCATCAGCATTGATGCCTAACGCTTCCGACATACCCAAATACTTGTAAGTTTCAGTTGAGCAGAGGGATCTAAGGTGTATGGAATCCGTAAGTTGAGTTCCCACGGATTCCATAATCTCTCCTCGCTTTACGTGCATGACTGCACATTTGTCCACACCAAATTCCATCCTGATGGCACTACTGAAGGCTTCAGTTATCTTCAGTAGCTCCAGCAGTTGGAAGTCGTTGGGGGCAAAGAGTTTCAGATCATCCATGTAAAGAAGGTGAGATATGACCTGACCACCTCTTTTCAACCGAAAGCCTAAGCCAGAACCCTCCAGCAGTGTGCTGAGAGGGTTCAAGGCTAGGCAAAACCATAGTGGACTCAGACTGTCACCCTGGAATATGCCACGCTCGATCCTTATCGGTTCACTGTTCCCTCGAATCTGTCGACATCCTGGATAGCGAAGGACTGTTCTCCACTGCCCCATACACGTCAACAGGAAGGTGCGCAGAATTGTATCTACTTTGTACAGTTCTAGCACCCTCATGAGCCATGTATGAGGAACAGAGTCATAGGCCTTCTTATAATCTATCCAACATGCCGACAAATTCTTTCGAGAACGTCGAACCTGTTGGCTTATGGCCATATCGATGAGGAGCAGCTCCTTAGTACCACGGGACCACGGGTTATTCTGAGAAGCCGACATGATAGAATTTGTCTCAATATGACTATTGATTTTAGCTCTCAGAATGGATGTAAGAACTTTATAGACCGTCGGCAAACACGTGATCGGTCTATAATTCTTAGGATCCGCAGTACTACCTGATTTGTGGAGCAAGTGGGTTATTCCTGTTGTTAGGAAAGGGGGTAGCGACCCTGACTCTAAGGCAGACTGGAACTGAGATGCCAAGCGAGCATGCGACCTTTGAAACCATTTTATCCAGAAATTGTGCAGCCCGTTCGGCCCAGGAGATTTCCAGATTTATTTATTTATTTTATTATTATTATGTAGTCTTTTGTTTTAGTCTTTTGATTCTAAGACTTGAGGGTTTAAAGACTAGTCTAGTCGTGAGTCTTCAAAAATGAGTCTAGTCTTCTTTTAAAAGACTTAAACGACTGAGTATCTTGCATCACTAGCTTATTTAGACTCCTAAATATTAATTTGTTTTCATTTTATACTCATTTATTATTCGCCATGAAAAGTAGTTTTAAACATTGTTTTTTATTTATTTATATATTCTTTACTATGCAAAACTTTTTTTTAATCTGTGTTTTTAAACTGGTGATAAAAACACGGTTTTAATTAAAACTGTTTAAAACACAGTTTTAAACATGTGTTTGATATATCGAATTACCTTCGAGTCATAGATTATAGAGGAGACGTGACACTCAGTATATTTATGTCAAGTGGCTAAAAGCTTAAGACAGAGGACAAAAGTTATTGTTTTTATGAACCTTAGCGATTAGTACTTTTGGATTAATGACTAATTAAAAACAACTTGTTTTATTCATGCCAACCCTGAAGATTATGATAGTCGGTCCTAAAAACTTAAACAGTTTTTTTTTACAATAATTTTTATTTTGGACACCTGATTGTGTTTACAATACTTACGTATTATAAAACGAAAGAAAGTCATTATGAGGTACATTCAAATTCAAAATATTTTAATTCACATAAATCTACTCGCGCTCGCTTGGAATTGCTCTATTCCGTTTGCATATTTTATGTAATAAAGAAAATACGTGTATTGGTTGTCTTCGTATGTTTTAGTGTGGATGAGTGAAGCTTCTGGTTGCTGTAGCGGTGGCCCGCGAGCCGGCGATCCTGTGTAATGCATACCGAGTCGTCGGGATTATTGCGGCGCCGCGATAATTACGATATCATCTGAATGCCGGCGCCTAAACTATGTGTGCACTGGTCAGCTTGTGGACAGAGCCGACAGCGTCGGATAACAGACGCGATACATTGTTCTTTTATGAAAATGAATTGTATGGTTCTTTTATGGTAGGTAAAATCATTCTATGACAAATCCTACCCTTGGGCGGGGCGGGAGATAGTGTTAAAGTCCTACTGGCTAAAAACCTACCCTATTCTTTCATTGACTTCTGCCACTTCTCCTTGCTCCGGACCATAGCCTGTACCAAGGCTCGGCGCGAGGGATCGCCGCCGCCGATCGCCCCCACGAGGACACGGCGACGCTCTTCCCAAGCGGGGCACACCTCTACCGTGTGCTCCACCGTATCCTCCGAGTGGTCCGCACAGTGGCGACACCCGGGCGTCATCTTCGCACGATGTGTCATAGTATACCTATGTGTGAAAAATGGCCGCGATACCTATATACTGAAAATAGTTATGCCACGCCACCGTCAACGAAAAAGTCTAAAGTCATGAGAAGAGTGTTGCTTAGCAGGTTATGCAGGTTGGCAGTAATGATTTAGTTTATTACATAAAGTACACATTTACAAGTTTTAAAAAACAAAAGTTCAAGAAAACTACCATAACAGCAGCATTTAACATCTCCAACGATGTCCAACTCATACGAGTGCACATAAAGAGTATCGCCGAAAGCCATCACGACACATTGAATCATCAGAAGCACGTGGATTAAAGTGCGAATACTTTGCTGTTGCTGGTCGTGTGTCAGGCGTCGAGAATACTTGGCAGTCGCGTCTACGCCATCAGGCGTCATCGTGCGTCTAGTTGCCATCAAGCTGTTGTCAGGCACCTAGCTTCGCTTCACTGTTTCTCGCTTCTATATTAATGACAGTTAATAATATTGTAAATTGAAGTTTAATGTCACAATACAGGAACAAGTAAATGATTGTTATAATCCTACTTCCTACTAATATTATAAACGCGAAAGTTTGTATGTATGGATGTATTGATGTTTGTTCCACTTTCACGCAAAAACTTCTGAACAGATTTCGATGAAAATTGGTACTCAGGTAGACTATATAATAGAATAACGCATACGCTTTTTATCTTGGGATTATGTTCCCTTGGGATAATTTTCGAAACCGCAGACCAATGACAGCAGCTGTCAAATATATGACAGCAACTGTCAAATATATTTGTCCCAATCATTCTTTCATTCGGTCAATCATTGAATCATTCGGTCAGCCATTTCACGAATGACAACCAAGAATAAATGCCATTTTATTGTAATAAAACAACGTCGTGTTAGTTACACTATTTATATCTCAAGAACAGCTATTAAATCAGCAATTTTCACGAAAAAATAAATAAAAACAAACTGTGTTTGGAGGAATTTATCTATTTACGCGATACAATTAGCACTGAAGCACAAATATAACGTAGAAAAGAGTCCGATACAATTAGCACTGAAACACAAATATAACGTAGAAAAGATTCAGTAGATGCGAAGCCAGCGAGGTCCTCTCAGCAGCTGACTAAAAACATCACATGCGGCACTCTGAAGCTCACGGCGTGCGGCGGACAGGACTCGCACGATTAGTAGAGGCTTCCAGAGACCAAAGGAACCGAAAAAAGGTCCACATGGCGGGGCAGACAGGTTTTAAAAGGCCAGTTATTTGTAGAGGCCTGTAGTGGCCTGCAGAGACCGGAGCAGTAGGAAAGATCCACATGGCTTGGCGGATAGGTCTTGCATGGCTGGTCGAGGCCTGCAGTAACTGTAGCAGCAGAAAAGGCCCTTCTCACAGCCGCCAAATTCCGGGAGGGCTACGAGCTTATTTTCCATTCACTTATTAACATTTTACATCAAAGACATTAAATACATCTTTAAATCTCTTTGTTTTACTTCAACTGTAACTCACTAACCACTCTCCCCTTATTTACTATACTCTTTGTCACTTGTTTGTCAACTTTCAACTTTGAACCTCTGATTAATGGCCTAAAATGGCACTTGTTTGTCGCTAACTGACGTTCTTAAAAAAAATTCAGCTGACAACCAGACTGACACCGTATTCATTTAATTTTTTTTTTAATCAATAGACTATTAATGACCAGCCAGTCTGTCTTATTAAAACACTGACTCCTACCACACAGGTCAATGCATTAAAATAATAGAAACAAGGATCTTTGGCTATCAAATCTGCATTGCGCAGACGAAGTCGCGGGCACCAGCTAGAAGTGTGTGAGCAGTGAGGCCGTTTGCAAGGGTAGCTAGGTAGAGAGTAAAGTGTTGTTGTGCGTTGTGTATTATTTTTGTTATTTTTACCTTGTTTCAAGTAAGTAATGTCATTAATTATTCAAATGTGCCGTTTAAATTATGAATAAAAATAATCAAGAAAATGTTTTTTTCTCAAAACCTCTTGAACGGATGTTGTGGAGTTTACAGACCAGTATGCGCACAACGTACCTACATGACGTACAAGTATCCATTCTGGGCAGCACTTCCTTCAACTCCTGTACTTGGATGATCAATGTCCGGTGATGTATATAAGGCAAAATCCAGTAAAAAATAGATTTTTTAGGGTTCCTCACCTCAAAAGGAAAAATTGGAACCCTTATAGGATCACTTTGTTGTCCATCGTCACTCTCAAGGGAATCAAAATTGATAGGGTGCTTCCCGTTGAACCAGAATCTTGAAATCTGGCATAAAATAAGGTCTTATAGCACAGATACCTATAGCAATAAATCTAAAATAATTTGTTGTCACCAAAAAAATAAATACTTTTTGCGATTCCGGAATTGAACTATATAGGTAAGAACGTTTATATAGGTAAGTTTGTACGAAACCCTCATGGCATGAGTCCGACTCACACTTGCCCAGTTTTTTTAAATAAAAAACATTTTCAAATACAAAATAATATCACATCCTAATGGTGCAAGACTGTGTCCGATACTTTGATTGGTTTATCAGCTATTAAGCCATTGAGAAACGTGAAAGCAAAGTAGACAAATGGAAAGGCGTAGGCGATGTAGCAGCGAACAAAGCGAGCTCAAACAATAGCACTCTGCGTACTGGAGAGGGAAACTTTTGTTTAATTGTCATGATATTTTTAGTACCACGATTCGAGTCAACTTTTCTTTTGCCCATTTATACAGAAATATGAGTAAGTTTGTTATCTTCCGCAGAAAAGTTTAAGAATCAATAGAATTTAAGCTTTAAAAGCGCGAGCGAACTGAGTTCGAACGTTTTTGAATGTGACAAGACGTACGGACACGTCGAGTTGTGGGCCCCCATGACTGCGGCCGCAGGCGTGGCGCACGTCACCCACTCGTGACGACGACGCTATTCTGATATTCATATAATCAATCCCGCACACATCTCACTAGGAGGCTGGACGTGAACAACATTAGAATTAAAGAGGTGTTTAACTGCTTATAAACAGGTAAATAAAAAGGAAACATTTTGTATTATAGGTATGTTTAATTTCAGTACTTAGTATTTAGGCTATAATCTAAACTTTGCCTTAAAATAGCTACTTACATTTAGACATAATTTAAGATTAATGACTATATTTCTTACATTCTTCGCTTTTATTCAACAGAGATTAACATTGAGAAAGATTAACTTTGTCACCTATACAAACACAACATTCAGTTTAACACTCCTCAGATCACTACGTGAGACACTCATCACCGTATCTTATCTAAATTAACAAATACATAATTTTGGTTCTAACTAATCTGCACGATATCCGAGTATTCTCAGAAATGCTCGGTCAGGACGAAAATGGGGTCAGGAGTACATTTATTGGTTTTAAAAACGAAAATAAAAACATTTCCGACAAGTTACCGTGGCAGTTCTACACTTCGAGGGGAAACCTTCAAAAGGCACTCAGACTTAGAAACCATGAAAGATCAAGCAGTTTTAGATCTTCGAGCTCTACAAGGTGCGTGACTACAGCGAGCGACTGGTGTCGGGCGGCGAGGTGGCGCTCTTTTCTCTTACGGTGAAGATGAGCGGAATGCCGCCCACGATGTTCTGCACGATACTGGACTTGGGGTCGGAGATCAACTCGCGCCGCGTCTCTGGCGCCGGCGACACGCTGAACTTGGCCAGCACGGCCGCCAGCCCCGCGAGCGACTGCATCTGCCCCAGTCGACCACCTGAACCAAACGTCAATTTTGTTAGTTAACCTGTTTTCAGCATTTTATTGTTGATATCGGGCTTATAACATTTTTTATGGCATGGGAGCTTCTGCGTCTTCCGTCAAGCAAATAAAAATTTCATAAAACTTTCGAATATTACATAAATAAACAAATATATTCTTGCGACTAGTGCGAGCTGTATGCTAACAACATCTGTAATATTTTCTTTGAAGTTCTTTCACTTTTCAGCGCTCCGATTTACTGAACGCTACGTTTTTAGTAAAGTTTCCGCTAGTTTCCAATAGATGGCCCTGTTTATAAACGTTCTAAATGAAGAGGCATAAGATTGAACTTTTATATAAAATCGTGGTACTCACCGATACAAGAGCGGGGTCCGTCTCCGAAGGGCAGGTACACGAACTTGTGCCTCTTGGCAACCTCCTCAGGGGCGAAGCGCTCGGGGCGGAACTCCTTGGGGTTGTCGAAGTACTGCGGGTCATTGTGCAGCGCTACCAGAGGGATGTTGATCTTCACACCGGGGTCGATGGTGAGGTTGGTGCCGGGGATAGTGTAGGCTCGTACGCACTGGCGCAGCAGCATGCCGGATGACGGGAAGATGCGCATGCCCTCCTGTAGCACCCAGTCTAGGTAAGTCATCTCCTTGACAGCGTCGTAGCTGAGGCGGCCGCCATGACGTGCCAGAACCGAGTCGATATTAGCCTGTGCGCGAGCTTGCACCTCCGGGTTGAAGGCCAGCTGATGCAGTGTGAAGCTGGTAGCCGACGACGAAGTTTCAAAGCCGGCCGCAAAGAAGATGAAGGCTTGCGCTGCGACCAGCACATCGTCCATCTCTAGCTCCACTGGCTTGGGGCTGCCGTCTGGTTTTGTCTCCTCCAAAGACTCTACCACAATCTTTCCTCTTTGTTGCCATTCCATCAGAAAATCTATGAAGTCATTACGGCCAGAAGGCTTGTAGTTCCTTTGTTTTTGAATCTGATTAACGAGCATCAAAATGTCGTCTTCAAGATCCTGGCCGAGAAACTTCATGCTCTTGAAAATATCGGGGAAAATAGTTTTGCAAAAAATTACGATGGTGCGTTTAAAGGTAATGTTGAAAATTTTCATGCCAAGCTTTCTGAAGGGAGAGTTCTCATCATTGAGCGAGTCAGCATCGAGGCCAAATCCGCAGGCACCGATGAAGTCTGTCGTGTAGCGCGCCATGAGGTCGCGCGCACAGATGGGGCGGCCGGCGGCAGCAGCGTCAAGTGCACGCGCCTGCAGCTTCTCCGCGCGCTCCACGATCAGTGGAAACATCGCTTTCAGCTTGCCGCTAGTGAAAGCTGGTGTCATACGCTGGCGCAGCAGGCGCCACAAGTCGCCGTCCGCGAAGAACAGGTTGCGCAGCAGCGGCTCAATGACCTTGTGCGCCGGCGATAGGCCACGCGAGTAGAAGTATGCGAAGTCTGTGGTGATGATGCGCTTTACGAGGTCAGGGTCGCGAATCACTAGCTCGGGAATAGAGCCGCGGTAGTAGCCCACGAAGCGCTCGCCAGGGTACTTCCAGTACGTCTCCGCCGACATCTGCGCGATACTCGCCTGCAGGAGGTACCGCTTTGCGTCCGTCCCGAAAATCGGAATGGGCTTGTCATGTTTTACTCCTCTGTCCTTCCAATAGTTGTGATTTCTTGTTCCGTACAAGTACAGCGCCACCGCGCCGACGATCAAGAGTGCGAGGACGATCATGTTGCCGGCTAACTCTTCACGAACTAATGACTCAATTAGAAAGAGTCGCTAATTAAATACTACACTGTATCCGGCAAGATAATATTTCACCCGCCTACCACGAACGATTGCGACACATAATCGCTGGAAAATGTTTTGAATGAGTTTTCTAATAACGGGCATCGTCCAAAACAAAGCAGTACCTGCTTTAGAAAGTTGAACTTTAAAATAACACTTGTAAGAACGGTCGGTAATGTACAACAGTTTAAAATAATATCTACTAATGAGTGATTACCAGACCGATATGTGACGATGATCTTGTGAGATATAATTCAAAGATAGTATTTTAAAATTACACATAGTTGTCAGTGCGCTGATAAAGTTAATCATATTGAATTTTTGTATCATTAAACGTGAAATTCTGAAGGAAAACATGTGAAACTTGTTCAGCATGGTTATGATTTCGGCATTCCTCCTGATGGTATAGAGATGAAGCTCTTATTGCTGCAGTCACAATAAACGATTATCTGACTTAGACTTCAATCTAATTAATAGTCTGTTTTATACTGCTCCCGTACTAGATAGTGCCACTAAACCTACTACACTAATTTATCTCTAAAACCTGATTACTCCTCTTTTGTCATAAGTCACTTTACAGCTTGCGATGTCAGAAAGATTATTGTTGTTATTGACTGTGTCAGCCTTCACACAATTCTGCCCCCGATAGTAAAAAAGATGCATCTAACATTTTTTCCGGATTTGAGTTATATATATTTCCGGAATCAGAAAAAAAAGGCGCATCTGCCTGTATTTTTAATATTTTGCTACCTTTCTCCAGTGCATTTTTAACACAACGAAATAAGGCGCTTCTGTACATTTTTTTAAACCCAATTGAAGATGAAAAGACGAGTTTATCTGAAACTTAGTTGAAAAGTCGCATTTGTGTAGATAATGTCCTTATAATCTGTAGTTTTTTCTTTAGTTCGGTAATGTAAAAGGCGCATATTTGTCCCTATTTCTAAGAGGAAGTTAATAAGACGCAAATACGCGTTAACGTCTAACGCGCTTAATAAAAACTGATTTCATATTAAGAAAAAAAGACCACATCTGACCACTTGCGCCCTATTTACTTCGTAAAATAGTTTTCGCATAGACGCATTTGCCATAAGCGTCTTAATACCTTACGTTGAATAAAAATAATACAACTTATTACTTAATAAAAGAGGCGCAAGTGTGCATAAACGTCCGTTTTTCTAAAAATTGTGAATGTTTAGTACGGCGTCTGACCAGTTTCTACGCTAGTTGCGCTCGAGTAGTCTGTTGGAGAACGGATGTGTCGCAGTCGCGCAAGTTTTCGCTGCGTGTATTATATTTCCTTTTATTCTTTGTATATACATATAAATTAAATTTATAAATATTTTTTTTAGAAGGCTATACAAAAATAAAAATATAAAAAATAGTAGCCCACCGGCATCGGGAACAGGGTCCAAGCTACCGGTGGTCAGGGCTCCTGAGAGAGAAACCTCCGGACAATACGCGCCGTGTCCAGGAGTACTGCCTTCTGAATCAGACCCTTGATCCAACTGCCTAACGAGAGCCGCAGATGTTGGTCGAGGCTCTTGGCTATTAAGCCATTGGCCGTCACGACTATCGGCACAATGACTGCTGTATCCACTTCCCACATATTGACAACCTCGGGAGCCAAGTCAAGATACTTAGTTTGTTTATCCTTCTCAGCTTTCACGAGGTTCTCGTCATGAGGGACCGCTATATCAATAATCATTGTGCGACGCTCTAGTCGATCTATGACCACTATATCAGGCTTATTGGCAACAATAGTCCTGTCAGTGAGGATTGATCGATCCCAATACAATGAGATATTGCCATTGTCGAGAACTGGGTCGGGCACATAGCTATAGTACGGTACTTCTGATTCCACAAGATTGTATTTAAGAGCAAGTTGCTGGTGGATAATCCTGACTACAAGGTTGTGCCTATGCAAATAGTCTCCGTTAGCTAGATGAGAACATCCAGAAATAATGTGTCGGATTGATTCCCCGGGCCGGTGGCATACCCGACACATGTCAACCGTACCGTACGGTTTTACCTACCCAAAAAAAAAAAAAAACCGTACCGTAGTATATTTTTTATTATTTTACAAAATTTGTAGGCTATAATATGGTCAGAGCTGTGTGCAATTTTATTTTACCGTAGTGTGCCAAATAATATCATCAATTGTTTATGACTGGTAGCAAAATAATAATATCAGTCTTACTGTAACTACCTAAGTTATGTACAAATTGTAGTAAAAGTATAATAAATTAAAATGTATAGTAAAAATAATAAATTAAAGTAAATAATTCATTGATATGAGTTATTTCATACATTGACATTTTTATGAGGTACCTACTTACCTATATCATTTCTTTGATTTTTATTCAGTTATTTTTATTGAATTGTGTGTTTTTCGGGATTATATTGCTGAAGAAATTTACCAAGTCCCTACAACTGACAGTATTTTTTCTGATAAAGTCTGCGATAATATCACCACTGCAGCTACTACCAGCAGCAGCAGCAGTTCAACACTAAGTAATTTTGATTCTGATGATTCAGTTCTTGATAAAGATTACGTTCTTCCAGAAAGAAAAGGCAAAAAAGTAGTGTTATCAACTCTGATTCAGATACTGATTTTATAGAAAACTCACCACAAAACAATATTCGCGTATCAGAGAGTCACCTAAGCGAAAAGATTTTGAGCCCGAAAACCACGCTGTTCTGGCTTCTGAAAATGTAATTCAACTGACCAAGAAGGGAAGTATACGACTGATTAAGCTAAACGTTGCTCAAGTATTACACTTTTAAAGTTCTGATTTTAATTATAATTTACTGTGCCAAGAATAGCATTTTGTTTTATTATGTGGGTCAAAAGACTTTAAAATAAATATTTGAGTATATCAATTGTGTTTTATTTACTAATAATACATTAGGCTATAGCTTGTTATGATAACTAAGAACTTATTAATACACTTCCTTAAATAAAAGAAATATCAAATTATTTTATAAACATTCTATCTTAGTCAAGGGTTATCTATATAGTTATTAATCCTTTAGAAAAAAGGCGGAAATAACCATATGCGGTCATTTCTGTTAAAAATATGTACTAGATAAATAAACTAAATACTTAGAAGAAAAGTACAGCCAAAAGCATTTGAAAATTAAAGGACACATCTAGCCATTTACGTCTATTCAATTAAGTATGTGATATTTTTCTTAATTTTTTATGCTAAGATGAAAATGTTTTTTTATTATTTTTACTACAATGATTTGATAAATTCATATTATTATTAAACCAAGTTAAAGCTCATTATATTGGGCTTTATTTTCAACTTTCAATATGTAAATATTTTAATTTACTCGAAGACAGCAAACGATTTCCCGTTTCATTCATTAAAACATTTTTTTATCCATTTTTACTTTTTGTTAGATACGTCTTTTTTACTATCAGGGGCAGAATTGTCCCCATCCTTGATAACATCTTCCCTAGCGACGTTTACATATTCAACTCCACTGTTTCAAGTTTTTTTCAAACTACAAGTTTTTATGACTGCGATAGTCAAAAATAGTTTTTTTTTTGTATTTTTAACCGAAACTGAGATACCAAAACTGAACGGAATACGGAAACCGGCATACCCTAGAACCAAAAATTCGAAGATATGTGACATTCACCAATCCGCACTGGTCCCGCGTGGTTGATTACGGCCCATTCCTTCTCCTAGAGAGGAGTCCTGAGTCCTAGCAGTGGGAACATAATAAGGCTGATGCAACGCAATGCGATGCAATATTTTTAACCAACTGTGAAAAGGAGGAGGTTCTATGTTCAGCTGTACGTGAGTTCACCGATATCTCGGTGGACCGTTAATTGTGGACCGATTTTGGAAACGGAACGAGCACGGAACTCTCCAAAAAATCATAGCAGAAATGTCGTAACTATTAAAATTGCTTTGTTTATACATGTAAACGGTGACTGACTGAAAAAAGAAGGGGAGGGTACCGGTAAGGTAGGTACCGGAATTACTTGTACATTCTACTTAAAATTATGTGCTATTTATTTATTGTGCACACCTACCACAGTGTTGTCTTTCTTAACCCAAAGGCTGACTGGTAGAGAATGCCTTGTTGCATTAAGTTCGCCTATGTACCACTACTGTTCATGAAGTTTAAATAAATTAATAAATAATAAATAAAATCTGTAATAAATCAGTGTATCCTAGCCGTGTTTTGTATTTTTTTTTTAATTTAAACTGTATAAAGAGTCTTTGGCATTATTAAAATTGTCATGATGGAACCGAATGGCGAAATGTATCTATTTAAGTTTGGCTGAGGGGTACTCCAGCTAAAAAGTGTGAAATAAAAAACTTTTACAAAAAAATATAACTTACTTCAAAAACCCAAGGGCGGGATCTGTCACTGGATGATTTTACCTACCATAAAAAAAAAACCTACTTCAAAAAAGTCACATATCCTGGATAAACAATCCAGGTCCTTTCTTCTTTTGTTTCCTTACATGATAGTTAATTTATTCGATATAGTTCTTTTCTTTGTCGACATTTCTCCTACTTTGAAATTAGGCAGAAAATATAGAAATTGCAATGCATGACGGCAGTGAAACGCATGGCTATTCATTCGAAATAGGTTGCAATTAATAACCTCAACTTAATGAGAACAAAACTTAATGTCTCAAATTTTCATGACTTAATAACCCTCAAGTTGAATTTAATTAAATTCCTTGGCGAAAAAGACTTTTTCTTATTGCGGGAACTATATTTCTTGGTATTAGATACCAGATAAAAAGTACAGGGTGCTCACATCAGGACACTCTCAGGTAGATCAGGGTTAGCTGCATATGCTGTAAGAAAAACCAGATAATTGTCATATGTAAGTAGCTATCTACAAAGTCACAAACAAATCTTAGCTGTCTTTGCTTATTTCTACAGTACAATTTGCCTTTATTTAAAGTTGTGTAAAGGGTGTAAACGCTTATAGTACCCCAAAAATAATATAGTATAAATATTTAATATAAAATTAACTTTTTCTAGGCGTCTTTTTTTAAATTGATATAAACAAGTGCTTGACTGCGATCCCACCCGATGGTAAGCAGTGATGCAATCGTTGATGGTCAGGCACACTAGTTTATTAAGAGCTTATTTATTCTAGCCTCGAAGTCACCAAATATATAATCGGACGTGAAGACCGCATCAGGCAAATTTTTCCAATCCTTCGAATCGATCTTCTTTGATTCAAAATGGAAGGAGGCAAAGTGAAGGAAAAATATGGGTGTATTATAGTGATAAATATGACTCATACTTACTGTTAAAAACAAATCCAAAAAATAAAAACTATAATTAGCAATGAGAGATACCGAATTATGACTAAGTTGATAAGAACGGGTTACACAGAATCAATTAGATATCGGTCGAGTTTTGTAGACTTTTGACTTTCACAACACATTTTTACTTACGCATGCGTGGTAGACGTTGGCACTACTTCACCGTGACGTGACATTGACGCCCCTCAATGGGTTTTCTACTGGAACATGGTCTTTTTATGGATTATTAGTTGTCTAAAAACTGACAAATCGACAAAACGATTCAGAATAATCAAACGGTTTACCTATTATTATTATTAACAGTTATTGTCATCCCTGTACACTCAGAGGATGTAATATACATTGAAAATACAACCAACAAACAAAGCCATTGTTTTTGGTTTTGTGTCTTCGTATTTTGGCATTGACTTCTGAAATAAAACGGAACCCATATAGGATAGCCTGAGAAAAAGGGTTTTTTTATTATGGATAGGCTCGCGTTTGACGACTATCTCACCTGATGGTAAGCGAAGATGTGGCCGACAATGGACAAAACGACGATGATTTTTTCAGATGGAGAGCAGATTAAGGCACTGGATTGGAGATAGCCCTGAAATCGCAGAACAAGTACTCCGAACCAAAAGGTTCTACTCACAGTTCTACTCAATTTCAGGCCAACACTCTCCAGTCTTCGCCACCACACCTCCAAACTGTTCTGGACCTCTAGCTCTGTCTTTTATTCTTTTATTAAAAATATTGCCTCTCACAAGTTTATCGTGAGTGCATTTAAAAGCTCAAGTACACAAACTCAACACATCTAAGGTATTGTCGCCCTATAAGGCCCACTTAATTTTAAATAATTAGAAATTAAATAAAAAAGAATTTAAGCTAAAGAACTCATTTCAATATAAGGAGGTGTTTATTAAAGAAATATTTTCAATAAAAATGTTGTCATATTGTGTGATCGCAACTGAGAAAAAACACTTTTTGAAAACAATCATATTCAATGGGCTTCTTAGGAAGATAGCAGCTCAAGATAGCCCGATATGAATTAATTACGAGTAATATCTATGTAATATCAAGGTGTGCAAAATATTTATTCTTACAAATTATACGTAATACGCAGTTTTATTTAAAATTTAGTCTTTTAGTTTAGGATAGTTCAATTCCCGAATCAAGTCTCGAATATTTTCCCGAATCAAAAAAAAGTTTTTTACTTGTGCTATAAGGTCTTGCTTCATGCCAAATTTTAGGAGTCAGGGTCAACAGGAAGGACTCTGAGTTTTGATTCCCTTGGAAGTGTCGAAATATACGTTTTTCGCGACATAAATGCCCGTTTCTTTTTTGTTTCGTTAACTTAGAAGTGTATTTTTTTCACAGTTTCAAGGGTTTGCAGACTTCAGTACATGGTTTAAATTTCATCTTGATACCTCTTTGCATTACCAAGATAAAGGGTCTTGACGGAGACAACTTCCCAGTCCAGTAACCTCAGTAGTCTCCAGAATCCTGAAATTTGGCATGAAACAAGGTCTTATAGCACATTTATGTATACATCTAAAAACTGTTAATTTGTAGTTACTTCACAAAAAAAAAACTTTTTTCGATTCGGAAAAATCTTCGAAACTTGATTCGGGAATTGAACTATTTACTCATGTTAGTTTGCATGGAACCCTCAATGTGCGAGTTCGACTCGCACTTGCCCTGTTTTCCTTTTAAGGTACGAAACCTTAAAAATGAAATAGCACAAATGAGAACATTAAAATTAACCTTGAGTGGAATGTGGAAGAAAGAGATCTTATTACTCTTAGTAATAAGATTCATCAAATTAAAATGTGAATTTACAGTATTTTGCTGTAAAACACTATACTTATGTGAGCGAGGTTGTAATACATGCACTGCTCTGACGCGATGCTGACGACTGACTGCTTGGTTCAAAATGACCGTTCGTGATTGGTGTGATGACGCCTATCATTAAAAAACAGATTCAACAAGATTCCCGCGAAAAAGAATATTCTGGCCACTGAAACTTATGTTTTTTTAAAAGTGGGCCCAAACATAGCCCAGCTCTTAGGTATCAAAGAGCTGGGCAATCTTCAGGCACAGTATTTTATTTATGTGGGCCGTAAAAGTATTGTCCTGCAATTCAGGGTTTAGCATTGATTAGGTTTTCAGAGAATCTATTTGTATTTAATACGTGACATTGATAGAAGCAACAACCACAACATACATTTTACTCAAGAATGGTTTTGTCCTTCTCTGCTATCACAGTGATCATCTTTGCGGTAGGGAGTACAGATTGACGATGCCGTCGTTACTTCTTGATTGATCGACGAGGTGTGGCTGTCGACACTGCTCCGCTGATTCTGATGCTACTCAAACAGTTCACTGATTGCAACATCTACTTATCGGATCAGTTGTGCAAACGTGTAAGGTTGCGCTTTGTACAAACGGATTATTACATAAGTTGATATGAATGTAACAATGAATCTAATCAACAACATCGGTGGCATTGTCACCACACCTGCACGTGCAGGCGGAGATGCTATTGCTTCGACTATAGCGGATCATTCATCCTCCAGTTGAATAAGGTAGAGACGGACTGTTCTATGGCTGGACCTATAGAGCATCAGTGACGGATGCGTTAACAGGAAATCTATAAATGTTGAGCGATTTTTTGGATGAGCATTATTGGTGGAAAATTCCAGCATATTTTTTTGTTGTGTCGTATGGAGCTTGTTATTGTTGTTATGGCGACGGCAGCAGAGTGCTAAGGCCGCGCCGTGGAGCCGGACGAGCGTCGTCTGGCCTCGACACGCTTGACGGTGCGATGTCCACTTCCTGTTTTACATTGCCAATTTATAACGAAAGTCACCGACATAGCCCGAAGAATCGCCAAACTGTAGTAGCTGTGGGCAGGAATAGATGGTCAATGGGGACGAAAGGTTCTTTAGTAGCCATCACGTACCGGAAGTCGTAGCGTAGGTAGGCCTCCCACAAGGTAGACCGGTGACCTGGTGAGGGTCGCAGGAACCTTCTGGATGCGAGATGCACATGCTCGTTATGGTGACACTTGGGGGAGCCATACATAATATGTCGAACAGTGGACGTCTTTCAGCTGAAATGATTAATGATATTTATTTTGTAAATAGGTTTTAGAAACACTTTTACACTCAATTTTTTTTTTCATAATGAAGCCGGGGTTTCCTAGCTGACTACCCTAAGAAGAAACACCGAAACAAACTCAGTGGTCAGTCTCTTTTAAAGTCCATACAGTAAATATGTAACGGTCAAATCACATGAGAACTATGCAGATTTGTCTGAGATGGTCTTTTGAAAAAAGAACCATAGAGATTTGAGTGGACCTATCCAGTTAGTGCGAGCACTTGTCAGTATTCTATTTACTATACCCTTTGCAGTATTCGCAAAGCTCTACTCAGGACTATAAGGAGCTCAACAACTTGACGAACAATACCAAAGAAAGGACTTTGGGATAGGCCACAGAAAATACTCAAATTGTCAGACATACATACGTTAAAATTACTGAAAAGAAAAGGACGAGGAAAGGAGGACTATAGATTGCTCTTTTTAGCAATCCATAGTCCTCAAATTCACAATAATGAATGGAAAATGTCAAACATTAATTAACAGAAAAAAAATCCAATTGTGAAATCAAAATAATCTACAATGTCAAATAGTAGATAAATAAAAAAAACATACAACAGTGTCAAATTTTCAAAAAAAAATAAATAAGATAAAATAAAATAATAAAAATCATAATCGATTTTTTTCTTTAGCCTATACTTTCCCACTGCTGGGCAAAGAAAAAATACAAAAATGAAAGAAAAAACAAAAAAATATGATATTTATAACATCTTTATTTCACCCATACTTCCGCAACAAAATACTGTTGATGGTCAGTCAAAGTGAGCTAGCAACATTGCAGTCCAAGATATCAGACCCCCAAATGTGACTTACTTTCTGACCTGCTAGATTGGACCGAGGCCATTTGCCGTTTTCTTTATTTATGTCTATTGGCTTTGAGAACAGGAGGACGGCACCTCGCACGAGGTAAATTATTTATTTAACAAAATTCTGTGAATTAGACATAAAACTAACACATATGTATAATTTAATGATAAATCAGCCTAATATTGTTCCCACTGCGAGGACTCAGGCCCTCTCTGTAGGAGAGGAGGCCGTAATCGACTGGACCAATATACGAGATTGGTGGATGTCGCACATCTTTAAATTTTTGGTTCTAGGACATGCCGGTTTCGTCACGATGTTTTAAAAGTATGTTTGGTATATGTATGTTTGATTTATGAAGCAGTTTTCTTTGATAGTTGTCAGTATATAATAAGTACCTGCCTATTATGTCATCATAATCATCATCATCAACATCAGAGTGGTGAAGAAATAAATTACACAAAGTAATGCGCCTGGCTGGGTTTCAACCCGCGACGTACAATTCGTAAGTCGGCCACTAATTACCACTCGGCCACCATTGCTCATTATGTACTGTAACCATAATTATAATTGTATTTGGTATTAATAAATGTCAATATTTTAATTACTGATTACCTTATCGGATAAATAACGTTTCGCCACATTCATCAGTGTCGCGGACGGGGACTTTCCGTCTTGCAGACCATCTAAGCTTGATTAATGTATCTTGGTCAATTATATAAACAAAAGTCGCATTTAAAATTGAAATAATTATAGTTGTTAAAACAACAGAACTTGCTCAAAAGAAATGCAGACCATAAGTATTTATTAAATGCACACCGAGCCTCTAAGGTCTCAGGCTGCACGAACATACATGTTTCTTAGAATATTATTTGATCAAACACACCACAGAGCAGGTTTGGTTGCATACATTTATTTAGTTGATAACCTAATTACTCTTTATTTCATCGTCGTGAAGTAGATACATAGTATTTGTAGCAGCCTGTAGTAGCTCGCAGTAGCTGTAGCAGGTCGAAGTAGCTTGTAGCAAGTCGTAGCAATTTGTAGCAGCGCGTATTTCCTTTTTATCGAAACAAAATATTTCAAAGTTATACTAAAAATATTGAGTTGCGCACAAATTATATATTTTGTTTATTTTGATTATTAAATATGCTGATTAATGACGAACGAATGAACCGTTTTACTGAATGAATACCGAAATAGAAAGTTATTTTAGAATCCGCGGATTCTACAGTGTTCTCACATTCACATTATAAAAAGAGGCTACCGTCAAACGAGGAGCAATTGTAAGCATCAGTGTTTACAATTTAATTAATAAAGAGGGGTTACTTACATGCTGGTTAAAAGTTGTTAAATAACGTGAATTCACGAAACCAGATGTCAACAAAAAAAAAACACTGATGAATTTAAGGTGGTAGAGGTCTAAATAATATAAAAAATATTGAAAAAAGAACGTATGCATTTATTAAATAATATTACATACCTGTATATTAAATCTCTGATCAGGTTTCCGCATGTATTTGTATGATCTGCAGACAGTTGTTTCGGATTTGGTGTCTTGTGTGTGTAAGGTTTCATGTTTGTGAACGCACCGTCGTAATGTCACTATTTTAACGCACTCTAGCTTACAAGTGTTATTATACAGTTTGTAAGATTCATGGCAAAACATAGAAGAATAAGTATTATGTAATCTAAAGAAAGAAAAAAACAAAAAATATTTTATTTGGCACGCATGGATACACACACTGTAAAATCAAATCAATCTCACTCGCGGTTGATTCTTCCTTTATCATGAGAGAACATAAATATGTTTACAAACAAAAAATCTGTTTCTGGTTCAGTTTCATTACTGCTTAGATAGTGTAAAGTGATTTTGTTTAAATTTTTTTGTTGTTTTAGAATTTTTGCTGCCAATATTTACCGTGTATAACCGTGCACTTGAGGGCAATCCCAAAAGAAAATGAGCTCCACGAATGCTAAAAAATTCTTGCACTAACTAGACAGGTAGGTCCGTTCTAATTTGTGTCGTTCTTTTCTCGAAAGGCCATAACAGACATTCATTTGTACAGTCTCAATTATGATGTGACCATTTTACTGTATTATCTTTAAAAGAGACTTTGACTTCTTGAGTTTGTTTCGGTGTGTATTCTCAGTATAGTCTGCTATCAAGGAGTTGTCAGCAAACTGTAGGGATCCAGTAGGGCCGAAGCCTACTGGGGCCAAAGGTTATGCGAGAGTGTCACCACGGGCCCCGGGACAAAGGCAAGGAACGGAAAGGTAGGTTTTTAGTCAGTAAAAGTCTGACACATTTCCCGCCCCACCCAAGGGCGGGATTTGTCATTGGATGATTTTACCTACCAAAAAAAAAAAAAAGTATAGTCTGCTAGGAAACACCGGCCTCATCTAGTTTATATTGACGTGTAATACTGTCATTCAATAATCTATTTGCGATGACGTAACATTGTTGGTTCAGGATTGCCCTAAAAATCACTATAATTTCATAATCTGTTAATATTGTTGCCTTATCTGAAGCGAGTGATAACTAACAATGAGTCACGCGCCGTTCGCTGTGGAACATTACATCAACGCTTCCTTGCCTTGCTCTAGCGCGAGAGATCCTTTACAACCGATAGTACAGTACTTCACCGAGCTTTATCTATCTATTAGGTGTCTAATTGTTAATGTAATCTTAAAATAATAATTCTTGGCATCAGTAACACTAGATCGAATCAAAGATTAGATAATATTTAAAACATTACATCATTGAAGTGGACTCTTACACTGTAGCAAAAAATATTTCCATGGATTGCATAATTTTGGCTCAGTATGAAGTGGCAAAAATAAGTCTGTTGACATGGTGGTTTATTTAAAGACAGCAAGTTTTCGGGCAGGTGAGCAACTCTGTCTGTGACGCCATCACACCTCAGACGCCAACGTTGTGCCTGGCCGGCGTGGACAGTCCTAACGTTTCGACACGTTGATGTGAACCTATCGATATATCCTCAGATGCGATGGTAAATTTAGATTTGAGTTTTACTCCATGTACAATATGTACTCGTATGTAAGTTTAGATATAAGAGTAAATCTTCGAAACTCATCCAATTTCATAAATTCTCTCAGTCAACATTTTTTGTACCGGAGAAATGTTGTGGTCTCCATAGGATAGGCGGTGACAGGCTGTCGTCAACGAATACTCGTCTGGTAGCTAGAAATGCCCACGACTATAGGTAGCTATAGAAACCTAAGTAGTTGTGTCCACTAGGCGTCAGGGCCAGTCGCTCCTTGTAATATAATTATGTAGACTGGAAGCCGACCCCAGTGAATAGGCTAGGCAGATAATAATGATGACCAGGTACGTGCAGTGTTAACATGGCCCAGAATTTGCCGTCAAGTGTCATGTGGGTAAGTGTTTCACATTACTGTCCGCCATCGCTTCTTACAAATAGGTAGACGTACTAAGTTAATTTTCGATGTTTACACTTAATACTTTAGTAAGTGCAGTGTTAGTCTGACACATTAGTGGCTCGTGTTGCGTTGTCGTCGTGTCGTCGGCGGCGTCGAGATCGTTGTGCATGTCATTGTCCAAATGAAATGGTCCGTTCAAGTCTTCGGGTTCAAGTGAACGCTATCGTGACTGCACTATTAAACACACTGAACTGCTAGTGCGACGTCACTGCATTCCAGCGTTGTTGGCGTTCAAAATTACATAGTTATTTTAAGTTTCTGGAAGTTTTAAAATAACGATAAATATGACAGATGGGGTGTTAGATGAAGTGTGCAATATAGTAAACTGATTTATTATTTGTTGTTGTTCTATCTCTACGAGATCAGTTGATTGATCATTTTATCATTAAACTTGTCAAATCTGGAGGATAATGATGTGCTCCTTCACATGTGCTGCGGTACATGTATTGTGTAGGTAAATGCAGGGTGTTGGTCTACGAGAGGAGGGTATACAGGCACCGTGCAAGCACTGAGGAGTACTCGCTTAAGTCTCAATGTAAACAAACGCTAGAGGTGGCGGCCGGCAAACAATGAGACAAACTATGACTGCGCACTGCCAGCTGGCGTACATGGCCACCCTAAATCGTTACTTTACTCTGCTGATGTCATGTTCCACTGTGGCCAAACTGGACTTTTTACGTGTGTTGTTCGTAATTGGCACCCTCCTCGCGAGCCCTCTACCCTATCTGCCACATCAAGACACTAGACAAGAACAAGACACAAGTATGATGTTCCGTCCTTATTGAACAGTCGGCACGTTATCAAAGCGACTGTCTGCCAGCACTAAGTAGACAAACATGTAACACTGTACACTACCTGTGCCGGCGTGCGCGTGCGCGGGCGCGTGTGCCTCTCATAGCATGTTTTATTAGTTTTTTCATTAGCTACATTAGGATTCCCGTGCGTCGCGACAGAGTGGCGGGGTGTGGGGTGTGGCGGTGGAGGAGGGGAGGGCCTTTGCGAGGATGCATGCGGAAGCTATTTTAATTACTCATCGCAATAAAATAAAGTGGATCGCTTTCCGCATGATACTGTCGCTTTGAGAGCTTGTTAGACAAAGGTAAGAACTTAGTTTGACTCCTATTCCTGAGCATCATAGCTATTTCAGCAGCCGAACTTTGAGGATGGGCTGGAACGATTTCAATAGCCATATTAAGCTTATCCAGCGGTAGAGGCTAGACAGGGGCTCTGTTTATTCATCAGTAAGTAAAGTATTAAGGAACTGGACGAGTTACAACCGCTGAACTTGATGTGATTTGTTTAACAATCTATTTGTATGTAATATGTGCGTATACAAGTCTACAAGATTCTTAACCAACGTGGGTAAACACCCTTTGAATACCGTATTAGAGACACAATAGAAAGACAATATGTACGGACACTGGTGTCCTCCTGGGGCTTGACAGTAACATCTCTGAGAAGTGCGAGTGCATCTCTAGAGCCACTAGAGGGCGTCTGTGCCCCTGGCGTCACATCGGTGGTGACAGTTTTACTAATGATAATAACAGAACAACAATAGCCTCTTATTGGGGCGAACTTTCTTAGGATTCATACTAGGTGTACATTTGTGTACCAGATATATCAAACACTAGGATAAAATAGCAGTTATGTAAGTAATCAATATGTGGGATTGTGGGTACCAAGATAACATTATAAATATTAATAATTATAAGCATCAGTCTGTCAGCGAATCCAAGATTACCTACTTGATAAACCTTCAGTAATCTATCGCTAAAATCTGTGTTTGTTAAAATAATTTAAAGATAGCAAATGCCATAAAGTGGGGTTAATCTGAGTGATTATAGTTTTATCTGAGTTCCGATTGTAACGACTTTCATGTAGGTACACAAATTGTTTCTGGGAAAATCCGTATGTAAAGCGATAAGTCACAGTAGATACAAGCTTACCGCAAAGCTATGGGGCTCCTCCGACCAGACATTTTCTGTGTCTGGTCCGGGCAACTGCCCCGTTAATTGATTTTGGACCGCGTGCAGAACTCGAGGCAGGATTTTAAACTTTGCTTCCTACGCATCCGTATCAGTTCAGTGACTAGCTTTTCAAAAACTTTAAACAGTTCGTACTTTTAGACTTGTTTCAAGTCAAGTATGACACTGATATTTATTGTACGAGTACTTCTTCATGCATTGTATCATTTGTATCGTACTTCCGCATGGTTGCGCTCACGTAGGCCGACACAAAGTAGCGATTTGACTTATGTGAGAAGACATTAATTAATAGTGAAAACTTTAACTTTTGATGCAGAATAAAATAAACTCTCGGTAAATCTAAACACTAAACGGTTCATTCAGTCAGACATTGTACACACAGTAAATGTTTGATGATGGTTTGTGTTTAGATAGTGAATTCATTCGTGGTCAAAAAACAAATAAATGTAGTACAATATCAGTCAGCGGTCAAGGGACATGCACAGCGCGACCGGTAGCGACGCCGACACGACGCGCGACGGTGCGCCACGCTGCTATTCCTGGCTAATGTAGGAACTTGTAGAAGGTCGAATTATAAAAATGCAAATAGAATAGGAATTCCTTAGTCGTCTTAGCTGACTTCCTTTTTAATCGACTTCGAAAAGGCGGAGGTTCTATGTTCGTCTGTATGTATTTCGTTTTTTTTATGTATGTTCACCTACATCTCGGTCAATTGTTGAACGATTTCGAAATTTTTTATTTTGGTTGAAAGGTTATAGTCTCGAGTTGGTCCCATAGAAATATTGTTTTAATCTGATGATGAACTTTGAAGATATAGAACGAAACTCTTTAAAAAATCATAGCAGAACTTTCGTAACAAGTAAAATTGCTTTGTTTATACATGTAGTCGGTGACTGACTGAAGAAAGAAGGTGAGTGGATACATAGAACTGATGTGATGATGAAGCTGGAAGGTAAGTAAGAAACGGTAAATCAGCGTATTCTAGCCGTGTTTGGTATTAATAGAATTGTCATGATGATTTGATGATGGAACCGAATGGCGGAAGGTATCTATTTAAGTTTGGCTGACGGGTACCTACTACAAGTACTACAACTAAAAAGCGTGAAATAAAATACTTTTTACAAAAAATAAAAAGCAACCAACTTCACCAATTTGCTGACAACTCCGTACAAAGAGACTAGGAAATCCTATCCGGCAAATGCGGGATCCCGCACCCTTTTTGCGGGATTACTCATGCGTGATCCCGCACGTATGCGGGATTGATTCTTTTTATTGGTTTCAGACGACGACGTGCCGTTCTGACAAAGCATTTATTAGACCTAGCACAGCCTCATTAATAAGTAAGTGATAAAATAACTTTACATGGAACTGACTTTTCTTTAGAATTTGTATGGAAAATAATTTTGTTTTCAATTTTAACCTTACAACAAAATTTTTAGATTTAGTGAGTTCGTGATCGTAAGTTGAACGTAACAATAGATATCAGTTTAGGTAGCAACTCTGACTTTTCAACACTTCGAGTCGTTGACGATTTGGACTCGGTCTGGAAACAAACCCGCGCCTACCGTGGCTGGTAGTTTGAGGTCACATTAGCGGCGGCTGAAGTGTAAGGATGTCCGCTCCCACACGGGTGCGGCCGTCTCCTTTACTAACATAAGTGCTTTGCAGGAGGAGGCGACCGGCTCCCATTCTCTCTCACTCCAGACCTGAACCAGGGCCCAGATCGGCTTTATGTATATTGACATTAAAAGCAATAAAATATTTAAAAACCCATCAATCCCATAAATCTCGCGGCATCTGCGGGATTGATACTTCAATCCCGCACGCCTGCGGGATTTTAGTGTGTGATTGGATTCCCTAGTGGACACACTTTCTTCTTGTTTTCAACAACGGCTAACATAATTTTTTGAGCAAAATCATCAACAGCCTGAGAGCCACATAGCCTGTACTATAGGATACTCTCTAGATTTCTAAATTAAGACGAGAGACACGTTCTAATTCAAATACTGCATTCAGAAACTCACCGTTAGTTGTGTTGCGTTGTTACCGTAGGTATTTGTGTGTTGCCGTATAAGTAAGAGTGAGCCTCTCGAGTGCCGGCGGGAGGCGCGCGGCCGGCGGCTCGTTAGCGGTCGCTGATACAATTGAACCCGCGGAACCATCCAATCAGGAAACTTAATAAAGCGTGCCATGCACTCGCAGACGCCGACGATTTAGATGCTGCGCTTATACCCCTATATAGTGGACACGTACTGAATTGGATTCTGAGATACCGGTACTTACATAGACTCGTTTCTTTTTCTTCCACGGTGAATATTTGAGGAAAATATCGCTGTATATTTTAAGAATTTAATTTAAAATTTAGCTTTGGATTTTATAAGTTTTATTGCAGTAGTTTCTTATTTCTTCTATTTTAGCTTTGTAGCTACACGACACGACACGACACGACAGCCTTAAAGATTTTAGACAATTTAAATTGATTATAAAAACATGTTAATTTTTTCCTGGTAGTTTTTGTAATTAATTACATCTTGATATAGGTATGTGGAAAATGAACTACGAGTACCTTAGATAAATTAGATAAATTCAAAATATTATAATTGCCACAGGCCTCCATGGGCAGTTATAAAGCATCAGAAGCTAGTGCACTAGAATTTCTGGTGAAGCTGCACAGTAACTACACAAGTTTGTGATACGGACCTGCCTCTGTACCGACTTAGAGCTTGGTTTGTTGCTAGCGTACCTCAGCGACTCCACAGCTGCACGTACTTGTAGGTCCACACAAACTGATGAACTGGCCGAAGGCTTCTCGTGGGCAGACCTCGCTGCGGATAAAATCGATGGTTATAACTAGTTATTTTTGTAGGTACTGCTGCGGTAACGTCACAATGTTTATATTTACTTACACCACGCAATGGGACAGAAAATATGTACAACGTTAAATTTGATCGTTTTAATCTCTTGGAGGGTCGATTCGGTACATGACACTATCGATTTGTAAAGATAAAATTAAAAAATAAATTTACTTTTTTCAACTCGAATTAATTTACGCATGTACGAAATTAATTTCTTTAAGTAAACTTCAGCTGGGCGTGTTCAATGACCTTTAGTTACGCAACGATCGACAACTACCTACAAGGTCATTGACTAGTTTGCTAAACGAAATTAATTTCATACATGCGTATACTTATTCCAGTTTTAGAAAAGAAGTACTTTATTTTTTATTTTATCTTTACTAATCGATAGTGTTTCGTGTACCAGATCGACCATCCACGGGATTATAACGATCAAAATTTAACGTTGCATATTAATATACTATACCATCAGGGGGGATGGCAGTCAAGCACTAGTTTATATTAATTTAAAAAATATATTTCAATCACGTATTGCTTTTAGGTACACGATTTTTAGATCTCCTTTTAAGAAGAAGATGTTGGTGCTAGGTGACTCTGCCCCCTAGCGTTATACAATGGATGTAATTGAAATCTAACGACAAGAAAAAATAAAAAATAGAGCACACTTGTGTGATGTATGAGAGTGTGTTTTTGAGTGTGTAATAATGCTGCGATGTTTCAACACAGATAATAACACATTATACAGATTTATTGAAAATATTTTTTTGAGGTGAGCCATCACCTCAAAAAAAACTTTTACTTTTACGCCGCATGCCAATGCGGCGTAACTGCACACTAATCAAATAGAACTGTCGCACAATTGTCAGACTTCGACGTGGCAGACTTCACCACTAGCTACTATATTGTCGTGTGTACGTAGGCACCCTTATATTATTAGTCTAACAGTATAAAACATGTAACATTATTTTATTAAAGGCAGTATTTACTCATCATTCGCCTTGGTATCATTTCGCTCCAATACCCAACATCACATGGCGACCGTGACGAAATATCCCCTGGACTTTGTTTGGAATTCCTATCACCTTATAAGGATACCGTTCCACGATGAACCGCAAGTGCAGTGTACAAAGTCGTGTGAGAAACAGTGTTATTTGTGCCATCAATAATAGTCAATATTATCATGGGGAAAAATCAGAGTAAAGAAGAAGTTATCATAGCTCAAACAGCTTCCAGCAGTAATAACAACGCAGATTTGGAGCAGTTAAAGTATCATACCAGTACAACGAATGTGGTTTTGTTGGTGATTTGGTTGCTGCTGTTGCTGGGATTCCTGCAATTTATGTTCAGGATTTATAAAAACTGTCATACCAAGTGGATGACCAACGAAATAAATCAACAAGCATTGCGAAGATCAATTTCATATTTGATAGATGGAGAACGCATAGCAGAAAAATTCAAAAAAAGAGAATCAATTGAAAACGCATAGACAACGATACGAAACACATACATAAATAAATTACTATTTATGAGTATGAACATAGATAAGAAGACAATTGCTTGCTGATACCATCCATCAAGGACCGAACCGAAGAAAAAAAAGAAAAAGAAATTGAAGTTTAAAATGCTAATAATTTATAATCATTAGTCCGGTTCGACAGGACCCAAAGGTGGAACTATAGACATTACTAATTAACCCTAAGTAGAGAAATCTCGTGAACACTATATAAATTTATGTATTAAACATCTAATAATACGCCTAGATAAGTATATCAATTATTACTGAAATATCGTTAGTTGAAATGTACCCGCATTATGTATGTACGCAAACCTAATAAGTAAGAAAATATACTAAAAAAAAAAACGCCTCAGGTTTAAAAGGCTTGATAATTAAAAGGTATTTGATAATTACGCCATATGGCTCAAGAGCTATCAGATTTAATTGTAAAGATAAAAGAAGTAAGTACATATTTAGTGAAGATAGGTGCCGCGAGGCGAACAGGTAGGAACAATTGGAATAAAAGTACGAGAAGTTAACCACTTGTATGATGAATATCAAAATATTTTAGGAAAATTAAAAGCAATTAAAGGCAGCATTAAGGAACAAGAATACTTGTTAGTAAAAAGAATTGTGAACAATTTCATATAATTTATAAAGAAATATTAAGCTTGTGTTCTGTGAAAACTGAGGAAAATCAAAAAATGGCCAAATTTGATTTAAAGACGCAGAAAGCAATGAATTTATTGCCTGTTTCAGCCGACGCTGAATCCAGTATTTATCGTCTTATAGACGGTATTGAATATTACAGCTCAGAGCTCGACGGCGACTCCCAGAAAAGGTTAGTAAACTTTGTTTTGAAAAATAGATTAACTCGGGCGGCGAAATTTAAATTATCCCCGGATTATTCCAGTACTGATGCACTTATTAATGATATGAAAATTGAAACAATATAGCTATTGAAAATAAAAGCTTTAAATCTTTGAGCACGCGCTCGTATCTCGGCAGATCGAAGAAATTACTTCTGTATCGTGTATGTGTTCACAATCATGTAAACTGACATGCAGAAGATACCCAGACCCAACTATCTGTAGCTCATATAAATATTTGGTCAGTGTAGGAATCGAACCCGCGACACGCAGTGCTGCAGCAAACAAACCTGTATACATAACCAGTGCACCAATCGTGCCGTCGCTTGTATTTGTTTTTAGGGTTCCGTACCTCAATAGGAAAAACAGAACCTTTATAGGATCACTTTGTTGTCCGTCTGCCTTTCTGTCCGTCTGTTTGTCAAGACTATTTATCTCGGAAACACGTGTAGGTATCGAGTTGAAATTAAAAACATACACTCAGATCTGCGGTCCCTTATAACTGTGAAAAAAAAAACTTCTAAGTTAACGGAAAAAAAGATACGACCGTTTATGTCGCAAAAAACGTACATTTTGATACTCTCAAGAGAATCAAATCTCATTGGGTACTTCCCGTTGACTTATAACCCCATTTTCATTTGGCATGAAGCAAGGTCTTATAGCACAAATATAGGATAGTAGATTAGAGATAAGTCTGAAAACTTTAAATTTGTAGTTATATCACAAAAAAAAAAATCGATTCAGAAAATCTTCGAGACTCGATTTGAGATTTAGTTTGTACGGAACCCTCAGTGTGCGAGCCTGACTCGCAATTGCTCATTTTTTTTTATTTTGTAATTGGTAACCTGCACTCAGTATAAAAAACAATTACTATTAGTTACAAGAAAATAATGCAAGCATAGTGTTGCATATACACCGTTAAATTTTGGTTGTTTTAATCCCGCGGAGGGTCGATTCGGTACATGAAATACTATCGATTTGTAAAGAGAAAATTTTAAAATAAAGTACTTTTTTAAACTCGAATTAATATACGCATGTACGAAATTAATTTCTTTAAGTAAAGGTCAGCTGAGCGAGGCCAATGAACTGTAGGTAGTTAGTACGCAACGACCGACAACTATCTACAAGGTCATTGACTCGTTTACTTAAAGAAATTGATTTTGTACATGCGAATATTAATTCAAGTTTTTGAAAAAAAAATGTGACTATTTTTTTTTCTAAACAAATCGATATTATTTTCTGCGGGATTAAAACGACTAAAATTTAGCGGTGTATACATATATATGTTGCGGGTATGGCGTGTGGGGCATTCTGATCCCTGCCTTCGTCTGGGACACAGACACGTCCGGTCTCTGTGTTGAGATTTGTAATGTATTACATACAAAATTATTTAGACTATATGTGACAACCGTGGTATATATACATTACACATAGATTCAATCATAGTATACATGTCACATGCATATGTGTTACGTAATAAAAGTGTACCAGCACACGTGTACAAGCATCACAACAGAGCATAGAGCGACCAGCCGCGCACTGTAATGTGATACAAATGAGGGTAGTCGGCGCTGGGACACGCGACCCGCTAGCTTTACCACTGCTATTGTGCTTTTATTAATAACGATCAAAGTATAAAATTAAAGTATTGCGGTTATTGCCAAGCCTTTATTAGAGTCAAGCATTACTCGAACATATAAAGATCTTAGAAAAGTCCAGGTTTTGTTTTGGTAAATAAAACTAAACCCGGATAGTCGCCCCGGGGGTACAGTTGTCTTGATTGCAATTACTCTAGTTTCGCAAATGAAACACATGTTATTTTATTTGTCTATCGAGAGACTATGCAACTACAACTAAGTTGACCATGTTGCATGTCTCTGTGCGATTACATGGGACGGTTAGGTGTGAACAAAGTTTTTGCAGGATAAATTTCCTCTTCTTCGACGGGGCATCTGCTTATCCTAATTGTATATACATGGATGGACAATTATCCCCCTATATGGGATAGTTGTCCCAAAATTTAAAGGTCCGCAAAAATCTCCAATACTCTGGAAATATCAAAGATAATGTTTATTCCTTTCATAAATATGATGATAATAAACCAAAGTACATACCTATTTTACAAATAATGAATCTTGCTTTTTGTAAAAAGAGATATAAAGTAATTTCAAAAAGGGGGGCAACTATCCTGGTTTTACCCTATGTCAAAGTTATCATCTGCTTCGATCATGAACTCAGCAACACATATCAAAGATGTCCGTGACCTTTCGCTTGAAGCAGTAGCTCCAAGAAGCACTCTTCCGCTTAAGCTATGACACTTTACACCTTGAGCGAACACAAGCTCGTCGCACAGGACAGGTGATGAGATCTCCGGTGCAGCGGGAAGAGATAGCGACGGATTGTCGCGCGGGAGCAGGAAATTAACCGACACGTCGCAGACGAAGCGACGACGACACGGGGAGACCAACACGGGGCGGCACGACGCCGCAAGGTCGCGCGCTTGCACTTCCGAACATGTCTTGCATTTACCGTTGTAAGTCACGCCCGACTCGCAAGTGTTTTTGTGAGGACTATGTACTCGCATTGTTTTGGTATTGTAAGCGTGATATGCATTCGTTATGCATGGTTTTCTTCTGCTGTATTTCTGATGCGTCCGCCGATAAAAATCTTCGAAAAATAATAGTTTAAGCCACTCTTATTATTCTTCTTCTTCCTGCCCTTGTCCCATATATTACTTGGAGTCGGCGCAACACGTTTTTTTCTTCCACTCTATCCTGTCAGCCGTCACACTATCACTAACTTCCTTTTCTTTCATATCACTACTCACACAATCCATCCATCTCTTCTTCGGCCTCCCTCTTCCTCTCCATCCATCTACTTGTAAACTCAGAACTATTAATAATATTAATAATATAATAATAATATCTCCTAGCTAGTCTCAGGGAATATTTCCTAGCTGCCGACGTGGGTATGCATCGAAATGTAGTGGCAGTGGACAAGGGACTCACCCCGCTCTCCTTGGCTAACGAGAACTGGCGCAAACCGGTAGTGCTTGACACTCACGATCGCAGGGAAGTATGGCAGAGCAAGGAACTTCACGGACGCTTTTTCCGGGCCCTTCACAGGCCCGATGTAGACCAATTGGCGTCCGTAGCTTGGCTGCGTTTCGGTGACCTCTTTGGGGAAACCGAAGGTTTTATCTGTGCAATTATGGACGAAGTTATCATGACGAATAACTACCGGAGATTTATTGTGAAGGACGGCACGGTTGACATCTGTCGGGCATGTCACCGGCCGGGAGAATCAATTCGTCACATTATCTCCGGTTGTTCTCGTCTGGCTAACGGCAAGTATTTGCATAGGCACAACCTTGTAGCCAAGATTATCCATCAGCAACTTGCTTTGAAATACTCTCTTGTAGGATCGGAAGTGGCGTACTACAGGTATGAGCCCGACCCAGTTCTTGATAATGGTCATATCACTTTGTACTGGGACCGGTCCATCATCACTGACAGGACTATTGTAGCCAATAAGCCTGATATAGTGGTGGTGGACCGAAACGAGAGGCGTGCAATGATTGTTGACATAACCGTTCCGCATGACGAGAACCTTGTGAAAGCCGAGAAAGATAAACAAATTAAGTATATTGACTTGGCTCGCGAGGTTGTCGACATGTGGGAAGTGGATTCGGCGATCATTGTACCGATAGTCGTGTCGGTTAATGGCTTAATAGCCAAGAGCCTCGACCAACACCTGAGGAGGCTCTCGTTAGGCGGCTGGATCAAGGGCTTGATTCAGAAAGCGGTACTCCTGGACACGGCTCGTATTGTTAGGAGGTTCCTTTCTCTGGAGCCCTGACCGCCGGTAGCTTGGACCCTGTTCCCGATACCGGTGGGACACTATTTTTTATATTTTTAAATGTTTTTTTAATGTGTTTTTTTTTTAAGAAATATTTGAAAACATAATTAATATGTAAATTGATTTAATAAAGAGAATAATAATAATAATAATATTTTTTTTTTTTTTTTGTAAGTTTTTTAAAAAATATTTAAAAATGTAATTAATAAGTTTATATAATGAATAAAGGAAATAATAATAACTTCACACTTTCAAACTTCTTCTAAAATAGTCATTTCTCACTTTATCTATTTTCGTCACACCACACATCCATCTCAACATTCTCATCTCCGCTACATGCAGTCTTTTTTCATCCATCTTTTTCACAGCCCAACATTCTGATCCATACAGTATGACAGGTCTTATCACGGACTTGTAGATTCAAGGAGGGTTGGTGTCAGGCTGGCGGCCGACTATAAAACAGTTGCCAAATCAACTGCAACAAGCCACTCTTATTATTATGTACAGTATTATAAGGTGGCGTATGGGTTTCCGTCACTCGGTGTCTGGGGCAGATTGCACCGCTTCGGCTTCCTTTTCGGCCGTCGTAAGTCCACGACAAGCACGCGCTCACAAGTCACACCGCAGCGGAGAAGGCCACGTTTATGTTACTCGTACTTATCGCCTATGCAAACCGTTTTTAATCCTTTTTTTTTTGGTGGGTAATCATAAAATGACTAACGCTCTAGGTAGAGCGAGTGGGTACCATGTTTTAACTGACTAAAACCTACCCATGTCCCTTCCGTTACCTACCCTTTGCATTTCGGGGTCTCGTTAAGTTTGTCAAACCATACCTTTGAAATATAGGTAGACAGACATTCGTCAGTGAGAAAAATGTTTGCTCTCCGTGAATGTCAAATTGTCTTACTCTTTTACAAAATACAACGTGTTTACCTGAAATAAGTATGTTTTGATGCTTCACGAAAGTAAAACACCAAAATATTAATTACCTAAATGGTAGTACTTACCTATTTAGCATGTTCTCTTGAGTCTTTACTACCTTACTTACCTTAGTAAGTCTTCGGTTTACAGCGGGTATCTGAATTGAGTATTTTAAGATAAGCACGTCTCAAATGCTACTTAAAACCAATTTTTTACATCTTTTCAGGCGTAGAGTTTGACAAATATTCAACTTCAAATGCTTAAATCAGAAATTGTGGATTAATGTTGCAGTTCAGTGTGACTGCATCCCGAAGTGCCACGTCGCGTCGCGGCCGGCGCATGGCGCAGATTTACGCGAAAAACTAAGTCCGGACGCGCGGCGACTCCGAGCAGAGCGCGCGCTCGCACTGTCGGGTACGGTACGATCCTGACGATACCGGTAGACCGTTCAGTGTGAGTTATGAAATAAGAAAACGACAACCTAGAGAAGATAACAATGGTATTTGTTCTTACCCTGAAAACATAAGTTTACTAGCTGTTTAGCGTATCGACATCTAACAAGCGAGTAAACTAAAGTAGGTAATAACAATAATTCATTCATATTCCATACTAAGCTATAAAAGAGCATAACACGACGATCATGGCAAACATTGTCCTTGTGGGAGCGATCGGCGGCGGCGATCTCTTGCGCCGGGCCTTGGTACAGGGCATGCTCCGGAGCTAGGAGGAGTGGCAGGCGGTCGCCTCCTTCTGCGAAGCAGTAATGCTTGCAAAGGAGGAAGCCGACCGCATCAGGCAACAGCGCACACGCCACCGCCGCCGGGATTCTGATCCCAATTTCCGGCCACCGTAGGCACGGGCTTGCGGACGGCGGGCAATGGGTAGCTCGCTGTCCGTCCGTCCGGTAACAGACCGGTCCGAGCCCGCATGAGTCGTTTACGGCGCGCACTGTTCCTGCCCGCCTCAAGGAGTTATCAGCAAACTGTAGGGGCCCAGTAGGGCCGAAGCCTACTGGGGCCAAGAATGGGGCCAAGGGTTAGGTGAAAATGAATCCCGGGGCCCCGGATCGAAGTCAATGAGTGAACAGGGTAGGTTTTTAGTCAGTAAGAGTCTGACACGATCTCCCGCCCCACCCTAGGGCGGGATTTGTCCCATAAAAAAAAATACAGGTGGCTAAATCTAACATACTTATTTGTTAAAACTTCATGCAACAGAGATGTACAAAGGCGGACTTAATGTAAAAAACTTTAGATTTCGATATAATTAATTATTTTTGCAAAAAAAAAAAAATTAGGTACTTCAGCTTTTTTTCCTTGATTATAATTTATATTATTTTCTACTGGCAGCTTCGTCCACTTGAAAAAAAAAAATTGTCCCATGGGAAGTACTTAAGTGCTATTTCAGGACATAGTCTACCAGTGCCTTTCACTAGTACAAAGCCATTTTATCACCAAGTGATATAGGTTATTTATTTATACTTTATTGTGTGGTTACAATATTTTCTACCTTCACGCGGCCAAATCAACTAGCAGTAATCCGCTGGTGCGGTGTCCCAGGGCAGGTGTATCTTGGCGGTGTGTTTGGATATTGCCAACGCCTATAGTTGCCTGTTCTGGAGTAGCATTGGGAGGGCACTCCGGTACCACCGGGTGCCCGACTACCTCTGTCGTGTAATCGAGGTTTACCTGTCGGACAGGTACACCATCTACTCCGCCCACCATGGAGAGTACAAACGGCGAAAGATGTCGTGCGGTGTTCCGCAGGGATCGGTACTAGGACCACCCTGTGGAACATAAGGTACAACTACGTACTGCGCGGCGACCTTCCTGACAGGATCAGCGTGATCTGTTACGTAGACGGCGGTCGAACTAGCGACACGCGATATTGCAACAGTCGTAGAGAGGATCGAGTAGTTGAGACCCGATGTGGCAATGCACGAGGTCATATGTTTTCACGACCCTCGGAACGCGCCACCACCGGGATCCCAATTAATGGTAGGAGGAGTTCACATCGGCGTCGGGTCGACGATGAAGTAGACAACCGGTGGAATTTCGAGAAGCACTTCCGACGTCTGCCTCCCAAACTGAATTGGACTAAGGCAACCCTCAAGCGGTTCCTACCGAACTTGGGGGGTCCAGACGCCGCCTGTATATATACGCCGGCAATACGGATGGTGCGGGGATACCGCACTCGTTTCCAGTTTCCCCCGAAGCGGCGAGCCTCCTTGCTGACCTGCCAGCATGGAATCTGGAAAAACTAAGTACCGTTAATTTAAAACTATTGGGTATTTTCTATTCGTTAAAGCTAAATTAACTTCTGCATATTGCGGTCCTCCGACTCAGTGACGCTCATCTTTAAAATATATTTTGTAGGTTTTTTTAATGAAGTTAAAAGATTGTAAGAGTAATTTAGTAACTTATTTATTACTTTTTTTAGCGCTTTTTTGCGTCGGGGTTTTTTTTTTAATTTTAAATTTTATTGATATACCAAAATTGGAAATTGAATTGTCGTGGGCACTTGAGCAGTGTTTCTGCGCTCTCGCAGTGCAGTGTCCAAGTTATATTGCGTTCAGTATTTATTACTCTCACCTGTCGCTTACCTCCCCCCCTCTGTTCGCAGCATGCAGCAACCGAATCAACTTTGTATTGTTGACCTAAACCTCCGTTATCGACAGATGAGTGGAAACACTTACGATTTTCACCGGCTGCAAATAAGTACCTATCTTGATTCCATTTGAATAAACCATTCGATCTTCACTACAAAGTAAATATTTGTGCTACATTCTGTAACCACATCTGACCATTTCGAACAGCACAGTGCAACCAACTAAGTTTTAATTGGCCAACTATTGATAAAGCGTATTTACTAAATGGACGACCGTTCTAGCGCAGTATCTGGAAGGGTGAAGGTACTACACGCACAGTGACGTTCATTGACTAGGGTCGTAAATAAATCATTTGAAAATTTATCTGTTTAAATTAAGCTAATTAGAATGAGTCACCATTTTTATTAATATATGATATTATTTATTTCCTTTTTTTATTTTCTGTACATATTTTTAACATTTTTAAACATTTTCTAAAACAAATATTATTAATATATTTGTTTTTAATTTATTATCATATTTTTACAACTGGTTTAGGATTAGACAGACTGAAACGTAATGTTTGTGGTAGTGTAAGGTTCAAAAAGTCAGTTATTTTCTTTTTTTGTAAAAAAAAAAATATTTCACACTTTTTAGTTGCGATACGCTTATAACCAGAGTGCCTATTTCTCGTGACAATTCTAAGTAATCCAAACACTGCTAGGATTATTATGAAGTTCCCGTGTCTTCTTTCCACCTTCCAGCTCCGTCGTCAGATCAGTTCGATAATGTCTTATAACCATAGTGTATCTCATGACAATAACCCCAAACATGACTCACGTGGGGTTGCGATAGTCGTTGAAAGGATGCAGCAGTTGGGACTCGAGGTGGCACTGCACAAGTCCGAGACCATGTGCTTTCATGGCCCTCGGGGTGCGCCACCACCGGGTTCCCAGCTAACGGTAGGAGGGGTTCACATCGGCGTCGGGTCGACGATAAAGTACCTGGGACTATTCACAACCATTTATTTATTGTCATAGTCGCTTAACTATCTTCATTGTGATATCTATGTGAGTATGAAGTTCCGTTAGCCATTTCTGGTTTTCTTCATCAAATGTTACTTTCTGACTATAAATTCTTGAGTTCTCGATGAAAATGCCGAAATCACGATATGGTCGCCTAAAAATAATATCGGTCGGTAATATTTGAAGAGTTCCCTCGATGCCTTATGGATCCCATCATCAGAACTGGATTTTAAAATTTAAAGATGGGACCAATCTGGAAGCATATCCTTTAAGGGGAAAACATTTTTTTTGCAAAGTGGTCTATCAACAACGGATTTCTAAGGTAACACACAAAAAGCCGAATTCATAACCTCCTCTTTTTTTAAAGTCGGTTAAAAATAGTCTGATTAGATTGCTTCAGCCACTAGGTACATATTTTCAGAATTGTCCAAAAACAAAAACTTATACAAACACTAATACTACAAACCATAATAAAATTGATAAATAATTAACATGTGTTGGAATTCGTTTTTAAAGGAGGAAAGTAATAAAATATGTATATGTCTTGTCCTTTTGTTATTTTATTGATAAAGACTATACCATGACAACGTAAAAATTTAGATGAGAATAAAATGCTTACACAAACAGTTCGCATATTACAACAACATGGTTTACAATGTATAAAAACCGCGTATAGAAATGACAATCTTTGACTGAATAGTGTCATAGATATAGCAGTGTAGTGAACACTTTTGGCTCAAGACAATTCCTTGTCATGGTCAGTGCCGGAGGTGATTGGGACATTCACTGTTCCAATCACCTCCGGCACTGACCATGTGCTTCGTATTTACTGACAATTTAAAGAACTACTTGAGCATTGGGCCTGTGGCTAGTTGCTATAGTCGTGATGCACTCCAGTGGAATATCGACAATGTGGTAAGCTGGTACAATATAATACTATTTCTTCATTCGCTGTCGTCCGCCGTACGTGTATACGTATATGAGGAATATTTTGAGTACAGCTATGAATGTGGATGTGTTGGGTGGAAGATCAAAAAAACGACACAGGGATTATACAACTAGGAAGGAGGGGTTATAAAGGATGCTCTGATCCCTAATAAATAGGGATATGGGCTGGCGAATGATGATCAAACAAATGGAATGACATTACGTACAGTGGTGCTTAACATGAATGTTAGTGGTCGTTTAATAGACACTTACAGTGAACCTCCGCAAACATCTTCCGTGGGCGTTGTGGTCAGCAGGTCTTGTGCTAGTCCTCGCAGATCGCAGGCGAATGTTATTGCTCGTAACTTATTCATTACTGTAAGGTAACGAGCGAAGTAGGTTATGTGATGTGCGTTATCTCGAAGAGGCGCTAGGATACGCACGGCGGCGCTATTTACAGTCAGCTATGGGAATTCATTAGCGAATCGACGTATTCATTCCTTTGCTTGTTACGAAAACACAAGAAAGTAAATAAAGTGCACAAGCGAAAATAATTATATTTACTGACCAGTGATGACACCATAAGCAAGACCATGTAGTGGAAGAAATAGGTTTCTTTAAATAAACACAAATATTTAAAAACTCTTGCGCTAAGTATCAACATTCAATGCAAGCTCCATCTTTGAGCTAACTACAAACCAAACAACCACGACCTTAACCGAAACAGACTCAAACTCAAAAAAATTATTTCAATAAAACCTTTTATTGACATGTTTAATGGTTAGAAAATGAAGCGATCTAGAAGCGAGGGGAAGATTTTAATTGTAAGGTTTTTTTTTTAGTTAAACTGGCTATTTTCGATACCTTTACAAAATGTTTTTTAATTTTTATTTTATTACTTTTAGGAAAACTTACAGCTAACAGTTACATAAAATAGGTAAAAAACGGCCATTTACAAGTTTTGACTTATAATAATGTGAGTGACTAAAATTAAGACGACAACAGCTTAAGGTTAACGCGAGAAAAAATATGCCATACTAAAAATATAAATACAAAACATTGTATTATTTATTAATTTTTATTTTTAAGTTATTTGGTTGAGAGGTATGAGACTTTGTACTTATATAGAAGACTGAAATTTTTTTTTTGAGAAATCTTAATTTTAAAAACAGTTAAGTACCCATAGAATATATTTTTTTAGGTTTGCAAAATTTTCGGTGTGTCCATGTATTAATCCCAATGAATTAATTATTCCCAATATTAATGCTAAATTTTAGTTGATACAATACAAATATTGCCATAATGGGACCATGTTGTCTTCCTAAATTGTCGATGTTCAGTTGTTCTCTCCGCTTCTGGTTCAAGAGTGCCACATGATGAGCGCCTCGCGCCACTGGAGAATGAAAATTTTCACAATAAATTAATATTAATCCCGCCGACTTCGTGAGCGAGTTGATTTATCTTATCTGTGGTGTTTGTGAGTTACTTACTCAATTGACTCGGTTCATCGGCTCTTATGGGGCGCCGCAGAAATAACTGCTCCATTATGTATGGAGGACACTAGTTAGTTAGCCGGCTCTCCGCCAGCGCCTTCGGGTGCTTTCTCAAGTAGTTTTTGTGGAAAACTTGCACTGGCTGATATAGGGTTACTTGAGTTCCTGTTAAGCCGCCTAATAATATATGCCCGAAGAGCACCTGCATGAAAGGTTTATAAAACGAGTTTGACATACTTACATTTATACAGGAATAAAGCATTTTCCAATGTTAACTTCGAGCAATGGTAACCATGTAACTTGTTAGAAATGTAATGCGTGTGATACTCCGACGGCTGTTCGTTCAGCTTTCTTTCAGTGTATAGTCAGAAAAATTAATACTATTCATAATTTGACTGTTAACTACTTTGCACACGCCAATCACAACTAGTTTCATTCAAAGTTTTAAGATAGGGGAATAAATTGGTAAGTTGACGTAGTGACTACCTTTGAAATTTGATTAATTTCTTTAATTTTATAAGCAGATTCTATTAAAAAGCTTAACCATACTACATGTACGAGTGTACGAGTATATATTCAAAATAATAGCTCCTAACTAAACATCTTAAATCAAAATCTGCCTGAAAGATTGGCGGCACTGCCACGTTGTATGATAATGCTAAATTTGGCCGAGATAAAAGATAGACCTTGGGTCAAACGAAGTGGCTAATAGGCGTCTGGATAAATCTTGAAATAGTGTATGAGCACTGAGAACCCTCGGCCCAAGAGCTTCAAACACAAATTACTGTACAAACTAGAAAAAATCATTGAGGGAGCCTCGCTCTATAGTTAGTTCTGTCAATAGGACACAAGACAGAGGTTGTCGAGGGCTCATGAATAAGTTCGAATGTTTATCCCGTCGTACATCACAAGTGTCGCGGCAAGTGAGGACCACCAGGCTGATTTACTGCCATTGTGTGCTACTTATCGACATGGACTACATTTACTTCTACACTACCTAGCGTGACGACATAGACTTGGCAAAACATTTGTGAAAACTGATCGTCACTTTACTCTTGAGCAATATGATGAAAAAACAGATGCCCACCTCTTCACAGACGGAGCCAGGTAGGTGCAGCTGATAGCACGATTTTTTGTTTTGAAATGTTTGATTTGGGAACCTAGCTATAATAAAATACTTGCTTGCCAGCCATTGCAGCAGTAAGCCGTAAACCACACAGAGCCCTCCACTAATTATTTTCAGCTATGAATCATTATGTGTATGTGTCAAGTACCTTTGTAATCTTAATACCCTGTAAATCTTATTATATCCGAGGTTGACTCACAATGACTTCACATCAACTCGGAATATCAAAACATGCAGATACCGTTTCAATTAGCGATAAATGATAACAGACAGATTTTATAATTCGCGATTATTTTAAAATACAATTTTTCCTTAATCTGTGAGTCAGCGCGGGATCAACACTCATAATGAACATGAATGAATTAGGATTGTTATCACTGAAGCACACCTATATTTTACTATTTTAATAAGGAAACATTGCCCTTGATTGCTTATCTAAGAATTATACCTATCTTCCTACCTATCAGCTAACTATATTTAGAACAGAATTTACTATTAGTCACATTTATTACATCAGCGAATGACTTATTCACAGGGCAATAGTTGCTGGGCACACTAAATGAGCCCATACAACCAGCAGCCTGGTCAGTAGTCCTCCAAGTCGAAGTACTTTATTTGCTAGAAACATGCTAATGAGGATGTTGAATACAGGAATAAGTTTCACCAGTGATTGGTATACAGATGTTAGATAGTATAATATCAATTAAAATTAAAAATTATTACAAATTACTTAAATACCTACAGCATTTATAAAAACCTTAATTGAATTCCATATTGAGTAATATTATTCTGCATTTTTAACATGTCACAATTAGATATATATTATGTCATTTATAGAATAGAATAGAATAGAATATAACTTTATTGTACACCAAAGAAAGTTCACTCTTGTCATTAAAAAAATCATTTAAGTTATAATAACACTTGTCTAACAGCCGTTCCCGTAATCTCATCTTAAATAATTTTATTAATTGTAGTTCCCCGATACATTTAGGTATTTTATTAATAACACTCCTTTTTTGGGGCAGTCGTGTAAAAACGCGTATTGCCATCATGCTACAGTTTTTTGAAACAAAGAACTTTTACAGCAAGTGCTTCTAAGTATCGTCGGATCTTTGCTAGGGTTCAATTTTGTTTTCCCAAAAGTTTCGAACAATTTATACTCGATATTCTTTAACAAATACACCAATTTGCCTTATATGAAGATTAGTAACGGTCAGTAAACCAAGCCTTTTAAAAAGTGGAGGGCACGATTCTAAATGATTCTAAACCTCTTACGAGTCACCTATCGCCGTTCTTCCTATGAGACAGCTCCGCGCCCTTGGGTGGGGTGGGAGATGGTGTCAGAATTTCCCACTCCTGTTCCTTTTTTTCTTTCACAGTGGGTCCGAACCGAAACGATCTTTGGCCTCAGTAAGCTTCAACCCTGCTGGACTCCTACGGGTTGCTGACATCTCCGTGAGGCGCGAGTAGAACGATACGCGCCATCGACGATTTGGGCCCGTTCCGGACGAATGGAAGGCGAGCTACCTATTGCTCGCCTAACATCGATGGCCATGACCCTCTAGCAAGCGTTCAGCTGGGCTGCCGGTCGGTTTCGCAGCGATGGGGCCAACACCGGTGCCTCACAAAGGGCCATGGACCAAACGATGCCTGCGTAGTCTCCGGCAGGAGGCGTCTAGACGCCCCAGGCCGATTCAGTTTGGGAGCTAGACACTGGAAGAGCTCCTCGAAATTCCACCGGCTGTCGAGGACCAATCCCAGGTACAGTATCGTCGAACCGACGCCGATGAGAACTCCTCCTACCGTCAATAGAGAACCCGGTGGAGGCGCGTTGCGAGGGCGCCAAACCAAGGTCGAGAGTCTTTGCCAGACATTGTTACATTAGAAAATGGAATGCAATATTCAATCCCCACCGCAACACATCCGATATTGCGTACGCGCACAACCAATCAGCAGAAGAGAAACAAGTAGGCTGCCAAGGATAACATACAAAGAAAAATCGCATACCATCCCAATCAGCTGACTTTTATCGCAAAAGTGTCCACCAGAGCCCAAAACGTGTAGTACCTGGAGTCTTCAAGATTGCAGAGACATAACAGATGTCGTCCCGAACGTACAAATATGCAACTGCGCATGTTTTAAATTGGTGCTCCAGGTTAAACTCTGGGTATATAATAATAGTATTAATAATAATAAAGACTTTTATTCGGATATAAGATTAAAAATTACTTTCCTTATACTAAAATAACATTTTAAATATATTTAATTAACATATTCACGTATTTGGTTCTTCAAATCCGTTTGCCAGTTGGCAAAGGCCTCCTCCAACCAAAATTCCATTCATATCTCTCTCTAGCCACTCTACTCCATGTTATGCCTACTACTTGCCTGATGTCATCGTCCTATCTTTTTTGCTGTCTCCCTCTTTTCCTCTTACCTTCTCTTGGATACCATTGTGTAACTATTTTGCTCCACTTATCCTTTCCCCTAATCATGTGTCCAGACCAACGTACTCACACTAAATAATGATGAAAATCTTGAAGAATTAACTTATGCGCTAAAACAGATCAAATGGGATATCGTCGGCCTGAGCGAAGTAAGACGAATGGAGGAAATAATTATTTCCTGTCCAGACTTCTTGGTTAACCACATAGGTACGACACCAGGTCATCATGGGGTTGGCTTTGTGATAAAAAAAAATATCTCTCAAATTATGTGGAAAGGTTTATAAGAATATCAGAGAGAATAGCTGTCATGAATCTTATACTACATGGGATACAAAGATGCCTGGTCCATCATACAAGTATACTCTCCTACGGAACTATCCGATACAGAATCAATATACTCGTTATACCTTGACCGAAATAGAGCAAAGCAAGATTAAATTCACGCTAATGTGCATGCAATGGGAGACTTCAATGGCCAAATTGAAGTACGGCAACCAGAACAAGATTCAGTCTTGAGACCATTCATAAATGGAAAAAAGATCGGAAGTAAAGATGGAGAGAAACTTGTAAACTTTGCACTAGAGAACGGCTTAAAAGTCTTAAACAAAATATTAATTACCAGACGGCAAAACAAAAAATGAAATAGATTTCATAATGACTAATAAAAGTAGATACTTTTTGAACACGAAAGTCATAAGCAATCTCAACTTCAACACTAACCATCGAATGATTCGAGCAGAACTGTTTACAACTCCACCAAAAAACCCAAGACCTAGAAATAACATAAGTACGAAACCTAATAACGACCAAACAGCCCAAATAGTCAATTACCTAACGTCGAAAATTATACAAACATCTGGGAGTCTTTAAGACAGCAAGGAATTGAGCAAAAATATATGAGATTGATTAGTAACATATACAACAAAAACCGCTTGGCGTGCATATAGCTAGAAAAGAAAGGAGACTCATTTAAAATACAAAAAGGAGTCGGACAAGGAGATCCACTTTCTCCAAAACTTTTCTCTGCTGTATTGGAAATGATATTCCGAAAATTCGAGTGCAAAAATCTAGGTCTAAATATCGACGGCCACACATTTACACACTTAAGATTTGCCGATGACATTTTGTTATTCCGTATGGTGCTCGGACGTAAAGAATGACACCATCCCATCTCTTCCCGTGGGTGTCGTCAGAGGCGACTAAGAGACATACCAGAGAATGGGCAGCAGCATTCTCTGTGGATTTTAACAACCACACTGTAATCGCCAATCTGCCAAAATGAACTACACAAATAAAAGATGGCCCCTAGTGCCCGGCAGCCTGTCTACCCTTGACTCCGGTAGCGGTCAAGGCAATGGCGAGGCAAGGGGTGCTAAGAATCACCGGACGGGATCCAGCTACCCCTTAAAAAATAAACGACTGTACCTGGCAACATTCAACACGCGTACACTGAGGACTGACGAGAAGATCGCCAAACTGGAGGAAGAATTGAGCAGATTACGATGGAGTATTGTAGGATTATCTGAAGTCCGAAGACAGGGGGAGGACACGATAATTCTCAAATCCGGTAACCTGCTCTATTTCCGGGAGGGTGACCAGCTGTCCCAGGGTGGTGTCGGGTTTTTGTCCACAGGTCCCTTGTGAACAATGTGGTGAAAGATTGAGAGTGTGTCGACCAGGGTGGCTTACCTTATACTCAGAATATCATCAACATATTCGCTGAAGGTCATACTGGTTTATGTCCCGACCTCGACGACGAAGTAGAGACCATGTATGAGGATATATCCAGAGCCATGCATGGTTATAAGACTCACTTCACCGTGGTCTTGGGGACTTAAATGCGAAACTGGTCAAACTAGACGGTGACGGGCTGCGAGTGGGGCAATTTGGATTTGGACGTCAGAACCACCGGGGACCCCTACTAGCTAGTTTTATGGAGAAGGAATCACTCACTCACACACGAAGGAAAAACTCTATATGATGAACTCCTTCTTCAGAAAGCGTGAGCATAGGAGGTGGACCTGGCAAAGTCCTGACAGTGCAACTAGAAATGAGACTGACTTCATCCTGTCGACGAAGAAGCAAATATTGAATGATGTCTCTGTGATCAATGCGGTGAAAACTGAAAGTGATCACCGCATCGTGAGAGGCATATTGAATATCAATATCTAGCTTGAAAGGTCTTGACTGGTGAAGTCTACGCTCCGTCCAGCACAGATCCAGATCCAAAACTCCGAGAGCTTTCAGCTTGAACTCCACAATCGCTTCGAGTGCCTAGGGAGCTCTATGGACGAATGCAATGATGTGTTCGTGAAAACTGTCCATTCGGTCGGGTCTAAATTTTTCAAGAGTCACCGTACAAATAAGAATAAAAGGCTCTCTGATCCGACCATTTGAGCTCATGAGGAAGAGGCGTGAGATGACTGCAGTCTTCAGACGATGCGTGCATATACCGGCAGCTCAATAGACAGATCTCTGAGTCTCTGAAATGCGACCTTCGCCGCTTTAATACCGCAAGGATTAAGGATGCGATTGAGCAGAATAAGGGCTCTAAAGTATTTGCACGAGATTTTTCTATTGGGCAAAGCCAGCTCACGAAACTGAAGACCGACGATGGTAGACTCATATCCGCCAAATCGGAGCTTCTAAGAGAGATCGAGGCCTTTTTTTAAGCAAATGACCCAAGAGCTAGATTGACTCGACACTACACCGAAGATATCCCGGACGTCAGCCTGTACGAGATTAGAAAAGCTCTGAAGCAGCTTAAAAACAACCAGGCATCCAGATAAAGACGGAATCATGGCCGAACTCCTGAAGACGGGTGTAAAACCGGTCCTTAAGGCCCTTCAGAAGTTATTCAATTCCGTCATACTCGAGGGGAAAACGCCACAGGCATGGAGCAGTGGTATGGTGGTACTCTTCTTTAAGAAGGTCGACAATGCTCTGCTTAAGAATTACAGGCCCATCTCACTTCTGAGTCATGTCTATAAACTGTTTTCCAGAGTCATCACGAACCGTCTCGCGCGCAGGTTCGATGACTTCCAGCCTCCCGAACAAGCCGGATTCCGAAAAGGCTTTAGTACCGTGACCACGTTCATACGCTGCGGCAGGTTACAGTAGGCATACAGAAGACTGAGGAGTAGGTATAATCAGCCTCTCTGCTTAGCGTTTGTGGATTACGAAAAAGCCTTTGATTCGATCGAGACCTGGGCTGTACTGCAGTCTCTCCAACGGTGCCAGATTGACTATCGGTACATCGCGGTGCTGAAATGTTTGTACGAAAACGCCACCATGTCAGTCCGACTTCAGGATCAGACCTCGAAACCTATCCTCTTGCAGCGAGGTGTGAGGCAGGGAGACGTCATTTCTCCGAAACTGTTCACGGCCACCAGGATGTCTTCCAGGTTCTGGAGTGGAGAGGGCGAGGCATTAATATCAATGGCGAGTACAACACTCACCTTTGGTTTGCCGACGACATAGTAGTCATGGCTGAGACTACGGACAGCAATCACTGTAGCGAGGCGACAAATGACTATCAACAGTATGTCTTATCAATCAGTGGTGAGATTTGATTGACTCTCGTGCAGCTGATAAAACAAGCTCAGACTGTGAGTACGTCACCGCAAGTAGTGTTGGGCGCGCCACAATTGAAGCGATAAGGCTCATCCTTGAGGCGTGGCTGGAAAGACATCTCGGCGTTCACAACTTCCGCACGACGCAGGTCCTTACCGAACACGGCAAGTTCGCTAAGTTCCTGTTCCGGATTCGTGCGGAGGATTCGCCTGGGTGTCGCCACTGTGCGGAATATCCGGAGGACATGGTGGAGCATACTGTTGAGGAGTGCCCCGCCTGGGCGGACCATCGCGGTGTCCTCGTGGGGACGATCGGCAGCAGCGATCTCTCTCGCTGGGCCTTGATTCAGGCCATGGTCCGGAGTGCATTACTCCTAGCATTACTCCTTCTGCGAAGCAGTAATGCTAGCAAAGAAGAAGGCGGGGTGCCATGACAGAAAACCTCCACGAGTGCCCGCAGGCTATAGTTCCCTTGCGGATACGTCCGGAGCGAAGGCTAGTCTGCGGGACGGTGCACCCTGGGAGGCGGCCAACCACCCCCTTGGGCACTCCTGCCCAAGGGGCCTCAATGGCCGTCTGCGAATGTTCTGTCGGGAGTACGCTTCAACGCGTGTCCCTCTGCTTTAGCAGAGGGCACAGTGACGAAGCAAGAGCGGGCTCGGCGTGCACTCACCCTGCCACCGGGCAGGCAGGAGGAAGGCTTCCCCCTCCTTCTGCCACCGTTGTTTTCGTAGCCCCAGAGATTGTCCAAGGTCATGTTTCTGACTTTTGATGGGGGTCGAGGGTCCTGGCTTAACCGCCCGGGCCGCGAGGAAGACAACCTCTATAAAAAATTACCCCAAACCTCCAAGCGGCGGCGCACCGTGAGGGAGGTTGTTAGCTTGACTAATGGGTAGCTAAATTAGTCTCTAGTGCGGACCACTGAATTTGAGCCGGTACAACATGAAATTTACTCGTGGGACCAAAATGGATAATAAATCAAAATTCTTTAAAACCCCAACGGAGAGTGATGCGCGGTCGGAGTCCGACGCGGCATCCGGAAGGAGCTCAGGCTCGGAGGTTGAAGAGGAGGTGGAGTCGGGAGGCGACACCGGAAGAAACGCGAGTTTCTTCCGGAAACGCTCCTTGTCGAGGGACAAATCGTCCTCCGACGCAGAAAAGGGCTCGGCCCGAAAAATCCCTACCAGTGGGCGGGGAGCGGGCCGAGCACCGGGAAGAGGACGGGGAGTCACCTCCCAGGAGGCGGCTGAGCGAGCCGAGAGACTTGCCGCGGAAGGGCGCCACCCCGCTGTGGCCAACGCTGCGATGGACCCCTCGGGACCATCTGGCAGCGAGCAGGAAGACTCCGCCGAGGAGTCGCGCCGTTCCTTCGGTGAGCTCGTGGTCGCCGCGTTGCGGGACATGGGCCGCAAGAGGGAAAAGACCTCGAAAGAGAAGACGGTCCTCCGCCATGCCGCCTCTATGCAGGAGGCCTTCGACATCGCCCTGAGGAAGAGCGTGGCGAAGCTCCGGGCCGAGCTCCGAGCCGGGCTCCGGGCCGAGCTTCAGGCCGAGCTCGCTGGGGTCCAGGGGGCCGGCAGCCAGGACCCTGTGGAAGGGGGGCGCAAGCAAGGGCAGGGGCAAAGTCGGCCCCAGCCCCAGCCTCAGCCCCAGCCTCGGCCCCAGCCCCAGCCCCAGGCCGAGTCAGGAAGCCAGCTGCTGACACTGGTGCAGCGGGAGCTGGCTGCTTTCCAGCAGCAGCTGCAGAAGCAGCTGCAGGAACAGCAGCAGCAGTTCCAGCTGCGCATCCAGCAGCAGCTGTCCCTGCTGGAGGGCATAGTATTGCGCCCCCCACTAGCGGCCTCCGGCCAGCGAAGGGTGGCGTCCTACGCTGCCGCCGCGGCCTCGGCGGCTGCGCCCATGGCGGGCCCGTCAGGGCAGACCAGGCGCGTGGCCACGGCTGCGAACCCCGCCGGAGCGGCCCCGCAGGGCAGGAAACAGCAGCAGGGGAAGCCAACCCCTGCGGCTCCCCCCAAGAAGGGCAAGGCGGGACCGGCCCCTAATGCGGCGGGAGCCCCTGCTGTGGCGGCAAGCAGGCGGCCGAGGCCGCCTCCCCAACCTGCAGATCCTCCGGCCGAAGCCGGATGGCAAGTGGCCGGAGCCAAAAAACAGGCTGGCAAGGCGGCTCGGGCTGCCAGGAGGCGTGAGCGGCAAAAGCTGCGGAAGCGGACGGCCCTCGCGGCCAGGATTCGCACCCCGCGCTCTACGGCTGTAGTAATTACGCTGCAGCCGGAAGCGGCGAAAAAGGGTGCGACCTATGGCGAGGTCCTCCGGAAGGCGAAGCAGGCGGTGAACCTCACCGACCTCGGGATCACCGGGGGCGTCCAGATGCGGCATACCGCAACTGGTGCCCTGATGTTGGAGGTCCCCGGAGCCAACAGCGGCCCCACCGCAGACGCCCTGGCTGAAAAGATCAGGGCGATCTTTGACGCGGAGGAGGCCCGGGTGTCCAGGCCCACAAGATGCGTCGACATGCGCATTATGGGCCTGGACGATTCCGTCGAGGTCGAGGAGGTCGTGGCCGCTGTCGCCAGGACGGGTGGGTGCCCTGCCGATCAGGTCCGGGCAGGCACCATCCGTGTTGACGGCACTGGCATGGGGGCGGTTACAGTGAACTGCCCCCTGTCAGCGGCCAGGAGCATCACCGGGGAGGGTAAGCGACTCCTGGTGGGCTGGGTCTCCGCGCGAGTCAAGCTGCTGGAGCCCAGACCGCTGCGCTGCTATCGCTGCCACGTGGGTCACCACGTGGGGGTCTGTTGCGCAGCGGAGGAAGATCGCAGCGACCGCTGCTTCCAGTGCGGTCAGCCCGGCCACAAGGCCGATACCTGCGGTGCAGCGCCGCACTGCTACGCATGTGCGGCGGCAGGCAAGTCGGCCGACCACCGGGCTGGGAGCAGGACCTGCGATCCCCCCGCCAAGGCCAAGGGCAAGGTCCCAAGGCCCATCCCCGCGAAGGTGCTCACCGCCGCGGCTGCCCCGTTGGCTGCCGCCGCCATCGCCTCCGCAGACGCCGCCGCCGCTACCACCGCGGCAGGACCCTCACGGAGGGCCCGGGAGGAGACCGTAATGGACTGCCAATAACGGCTCCATTACGTCTCCTCCAGGCGAATATCAACCACTGCGCCCCCGCTCAGGATCTGTTGCTCCAGAGCATGGCGCAGTGGTCGATCAACATCGCCGTTGTCTCTGAGCCGCACTTTGTCCTGCCCAGAGCCGACTGGGTTCAGGACCTGAGCGGCTCGGTGACACTCATTTCGTCGGCCGCCGCCGGTACCCCGGCACTCGAGGCCGTCAAGAAAGGCCGGGGTTGCGTGGCAGCACGGTTCGGGGACATAGTGGTGGTAGGCGTCTACCTGTCCCCGAACAGATCTCTCGCCGAATTGGATAGCTCCCTTTTGGAGCTGGATGCCGTCGTTGCTGGGTTTGACTCCAGCCTCCCCGTGGTCGTTTGCGGGGACTTCAACGCCTGGAACGAGGCTTGGGGTTCCCGGTTCACGAACCAGCGAGGTCGAAGGGTGGAGGAATGGGCCCTAGGACAGGGCCTAGTCGTACAAAACCGGGGTTCTGTCCCCACGTGTGTGCGGATGCAGGGCGAGTCGGTGGTGGACATTACGTTCGCCAGCCCTGCACTGGCACCGCGCGTCGTCGACTGGCGCGTTATAGAGGAGGTGGAGACGTTCTCCGACCACCGGTACATCCGGTTTGACGTCTCCGCCCAGACCTCGACCGCGCCGGTCCGACAGACCCCGTGTGGTCCGCGTTGGGCGCTGAGGCAGCTGGACAGGGACCTGCTCCAGGAAGCCGCGATAGTACAGGCCTGGGTGCAAGCACCGGACAGGCCTGTCGACATCGACGTCGAGGCGGACTGGTTCCAGGTGGCCATGTCGCAAATCTGCGACGCGGCCATGCCCCGAGTCCGGCCAGGACGTGCCCGGCGCCAAGTACACTGGTGGTCGCCAGAGATTGCGGCACTGCGCGATGCGTGCAATGCTGCGCGACGCCGGTATACTAGACACCGCAGGCGCCGCACCCGTCCACCGGGTGCGGAGGCCATAGAGGCGGAGCTGTATGAGGGATACAGGGCGGCAAAGCGCACCCTCCGAGCGGAGATAAAGCGGGCCAAACTCGAGGCCCGCAACGTGTGGCTGGAGTCTCTGAACGTCGATCCGTGGGGACGCCCATACAAAATGGTGATGGAGAAACTCCGCCCATGGGCTCCCCCGCTGACTCAGAGTCTCCGGCCCCAGCTCGTAGAGGGTGTGGTGGGCGCTCTGTTCCCTACCCGAGGGGAGCATACTCCCCCGCCTATGGCTCCGCCACCAGCAGCGGTGTCCGATGCGGACCACGACGGCAACGACGGCAACAATGCTCCAGAGGTGACCGAGGTGGAGATGAGAGTGGCGGTGCGAAGGCTGAGTGCCAAGAACACCGCCCCAGGACCCGATGGCTTGCCTGGAAAAGCCTGGGTCCTGGCCATGGAGGAACTCGGGTCTCGACTGAGAGGGCTCTTCAGCGCATGCATGGAGAGGGGCCAGTTCCCGCTTCGCTGGAAGACGGGGAAACTGGTCCTTATCGCGAAGCCGGGGCGCCCCGCGGACTCTCCGTCCGCGTATCGGCCCATTGTGCTGCTCGACGAGGTGGGCAAGCTCTTTGAAAGAGTAATTGCAGACCGCCTCGTCGTGCATCTGGCACGGAAGGGGCCGGATCTTGCGGACGGCCAGTTCGGATTTCGCAGGAGGCGCTCCACTGTGGACGCCATCATGCGCGTGCGAGCCCTCACGACGGGGGATGCGGTGTCCCGGGGCAGGTGTGTCTTGGCGGTGTCTCTGGACATCGCCAACGCCTTCAACTCCCTGCCCTGGAGTTGCATTGGTAGGGCACTCCGGTACCACCGGGTGCCCGACTACCTCTGTCGGGTGATCGAGGCCTACCTGTCGGACAGGTTCATCATCTACCCCGGTCATCAGGGGGAGCTGAAACGGCGAGAGATGTCGTGCGGTGTTCCGCAGGGATCGGTACTAGGGCCGCCCTTGTGGAACATCGGGTACGACTACGTGCTGCGCGCCGACCTCCCCGACGGGGTCAGCGTGGTCTGTTACGCAGACGACACGCTGGTCCTGGCGCGGGGACGGTCGTACCAGGCGGCGGTCGAACTAGCGACGCGCGGGGTTGCGACAGTCGTGGAGAGGATACAGCAGTTGGGACTCGAGGTGGCATTGCACAAGTCCGAGGCCATGTGTTTTCACGGCCCTCGGAGCGCGCCACCTCCGGGCTCCCAATTAACGGTAGGAGGAGTTCACATCGGCGTCGGGTCGACGATGAAGTACCTGGGACTCGTCCTCGACAGCCGGTGGAACTTCAAGGAGCACTTCCGACGTCTGGCTCCCAGGTTGAATGCGACTGGGGCTGCGCTCAAGCGGCTCCTGCCGAACCTAGGGGGTCCGGACGCCTCCTGCCGGAGGCTCTACGCAGGCATCGTTCGGTCCATGGCCCTTTACGGTGCGCCGGTGTGGGCGCCATCGCTACGGAAACGAGTGGCGGCCCGGCTAACCGCCTGCCAGAGGGTCATGGCCATCCGGATGATCCACGGATACCGTACGGTGTCCTGCGAAGCGGCGAGCCTCCTTGCTGGCCTACCACCGTGGGATTTGGAGGCAACAGTCCTTGCACACATGCATGACTTACGCGTGGAGATGCAACGTCGGGGCGAAACTCCGCTGCCGCGACAAGTCGCGGCATGGCGGACAGAGCTCCGGCGGGATCTCATGGTGAAATGGCGAGAGCGATTGTCGCAACCTCGTGCTGGGCACGCCACGATCGAGGCGGTAAGGCCCCTCTTTGAGGCGTGGCTGGAAAGGCCCCACGGCGTCGTCACCTTCCGTTTGGCGCAGGTGCTGACCGAGCACGGCAAGTTCGGTCCGTACCTGTACAAGATTCGTGCGGAGACGACGCCCGGGTGTCGCCACTGTGCGGACCGCCCGGTGGACACGGTGGAGCACACAGTCGAGGTGTGCCCCGCTTGGGAAGAGCAGCGCCGTGTCCTCGTGGGGGCGATCGGCGGCGATCTCTCGCGCCGGGGCTTGGTTCAAGCCATGCTCCGGAGCGAGGAGGAATGGCAGGCGGTCGCCTCCTTCTGCGAAGCAGTAATGCTAGTAAAGGAGGAGGCCGACCGCCTTAGGCAAAGGCGGACACGCCGCCGCCGCCGCCGGGTTTCCGATCCCAATTTCCGGCCACCGTAGGCGCGGGCTCGCGGACGGTGGGCAATGGGTAGCTCGCTGTCCGTCCGTCCGGTAACAGACCGGTCCGAGCTCAGGTCGTCTACGGGGCGCACCGTTCCCGCGCGCCTCAAGGAGTTGTCAGCAAACTGTAGGGGTCCAGCAGGGCCGAAGCCTACTGGGGCCAAAGGTTATGTGAGACTGTCACCAAAGGCCCCAGGATAAAGGCAAGGAATGGAAAGGTAGGTTTTTAGTCAGTAAAAGTCTGACACTGTTTCCCGCCCCACCCAAGGGCGGGATTCGTCATTGGATGATTTTACCTACCACAAAAAAAAAAAAAAAAAAAAAAAAGCAAAGAAGAAGGCCGACCGCATCAGGGAAAGGCAACGAGGCGCTCGCCCCAGCCACCGCCGGGATTCCGATCCCGATTTCCGGCCACCGTAGGCGCGGGCTTGCGGGCGGCGTGCAAGGCGTGCGTAGCACGCTGTCCGATCGTCGGGTAACCGACCGGACCGAGCCCAAGTCGTCGACGGCGCGTACTGTACCCGCGCACCTCAAGGAGCTGTCAGCAAACCGTAGAGGTCCAGCCTGCTAGCTGCAAGCAGGCAGGGTCGAAGCCTGCTGGGGCCAAGGGCCGTTTTCTGAGAGGAAGGCTCAGCCCCGGCATGATAGGCAACGAAGGAACGGGGTAGATTTTTAGTCAGTAAGAGTCTGACACTATTCCCCGCTCTGCCCATGGGTGGGATTTGTCATTGGATGATTTCACCTACCATAAAAAATTGATCCTGTTTTAATAAATGTTTAGGAAGTTTGTAATAAACGACGAGATAACTAAAATTATATCCGAATTAATTCATTGCGCCTTTTTATGTATGGAGCCTTTCTTAAAATTCAATCCACCTTACGTTAGGATTTTTCGGTGAGTGGGTCGTCACAAGAGCGGATTTTTCTCTTAAAATAATGCAGATTGGATTTTGTGACCTCCCTCTTCGTATATCGAATACGTGCTGACCTGTTGGTTGACTATCTTGGAATGATTTGTTACTGTTAACTTACGAATAATAAAGTCTAATTAAGTTCAGCAGCACAATGTTTCGAGTGTATTGTACCGCGTTGTGTGCGCGCAGACGTACTCGCACAGCACTGCGCCGCCATAACTCACCGCCAACGACTTCATGTTCTATCTTAAACAATTTATTTACAGCCGCCCCCGCACATCCCTCCTCAACCCCGCACCACCCCGCATACCCGCACGCGCCTGGCTCACTCAAATTTTAAATTATCATTTGATTTCACGCGGCCATTGTTCACGAAAAATAACAGAGCAAAGATACGCGCGGAAGACAAATGCGAAGTGGCTTTGTTTGTGGCGAAATATCATAAAAATATAAGACGATAAAGTGTTGTGATTTATAAGCGTCGCGGGCCGCCTCAGCCGCGCTGCCGCGCCCGCACCGCGTCCGCACTGTGTCTGTAGTGTACCGCGTCCGCACTGCGCCCGCACCACTCTCACACCGTACCTGCACCGCGTCCGCACTGTGTCTGTACCGTGTTCGCACCATGTCTGTACCGCGCCCGCGCCGCGCCCACCCCGTGGCCAAGCAGCATCCGCCTCGAGACTTGTCATTTCCTCTATTGCGCTGCCCTAGTCATGAACTAAACTATTTTGTATAAGTTTATACGTATCTATAAAGAAATATGAAGAGGCCCTGGCACTGGCTGCCACGCACCGTGGGCAGAAGCAAGTATGCGCGCCGCAGAAATTATGTAAAGTTCTAATCAACTTGACTATTTTGTTACTACTACAGCTTCGTCAGCTGCGAAGATGTTGCACGGATGCGACGCGACGACGATGCGGCTTAGCTCGTACACGTGGTACGCACATAGGATAGCTTTGCTGCTTAAGAAGAGAAGAAAGATAATGTTAATAATATAATATGAACTATCATTTTCAACTAATAATTACTTACTGCAAACAATGTCGTTTGTGATCATTACTACGCAAAAAGTATACAATATATTATTTTAAAAGTAAACTGTACTGCTACGTACCGCACGAGAAGTATATCTATACATAAAATCAAGAAAAAAGAATAATAGAGCGGTATGTAGTAGATACCTGTCACCACCGCTCTCAAAATGATGACGGATAACATCATGAGGAATCTACCTTAGAACCGACAAGTAGAATGTCTAAGTCATAGAGTGACAGTGGAATGTTTGCTTTATTGACGCCGTATTTATAACACAGAAGACGATGACTACGCGGTGCGGCACGGCACAGTACTCGGTGCGGTCCACATAATTAGTCACTAATTACCACACGACACACACATTACCGTCTAACACCACTTTGGCTCACTACTTCATGCACATAAGAGTTTAGACTCGACAACACGGAACTAGCGGACAACTGAGGGGCATTGAGGACAAGCGCTTAGGAAACAGTAGCGCTTCTTTATAAGAGTAGAATGTAAACCGCATTACGGAGAGAAATATTGGTACAGAACATTGATAGATAATATATAGTGTAGTCTACGCGCTACTTAACATGCTCTAACAAATTGTATTCTATTATAATACGAGTAACATTGCAAAACAGGGATAAAACAATTTCCCAGCGAAATTCATTTGGCGGACATTTCATTATGTACCGAGATTGGATTAAGTTTGTGATGAAATTAATGCGGGTGTGCAATGCAGTGCCACCATGTTCACTTTTTAATATGAAGCAAATTGTTTAGTGAACATTTTAACTTTCTGTGCTCTGATCTTTGGGGTAGGTGACCTCTAGTGGATATCGGAAATAGTTTACGAGCGTGCGCCTTGAGAGAATTGTACGTATCTACTCGAAACGCGAGCAACACATCAAAGGACAAGTTTAGTTAATATTCCTACTACCTACCTACTTAAACAACCGAGCAGCTTGACTGGTGACTGGATGTTATGAACTTACTGTGACGTTTAAAAGTTCAAATAGCTGCAACGTGGAATAATAATCACTAGAATGTCAGTACTCAACGTATCAGAAAGACATACATAAAGACCAACTTGTTAAGAGCACCCGGTGAGCTGTATGTTGTTGGCTCCTGCTGACGTCACTCAGTGAACTTTATCGCTGTATGTTGACCTATCAATGGTCGTCAGGCCTTAGGAGCTCTGTCCCCCCGCACCTCACACCGCCCGGTGATTCGTATGCATGGAATATCCACGTAATTTGCGAACTCATTGCGTGGATCAAGGTGAGATTTAAAAAAGCCGCTCGGGAAAATAAGAAAAATTCTTAGCGCGGTGCGAGAGCCGCCAGTTCGCTACCCGAGCGAGATCCGCGGCGGCGCGGCGGGCGAAGAGCGAGGCGCCTTTATAATGCAAATGATACTGATTGTTCCCATCGCTTCGGATTCCACTAATTTACGACACCTCCACGTGGAACTCCAATTTACGAAGACGTTTCGTTCGACTATTCCCGAGAGCGGTGGATATTCACACTGCTTCTTGGTCGAGAAAATTATCGTAATATTCAGATTGCTTGATTTGATTAACAAAATTTTATGCGTTAGTTAATTACGGGTTTAAACTGATACTATTTAAATGTATATCGTTACCAGATGTTGGCTTTGACTTGAACACGATTTGTCAAGTTGTTACAGTTGTATAGCTGTTTATATACAATGAGATGCTATTATGATTCCGTTACTGTCATTGATAGAGAGAGCAGACGGGTTCTTAAATAACAATCCGTAAAAACTATTAATTTTAAATTCTAGACGGTTCTGATTTTTCTCCACATTGCAGCTGCAAAGGTGAAACTACAGTTCTTCATTTATTTATTAACTTGGAAGTTAAAATTAATAAAATAAAGATGGGAATGAAGCGAATGAATAAGTTAATGTATAATTTCGTATAATAAGGATCAGCTAGAAGCCGATTTTCAGATCGCGCTAACTTTAAAGCTGGCTCAGAACTTTCTTATGGATAGTCTGTACCGACTATAGCTTCTACACACTTTGACCTATTTTTTGTTCAGGAAACCTAATAAAAACTACAAAGAGTTACAAACAAAACGTCCACAGAGTCAATAGGACTGGAATAGCGAATATTGCTTTACACTCAGTGGATTGTCATTACTGTTCAATAAAATATGTAGACCACGCAATTAAGTATTTAAATAAAATGACGCGGATTACAGTGGAGTAGGAACTGTCCGTTAGTGAGCGCGTGACTAATAGACAAGCGATGGAACCTTGCGTGGCAAACACGCGGCTCATTTGTTGGGAGTGCGTAATGCGCGTATGAATGAGCGGTGCTGCACGCGGCGTATTGTACTACTACTGTAATTTGCTTTATTCTCTTGCAGATTATGTGCTTTTATAGGTAAAAATCATTTACTATTTTTATATCAACATTAAAAGTTTTTTATAAAAACATTCAAAATTATAAAAAGTTACTTACTGGCGTGAAAACAGGGTCCAAGCTACGGCTGAAGCAAGGTGGTCAGGGCTCCTGAGAGAGATTGGGCAGGATCTGTCTTTTTTTTTTGTTATAAACTAGTGCTTGATTGCAATCCCACCTGATGGTAAGCAGTGATGCAATCGTTGATGCCGAGCGGAACCGTAAGAGGGCTGATCCCACTTAGAGTAGAAGGGGTCGGGGAGGCAACCGCCTCCAAGCCTAACATGCTGAAACCCCGCTTGTTTCCTGTTTCCTCAGAGATGCGCCCTAACTAACAGACGTTGCACGAGAGGGTTCCGGATTGTTTTTTTAAGAGGTAACGGCGCCCCTTCTATGTGTTGACGAAGATCACGTGGGTGGTTTTAGTGAAGTAAAAATCCCACACTCTCCGGACTTATCCCAAAAGTTCGGGCGATTTTTGAAGATTTCTTCTCGAAAACAAAAAAAAGACTAATATAATCAGAAATAATGTGATAAAATCCTTGGGACGGTGGCATGCACGGCAGATGTCAACCGCACTATCCTTCACAATGTAAGTATATCTGGTGGTTACTCGACATCATAACTTCGTCCGCAGCACATACGAGTACAAGACACACATGCTTTTAAAAGGTTTACTTTGGGCTTATGTACGATCTGGCAAAAATCGATCACATTTTGATATTCACCTCGGTTTTGATGAAATATTCCCTGAGGCTGCATACTTCGCGGTTGTGCATTGATCAAAAGACAAATTGTGCTTGTCTTTTGATCAATGCACACGCTTGTTCATACTAGTGAAGTTTTAAAAGGTCCTTACTCTTGGCTATTTTTTCTTAGTGTAAGTGTATGTAGTGTGTGTGTTTTTGTGTGTAAGACTGTAAAAAATGGTTTAAAGTTTAGGTATATTATACTACCAAATATTTAGTAGAACAGATAACAAATGCTCGTGGGGGCAAGCATATTTGGAAAATACGCCGCTTAGCACGTCACATATATTACGCGATTAAACTCGCAACGACAACTTGTCGCAAGATTACCGGAATTTATATCATTTATCGTTATTAATTGAAACTAGTAAAGTGTATTTCAATGTGCTGCAAACAAAATATTAAAGTTATCTTTTGCTATCGATTGAACACCAAATAACAAGGTAGTTAAAGAATTACCAATTTGTTACACTTTCACTGCAGCCCAGCGAGTGAAGATTTCTTCTCACCCGGGAAAAGTATGTCCTATGGGGTTTTATTATAAGAACGAAAGAAAGTAATATCAGTGTGCCCACACTTTCCAATAACTAATATTCTGGTCACATCTAACGGTAGCGTTACGACCATCGTTAATTACTGTTTTAATAGCTTACAGAAAGCATCCACCAACTGTTGTGTGTCCATATTATCACAATTAACCAGCGCGTGTAGGCGTAGGTCCTACACATAACTCTTGAGCGAAACTAGCATGACAGCTGTAACCGCCGACACATGTAGTGCCACATATTTCTTCAAGCCTGCCATGATAATCGCGTAACTGCCTACAGCACTTTATTATGAAACTCTCTCGCGACGCAAACTAGCGGTCGTTTAGAGAGTGGCGTCTAGAGAGTGTACGATAGTACGTATCGCGAGGGTGCCGTGGTCACAGACTGCGCGCCATTGAAACTGAACTCCTAAATATTGTGGCGAGAACACGCACACTTGCATAACGCTCATTACTGTGACTTGGACTGGTCTATAGAGGAACGAATGGAACCCCGCTAAACTTGCATATGAAGTGAGGATGTGTATGTATGAGTGCGCACTCGATGAGTATGGGAACTTAATATGAGTGTTGTTGGTAATGTGTTCCGCGGCGAGGCTGATGGGGGGTGACGCCGCGTGCGCAATTATATGTAAATCTGAGAGGTACAGGGGGAGGGGGGGTGACATTAGCGGATTGTTCGCGTTATGTGTGATAATAGGAGTTTAAGTGTCGCTCACGTGTTCCTGAGTAGTCGTAATGACGCGGACACTAGCGGCGGCGCGCGGACCCGCCCGGTGCCCGCTACACCGGCGATGTACAGTCCAGTGCATTAATATTCTAACACTTTCAAATAAAAATGAAAAATCATTTTTAGTAGTAATTTTTCAAGTTTTCAGATAAAATTAAGGCCAAATGAAAGTACCTATATAGTTTTCTATATCTATGCATTTTGTAAAATGTGTATTTGATTATTTTTTTATAATCGCTGTTTTTCAACTTTTTATCTTGTAATTTTTATAATACTATCTGCTGCCAGCGACTCCGCCCGCGTGATATGTAGTGAGGGAAATAATCTAAATAACTGCTGTTGCCACAGCTAAGTTAGGTTACTTTGTTTCATCATCATCATCATCATCATTTCAGCCAAGGCCACTGCTGGGCATAGGCCTCCCCCAAATAATACATATAATATAATACGCCTATTAAACATGAAATTTTATTACCAAAACTTTTTATAAAAAGAATACAACCGACTTCAATGAAAAAAACACAAAACGTGCAAAATAATTTTAATTTCGGAAGTCAGTGTTTCTATAATAGTTTAGTCTCTTCGTTACTCAACACCGACTTCCGAAATTAAAGTTATTTTGCACTTTTTAACCGACTTAATAAAAAAGAGGTTTCTCAATACGACCGTATTGTATATGCTTTTTTTTATGTTTGTTCGCGGATAACTGCGTCGTTTATGGACCGATTTGCATTTTTTTTTCTCTTAAAGGGTAATACTTCCAGATTGGTCCCATTTTTTTCAAAATCCAGTTCTGATGATGGGATCCATGAAGAATTGGGGGAACTCCTCAAATATTATAGGAAACCATATAGTGATTTTGATATTTTTATCGAAGACTTAAGCATTTAGAGTCAAAAAATAACATTTGATGGAGTGGAACTGATGAAGAAGACCAGAAATGGCCAACGGAACTTCATACTCGCACAGATATCACAATGAAGATAGTTAAGCGACTATGACAATACAAATAAATAAATGGTTCGGAATAGTTATGTTGAAAGTGATACCATCAAAGTGACCATGATGATGGAGCCGGAAGATAGGCAACGGAACTCCGTAATGAATCAATGTATCTTAGCCGTGTTTGGGCTTGTTAGAACTGTCATGGGATGTACTTTGGCTATAAGGTACTATCAAACTGATCTGATGATTGAGCCGGAAGATGGAAGGTAGACACGAGAAGTTCATAATAAAAGAATGTATCCTAGCAGTGTTTGGGTTTATTGGAATTATCATGAGAAATAGGCGCTCTGGTTATAAGTGCATCGCAACTAAAAAGTGTGAAATAAAAAACAAAGTGTGTGTAAAAAGGTTTTTTTGTAGTGATGTAGTCTTTTGTAGTTTTTTTTTTCATAGAAAACGACCATTTGAAACTTGTGGATGTGAGTGGTTTCTGACGTTTTATAAATGCCCACATAGTGATATGTGAAATAAAATAATTTGAATTCAATTGACAGAAATTTATCCCAGTGGAACATAGGTACTCCCGAGTTATGGTCTAACCGTATGCCAAATTTCATCCATATCCCTTCAGTAGTTTCAGTGAGAACTAGTACCTAACAAAACAAACTTTCGCCTTTGTAATAATGATATGTGATTAATCGGATGCGCGCTTCACGAGGAAGTGCTTGCACCTGAAATATTGTGGTTCACTGATCATAATATTTTGAAGGTGATTTGTTTAGACAGGGTCTAATAGAGAAGAAGGGAAGAAAACACGAAATTGAGATGAGGGTAGAGCGGGAGCTACATTAGACGAACGCACACGTGGGCCGTGCCTGATTTGTACATAGCGTCGCGTCGCGTGGCGTGGATCTAATGTAGCTCTGCAAGTCTAGTTGTCATACATAATATATGCAGACCGATGTGCGCAGATCAGCGTACGTGGCCCACGAGTGCGCAATATGAGAAAGATTAACGTCAGTTCGACAGCCCACGTCGAAGATTGAGCGTCTCTTTTGATGCGATGCGATCTGGAGTAACCGCAACACAACAATAACTAGACAAAAATACTTAGATTGATCTGATAAATATAGCATTACAAAAGAAATAAATTCTAAGTTCTTATTGGACCTTACATATAAATAGGTATTACTGGATAAAGAAAAAAAAACAATTATTAAACTTTCGTACTACTCGAAAGCAATATCTACTGTAGACTTTTAACAAAAAAATATGTTTTTTGGAAACCCAAATCTGTTACACTATGATATCCTAGATTTAAATTAATCATAATTACAAAGATGGAATTAGGAGTTGACGCGAATGTGGATTATATTGTTATTGTCGTCTAGACTTACACCGATAACACACATAGATAAGTGGCACACAATTAATTTAAATAAGTGATAGATAGTTCATATTGGGAATGCTTCGAGGCATTGTTCGCTGCCTTCCAAAATCTGTAAGGTATTTTATATATAACTCCAAAGTAAAATCTCATATTGACTAACTAATAGAGCTCTGGGGCACTGCAGCAAAAACAAATCTAAGGCAAATCGAAACATGTCAAAATAAACTAATCAAACTATTATTTCAGTACCACTATTTAACTCCCACAGAAAAGATCTACAAAGAAACTAAATTTATGACACTTTCGCAAATATATACGTATAACACATGCATGTTAGTATTTAAACTACTGAACAAAGATATACACTCTAAAATAACGTTTACAAAGAAAGGACAAACAAAAACGCATCACTAGACGAAAAAACAATATCTGCCTGAGACGACCTCGAACCAACTATGGAAGAAAACACATACTATATGAGGGAGGGCACGCCACGATCGAGGCGGTAAGGCCCCTCTTTGAGGCGTGGCTGGAAAGGCCCCACGGCGTCGTCACCTTCCGTTTGGCGCAGGTGCTGACCGAACACGGCAAGTTCGATCCGTACCTGTACAAGATTCGTGCGGAGACGACGCCCGGGTGTCGCCACTGTGCGGACCGCCCGGTGGACACGGTGGAGCACACAGTCGAGGTGTGCCCCGCTTGGGAAGAGCATCGCCGTGTCCTCGTGGGGGCGATCGGCGGCGATCTCTTCCGCCGGGGCTTGGTTCAAGCCATGCTCCGGAGCGAGGAGGAGTGGCAGGCGGTCGCCTCCTTTTGCGAAGCAGTAATGCTAGTAAAGGAGGAGGCCGACCGCATTAGGCAAAGGCGCACACGCCGCCGCCGCCGCCGGGTTTCCGATCCCAATTTCCGGCCACCGTAGGCGCGGGCTCGCGGACGGTGGGCAATGGGTAGCTCGCTGTCCGTCCGTCCGGTAACAGACCGGTCCGAGCTCAGGTCGTCTACGGCGCGCACCGTTCCCGCGCGCCTCAAGGAGTTGTCAGCAAACTGTAGGGGTCCAGCAGGGCCGAAGCCTACTGGGGCCAAAGGTTATGTGAGACTGTCACCACGGGCCCCAGGATAAAGGCAAGGAACGGAAAGGTAGGTTTTTAGTCAGTAAAAGTCTGACACTATTTCCCGCCCCACCGAAGGGCGGGATTTGTCATTGGATGATTTTACCTACCCAAAAAAATAAATAAAAAGAAAATACTATATGAGGGAGCAGAAATATACAACAAATTGCCTAATGACATAAAAGAGATCCAATCCTACACATTATTAAAAAAAAACCTTGAGACACCACATCTTGAAAGATTTTTCCCGATTTAACTAACATAAATATTTACCGATATTTTATTGTTCGAATTTCGTTTGACCGAAAACTATTGAACGACGTCTTTTTTGCTATAATTAATATGCCATTATTATGCCATATTTAATATATCATGGCATTGTGTCAATAGGTATCATTTTACCGAATTGCTATTGGCCGAACCTTCTCTTGAAGTTTTTTCATTTGCCAAATGATTTATTTGCCATATTTTCATCACACCGAAACAACAGTTTACAAAATTTTGGTCATAAATATATAGACGGTTATAGTAGGCGATAAATTACTTGAACTATTGGCTATGGTTGCGCGCAACCCTCTACTTCGACTGGGACCCGAAAATCGGTTACTGTGTATTCAAGGTCGACCGCCATGATGGTTCAACTTGTTCAATTATAACCGATTTCGAGTCTCAGTCGAGGGGGAAAGCTGGGCGTAGCCGTGGTGGATAGTTCAACTTATTTGCCGCGTACTATAATTGGTAGCATTTTCAATATTAAACTAAAATAGTGTCATAAAATTCAATATTATGTGCTAAAAATTTTAGTGACAGAAACGAATCGCTGCAAATCTGACTTCACAGTCTTGTCTGCCCTACCTCTAGAGTGTAATTTAAACCCGCGTAGGCGCTGAGGGGTAGGGCGGCCCACGTGCTGAGGAGCAGGTGATTAGAAGGCCCGTCGACGCAGCTGAGGCTGGCCGGCTTTTCGACCAAATGAAACATTGGTGTATTGAAAAAATTCGAATTGAGAATAGGTCAATTGATACAATGGCAGACGTGACTTCGATGAAATAAAAAAATCGAAACGATAATAGTTGAAAACTTTTCGGTGAATTGAAATTCGGCCAAACCTTTTATTAAGTTATGATAGGTAACCTTTCATTATAAACGAAATGCTTTTTATTCATCTTTATAATGTGGGCCTTGAAAGGCAATACGGAACATTTGGAACTAAATAGTTCACATTACCAACTCACACGTCACGTACTCAACGTCACAATGGCTTCTGGTATTTACCACTTTACACTGTCGGAATAAACCCCCCCGTCCCTAATATATTGGAGAGTGTGCGCGGGAATTACATGACTTGATTCCGCCATCTCAGTTTTACCATCGGACAACCCGACGTATGGCGAATATCCACCCTTATTTTGTTGAAACTTCTACGGTACGGGCTAAGCGTTTTGCCTCGTCGTTTATACAGCGTACATCCAGGGACTGGCTGTTTGACTGCTGCGGTCTTACCGTCCGATTATAATTTAGGTGTCTTCAAGGCTTGAGTGAATAGGCTCTTTAGGGGATTATATCGCCCAAATCCAAAAAATCACCTAGGTTGATTGAAGTTTATAGATTATTCCTTATGTACGTTTACCATATAAAAAATGAAGGGGATACTTAAGGATATTACTAATAAATTGTATTGATTACGTTTCTCAAAAAAATACCCTAACTCTAGAAAAAAATCCGGTAAATAGGCCTTTTTTGAACATTAATTCCATATTTTCTCGAAAACGGCTCTATATTTATACATTGAATTTATACCAAAATATATGTTGCGATAAATTGAATAACATGTATTGATTTTTTCTAATTTCATTGAATATCGATAAGTAATCAAGAAAAAATCGAATCCTGCAATGCCTGTGTAGAGGTCAATTCTTCTCTACTAGTGTAGAGGTAAATTCTTCAAGGTCAGTAAGCAATGTAATACCCTTAATAAACTAGTGCGCCTCGCCATCAACGATTGCATCACTGCTTAACATCAGGCGGGATTGCAGTCAAGCACTAGTTTATATCAATAAAAAACAAATACGGTTCAAGACATTTATTTCTCAAAAAGAATACAATTACTTAGAATGAGAAATACAAGTTATTCTTAAACACTAAATACACGAGAAATGTAGTTACTCAAATAAACTAGTAAGTAGTAGCTAAACAGAAAAGAATACAATTGGCGGGTAACAGCAAAAAACAGTGCATAATGAATTGTTGTATTAGTGAACTCATTACGTATCATTTCTTAAAGGCAAGTCGATAGCAATTACGTATTTTTATTGTACCTCAGTTTTTTTTTTATCTACATTTTTTATTAATTTGAGTTTGTATACTGAACTAATTGGATTAAATAATTTTACATACTAAACTATTATTTATTTGGTATACACCGTTAAATTTGGGTCGTTTTAATCCCGCGGTAGGTCAACTTTGTACATGAGACACTATCGATTTGTAAAGATAAAAATGAAAAATAAAGTACTTTTTTTTTCAAATTCGAATTTATTCACGTATGTACGAAATTAATTTCTTTATGTAAACGAGTCAATGATCTTGTATACATTTTTGATCGGTTCCCCAGTGAGCGGCAGGTGCCTACAAGCCCAAGGTGGTACAAGGTGGCTATATTAATATTTTCTTTTTCCACGCGGGTGAAGTCGCAGGTAGAAGCTAGTAATTACATAAAGTGCGTGTTGTGTCCTGCAACCTCGCGCCCCACCGCGTCAGTTACGCAAGCTCGCGCCGCGCGGTGCTGGTGCTCGACGTGCGAACACTACGGACACGCCCACCCGCTCGCACGTCACTTTATGGTCAGGTGCGTACTGTGTGCGTGCCTGCTCCTCCTTCTATTTTTATTAACAAAATGTATAGGATTGAGTATTGTGGTTAACGTATGCATACCTACCTGTTGGCTTGGGCCGACGGCGACGGCCAATCTACCGGTATTTTGTTTTTTTTTATTCCAGGAAATCATCAAATGGCTCTTTCCTGTCCCAGAGGAGAGACAGGAAGTGTCAGACTTTTAAAAACTAAAATCTACCACTCCACCAGTGTTCTTAATCCCTCGCGGTCCAGATACCATAGTGTTAGCATGTACACGCTGACATTAGGTATTCAATCCTTCATTTTTTTAACACTACTCAATCCTACATTTTTGTCAGTCAAATTATAAGTAAGTTGACTAAGACTTGGTGTTCCTTCAGTCGTTATTTATTGCGAGGGTTGCGGTGCCTTTACACACCATTAAATTTTAGTCGTTTTAATCCCGCGGAGGGTCGATTCGGTACATGAAACACTATCGATTTGTAAAGAGAACATTAAAAAATAAAGTACTTTTTTTTAAACTCGAATTAATTTACGCATATACGAAATTAATATCTTCAAGTAAACGTCAGCTGAGCGAGGCCAATGAACTGTAGGTAGTTAGTACGCAACGACCGACAACTACCTAGAACGTCATTGACTCGTTTACTTAAAGAAATTATTTTCGTACATGCGTATATTAACTTGAGTTTTAGAAAAAAAGTACTTTATTTTTTAATTTTATCTTTACAAATCGACAGTGTTTCATGTACCGAACCGACCCTCCGCGGGATTAAAACGACCAAAATTTGACGGTGTATGGGGCCAGGGAGCGCGTAGACCCTAACTGGCCCCTGAACTTTACTGACTTCTCTTTGAGGCGCGTGTGGATCTGGGCCCGGGCCCGGTCCTTATGAACGAAGAAATCTAGCAGTATCTATCATGTGTTGAGTTAAACTTTAGATATTATTACTATGTCCGAAAAAAATCTATATTGTATGTCCTTATCCTATCATTTTACTGCCACACATATGGGAGTGGATGCTATCCATTCCGAGTTAACAGTAACAGTCCCTATCCTATAGTATTTATGTAAAATTCCTATAAAGAGACATTGGGGAGTATTTTCGGCTTAATAAATTTCGTGAACTCAGTGGAGGCGTGTTAATAAGGTTAGCGCGTATTATACGATCTGCAGCCCGCGCGGCTCCACGCGGCCCGACCACGCTGCCCGACCTACCATGTAAACACATTAACACACGACTCAATTTACGGTGTTTACAACAGACCTGTTAAGGCAGGCGCTCACCTCCCCTGCACATAACACAACCATTTTTAATTACAATGAAGGGTGTTAATTGTTCCGCGATGCGAAGAGATCCCGGTATATATGCAGGCTTGTGTCTGTACGCTTGGACTGTCAAAGAGTCCGCAGCCATGTGTGGACAGAGCGGTTGATATTTCAGCAAAAGATACGCTGCCACTAGTGGAGTAGCGATGTTTACACCACTCCAGCCTCGCACTGCTACACGCCGCGGAGGTGCTCCACACACCTGACAGAGGGGGCTAATATAACCGAGCTTGTATAGTTTGTACGGTACTTTATGCTGAATTCTAACCTGCTCCTATAAGACTTTAAATGAGAAGTAATACCTGTCTTACTTTTATTCTATTTGTTGTAGAACATGCGGCTGAAGGAGCGCCACTATTAGTTTTGATCACACCAATATTATAAAGCTGAAAGTTTGTGTGGTATGTGTATCTCGAGATAGGATTTAGGACACTTTTTACTCCAGGCGGGAAGACTCCCACCTAGTTTAAAAAGTATAATATAAAGTATACTAAACGCCACAGACGTTCCGATGGAAATAATTTATCATTTTCACGGGCGTATCTATACGTCGCAGCCATATTGTATGACACGCCATATTATAACCAAGTGCGCCAGATTTAAAATCATCACTGCAATGTACCTAATGTACAAAACGGTGTCCAACGTTTAGCTATATTATTAACAAGAACCAATGTAGGATCAAAAAATCTTTGTTTGGGTCGATGGATGCCTCTCCGGATCTCCTATTTCTGCCTAGGGGTTTTAAGTAACCTAACAGAAACGGTTATCGGGGCAGAACTTCGAAGATCGACAATGGAGTTCTTCTTTCTTTCTTTAATTCTTTATTGTACACCATAACAACTAATACAATAAATGGATAACAAAGGTCATGTACAAAGGCTAGTAGGCTAGTAGTACACCGCAGACTACCCCTCTTTTTAAAGTTCTTATAATCCATCCTAAGGTTGTCTGGTAGAAATCGCTGTCAGCGATAAGACCGCCTTTGTACCCATAGATTTAAGTTCCTGTAAATTGTTACTACATATTTTGGTGTACAATAAAGTTTATTGTATTGTATTGTATTGAGTTTTCTTCAAGCAAACCATTGAGTGATAGAGAGAGAGAGAGAGAGAGAGAGAATACAATAGAGGGTAGAATCCAGTGTACAATTTTAAAATTACAAATAATACGAATAAACTAATACACAAATAAACCTACATACACAAGCAATGAATGTAAGCAAATATTCTGGGATTGTTGCAATCAGATGGCTGTTCATTAATTTTTTTATTTGTAGATTGGGGCACTAGGCATTCTTTCATTCCTAGGTACCTTACCGTGGAATTTGACTATATGTTTTTTATTTATTATTTATTTAATTTTACAGAAGGCTTACAGATTAACAGAAATAATGATATAAAGAGTGTTATTGTATCAAATCGCTAATTACAAGCCTCTACACTTGGAAATAAATATATATTTATATATATAATGGAAGTATATACAAGCTAATTAATTACTAACTATCGAAAAGATTCTGTGCCATTTGCCGACGTAATGTCGCCACACTGGTGCAGAACAAGTCAATATCAAGGTCCCTAGAAAGTCTATTAAAGACAAGTGCACTCCTTATTGAAAAAAAAATCATTTTTCACTTATTTTTCTCAAATAGGGCGCTGACATAATTTTTATAAATGGTGGACAATTAGTGGAAGCTACGGTCACATTATTATTCAGTGATACATGACTGCTTTACCCTTCTCCCTTCTTGCACTCCCCCGCCCCTCCCCGCGCCGCGGTCTGCGTACTCGACGTGTATTACATTGTTTAAACTAACTTCATACAACTTCTGGCTCCTCGCGCTCTATCAAATTATTGTACGAGTTATTACGAGTTGCAACATTTCTTTCAAAAAGTGTAGACGACTTATATTAACGAATCGCACTGAACGACTTGCCATTTGCGAATCTATGAGATATCTCTCTTACAAAGCCAACCAATTAGGGCAGCCTCAACTCAACTGACATGCTAGGAAATCAGGAAAACTGCTTAGGCCCTGTGCGTACCAAGTTTTGTAAACGCGCTGTTGACGCGCGTTTGTAGTGAAACAGAAGCGATCCGCACGCGCGTCAGATGCAGCCTGTAAATCTTTGTACACCATAAACTCAAACACGCGTTTCAATCGATATAGATGCGTGTGTGTGTAAATCTTCTGCACCTTCGATATCAGTACCAACAATGTGCCTATACTGAAACCGGTCGAGTACCGAGATAGGCCGCTATTAATCGGTAGTCTTTCGAGATTTAATTATAAATGATATTTATTTTGCAAATAGGTGAGATAGTGGTCAAACGCGAGCCTGTTAATGATAAAAAAAAGGTTTTAAAAACACTTTTACACGTCAATTTTTTTTCCATCACTTTAATTAAGATGAAGCCGGTGTTTCCTAGCTGACTACACTAAGTAGAAATACCGAAACAAACTCAGGGGTCAAAGTCTCTTTTAAAATCCATACAGTAAGTATGTAATGGTCAAATCACATGAGGACCATGCAGAATATTCTGAAATAGCCTTTTAAGAAAAAAATTAATAGAATAGAACAGAAAAGAAACGAAAAGAAAAGAAAAGAAAAGTATAGAACAGAATAGAATCGAATTTTTATTTTTATATATACAACAGTATATTGCAAAATATACCCATTTTGGTTGTTCTTCTCATACAATTAAAGCTCAGCAACATTTTACCATTCGGCATGCAAATATTTACATTAATTTCCATCATTGTTATTACAAAAAAAAAAATACCAGATCGGTTTATAAATTATCGTTAAAAATAATATTCAAAATATCTATTCACAAATTTTATTGAATATAATTTGCATGTCATTACATTTTAAAATACAGATCAATTCATAAATTAATTATCATAGTAAAATTTAAAAAAAAAGTTCCAACACACTGTCATACAGCATGCAAAAGTAAACAAAAAGAAACTGGCAAAGGAAACAAAATAAGAATAAGATGTCATTAAACAAAAAAAAAAAAAAAATATCACTATAAACTCTTATCATTCAATAAATCTTGTACAGAATAATAACATTTCTCTATTAGTAGAGAAGTTAGTCTTTTCTTTTAAATATATTTTGGTCGATTCTTCTTTAAAAATATGAGGTATTTTATAGACCAAGATATTTGAGATTCACAAAGCTCAACGACTTTACGAAAAATACCAAGGAAAAAACATTTGGGTGGGCTGCAGAAAGTAGTCAAATTGCCAGTAATACGCTAAAATACAACAATACATTAAAACTAATCCATATAGTCATCATATTCACAAGGAAACATAAATAGTTTACAAAATGTAATACAAATAAATATTTATGTCACTCATTAATTATGAGAAGAAATAATGTCAAATTGTAAAATAATAATAATCTATAAAGTCAAATTGTAAAATAAAAATAGTCTACAATATCAAATTGTAAAATAAAAATAATCTACGAGTACAATGGCAAATTGTAAAAAAAAGCACAATGGAAAATAAAAACAAAAGGAAAAAAAATGACAAGAGTCAATCCCAAGCCTTTTTATCCTCAACGTAGTCCTTTACAGTGTAAAAAGCCTTCTGGAAAAGTTTTCGCTTTACAAATGATTTGAATTCTAAGAAGTTTATTATAGAAGTGTATGCATTGGCATCTAGTAGCCTCCTAATTTTTTGAGCCTGGTAGCAGGAACTACAAATTTATGTTTTTTAACATTCTTCTTGCTTGGTTACACACTTGCTATTTTTTCATTTCAATTGTAATTAAACATTAAATAATATTATAGTCCTAGTTGGAACAGAAAATTGGACATGTTGGTCAAAAACATTGGCAGAACCTTACCAATATCTGAATGTAAATAGCGACCCAAAGATAAATGAGAATAGTACAAAATGCAAATAGTTACCGAACTGCAATCCTCAACTAGAAATCGGCGACTTTAAGTGGCGACCGGCTCTCAGTGGCAACTTTAATTAAACCTAACTTCTGAGATGACGTCCCACTCAAGATAATCCTTACAAACTATTTGTGCCATTCACACAGACAACTTTAGACTCTATTCACAAGTACTAAGATTGGGTTCGATTGCCGAGTTAGTTTGGTAAGCTATTAAGCTGTTGCGTCCTGTGGCTAGAGGAGACTAATTCAGAAACAAGATCGTGGAAGTGTTGTAGTTCGTTTAATGTGGCGGAGTTGGCCGCACCTGCCGGACAACCGGTGAACCCGGTGAAGGCGCACCGTCCGGCCGCACGCGATACGCACATCGAGCTTAACTTCATTTGAAGCTAATTGTTTATGAAGAATTCAGGACGAATGAATAAGTCACCAAAATAGTTGTAACGTGATGGTTCCAGAGGCGCGTGTGTTGTATAGTATGCACCAAATAAGTTGAACCAAAATAGCGGCCGTTGCTATGGTTACGCGTAATGTCTATAATAAGTTCACAAGCGTAAAAGCGCAGTGCAGGTGGCGCAGGTACGTTGCTAAGGAAATAGTTTACCTATAGGCATCCGAGAGCACATCGGTACTCGCGCGGTTGCGCAAAGTTAAGACTTTGCGATCTTACGTTAGAACTATCAAGACTCCCTCCCACCCCCTTGTAAGAAAAATATAACTTGGTCGAACCCTCCCTCCTAAACTGTTTTACGTAATAAATGTATGGCCCCTTAGTGTATTGGAGTCAGCTTCCAGTGTAACTGCATACAGCTGAATACCAGTAGGCTAACCAGTCACCCATGTACTTAAGTACATGGAGCGACTGCCTCGCTAAACGCCACAATCCATTCAGTGGGTAACGCTATAGTCCTTGGTTAGACTGCTGTCAGATTTTCTGGCAACTGGCTATGATGTAACCACTATCAAAGATGTTCAAATGACAGACGGAACTTACGGCTCAGTGTGATTCTTGAGGTACGGAGGAAACTCGGCTTGTAAAGGATGGTCGCCCATCTACAGGCATGGGCAAGCGCAGCTAAACTTTGAATTTCGACTCATGCGGCTGATGTAATACTTTAGAACTTAGTGTACAGCGGTACGAATATAATGCAGTTTTTGACAGACTTTTATTAAATAAATCAGTGCACATCTTAAACATCTACTTTATACATAAGAAACACGGAATCTCTTCTATTAAGGATTCCACCGGCGGCGACAGAAAACATAGATACATATCTAATAAGACGAAGTGACTCTGAACAGTTCTTGGTCCTCATAATTATCACTTGAGTAAAAAGATAAGAGATAAATAGATTCGATACTTTCATTCATTAGCTGATCTCCATGCAAACAATCTCCCAATGGTAAATTATGATAATAAATACGTGAACCTCACAGCAGGAATAGAAGGCGCCACACGGAGCGGAATCAACAGATGAAAGGATCGCACGTGTCCGCACGAATCAAGTGACGATACGATTCATCTGCATAATGGCGCCCCCGGCCGCCTTCTCCTGCAATTACATTAATTGCCTTTTTCTACCTCCCGGCCAGCGACCCAATAACCCCTCTTTTTTAAACGGCTTCATTAAAAATAGCAATAAAAGTTCGGTTCGAAGTGACCGGCCCGCGCCGCCGCCGCGCCCCGCGCTCTCCAGCAGACTCACTGAGTTACCAGCCGGAAATGTTCGCTCCCACAGGTTTTATTGAAATTATTCTACAGTTTAACCTTGAATTGTACAATTCTTTTGATGTACCGCTTAGATAGATACAGATACTTAACCTTGCGAATGAACTAAAAAATTTGAGAGAAGAAACAGACATATCTAATGAATCATTTAACACATTTTTGTATTTATATAATTTACGACATATAAGTGAAAACGTAATGAGTTAACGAACGATTCGTACCCACGGCGACTTGTTAATTAGGTAAATGAAATCTGTCACGTGATACATTCAATTAACTCACATTCACCACCACCAATTAAACGACAGTATCAATATGTTCATTTAACAGAGAGGCTCCTCCCCGGGCGGCCCGGGATCCCGGGCTCATATCCCGGGATTAAGCGCTGACCCGCGGCCGGCCGCCTCTTATTAGTTTGTCCACTTAAACCTTTGCCGATATTCATTGGATATCATTCTTTAAATCCCTCTTTGAAAAGTGTCACGGCTCACAGTGCCTGCGGCCTACCCACTACTGATGGCTGTCCCAGAACTAGGTACGTATTTTACATATTAAGCTTAATGTTTCGTTACATTAATAATTATTAACAGTTTATTAGACAAACTAGTTTCTATCCGCAGTTTCGCCTGGGTAAAAGTAGGTTTCTTCATATAAAAGTTGGCCCCCCCTTCATCCCCTTAAGAGGATTTTTTTGTAAAATCTTTCGAAGTGCTCGCTTTCTTCTTAAAAGGAAATCATGAGCAAAATTTCTCGCTTCTAGTGCCAGTAGTACCGGCTGTGCGTTGATATGTTACTTAGTTAGTTTCTTCTTTCATATAGGTATAGATAAAAAGCGATTGTCTCGTCTGGTAGAGCCAGTATTGTGATGTTCACACAGAACACACACATCAGCACAGCGACAGAAATTTTAACTCCGTTTGTTTAATCAAAAGCTACATCATCACACCTGCGAAGAATACCTACACACTTCTTTAATCTATTCAATTTTCAATTCAACAACATTTTAGATACATGTCAATGGAAAATATCAGACATTATGAACGTGTCGTGATCAAGTTACTCACATCTGTCTTGTTCTCACGATTACCTTCAAGTTGCATTAAATAAAAGCTGCTTAGACGCTTAGTAATTTAGATTTCTTTGAAATATTAAATTTATTCGTTAGTAAATTTAATAATATTTACCCTTTGAAAGTGATAGACAACAAGCAAAAATTTGTTGATTTTTGTCTGAAATCTTGTAAATTAGGCATCAGGTGAAAGCCTGAAAATAAGATTTAAGACAGGCTTTGAACATGCATCCTGTTTCATTCGCACAAGTCTCCAAGCACCCCACAGTCCCAACACTACACACTAGACAGTAGTAAAGCGCGACGATGATACATTTTCTTTGTACAAAATCTTATTTAGTCGGAGCTCGGTGACATTAGCGAGTTTCCTCTCCATCCGGCGCAGGCCCGGGCGCGCGGCGCCGGCGCGAGCATTACCGTGTGCGAGTGATTCATCACCGGACGGGAACCTGTGCGGTTTACATTATGCAGCGCTTTCAGCGCGCTACAGCGCTGCAGCGCGGCAGCGGTGCCAAACACGTGCGCCACACATGTGCCTCCATTTTAAAGTCAGCTAAATTAAAATGCTAGCTAATACTTAGAATTAATAATAAGTCATCATTACGAATATAAACTACCGATGACGGAATACTAATTTGTATGATGAACTACTCGTCAATACTGAATAAGGATTATTTAATACTACTTTCTTTAACCTTTCTACTTTCTTTAAGTTAAAATATTTTATATCAGGGTAACTATTTTTACTTCATTCACTAGAATCACTATTTTGACTTCATTACCAGAATCATTATTTTATTGTATTGTTCGACTAACAAATATTTGTATACCTAAGTACCATCATTTTCAGTTTTTCCATTTGCGTTCTGCAATTGATACACTTTATAAACCAATGATACATGCTATTGTAGAACCCAAGTCTACCTGCAACATTCTGCGATAGATAAAGCAATGCATTTAAATGAACTAAAGTGATTAAAAATGAATTTTCAATTTTAACCCCTATTAACTCGCACTAAGAACATTACATAACTACTTGCAATAGGAATTATTTTTATTAATATAATAAAAGTGAATTTAGAAAAAAATATCTATTATTGAAGTACTCCCTTACTTTAATGTTAATAATACCTAAATTAATAACATGAATTGATATCTTATTGAACGAAAACCTAAAAACTGTTGGCAGTAGGTAGTCGGAGTGATAACTACGAAATCACACAGGTAAAATGCACTGTGTTAGTTAATAATTTTCTTTCACTTTTCTGCGGGCGGTTGTTGTAACGCCCGCACGCTTAGCAGTGGTTAGTGGGACGCGGTTCCATTCCTGAGACTTGATCGCTACTAAAATGCAATTTAAAATCTTTGTCTCGAGTAAAATAATGGTAATAAACAGTCAAAAGGGCAGTTAGTAACGTCATTGTTAGCAAGTATGCCAGATGGACCGATGCCCTCGTTGTTTATTTATACCTGCAGGTTTACATTTTTCAGCCTTAAAGTACCGCACGCGGTATATAAGTTGAACTAAAATGGGGTCTCAATCGAAGTGCGGTACAGCGAGGGTTGCGCGTAACCATAGCAATGACGACCATTTCAGTTCAGTTTATTTGCCGCGTACAATACCTATTTCGTTTTTCTAAGAGATGTATTTATCAACACATTAACTTAATAAATAAAGATAGTACAGAAAATGAAAACGTGTCGAACAGTTCCATTTGTAAGTGTGTAAACATGTAGACGGAGAGTTTGTTGAGTAAAAACCACAGAACAGATACAATCTACTTATTATTGAATCTCACTGTAAGTGGCCAGTCGGTACCTACTAGGTACTCATAGTACCTACCTACTGGATACCGGTAGACATTTCGAGAAAAAGATAAATAAAAAAATATCAAAAGTTATCGCTAGTGAAATCTTTTTAGATATTCGCAGTTCTAACAAATTAGTGTTGCTCGCGATATCCATAGTGATAAGATCATCGATAGCGATGTAAATATTTATGAGCGATCCATCAGGACGGCGGAACAGACGGACAAGTGGAATGCTTACAGTCAAGATAACAGGTCATTCGCTTAGGAAACGGTATTGTCTGCTATTTCTGTGTCAGTTTTATCGTATAAAATTAATTGAGGACACCTCAGAATCAGCTGCGAGTGTCGTTGTTAGACAACCGGGCTGTCCGTGTCCACGTACTCGGGCAAAACATCGGTTTGGCACCGAGCGATGTGGAAAGTTCGTTTTTTTACAACAAAAGCTCAAGAAACGTCCTGAAACTGAAAATTGAAAACACTCATCTGCTGCACATCACATTATACACCGTTCAATTTTGGTCGTTTTAATCCCGCGGAGGGTCGATTCGGTATATGAAACACCATCGATTTGTAAAGATAAAAATGAAATATAAAGTTTTTTTCTCTCGAATTGATTTCTTTAAGTAAACGTCAGCTGATCGAGGCCAATGAACAGTAGGTAGTTAGTACGCAACGACCGACAACTTCCTACAAGGTCATTGACTCGTTTACTTAAAAGAAATTAAATTCGTATATGCGTATATTAATTCGAGTTTTAGAAAAATAGTACTTTATTTTTTAATTTTATCTTTATAAATCGATAGTGTTTCATGTACCGAATCGATCCTCCACGGGATTAAAACGACCAATTTAACAGTGACATTTTCTATTTAAACCACATTCCCACAAGTAGTCATTGACCTCTGAAATCTTACTCTGTTCGCAACCACCGTTAATATTATTTATTTATATCTACGGAGACCTACGCAAACAAATAATTTCAGATACCTATAATAATTTGAGAGAGGTCAATGAACTCGGGATCTTAAGCACTTGATGAGTTTTCTAAGAAAGGCCTTCCGAGTTCCAAGTAGTTGGAGCTTTACCATCAGTGAGCCAGGAGCAGACAGAAGCAATATAATTTAGAAATTTAACTTAGTAGTTTTTTATTATTACTACTAATTAAACTTAAATATCATCACATCATATTCAGTAGATCACGTAGGCAGAAGGGTCGGGTTGCTCGTCAGTATATAGACTGAGATCGTGAGTCAAGCGTTTAGGTTTCACTTGCGGGCATAAATTACCTTCGATTGAGATTAGGAATTTCGCAGAATCATTCCAGTGTAACATAATATTCGTGTAATAAAATACGTCGTCATTAATCAAACGGGTTCATGAACCAACTTATATCTCATGTTCACGTTCAGAGCGGCGCGGTAAGCTAATTTAATTGTTTGCGTCTCTTGTCGGCGGCACCGCGCGCGCCGGCCGGCGGCGGCGGAGCTCTGAGTAATCGCTGGCTCACAATAAATCCATACTGAACTACACAATTGTTTACCAATTAACCCTCTAATGACTAAAACTGTGAATAATTTGTAGCAAATCTGGCTTAGCATGATGCATGGCGAGCGCGGGGGAGTGTCGTGGTGGGGGTGGCGCGAGGGGCGAGTATGTAGGATAGTTGTACGTACACGTGCTAATTGCCTTGTGATTGTTTCAGGACGACACGCGCGACCACCACGCGGGCGCGGGCAGAACATCCACGTGGCGGGCTGTCCTGCGAGTGACGTCACTCAGCTGGCTGTGGCGGACTGCCGACGCGCCCGGTATCGGCACGGGGTGAAGAAGGGCAACCTGTGCGATTCATTTTTCTGTGATAAGCATATAATGCGATCGTGCTGTAGCCGTATGGGAACGCTTTTAGGTTATCTCTCTCTATTCGCTTGTTCGAACAAAGGAGTTCGGGGCGTGGCTAACTACAAGCGTGCACGCAAAAGAAACGATTGTAACTTGGCTAGGGGGGCAGGATATTCATATAATTTTTCCATACGTAGTTAGGTTTAGTATTAAATTATTTATCGTCATCGTCATCAGCCTTTTAATATTCCCACTGCTGGGACACAGGCCTCCTCTCTAAGAGAGGGAATGGGCCGTAATTCACCACGCGGGCCCAGTGCGGCTTGGTGAATGTCACATGTCTTCGAATTTTTGGTTCTAGGACATGCCGGTTTCCTCACGATGTTTTCCTTCACCGTTTTGAGAGCAGTGGTGATGAAATAAATTACACAAAGTAATGTGCCTGGCTGGGTTTGAACCTGCGACCTACAACTCGTAAGTCGTGGCCGTTACCACTCGGCCACCACTGCTACAGTATTTATAGTTTAGTTAATATTTAAGGTTTCTACGTATTTTTACTTGTATTGTTGCATTACTAAAAAGTTCAAATTTTAAAATATCTATGCTCTTTTGACAATTTCCACACAGAGTGCACGCTTTTTTTTTAATTTATTTAAACTATTGCTTGACTGCGATCCCACCCGGATGGTTTCCAGTGTATCTTCGTCTTCTGAAGAGCAAAACTTGCGATCACAATAAAATCAGCCTGTATAATGACGCATCGTAACGTCGCTTCCACTCTTCTATATAATTTAAATCGCATCCGCGCCTTATCTGTCCCATGCCTGCGCTGCGCCTTCGCCTCACGTCGCTTCTTTATAGTTTAGGCCTAACTTATGGAGAGATATACAATTTGTGAACTAGGCGGCAAATTAAATATCTAATTTCTAAAATAGTTCTTCTGTCCGTGCCTGCAGCATGCTCCATCTGACCCCCCAGCCTGGCCGCGCGGTTTCGCGCTGAAATTGCACTCATTATTAAATTAGTGCGACCTTCCATTTGTCTGCCTTTCATGTATTATGCTCATTTGGCCGCAGATAATTGTCCTAATTATGTGACGCGGAGGACGCGGTCATTACGTCACAGGGTCGCTCGACATGCTTCTGTGAATATTATAGTAGGCTTTTTTTTGGAATATTTGTAACAGGAGATGGAGATAATTTTATAAAAATTTTTGACTTTGCAAAAAATTTAGAATTTTTGTGGTTTTCATAGACCTGATGCCCTCTCAAGATCACGTCTAATTATGTGTAAGTATGTACATTATAATATCTGTACAATGAACAAAAGATGACACAAATACTCAATAACTCGTACGTAAGAGAGTAAGTTCACAAAGGATATTGATAGGCTGCCACGAGTGCGGCATGTGACGGCGCCAGTGGTTAGACGAGCGATAATGACGCGACTGGTCGCTATAACTCGCGAGTCGCCGCGACCGCCGCCTTGTTGCCGCTTTTACTGTATCACAGACCAACGCTGAAGTTGTAGCCCAACGAGTTGTCGTGGGCCTGCTGCCGATCGTGTTGCTGATTTAAGGACGATCGAGGAAGATGATAAATATTATTGTTTTGTAGCTTTTAGAGAGCTTTTACCTTTAAGAGACTCATTTTCTCTCACTGAATTATTTCCAACATACCACAGTGTCTCAAGACGAAAGTCTTTGACCAGTGCGTGTTGCCAGTGATGACATATGGCTCTGAAACGCGGTCGCTTACCATTGGCCTCATCAGGCCAAGGCTTAAGCCTTCTGATGAGCCCAATGTTTGAATGTGTATGAATGAATGAGTTACTCAAAGGGCAATGGAAAGGGCTATGCTAGGAGTTTCCTTGCGTGATCGAATCAGGAATGAAGATATCCGTAGAAGAACCAAGGTTGCCGACATAGCACGAAGAATCGCCAAACTAAAGTGGCAATGGGCAGGGCACATTGCTCGTAGAACAGATGGCCGTTGGGGCGGAAAGGTTTTGGAGTGGCGACCGCGTATCGGTAGACACAGCGTTGGAAGGCCTCCTACAAGGTGGACCGATGACCTCGTAAAAGCTGCAGGAATCCGAGGGATGCGAGACACACAGGAACGTTCATTGTGGCGACATTCGGGGGAGGCCTATGTCCAACAGTGGACGTCTTTGGGCTGAAATGATGATGATGATGAATAATTTGGACATAAAATTTAAAAAAATCATTTACCTGCTAACTACTAACTTAGTCTTCACTTTAAATCTTAGGAAGTACCAAAATTAGAAGTGATAGAAACGATATAACGCTATTATAAGCATGTGTTATATGTCGCCAAAACTTGCATAGTTCACAAACGGTACACTGAATACATTTTTTTAAAAGTGTCGTGAAGCATCTTGCCGTTTCTTGTCCAATTGAAGGGTGCAAATATTCTGTTGGAGTGTTTGGCAAGCAGTCGTCATTCTCTGTGTCAATTGATTAGAGGTCGACGCAACGTATCTGCTCCCATGCTTCTCTATTAGTCATCAGTCAACTTTCTAAATATTCACAACTACCATCTATTATTTATTTATCAACGAAACTCAACTCAAAATTATTTCACATATGCCTACATAGGTACTTATAAAACGTCAGAAGCAAGCGCACGGTCAAAATTGGAATGGAAAAAACCGACAAGAAACTCCATGGTTACTCTTTAAATATGAGATGAGCGAATAAGCTTTGTACCCAAAAGCACAATAAAAATAGTAATCGTTCAGATAGATCGTAAAAAGAGGCTATAGAAAAATAAAAAAAATAAACCTATCAAAAAATGATAGATATATACACGAATAAATTACTAGTGAAATTAAAGTGGCTGTGGTTTAAATAAATAAAAAAAAACACAAGAGAAGAAAAGAATATGAATATTGATGATGAAGTTAGAACAATGATTGAGCATATGACCATAAGACAAAGCAGTTAATGAACCACCAGGCAGGCTGTAGTCGTTGCCAAACAAGTGTGTCTTCAACGTAGTCTTTAAACTAGTAATACTCCTTCTGGGCAAGGACACGCTTAATATGGATTTTGAACGTTCCCTCGCTAAATTCTGTAACGGACTTTGGCAACTTTTTATATAGCTTTAAATGTAGGCTTCCACTACTCCTACTGCTATCCAAGCTCATACTCAAAACTTTCCTAATGTATCACAAGCAGAATCGATGTAATTTCGCGGGATACTTTATTCTTCTATGTGCGTCAGTTTTGATACTTTTTTACACTTACAGTAACATTGTGGAATTATTGTATTTCACAACGTAACTATGTATTTATTAAAATAAATTGAGCATTAGAAATACCGAAATTCCATCAATTTGAACGTCAATTAAACTTGTACAGCACAATGTAAAGAGAATTAATTGAAACTATGGGTACGTGACGACTCCACACAGACACAGAACAGTCTTACTGCTCAATAGTGCGCAGGACGGCTGTGGCGGTGTCAAGCGACGCATTCACTACGCCTCCTTTACCTTACGCTAATTAAAGTGAAACCGTGTGTGACGCACCAGCTCACTGCGGCAAGCCGGCGGCGGCGGCTGACGGTACAATGGCAATTAATTGATTGGAGCGCTGGCAGTTGTTTGTCCGAGCTTCGTTCCGCTACACTTCGTAATTGCCATCATAGGGAGTAGCATGGTAATGTTGCGCAGCGCGCGCTGTGAGCCTGGATAGACGAGCGAAGAGCGTCCAGTCGTACGTCGTGGTATGTTGTGTGCCAACACCGAAACCAAGTAAATACTACAGTGAAATTTCATCGCGCCACTGACCTTGACAGGTCCTGGACAGACTGTTCGGGCAGCTTACTGCTTTAGCAGCTATTGACTCAATTTCTGAATTTAGACAAAAGCTAATATAATCGCAAATCCATTGTTTTTGTTCTAGTACCTACCCTTGAGGTTCGCTGTCTGCTTGTCTGTGTCTTCGCTTACTTCCTCTAGACATGCGAAGATTTTGATTGGAGAGATTTTGACTACACTGATTGGAAGAGCGGTAGATGAGGAAGGTTTATATATCATCATTTAAGGGCGCATTCAATTTATGCCTTTTTTGACGCTTGACTCCTGGGCAGTTGGCCGTCGGGCCGGGTGTTGCATGTGAATTGTGATCTGAATGACAGGAATCAATCTGAGGAATTCCTCACTGGAATTTCTTCAATTCGTACGTCTGTCATAAGTACCGAATAATACTGAAATAGATTTTGTTCAGTACTTTGAAAACATAACTAAACACTAGCACAAGAACTAGATGTGATATGAAAATTCTAAAAATTGCCGCTGCAGCCGCGCCGCCGAAGCGCTGCGCCATTGCGCGGCACTTTGGGACTAATTTGAAGACCCTAAGTGTCTAGGTACACTATAAAAAAACATTAGTTTATTTGTGTAATAAGTATGTTTGTTTAGGCGTACTATGTTTGCAGACCGCCTCGTCGTGCATCTGGCACGGAAGGGGCCGGATCTTGCGGACGGCCAGTTCGGATTTCGCAGGAGGCGCTCCACTGTGGACGCCATCATGCGCGTGCGAGCCCTCACGACGGGGGATGCAGTGTCCCGGGGCAGGTGTGTCTTGGCGGTGTCTCTGGACATCGCCAACGCCTTCAACTCCCTGCCCTGGAGTTGCATTGGTAGGGCACTCCGGTACCACCGGGTGCCCGACTACCTCTGTCGGGTGATCGAGGCCTACCTGTCGGACAGGTTCATCATCTACCCCGGTCATCAGGGGGAGTTGAAACGGCGAGAGATGTCGTGCGGTGTTCCGCAGGGATCGGTACTAGGGCCGCCCTTGTGGAACATCGGGTACGACTACGTGCTGCGCACCGACCTCCCCGACGGGGTCAGCGTGGTCTGTTACGCAGACGACACGCTGGTCCTGGCGCGGGGACGGTCGTACCAGGCGGCGGTCGAACTAGCGACGCGCGGGGTTGCGACAGTCGTGGAGAGGATACAGCAGTTGGGACTCGAGGTGGCATTGCACAAGTCCGAGGCCATGTGTTTTCACGGCCCTCGGAGCGCGCCACCTCCGGGCTCCCAATTAACGGTAGGAGGAGTTCACATCGGCGTCGGGTCGACGATGAAGTACCTGGGACTCGTCCTCGACAGCCGGTGGAACTTCAAGGAGCACTTCCGACGTCTGGCTCCCAGGTTGAATGCGACTGGGGCTGCGCTCAAGCGGCTCCTGCCGAACCTAGGGGGTCCAGACGCCTCCTGCCAGAGGCTCTACGCAGGCATCGTTCGGTCCATGGCCCTTTACGGTGCGCCGGTGTGGGCGCCATCGCTACGGAAGCGAGTGGCGGCCCGGCTAACCGCCTGCCAGAGGGTCATGGCCATCCGGATGATCCGCGGATACCGTACGGTGTCCTGCGAAGCGGCGAGCCTCCTTGCTGGCCTACCACCGTGGGATTTGGAGGCAACAGTCCTTGCACACATGCATGACTTACGCGTGGAGATGCAACGTCGGGGCGAAACTCCGCTGCCGCGACAAGTCGCGGCATGGCGGACAGAGCTCCGGCGGGATCTCATGGTGAAATGGCGAGAGCGATTGTCGCAACCTCGTGCTGGGCACGCCACGATCGAGGCGGTAAGGCCCCTCTTTGAGGCGTGGCTGGAAAGGCCCCACGGCGTCGTCACCTTCCGTTTGGCGCAGGTGCTGACCGAACACGGCAAGTTCGGTCCGTACCTGTACAAGATTCGTGCGGAGACGACGCCCGGGTGTCGCCACTGTGCGGACCGCCCGGTGGACACAGTGGAGCACACAGTCGAGGTGTGCCCTGCTTGGGAAGAGCAGCGCCGTGTCCTCGTGGGGGCGATCGGCGGCGATCTCTCGCGCCGGGGCTTGGTTCAAGCCATGCTCCGGAGCGAGGAGGAGTGGCAGGCGGTCGCCTCCTTCTGCGAAGCAGTAATGCTAGTAAAGGAGGAGGCCGACCGCCTTAGGCAAAGGCGGACACGCCGCCGCCGCCGCCGGGTTTCCGATCCCAATTTCCGGCCACCGTAGGCGCGGGCTCGCGGACGGTGGGCAATGGGTAGCTCGCTGTCCGTCCGTCCGGTAACAGACCGGTCCGAGCTCAGGTCGTCTACGGCGCGCACCGTTCCCGCGCGCCTCAAGGAGTTGTCAGCAAACTGTAGGGGTCCAGCAGGGCCGAAGCCTACTGGGGCCAAAGGTTATGTGAGACTGTCACCAAAGGCCCCAGGATAAAGGCAAGGAATGGAAAGGTAGGTTTTTAGTCAGTAAAAGTCTGACACTGTTTCCCGCCCCACCCAAGGGCGGGATTCGTCATTGGATGATTTTACCTACGTTAAAAAAAAAAAAAAGTATAGTCTTATAAATAACTCGTAACTCAGTATAACCTGATATTGGCGACTTTGACCACTTTGACTTTGACTCAGTAGAACCTGATTTGGCCTTGAATATTTGGCGTTTATAAAGAAATTATTTCAAGACGTGTAAAATATCGAAAACTAACAGTTGACTGACGTCCGTGGTGACGTATTCCCGTGACGGTACTCATTTTATACTTGAGTTAATTTTGTTCAGACTTGACCCTTGAAGTCTCAAGCAAAGTACGTCGGATCCAATCTGTGGCGGCGGTGGATAGGTCATAAAAACAATTTGTGTATATTAGCTGTGCATTAGCCCGCCCGGGCCAGCGGAGCGAGCACTCGCCCGGGACCGTGCGAGACTCCAGTAACGAGACAGCGAATCTTTACCAAGCTCGTATTAGTTTTAGAGGGGATGAATTACCTCGTGTGAACTCATTAACTGCTTCAGTTTGGTTAAAATTAGCTTTTGTAAGTTACATCAAAATTATTATTTCAGCTACAAAATTAGAATCTAAGTACCTACCAACAGAATTATAGTTCACGGGGATTTTCTACAAAGAAAACTAGAGAAACGGCAACTGAAGGACACAAGTGTGGATTTAGTACGTAAAATTCTGTCAGGGAGCGGTAAGGCACCTAGCCCTAGAGCGGCAGAATTCAGGATGATTTCACAACTTTAAAAAAAAGTGCATAAATAAGGTATCAGCCAGGGTTGCGGCATTGTTCGAAAGATAAATTGCGGCCCTGGAACACAAAGGGTAACTAAAGAAAAGCAGGTGGGTTTTAGGCAGTAAGAGTCTGATACTCCCTCTCGCTCCACTCAGAATGGGAAAAGTTATTTGATCATTTCCTACGCCAAAGAAGAGCACACTGGGTAGAAGACCACCATGATGTTCCTATAGAACACCATGTGATATAGCAATAAATTGAATTGAATTGAATTGAAGAATAGAATAGAATAGAAATACTTTTATTCGGGACAGACACAACACAATGGTTACTAACAAAAAGTAAAAAAAATATCCATTTCATAAGTAGCTTAAAACAGTACGTAAACTCAGTTGTTATTTCTTTTAAAGCCTTCGTTTCGCATCGTAAACATTAACAATGTCGCGTCCATTACCTGGCACATTGAGAGTCGCTAGTGACACACAGACGGCACACCAACACATCCTGCATGTGTCGACCTGTGGCCGCCGAACCTTCTGAACATGGTTGTCCATTAACAATGGACGTCTACACGCCTACAGCGCGCACTGTGGCGTAGCGCGTAGCACCGAGCCGCTACGAAGCCGCGGAGTGTACTTGTGTCAGTTACACAAATAAACAGCCTTGCTATGGAGTTACTGCTAGACAAAGTGCGAAACGAATACGTCAGAGGATCATTTAAGGTGGCACCGATTGAAGAAAAGTTGAAGGAGTATATCCACTGACACCAAGCAGAGTACGTTATCTGCAGATGCATTGTGTTGCGAGTTAATTATGTTATTCATTATACACCGTTAAATTTTAGACGTTTTCATCCCGTGGAGGTTCGATTCGGTATATGAAACACTATCGATTTGAGAAGAGAAAATAAAAAAATAAAGTACTTTTTTAAAAACTCGAATTAATTTACGTATGTACGAAATTAATTTCTTTAAGTAAACGTCAGCTGAGCGAGGCCAATGAACTGTAGGAAGTTAGTACGCAACGACTGACAACTACCTACAAGGTCATTGACTTATTTACTTAAATAAATTAATTTCGTTTATGCGTATAATAACTCGAGTTTTCGAAAAAAAGTACTTAATTTTTTAATTTACAAATCGATAGTGTTTCATGTACCGAATCGACCCTCCACGGGATTAAAACGACCAAAATTTAACGGTGTAGATATACACCTCTCTCTAGCTTTTCACCATTCGTCCGCACAGCCATGGGTATTACTAAATACCCATGGTTGTGCGGACAAATGGTTAACATACGTTGACAGCGAACTAGCTCCTGCCAGGCTTTGCTCGCGTGAATTTAGCAAATTTTATGGCTTTGATAAACTAGAACAATACTGGTAAAAGCACTTTAAAAATACAAATCCTTCCTCTTTGTAGTATTAGTAAAGATTACACTAACAACATACTAACTTCTGCCAGCGGCTCTGTTCGCGGACTCGGTACTCCTGGAATAAAAAGTATCCTATACGCTTTTGCTACCCGTGGGAAATCTGCGTGTTCCATTGCTAGCAGCAGTTTTACTAACAATGTAATTAAATATTTAACTAACAAAAAATGAAATTAAAACTTAACATAGCATAAAACCTACGTTTTGCCAGTCTTGTATCCTCGTTGTGTGACCTCTTCACTCTATACACCAGTCTTCTAACAGATCAGTCCTCCGGAAATAGAGCTGTCAATGTTGATGACGATCCTCCTCCCTCCCTCCCCCCGGTGTGATGGCACGGGACCGACTCATCCCAGTGCCGGCGGTACATTAAGCCGTCAGTAACGCTTGCCCACTTCATATTATGTAAATCGTTGCCGTAGTAATACGACGAATAGTTGGCGATTCTGAAATAGAAAGTGGAGTGTTTAGAAACGTGTTGTGGGCATTACCTGACGGCTAGAGGTGTTAAGCCCCCTCACATTTTACCAGTTATACTTTAGTCAGAATTAAGGAACTGAATTCACATTGAGATGTGATGCAACGTTACGAATCGCGCATTTTTAAGATAACAATACAAAAGTTTATTCGCGTCGTCGTCTGTGTGCGCTGACCCTTCATCGAAATATCCAAAACGACTACCTAATTTGTACATCAATTCCAAGATCCATGCTCAGTAGCGTTTGCGTTCTGCGTGTGTTGCTCTGGATCAACCAGGCAGAGCCTTCCTTTTTATTATTTGTAATTGATAGGCTCACTGGAGATCTGGTCAGAAGTCGTCAAGTTCGGTAAGATATCTTCATTTGTGTAGTGTTGGTTTTAAGTGAATGTAACTTAATAATTATATCAGTAATTTTGATATTAAAGGACATGCATCACCCAACAGATTTTGCGTAGCTAGAGAGCCAAGTCGTGACGGTTAGGTGATCTTCACTGCATCACTAATGCAATACCCCTATTTACTAATAACTCTTTAGATTTATAAACTGATGCCATTCATTTCCACCTGTACTATCTAAAGACCACATATTCCATACCTCGTCTCAATTCTCAGGTAGACACACAACTTAAGCCGCAGGGTCTTAAAAATTACCTCTTAAGAAATATATTTATTTAAATTAGATACCTCAGTAGTCCATTAATTATAAGAAGGGTAGTGGACTAATTTTTTTTTACATCATATTTTAATAAAGGAGATAAAAACAAACAACTTTTCCAAAGTAAAGGTATTCCTACGATAATTATCTCCAGAGATAATACGGTCCGAAAGTAGCATTTGATCACGTGACCCAAAATCGCTCCATATAAAAGTACACCACGGCGTGACGTCACAGCGTGGAATCGACGCGTAAATGTATGGGATTTAATTTTAATATTAGCTTTATCTCCGTGAATTTAGCGTTTACATTGATACTTTCATAATGAAATATGTTTGTAAAGTGCTATAGATTCTAACATAATAGTTTTTTTCGTTATTGGAACATTTTGATTTTTTGAATTTTTTACGATTTTTAAAACCTCAAAAAACACATAAAACATGAATTTTTTATTTTTTTTTTAAATCTACGTATTATTTTATTGCTCATCTTCATCATCATCATCATCAGTCTATGGAATTCCACTGGAGGACACAAGCCTATTGGTTGCGCGAATTTGCTGTGGACTGTAGGTTTAAAAAGCGATCTAAGGTTTGTTAACAATATGCAGATACTGCGCCTAGCGTTTATTAATGGGATAAATGTATTAGGAAGGAACACTGACCTTTTGACCTCGAAGGTTCCACGTGGCGCCGGCCGGCGAACCTCGACTTCGCACATTTAACCACTGCCAGTTTCTGTATTGCACTACACTGCACTATTGTTGAGTCTCTGAATGGTTGGATCACGAAACAGTCAATTTTCTTGTAATTTCGAGCGGGCATTGTTAGCGGTGCGGTCACATTCACAATCGATGCACAAACGTCAATGTCATTCCATTTCTTGAGGTCGTGCGGGGGAAGCGAAACGGAAGGGATAGGATTGCTAGGCCAAAAAATAAATTACAAAAAACAAAGTCGCGGATCATAGCAAATTGGCGCAACCATTCCCCCCGGGTTTGAAGGGTTACCTTCAAAGAAAAGAAAAAACAAAAGCGAAACTAAACCCTATTACTATATCTAAACTATCAATACTAGGTAGCGAAACAACTTATAACTAACTATGCCACTACTGCTGATTAGGCAGAGGGCAGAGGCGAATAACCGGACGCAGGTACGATCCAGTTGCGGTTTTAACCTTTACGACTCGCGTTATTCCGTTCGAACCCGGAAAAACTTCTTCCACTACACCAAGAGGCCAGTGCAGAGGAGGCGCACTCTCAGTCTTCAGTATCACCACAGTACCGACTGTGACTGGATCTGAAGGAGTGTTCCACTTTTGACGCGACTGCAGCGTATGCAGATAATCTGTCCTCCATCGCTTCCAAAAGGACTGAACTAAGCTATCCAGCAGAGCGTAACAATTCACCTTATGGTGATAATCCACCAACAAATCCAAAACGTGATCCTTGCGTGGTAGAACTACTGGATGCATTTGTTCAAACTCTAACTTAGCATTTCGCAGACGGCCACCGACACGAATGAGTCCGTCTTGTAAAAATGGTTTCAAATGTTGAAGTGCGCGACTACAAGGTTTATGTGATTCTAAACTACCAAATTCTATTGAAAAATAAAATTTCTGCAACTCTCGAAGTACAACTGATTCAGCTCTATCTAAATCAGCTGCGATTATAGAACCACGCGATGGTAATAATCTCAAAAATCTTAGGACGTAAACTACACAGCGTAATAGTCTCGACCAAGACGAGACTCGATTAGACAACAACAAAACAACTGACTCTTCACGCGGAACTGATACTACAAGCGTATGTTTCTTCTCCTCGGGTGGCTCTGAAACAGTAGCGGGGTTAAACGGAGCATTTGGCCACTCGTTAGGAGTGGTATGCAGCCAGGGAGGGCCACAAAACCAAAGCGGATGATTTAAAATTTGCGCAGGAAGCAAACCACGTGAGAGACAATCAGCTGGGTTTTCTGTTCCAGCGACATGGAACATATTTTCCGGTGACAATTCAGCTTGAATCTTAGCCACCCTATTTGCGACAAACGTGCCCCATCGATGGGGTGAAGAGTGGGCCCAACATAGAGCAACGGTTGAGTCTGAAAACGCTACAATTCTCTCTATATTAATGCGAGGACGACAAGTTTTGACTATAGATGTAATCAATTGAACCAACATAAGAATAGCGCAGAGTTCGAGACGAGCAAGAGAGACAACCTTACGAGGAGATACCTTTGATTTTGCGCTAATGAGGAAAACTGAAATGTTATCGCCATTTTGGACCTGAAAGTAAACCACTCCCCCGTAAGCCCTCTCACTGGCGTCTGCGAAACCTACCACATTAACAACAGTGTCTGGTACTATACCAACATGGCGAGGAATCTGTATCTGATCGAGCATTGGAAGCTCTTTCCTATAGCGAGCCCACAACTTAGCAACACTGTCAGGAGCGGTGTCGTCCCAATCACAGTTGGAAAGCCAAAGCTCTTTTATAAGCAGCTTTGCATACAAAACGACAGGAGCTATAAAACCCATTATATCCCATATCCGAGCTACACATGCTAGGATAACGCGTTTGGTACAAGTTGGCGGAGTCGAGCTAATTTTAAGACTGAACATATCAGTTGCGGGTGACCAACTTAAACCAAGGATCTTATGCGAATCACTATCATCGAATTCCTTTACCGAAGTCAACCGGTGTGACGGTGGAATCGACTCTAATGTAGCTTGCGAGTTGCTTGTCCATTTCACCAGATCAAATTGACCGGACTTCATGAGGCTGATTACTTGAGCAGCGGTCTCTATAGCCTCTGCTTCACTAGGTACACTGTACACAAAATCGTCCATGTACAATCCGGTTTCAATAGTGGCCCTTGCTTTCGGGTATGTATCACCCTCGTCAGCGGCCAACTGCTTGATAGTGCGAAGAGCGTGAAAGGGACTAGACTTAAGCCCAAAACAAACACGATTGAATTCGTAAACCTTCAAAGGTTCCTGCGGAGAAAATCTATACAAGAAGCGTTGGAATCTACGGTCACATTCTCTGATTCCAATACTAAGAAACATTTGCCGAATATCGGCAGAGAGCGCAATAGCAAACAAGCGAAAATTTACTATTATTTCAAATAAGTTACCCTGGAGGTTCTGACCACAATACAAGATATCGTTAAGCGATATGCCAGTACTAGTTTTAGCGCTACCATCCATAACCACACGCAGTTTAGTTGTAAGCTTGTCTTCTCTGACAACTCCATGGTGCGGGATGATGTAAAACGGGTAATCACGTGTCTCCTCAGTCTCGGCAGGCGCTGATGAGATATAACCTTTATCTAAATATTCGATCAGCACATCATCATAGGCTTGCTTCAACTTAGGAGACGCCTGCATCTTACGTTCCAAGCATAGAAAGCGTTTTTCTGCGGAGGCACGGGAGCCACCGAGCGAAAAAATATCACCCTTGAAAGGGAGCGCGACAACATAACGACCATCTTTATCACGAGTAGTCGTGCGGGTATAAATCTCCTCAGTGACCTGATCCTCAGGGCTGAGAATAGGCGGGACATTGACCTCTTCAATCTCCCAGAACTTGCGGATGGTAGACTCAAGCGGCGGCTCGACGGTGCAACAGTGCGACACAGTCGAGTAACTATCTAAACAAGCGGGTGCGGAACCAACTATAACAAACCCGAGAACTGTTTCCAGTGCGTGCGGAGCGGGGTACATCGGAAGACCTTGAATTTTACGTGATAACTGGAGATGCGGGAGAATCGAAGCACCGATCAATAGATCGATATCTCCAGGGAAAGCGTAATTTCCGTCGGCTAACTGCAAGTTCTTAAACTCCGTCAGCATGGACGTGTCAACCGGTACCGTGGGCAACCGTTCCGTAATCTTATCTGCGACTAGCGAATCCATTTCAAACGAAATATTACGATTAAAACGTGAACTAAATATTATTTTAATGGAACCGTGAATGGTTGCCTTTAAACCTCCAAAACCTTTCACTTCTGAACGGGATGACCAATTATTAAAACTAAAACCAAGGCGTTGACAACAATCCCGAGTAATAAAATTACTCTGGGAAGCGCCATCTAGTAGCGCTCGAACGGTGTGCGGTTTGCCAAAGGCATCTACAATGACAACTTGCGCGGTCGCAAGTAAAACGGTAGTGATTTGAGTACCAGCGGCGGAAAGCGAACACAATGTTACGTCGTTTGCACTTGCAGCAGGCCGCGCGTCACAAGCGTCGCGCGTCTGCGCAGGCTGCTGCTGCGATGGCAGCTTACTACTCTCAAAATGTAAGAAGGTATGATGTCTAGCTAGACATTTACGACAGCTAACACCACTGTTACATGACGTAACCAGATGTTTGTCACTTAGACAATTAAAACACAAATTATTAGTGCGGACAAACTTGTAACGATCACTAGGCGATAATCTCTGAAATCCCGAACACTTGTACAGCTGTGTATGGCTACCCTTACACAGAGAACAGTCAGGTGTTGAGGCGGTATTAACTAGCGTATGTGCAGTCTTGACTGACTTCGATGACGCGTCTATACGGCGATCGGAACCTGTCCTATTCGTGACTTCATGACGTGCCGACGTGCGCTGCAATACCTTAATATGGTCGCGAATAAAAGATTCTAAATCTTCGAACTTAGGTATTTCGTTACCGCGCCGAGTCGTTTCAAACAGACGAACAGTTTCAGGATCTAATTTCTTTAAACCGATATACAAAAACAAAAAGTCACAGAGGTCATTGACCTTTAGGTTCTTTACTGCACGAACAGATGATGCGAAAATATTTAAAAACTTCTCTAAATTATGATCGTTACAAACGGAAAAACTTTTCAAATCGAATAATTGATCTAAATATGCGGTGGCTACTAATCGCTTATCTTCGTATTTTGTTTTTAAAGTGTCCAAAACTAAAGTGTAATTTTCAGCGCTAAACGTAATTCCAGCACAGACAGCCTTTGCCTTACCGGTCAATTTTTCTACGAGATAATGCAATCTCTCGTGATCTGTCAGCGATGTGTTCCTATGTATTATATTTTCGAAACTATCTATAAATAAATTCCAATTTCGAATGTCACCATTAAATTCAGGTATTTGAATTGGCGGCAATCGTGGGCGTTCGCGAGGAGGGTTGGATAAACCACTCGCGGGGGGGGGAGTCTCTAAACTCCTAGCAATACGTTTGATACGACAATACAAGTCATCAAAGGACGACAATGCCTGATAACTCACACAGTAATCAGGATTTAACTCCAACTCTAAAATGTTTATATCCTTAATTGTAGATTTAAAATCCGCGCGCAAACTATCTAAAGTTTCCAACGAACACAAGAAAGCATCTCTAATCGTCAGATCCGAGATTTGCAAAGATTTATCACAAATTGATTGAACACGTGAAAACTGTGAGTCCCTTTCAGCGTATAAAAGCTTTAACTGAACCTTTAAATCAGTACTAACCTTATTGCCCTTAAGAGACATCTTGTTTTGATATATTCACACTATACACTCAAACAAACACTTAACGAATTATTAAGTAAGCGATAATTATCAGATAACAATATGGTAATATTGTAAACAACAAAGTGAACGGCGTCGTTCATATGCGTATATAATCTATGGTTTATCCGTTTCCTACAAATATTCACTCAACAATGAACGGGTATTTTTGAAATGCGTCTACCTACATGCAATTTGTAGGATGGTCGAATGAATTTTGTCAAGAAAAAGAATGCGATCGATTTATATCTACGCTGATATTTACGTAGCTAACTATAATTATGCGGTGCGGTTGACGGCGTAGGTACCGTAATTATCAATGACTCTTTAACTATACGAGCGAAATAACGTATAGTTGCCTAAATGCCTAGATGCGGGTTTTCTACTATTATATCTAGGTAAATAGGCGCGTTGCGTTTATTCCCTATGGAACAAATACTATATTGCGAAATTACAAGAAAATGATTCACGATCCTGCTCGTAGGACCAAAAGTAATGGTTGCGCGAATTTGCTGTGGACTGTAGGTTTAAAAAGCGATCTAAGGTTTGTTAACAATATGCAGATACTGCGCCTAGCGTTTATTAATGGGATAAATGTATTAGGAAGGAACACTGACCTTTTGACCTCGAAGGTTCCACGTGGCGCCGGCCGGCGAACCTCGACTTCGCACATTTAACCACTGCCAGTTTCTGTATTGCACTACACTGCACTATTGTTGAGTCTCTGAATGGTTGGATCACGAAACAGTCAATTTTCTTGTAATTTCGAGCGGGCATTGTTAGCGGTGCGGTCACATTCACAATCGATGCACAAACGTCAATGTCATTCCATTTCTTGAGGTCGTGCGGGGGAAGCGAAACGGAAGGGATAGGATTGCTAGGCCAAAAAATAAATTACAAAAAACAAAGTCGCGGATCATAGCAAATTGGCGCAACCACCTATGATCTTAAAATACTATGTTAGTAATTAATAACTAAAAGCGACTTAGTCCTCTGGGTAAAAGGTCCACAGCAGAGGGCTATCATTATATATAATATAATAGTAGCTAAAAGCTTCTATAGAAGTCATTTTAGCGAATGGAAAATTCTATTTAACACTTGGTTAGTTACTTTGAAAGATAATATTTAGGTAGTAACCGATTTCTAAATCAATAATTTGGTTTCACAAACCGAATTAATTCTTTTAGTCTCTGAATTCGTATTTCCTGAATAGAATAACACTTTAAAATCCCGGAATCGGACCAGGATCAGCCGCTCTGCGATAACTTGGTAAACACGGAGGATAAAGAAACCCTATTATGTGTAGGTAGTTGTGTGCAGAGAGCGCGGGCGGACTCATTACGCGCAAACTTAGCTCGCATATTCCGCCAGATTTAGAGATTAGGCAACTTTATAGAATCCCACTCGCCCTATTGGACGATTGAATTTTTCCACAGTTAAGTACTTATAGGCAATTAGGTGCACGTGGACTTTACAGGAAGACTCGCCCTCTCAAATATACTCAAAATAAAGTGGAGTTAAAACGAATTAACTTGTTTTTATTACTTGGATTAAGAGCTCTCTCATCGGCTTATTGTCTGCGAGCTGACGCAGTGAACATTAGCCGATATCTTCAGGAGTTTGCTTCACAGGTTATTGATGTTTGTATCCTTGTTATTAGATAGTCCAGATTGATAAACCTGTTATTATTAGTTAAAACTAAACCAGTTAGTGTTATCAGTTTATTACAGAGTGCTCCGTTATGCACTACAAATGTTTACTGCTAACGGCTGCGCTGCTGTTCATTATAACTACATATAATTATTCGCGAACTAATGGTTCGTATCAATTCGCCGAAGTTCTAAATACCGCAACGTTCAGTTTAATCAGCAAATGGTCAGATATTTATATTGCACTGTAAATACTGCATATTTGTCGAGTCAGTGATCAAACTGCACTCGTATTTTAGGGATGTCCCTAAAAATACGAGTTCTGAATGCCTAAAATGGGATCGGCGAGTTCAAGTGTTATACGTTTAGCATTAACAAGGTAGGTACTTATTTAACTCGAATTGGAACAATTTCTAGTGTAAAACCGATTTTGTTACAGGTACTTAAGAACTTTTCAATATCAATATTGGCTTCAGCCTTGATCAAATGATCAAGGCTGAAGCCAATATTGATATTGAAAACCTAACCGAAACTGACCGGACTAAATAGTCCGGTCAGTTTCGGTCAGGTCCAGTTGAGTACAGTCAAGTCTGGTCCAGTTTTCACCGGATTGCAACTTTCTATTACACGCATTTGAAAGTACAGTAGTTCACTAATTAATGTTCTTGATTAAAACTTTAGCACTGGCGGGTAGTGTCGGGTACCATCGGGTGTTATCGAGCTCGCGTCCTTACACTCTCTTCATTAGTGCAGGACACGTCTTGTAAGCTGGCGACTAAATACACTCACACTAGAACTGGACGGATAAGGACAGTTGCGAAAGATACTGTCAGTAATCTTTGATAAGGGCTAATTTGAAAATCCCAATGTTTTTAATAAAACGTAGTTTAGCATAGAAATGAGTCATATTTCTTGAGCCTTTCTTCCTATACAGTAGCGGGCGGCATTCAACAGGCCCGCCTCGGCCGTGATGCGAGGTGCGAGGTGCGGCCGTCAAAGAGCCGCACATCAAACTCACGCTAAGTCGAACAACTTAGATTACTTGCCTCCCTCCCCCGTCACCCTCGCACCCCGCACTCCGGAGGTATAGCCTCAAACTTGCGGTAGTTGTGTGGGTTGACGTGGTGCTGCTTGGGGATAAACGCAACACTATGGAGCTGGAGAACAAGATGATAAACATTTCGATTATTGTTACTTAAGTTGGTCTACAAATCAATAATAAATAGGTGTTAAAGCACTATCCGATATGTAGGTACTCCGATCAAGAAAACACAGTGGATCAGTATTATTAGACCTCTATAAATATGCTTAGGATAATTTCGTCCAGCTTATCTATTATTTTCAGGTAACATCGTACGTCTTTATTGCAAGTTGCAATCACAAACAAAAGACATATAACTTTCTATAAAACTTACGATTGCGAGATAGCCATTTATAATGCATAGCCAACAAATTGTTCATAAGTACTTACTTGTGTTGCGAACTCTCGAAGAACTTGCCCTTTACAGAGTGTTGCTAGTTCCAGAAACACACGCTCAGCTAATAACATAACATGACTGCTAACTTGCAACACTGCTGTCTCCGAACTTTTCTGCAGTTACGGCTAATTCGTGATTATTACACGTTAAGTTCACAAGTGCTGTTGTTGTTCATATATACTGTAAAGGTTAATTATGATAAATTGTGATTTGGACTTGTGACTATTCATAGCTCTTTGAATAAGGGCTATGAAAAGTCAAAAGCCTGGTGGGAATATCGCATTGATTTTAATGAAATGTTGCTATCCTGAATTCTCAACACATAGCATACCTACAGCTCGCAATTAGTGACGTGTTCATGTCTGCCTCTTCGCGCTGCCGATATTCTTGTAGTATTGTTCGATTTTCTAAACAAGCATTGGTTATACATTCTCATTTAATTACATGACATTTTTAATTATTATTTGCTTCATGATTGTTAAGTTACATAATTATTTGCCATAATGAAATTACCAAATAATTTATCAAAGTTAAATCATATTCTTACTTAATATATGACATTTACACTTGAATTTTTCTGATGACATTAATATAATATTGTTTCACTGATAAATAATAAAGCTTGTGATTTGCATGCCTTTAGGTGTAATATGGTTGGACTGTGCTATATATAATTTTTAACATCTTTATTAATTTACCCATATTAGCAAATAAATGATTATGATTATGATTATGATTATGATTATTATAAATTGGTGAAACCAGGATAATTGTTTCATATGTCTCCAATTGGATTTATATTTATATTAACGTCATAAGTATGTTCAAAGATTAAAGATTCAAGAAATTAAAGTACTTAGTGTTGATCACCATCAGGCCAATGGCCATGCAGCTGGGAATTGTGAATGCAAAAAAACACGTATCCATCAAGTAATTCTCGCAACTACAAAACAAATAATAGAGACGCCGCGGCAACGTAGCGCGGACAGTTCACAACGTTCATACAAAGTAATGAGTACTGCTTCCTAAACAGTGGCCGTTAACGCAGTAACTGCGTCAATCCGAGTCGAGCGGACCGGCGACCGGCGGCTACCGGCATTACAGTGCTCGTAAAATCGTATCGCTATGTGCCGACGCCGAGCCTCGAGCACCGAGCTCGATGCCAAAGCCGAGCGACGCCGACAGCCGAAGGCCGAGGCTGGCGCCGAGCCAGGCAGCCCGCCAACTGCTGCCAACTCAACTTTTTACCTCGCCGATTAGTTACTCAAAGTGTTACACAAAAACGACTCAACTCGCAAACTTGCCGCTTTCTTTTTGTGTGACATTTGTGACGTCACTTATAATTGTGCACACATTATACTTAGACGTTTCAAACATACGTAGCTGTGCTGTTGGGAACAGTTGTCTAACTGACTTGGATGCTGGGTTTATAACTCGACATGAGAATTAAGCTCACAAAAAGCTTATTTATAGTTAGGATATCCGCGCCGAGAGTGTTGTGCAGCCGAGCGCCGAGAGCACTGGCGGGCTGCGATAGTTGCACGGATTCATCATTTATGCCGCGTTTACAGTTGTGCTGCTGTTGTTACTAGTAGTTGACAGTTGTTGGGGACATTGTAACATACATACTTCGAATAATTCGTAACGTGGTTTTAAATAATCTATTCGTCTAAGTTTTCTTTATCAAGTTGTGAGGAAGACCCAAAATACATGAAAGATGCTTTCACCTATTTGTAGAATGCAAAAAAAGTACTTTTTTATTCAGCCAAGCGCGAGATCTTTTAATTTATCCCCCTACAGGTTACAAAATTCTGGCAGGACAGCAGTGAAGCTCAAGTAGAAAGATATTTAGCGATAATATTATTACAATAAGTATCGCTGCACCTGCAGTGTGGGTGACAGACTTTATCAGTGGCAGTGGATGCGGCGCGCAGCGGTGCCAAGTGGCACTAGCAGTGACATGCGGCGGTTAGTTAGTGCCGTCACGACTACAAGCACTGTTTCCATTGGTTCCTGTTTGGTAAGTCTAAAGAAATAACAAAATCCTAATACTTTGTTTATAGATTCGTATTAGGTAGGTACTACTGAAAGTTTACATAAAAGTGGAGGCAAAATAAGAGAAGGAAATATTTACCGTAGGTAAAAAAGATATAGGCAGGATTGGTCCTATACAGCTACAGGTTAATCACAGATTTTGAGCCATTCATTCTAACAAGAAGGTTTCAACAATCGGGTGACTGTTAGACATAGCCACACACGCACCGGCAGTCGACCGGACGTATGTACTGACAACTTTATTGCTGTGCAAACGACGCGTAGTTTATCGACGAGCGGCTCGGCGCGGGACGGCGGCGGCGCTCTGCGGCGCGGTACGGCACGATGCGCACGCCGGACTCCCGCTGAACGTAATACACAGCGAGACAGTCACACTACTCACGCAGCTTTGCTTCTAAACTGTATCCAGGTATTTCCAACCTTATGATCTTCCTGTAGGGGTGGTGGTGAGTGCACACACAAAGTTGTGAACTGTTAACACTTCGATCCACAACTACCCAACTTGTTCATACAAAAGTAGACTCTAAACATCGGAATTAAGGCCTATAGTGGCGTGCATGTGAGAGGACACCGGTGTCCTCTGAGCTAGGACAGATTAATCCGCGAGCACGGACTAACTGCTTAATTATGCGGCCGCGGTCCCCGGGGTTATGTTTTTATTTTGGGGCGAAAGCATTATAAATTCCTAAGAATATTCTCTTAATGCCGGGGCTTTATCTAGCGGCCGCCATTACTCTCCGCGACTGATTAACACGCAAATGTACGTCACAATAAATAAACTAAGTCATCGGACCACTCGCTTGTATAGTTTGTTATTTTACAATTCCGTTGAAATATTAATGTTTTATTTGTGGCGGCGGGCCACATTGAAATATTGGGAAAAACTGAATTGACGTACCTACAATATAACAATGCCTTCAAGATGTTGTTGGGGCTCCCACGATACTGCAGAGCATCAGGAATGTTTGCCGACGCACATATTGATGGTTTTAAAAGCATCCTAACAAAGCGGATAGCGTCCATGATGCGCAGTGCGTGGGAGCGGCAACTGCATTCTGAGGATCTATAAGTGATAAGCCTTGTTGCGCACTGGGCGCATGAACCTGGTGTGTCAGGTGTGCGCGAAAGATAATATTTAAATTAATGATCTAATAACTATTATGTGCTTTTACTAACATAGTTTTTAAAGTGTGTGAGTATTACTAACAAAATATGGACCATGGTCTGAAATAAAGTGTTTTTCAATACACTTGCTCAGAAAGTGACTTTTATTGCACTACACTTAGGTATATAAGGTGTTAAAAAATTAACTGCAAGAAAAGTAAGTACTGGTTTAGAATTACAAATAAAAAAATTTGGCGAAAAAAAGATTTTTAAATAACAACCCGTTTCGGAGATATGCAATATTTTCACTTCACACAAAATTATTGAATATGCGCACTGTACACCGCACGTGCGCCGCCGGCGCGGCCGCCCCGCCGTAGGTATGCGTGAGTCGTTCACCCCTGTGACACGACACGCGAGACGCGACGGCGCAAATTCGTAAACAGCTGATTCTAATTTTTCTATCACATTTCTCAGACTTTGGACTGGCAAATTATCGAGCTTACTTACAAATAGCATATTTTATTATACCTATAGGACTATTAAAAGCACTGGTAGACTCCTAGGATTGTTTGGACAGCAGGCACTCGTCGTTGCTCACCATACAGTTCACGGTAACGGTTACGTGCCGCAGCTAAACTTTAACCAGTCGTAATGTAGCACATTATCATATCTAAGTACTCTCGATTGGAATACGTAAACGCTGTGCGTAAACGGCATTATTAAAAGCACGAAACTGCACGAACGCACGTATTCGCCGTAATGACACAAGAAAACACCCTTACCGCGCGACGGATTTCGGACAACTAAGGGACGGGAGGGGTAGAGAGAGCTGCGGGAAGAGTAGCGGGCGGCGGGGGAACTGCTAGCAAGCCGCTCGCGAGCGGTACGATGGCGGCCCAAGCCTCAAGCGCAGCCCTGGGTACAGCGCACAAAAAAATATTATACTAAATTATTTTATTTATGTGAAAATATAAAAAGGCTCAAAAAAAATTTTTTTTTTTTTTGATGTGTTCGTTTTTCGATGGCGAGTAAGTGGACAAAATTCTTGCAGTTAATTTTTTAACACCTTATATAATGGCACCTGTTACCAAACTGTGACATTTTGATTACCATTACGCACTAGTGCTGTAATGTAGGTATAACCTTTTCGTTCAACCTCTTTGTTCGCAAAACAAATTTTGAATATGAAAAAATAAAAATTGTTTGTGGTTTATGGTCGTCATTTAAAAATGCGCGCGGTTTTTGGCGTAATTTTTTCGAGTGATTTTCATGGTTTGTATTAATAAAATAAAATCAAATACTACATTTTAAAATGTCACTACAAATGACATTAACGTAAAAACTTTTCACACAAGAAAACAAGCGACGACTAGGCAATATGATCAAAAGACCATATAGCCATAGCCTAGCGCATGCTCATAGGCAACAGATTTTTTTTTTTTTTACCGCCATGTTATGAAAAATTTTACTAGTTTTACCGTTGTAATATTAGTTAACTTAATTATTTTTCTTCACAAGTGTATTGAAAAACGTCGTATGATACACGTGAGTAATGAATGTTACCGTTCTTGGCTCTCTTAAGACCCTCGTCAAGGCTCGGGTCTTAATACCGCCTCGACGGTAACCTCCTACATTACACACTTGTATCATAATGTACTATTTTTTAATATGTTATACATATGTATATAATTGACAACCGTTATATTATGTTTAAGCTAGCTAACGCTGCGCAAAACGTTTAAGCTAACTAAATCTGGAGGTGTGAGATAATACAGAGATATTCATGATTTTAATACTAGGAACAAACATAAATTTGTAGTTTCTGCTACCAGGCTTAAAATATAGGAGGATCATTCAGATGCCAATGCCACTTTTATAATAAACTTCCTAGTCATTTTAAGAACTAAGCCATTATAAATTCAAATCATTTGTAAAGCAAAAACTTTCGCTAAAGGCTCTTTACACTGTAAAAGACTATCTTGAAGACAAAAAGGCTTGGGATTGACCTGCTCCAGTACGCTCTATAATTGTTGAATTTTCTTTTTCTCTGAGTTTTTTTTATACAATTATATTTCAATTGTGCTTTTTATATTCTTTTTACAATTTGACATTGATAATTATTTTTAATTTTACAATTTGACATTGATAAGTATTTTTATTTTTACAATAATATTAATTAATTAATTAATTTTTTTAAATTCAATTTTGACATAAATATTTACTTTGTTAAATAATACATTTTTCTGCACTTTATTTTATATTTTCGTATAAAATTGTGAATATCAGGACTTGAGTATTTCTGTATTGTTCGACAACTCGTTAAGCTCCTTAGTAGTTCTAAGTTGAGCTATACGAATATTGACAAATGCTTGCACTGACTGGACTTGTCCACTCAAATCTGCGTGGTTCTTTCCTCAAAAGACCATCTCAGGCACAAGTCTGCATGGTTCTCATATGATTTGACCATTACACGTTTGCTGTATGGGCTTTAATCCCCATTGTTTGTTTCGGTGTTTCTTCTCAGAGTAATCAGCTAGGAAACACCTTAACTTATCTAGGCTAAAAATGGCGAAAAAGTTGACGTGTAAAAGTGTTTTTAAAAAACCTATTTGCAAAATAAGTAGGTATCATTTATCATTTATAATAAAAAAATATTGAAGTACTACGTACGAACTACCATGGTGACCAAAATGTAACAATTGTATGCGTTGATCGGTGTGCAGGTAGGTGTCATTAGGTTCGTTGGTACCAGGGCGGCAGCGCTGCACGGCGCTGTCGCGTCACCGATTTCCATTCGAACGGCATTACGTAGAAATGCACTGCGATCTGCATTTCCTTAGCTAGTTAAGTCAGAACCAAAGTGGATGAGGCTCCATAAATCATGTAGGTAAATGCGAGGTTTTTCCCAACACCCGCGTTGCCTGGCAACCGTCCAACTGCACACCATCGGAAACTTTACGCTGCTCTTCGATTTGATATTATTTTCTTCTTTTTAATAATGTTCTTTAGTTGGCGTTTCACAATTTATGATATAGAATGAGGGCAGACGGATGCAGTACGCATGTGCGTAGTCATTGTGATAGATGGCGTTACTAATGATGGATTTCATGGAGTCAGATTTCAGTGTTATTTAATTTCAATTACTTAGGACATTTGTCGTGCCCATAATTCCTGAGCTACTGGACGTAAATATGAGGTAATGTCCAGGTACTGCTTCTAATTGCGCGCTCCGTGTCTTCCGTTCACGATATACGAGTATGTGGCGGCCACTGGGTCGGTGTGTATGGAGGCTTACTAGCGACAGCGCTGACCGGCCAACTAATTCGCAATACCTGCGTCTTTCACGTGTACTCGACTGGTCTAAAGTGTCGAACAATTCCGGAAACATATCTACATAGCATACAAGCACAAAAGGACCAATTCACACATTATAAATGCAAAGGAACATGGAGTAAGACAAGTAATATGAACCATCATCCTACCCATACACAAAAAATCGTTTTAAAGTATACGTAGGTACAGCAAAGCAGTGAAATTCCCTGCCGGAGTCTGTTTCCAGATGAGTGTGAGATGAGAAGTACTATTTGAATTTTGATTCACTTGAGTGTTCAAAAGTAAATTTTTTGCGACATAAACGACTGTATCTTTTTTTGTTAACATAGGAGTTTGATTTTTTTACAGCTTCAAGGGATCACAGACCTGATAGATAGTGTGGAGATACCTCCACGCGTTCCCAAGATAAATGGTCTTGACAGACAGACAGACAGACGAACAACAAAGTGAAACGGATCCCTTATAAGTTCCGTTTTTTCCTGCTAAGGTACGGAACACTAAAAAGAAACGAAAATCAAGATGCAACATGTCTTGAAGATAAAACATACAAACACAATTCAGCTTGTTTATCTGTGAACATTCTGCTTCTGTTGACCTTCTATTCTTTTATATTCGGTGATTTACTTTGCTAACTACGTACCTAGTGAAATTTTATAGTGTGAAATATTTCTACTTTCAAATCGAACTTTTTTACGGTCGAAACGAGAAATTCTGTGAAAGGTTTTCAACCATTTTAATATTCATATGTTGAATCTATTTAAAATAAATGAGCTTTTAATTTTAGGTTCGGGCATAAAATAGCATTAAGACATAGGTAAGTGTTTTCGAGGATCTGATTGATAGAAACACAATACCAGGCAAGCATAAGAATAGAAATGGACTCTACTTCAATCAAACAATCATCGGCATTTTACGATATATTTAAAAACTTCTATTTGGCAATGCCTTAACCAGTTCATTATCTTGTCTAAAAGATGTAAGGTCAAGCCTGCGTGTCGATACTTAATGCCGGAATCAATAGGCAGGTGGCGAGCTTAGTGGCTTTTCGGACTGAGCAATAGATTAGCATACAATCAGTTGCGGAGAAGCATCGTTACCGAGACGGTGCGACTGCGGGGTGTGTGCGTGGCGTGTGCGGCGCGACAGCGTAGCAGTTACGTGCCGACTGCAGGGTGGTTAAGGCGACCGCGTGTTTGTCTATCCACTGAGTTACGCGTCTGCGTCGGCTGGCGCGTTATGTGTGCGATTGAGGCGAGGTCTGTTTGCGCTCTATAAACTATTATGTTATTGCAGATTCCAAGATTTACACGTATGACCAGCTGTGTGCTGCTTCACACAACACACACACTGTGCAGCTTTTGATAGCCCGTTCCGTTGCTAGATGACTGTCAACGTGAATCTATTCTTGGAAGGCTTTTTTGGCCCGTACAGTTGGCTGACAACTTCTTGAGGCGCGCGAGAACAGTGCGCGCCGTAGATAACTTGGGCTTGGACCGGTCTGTTACCGGACGGACGGACAGCGAGCTACCCATTGCCCGCCGTCCGCAAGCCCACGCCTACGGTGGCTGGAAATCGGAATCGGAATCCCGGCGGCGACGGCGGCGTGTGCGCCGTTGCCTGATGCGGTCGGTCTCCTCGTTTGCTACCATTACTGCTTCGCAGAAGGAGGCGACCGCCTGCCATCCCTCCTCACTCCGGACCATGGCCTGTACCAAGGCCCGGCGCGAGAGATCGCCGCCACCGATCGCCCCCACAAGGACAAGGCGATGTTCTTCCCAAGCGGGGCACACTTCGACTGTGTGATCCACCGTGTCCTCCGGGTGGTACGCACAGTGGCGACACCCGGGCGTTATTTTTTTTTGGCGGTGTGTAAAATCATCCAATGACATCTCCCGCCCTTGGGCCGAGCGGGATATAGTCTCAGACTCTTACTGACTAAAAACCCACCCCGTTCCTTCGTGGCCTTAGATACCAGGGCCGGGCTTACCTTTCGGAAGCAAACTCTTGGCTCCAGTAGGCTTCGACCCTGCCTGCCTGCAGCTAGCAGGCTGGGTCTCTACGGTTTGCTGACAAATCCTTGAGGCGCGCGGGAACAGTGTGCGCCGTTGACGACCTGGGCTTGTTCCGGCTGGTTACCGGATGGTCGGACAGCGAGCTACTCATAGCTCGCCGTCCGCAAGCCCGCGCCTACGTTGGCTGGAAATCAGAATCGGAATCGCAATCCCCGCGGCGGCTGGGCCGTGAGGGCCCGTTGCCTCTCGCGTTCGGCCTCCTCCTTTGCTAGTCTTTCTGCTTCGCAGAAGGAGGCGACCGCCTGCCATCTCTCCTCGCTCCGGACCATGGCCCGTACCAGGGCCTGGCGCGAGAGATCGCCGCTGCCGATCGCCCTCACGAGAACACGGTGAAGCTCTGCCCAAGCGGGGTACACTTCGACCGTGTGCTCCACCGTGTCATCCGGGCAGTCCATGCAGTGGTGGCATCCGGTCGTCGGTTCCGCGCGAATCCGGAACAGGAACCTCCCGAACTTACCGTGACCGGTGAGAACCTGGGTCATGCTGAAGGTTAGGACGCCGTGAGGTCTTTCCAGCCACGCTTCAAAGAGGGGCCTTACCGCCATAATTAAGGCGTGCCCAGCACTGGCTTGCGACAGTCGCAGACGCCATTTCACCATGAGATCCCGCCGGAACTCTTTCCGCTATACCTCAACTTGTCGTGGCAGGGGACGTTCGCCCCGGCGTTGCATCTCCACGCGCTTATCGTGCATGTGTGCATGGACTGTTGCCTCCAGATCCAATGGTGCAACACCCGGGCGTCGGCTCCGCTCTAATCTTTTTCAGGTACTTCGCGAACTCGCCGTATTCGGTTAGCACCTGCGCCAAGCAGAAGATGACGACGCCGTGAGGCCTTTCCAACCACGCCTCAAACAAGGGCCTTACCGCCTCGATCGTGGCGTGCCCATATTCTTGGATGGTAGACTTCTTAAATTGTAGTACATTGATATCTATGGTAGTACATTTGGAAGTTTTCCTCTATAAAAAAGATTTAATAAATGTAATTCAACAACTATTCAGTTTTTGTTGAAGTTTTAAATGGTGCTGAGGACTGAAATGAAATATTGCACTTTCTGTGATTGATTGTTTGCATGAACTTGGACTTGACTTTTTCTCAAATACATACAATAAATTAGTTAAACTTTAACTTAAGATTTAATAATCAATTATTCATTTTGTTTGAACATTTTGACAGCGGACTTTTAAATTGAAAACAAAGCAATTATTTTCCAATTCGGCAATCTTATAAATCATAATTATAAGTTCTGAAAATATTTATTAGTAAAATAATTCAACAAGCAATTTCATTTTTTATCGATATTTTTTTAAGATTTGATGCTTTAATGGCACTGAAATTTACTTTATATTATATTATTACAAATAAGAAGGAGTGATAAAGAAGATTATGTCAAGTTTGTTATGCCAAATAAATTTCGGAGTATCAAGATTCTGCCAAATATAGGGAACCCCACATTTTGGCATTCCGCGAGCACTAACTTCTATAGATAATTTCATAGCGCTTTCCTTTTTGTCCCCTTTGAATCTCAGGTTTATTGATCCAAACAGACAAAACACAGGACAACTGCTAACTAGCATAGGTGTCACGCTGACTGTGTAATGTACGTGTATGTTACACAGTTAGTGTGACATGTAAGCGTCGCGGCCGGATGCCGGTCGCATTAGTAGCCGGTGTCACCGCGGTGTAACACATATCAACACGTGATCCGTGCGTGTAAGTCACGCGCCTGTCCCGAGCTAATCCGGGAATTATGACCGTCCGGCCCGGACCGGTGTAGATGCGGGACGGAGCCGATGTGCTGATTGATATTATGCTTGTGTAATTGTGATACGCTTGTCACGGTAAGGTGTCATAATGCTGGTAACTCATGCATAGAGAAGTCGATCACGTTGATTATTGTAGACCTAAGTAGTTTAGCACCTTATAACTTAACCTTTTGAATACCGTAATTAGAGACAATAGAGACAATATAATAGGTGTGCGGACACCGGTGTCCTCTTGGTTCTTAACAGTTTAAGTAAAATATTGCTACAAACAGAATGAACAAGCTAGAGAAAATAGAACGCTAACAACATTAGAGATGTTGTTAGCGTTCTATTTTCTCTAGCAATCAACAAAAAATGCACAAAAATCTGAAAAAATACAAAAACGAATAGTTTTATCCAAAACTGAAACACGCTTGTTAAAACGCGCCGTAACCGAAACGGATATAACTCTGTTTGAATGCAATAATAGTAAATCTAACGTGTGAGTTAGTGCGATCCGGCGCGTCGCTCGCACCGCGCCGGCCGGACCGGCCGCATCGGACGCATCGCGTCGCGCACAACGTTGTCTACACGCGGCGGATTTATCGTCACCCTTAATTACCGCGCTACAACCCTGCCGTATGTTTTAAATTGCGCGCTTTGTTCGTCGCGTTTTTGTTTCGTCTTGTACTTTAACAGCGATGTATTGTGGTCAGCCGATTGTATTGTCCGCGGTTCGAAATGTGGCGCAAATAAGTGACATCAGTCTTTGAGCCCACGTGGGTCAGTGACCGGGCTCTGTCGCCGCGCACAGGACAACTTTTTATGAGTTTTGTTTATGGCACTTGTTGAGGGTGTTGTGTTGTACGTGTCCAATGGGGAACTTTACCGTTTATATACTGCACTAGAGTTGTAAGTGACACCACTTCATTTGAACCGGCTCCATCGTTTTGAATCTTCTTATTTTTTGAGTTAATATAACAAATCAACTAATTTGATTTTTGAATTTGTAGAATTAAAATGAATTTTTAGAATTTTCTAATACGTACCTAATCTAAAAATACTACACAATGTAGCGCCGCCAATAAATTAAAATACTCGTAGTGTTAGACCGTAGTAATAATATTAAACCACAAAATAAATCCTAAAATTAAAATGAAACAAAAGTTTTTTTCAAATAAATAGCTAAAAATCATAAAATCGTAAACAAAAAAAAGAACAACATTTATAAATATCGGTACAATAACGATGACTTTTTGTCAGTTGTCAAAAAAGTGTAGTAGAACTGTAGAAGTAATCGTGAACTTCATATACATTATGTAGAAAATGCTGTAAATAAAAAATAATGTCCTGTAATTATGCTATTATGTCCTTAAACTACTGGATGTATTCGAATAATCGTTGGTATACACACTGGGAACAGCATGAGGTATAAGCAGTTTAATTAGTGTCGTATTGTGGACGCCACCCTGTATACTGTAATAATATTACGAAGAGTAAAGATTTGTATTTTGTAATGAATTAATACTTAAACTCAAACACTACTGGATCGATTCTAAAAACTCTTTCACCAATAGCTGCTACTTTATCACTGAGTGACATAAGCTATCTGCTTTTTGCGGGCAAAGCCGCTGGCAAAAATACAAAATTTATTTCATGTGTTTCTGCCAACAGCTCCACCCGCATAAAAGTAGATGGTGAAAGACTGGCCTGTTGGTCTAGTGGTTAGTGGCCCTGACTGCTATGCCGCAGGTCATGGGTTCGATTCCCACTCAGGACAAATGTTTGTGTGATGGGCGCGATCATTTGTTCTGTGTCTGGGTGTAATTTATCTATAATATGTATATATTTAGAAATATATAATTATGTTTATCAGCTGTCTAGTACTCATTATACAAGCTCTGCTTAGCTTGAGACTAGACGGCGTTGTGTGATAGTTGTGGAATATATTAAAGAGTTTTTGAAAGCGGTCAAACAGTTTTCAAGTTTAATCGTAACATACAGACAAACAAAAAATCGAACCTTTCCTCACTATAGTATAAGTTCCCGTTAAAGATCACTTACTGTGAGCTAACTTTATAGGCTACGAAAGCTCGTAGCTCGTAGCAAGTCTCGTAGCCAGGTCTCGTAGCCAGCGCATTGCGTTTCGTAGCGCCTGTTTTGACTCCCACATTGTCTTGATGCTATAATTTAATTCTTTTTCGTATATAGAAAACATTTTTTTTTTAAACAGAATGAGTGAAAAATTACTGCACCCGGTTGATATAATGAAAATACGATTAAAATATGGCTACATGCTTCAAACCTAAAAAGGTTGGAATGTTGGAGGTTGTTTGGTAGGTTGGTTATTTACCAAAAAGTACATATTTGAGTTTCTTTTGTTTCTGCAATAAAATCAATATGTTATTATTTGACACCAAATTCCAATATGTGTGGTGATGCTACACTTTCTGTTTCTGTGTTATTTAGGTGAGGTCTCGCGTTGATTGGACCTGCCACTCGTCCACCTGTAACGCTGAACTAGACAAATCCCGCAAGAAAATAAATCTAAATTCTTTGTAGTCTATTAAGATAGACTCACACTGTACTTGAAAAAAGACAGGATATTTAGCAAGTGCAGAAGCACTGGGCATCCAATTCGGAAAAATTAAAAAAAAAGCAAAATTAAGTGTGTTTGTGACAAAAATGATTATGTAGACACAACAATAAGAGTCTAGAAAACCATGCAAAATTACTAGCAACACACTTAATGTAGAGTGATTCTAAATCTGTCGTCTGAAATGAAAGACGTCTGCTGACCTCTGAGGAGGAAAGGGAATCATAATATGGGATCATATCACTGGACTGCTCTCCAAGCAAAAATTAACGTTTTTAATCCTTTGTTGAATGTTAAAAGAACTGACTGCAAAAATAAACAAAAAAAAAGAATTATTAAGATCAGTTCATAAATCAAGTATTTATTTGAGGTAGTGAGTCAGACAGCGCGGCCAAACTTGCTCTCCGACGAAATTAACTCGCACGCGATGTCCGCGGGACGACCAACTTTTCGGCGAGCCGTTTGGTCGCTCGACGTCCGGGCCACGTCCGGGTGTCCAAGCTGTCCGGTCGACCGGACAGGCACACGTGCTACGTATAACTATACGCACCTATTCATGTTACCACATGACTTGTGTATTGTATATAGTCGTAATATTTGACTTCTTAGATAAAAAATAAAAACATTATTATTTTTTCTATTTCGTTTATTCATTATTTCCACTTATTCAATAAAGTTTTATTGTTTTTCCGAAAATACACTAAACAAAAAAATGCATTTCACTGGTTCAAGGTTATTCAAGAAATACCTGGAAGAAGTTGAGAGAAGCCTTTGCCCAGCGGTGGGAAAAAATAGGCTAAATAAAATAAAATGCCACTGGTATCAGGAACCTCTTAATAATATAAGCCGTGTCAAGAAGTAGGGTTTTCTAAATCAAACCCTAGATCCAACTGCCTTAAGCGAGCCTCTTAAAGTGTTGGTCGAAGCTGTTGGCTAATAAATAAATAACACACACGGCAATTGATACAATGCTACAATGACTGCTACATTCATTGTTTTTTAAAATTGTTGTGTCTTCTTGTATTGCATGCAATTGCTTGGCAAAAAAAGCTCATGAAAAATGATTCATCATTATTTTACAAACTGGTACAAGTATTATACGCTACATAAAACCACTCCAAGCTGCTTGTAGGTAGCACGGAGAGTCGGTAGCGAGCCACAAGTAGCACGCAACACAACGAGCTTGAGCCGACAGTCGCAGGGATCGCATCGGATTGCCGCGCTCTTGTTATGTTGTGCGGCCGCGTCACCTCGGCGCGCAGCGGCCGTTCTGTGGCTTCCTAGCGCGCTCCGACTGTGAACGCAATACTGCTCTATGGCTTGCACGGAGCAGGTACACACTTAAAGACTGAAACTAACATTAATTGCCTACTGAGTAATTTTATTTTGTAGAGAAATAGATATATTAACATAACAAGTATCTTTTGGATGCAACTCGTAGTTTGCCTATAGATATCTGTTAGGCAAATTATAACAGGATTTGGTTGAATTTTTCCTGAGTTTCGTTCCCTTTCTCTATCTCACAGGAACTGTATTTTTTTTTTATTTTGCAGTAAAACCTAGTTTACAACATATTGTAGCTGCATCAGCGAAAAAATCCATTTTGACCAGCACTTCACTCACACATTTCAAATCCATTGCTGTTTGAAAAAAAAAAAATACTTAAATAAAAAAATGTTAAAATGCTCTCATAAAAACAATTTGTAGTAATACAAAACATTTCAATTGTTTGCGTCGCAAGTAGTTCGCGGAAGAGTTCCTACTTACCCATAGAGATTGTAACAAAAATGTTATAATCTAATAAAATATTTTGCCTTTTTAGCTATACACGGCAAAATATTTTGTCACAACTACTAAGTTGAGAGTTCATTAGATCATCATAGAACTATACTTTATTACAATCAGTAGCTACACGTTCAGTTATTAAATCTGTCTACGGAACATGAACACAATGGCCGCTCCAGTAAGACATCGACACTTGTCCAGTCGCCACCGGGCTCAGGTGGCGGGCCCCGGGCCCTGCGGGTCGCTCGGGCCCCGGGGCATGTCAGTCCGGCCGCTGTCAGCCGCGACCTGTGTCACGCTGTTATTGGAACATGTCATAACGACCACCCTGCTGATCTGTTGGACAGTAGCAAAGGAACAGAAGCTCCACTCGAGGTCAGGTACGAGTAGTTTGGTTTCATATCTAAATGTCAATCTTGTAGAATCGTAAAACTACATGCTTTTAAAAAACTTTATTTAAATTACTATTGTATCGGTAAAGCTTTAATAAAGCCACAGGCCTAAGACCGGTTAAGATAGTGTATAGTAAGAAAAAATAATTTTAGAGTTCAAATACAAGTTTTTAATCTAAAGATTACTTAGTTCTTATGTCGTAGGTGTGTCCTCACAGTTTAAACACTCACTCAGTTTAGAAAGATTGAAGTTTTAGTTAAAACTTTCTTCGGGGTTCCACGTCGTGTTGCGGGTGTCTGGCCGGGAATTTCTCGACGTCCAAGGTAGCGAGCTTTAGTAAGTAGGTGTGTAAGAATCCTGCATGTAGTCCGAATTCCAGCAGTTAGGCGTCTGATCGTCAGTGCAGGTTCAGAAAACTCTTTATGCGCGACTTGCGCTCAAAAAGTGCGGCCATAGTCCACGGTGGCGTGAAATCCTGCCCATTTGAACCAGCCTGGAAACCTGGAGGAGAATGTGGTGATCAGGGTGTGTGCAGATTGTAGTTGCATGCAATGTGCCAGCCAGTAGGACTTGAAACTCTTCAGGGAAGGGACGAAGTAAATAATAATCATTGTTTTATGTTGTAGCGATATAAAAATGCATAAGGGGTGCAACAACAGAATTATGTGTGATGATGCAATAATTGTTAATACATATATAATAACTATTGCTTATAGTATAATTATGTATAATAGTAATGAGGCATCATTGCCATAAAATGATTTGGCCGTCCATATTGAAATGTAAAGACCAACCAGAGCTCTTTCTCCCTCTCTTTCTCTCAGGTGGTGCATTTATTTTTCGGTGGGTAAAAATCATCCAATGAAAACTCCCGCCCTTGGGTGGAGCAGGAGATAGTGTCAGATTTTTTGTGACTAAAAAACCTATTCCGTTCCTGCGTTACCTTGGTTCCATGGCCCTGGTGTGCACTTTTATATTAGCCATAGCCCCAGTAGGCTTCGGCCCAGCTCAGTTTTCTAACAACTCCTTGATGCACGTGGGAATAGTGCGCGCCGTCAACAACATGGGCTCAGTCCGGACTATTACAGGACGGACGGACAGCGATTTACTCGCCGTCCGCAAGCCTGCGCCTGCAGTGGCCGGAAATCGCGATCGGAATCCTGGCAGCGGCTGCGGCGTGAGCGCCGTTGCCTCTGCCTGATGCGGCCTTGCTAGCATTAATGCTTCGCAGAAGAAGGCGACCCCTTGCCACTGCTCCTCGCTCCGGACTATGGCTTGTACCAAGACCCGGCGCGAGAGATCGCCGCTGCCGATCGCCCCCACAAGGACATGGCGGTGCTCCGCCCAAGCGGGGCACACCTCGACCGTATGCTCCACCGTATCCTCCAGGCTTGCCACACAGTGGCGACACCCAGCTCTCTCAGATGGTGCTGCCATCATCATCATTAGTAACCGGACACAAGTGAAGCCAGTATTGTACAGAATCGACTGCCTATCTGACCACCAATTCAGTTACTGGAGAATACGATCCCAATCGTGCTACCAGACTATTATGAGATGTTTAGTCAACTCCTGCACTCATTGGTAGCAATGACCTAACGTGAAAGATCCTTCACGTGAATCGCTGAGTGTGGATCTTCTGGTCCGTAGTGCGTTACGATGGTATCGCCGGCGCCACCCGACGCGCGGATTAATCAAATGTGTCGATGTTTTATACGCGGCTCTGCGGCACGTGGTGGTGCCGAAGTGACTCACAGCGATGGGATAAGACTGTTTTCATTTTATAAAAGTTCACTTGTATACACTTACTAGCAAGATAGTGGAACGGAACATTATGTGCTCGGATGCTGATAGTGATTTCAAGTTTTTTTTATCCCTGATGAGCTACAATCCTCGATTTCAGCTAATGAAAAACGATTACAAAGTAATGTTTTCTGTGCTACTAACCTTTTGATACTAAAACAAACATGTCTAGTTTTTCACTATGAGAATAAATCAGCAGTCAGTGTACACTAAGCAATGTGAATACTCGTACGTCAAGGAAGTAGGGTTTAATACGATACATGATAAAACAAATAAACACTTTGACATGCATGTAACTGAAACTCGTCAAGTCAAACATCATCGTTTAGTTAAACATCAGTATCATTATGTTAATTACAGCTGGGGGAGTGGGAATTACACACAAGTGCTAAATAACATCATCAATAAGTACAAGAAGAGATTGATCCCGCGCGGTTGCCATGTGCCTCCCCCCTGCCGGCGGGGGACGCAGGGGCTGCCGGGGGAGGGGGGCGGGTGTATAATTAATTAATTGGCTGAGTGTTCTTCTTAGCCGATGGAGAGCAACCCGAGCCGCGCCGCTTGTAATGCGACAATCTGCTTCACGCGTTAGCGGATCCATTGCAGATATTGTGCCGAAGTGATTTATTTTAAGTACAATAAGCGGGGTCTTGTTTATAATTTAAATCTTGCTTCATTCCTTCGCTGATCGGATCAACTCGGCTTACATGAGACACATAACGTGCTACTTATGTATTTTTATTTAATCCTACATATTCTTCACCCTCTCCACTCGTTCTAAATTAATTGCATTGAAATAGGAACTACCTAGGAACAGAATTCGGAACATTCTCTGCAGTACTAGTTTCGAAGTCATCAATAAAGGCAGTTTGCCTATTCAAACATTATCAACTTTCGATCGCGTCTTTTAAAACGCGTTCCTTTTCAAGATAACGAAAAAAACGTTCAAAAGGGTGAAAAACTCCGTCGAGGATCATTGTACCATTTGTCATGGCCCGGGAGAGGCCCCAGAGGACGAGAGGCCTCCAATCATCAATTTTCGAGTGCGCGAGGACCCGATCGCTGCGAGCCGCTGCGGATCGGTGCGGATCGGTGCGAGGCGCTGCGGTGCGCCGCCGCGCGATAAACTCGTAAATTAGAGGCGAGTTACGCAACGTATTGTGCGCTCAGCGTCACGCACCAACTGCGCTCGTATACGACGCAGGAGTTTTCGAAACAATAAAATATGTTTTTCTGATTTTTTCACCAATATGTACCCGCTATTTTCAAGCCTATTAACATATTCATCATAGGGCTAACCCTATCCTAAGTGTGGGACGGCCAGTTTATCCAAATACCAACGTATCTATTTTAATGACATACCTGTTAAAAGAAAAATACATTTAAGGAAAATACACGGAGATTGGACCCAAAACACTTAAATTAAGATTTACAATGATTAGGTATTGGAAGTGCTTCAGTGGGAACACAAAGCGGCACCTCCGCGCTCAATAACTGTATTCGGCGTCAAAGTGCGCAATAAAGTTGTCCTCGATATTGAGACAAGTTCGTATCTGTCGGGCGGGAGCGAGCGACGCTCCTAATTCACAGCTTCCACTCTCAAATTAATTAAAAGTCGTTTAATAAAAACAGTAAATTTGCTGTGTATCGTGTTTTGGGGCGCGGGCGGCGCACCGGCGCGGCCCAATTATTGGAGAACACGTTTCGATTTAATAAAGCAATTTAGAAAAAGGGCAATTTGCATCGGAATGAGGGAAGGGTTGCCGGGTAAAGAATCGGGAACAAGTATAGCGGACGAGCGGCCGCCGGGGACGCGCGCGACCGGCCCGCGGCCCGCTCTAACGCTATGTACAAGGCATTGACAGTCGAAGCTATATGTATTTGCCACCACGAGTGGACGTCGATAGAATCATTCCCATTCCATTGAATGCCTCATCCAGTTCTTCGTATAGTTCACTGTAAAAAAGCAGATTTGTTGTAGTTAATTAATTGCTTTGTTTTACAGCTCGTCGTTTCTATAGTGACTTTCAATATAACTCAATTAACTGTTTGCTTTATAAGTTATATTAGTCTTCTCATGAGCCGGTTAGGAAGTTACAAGTAGTTGGTAAGAGTTGGTATTAGTTAACGACTCATTTATTAACTATACTCAAAAGGTCTCTGGTAGACTCTAGGATCTAGTTTTTAGCTTTAAAAATAAATTGGAGTAATAACTAAAAAATCGATTCGTTAGAATAGGTACTTCTAAGGGCGCTCTCAATTTAGACGTTTAATGTCGAATCGCTGATGCACGTTTGCCGCATTGCGCGCTTTGTATAAAAAACAGAATCGTCTTTACGCAGTACGACTCACGCACCGCATCGGCATCGCAGCAGGCCATCAAAAAACGCATAAATCGAATGCGCCTTAATTCATTACTTTGACACCGATCTTCATTTTTTGCTAGGTTTTGCTATATTTTTAAGGATGGTTCTCTGTGATAGGCGGTAACTTTGTCATTGTACTGGAAACTCCTGAGTCTTCGCAAGGTGAAGCTCCACACTGCGTGTCGCGCGGGTAATGCGATGCTTCGGATGCCGCCGCCAACTATGTTTATATATACCTGTATGCATCCCACACTAACGATGAAAGAATCGCGATATTTCGTACAATAATGGTTGGCGTTTGAATAACAATCACGTCGCCGTCACACAGCGCCTTTATTAATAAATTCTATTACGTATTACAGAGTGACACTGCCGAGGAGATGGGGAGAGGGGTTCTCCTTCATCTATGATTTTCGTTCTCTCGCGTTATTGTGGACGTTTAGCTGCGCATTTTATTTGCCGCTGATATCTTTAGGTCCCATGTGCGGTTGCGTAACTTTATACTAACGTTACAGTTTGGATGCCTGCACTAAGGTATAGCCGGAGATAACACCGCATAGAAAGGTATGAAATTATAATCCTAATGCTTTTCGAAATATCTATTTATTTAATTAATTTTAATCTGCTGTGGTATTGGCAGCTGGTAATCGGCTGTTAATTTCTGCTTGATTAATTATATTAATTAATTCTAGAAATATTTAGCAGGGGTTGATTTGTTCCTAATTATTTCAATTCTCGAATGACCGAGAGGCACTGCTGGCTGATCTCAGCTCTAGATCTAATTACTCGTTAATGTGGGACATTTCATGTGATTAGTTACGTAACCATATCCTAAGTACATTTTGGCCTCTCTTTATGTAATTCGGTTACTGAGGTTGCCGTACTCGGTCGTCCTGAGGAAGTTAATTTGCTGGTACCTAAAATAGCTATTGGTGTCGGTTCTGATTTACCTGTTTATTTTAATGTCATGAAAATATACTTTTTGTTAGTAAGAAATGTAAGTATTCTGCTGCAATATGGTGCTACTATCATCGTTCTCACTTTAAATCGGAACTAATGTAATGTGAGGCAGTATTTTTGCTTACATTCTTTAGAACAAAATGGCACAAATAGTGTCACAATGTATACATTGTGACACTATTTGTGCCATTTTGTGTAATGCTATAGCATTGAGACCAATATCCTGCCACAATCCGGCGTGTTAATTTATTTATCTTGTGATTTCTTACCACTTCTCTTCATTTTGATGTACCTATATACTACCAACATTAAGGAAGAGGCTCTACAAAATGCAGCAGGAGGAAGTAACATAAGCCGACTGGCCATAAGGCAGGTGGCCGTGCACGCCAGCACGACCAAAATCTTCTTGCTCATAATATTCTTAGTAGAACCGTTGGCGTTTTTGTGAATTGAAACCGGGATTAGAAGGGACAGATTAAAACATTTTATTTGGAATCTGAGAGCTGATGCGGAAAACGAAATATGAAAGAAGGCGAGGTCCTGCGGAAATGGCGGTGAGGACCTCGTTGAAACTGTTTGATAGTGTGTGCTCCTACGAGTATATGGGTCAGTGCTCGCAAATTCTAAGCGCACTTTATATCAATGCGCAGTCACTTAACGTATATTAAGCGCCTCCAACGTCTATTCGTTATGTTTGCTCGCCATAAATTATATCCTCGTAGCATTAAAAGTCATTATCAAAAATCTGTAAATAATCTCACTCGTAGGTAACCGCCAGACTGTTCTGAGTTTTCTTACTTTGACTTTTATAATATTCGCCTTTCCTTCATCTATACACCGTTATATTTTGGTCATTTTAATCCCATGGAGGGTTGATTCGGTACATGAAACACTATCGATTTATAAAGATAAAATTAAAAAACAAAGTTTTTTTTTTTTCTAAAACTTGAATTAATATACGCATGTAAGAAAATAATTTCTTTAAGTAAACGTGTCAATGATCTTGTAGGGAGTTGTCGGTCGTTGCGCAATAACTATCTACAGTTCATTGACCTCGATCAGCTGACGTTTACTTAAAGAAATTAATTTCCTACATGGGTAAATTAATTCGAGTTTAAAAAAAAGTATTTTATTTTTCATTTTTATCTTTACAAATCGATAGGGTTTCATGTCCCGAATTGACCCTCCGCGGGATTAAAACGACCAAAATTTATCGGTGTATATTCGTATGAAATAAAAAGAGCAATTGATTGACGAATATAATATCAACGCACAGCTAACTACTTTTAAGTTTTACTTTAACAACTACTTTTATTTTTGCACAAGGCTTCTTTTTGTAATGTAGGCTGACCGCCTAAATTACAAAAAGAAGAAGAGGTTTTTGAAAATACATCTTATGAGGGGGTGGAAAGGGGGATTTTTTTGAGCTCAAATACTTGAAACTTAGCATAAAGTAAATAGAAAAGGTTTTCATTATTCGTCGTTCAAATTCAATTTATTGACACAACCTAAACTGGTTTATAAGGGTAATAAAACAGTTTCAGTTGTGTCAATAAATTTCAAACTTGGCGCAAATTCTAATCAAGAGCCTGCCGTTATTAGTTCTTCTAAACTACTTTCAATGTACGGTCTAAGGGGTGTTAAAGTTTTCATAAAATCATTCTCGCGAAAAAAGCTCGCTGGCAAAGTGCTAGTGTACTTCATAATACAGTATCAGTAAGGAGCTCACCCTTGCTTATGTTATTACCGTGAACTGCGACGTGGGAGGGGCGTGTGGGGAGGCAGGCGCATCATTTCCGACTGTGTGCTGGATCAAGGACTGTCCTCGGACAGCAGACGGAGTTGCTCCTCCGGACCTTAACCTTGGCGATGTCGTGCACGTATTACATGTTCTTTCAGCTGGATAAAACAAAAGAAAGAAATGCTTTGTTCCTGAATAATTGTTGACCGGCGATTAAACATAAATAATTTGTAATTACGGTTTTAAGACATATTACTGAGGTTACCGAGTTATTATAATATCTAAAAAGCTCTATGTAGCCCCCATGTCTAGTTTGTGACCTAAGTTTAATTGAGAGCTGATTGAGCATTTCTACACACCTACTTATATTTCATGTAGGTTCTCACAATAAAGACCTGTTACAAAAATTAAAGGCAGTCATGTTGCAGTGATGTGGTGCTTATATTTTTTCCTTTTCTTTCTTTTGCGAACTTTAGGATGTGGTTGGCAAGACTCCTTTATTCTGATTTCAATAAAGTTGAGTAAAAAGTCTAGAATTTAATTTTAATACGATTTTCATTTAGATATATTTTAATTATCGCCAGACATCAAAGTAAATACCTAAGTACCTTAACAGTAATTCATTCTTCGAAAACATAAACACTTAATTAATTTAAATGTTCAATAAATATTTAGCAAATAAAAATTGCTTACAGTTTAGTTATTTTTAATAGAAACGATTAATTTTGAATGAATCGAAACAATTTGTAATTAATGAAATGAGCGCAAACTTGATCATAGTCCAAACATTCCAGACAACTCGGCAGGATTACTAAAATCAATTTACATGAAACTATTTAATTACTCAATGCCTAATGGAGATACAAATAACTTCGTATCATTAATCTTATTCACCGCGTTAGGCGCAACACGTTTCATTTGGGAATAACTCGATAATAATCTTTGATTCGTTTCAGATGAAAATTTTCTACTGGGGAGAATATATGAGCCGATAATAACATTTTCAGTGCGATTGACTGCATCATTATCATTTGGCACCGATTAAAGACAGCGCAGGGAAGAGAAAAGGTGTGACGAAATACCTAGTTCAGGCTCCTTTCCAGTCGTAACTCTAAATTGATCGTCACGTGACACGGAGGCTTGGCACCCCCCCCCCCCTCCTGCTACCCCTCGTAAGCCAAGATGCGGGCGATTCGGCGGTGACCCGCGTTGCACAAGTTCCACAGTTCCACCTATAATTTCCGATCCCTTCGCGCAGGAAGTATGAGGCGAGTAGCCCCGATCCCTCAAGCCCGCGAAGCCCCCGGAGCCACGAGCCCCACAAGTTGCGAGCGACGCCACTTAGCGAGTTTGTAATGGTTTGTTATGAGGAAGTGTTACGAGCTATTCAACGATTTATTAGAAGTGCGCAAGTATTCGCCCGCCAGCTAGACCTCCCCCTCTTCGCCCCGCGCCACGGCACGGGAACAAGCAAGTTATTAATGCTATTACGTGTACAACTATGTCAAGAAATGTGAATATTGTGTGGATTCAGTTGCAGTGTTTACCATATTGGTATTTTGTACTTGATTAAAATAAGTAAAGTTCTTTTAATCGCAAGTATAGGCTGAGACATTCTGTGCCCATCGTAGGCATAGCTTGAAAAAATAAAAACATTAAGCTATCACCTACCGAACATATTACTAGTTCATCTAGAGCAGCTACCAAGAAAGAAAGTATCGCATGGACGCTCTGCTGCATGAACTCTGCTGCCGTGACAAGTTACGCTCTTGGTGAAACGGCGACCACGACTGTCGCGACCTAGTACTGGACACGCCATAATCACGGTGGTAATTCTCTTTGAGGAGTGGCTGGAGCGGCAGCACAGCGTCCTCACCTTCCACATGACGCAGGTTTGGGAGGTCCGGAAATGGCAAGTTCGGGAGGTTCCTGCATGGGATCCAGGCAAAAGAAACGCCCGGGTGTCACTATGGTGATGACCGCTCGGATGATACGGTAGAGCATACGTTAGAAGTTTGCTCCGCTTGGGCGGGGCAACGTCTTGACCTCGTTGAGGCAATCGGTAGCAGTGACCTCTCGTGCCGGGGCCTGGCTCAGGCTATGATCCGAAGCGAGGAGGAATGGCAGGTGGTCGCCTCTTTCTGCAAAACAGTAATGCTTGCGAATGAGGAGGTGGCACACGTGAGGGAATGAACGTCATCACGCCTCAGCCGCCGAGATTCCGACCTCAGCGGTACCTGACTAACCTGACTGAGCTGCTAACTGGTAAGTCACAGTAGACGCGGGCTTGCGGACATCGAGCAATGGGTAGCTCACCGTCCGGTCATCCGGTAATTGACCGGACCGAGTCCAGTCGTCAGCAGCGCGCAGTGATCCATGCGATCCTCAAAGAGTTGTCAGCAAACCGTAGGGGCCCAGCAGGGCCGATACTCACTAGCAAGGTCCGCGGGGAATCTCTGAACAGGAAAGCCGTAGTTCTAGCACGCAAAGGGCAATTGAAGGAAACAGATGAGGTTTTAGTTAGTAAAAAATCTGACACGCCCTCTCGCTCCACTCAGAACGCAAGAAATCAAAGAAAAATTGCCATTCAAATGAGAATTACTTGTAGGACCCTCAGACGGCTGCTCTTCCACGAACACTGAACAAGTGATTAATTATGGCAAAGTTATTAGCGATATTACATAAAATGAATGCACTATAGGAGTGAAGTGACTTCAAGAACATTCAGTGCATTCAACTTCCATAAAATCTTGAGCAATCTGAGTTAATGGTGAGTTTTATAATTCGCAAATCTGCAATGATCCACTACAGTAAACCGAATATGTTATGTTATTCTTCTGGATAAATACTAGATCTACATTGTGTTCAAATTATAATACGGCTAAATTAGTACCAAAAAATAAAAAGAAGTACGAAGAGACCTCCAAAATTACTTTTATCAATTAAAAACAAATGGGAACTTTATAAGGCTGATGCTATGCTATGCGTATGCTTTTCTTAGCATATGTACATACAAAAATTCTGATTGATTAATTAGATTATTCTACAAACAATATTTATTATTTATTTATTAATATTATACTATTGAAGTGTTTTAAATTTTTAATCGAATCTGTAGATTTTAGGTATTATTAGTAAGTCGCTAACATACTTGCACTCGTTCCGTGACGCGGGTACGCTTCACACTCGGAACAAATATTTGTATGGCAGATTGGCAGACAGTTGGTCTGGTTTTAGGTGTCTTGTCTGTGTGAGTTTGCATGTTTGTGAACACACTCACAATATATGAGTCATTCTTTGAGCAGAGCTACCTCGATACATCGACCTCATTGTAGATGATCTTCAGAGAGGTCAGGTGGGTAGTAACAACAAGTCACGAAAAAAATAAAAGGAATGCTACGACCATTGCACTCAATGAACGTAGAATTTATAAAAAGTGGTGGTTTATAGGTGTTGTTTAGCCCCGTGGGAAAAATGCGTGAATTTACGTATTGATGTGTTGTTGTGACAGAAGCACCGCTGGCCAGTTACTTGGCTGTCAGTTAGTATTTCGGTTAGAAGCTTTTCTAGAATAAATGTAGAGTCGTTAGGAGCATTCAAAGTTGCGTCCTGTGGGATCTGGACTCGAACAATAATAAAGTACTTGCTACAAGTAGTGCGAGCTGCAAAGGTGAGCACCTCTGCAGCTCGAGTGGAACATTCAGCTGTCCGGTGACTTGCACGGCTGCTGTGTTTCTTCAATGAAAGTTAAGTTATTTAGGTGACTGATGGTACTTGCGGGAAAAGTTCGTGTATTCAAACAAGTGGTAGTAGCTAGATTTAAAGGTGAGATTGGAAGATGCAAATATAACTTTAAATATAGATACGTTAAACCTTTTGTAATCACAAAAATCAAGCAATACAAGTACAGTAGTTTAGATAGATGTGGTCCAAATAAATTAATGAAAATGAATGCTATTTGTTCATTGACAGCGGTGAGATGCGGCCCGGTGCGACTGCGCGCGGTCATCTGCGGTGTCACGCTCTACTGGAAGTGACCCCGACATGACACGCGTCTGTCATTACGGCGTTCATATGACAGTGAGGTGAGATCAATTAATAAAGCTCATTTTCATTAAATTAATCATTTTCTGTATTGTTGCAACACGTCACGTGTGGTCGCGCACTGGGGGTGACGCGGCGCGGACATGCTGCGCGTGTTGTGTGTCCGATGTCGGACACTGAGGTGAGCGCCTGTGAATAATTCACATAAGGTATATCGGCACCGCGGTCGGCTGTTTATTACTCTCCACCTAAAAGTCTGTTTATTGATACTTACGGAATAATTAGATTCCTGTTAAACTCGAATTTTCTTACACCAATACAATCCTTCAATGCAGTCAACCATTACAGCGTATCTGTATATTGCTTTCTTTGTTTCTCTGTTTTACCGCTACCTCCTCCAAACCACGCAACGGATTTAATGCGGTTTTCACTAACAGAAAAAGCAATAAACGAAGAATATTAATGTCATCATCATTATCATGGCTGCAGAAAGACGTCCATTGTTGGACATATGCCTCCCCCAAGTGTCGCCACAACAAACGGTCTTATGCTCTGATGAGGCCCAATGTGCGTGACCACGTTTTACAGCCGTATATTATCAATGGGCCGGATAGCTTACGAAGCCGAGGTCAGTCGGGCCACTGTTTGAAATCGATTCTTAATATTTTATTTAATACTTAAATAAAATATTAAGAATCGATTTCAAACAGTGCTATTACAGTGTGAAATGGTATCGATGCGTGATTGCTAACGCATTAATTGTCGGGCGTCCGGCGCGGTCCGGCGCGGTGCGGCCCGGTCCGGTCATTACGGCGTCAATTTGCGCCCATTGAGCCGCGCGGCCGGACCGGCGCGCTCAATTGCATCTATTTTATACGTCACGCTCGCGGCAGCTGCTAATGATGTGTTAAGTATCAATTGACAGCCGAAATGGTTTTTTTAGTCAACTGGTAATTTACATTATTTATCTTTAGATGTCTGTGCAGACTATAAAGACTATAAATACTATAAAATACTTTGTTTTGTTTTTTTTTTTGGGTGTGAAATCACCCAATGATATCTCCCGCACTTGGGTGGAGCGGGAGGGCGTGTCAAACTTTTGCTGACTAAAACAGACTGCTGTTTCTTCTTTGCTTTCGTTACAGAGCCCTGGGGTTCTCTTTTGCACAACCCTTGGCCCCAGTAGGCTTCGACCCTTTCGACATCTCCTAGAGGCTTGTGGAAAACTACGCGCCGTCGTCGATGAGCTCAGTCTGGACGGTTACCGGATGGTCGGACGGTGAGCTACCCATTGCTCAACATCCGCAAGCACGCGCTTACGGTGGAAGTTGATGATATCTGAGTTAGTTTCTGTCATGGGCATGCTCAGCCTCATTCTACATCGCTCATTTGTTTTGAATTTTCGATGAGATATGAAAGTCAGCAGGTTGGAATCTAGGTACGTCCGTAACTGAATGCAAAGAGAAAAAATGCAATTATCTCTTTTTTTTGCAATATCTATATAGGTAACAACATCACCACATCATCACTTGCCATCAGGTGAAGTAGTGGTCAAGCGCGAGCGTATCAATAATAAAAATGGTATGCATATTATTGTCTCTCACTATGGGTGCATTTGAGTTGGTTTTTGATCAATAATAAAACTTATGGTGACAGAGTCATTGTGTTATTATTTAGGACCTCTTCGGAGCATAGTGCAGAGGACGAAAGAAGCACGCTGTGAAACTATAAACACCCAACGCATACCCAATTCATCACCCCATCAAAACCCCCTGGACGCAAACTACAGCACGTGGCTAATTTGGAAATCTCTTAACCGACTGGGGATGAAAAATACTAAAATAAATGCAGAATTGTACTAAAATTACACCATAATGGAAAATAATTCAAATAAACACCCCAAAGTCTACTAGCTTGGTACTAAATGTACTAAAAACGGTTAAGCTGAACTGTACGCAGTGGACAACGTTTTAATTCTCCTTCTGAAAACGAGCGCAAGCTGCTAGTTACTGCTACTTACGACAACCGGTTCTGAGAAATGAACCTGTTCGGCACCGGGGAACTTTTGCTGAGGCTCCGATTCAACGGACCATGACGTCAGAAGTAAGCAGGAGTCGCCTGCTTCATGAATTGAGAACAAAATGGCATTCCACCGGAGCAGTGCAATAAATTATAATGGTTTAAACGAGAAAAGACTTGCTGTCTTGCTCTCCAGCCAAAACACAAAGACGGCAAATTAATGACCCACCTTTGTTAGTGAGGTCTTTTTACCACGCTTGTAAGTCACTGACACAGAGACGCCGAATAAATGAAATAATATGAAACGTGTACCTCCTCAGTGTTTCATGTACCTAAATATTAATATTGCTAAGGAAATTATTCTGAATCACATTTCTTATTTCTTACATTTTGGTAATAAGATGTTGTCTGAAGCATCATTAAGAAAATTCTTGAAAAATAATAAACTGTTTCATAATGATGTACGAGCCCCTAGCTGCCCTAGTGAGATGCTGAGGCAATTTATCAAGAATTATCATATTACAACCCTATTGCCATTAAGTTTCTTTGTAATCGACTTCAAAAAAGAAGGTTCTCAATTTGGTTTAAATATGTAGGTTAATTCATCATTTTAGTTACCACAGAAATCCATAATTTTGAAAAATTATTTTACTTGAAAGGACATACTTCTGCAACATTTGCTTTCAATAAAGCAATTGAAACTGTGAAACTACTGAACATTCGATCTTTATTTTAAAATATTGATTGACAAAAACCAGTTTTAATTATAAACAAATAAAACAGTAACGATGGATCTTCTAACAATATACCAATCAGATTTAGTTACGAATCCATCTCATATTCCACTGAGTTAAATAGTTTGAAATCAAATGCTGATCAAACGGTTTCCATTATTTCCTTAGTATTATATTTGCAACTCATCATTCGCACAAACCATGCTATTAAATGTAATGATTTCACGTTTTGGATTGGTTGTTCAATATCACTTATAAAATTTATTTTTATAATAATAATAATAATAATAATAATTTATTAACTCAGACAACTTTAGGTCCACGGGTTAGTTACAAAAAGACTTAAAACTATGTTAGAAAGAAAATAAAATAAAAAGCAAAAAGAAGGTCTACAAATAAGATGAATCACTCCTGCTGCCTAACCAGCACCTGCATGAAGTGATTCATCATAGGACCATCAAATTTATCTGATAACATCCTCAGAATGCCATTGGAGCTTGACCGCGTTCTTTCTAGCAGCGACGCCGTCTTTTTTCTCAACATTGCATGGAAGTCGAGAGTTCGCGCCTGTGCAAACATGCTAGATGCACTACAGAACCGCGGCAGCCCCAATAGCATTCTGAAGCTGTTATTATACTGAACTCGAAGGGCGTCCAGCGTTTTCCGCGTATAACTGATCCACAGGCCGCTCGTGTAGAAGGTCTGACAGTAAGCTTTAAACAATGATATTTTTACATCCTTACTACAACAAGCAAACCTGCGAACCAGCATATTGCTTCTTACAGCAAGAGCCCTTCGCTCGCGTTCGATATCCTCATGATCTTCAAGGCCCTCAGTCACGTAGTGCCCCAGGTACTTTGTTTGTTTCACTCTTTGCAGGGGTTGGCCATTAAGTGTGATAATTGGATCATATATATCTTTCTTACCTTGGGCTTTAAAGACCATGAAAAGGCTTTTCTTACAATTATACACAAGACCGTGGCTTGCAGCGTACCCCTCACAGAAATTCAGAAGCTCTCTTATCGAGCCAGCCGTTGGACCCAGCAGCACCATGTCATCCGCATAACTAAGGTTGTTTACGCAGTTGTTGTCAATCCAACAACCCGTCCGTTTACTGCTGAGTCCAATGATCAGCTCATTGACGTACAGGTTGAAAAGCTTGGGTGAGGTCAGCCCCCCCTGCCTCATTTTTTTTCTTTATATATGAACTTAAAAAAAAATGAAGAATTAAGAGACTTATCACTCATCAAATACAGCACACATATCAACCAACGCTATAAAACCTCTTTCGTCTGTTTAGATCGTATCGGACATGTTGTATTTGTGCTGCGTTGTAGCGGCCATCTGTCGCGTCGTTGGGTGCCGTTCAGATAGCGCCACTGTGCCAATGGGTTTTGTCTGAGCGATACGCGCGTCTGATCGTTCAGTGTTTGATCAGTACGATTATGTTGGACAGATTTGTTTGCTGACGTACTGTTGATTACTCAGCGTCACCAGTGTTTGAGAAATTGCTTCTCTTTATTCTTCGTCTTCCTTAAATCGGAAAGAGCAAGTGAAGCATCAGGATTTCTTGACGAAATAGAGGGAGGCCTTTGCCAAATAGTGGGAAAATAAGAGCTAGTAATAATAATAAAACATTTTTCGTAATTTTTAGCAACTTTAATAAATAAATTATTAATTAAATTTGCTAAAACGTTAAACGCCTAACTTCATATTGAACTCCTGCTTAAAAGTCACACAAACGGAAAGTACAACAAAAAGTGTAATATGATTACAATTTTTTTATAAATAAATAAATAAACAAGTACTGTGCACGCCTTTAAGTGACGAATTCAACAAAAAAAAATCTTCATTTCTATAAAATCTTTCTAGTGTATTGTTCTAGTGAATAAGTCGTTAGTGTGTCAATAAATAAATAAACGTTAGTGGCATGCTGCTGAAAGAACTTTGTATGATCGTTTTCATTAATACTAAGTGAAATAAACGACTAAATAATGTATGTACATGTAATGTACTTCTCTCCGCACTGAGCTACGTTTGCAAATCCGACAGTGCGCTTTTATTTGGGCATTAATTTAGTGTCACCTAGAGTTGGCATTAGAACCACGTCGCTGGAGCATCTAGAAGCACGTTGTGGAACAAAACATTAATTCAGTGGCGAGTCAACACCCGGCTCCGGTGCCGAGAGGTGAGACAATGCACAGGGATGCAGAGAAGGACTATTTACATCAAAAAGGTTTTAAATAGTTGACTACTATATTTGTGTGGTTCTCGGCTTAGATACTCCGTTTACAAATTGATCCGTCAAGCAAGGTTCACGGCAATTCTGTTTGCTAATTTAGACGTCATTTGAATAATATAATAATCATTAGCAAAGCATTTTTTTTTATTATATAACTTATAAGTAAAATAACTAGTAAGTGTACATGATTTTCCTGATGAATATACATGTACGAGAACAACGTAACAATTTTTTTGAGAAATACGTCGTATGTCTATCCAATTATTCATCCACCTCGTCACTATCTAAAATACTTGCGTATCTTCTCCGATCTCGTGCTTGACCATCACGCAGTTAGTACGAATTGGACCTTCTGCCTCCTGCGTTGTTGTCTTGCGGAGATGGCGCTAATCGAACGGGATTGGTTTCATCGGCGCTCACGCTGATTTACAGCCCACCTGACCTGCGAGGCAGGGAGGTTTTGTGTGAGCAGGGGGGGTAGGACAGAAGGGGGCGACACTGAGCATTTTCTTTAAGTCAGATTGCCAATTGTAATATGGAGCTGTCTCTTTTTACCCTGAATCGTTATGTTGATAAGTTATAGAGGGTGCGTTTGTGCACGTGAGAGGAAAGAAATAAGAGCCATTGTGGCTTTATGGAGGCTGATTGTAGTGACCAACATCTTATCGTATCTTTTAAATTGTTTAGCAGAAACTTTTATTTTCACAATCCCAAGTTACGAGACATGAAATAAAATTGGCTTAGGATATGGCAGGGGTGGGAGGCAGAAGGAGTCGCCGTGGTCCTCGCAAAGGGAAACGGACAGAACACTGTGTGATTTAGTCAGTTAAATTTTGATACTCTACTATATTCTTACTCCAACCAAAGCAAAAAGTCATTTTTTTATTAAGCAAAAAATAAACCATTATAACAGTAATATCAGTGATGAAACACTCAAAATGAGAGTGGCTATTTAACATAAATAAGATCACCGTCCTTCAAACTAGGAAACAATCTTGTATCTTGAAGAACAGTACATTATCAAATGCAGACAAATAATAAAATGTCCATGTTAAAAAACCTGAATAATACAGTAAAGTCAAAATTTGTTAAGTATTATTTGAAAAATCAAATTTGATGACTTTGTACGTAAAAAATATGACACACTCTTATGTGTTATAATACAAACAGCACAATCTACTTAGCTAGATTCTAGATCTAACAGACATTTCTTCTGATTCACAAACATGTAGGACTGTGTAAAATATTTAGCGTACTTTGAACATACGTATTACATGTTAGCTTGAGCCGATGACCAATTTACCGGTAACAGGTGGTGAAGTTACGTATTAAACTTATTCACTTTTCTTAAAGCCTAAAATTATGTTTTAAGTCTGTTCTATAGAAACTGATAAATAAACGCGAAATAACGTGGTCAAACGCGAGCCTATCAACAATAATAATAATAAAAAAATTATAATATTTTATTATAATAGCTTAAATTGTCGCCTCTACGTGTTAAGTTCTATTCACAAGGTCGAAATTCAGAAGTTTATGCACGAGGTGTAAATAACGAAATTGAAAGTCTAACATGATTAAGAAGGCTGCAAAATACCATCATTGATTTTTCAAGTATGAACTATGCTACGCTAAATTTTGACCGTTTTAATCCCGATGAGGGTCGATCTGGTACACGTACGGAACGAATCAATGACCTTGTAGGTAGTTGCCGGTCGTTGCGAACTACCTACAGGTCATTGGACTCGCCCAGCAGACGTTTACTTAAAGAAATTAATTTCGTACATGCGTATATTATACGAGTTTAAAAAAAAACTTTACTTTTTAATTTTTTCTTAACAAATCGATAGTATTTCATGAACCGAATCGACCCTCCGCGGGATTAAAACGACCAAAATTTAACGGTTTATATAGATTACTGCTCGATAAAATAGATTTTGTTAATGATAATATAAATAACTAGCTTCTGCCAATGGCTTCGCTCGCGTGAAAGTCGGTTTCTCCATACAAACTTTCATTCCCCGTTTTACCCCCTTAGGGGTGGAGTTCCGTAAAATCTTACGTTCTTAGCGGATGTCTTCTCTCTATAAGGAACCTACCTTCCAAATTTTAAGTTCGTAGGTGTTATTGATTCTGAGATTTCGTGATTCATCAGTGAGTGGTATTTCGTTTTTATAAGTATACTCGTAGATAAATATCTGGTGGCTCGGAGATATTGGACAGTAATAAAACGTATCCACCACGTAATAATCGACAGACATTATTTGTTAGTGAAACTACTGAAAGTCAATAACAACAGTTCAATACACCTGCAGTGTACATGACTGATTTATTTCAAGGCACATAGCACATATTTGCTCTTAATAATGTGAACTTTTACCGCTAATGCATCTAACGCGTGTTTGCGGAGATATTTGTCCAGACGCAAATTGAATTCTTTTCCAATCACGTCGCCACCGCCTAGAGAAATCATTTCGTTTACTAGATTGATCGCTGACTCACTTAACTGGGTTGGATCTCTAAATGTTGCGTCTTACTGTTGATTCTGCCGAGAGCGATTTATTTCACTGCAGCCTGCTGAGCTTCACAGAAGTGCCAGTCAAAAGCAATGGAAATGATTAACTTTGGTTTTGTAAGCAATCAGTTGTTTATTATTATTATTTAATACAATTAATGTGCAGTAACAGCATCGTATTTTCACTTTATAGTTGTAATTAACAAAATATTATTTAAACAATTATTTATTAACTAGCTGTGCCCGCAACTTCGTTCGCGTGAACGACGAAACTTATCAATGAGATTTTTGGGTAAAGTGCTATTTGTGTAGAACGTTATCTATCGAGCATACTTACTGGTATTAATACTTCTGTCTGGGCACGGGCCTTTAGTGGGTAATTACAATAAAAACGGGTGACGTAAAATCGGGCTTAGGGATCGAACCGCATAATTAAGTTTGTTTTTTATTGTATATACTTTTCCGGGATAAAAAGTACCCAGTGTGGATAGGCCCAGGATATTAAAAAATAATTATACCAAGTTTCATCGTAATCGAACCGGTAGTTTTTGCGTGATGCCTGAACAAACAGACAGACAGACAGACAAGAATTTTTTTAATCACATTTTTGTGTTCAAAACGAGCAACAACGCCGAGTAACAGGCGGCGGTTAATTAACCTGTCCTAAGGGAACTCACTGTCCTTGCGGAACTAAATCTCCCTAAAAGAGTGACGCTGATACCTTGGGAAAGTATCAGTTGTATATCTCCCAACCCCCCCTTTTAAATGAAAATGTCGAATAATGAGAATGTTTTGTCATGCGATCCGGCTAACCCCCGGCGCCCTCCGGTATCCGGGCCGGACGGTGTGAAATTGGCTACCGAAGACTCCGTAGAAGTAGGCAACCAGGCTCCTACGGCTGTAAATACTACTGGAAATCGTAAATTTGTTCAGCAGGCTTTCCACCCTAGCCTATTCTCAACGAGACCAAGAAGTGCGTCCATTGGGAGTACACCAAAAACTAACCCACCCTTGACCTCTAGTACCACTTCAAAAGCATCACAAAAAGATATGATAGAGCAACCTAGACCCCCAGACTGGCAAAGAGTACCCATAAGCCAGAATAAGAAGCGGAAAACGATGTGCCATAGTCCATCACCAGAAAGGTTGCAAACAACTAACAGATATAGCGACTTACCCATAGATTTAACAGAAGATATAACAGACGAGAAACCTATGAAACTCAGCAAACCACCACCTATTGTTCTATATGGAGTTGAAGATCTTAATAAGTTAACTGAACTACTAGAGACTGTAGCAGAAAAAGACCAATTTACCTACAAAATTGTCAACAAAAATCAGCTTAGAATAAACAGTTCAGACACAGAGGTTTACAAAAAATTAATTAATCTTGTCCGGAGTAATGGACTTATTGGGCATACTTTTAACAGGAAAGATAAAAGACCAGTTAGAATAGTTATTAAAAACCTACACCCTTCCACACCTTTGAACATTATCAAAGAAGAAATAGAGGCTACAGGAAATGTAGTAACAGGTGAAATAGTAAATGCAAGATTTGGCCCTGAAAAAAAACCTACCTCCACCTTCTTCGTCAACTTGGAACCAAGCCCTAATAACGTAACAATCAAAGAGTTAAAATATATTTACCACCAGTCAGTTCTTATAGAAAACCCGAAAAAAAGAAAGACAATAGTCCAATGCCAGAGGTGCCAGCAATACGGGCACACTAAGAATTACTGCATGCGACCGTACAGATGCGTTAAATGTGAACAATCCCATAAGACATCAGAATGCCAGAAGCAAGATCGTAAAGCCCCGGCAACATGTGCACTGTGTAATGGACCACACCCAGCCAACTACAAAGGGTGCCAAGTGTATACAGAGATTTTAGCCAGAAGGGGAAAAAATATTACAGATAAAAAAACACGCTTCCATGCAGACATTAATAGTAAAAAGGATACACAGCATATAAATAAAGAACCTAAACAATACAACCGCAAGGTTGAAAAATCATATGCCGAAATCCTAAAAGAAAAAGCAAAAGATAGCACTTCAACAGAAAAGCCTCCAGAATTCCAAATGACAACACAAAGCCAGACTTTAGAACAAATACTTTCAAAACGGAATGAAAAGTTCGAAATTATCCTCCAACAAATGAGTACTCTTATGAGTCTTATAGGTAAACTTGTCGACAAGTTAACAAAATGACCTCGCTACGCATAGCTACCTGGAACATAAATGGTCTTGCCCCAAATAAATATGATGTGGAACTGTTAATGTCGATGCAGAAACTGGACGTTTTACTCATATCTGAAGCTCACTGCACTGCTAAGATACCAGTTAAATTTGACAATTACCAATGCTATGTCACACACCACCCTGACGAAACAGGCCATGGTGGGTCTGCTGTAGTCATAAGAAAATCGATAAAACATCATCAAATGCCAGACTACAAAACTGAGCACATACAAGCAACGTCGGTCGCTGTAGAAGACAAATCTGGAAACATCAATCTCTCTGCGGTGTACTGCCCACCTAAGCATAAAATCTCAGAAGTAATGTTTTCCCACTTTTTGCATACACTTGGCAATCGGTACGTTGCAGGTGGCGACTGGAATGCCAAGCATACTTATTGGGGTTCTCGACTTACCACAACTAGAGGCCGACAGTTAAAACTAAGCCTTGATAGTAACAACGCTCGAGCCATTTCTTCATGTGAGCCAACATACTGGCCGAGTGACACGAATAAAACACCAGACCTCTTGGACTTTTTCGTAATCAGGGGTGTTTCCAAAATGTACCTAAAACCAGAATCCTGTTATGATGGCTCTTCTGATCACACTCCAGTCCTACTAACTATGAGCACGAACGCTATAGAAATAACCACTCCAGAAACCCTGTATAATAAGCATACCGACTGGAGCTACTTCAGAGAGTACATAGATAAAAATATACAGCTAAAGGTAGCTCTTAAAACTCCTAATGACATAGAGGACTCAGCTAAATACATAACTACTCTCATACAGGAAGCTTGCTGGAAGAGTACCCCTGAAAAGAACCAGAATAAAACAAAGACTGTCAACTATCCGCTAGATATAAAATTAGCGATACTGGAAAAGCGGCGACTACGCAGAGTGTGGCATCTAACCAGACTAAGAGAAGATAAAACAAACTTCAATAGAGCAACTGAAGACTTGAAATGCAAATTAAAAGAATGGCATAATAACGCATTGCAGATGCAGCTGGAATCATTATCTGCTACAGAGGCAACCAATTACTCCTTGTGGAAGTTCACTAAACATTACAGTAGACCTCAGACTGCAAAGCCTCCCCTAAAATGCAATTCCAGCTGGGCACGAACCCTACAAGAGAAAGCAAACGTATTTGCAGAACATCTCTCTAAAGTCTTCGTCCCAAATGATACAGTCAATAAGGGATTTGATAAACAAGTAGAGCTAATCCCCAAACAAGATTATCAAATGGCTTTACCACCGAAACCGGTAACTGCACGAGAAGTTTGGAGAGTGTCAGCTAAATTCAAAGATAAAAAAGCGCCAGGATTTGACTTAATTACTAAGGAAATTATAAAACAACTACCTAAGAAAGCATTTGTCTTCTTGACAATGCTATATAATGGTATATTGCGAGTGCAGTATTTCCCAAAGCTGTGGAAAGTATCACAAATAACGATGGTATATAAAGATGGCAAACCACCTAATGAAGTCAGCTCTTATAGGCCTATAAGCTTGCTGCCAATACTTTCAAAAATCTTTGAGAAGTTGCTACTACGCAGAATACTCCCCATTCTGGAAGAAGAGCACGTCATACCAGCTCACCAGTTTGGATTCAGGCAGCAGCACTTTACAGTGGAGCAGGTTCACAGAGTCTATGAAAAAGTTAGAAAAACCCTCGAAGAAAAAGAGTACTGCTCCGCCGTGTTCCTAGATGTTCAGCAGGCTTTTGATAGAGTGTGGCACGAGGGCCTTCTCATCAAAATTAAAAATAGCCTCCCACACAGCTATCATCAGATTCTTGTCTCTTATTTGACTGAACGGCTATTTCAGGTCAAGGAAGGAGATGCAATGTCGAAATTGTTTGAGATATGTGCTGGTGTACCTCAAGGCTCCGTTCTGGGACCTGTACTATATACCATATTCACAGCTGACTTACCGGAGACAGATAATACCACAATTGCGACGTTTGCTGATGATACGGCCATCTTAGCCAGCGACAAAGACCCGAGCACTGCTACGAAGACCCTGCAGGCAGCATTGAATAAAACAACCAAATGGCTACAGGATTGGCGAATTAAAGTCAATGCATTAAAATCTGTACAGGTTACCTTTACATTGCGAAAGGGTAATTGCCCCCCTGTTCAACTGGAAGATACCACTTTACCACACCAAAGCAGTGTCCGTTACCTCGGACTACACCTTGATCGGCGCCTGACATGGAACCAACACGTAAAAAAAAAGAGAGACGAACTTAATATACGCTTCAAGCACCTTCTTTGGCTTCTGGGTCGGAACAGCAAATTGTCCATGGACAACAAGCTTCTCATCTATAAAGCCATATTAAAGCCAGTATGGATGTATGGCATTCAACTCTGGGGTAGTGCCTGCAACTCTACTATCTCATGCTTGCAGAGAATGCAAAACATAATACTCCGAACGATCAGCAATGTCCCGTGGTATGTGACCAACCAGGAAATTCACGAACATCTGAAAATTCCCACTATAAAGGAGGAAATCCAAAACGTAACCTGGAAATACCGGGAGAAGCTAAAGAAGCACCCGAACAAATTAGCAGCACAGCTCACGATGCGTAGCTACGTAAAGCGTCTCAAGCGAAAAGACATCATATAGATAGACGATGAGGAGACGTTCCCAATGGGGGACGCACTCAAACTGACATAGTGCACTCACCAAATTTGCTCATAGTGTTAAACACTGATCGCAGATTTAAAAATAAAAAAAAAAAAAAAAAAAAAAAATTGTGTTCGGTGTCGGTCTAGTAACACCCCCAGCCATTAATTTTTTTTGATATTTTCAATGTACAGAATTTTTACTTCTACCGATTTATTATAAGTATAGATTTCAATGAGCAGTGGTGGCCGAGTGGTAACGGCTCCGACTTACGAGTTGTAGGTCTAGCCAGGCGCATTTCTTTTTGTAATTATTCCATCACCATTGCTCTCAAAACGTTGAAGGAAAACGTCGTGAGGAAACCGGCATGTCCTAGAACCTTTCGAAGACATATGACATCCACCACCCGTACTGGGCTCGCGTTGTGGGTTACGGCTGTAATGTTTATATTGAAACACTTGATATAGTGAATACTAGATTTATTAGACTTAGAACAAGTACATAATATTAAGATTAATCAGACACTGCTTAGGCCGCCATGCCTATACCGACAATGAAGAATATGACTCACTAGGGTTGTGACCATTAGTTTTACTAACTAGTGATGTGATATTACAACATCCCCCTTGTTAAGTTCAAATTAACCTTTAACAAACAATGTAACATAGGCTGTGGACGGACTTGACTTAAATTCAATTGACAATACAAAGTATCTGACAAGTACTTATTTAGTTTTACAATACAAAACATCTTGGCTTAAATATGACTTAATCTAAAATACACTTTAGTACATTTAATTGATTTCATCAATTAGCCTTCTAGTTGGCTTTACAATTCTACCATAACGGGTTGACTTTTGACCTATGGATTGAGATGAGGATTCTTGAGGTGCTGACTCCTGACTATCACCTTCCTCTCTCCCCTGCGACGAGTTGGATAACATAGGAGAATATTTATGCCTTAGGTGAATTCTGTTTCTCCTATACCTAACTCCATTGACATCCTCAATGATATATGACCTGACAACCTTTGTTTGACAATGGCCTGTTCCCAATTATAATTTGGTTTTCTTTTGAAGTAGACATGATCATTGGGATATAATATTGACAATGACTTAGTATTCTTGTTATAATACTTTGACTTATTTTCGTTATTCTTATTGACACACTCTTTATAATTTTTAAATGTTACAACTTTTGGTTTTAATTTTTTGTATGACATTGGAATGTTATCTCTTAAATTCCTAGACATTAACAATTGTGCTGGAGATGGTAAGTTATTCTTAGGTGTATTTCTATATTGTAATAAGGCTATATATGGGTCAGACGAATTTTCTCTACATTTTTTTAACATATTTTTGACTATTTTGACTGAACTTTCTGCTTGACCATTTGACTGTGAATGATATGGACTAGTTACATTATGTTCTATGTCCCATTCATGTAGGAAATTTTTAAATTCTAATGACTGAAAAGGAGGTCCACCATCTGACACTAATGACAAAGGTATTCCATGACGGGCAAAAATAGACTTTAAATGTGTAATTACATTTTTGGCTGTACTGTTTTTATTTAACAAAGCTATTTCTATGTATTTAGAATAATAATCTGTGACAATTAAATATGTGAGGTTATTAAAATACATTAAATCAATACTAACTTGTTGCCATGGATACTTATTAATTTCAAAATTTTGTAGTGGTTCCTTTTGATTACAAGGTTTAAATTTTGCACATATGAGACACTGTTCTACCACATTTTTAATATCTGCTGACATGCTTGGCCAATACAAAGAATCTCTTGCTACTTTTAAACATTTATTTATACCTTGGTGACCTTCGTGAATTTTAGCCAAGATTTCCTTATACATAGACTGAGGTACTATTAATTTTGAACCTTTAAACAACAAATTTTTGACTACATGAATTTCTGCTTGTGTACTCCAAAATGGTTTTGCCAATGGACTGAGTTTATTTTTATTTTTTGGCCAACCTTCATAATAATATTTCTTTAACAATTGCAAAGTTTCATCTTTATTTGTATGTTGCAACAGTTTTGTACTGTATTCCTTTGTGACAGCTAAATTTGAATACATTAAATTGACATGACAAGACATTTCAGATTCATTCTCTGGTATATAATGATCTTTTAAGGCTGCTCTAGACAATGTATCTGATATATACATCTGCTTTCGTGGGACATGTATAACTTTCAAATCATATTTTTGTAAAGTTAACATCATTCACTGTAATCTAGCTGGTACATCATGTAACGGTTTATCAAATAAGTAGACTAAGGGTTTATGATCAGTATGGACAGTTACTCTATGACCATATACATACTGGTGAAACTTTTCACAACCAAATTGTATTGCTAACAATTCTTTCTCAATTTGAGCATACCTAGACTGAGTTTCTGTTAATGTTTTTGAACTATAAGCAATGGGTTTATTGTTTTGTAAAATGACTGCTCCCAATGCTGACTTAGGCGAATCTACTGACAAGACTAATGGAATATTGGGGTTATAATGAGCTAAGACTGGTGACTTTGTGATTTCATCTATTAAACTCTTAAGACATTTACTGTGATTTTCATCCCAAGTCCAGACTGAAGCTTTTTTCAAAAGATTTCTTAAAATTTGAGTTTTTTCTGACAAATTGCTAATAAAGGGACCTAAATAGTTGATCATACCTAAAATTCTTTGCAATTCTTTGACATTTTGTGGTGTAGGCATATTGACAATTGCTTTTACTTTTTCTTGATCGACCCTAGCACCATGTTTACTAAAAACATAACCTAAAAAACAGACTTCAGAAACTAGAAATTTACATTTAGACTTATTGAACTTTAAATTGACTTGACGTGCTCTTTGCATGACTTTATGTAATCTCTCATTATGTATGGCCTCATTCGGTCCATAGACAAGAATGTCATCGATGAATATTAAGACTCCTTCTAAATCACCAAACAAATTCATCATAACTCTCTGAAATATTTCTGATGATGCATTTATACCAAAAGGCAATCTTAAATATTTATATCTACCAAAAGGTGTTTGAAAGGTACATAAATCTGAACTATATTCATCTAATCTTAACATCCAGAATCCTGAAAAAGCATCTAAATGAGAGAAACATTCAGCTCCAACTAACTGAGATCTTATCTCATCAATTGACTTAAGTGGATAGATTTCCCTTATAATATTCTTATTTAAATTTCTAGGATCTAAACAAATTCTCAACTGACCTGAACTCTTGACAGTAATTACTATGCTATTCACCCATTCTGTAGGCTTAGTGACTTTCTCAATCACCTGCATTCTTTCCATGCGATCCAACTCTTCGCGAAGTTTATCGAGCAACGCAAATGGTACTCTCCTGGGAGGATCCACACATGGCACTGCATCAGGTTTGAGTTTCAGGTGACAGACAGGAGGTAGACATCCAAGACCCTGGAATACATCATTGTATTGTGTAAGAATTTGTTGACAAAAATTTTGTTTTGACACTGAAAAAACTCTTTTAATTATACCTAATTTCTCACAAGTGGGAAGACCTAGGACATTTGGACAAACTAAATCTGCGACTATAAATACTATATTTTCTATAATAGTACTGTTATTCAAGGTTAAGCTGCATCTGACATTGACTTTACCAATTATGGGTATTGACTTGCCACCAAATCCAGTGACATTTATCTGACATTTGACAAGTGTCATTTGAGAATGACGTTTTAAACAAAGAAAAGTTTGTTTTGACATTATGTTAAGATCAGCTCCTGAATCAATGATACAACTAATTTGTGTATGACCTACTAAAATGTTTATGTTCCATGACTGATTAGAATAGTATTTGTTTTGTGTTGTATCTACTGTGTTGACTTGTTGACTTCGTGGTGATGTAATTGACGTACTTGTTTTAAGTGTAACAAATGACTTTTGATGAAATGGTTTTGTTGTGATTGTGAGTGATTCCTCAGACATGTGTCTGTGTTCATCATTGAGATATGAACTTTGACTTTGACTATATTTATTTGACTTCTTTGACTTGACACTGAATCTCTCAGACTGGTGATTGCTTTCATCACCGAGGCTATTTCTAGACCTCTCAGATATTACATTTTCACCACTTTCATCATTGAGACATGACTTATAATATTTTTTATGACAATGTGAGTCTACATGAGATCTCTCAGATATGACACCAATCTCATCATCGGAATCATTCCTAGACTGTGACTGGCCATTATATGACCACCCTGCTTGTGATTGTCGGTGTAGGTGCATAGTGTGTGACGGTGTGCCTATTGACTTGACATGTTTATGTGACTTTAAATGACTGTTGGATTGACTTGAGTTATGACTAATAATTCCAACAAAATTATCTTGACTATAATTATGACTAAATGACACCAAGCGACTGACTTTTCTATTTGTAAAACAATACTTAGCGAAATGACCAAAAGATTTACATGACCTGCATTTAACTCCTTGCGCTGGGCACTTGTAGCGGTGAGACTGCCCACAGCGGCTACACGTCCTCGAGCGCTTTTCAGGGTTGGGAGACTGTTTTCCCTTGTTGGGTGACTTCCCTGCGCCAGATCCCTGCTGACTGACTGGTGAAGCTCGCTGTCGACGTTCCCCTCGACTACGGCTCCTCCGACGTAGATGCATGACATTTTCCGTATTTTCATTTGTAGAACCATTGAGCATTTTTTCTGCATCCTGCTGAGCAACGATGAGTGTCCTTGCTAGTTCTCGCATCCTCTGGTATGTCAGATCAGGTTCCTGCAGCAATCTCTGACGGACATGTGCTAAATCTAGATTTAGATTTGCGATAAAAATATCCCTGATGAGTGATTCCCTGAGCGTTCCAAATTCGCATTCTTGACTTTTGTTTTCTAAATCTGCCAGGAATCCCTCGATGGACTCGGATTTCTGTTGTCTCCTTGTGAAGAAACTATAACGGCACATGGTCAAGTTTCTCCTTGGCTCAAAAAAATGGTCGAATTTTTCTTTGACATCCACTAGCGTGGTCTCTTCTAATTTGAGGTTAAAAGTGTTAAATATATTTAACCCGTTCTCACCAATGAGATGGAGTAAAATGGCGATCTTGCGTTTTTCACCTGCCCTATCCAGACCTGTGGCTAACAAATACAGCTCAAATTGCTGCCACCAGCGTTTCCATGCTTCCGCATTGTTGTTTGTGGAATCTGAGGTGATTTGCAAGGCTTTAATTGCATTGTTCAGACTATCGACACGTTCAAAATCATGGCTGCCGGCCGTCGACGCTGACTTTGAATGTTGCATTTTCGCGACTTTCTTCGTGTTTCTTGGATTCCTTAACTTCTGACACCATGTAATGTTTATATTGAAACACTTGATATAGTGAATACTAGATTTATTAGACTTAGAACAAGTACATAATATTAAGATTAATCAGACACTGCTTAGGCCGCCATGCCTATACCGACAATGAAGAATATGACTCACTAGGGTTGTGACCATTAGTTTTACTAACTAGTGATGTGATATTACAACAACGGCCCATTCCCTCTTCTATTGAGGAGGCCTGAGTCCCAGTGGGAACATTATAAGGCTGATGATGATGATGATGATGATGAATTTCAATTATAGTAAACCAGGCATTAAAATGTGATGTTTATTGGATTCGATCTGTTTAGTTTATAAGTATGATGGCGATTTAAACTTTATTATGCAAATTTAACTTTCATTGTATAGTTTATGTAATTTTAAATGCGTGTCTTAGATTGGCAAGCGGGGCATGTTATCGACTGGGGCACATAACGGCTGGTTTACCCTAATTTATAACTTTTTGGGTTGGTTTAGTCGAACAAATAAAATCACCAACAATACCATAAGTATAAGTAGACTTATTCCATATTTCCGTTTCTCACCTAAGCAATCAAATATCGACTAGAATTAAAAAAAATCATTTTGAAACATTTCAACCTAATTTTACCAAGAATATGTGTTTTATTACAGACAAAAAATGATTTGATTTACCACTCATTACACAATTCCGGGGGAAAAGAATTGCAAGTTTTGAGTGTCACGTTACGTCAAATGTAAATGAGGGGCTAGGGTTGGCACCGGCGACCAACTAAATGAGTTATATTCCGTGTAGGGTTGAGCTGTACAACAGATAGAACAGAAGACCCACGTCATCATGAGGCAGGAATTTGCTCAACCAGATGTATTTTGTGCATAGAAAATTGTAAAAAAAGATTTTTTTTTACTGTCAAAGATTATTAATAATAATATAAATTATTGTTGTTCTATTTCCAAATTTGATAATGTTCAATACTTCTGTAAGTGTTGTAATAATAAAACTTAATAAACAATTTAGGTTTATGTGAAGTTTGGCAAAAAAAGGGATAAATACTAATGAATTACATACAATAATATGGTTTAGTAAAGGTTAAATAATCACAAAAGATAAATGAAAACTGACTGTTGATTATATATATGTTTGTACGCCTCTGGGCAAAACATACAGGATCTGTCTACCTTTAACACCTCACACTCTGTTGTAATCTGACCTATGTTTACAAATAAAATTATATTCTATTCTATTACGTTGTGGAGGAGAGGCAAGACAATAATTATCAATTATTCCTTGGCAGCATCATCGCTGTAAGAGGACAGAAGGCAGCTTGTCTTTGAGTTCTGTGGTTGACCAAGCTGAGCATGTAGGTATGGTAGTAACTGTAATAAGAAGTTAAGAACAGTTGTGTGTGTTGTTATGGATGAACCTTTTAGACGTTTCTGCGTCGTGTTGAGGCTTTTTGCTTGCGGCGCTATCAGGATTTACGTCCCTGGCCGGGGCCTATTATGCCCGCTATCATAATTACGGGGCTGATCGCACACCCGCGCACTCACACACCGGCACACGCTGGCACACGCTGGCACGCGGTGCACAGACAGTACACCTGTTCTGGCGCCCCGTCGCACTCGTCGTAAATGTTTTACAACAATTACGCGGCGTCGTTACGCGCTGTACTCGCAATGTGCCCGGCCGCCTTATTGTACTTAGTGTACGAACAACTGCCACTTGACAATATTGCCCTAATTTACGGGTTTTACTTCTGAGACATTTAAATGATGAGTTGCTTAAAAAAATATATATATATGTTGGAATGGTTATTACTTACATTATATTTTTATTGTGTGAGCTTTTTGATGCACCTAGATGCGTCAAAAAGCTCACCTTTGATCTTACGCCGTATACTTGTCACCTAGTCCTGGTCACGTGAGGACCGAATAGCAGTGTCTGCAGATGGTGTTGCCGTAGCTGGATAGATACTGGGCCAAACAGAATTGGTACTAAACCAGACCAAATATGGTGGCCCAAAAAAAAGTCATACTATATTTGTCACCGACACGCTTTTTTGTATTATTATTAGCAGGAAAAATGTATGCTCTGTGCTTTCTTAGGCCACGGTTTTTCAAACGCTTTTCGGTTTACCAACATTTCTTCGCGGCGCGCGTGGAAATTGATGAGCCGCGCCGTTGACTCGAGCTCGGTCCTTACCGGATGTCGGACAGTGCGCACCATTGCTCGTTAAGCCCGTGTCTATGGTGCCTTGAAGTATTTTGCGACTCTTGATACCTGGGGCGTCTCCTGAGGCGTTCTTTCAAGGTTGCAGTCATCTTTTCCGCACTACTGTTTCGCAGAAGGTGACGGCGGCGTATCCACCTATCCAACCGTGGGATGCCATGACAGGAAACCTCCTCGAGTGCCCGCAGGCTGCAGTTCCCTTGCGGATACGTCCGGAGCGAAGACCAGTCTGTGGGCCGGTGCATCCTGGGAGGCGGCCAACTACTTCCCTTAGGTATCTCTGCCTGAAGGGTTTCGATGGCCGTCTGCGAATGTCCTGTCCGGAGTCCACTTCAACGCGTGTCCCTCTGCTTTAGCAGAGGGCACAGTGGCGAAGTAAGAACGGGCCCGGTGTGCACTTACCCTGCCGCCGGGCAGGCAGGAGGGAGACTTGCTTCTCCTTCTGCCACCGTTGTTCTCGTAGCCCCAAAGATTGTCCAAGGTCATGTTTCTGACTTTCGATGGGGGTCGAGGGTCTTGGCTTAACCGCCCGGGCCGCGAGGAAGACAACCTCTATAAAAAATTACCCCAAACCTCCAAGCGGCGGCGCACCGCGAGGGAGGTTGTTAGCTTGACTAATGGGTAGCTTAATTAGTCGCTAGTGCGAACCACTGAATTTGAGCAAGTACAGATTGTATATACTCGTGGGAACAGATATGCAGAAAAATAAATTTAAAACCCAAATCGACGAGGAGATGGAGAGCGATGCGCGGTCGGAGTCCGACGCGGCATCCAAAAGGAGCTCTGAGGGCTCGGAGGCGGAAGTTGTTGAGGTTTCCGGAATAAACTCTCGTTTTTTCCGGAAACGTGGTATATCGGGGGATGGAACGTCCTCCGAAGATGAGTCGGCGTCTGCGCGCAAAATCCCCACCAGCAGCCGGGGTGCGAGCCGAGCGGGAGGAAGAGGAAGGGGGCTTACCCCTCAGGAGGTAGCCGAGCGTGCCGATAGGCTCGCCGCGGAGGGGCGCCACCCCGGAACGACCAGCGCTGGGGCAGGTGCCTCGCGTCCGTCTGACAGTGAGGCACACGTCGGGGCGGATTCCGTCGAGGAGTCGCGCAAGCGCCTTGGCGAGCTGGTCGTGGAGGCCCTGACGGCAATGACCCGGAAACGAGAGAAGGGCTCCAAAAAGAGGGGCATCGCGAAGTTCGCGACCTCAATTTTGGAGGCCATAGATGCCACCTTTGAGCTCAGCCTGAAGAAGCTTCGGGCCGAGCTCACCGGTGCCCCCAAACCCGACCCACGGGTTGAGGAGGCGCCAAAAGAAGGTGGCACGCCGGGTCAAAGGCAGGAGCGACCCCAGCCCCAACCCGAGCCGGAGAGCCAGCTGCTGATGGTGGTGCGGCAGGAGCTGGCTGCTTTCAGGCAGCAGCAACAGGAGCAGCTGGAGCAGGTCCAGCTGCGGATGCAGCAGCAGCTGTCCGTGCTGGAGGGGATCGTGCTGCGTCCCCCGCTCGCGGCCTCCGGCCAGCGCAAGACGGCATCCTACGCCGCCGCAGCGGCTGCACCCAAGGCGGGCCCGTCGGGGCAAGCTGGGCGCGCGGCCGCGGCGTTGGAGCCTACGAGGTCAGCTCCGGCAGCCAAGCAGCAGCGGCGGCGGGGGGTGGCTGCTCCTGCTCCAGCTGCTCCTCCTTCCACGAAGGGAAGGGCGGCTCATGCCGCTAAACAAGTGGGACCTCCTGCAGCGGCGGCGACCAGGCCGCGCCTGCCGCCCCCGCCCGAAGAACCTTCGGCTGGCGCCGATTGGACGGTTGTCGGCGCCAAGAAGAAAGCGGGCAAGGCGGCTAGGGCGGCCAAAAAGAACCTAAGGCGGCGAGAGCGCAGGAAGCGTGCCATGGCGGCCAGGCTTCGCGCCCCGAAATCCGAGGCTGTAGTGATCACACTACAGCCTGAAGCGGAAAAGAGGGGCGTGACCTATAAGTCCGTCATGGCCAAGGCGAGGCGGGCGGTGTTGCCCCACCTCGAGGAGCTCGGAGCCACAGAGGGCTTCCGCATGAGGCGTACCGTGACCGGTGCCCAAATGCTGGAGGTCCCTGGCGCGTCCAGTGGCCCAGCGGCAGACGCCCTGGCCAAGAGGCTCAGGGAGTCCCTGGACGCGGAGGAGGCCCGAGTGTCCAGGCCCACGAAGTGCATAGACATGCGCATCATGGGCTTGGACGACTCCGTCGGGGTGGACGAAGTAGTGGCCGCCATCGTCGGGGTGGGAGGGTGCACGGCCGACCAGGTCCGGGCGGGCACCATCCGCACTGACGGCACGGGTATGCAAGCCGTTACGGTTAGCTGCCCCGTGTCGGCGGCCAAAATCATAACAGGGGAGGGCCGAAGGCTTTTGGTGGGCTGGGTCTCCGCGCAGGTAAAACTGCTGGAGCCCAGACCTCTGCGGTGCTACCGCTGCCGCGTGGGACACCACGCCGGGGCCTGTTGCACCGCGGAGGTGGACCGCAGCGACCGCTGCTTCCAGTGCGGTCAGCCTGGTCACAGGGCCGTCGAATGCCGCGAAAAGCCGCACTGCTACGCATGTGCGGCGGCAGGCAAGACGCCCGACCACCAGGCTGGGAGCAGGTCCTGCGACCCCCCCGCCAAGGTCAAGGCCAGGGTCCGGCCTATCCCCGGTGGCGTCCTCACCGCCGCAGCCGCCTCTGTGGCCGCCGCCGCTATCGCCGCCTCAACCGCCGCGGCAGTGCCCTCAAGTAGGGCTCCGGAGGAGACTGTAATGGACTGTCAATAACGGCACCATTACGTCTCCTCCAGGCGAACATCAACCACTGCGCCCCCGCTCAGGATCTGTTGCTCCAGAGCATGGCGCAGTGGTCGATCAACATCGCCGTAGTCTCCGAGCCGTATTATGTCCTGCCCAGTGGAGACTGGATTCAGGACCTGGACGGCTCGGTGACCTTAATCTCGTCGACCACCGCCGGTACCCCGCCCCTCGAGCGCGTCACGAGGGGCCGGGGTTGCGTGGCAGCACGGTTCGGGGACATTGCAGTGGTAGGCGTCTACCTGTCCCCGAACAGATCTCTCGGCGATCTCCACATCTCCCTTATGGAGCTGAAAAACGTCGTCGTTGGGTTTAGGGACCTCCCCGTGATCGTCTGCGGGGACTTCAATGCCTGGAACGAGGCTTGGGGTTCCCGGTACACGAACGGGCGGGGTCGGTCGGTAGAGGCCTGGGCTGAGGAGTCCGGTCTGGCCCTCCTAAACCGGGGCTCTGTCTCCACGTGTGTGCGGATGCGGGGCGAATCAGTGGTGGACCTCTCGTTCGCCAGCCCCGATCTGGCGCCACGTGTCGTCGACTGGCGCGTAATGGAGGGGGTGGAGACGTTCTCAGACCACCGGTACATCCGGTTTGACGTCTCCGCCCAAACCTCGACCGCGCCGGTCCGGCAGAGCCCTTGTGGTCCGCGGTGGGCGCTGAGGCAGATGGACCGGGAGTTCCTCCTGGAAGCCGCGACGGTACAGGCCTGGGTGCAAGCACCGGACAGGCCTGTCGATATCGACGTCGAGGCAGAGTGGTTCCGGGAGGGCATGTCGCAAATCTGCGACGCGTCAATGCCCCGAGTCCGTCCAGGACGTGCCAAGCGCCAGGTGTACTGGTGGTCGCCGGAGATTGCGGCATTGCGCAATGCGTGCAATCACGTGCGACGCCGGTACGCCAGGTACTGCAAGCGCCGCAACCGCCAGCCGGATGCGGAGGCTATAGAGGCGGAGCTGTACGAGGGTTACAGGCTGGCGAAGCGCACCCTCCGAGCGGAGATGAAGCGGGCCAAGCTGGAGGCCCGCAACGTCTGGCTGGGGTCTCTGAATGCAGACCCGTGGGGACGCCCATACAAGATGGTTCGGGAGAAACTCCGTCCATGGGCTCCCCCGCTGACTCAGAGTCTCCGGCCCGAGCTCGTGGAGGGTGTGGTCAGCACTCTGTTCCCTACGCGGGGGGTACACTCCCCCCCGCCCATGGCTCCGCTAACACCGGCAGTACCTGACGTGGACCACGACGACGACGTTCCAGAGGTGACGGAGGTAGAGATGAGAGTGGCGGTACAAAGGCTAAGTGCCAAGAATACCGCCCCAGGACCCGACGGCTTGCCTGGGAGGGCCTGGGTCCTGGCCATGGAGGCTCTCGGGCCTCGATTGAGGGGGCTCTTCAGCGCATGTTTGGAGAGAGGCCAGTTCCCACTTCGCTGGAAGACGGGAAAACTGGTCCTCATAGCGAAGCCGGGGCGCCCTGCGGACTCTCCGTCCGCGTACCGGCCCATTGTGCTGCTCGACGAGGTGGGCAAGCTCTTTGTAAGAGTCATTGCAAACCGCCTCGTCGCGCGCCTTGCACGAGTGGGGCCGGACCTTTCGGACGGACAGTTCGGCTTTCGCAGAATGCGCTCCACGGTGGACGCCATCATGCGCGTGCGAGCCCTCACGACGGGGGATGCGGTATCCCAGGGCAGGTGTGTCGTGGCAGTGTCCTTGGACATTGCCAACGCCTTTAATTCCCTGCCCTGGAGTAGTATTGGAACGGCACTCCGGTACCACCGGGTGCCCGACTACCTCTGTCGTGTAATCGAGGCCTACCTGTCGGAGAGGTATATCATTTACCCCGGTCACCAGGGAGAGTGGAAACGTCGAGAGATGTCGTGCGGTGTTCCGCAGGGATCGGTACTGGGACCACCCTTGTGGAACATCGGGTACGACTACGTGCTGCGCGGCGACTTCCCCGACGGGGTCAGCGTGGTCTGCTACGCGGACGACACGTTGGTCCTAGCACGGGGAGAGTCGTACCGGACGGCGGTCGAACTAGCGACACGTGGGGTTGCGATAGTCGTTGATAGGATCCAGCAGTTGGGACTCGAAGTGGCATTGCACAAATCCGAGGCCATGTGCTTTCATGGCCCTAGGGGTGCGCCACCACCGGGTTCCCAGCTAACGGTAGGAGGAGTTCACATCAGCGTCGGGTCGACGATGAAGTACCTGGGACTCGTCCTCGACAGCTGGTGGAACTTCAAGGAGCACTTCCGACGTCTGGCTCCCAAACTGAACCGGACTGGGGCTGCTCTCGGGCGGCTCCTGCCCAACCTCAGGGGACCAGACGCCTCCTGCCGGAAGCTGTACGCGGGAATCGTTCGGTCCATGGCCCTTTACGGTGCTCCGGTGTGGGCGCCGTCGCTGCAACAGCAGCCGAAGGCCCAGCTGAATGCGTGCCAGAGGGTCATGGCAATACGCATGGTGCGAGGGTACCGAACGATTTCCCGCGAGGCGGCGACCCTCCTTGCTGGCCAACCGCCATGGGATCTGGAGGCAACAGTCCTTGCACACATGCACGACAAGCGCATGGAGATGCAACGCCGGGGCGAAATTCCACTGCCACGACAAGTCGAGGCATGGCGGACAGAGCTCCGGCGGGATCTCATGGCGAAATGGCGTCAGCGACTATCGCAACCTCGTTCGGGGCGCGCCACAATCGAGGCGATAAGGCCCATCCTTGAGGCGTGGCTGGAAAGACCTCACGGCACTCTTAACTTCCGCACGACGCAGGTCCTAACGGAACACGGAAAGTTTGCCAAGTTCCTGTTCCGGATTCGTGCGGAGGATTCGCCCGGGTGTCGCCACTGTGCGGAACACCCGGAGGACACGGTGGAGCATACCGTAGAGGTGTGCCCCGCCTGGGCGGAGCATCGCCGTGTCCTCGTGGGGGCAATCGGCGGCAGCGATCTCTCTCGCCGGGCCTTGGTTCAGGCCATGGTCCGGAGTGAGGAGGGATGGCAGGCGGTCGCCTCCTTCTGCGAAGCAGTAATGCTAGCAAAGGAGGAGGCAGACCGCATCAGGCAAAGGCAACGGGGCGCTCGCCCCAGCCGCCGCCGGGATTCCGATCCCGATTTCCGGCCACCGTAGGCGCGGGCTTGCGGACGGCGTGCAATGGGTAGCACGCTGTCCGATCGTCCGGTAACATACCGGATCGAGCCCAAGTCGTCGACGGCGCGTTCTGTTCCCGCGCGCCTCAAGGAGCTGTCAGCAAACCGTAGAGGCCCAGCCTGCTAGCTGCAGGCAGGCAGGGTCGAAGCCTGCTGGGGTTAAGGGCCGTTTTCTGAGAGGAAGGCTCAGCCCCGGCATGATAGGCATGAAGGAACGGGGTAGGTTTTTAGTCAGTAAGAGTCTGACACTACTTCCCGCTCCACCCAAGGGCGGGACTTGTCATTGGATGATTTTACCTACCATAAAAAAAAAATAAAAAAAAAAAAAAAAAAAAAAAACCTATCCAACCGTCGACACGCTAGAAAGAAAAATGTAATGGTAAAGTAATATTAGATGATCATCATGGTATTTTTTCTATGATAATACTACCCACATTACGTTGCGTCTTATAAAGTCGGTTGTCAATACAGCACTTCACAATAGATATTGTCATCTTAAGTGCAATTTTTTCTACTCATTATGAGCAATTAATTTGGCATCGCATGCCGTGTGAGGAAATAGTTATTAATTACAGTTAATATGACTAGCACTAATGACTCGATAATTACTTAACTGGCAGTGCAGTCGAGCTGAGGTCAGTGTAGTTATTATGATGTGACAGCCAAGTGACAGCTGTGGACTAGGGGTTGATGCAACTAGAATCAACTGTGCTTATAGACTAGTGGTTCCAGGCAGAGAGACGGACACTGCCGATTGACTGAGTGAGAATTTTCTGACCAGACCAAAGAGAGCCAGGTGGGCAACCTGACCGAGCGTTGTTGTAGGGCTGTCGATGTTCTTCTTCTCGAGCTAACAACTGTAACATTTTGTGTGACATCAGGTCTTTCACGTAGTTCAAAATTGACGGTATAAACGCCATTACATATCCAGTTAATTAGAAAAGGGTGACATATGGTATAACCTGATAAAATATCTGTCTTATTGTCTTGTATTGGGCTGTATTTAACTAGATACTATATAATTGACATTAGGTACCTACGTCGAATTTCGGAGGCTGTTATTATAAAACTCATCTCTTATCTATTTTTTTTTTGTATAAAGAAATAACTTTATATGCCATACACAAGCTAATTAGAATTTATGATTTAATAATGTAACATGAGAAAACATTTATTGTAATTAGGTACTCCATTTAAGTCTGAAATAAATGAATTTTAACGAAATGTGTCAACAAACAAGCGGGTTCAAGCAGAACTCTCTGTACTTCACAATAACGTTCGTTCTCAAACGTAGCGTGCAATAGAGGAAGATCAGCTACTGCGAGCCCGAGGTCTGCTGCTCATACTCATAACAATAACCACGGGAACCACTCCACCAATAAAGGAGTTTGTTTGTAAGTAGGTGCAGGTGGTTGAAGGAGTTGATGCTCGTGGAAGGACTTACAAGCTATTGTATATTATCATTGGTACTTTGGATGCAAATTTGCAATACCATAATGTTGAAAGAGAATAATTTTTGATGGTTATTATGTTCATTGCATATTTATATGAAATTATAAAATGAACAGTGGCTCAAAGGGAGGATGCCTGTTTGGTACGCGGAAATACCTAAGCAAAAAGTAAATACAGACCCAATCAAGTTGACATTTCTTTCTAGTTCACATACCAACATCCACCGTTTATAAAGTTTCGGATTTGATAATAGCGTTACTACAAGATGTAAGTGTGAACTAAATATGTAACGAATAGAACTATAAATGAGCATGCTAACTCAATCTATAATAAATATGTAGGTGCGCTAAATTAATTATAAAACGCGCGTCAAATTAATCGTGCGACAGTGTTACGTCTAAGTGCTCTATTATGTTCCGATCCACACAAGTGTGTTCACACAGCGAACGGCGTTCCCATGTCACTATAATTTTATTACTAAAATCGAAAACCGAATTATACAGAGCTAATTTGCCGTAGATCTCATTACCAGATAGGTGGATTTATGGAAACGGCCCGAATGAGCGCGCTTGCTAATTGCTTTACAATGTTTGCGATATTCCAGTTTTGTCATAACAGTGTTTTGGTATTTATTGCCGGGATTGTGCCGCATCTAGATAATAGTTTGTATCCTGGACATATTTGTAGATAGTTTGATCCTAACTCCTGTTTTGCTAGGTAAATGACCTAACCTGTCCGTGTCGGAGTGTCATATGTCTTTTTGTTGCAAAATCCCGACTGTAAAGAGTGGCGTCGCCGCGTTGGCTGAATTATATGAGAATTCGATCAAGCTACTAACAGTGTCGACACTCTTGCACCATCCCTTCTTCCTAGCTCATCGTGTTGTGCTGGTGCTGCCGCTGCGGCTGCGGAGAACCTCAAGCGGCGGAAATATAACAAGCTCGTCGGCAGTTATATTTTTGAGCCGTTTGGGGTTGAAACTCTTGGGCCGTGAGGACTGAGTGCTCATGCGCTTTTTAAAGATCTCTCCAAACGTTTAGTTGACACTTCGCGTGACCCAAGGGCTGGCTTTTGCCTCGGTCAGAGATTAAGCAAAAGCGTGGCAATGCCGCCAGCCTTTCGGGCACACTTCCAGTCGACAGCGATGCGGACGAGTTTTATGACGACATTTTTTAGTTAGGAGTAGGTTTAAGTGTATATATAGTTTTAATTAGTGTTTTATATAATGTATATAATTATGTATCTTTTGTCATTATATGTAGCTACTAGCTGAATGGTAAATTAAGCTACATAAACTAAGGGAGTACCTACCGCGATTGCCAACACCGCTGTCCTGCATTTTGCTTGTCCAATCAAGTTATCCTAGAGGTCAGATAAAATGCTGAAATATGAATGTAATAACGTATTACATTAGATATAATGTGGTTTTAATACGTGTCCATTAAAATAAATTAAAACAAACTAAGAGTATAACTTCTGTCAGCTGCTCCGTTCGCGTGAAACTAGAAAAATATCACACTACATACATCAGTTGAGAACATACTCCCGGGACTAAAAAGTACTCATAGCCTACACCAGGACATGGTGACTAATAATAATAATAAGCTGTCGAAGCTGTCGTTGCGCGGTTGGATCAAGGGCCTGATACAGAAGGCGGTACTCCTCGATACGGCTCGCATTGTGAGGAGGTTCCTTTCTCTGGAGCCCTAACCACCGGTAGCTTGGACCCTGCTCCCGACACCTGTTTATTATATTTTTTACTGATTTTTTTATATTTTTAAATGTTTTTTATACGTATTTTAGGAAATATTTAAAAATTATAAAAGATATTTATAAAGAACTAATAAAGAAGATAATAATAATAAATAAATGGTCTACCCATGTGTAAAATTTCATCCAAATCCGTTTAAGCGTGAAGCGTTAACAAAACTACACACACAATTTAATATTTCGAATTGTTAGAATTACATGTAGAGACCTAATCAAAACATTTTATTATCGCGACTACCAAGTCATTGAATCACTTAAAACAAACATGCCTTAAAACAAAGAGAACGAAATACACGCGACGCGTAGCTCGTTCACGCGAAAATATTCCTGTGTTTTATAATAAGTTGATAATGTTCGTTTCAAGTCATTCTATATGACTTAAAGTCAAAATATTAAAAAAAAAAATTGGATAAGGAGTCTATAATTCTAAAGGTGTGATATGTAATACTCGTATGTAGTATTACTATTGTTTTGTGAAGTGCAAAATATTGCAAAGAGTGGATATTGTAGCGCTACATCATTGGTTGTAGACCGCCGACGTTCTGGCGTCATCCGCCCTCTGTTGAGCATCGTGCCATGAAATCGAAGCGAAGAAGAAGTCACACGAATAAACGAACGCATTGAAATCTAATGCACACAGCGGGGGGGGGGGGAGCGAACCGAGATCACAAATTGATACAGCTCTAATTCGGAGGCCTTTTTAACCGGGTTCCACAAAAGAAGGAGGTTTTGAAGTCGTTTAAATGTTTTGTTTGTATCTTGTCCAACGATATCTTCGCTAAATATGAATTAATTTGTTTTTGTTTCGTAAAAAGGTAAGGCCTAATGTTCCCATTTAAAGATAAAAATCTGATGAAGAAATTCGGAGAAAGACAATAGAACAATTCAATAACTGGTAGAGAATCTTCTAAGATTGCTGCAAAATAATTACCTAAATGTATGTTTATTGTTAACATCATTTCATAATAATTATAACCTTACGGCCAGTACGCTCTGAAGAGGAACCGTAGATGTGTTCACTTTGGTATAAATCCTTATTTTAACTAATTGTGTTAAAATTCCGGGTTATTAAGGTTATCGATTCGAGCTCAAATATGTATGGTTCTTTCTTCAAGCACCATTTCAGACAAATCTGCATGGTCCTCATGTGATATCATCATTATCGTTATCATCTTCCCTGACCTTGCCCTTTTCCGATATTATTTGGGGTCGGTGCAACCCGTTTTCTTCTTTCAATCTGCCCTGCTATCATGCTTTCACTAACAAATGAATTGACCAATACATATTTACTATATGGACTCTAAAAGAGACTTTGACCCTTGAGTTGGTTTCGGTGTTTCTTCTCAGGTTTCAGCTAGGAACCACCGGCTTCATCTAGTTTAAACTGACGGAAAAAAATTGACGTGTAAAAGTGTTTTTAAAACTTACTTGCAAAATAAATATCATTTATCATTAGCCTTACTCTTTTTATACGTTTATGGGCCGATCCTGAACTTCGTAATGATCTCATTACCTTGATTTCATTTGCTATGCCAAAACACTGTGTGAATTGAGTAACTATAGATATATAAAGATATATAAATATATTAACAGAGATCTTCTTCCCTATTTAGTATTGACTTAGGGTTCTACAATTAAACAATTAGAAATAAAAAAAAACCTCGAAAAAGAAAAAGACTTCGAAATCTAAAAATTGTAAAATAACATTAATCTCAACTTGAAGTTATCATTAGTTATCAATTTGATCAGAAAGAAAGAAAGAAAAAACCGTTAATTCGTGCTTCACACAATCGTATAAACTAAATAAAAATACACAATGAAAAAACAAGAAATTAGTGCGAGGAGTGCAAGGCTAAAAAGGCGCCTAACTCAGCGTATTATTATCTCGTTATTTAAAACGGCCAGTATCGTTACGGACGTTAAATTAAAAGAGTATCGAAATAAAATAATAAATATTGAAGAAATAGATAAAATTCGTCATTTTATATTTATGTCTGTGATGTAAGTGATAAATGATTATGTTTAAAAATATCGCATACAAGAATCAGTATTAAAATTACAAAGTTTGTAGATTTAAACGTTTGGTTTTTTTTCCACTGTTAGCGCAGATAAATCGGAGATCTTTGATCTAAGATTTATCTGCGTAGTAAGTTGTTGTTTGCACAAAGCAGAATATCATAATCGTCGTTAATGTCGCTAATCTCATGGAAACATTAGCAAAATGTTAGTTGGACTCTCATCAAGGGTTCTGAGCTTTAACTTTGTTTTTAGAATACGTGCTATCTAGGAGCCCAGTGCAGATTGGTGGATATTACATGTGATTTTCCTTCACCGTATTAATAGCAGTGGTGATGAAATAAATTACACAAAGTAATGTGTCTGGTTTTGAACCTGCAACCTACAACGCGTAAGTCGGGGCAGTTAACCCTGCGCCATCACAGCTGACGAATAGACAGCAGTGCACGGTAGCATAGTCGGTTAATTTTTGAAGTATTTAATGGCTTGACTAGACGTTTATGTTTATCTAGTACCAACAGATCGCAAACCTAAGTATCTGATAATAGTCTAATTTTAATACCTCTGAAGGTTATGAGTTGAAATAACTACATTTTTTAAATATTATTCATATATGGAAAAACGGACTCTAATGGACTACGAAATGAACTCTGGACAACGAAATGATGATAAGAGTTCTTTAATCTCGTTTTGATGTACGAAAGCCTAAAAAGAGTTGTCATGATTTGAAAAAAAAGTATCATTAGCTTTTATTTTATCATAGTATATTTCAAAAATATCAGCTACAAAATGAATTAGAGCTAGGACTAATTTAATTTAATTTGTAGTGAAATTGCACCAGACGTATAGAAGTAGATTCGTTAAATGTAACTCATTAGAACCTACGATTATTTGAATTTGTCAAATAATTGCCAGCAAATTAACCAGGGGAGGTAGGGGACCATTGGTTTTTTTTTTCAGAAATATTGTTTTAAATGTTAGTAGCACACGTAATCAGACTCTTAAGGCGGGTTTCTGAATTGAGTATTTTGATTTAAGAACGTCTCAAACCATACTTAAATGCCAAGTTTATAGGCTAAAGTAGAGTTTGAGTAATTCTCAACTTCAAATACTTAAATCAGAAATCGGGGGTTATACTACTATATGATACTACTAGCTTCTGCTAGCGGCTCCGCCCGCGTGATAGTCGGTTACTCCATACAAATCTCCAACCCTCGTTCTACTTTGACAAAAATGGCCCTAAATACGACATATATCGTTGAATTAAATTAAAAATGTATAGACTAATGTCTGGTGTGAGTTGGAGTGGGAGTGGTTCTGAAAAGGACAGAACGTCCTGGAACGCAAAACGCAACTGAAGGAACATAGGTTGGTGTGGTTTTTGTCAGTAAAAGTGCAGCTCTCGCTTTACTCTAGAGCGGGGGAAATCGTTAGATGGTTTCTCACCTCGAAAAAACCGCAGCAATGTATAATATAGCTATCATAAAATGCTAAGGATTTTTCTGTTAGTAAGCTTAAAATAATACATAAATAATTATGATTGGACAGATAATCAACGTAACAAGACGGGGTATGGTAAAACCTCCCTTCAATAGCGCTCAATAGTCCCTATTTATTGATTTATTTAACCAAGACGACAACATTATAAAAAAATAAAAGTACTACTAAATATACTAATTAAACACAAAGAGCGTAAAGAACATAAAAGATTAAATAACACAAGTACACGTAACTATCCAAAAAATCTTGACCACGTATGTTAATTTTTTGTCGAATGTCCTTCGTCAATTTGTAGGTAAACTCAAGTTGTGCGACTCATAAGTTGACCCCTTTTCTTTTATCTGTGGTTGAGCCTAAGTATAAGCAAAGATTATATCAAAGTAGACAGCGGTCATTTAGTTTAACAGTGTTGAGTGCAACCTAAGTACCATATAAAAAAAAATACAATATACCTCTACAGATATAAGGGATGATGCTCAACCCTCCCGACTCTACCTCCCCTAATTTACCTTCACCTGTTACACGTGTGTTCAATTATAAAACAAAATTGATGAGAAAATAAGAGAGTGCAGTAATGTCACACGAGTAATTACAACATTTACCCGCGGTGATCAATTAGCGCCAACTAAACAAAACACAGCTCCCTTAATTACATTACACTGTGAGTTATATGAATGTAATTATTATTTTGAAACATAACTGAGGATTACGATCTAAATTAATTTTGATACGCTTTGATCTCAAATATTATTACAGTGCAAAGGGCAAAACTTGCAGAGGGCACTCGCTTGTTCGTAAGAGCAATATACGAGTAATACATTTGAAAAGCTTTTCTGAATATAGAAGCTAGTTAAGCTGATACGCTTACAGACGATTATTCCCAATCGTCACAAACATCGTCTTTCTAAACAACAGCCACAACCGCTGCCAAATGGATGAACAATAACAATTTCCACTTATCTATTCATTCTCCGCAAGCTTTACACCAAAAAAAAATCCGCTTTCATATGAAAAAATATCATTTTCCTTCACGTCAGAGGGGATTCCGATGACGGCGACATACTATATACGGATAATGTCACATGAAAATGACGAAAACGACACTTGAACGACGCCACAATATCTCCACAGCTCGGGTAAGCTTTATCTCTGTACAGTTAAAGTTTATAGTTGTTTGTGACAGTTTAAAGCGTGGTTGGTAGTTTGAGTAATGTCAGGCTAAATGTAGCGAGCGTAGTTTTCGGTCAAGTCCGTTGATCCTATTACGATAGCGGAGGCTGCGGAGACAATGCCGATGTGTTGAATTATGTGCTAAGGCCGGAGCTCGGAGGAGAGATGAGTTCATTCTGGTAAAAATGTGCAGGTGGGTGTGAAGGAGTATGCGGTAGTTATGATGAGCCTATTGCATCGTATACGGGACGGACTAGTAGTAGATTTACTCTCAAAACATTCGCATATCTACTCGACGCTCATTGTTGTTCTTAATCCATAAACCATGTCGAGTCATTGTCCTAAAACCACACTAATCTACTAAAAGTCTGTTTTCAACAAGGACTTTTCGTCTAGCAAAAAGTAATTTTTCAAAGATGTTTATTAATGATAAATGATATTTTATTTAGCAAATAGGTTCTCAAAAACACTTTTACACGTCAATTTTTTTTTTCGTCAAATTTAACTAGATGAGGCCGGTGTTTCCTAGCTGACTACCCTGAGAAGAAACACCGAAACAAACTCAGGGGTCAAAGTCTCTTTTAAAGTCCAAACATGTAATGGTCAAAACATATGAGAACCATGCAGATTAGTGTCTAGGATGGTCTTTTGAAGAAAGAACCACACAGTTCTGAGTGGACCTGTCCAGTCAGTGCAAGCATTTGTCAGTATTCGTAAAGCTCAACTTAGGACTACTAAGGAGCTCAACGACTTGACGAACAATACCAAAGAAAGGACATTTGGGTAGGCCGCAAAAAATACTCATAACTGTCAGACATTAATTAAAATTAGAGAAAATCAGAAAAAAAAATCCACGTAGTCCCCAAATTCACAACAATAAAATATACAAAAATGTAATTTTACAGAGTTAATATTGCAAATTGTAAAAATAAACAATGTCATAATTGTATAAATAAAAAAAAAATTACAAAGTCATAATTGTAAAATAACAATAATCGTCAAATTAAATATAATAAATAAAACAAATAATAAAAAAAGAAAAAAAGGGCAATTTAGAAAAATTAACAAAAGAAAGTGAAATAACAACAAACACAGTGAAATAAATAACTAATGAGAGGAAATCATGTTACAGCGAACTTGGAAACATTTTTATGACTTGCTAACAGCTCGGCGTGACAGTCCTTAGCCGTTCATTTGTCCAATTAACTCCACAATTGACTTACAAGTTGTTGCGACAGCTTCAGGCGGCCTTCAGGAATTGTTTCTAATCTATTCGTTCCTCACAATGTAAGAAGGGAAAGCAATTATAAGTATCGATTTTGATAACTTATGTACCCGAATATATAAATTTTGAAATTTATCCGATTAATTTGCTTTTTGCTTGATAGACGTCCACAATTTGCATGTATATGACATATTTATAAGGAAGGAAGGTATATAGATTTTCAAAGAAAACTAAATTGACTGAGTTCTCCGCAACAGTGATCACAAAAAAATGGTTCTCTATACCTACCCGCTAATAACTTCATCTCATTTCACTAATAGCTCAACAGTTATCTGCTTCATAAACATCACATTTAAAGAACACAAGTTCGGTTGATTCATCAAAACATTAATCACGGCCGGGAATCGTTCGCGGACCGTCGCGCCCGCCGCCCGTACAAAGGACTCGTTCTTGAGTATTATCGCAGCACGCAAGCTGATCAATAAGAAGCTGCGTGGACTCACATGACGAGCACATTCAATCGTTCTGGAATAATATCGAGATAACAAGTAATTATTGTTTTCATGTTCCAGTGTTTTTGTAAAAGGGTCTTTTTTTTTCAAAAATATAGGGTATTTTTATACAACGTTTTTTTTTTTCAAAGTGCGAAACCTAAATGGACCTGGTAAAGGTGGCGGGAATTCGGTGGATGCGAGACGCACAGGAACGTTTATTGTGGCGACAATAGGGAGAGGCCTATCTCCAACCGTGGATGTGTTTCGGCTCACCTAACAACCCCTCAGTCGCCCGGAAGGCTCTTGCATTGCATTGCATCAGCCTTATAATGTTCCCACTGCTGGGACTCAGGCCTCATCTCTGGGAGAGGGAATGGGCTGTAATCCACCACGCGGGCCCAGTGCGGGTTGGTGGATATTCATGTCTTTGAATTTTTGATTTTAGGACTCTCGGAAGGCTCAGTGAACAAGTACATGTTTGTGTGGACAACGGGATAATATAACAAGCTTATAACTAGTGATTTTTCATGATACAGTAATAAAATTTTCTACATAGATTCTTTACATAAAACCACTAGACACGTGTTTTGAGTTTCACATCATACTAAAAGTTATGTTGTATGAGATTCGCAGTCGCTTTGCGGAGTACTGTACACCTCGAGTGTGCTATGACAATGGTGGTAATTTATCGTGACATCTTGCTCAATCCTTTGCAGGTACCTACTCACCTACCTAGCACAGTCAGCTCCTGAGTTAACCAGATGTGCTTCCCTATTTATAGTCTGACTTAGAGTAGTAAGGAGAAAGGAGCTTTCCAACGAAACCAGGTGTTCACAATGCTTTTGGAGCACCGTAGATCGACGCTAGGACTGTTTCACATCCGAACTCCGAAAGCTGTATAGTCTTGTCAAGGGTGTATCCACAAGCTAATGCAAAAGTATTGTTTGCGTACAACAAACGACATTTACACCTGGAGAATCAGGTTTGTACAAACTGCAGACTGTGCCGGTGTTAGTTGCCTATATTATGTTCCTATTTCGAGATTCTTCGATTGGGACGCGCAGATAAAAACTAAATGAGCGAGCTTGTTCGCTCGGCTTGATTTACGAAGCTATTCCGCAGCGCAGCTTGCTTTTTGTCGCCAAGCTATGTTATGCCGACTATTGCCTGCTACACTCGCTGAATATCGTCCGCGTAACAGCTTATTAGAGTCGCCGTGGGATTGTTCGAAATAATTCTGAAAAAAGCTGTATATGAATAGTTTAAATTCCAATTCAGTGAATTTTAAATTCAGTATCGTCTACGGGATTAAGTTTTAAACGAGATAATACATATTAATAATGAGTATTATATTTTATTACTTAGGTATCGCGGTAGCCAATGCTAATGTAGAATAGCATTTGTAAATATACTTATGTATAAAGGTGAAAGTTTATTTGTACATATTTGTATGTGTACATGTGTAAATGTTTGCTATTCCTGGGAAAGTTAAAGAAAGACTCTACTGGCTGCCGGATATAACCAGCTCCTTGATGGACCAAATGAACTCATTACTTAAAAAGAACACACCTAATTATAATAATTTTAAACTTATAAAATTGTGATTAAAATGTACTTATTGTTATTAAGACTACTGTAGAGGTCGACTTATCCGGGTCCTAGTGAGGGAATCACTCTCGGCTAAACAAATGAGTGTTGTCTCTGCCATGGTGACGAAGCGTGCGACATGTCATTACAAGGCGTCGGGTTGTGCCGGTAACCGGACCCGGACTTATGAAGACTAATGACCGAGTTATCATCTTCGTAAGAACAGGATAAGTAGGCACTTACAATCTATGGCGATAGGTGTAGGTGGAGCTTGGGTTTCAGTAACGCTATCTATGAGGTACGCTAGCTCAAATACTATCAGTAAATAGTGTTTTTTTTTATTCTCAATAAATATTGTTTGAACTTATGTCTAAGGTTAGCCTATCTCTACAGCACACATAAAGTCTTTACCAGGGCCCTGGAACCAAGGCAGGGAAGGAACAGGGTAGGTTTTTATTTAGTCAGTAAGAGTTTGACACTATTTCCCGCTCCGCCCAAGGGCGGGATCTGTCATTGGATAATTTTACCTACCATAAAAAAAACACATAAAGTCTTCAAAAGCGCTTGAATCGTGTAGACATTTTTTTAAGAAATTAGGATTAGTCACTGACTCTTAAAAAAATGTATATTAGAAATAAGATAAGAAGCACTTTGAGCTGTACCAAAACCGATATAAAAAATAATTTCTAGAGACTACTCGACTGGCTGTCACAAGATATAATTATATAATAATACTAGCTCTGACCTACTCTACATTACTAGCCTAGCCTTTTTCGTTTCTGTTTCAAGCTGGATATAAACGATTCTTAAATTCTCTCTACTCTTTTCTCCTTATATTTACTTCATTTAACATTTTCAGTTCTATTTTTATCAAAATCGTGTCTGTTTCAATGTTTCCATATTTCTACTACTAAGTTTCAAAGACTCTTGAGATACAAAACTACATCAACTTTACATCACAATTTATCCATCAATAGGTATATCAGTGGATAGAAGTTAATCAAATTTTGTTCATGTACGAGTATAAAGAATCTAATAAGAATCATAAATAATCACACAATTATTATAAAAGTGAAAGTAACTCTATTACGCTTTCATAGTTAATCTACTGAACCGATGTTGATGATAATTGATATTGATTTCTCAATGCAAGCTTAAACCCCAAAGAAAGACATCTAATAGGCTACTTTTTATGTGGTTTCGACTTCGTATCTACACTAAACGACATTCATGCGGTCGAAGTCGCAGGTTAACTGTGATATCACAATGATCGCTGAACGTTGCAAAATATCAGTAAACTGGTCGCATACAAATGCAGGATAATGTTTAGAGAGTCGTGCAACAAAGTTAGTGAAGCACCTGCGCGAATTGTGAACGTGAGGCCGAACTTGTCCTGCCAGCGCGGTAACGCAGTGGACGCAGACACGAGCGTGGTGCTGTTGCGGTAACGCAGCAGTCATAGAGTTACTCGCAGGGCGCTGTCGCGGATTAGTTGCAAAGACAAAGATGTGAGAAATTGACGGGAGTGGAATGAGTTGCCATCCCCTCTAACTAAACTTTTCACTCAAATGATTAAGGGAAAGACCCGATTGAAGCGCCACTTATAGAATCCAATTTTCAAACCATCCAGAGGTCTACTCAGATCCACTCAAATACACACAAAATTTGATCCAAATCGGCCAAGTCGTTTAGGAGTTACGTGACAAACGTACAAACAAAAGATAATTATATAAAAATATGACTAGCATCTATTTCTCCACCAAGACTGAGTCAGATAAGAATTGTAGTGATGTATCTGCATACACTAAACGACTACACTAAGCCTGGCTGAAAAGAGGAGAGCGCATCTCCTATAGGCTAACTCAGGTATTGTCCGGGCACGGTTGCTTCGGTGAGTACCTAAACAGAATTGGGCGAGAGGCCACAGCCAATTGCCACCATTGCGGAAGTGACCTAGATTCAGCACAGCATACGCTCGAAGAATGCCCCGCGTGGGCCTCTGAGCGACAGGTTTTAGTTGCAAAGATCGGGCAGGATCTGTCTCTGCCAGCAGTAGTGAGGGCTATGCTGACGAAGACAGAAAATTGGAGAGAAGTGGCGTCCTTCTGTGAGACCGTAATGGTCCAGAAGGAGGCTGCCGAACGGGATCGTGAGAGGGCCGATCCCGCTCGCAGAAGGAGGCGTCAGAGGGTCAACCGCCGCGACGCCTAAAACGCTGAAACCCGCTTACAACATTCAAGGTAGGCGGGACTCCGAGGTCACGGGCTCTCAGAGTGGGGACTCTGTCCGCCCGCTGAGTGACTTCAGGAAAGACGGTGGCACAGTGATCACGTGCTGCCGTGCACAACGAGGCTCAGGGGAGACCCCTCACAGTCTCTTCAGGGATGTGCCCTAACAGGCGTTGTACAGAGAGGGTTCCGGGGTGGTCTTTTAAGAGGTCACGGAGCCCTCTTTCATGTACTGATGGTGATCACCGGGGTGGTTTTAGTGAGGTAAGAATCCCACACTCCCTGGTCTTTCCCCCAAAAGTCCAGGCGCCTTTTGAAGGTTTCCCCCCGAAAACAAAAAAAAAAAAAAAAAAGGACACTAGTGATGGTTCGTCGACATTAGTGTGGGCTCAACTGAGTTCACACCTTCTGTTCTCGTCTCTACAGTGATCATCTCCGTCAAGTCACAGAGTTGAGCAAACACTTCTACTGCTTGTATGTTTTAACTGTCGTAATTGGACGCGTTCCTCTTTGTTTTGCGCACAAGTGGGATAAAACCGTCAAGCTTGCCGCGTGCCTCCGATTGCATTCCGCAAGTGGTCCCGGAGTTTGAGATGTCTTCGTAAATTAATAAGATGAAGTTTAAATCTTATGGCAGTGAATTATCATATTGTGAAAGTTTTTCTACTTTAGATAAGTTGGTTTTGTAAGTTAATGTGATCGTTGGTTTTATTATAAAATTATCTTTAAATTTTATATCGAGGAAGCACATTTTGTGTAAATGAACTTCCCTGTACTCAGCTGTTTTCATCGGATCCCACCCAATACTATTATACATCTAGTTAGGAAGGAGACAAGTGATAATGACAGTCACTTACAGTAACTATTTCGTCACGATCGCAGTGGATCCGTCCCCCTGAATTCCCCTTTGATGGTTGTTAAAGTGCCGCCAAGGAAATTTAATCGTTCTCACACAGTTACGAGACATGACGTCATTACGGCACAGATTGCCGCCAGTAATGCTTCACTGATTGAATATCCTCCCCTTGTCTCCGCTCAGCTATACACTATCGAGAATTTATTTTATTATTAAGCAATCTGATTACTGAGCTCAAAGGTATTTATGTAAAAGTAAAAATAAAGGTTTTTTAAAAGCATTCTGAAAGCTTAAATGATTTCATTTTGGATTTAACCGTTTAGACGGCTTTTATCGCCGTTTTATTTTGAGTAAACGAAACACAGCATTTTTTTTACCATATTGATAAAATACATTTCAGCGAGACCATTTCAAAAATATTAGAAATTAAAAAAAGATCAGCGCTTGATTGTGAAATGGCTAAAAAATCATAATCTGCGTGAAGCTGGGAGCCGGGAGTCGGGAGCCGGGGCCTGGACAGGCGTACAATAAGACCGGTCGTGTCGTCACATCACGTGCGGGCTCGCACATAAAACCAAATGACTAATCCAATTACCGGGCGAAAGGCCAATCTGCCTCCTCATGCCCATAATTATACTAACCTTAGCTTTTTGAGCGGCTAATAAAGGCCCCCGTATTCTGTGTGTAAAATAAAACCGGTGGGCCTTTATTAGTGATTCCTCGTGTGTTCTCATTTTTGTCCTCGTAAGTAGGTTCAGAAGTTCGGCTATTTTCGGAAGTTGTTCCGACTTTAATTAGAAAGAGGATTTAACTGAATTTCGGGACATGTTGCTTGTAAATTAGTACTTTGTCGTCGCCTGTCTCGTCCTGTTAGTCGAAAAGCGAGATGGGACGAGGCAAAGGGTTTTCTGTTCACGATATAGTTATATATCTAGTTTTGAATTTTTCACAATCTTTAGCCTTTCTCAAAAGCTTTAAGTGTTTCTTTAACTAATGAAGAGTCTATATGTAACAGTTTATAATCAGAATGCAGTGGAAAGGGCTTTTTAGTGAAGGTGGTATTAGATTATAATATAATTGTAGTATTAAGATACGGGCATCATTAATCAAGCCGAGTGCCAATAAATCAAGAAGTTGGCTGAGCGATATGTATAGACTCTGACGTCACGCGTCGGCTGAACTTTAAGACGTTAGTATTTACCCAGAACCCACAATGCAGTAGTGTGGTCAGACCACGATCGAATAAGTCAAATGAAATATTTCTCTGAGGCAACCGTTCCCGAGGAGTCCAGCTCGTCCAGCTGTCTGTTCTTGGGTTGCGTAGGCGTCTGCAGGCGTATGAGATTTCATTTGAATTAAAAAAATACTGCCTAAGTACTTTATAATAATAATAATAATATAATAAACAGTGCTTAAATTATGATTGTAATTAAATTTTCTTGTATTTTGTTGGCTAGTTTAAGAGTGTGCATTATTTCAATCACATGTACACAGATCAGTTTTATCCAGTGCCAGTTATAAATATTCCTCTATTGACTATTTATATACTTATATTCTAATGACAATATTACAGTCTATTCATTTTCAGGGTTGAACTTCAAACGTCTCCAGAAGTTCGTTAAAATGTGTGATCATAGGATTTCATTTGTTTATATCTATTTATATAAAAGAAAGTCGTGTTAGTTACTTTGCTTTCACGCGTGCCAAAGTCAATATTTCAAAATTAGTATAAACCTTTTGTATAAATGCTTTCGCTTCTTATTCATTTCGGGCGAGCATTGAAGGAGTTATCAAGACATCAGTTTCTATCAATATAATTGCTATATTTTATATTGGTCTGTGAATTATTTAAATATCCAGTTAAAGGTATCTTAAGAAATGGTTTGTTTATATAGTGGATTTTAATAAATAACTAGATGAAAACATTATTAGTTACGAAAATCATATTTAATGAACGGTAACGGAAATATTAGATACTTTCCGTTTTATTAAAACTGCTGATTGTATTGATTAGGTAAATATATAACTAACGTTACGCCCTTAGTTCATCGCCACACAGCGTTAGCCGCAAGCAGAAAGCCAATGAGACACATAATAGGATCAAATCATTTACACATTACAATTTAGCTGTGATTCAAAGCGGGATTATCATTGAAATCCGCCGCAAGTGGGCACACAGTCTACCCTTCAACCACCTCTCGACACCTCAGTTGCTCCAATTACCCAACTTGAATAAACAGGGAGGTTCCCAGTCACTCCAAGTTTATCCACGATTCGATGTATATCCCGTTAATACGACTGTTCTTTCCGAGTGAATTCAGTCCCTCCGAAATTTCTTTGATGATGTCTTCAGGGTTGAGAACGCACTTTAATCGCTGCTCACCCGCTTGTTATAAGAGGGACGATGCCACGCTCCGGCACGGCTTGCCTCCACTAATAAGTTTAGTGATTTAATTTCCTTTTCCCATACAAAGTTATCTACTATTCCTATAACAAGCAAAATTAAACTCTATGAATATCTCATTAAAAACTATGAAGTAGAAGCGCGGAAGGATTGTGACGGCAATTCTACATACATACGTACTATCGGATCGCTATTGACAGGATTATTTTCCGGAGGTCGAAATAATGTAGGACTGTAACAAACATTAAGATGGAACTCGGATCTGAAACAATTTTGCTCAATGTTCAGCCGGAAGTAAAATGTTACAGTTACACATAAAAACTTGTAGAGAACTGTTGTAAACTTCCTAAAGTTTTAACGCAGGCAATAACATTATCCTCACGCTTACAAGCTCGATAGGTTAAGCAGAGGCGAAGGCAAGAAAGTGGCCCTTTGAGATTTTGTGGTTAGGTGGTACTTATACTGAGATAACTTTTGACACGTAGAAAACATTGGATATTAAGTTCAAATTCATTGAATAAATATTAATTTTATTAATATTTATTATTTTTCTTTTCATGTCGAGAATCTCCGATTATTTTTCTCTAACCAGTTGTACAGCTTGCCAAGTAACCAGTAAAGGCCTGTCATTGGCCTCATAAAAACCCTGAAAGATGGAATTGATTGCGCTGGATGGGCAGAATATACGACACTGGCACTGTGTTTCAAATAAAAAAGGCCCAATTGGCCAGATATAATTTGTTCAGTGGTCAACGTACATGTATTAAAAATCCCGGGATTTTTCTATATCAATGGTGGTCAACCTAGATCTGCTCCCTGCTACCGCTCACTTACCATATACCCGTATTAAGAAGTTTCAGTTTTGGCTAAATTTTTCTGTGGTTGTAGTACATTTTGTATTTGGATAATTTTTAAATATTTATTTTTGAATTATAGATAGGCTTGCACCACTATCTCACCTGATGATAGATTGACGATAGAGCACGCTTGCCTAGAAGTAACCTATTTACTCCTAGGTTGTTGTTATCAGAAAACACAGACTCGGACAGGGAACTCTACTCCTTAGCTGTATGCATAATGAGTGTGTTCCCAAAATGCGTTGTACAAATATACATATGGTTGGGATGTACACCATACAGCAGTGGTGTAACACCATAAGCAATAATGGAACGAGAAAACATACTCCCCAAAATGTAAACGATAGAAAACCGACAGGCTAGCAACATTAGCATCAATGCTCAAGACTTTGGAGTTTTGACTCGGCAAGTAAATCATTGCCGGAGATCTTCTTGACTTGTTCCTTAATCGAATCCTAAGCATCAAGTTGCTATTGGACAGGCCTATCCTAAAGATAAAAGCAGTTCTCTATGCACGAAAGAACTTGCGTTTGATAAAAGTTGAGCGTCTGTTCCGCGTTAGGTATCGTCTCACCTTTATTTATTAAAACTTCCTGCAAAACAAAAGTACAAAGGTGGACATATTGCCTATCTTTGCTAAGATCCCCAATTTTTTGGTCAGCTTGTCAACTTCGGTGGAAGGGCCGAAATTGAGGAAAGAGGATTACGTTAGGTACCTTAAGAAGCTCAAGATGGTCGGTTATCGGCAAGGTCACAACCTAAAAGATGGAGCCAGATGGAGCTGGCTCCTCCATGATCATCCTAGCATTTTTACCAGTCGTTATCTCGTTATTATTCAGATATTTCTCATCTTCCACATTTTAAACGAACGTCGAACGTCTGTTACCAATCTACTTCAGCTATGAACACACACAATAAAAGCTAATACATTTATTCACTGTTGATCGCTGAGTAATATTGTTGATCGAAAGCCAGCCCGAGCAAGTGTCGCCATGTGAGTGCACCGGTAACGAGTGAATGTTTAGCGGCGGCGTGTTGCGGCAACATTGTGACGCTGTCCGCTCACTCGGAAGTACCGGAGTGCGGCCACATTGCCACTGAGCACACACGGTTCACTTCATTCATTGGTTTTGTTATTGTAAAGAGCTGATGATGACTAATTTCTATATTTAGAATTAGTTTCATTTTTACCTTTTTGGGGTTAAGTACCACAAAAGGAAAAATCTGAACCCTTATAGGAGCACTTTGTTGTCCGTCTGTCTGTCTGTCAAGACTCTTTATCTTGAGAATGCGTGGAAGTATCGAATTGAAATTAAAAACACAAGGGTCTGCGGTCCCTTAAAGCTGTGAAAAAATCAAACTTCTAAGTAAGCGACCAAAAAAAATCCAGTTTTTAGGTCACAAAAAACATATTATTTCGACACTCAAGGGAATCAAAATTCTTAGAGTACTTCTCGTTGACCTAGAACCCTGAAATTTAGCATGAAGCAAGGCCTCATAGTATAAGAATAAATCTGAAAACTATAAATTTGGATTCGGAAAAATCTTCGATTCTCAATTCGGGAACTGAACTCACGACGAATACAACGCCAGAGCCATTCACCTAAAAATGTTATCAGAAATATCGTCTTTGCTACAGTAAAATTTTTAAGACAAAGGTAGTATTTTCACCAAGATTTCATTATCGTCATCATCATTTCAGTCAAAAGGTTGTGTTTCGTCATCGGTCAACTTTGTGGAAGGTCTTCCAAAGCTGCGTCTTCTAGTACTCGGTCGTCACTCCAGAACCTATCAGGATCATTAGTTTTGTAAGCGATGTGCTGCCTGCACTGCTACTTAAGTTTGGCGGTTCTTTGCGCTATGTCGGTAACCTGGGTTTTCTTCGTTCTTGATTCGGTTATCCTAGAAAACTTCATTTATATAGACTTATAAATGAATGAACATAACAAAAACAAAGTTCATGGCGGTCTCTCTTTCCGTCAAAAGGATTTTAGGTAAAATTGAAACATGTTCTAGTTTCTGACTTTAGGTTTGGAGTTATTAGGGATTTAATCTGCGGCGCTTGCGTGATCTTAGAAAATTATTCCAGGATTATGAGATAAATAGGACATGGTTTATTTGTGTACAAAATTTCATCCAAATCTGTTCAGCTGTTTGAGTGTGAAGACAGAAATCAAACTCATCACACAAGCTCTGCTTAACTTGGGACTAGACGGCGTTGTGTGGTAGTTGTTGCTGTAGGAGTGAAATAAACAAAACAAAAGGAAATACCTACTTGACAAATAAAAACAGAAGCATCACACTAATATACTGAATATCCTGATACTCCAATTGACCTGTAAAGATGGAGAAGTAAAGGTAGGAACATGAAGATAGTCATGTTCTAAGAAGTAGCAAAGTTGTCTCAAACTTGCATGACAGAAACAGCCGGGTCGTGATGACGTCCTTGTTAAATTATTGGTAGTACATTTTCCGGTAACATTTTGCCTTTGACTCAAAAGTAAGAGCTTCGATTGCAAAAAATCCATGAACAATAATGTCGCATTCGAATACTTCAATAATGACGTCAGTACATCACCTGTGCGGGCCACAACGGGGGTGAGGTCACCGGACCTGTGAGCCGCTATAGGGGGGAGGGGGGGAGAAGAGGAAAGAGGCGAAAACCCACCGCTCTGAAATGCGTATTCATAGTGGATTAACGACCGACGATAGTGGGCCTTTCACGCCATTAAAAGTGTTAAAAAGCGAGCGGGTTCGATACGGGTGCGCGGTGCCATTGGCCGCGGGAGCCGGGAGGAACGACGCGACTTTACGGAACTACTTGAGTGTATTTGTCAGGTGTTTCTTTTTCATTACTTATTAATTCATTTGTTTTAACTAACAATAGACTGATTTAAGGTAGATACTGACAACAGAAACATAATATAATTGTAATAAAAATAAAAATAAAAAAACAGCTTAATGAAATAAAATAAAATTGGATTAGATTACAACAGTAGTGAGCCAGTAGTATTAAAAGAAATTGCATAAAATTAAAATTCAATTAAAATCAGTTTTTAAATTCAACGTGGCTGCTTGTGTTTGCTACCTAGTACAGTTTGGCCTGATTAACCTCGTCAAGTCTCATGAAACCGCAACATCCTAATCTAGATATTGAAACAATTTATATAATGCAAGTCTTTCTGCTCCTATGATACTTACTTGAAATTCACTAATTTTAAAATCAACCCGAATTCGTCGCTAAAACTGGGACCCCACATAAAAAGCTGCTATATTTTTTCCATAGGCACAATATATTACACGAGCACCATGTACAAAGGCTTTAGAATTGTGCCGGTTAGCGCCCAGACGTAACACAGATCGCCCCTCGGTGCCTCTGCTGCCCCCACACCTGCTGCAACAACAATGTTAATAGCCTGCGTTCGCGTCGACTTCTAACTTACTGCTATGACTTCCTGCTTTTATAGCTTTACGAATTGAAGAGGTTTTTGTACAGAAAAGTGATAGAATACTATAGTATTGTCTTACTTGTTCTCTTATTAACACCACCTATGTGGAAATCAGGCTCACCTAAAAATAAAAACCACTTACTTCGAAACATTCTCAAGACCATGATTAGGACTGAGCGATCAGGTTACAGTGCTTAGTTCATTTTGACTTTCATAGCTTAACTGTGTGTAAAGAATTGCAGCATGTGGAATTCTGTGGGTTCTAGTTACCCCAATGGGGAAAATCTTAAGCGTTTACTAATCCACTGTGTGTATCATTGTGTTTAAGTATCCTCCAATCAACAATAACAAAGATGGTCAGTTCATTTTAATTCCGTCAATGGGGGCTGGTCGCGGCGGCGGCGTCTCTCAAACAGAACTGTGTGCACAGCGCGGTATCTATCATCATCTATCAGCGCCGTTTGTTGTGTACGTCCGCCGCCGCCCTGCCGTCCAGTAGGACACGTATACATAGCAGGTCAGAAGGTCCATGACGTGAATATAAACTATATTTAGCGCATGCTTTTGCAAAGCTTTATTGACAATATCCTGCGGCGGTCAATATGATCGATATAAGTGGAAAGGGGAACATAGCCAAGCATATGCTCAAATTTGTCAAGGCTTTAGTTTATATCCGGCGTTCCACAAGAGATTATCAGCAATGCTGGTGATGATGAATGCTGAAACAAAAAAGCTGTAATAGACTAAACAATTCTTTTAATCAGCTGCTCTATTTCTTATGGCTTGTGCTGAAAGAGTTTATTGTGAGAAATTGCAATTTATACAGAGTTCTAAATTCTTGAGCTCAAGATCATGAGATGTAACGTCCTACTTTGGTAACTTGCTATACTGCATCATGAAACTTCTGTACGTATCAATGTAGTGGTATGGAGCCGCTCGCTACTTTTTGTAGCGATACTAAGTGACGACTGTTTTGTGAAAGCCGACTATTATGTTGTGCTCATAATGCTTTGGTTACAAAACCGGTGATCTAAAAACGTTTAGTTTACCTAATCTTGAAAAAAAAATTAAAACTGTGTCCAAGTCAAGTGGTACTGTTATACCAGGGGAACACAGTTACCGCATTGTGGAGGACGGATAAAAAAATGTTCCATGTAATATCTGATACATTAGATATTTTATGTACAGAAATTTGACCAACATAGTTATAGAAACAACTAGGCGGATACTGTGAAATAAGTGTCTACGACCCATTTACACAAAAGGCAATTGAAGAAACACGGGTGAGTTTTGTTAGTCATAAAAGTCTGGCACTTTTTCTCGCTCGATCCAGAACGGCAGAAGTTATTTGATGATTTTTCAACATAAATAGAGTCTAACAAAAATAATACTTTATAGTTTTATATTTCGATCAAACGGATCACAAAATCAAGAACTAATCTTCACAAACTCATAATGTTTTTGAAAGACTCCATCATTTCAGGCAAAAATCGTCCACTGTTGGACATATGCCTCCTCTAAGCGTCCCTATCGCGACCGGTCCTGTGCGTCTCGCATCCAATAGATTCCCGTGACTTTCACCAGATCATCGGTTCACCTTGTAGGAGGCCTTTTGACGCTGCGGCTTCCGGTACGAAACACTTATGCAACCTTAGTTATTATTATTTTTTATTGTTGATAGGTTCGCGCTTGACTACTATCTCACCTGCTGGAAAGCGACGATGCGGTCGATGATGGAGCGCGCGTGAGCGCGCTTACCTAGAAGTAACCTATTCACTCTTGACTCTTGAAGATAGGCATTTAAAAAACGAGAAACAAAAAGTCAACCCAGTTTACGTGTATGGGAGATAGCCTAAAAATACCACTGTGTCAGCGTGATTAATATATATCTCTACCTATGCAGAAGCACAGATTTGTAATACGAATATAATCTAACTAGTAGCTAAGTCACGGACGAATGAACAGATAGGACATAGTAGAACTATATGGTTCCTTGTTTGGACGTCGGAACCCTAGATGCCTATCGACGCCGATGTATCCTACAATTGATCGATTCATGTCTTGAAGATTCACACGGATTTTACTCTCAAACAATTTCATACATATATATATATATATATATATAAGCGATCCTACAAGATTAAACATAAAAGTTCTTCGCAAAAATGTTTAGTGTAGCAAGACACCTCTCCTTTGTACATCGCTGATCGCACAAGTGGGAGTGTCAGCCATTTCCCTAAATACTTCAAATTCGTTTCCTATTACGTCTGTAAAACGAGCCGTCTGTAGCGACACAACAGCTACTGCGACATTGCACGGATTCGCTTCATATAATATGCATTCAAATCCGGGCAACGCCGCGCGGCGGCGTGATGCCGGCGCCTGCAGGATGCATTGGAATAACAATACTGTTCACTTGTGCAGGTGGCAGGCAGCGAGGTATTCTAGTGGAATTATGTTGAATTTAGAAGGTGTACTTTTCCTTCTTAGTGGATGTTTTGTAGACCTTTAACAATATGTATAAGTACTAGCTTTTGCCTGCGGCTTTACTTGCGTGAAAGTAAAAAAATACCTATAAATCTTATGTTCCTTGATAAAGTAGTATTATGTTGAGACATGAAAACATAAATCTTTTCACTTTTGGTATAATATTCGTAAATATAGTTGCATCAACTTTTAGTTCATCGTATCTCATTTAAACTTACTGTATGAAATTTTCATTATTATTTTCATTAGTTTATGTTATAGTCTGTGGAACTTAATTCTATTTAATTTGATCAGGACCAAACCTACAAACTTACTTAACTACGGCAACAAAGAAGAAAATCTGAGGTCAATATAGTATGAACTGTTGATTAGTTTCTAGATTATGTTTGATGAATTAACTAATTTACGGACTATTAGATAATTGTTTTAATAATTTTGTTGAATCGTATGTAACTTTATACATTTCAGCTGGAATAAATGTTAAATAGAGAATCGTGTGTAACTGAAGTTCAGACTGCTTTGATGAATGCGAAGAATGAAGAGATGTTCCTCAAAAGTTCAAGAGTCATAAATACGACTTTTTTTTAATGATAAATCTTGTGCTTGAATGCGATCTCACCTGATGGTAAGCAGTGGTTACTCTTGGCTTTACTCTTTCCGGATATTTGCCGTACGGATGTCCGATGGTAGAAATGAGATGACGGAATTAAGTCATGCAATTTTCGCGCACACTCTCTAAAATGCATCCTGTAAAATACCGAAAGGCTGGCTACTCTACGCCTGTGCTCAAAGCTTTACAGGTTGGACTTAACCAAATCAGGATCACCAATTAGTCTTTTCGCACGCTTTTCCACCGAGTCCAAAGCTGCTAGGTAGCATTTTGCAGCACCAGCCCATAAGTAGCTGCAGTACTCCATACACCTTCGGACATGGGTTTTGTACAATATTAGAAATTGCTCCGGTGCCGCTGGCCTCTTCTGCTTAGAGCTCGCCTTGTACGCAAGTACGATCAGTACTATCAGCAACATTATTCTTACTGCACATAAAAGATCTGCTTAAGCCCGGTACCTTTCGGTATGTAGATGACACCACTGTTACTGAGAGTTACATATTCAGCGAGCGAACTAGTGGGTCAAAGATCTAGCCTCTCCGAGAGGCTATGGTTGAGCGCTTGTCCTTGGAGGCAGTATCAGAATAGGGCGATGTCAATTTGCTTAGGTTCAATGCTGCTAAAACCCAGGCGTGTATTTTTTCCTCAAAAAGGAGCCAATTCAGCCCTGCTCCTATTTTCCGGTGTGTAACCGTGCCGATAACCAACCATCTTGATTTTCTTTGTGTTACGTTAACGTCAACTCTCAACTTTGGGCCATTCATCGAAGCAAAGACTCAACTTCCTGCAAAAAAGCTAGGAATCCGCGCAAAGGTCAGACAGTACCAGTGCAGTACTTCACGCCGGAACAACTGTCAAATTTTATCAAGCGCAAGTTCGATCATGTATGCAGTACTGCTCTCATCTTTGGGGCGGATCTGCCCGATACTAGCTTGATGCACTCGAGACAATTGAGAGGCGAGCTAAGAGGACCATTGGCAATGATGCACTTGTCGAGTCGAAGCTGCAAAGTCTTGAGCATCGATGCCGAATTGCTAGCCTGACAGTTTTCTACCGGCTGCATTTTGCGTACAGCTAAGGAACGGAATTCCCTAACGGAGTCTATGTTTCCTGATGGCTACAACCCGGGAATCTTTAAGTCGAAAGTGAATAGGGTACTTCTAGGTAAGCGGTAAGCGCGCTCCATGTTTTCTATCAGGTGAGATAGCGGTCAACAATAAAAAACTAAAAAAAGTAACGATCTCGAAAAGTTCACACTTCGTGAATCACTTACCTAATAAACGTTGAACATCTTTACTTAAAGAATACACTATCGCAGAAAGCCCGATGGTATGAACAAGACTGACATGACTGATAACAATGAAACAAAATTGTATATTTTGATCTCAAATAGATTTGACATTCCCAGGAGACAGTTTGAGATAACGAAGCCGGAATCACAAGTAGCTTCACATTTTACTCATCGCAAACTTTGATATACAGGCATAAATACCATGAAGATACTATAACAAGGATACCTACATAATATACGTAAAGAAAAAAAGAAAAAGAAAGAAAGAAAAAACATTTATTTGAAACTCACACAAAAATAAAAGAAGACTATGGCATATATACGTTTTTTATTATTAAACTTAGTTCATACTATATTCTGTACAAAATATCTGTTATTTATTTATTGTGCACACCTACCACAGTGTTGTCTTTTTTAGCCCAAAGATAGACTCGTAGAGAATTCCCTGTTGCATTAAGTCCGCCTATGTACCACTATTTTATATGAAGTTTAAATAAATAAATACGTTTTCTTAAATATCATTAACTAGTGATTCGCCCCAAATTCGCGTAGGCAGCAAATTCTTCCTCGCCTCTCGAGGAGCAAATTATGTACCAAATGATATAATATTATACAAACAACCTCCCAGTTCTAGCATCAGGTATAGATAAATCCAACGAGCCCAAAGTTGATGGGCTTACTAGTAGGCATTTCAGGGTTACATCAGTCACCTCCCACTTCTAGCATCAGGTCTTCGTCATTAGGTGTCATTATCATAAGAAATGAACAGAACTACTTAAGACGAATCTAACGAGCCCAAACTCGGTGGATTTACTAATAGGCATTCCAGGGTTTTATCAGCTACCTCCCAATTCTAGCATCAGGTGCTCGTCTTCACGATTAATGTATAGTACTGGTTAAGGCAAATTTAATAAGCCCTAACTCGATAGGTTTACTAATAGGCAATCCAGGGTTACGTTTCTTACCTTTGAGCTCCATCATCAGACCAGCTCAAGGACACCAGCGTGTACATGAGTATTTCAAATATTAATTCACACTTATATTTAAAAGTAAAGTTTAAAGACACCCATTAAGTGTTTAAAGACCCTACCGCAGTTAATAAACGATCTGATGATCTTGAACACCTGCATAGATCTTCATAAATTGTATCTAAGAATAATGTTAATTACTTTAGCTTTCAAAAAAAAAAAAAATCTTCGAAATCGGTCTATTATGCGCGTCATGGGGCCCAGCGTGTTATTCCAAATTCGATCTGTTCTTCTTACGCCCAGAATGCTGAGCTCCATAGCTCTTTGGTAAACTCCTAGACGAAACTTTTGTAGTTCGATGAGTGACCAGGTCTGAGCACAGATCATGGGCAGGATATACATAAAGTTAATCTTAATATTGAATATTATACTATCTTCATGGTGTGTCATAGCTTTTATACACAGGGCTTTATCAAAGTTTTAAATGTCATGCTGTATTTAGACGTAACGAAATGTAACAGTAAGCTCGACTTTCCTACGAATTCCTGAGAAAGAATTCTCAACAAAACACATTCAATTTCGTAGACATTCAAATTGTAATTGGTATTTGTATATAGTTGTTGTATTTGTTTCCGCGATTGTTCGAGGAGGCTCGCGAACTTTGCAACTAAAAAGAAACTTGAATTAAACAATGAATATTACAACAAATCACGGCGCGTTAACAACGGTACCTTTACTTAACAAAATATGTTTATTTGTGTTTGTACACAACTCCGAGGTGCGCGGCTCGGGAACTTACTAACACCACTTACAACACCCGCGTACACTGGGGCGGAGTCAATCTCTATCGTACGCCACTCGTAATAAGATCCACGCTAAGTGTATAAGTGAAGTGGTAGTTCGTAAGTCGTAAAGCCCACTAGCACAATAAATAAATAGTTGTAGATCTAAAGTTGTCTGAACAAACTTGGCCACGTTTTCTCGATTTTTCCCTCCACTCGTGAATTATTTACCTTTGCCCTTGTTCAATAGTTCGCAAGTCGCACTTTGGAAACAATATCATTGGGAATTATTTCAATAAATAGGTATATCTATGTATATTATGGTGTAACCGTCCCTGACCTTTGAACATGAATTTTTTTATTACTTATTCTGTGCTTATAGATAGATGGAATTTCCTTATAGCAGTAACTCCTAGCAGCCGAGACTGAGTACCTCTTTCGGTGAGAGATCTTTAGAGCTGTATTGTATTACTACGATGATATAAATACATAAGAAAGCCATAGTTTTAAACTTTCGTAAATTAGAGTATAAGCCCAGTTTCTGAATTGGAAAAAAAGAAAAAGAAAGAAAACCTGTTTATTATGTTTAAAATGGAGTTAAATATGTGAAATTTTAATTAAATGCCAAAATTTAATATTTATGAATTAAAAATGGCAAGAACATTTCTATTCCGACTTCAATAACAAAGATTGAGACATTTTCAGGCTCAAATAGGATTTCACAAATACAAATTTTAAATTCAAAAATAAAGAGATAATCTAATATATAAAGAAATCATGGGACTTTAACCAGAGCAACGGATAGGCTACATGTATACTTTTCCTTTTTAACAAAGGACTCAGTAAAAATGTTTAAAAATACTCTCCATACTGCACCCTGCCTGCATCAGCATCGAGTCCATACGTGTGTGTGTGTGTTGAGAACATAAATAACTGGCTCGAACGTCCCGGACTGCAACAAATATTTGTAGAGCACAGTTTTTGTGACGATGCAAGAATTAAACCGATGACCCCTGCAAAAATACAGCACCATGCTTCATGGCGCTACTTAAGCGGAAACTGTGTTACTGTAAGGTATCAAGCTATCCAGATACTGGGTTTTAAAGGCAGTTCAATTAAACTCTTTCCCAAAATCATTAGAGTCACCCAGTCTAAGCAGCTGAAGCTGGAACTTGGCATGACTGGTGTCAGATATCCTGACTTCTGATTTATCTACAAGTGGATGCGCGTTTGGCGGCGGTTTTTGGTTCCTAAAAAAATATTTTATTTCCTATACGTATGTATGTTGAAGCCTTTATTAGGATACAATCTGATATTTGCTATAAATGTTACCTAGTTATATAACCCTTTTGCATATAAAAAAAAAACAACCATATTGTGTAAAAACATAATGAACAAAACATTTTATAGGATGTTTTTCATCATATTTTTTTTAATTTGTTAACAATACTACGTAATAAAATTGTAATAAATCGTTATAACTAGAAAATCATCTCCCGCCCCGCCTTACCTTCTCCCGCTCTGAGTAGAGCAAGAGAGTGTCAGACGGTCAATACGGTCTTATCCCAAAATATGACACTTTTTAATGTTCTACTTGACACTTTGGATTTTAAACAGAGACACTTTTGGAAATATGGCCCTTTTTCACAAACAATACAGTGCTGTCACGAAGATTGCCGGGTCACAACTGATAAAATGGCAGTTTTGCTCTGAAGTCAGCCATCTGATTGGACCATTTATAATGCTAGTCTTTTTTGCAAATAAAAATATAAAAAGAATTGATACGATTTTTGCAATAAAAATATTTTTAATTATTTTTCAATACAATTACTCGAAAACTGCTTCTTATCGCACTACAATTAGGTTCGACATGGCATGTATATCAACCGCGTGTTTTTTTTTTAATTTATCACACCAATGGCTTTTTTCATTCCTATTTCGTCACGTTCAAGGCGGACTTTTTTTTTTAATGCAAAGATGCGGAAATTTTTGAGGTTTTAATATTTAATGAAAATTTTAATTGTGTTTTTGAACAGAATATAATAAATAATCATGATTACTTATACAATCATTTGTTATTACCTACAAATTAATATTAGGACGAATAAAGTTTGATACCTTTGCCTATTCTTCAACCTGCAAAGATTAAACGCGGGAAAAAAGTCTATTAAATACTATTGTCTAACCTATTTATTTGTGTTATTTTTGAAAAAACTGTTGAATTTAAAATTTTAAGAGAATGCTTTAGATGCTACGCCACCGTCGCCAAAAAATACTTGTGATAGCCTGTTGCCACCTAAATCAAAACTAAGATGTAAGGCAACTTTGAAAAATTTTCTTCAATACAAAATGAACAAAAATACGTTGTGATTTTCACAGAAAATATTTCTTCGTAAATGTATTGAAAAACGTCGTTTGAAACAGGTGCAAATTTGTCACTGCAGCCCTCGGCTCCATAATACACTAGCCTTCGGCTCGTGAAAATTCCGCCTCGGTCGCAATTACAAAAATTTAAACTGTGTTTTTGAACAGAATATAATAAATAAACATGATTACTTACACAATATTTTGTTATTACCAACAAATTAATATTTATTGACTATTTATTCAAAAATATTTAAATTTCTATTTTTACTAATATTAGGATGAATAACGGTTTGATACCTTTGGCTCTTCTTCAACCTGCAAAGATTAAACGCGGGAAAAAAGTTTATTAACCTATATACTTAATTGTGTTATTTGTGAAAAAAATGTTGAATATAAGATTTGAAGAGAATTCTTTAGATGTTACGCTGCCGCCGCCAGATATTGTGATTAAGGTAAAAAAATACTTGTGATAGCCTGCTGCCATCTAAATCAAAACCAAAATGTCTGATAGCTTTGAAAAATTTTCTTCAGTACTAAATGAACAAAAATGCGTTGTAATTTTCAGAGAAAGTATTTCTTCGTAAGTGTATTGAAAAACGTCGTTTGATACACGTGCAAATTTGTCACTGCAACCTTCAGCACCATAACACACTCGCCTTCGGCTCGTGAGAATTCCGCCTCGGTCACAATGACAAAATTTCTGCACTTGTATCAAAATGTACTATTGATTTGTATTTGAATTTATGCAGCGATGTAATGATGGTCTGACATCCCCAATTCAGCTTCAGCAAGCGTGGCTTAACCTCGAAGACTAAACTGTTTGGCTGTTACTATTTAACCAAGAGGTCAGATATAAAATTAATGAAACGAATTGAAACCCGAAACTTGAAACGAAATTTGAATTTAAGGCGTAACACACAGTAGGCTGATTACGATACCAAATAACTACTTTGCATATCTTACTCAATTTCCACAAAATACTCCGACTGTCAAGAAGCTAATACACTTTCCAGTTTACTTCAAATTGGTAGATTATCTTCTGAAAGAGCTAGTTAACGATGTTGGAAATTCGACGCGTTGCCTCTCACAGCGGCGGACGCTCCGGATCGATCTGATCGGTTATTAGACGTTGTGCCGGTACCTGGGTAAGGGAAAGTATTTTAATAAAATATCTAGTTTCTTTTTCTCTAGTCCTATAAATTTGTCTTATATTTGCTGTAATTATTTTAATTGAAATACTAAGATTTCTTTGATAGTTTGAAATCAGGTTAACAAATTAATAACTTTAATATAAATAAGTAACTCACAAAATGGTAGAGGGCAAAATAATGTTACTTTCGAGTTATTGAATGGGGTTGAATGCTGATTACAAATTATTTCAATTTAGTGAGAACGATTACATACGCTTTCAGAAAATCAAACAATATTGATTTAATTAGTTAGTCAATACTGGTTGCGCGAATTTTGCTGTGGTGTGGACTGTAGGTTTGAAAAGCGATCTAGTGTTTGTTAACAATATGCAGATACTGTGCCTGGCATGGGATAGGGAGGAACACTGACCTTTTGACTTCGAAGGTTCCACGTGGCACCGCGCCGGCGATCCTCGACTTCGCACATTTAACCACTGCCAGGTCCTGTTTTGCACTACACTGCACTATTGTTGAGTTTTGAATGGTTGGATCACGAAAATAGTCAATTTTCTTGTAATTTCGGGCGGGCGATGTTAGCGGTGCGGTCACATTCACAATCGATGCACACACGTCAATGTCAAATCATTTCTTGCGGTCGTGCGGGTGAAGGAAAACGGAAGGGATAGGATTGCTAGGCCAAAAAAATAAATTACAAAAAACAAAATCGCGGAACATAGCAAATTGGCGCAACCATTCCCCCCGGGTTTGAAGGGTTACCTTCAAAGAAAAGAAAAAAAAAACAAAAGCGAAACTAAACCCTATTACTAATCTAAACTATCAATACTAGGTAGCGAAACAACTTATAACTAACTATGCCACTACTACTGATTAGGCAGAGGGCAGAGGCGAATAACCGGACGCAGGTACGATCCAGTTGCGGTTTTAACCTTTACGACTCGCGTTATTCCGTTCGAACCCGGAAAAACTTCTTCCACTACACCAAGAGGCCAGTGCAGAGGAGGCGCACTCTCAGTCTTCAGTATCACCACAGTACCGACTGTGACTGGATCTGAAGGAGTGTTCCACTTTTGACGCGACTGCAGCGTATGCAGATAATCTGTCCTCCATCGCTTCCAAAAGGACTGAACTAAGCTATCTAGCAGAGCGTGACGCGGGTGGAGCTGCAGTTTGTCAGTCTCGACATCTAAAGCGGGCAAATATTTAAGAGGAGTCGTCGTCAAGAAGTGAGCCGGCGTCAACGCTAGTGGCTCCGATGGATCACTAGACAAAGTCCGACACAACGGACGCGTATTCATCAACGCCTCTACCTGAGCGAGTACAGTGCTCAACTCCTCGTACGAGAGAATCTGTTCGCCTATGACCCGAAACAGGTGCGACTTAAGGCTTTTAATATTCGCCTCCCAATTGCCACCAAAATGACTAGCTGCTGGCGTATTAAAACACCAATCAATGCGATTCTCAGCTAAGACATGGGCGAATTCACTTTGGTAGTACTTGGAGCGTAAGAATGTATGTAATTCCGAAATATTGCGTCGCGCTCCAACATAATTTGTGCCGTTGTCAGAGTATAAGCGCTTAACGGGACCACGGCGAGATAAAAATCGTTTAAATGCAGACATAAAACCCTGCGTACTCAAATCACTGGTTAACTCTATGTGAACCGCACGAGTTGTCATACAAACGAATAGGCAAATGTATGCCTTTGTGGAACGTATACCACGACCACGGGCAATAGTGACTTTAAACGGTCCAGCATAGTCCGTCCCAGTATGTATAAAAGGTTTCACCGTCTGTACAACACGACAAGAACGATGGTCGGCCATTTCCGGCGCGTTGAAACGCGGGCGGAGCTTAAAGCAGGGCACACATCTGTGCACTCTAGCGCGTATCAAATTGCGAGCGGAAAGTATCCAGTACTTCTGTCGAAGAATGGACATTAATAAATCGGGACCAGCGTGACAATTCACCTTATGGTGATAGTCCACCAACAAATCCAAAACGTGATCCCTGCGTGGTAGAACTACTGGATGCATTTGTTCAAACTCTAACTTAGCATTTCGCAGACGGCCACCGACACGAATGAGTCCGTCTTGCAAAAATGGTTTCAAATGTTGAAGTGCGGGACTACAAGGTTTATGTGATTCTAAACTACGAAATTCTATTGAAAAATAAAATTTCTGCAACTCTCGAAGTACAACTGATTCAGCTCTATCCAAATCAGCTGCGACTATAGAACCACGCGATGGTAATAATCTCAAAAATCCTAGGACGTAAACTACACAGCGTAATAGTCTCGACCAAGACGAGACTCGATTAGACAACAACAAAACAACTGACTCTTCACGCGGAACTGATACTACAAGCGTATGTTTCTTCTCCTCGGGTGGCTCTGAAACAGTAGCGGGGTTAAACGGAGCATTTGGCCACTCGTTAGGAGTGGTATGCAGCCAGGGAGGGCCACAAAACCAAAGCGGATGATTTAAAATTTGCGCGGGAAGCAAACCACGTGAGAGACAATCAGCTGGGTTTTCTGTTCCAGCGACATGGAACATATTTTCCGGTGACAATTCAGCTTGAATCTTAGCCACCCTATTTGCGACAAACGTGCCCCATCGATGGGGTGACGATTGAATTCGACGATTGAATTCGTAAACCTTCAAAGGTTCCTGCGGAGAAAAGCTATACAAGAAGCGTTGGAATCTACGGTCACATTCTCTGATTCCAATACTAAGAAACATTTGCCGAATATCGGCAGAGAGCGCAATAGCAAACAAGCGAAAATTTACTATTATTTCAAATAAGTTACCCTGGAGGTTCTGACCACAATACAAGATATCGTTAAGCGATATGCCAGTACTAGTTTTAGCGCTACCATCCATAACCACACGCAGTTTAGTTGTAAGTTTGTCTTCTCTAACAACTCCATGGTGCGGGATGATGTAAAACGGGTAATCACGTGTCTCCTCAGTCTCGGCAGGCGCTGATGAGATATAACCTTTATCTAAATATTCGATCAGCACATCATCATAGGCTTGCTTCAACTTAGGAGACGCCTGCATCTTACGTTCCAAGCATAGAAAGCGTTTTTCTGCGGAGGCACGGGAGCCACCGAGCGAAAAAATATCACCCTTGAAAGGGAGCGCGACAACATAACGACCATCTTTATCACGAGTAGTCGTGCGGGTATAAATCTCCTCAGTGACCTGATCCTCAGGGCTGAGAATAGGCGGGACATTGACCTCTTCAATCTCCCAGAACTTGCGGATGGTAGACTCAAGCGGCGGCTCGACGGTGCAACAGTGCGACACAGTCGAGTAACTATTTAAATAAGCGGGTGCGGAACCAACTATAACAAACCCGAGAACCGTTTCCAGTGCGTGCGGAGCGGGGTACATCGGAAGACCTTGAATTTTACGTGATAACTGGAGATGCGGGAGAATCGAAGCACCGATCAATAGATCGATATCTCCAGGGAAAGCGTAATTTCCGTCGGCTAACTGCAAGTTCTTAAACTCCGTCAGCATGGACGTGTCAACCGGTACCGTGGGCAACCGTTCCGTAATCTTATCTGCGACTAGCGAATCCATTTCAAACGAAATATTACGATTAAAACGTGAACTAAATATTATTTTAATGGAACCGTGAATGGTTGCCTTTAAACCTCCAAAACCTTTCACTTCTGAGCGGGATGACCAATTATTAAAACTAAAACCAAGGCGTTGACAACAATCCCGAGTAATAAAATTACTCTGGGAAGCGCCATCTAGTAGCGCTCGAACGGTGTGCGGTTTGCCAAAGGCATCTACAATGACAACTTGCGCGGTCGCAAGTAAAACGGTAGTGATTTGAGTACCAGCGGCGGAAAGCGAACACAATGTTATGTCGTTTGCACTTGCAGCAGGCCGCGCGTCACAAGCGTCGCGCGTCTGCGCAGGCTGCTGCTGCGATGGCAGCTTACTACTCTCAAAATGTAAGAAGGTATGATGTCTAGCTAGACATTTACGACAGCTAACACCACTGTTACATGACGTAACCAGATGTTTGTCACTTAGACAATTAAAACACAAATTATTAGTGCGGACAAACTTGTAACGATCACTAGGCGATAATCTCTGAAATTCCGAACACTTGTACAGCTGTGTATGGCTACCCTTACACAGAGAACAGTCAGGTGTTGAGGCGGTATTAACTAGCGTATGTGCAGTCTTGACTGACTTCGATGACGCGTCTATACGGCGATCGGAACCTGTCCTATTCGTGACTTCATGACGTGCCGACGTGCGCTGCAATACCTTAATATGGTCGCGAATAAAAGATTCTAAATCTTCGAACTTAGGTATTTCTTTACCGCGCTGAGTCGTTTCAAACAGACGAACAGTTTCAGGATCTAATTTCTTTAAACCGATATACAAAAACAAAAAGTCACAGAGGTCATTGACCTTTAGGTTCTTTACTGCACGAACAGATGATGCGAAAATATTTAAAAACTTCTCTAAATTATGATCGTTACAAACGGAAAAACTTTTCAAATCGAATAATTGATCTAAATATGCGGTGGCTACTAATCGCTTATCTTCGTATTTTGTTTTTAAAGTGTCTAAAACTAAATTGTAATTTTCAGCGCTAAAAGTAATTCCAGCACAGACAGCCTTTGCCTTACCGGTCAATTTTTCTACGAGATAATGCAATCTCTCGTGATCTGTCAGCGATGTGTTCCTATGTATTATATTTTCGAAACTATCTATAAATAAATTCCAATTTCGAATGTCACCATCAAATTCAGGTATTTGAATTGGCGGCAATCGTGGGCGTTCGCGAGGAGGGTTGGATAAACCACTCGCGGGGGGGGGAGTCTCTAAACTCCTAGCAATACGTTTGATACGACAATACAAGTCATCAAAGGACGACAATGCCTGATAACTCACACAGTAATCAGGATTTAACTCCAACTCTAAAATGTTTATATCCTTAATTGTAGATTTAAAATCCGCGCGCAAACTATCTAAAGTTTCCAACGAACACAAGAAAGCATCTCTAATCATCAGATCCGAGATTTGCAAAGATTTATCACAAATTGATTGAACACGTGAAAACTGTGAGTCCCTTTCAGCGTATAAAAGCTTTAACTGAACCTTTAAATCAGTACTAACCTTATTGCCCTAAAGAGACATCTTGTTTTGATATATTCACACTATACACTCAAAAAAACACTTAACGAATTATTAAGTAAGCGATAATTATCAGATAACAATATGGTAATATTGTAAACAACAAAGTGAACGGCGAACGAACGTTCATATGCGTATATAATCTATGGTTTATCTGTTTCCTACAAATATTCACTCAACAATGAACGGGTATTTTTGAAATGCGTCTACCTACATGAAATTTGTAGGACTTCCGAATGAATTTTGTCAAGAAAAAGAATGCGATCGATTTATATCTACGCTGATATTTACGTAGCTAACTATAATTATGCGGTGCGGTTGACGGCGTAGGTACCGTAATTATCAATGGCTCTTTAACTATACGAGCGAAATAACGTATAGTTGCCTAAATGCCTAGATGCGGGTTTTCTACTATTATATCTAGGTAAACAGGCGCGTTGCGTTTATTCCCTATGGAACAAATACTATATTGCGAAATTACAAGAAAATGATTCACGATCCTGCTCGTAGGGACCAAAAAAGTAATGGTTGCGCGAATTTTGCTGTGGTGTGGATTGTAGGTTTGAAAAGCGATCTAGTGTTTGTTAACAATATGCAGATACTGTGCCTGGCATGGGATAGGGAGGAACACTGACCTTTTGACTTCGAAGGTTCCACGTGGCACCGCGCCGGCGATCCTCGACTTCGCACATTTAACCACTGCCAGGTCCTGTTTTGCACTACACTGCACTATTGTTGAGTTTTGAATGGTTGGATCACGAAAATAGTCAATTTTCTTGTAATTTCGGGCGGGCGATGTTAGCGGTGCGGTCACATTCACAATCGATGCACACACGTCAATGTCAAATCATTTCTTGCGGTCGTGCGGGTGAAGGAAAACGGAAGGGATAGGATTGCTAGGCCAAAAAAATAAATTACAAAAAACAAAATCGCGGAACATAGCAAATTGGCGCAACCAAATACAAACAAATGATTAACAAATCATTTATTTGATTGTGATTGGAACAAATCTTTATTTATTGCGACAGTTACTTAACTGTTTCATATATTTCGTGAATGGCTTTCCCAGATTTTCCATTAATGGAGTATTTCCAGATAACATACAATCAGATGTTGATGATATTAATAGCAATCTGCCGGCAAGAGCGCACCGCCCGGGCGCGCCCGCTGGGACTCGCGCGGATAAATATCCAAAACATGTTTACGGCCCTCCTCAAGGCGTCCTCAAGGCGTTCACAATGTAATTTTCTTCAGCAATCTGTTCGGGAATATTACCGCCGGTATTTATTCCCGGGCTCATTACAGTCGCGGGATCCAATCGCGGGATAAGATTTCCGACGTCGGGATCGCATTGGTCGCGCACTCCCTAGAGTCAAGTTGAGATTTGAGCCACCAGTTCAAGTGGATCTGTTCATCTAAGACTATCTGAGAAGCTATTTTCTTGGCTGGAGGCTCTGGTTCGGCTGGTTGTGGGGTTATGATTCGATATAGCGGTTATTGGGGGCGTCGAGGATACTCCCGTGTGATCGAGGTGTCGCAAAATAGTTTTTCCGGTTCGTTTCGCAGTCTCGTCGTGTTTACGTCGCGTGTGTCTCGATCTGTCCTGTACCTATGTACTGACGTGTCCTACATACGTTGCTGTGATCATGGCCTGTGTCTGTGTATCAATACGTACGGTTCGGAGACGTTTATGAGGAAATTATCCAAGAAATAATTGCCTACTTATTAAGTTAGAAAAACTGTGGTAGAAGAAATTAAATTTACGAAAACGCGGTGGTATATAAGCGCGGAGCCATAACGAAAAAGAATCGCTAGTGAAAATTACGACCAATTTTCTTACATCTCAGACATACTGAACGCAAGTCCTGTGTACTTTTCCTACAAAACCTTCATTTTTATACGAACCGACCGACGGATCCTTTACAAGTACTTTCAAAAACTAATTTGAATACGTTGCATGTCTGAAGGGAACCTAACAACCAAACTTTTGCAGTTTGCATTATCTTACATACTTTCGCCGACTTTTTATATAAACTTTGATTTTTCACCTTTCTGACAGGGATGGAAGTTTCACGGCGATCTATAAAAATAAACTGCTCCGGGCGGCGGGCTGCGGGCTGGCGAACTTTGTAAAGTCGTGAGCTTACCGGTTCGGCAGGGCTCGGCAATTCTCGGCAAACCTCGGGCCGGCGGTGCGGGCCGGGCACGTGACCGGCATGCCCGACCACTTCCAGATTCCCTAATGTTGCACCTGATGGCATTATTTGTTTAATTTTAAATTAAATGCTGTGTTTTGTATAATAAATGAACTCTTTCTCTTATAAGACACGTATTCAAGAAGTTTCCGTTGAAGTTAAGATTTGATGCCTCCGGACGTGGAGCCAGAAGTTTCCGTAATATACAGGAATAAGTTTTATGAAGCAGGTACGTTTTGAGAAGAAGTTTTCACTGTATATGTTATCAGAACTATAAAGGGTTCTGAAACGACTGACCAATAAGCTGGGAAAATTAAGACTGCACATAATAAAGTTTATTTTCTCCACAATATAACTACTAATTGCTAGCCTTGTATCTACGATAACATATTTATACTTACTTGCATCTATCTTTTACAAAGTATACTGACAGTCTAGGCCAAAATGCTGTCGCAAGTACGTACTTACATAGTTATGCAGTGACCGTAGCCAATGCATAATACAAAATATGATAATATCTAACAATACAAAACGAATATAAAAGGCTATCAAAATAAACTAGTCGTTAGGGAGAAAATAGTCGGACAATACTTTTATGAGGCACTGTGGAGGCGGCGCAGGTCTACCCGAATAACGCTGTCACGGCCGAGAGGTAATCTCCAGCAAAAGTATGGAAACGGCCGTCTGTACTGTTGTAGAACTTCCACCGAGCCGCGCACGAGCCGGGGAAAACGCTGCGTTAGTATTTTTGTGCTTTTATACTAACTGACTGATCTCTAACTATTGACCAGAACAACGCGGTGGGTGTCTGTCTAATAGTCACAGGCCTGATTGCTAAACATTAAGTCAAGCTCCGGGCCAACCTGCATTCTATAAAAATCTTATTAGTGCAAAGTAAAATACGCACCCACTTGAGAGATATATTGGCATTGTTACAATGTATTCGGTGCCCTAAGTCACCTATTAAAGGGGTTGATCAGGTAACAAGGCACCGACCCTAATATTACAAACATAAAATCGAAGTCTCAATCACCGCATATTGGGATAAGATTTCCTAAGGTCATCATGAAATCTTATTATTGAATATTACTTACTTTCTGATCTGGTTCCTGTCACCTGTGTGATATTAGAAAATTGTCCCCAGTGAACATACTCCCTGGAAAAAGTATTCTATGTGCTATTCCAGGATGTGGTCTACCCACGTATCAAGTTTTATTGAAATTCATTTAGCCGTTCGAGCTTGAAGAATATATATATAATAAACACACGAAAACACAAACCATCGTCTTTATAATACTCCCAAGACACAGATCAATCTCAACAGAGATTAATCAAGTATACAGACCAAATTGCGGTGCACAAGTGCATGCATAAACACAGGTGAGGTAGTCGGGCGACGGCAGTCCAACACCACCGGAGAGAGATCAGGCAGGTGCAACGGCTTTACGTGCTTTTACGTGATTTCTGAGGCACGGGGGCATCACGCCTTTTTAATACTAGTGTGATTTCTGCTAGGCATAATCTTCTATCCATTGCTTTCGGTCCTGTGCCGTTTTTATACGAATTCCTAGCATGAACATTTTATTATTCCTTAATGTCCATCTCCTTCGTGGTCTATAACATCATCTTAAAATTTTAGGGCACCATCCAAGATCTTGAAAAGTCACGGATCGCAACGTGTTATCAGCCCAGTGCGTCCCATTGACCGCAGCTCCAAACTTGTTGTGCGTACGTGAGCGGCATGTCTCCGCGGCAAATATAACCGTTTTAAACGCCGCCGCCGCCCCAGGCTCCACCCACTTCTTAATTTGTTTGCTGGCCACCCCACCATCATTTGACTAATTGTACAGGTAAATCTTTGCCGGCTCTTCCTTATTTTTTTTTTTGGCCTTTAAGCGAAAGCTTGGATGCGCAGAAATGGTAATTGTTGTAATTATTTTAAAGCTTTCCGTATTATTATTTATTTTTTTATGAATTTATTTTAAAATAGTTTTTTTTTTTATTCGAAGGTCAAAGTTGACCGTATAATGGGAACAGCAGGATGTATAACATAGCATAAAATAGCATCAGCCTTATAATGTTCCTACTGCGTGGACTCAGGCCTCCACTCTAGGAGAGAGAATGGGCCATAATAAACTACGCGGGCCCAGTGCGGGTTGGTGGATGTCACATGTCTTCGAATTTTTGGTTCTAGGACATGCCGGTTTCCTCACGAAGTTTTCCTTCACCGTTTTGAGCGCAACGGTGAAGAAATAAATTACACAAAGTAATGCGCCTGGCTGGATTTCAACCCGCGACTTACAACTCGCAAGTTGGGGCCTTTACTATTTGACCACCACTGCGTTTCTGGTGGGCAAGTGCCCAGCAACAGCAACAGCTAGATGCGGACAGCGTAAAGTCGAGGTTGTGGTGATTCTGGCTTGTGTACAGCTATGGAAGTCTTTTAGTTACGAAGATGATGATCGAGACCGAAGACGATTCGGTGAAGCCAAATGTTAAACAAAAGCTGGTTTTTGACTGTTGTGTGTTTTAGCCAGAAGAAGATGAGGTGCAAAATCAGCGTAGATATCTAATTATTTTCTGAAGCTACAATATCTATTAACTAAAATATATTTCCCATTTCAGTATTTATACATTTTAACTTTCCAGCTGGAGCATATTACATAATTGCGGTAGTGAATGCTGGCGTGCGGTCAGTACGCGAGCGAATGTTAGTGAACCTATGAACCTTCAGCGAAGGTCGCGATCTATCTTTCAGCACTTCTTGAATATTTCGCAGCGCTTCGTTTGAATTTATAAAGTGCTGCAATCCCTAACGAGCTGGAATAAACGGTTTAACACCGAAACTAACTACATATATCTTTGCTTTACACGTTTATTATAACTTTCAAGGTCAATAACTCTGTTGTAAAACCAAGTTCTTTGTTTTTAATTTTAAGAAATTATAACTTTGCCGTATACATTATTGATTGCGCAACTGCTGAGCGTGTGATCTGGGTTTGGGTAAATTTGTATGAAGTGGTCCAGAGTTGTATTGTATTTGTGCCCAATTGATACATTACAAAATCTCCTAGTATATGTAATTTAATAGGAGAGAGAGTTTGTTGTTACAGTATACCGATGCCCTGTAGGTGCCCTGTAGGGACTGCGGGAAAAACAAAGGGCAACTTTAGGAACACAGGTTGATTTTAGTCGGTACAAGTTCTATATTCCTTCTCATTCCACATGATGTGGGAGAAGTTATTTTAAAATAGCCTTACCTTTAGGGAATACTGACTTGGAAAACCCATCACGAAATATTTCTTTTTATTTTTTTATTGATTTATTCAAGACAATTTACATAAATAATGTAGACATAATCTTCTGCCAAACTGCACAAAGCAAGTGTTCACAAAGGCAAGCTGATCACTACTATATAGACTCACCGGGGTTTTACTCGACAAGTTAGTTATATAGGTATTTGGTAGTTTATGTTCGTCACCGTACACAGTTAAACACAGGAACACATTCACAAAGAAATTAACGCGGTGCTATCAGCAGTCACTGGGCCGTGACACTGTGCCGCAGTGCTCGCATCGTGCACTTTATGTCGCATCTCGTGTCGTGTTGTGTCGTGTCGGTGATGCTGCCCGCATCTGGTTTGTAAGTCAAGCGTCAGCAATGACATCTTATATGTTATTTTGTGATGTATTGTAAGCTTTTGAATCGGCGTGCTTATAAATCGATAAAAGTAGTTAAGCCGTTAGCCGTTAATTAGTTACATTTCTTTGTCAAAAAATGTTTTGTATAACAACAATGTGGTCACACTACGTGTACTATGTCGTGTCCACCGAGGGGGTAGGCGGAGGCAGGATTGGTCCATATTTTACCTTATAGTTTTATGTTACAACTGGACATAATCGAAAATACAATTTGCTACTAAGTTTCCTGATCTGGATATGGAATTCAAGACAGCACTTTTCCGATCAATGAATTCGTCTGCAATTCAGAGGTTGTGCATTATAACAGCGCGACTAGTATATTTAATGTTAGAAACGCGTGTTCAATGTTAAAAAGAAGGCTTAATTAGATAATTTGACGAGGGAAGTGGACTTTTGGTGTATGCGAAACTTTGTGATGTCGCTACAGGGCCATTATTTGTAGACTCAAAGGTGCCTACTGACGAGCTGCGGGCCAGCTTTACAATCAAAAGGAATGCGAGAAACATTCAGATAGATTCGAGAACAACGTAATGAACATTACCGAGGTAACAAACAACTGCTTAGGTTCATTCGAAACTTTTTTTTATATTCTAATATTTTTATTCAGTGCTCGCCTGTAATAACTATCTTACCTGATAGAAAGCGATGATGTAGTCGACGATGGAGCACGCATGTCTAGAAGTATCTTAATATTTCTTCTAAAATACCCAAAGGGAAATCCAAGCTGGAAGCAGTACGTAAGTTATAAGCGTGTTCACAACGTTTTGTGTGTCTGGATGAAGGTTCACCTTGTACCGGTTGTTTTGAGGTGTGAAGTCGGCCAGTAACATCTCCTGCCCTTTTCGTGTCAGAATTTTACTAACTAAAGCCTACTCCTATTTCCTTCTTTTCTCTTCATACTAGGGCCGGGTTTTCCCAGTGTTAAATCGCGGGTCGCGGGAATTTAATGGCTGTGAGACGCACAAGACTGGTCCTTATGGTGACACTTGGGGGAGACCTATGTCCAGCAGTCTTTTAGCTAAAGTGATGATGATGATACAGACATGAAATTTGTACCCTGCAAATGGGGTTCCTAAACTAGAATTCCTTTTTTTCCGCAAAAAAGAATTTATTTTTGAACCCTTTTGTGACGAAACTATAATTGCGTTTTCAGAAAATATTGCCCGAAATAGGAAGCCATTATTTAAGATTTACTCATGTAATATGCATTTGCTAAAACATTGTATAATATTGGTAATTTGTATTGTTATCAGTATAACTGAATGAAGCGCCCGATCGCCGCACTATCCAGATAGTAATGTCTGTGTCACTTGTGATAATGCCGCACTGCTGTGCTTTTGCTAAATAAGTTATGTTGTACGATAATGTTATCATGGATTCGGTAATTTATATCAATATGGCTATTTAGTGCCGATGTTTTTACTAATGTTTTAGGATTCTTTATAGGATCAGTTTGTTGTCGCCTGTCTGTCTGTCAATACCTGTTTTTTCAGGAACACGTGTAGATATTAAGCAAAAATTATCCTTTGATTCCTCCTGATGGCAGTGAAAAAATCGCGTTTGTGGCGCATATTTTGACGCTCGCTAGGGTATAGTCACTTATAAGACAGTTTTCGTTGACCTAGGATCATGAAATTTAGTAAATTTTGTAAGCAGTGCCTATACTGAACCATTTAAGAAAAATATCCGCAAACTCAAGTTGAAGCTTATCACCTTTATGACGTACTAGTTTCCTAACAACCACCTTACTATAAGTTATATAAGAACACCAACTTAAATCCTTCTCACCTGTCTCAGTGGTGGCCAGGGGTTGTGAACCCGCGGGTCGTAGCGCATAATGTGGCATAATCGTGTGTAGCGACAGGCGCGCGCCCTCAGTCCGAGCGGATTAATCTAAACAATCTTAACTAAGTTCAGTGAGCCGCTGGGGAGCATGAAGACAGACGCCGAGACAAGTATAAAACTAACAGCGATAAAATATATTAATAATATGTAGCCACTACCTCGAGAGACCATAGCTATGACAACTACAACGGCTGTCATAGCTAAAGTCGGATTATCCACCGACCCACAAGCTCTATGAGTTGCCGGTGACACTAACTTATGACTTGCTTGGTTTGTGTCTATGTAAATTTCTGACACTGGCGCATGCTTGCTTTGGTGCATCGTTATATATGTACTACGCACTAGATCAGGCATGCTGTACAAACACTTTGCTTGACTTAAATGTACTGCAGGTCATACATCTCTTTACGTTGATGAATTGATGACATTAGTGCAGTTTTGCAGTATTTAAGCGCTGCAAGTTTTGACAAATAGTTTCCATGAACGAGCTTGTCTATCACTTAGAATATAAGGCGATGCTTTGGTGCTATTCTCTAAGAAAATGCAGCGCTGTCTCAACGACGAACACCCAAATAGGATACATTGGATTGTCAACCTAATTTAGCTATACATTGGATTGTTAATTCAATGTATCCTATTAAGATGTTCGTCGTTGCGGCAGCGCTGCGTTTTCTGACAGAATAGCACCACAGTGCTGATTTTCTTTTTTTTTTAAAAAACATTACTACATCAGAAATTTCTCCTGCGCTATGGTTGAGTTAACAAAAACCCAGACCCAAAATAACCAACTTTATATAGGCCATAGGCCATAAAAATGTACTGCAGTAGCCTTGCGCTCAGCCGGGCTGCACCACCTGTGTATTTTGAAACTTACAAAATTTTTGTAATTTGCCGTATACTTTGGACATCAAGATGCATATTAATGCGTGTACCTTGAAGAATAAATCGGAGCCTCTTAATCAAGGACTGAATGCAACAAGTTGTACACTCGTCAGCAAAGAAACAGCTTGCATCGGAAAATGCTAATATACTTGCTAAAATAATTATTCTAGTTTTATCATCTTATCCGATCTATGAATGATGAAATTAATGGAACATTTGAGTTGTCCGCTTCCGCTGATAACTCAGGGCACGTGTGAAGCCGTCGTTGCGGGCGTCGGCTGAGCGCACCTGGCCGGCACGGAACTAGTGTTAAACAACTATTAAAGGGCGCTGCGCACCTCTGCTCTGCAACAAACTGTAAAAAGGGCATTACTGTTGGAAAATATTTCTTAATGCCTACATTCATAAAAGTAATAAGAAATAAAGAATTTTCAGTGTGGTATTGCACTGATACGCGAACCATTCAAACAAGTGTATTTAATACTCATTAACTTTTATTCATGATAATAAAATAATAGTTGCCTGGGGCAGTCCGCTACGCTTTTTTTATTTTATTTTTTTGAATTGATACTATGAGACAATAAAAAAGAAGTATATTTTTGCCGATGAACATACAAACAATTTTACCAGTTCGAAAGTTGCTATCATAAAAAAGCATAAACATGCTAGATCTCATTGCTTACCATCAGGTGGGATTGCAGTCAAGGACTAGTTTATAGCAATTAAAAAAATGATGCGTATGAATAGCTCCCGCGCCTTGGTTCAGGCCATGGTCCGGAGAGAGGAGGGATGGCAGGCGGTCGCCTCCTTCTGCGAAGCAGTAATGCTAGCAAAGGAGGAGGCCGATCGCATCAGGCAGAGGCAACGGGGCGCTCGCCCCAGCCGCCGCCGGGATTCCGATCCCGATTTTCGACCACCGTAGGCGCGGGCTTGCGGACGGCGTGCAATGGGTAGCATGCTGTCCGATCATCCGGTAACCGAAGCCTGCTAGCCATAGGCAGGCCGGGTCGAAGCCTGCTGGGGTCATGGGTCAGCTTCCGAAAGGAATACCCAGCCCTGGCACGATAGTCAACGAAGGAACGTGGTAGGTTTTTAGTCAGTAAGAGTCTGACACTACTTCCCGCTTCGCCCAAGGGCGGGATTTGTCATTGGATGATTTTACCTACCATAAAAAAAAAACTTATGAATAGCTCTAAACGTTGATATCCAGTCGCGTGTTCATAAAACAACACACATATAGGATAGATTAAATATTCTGCCAAAACACAGCGTAATAGTTAGAAAATAAAATAGACAGCAGTAACGATGAGTGACGTGGCGCAACAGGGCATAAATCTAATAACGCAGGCGTCGCGCTGCTGCCTTGCCTCGCGCCGGTCTGCCTCGCGCTGCCTCGTCTCGCGCCACTCTACCACGAGCTGCCTCGCCTCGTTTGTTCACTTCCCTCGGACATGGGGATGCATCCCGGTGAGCACAGAAGACATAGAGAATAGAGACTTCAGACACAGAAAATTATAATACCCCGTTAGTCTTGTTGCAAGTTCGTGCCGCTGAGCTTGGGGCCATAGTTCATATCTAAAGCTGGGCAAATGAGTTATGGGATTTTGGAATGAATTTCTTAAAAGAAGGCCCCGAAGTTGATATGTGGTTTGTGTATGATTGGCAGTAGTAACGTTAAACAAATATTCATCAGTGAAACCGTTTGAGAATCACACTTATTTAAGACAATAAAAAAAACTCGACTTTGATTTTGTTTCATAATTGCACTAAGTCACGTGACTTAGTTAATTGTGAATGAAAATGGCATTTTTAGCTTAGCATTTAAATTCAAGGCATAAATAATAATAATATTTAAGTTTTAATAAAATGTTGTATTAACACTAACACCCTATACCTAATGCAATTCCCTACAGTTCCACGAACACGAGCGCCGAGGTTACGAAGCTACGCGTTTATAAAAGCAATTAATTTAAAAATGTATATTTACTTCAACTGGATTTAAATTTTCGTAAATTTATGGTAATTACAAAATAAGGGGATCAAATAAAATTTAAATTCAATTGTGTTATACTAAGTGGGTGTTAAATTATTATTTTTTAATAAAAATAATAATAACTTTTTGGGTACTTTGCTTTCGGAGATAAGAGGTGAGGTTATTTTATATTTGCTTAACATCAGCATCATTACACCCGAAAGAAGTCCACTATTGGACAAAGGCAAAGTGTCACCATCGACTGGTACCGTACGTCAGTCGATAGTTCACTCGAACGTTCGTTCGTTCGTGTGTTCGTTCATGCATTCGTTCGTGCATTCGTTCGTGCATTCATTTACTTAATATGATTGCACACGCGAACAGGGGCATTCTAATTTAGTTTCTCGACGAGTAAAGTTGATTTGAAAGTGAAAAACCTCAGCGTATAAAAGAGTTATCCAAGAACTGTATTCTCAGTGTTCAACCGAAATTGGATTTTCTGCCGAAAACGAAAACGTAAATTACATATTTATACATTAAATATTGATGATATTAAATTAATTTTAAATGGAATATATTTCCAGTGTAAACAGGAACATTGTTTTTTTTTTGTTTCTGTTTAAGCAAAAAAATATAATATTTCAGAAAAAAAAAGAAATAAAATAAAACACGATAATTTGATAAGAAGACAATTTCGTTTATTTCTTGCTATATTGATTGATTAATTATATAATATAATACAATCCATCTAATTTAATAATTAATTAATTTATTAATTTAATTATCTTTTGTATAGGTGTATTTTCTCCATTTGTTGGTTTTTTTATTTTTTTTTATTTGAGTTATATTTGATAGTAGTACACCGCATACTACCTCCTTTTTAAAGTTCTTATAATCCATCCTAAATGGTTGCGCGAATTTGCTGTGGACTGTAGGTTTAAGAAGCGATCTAAGGTTTGTTAACAATATGCAGATACTGTGCCTGGATGGGACGGAAACTAGGGAGGAACACTGACCTTTTGACCTCGAAGGTTCCACGTGGCGCCGGCCGGCGAACCCCGACTTCGTACTTTCAAATCACTGCCAGGTCCTGTTTTGCACTACACTGCACTATTGTTGAGTCTTTGAATGGTTGGATCACGTAATAGTCAATTTTCTTGTAATTTCGAGCGGGCGATGATAGCGGAGCGGTCACATTCACAATCGATGCACAAAAACGTCAATGTCATTCCATTTCTTGAGGTCGTGCGGGGGAAAGGAAACGGAAGGGATAGGATTGCTAGGCCAAAAAATAAATTACAAAAAACAAAATCGCGGATCATAGCAAATTGGCGCAACCATTCCCCCCGGGTTTGAAGGGTTACCTTCAAAGAAAAGAAAAAAAACAAAAGCGAAACTAAACCCTATTACTAATCTAAACTATCAATACTAGGTAGCGAAACAACTTATAACTAACTATGCCACTACTACTGATTAGGCAGAGGGCAGAGGCGAATAACCGGACGCAGGTACGATCCAGTTGCGGTTTTAACCTTTACGACTCGCGTTATTCCGTTCGAACCCGGAAAAACTTCTTCCACTACACCAAGAGGCCAGTGCAGAGGAGGCGCACTCTCAGTCTTCAGTATCACCACAGTACCGACTGTGACTGGATCTGAAGGAGTGTTCCACTTTTGACGCGACTGCAGCGTATGCAGATAATCTGTCCTCCATCGCTTCCAAAAGGACTGAACTAAGCTATCTAGCAGAGCGTGACGCTTCACCTTATGGTGATAATCCACCAACAAATCCAAAACGTGATCCTTGCGTGGTAGAACTACTGGATGCATTTGTTCAAACTCTAACTTAGCATTTCGCAGACGGCCACCGACACGAATAAGTCCGTCTTGCAAAAATGGTTTCAAATGTTGAAGTGCGTGACTACAAGGTTTATGTGATTCTAAACTACGAAATTCTATTGAAAAATAAAATTTCTGCAACTCTCGAAGTACAACTGATTCAGCTCTATCCAAATCAGCTGCGATTATAGAACCACGCGATGGTAATAATCTCAAAAATCTTAGGACGTAAACTACACAGCGTAATAGTCTCGACCAAGACGAGACTCGATTAGACAACAACAAAACAACTGACTCTTCACGCGGAACTGATACTACAAGCGTATGTTTCTTCTCCTCGGGTGGCTCTGAAACAGTAGCGGGGTTAAACGGAGCACTTGGCCACTCGTTAGGAGTGGTATGAAGCCAGGGAGGGCCACAAAACCAAAGCGGATGATTTAAAATTTGCGCAGGAAGCAAACCACGTGAGAGACAATCAGCTGGGTTTTCTGTTCCAGCGACATGGAATATATTTTCCGGTGACAATTCAGCTTGAATCTTAGCCACCCTATTTGCGACAAACGTGCCCCATCGATGGGGTGAAGAGTGGGCCCAACATAGAGCAACGGTTGAGTCTGAAAACGCTACAATTCTCTCTATATTAATGCGAGGACGACAAGTTTTGACTATAGATGTAATCAATTGAACCAACATAAGAATAGCGCAGAGTTCGAGACGAGCAAGAGAGACAACCTTACGAGGAGATACCTTTGATTTTGCGCTAATGAGGAAAACTGAAATGTTATCGCCATTTTGGACCTGAAAGTAAACCACTCCCCCGTAAGCCCTCTCACTGGCGTCTGCGAAACCTACCACATTAACAACAGTGTCTGGTACTATACCAACATGGCGAGGAATCTGTATCTGATCGAGCATTGGAAGCTCTTTCCTATAGCGAGCCCACAACTTAGCAACACTATCAGGAGCGGTGTCGTCCCAATCACAGTTGGAAAGCCAAAGCTCTTTTATAAGCAGCTTTGCATACAAAACGACAGGAGCTACAAAACCCATTATATCCCATATCCGAGCTACACATGCTAGGATAACGCGTTTGGTACAAGTTGGCGGAGTCGAGCTAATTTTAAGACTGAACATATCAGTTGCGGGTGACCAACTTAAACCAAGGATCTTATGCGAATCACTATCATCGAATTCCTTTACCGAAGTCAACCGGTGTGACGGTGGAATCGACTCTAATGTAGCTTGCGAGTTGCTTGTCCATTTCACCAGATCAAATTGACCGGACTTCATGAGGCTGATTACTTGAGCAGCGGTCTCTATAGCCTCTGCTTCACTAGGTACACTGTACACAAAATCGTCCATGTACAATCCGGTTTCAATAGTGGCCCTTGCTTTCGGGTATGTATCACCCTCGTCAGCGGCCAACTGCTTGATAGTGCGAAGAGCGTGAAAGGGACTAGACTTAAGCCCAAAACAAACACGATTGAATTCGTAAACCTTCAAAGGTTCCTGCGGAGAAAATCTATACAAGAAGCGTTGGAATCTACGGTCACATTCTCTGATTCCAATACTAAGAAACATTTGCCGAATATCGGCAGAGAGCGCAATAGCAAACAAGCGAAAATTTACTATTATTTCAAATAAGTTACCCTGGAGGTTCTGACCACAATACAAGATATCGTTAAGCGATATGCCAGTACTAGTTTTAGCGCTACCATCCATAACCACACGCAGTTTAGTTGTAAGCTTGTCTTCTCTAACAACTCCATGGTGCGGGATGATATAAAACGGGTAATCACGTGTCTCCTCAGTCTCGGCAGGCGCTGATGAGATATAACCTTTATCTAAATATTCGATCAGCACATCATCATAGGCTTGCTTCAACTTAGGAGACGCCTGCATCTTACGTTCCAAGCATAGAAAGCGTTTTTCTGCGGAGGCACGGGAGCCACCGAGCGAAAAAATATCACCCTTGAAAGGGAGCGCGACAACATAACGACCATCTTTATCACGAGTAGTCGTGCGGGTATAAATCTCCTCAGTGACCTGATCCTCAGGGCTGAGAATAGGCGGGACATTGACCTCTTCAATCTCCCAGAACTTGCGGATGGTAGACTCAAGCGGCGGCTCGACGGTGCAACAGTGCGACACAGTCGAGTAACTATCTAAACAAGCGGGTGCGGAACCAACTATAACAAACCCGAGAACTGTTTCCAGTGCGTGCGGAGCGGGGTACATCGGAAGACCTTGAATTTTACGTGATAACTGGAGATGCGGGAGAATCGAAGCACCGATCAATAGATCGATATCTCCAGGGAAAGCGTAATTTCCGTCGGCTAACTGCAAGTTCTTAAACTCCGTCAGCATGGACGTGTCAACCGGTACCGTGGGCAACCGTTCCGTAATCTTATCTGCGACTAGCGAATCCATTTCAAACGAAATATTACGATTAAAACGTGAACTAAATATTATTTTAATGGAACCGTGAATGGTTGCCTTTAAACCTCCAAAACCTTTCACTTCTGAGCGGGATGACCAATTATTAAAACTAAAACCAAGGCGTTGACAACAATCCCGAGTAATAAAATTACTCTGGGAAGCGCCATCTAGTAGCGCTCGAACGGTGTGCGGTTTGCCAAAGGCATCTACAATGACAACTTGCGCGGTCGCAAGTAAAACGGTAGTGATTTGAGTACCAGCGGCGGAAAGCGAACACAATGTTACGTCGTTTGCACTTGCAGCAGGCCGCGCGTCACAAGCGTCGCGCGTCTGCGCAGGCTGCTGCTGCGATGGCAGCTTACTACTCTCAAAATGTAAGAAGGTATGATGTCTAGCTAGACATTTACGACAGCTAACACCACTGTTACATGACGTAACCAGATGTTTGTCACTTAGACAATTAAAACACAAATTATTAGTGCGGACCAACTTGTAACGATCACTAGGCGATAATCTCTGAAATCCCGAACACTTGTACAGCTGTGTATGGCTACCCTTACACAGAGAACAGTCAGGTGTTGAGGCGGTATTAACTAGCGTATGTGCAGTCTTGACTGACTTCGATGACGCGTCTATACGGCGATCGGAACCTGTCCTATTCGTGACTTCATGACGTGCCGACGTGCGCTGCAATACCTTAATATGGTCGCGAATAAAAGATTCTAAATCTTCGAACTTAGGTATTTCGTTACCGCGCCGAGTCGTTTCAAACAGACGAACAGTTTCAGGATCTAATTTCTTTAAACCGATATACAAAAACAAAAAGTCACAGAGGTCATTGACCTTTAGGTTCTTTACTGCACGAACAGATGATGCGAAAATATTTAAAAACTTCTCTAAATTATGATCGTTACAAACGGAAAAACTTTTCAAATCGAATAATTGATCTAAATATGCGGTGGCTACTAATCGCTTATCTTCGTATTTTGTTTTTAAAGTGTTCAAAACTAAATTGTAATTTTCAGCGCTAAACGTAATTCCAGCACAGACAGCCTTTGCCTTACCGGTCAATTTTTCTACGAGATAATGCAATCTCTCGTGATCTGTCAGCGATGTGTTCCTATGGATTATATTTTCGAAACTATCTATAAATAAATTCCAATTTCGAATGTCACCATCAAATTCAGGTATTTGAATTGGCGGCAATCGTGGGCGTTCGCGAGGAGGGTTGGATAAACCACTCGCGGGGGGGGGAGTCTCTAAACTCCTAGCAATACGTTTGATACGACAATACAAGTCATCAAAGGACGACAATGCCTGATAACTCACACAGTAATCAGGATTTAATTCCAACTCTAAAATGTTTATATTATTAATTGTAGATTCAAAATCCGCGCGCAAACTATCTAAAGTTTCCAACGAACACAAGAAAGCATCTCTAATCGTCAGATCCGAGATTTGCAAAGATTTATCACAAATTGATTGAACACGTGAAAACTGTGAGTCCCTTTCAGCGTATAAAAGCTTTAACTGAACCTTTAAATCAGTACTAACCTTGGTTCCCTTAAGAGACATCTTGTTTTGATATATTCACACTATACACTCAAACAAACACTTAACGAATTATTAAGTAAGCGATAATTATCAGATAACAATATGGTAATATTGTAAACAACAAAGTGACCGGCGAACGAACGGAATAACCTGAATCAATGAGTGAATATTACCCAATTTCTCGATTAAATCATTCACGTCGTTCATATGCGTATATAATCTATGGTTTATCCGTTTCCTACAAATATTCACTCAACAATGAACGGGTATTTTTGAAATGCGTCTACCTACATGCAATTTGTAGGACTTCCGAATGAATTTTGTCAAGAAAAAGAATGCGATCGATTTATATCTACGCTGATATTTACGTAGCTAACTATAATTATGCGGTGCGGTTGACGGCGTAGGTACCGTAATTATCAATGGCTCTTTAACTATACGAGCGAAATAACGTTTAGTTGCCTAAATGCCTAGATGCGGGTTTTCTACTATTATATCTAGGTAAACAGGCGCGTTGCGTTTATTCCCTATGGAACAAATACTATATTGCGAAATTACAAGAAAATGATTCACGATCCTGCTCGTAGGACCAAAAAGTAATGGTTGCGCGAATTTGCTGTGGACTGTAGGTTTAAGAAGCGATCTAAGGTTTGTTAACAATATGCAGATACTGTGCCTGGATGGGACGGAAACTAGGGAGGAACACTGACCTTTTGACCTCGAAGGTTCCACGTGGCGCCGGTCGGCGAACCCCGACTTCGTACTTTCAAATCACTGCCAGGTCCTGTTTTGCACTACACTGCACTATTGTTGAGTCTTTGAATGGTTGGATCACGTAATAGTCAATTTTCTTGTAATTTCGAGCGGGCGATGATAGCGGAGCGGTCACATTCACAATCGATGCACAAAAACGTCAATGTCATTCCATTTCTTGAGGTCGTGCGGGGGAAAGGAAACGGAAGGGATAGGATTGCTAGGCCAAAAAATAAATTACAAAAAACAAAATCGCGGATCATAGCAAATTGGCGCAACCACTAAAGTTGTGTGGTAGATATCATAGTATATTTTGGTGTACAATAAAGTTTATTGTATTATAATCTATTCTATTTTATTCTAAACTTCCTCAAATATTAATATTCTTAAAGTAAACTAATACAGAATTAAAACTAAACAGATCCCTTGATTGAATTCTTATAAGTTTAATTAAAAGTGTATTTCTTACGCTACATTTTGTAATGCTAAATTATTATTAATGATCTCCCTTATTTGGCAATCTGTTTTTTATTGCGTACTTATTATTTTATATATTTTTAAACTTTAAAGATGACTAAAATTATCCCAAAAAAAGTCTAAGTTAGGTTTTGGTACCTTGGGTTTGGGTACTTTTAATAATGTACGAAATAAAAAAAATAATTACAAAGTCCAGCCACTAATAATTATAATTAAGTAGTCGAATATTATAAGCTAAGATCCACTCCGAAGATATCCGGGCGTTATACGTCATCGTCTTATACATGGATTTTTGATGTTCGGCTGGTTTATGGTCGAAAACGAAAATATAGCTGAATATCCATTTTTTGGTCGAAACTGGCCGAAAACGAAAACGAATATTCAGTCGGTCACTACAACTTATTCAGCTTTATTAAGAAAATCAGTGTTTTATGAGGAATGTATTTATATGAAAATTAATTTTTTGACAATTGTTATTGCTGATAGACACAGGTATAGATGAGACGATATCGTCTTTGAAAGCTAATAAAGCTCCACAATATGTAGTGACCGGTTCGGAGCGGCCGGTCGGGGTGCCGCAATGAGACGCGCCCTATATCACCGCCGCAATTTAAACGTCGGCCCGCCTACTCGCCAGAATAAATTCAGCAAAGTGTCAAACAAGTGGACAACTTTCGCACCTGGGCTCACGGCCGCGCACTGTCGCACTGGCGCAACACAAGAGCGGTAGCGGGCGCAGCGTAGCCTACGTGCAATCGATAGATATTACAGTCTTCATTTTAATCTGCCTTGTTTTTTTTTTAAATACTAGTCAGAAAGTTTTGCGAAAAGAAGTTTTTATGTATAAGGTACTGGCCACTTGTAATTATTTTTAAATTAATATAAACTAGTGCTTGACTGCGATCCCTCCTGATGGTAAGCAGTGATGCAATCGTTGATAGTGAGGCGTAATAGTTTATTAAGAGCCTATCACTCTAGCCACCCAAATTATAATCGGACGGGAAGACCGCAGCAGGCAACCTGTTCCAGTCCCAAAAAATCGTAGTTACATGCGCGTTTGCGATGTTTGTCCTTTTTGTGTTCATAATTGACTGGAATAAATGAAGTGCAAAGAGCTTTAAAAAACATTGATTTGAACATTGCACGTTATTCAAATCAAGTGAAGATTACCCTACGGGCAATCATATTTGCTCTTTAAGACAGTGTCCTTCATTCTCTTTCGATTCGACATGGTTTCTCAGGTCAGATCAGGCCCAATGCCCCAAGAATATAAATTGGTCCACCAGGGAACGGGTGGTACAGGCGAATAGGTGGTACATGTTGAGGGCGTTTGGAGTCAGTCTGAAAGATCATGTATTAACTTCTCACGACCTAAAAGTCATCAGTATGTGCACATCTGCACATACTGATGTGCAGATGTGCACATACCTGACACACTAATTTTGTATGTGTGTGCAAGATTTCATTTCGTCCAAAGATTCGCTTCAGGTTATAACTTTTAGCAGCGGTCAGCCATTCAAAAACGCCTTAGTTGGGAGCCATCTACAAAATATAGCTCCCGAGCGACACAACGCGTTTTTAAGAAAACTACCTCCAAATTAAAGCAGGACTAGTCGTCTTTGATGAACAGTGGTACCTTAATTACTTTGTTGCTAATTATTGTGGACTCAAAACAAGAAGTCCATATCAGAAAAAAAAACCTGGACTGTGATTAAACCCGTTTATTAAAAAAGAAAACTTAAATAGGTACCAGTTCAGTATGCAATTTGTGGTGTGCAATTAAATACTTCATCCAGTCTATCTTAATCTAAACTAATGTTGCAACGAAGTGAAATGGTTTGCTGAATTATATTTTTGCAAACATTTATCTCTGAAAATGCTGATGTGATTGCAAATTAAAACTTCTTTGACTGATAGAAATTTGACCCATAGCCGATTGCCATTGCTACTTGAATCCTCCGACAAATGAACTAGTGAGATAAAAAAGGTAGAAACAAAATTTTATGAATTTACCTCGTGATCCCCAAATCTTCTTCAAATCAATAGAAATGGCAACTATACGCAGTGATCTATTGCCAAAAACTCTCAGTTTTTCTCAAAATAAAACAAGCTATGTGAGTGCAATTGACGCCAGCGTGCAGGACACAATAAAAGTCTATGGGTGTGTTCACGCGGCTCTATTCTGCCATGTGACGTCATAGTCGCCGGCGATGCGTCCCAATAGCACAGAGCCCAATAGCGCATGAATTGAGCAGTACACATGGAATAGTGTCAGTTACACTTCCATACAAAATCGATACGTTTATCTTTTATTCCTACCTTGAGACTTAGAAACAATAAACAAAAAACTAAAATATTTGTTTTGGACTTTTGAGGTTGGCTTCTTTATTTATTTTGACTGACTTGACTTATTTTAATTTCGGTCGGTTCAGATATAAAATCAATTTGTTTATTTAATATTCATGCAAAGGTACAAGCATTCTCTGTCAATCACCCTAGGGTGTTTTTTTTTTTTAATGGTAGGTAAAATCATCCAATGACATCTCCCGCCCTTGGGCGGAGTGAGAGATACAGACTCTTAAAAACCTACCCCGTTCCTTCATTGCCTTGGTTCCAGGGCCCTGGTATGCATTTTTGGTATGGGGCCCCAGGGCCCAGAGTAGGCTTCGACCCTGCTGGGCCCCTACAGTATGCTGACAACTCCTTGAGGCGCGCGTGGAACAGTGCACGCCGTCGACGATCCTAGACTGGTGGAGTGAAAATAAGGGCAGACAACGTGTCATTGATATAATTTAATAAAATTATTTTTTGCTCATAACCAGAATACGGGTGTGGCTACACAAAGGAGTTATAACTTCGCTCATTAAGAAGTATTTCGAACAAGCAGCCTGCGGAGACAAGCCTAGTATTGAACGTACATCCTTCATTATAAAGGTTTTATGTCTTAGTATCAGAACTTGTTTTAAACTATTTATTATTGCATTTATCAATGTTCCTTTTCAAGCCTGTGCCAATGAGCCCATTGATGATCAAAAGTCATCTGTTAGATGTCTCTATATAGTAATAGAAAGTAAAAGAATATAGGAAAGTAGAAACATAACATCAAAAAAGGTACCTATTTGTGTATATTATAACTGGAGTTGTCTTATAAACGGTAAGTAATCCAGGTTCACTCAAATCTAAGTAAATAGACTGATAATGATTTTAGGCTCATTTAGAGTCGACGCCCGAACCGAAAGCGATGGAGTTTTGAAACTGAGAGGGCATTCACATTATATTACATACACGTGGACATTTGTCATTGCAGTGACAAATGCCCACTTGTATCCAAGAATATTTTTTATAATACTTACTAGAAAAAAAATCATGAACACACGCAGATAGGATTTTCTGATATTATTTTGTGACCGGCAACTAATGGGGCCTCTTGCCAATCAGTCTGAATATTTGGAGGTTGTTTTATTCGATTCTATTTTAATGAACTATCATATATAATATATTTTAATCAGTTAAAGCCACTATTTTACTAGTGGTTACTGTTAAATGAGTGAAAGGTTACGCTCTGGAAAATAATCCTAAATATATACTTATATGACTACAAAAGAGTTCGAATTAAACGAGTTTAAAAGTTCATTTAGTCCTGTGAGTGATTTCACAAAAAAAAACCATTAAGTTCTGAGCTAACATAGGTATATCAATTGTGTATGTATGTGTTATATAAATTGTCGGTAGGAAGTTATAATGCACGAGGGCAGAACCTTGAAAAATGAGAAAAATATTGAATATTCCATTTAATGTCTGCAAACCCTAAAAAATGGAAAACCAATTTACTATCACTGGCAACACCATCATAGTACGTAAATATATAATATGTAGGATCATGTTTAAAAATTGTTTTTTTTATGATATAAACTATTGCTTGACTGCGATCTCATCTGATGGTAAGCATTGATGCAGTCGTTGATGTTGAAGCGTACTAGTCAATTAACAATGTAAGGGTGGCCCTTGCGGCACGTCGGGTTTCCAATGGTAGGAAAATTATGGCGGAATCGAGTCATGAAATTCCTGTACACAGTCTCCAAAATGCATCCTGTAAAATGCCGAAAGGCTGGCTACTTTACGCCTGCACTCCAGGCTTTGTAGATTGGTGTAAACCAAATCTCTTTGCACGCCTTAAATTCCCACTGAGTTCAAAACTGGTAGATGGCATTGTGCAGCACCAGCCTATATATGGCGCTAGTACTCTACACATGATTGAACCTGTCGGTTTGTGGTGTTTGCATCTATTTTTTCATTAAAAAGTGTACCTATTTATAATATGAATAACTTTAAAACAGAAAATTATTTTTACTTACCGCATGAACTGTCACTATTATGTATGGTTTGGAAACGCTCAAAAGTCACAAAGCGACGCATTTAATTGGTGCCATCGCACATTAACGAGCATTATGGCGTCATGACAACATGCCCTGACACGCTGGTAGGGGAGGCGCTGCCTGCCAGACAGATTATTTAATTAATTGTCGCTTTTTATTCGGTAGGAACTTTAGGAAGTTATTTTTTATATTCTGTTATTTTTTTTTTACAATGTGTAAGCTCGCGTTTGCTATTTCACTTGATGGTAACCGATAATGTGGCCGACGATGGAGTACGCTTGCCTAGAAATAACCTATTCGATCTTGACTTAAAGACTAAGCTATCAGGAAACACTAACTCCAGCAGGGAATTCCACTCTTTAGCTATGCGCATAATGAATACACTTGTACGTATAGGTGAGATGTCCACGAAGTATGGATTGATCGCAACGACGTCGGTACGTCTAGTGGTCCGATGATGGACTGGACATGTAGAAAATAAATTGTACAATTCCAATGATAAAAAAGCGACAGGCTAGTGACTCGGCGATGCTCAAGACTTTGGAGTTTTGACTCGACAAGTGCGTCATTACCGATGATCTTCTTAGCTCGCTTCTCAATCAACTCTAATACATCAAGCTGGTATTTGGCAGACCCATCCCAAAGGTGAGAACAGTAGGTATTCCATACGCGATCGAACTTCGACTTCGAGGATCGAGGATCTTATAAAAGTGCAACCAGCTGCTTTGGCGTAAAATACCGTCTCACCTTTACTAAGATCCTCAATTTTTTGATAGCCAGTTTTTTTTTTTTTATGGTAGATAAAATCATCCAATGACAAGTCCCGCCCTTGGGTGGAGCGGGAAGTAGTGTCAGACTCTTACTGACTAAAAACCTACCCCGTTCCTTCGTTGCCTATCATGCCGGGGCTGAGCCTTCCTCTCGGAAAACGGCCCTTAACCCCAGCAGGCTTCGACCCTGCCTGCCTGCTTTGATAGCCAGTTGAGCTTTTGCCTTGATGTAAGAGCCGAACTTGAGGGTAGATAGTGTGACCCCAAGAAGCTCAAGGTGGTCGGTTATCGGCACGGTCACACCCGGGAAAATTAGAGCCGGGTGGGATTGGCTTCGTTTAGCGGAAAAAAGACATTTTGGTAGCATTAAACATGACCAGAAGCTTCCTGTTAATCACCCATTCCATACTTTTATCGAAGATGGACGTAGTAGTAATGGATCGGTAGTTTGCCAGGTCAGCTCGACTGTTCTTCTTGGGCACAGGCTGCCCGTTAGCTTGCTTTGAAGCAATCGGCACTGAACCAGTCTCATATGAGAGGCGAAATTCAGGCGCACATGTTTTTAGAACGATTGCTGGTATCCCATCGGGGACACTGGCTTTGTTTACGTCGAGGCTACGCAGGACCCTACGGACATCTTTCGATGGATACGAATTTCTAACATACTCGTCAGGCATCCATCAGGAAAAACAGGGGGCCACGCGCCACCAGAATTAAAATGCGAAGATTCCGTAAAAAGAGAGGCAAAAATAACTTTGCTTTCTCCTCTTGGGTATGGGCCAGCGACCCATCGGGTTTCTTTTCAAAAAGCAAGTCATAAAATTGATGGTCTTACAGGAAGATTGGATCCAGAACCACACGTAATCGTAATAACAACATTATTCTGCGACACGTTTTTTTCGTCCACACTCCTCTGCAAGATTTCATATTAGTAGTCAGAGTCTCCCCTTTGTAGCCATTTCATTACTTACATCGTACAAGATTTTTTGATCCCCCCGGATTTAATAGCCATCCATATTTATATACAGCTCCAATCCTATTTGAAACCAATGCACCGAATACATTTGTAATAAACATAGATGTTTTAGACAAAGAGAAGTTTCAGAGAAGGAAGTGAAAGTCTTTAAGTCCAAACCGAGCATCCAGTCTATCGATTGCCGGCGCAATAGTTCGGCACCTGATCATAATCCGAAAACTCGCTAATTACCGTCGTAACTGTTGGCAATTAAACGTCGCCGAGTTGTTCTTTGCTTTATGATTTATAGCCGCGGCCTGCGCGCGCCCGATAGCGACGTCGCGAATTAATAACTAAATACTTATGTCTCGCCTGACCGGGAACTGAGTCTGGCAACCGGGAACTGGGCCTGGTAGTCGGGAACAACTTGCTGACAACCCGCTGACGGCAGCGCGCGGGCGGCAGTTCGTGCTCTGTGTTTGACTTTCGCGGATATTTAGATTGCGGAAGATATTGGGAGGTGGAAAAGCTAGGATATTTAAAAATATACGCATAGATATGCTTGAAGACGAAACAATGGGTGGATTCTGTAAAAGTCTGATGATAAATGACATGAAAGAATGTGAATAAATAGGTACATAATATATAAAGTAACGGTAAGTGAGGACAAAAGCTAAATGTGTATTGACTAAAAATAATTTGGAATACGCAGTGATATTATTATGAAATCTGAGGCAGTTGTTGCTTAACACCGATTTTTTTAAATTTATTACCATAATATTGATACGAGTAGGTAAGTTTGTTTGTGCTAAAAATAAGTTTAATTTCTTTATATCTTTCACACCACAGGCAGCTGTGTCCCTCATTAGGAATTACACATAGGGTTTTTATCGCTAGGACAAATTTTTGCTATTCAATAAATATTTATGTAATACTGTAATTTTTGGGACAAAATAAAAAAAGTTCTTAGTGGTTCCTGAACTTAATTGTAAGGAATGAGTAAACAAAGATAAAAAGTATAAATTAAGAATTTGACGACGACGGCTTCATTAATTTAATCATCACATTTTATCATAACGATAAATAAATAAAACTCATTCTATTAAGTGTATTCTCTTTGAAGTGGGTTAAACGTCCATGAAATTAATTTCGTCCCCCGCAGGCTCGGGGCTATCCCGGCATGTACTTGCAGACTGCGCCGCGCACCACTTAATCGGGCATTATTTAAATTTGTAAATATTTTGGGGCTATTTCTAACAGATATTGCCTATAGGCACGCATATTGCGCTGCGATGGGGTCGTTGATAGAGTTATGGGTTTGTTTACGTCGGTGTGGAAGTGGTTGTTTTACAGTGGGGGCAATCATCCCCCAGTTATGTTGATCGCTGAATTAAGTAAAGGAATTATTTTGTTTGAGTAAAACCAGCCACAAAGCCACCCATCCCATCTGTGTTGCTGAAAATTGATCGTTTTTGAAGTTAGTTAAAAGGAGTATGTTTATGAGTGCAAATATTTTGGGTCCGATGGGTTGGGTAGAATGGGTCCGATGCTGGACCCATTCTAGAATTGAGAGCACATACCCATATTACATTGCAGATTACTCCAATCTATTGACTAGACGGCTGACTTTCTAGAAAGGGTCCCAACTGCCAGTATTTAAAATATTATATAGATAAGTGCAATCGGGTACAACGACTTTCTTGTTTTAGGGCTTCTTCATGAATGCTCAGAAAAGCAGTCGGGTTTTTTAGTTTTTTAAATTACCTATATATAAGTTTTTTATTTTTTATTTTTTTAGTTTTATTTTATTACGATAGCGCTTTCAAAGTAATTACGAATCTAAAGACACCTCTCAAACTAAAATCCATCGAGCCGTTCAGGTCGCAGAGCGTGCCAAACATTTGAATTTGGCGCTAAAAATCCGCCATTTTGTTTTTTTTTTTATTTTAATATACCCAGTGTCACTTTCACAGTAAATACGAATCTAACGACACCTCTCAAGCTAAAATCCATCGAGCCGTTCAGGCTGCAGAGCGTGCCAAACAATTATACATACATCCATACTCTCGAAAAACATAACCCTCCTTCTGGTCGATGAAGTACCTGGGACTCGTCCTCGACAGCCGGTGGAACTTCGAGGCGCACTTCCGACGTTTGGCTCCCCAACTTAATCGGACTTCGGCTGCACTCAAGCGGCTCCTGCCGAACCTGGGGGGTCCAGACGCCTCCTGCCGGAGGCTCTACGCTGGCATCGTTCGGTCCATGGCCCTTTACGGGGCGCCTGTGTGGGCGCCGACGCTGCGAAGGTGACCGGCGGCCCTGCTGAACGCCTGCCAGAGGGTCATGGCCATACGGATGATCCGGGGATACCGCACGGTATCCCGCGAAGCGGCGAGCCTCCTTGCTGGCCTGCCACCATGGGATCTGGAGGCAACAGTCCTTGCACGCATGCACGATCTGCGCGTGGAGATGCAACGCCGGGGCGAATCCCCGCTGCCGCGACAAGTCGCGGCTTGGCGGACAGAGTTCCGGCGAGATCTCATGGTGAAATGGCGAGAACGACTGTCGCAACCCTGTGCTGGGCACGCCACGATTGAGGCGGTAAGGCCCCTCTTTGAGGCGTGGCTGGAAAGGCCTCACGGCGTCATAACCTTCCGCATGGCGCAGGTACTAACCGAACATGGCAAGTTCGGGCGGTACCTGTACAAGATCCGTGCGGAGGTGACGCCCGGGTGTCGTCACTGTGCGGAACGCCCGGTGGACACGGTGGAGCACACGGTAGAGGTGTGCCCCGCTTGGGAAGAGCATCGCCGTGTCCTCGTGGGGGCAATCGGAGGCGATCTCTCGCGCCGGGGCTTGGTTCAAGCCATGCTCCGGAGCGAGGAGGAGTGGCAGGCGGTCGCCTCCTTCTGCGAAGCAGTAATGCTAGCAAAGGAGGAGGCTGACCGTATCAGGCAACGGCGCTCACGCCGCAGCCGCCGCCGTAACTCCGATCCAAATTTCCGGCCACCGTAGACGCGGGCTTGCGGACGGCGGGCAATGGGTAGCTCGCTGTCCGTTTGTCCGGTAACAGACCGGACCGAGCCCAAGTCGTTTACGGCGCGCACTGTTCCCGTGCGCCTCAAGGAGTTGTCAGCAAACCGTAGGGGCCCAGTAGGGTCGAGGCCTAGTCTGGGGCTCTGGGAAGGTATGAAAATGCATACCAGGGCCCTGGAACCAAGGCAGGGAAGGAACAGGGTAGGATTTTAGTCAGTAAAAGTCTGACACTATTTCCCGCTCCGCCCAAGGGCGGGATTTGTCATTGGATGATTTTACCTACCGTAAAAAAAAAAAAAAAAAAAAAAAAAAACCCTCCTTCTGGCCGCCGTGGGATCTGGAGGCAACAGTCGCCGTGGGATCTGGAGGCAACAGTCCTTGCACACATGCACGACAAGCGCATGGAGATGCAACGCCGGGGCGAAATTCCGCTGCCACGACAAGTCGAGGCATGGCGGACAGAGCTCCGGCGGGATCTCATGGCGAAATGGCGTCAACGACTATCGCAACCTCGTTCGGGGCGCGCCACAATTGGGGCGATAAGGCCCATCCTTGAGGCGTGGCTGGAAAGACCTCACGGCGTTCTCAACTTCCGCACGACGCAGGTGCTTACCGAACACGGAAAGTTCGCTAAGTACCTGTTCCGGATTCGTGCGGAGGATTCGCCCGGGTGTCGCCACTGTGCGGAACATCCGGAGGACACGGTGGAGCACACTGTAGAGGTGTGCCCCGCCTGGGCGGAGCATCGCCGTGTCCTCGTGGGGGCGATCGGCGGCAGCGATCTCTCTCGCCGGGCCTTGGTTCAGGCCATGGTCCGTAGTGAGGAGGGATGGCAGGCGGTCGCCTCCTTCTGCGAAGCAATAATGCTAGCAAAGGAGGAGGCCGACCGCATCAGGCAGAGGCAACGGGGCGCTCGCCCCAGCCGCCGCCGGCCACCGTAGGCGCGGGCTTGCGGACGGCGTGCAATGGGTAGCACGCTGTCCGATCGTCCGGTAACCGACCGGACCGAGCCCAAGTCGTCGACGTCGCGTTCTGTTCCCGCGCGCCTCAAGGAGCTGTCAGCACACCGAAGAGGCCCAGCCTGCTAACTGCAGGCAGGCAGGGTCGAAGCCTACTGGGGTCATGGGTTAGTTCCGAAAGGAATGCTCGACCCCGGCACGATAGGCTACGAAGGAACGGGGTAGGTTTTTAGTCAGTAAGAGTCTGACACTACTTCCCGCTCCGCCCAAGGGCGGGATTTGTCATTGGATGATTTTACCTACCATAAAAAAATAAAATAAAAAAAAACCCTCCTTCTGGCGCAGTCGAGTAAATACCTCCCTTGATCACTACATAGTATAAAACAAAGCCGCTTACCGCTGTCTGCCCCTATGTATGCTTAGATCTCTAAAACTATGCAACGGATTTTATGCGGTATTTTTAATAGATAGAGTGATTCAAGAGGAAGGTTTATATGTATAATACATGCATAATATATTTAATATCATCATTGCACCTGTGCGAAGCTGGGGTGGATCACTAGTGTAATATAATTTAGAAGGAGGCTCACATTTAATACCTTCTCAATATTCATATCAGGTCTAAACCGAGCTGTCAAACATATTCATAAACCTATCATTTCATCCAGCAGACTGCATCACGGCGGGTGGCAGACAGGTGGGAGGGCAGGCAGGGCCCTGCGCTCCTCCCTGTAATAACACACCCTTGTCGAAGATATCGAGCACTTCACTACGTACCGCGGCGAAAAAATTAATCTGTTGGGGAGGCCATGTGTGGGGTGTGAGGGATTCAAGCTCAATATTAAATTGTGAGGTAAACATTTAAAATTGCATGTTTTGCGTAGCGTAGCAAAATTGGATAAAGTTGTACACTATTAACAAAGATAAGTGATTTTATCCGATGGGATAAAAATTGTTTCGAGAAAAGAAGCCAACCAATAAGTTAATCTCTATAATTATGGACTCTTTTCTGCTGGTACATAGCTACCAGGCACTGCGAGTATTGTAGCGACATCTATGACGCCACGTACGAACTAAAAGATAAAATTCTGTTTTAGAGTTCTCCGCACGATTAGAACATTAACATCTATTAATATTGTAGTATGAACATATTTTAGAAACAATCACTTTTTTAAAAGAGTAACCATGGAGTTTCTTGCCGTCTCTTCTCCATAGGAAACGACCATTTGGAATCGTGCGCTACTTTCTGACGTTTTATATGTGCCCATGTAGGCCTATGTGAAATAAACGATTTTGAGTTTTAGTTTGAACAACAGTCCAAAATCAACTCTCTGGCCTGGATGAGACATAACACTCATCTGTTCGGAAGGACCCCTCCCCCTATCCTACCCTCTACGATCCCTTTTCTACGGAGGTTTTTGGGACTTTACACTTGGTCTCTTGACTTTATACATCTAAAGTAATAGTGATCAAGTTTTCTTGCGGCATCAGAAGACGTACATCTTCTTGACTTCTACCACCCCGTCTTTTAGTATTATACTCATATTAAGACACACATTCGGCATTCTACGCAATGTGAAAGAATTCTTTGTGAGAAAGTAAGAACAAGAAACATTATGTAAACTGAACTCTCAGTAATGTAAACTAAACTAAACAATGTAACTAAATGAAGTAAACAAAAACAATTCAAAATATTGATTGGTTTCAATATTTTGAATTGTTTTTGTTTACTTTAATATTTAAAGCCACTAGCAGTTAAGAGGTAACTCAAATGATTAAAGTGCGTCTCAAGTCTCAACTGAGATTATCCGTTCACGAACATGACGCGTACATCGGCACCACTCTGCTCAAAAATATTGAAGAGAACTAAATAATTGCACATTGACCATCAGTGAGACCCCGGGTGTCGCCACTGTGCGGACCGCCCGGAGGACACAGTGGAGCACACAAGTCGTTTACGGCGCGCACTGTTCCTGCGTGCCTCAAGGAGTTGTCAGCAAACTGTAGGGGCCCAGAAGGGACAAAGCCTACTGGGACCAAAGGTTATGTGAAAATGTCACCCGGGGCCCTGGGACGAAGGCAATGAATGGAACAGGTTAGGTTTTTAGTCAGTAAGAGTCTGACACTATTTTCCGCCCCACCCAAGAGCGGGATTTGTCGTTGGATGATTTTACCTACCATAAAAAAAACCATCAGTTATACATAACTATTTTCAACTAGTTAGTCTATAATGCACCTATTTACCCGACTACGACAAAGCCAAACGAGGGTTATGATTTTGACAAGCTATGTACCTACATATATGTATGTGAGTATGTTCATCTGTTCCCTCATAGTGCCTAAACTACTTATCGGAACTCAACATAATTATGAGGTATCCTTAAAACTTAATCGCTGAACATAGGCTATGCGACGTGTCACAAAACTCGATGGGGCTCCCTCTAGCTGACAAAAAGTAGTGTTAAAAAATAAAAATGATGTAAATATGTCGTGTTTGGTATCATTAGAAAGGGCTTCACTTGTATATTTCCAAAATATTGTTCAAATTTAAAGAAACCCTCTAGCGGACAATGAGTCATGTTTAAAAAAAAAAAAGATAAATACACCGTGTTTGATATCATTTGAAAGGGCTTCATTTGTACTTATTTTTGATAAGTACAAATATCATCAAAATTCAATGTGGCGCCTTGTAGTGGACAAACGTATTGTGTTAAAAAAAAATAAGATAAATACGTCGTGTTTGGTATCATTCAAAAGGGTTTTATTTGGTACATTTCCAAAGTGTTGTTAAAATTTAAAGTGACGCCCTCTAGCGGACAACAAGATATATTAAAAAAAAACGTTAATATAAACACACCGTGTTTGATATCATTTGAAAGGGCTTCACTTGTGCTTATCAAAAATATTATCTTAAAAATCGAATGTGGCATCCTCAAACGGTCAAAAAATTGTATATCAAAAACAGTATATAAGCACAGTGATTTAACACCAAAATAGTTTAAATAATATAAATTAAAAAAAAACTATAGTTATTAACTGGATTGGTGAATTAGTTTATTTCAGCATCCTGAAAATCTTCATACCTTTTTAGCGTCATTTTTTTTTTATTTTAGTCGGGTTTTTGTTGTTTTACTTTTTATTTATGACATTTGTTTACTTGAAATAAAATTATTATTTTAATTTTTATGTTCAGCTTCCAAAAAAAAATGGGTATTTTAAATAATTAAGTTTCAACTCAAACTTGTACACCCGGCTCGTACAATAAAATTTCAAACTACACCTACAAGGAAAAGACAGAAAGCGGGGTCTATTTAAAATCAGCTGATCCAACAAGAATGGCTCCGTATATAAATAATTCCACAAGCATTATCGATTCAGTCCTAATTAATAAACGTATCTCAGTAAGTCAGTGCCGGCCCAGAGTCGGTCAAACCGGGATTACAGGGGAAGCGACGCCGCGGGATTAAGCACTAGTTATTAAATAAGTTGTGCAGGTTCACAGCCGCCGCGCAGACAGACAAACTGTACTATAGATATTAGGTTTTAGAATCTAAGTATTTCTACTAATTGGAATGTTGCCAAGGCTGTTTTCAAATCAAATATATAATATAATTATTATTTCCGGTAGAATCATCGAGCTTGGAGAATATTCTAAAAATAATTCGTCATGTTTAATTGAATATTTTGTCTTCCAAGAATTACAGTGATCAAATTACTTTTGGGAATGTAGTAAACATCACTCTCCTGAAAATTGTGATTCTATGAAGGGTGTGGACACATGTCAACAACCATCTGCCATCGTTCAGTTCTTGTCTTGATATGGATCGCGAAAGACGTGTTATTTCTATTAATGTGAGTTACACCTATACAAAGTTATTTCGGCTTGAAAAGTGTGAAACGTCAACGGTATTTCTTAAACTTGCTTTCCTTTTACCGACGGGTTCGCCGTATGCCACCACAGTGCACCGTTTTTAGCACCGTGCTGCGACACGACGCCGTGCTGGCTCAAACCACCGCGCATGACGCCGTCTCACAGTGGCGGCGTCGTGCCGTTGTACGGTGGCGGTGCCCATGCTGTGCCGTACACATGACGTGTCCATGCCTTAAAGCAAACCTATTGCATGCCTTAAGATTTTTCAGTTTCATAGAAATAAAATTATTTGTTCCGTGAGTGAGTCATCATAATTAAAGCTATTGTTCAACGGCTGGATACGAATTAGTTTTTTGTTTAATTAACAAGTTTTTGTAAGCGACTTTACCCTACGTGCCAGTCGAAAGTTATCCCATGTAATTTAGTTAGTTAATAAAATTGTTGTGTATTTTTAAGAAAGCTTTTGTTAAAGATGAACGTTGTCTTGAATCACTAAATTTGTTTTCAAGGTGCGATATTATCTAATTACTTACATTGAAAAAACTAATGCCATCTTGTATCACTAGATGGCGACGATTTTAATTTATTTTGGATTAATTTATTTTGTTCAATAATTATTTTACAGATTTTTTAATTCAGAATGTGAGAACGAGAATATTCGGAATCTGATGGTACTACCTACGTTAAAATCAAAAAAAGATACAGACGCAAAATTAAGTCAACCGAGTGTGAACACACCGTAGTAGCCTTTAAAGGGTAATCGTGTTACAAAAAAGTTAGTAAAATAAAGGTGATAAGGGTGAACAAGCAGATTTTCATAGGAGTAACAGTCTAACACGTGAGAATTACTTACGAGTCAAAAAGTCCTAAAATCTTATTCTGTTCCAAGGCATGGTCTACTTGTTTACCAAATTGCATCCAAATTATTTATTTATTTATTGATTCATTTATGTACACACAAACACTTAACAACAAGAAATACAAATACAGATAAAAGAGTACAAAGGTACTGCTTATTTCTAGCGAAATTTCTTCCAGCAGACCTGCGACAGGAGAGTTGGATGAGAGATGTAGACGCAGTGTGCATAAATAATTTAGAAAAACAAAAATAGACTATGATATCTAAATTGAATTAATTATAGTAAATAAGTGTACACAAAAATAGATACTATACATACATTAAATTAAAATAATACATATATCTATAATAAATATAACTTTACGAGATAGTAGAGAGGTAATGTTCTTTGACTAGCTTTTTGAAGGCAGATATATTTTTAGCGTCACGGATCTTAGCTGGAAGTGAGTTCCACAGTCGCACCGCATGAAAAGAGAAGGAGTTGGAATAGAAATGGGTATTATGGGATGGGAAATTGAGATGGTATTTAAGGTGGAGATGGTATTTAAGGTTGAGATGGTATTTAAGGTGGGGTGGGATTTAAGCCATTCGAGCGTGAAGGAGTAACAAACACACACACAATCACATAATATAGTTAGAAATTTATACCATTATATTATTAGTGTGATTTACAAGTACAGTCAGTCAGTCAGTCAGCTAAAACAAGTCTAAAGTGGTCAGTATAATATTTATATCTGTGTTTATATCTTGATAATATCACTTTGTATTCGGACTAAGAGATAATTACCTAACCTACCCTTGTAATGTATTTATCTTACTTAAAGGTGAATAATGTTAGTAATTTCTTTATTTAAATACGCTCGGGGGAGGAATTACGATTTACAACGAAATAAGGCTCGTTTCAAATGAGACAGCTCTGTTACCAACGCACAAATAAAAAAAAAGAGAATACTAAAATTGCCTCAAATTCAGAAATTTAGATTTAAACATTTTTAAGCTAGAGTTAAATCTATTTACATAAAAGGAGAAACTGATTGACGTATCAATGCACAGCCGATACAACTAAGCCCAGGAATGTGAAATTTTGCAGAACTTCCATCTCTAAGGGGGTGAAAAGAAGGAACGTTTTGTATGTAAAATAAAAGTCTTGAAACTTAGTACCTAAGTAAAAAAAAGAAGGTTCTCATCATGCTGTCGTGCACAGCCGGGATGGGCAGTTAGTTTTCCATATGTCTGACGCTAAGACAGATGATCAACAACAAATCGGTTAACTGCTGTTCTTAGCCTATGGCCAGAACCTGTAGCTACCGTCAATGTATAATACCACCGTACTCAGTTCAACCCTCAGTCAAGCACGCTGGACATTTAAAGGCATTAAGTCAATTTACTACAGACGAATTTTACGTACAAGGCATTTACGTTCTGGGAAGGTACTCATCCTGTGAATCTCAACTGTGTTAAGCCTAACGGAAATTATTGTTAAAGCAAAGAAAAAAACCATTAAACGGAACCGAGGCCTTTGATATTGAAATTAAAATAAAATAGATATTATTTAGTTAATTTTCGTATCTTATTATATAATTTATATTTCATAATTAAGTTTAGTTTTAGAAGAATTTGTTTTTTTAATTTCAAATCATTTGCTTCTATGCGTTGCTAAGCACACATGCGGGGCGTAAGCAGCAATACGAACAAAATATAAATCGGATTATGATAAATTCGGCAGCGCTGCACGGACAGAGCGGCTTACAGACGGAGACCGCGCTTTAAAGCGCTACGTTGTAAAATAAAAGGATCCAGAAGGTCAAAGGAAATAAAAATAGTCGATATTGTATAACATGGTGGAAATTTATTAATAATTAAATAATTGATAGAAAACTAAGACGCGTGTTTCAACCAAGCAAAGGTGATTAAAATTGGTCCAGCCGTTCTTGAGTTTAGGTATAAGTGATGGAACTAACACGACTTTGTTTTATGTAAAGGTGTAGGCAGTAGCAGCTGCACGACTGAAGAGGAAATGGGCCATAATCTACCACGCAGGCCTAGTGCGAATTGGTGGATGTCACATGTCTTCAAATTTTCGGTTCTAGGACATGCCGGTTTTTTGTTTTCCTTCACCGTTTTTGAGAGCAATGGTGATAAAATAAATTACACAAAGTAATGCACCTGGCTGAGTTTGAACCCGCAACCTACAACTCTTAAGTCGGGGCCGTTACCACATGGCCACCACTGGTCTCAACATTTAGGGCAAAGTAGACGCAGTTTTTTTATTTTTCAATTTAAGTCGGAGGAGCGCGTAATTTTAATATTCATTTAAGAAATGAATATTAAAATTACGCGCTCCGATATTGTCTTATAAAGTCTTTGATGATTTTTAAATCATTCATGCTGTAGTTTTAATCTAAATTTATCGATTGTTTTTGATGCAATCGTTGATGGTGAGGCGCACTAGTTTATTAAGAGCCTATTCACTCTAGCCTTGAAGATACCTAAATTACAATTAGACAGGAAGACCGCAGCAGGCAAATTGTTCCAGTCTTTCGATGTAGGCGTTATAAACGACGAAGGGAAACGCTTAGTCCGGACCGTAGAAGTTTTAACAACATAAGGTTGGATACTCGCCATTCGTTGGGCTGTCCGATGGTAGAAAGGAGATAGAGCAATCCAGTCATGCAATTCCCGTGCACACAATTCAAAATGCATCCTGTAAAATGCCGAAAGGCAATGTTATTAAGGAAATGTAATTTATTTCTTCTATGACACCTCTAACAATGTAGTTGTTTGTAAAGACTTGCTCTTCTGAACGTCCTATGTCGTCTTCACAGTACACAATTTTACGAGGTGACAATTGCGCTTTAATTTGATCGAATCGCTTGAGAGTCGTCCCTTGTTTATTGTCACCAGCCCCGACTGGTGCAAGCTCGCCAATTGTACTTCGAGGCTTATCACTATCGAGAACGAATCGTGATTTTTTTATTCCTTCGTTAGCGAAGCGTTCTTTTGTTTCTTTTTTTTTTAAATCCGGCGAGCACAATAGTATGTTCTTTAGATATTGTTTTTCTATTTTATTTTGGTCTGCCAATTAATTGTGCTGGGTTCAATGATAGGTTTTTTTTTTTGTAGAGGTCGTTTTTTTTTTAAATTAATATAAACTAGTGCTTGACTACGATCCCACCTGATGGTAAGCAGAGATGCGATCAATGATGGCGAGGTGCACTAGTTTATTAAGAGCGTATTCCCTGTAGCCTTGAAGACACCTAAACTAAAATCGTACGGGAAGAACGCAGGAGGCAAATTGTTCCTTTGATATACGCGGTATAAATAACGAGACGTAACGCTTAGTCCGGACCGACTAAGATTCGGAGTACCTCGAGTTGGCTCAAATACTTTTATTGAAAAACATTGGGGTATTGAAGTTGGTAGATAATAGATAAGTAGTAAACTTGACGGTTATAAATGCCAAGTTGAAAAACGTAAAACACACAAATTTCGTGCTCACAGTTACTCTTACAGGGCTTTTAGAGTTGTGTTGTGATGCGGAGGGACCTTTTTTGCACCTTAATACAACTTATTTACCAAGAATCGCAGTCCAATGAAATGATAAAAATTAATTTAGGAACATGATTAAAGTCATTAATAGTCTTAGAACACTTAAGCAAGTACTCTCGATGTCGTTGCCTCATTGGTTTGGCGGTTTCATACGATCTAGACACAGTCACTGAACGTACACTCACTCAAGTAGGTAATGGACTATCAAAGAGAACGGCACACTGTTCTTTTAATTTATTTGAGCGCTTTAACTATAAGTTAAATAACCTTAGGTTTTGGTCATGGTATTGTATTTTTTTTTCAGGGAAAACACTTGATGTACTACTACTGTATTAACCCAATACGAAATTTAGGGCGCTTACAATTTATGCGTTTTTTGACGGCCTGCTGCGGTGTGGTTGCGGTGCGTTAGTCGTACTGGGTACGGACGGTCGTAATTTTCCTACAAAGCGCGTGGTGCGGCAACCGTGCGGGGATCGGTCGACAACAGGACGAAAAAGTTACGAGCACCACGTGTTCAATTCGGTGTTGAATATCGCATCACTGGCATACAAACGCATGGCAGACAGATATGTTTTCAATTTAGGCGCTTGTTGTCGGACTGCTAACGTACTGCAATAGACGACGTGCAGTAGACGTGCGGCAGCGGTCCGACATGAAACGTCTCAATTGGAAGCGCCCTTATTGGTTGACACCCGTAATACGTTCCACTCTCTCATTGTATCGGTAAACACAAACGTGACAGACGGGCTCCTGGGTTTGCTTCCCTCGTCAGCTAGAATTTTTGAGAACTTTTCTTATCGCTCGGGGTCTGGAATTGTATCATATTCTCACTGACTCAGTAGCTTGTTGTTGTAGTTGTCGGCGTAGATGTTAGCGTTGCTATAAAACATTATATGGTACTCGGAAATAATGTAGCAAAATAAAGAAAGAAAAAACGCAGAAGTTGAAATAGGTTCAGCATGTGTGGAAGATTGACAAACCATTAAACTCTTAATAATATTAGTTGCAGAAGTTCAGAGAAGAGAAAGTACAGGTACATTATTGTTTCACCAAGAACTAAACTGAACAAGTCCTAAGTAGAATAACAAGTGAAGCAGCAAGAACGCCGCGTCATCGTCCGCGCCGCTAATATACTTGAGCAAACTTCCACCCTCGGCTGGGGCGGTCGTAATTGAGTGACGAACAAACAAGCAAACACACTTTCACTGTCTTATTGTAATCTACACAACAGGCTAATCATGAACATTGTCTTTTCCTTCTTAGTGGTCCACTGGCGGTGGTATTTTGATCAGTAGGTACTGGTGATAAACTTCAGAAAGAGAGTTTTGAGGTGACTTCAACAGTGATATCGAGGAGTTGTGATATATAGAGAAATAAATATCTACCGAAAAGTTCTCAATACAGTGTCGTTATAATTATTTTTTTTATGCGCTCGCGCTTGACTAATGTCTCACCTGAAGAGAAACGACGCTGTGGTCGACGATGAAGCGCGCTTGCCTGGAAGTAACCTTTTCACTGTTGACTTAAACCTCTTGTATTTTTTTTAAATTATGAGCTTAATTTGAAAGTAGGTGTCATGATTTTGAGAATGGAAGTTGGTCCTGAACTTCTTGTCTGATTACCCACTCACATTTCGACCTACACTTAAATACCACATGATGAAGCCGGTTTTAAAATGAGAACATTAGTGATATTGAGTATGGTTATTGTGTCAGAGTGGACTTCACACTTTGGGAACACATTGATTGTGTCTAGAAGTGGAATTCTCTGCCGGAGTCTAGGTTTCCTTATAGCTACAACGTGGTATTAATAATTATAAAAAAAACTGGGTTCAAACGCTATCCGGTTTAAAAATAAGCTGTGCTACCTAAAAATGGCTTCTAAAATGTTGTCTGAGAGTTTTAACTTTGACATGGCTTTTCATCTGAGAGGTAAGCGACAGCGTGGATCATCACCTGCTACACAGGATGTGCGTGGAGAAGCTTGGAGCGCCTGTATTTGTTACGTGCGTAGCGTGGCCGCGAATCGCAGACGTGGGGTCTGCTTGCCACGCAAGTGTGCTGAGCTTCAATAAAAATAAATAAAATGTTGTTGGGATCGTCCACTGCGAGTCGCTACATACAAAGCGAAGCTAAAACACTAGCTTAGCTAAACAGTGGGCTACGGTTGAACGGCATTCTTGGATAGAGAGAGAGCCTGGACGCAAAATGGCGTTGCAGTTTATTTACGACAACGTGTTGTATTTCCTAAAATCATAAATCCATAAAATATGGATCTCGACCTAAGTCCTGCTAGGTACTGTGAATGGTCAAAATATTACAGTGTGTGAAAACACCTCGCAAACGCAGAAACACCAATTTCATGGTTCAGTACCCACTCGTACATTAATATTGATCTTTCTTTCATTCATAATTGGGAACAGGCTGGTCGACCAGCTTAATTGTTTCATTGTTCCACACAAACAATATAGCAAATAAAAACTCTCCCAACCTGTTTATAAATTGTTTGTTAAACAATTTAATTAAGTATGAACGATGTCGTCGCCATCGCGACCGGTATTCAATGGTCAGAGAGTTATTAAATAAGTTTGGAGAAGTTCGCTCGGTTCGCGAGTACTTTACAAGTTTTCATTTATTTATTGCCGATTTATACAGCAGCGCGACGTAATGTGCCGCGGGATGAACTCGTACACCTATACTTCATGTACACGGGCTCGCCGGGATGCTGTGTTGCTATACACTGCTAGAGGTGAAACTTTAATTCGCTTGTGATTAAGTTACCGCTATGAGGGTGAATTGATTTTCCTGTAACAGTATTTTTTACTTAAGTTTAGATTGCACTCAACAAACAGTTAATCTGTCCTAGCTCAGAGGACACCGGTGTCCTCTCACATCCACGCCACTATAGGCCTTAATTCCGATGTTTAGAGTCTACTTTTGTATGAACAAGTTGGGTAGTTGTGGATTGACGTGTTAAAAAGAGTTTGGTCTCACCATTTTAAATATTATGAATACCAATCTGAAATACCAACGGGATAGTATTCTTTCTTAATAAAAAATAATAATCAACCTGACCTGTTAGGAAAATCATCCTATGACATCTCCCGCCTTTGGGTGGAGCGAGAGATATTCCTTAGGTTGGTAGGTTATAGCTGTTTTTCTTAGAATAAGGGCTTTGATTATTCTAGAAGTGCCGAATCTTTTAATTATTCCACTGTTTTCTGTGAGAATATTATAGATGTATTCCAGAAACCAAATGTATTATCAGAATACTTCCTTATGTGTTAAATAGTTATTATACAAAAAATAATATGTTGAAGTAATGCGTATTAATTTAAAGAGACAATACAATTTTATTCACACTTGTTTCTATTGTAACACTTAAAATTGTTAAACATTAAAAAAAAATAGATATTTTTTGAGGTATGTGGAACACAGTGTAAATCCCATATGGGGTGCCATGACAGAAAACCTCCAGGAGTGCCCGCAGGCTCCCTTGGAGATACGTCCAGAGTGAAGACCAGTCTGCGGGATGGTGCACCCTGGGAGGCGGCCAACTACCCCTCTTGGGTATCTCTGCCCAAGGGGTCTCAATCTCAATGGCCGTCTGCGAACGCTTCAACGCGTGTCCCTCTGCTTTAGCAGAGGGCACAGTAGCGTCTGACCCTGGATGTTTAAATCGCGTGCAGAACTCTAAAAAGTTGTGATGAAGGATTTCGAATTTTTTAGTTCCTATAAGGCACCATAGACATCACTAGATAGGCATTTATTTTTATAGTAATTTTTTAATAGAAAACGTAGGTTTCTAACTATATGAGTTATGTTTTTAACCACACCAGACTCAATAACAAACCAGCTCTGTAGAGCGAGGAGTTAGCTTGCTATAACGTTGGCTGGTCGCGAACTATGCAAGTGGCGGCATCTGTCTGCCGCCATCAAAGTGCAACTTATTGAAGTTCCAGCAAATATGGAGATTGGATCCCACGGACGGCGAAAAAGACAGAGACAGTTAATATAATTTGAATACTTGGAAGTTGATCCTCGGCGTGGACAGCGAGGTGGGCGGGGAGGTGGGGGGCGATAGGGACTGGTGCACCACTTGAAAAGGTTAGAGGAACAGGTTGAAAAAGTAAGGACCATGTGTTTAGATAAAAGGAAGGGATTCTTATTTTGTTATTATATTTGCTTTACATTTAGTTACCTATCTAACTCGGATTTTAATATTTTTAACCTTTGTCTCGCACAATGAATTAATAAGTGCGATCACAAGCACGTAAACTCACATACAAAAGACACCCACACCCGGAAAAACTATCAGTAGGCCATGTGGCTGGAAAGGCCCCACGGCGTCGTCACCTTCCGTTTGGCGCAGGTGCTGACCGAACACGGCAAGTTCGGTCCGTACCTGTACAAGATTCGTGCGGAGACGACGCCCGGGTGTCGCCACTGTGCGGACCGCCCGGTGGAGCACACAGTCGAGGTATGCCCCGCTTGGGAAGAGCATCGCCGTGTCCTCGTGGGGGCGATCGGCGGCGATCTCTCGCGCCGGGGCTTGGTTCAAGCCATGCTCCGGAGCGAGGAGGAGTGGCAGGCGGTCGCCTCCTTTTGCGAAGCAGTAATGCTAGTAAAGGAGGAGGCCGACCGCATTAGGCAAAGGCGGACACGCCGCCGCCGCCGCCGGGTTTCCGATCCCAATTTCCGGCCACCGTAGGCGCGGGCTCGCGGACGGTGGGCAATGGGTAGCTCGCTGTCCGTCCGTCCGGTAACAGACCGGTCCGAGCTCAGGTCGTCTACGGCGCGCACCGTTCCCGCGCGCCTCAAGGAGTTGTCAGCAAACTGTAGGGGTCCAGCAGGGCCGAAGCCTACTGGGGCCAAAGGTTATGCGAGAGTGTCACCACGGGCCCCGGGACAAAGGCGAGGAATGGAAAGGTAGGTTTTTAGTCAGTAAAAGTCTGACACTGTTTCCCGCCCCACCCAAGGGCGGGATTCGTCATTGGATGATTTTACCTACCACAAAAAAAAAAAAAAAAAAAAAACATCAGTAGGCCATAAAAAATATTTGTTAATTGCGGGATTAAACGCGCAACACAGCAACATAGCGCTCAATCGCTCAAGCACGGCGCCAGCCGAGCTGTCACTGTGTACGCCTGCACGGACTGCGCTAAGCAAGATAATAGATAGATCTTTATCTTTATTGGTCTAGATCTTTATTGTACACAAAAATAAAATTACAATAGACACAGTTAAATGAATTCCTTTATTTATGATTGTTCAGTTTTGATTCCGCGTCTCTTAATATTAAAACCAAAAGTTGATGATTTTGTTGATGAGAATAAATGAATGATGAATGATTTTTTTTTCATGGTCTATTAGAGTAAGGGCAATTCCGTTTCCAAAAATATTTAATTTTTAATCTACCTACGTATTGGCTACGTATCAAATATAAGTAAAAAACAAATAAGTTATAATTTTTTTTTATGGTGGGTAAAATCATTCAAGGAAAACTCCCGCCCTTGCGCGGAGCAGGAGATAGTGTCGGACTCTTACTGACTAAAAACCCACCCCGTTTCTTCATTGCCTTAGTACCAGGGCCCTGGTGTATACAACACAAATTCATTATACATCGTATACCTTCTGCTTGTGACGTGTCGTAAGTAGGCTGGTGTGAATTCCACGCCAGAGTGTCCCGTGCGGCGTACATATTGATAACCTTATCTTTTCCATTTCACGGCTCATATGGCTGCTATCCTTTTCGGAAGTTAGCGATCTCTGCCGCGTAAATGTATTATAACTGCCCAAGATTATAGCGGCGCAGGATAAGCTTTGAATGACAAGAAAATACAAAATACTAACCGGTTAAATTGAAATATAGTAGTCTATCAATTTCTTCATTATTGGATTGTTCTATTGAGTTACCATGACTCTCCCGTAAGGCTGACTGAAGGAACACTGTGGGTTTTAACCAGTAAAAGTCTGACTCTCCTTCCCGCTCCGCAAAGAGCGGGAGAAGTCAATTTAATAATTTCCGATGTAAAAGAGAAAGACACTTATTTCACTTACAAACTTATTCATTACCTTTTAAATACATATTTCTTAAAAAGAATTAACATTTAAAAATATAAAAAATAGTGTCCCCCCAGTATCGGGGACAGGGTCCAAGCTACAGGCGGGGTAAAAAAACCTTATTGTTATTAATTAATTGCATCTTTCTTTTTAAGACTAGATACCCAGGCCCACGTACGTACTATTAAAGATGCTATTTTTTAACATCATTGAAAGTATTCAGCATAAACTTACAAGCTTTTGCAAAAAGAATTATAAGAACGGCACATCCTGCTTACTGCAATCTAAGCGTGAATCCACATAAGTAATGATCATCATGAGTATCTCATATCTTAGTATGGAATTTTTTCTAATCATTACAAGTTTTTTATTGTACTCATGGTTACAATGTTTACCAATTTAATCAGGGACATAATAATCTGTGGGAAGATTTTTTCAGTTTGATTTTTACTAAAGCTACTAGATTTATAATAACAATAAATCGAAACCTTTAATTTATTTATCTGGGAACATACTCTTTAATTTCATTCAACTCTGTTCAGCCGTTCGAGCGTGTAAAACTGATCAACACACATATCGCCTGTTCGCCTAGTTATGATATTAGTGTTAAACTTTGTACTCACAAGTAGGTATATATAAAACAAGAGCTCTATGATAAGGCACTTATACCCTTCCCATAATCCTCAAATCGCACCTTTACAGGACCATAGTCTCACCTGGCGAATTCCCCACGCGCCGTGGACGTAGCGTGGACGCGCCCTAGACGGAAGTTATTCAATTAAGGCACGTGGCACCGCCGCTCGGCCGCGCTCCTTTTTATACCCACACGTCTGAACGGCTTAGTGCTAATTAATTGCTCGACAATTGTAGGCTCAGCGGAACCGGAACAATTGAGTTTATAAGTTTTATAAAGGAATGAGTTGAAATTGAAACATTTTGTTAGTTTGAAGTAATACAATTTATTGTTTCATGTATAAATAATAAAATGAGTGATAAAACGCAGCTGTCGTCTTTTGTACAACAAACATTTATCATCAATAGCATATTATGGCTAATTTACCACTATTTAATTAGCATGTGTATACAAAACTGAGACTTAAAATGTCATTAATTTTCAAACTAAATGGATTTGAGTACACAAACACAAGAGTAACACAGACGCGGAAAGCATCGAGTTTAGGCTAGTTATAACTACATTAATCCGCCTTCAACTGGTTCAAACTGGATGACAGTTTATCACAACTCGAACTAGTATTTACTAGCACAGACGGACGAACCTACTTAATTGCATAATGTTGCCATGATCGCAGAGAGGAAACGCGGGAGAACTTTTAATTGGCATCGAGCAGACCTATGGTATAAAACAATACTGTATAGGTAATACAACATATTATGGTCATTAATTAATTTTTTATTGGATGCTCGTATCATAAAAATATGCAATTTTTGTGATATAAAAGTTTTATTTGTGTTGACATAAATCCTTGTTTTATAACTCTAACATGCCTCATCTACATAGAAGAGTGTCAGCATTGTATCTATTCATCTAATATATGTCCCATGTTTGAGCCTAAGTCCACCTGACACCTAAATTTTCTCAGAACCTAGATATAAGGGTAAACTATTATTTGTTGGAAACCACACAGAATATCCCGATAACTCGTGATAGTTCGGCCTTTATGTAACGTAATACACATATATGTGCGGCGGCTATTGTGAGAGGTGTTCGAGCGGGAGACGAAGGTTCGCGTCAAGTTCGTCGAGGGGAATCATTTGATTTGGGCGCCAGAAATACTTAGACTTGGTGTTACTGAGAGTGGTACTGGAGATATTTAACACGCGTTTAATTAAACGTAGTAGACAATTGGACGAGTGTCTCCTCATGGAAGTCTTCGTGAAAAACTTCATTAATAAATTATTACCGCTAAATTGCACTAACATGTGGTTTAAAAATCTAGACAGCTGCTAATTTTGTGAAGCTTGTAAGTATACTATCCTTATATATTACAACATGATCATAAGCCTAAATTGACTGTTTCGTGGATATATATGACTGTAACGTTGGTTTTGAAAGACAAACAGAACAATCCTTACAAAAATATAAATATCTGAAACATTTGATTTAATGTCACATGAAGTGCAAGATTTATTTAATGTACCACTTTAAATGTAATATTGTTATTTGACAAGAACAAATAGATCGTAAATATACCAAAACTAACGCCATCTAGACTAAAGTAATTTCCAACCTTAAAATATTCGCTGTCACACACGGCAACTTATAAGTGTCAGATCAATTGAAAAACCTATCCAAATGATAAGATTTCAACAGATGTTACAGTTTTGTTACTGTACCCTATAATGAAAATTACAGTACTGAGAGCCAAAACCTGGTTATCGACCAGTAGGTTTCAATAAAATGTCAACTACCACAATTTATGGGAGATTTTTGAAAATCTCAAGATAAATCTTGAAGTGATGTGCATCTTGCAATACATCAGAAGCTTCTTCGCTTATTCAAGTGCTAAGAATCTCAGACCCTGAACTCGCAAGCTGTTACCACGTTTACTAAAAGAACTTTTATAAAATAGCGCACTTCAAACTTACGTTGACGGAGTTTCGTAAGTTTTAAAGTACGGTACAGTATTCTTATGCTCGTATCTTGTGCAAAAAGATATGCGATACACATTTTCTCATTAAAAATGAATTCTTTTCATTTTCCTTTCACACGCACTTCGTCGTAATAGACATTGACTCAGTGGGAATGTGCCCTCCTTCGTTGCCATGGTGACATCATCTACATTATTCGTGTAAAAATTATAAGTCGCGCATGAATGGCGGTCGCTAGGTGACGAGCCCCGAACAGGCACGTATACAAATACTCGGGCAAATAGAAGGGAGTCAATATCTTTTCTTATGACGTACACGAGCGCGAGTAACTCATCGACTTGTAAATAAAAGTGTTCCAAGCGACAAATTGCAACGCTATTGAGTTATTTTTATTACGACTGATATTGAAATGTGGTTTCTGATGTTTTTATTGCATTTTTAACCGACTTCAAAAAAGGAGCAGGTTCTTCAGTCGACTTAACACTGATTTTCCAAATTTAAAGTTATTTTGAACTTTTTTGTTTTGAAATCGGTTTCGCACTTACGTTATTAGAAAGTAGTTGGATTGCAAATTGCAGCAAAAGGACATACCCCTTTAGAAACTCTTTGTTCTTTAAAGACGAAACATAATTTGATCTTGACTATCAAAACCTATATCGGCACAAATAAGGATGAACTGTTATTAGTAAACAAACAGTAGCATTTCAGCTAGAAATAGTAAAATGATAGTGAAGTGTTCATGTGCACGAGTGACACTGCGGCGTCGAGAGAGCTCGCACTCACAGGTAGCAGTCAGACGCGGGGATATCTACGAGACTTACCCACACAGATTATTTGGGGCCACGACGGCGACGCCTCAGGTGAGAAACACATGACATTAATGTTTGAGGAGTTCTCGGGATCGTTAGTGGACCTCCACAATGTTAACTGAAAACTGCCGCAGTGATGGTTTAAATATCTCTAGACCAATGAATTCTAAAGTTTTACCAGTCGCGCACCCGAAACTTAATTTTTTACTTTTCTTAAATTATCTAAAACAGTGTTTGACTGCGATTCCACCTAATGGTAAGCAGTGATGAAATCATTGATGATGAAGCGCACTAGTTTATGAAGAGCCTATTCACTCTAGCCTTAAAGACACCTAAATTATAATATACTCGCCGTACGTCGGGTTGTCCGATGATAGAAAGGAGGTTGCAGAAAAAAAATAATGTGATTTCTGTATACTCTCCAAAGTGTATCCTATAAAACCTTTACCATTAGAACTCCAGTTAATCCACTGAATGTGAGGAACGCAGAACTGGTCATTTGGTTTTTTTTTTTGACCTCTATAAAATTGACAACTGTAAACATTACCAAATTATTGACTACTATATGAATTATTAAACTATTAACTGAATAATGAATTACTGCTATAGTGTTGCCTTGTATATTATTGTATGCCAAAAGGCGAGTCATAGTTGTACTTCAATAAATAAACTATTACATCTTATTTTTACCTGTGTACCACAATAAACAATTTTTGACTTTTGACTTTTTTTGATGCTTGAAATAGGCTCATGTCCTGCTGAAGATGTGTGTCAGCTGAATTGACATAACAGTGAGAAGCCGTGGATGTTTTTATTAGTAAAATAAACCGTTTTCAAAGTCAAATACATTCAAAAGAATTGAATCACTGGAGTGCCATGAATTGTATTTTATTTTAAACTTATCAGCCTTTCAATTAGAGTTCTTCAATATTTCTTACACTTGTGAACATTTATTGGGGCTGCTGTACAGATAGCGCTTATTTAGTTTTTGAAACGGAACTTAAATTGAATTAAATATCGTGACATTTACTCCAATAGATTTTAATTATTAATTGTTGAAGAAAAGATAAAGTTTAAAAATGTAATAAACTCTGTTTTTGGATAGGTATATAAAAAACAAATGATTTAAAGAAAATTAAACGAAGTACATAATTATATTACAAGAATATGCTGAAATTAAATATCGATAAAAAATATCGACCATCGCGTGCGACTCCCTAATTACATGCGTGTGCGTTTAATGTTCCCAAATAACAAGTGTTTACAAGTGAACGCCCCGCCCATAATATTTATGCGTGCTATTAGAATTTGATTCAGTGTAGCTGCTTCCTTCTTAGTGTTCGTGTGCAAGTTTTAAGTGTGTGTCGTAAATACACTATTTAAAAAAGAAAAAAAAGAAAGAAAGAAAAAGAATTTATTTGGTACAGCATAAGGCACATACACATTAATTAGGGAACACAAAAAATAATAAATTAACAAAAACAAAAAAAAAAAATGTGTGCCTCATAGCTGCACCAAAATAGGTCCAGTTGAAATGTTGTATTTTTTTATAGTTGTTCGTGTGGTGTTTTTTTATTATTGATAGATTCGCGCTTGACCGCTATCTCACCTGATGGAAAGCCACGATACGGTCGACGATGGAGCGCGCTTACCTAGAAGAAACCTATTCACTCTTCGGTTTAAAGAAATTTATTTCTCATAAGAACATACAGTCCGCTTATAATGAGATACAAAGTAACAATCATAAATACAGTAACAATACAAATTTCCTCCAGAGTATTAGCAGTTATAATGCACTTAAATGTTTCTTAAGCTTATATTTAAACATATTTACGTTATCACACTCTTTAATGTCGTCCGGTAATGCATTGAACAGATGTACACCTTCAAATAATATAGTCTTTCTACCATAATTAGTGCGCTCTTGACTTAAAGATTCCCGGGTTGTAGCCATCAGGAAACACTCCGGCAGGGAATTCCACTCCTTAGCTGTACGCATAATGAAAGTGTTCCCAAAACGCTTACGCTGTATATTAGAGCATAAAGTTTTAAATAAATAAACGTTTGTACAGTGTGGGAATCAAACTCGCGACACTGTGCCAATCGTACCGTAGTAAAATTTGAAATCGCGGTTCCTGTGGCCCCACGAGTTCAAGACGAGCGAGTATCGGGTTTCAATCGCTCCCCCCCCCCCCTGCCCCCTGCACTCGTCGCCTCGTCTGGACTTGCTCTTACAGCTACTACTGACCTACTGGAAACGTATGTTGACTTGTATTCATGATATTTGGCACGTTCTGTCGGTAATACCTCTCCAGGTTGACTATGTAGTTATTTTGTATTTGCATGTGCAGAAAGGGTCTTAGTTAAGTTTTGGTAATTTCTGATAAAATTACGTACTACGTATATACTTTGCGCACTGTGCGTACCTTGCATTGCATTGCACTCAGGCCTCCTCTTTAGGAGAGGGAATGGGAGTGGAACCCACCATGTGGGTCCAGTGTGGATTGGTGGATGTCAAATGTCTTCGAATTTTTGGTTTTAGGACATGCCGGTTTCCTCACGATGTTTTCCTTTCCCCGTTTTTGAGAGCAGTGGTGATGAAATAAATTACATAAAGTAATGGGTTTGAACCCGCGACCTACAAACTCGTAAATCGGGGTCGTTACCGCTCGGCCACCACTGCTCTCGTGTGTACATATTATAAATCAAAGTATTAATCAGTGTACTTTTGGATATACAGATGTAGGTCTTATAGTTATGGTTATGGTAACTCAAAATATTACCCATTACGGCATACACTATTTAAAATCGATGTGTGTATCGACATGTCATCGATATATTTATCGACATGAAACTCTAGAATTCCCCTTGAACGCAAGAACGGTGAAAGTCTTTCAAGCATGAAATTAGGAACTTCTACTACTTGAAGTCCTCTCAACTTTAATTTTAATTAGTATATTTTCAGTTCTTTCCGAGGGATGCGAGACACACAGGACCGGTCTGATGGCGACACTTGGAAGAGGCCTATGTCCAACAGTGAACGTCTTTTTTGCTTAAATAATGAAGATGATAAAGAAGCAACGTAATTTCATTGATATTTTATTAAATTTTATATATCTAGTATTTATTTATTGTGCACACCTACACCACAGTGTTGACTTATTCAACCCAAAGGTTGAATGGTAGAGAATACCTTGTTGCATTAAGTTCGCCTATGTACCACTACTGAACATGAAGTTTAAATATATAATATTTTAAAGGACTCGTATATATTATAACATCATGCATGATTAAGCAGAGGTGTTCCTACAGTATCCACAGCTATATTTAGCAACAAGCCAGGTTCTCAATAGCTTAACGAGACAATTTGATTAGTAAAATAGCAAAGTGTTAATGTAAAGACGGTGAATAAAATATTACGTGTCTTGTAAATTCAAACTTTTCGTCTCAGGGTAGTGAGCTAGGAAATACCGGCGTCATCTAGTTTAAACTGACGAAACAAAATTATTGACGTGTAAAAGGGTTTTTTTTTAAAAACCTATTTGCAAAATAAATATCATTTAAACAAATCACTGGTTTGCGAGATATCGACATTATTCAAAATTCTGTCAAATTGGTCGCTAATCAGCGAAATAATAATATATTATGTTCTTACATTATCACTTTAATAAATAAATAATAAATAAATAAAAAAATGTAATATGACAGCGGTAAAGTCAGCACCTAGTGGCTACTACCTGCCGTAACTCATAGCACTAAGAAGAAAAGGTGACGCACACTACACGCTTCTTGATTATAAAGTAATCCTTAAGAGGACTACAGCACATATAACGCGCTCACTCTCGGACTGCATAAGAAACAGTAGCTCTACCATGAGTTTTAAGCAATAGTATTCGTCGCTACTCGATATCGACGCCGTAAATATTTTGTATGGCAAATTTTGCAGCGCCTCTAGCGGTCACTTGTAGAACCAAAATTTGCCATACAAAATATTAACGGCGTCGATATCGAGTAGCGATGAATACTATTGCTTAAAACTCATGGTAGAGGTACTGACGTGTAAAGACTCGATGCTTGTAAAATACTATACTATACTAAAAATCTACAGATTTGATTTAAACCACGGTATTTTACCGTGGTTTAATGTTCAAATCAAATCGGTGTGTGTGTGTGTTCAAATCAAATGTGTTGCTTATAGAATAATCTGATAAGAATAAATAATGAATTCATATAGGTATATTATTCCAGTTTCTATAGGATTTTTTTTTTCTATCGTACTTGAGCGTACTAAATTAGCTATATTTTGTTTTGAACATACTGTTTATATAGCATTTTTCCTGAAAATAACATATATTTTTATGATTTAGGTCATAGCAATACATCATATACTTTTGCGCGTTATATAACTCGCGATTAGCTCCAGCTCCAGTGGTGCTATTCTCTAAGAAAACGCAGCGCTGCCACAACGACGAACATCCAAATAGGATACATTAGGGTGACAATCCAATTTATCCATCCTATTTGGGTGTTTGTCGTTGAGGCAGCGCTGCGTTTTCTTAGAGAATAGCACCACAGTAGTCCTTTTAAAAAGAAAACCTGAAAAACATAAATCTGATGCCTTTTAGCTGTGCACTCGCTGCAGAGTCATCTTTATCATAATACTCATAATAATTAGCAGACTACAGAAATTAGTAGAAAAGGAAGCCAGAAAGAAAACGCGCTCCGCGTGTATTATGATAAAGATAAGTTTCTTTGTTTCAAAATGCTCGGGAAAATAATATACATTCTGCGTCAGACGCTCCGAACAACTTCTTAGATATAAGTTGATCTTATTTTTATTATTTTAGTACAACCAGGAGCTCGAGGGAACGGACTCTACGTCAACGTTTGTACTCTTGTCTGTCGACTGAGAGAGAAATCCTTCCCGCAACAGTAACATTTATGTATTGGACTCTATGGCCAGGTTTTCGACGTGTATTAAGAACGTCTCAAACCATGCTTTAAAATCAAATAAAAAATAAATTGACATGTTTACAGGTGTAAGTAGAGTTTGAGAAATCCTCTCTGATACTCTCTTCAAAAGCTTAATACGGAGATTGTATTGCAACTAAAGGACCAAAAATCCTACAGCTAAGATTTTTTATGTTCTGTACATAATTGATAACTTCAACATCTATTAAATTATTAACATATAAGTGATTAAAATGTTGATTGATAAATTAAATTCATCCTGACATCTATACCTACTAATATTATAAATATGAAAGTAAATCCATCTGTTACACTTTCACGTTTAAACTAATGTACTAATGCTGATCAAAAGAACGAACAATGTCGAAATCTCATCTGGTTTCGACTTCATTTCTGCCGAAATCACGGGCAAAAGCTAGTGATAGTTCTATTGCAACTTAACAAGAAATTTCAGATACGGTAGTTATTTAAAAAACACAGTCAAACTGATCCCCTCCCAATCGATTACAACCATCCATTATCTACATACCTATTCTGCGCTAAACAAAAAAGGTCGACGTCAGAACGAACGACACAACTCACCAAAGACAATTAAAAATAATTGAATGAAACCAGTCCTAGTTCACATAACCGCACGAGCTCCGAATGGAAACTCCTATTCACAATTTCGGACTTTGAAATTCGGCCCATCGGATGCAAAGTACTGTGTCAGTGGTACACTGGCACACCAAAGTCCATTTAGAAGTTAAACTAAGCCTCCAAGTTGTCTCTCAAAGTGTACTAAGATAGGAACATTTTATGCTGCGGGGGTATTGGGTAGCTCCCTAAATATACTGTTTTAGTTTGAACTTCGATTATGAAGTGTTGTAAATTTTCAGTTCCATGTCTTCCTGTTTGAAAGTTTGAATTGTTTCGTTGAAGGTCGTGAACGTAGTAAACAAGGAAATTATTAATAGTAAGTTCAGTGATAAAACTGTTTCATAACGAGTAAGAGTGAGTTACTCATCTTTAAAAGGCCAATAAGTCCGCCGTGAGCTACCCAACTGTCTACTTGAACGGTGTCTTAAATCGTGTTCGTCACTTTAGATACCTTGGGCATGTTGTGACAGAGGATTTGAAGAACAATCTAGACGTGGAACGGGAGCAAAGAGCGTTGGCGGTGAGAAACTAGTATCTATCAGCGGCTTTGTTTGCATGAAATAGAAAAATAATTCGCGAGATATAAGTATCTCTGTGCTATTCCAGGACATAGTCTACATGTGTGCCTAATCTCATTCAAATTAGTTCTGCTGATTATGCATGAAAGAGTAATAATAACACACACACGTACGTACATACATACAAAGGCTCACACCTTGGTGTTTATGCTTGTATACCAATCGCATTAATATTATAAAGGTGCATGTTTGTATCATGCATGTGTGTGTGTGTGTCTATGTATTTGTTATTTCTTTCCACTCAAACAGATGAACGACTTTGCAGCGAACCCACTCATAGAAGCTAGTGTTCGGTTTTATACAAAAAAATCCTGAACTAACTGTGTTATCGAACCTACTTTCCTTCGCCTCATCGTAAAATGAATTAAATTAACCATTGACTTTCAATGGGCCACGCGTGACGATAAACCCAACTGCGACGATGAGTCGTAATGGTCGTGACGACGACGCGCTGATTATACCGAGCCTTTATACTGATCACAGATAGGAGAGTCTGTAAAAAGAATTGTCTGCATAGCAATATCTTAACACGACGCCTGCTACCCACAAAAGATTAGGCAGAGGTGCACCAAGATTGAACTCTTAAAGGGATGGAGCTATATAGGGTCCCCCCCCGGAGGGTAAGGGTTTTGACCCCTCTTTCTCGCTCGCACACTTGACATTTCAACACGTCATGGTGGGGCCCCAGGACCTATATTCAAGTAAAGTCAGTTATGTTCAAATTGCATGTGATAGAGTGCGAATATATTGTCATCAACCGAGCAGAAACTTAGATTGAAGGAAATAAAACTTAGCTTGACATAGTGATTGAACCTAGGACCCGATTCTTAACAGAAATCGCTGCACCAATGAGGTAATCAGAGTAACTGTACGGTCTCATCAACCGTACATTTACTTTGCGAACGCTGCAACCTACTTGGATGTCGTGCGTCACAAATATTTTACTATAATAACGACGTTTTACGCAATACAGAGCAGGTCAGACAATAACTGTGGAACTAAACACTTGTCAAGGGTAAGGATTGCTACTATTTTTACTTGTTAACCCACTTACATTTGAATATACCTCTAACTTCAACTTGTGGTTCTTTCTGTGTACTCCACCAACTAACTCAACCAACAAAGTGATAGTGTACGGTGCCTAAAACCATTGGTCCCCTACAGTAACTAAACTTCAGTTTAATTTGATGCACGTAATCATTATTGTGCTAGAAATGACACAAATACCTAGTTAATTTTAAATACACAAATAATAGCTCTTACATGCGTTCATCATATGGCGGTAAGGCCCCTCTTTGAGGCTTGGCTGGAAAGACCTCACGGCGTCCTAACCTTCCGCATGACCCAGGTTCTCACCGGACACGGTAAGTTCGGGAGGTTCCTGTTCCGGATTCGTGCGGAACCGACGCCCGGGTGCCACCACTGCATGGACTGCCCGGAGGACACGGTGGAGCACACGGTCGAAGTGTGCCCTGCTTGGGCAGAGCATCGCCGTGTTCTCGTGAGTGCGATCGGCAGCGGCGATCTCTCGCGCCAGGCCCTGGTACGGGCCATGGTCCGAAGCGAGGAGGGATGGCAGGCGGTCGCCTCCTTCTGCGAAGCAGTAATGCTAGCAAAGGAGGAGGCCGCACGCGAGAGGCAACGGCCCACAAGGCCAGCCGCCGCGGGGATTCCGGTTCCGATCCTGATTTCCAGCCACCGTAGACGCGGGCTTGCGGATGGCGAGCTATGGGTAGCTCGCTGTCCGACCGTCCGGTAAACATCCGGACCAAGCCCAGGTCGTCAACGGCGCGCACTGTTCCCGCGCGCCTCAAGGAGTTGTCAGCAAACCGTAGAGACACAGCCTGCTAGCTGCAGGCAGGCAGGGTCGAAGCCTACTGGGGCCAAGGGTTTGCTTCCGAAAGGAAAGCCCGGCCCTGGTATCTAAGGCCACGAAGGAACGGGGTGGGTTTTTAGTCAGTAAGAGTTTGACACTATCTCCCGCTCCGCCCAAGGGCGGGAAATGTCATTGGATGATTTTACACACCACCAAAAAAAAAAAAAAAAAATAATATGCGTTCATCAATCATGAGTTACTAGATCCATTTACTAACACTATTTTGACGGTTTCTAAACTCGAAATATGTACGAGTACATAGTAACAAATTTATTCTAATGACCGCTAGTTACCTACGTGGAGGACGTGTTTTGATAAATATTCCATTTAGGTACATTAACACATGAATCTTGATGCAGAACATACTTAAAAGCGTCTAAGCCGAGATATATTCTCATACAACCGCTCTTACGTGATTATGACGTTATTACACATTTTTCTTTAGATATTTTGAAAACACTAATATCTTGTGGATATAATCGTCGTAGTTTTTTATTTGAAAACAAAGTAGCAGTAGGCAGTAGGTAGCAGTCGCTTCATAATGTATTCATAAATTTCATCATCCATTGTTGGATATAGGCTTCCCCCAAGTGTCGCCATAATCCTGTGCGTCTCGCATCCATCGGATTCCCGCAACCCTAACCAGGTCACCGGTCCACCTTGTAGGAGGCCTTCCAAAGCTACGTCTTCCTGTGTGTAGAGCCTCCGATAAGACTCATAAATTTAAAATATAAATAAAATATATGTATAGCAACCTTGCATTCACACAAAAAATATAATTGATATTCTGAATGAAGAAAATTTATAAAGAAAAAAAGGAAATTCCTAGAACAATTTTTTTGAAATATTCGAGCGTTTAACGGAATTTCCGAATGCCAACAGAGCGTTCAGGCGTTATTTTTCTTTTTTTTTTAGTTGAACTAACAGTTTTTTAACCAAGCTCAGGTTGACAATACACGTGTCGAGGAGAGAATAATGAAAAAGAAGTCAATGAAAATATAACTGGCGGAATTCTCAGCAAATACAAATTGACCACAATCACTCGGTGCTCATCGCTCAATGGAAGTACAACATATCAGTTTGCACGCTACACTTACCGCAATCAAACACAATCAGCTTAGGTTCCTCGTGTGGTGTCGTGGCATTCAAGTCCATTTCACTCGAATACAGCTCTTATTAGTAAACCAGAACTAGAAAAGGCTAGCAAATAATCTTCTGAACAAGTGTTTTGTTTAGAAGATTATTTTGGGATTTTGGTTGTCTTTTCAGTGTTGAAGCTGAAAGTATCCACGTGCCTTTTAAAATAAATCAACCAAAAACGACGACAAATAAATACATTATGACTTCTCATGGAAAGTTTGTTATTTTAATATTTCTGGTTCTAACTAGGAATCTTTTTATTCTTAACTGAAATATTCACGTAGAAATTCGAGTTATCAAAAAACCCTTGGATGGAATTTAATAATATGTATTTATCTATAATATGTATGTATTTAGAAATATATAAGTATGTTTATCAGCTGTCTGGTACCCATAACACAAGCTCTGCTTAGCTTGGGACTAGACGGTGTTGTGTGACAGTTGTGGAAAATATTATATATTATATTATATTAATATTTTTGTCTAGATCTTATTTCGAAAGGAAATATTTTTCTGACCAGCTTCGGTAGTTATGGGATAGTGCCAAGCTAAGACCATAAAATACATATTTGTTACAAAATATTTCCTGCTTGACAACGCGAGGCAATTTGTCTAAATTAGGTACACTGAGCGAAATATACAAACTGATATTTAGGTTGTCGATTCACTAAGATGTTTGTTATTTCCAGCCCAACAACTTCTCAAAATAAATATTTGTTGAAATGATTTGACACAATATAATATCAAGCTTACATTTTTAGAGGGTTAAACAGAGATGTTGGATACGTCTCTAAGTTTTCCATTATTCCCATATTTTATTAGACTTAGCATACGTCAATGACATTATCCTATTTTATTAACAGGGTACGGATCCAGACTTAGAAATAAGAGTAACTCTTTGTTCGAATCCAGTACCTTGAAGTCAGCAAAACCAAATCTTGACCAAAACAAGTAGTGAGTCTTTGTAACAATGTTTACATTCTTCTGTTTCCCATAAGATACATATCTCATAAAAATTAAGGGTGTCCCAATAAAATGGTAATGGGGTGTTTGTTTCCGCCCCGAGCGTGGCGTGACCCAGACGGCTCGAGGCGATACGTAGTAATGGCGAGGTTGTGGTAATAGATACAGTGTTTATCACAATTTATTGGTCCACAGGCTAATAGAAATTAGATTTACCCAATCTCAAGTACTGAAAGTTGCGAAGAAGAAATGAAAAGAAGACGGTGTGCGATGACTCAATCAGTCGTGGAAAAACTTACTAAGATATAGGAAGATCACCGCTTAGACAAGAACATAAAAAAAGCTTTGTAAAAAGCAAAATCTTCTATTTGTTTCAATAGAGCTGAAATCAATTAAGTTATAAATAAAAAGATTGACGCTCTTGAAATGTACTAATACGGACTAACGAGTCCACTACCATTTTTCAAGAGCGTCAATCGCCTAGCGCATTTTACCTACAGCAAACATGCTGTAACATGATGATGCAAGATTCTGTAGATAAAATGCGATAGCGCTTCCATCTTGAAAAAGCTTCCTATTAAATAAAGACGTACTAACATTTCAAGGCAGAACCGAGAGGCAACTTTCTCGCTGCTAGATGAACATACCTCGATGAATCGTGTACAAAGTGATCCCTTATCTAATGTACACGCAGTGCCACTAATTGAGGGAGACAAAGAAGTCCCGCTAAAACCGCAACCAACCTATCAGATGGTCCATGGCCATGATCACTCCGCCAGGAGTGTATGACTAAGAAGAGGACAAGAAATTGGTCGGTTTATGCTGTGATCTTTGCTGCAGTTTGTTCCTTATTCGATCAATTTAAGCCTCTTAGTATGGGCAACTCCGATAAATAATAAACTTCAGTTTTAATGGTCCAGGGCAGTTTTATATATAACTAGCTTCTGCTAGTGGCTTGGAACACGCAATAGAAGGTTTGTCAAGATAGTTTTTGAACCCCCGTTTCATTTTCTTAAGATAACGCATAGGATACGCAACTTACCGTAAAGCATGCCTTCGTCATAAAAAATAGCTGCGTGCTAGATTTTAGCGCAATCCGTTCAGTAGTTTGAACTGTGTGTTGGTAGATCAGTCAGTTAGTAACGTTTACTTTTTATGTGTATATATATATAAGGTAAATATAAGCTACAGTAGAACTCAATTATTTGAATATAGATGTATTTGATTATTCAAATTCCAAACAACACTTTAGAAATGTTTCCCATTTTTGCGTGTTCATCGAATTATTTGCTGAACATTTCGAACAGTAAATATTGTATGACAATTCAAATGAAATTTGTCAAAGTAGGCGCATCTTCCTCCGCGGAAGGGAACAACAAAGCGATTGTCAGTGAGTCGCTAATCAATTCGGCGAGTCTAAGCCTTCGCTCAAATCGCTCGCAAAAACGTAAACAGAGTATAAAGTATTCATTCCGCTGAGCTCCGTACTTAACGCGACGGAGCCGAAAAACAAATCCCTTCGCACAATAGACACGACCCCACAATAAAACCTATAAAATTTATATCTAACCTCGATATCAGTAGAGAGAATACATAATGAACATTAGGAACAAAGGCGTGTGAAAAGAGCCGATACCGAATTGTGTAGGTGAGAAATTGATACCATTTGTACGACACTCGAAATGTTACACTGAGTACCCCGCAATAAAGTTCTGTTTTGATCAAGAGAATATGCAACAGAATCAAACAATGCTGCCAAAAAATTACATTGGACTCAAGTAAACAAGAAAATAGAGTCTATTTTGGTGTGCGCGACTTGCGCTATAGAAAAAGCAAGAATCGAAGATAAGTGAGGTGGAGGCTCTCGCGCTGAAATATTAGTGTTCTGAAGGTTTGCTTTGAAATCGCGTGTCGGTGCAGCCAACTCTTTTGTAGCTTCCCGTTTGAACATTTATATCAGCTACGGCGTAGCACTACGGCGTAGCACCACCGCATAGCGCTACGGGCTTCGCGCTACGAGAGCGCTACGATACATAGCTTTCGCAGCGGGCGGTTATTTCCCAATGAATCTATTTGTATGATAACATTTTCACTGGTTTAGGTATTTTGTCATTTTGATGGTGTCGATTTCTTGGTTGTGAATTGTGGTGCGACGAATATCCATTTAAACTAAATTATAAAGAGGTAAATTGCTAGTCGCCAGGAGGTTACCTCTGAATGAACTCACTAGATTGATATAATACTGCACCAAAGCGACATATATACAGAACTATCTTATTATAGAATACTGAATACTTCTTGGCCTCGAGTTTGAAAGCGAACCTAGGACGCTCACGCTCAGCAGTCGTTTTGAGCATGAGGTCCTGGGTTCGATTCCCGTGTCGGACAAAACGTGCTATTTGGTTTTTCATTAGCAATTACTCTATAACTGCCCAAAGTTTGAAATTTGGTTGTATGCCTCCCCCGTACCTCGAGCATGTCCTATGCCTAAAATATCTCTTTCAGAGAAAAAAGAGTGCACCTGCGTATGCGCACACACTTGAGCACTATATCTTGCGTACTTGGGTAATCTTTGTTGAAATTGGCCACTGTGATTTAAAATCCCATGTGGGCAAATGCTAATTATGAAAGAGCGAGACAGAGCTAGTTTTTGGTAAAATCGTTTTCAAAGCTTGCATCATAAGTCAATACCTATACTACGCACCAGTACAATGAACGTGGAAATCATTACCTTTGTACATTTTTTTTTTCTTAAATTTCCTCGAACATTCTACGCTATATAGATTGTCGGAATATGACAAATATTTGTATAATCTACTGATGTTTATTCCGTGTATGTGTATGCGTGTATGTGTATGGGTGTAGCGGCAGCCACATTACCAGCACTAGGAGCCCATGAATTTAAAGCGGTATTCGTTTATGGCACTGTACGGTGTTCTTCGAATCAATTTCGGTATTGCTTACACACGTTTTTTGTGGATTGACGATTGCTTGAATAAAGGTTTGTAGGTATTTTGTGTGCTTTTGTAGTCGAATCGTTTATATATTTGTCAGTTTTATAAATTTAGCGTAAATTAAATTTTACTGGCAGTACACCGCAGACTACCCCGTTTCCTAATTTAAATTCATATAGTCCATCCTAAAGTTGCCACTTTTTTTTTATTAAGATAATTTTTATTATGTTTTTGCGTAAAATATCGACCGGTCTACACTGTCCACATAATTTATAAATACTGTAATTTTGAAATATTGTAAGACAAACCTGTTTTTAAAAGAGCAACCATGCAGTTACTTGCCGGTTCTTCTCCATAGGAAACGACCAATTGGAACCGTGCGCTAGCTTTTGACGTTTTATAAGTGCCCATGTATATGAAATAAAAATATTTGAATTTTGTCTGGTAAATATCGAAATTAACGATAAGACCGCCATTGTACCCCTAGATTTAAGGTGGATTCAAGTTTCTATGAAATTTTTACTATTTTGGTGTACAATAAAGGTATTCTATTCTAATGACTTCCTTAATCAACTCTCGAAACATTACAACCTTGAAGCAGACTTATAAAAATTAGGTTTAACCTTTTTGCCATTGCCGAGTTGATTTCAAACTAAAATCCTTCTTTTGTACTGGCGGTTTATCTTTACTTCTTTAATATTAATAAAAAGAAAAAAAATATTGTTAGTATTAAATAAAGTCAACGACAACTGGACCGACTTTAATTTTTTTTTTCACTTTGAATAACACAAGCACATATTTATTACATTCACACGAGTGAAGCTGCTGGTAGCAGCTAGTTGAAATGTAAATGATTGTGTGGTGGTGCAAGCCAAAATAGACCGTATGGTGACTGGTGGTGGTTAATAAGTTTTCTCTTCATTTGCATTAGTACAATTTACATTGCATCATAACAATACTGTAGTTTTTATAACCTCGTTAAGTGCTTTTTTAATATCCGTCCATTTTTTCTGTTGCTTTATTTTCAATAATAAAATATCGTTAAATCTCTAAGATATATAGTTTTTTAAGCCTACAAGTACATTGAATCTTATACAAGTTTATAATCACTGAGTGCCATAGACAGAGGTATCCTTGATTGTAGACCGCGTTTCTATGGGCGCGGCTTCTACTATGGAAATACCGTACTACTAGGCATACATCTCCTTTACATCGCTCTCAAATGTCCTCTCGACACTTCTACTACTTTTAGAACGCACTCTCATACAAAAAAGATACCCTAGAGAGAACTAGACTGACGGTGCTCTGGCACTGCTACACCAGCACCACTGACCAGAACACATCCAGCTGTGTACTACTCTCAAAAGTTTTGCTACTGCTGAAAATGGTTGGGATAGCGGATGTACAGCAACAGTAATTTGGCTTTGGTTATCCTTTGAGACAGTGCGAACAAGTTGGTAAATATTCGATTTACGTCAAAGGAAAATACAGCAATGTATTGATATTGCTGTATTATACATTGATGTGTAATACCATATCATGCACTGCGTTATCATATTTCGGATTGATATTACATTTTCCGAACAGCAATCCGCCTAACTTATTAATAACTGTATTGCGGTACCGATTATATGCGTAATAAAATACAACATTTAAACATTCATTCAATACAGTACAAATTGCCAAATTTACAGAATGGTTCCGGAGCACTCACGGATTTTGGTAATATTAAATACTTATCCGTCCCCTGCATCAACAAAGTTCCAAGAAAGGACGGAGAGAGAATAGATTTGTCAATCTTTCCGATCGAGAGTCACTTGTTTGATTTGTTAATCGGGGAGAGCGGGCAGTCGGGCAGGGACAGCTCCCCGGTCTCCCCTATACCATTATTTTGAAATCGGCTCTCCACGAAGTAACGCCTGATTCAATAAATTATTAGTAGTAGCCCATTCTTTTCTTAGTCGGCTTTAACGGCCCGCGCCATAATAATCTCTAAGTTATTTTTTGTTTCAAGATCAAAGAAATAAAACTGTCCGCTGGATAATTATGTGAATCACCACTAGCACTTACGAGTTGGGATGGTTTTGTTAATAGAGAAAAGTATCGAAAGTTCTTAGTGTTGATAACCTTAAAGAACACTGATATGGAATAATGGTCTTAAGCAAACATGTGATCTGCGGGATTGTTCACAGTGAGTCGCCCTGTAAACCACAGGGCAACTGAAATATGGGATCTTGGTTAGTATGAGTCTGACACTCTATCTCTAAAACCAATCTATGTATATAGGTATTAAGCTCTTGATCCAACTGCGCAACGACAGCTTCGACAGATAGTTGTCGAGGCTTTTGGTTATAAGGCCACTGGTGATCACGCCAATCGGCACAATGACAGCCGAGTCCACATGTTGACAACCTCGTTTATTATTATTGTTTATTATAATCAATTTTGGTGATTAAACGAACAAAGCTTCTGAATACAGTTTTCGTCCCGGCTCGAGTTAAACCTGAGCTTTCCATTATAACTGTTCTAATAATTCGGGTATTATTCGGAACTAACGGTAATATAACATTCATAGGCAGCGATCCATTACTATTTACAATATGAATTGTGCTGCTCTTTTCCTCGCGGAGGAGAGTCCCCGGAGGCGCCGGCTGAGGCGCGCCACGCCGCTGTTACGTATCAATACATAGCCTCCATTGGCCATATCAAAGGATTGTGTTATTGGCTCGCTAGACACGACGTTGTGGCTATTTTGCTGTACAATCATTCATATTTTACTATTTTACTAACTGACTCGGCAAATGTTGATCTGCATATAATTTATCAAATAATAAAATGGAAAAGGGGGTAGGAGGGTAAAAAATAGGCTACAGCCTTTTCTCAGCCCTACCAAATACACAAAAAAAAATCATAACTCGTTAAAAGCTACACAGTTGACGCAGTGGCTGAGCGAGTGGCTGCTGCTCTGCGTATCGTGGATTCAATTTCGTAACAGAAGAAATTTTTGTACGGCCTACAGGTAGGTGTTTCGGGTCTGGGTGTCTTGTACATGTTTGTGAACGCATCCACGATGCAGGACTCATTCCTAGTGTAGAGCAACGTTTCTTTTTTTAACGATATCACCATGATCATTGTTCAGTAGTGGGGGCTGTGGATGTGTTTCTGAATAGAGTATTTGGAGTCAAGAACGGATAACTTCAATGCTAAATTTTTAATAGATTTTCAGACTAAAATAAAAAAAATGCTAAACTTCAAATATTTCAATTAGGAATAGGAGTATATCTTTGTCGAGAGCTGGCTAAAGTTCGACTGTTATATAGAACATACTCATAGCTATAGAAATGTGGCTGTACTTTAAACCTCGGCCTCATTTTTCCAACAGTATACAGCATCAAATGCTAGAAACAATTAAAATGGTTTTGAATTGTATTAGTATTTATTATAATTTCAATAACAATCAGCGTGATAAATTCTTGAGATTCGCAACTGATTGTGAAGGTCAGAACAAATAGTTCGTTCGGGTTGCCGATCGATCAATTAGCTCAGTCTATTGCAGTCTGCCAAATTATTGTCTATGGATTAACGTAAAAAGTTCGCTCAACATTGACCTAGCTAGTGCGAGGCACCTTACCTCTCTGACCTTGAGTTAGCTGGCTATCTTCATGTGTGTAATATCTGTTGACTACTAATCACCAAGTATATTATAAATCACGTAAATGATTACATTTTCAGTGATACAATCGTATGGAACAGTCATAGGTTTGAGAGGAAAGCGAATTTGTCTGTACTTGCTTGTAAGGAGCGATTTTGGTTTTAAGGCACAAACACAAAACTGCGATGTGACGTTCATCGTAAAATCTACGAGCACACACAACGCACTTCCAGAGCTTGCGAATAGATTCGGAGCGCACATTGTATGGTCAGATGTTCCGAGGAACGCAAGATTTCATCCACGGACCGACTTCGGCAAGCTTAGCTGTACCTCAAAAGTCCACCGAAGTATCATCACGAACTCTTCGAAATCAGTGAAAAACGTCAGTTATTTTGAAATCTTGAAATGTATATTAGAATTAAAGAGTTCTAAAGGTATTATCTCACACAATAGCGGGCAGCGCGTCGCGTCGTGTCCCGCGAGCGCCCCGAGCGCGACGCACAACTTGTGAGCAGTGCGCGACTGATCGCCTTGTCGCTGACTTTCTTGTGAGCACTACTTGTGAAAACTAGCTCCTCAGCACCGGCTGAATATTCAACAACTAGGAGATACTTGTTCACAGTTCGGCCTGAAATCCAGAACGGTGTTTAGAATCTTCGCAGACTTTAGCGTCGTTGAAAACTTTTCTGTACGGTAAGAAGAAGAGTATATGGTAAGAAGAAAACAGCGGTGACCGATGGTGATTTTAAGTGTCATTTTAACAAAATACATAATCATATCATCATTCATCTGTATCCCCTTTTAGAGATTTCCGGAGCACGGTGGAAAATCTAAATACTAAAAATTTACATCTTTTGATTTCAAACTGTGGTACTTATATATGTTCAAATCGAGCAGAGAACTCATAAACCATGATGTAGGATTTTGAATTTTAATTCCGATGTAGCGAGTGCGACATACATGTCACTACACCTTGAAGGATTAGTCAGCACCTCTTACTAACCCACAGTGAGAGCTCTGCTGAAAAAATCCTGATGGAAAAAACCCAGTAACACTTTGCCCGACCGGGAATCGAACTGTGGACATAATGTTCAGCAGGAGCGCTTAAGATCAAGGCAGCTGTTCTGGGTTCTACGAGATATTCTGCTCTGTTTGTTTAGACACAAGTAACCAAGTGAGTACGTGAATAAAAGAATACATGGTAATAAGTTCCATAAACGGCGGGAGGCGAAATAATGTATGAAAATAAGAAAAACGCTTTGAGCCCGCTTCGTTTGATGTTCGAGTGTACTGGTACGGGGCAAAAAAGCAAATTTTTCATCTACACTCAACTTGGAAATATAATCTACATAAGCGTTTATATCTGAAAATAAATGAGCTGCCTTGCACGCGTTCATCATAAATTATTGCAAAAGAGGCTTTAGTCATTAGAAGCCGATAGAAGTGAGATAACTAATAACTGAATGAACAGCACTTAAGTCCTGGGGTGAGAGGCTATTGAAGCTCACTCAGAGAAAGGTTTCTTCTCTGATGTCATTTTTTGTGTGCCGAATTGCAGCGGGGTGTGCTCGGGGGTGCGGGTGGGTGCGGAGATGGGGAGGGGGGGCGGCCGGGCTCAGGCGTGCGCACCCGGCAGTGTCTAGCCGGTCGGCGGAGCGCACGCACGTCTGCGCGGTGCCTCATGAGGCTCGGTCCCACGTTGGGCGCCATCAATCTATAACGCGATGTCGCCGTGTTATCGCCGCGTGTCAAACTAAAGCCTACATGTGCCACTGTGAGGCCAGTGCTCAGTGACGGATCTATACCAATTAAAAGTTCAAGTGCAAGTGTTTACATAACAAAGATTTAAGAGGAAAAGTTAAAAACGAAAAATTTTCAAGACCGTTAATTGATTAAAACAAACAAAATAGTGAAAACAAAAGCAACACAGTGGTAACGTTACAACAGTAAGTAACAGTACAAGTGAAGTGGCACGTGATATTTTCCCTCTCGAACGGAACTTCAGAGAATAGGTAAGTACTTTCTCAGTAAGTAAGTTTACGATACATTGCGGATGATTGATAGAGCAAACTTGCTGGCCCAGTGGGCCGAACAAATGTTTATTATCAATAAAAAAACTTCTGGCTATTTCTGAAAAAGGATCGCGTGGCGGCTCTGAGGAAATAAATACATACATGCCGTCAGTAAAAGATGACAGACGGTTCACGTGATCAGCAGTTGATGAACCGTTGCGCAATGGCATCTCTCAGTTAAATAAATAGGTCAAGTCTTGTGTCCAAACTCTTCAACTTGAGTTTAGAGAGTCCGCGAGGAACCTCGAATTGTTTTTAGAGCATTGTGTTCAATTGAAAGGCGGCAGCCACTGACGAAATTATGTGAACAGAAAACTTGGAAACAAATTATAAGTAGAGTGGAGTGTCCCCCGGCGAGCGCGGCTAGCATTATTTGCTTCCGAACTTATCAAACTTTTTTTTTTTCATATTCCCCAAGGAATTAATTAAGTAAGGATCACTCTGCGAACAAAGAGATTCGTATTTCTTCGGTTCATTATCTCCATTTTGGAAAATAGCTTGTAATTTAATATTCTTTTTCTGCGACAATACTTAAGGGACCTTCGTTAAAATGACATTGCTTTAAAAAGATTTTCAGATTACGAGTCGACGGTACTGATTCTTTTTTCTCAATTTGCAAGAAATCACGACCCGGAGCTCTCACAAAGCACACTTGTTACTAATTACACCTACCTTAGCTTTGTCTACACCGCCTTCATCCAAGTCAAGTTTAAACAATCATTGTCTAGCTCCCCTCAGAATACTGCACAATCAGCGTCAATTCATCAAAATCTCTTGAAATATACTTGTCATGAGTATTATTAAAGAAACAAAAAGCAATTTTCGGCGTTACGCGAAGCAATCTGTCACCGCGCGCGAACAGGAATAAGTCAACAAAACAAAAAGTTGTCACTCCGGGAGTCACGGGTCGGGAGGGGGCTCCGATACAATATTCTGTATTAATATTAAATACCGATTGTATAAACCGAGAGCGAGACTTGGAGAGCCCGCTTTGTTTATACACGCGTCATGATTGGTGGATGGGTCATTTCAGTTCGTATTATTGCGAGGGAAAACATCATATGAAAGGGTACGGAAAACATTGACATACTCATTCGGAAGGTCCTTGATGAGATTGACGAAGCAGATAAGGGTCTGTTATGCGTTTGTGGGTTTATTATGCTCGTTTAATAGATCAAACATGGGCTGTATGAACGAGTGAAGGGTATTTTTATTGAACAGAATCTATATTTTTGTAGTATTGATATGGAAAATCTTGAGTCGGATATTGGAGGCACTTGGTGTATTTGAATGGTATTATTATGTGCGGTTGCGTCACGCTGCTCATTTGCCGCCGGTTGTTCATTACTGCGTATCAGCGCCACAGTGCCCGCTGCCTGCTAACAGGTCACATTAACGAGGGATTTGCTAAAGCGGATTGAGAGTCAAAGTAATGCAGCATTATGCACTCACGCAGTAACATTGTCATAGTATTTATGATCTTAGGAGACGTAGGTACTCTGCTTGTGATGTAATCAATAGAAAATGCAGTATTCCTTCTGAGAGTTAGTTAAGAATTAGGATGGGTTCCATGAACGATCCATTGATTAGACTCCAATTATTTTCGAGAACCAAAATCCTTGATTACACGACTGAATTCTATCGAAGAAGTTCTTTTATTTATTTCATATCATAAGTGTTAAGCATTTAATGATGAAATTGATCACGTGTCTATTTTAATTAATTCACCTAATTAAAAGAAAACCAAACTTAACCAATCGGAAATTTGGAAAAAAGTTCAAATACCTACTACTGCCAAACCTCCAGACGCACACACTCAATCGTTTTTACAGTTTCAGCGGGAATCGATGAGACTACATCATAAGAAGGCACCCACATCAATCTTTCTCGAATAATGCCAAACAAATGCCGCTCACAGCGCTGACACAAAATAAATTGTTTGTCGAGAGTCGCGAGAATGTGATCAACATAAACAAGATTGGGGCGACGCCGGCAACAATTAACAATCGAATCTTTTATCTCGTCCTAAAGGGAAACAAAACGCCCTCGAACCAGTTGTTGAGATATAAGCAAACTCATACATCAATATTCGACGATGCTCAAAGACTGAGGATCAATAAATAAAGAGAAACATGTAGATTTCTATATATTCTCAGGAAAGTGTGTACAACAAAGGCTGCCTTAATTCTATCTTTCATCCCAGCTCGAAACTGAAGGAAATATTGAAATAAAGAAAAGGATAAACCGAACTCCTTTGAAGTGGCGAGCAGAACGACGGGCGCACAATGATTCCGATCCAAAACTTTACACCGAGAATTTCGACAACTAATTTCAAGAAGAACCCCTATAAAGATAAAATGCTTTATAACCAACTTTATTCTCTCTTGTCTTATTTTTCACCAGCTGTACAATTAAACATATTAGCAGTCGTCGTCACGACCTCCACTCATAAACAAGCGTATCTTCGGAAGCTCGGGGGACCCTTTCAATACGAGTAGGCTTTCTATAACTGTGAGAGATTATTTGACGTTTTATATAAATGAGCCGATGCCCGGAATAAAGTATCTATTGTGAAATCTAACTGGGACCGACGCGGAGCTGATTTGGAAAAAAGTAATTTATCTCAACTCAGGTTTTACAATTCACTACGAGGAGGTCAATATCTGAGGAGAGAATAGAATTTAAACAATGCCCGTCCGAATATTGTGATGCAAAACTGCTTTTATTTGTTGAGCTCGATGCGATTGTGTGCGAACCGTTCTACTGGGAAATATTTATTTCAGTACACAAGACAAAATAATAAATCTAAAACGTAGAATCGTGCGTTACTACGTTTATTCTGTAGACATGTTTGTTTTTTAAAATGAGAATTTAATCACATTTGTGACAAAACGTGGAGGGTAAAGTAATAAATAATGTGAAACAGTGAGCAAAGTTAGTATAAAATAAATATCAACTGTTATGGAGCCGAGGAATGTGCGAAAAATGAGGAGGCAATAGAGAGGAGATATATTGAGAGACAAAACATTTTAGATCGAGAGCGCGTCATTAGGTGGAGAGGAAAGGGATCATACGATTGATATAACTGATATTTCTCACTTATTTATTTAATTTCTGTGTATAATATAATTAAGGCGTTCTCTACCAGTAAACCTTTGGGATAGAAAAGACTACACTGTGGTTGATGTGATGTGCACAACAAATAAATAATACCAGTTTTAAAACATTAAGTTTCTTGAATGTTTATTATGAATATACTTATGTAGAGGTAAATTAATAAGACTAGTAATTGACAAATGAAGATGGAGTATAAAACTTTTGAAAATTGTGCTCTGTTTTATACTTAGATCTTTTCATAAAGTACACACAGTCTTTTCGTAAGTACACAGGATAATTAAAAAGTTACTATCTTAGAACTTCTACAAATATTCCTTGATGTTGAATTCCATAAAAACAAATAAAATGGATGGTTCCACTACGATCGGTACCCTGTGTGATAAGACGCAAGTCTAGCGCAATTTATCGGACAAGCCTCTTATCCTAGGCCACAACGAGAGTTTTCGGGTACATTTAGCTAAATCTGAAGTATCCAGGCGATAGGAAGAACCGAAGTGATTCTTTTGCCGCATGACTGATAAGACGAAACTTAAATAATATTGTATAACATCCCGCTTGTATCCTCCAAAGGGTTAGGCAGAGGATGATGTACTCAGAGCACATCAATATTTCCCCAATTTAGTTTTAAGTCCCCTGTGAGCCTACTGCCACCAACCGAGTACAGGTCTACACTCCGGACTGTTACTGAGAAATTTAAAATTCTATTTCTAAGATGGAAATTCCAATAACAGTCTCTGGTCCCACGAATCAAACCCAGAACTAGGTCCCAATCACGGTATTGACAGTATTACATCATACTATTATAAAGCCTAATGTTTGTATGTAAGTATGCAAATTTTTTACTCCTTCATGGTCCAACGCGACGGTGGAGCAGATTTGATTAAAATTGGGCACATGAGTAGACCACGTCCTTGAGTATGAAAAATAATACTTTTTATCCCGGTTTGGAGGCTACGCGGAACAGAGAGTAAAGTCTCACATACCTCCGTTGTAAAGAGTGGATCCTCCGACTATACAGGTGTTATGTTATGTCTGGTGGGCTACTGCCCGATAGATGATTTCGGGTTTTGTGACGACAAAAATGTCGCTACACTGGGAATATTTTCTTTTGGGCTACTTTCCGACGGGTGAAGCCGTTAAAAGCAAAAGCTAGTTATTTATATACAGCTAAATATTACGTCATCATATTACGTCGTTCTCGTACATTTTTTCGTTAATTTAATACGTAATTTTAACGTGCAATTTAGATTAACTTTTTTTGACTGACCGACATTTTGACAATTCAAAAGTGCCTGTAATTGATCTATATGAAATAAACGATTCTGATTTCTGAAAATAGATGTGTTTACGTTGAATAAATTATAGTTATTTGAGACATTAGAGATCAGATTTTGAGAACTGATATCTACGAACTTTATGAAATTAAACTAAACGGAACATAATAGAGTGGTGTGCCGGCTCGGGGCGTGTCGGCGGCCGGTGGCTCGCGCTGGGTGTCCGTGACGGTTGGATCCAGGCGCGTACAATCACGCCGCCGCCGGCCGCACTGCGCGCCGCAATTTATTGGATCGCTTGAGAACTGACCGGCGATGAGATATGGCCGCCCGCGCCGTGTGCGCGCTGATTTATAACTCCGACGTTGTGAAAAATGACAGTCTCCCATTGAAAACGTTGAAACTATCGCGACCAGCCCCAACCTCGAGTCCCCGACCTCCTTTTGAGACGCTTTTAATTATCTCCGCAGCGAATTTTATAAGAACATCTTTCTTTCTGCTTAGTGATTGTTTTTTGTTCGTTAGTAGTGCTTTTGTCGTTTCTTTTAGAAATGGAGCGGGATTGTTATCGTAGTTTGTTTTGTAATTATTTAAAACTTAACCTGAAAAATAAGATCAAGAGACTTGAGTTTCTTTTGGTAACTTATTTTCTTGAAGACTATTAGTGAATCTCTCTGTGTTTGGTCAAAGTGCGGCTGAACAACCAAATGTTTAGTAGCCAAGTGGGCCGTCAAATAAAACGGTGAAGGATATTTATTTCAAAACTGTAGTTCGGTATTTTTGTAAATTGTTAATTGAAGCCTAATTATTGTAAGTACCTAATTGTTACATCGGTCTTTTTTGTTTTATTTGTGATGACGACGGACTTTCAGTCTGTCTGACAAAACAATTTCCAAAACCATGTCATAATTCATCAGTGCGTACCTTCAGAGTTTAAAATAAAGCTCCTCTTTCACAATGAATGAATAAGACCCATGTCAGAGCTTGATATAGATCTCTCCTCTCGCCTGGCATACTGCAGTGTGGTCACGTGGGCTTGTCGATATTCTATCGAACGGCCCTCGAGTAATTTATTAAGCCGAGCATGCCTTTATGAGTTATGGCCTCCGCCGGCCTCACCCTCCTGCCCTCCAGCCCTCTAGCTATGTTTATAAAGAGGGAAAAATTAAAAAGTCTCAATTGAACGGTCAAGTAGCCAACCTTATTGAATGGCTCAGTAAACTTCAGTGAAAAGAGGTCAAGCAGGGGTCTTTGGGGAAGTGGACGAACACAGATATTTTTGTTCTCCAGCTCGTTGGTTTGTCAGAGGAAATGTCCAAAAATACTGATTCGATTGAGATATATCTTTTACTGATATAAAGCTTAACGTTAAGTGAGTGCAACATTGCAGGAGGTACACCGTTGGAGAGGGGGGGGGGCGGAACGCTTTTTATTTTATTAATTTATTTTATTTATTTTATTTTATTTAAACTTCTCGCACATTATGTACAGAGGCGGGCTTAATGCCTTAGGCATTTTATACCAGTCACTCGTTTTTAAAATCTAAGTAATAGATATGATTGAAATACAGTGGAAGTCGTTTGCTTGTAGAAGATCTTCTCTAGAAGTGCCTCTTGATCCAATCCCGGACATTTTTTTGGTATTAAGAAGCACTATCTGAGTGCCGCTGAGCAGTCGCGGATAGAGTCGCGGCCGAAGCCGCGGGCGCGAGCGGAGTCGCGGGCGCGAGCTATGCGCGACTCCGCCGTATCGTTTCATCTTTTAATTACGCCATCAACAAGCCACCTACTTGTTGTTTTGGGCTCAAGATGTTGTCGAATAATATTATGGTTTAGCACCTAATTGGATAAGATCTTTATAATCCTTGTAACAACGAAATAATCGTCTTAACGCTCTTTAATTAACAACTTAGCTTCAAGACATGATTAAAAGGTTTGAAGTGAGTTTTTGGTAAGAAAATGAAAAGAAAATTTAGATTGGCGCTACAAACCACGCTAAAACCAACATATAATGTATTATTTTTAAAAGGAATACTACTCTTAATATGCTCTCAAAAAGCAAATGTTTTGTAATGGAATTCTCACATTTTGTCTTCCAACTTAATTTCCTGTATTTCAATTAATATTTCAAAGATACTCCATATTATAGATACAAGGCTTGTAAATGGCTCGTCATTAACAACTCTGTCTTTATATTTTAAAATATATTTTTAACTGTAAATCACTCAAACAAAGTAAAATAAAAAAAATAATCGCAAGTTTGAAGTTCTAAAACTACACTTCCTGTACACCACCTTCACTGTACAATGAGGAAAACCACACTGTACGCTAGTTAGTAACATTTACAGAATGATTAGTGAAACTAAGCAACTAGTAGCTCGCATCCTGCTGTTAATGAGTCCAGTGTTGTGCAGCAACGTTATCCACAACATAACTAACGAGTCTGCTCAACATCAAAGAGCAGCGAGTTGACCTCTAGACATTAATTAAGGACCCACCGGGCCGCTGCGGCCTGGCCCGTCCGCCCCGTCCGGCCCGGTCCGGCCCGAATCGAATTAGTGGCCAGCCCAGTTATAATATCGAAAATCAGTTAGGATGAAAGTTTTATTAGTTAAATCTGTTTACACATCAGAAGGGATACGCGCTTATGTTACTACTTAGCGGTGCGAGGTTGTAATTGCAAATGAAGGAACGTCATTATCATATTGTTGGTGCTGTCAGTAACGTGATGATTTAATGCAAATTAGTCCATTAGAACCCGTGTTTCTGTGAATCGGTAAATAACAGACGCTTGTGTAAACCCCGTTACGTACTGCGACCACACATCAAATAATTTTCATATAGTTATGTATCAAAATTTATATTCTCAATGTAACAAAATGTTCTACATCAATGCTACACTCCCATTTTGTCAAGTTAGTTGACATTGACTGCACACTATTTTTAACCCTCTTGTTGAAGCTTTTCGACATTTTTTTATTTCAAAAAAAATTATGTACACACTAAATAATAAAAGAAAATAAGGCAGAAAAAGAAAAATGGTTACATAGGTGATGTTTATTTCCATAGAAAACTCTTCCAGCATACCTGCGAAAGGAGAATTAGAAAATAAAAAGATGTGGATGCCGTGTGTAAATGAGATAGGAAAAAATAAAATAAAAAATAAAACAGTTATCAATGAAATATACGATATAAAATATACTATCGTAAATATATAAAAACACATAGTAGAATAAATACATACTAAATAATATTACCTTTTAAGCAACTACAATGAAACAGAAAGATAGTGTTCTTTCACTCCTTTTTCGAAAACTGCAAGATTAAACAGCCCCTAATATCAGGCTGCAGTGAGTTCCACAGCCGTACTGCGCGTGCAGTGAAACAGTAGTAATAGAAATTCGTAGAGTGGGGAGGGGATTTAAGGAGAATTTTAAGATGCGACCTGCAAGGTGCAGAAGGATGGGCGTAGGAAAAGCGTTCCGGCAGGTAAGAGAGAGTTTTAGGGTTGTGAAGGATGTTAAATAGCAGACATAATATCCGAGTGTTCCTGCGAAGTTGAATAGAGAGCCACTTGAGTACCTTGCGAAAGCCAGAGACATGATCATACTTTTTACGGCTGAAAACAAAAGGAATACAAATACTTTGCTTTCGCTCAAGTTTATTTAAAAGCTCCTCAGTGGTATTCAAATAACAGGCATCGGCGTAGTCAATGATGGGCTGAAACAGTGTCTGCGAGCGGCCATTAAGATAGTGAAACCAACTAATTGTGGAAGAGGAGAAATTTAGAGATTTAAGGAAACCAAAAATGATATCGAAGTCATCATAGTTGAAGGCACTACTGAATCTAGAAGAACAAGTAAAGTAAGAAATTTGTGTTCCATAGTCTAGCAAATATCATCAGTGACCTTAAAAAAGGCTTTGACAGTGCTGTGATCAAGCTGAAAACTGGATCGAAAAAGGCTAAGAAGATCATTACTAGCAAGAAAAAGACAGAGTTGCTGATGGACAATGTGCTCAAGAACTTTAGATGCGCCTGCCAGACTATGCTCCTTGCGCTGCTCATCGCTATGCTCCTCGCGCTGCCGTGATTTGCCGCGATTTTGCCCTCTCTGCCCACACACTGCTCTACTCGCACAATTAATCGCGACGCTCCTCACTTGTCTTTTTCTTGGTGAGACAATGGACGTTGAAACTGTGGCAGCGTGCGCGCTATGCATTTTTAGTATAGCTAATTATATTAATGTAGTAAAAAGAAATATACATCGTCGTCGTCGTCCTCGCCAACGGAGATGGTTGATCACATCTATTCATCATATCATATCGCACTTTTTCATTTGACCATTTCACGCTTGGCGACGACATAATTTCCAATTTTGCATACGCGTGCGTCTTGCGCGAGCGCTCGATGCGGACTGCGACCGCGCAATTATGTGGCCAGCCACTCGCACTCATATTGCCGGTCCGTTGACTTGCGCGCAAAAACCGACAAAATAGGGAGCAGTAGGCAGGACGAGTAGCATGACGTGTGGCATGACGAGTAATGTTGCCACACTATGTCTCTGCCTCCTTTCCTCGTTACTTCCCATGCCACTCGTCGAGTGTGTGGCAGGCGCAAGAGAGATAAGGAAGGATGGAAATTGATCTGAAATCGGTCAGTGAGATCGGATGAGGGACTTTAGGTTACGGGATAATGCTTGTTTCCAAGTATTGGGAACTGTGCTTGAAAATAAGTTAAAAATGTGTATCAAGACGGGAAGTATTGTGGGAAGGATAGGGGAAATCATTCTTGAGCATAAATTGTCAATACCAACTGCGGAAGAGAAGATAGCATGAATAATATTTATATTTCTTAGAGTATTTCTTGACATCACCTTCACTCACAGAACTAAATTCAAACGGAGAACACTGCGGCACAGTCAAACAAGACAACTTATTTAAAGTAGCTGATTTGACGTGTGGATTCAAATTACCAGGGGGGAGTGAGAAATATTTGTTTAGAACACGTACGTCAGTATCTTTGCTGAAAACGACAGGGGACTTCCCAATGCCGACAGTTTTTAAAAACTTCCAAACTTCAGAAGAGTTCTGGTTGTCAAGAGAATTATGGAAGTAGCGTCTCTTTGCATCTCTAAACAGCTCCCTAAACAGACTCTCTCTTTGCACCCGGAAGGACAACTTACGCTTCAACCTCCTTTTGGCTCGGTCTCTACTTGCCATCATATCCTTAATGGCGGGAGTGAGTCAGGGAGCTGGGACATATCGAACTCTGACTCGACGAATCGGGGCGTGTCGTTCGTAAAAATTTAATATTGTATTGTTTAAAATGTTTAACATATCGTCAAAAGAGGATTTATGTAACACATCAGTCCAGTCAATGCCAACAGCATCACGCAACAATGCCTCCAGATCCATGCGCTTGTAGTTCCGAAGGAAAATATATTGCGGCTTGCGCTTACGTGGACGAATCTTATAATATAAGATTTTTTTTCCTAACACGATTTACTGTTTACATCATATTATGATGTAAACAGTAAATCGTGTTAGGAAAAAAAAAGTGGTGAGCTGGCCGTGGATAGATACGTTATTACTTCATTATTCAAAAACAGAAGGGGAGCAATTAGGGAAATGATGAGTAGCAGAGAGGGGCAGAATACTTAAGTTATAAAAAGATATGAGAGAGAGAAGTTTGTGAGAAAGAGAGTCATTTTTAAGAAGACAAGTGTTATAGTCATTATGTAATATAACATTCGGTACACGTTGACGTAGTATTTGAATGATTTGCTGCTGAGCTACATGTCGCAGGTTCGATTCTCGCACGGGACAAATATTTGTATGGCCTACAGACAGGTGTTCCGGGTCTGGGTGTCTTGCGTATGTGAGTTTACATGTTTGTGAAGACAGCCACGGTACCTGCGGCAGTTATTTCTTGTGTGGGGCAAGGTTATTAAAAAAAAGAAAGGTAAAGGAAGAAAAAAACTGAAACCAGACAATGAGCCTATTATTAATAAACGAACAAATTATTGTACCTATATTTTGAGATAGATTAGAATAAGCTCAAGCATCATGTTTTTTACTGAATTCGTTGGCAAAAGTCGGTATGGAATGGAGTTGGCTGAATCGTAACATCGAATGGAACCGTACAAATGAAGTCGTTGAATCGATCATCGAATCGTTTGCTTTGCTCTTCCGATTTAAATTCAACACTCTACATACAAACAAATATATAATTGTGTTCAACTCATAAATATCTAAACGTACTGATTTGATTTTGCTTACCTTGTTGTTGGGAATTTTGTGTTTACCTTGAAATACAATAAGGGGTCAATGTTTTTTTAAAACCCGTCTAATTCATGAAATTTTCAGCTCGCCTGTAAGTTAGTTAACAATTTAGGCAAGGTAGAAACTAAAAGATTTTAGGTTGTTCACAGGATATTCAATAACAAAAATTAGTTAAATATTCAGTTATTTAAAACAAATATTTAAAATGTTTTAAAAGCTAGTAAAAGCTTTCGTTTACTTAAAATATTTTGTGAAATTTAATTTACCATTTAAACCACAAATTATCTCAAGTAGAGCCATATTTTAAGTGTTGCATTATACATTTAAATTGCACCCATGTTCCCAGCTCCACAGCTACATTTTCTTAACCCATATACTGTGATCCAAATAAAATCCTGCAACAAAATACTAAAGCTCTGAAATACTTCTTGAGGAACATTAATTAAATAAATTCATACATTATACCAGGACGCAAGTAGCGGGTGGAGTGCGCTCGTAAGCCGGTGTTAGCGTTAGTTCTACTTCGATCCGGTCGTTTGTAACCTGCGATTTGCTTTCATACTGCATTAATGGGATAAAAGCTATGTTTCAGTGGCACATATCGGAGCTAACTAGCGTTCGGCTAATCTGAGCTGGTTTATGTCTAGTTGCTTTAGAGCTTATTATTTGATCTACTGAAAATAATTTTTGTATCCGCATTGGAAAAGGTACTCAAACTAATGCTATTAATGCTGTTATCCATAATAAGTATGTTAACACGAGATCCAAGTTAATACCGTGATTTATTTGAAAATATCAGTTCTGTTTAAAAGGTTATATTTATTCATAGGCCTGATCAGATTATCAACTCATTTCAAAACAATAATAGCTATTAACTGTATCGGTGAAAATTCATTTTGACGCAGAAATTTAAGTTATTTTCGTAATTTTAATTAGGATCAATATAATAATTATTGAATTCAATACAAACAGCCTTCTGGTAATGTTTATTTAAAATATAAGCAGGTAATATACTTTATATTTAAACTTCAACATAAGTCAGTTGGACATACCGGGTTAGTCAAAGCGGAGGCCACTGTGTCATTAAAATATTAATCATACAGCGAGAGTTTCCAAGAAAAAGCTTGTGACAAAATGCCAACGCTGCCTGTTCCACACAGTTATTTTGGTTTGTTTAGCAATACTGTTTCTCCGCTAGACAAAGGCCCCCAAGCCCTTCCAGTTCTATAAACAAATATAATATTAACTGTATCTCATTAACGTAACATAGAACACCACTCAGTGTCAACCCAGGAGGTGGCTGGCACCACTGCCCGCTATGAAATCGAATCGGAGACATAACAATAGCTCGGATAAAACGGAAGCGCCATTCGACAGGTATCCCCAAACTCCATAAATTTCTACACTCACAAAATTGGATTTAAAAGTGCTGAAAAGTTGAAATTCGACGGCCAGCGGGCACGGGCAGGGAATAGCCGGTTAGGAGGCGCGAGCAGCGGGGAGCGACACGGAGTGGAGGGCAGTGGAAGCTGGGCATTGGTCCGTGTATTGGGAATTCGTTAGCGCTTCCGACAAGAGCTACCAGGATTGTTTTGTAGAATGTTCTGGCAACCGTCATGAAGTTTTTGGTGAAATTACATTATAAACGTACGTTTATTATTTTGTTCTTATTTAATAACATACTTGTATTTATTCGGGGCCTTTATTTTATTTATTTTTATTTGAAATGCACACCAAAATATGTTACTTAAAGATGAGATAAAAATAAGTTATGCTGGATGACGCAAAAAGTCGAGTATAAAGGTCTTTCACAATATCTATTGACATTATCCGCATATAATTATTTCACTTTATTATTGAAAGTGTTGTCTCTGCGAAAATTGGGACTTTATTCATTAATCATTTACGTCAGACGTTCCATCAAAGCTGCTATAATTAATTTATCGGTAGTAAAAAATTTAAATATATAAAACATATAATACATGTGAAGTAAAATGATCGGTAAATTGGATAAAGGCTTATTTATTGTAATACTCTAAAAACGAAAATGAAATTACGTGTTTTAAGAAAAATAGAGTCAAACTCCATTTTTAGGGTTCCGTACCTCAAAATGAAGAAACGGAACCTTTAAGATCACTTTTTGGTCTGTCTGCCGAGACCCTTATCTCGGGAACGCGTGTAGGTATTGCGTTGAAATTAAAACCATTCTCTTAAGTGTGAGGTTCCTTGAGACTGTGTCAAAATCAAAATAAGTTAACTACTTCTAAGTTAAGAAAACAAAAAGATACGGCCATTTATGTCACAAAAAACGTATTTATACCCTACGAATTTTAATTTCCTTGAGAGTGTTCTCAAGGAAATCTAAATTCATAGAGTATTTTCCGTTGGCTTTGAATCCTGAAATTTGGCATGAGGCAAGGTCTCATAACACAAGCATACAAATCTGAAAACTAAGTTTCGTCACGGAAAAAAACTTACGATGCGGAAAAATCTTCGCGCCCGATTCGGTTATTGAACTGTTTTCATAGGTAACTTTGTACGGAGCCCACACCGCTCGAGTCCGACTCGCACTTGTCTGGTTTTTTTCTCTTAAAATATATAACCCCAATTTTTTTTCGTGGAGAAACAATAATAAATACAGTAATCTCTCAACAAACACATGTCATAACAGTATATGTTGCTAGTCCTGTATCTTCAAAAAAATATTTGCGTTTCGATGTAAGTATTCGACTTGTTCAAGTATTTTATCTAAAAGATTCACGTCTCAAAATAAGTACAACTCAAGTTAAAACTTTACACGTGACTGCGCTCAAATAAACACAACTTTGAGAACAATAATTAAATAAATATACGCTATGTGACAGGTAAGCTATGTATGAAAACTTTACAAAACCAACTTGAGCAAGATCCGAAGAGTTAGCAAAGAGATAGGGTAGCTGTGGCCAAACAAGCTCGCAAGTTCTCGACTTTCAAACACTCTAATATAAAAATATCGGCATTATGATTACTAACTCTTTGAGTTGCGACATATGACACTTTATTCATTATCAAAAATAACGACACATACAACTCTAGAAAATTTGGCAGGAATATACGCCATTATGTAGGTCTTCTTCTCAGTCGGTACACTCTTGTCAGAGTGGTCGTAGCCACTGTGAATCACGATTAGTGGTCATCTTGGTCACACGGCGCCATTCATCGCGGACGCAGCTTTCCGGATACATTCGTAAACCAAGCTCTTAGTTGCGGCATTGATCTGGTCTGTCCATCTCATTGGTAATATACCACGTGGCCTGGTGCCCTCAACTTTGCCCTGCACGACGAGACGCTCTATGGAGTCATTACCACGACGAGGTATATTACCGAAGAAGTTTTACGTGACTGCACTGTGGCTGATAGGCGCTGTCTGATGCCGAGTTCTTTTAAGATGGAATCATTGGCATGAAACTGTCCATGTCCACTATGTAGGTACGGTGGCGTAATAATTACCAGTTTCAAGTTAGATTCTTTGATACACTGTTTGCAGTTAAGGCTAAAATCCCATATCAAGGTACTTATTACTTTTTAAAAGTTACGAAGCAAAGATTGTTTCTCAAAATATTGAATTACTTACCTTTTTGTCCATAATTCATTTTTTATTGAAATGACAGTTAACCAAATATTTGGCGTGATCGGCATAGCGAAATTTTTAAAAAGTTTGAGAGTTATTTTTATTATTTAATGAAATGGCCTGCATTATTGTACATACTGAATTTTTTTTTTCTTTGATGGACTGAAGTATGAACTTAAATTACGAGAACTCAATATATTGCGATGCACGGCAAGAGTTTGGATTTGCTGTCGCGGCAAAGAAATGCAATTAACTAACAAAGACACAATTCAAGACGATGGCTGATACTAACTGGCGCCCAAATGATTGATGGTTTAAAATTATGAAGAACATGACGATTGTTCTCAAAGCTTTGACCTGACAGTAACTTGGTTCAGGAAGAAAAGCTTTAGCCACACACAGCCACAAAGTGTTAACCTGTGCGTACAAGTGTGCTAAAAGTCTAAAGATGCCACATACTAAAGCCGCATAGTGATTGAAATCGTTAACCACACCTAACATCGTATAATGAAGGGTGTAACCAGAAGTAAGCTCACCACAAAAATATTGAAAGAAAATCGCGAAAGATCATTCATCATCATATTTATAAGCCGGAAGACATCCATTATTGAGCGTTAGCTTTGGCTATAGAATGTCGGGACTAATGAGGAAAAACGGTTTTTATGGCGTGTGTGCCAAATATTAAAGTATTGGAGTTGGCAACGTACGTGTGACCGCTGGCGGTCGGAGCATCTAAGTAGGTTGTAATATTAATGAGTTATCAAGCATCTTATCTCATTACCAGAGCAGTAAAATGTTTTTTTTTTTAATGACATAATATAGTGCTTGACTGCGGTTGCACCTAATAGTAAGCAGTGATGCAAATGTTGATGGTGAAGCACACTAGTTTATTAAGAGCCTAATGACTTTAACCTTGAACCTAAATTAAAATCGGACGCAGCAGGCCAATTGTTCCAGTCCTTCAATGTACGCGGTATAAACAATGAGGCGAAACGCTTTATTCGGACCGTAGAGATGGTAAAAATTTAAAAATTAATTTTTATGTCGGGTCTTGTCTGATGGTAGTAAGGTGATGGTTAAATCAAGATATAATTTCCGCGCACTCTCTAAAATGCATCCTGTAAAATACCTAAACCTTGGCTACCCCGCACCTGTGCTCCAAGCTTTGTAGATTGGACTTAACAAGTTATTTAAACAAACTAATAAAAAATATCAGTTGAATCTTGATTTCTCAGTGACTCGTTTTATACAAGCAATGTAATAATATGTGTATGATCTCTTGCTAGATCACGCACTACTTTTAGATGATGTGGACGGAATAAAAGATGGTAAAGTACTTTAAAAGACTGTATTGTACCAAAAGTTAAGTAAAATGACCTAATGAACTGATGCGTGTGAAATGAGTGACACGTGGCCCTTGTTGGCCGCAATGAGATCGCCCGGCTTGACAGCACGACCCGAAGTGATGATGATTATAAGGTAAAATGAATGTGAGGCGATGCTGACTTGCAGTATGTGCGGTTGCACCGTACAATATGATTTCATTTTGTTTTCCATCAACGTTTTTAAACGAATGCTTGAACAGATTCAAAACAGTACATTTTAAGTAAAACGTTAAAAATCCACGCTATTGCTGTTTTGTTTTTCTTTGTGTTGTTTCGTTTTAAATATTTTGAGCGACGACACGATGCATGTCGGTTCAATCAGCGCGCGAGTAGTACTCGTGTGTGCGCAGCTTACAGCCGACGGCCGGCTTATTACTATAGCACTCGTTATCCAAACGTTTACCACTGAGCGATTACAACCTTTCTCGTTAACCATATTCTCTCAAAACGTTTATAAACTTGTATTTTCTAACAAAACTCATACATACGGTAATAAAGCGTATGATAATTCTGTTTATATAGAATTGAAAAAATATTTCCCTGAGCCAACTTTTACGGGTGAATTCGTCATGGCGTTCGTTCGTTGGCGTAGCTAACTTGTATTTCTTTTTATTAGATTGTTATATAAATATGTTTGGTTTTTATTGTGTAATGTGCGAGCTTCTGTTTGTAGCAGGAAATTAATTTGAGAAGTAGGTATTTGGAGCTGTTCTGTCAAGTACAGCGATCAACCTGTGTTGTAATGTAGCCGAAGTTACATAACAGCTTGTACCTATATTTAAACTAAGGATTATATTTCATTGTGACATTTATAAATATCGTAGATTTTTTTTATATTAAACAAACCATTTTAGTAGTAATGGATGTTATTTATCTTGGTAGTAATGGAAAGGGTTTTTGTGCGTAAAACATTTTCCATCACAAGTTGTTAAAGTAAAAAACATGTATTACGGCTCAAAATATATTTTACTAGATCATGTCAGCGACTTTGCTCGCGTGTATGAAGATTAAAACTACACGAAAAGAACAGGGATGAAATGTATCCTATGATTTATTGCAGGATATGAATTACAGGATTCAGAGCAGTGGTGGCCGAGTGGTAACGTCCCCGGATGTGGGTTAAACCCAGCCAGGCGCATTACTTTGTGTAATTCATTTCATCACCACTGCTCTCAGAACCGGCATGTCCTAGAACCAAAAATTCGAAGATATGTGACGTCCACCAATCCGTACTGGGCCTGCGTGTTGGTTTACGGCCCATTCTCTCTCCTAGAGAGAAGGCCTGAGTCCCAGCAGTGGGAACATTATAAGGCTGATGCAATGCAATGGATTACCTGAGTATCCATTGAGCCATTTTAATGTGAAGGACACACCATAAACAAACTTTCACATTTATGATATTAGGGTGACTGTACACATGTTTGTAGGAATACGTTTATTAATCCAATTTGATACGTTAGTGAAATGCTAGGGAATTAATATTTGTGTGGCGTTGTTGTGCACTAATGCAGTGTAGCGGGCAGGTTGCGGTTCGGCAGCGAAGCGCTTTAATCCTAACATCACGAACACATTCACATTTGTATGGAATGACAGCAAAAATAAATGATAATGACATCGTTGAACTAAAATGTCCGCCGTTGTTATGGTTACGCGCTGCCTCCAGCTGTGCCGCACTTCGATTGAGGACCGAAAATGTGTTTTGATTCAACTTATACGCCGCGTATTGTAGCTGATATTATAAAATACAAATGAATGAATGATTGTAATAAGACCAAACTACGATCCCAAAATCAAAACTTTAAATCTTATAAGATCTACTGTTTGTCAGAATATTCATACAATAGGTTTTGTAAATTCTCAAATAATTTTCAGTTAAATCACGTTTGAAACTTTGAACTCTTCGTTGAATTTTGACGCTAACGTTACCAGAGATTATAATAATAGGATTAACTACAGTTTCACGAAACTATTGTATTTTCTGCTAAATAAAATAATTTTGTATCTATTTTGTGTGCGAATTTAAAACATGCAGTCAACACACAACACAACATGAAACACTTATAATGTAGTGATTTTGCAAAACCAACTTTATCAAGTATTTTTTCTCAAGAATATTACTGAAATATCTTAAAGAGCTCCTACAAAATAAATAAACAAGCATCATTTTGTAACAAGCCTCCCGAAGCCGCCCTTACCTCAGACTCGGGAGGCCTTTGAGCGCTGGCCTCGGCGCGACGTGTGACGGACAAGCAATTTGATTAGGAGCGAGCTCCTGTCTCCTCTGCCGCCCTGGTAACATAGACAAGGCTTCACGCCGATTTGATGCTTCTTTTTTGCTAGTAGCAACCTTGCTTTCGTAATTTAATTTCTGGTGGATTTTTTAAAATAAATCTTTCAAACAAACAGTGTTGTGACAACTATGAACACAAAAATTATAAAATTTTAAATTAAAAAAATCCCCTGACAGACCTTGTCATCAATTTTAAATGTATAGAACTAGTCAAGACGAATCTAATGAGCCCAAACTGAATGGGTTTACTACTAGGCATTCCAAAGTTCCATCAGCCAGCTCCCAGTTCTAGCATCAGGTCCTTGTCATCATGAGAAATGTATAAGCACTAGTTAAGGCGAATCTAATGAGCCCAAAGTCGATAGGTTCATCATCAGACCAGCTCAATGGTACCAGATTGTACACGAATATTTCAAATATTTAGTGACACATTATGTTTAAAATAAAGTAAACATCCATAAAATATTTAAAAATTCTACCGCAGTTAACAAACGAGCTGATGACATTGAACACCTGCACGGATCTTCATAAATTTTAGCTAAGAACCAACTCGATTAAGTCAGCTTTCAAACAAAAAAACCGCATCAAAATTGGTCCATTCGTTTGGGCGCTACGATGCCACGGACAGACAGACAGGTCAAACTTATAACACCCCTCTTTTCCTTCGGGAGTTAAAAAACAATGAAACTATCGAATTGGTCCAACTATTCTCAGGTGAATCAATCTTTTACATAGCATATTTTTTGACTATCTATTCTTTTTGAAAAATATGACAAAATAAAGTTCCTGTTTTTTCTGACATTCTGATAGCCTACATAGAAATTAACGGTATGGCAATTTGATACTTAAATGCTATGAGAAACAATTTCTTTAAGGAGGACATACAAACTTTTAGTTAAAAATGAGCTTTTATTTTTTCTGATACCTTGTAAGTCTGCACATTAAATAAATTTATTTATTTATTTACACTTTATTGTACAACAAGATTACAATTATTATAAAGGGAAACCATAGAAAAAAGAAAAACAAATTAATGATTCAGTTATTACGAGTATTGATCTGGGTAACTGACAAAAGGTTTCACAGCTGAAGCCGTTGCTCTCAAATATAAAATCAACGAATCCATTCACTGTTTCAACCTCCTCTTCCTTATTACCAAGTAGGTTTGTCAAATGTTAAATTATTATATTTCCTCGTCTTCCAATAGATTTTCTTGAGTTTTCGTGGAAAGAATCGTATAAGAAAATCGAGTTATTGCCATTTTTTGATACCCACATTTTTGAGCAGGAAAGTATCGTAATGATTGTATTTCCGCAGGGGAAAAAGAAACAGCTGAAAATATATTAGATTATAAAAATAAACAGACATTTCTGAAGAAAGTCAGGTATTTTTTGGATTTTATTCAGTACGTGACTGAAAATGTTGTTCAGTTGGCTCTAGGAGATTAACGGATGAAATGGTAGATATTATTATGTAAGTACACACGAATTTTGAACAAGATTGAACTGCGCACGCCGCCTCGGAGGAATCCTGCTGCCAGGCTATATTAATCCCGGCTGTTTCTGGGTCTACCTTAAAAGCTTAGTTATAAACTGAAACAAAATTTTGATAAATATGCTTGTATCTGTTTAGTGTACTACATTAGTAAGGTTTTTGATACATGCTAGCTTTTAGGTAGGGATGGACTGAACACAAAAAAAAATAACAAAAATAATTTAATTGATTTATTCTAGCTCGCCAGTTTCTCTCTTCATGTACGTAATGTTTTGATACGCGGTAGCTGAAAGTGACTTTTCATTTGTTTTTTTTTTTTTTCTAACAATACTATATAACTCTTCGGATGAAAAGTTGTATAGTTTTCATGCGCCTGAAAGTTGCTAGCAACCGAGGTATTTTATAAAAATCAATTTCTTGCAGAAAGTATTCAGTACCTTTTCAATTCTGATAAAGTAAAAATCAAAGAAAATCTGAGGCAGTTAGTTGTGAATTTAGCGACAAGTTGCAAGAGTCAACTGGAGAAATAGGTCAGCGAGGAGCCGTGTGATTGGCTGCGAGTCGGGAGCGAGCGCTGTGATATTGATGGCGGCGAATCTTTACAAACGCTGTCTTTAGTGGCCGCACTTGGCAACGCTTACCATTTGTGAAGACAACCTGCTTATATTTCAAGATTTTTGAATTAGGTTATTGCTTTTGTCTCATTGACTTCCGTAAACAAAATCAATAGTCATTTACTGAAATAAGGATATTTCGCCATCGAGGGAAGGAGTAGTGCAACAAATTCCCTCACTTACAGCACTAAAGAAATTATTTATAAAGTACTTCATTCACCATGATCTTGGGAAAAGTCTCAATGAATTTCAATAAAATAATAATAAACTATTACCAAAAATTAAAAACCATTGTAACGAAATTGTGCATCCGGAATAAAATTAGAGTTTGGCGTTTCATCTGATTATATGAGCACTTAACGTTCCAAACCTTCGAAGTATTGTTAATCGAGAGTTAAATCCCAGTAGTAAGTATCGAATAACCAATTACTCGATGCTCGTCACTCTAGCCAGCCGGGTGCCCATACCTCCGCTCACAAGTGGAATGTGTGGTGATCGCCTATCGACTCATCTTAGCTGTCAAACAGACACGACTGACATGGAGTGGGTTTTATTATAATTATTTATAGAGATTGCGTTCATTGGTCCCTTGGTTGCAAACGTGACTGTAAGGTTCTGGGTTTGCTTCCCAGGTCGTGCAAAAAGTGTCTGCGAAAATTTATTTTCCATATTTAGCATTGTATGCATTAGTAGTTATTTTAGCATTCAGCCAGATGTGGAGTTTATGCATTGAAGCATTATTTGAGAATTTTTTTCATTAAAAAAAATTCAAACGAAATTCTACGAGACGAAGAAACACTATTATTTATCCTTCTGATTCTGATGAGAATTCTTTATCAGAATATGAAGGTGCGCAGGCCTCTGTTGATCTGTTAGCTGCTGGTTTGTCGTATAAGTCGGTATTTCTAATTTTAAAATGTGATGTTCCTTAATGCAACTGATCTCATTAAATTTATCTTATATTTTCATTATATTCCGAGTTTTATTTTCTAAACATTATTTCATCATTTGTACTGAGGATTGGCTCAAAATTGTCTTTATAGCATGCAATGCCAATTATGGCAATTAGTTTCCGTCGTCTTTACTGCAATGCATAACAGGCCAAATATGTCAATTTAGTTTTAGTTGCTTTTACTGCATATTATGCTATTTATGGGAAATTGAAGTTTTGTTTAATATTTCGAAAACTATTCGGATTTTGGAAAACTGCTTGAACTAACTTAACACGTCAAGGGCTACCAAATATATTTTTTCCGGAAAAAACAAGCGGTAAGGGGTTATACTGTAACAGCCCGCAGTTTGGAAGGTTGTGGTATGACACCCTCGTGCCTTCGAAAGCACGAAAAGGCGTTAGTACTACTTCTGATTTCTCTCCAGCCGTGTCGCATCGTCGTCTCATCAGACTGAGAGTAAAGAAACAGAGAGCGCAACTATGTCTACGCACACACACTGTGCATTATTATAATCTCCTGCTTATCTACATAGCCAATCTCGGTTGCGATTAGTCACCATCATAGGAATTCGGTCGAGAGAAGTTTTTGTTAGTATAGGTTAAAGAGCTACATTACTGAACTAAAGCTGTATTAAAAATAGGTCGGTCGCTAGTTACTGTCTGTGAAGTGGCCGCGGTAAAAGCGGGTTTGCGGACGACGAGTAGTGGGGAACTTGCCATCCGCCCGCTCAGTAACCATCCGCACCGAGACAGAGTCATTGACGGTGCGTAGTATTCCACGCGTGCTTCAAAAAGATATCTGCAAAACCTTAGGGACCCAGCAGGGCCGATGACCGCTTGAAAAGGAAACCCCCGGGTCCTTGAACGCAAAAGAGAACTAAAGAACACAGGTGTGTTTTAGTCTGTAATAGTTTGACACGCCCTCCAGCTCCACCCTAAAGCGGGAAATATCATTGGATGATTCCCATCTCAAAAAAACTGTCTGTGAAGAGCCAGTGTCCAAAAGTACCGCGTGTCCAGTTAATCTATATAATCGAAAATTGATACGACACTTCAATTTGATTTTCTGAATTAGTTCTACATAGAGAGCAAGCGTGGATCGAGGCTTGTTCAAACTGTTTGAAACTAAATCTGAGGCAGTTAGTCTATATAAACAAAAAACTCATAAAAGGTAAATGCAAGGGTTATAAAATTGAATACAGACCAACCCACACATGCCTTCGTCCTGTTAGCAAAACCCCTGTGTTGGGTTGCCGCAAGCCACCTGCCCTCAACTCGCGACATTTGCGTGTTAGTTTATATTAGTAAAACAATAGCAAAACTCAATTTTCCTAGAAACACAGAAATAATTATCCCTTTTCCAGTATTTGAATAGAACTGCGTAACGCAGTGGAACTAAATTGTGAGATTCTGTCATGATACGCTCGGCCTGGAATAGGTACATGCTCGTTTATTAAGGTAGAGTTAGCTTGTTACTTTACAGATAACTTCTTTTTATTTCAGTTGAAATTCAGGTAAATAAAAGTCAGAGCCTCATAGTAAATATAAAACATAAAACATTTATGACATTAGTTTATTTTAAAATTAGCTACTTTGAATTCTTATCGTGACATCGTCAGATCAATTTTGAACTAGAAGATCAAAAAAACTTTACATTATAACTACAATTTTTTTTAACGTATTTTTTTCTTTGTTTTTTTTTTATTTTCTTTATTATATTTATTTAAACTTCATTTATTTATTTATTTTATTATTTATTTATTAGAGCTTTATGCAACACAAGGATGGACAGGCGGACTTAATGCCTTAGGCATGCTCTACCAGTCAACCAAGGGTGGTGAAGATATATCTATCTGAATATATCTATATGAATAAAATACACAAACATATATATTTAATATAATATATACCTACATATACATACATTTATATGAAGTGAAAGAAAGGGGTTTATGAGACGACTTCGCTATCTCTGAAGAAAATAATTCCGCAACTTCCGCTTGAATGCAGAATGACTGGTGGCCATCCTGATGTCGAGAGGAAGCACATTCCACAGAAGTATGGACTGTATATGAAAGGAAGAGTGAACAAAATCAGAAGTATGAGAAGGACAAAGCCATAAAAGATTGTTAGAAGAACGCAGATTCTTAGCGTGAGAAGAAAAAAGATATTGAAAATGGGAAATAAGATAAGAAGGTGGAGTGGGTGAGTTGAGTAGAGAGTAAAGAGTAGTCAGTGCTCGCAGACTTCTTCTCTGGCGAATCGGCATCCATTTTAGCTCGGATCTGTAACTCGAGATGTGGATAATGAAGCGGACTAAATGCAACAAAGCATTCTCCACCAAACAATTCTCTGGTAGAATACCTCTAACACAGTTAATAAATAAATTAAATATATTAACGTATTTGTAACTAATTCTGTATGAAATTAAAAAAAATCCATGCCTTGAGGTCAATCGTCGAGTCCGATTTGGCTGGGTGGCCTTCGGAAAGGCGCGGTATCTTTTTTTCAATAGACCACAATGTCTTAAGCCGAAAGTCCATGACCAGTGTGTGTTGTCAGTGATAACATATGGTTCCAAAACGTAATCACTTACAATGTGCCTTATTAGAAGACTTAAAGAAGACGCAGCATTAGAAGGTCTCCCGCAAGGTGGGCCGATGACCTGGTGACGGTTACGGAAATCCGATGGATACGAGATGCACAGGAACGGTCATAATGACGACACTTGGAAGGGGTCTATATCCCCAACAATGAAAGTCTTTCGGCTGAAATGGTGATGATTATGATGGTGACTAAGAAATCCTGCGCCAATTTATGACCAGTAAAGCAATTAATACTACAGCGAAGGCTACTGGCGCCGTGGTTTGTGCGAGAGAGAACCCCTGAATCCTGGAACGAAGGCAAACAAGGAAGGGAGTGAGTGGGTTTTGGTCAGTAAAAGTCAAATACGCCCTCTGCCCAAGAGCGGGAGAAGCCATTGGATGATATCCCACATAATAAATAAATGGTGTGAACCTTATCACTCGGCGTTTCTTTTCTACTGTACCTAACAGCAGTGTCGTACATGACGCGGCCGGCTACCTCCACAACCCAGATACTGTACAATAAGATTCCTTTTCTCAAAGCTGTTGTCAGAGTTTTCGGGCATCTGACTCCGTAGCGACTGTAAATAATCTTCAAATGGCAGCCGAGACCAACAACTTAGCTAGCTTTCTAAGGCACAGAGAAAACTCTCTAAGTAATGAACGGTCATCCATCTACGGGGTGACCTCGGCGAGCGTAGCTTAACCACGCAGTTCTATTCCAGCGGCTTTTATTATTAGCTTTTAAATGATTCTTATTTCAAATTACAACATTATGGTTAAAGAGTTTTATTGACAAGGCCGACAGGCTACGAATCTACTAGAACTTACTAATAGAACTTGTAGTTATGGTTTGGTGTCCAAGTTCAGGTTAATCTTGATCACATAATTAAAAAACTTAAAGTAGCGTGGGTTTTGTTGCGGCTTCATACTTATTTAATTCTGTAAGTAACTTGCTTATCACTGAATCTAGGCGGGACGACAAGCAAAACCTAGTCTTTTATCTGTTCCGTTTGCAAAACCATGAAGAAAGTATAGGAATGATAGCTTGAATTTTAGTTAGTTTTGAATGATTACTTCATTTTTAAGATGAAGGCACATTTCCAACACTTTTCGCCTGAAAACAAGAGTAAGAAAAAACAAATGAATTTCCTTCAATTTTTTCCACATTTAAGTGACATGGTATTCCACTTCTCGCACATAATAGTAGGTACAAGGCATTTCACTTTACTGTATCGAATGATTCCTACAGTTCTCTTTGGAGAGTTATCGCGAATCTACGGGAATCAGGTCGGGGCCGGCCGCGCGGGCGCGCGCCGCCTCTGCCGCGAGATTATGAGGGATGACCGCGCCTCAGTGTGCACGTACCCTAACGTATCACTATTTTTCATGTTTCCTGTATATTTATGAAATTGTCTTTATACAGCATATTTATATATATTAGTTACGGGTGGATGGCGAGCTAACCATTGCCCGCCGTCGCCCACAAGCCCGAGCACATTCCACATTGTTACGAAGTAGAGAACAATGACAACCCAGCTCTTAATAACGCAATTTTCGTTCCTGGAAAATAGCTTATATTATTGCAGTGTATTTTGCGAAGCCCAGTTTTCCTGTCGTAGAAAAGTCGGCAAAAAATAACAGAAAATTGCTTTATACAAACAAAATTAATTTCACTCTGCAGATCTTACAGAAATATCAATAACAAACCATTTTTCCGTGTTTTCATTTCAATTTCCGTGAAAAATATAAAATCACGAAAATACGTGCTATCATTCGCTATCTCTAGGCATTTTCTTTTTGTGATAGCTAACAAACAAACAGGCCCGCATGCGTTCTGACTAAAAACTAATAGGCCGAAATGCGAACCGCTGAAAACTTTGAATACTCGCGTAAAATAAAAAATGAATTTCCAATTTACAGATTCTCAAACAAATAGAAAGTATCAAATATATATTTACCTTCGAGTATCTCTCGTCGAATAGCCCTCATTCCTCAATTTATATAGTTATATTTTTCCACAGTCTGAAAAGTGTTGGATTTGGCAATACTTGGACCATTTCGCTATGGTCACGGTATTTTAATTTCCAAAGAAGAAGTCTTCGCGTTTCTGAAACAACGCCACACCTTCAAGTGCCTTAAATTCACTTGTTTACCTGCCTAGCAATTTCTTCAAACATAAGTACCCATTATATTCGCTATTAAGACCTCTATTTGCCATTTCACCAAATTCGGCTAACACTACGGAAGATATAAGAGATACTTTGTACCTCCGCATTTACTTAATATCATACTTATTGTTATCATCAAGGTACCGTCTTAAAGGTAAGCAATATCACCACACACATACTTGTATAAGCGCCCCAAATCGCTCTGTAATCCAACAAAGAGTTAACTCGTTTAATTAACTGGCGACCTTATTCAACTGTAACAGAGTTTACATTACAACGGAAATGTTAAAGCATGCACGACAAGACTACTGCCCTCCATTAAAACTAAACTTTACACTAATAAAGTTATCCGTAACAAAGTCCATTTCCGAGTAAACAAGACACATGTACCGCGGCGTCGTACGTAGCTAGCGATGTATAGCGCTGGATCAGAACAGCCGTTTGGAGTGCGAGTCGTTGTAGTTTCAGGATGGGGAGAACGAGTTAGATTATCTTTGAAATCGTGCCACTAGTGCTGACCCTTTGTTTAATTAATGCCATTTAACTTTAATTTGGTCTGACTAGTGCTGATTTGTTTATTTTCAATATCAACGAGTGTTAATATTTTAGGAGAGGTTCTCAGAGCTCGTTAATATTCAAATACTCGTGTTTCCTCTCGAATATTAGAATATTGGCAACAAAAAAGTACGTCATTATGATAAAAGAGGTCGTTCGGCAAAGTAAAGTATACCGAGTCCAGGGATACAAGGTTAAACATACTAAGTTACTTAGATAAATATACCGAAGAAAACGGTCTCGGAAAAATCTCCGCGATTGCTTACATAACTAAAACATTTTTTATACATACAATTTGGAGATCGACGGTATTTTTACAAAATGAAATTGGGAATAGGTAAGTATACTATCCAAATATAAACAACTACGAGATAAATCTACTTGTATGATGAGAAACGTTTGGAGTGGGTGGAAGCCCTCTTGTCGTTTGTCGTCCACGTGTAAGATTATACATCTTTAATTTTAGTATATGTGAAACCTGAAACATGTGTCTAGTACTTTTATGTAAAGAATCTGTGTACAAAATTTCATAACTGTATCATGGACAATGACAAAGTTATAAGCTTGTTATTTTATCAGGTTGTCCGCACAACCACCACCGGGTCGCCCGGGTGACTGAGAAGTTCCTGTGTCCATTCCTGTCAAAGAAAACAAACTAAAATAAAAATGATTAAAATAGGTCAAGCATTTTTGAGTTTAAGCGAGACTTGACAGCAATTGATTTTTATATTCTATATAAGATAATGAATAGTACAGTCTTTATTCGCAAATGGGTTTTCAATAGATCGTGTTAACATCAAGAGCCTTCTCATCGGGCTCGTTTGCATTTTGTTGATACCAAAACATTGTTTTGTGATTGATTATTCTATTGTCACCTTTGTGGAAGAGAAGTAAATAAATATTATGTTATGTTATGTTATGCTTCTACATTAATCGTTGTCCCTATTATTTATTACTATTTCGTTGCAATAGCAACTGACTCAAAATGGCGGAGACCTTTATAAGGACTTTGAAAATAAATAAATAAGTCTTCTTGACTTCCTTACATAATGACACCCCCTCCCTCTGACGACAGCTTTTGCACTTCTCGTTCGTCGTCGTAATCTGATGTCCGGAGAGTAGCGAGTTGATGGTATACCAATGAAAAAATGCTTTTAGTAAGAACAGTTTTAAAGAGACGAGACGTCAAGCAACGTTGGTGAGGTCCATCAAAGAACTTATTTAGTCGATAATCAAGATTTTTTCTTTATTAGACGAATAATACAAACTTGTAATCCTGATGGAAAATTGTCATCGCTGTTGATGAGGCATTTGAAGTATAATGAGATGAAATGTGCTTATCATCAGGAAAGTGTTATAAGCCGCGTGTAGTATTATTAAATTTTATTTAAATATGGATTCAGTTGTGCCCACTATAATCAAACATTAATTATTATTGTATCTAGCCTATACCACAGTACTACACCACGGCTAGGTAAAGACCTCCCTCATTTCGACTTCTTGCCCATTTCTAAGATAGACATTTAAGTCGTCCGGCCATCTCCTTAGTGTGCCACGTCCCCGTCGTTTCAGGTATAATAAAAAAATGATTTGTCATCCTTGAGGACCAAGCTGTACTCATTTGTCATAAGTGTCCTGTTACTGTACCATCTACCCACCACCAACCGTTACCTTTTTTTGAAAGGAGGAAAATCAAAAGGCTTCTTTCTACTCTTCTACTTTTCGAAAAGTCTACTTGTACTAGTAAAACCCATCTGTGTCCTTCATCGGAACTTTGCGGTCTAGTGCCACGGTAAACTCTTTCAGATATTTCCAGAGACTATCAATATCCTACAGATTATATTAAAATAAAATTGGAATGTTGTCAAAATATTAATAACTGAACAGAAATGCTGAAGTATATGCCTATCACGAACTTGGAATCCTCGCCTTTGATCTTTGATCCTCTCAAGCGTCAAATATTTATACAGTCTAGAAGCTAATCCGAGTCTAGGTGTCTGTACCGATCCGATCCGTATAATACCATCTCTGGTCTCGAAATGCTTCAACAGAGTCTGCCTTATGAAAGGTAAAAGTGTGTCAAAGCGCAGTGCGTTACTAACCCGGATGTTTTATCAAAGCAAACGGAGGACGATTTAATTTCCTGAGAATGCACGAATACGATGTAACGGAATTGTCACGCTGTTGAATCCGGGCGAGGCGAGTGATGGGTGCCAGATGGGTCGTGCACCTGCCCTGCATGAGAGTTGTCAGAAATAGTGAATATGGTGTAAGTCTTCACAAAATTGTGACTTCATTTTAACAATAATAGAAGTGTGATTGCCTAAACAAAGTGAAATATTTCTACGATTACAATAGTTTTTTTTAATCATTAGGTAGCTAGGACGGATTCTGATTCAAATTACAGTTTATTCGTTCTTGCATCTCAGTTTCTCTTAGAAAAAAATCTGCTGGCATTAACTATGCAACAAGATGGATGGATGGTGTGAGGAGTGATATGAAAGAAAAGAGAGTTAGTGATAGCGCGACGGGTGACAGGACAGAGTGGAAGAAAAAACATCAAGTTATATGGGATGACGAAGTTATAAGGGCACGAAGAAGAAGACTAACTGTGCAACCAAACAGTAGGATTTTACAAAACCGTTAATTACTTTTTATTTGAATAAAATTATTTATTAAAGGGATTGTGTCTAAAAGTATCATGCGGTCGATAAGGAACTAGACTGAAGACAATCGTTGTTGCTAATAATGTTATTTTATCTAAAATACTATTTTTGGTGCAAGCTGGCAATACCTATAAGTTATACGGTGTCGTGAGTTGATTACTTTTTCGTCTCATCATTTCAACATCGAATGTGTGAAACAACATTTGGAGGTGCAGGCCACCTGTCGGTAGCAGACCGCTTTCGCATTAAGTCTAAATACACTGCATCCACCGGATCGTCTTCGATCGAATACATTGTGCATAGTCAGTTGGCTATAACCAGTACCGCGTCCAGTGTTTGCGGCTCCGTGTCACGTCAGCTTCGCTCACAAAGTCCTGTTACTTTAATTTCCGTTTTTTCGTACCCACTCAATTTGCTCGTTCTTTGAACGCGTATGCAAAGGCGATTACTCTATAATATTAAGCTTTATTTTTTTAAACTTTGTTGTTCCCAAGTTTGTTCACAAAATATAAATTTGATGGGAACAATTTACTAGGTTTTATTATTAGGTATCCGAGGGGAGCCTAGACCAATTTTGGAGCAAGACAAAAACAGGTTTAATGAGTTTATTTTTGACATTTTGTTCAAATATTTTTGATATTATACACGTGTCACAGAGTTTTGTCGTAAATTCGAACGTTGTCCAATTAAATGGAACTCCATAAGTGTGTGGCATAAATTACCAGTTATTTTTTTTTATTTTTTTGTATAGAGTAAGGGTTTTGTTTTTGGGAGGTGGGAAACCACCCAATGACTTCTCTCGATGTTGGTTGGAGCAAGAGGGCGTGTCAGACTTTTACTGAAAAAACCAAACCTATGTCCTACAGTCGCCTTTTGTATTCTAGGGCCACGGGTTTCCTTTTTAGAAATTCCCCGTAGATATTGTGTGTGGTATGCATTCCACCAGAAAAATCAAATCTGAAAGCACATATTTCTGAACAAAACACAAACAAAACCCAAACAAAACTATCAGCCATACAGATCTAGCTCATAATTGAAAAGATAATTCAGCGTAGATCAGTGGCAGCACACTCGACTCAAATGAGATGGGTTCCGTCAGTTAACAATGGTTGTCAGGCGCAGCTGGAGGGCGCGGCTACCGTGTTGAGACAGGCACGCGGCCAGGTGTCTCATGATTGTGAGGTTTGAAGTATTGTATGGGGATAGATTGAACCATGACGTAAAGTTGCCAACAATCACATTTTCAAATGCTTTATCCAAAACATCCAGTCAAGGGCGTGTTGAGCCTCGCGTAGCTCAGAGGAATCAATCTTAAAGCTGAATAAATCATACCATCACACTAATATTAAAAAGACGAGTTTGTGAGTTAATGTGTGTTTGTTACTCCTTCACGCTCGAACAGCTGTACAGATTTAGATGAAATTTGGTACACGGGTGACTATGTGTGACCACGGTGGAGTATTCAGTGGTGGTGAGCCCAACTTGGGCGTTGCGCCGTCGTGTCCTCGTGAGGGCGACCTCACGCGCTGGGCCCAGGCTCAGGCTATGGTCTGGAACGCACAGGATATTTTTTATCGAGAGCGTATATACGCAATTACGGAGCCCTAACAGTACCTTAGACTAAAGCGGACTTAACGCCATGATAAGATTAAATAGGTACTACTCTTATCATGGCGGTAAGTCCCCTTTTTGGGAATAGGCTGAAGAGGCGTCACAGTGTTAACGGCGTCACGGCGATGTCAGTAAGCCGTAGAGGCCCAACAGTGTCAAAGCCTACTAGGGCCACGGGTAGACTATTAAAAAGGGCAACTGAAGGAGCTTAAGTATAGTTTTAATCAATTAAAGTCTAATACGTCCTCCCACGGAAGTCATTAGATGACTTCCTACCTTAAATACCAGCTATAGATATATTTTTATTAATATAATTATGAATGATAAAGGTTTGTTAAAAAGTTATGAAATCGTTAATTTCTTATCAACGATTTCAGAACTTTTTTAACAAACCTGACTTCAGAATCGTGACCGATAATAATTCTAATATCAACTCTAAAGAAAAGATTGCCTATCTTGCCGTAGGCGTTAATATTATGAGTACATAGCCTAACAAATCTGCGTAATGCTCTCAAGAAATATCGTCCCAATACCAAAACACCACCCCAAAGAAAATAAACAACATTCTTCTCGGAAAACTAGCAAAACTGGACCATATTTTCGTCCACTAAATTATGTCCAGGATCGTATGAATCATACCGGCCCTTGCAGTACCCGGGCCCCTACCACGGCTAAACGATTGGCTTCCCTGTGAGTTATCGCCTTGCCGCGTTAATCGTTCGAATGATTGATGATCGCAGGCGCCGGCGAATTGTTAAATAGCCATTTTAGCTAAATACGGGAAGATGGCGAACGGCGCGGCTGTGCGAGTCCAATTAGATATGACGACACTGTGCCGGTGAGACCGTTTTACTTGATGTGAGGATAAGTAGCCAGCTATTCTGATGATTTAATATTTGGCTTCTCGTGATTCTGAATAAGTGAGAAATGGAATATGTAGTCATATAGCCATGTGCTTGCAACAAAAGCGGGAAGCTTGATGACACTAATATTATAAAGGGTAAAGTTTGTTAGTGTGTGTGTGTACGGTTTTTTTTTTATAGTAGGTAAAATCATCCAATGACAAATCCCGCCCTTGGGTGGAGCGGGAAGTAGTGTCAGACTCTTATTGACTAAAAACCTACCCCGTTCCTTCGTTGCCTATCGTGCTGGGGCCGAGTATTCCTTTCGGAAGCTGACCCATGACCCAAGCAGGGTTCAACCCTGCCTGCCTGCAGCTAGCAGGCTGGGCCTCTACGGTTTGCTGACAGCGCCTTGAGATGCGCGGGGACAGTACGCGTGTAGGGTTGTGATTTCTCCACGCTCGCACAGCTGACCGGCTTTTGATGAAATTTGGTAGACAATTTCCTCGAATAGTAAATACGTTTTCATCCCGGGAGGAGGGATGCTCCCTTTAATCAATTTTCCACTTTCATTCGAGCGAAGTAGCTGGTAGCAGCTAATAGTTTATAATTCTGATCATATACCTACCTATCTCCAACAACAAATTTGTTGTTTAATGTAATAGGTATACTACAAGATTGGCAAAGCCATGAGGGTTTCAGTAGGTATTACGCAATAGCAAGATATTCCTAATGAATCAGTGCGATGCTCTGACTATAGGAAACACATTTTTTAACACAACAAAAGCTTGCTCCGAGCTTAATGCAGATTTACACGTCTCTTATTCAAAGCAGTGAACTCAAATATTCCCAATAAATAGATGTTTTACGATACAGAATACTAAATGCTTGAACACAAGCTGTTCAGAACAAAGTTATTTAACGACGCTCATAAAGCAGCGCCGCCCGCGCGGCCCTCTTACTGCCCAATACAAGTGATTGGTTGCGGATTAACTGCTCCTAACAACGAATACTGCGCACTATTACACTCCACTGCCATATCCGAGGCGATAATTTCCAGTAACTTAGCGTTATCTTGCAATATTTTCAACATTTTGGCAAGATTCCTGAATATTCTCCAGGAAAAATCTGGGCCAAATTCACAAAAAGACTTTAAGTTATTGAAACATTTACAAAAGCCACAATCAGGAACAGAAAAGGTTTCTTTGAATTACTCAGCAGAAAGACTTACAGTAATAGCGATTTAAGAGTTAGAAACTTGTTTAATATCAGACAGTTCACTGTGTACAGGAGCGGCCAGCCGATTCTTCTATACGGAGTGAAAGTTCTCAGATAGGACAATGGATTTCAAAGTTCGGTCGACGAGGAATTTTCAAAGCTTAATCAAGTTAAACTGGGTGCTGTTAAAAATGTTTCAATTAGTTCGTTAATTAACAAGTATACGGAAACTGAGACGTTGTTTGAAGTTCAAGAATTATGGGATAACGGCGACTACAAAAGGGTAAGAGGACCGCCTCACGAGTTCATTCCAGTTGAATGTAATGGGATTGATAATGCTCCTTGGGAAATAGAGGTTGACTCAGTCGCTCACTCCACTATTGTATTGCCGGCTGAATAGCTCGTTTACGTTAATCGATACAAAACGATTGTGGCTTGGCTTAACACTGCGCGATCAGTCCCACTTGCGGGCGTTCCATACGACTATACATTACGTCAACTGGAACATTCGTACAATTTCAGACGACTATCTGCACGATTTCATTTTAGACGCATTATTTATTTATTTTATTTATTAATCCTTTATGCACACAAACAGTACAGAGGCGAACTTAATGCCTTAAGGCATTTTCTACCACTCAACCTTTGGGTGATGCAGAGACAAATTGTGGTAGGTGCAAAATTAAGCATTACATATTATTATCTTATATAAATATATACCTATTTTATTCCAAAATTGACTGACTATGTCTACTTCAACGTACTAATGCAAGCTAAAATATTGGAATAATTTTCGAATGACCAAACTAGCTCACTAAGCAGTTAACTGAAAGCAGTGATGGCTAAGTAGTAACGGCCCCGACTTAAAGAGTTGTAGATCGTGAGTTAGAACCCTGTCGGGCGCATTTCTTTGAGCAATTTATTCCATCACCACTGCTCTCAATTCCTAGAATCAAAAATTCGAAGACATGTGACATCTTCCAATCCGCACTAGGTCCGCGTGGTGGACAACGGTCCACTCCCTCTCATAGAGAGAAGGCCTGAGTTCCAGCAGTAGGAACATTATAAGACTTATGCAAACTAGCTCGGGACTAAAAATCAATAATTTAATTTACCGACACATGAGAATTTCTACGAGTTTGTTTATTGTGTCCCTGAAGTTTGGACAGATGACCGTTAAATCATTGATGTGGAACAATTGGCTGATTTTCAATAACTCTCCCCAAAGTTATGAGTACGTTACTGTATGCTCCTGTGCGCAAACAACTACTCCACGGTTGGCCTGATTTCATTCCGTAAACGTCTGTAACTTATAAACTAGTTGGCCTAAATGCTGCCTAAAAAACATCCAACATGTTTACGCCAAACCGGGACCCTCATGCGCCAATAAGTCAAAAACTTTTTTGTTATTTCTGCGGCGCGGGGTGCAGGGCGCGGCGCGCGGGCGGGAGGGTGTCGAAATCGGCACATTTGCTAAAGTGTTCCACTAACTTTCTCCATATGAAGTCGAGTGTCGTCGAGTTAACTTTTTATAACCCGCGCTTTTGTATTTCCAGATTTGACAACTTTCACTTCGACCCTCTCCGCTGTATTTTAGGGGCACATTCTCTGTCCTCTCTACATGCAATCTTTTCTGATTCGTTTCAATCATCCTTTGTTTTATGGCGGTATTTTTTGTGTTTGCATGTCGCCCTTTTCTTGCGATTGACTTTCCTTTTCAATTGCGTAAGAATTATTAAAATAAGGTACACGTGCCAAGAGGCACGAAGGTCTAAACTAAATATAAATCTGTCAATCAACGCTAACTGGAGGGTTCAGAAGCCAGCTCAACTTGCTGGAAAGTAGTAAGTTATCTCGGTCTCCGAGATTACACGACAACTTTCTGTATTTAAATTTAGATGTATGGAAACAGCGGGCGTCATTTTCCTCATTACAATTTACGCTATAACTTCGGAAGGAAAATTAGCCGAGTTATTCACCGAAATTCCTTTCGATTTATCGCTAAACAATCAAAGCAGTTGCCGAAGGAGGCGAGCTCGACGTCGAGAGTTTCACAAATTTTCCACTTCTTACTAAACTCCAATAAACTTTACAAAAGACAGACGTTAATGAACCTTGTACTTGTTAATTTTTCGTTTAACTTTGTGTTTACGTGGCTTCTAATCGATGACTTGATGGAAATTGAATGTTTCGCCCACTGACAGTTGCGGTGAGAAAGTTCTTATTGAATTTAAATAACAATAAAGCGGAGAGCACTTAGCGAGAAAACATGACTTGTAATCAGAACAACTTAAAGTTGTGACGTCACGGCGTGTCGGATGCGCGTCGCCTCGTGTGCCGGAAGGCTCTTGCTCCGAATGCGACACTACACTTGTAAGCGGGTCATGAACATTACACAATGGGAATACTTACTGTAATGAAATTAAGTCTAAATTAGTTCTCGAACAAATTCGTTACTGCGGAGGTAATATTATTTTACAAAACTGTTCTGGCTTAAGTCCCCAAAGGCTAAGATGGTGCCTACTAATATTATCCACAAAAGTACCTATTGGTACTTTATTCAGTGTTATTTAATTTCGAAATGAAAATCTACATTTCTAGACTCGATCTCGATTAATCCAACGAAAGCAAAAATACTTCTGATACATTTTCTGCATTCAGCGGTGTTTTTTTTTTAAGCTTACCTACTTCAAACCGCAGCCAATAGGTCAAAAGTTTCCAATATTTTAGGAACACAACTCAACTGCGACGTTGATAGTTTTCCGATACGAACATTTAGGATCTATAATGTTCAATGCCTAAAATATTTCTGTGCCTCTAATGCCTGTCTGATCTTTTTTATTGTCTATTTTTTTTTGGCGCTATGGCAGTCTACACAGAAAAAAATGACAAAGTAACTTTTTTTTTGTATAAACGTAGATATTAATATATTTTTTTCAAGTCGGCTAATAATTCAGGGGCCGCCAACATTTTGTGGAAAACTTCAATAGCTTCAATTACTTCACCACATCAATTCCTACTTCTTCCCCTTTCCAGTCCTTGGAATTTGAATTAGATTTTGTTTGTGTCTTGTTTGTTACTTAAAGTTTTGTCTTTTATTTAGTGAAGTGGTAGTTTGGGAGGGCGACGGAAATACTACGTCGAATACTTTAGCAATATCTTTTGCGTCTATTTTGGAGTCAAGACCCACTGTTTAGATCTGTTACAAACAGAGAGTCTTGAGAAAAGGAAATAAGCCATGAATTAATATTTGTGTCGACTTTTTCAGCCACTTTAAACCACCACTTTAAAAGTAAGTGCGGTACGTTGAAATTAATAAAGTGGGTGGCGTAGCGACAAGTTTCTTTGCGCACGGTTATAAAAACAGCACTTATTTAACTTTCTCAGTTTTCTTTCTTTGTATATTTTTTAAGTATTGGTTTGCCATTATTAAAAATAAACTTGGACATTCTTTTCATTGTTTTGAAATACTTTGAAACAAGTTTTTATTATTAGCAATTACTAGATTAGGTCTGTAATACAATTATCTGACTCGGAAAACATAATACCATAAAAATTATTAAAGAAAAAATGGCATCTCAATCTCAGGTCTAACCAATATAGGTACACAAAATTGCATAAAAATCGGTCAAGAGATTTTTACACATTATTGCAATATTTAGTCGTATATATTGTTCAATTTAAACATAATTATTTAATTTTCATTACAATACAGCACACAGCGCCACGATACGGTCACCGGCACATTCTTTGTTTATAAGAGCTGCTTTGTTCGCCAGATTGCGAGGAACGTATCACATCTTAAACTCGCTTAATAAACGTAAATCCTGTACAAAGTGAACTGTATTTCGACTGCGGCTCACCAAAGATTTGTAACCGACTGTTGATATAAATCTACCGAATCGCGGAGTCGGGCCCCGCCCCTCCACGCCCTCACAACACCGACTATTTAACTCAGCAACATTATATTACACAGCTCTGCAGTTACTCAGACCTTAAAAAGTTTAAATTTATTTTGCCACGAAGTAGGACGCAAGTGTAATAGAGTATCAGCTTATCTCGACTGCTAGGAAAGATGGAAGGAATGGGTAAAGTACTCACCGAGGTCTTGGCACTGTAACATCAGATTCTAGGCTACAAGAACTGAAAAGTAGACTGTGGACGAATCACTTATTTCTTGTCACAAATGTTCAGATCATGTCTTAATTTGTTATCAACGTCAACGGCCTTTGTAATTAACCTAATCACATCGCAATTAACCTAATCACGAATTTTTACATTTCCCTCATTATGCCGAAAATTAATTTTGCAAAAAAAGGGAGCGAGAAACCTTGATATAATTAAAATGACGGAGGTATCGTACAGGCAGGTCGCTAATACGACATAGGAATGATTAATTCGCGTCGGGCACGTGTTGCAAGCGCGCTCTCCTCACTACCTACGCCCCGCGGGGGAAGGGGGGCAGGGCACCACACGAGCTGATGTATGGACCTCACGCGGTCCGCCTACACTGGCTGAATTAGTGAGTGTTCCTGAAATTTGCTAAATACTGTGATGAAACATTTTGAACACGGGTTTTACGAAAATTAGTTTTAATTAGAACTGATATTGGAATTAGAAATTAAGTTCTTTTGAGTAGCTGTTGACGTCACATCACAGGTAATCTCGTCGGCACCGAGACAGAAATAGTTTTCTTTGATAAATCTTTAGAGCTTAAGAGACCTTTATAACAAACCTCCGCATTTTTCGGATTCACTGCTGTATTTTCTTGAGATAATTAACTAAACTAAATAAATTTAAAAAAAAGTAATTACCTGTCTATGTTCAATTCACAATTCTCAATTCTTTATTACGTACCATAATGTATACATAGTTGGTAGGGAATTAGATCATGGTCACAATTATGGACCCTGTCGGGCACAGCATAGATAAATTTAGGTAGAAGAGAGGATGTAGGCAGGATGTTGGTATGCTAGTTTGAAAATCTTCTTCCTATAAATGGTTTGCGAGGTCAATACCGCGCACACCATTTAAAGGAAGAAGAATTTCAAAATAGCGTGTGTTTTTAAAGAGCATTGATCATGCTGTACTGATGAGATCCGTTGGCAAGGTTCTTGCCAACGGAGCTCTTTTGAGTTACTCATCGTACACCCTTCCTCTCATTTTTATAAATTAGTATGAAGTAAGTGCAGTAGGATCGAAGCCTATTTGGGCCATGGGTAATGTGAAAGTGAAACCCGGGGCCCTGGAACGAAGGCAAAGAAGGAACTGGAATGGGTTTTTAGTTAGTAAAAGTCTGACACTATGCCCCTCTCCTCCCAAGAGCGGGAGATGCCATTGGATGATTTTCCCACTTAAAAAAAAGTCTTAATAGCATTTTTTTAATGCAGTGGCCTCGGAACGCAAAGAGCTACTGAAAGAACACGGGTAGGTTTTAGTCACTGAACATTTGATACTTTCTCTTGCTCCATCAAGAACGGGAGGAAATAGTTGCAGGAGTCCCATACCAAAAATAAAAAAGGATAATCTAAATCACACTAATATTGCAAAGGCGAAAGTGTGTGAGTGCGTGAGTGTGCGTGTGTATTTGCTATTTCTTCACCTTCGAACGGTTGAACGGATTTTAATGAAATTTGGCACACAGGCAGACCAGGTCTTGGAACAGCACACAAGATAACTTTTAGCCAGGAAGTATGTTCCCATGGGACAATTTTCCAACTAATGGTCTATGCAGACAAAGTGAGGTCTATTATGTGTCGGCCTATTTTCCCTCTGCCCATTGCGTAAATTTGAGTAAATCAATAATTCGCCTGAAGTTAAACGAGGAAACCAAACTACGTTCAAAACAATCGATCAGCCTCATTCGATTTCCTCGTCTCTTCTCACGTCCTTGGACGCGGTACAGAGTGGACGTCCCACAATTGTGCGTAATTATTTGAATGCGGCCGGACAGGGACAGTCGCGCGTGCTGCTGACGAGTGTCGCATCTCTCGCGTCATTTACCCAACAGCGCGGAAAATGGACGCCATCATGCCATTGTCAGATGTACGAAAGCTGTCATTAAAACTTATTACGTTGGAATTAGGAGGGTATGGGCCAGAAGTGGGAATTTAGACTTTTTTCTAATGTCTTTAAACTTTTTTTGAAACCGGCATGTCCTAGAACTAAAAATTCGAAGACATGTGACATCCACCAACAAGCACTGGGCCCGCGTGATGGATTAGGAGGAGACCTGCGTCCCAGCAGTGGGAATATTATAAAGCTGATGCTGCTGCTGTTGCTGCAGTCTCAAATGAAAGCTAATTCGTATGATCAAGTACGGAATTCTTGGAAACTCGTGATATAGCTATAACTCAATTTATTCGAGTTTAACTAAGTATATTTTATTCATCCATTTACCTTTAACAAAAGAATTCCTAATTAAGTTAAAAACGCTCAAAAGTGATATGAAATATAAAAGACAGATAGAAAAGCACAAAATTGCTGATTATTTCATGAGAAAGAGCTGCAGACCTGCGCCGGGAGGGTTGAGTGAGTGATGTTGTGCTTGAAGAGTGGAGAGGTATACTGTGATTATCAGGATAATCCAGGAAGTGCGGTCAAGATGCCCCACCAGCATCTTACTGGATTTTCCTTCTCCCTAGCACGTTTGCTCTTAAATAGATTGTTATTATTCTTGTGTGTAATACCGCAAAAACAATGTTCTATATAAGTTTTTCCCCTAATCCTCAGTTTTAAGCCCGCAATTTATTCAAAAATCCTGTCACCTTTTATATTATCACGTCCTAAGAATTTCTGCCTAGCGAGAGGTCTGATAATAAATAGGTTAGTCAATCAATATAAAACCTCCACCTCCCCCCGGACTTGAGAGCATGCCATAATGAAACATTAGTTTTTACCCAAAGCTTCGCAGTTAATGATTTTTTGTCCCTACATAATGATTTTCGCGACGAGACCCCGATGTGGTCCAAACTAATGATTTTTTGTCCGACACCCTCGGTCAGCACAGATAACTCAGCGGCTTCATTAATCATGGCCGACGCCGACACTAGTTCACATTTGTACTCCCGAGGAAAAGAACCTATTGGGAATTCCTGGTATTCAGCCGCTATCGTACCTTTCATAATAAAGAATCACGGTTGAGGAAATTTCAAGTCCTCTTTTGATGTTGCCAAAGTTACGATCCACTCTTTGACTTAAGAAAGTACGCCCAAGAAACTAGGTTAATCCTCCGTAATCCCCTGTTTTAGTACACCTCTTTATTTCATGCCTCGGTTAGTGTGGTATAGTTTAAAAATTTAGCACGAAACCAGTGGAGCGTGTTTTGGGGAGCCCTCACATAAATTGCGATGTCAGCGCGTAAAGCGGTGTATTATTAAAGGCAACAAACTACTCTAACCTATCCGATTCATCAAAAATTAACAAAGCGGCTCTCACCGCGCGATATACGCTGACTGTACATGACTGTACACTGAACGGACCGGCGTGGTCTGAGGAGGACGATGAAGCGATTTATGGTGATCGGATAACTGATCTATCAGATTTTCAAAGCTTATCTCGATAGTGGTGTCAATTTGACAAAATAATACAAGCCAATTTTTGATTACAAACCACTTAAAATTATACTTTAAAAACAGCTTCGAAATTATTAAGTGAAAGAACCACTGCATACAAATTTATATTCAAACATCTTAGAAATATCTTAATCGGATATTCCCGCGTATCCTAACAAACTGCCCACATAACTCCTGGCCCGCTACATCACCCCACTTGGGTTATCACCACATCCGCTAAGGGTTTAATTGACCCGAAGACGAGTTGCGTATGACCTCAATTTTCCGACCCCTGCGTGTGTGACGTATAACGTACCTAAGTACTTACGATGTACCGGTTTTTAACCTTCCTGGAGAGATCTCGAACACAGGGAATGACGTAATTAGAGGGAAGCTCGACTGGCAAAAGAGTCACTGCGTAATGGTGAGCAGCTCACTGATCTGAGACTGCGTGGAAAGGATGAGGTTCATGAGTCTTTATTTTTTTATTATTGTTGATTGAGTGGTTTTCTGGCTAATAAAGTAGTTTATTTTTCATCATTATAAAAGATTTTAATGGTAGGTGTGGTGTTCACTAAATCACTATTTAGGGATTTGGATTTATAAATTAAACAACAAAATTATCAGTAAGTAGGCACAACTAGAGAATGACGTGTGGTCGGCCTCGGGTATCGATGGCGAGTGCTCACGACGTCACACTTCAGTTGGTCTACATTTATTGAGTATACCACATCTCTTCCTTTTTATAAAATGATTTAGATTTCAAGATATTTAGCACTCAGATGATAATTTACAATATTAACTAGTTCGGTTTTCAAGTTCAATTACAGTATTAGGATTTTTAAAGTATATGCCACTTGATTTTTATTTTATTTTTTATATGCCACATGTCTTCCTTTTTTTTATAAAGATTTTAAATGTAATTACAATATTTAGCATTTAGACGCTAATTGGGTATTGAAGTGCAATTACAGCATTTAAAATTTAGAAATTAAATGCGTTTAACATAAATTTTACTATGTTTCGTACGAGTATTAAAACATGCTTTAAGTTTTAAATTACAATATACTATGTTATACAGTTAAACATTCGAGTTTTTAAGTACAATTTACTATATTTTGCAGTTAAACATTCGTCTAGTTTTAAAGTACAATTAATTATGTTTTGCAGTAAAACATTCGTTAAGTTTGAAAATACAATAATCTTATTTTAGATTTATTAATATAAAATTAATACATTTAAGTAGCATTAAAGTAATAATGCCAATATTTAAATGATATTATGTTTATTTTGCAAGTAACGTTTTTTTTTTTAAAAAACTTTAACACATAATTATTCTTTTTTCATTTTAAACTAGATGAGGCCTGTGTTTCCTAGCTGACTACTCTGAGAAGAAACACAGAAACAAACTCAGAGGTCAAAGTCCTTTTAAAATCCACAGTAAACATGTAATGGTCAAATCATTATGAGAACCTGCAGATTAGTGTTTGAGATATTAAACTTTAAGAAGCGTTTCTATTTGCTTTCAACCTTCTTCGTGCTTTAAATTGAAGGTGTTGGTGGCTCGGTGGTCTTCTTTGATGTTCCTCTTGTTGTTTTGTTCAATTTTGATTTCTGGTTTCCTTTACGAGTGACTATTATAACGAAAGATACCCTCTTTGTTTATTTATTGTTTGGGTTTTTTGTGTCTAACTTCTTATTTTTAAGCACGCACAATGGTATTATCGATGGGTTGCTGGATACGAATTTTCTCGTTTATTTATTTATGTTTTGGTTTTACTTTGTGTCTAACTTCTTATTTTTGAAGTTTGCACAATGGTACCTAATATAGCAATGAATTGCTGGATATGAATTTCTCGTTTATTTATTTATGATTTGTTTTGTTTTTTTTTTGTGTTTAACTTCTTATTTTTTTTTGAAGTATGCACAAATGGTACAATATTGATGAATTTTTCTGGGTATGAATTTTCTTGTTTATTTATTTGTGTTTTTGTTTTTCTTTGTGTACAACTTCTTATTTTTGAAGTAGGCACAAAATGGTAAGTACTATATTGATGACTTGGATATGAATTTTCTTGTAGTTTCTATTAAACATCTCGCCTTGAATATTTCTTAAGGTCTGATATCCTGTTTCGTCATAATTAAAGCCATCTTTGGTCCATTTTTTTTTGTATTGAAAAAGTTACTCCACGTTTAATACTGTGTGTATTAAATCCCTGATTTCACATTTGTCTGCCTATATCAGGCTTATATCCCCTTTTTTTCTTTGACTTAGACATGCAATTTACATACACAAAATACCCAGACTCAGAACACTATCTGTTGGCCAACTTGAGATTAGCACCTTTGAAGTATGTAGGTATATATAATAACTATTATTTTGTTCTATCTAGAAACAATTACGCTCTTTTAGTGAGTTATGGGAATAAGCAATTGGTTTGTTTTAAACATGACACAATTATGTTGTTTGGTTTCGATTTTAGCCTAAATATGAAATCCTGATGGACGTATGTTTGTGCTTGGTTTTATATAGTCCTTAGGCTTATAAAAGCTACATTCTTAATTTTTTTAATCAATGTCTTTGTTCCTGTGGTTAAGGAATCTTTTTATAACCTATACTTTATTACAGGCTCAATTATTTATTGGATAACCCACTTTGTGAGTACTAGGTGCCTTAACTGGTTGGCCTTTGACCTGAATGTGCTCTGGCGGTTTGGAATGTCATGTTTTGCTTGCTTGTTTTAATTATTTGTTCTTTGACATTTTTCTTTTTTTTTTTTTTTTTTGATACAGACTTTTAAAATGTATGCATTATCATATAGTAGTTACATCTACTTATTGATCCGAGTATCGGTAGTTTCTTGCCCGTACAACGTGCAAATTTGTATTGAATTCAATTCAACTCATGAATTCAATTAGATATACTAAAACTTTGCCTCGTTTATGTCTCTGAAGTCATTGTGCATGAGATTTTTTGATCAATTACTGAATTAGCTTACAGAACTACCTTCAGCTCTACTTGAGTACGATCTTTTGTCATTATAGCCAAGGTATTTTTTTTCAAAACCAATAGTTTGATTTTTTGGGTCGAAATTTGGAGTTTCCTTTTTCAATAACATTGTTTCAGAAAACAGCGGATTTCTTCATTAGGTTCCATGGTGTGAAAGTCTAGATTGACTGTCTTATTTTTAACTACTTGTAGTTTGAGAGGTACTTGATGACATTCATCTTCAGAAAATGAATAAGTTTCAATTGATATATAATAAACACTAGCAATTTACTGATTGACTTCTTAACTATTCATTAACTTCGATTTCAGCATGTAGAAAGTGTTTTCAGTGCTTCAAAGGTAAATATAGCTTTGCTGAATTTTGGAGTCATTGATTGGCTTTGCTAGAAATACTACAGAGATAATGCATCAAATATCCCTTGCACGTATATTATTTAGTATGTAACAATCAATTATTACAATTATTGCATTGTCGTCGACGCGACGTAGCAAATAAGTACTAGACGTTTTCTTTAGTATTTTGTTTCTATTTATTTTTTAGCTTCATTTGTTGTCATTTGACGAGAGACAGACATATTATTTTCTCTTTCATTGATCCTCGTCTGGCATTATTTCAGCAAATAACGCTTAAAATGCCTCTTTATGCGATGTGTATTAATTATAGAGCATGATCTGAATTGTCAATAATTGTTCGAACTACAAGCACTTTTGTGATTAAGTACCACAATTTTCATGACTTGCATGATAACACCCAATTCATTGTTGTGGTTTGACAAGAGGTTAGTACTCTTTTTATGCCATTAGCATTAATTATAGGGCATGAAATGAATTTTCATTAATTTATTGTACTGTAATCACTTTTGTGATTGCCACAATTTTCATGACATGCATGATAACAACCAATTCATTGTTGTTGTTTGACAAGAGGTTAGTACTCTTTTTATGCCATTTGCATTAATTATAGGGCATGAAATGAATTTTCATTAATTTATTGTACTATAATCACTTTTGTGATTGCCACAATTTTCATGACATGCATGATAACAACCAGTTCATTGTTGTTGTTTGACAAGAGATTTAGTACTTTTGTGATTTTTTTTTTTTTTATTTATTATTGGTCCCTGTTTTGCAGTGTTTCTGAAAACCAAATTTGGAAACACCTTTTATGCAATTAGCAATAGTTTTATAGGAAAGGACCTTTTATCACGTTTGTGATTTTAATTGCTGAATCAGCAACACAGTTTTTATTCAAGTGTCAATTCCTCTAAGGCGGGTAATAACTTTGACTCTGGCTATCGTGGACTATGTAGTTCAATGCCGAGTTTGCTGTTCCTTAAGGGTTTGCTTAAGCAATGATTTCCCATGGTCATAAGGAGGTCAGGACATTGAATCTACAACTATACCTACGAGTACTTACAATTCAAAATCAGTTACTTGAAATTGAAGCAAGAATTTGCCATAATTCAAATTAGTTATTTTTATTCATTTTCATCTTGTTCTTATTGTACTAAACTAAAATGAAAGAATCGAGTAGATGCACAACACATCGTTACTTTATTTATGACCCTGAATTGATTACTTATAGCCAGCTATGATAAGAGCTCTATGGGTACTGTTCCCATAAAATTTTAAATAAACAAACTCTAGCTAGCGAGGCGCACAAAGGCCCATCAATAGGTACCTGCGCCGGAGCGACATGCCACTCAGCAAAACGTCCACTTGAATTATGGGTTAAAAACCAAACACATGAGCGTTATAACGCGTGTGACAATTTCTTTGTTTGATGAGTAAAGCCAGTGCAAAATGTATTTTATTTAATCAGCCATAAGGATTTTAGGACACTTATTTAGTTTTAACAATATAATTATAGTAATACCTAATCAGGCATCACATAACTTCAAAGTATCGAAGTGGTACTTGCGTTAAAACTGGTACTTAACGATATGAAATTCACGTTGGTACTTTTCATTTTTACATCTAATAATATCATTCGATAAGATTAGCATCTGTAAACGTGTTATTTAATATCGCTGGGACTTTTGATCGAATATTTTTCATTTTAATTCGATTCATTAACTTTGTTCATTAACGATCTCTCGTTGGTACTTTTATTTCGATCCTTTTAGGATCATATTATGTATCTACAAACGAATTTGGTCAACAAGCATCGTATAAGTACTTCGACGTAATTTGTGTTTTTGTATTAATGTATTTACATAGTTAGGTCTAGTACCTATACATGCTTAGTTTAGTTTTTATGTACTTATGTTTAGTATAAATACCTAGTTAATATTTAAGTTTCTTCTGTTGCTGTATTTGCAAAAAATAAAAGCAATCAAATTTTGGAAATTATATCTATTATCGAAATGTAGGGTAGATTGTGTGCCGTAATCACATTTAGATATACGGTCCCGTTTGTGTATGATTTCATTGATTGATCTATACTGCGCATCTCTCAGCTAAACACCGACGCAGATCGCTCATATATAGATCGGTAAATAACGACAGAAATATGGACATTTACTGAATTTCTTTTAGATAACTGTCACTTCTTTTTTTCTTTCAAAGCACTTTTTGTTGTAGGTAGGTACATAAAATAATATTTTTTCTGACCCATATCCGTAAGTAGTACATATTTTAGTTTGGCCACTTTACTTACTGCGCTTTTTACTCGTCGCCAATGTGGTGTTCACTAAATCACTATTTAGGGATTTGGATTTATAAATTAAACAACAAAATTATCAGTAAGTAGGCACAACTAGAGAATGACGTGTGGTCGGCCTCGGGTATCGATGGCGAGTGCTCACGACGTCACACTTCAGTTGGTCTACATTTATTGAGTATACCACAGTAGGTAATAAAATAGGATTAATTCTTTATTAGTGTAGGATTTACCTATTATTGAAACAACACTACACTTTTATATTATTATTAAAAAACACTCGTGTCTATCAGCCTGACCGCCCTTTTGAATTTCATCTTACATTTTTTTTTCATTTCAAAAGAATTCAAATCTGTGCTTAAATTATTTATATAATGTACCAATCGTTGATGATAGACTATCGTCAGTAGATGCACGAGGTACACACTAATTACAACTACCTACTAACAAAACTTAATGAACATTTACCTAACACCACAAGTTAATTATATAATTGGGATCTCTTCGGCATATTCCATCATATTCCATATTCCGTCGACTTTAACGTGAATAATTGTGTCAATGCACACTAACAAACTAACATCGTCATCATGTTTACAACCCATTCACGGCAAAAATGCAACGTATACGCATTCCTTGAAATCACTATTTACCTGAAAAATCCGGCGGCACACGGCGAATATCCACCCTTACGTTGTTGAAACTTCCACGGACAGACCGTGCCGGCCGTGACAAAGCGTTTTACCTCGTCGTTTATACCGCGTACATCAAGGAAGTGGAACAATTTGCCTGCTGCGGTCTTCCCGTCCGATTATAATTTAGGTGTCTTCGAGGCTAGAGTGAATAGGCTCTTAATAAACTAGTGCGCTTCGCCATCAACAATTGCATCACTGCTTACCATCAGGTAGGAGTGCAGTCAAGTACTAGTTTATAAAAAAAAAGAGTGCCAGCTCACATCAACCCAAAAGTACTTTACGTGCTAATTTAAAGTCTTATTGGCAGTATATATTTAATGTCTTTGTCTTACAATTGTGGTTTTAACCTCATCAGCCGCGCATCGTATCAGAGAACTGGGCCAGTTCGAACAATCGCTAAACGTTGAACATGGTGCAATAGCAAAAAACCAGTTCAGTGCGAATAGGATTTGCGTACCAAGGGTTCTAACAAACTTACCATTATTTCTTTATATAAATATCAAGATTCTATGAAGAAAGAAATTAATTTCAGCTCCACGCTTTTCTGAAAACAAAAAAATTAACAGACGGACAGAAGTGATTCTACAAGGATTCCGTTTTGGCCAACTGAGGCATAGAAACAGAATTGTTTTTTCAACAACATCAGCTGAACTAATACTGTCATCTGGACGCCCTTTACATAAACAATGCCCCGATAGCAGGGCGCGTCCATGATTGAATTCGAACATAAAACAAAAAGAAAATGAATAGTTCATGGTGTTATAACTGTTTATGAATACCTAGCCATTTAAATTGCAATCTTAAATATTAAACTCGAAACATTTCTTTCAACTTAACAGTAATATCTGGTATATAGGTGAAATGGCGGTAGCGAGGGCATATTGCTCGCAGAACAGATGGTCGATTAGGTAGAAAGGTTCTGGGGTGGCGACCACACACGGGAAGACGCAGCATTGGAAGTTTTCCACAAGGTGGGCCGATGACCTGGTGAGCGTCGCGGGAATGCGGTGGATGCGAGACGCAAAAAACGGAAACGTTGTGCCCGACAGTGTCCATGTGCACTTGTGTAACTATTTCTAAGACCTTATGTAACACATGTGATTTGCAATAAAGAATTGAATTGAATTGAACGGGTAGTTATGTCGACACTTAGGGGAGGCCTATGTCCAACAGTGGATGTCTTTCGCCTGAAATAATATTAATGATGAAGAAAAGATAAACCATTAAAATCAAATAATATCGGGTTTAAAGGTCAATCAAAATAATAGAATGTGTTCAGTGTTCAATAACCGGAATTTACTTAAATTACAGAGTCAGTCTTTCAGTCAGTTCCTTCCCCAGACTTATCATTTATTTCCATCTGCCGATAACTTACACCACCGATCTCAATCTGCTGACTAATCTCAGTTTTTTCCTCATGCCAATTTGTCAAGTAATTGACCACGTGGTCGCGCGCGCGTCACAAGGGCGGCTGGGAGTCAACTGGTAGATAATATCGAAATAATGAGCAAGGACAATCTTTTTGTGATATTTTTAAGTGCTACATCAAAATATGTATTGTAAATGATGTAATTATCAAAATATGTAGTTACATCTTGATTTCGCACTTGGGCAGTGCGATGCCAAACTAACCTAGGAAAAGGTAGAAGGAGTAATCAGTACTTTATTTATTTATTAAAACTTCATGCAACACAAATGTACATAGGCGGACTTAATATCTTATGAGTTCTCTACCAGTCAACCAAGGATGGTGAAGAGAAATCAAGGCGAGTGTATAAAAAAAGAAAAGATTAATAAAAAAGAAGAGTATGAATGTATAACACTATCGATTTGTAAAGATTAAATAAAAAATAAAGCACTTTTTTTCTAAAACTCAAATTAATATACGCTAGTATGAAGTTAATTTCTTTAAGTAAACGAGTTAATGAACTTGTAGGTAGTTGTCGGTCGTTGTTGGTACTAACTTTCTACAGATCATTGAACTCGCACAGCTGACGTTTTCTTAAAGAAATTAATTTCGTACATGCGTAAATTAATTCAAGTTTAAATTTTATCTGTACAAATCGATAGTGTTTCATTTACCGAATCGACCCTCCACGGGATTAAAACGATTAAAATTTAACAGTGTATATATACTCTTATGTAGATAAAATAAACATACATATATGTCATTTATATAAAGCAAAAGAGAAAAGGGGTTTTTGAGACGAATTTGTTAATAGCTTGTAAAATAAGGAGGTGGTGATGACAAAAATCTGTCAAGTTGTTATGCATTTGAGGGAGGCGTAGTAGACAAAACCTAACAGCACGTAAACACAGCAAAACTTTAAGTCGTGCCTCGTTCTGTGATCATTGAGTTATCAATATTTCACCTTACGAAGTCTCCGGGAATGAATTCTCCCTAAAAATAATACAATTTGTTCAAAATGTTTTATTTCCCATAGGCGCACATGGGGATTAATCGTTACGAGCCAAGTAGGCTGTTGCAAATACATACCAGGTTGTATGGAGATTATAGACTCCTCAACATCTGCACTCTGGAGGACCAAAAAACGTCACTGACGCCACTATAACCGTGGCAACCTTCTGAGCTTAAAAACTTTGAGAGAAACAAAGCCATCGACTCCAGAAGAAAAAGCATCAGAAGCTAATGAACGGTTCCAAATTGGTTGTTTTCTATCGAGAATTTTCAAAACTTTCTTTTAAAACAAAGATTGAATTTTACTATTTCTAAGGTTCCGTTCCTAAATCGGCTAAAAATTAACTTCAAATAGAATATCAAATACTCGGCAACTTATGATAGTTTTATGAATGAGAAGAAAAATCAAATATACTTACTTGTAGAGGAGCTGTACCTTAAGTAAGTAAGTTTATTTGTAAGATTTTTTATCACTTTGTCGGCATGATTAACTCATGCAAAATAACAGTTTTTTTTGTACTAACTGTTTCTAAGTAAAGCAGATGAATGGATCCACAGAGGAAAATGGCGAAACTAAGGGTTTGTTGTTAGAATGATGGCACCCTAAAAACCTAAATAAGAATTATTTTATTTATAAATAACATGATTATAATATAAGAATAACAAATCAGTAATGAAACAAGTCAGTGGCCTGAATACTGTTGAAACATTACAAAAACAAAGCAATGAATTAAAAAAATAATTAAAACATGAAATAACAATAAACTTAATTAAAACAAGAGCAAAGTTCAATAAGTTAAAGTTGCGAACGAAATCAGTTCCCTGAGTTGTGAGCAGTTAGCCGACTGCGTAAATATGTTGGTATAAAGTTTATCTGTAGGTAATGACGGGTCGCGCCGTGGTCCCGGTATCGGCACATAGTTAAAACTCACAGATCATTTGGCAATGGAGCGGTCGCAAACTATCCTAATTGCCAGCCTCGGTTTTAGATATCGCTGGGAAATAATAACTATAGCAGTGTTAGTAGCGGAGCGAGTAGCGATGTATAGATACTTGCCTTTAAACCCTTTTAATAGTTCAGCCTTTATTTGACTGCTATTTTAAACTAGAAAAACGGTCTGAAGATATGCAAAGATGGCTTGAAAACAGTTGACATTGAAAATTATTTAAATAAGGTGACGCTTATGCAAGTGCTGGAACAATTTTCCTGCTACATTCTTTCCGTCCGATTAGAATTCAGATGTTTTCAAGGCAAGAGACAATAAGCACTTAATAAACTAGTGCGCTTTACCTTGAAAGATTGCTGCACTGCTTAAAATCATTGGGATCACAGTCAAGATCTAGTTTATATCAATTAAAAAAGTTGAAAATTCGATTTCATGTGGTATCCATCAAAAAATAAGCTACAGAAAGTTTTTCTATCCACACAACCACACTACTTTAAACTTCTTATCACCTTTAAAACTTTTCCGCTCGACACAATCAAACTTCCCGCCCCCGCTCCGCCTGTCACCGTGCCCGCTCCCTTAGCTTATCGGGCCGCATTTTCAGCACGGGCCGCACCTACATCACTAACGACTGAAGCCCATTGTGCGATAACCACCTACTTTATATACTTGTTAACTACAGTTATTTAGTTGCTATCGGCCGAACCAACTTATTCGTAATGTACACCGATCGGTTGGAAGTTTGTGTCATTTGTTGTGTATTCATCTGTTTGGGAGGTTGGGATTGTTTATGTGATTTAATGATTTGTTGTGTTTATTGATAAAGGGTTTTGTTTGGTTTCAGGGTAAGCCGTCAAGTGGTGTCATTGTTGAATAATGAAAGCAACACCTGTCTTCCATTGGACCTAAATTGCAAGTAAATGCTTCGTTTCTCAATCTGTGGTTTATATTTTTAAGTTTAGACTAGACATCAATGCAAAGCTGATATTTCAGTAAGTATTATATAATAGTCACGTTTCTGTAAAGTTTGACGATACTCAAAAGCTCTGTCTATCGTATAAGCTGAACCAGTGCAAATATCTGAAACTAGGTCAAATATTTCATTCTCAAAAAATCAGAGGGAAAAAGAATGTAAATTGGAATGCATTTCGCTCAATACTTGTCATTCCTGACTTTGAGAGTATGGACGTAACTTTATTCCGTGAGTTTCTTTGTGAATATCTCTAGAAACAATTTGTACAAGTTGCTTTTGTAAATCATTATTAATCTTATTTGAGAAGCTTGGGATTGCTCAGAAGATTATGATTTCGGTAAATAATAGGTAATTAATGTTTACCTTCTATATTAGGATACGGTCGCTTCCTCGTTTTTGTATAAAATGGAGGACGTTATCCTTAATGTAATCTGGGGTATTATCAAATAGCCAAACGATGTCGTGTTTGCTAATCTTATAGATAAACATAAGCTTAGCTTAGTGAGTAGATACATATCCGTTACTTTAATTCTTACCAATTTATACTTACAATTTTGCTGGTTTATTTTCATTCTTAGCACATTTCTGAACTTTACGGCAAATAATCCCCAATTCAAGACCTTTTATAAGTCTGTACGACTTCCATACTAACTCCAGAATAATGTGTATCACTTGTATCCATACTCGGCCCACGTTTATAATAGGGTTTGTTTTATTTATGGCGCAAGTCGCGGGTAATGCGCCACGTATCATACGTGACCGGGACCGAACGCGCGCCAGCACACTGCTGCGATTTACTCGTCTCATTTGAGTTATTATAACCATTTTTGGGTTGTTTGTAGAAGTTTAATTATCTGCTTTGGAGAGTTTGCTTGAGAATAAAGAATATAAAGTAGGCTGAAAGTCGTTCGTGCGAAAGAATTAAAGATATACTGAATTTATATAATACCTTTTTTATAAAATATTAACAACACGCCGTGGCTTTGCACGGGTGCAAATTGTATACATGAATCTTTCTCGGTTATTGCCTTTTCTATTAGTAGGAATTGCATGAAAATTGCGTAGTGTAGTATAGGAGGAGTTTCTCCAGTGAAGTTGTGAGTCTCTTTACCGGCCTGTCGCCGGGATCTGAATGCAAAAGTCTCAGACAACGAGCAATGGTTCACTCTCTGGTAATTGACCCAATCGAGCACGTGCACAGCGCGCAGTGTTCCACGCTCTCCTCAAAAAGATGTCAGCGAACCGTAGGGCCGATCTTCGCTAGTACCGCGGGATTTTCTGAAAAGGAAACCCGTCTTTAACGGTCTTGAACGTAAAGGACAACTGAAGGACACACATGTGTTTTTAGTCAGTAACAGTCTGACCCACCCTCACGATCCACCCAGTGTAGGAGAAATGATTGGACGATATCCTACCTTACAAAACCGTCCGTTTTATCTAGGAGGAGTTAAAAGATTTTTTTTAGGTGGTAAAATCATCCAATGTCATCTCCGCACCTCCGGGGCTCGGAGATAGTGTCAAATTTTTATTGACTTAAAACCTCGCTGCTCATTCTTTGCTTTTGTTCCAGGGCTCCGGGGTACACTTTCACATCCCCTCGAGTCCCAACTGCTCGATTCTCTTCACGACTGTCTCAACCCCGCGTGTCGCTAGTTCGACCACCGCCTGGTACGACTCTCCATGCACCAGGACCAGCGTGTTGTCTGACTAACAGACCACGATGACCCCGTCAGGGAGGCCGCCGCGCAGCACGGAGTCGTACTCGATGTTCCACAAGGGCGGGCCTAGTACCGATCCCTGCGGAACACCGCACGACATTTCTCGCTGTTTTCACTCTCCCTGGTGACTAGGGTAGATAATGTACCTGTCGAACAGGTAGGCCTCGATCACACGACAGAGGTAGTCGGCCACTCGGTGATACCGGAGTGTCCTTCCAATGCTACTCCAGGGCAGGGAATTAAAGGCGTTGGCGATGTCCAAAGACAACGCCAAGACACACCTGCCCTGGAACACCACATCCCCCATCGTGAGAGCTCGCACGCACATGATTGCGCTCACCATGGCCGTTGGCAAGATCCGGCCCCTCCCGTGCTAAGTGCGCAATGAGGCGGTCTGCAATTACTCTTTCAAAGAGCTTGCCCACCTCGTCGAGCAACACAATCTGATAAGCGGACGGAGAGTCCGCAGGGCGCCCCGGCTTCGCAATGAGGACCATTTTCCTCATCTTCCAGCGAAGTGGGAACTGGCCCCTCTCCATGCATGCACCCCCTCAGTCGAGACCCGAGTTCCTCCATAGCCAGGACCCAGTCTTTACCAAGAAAGCCGTCGGGTCCTGAGGCGGTATATTTGGCACTTAGCCTTCGTACCGCCACTCTCATCTCTGCCTTGGAATAGTTAGATGATAAATAGGAGATACAGAAAGGGGCTTCGTTTTGTTCCTTTCCTTTTTTGTATTACCTACTTCAATATCGTGTTTGTTTTCAAAAAGATATAAATTGACACACACAAGATACCCAGACCCGGAATACCTATCCGTAGCCTATACGAAAAATATTTGAAAAAAAAAAATTGTTTAAGAATCAAACAAACAAATAAACTCAAAAATCCGCGACACGCAGCGTAGCAGTCAATCGCTCACCCACTGCGCTAACGTACGGTCGTATGAAGAATAGATCTGCTTGTATAGTCAAGGCTATAAAGTTATCTGACCGAAATAACGTCTACAGATAAAGTACTATCTGTACGTGTCTGTTACGAATATAGCCTGCACAAACTTATTCAGATTATATTCGTAACAGACAAGTTATTTCCCTACAAATAGTTTCCAACTTTTAATAATGCGGACTGTAAGCAGATTAAAAAACTTTTCCAAAATATTGATATTCTATTTGTGTGAAAAGTAAAACTTTTTATATTGGAAATTATACTCGAGTAGTTGTTTGCTCACACTTTGCTGCTTGTTTTACTTTTATTCGTTTGGGAATTGTTACTGGGTCAAACAACTAAATATTCACGAACAAAAATGCAAAAAAATCATTTTCATACTGATGAGTCGTTTGAATATTAATAGGTATAGAAAAAAAAGTCAATATTCATAGAGTAAAACATCACAGAAGCACGAGTACGAAATTTTCAATTTATTTTATCGTTTCTTTTATTAATTATTTTATGTATTTAGTTATGTTTGTACACAAGGTGTATAAAACAACAAAAATAAAAACACTTTTCTAATTAAAACTACATATACACTGAAGACTAAGAAGACTGAAGAATAACATAATTCCTAGCTAAAATATGGCATCACGGAACTCCGAACGTGAACGTGCTATAACGCGGCAATGCTGCCAGTCTTTTGGGCACACTTCCAGTCGACAGCGATGTGGAGGAGTTCTGTGACGCCATATTTTAGCTAGGAATTATTGTCCTTCGTGTATATTATAGTTTTAATTAGATACTTTTTGTAGTTTTAATTAACTAAATGTATTCATATTATTTTAAGTTTCACTGATATTTTTAATTTGACATTTTAATTTATTGTTTTAATTTATTTTTTGTTGTTGTTTTGATTTGTTGTGTCGAGGAGCAGTAAAGAAGGCCCTAGATTCAAAGATTCAAAGATTCAAAGATTCAAAAGCATTTATTTCAAATAAACCATTTACAGGCACTTTTGAAAGGTCAAGGTGTCAGTCTGTCAGAAAAAAAATGATGCTAATTGCACATTCCAAAGCGTAGATCTCTATGGAGAAGAATGTGCAAGAAACTCCATGGACACTCTTTTCAATCATTTTATGTATAACAAATATCTCTGTTACATGTTTCTTGTCGCTGCTACTATGTGAGAACAATGTCAATAAAATAAAGTAAACACGAAAAAAAAAGGCATTCTAAATAAAGATATTAAAATAAACCACTGGCAGCTAAGAGATGACCAGTCTCAACTGACAGCGCCCGTTCACGAACATGACGCGTATATCAGCACCACTCAGCTCAACCATTTTGAAGGGAACCGAATGATCCAACACACGCGCCACCATCAGTGAGACATTTGAGTGAGCATGACAAACTCTCAACCACCATGCTCATTTATGTCAAACAAGTCCAATTTCCAAATACCGTAAATTGCTCCATGGTACTCACATTTACAAACTTTGAAAATAAATGCTTCTACATTATACAATAATAATTTAATATTAAATAAAAAGATAAAAAAGTATTTTTCAAACTAATCAATTTGTACGCCCTGCTGGTAGTGGAGCTGGACCAGCATTAACCCAAGCATTTTTATCTTGAATATAATCCTCCAAGCTATAATATGCCCGTGTACATAGTGTGCGTTTAATACAAGATTTAAATTTTGTTTCATTGAGTTCTAATATGTGAGGAGGTATTTTATTGTAACATTTTAAACAGTACCCCATGAAAGAAGACGCTACTTTAGCCAGTCTGAACCCTGGTTGAACTAAAAGGTCCCTATTCCTTGTGACATAATTATGCCTATCGCCTCTTTTACTAAAAAGGTGAAGATTCTTTCTAACGTACATGATGTTTTCATAGATATATTGACAAGGCACCGTCATGATGTTAATATCTTTAAACAGTTCCCTTAGAGAATCGCACCGGCGGAGATTGTAGATGGCTCTGATGGCTCTTTTCTGTAATATAAAAATAGAGTGGATGTCTGCAGCCCGTCCCCATAGTAAGATACCGTATGACATGATACTATGAAAATAACTAAAATAGACTAGTCTAGCGGTATCAACATCCGTAAATTGGCGGATTTTTCTAACAGCATATGCAGCTGAGCTAAGCCGTCCTGCAAGAGATGTTAAATGAGGACCCCACTGTAGCCTTGAGTCAAGCGTAATCCCCAGGAAAACCGTTTTATCGACGAATTCTAGTTTCTCGTTGTTCAATACTATGTCACATTCACTACTTTTGACATTCGGTAAGGAAAATCTTATGCATTTAGTTTTCTTCCCATTTAAAACTAGATTATTAGCAGTGAACCAGTTTTGGACCTGCAGTAGGGCGTTATTTTCGTCGTCAAGATTATTAGTCCTTCTATTTACCTTAAAAATCAAAGAAGTGTCGTCAGCAAACAACACCATATTAAGTTTATTTTGCAACAAATGGGGTAAATCATTAATGTAAACTAAAAATAAAAAAGGACCTAAAATCGAACCTTGGGGTACTCCCATTTTAACATTTAACCCCGACGAATTGACACCGTTTATCTGAACTAATTGCTGTCTATCACTCAAATATGATTTTAATAAGTTTAACGCTGTTTTGCCTAGTCCGTAATGCTCAAGTTTCAGGAGTAATGTTTCATGAACCACACAATCAAACGCCTTAGACAGGTCGCAGAATATGCCTATAGCATCTTGTGCCTCTTCCCACGCATTAAAAATTTGTTTTAATAAGGAGACACCAGCGTCAGTTGTACAACGTCCTTTGGTGAAACCATACTGTTTATCGTGTAAGATGTTATTTGTGTTAAAATGATTAAGCATTTGATCCAACATCACCTTCTCAAATATTTTGCTAAAAACTGGCAACACAGACACTGGCCTATAATTATTAGAGTCTTTACTGTCCCCGGATTTAAAAAGTGGTATAACTTTACTATATTTCATTAGATCCGGAAAGACACCTTGATCTGTACACAAATTAAATATTAATGCTAAGTATGGCGCTATAGTCTCAATAATTGAGGTACAAACTTTGATAGACATACCCCAAAGATCTTCAGTTAATTTAACCTTGATTTGTTTAAATGCTTTTACTACTGTTATGGGGTTTATATGCTTAAAGTTAAATTCAGTGGGGCAGGCTGCAACATTAGCCTGTAATAAACCAAAAGCATGAGATGGTGATGAATTTAGGGCTTCAGTAGTTTTTATTGGCACACTGGTAAAGAAATTTACAAATTCTTCCGCAACTACTTTGTTATCACTAATAAGACCATGATGAGTCTCTAATATGTAATCATTATTATGTATTTTGTTCCTGTTGGTTTCATTATTTATGATTTTCCAAGAACTAGCGATCCCAGAAAGGAGAAAAGGCAGAGGGCGCCCCTTAGCTACGTGGTGGACAACCGTATCCAAAGACTTGGAACGAGCTCAGCTGGACACAAAGACAACCCAGGATAGACTATTCTGGCGCCTAAAGACGAGGAGAGCCGACCCCAAATGAAGGGATAAGGCAAGGAAGAAGAGAGAGAGAGAGATTTTAATTTATTGTTCATTTTTATTTTTGTATGTTTTCTCCTTTTCTGTCAAAGCTATTTATAGGTTGTCTGTAAAAAATCGCTTTTAGCGATAAGACTGCCCATTGTTACTCCTTGTTCAACTTAAAATATTACTGTAGTTCTTATGGGGAAGGTAAAGAGTATATCTATCTATTATAGTTTATTTATTGTTTCGTTTACATTTTAAGTTTCACTGACAATTTTAGTTTTGACTTATTATGATTTCATTTCAAGGGTATAAAATTAATTCCAACAGTTATTCATCATCATCATCAGCCTTTTTAATGTTCCCACTACTGGGATACAGGCCTCATCTCTAAGAGAGGGAATGGGCCGTAATCCAGCACGCGAGTCCAGTGCGGATTGGTGGATGTCACGTCATATCTTTGAATTTTTGGTTCTAGGAGTTGAGAGCTGTGATGATGAAATAAATTACACAAAGTAATGCGCCTGGCTGGGTTCGAACCCACGACCTACAACTCTTTAAGTCGGGGCCGTTGCCACTTGGCCACCACTGTTCTCAGTTAGCTTCGCCGTTTTGAGAGCAGAGGTGACGAAATAAATAATCAAAAGTTATTAATACATTATAATTGTTAAAGCTTTAAGTAATGTATTTACACTGGACGCACTCGTGTCTGCACTCAACATCAGCAATAAAAACTTGACACAGTGTAGTTTTGCGTTCGTGTTTGTAACATGTTTATGTGATGGTAGTTTGTGAACTAGAATTATGTTTAGTTGTAGTTAGCTGCAGTAGAATATGCACATTACTAAGTGTGTTCTAGAACTGCTATTTCTTGTATGTCTTAATCTGATATAGGACTATACTAACTTAGAGCTATTACACTATACTTTACTATCTTACTACACTATGATCTTCTACGCTTATGTTTCTCTAGTAGAGTACCTCCTGTAGCCTCTGTGGGTAAAAAAATCCACAGAACAGTATTTTGCGCAAACTTGATCTACTGCAAATTTACTGTACGTTGATAGTCAAAACCATAACCGCACGCATCACCTACGACTTTCCAATCAAACGAGTTATTTGTTCGCTATCGTTCGAAGCCATTTTTTATTAAAATACAGCCATATCGTGATATAAATATTATTTATTTGAGTATATTGATCGATGACATTATAAGCATGAACGATCGACCTGTTGAGTATCATTCCCATAATGTATGGCTTCAGGTACTTAATCACATTTATGTGGTTTGATGAATAGCTTGGGTGTTATGTAAGAAATCGATATTTGGAAGTTGATATTTCAAGATATTTTGGCGATATTGTTTTGTGGTTATTATTTAAAGTAACTTTCGTCTAAAGTAGGATTTTCCATTCAAAATTTGAACCCCGTTTCATCCCGTAAGGGAGTTTTTTTTATGGTAGGTAAAATCATCAAATGACAAATCCTGCCCTTGGGTGGGGCGAGAGATAGTTTCAGACTGTTACTAAAAACCTACCGTGTTCCATTCATTGCCCTCGATCCAGGGCCCTGGGGTTCATTTAACCCTTGGCCCCAGTAGGCTTCGGCCCTACTGGGCCCCTACAGTTTGCTGACAACTCCTTGAGGAAGATCCCCTAAGGGGGTGAACTTTGAAAAATCTACTCTTAGTGATCACCTACACCATAAAAAGAAACCTTGTGCAAAATGTCATACTCGCAGTCCCGACTTGTGTTTTTTTTTTTTATGGTAGGTAAAATCATCCAATGACAAATCCCGCCCTTGGGTGGGGCGGGAAATAGTGTCAGACTCTTACTGACTAAAAACCTACCCTTCCATTCATTGCCTTTGTCCCAGGGCCCCTGGTAACATTTTCACATAACCTTTGGCCCCAGTAGGCTTCGGCCCTGCTGGGCCCCTACAGTTTGCTGACAACTTCTTGAGGCGCGCGGGAACAGTGCGCGCCTTAGACGACTTGAGCTCGAACTGGTCTGTTTCCGGACGGACGGACAGCGAGCTACCCATTGCCCACCGTCCGCGAGCCCGCGCCTACGGTGGCCGGAAATCGGGATCGGAATCCCAGCGGCGGCGGCGGCGTGTGCGCCTTTGCCTAATGCGGTCGGCCTCCTCTTAAGTCCCGACTTGTGTTGACTTTTGACTGTGGAATGATATGTCAGTCAGTTTCTTCTCTTATATAATAGATAATATATAGGTCATTAAAATTCATTAAATCATTTGTTTATAGGCTATACTTCAAAATAACAAAAGCATATACATGTTGCAATTAGTATCCTTACTAATTTATATAATAAACTAGTAAAGGCAGTGGATCAAGCCTGCACATAATAGTTTAAACATATTCATAAATTACAGACAGAACTATGGTTTATTAAACTAAAGCAAACGATTTATTTGCAAATCACCTAGATTTAGAAAATACAATTAATTAATTAATTCGTTGCTTTGTTATTAACTATATTTGTATAATTATTTATTGATATTATTTGGATGTTGAACTGAAGAACAATATTGGCATAACTGGTGTTATGTGAAAAACACCACCCTGCGCTTCATACGTCATGTAGCAGATGTTGGGAAATAACAGCCAGGCTGAAGTGGGAGTGGGCTGGCCACGATGCACGAATGCACCCGCACAAGCAAGGGTGAGCAAGCATTGTCACTCACTGAACACCCGAGAAAGGTCGACGCCGTCGAGATCGACCGTGGCGCAGGTTGTGTGATGATCTGATCACGTTTGCGGGGCTAACTTGGTCAGAGATAGTCCTTGAAAGAGAGGTTTGAAAGGAGAAAGGGGAGACCTGAAGAGAACAAGTGTGCTTATAGTCAGTAAAAGTGTAACAGGTCCTCCCGCTGTCCTAGAATGAGAAAAGTCATTACTTGATTTCCCACCTTAAAAATAAAGACTAGAGTGTTTATAAAACCAGTCTCGCGATACAGTCCTAATAAGCATAATTAATCAGCAGAGACAATTTACAAACAAAAAGTGTAATTGACAAAAAACTTGAGCAATCAAAACATTACGACCTTTTCATTTAAAAACTTAGTCAAGTCCACTACAATAAATCTGTCGTTTCTAAAATCTTTGCGAACAAAGTAAAACAAAAGAGCATTTGTTGGCAAGTTCAAACAAATGCAACATTAAGGCCGGTCGGGCCATAAGCTAAGCGATTAGCAACGCTCGCTTGCAGAAACGCTTTTCATTTCCTCTTACATTCCATGTTTATTTTTATTGTATACATTTGAGCTCACAATGTATGTTTAATTTTGTGTGTTCGTTTTAATGTGAAGAGGAATTATTTGTGGCCCACAATTTACCACTTAGTAACTCGACATGTTACTAAGTTATGTTGAGATGGATGTGTGGTGTGACAGAAAAGTATAAAGTGAGGAGTGAGTATATTAGAGGAAGTTTAAAAGTGGCGCCAGTTACAGAAAAGTTGAAGGGGAATTGTTTGTCTTGGTCATATAAAGAGGAGGGATGATAAAGATGTTACTACAAGAGTTATGAGTATACATTTGGATGGATGAAGAGGGAGGCCAAAGAAAAGATGGATGGATTGTGTGAAGAGTGATATGAAAGAAAAAGAAGTTAGGGATAGCATGAGGGGTGACTACTTCCCGCTCCGCCCAAGGGCGGGATTTGTCATTGGATGATTTTACTTACCATAAAAAAAAAAATACGGGTGACAGGGCAGAACGGAAGAAGAAAACGTGTTGCGCCGACCTCAAATAACATGGGAAGTGGGCAGGAAGATGATGATGATGAACTCGACATGTTACTATTTTGTAGCAACACAAAATATTATAACTGCTAAGTTATATGAGTATTGATATGGGTAACTTAAAATACAGTAACTGAACAAATATTTTTTGCTGAGGAAATTACTGGAGATTATAAGGTGAAAATTAGTGCTAGTTTATTTTCGAAATTATGAAACGTACGAAACTTTGTAATAATAGTTTCCTATACGGTGTTATGGCTAAGGAGTGGAATTCTTTATTATAGTTTGTATTTTCTAACTTTAATATAAGGCCCTTAAACCTAGATTGTATCATACTTCACCATCAATCACCTCTTTGCTTAAAGTGAGATAGTCACCAAACAAAATCTCACTGTTTTCGTTACGACATTTGGCAAAACTGCTATATATTTGCTATCATATTCTACGTTTATTTACACTCGGCTACACAGTTATACCAGAGTAAAATAATGAGTGAGCACTAATTAGTAATACAGGATTAGCTAATTACAATACCCGAGTATTGCATGTTATGAATTTATTTATTTGCCTACAACAAATTGTTGCCTAATGATCGTTCATACACATAATCAGTAATAGATATAGCTCAGCTAGATATAGCTTACTATGTGCAGGCATTATAAACATTTGCATTACTACAATGTAGCGTAATTTTAGACAAAATATTTGATTACAGAAAATAAATTTTAGACAAAATAAATTAGACATTAATTGACTCTGATGACCGTTACAGAAATTCATTTTAGGTATTTTGGGAAACAAACAAATTCATGATTGTTTCTTTATGTGCATATGTGTGTGCTATTATAATTTACTAATTGTTTTAGGAATTGATTTTTAATTTTGGGTTTGTACAATCACAATTAAAAATAAAACTTTAATTAAAACATCAACACATTTTGTAAATGTTATTTCAATTCAGATTTTCCTTGACTGTGTCGGGCGCTGGGTTCAACAGCGCAACGCGTAAAACCATGACTGGATGATCGCGGATTACTTCGCCGTCGGACGGCGGTCGCGCGTGAACTCTTATGTCGCGCCCGGGTTCAGTACTATATTATTTAATTACTTCCGTTCTGTTTAAGTGGGGTTTTTGGTGAAAACATTTTGAAAGTAGATCTCACTTCCCTACTGAGTCTTTAATGTATCGTTCAGCTACGAGGAAGGCTGCTTTACATTATGAGTATAAATAAATAAGTAAGGAGGTCGTTGTTTGCTAACTTGCTACAATCCGCGAAGTAAAGATCATCTCAGGTAATGATGCACTGGTCGAGTCAAAACTCAAAAGTCTTCACCATTTACTGCTAATGTTACAGTCCGAGTTAAAATTTACGGAAAAGTGACAATTTTGGTTCAAAAACCCATACACTTCACGTCAGTGTGTAAATCAACATCGTGGGATCCCCTGCTGTTGTTTGCTGCGCAGATCGCTACTGCCATCAGAAGAAATTACAGCCGCAAGTACTGCATTATTTTACACTTTTCCATAAAAAAAGTGACAGATTGTACAAGTACCCACATACGGCCTCATTTTTTACTGTCAATTTCAAATGACAGCTGTCATTGTCACACCGTGACATTGATATTTGACATCTGTCACATAAAGGGTTGCCAGGTTATTGAAATCTCCCCAAGATCGGGGAAGGGCTATTTTAGTACAATTGCACATCTGTAAGACACGAATACCAAAGTGCGAAAAGGACCTACCTTCCAGGATTCTACCTTGCAGAATTGTGTCATTCAATAAAATATGAATAACTTTCTTGGTAATATTACATTCCGTGGTAATCGTGTTCGAACCATTTCGGACCCAATACCAAATGAAAATGACGATTTGACATCACAGACACTTGAGTGCACTACTAACAGTTTACCAGACATATCAGAAGACGAAGACTATGTTAAAACATTAAAAGATGAAATTCAAAAACTTGAATCGCAATTAAATAGTGCTCATAAAGAGATAGAATCACTAAATTTAGAAAACAGTAAACTGAAACACACAAATGAAATTCTGACTAAACAAAACCTGCTATTTAAAAAAGTAAGCACTAATAGTCCTATTAAATCAAACCGGAGTACACCTAAGAAAAAACCTCTCGCTAACTGTAAGTCAAAACAAACTCAAACAGAAACCATAATTATCCAAGAACATGACACTATAACTCTAGAAAAAAAACAAGACAAAAAAACCATAGATAATACCCAAAAACTTAATTCACCAATAAACAAAAAAAATACTCAACAGATATGTAGGAAAAAAAGAATATGCATTCTTAGCACGGAGGATAAACATAAGGTCCTAAACATTGCACAAAATATATTATTAAAAGATCGTGATGAGATTTGCCACTACTTAACACCAAGAGTAGGAATAAAACAACTTTTAACAGGAATCGAGTCCAAACTGTTTGAATTCACCAAACAAGACTATTGCATAATAATTATTGGATCTGAAGACTTTAAATCAACACACGACTACAGCAATATTATAATTCACATACGGGATGTGCTCAGTAAAATTAAGCACACAAATATTATTATATGCTTTCCGACATATACCTTTGTTAGAAACAACGACATCTACAACTGGAGAATTGAAACTTTCAATAATTTACTTTACCTAGATATAATGGCCCATGAATACGCCTACTATCTAGATTCAAATCTGAACCTAAAGTGTGATTTCCGTATGTTTGAAAGAAAAACCGGATTTATAAACAATACAGCAATGAGGACAATTTTTTACGATCTTAAGACATTAATTAATGACATTGAATGTACTAATCTTACCTATCTTTGCGAATCTAATGACAACAATTATGCAATTTATGACGAAGCTTCTGACGACACTAATGGAAATACTTCTTGCGACAATCAACCTACAAACTTTTTTCGTGACTAAACATCTACATGTGTTACATCAGAATATCGCTGGACTGTTAGCAAAATCTGCAGCTCTAACAGTGTGCCTAGAAGAGTTAGCAGCCTCACAATCATGTGTGGAGGTGCTATGCATTACGGAACATTTTATTATGGAGGGCTATGAAAAACATCTAGATATTCCTAATTATCAGCTTGCAGCCTGCTACTCAAGAAAACAAAGCAAAAGAGGTGGAGCATGCATTCTAACCAGAAACGGACTTCAATACAAGGAATTAAAACAGATTTCTAGATTTTCAGAAACCGGTGTGTTTGAATGCTGCGCCATCGAACTGATAGATTATAAGATTGTTATTGTCTGTACTTATAGAGTCCCAAATAGTAGTAACTTTAATGCTTGCATGGAAAAACTACATATGATTTTACGAGAACTGTCAAATAAGTCCTGTCAAGACAAGAATATTGTAATAGCGGGAGACTTTAATGTAGATATCCTAAAAAGAACCTATCAAACATTGGATTTTGAATGTCTATTACTGAACTACGATTTAAAATTATCTGTTTTCCAACCCACTAGAATTAAGAGTCAAACATGTATTGATAATTTTGCCCATAATTTTGAGAAAAAATGTAAAGCGAAAGTGATTGAGTTTGCCCTGTCTGATCACACTGCGCAGTTGCTGAAGTGTCCCGTACGAATGGATTGTGTTCTGAAATATTGGTACAAATTAAAACGAGACTTTTGCCCGGAGAATATTATGAAATTTAGAACCTGCCTTGAGAAGCTAACTTTCTCTGAAGTCTACGACACTATTGATCCAAACGATTCTTTTAACTCGTTTTTAGAACAATTTAAACTATTTTACGACTTGTGCTTCCCCCGTAGGCTTATTAAAATACATACAAGTACAAAACCAAAATGGATTTCACGTGGACTTAAATTATGTAGCTTAAAAAAAAGGCAACTATTATGGACCTATAGACTCAAACCTACACAGACAAATAAAACAAAGTATTCTAATTACAACAAATTATTTAAAAAAATTATTAAACTGACGAAACGATCTCAAAATGACTACATTATCAAAAGCTCTGACAACAAAAGCAAAATGACATGGAAAATAATAAAGACCCCTAAATTTAATTTGCCCAATGAATTAATAAATAAAATTAAAACTGACGACAAAACAATTAAAAATCCTCAATTGATTGCTGACAAGTTTAACGCTTATTTCATTGATAAAATTGCACCAATACCAGGCGCAGGTAAAAAATCGACTACGCACATTTTAAACAAACAAAGATCTATGTTTATGGCTCCATGTCAACCAAAGCAAATATTTGATATTATAAAAAGTCTTAAAAACACTAATAGCGTAGGATACGACGACATTTCAACTAAAATCATAAAACATGTTGCCGATTTAATCTCTAACCATTTGAGCTATATTCTTAATTTATGTATTAGTCATGGTGTTTTTCCTGACCGTCTTAAAGTCTCCATTGTAAAACCTATTTTCAAAAAAGGGGATAAAAATCTAATAGAAAATTATAGACCTATTGCGCTTTTGCCAATATTCTCCAAAATTTATGAGAAATATATATATAAACAATTGTATGCGTACTTAGAAAAACACATGATTCTCTGTAACGAGCAGAAAGGATTTCGGAAAAATAAAACAATAAATATGGCAATATATGACTTCTTAAATACAATTATGACTAACATTGATAATAAAAAATCTGTATGTGCTATGTACTGTGACATGACTCAAGCTTTTGACTGTGTTGACCATGACATTTTAAGAAACAAACTTGACTCCTATGGTATACGAGGTAACATTTTAGATTTATTATGCACTTATCTCTCAAATAGAAAGCAATTAACTGCTATAACAGACTTAAATTTGAAAACCAAAGAACAAGTTACATACCTATCTAAAGAACGTACTGTACATTTTGGGGTACCACAGGGCAGTGTTTTAGGCCCATTGCTTTTTTTAATTTATATCAATGACCTGCCCAAAGTCGTAGACTACCCCATTACACTATTTGCTGATGATAGTACAGTAACAGTAGCTTGTAATAATCCTGACCTCTATGAAGCAGATGTTAATAAAGCTTTAATCTCAATAATCTCTTGGCTTAATAATAATAACCTGAAAATTAATGTAGATAAAACTCAAATTATGCACTTTGGCCATAGAAAACCTGACATTAAACTAAACGTGAAATTTCAAAATAATCAAATCGATGATGTGAATAGTGCAAAATTCTTAGGTCTTATAATTGATAGTCAACTTAACTGGAAATATCATATCGAAACGTTATGCAAGAAGATCAGTAGCTCATCCTTTGCCCTTTATAAACTTGCTCCAGTAGTTAACACAGATGCACTACTCACAGCCTATCATGGTATTGTTGCATCTATACTAAGATACGGCATTATATTCTGGGGCAATTCTACAAATAGAGAAGATGCGTTTAAAGCGCAAAAGCGTTGCATAAGAGCTATGTTTGGGCTTCAGGTAACGGACAGTTGTGTGCCATATTTCAGGAAACATAAAATTCTGACACTGCCAGCTTTGTATATATATGAAACAGCCTTATTTGTAAGATCTAATCCACATTTATTTCCTTACCTATCTGATACAGTCCAACGTAATAGGCGAAATGATATTTTACGAGGACGCAGAGCCAAGACTGCTCTTATGCGGAAAAGCATATTCTGCAGAGCGCCGCTAATTTATAACAAAATACCAAAATCAATTAGAGAGTTGGATTTGCCTGGGTTTAAGAAGAAATTTAAAGAATTTTTATGTAATAAATGTTATTATAATTTAAATGACTACTTAAATGACACTTTGACATCTTAATACAATTATTATTTACATGTATGATTTATTTGACTGACATTTCTAATTTTAACTATGTATATTAACTATAACAGTTTTATGTACTTAACCTTTTTATATTTGTACGCCCATGTGGTAGAACGTGCAGAGACTGAATGTTTAACCTAAGACCATGTAATGTACATACTTACCATGTTCTAACAAATAAATTATTATGATTATGATTATGATTATTGACGCCGAGTTTCTAGCCTGTCGGTTCTCTACCGATTACATTTCGGGAAGTGTGCGCTGGAATTGCACAATTTATACTAAGTCCGTTCCATCATCGGTACACTCGACGTACGGCGTTGCGCTATCGGTACCTGGTGGACATCCCACCGCTACGTACAAAGCGTTTTGGGATCACATTAATTATGCATTCAACTAAAGAGTGGAATTCCCTGGCGGAGTCTATGTTTTCTGATAGCTACAGCCTAGGGGCGTTTAAGTCACGAGTGAATAGGTTACTGCTTTGCAAGCGTGCTCCATCGTTGGCCACATTGGGCACGCCATAATCACGGCAGTAAGTCCCTTCTTTGAGGAATCTCTGAAAAGGAAAGCTGTAGTCCTAGCACGTAAAGTTTTATATGGAACGACTGCCTATCAGACGTCCACAACACAGTTACTGTTACAATATAACAATCTAAATTTTGTTTTTATTCTAAATTGCTAGATCATTGAGGAGTTTAATTGATATACGGAAGCACTTTTAGATAAAGTTTACAAACTACAACAACGAATTTAAAAAAATATAGAACCACTTCAAATTAAAACAAAATACCAATATGATTACTTTGAACTATTTCAATATAGCAACATATTGCCAATTCAAAGCATGGCCAAAGTTTTAATACTAAAAGATGAATTAACAATATAAATAATTTAACACGCGTTAACTAAAACTAAGAACATTAACAAACATGAACACTTTTACCTTGCGTAGATGCAACGATACATCTGGCATCTGCCAAAAATAATAAACAAATTTCCTGTGGACATACAAAATTAATACCTCTACAACCCTAAAAAATTTAAAAGCTAATTAAAAAAACATTTTTTACAAATTACATATCGCAAAGAGATTAGGATAGCAACAAACCGAACATTTAAAGCAAAGTTCGCGAGCTGATACATAAGAAGTTGGCAGTGGTTTCATCACAGCGTTAATATTTTCTAGTTGCCGATTTGAACCATTTGTTTGACCTTATGAGTATATTTAATATATTTAATTATGTGGTTTATTAATTTGTGGTTATTTATTCATGGTTTATTAGTTTATCTATTCTTGTATTCACCTTTTCTTTCTCTTTATTGCACCTACCACTATTTGTCAATCCATCAACATAAGGTTGACAGGTAGAAAATGCCTGAGGCATTAAGTCCGCCTCTGTACTTTTGTGCTTAAAGTCTTTAATAAATAATTAGTTTGAAATAATTCATTAACATCTTTAAATGTAAAGCTCAAAATTTCATTTACTATATGTAATCTATTAGAAACTTTTATTTTAATTTGATCTGTCTCGATGTTTGTCTGTAATCAAATCTTGTAAATTAACTTTAATCCACTTCCCGAGTACCGATTGAGCTGAAATTTTTGCATGTGTAAATCAGATGACAATGCAAAATTATTATGACATGAAGTTGGTTTGACGATGGAATCGGAAGGTGGCCATTGGAACTCGATAATTAAACGACTCGTGTGATTCATCTTGACGAGTATTTTAGTGCTAGATGGTAACCAGGGTCTTTTTTTTATGGTAGGTAAAATCATCCAATGACAAATCCCGCCCTTGGGTGGAGCGGGAAGTAGTGTCAGACTCTTACTGACTAAAAACCTACCCCGTTCCTTCGTAGCCTATCGTGCCGAGGCCGGGTATTCCTTTCGGAAGTTAACAATGGTAACCAGGGTCTGATGATGAAACTGAAACATGGCCATAGAATCTAATAAGCTATAATAAGCGCAACAAGATAACAGTATCGTGTTTGAATTTTTGGAATGGTCTTGATGAGTATTAACTAAATAAGTATATACCGTGCTATGAAAGCTTACTATGTTTTTTTTTTATTATTTTTAAATTAAGAACTTTTGTGGTTTTTAGAATATAAACGTTATCACTGCGTATAAAAAATTAAAAAAAAAAACGTTGCATATCAAAAATGCTTTCTGCTTGGTTTAAGGCGAAAATTACATGAATGCTAATTATTTTATCTATAAAACTTTTCATCCTTTCCTAAATCATCCTAAATCATTAAAATCTCGTACAGTTACATAACTTTCGCTTACACGTGCAACTGGGCTAAGTGGGCAATGTAGCGCGCCTGCCCACTATGCCCAGTGGCCTGCAGTGCCCAGCAGAGCGTGGGCAAGGCGGCCTCTATTACACGCCACATTACACCATGCAGTCACTTGCGTCACACACCGGTGTAGACCTGTCCAAAGGTTTCATCAGCTTCAATGTGATGCTGACTGTACTTACTGTCAGCAATATCAAAATACCTATTTTAGAATTCCGTACCTCACAAGGAAAAAAATCTTTATAGGATCACTTTGTGGTACGCCAGCCCGTCTGTCAAGACCCTTTTACTCGGGAACGCGTGGAAGTATCGAGTTGAAAATTAAAAATTAAAAGCCATATACTCACGTCTGCGGTCCCTTAAAGCAGTGAAACAATCAAACTTTTAAGTAAACAAAAAAAAAAAAGATACGGCTGTTTGTGTCCTCGTGGGGGCGATCGGCGACAGTGATCTCTCGCGCCGGACCTTGGTACAGGCCATGGTCTGAAGCGAGGAGGAGTGGCAGATGGTCGCCTTCTTCTGCGAAACAGTAATGCTAGCAAAGGAGGAGGCTGCACGCATGAGTCAACGGTTCTCATGCCCCAGCCGCCACGGGATTCCGATCCCGATTTCCGGCCACCGTAAGCGCGGGCATGCGAACGGCGAGCTACACATTGTTCGCCGTTCGCAAGCCCGCACTTCCAATAACCATCCAGACAGGGCCCAAGTCGTCGATGGCGGGTACTGCTCAAGGACATGTCAGCAAACCGTAAGGGCTCAGCAGGGTCGAAGCCTATTGGGGCCATGGGTAATGTGAAAGTGTACCCCGGGGCCCTGGAACAAAGAAAAAGAAGGAACTCGAGTGGGTTTTTAGTCAGTAAAAGTCTGACAATATCCCCCGCTCCACCCAAGGGCGGGAGATGTCATTGAATGATTTTCCCACCTAAAATACAAAGACCTGGTATCTAACACTACAGTAGAGGTCATGAGCCGCAATATTTTAAAGTTTGAATTTTGGACCGCGCGCGATAAGATCACAGATAAAAATTTCCATTCTTAAATAGGATTGATTTAGATATATTTGCCACATGACATATGGCTGAGGGTTAAAACAAAATCACTTATTGCATGGGTCCCATTAATTGTCAGGTGACATCATCATCGATAAACTTGACACTCACCAGATGGACTGGGCTGTAATGGCAGAAAACAGACGTATATGGAAAAGGGTGAGGGAACCCTTTGCCCAGCAGTGGGATATATATAAATAAGTTAAGTATTTTAACTAATTATTGGGTGTAAATTGTATCTTACTGCTTAGTGTTCGACGACATAATATTTTGTTCTTCTCGTAACTGAATTGATGTAATAATATACCTTAATGGTATAATTATATAATTCGTCGAATCTACCAAAGCGTCCATGATGTTCTTCAGACAAGTGCAAGGTCACAAGCTATCATAAATAAACCGTCTAGGTACAAATATAAATAGTCTTAAAGAAAGATGGAGACACAATCTATATTATTATTCATGTAGCCCATTAGGTCCAAAGTGACGTCTTTATGCTAGAATAGGTACCTACAGACTTTACTAAAAACCTGTAACAAATATGTATTGAGAGATTATAAATAGACAGGTGCCTCAGAAAGTCAAGGAGAACAAGTTATTTTAGTACCTATCGGAATAAATAACAACTAGAAAAAATATTATGAAATAGACATTTTATATCTGCATTTTTTTTTTCTTAAATAGACATGACATTAGAACACCGAATATTTTGTCTTTTTGTGTGTTTTCAAGTGAGGTACTTTAATAATGAGGCGTAAAAGTTATTAGAATGCAACCTTAACGTTCATTTTTCTTATGAAGTATTATATATATATTTGTATAACCTAAAGCTAGATGTTCTGGGTGTCTTATGTATGTGAGTATACATTTTTGTGAACGCATGCACGATGTAGGAGTACTTAATTCTTGTGTGGGGCAACGTTTTTATACACCGTTAAATTTTGGTCGTTTTAATCCCGTGGAGGATCGATTCGGTACATGAAACACTATAGATTTATAAAGATAAAATTAAAAAATAAAGTACTTTTTTTCTAAAACTCGAATTAATATACGCATATACGAAATTAATTTCTTTAAGTAAACGACTCAATGACCTGTAGGTAGTTTTCGGTTCTTGCGTGCTAACTACCTACAGTTCATTGGCCTCGCTCAGCTGACGTTTTCCTGAGGGAGAAATCATTGGAGGATTTCCAACCTTAAAAAAATATGTTTATTTATTTATTAAAACTTTATGTACTAGTGAGAAACACTTTACAAAGGTGGACTTAATGCCTTAGACTTTTTTTCGTCGACCTTAGGGTGGTGCAGACATGAATATTACTTTTAATTTATTATTTTAACTGCAAGCAAGGCGTTTTGTTTTTTGTTTTTTGGTGGGTAAAATCATCCAATGGCATCTCCCGCCCTTGGGCGGAGCGGGAGATAGTATCTCTTACTGACTAAAAACCCACCCCGGTCCTTCGTTGCCTTTCATACCAGGGCCCTTTCTTTCAAAAGCAGACCCTTGGCTCCAACTGCAAGCAAGAATTCATCGGTTCTAAGAGTTTATATAGATATTAAATATACAGCAATATCTCTACAAGTTATAGCAAGCATTTTACCAGAAACGGACAAAACTATTCTTTACCGAATAAAATATTACAGCTATTATAGATATAACGCGTAGTCCTGTGATTTAACGTTTTGTTCTGTAACGTACGGTGACAGTCGCGCAAAGAAGCGGAGCCGGAAACTTGTACAAAACCTTGCCGCGGTGCCAAGTCCCGCTTTTAAGATATTTTGCTTTGAAAAAATAAAAGTATCTTACATTTCAAAGAGAATAAAGTAGGTATTCTTATTTGTATGATGCAGGAATGCCAGAGTTTTATTTTAGTAACCTTATCAAAATACAAAATGTTGAAATGCAAAATAAAGAAGTGACGTGGACAAGCTGTCTTGCCGCGGTATGTACAAGCGTACTCAGTAAATGAGTCGTGGTGTTAGATTCGATAAGATTTGAACACGATCCCAAGCTAGTAGATGATGATGAAAAATCCATCTAATTCCTTTAATATGGCTTGCTATGCTCGATAGCCTAAAAACTTTGAATTTACAAGTGGACGCTGACGCTAACATATCAATCTGCATAACTGATGTATTGACTTTTTTATTCCCATTTTTGTACCACTGATATCAAATATTGGAACATTTTTAGGGTTTCTTTCAAGATTCTTTTTCACAAGAACACGTGAAGCCAAAGACATTAAATATACACTACCAATAGACAGGACATAATGATCAAAATCGTGATCCGATAGTTGTTACCAAGGAGTTGTAAGTCGCTCAGTCTAGTGTGGACGACTGGACCTAACTTCAGTTTATTTTCGTTAATATTTTTCGTATTTACTCTGTAATTAATTAGAATTCAATAATTTTTGCAAATAGCTCTAGAAAATGGCGTAAAAACAAATCAATTACAAATTTAATTCGTATGTTTACTATTGAAAGCCTAGCTGACATAGGATGACACTTTTCCTAAAACATTTCTTCTGATGTCCACTCTATTGTATCTCTTTAATCTCTTTGCGTGAAACTATAAAACTGAAATTAATTATAATATGAAATACTCAGGTCTACTACCTTTTGAAAGAATCAAGCTTCTAAGTCAACGAAATCTAAAGATAAAGCCGTTTTTACTCCATTTTGGTACACATTTTTACTCGGAAGGAAATCAAAATACACTTTCCATTGATACCGAAATCAGACAAGACGAAGGTCTCATATCACAAAGAAAAACGTCTCAAAACCGTAAATCTAAAGTTAAACCACAAAAAGTAACTCCATTGCTATTAGGATTTTTTTTGATAATCGATTCGGGAATGGAACTATCTGCATAGGTATGATTGTATGGAACCTTCTGTGTGCAGTTTGGCTCAAACTTGAACGGTGTTTTTAAATGTAATGTTAAGTGATTTTGTGTGAAAATTCTTTTCAACTGACTTTGAAATAATGGGATATTATCTCAAGTCGACCAAATATTTGTTCATTCAAAGGGGTTTATGGTCACTGTCCCCACCAACCAACAGATTTGAAACAGGTGTCATTCGAAGAGTCTGGTTGAATAGAGTTTTTTTTTTTACTATGCCCAAGGTAAGGCGTCAAATGAGTAAATAAGAATGTTTTAGCAATCTTACAGGAGAGTAGATTTTTAGGATACATCGTCGATGTTGGTTGGGTTAAATCAGTAAACGTGGCTTGTTTATCTCCATGGTTGCTGTAACCCACACGTTATACCCAGCAAACATAATAAATGAAAATTAATCTTTACTTCCTTTTCAAAAACTGTCAATTCTAAATTTTATTCTATTCTGTTCTATTTACTTTATTTTATTTTTATTTATTTCATTTATTTATTAACTCATCCATAATTATGACGTCATCACTCCATCGCACTTCACTGCATATGCTCGTGAGCTCACACACCGCGGGGAAGCGGAACAATAAGTTAGTCGGTGCTATTCGGTGTGAAGAGGCACACGGAATACCCTACCGTCTAGTTAATGATTTTGATGCTGTTTCATGTAGCCGAGTCAGTCGGGTGAAAACTTTAGTAAATAGTCGAATTTTGAAAGTTTATCTACATTTTGAAGTGATGTTATTTCATACTATCTGCTTCCAGTCGCTTTTTCAGCTTAAAAACATGAAATTGTCTCAAGGGAACCGACTCACGAAAAGAAAAGTATACTAGGTGCTGTTCCAGGATACCTGTAATTGCAGGTATGTATAAGGTAAGTAGACGTCGGCTAAGAACGGATTTTACGAAACTACACCCCTGAGGGGTTAGTAAGACAAAGCAAACCTCTATATCTTGGATTCGTTCTTTCGATTCTATCGTCATAATTACCACAATTATACAGGTAATTATGACAATTCATTATGTAATAAATACTTAATTGAATGCTTCAATCACACGCACGCATTCTGTATTCATTTTTGTACTGTTTATAAAAAACGTGCTCGATTATTTTTGTTTATTACGTACAAATAAAGATTGCAACTCATAAGACCATTTAATGTACAATTTTTACATAAATACGTCATTTTTATTAATAAATTGCACCTCTAAAACTGAAATAACTTTTGTTTTTATCTCTATGGAAATGAGAAAAGATAATATTATTTATGCCTGGTTCTTTGAGATACTGGGTAAGTCGAATACTTCTTTAAGTCAGACAAATCTGCAGGTTTCTTGAAGTACCAGCTATCCAGGTTTCACTGCATAAGTGTAATTATTGGTTGACGGCGATAGCACGTTCTAAGACCTCGGCGGCATCGTTCATCCTCAGGTACGCACTTTGTGGAGACTTTTGCCCAACGGCCAGTGTGATGTGACCTACCCAATCCCATTTTAGCCTAGCAGCCGATCTGAGAAGAGGAGGCGAGATGACCTAGACACCTACTGCAAAAGCTGGTTCGAGGTACCTGGAAGAAGTTGGAGCAGGCCTTTGCCCAGCAGTGGAAAAATACAGGCTACATGATGAAAAATGTTTTTAAGGGCCCTAAAAAATTATAGAAATATATTTTCAGTCTTCAAGAGTTAGATGGGCCTAGGCCAATTTTATATTTCAAATTTGAAACATAAAACTAAAATGAATTTAAAAATTAAACAATCATTTTTCTTGAAAATGTAATTGAAATAAATACTCCCCGATTTTCAGTACTAAAGTAATTACAACATTCTACAAGTACTTAAAAGTTTAAGCCATTTACAGGCTTCAGGCTAGCCCTACTTAGACTTCAAATTGCTTCACTTTATTTCATCCAGCCGTGAATTAAAGACTGCTCTTGGGGTTTCTCAAACCGAAAATATTAGTACTGAATAAATGTTATCCTATTCCATTATACCGATATTTACAATTATTTGTATAGCGTATAAATTTTATACTTCTTACCGAAACCCGGCTGCGCGGACCCTTCAAGTATCCTTTTGTTGGGATTATTGAGTGAAAGCGAAAATGGAAAATCCTACAGAACCTTGCGTTCTCTATGCGTGACCAGTGTAATATTAACCCCCGCTCCCCTTGATGTTCCGGAGATGTGGGCGACGGGGGGGTCGGATAATATACGTGAAGGGATCTAGTTAAGTCGGTCGTGATTTAATGTGGGTAGATATAAATCGGGTGTGTAGCAGTGAGTCAAGTGCGGTCAGTGCTCGTCCTCATGACATGGAGATGATTGTTCGCTCTTTGTTGTACTGCTTGTAAGTAGCGCCGGCGAGCCGGCGGCGGCGCGCGGGATGCTGTCAACGTAATTGGCTCGTATTTAATCCGTGTTATTCTTTTGTTGTTGGCTTATTTTTGAACTAAGTAGCCGCAAGGTTCTAACGCTGAGGTTTTCACATGTAAGATGAAAGACTTTGAAACAAAATACAATATCTAACATACTTCCTAAAGATACTTGAACACATATATTATACATAGTAATTATGCGGTAATATTCAATGCACAGCTATTTCAGTACGAGCAGTCTCCGCATTGATGTACAGATAATACAATTTAATGAAGCAATCAGATAGCTAGTATAAACCTATAGTTAAGGTTATAATACACCTCTAGGTAGGTGTGATACAAGTGTGATGACCTCTCAGTAGATACAAGGATGTTGATTTATAATATACAATCATATTATAAATCAACATAGTTTAAAGTCGACTCTTTCTGCGAAGCAGTATTGCTGGTGAAGAAGGCAGGCATCGTAGGTGTGGGCTTTCGGACTACGCACATTGGGTAACTAGCTGTCCTGTCGTCCAGTTACTAAAGGGGTCCAGTAAGGACGAAGCCTACTAAAGCTCTGGATTGACTTACGAAAGGGAAATCCGAAATTCTGGAATGTAAAAGACAAGCCGATTTCCACGTCTATTTGTTTATCTGATAACTCCTCTTAAACCAAGACACGGATTTTCACACTGTTTTCATTAATAGAAATAACAATAAACGAGGAAGGTTTTTGAGTATTTTTAGTACCCGCACAAAGCCGGGGCGGGTCACTAGGTCGGTATGTATTCGACATTCTGCTCATGGGATCGAAAAGTAATTCGTAAAAGAATGCGGGTCATCGGGTGTGGGCCCATGGCGTCAGGATCGCGCCGATGGCATTTACTTACTATCTCTATATGTTGCGCTTGTATAAAACAGAGATAAGAAATACAATTCTATTACTTAGGGAGCTCGTGTGACGACAGTAGGTTTTGTGTGTGTTATGAAACATTCTGTTTTATCGAATTAGGCGATTGGTTTCGTGCTTAATCGAGTAAGTGTGAAGGAACTAAACCACTCCTAAACCACAAATAACCACATATTACTTGCGTTACAAAAAAAAACCAACTAGAGAGTCTAAACAGAGTGAACATCCATCAGCAATAACTGTTGTCTATATTTTATTCACTTCAACAAAAAATAAAAATACATTTCACTCTGAAAGAAAATATCGCACAAAAACCATCCTATTTCATAATTACTAAGACATTATGATTTTTATCTTAGAAGAAAGGCAGAAATCCACACGCAATGGTCTCAAGTTCAAAATATTTAGGATTGGACACGTCGAGACATTTCAACCTAAACATTTCAGAGCGTTGGACAGTGAGACGTTGGTTATCGCTGTTAAACTGTCATTGTAGAGCCCAAGATTTATATGTCGATGCGACAGTTAGAATTTCGTTTTGATTGTATAAATTCCTGCAAATCTTTTCTCCTTCTCTATCAAATCCATCCAAAAATATTGTCTGTAAAAATCGCTTTTAGTGACGACCCCCCGTTGTTACATTGTATTAAGCTCCTACTGTCATTTTTATGATATATACAGTAAAGAGCTTTTATGAAATACAACACTTTTTTTAGGATAGAATAGAATAGAATAAAAGTTTATTGTACACCAAATAAAAAAGAAAAGGAAGTAAGTAGAGGAGGAAGTATATGCGAAACCTAAATACAGTTTGTTTAGAATCAGTAACTGAATCGATTCCAATAATTTTTACACCATGTTATAATTTTTTCGAAATTTATTTGAAGAAGGTTACAAGTTGGACACTAATGACACTAAGTACAACACAGGTCTAGGCAGGTCATGGTTTGCATAAGGAGCAAGCGCACAGCTAGGTGCGGGAGCAAAACAACCCCTCAGTCGTCTAGGTGGCTCGGTGATCATGTGTTTGTGTGAACAACCAGGAAACATAACAAGCTTATAACTTTGTGATGTTTCGTGATACAGTTATTAAATTTTTTTCACAGATTCTTTGCATAAAAATACCTGACACGTGTTTTAGGTTTCACATATACTAAAAATAAGGTTTTTTAGAATCAATGAAATGAATTCTTGTCTTATTTTCTTGGCTTTTCTTTACAAAACTAATATCAAAGGTTGCGTCTATTATGATGAACTCAGTACTATAAGAAAACCAGTGACACAGTCTAAAATGGCCGACACGAATAAAACAAACATAAATGCGAATCAATAACCTCTCTCTGTATAAAGAGCCCGCTGCGGCAGATTGTATCGATGTAATACACTATTTTACGACAACACCTACTTTCCTAACTACAGACGCCAAGCATTAAACCCAGGTATGAGGGTTCTAAGGCTCTAATATTTTTATAATATCATAAAACGCGTTTATCTCCCAGCAATTTAGCTAAGAGCCTCCCGCCGTGTGTTAGCTAACGCGTAGTTAGAGTATAGTTAGCGCTAAGTTGACGCAGCGTATGTGCGACAACTCCAGCTCATACTTTAAACCTAATTAGTTATTGCAAAACACGAGCCGAAGTGCTCCTACTTAGACTGACTTTAACTTAAGTTATAGTTACTTTGCAAAGCTTTATAAGATTTGTGGGCTAGGTGCCCGCTCGAGCTTTTAAAGTTACGGCTCTGATCTCAAGTTAAAAAAAGCTTATCGACAAATCGCTCGCTGCTTCCTTGTTCTATACTTAGCTGTATGCCCAGTTATTTTCGATACAAGTTTTTTATTTGAACAGACCATTTCTAAACCAACTTTCAAATTCATGGAATGTTCGTTTTCATAATTCAATTTCAATTTCCGTAAAAAATTATGAACCTAATTAATTACTTAGTTATACTACAGAAAGAAGCCTGCAGATTTGGGTCGCTCTTCGCACTTTTTGTTGTGCTACGCGCTGGACTATGGCCTAGCTGTATGTAGCCTATGTACTACGGCGTAGTCTCGGTGCTACGGCGTAGCATCCGTGCTACGAAGTAAAAATCGCGCAGTTTTTTTTTTCGGTTTTGATGACTTGAAATTCGCGTCTACTGTCCCTCAATTGATTATATCTCAGGGTGCAAGATTTTTTTTTTATTAATGATAAGCTCACATTTTGTCACTTTGGTTTTGGTCATTAATTCAAAAGTTTACACTCTTAATAATACGATGTTTCTGCATGAAACGTTACCATATGACTATCTCATGCTTATAGGTTTCGTTCAAACCACCTTGATGAAAGCGACAAAAACAGTATCTCATAAATATTCGTGTACATTTAATGATTAGCGAAAGTTGCACAGCTTCATATACACATTGTGCGTGGAGTAGCGACTGCAGCCGGGCCCGGTGCTCTGGGGTTTTGGGGAGGTATGATAATGCATACCAGGGCCCTGGAACAAAGGCAAAGGAGGAACGGAGTAGGTTTTTTTTTAGTCAGTAAGAGTCTGACACTATCTTCCGCTCCGCCCAAGGGCGGGCGATGTCAATGGATGATTTTACCTATTTAAAACAAAAAAAAAAAGCCGGGCCCGGCACGATTGATTCGGCGCCGTGTGGATGCGCACATTTATAACGAACCACCTACATGCTCTAGCCCAGGTGCTGCACAAGAAAGTACAGAAGGCTCATAAGGTATTCGGGACATCAGATTCATATTAGTGATAGTCACAAGATGCCAGAAAATCTGACTTCAGTTTTGCCGAATGGTTTTGTGTTACCTGATAGCTGAGTTGTGGAGGCCTACTGTGATATTTGCACTCCAATTCAACTTGATTTTGATTGATCGTGATTGAACACTAAATATTACATACTTATAGTTTTAGCAAGTTTTTGCGATTAACAAAACTTAGTACCATTCGGAGTATTGAATAGGTAAAGTTTTTCAAGAAAAGTTTCTTTTTGGGGGGTGAGAAATTAAGTAACTTGCACAAAGGGATAAATCAATATCAATAAAATAAATTTTTCATTTGATTCACCATCTTTCTGCGGTGAGCGTGCCCTTTGACAGTTGCGTGTTTTTGTGGACATTTCTATTTTTACTTCATAAGTTTGTCAAAACTGCCCGTCACCTATTAGTTGCTGATGCAGATCCTCACGGGACATGGTAAGTTCGGCTGTTTTCTGCACCGAATTTACGTGGAGGAAACGCCCGGATATCACCACCGTGTGGACCACCCGGAAGACTCAGTGAAGCATAAGGTGGAGTTGTACCACGCTCGTGCGGAGTACCGCCATGTCCTGGCACAGGTCATGGTCCAGAACGAGTAATGATGCTAGCGAAGCAGGCGGTCGCACGCATGAGAGTATGGACTTCCTCACGCCTCTGCAGCCAGGACACCGATCCCAATTTTTAGCCACCGTAGGCGTAGACTTTCGAAAGATGAGCTATGAGTAGCTCGTCGTCCGGTTATCTGGTAACCGTTCGGACCGAGTCATCGACGGCGCATAGTGTGCCACGCGCGCTTCAAAGAAGTGTCAGCAAAAACCCAGCAGGGCTAAGCCTACTGGGGCCATGGGTTAGCTTGCGAAATGACACCAGGGTCCTGGAACACCAGGCAAAAAAGGCACGGGTTTTAGTTATTAAAAGTCTGAAACGCCCTCGCACTTCACCCTAGAGCGGGAAAAGTCATTGCAAGATTTCAAACCTAAAAAAAAACACTTATTAGTTATACTTCTCAATATTCCTACATGTCGTCCCTACGCACCTGTAGCGCAACCCTTTTGTTTAATCCCACCCCCAGTTAATATCCTTGGGTGAAGCACGGGAATATAATCAAATAATTCGGCCGGAACAATTGTTTGTCCGCTTATAAGTGAAAGCTCCCATACGTTAGTGCGGGAGCTTTTTATCAGTTGTTTATTTTGTACAGAAAACAGTTGTTATATAAGATCGTAACGCGTATTTTAAAAACCTTTTAATTTTTCACTTAATAACAAAACAAAAGTCTGATCCAGAAAAAAACAATACTGAACAATTAATGAAGTGTTACATATATCGGTTCGACACGACTAAGTCACGGTGGTAAGTCCCCCTCTTTGTGTCTCCCCACTCCACTCGGCTAGAGATGCGCCACAGCGTTCTCAGTTTCCGCCTGATGCAGAGCCTTACCGGACATGGCCAGTTCAAGAGGTTTCTGTTTTGGATTCACGCGAAAGGAACACCTAGGTGACACCATTGTGTTGGTCACCTGAAGGTCATGGTGGAGCATAAGGTGGAAGACAAGACAGAACAGCTTGGGTGGAGTATTGCCGCGTCCTCGTAAAGGCGATCGACAACAGCGACCTTTCTCATTAGGCCCTGGCTCAAGCCACAGTCAGAATTATAAGGAATAGGAAGTAGCCACCTCCTTCCTATATTATTTATTCTAATGCGAGCGCCATCTCCTTGATGGTTACCGTGAAGGAGAAAAAATTCCCACGCCCCAGTTGTCTTTACAGGAGTCACGAATTTGCGTGTCATGGGTAGCACTCTGTCTAGCCGTTCAAAAGCTGATGAAAATTGATTAATGAGTGGACCTTGCCTACAAACAGAATATAGAATACTTTTAATTCTGGGAGTATAATTCCTTCCGTTTCCATAATTTTCAATTTACGTGCGGCCGAGGCCGCTGGCAGAAGCTAGTGGGACATAAAAGCAACCACCGCTATTCAGAACCGCACAAACTCCCGCAATGAGTACATCCTGTAAAACTAACGTAGAGTTTAACTACTCCACGTTTGTCAAATTAAACCGGCGACACTTGCATACACCGGGTGACATAACGCGCTAACTTTCTACTCAACCCGACATAAATCATCCGCCCCTTTCGTCACCCTCCCGTCACCCGCGGATGACGGGGGCGACGGGAGGGTGACGTTATCTTACCAAATTAATTCTACTTACAAATCTTTGTGCCTGTGCCCTTTCACGATGAATGGAAGTTCGAGAGGGAACTTTATGTGACTTGCTATCAGTCGGGGTTAAGCTTTGGTTTGTGTGATTAATTGCCGGTGACGTGTGTGAACGAGTCGGTTGATTACTGAAAAACTCTACTTCAATCAGTTACATAGTTTTGCCTGGTCAAGTGCGAGTCGGACTCGAGCACCGATGGTTCCGTACAAACTTACCTATGTAAACAGACCGTATCCCAAATCGAGTCTTGAAAATTTTCCGAATCGCAAAAACGTAATTGTTTTATGATGTCACAACTTATTAACGGTTTTCTTTATTTTTGCTATCGGTACTTTTGCTATGGGCTCTTGTGTCTTGCGACATTTTAGGGTTGTAGGTCAACGGGAAGTACTTTATAGGCTTTGTTTTCCTTACGGCATTATCTTTTACATTACGTTATTTTATTATTACGGATAGGATCGCGTTTGACTACTTGGTCACCTGATGGTAAGCGATGGTGTGACCGACGATGGAGGAGCCACGCTTGCCTAGAAGTAACCTATCAGGGAACATAGACTCCGGCAAGGAATTACACTCCTTAACCGTACGCACAATAAAACTGTTCCCAAAACGCTTTGTACGTAAGGGTGGGATGTCCATCATGTACCGATGTCGCAACGCCATACGTCTAGTGGTCCGATAAATGAACGGGCTTGGCGGAATTAAATGGTTAAATTCCAATGCACACTCACTAAAATGTAAACGATAGAAATTGATTTAGAAGTTTAATTTTTTCACTGCGCCAAAGTTTAACAGACCTGAGTATTTGGTATTAGTTTCGGCTTAATACCTCCTAAAAAAAGTGTATTGGCAGACAGATAAGCGGATACCAGTTACACAGACAAAATGATCATATGAGGGTACTGAGTGAGGTATAGAAACCTAAAAAAACTACCTCGCCTTATCTTTCTGTTTAGTGCGTCGACTTATTTCGTTTTCCACAGCCTTCATTGTATTATAGAAACCTATAAGGCGCATATAACACGCAATAGTGTTCGTACATACGTACGTACGTATATTCCTAGCTCAGCACTGAAATCGTTTTACATCGTGTCTTCCAACTTAGCACTTTACCGCCGCCTCGTAGCTCCTCTCACTGCAAGTAATATAATTTGATGTCACCCTGTAATGTGTTCCTTTTCTTTATACATTGTTTCTGTTCGGATTTGTTACGCAAATCAATCCCGAAATACCACCGAGGATAGAGTCAACAAAAAGATTCATAAAAACGGATCGGAGGGAATCACGTAATTTATAAAAGCGAGTTCTCGCTGGCGTTGATGTATTGAAAAGAAGCCCGACGTCAGATCAGATGTGGGCAAGTGCGTGGAGGTTGACCTTCGCTCCTAGGTTGGGGGCTCACAATTCAGATCTACACAAAAAGAGCCCGCAGTACACACGCAAAGCTCATCTTAATCCCTTTCAAGAATTGTTGTTCAAATATCAGAGAATGGACCCTTTCAATTACAATCAGGCGCTTAATTAGAAGGGAGCGGGGAGTGTTTATTAAGGTCTGCCGGGTTGGAATCAATGGCCACTGTTCAGGACTATGTGCGGGTTTGTCGCCGGAGCGTAATCTGCCAGCTTTGGTTATTGGCAAGATTTTGTTTACATGTTATTGTGTCGGCCGGTGCTTCTGTGCCGTAGGCTGTAGTGCCTGAACAAATATTAAACTTATAGATATTGGGCACCGACCCTGAATTCAGCCGAACACCTTGATTAACATTTTATTAAAACGTAGAGTCGATATTCCTAATCAGATGATCAAAATTATAGCACTTGCTTATTACGAAGTCCTTTCGCCAGGTATTTGTTGTTTTTGGCTCCATCAATTTTTATTTTAGCACTGACTATGTTAACCTTTTTTTGCAGCTAATACTACGATCTACCGGAATATTGTCGGTATTCCTAAATAGATACATATATTTTATTTATGTATGAAGCCTTTAACGCCCCATTACTGAGCAAATGTCTCGCTCTCCTTTTTCTAAAGACAACTGTCTTAAATAATGAAAACCTACAGTAAATTGATAAGATTATTAACCGTCCAAAATGTGAGATTACATTTGATTAATCACTTGACGTGGCGCGGTAAGCAGAACGCTTGACCTAGTCTCCGAGTGGCGGCGCGTAGCTCACCGCGGCCGCCGGTGACAGGTGCGCACTTAATGTCGCTCTCAGGCGCTCATACGATAAGTACTCGAGGGGATTCCTTACGACGCCTTTAAATCAACACCGAGATATCTGCTTTAAAGGAAAAACAACCATTTAAAAAGTGAACCTAATTTTCTTTTGGATTCAAAGATTCAAAGCATTTATTTCAAATAAACCATTTACAGGCACTTTTGAAACGTCAAGAAGTCGGTCTGTCAGAAAAAAATGATGCTAATTGCACATTCAAAAGCGTAGATCTCTGTGGAGAAGAATGTGCAAGAAACTCCATAGACACTCTTTTCAATCATGTTATGTATTACAAAAATATCTCAGTTACATGTTTCTTGTTGCTGCTATTATGTGAGAATAATGTAAATAAGATAAAGAGGAAAAACAAATTATAAGTATAAATATTAAAATATATATAGATGGCCAATCATTATGAATTTAGATGCTGATATTTGATGCAGATATGAAAATATGCGTACACATTACACTACTATAGATTTAAAGATACATTTAAAAAATGATTTTGAAGAACAATCAACATAAATGAAGTAAGGACAGTGTGTAGAGATAACAATAGGTCACGTTTTGTAGTTTCTGCTTATCTTCTTGGGAAAAAGATGTGAGATTATGTAGTATTTACTACTTGCTAGCTATCTGCGCCTTTACTCGCGTGAAAATAGAAAATTGTCTCAAAGGAACATAATCCCAGAATAAAAAATATCGTATATGCCAGAACATCTTATAGTCGTGTACAACATCCAAATTCGTTCAGTTGTTCGAGCATGCAGAGGTAATCAAAACTCACACACACAAACGATTTAGTAATATATTCCTTATAACACACCTCATAAAAACACAGGACAAGCACAAGAACGATTGTATAATCGATGGTCTTATCGCAAAGGGCAATTTCTTACAGACGACCTTCAATAAACTAAACGACAGGAGATAAATTTAGGGCTGAAGTTTTATTGAATATAATACTATAAATACACGATAGTTCTTTTTTTTTACGGTAGGTAAATTCATCCAATGACAAATCCCACCATTTGGCAGGGCGGGAGATAGTATCAGACTCCTACTGACTAAAAACCTACCCTGTTCCTTCATTGCCTTCGTTTCAGGGCCCCGGGGTTCACTTTCACCTAACCTTAGGCGCCAGTAGGTTTCAGCCCTGCTAGGCCCCTTCAGTTTACTGACAACTTCTTGAGGCGAGCGGGAACAGTGCGCGCCGTCGACGACTTGGCCTCGGTCCGGACTGTCACCGGACGGACGGACAGCGAGCTACCCATTGCCCGCCCTCCGCAAGCCCACGCCTACTATGGCCGGAAATCGGGATCAAAACCCCGACGGCGGTGGCGACGGCGTGTACGCCGTTGCCTGATGCGATTGGCCTCCTCCTTTGCTAGCATTACTGCTTCGCAGAAGGAGACGACCGCCTGCTACTCCTCGCTCTGGACGATGGCTTGTACCATGGCCCGACTCGAGAGATCGCCGCCGCCGATTAATAATAGTGTAATAAACAATCATGGCTAGTACTTGCCAACGATGACAAAATAAAGCTAAAAGAACTACATAATAAATAAATAAATGCAACATTTTTACAAAGTATGTATCTTGTGTTTTGCCCTCGCCTCCTGCCGTCATGCGAGGTCGACTTCGTTAATCATTCAGCGTCATTCGCTTCAATGATAAGCACCATCTGTAAGGTTAAGCTTTCATGTCCTTGTGAACATTTGTCATCCAGGTAATTTTGCGATCTACTTCTCCCCTCTCTTCCTTGTAGCCATGGAAACGAACTTTTACACGATGTGGTCATCGGGTGCAGACCGTACCGTGTAACGTGTCCGTAACATCTTAGCCTGGACTCTGAAATTTTCTCAGTAATAGGCGTTACTTTTAAATTCCCCCTTATGTACTCGAATTTAACAAATTATATAGAGTGACTGGTAATGAGTGAACGATACTTTAACACGTGAAATCGCAAAATCGCAAAAAAAATCGGCCAAGTTCAGTACATTTTGACCAGTTAGGCGAACACAAATGTACTGTACTGATTTCAGGTTTGGTCCCATAGTAAAAATTGTTTGTTGTCATGACTACAATCACGTGATTAAGTATCGTTCACTAATTACCAGTCACCCTATATATGGGTGAAAATTTATTAGGTTACACTAGAAATGTGTTTAACATTCCAGTTTTGATATAAAAAAATGTAAAACAGTATTGTTACAAATTTTGAACAAAAAGCTTTAGATCCTTTTCACTTTCAATAGATCCTATTAACAAAATCGTATGTATTGACTTAAATAACGCGAGCTAGCTTATTGTGCCAACTTACTGAACTTATAATGAGGTGAGAAGCCGTATCAAGTGAGACGTGTGAGTTACGTAATTAGCAGCTCCTAATGATCTGACGTGAAACAATACGCGGAGTATTACATAAGAGGCATGAGTAATTAAGTAAGCATTAGCTGCGACCCGCGATTTTGCTCGCGTATGAATTTCGTACGGCGATGGAGTTAGTCATGGCTACATATGAGCTTAATTTCAAGCTATCATCAGTTGATGTTTCTGTCTAGATGCGGGCAGGGCACATTGCTCTCAGCATAGATAGTCGATGGAGACAAAAGGTTCCAACGTTACGTAGGCAGCGTTAGAAGGCTGGCTCGATGACTTGATGAGGTTCGCGGGTATGTGATGGATGCGCGATTCAGTACCGGTCATCATGGCGACACTTTGGGTAGGTCTATGTCCAATAGTGGATGTTTTTCGGCTGAAATAATAGTGATGAATGATTTTGTCTGTCCCGAAGACTACCTCTGCTAGACTAATACCGGTCCTGTGAGTCTTGCTTGCAGCGAATAACTGCGGCTTCACCAGCTTGTCATTCCACCTTCTGAAAAGACTTCCAAGGCTATTTCTTTCAGGAGGTTAGCACTACAAAACTTTTTGTCCTATATATAGAAATCATCATCGATCTATGTCGCGAACGATGTATAAAATACAAAATAGTATTTATAGGTACTGATAGAAATAATTATACTTAACTGAGCAGTCCTGCTTGTGAGACATCAACTTCAAGGGATTATTAATACTCACCATTTACGCATGTGTTATATATTAGTATGTATTACTAATTAAATTAAGAATTTTAACTGTTTCGCTATTGTTGTTTGTTGTGTTTTATACATTGGTAACATTTGTGAAGTTCAAATCAAATATAAAAGTACCTACCAAGACAAAAAATATTGATGTGTGTACAAATACAAAACTCGAAACTTCTAAAAGGACGTGTTGATGATAATCCCCTAAATTATTACGTATTTTTTTAATGATCATTAAGCTATAACTTGTAATTTATATTGCTACTCTGTTGTAATAAGTTGTTATGACGATTAATACAGAACTGTCATTTGGTATTATATTCTTTCAAATGAGAGCTAAGAAATACAAATCAAAGTGTTGTAATATTGTTCAAATGATCTTATTTGGTTTTAAAGCGGTTTAACTATATAACAATGGTAATTAAAGACTTATAAAATAAGTTAAATTATGATAATCTTGATGGTTGGTTGAAGGTGGCGGGATATTATTATTTGACGTTTGAGTGAAGTGTCAATCCACCAGTTGGGTTTTACTATAAAAAGGGTCTCTGCCTTTTTACTTGCCACTTTTGATCCAGCAATAAACCACTACTGACCATCAAAGTTCACGTAAGTTATTTAATATGATATGATATTTTAATGGTGTTGATTCTGTGTATGTGTCATTGTGGCTTATGTTTTCTAATTATGTCATACGGTATTAGAGAATACTTATTCACATTCTTTACCCTACTATTGTGAAATGGCCCGTGACATAGAACATAGAATTACTTGTAGATATTATTGTGACAAACTATAATTAATGATGTTGTAAGATGTATCTGTAAATACTATAATTGAAGCTACCACAGGTTTTCTTGCTTGTTCTTTCCTGTGACGACCTAGTTTTGGAACAAGCAACTAGTTTTTCGATTAATTGACAAGCCTATTTTAAATAAATACTTAGTCTTGTCTTTCTGTGCTTTTCTTCATAAAACCTTTTCCTTACACAACACAATCATAGAAACTTTGATACAGAGTAAATAACCGTTATCCATCTTGACATTTTAGAATGATATATAGTTAGATATAAATATAAACATATATAAATATAGTTAACCATCCACCCTAAATTCTAACACATGCATACGTAAGAGTAATGAAAATAATCTTGACTCAGAAAACCAAATAAAGGTTCAACATTAGTCCGACAATAATTTTCTAGTCGTCGATATGTGGATTTTTTACGCTAGATCAGAGCAGTTTGCTTCGAACACAGTATTCCACTTTCCCTACAACTCATATAAATGGCTGGTAGGTAGGTACGTATGTACTCTATTCTACCTCCGTACGTCGGTCGCGCCTGCTCTCGTACCTCTGAATGTCCGCTATATCCACACAATGAACTTTCATACCCATTTCTCTATGCCCAGTATTTCAGCAAATAACAACGCTTTTATGTATGAATAAACTTCCACCGGTACCGAATAGGGCACACTCTCATATCTAATGCTCTCTTGAATGGTACACTTAAATAAAATTCATGTACCGGATAAATTATTCCGCAAACTTTATCTTGTTTTTGTAATATCTTAAGCAACGGGCAATCACTTCGGTCATTTGCCTGAAATATGGAGCATTGTGACTTACCCGGGCAGATATTTTATACGGATACAGTAAAAAAGCTTTAGCAGTTTCTCTTTTATATTTTTAATAAGTTGTACCTGAAAGTATCAAGTAAAATGTTTACTGCAATCAATAAACAGAAAACATTCCATTAGAATATCGATGCGTGAATAAAAAGGGATAAGTATAAAACGGTGTTGGTATAAACAGTGAACGCACGTAAATTCGGCGAAGCGATAAACCGCGGTCCAATATCGTGGAGAATGAATCCCGAAGACAAATTGTGTGGCGCGCGATAAAACGCGCTCGTCGGCGCGACGCGGCGCGGCCAATATCGCGCGCGCAAATAAACCCGCCGACTGTTTGTACGACGGAATTAAACGCCGCCAAGTGATCGCCTTGTTTATGTACATGAAGCTGTGTATTGGCTTTACATACGACACTCGTTTTGTGTTAGGCGTGTATGGAGAATTGAAATTACAATGACAAATATTAATATTTTACTTAAGTGTCTCTAAATTGCAAACCAAAAGAAACTGAAAGGAAATTAACCTTTAAAAAAAAAGTACATTAGACAGTATTGTAAAGACAAATTGCTTTACTGACTTCATAACCCAGTAACTAGGCAAACCCTGACAAGAAACCCCGCCCCCCCCTGACGAAACCCTGGCAAGACTGGTGTCATCATTTATTACTTTAGCTATGAGCTCCTCACGTCGTCATACTTCAGCCGGAAGGCATCCACTGTTGGACATAGGCCTCTCCCAAGTGACGGCACAACGACCAGTTTTGTACGTTTCACGTCCATCGGATTTCCATCAACCTCACAAAGACAACAGTCCATCTTGTTGGAGACCCCATAAAACTCAACACCAATTTCGCTCAAATGACTGCAACTGTTCCCCACAATGCGGCACTGCTACAAATCATCCGGCCAATAAGAGTGCGTGATTACAAGCAGCATAAGCGGCGCCATGGCCGCGCGAGTTGGCAGCGGCCAACACATCAATCATTCGTAATTTGACGCGGCTAAAACACGTCTTAACGCACCCTAGTGTGGTGCAAGTGCATGGGTTTAGCGGGTGTGATATATTATTATAAGATTATATATTTATATTTAGCGTCAAAGTTAACGTTGAGCAAACGCAAAGTTATATTTAAGAGCAAACCAAACTGGGTTATATGTAGTATACAAATAAGTTGAGAACCAAAACGCCCGTTGTTGCTATGGTTACGCGCAGCCTCCCGCTTCGATTGAGACCTGTTATTGTGCTCGAAGGTTACTCGAAGGTTGATCGCCAGGTTGGTTCAACTTTTATGCCGCATATTGTATTAAAATAAAGCAATCAGCACTTTTTGCTCGTTAAGGGGAAAATCCTTAAGAAACACATCTAAGTTTTCAAAATATCTAAAAACGCCGCACGGAATTTCACAAAAAAAAAAATAATTAAGGAAAATTAGATACTCGCAGGTGTGACAACAGATTCACTGCGAGTTATTTGCAACCTTTTGTTAATTTCGAGATAAAAAATTGTTCATATCTTTCAAAAACTGCTAAATCGACATTTTCTATTTGCAAGATTTATTTACTTTTTATTTTTCTCTCGAAATTAAGGATAGGTTGCAAATATCTCACGCTGAAACTGTTGGCACATCTACGAGTATTTAGGTCCTTCATTAATATTTTTTTGTGTAATTCAGTGCGGTGCATTTTATAGAAAGGAAAACTCTAAATTTTTTACCTTTTTGGTATTTCTTAAGGAGAATCCGTAAGAAATTAAGGTACACTCCTAAAATTGAGAAGCATTTCCAAGCGTCTTAACCAAGTGGCACAAACTCCCCAGCAACCATTCTGTCACTAGTTAGTCGAGTTATTTTATTCAGTCAGCTTTTAGAGTTATGAAAACGTAGGTATATCTTTAACATACAAAACTTTATGAATTAGAACCGGCACGAATAAGTATCACGACAAGAAAAGGCTTTCCATTAAATCTCTTGAGTTCATGACTCAAATAAAATTCAAAGGAAAATTAATGAACATAAAGTTCATATTATTAAAAACGTTGCTTTTTTATTTGTGCCAAATAAAGCAATTATTGTTGCGCGAAGAGCGGAACAATTTGTTGCCTACAATAGCTGTGCACGCGTTTAAAGAGATTGCCAATCAATCCCGTTAACCCGGGATTATGAACCGTGACGATTTAACGAGAAATGTTCGCCGGCACGGGACACGGGACGCGGCATTGCGCATTGTTTTTATTTAATTTAATTGTAGGTGAGCCTTTGCCGATCGTTACGATTTGTTCCTTATCGCACGCTCCGCGGCGCAACAAAGAAATATCGACAAATTACAATTGAATAAGAATTCTTCTTTGTCGTGTCTTCAATTTGTTTTGTAAAAAAGATTACTGCCTCCCAGTTTACAATGAAATTGTAATAAACTTACTTGAGTTCTACCAAAACATTACTAGATCCAGTCCTGTAGGCATCGTTAACAAAGTCGCCAGAGAATAATTCTGTCTGACCTATGTAGCTATTTCTACTTCAGATTTATTACAGTGGAATTCTTGCAAAAGGACAGCGATTATTACTTATTTTCGTTATAGTACAGACAATAAAGTCCGGTCATCCCGGGAGTGACATAAAACAAAACCCATTAGAATCCCGTAAAGTTACGACCCTATAAAGAGTTCTCCATCATTAAAACAAAAAGTTAATAATCATATGATAATTTATACGGAACAGTGTAACATGCATTTTAATTAGGACAGTAAGTCTTGTCTGAAGTTGGAGCTCGGAGTAGCGGGCATCCGGCGCTGGAGTTGAGGTGATAAATAGTGCTCCCGGCACTAAATCACACCTTTATATGAAGGCATCCGAATTAAGGCGCTTCCACAAACGCTATTCTTATCCGGGATTGTAGTGTCACCTTTGTGTTGAATTAGAAAAATATACGAGGGCTCGTAATAAATATAGGAGCAGCGCCCTAACAAAGCTGCGTCGTGATGAATTGCAGACGTAATACGCGTTCGCATAAAAAGTTAGAAATTGTAGGCGGCGCAGATTAAGATTTTAGTCTTGGGATTTTGGGCCCAAGTATTTAATCTTAATACACTTTGTAGAACTATCAATCTTTGTTTATGTTAGCTTTAATTTCAACGTCGGGAGATATTTTTTGATGAGGACAAATGAAATATTATTCAATCTTACTTTAGCATCCACTGTGCAGAATACAATCTCGTACGTCTTCAATTTTTTTTTTTTTATAGACTCATTCACGTTTTCAAGCAGTCGATTATTTCATCGGACTAGAAAACTCCTTGGAAACCTTTCAGATCTTTATGAAAAGTGTAGGTATTATAGATTTAGTATAACCTCGTCGTCGAACACAACGCGGAGTGTAGTGCTGCGCCGGTATTCCAGCACGTTTATTTGAGTTACGACGCGTCCATGAACCACAGATATTGTATATAGGGGTTAGACAGACCCCTAAATAGATTCTGACACATGGAGATATAATACATTAATTTGGTGAGTGAGCGAAATATAGATAAGATAGTCTCTAAAATTTGATATTTAAAGAGCTTCAACTAGAACGGTACAATATAATTATTTGTTAAACTGGGTTATTTCGTAATAAATTATGTCAGCTAGAGTGTAAATATCGTAACTAACCTGACAATGAGCTTGATTTAATTTTATTTAGGTTTTTTTTATGGTAGGTTTTTTTATGGTAGGTAAAATCATCCAATGACAAATCCCGCCCTTGGGTGGGGCGGGAAATAGTGTCAGACTCTTACTGACTAAAAACCTAGCCTTCCATTCGTTGCCTTTGTCCCGGGGCCCATGGTGACATATAATATAATATAATATATATAATATTCCACAACTATCACACAACGTTATCTAGTCCCAAGCTAAGCAGAGCTTGTGTTATGGGTACTAGACAACTGATAAACATACTTATATATTTCTAAATACATACATATTATAGATAAATTACACCCAGACACAGAACAAATGACGTGCTCATCACACAAACATTTGTCCTGGGTGGGAATCGAACCCACGACCTCCGGCATAGCAGTCAGGGCCACTAACTACTAGACCAACAGGCCAGTCAAAATTAAAGCTAACATTCTCACATAACCTTTGGCCCTAGTAGGCTTCGGCCCTGCTGGACCCCTACAGTTTGCTGACAACTCCTTGAGGCGTGCGGGAACAGTGCGCGCCGTAGACGACTTAAGCTCGGACCGGTCTGTTACCGGACGGACGGACAGCGAGCTACCCATTGCCCACCGTCCGCGAGCCCGCGCCTACGGTGGCCGGAAATCGGGATCGGAATCCCGGCGGCGGCGGCGGCGTATGCGCCTTTGCCTAATGCGGTCGGCCTCCTCCTTTGCTAGCATTACTGCTTCGCAAAAGGAGGCGACCGCTTGCCACTCCTCCTCGCTCCGGAGCATGGCTTGAACCAAGCCCCGGCGCGAGAAATCGCCGCCGATCGCCCCCACGAGGATACGGCGATGCTCTTCCCAAGCGGGGCGCACCTCGACTGTGTGCTCCACCGTGTCCTCCGGGCGGTCCGCACAGTGGCGACACCCGGGCGTCGTCTCTGCACGAATCTTGTACAGATACGGCCTGAACTTGCCGTGTTCGGTTAGTACCTGCGCCAAACGGAAGATGACGACGCCGTGGGGCCTTTCCAGCCACGCCTCAAAGAGGGGCCTTACAGCCTCGATCGTGGCGTGCCCAAATTTTATTTAGGTTCACAAATGGCAAACTAGGTGTTGCCAACAGCTTCGCCTACATGATAGTAGAAAATTATCCCAAGGGAACATACTCCTGGACTAAAAACATCCTATATCTTATTCCAGGATATAATCTACTCGTATCCCAAGTTTCATCGAAATTCGTTAGTCCGTCCAAGCATGAACAAGTAACAAACTTACTAACACACTCACAAACTTTTACTTCAAGTGTTACTTAGAGTGTGATAAATCTTGTCAGCTATCAAGCTACACTCGACCACGCACGTAAAGCTTATTCTAATGAAATAACTAGCATAAACAGCTTTTGTGGTAGGTTTCGGATAGATATGCACATTCTTAAAGGCAAACTCAGTAATATTCACGTCACTAAACCCATATTTTATTGTTCTAATTTTAAACATTAACAAATACATAAGCTATATACCCAGAAATATTTCCTTATTTTAAGAATATTATATAACTCAGCTATAAAAACAAGAAAAGTTTTGGTAATAATTAAAGTTTTATGTAATTCACGCGCTCACTGAGAATGGTAAGAAAATGTCTCGGGGCAACCCTGGGCGTTAGGCCCGCTCACACCAGCCCCTCTAGCCGTTACAATCGTTGAGATGACGTCAGAACAAAGGAATTGGGGTCGTGGCCAACTCCAAGCGTTCACGCTTAACGAAACGATTGTGACTTGGCTAAGGGGGTTGTAAATGACGCGACACGATTACAAATGCGTGTGGTGCGTACTTTTTGAGTTGATTGTATGGGATGGACTTTTGAGATGGGACAGCAACAGGAATGTACCTATAGGAAAAAAGAATTGCAATTTATATCTTTTCTAGTAAATCTGTCCGTTCGGCCTGTGATGTAAATCTATATTTCTCCTAAGATTGTAAAATTGATTGTTGATTGATCATTACTCTATGTCAATAATCCACCGTACATAATGTACGAGCAGCCTAATTTTATATCACCATTCTTTTTTTCCAGAATTTATGTTTAAACTAATGTCACGATTTATGCAGAAATTAAATAATAAGAACTGGTCAAGTTCGGATCGTACCTCGTTTCAATATGTGCTGACCCTAAGGTCGGGCACACGTTACCAACTTGCCGACCGAGTTGGCGCGTGAAGCAGATTGTAAGATCTCTCACCGACTCAGAACTTGAGAGGCGTCTCAATCGCAGCAAGACTTATCGGGTTCACGTAGCTAGCATAACTTCAGGTGTATTATCTTTGTAGGCCATACGGTACAGGCGCAGGTAACAGTGGAATCACGTGTACGGGTAGTTACGTGATGCTAGATCTTGATACGGCATCAGTAATAACACGTTCCTAACTATTGCTTGCCTAGGAGATTGCGAACTGCGTGACCTGATATATGGGGACGGGAAAGTTGGAAATTTGATGTTTCATATATATGAAACTCTAGAAATGTGTGCCGTTAGTGACAAACACATATAAAAGGAATCGTTTGTCTTGGTATAGTCGTGTGAAGAGAAGGGATGACACTCATGTTACTATAAGAGTTATGAGTACACCTTTACGTGTGGATGGATGGAGAGTGAAGAAGATGAATAGACTGTATGAGGAGTGGTATGAAAGAAAAGGAAGTGATAACAAGACAGTTGATAGGACAGAATATAATAAACAAACGTGTTGCATCGATCTTAAGGTAAATAAATGAGACAAGGCAAGAAAATGACGATGACTATTTCAAACTATAATAATATTCCACAACTATCACACAACGCCGTCTAGTCCCAAGCTAAGCAGAGCTTCTGTTATGGGTACTAGACAATTGATAGATATACTTATATATTTCTAAATACATACATATTATAGATAAATTACACCCAAACACAGAACAAATGATCGTGCTCATCACATAAGCATTGTCCTGGGTGGGAATCGAACCCATGACCTCCAGCATAGCAGTCAGGGCCACTAACTACTAGACCAACAGGTCAGTCAAAACTGGATAGAATGCATAACAAAATCCGGTCGAGATGATTGTATGGAGGTCCGAAACTTAGCGCTGATAGATACTCGTAAGTTCTACATCCCAACCAACTTTTCTGTATGAGACTGCACAATGATTAAGAACTTACTTCAAAAATCCTACTAACACTTCGGTAAACTACAAATTCCAGCACCTATTTAAACAACAGCCTGTAACACTACTGAGCGCTATCATCCCGTAATTTAAACTGCGTAACGTTAGCGTGAGTACAGCGCTCTCCGGCCGCGGCGACCACAGCGCCACCGCCGACTGCGGCGCGCGCTGGCCTGAACCTGCGTCGGACTGCCAGTAGGGATGGCACGAGTATTGCAGTATTGTGGAGTGTTCTGTAATGTATTTTAACATCACGTTTGTATTCAATAAAGTCTTCTGTAGTGATCTACATATAGTTAGTCTGAAGAATATCTACGTTCTGCCAGTTAGATTAGCTGAATTTTTTGAGATGCTCACGCTTACTGTTACACGCACGCTTCTCTTAGATTTTATAGGCGAACCACTTTCCAATGCGGGGTGGGATCCATGGGGATTGGGTTAACACTAGTCTGGGGATTTGTAAAGATTAAATTAAAAAATAAACTAATTTACATACTTATAGTGGTGTGGTAAGTAATTACATAAAGGTAGTTAAAGTAGCATCTGAAAACAAACTAATCAAAGCCTGTATTTTGGTTACCAGAGCAATTCCCCTCGAATAGTATCTCACCGGATGATGAGCGTTAAGTTAACTTAACAATAATAATTTTGAAATGTACTATGATTCGGGTAGAAGAGACCGGTTGTCATCCGCCTAGAGGACACGGAGCAACGCCGTGTCCTCATGGGGCCATCGGTAGTGGCGACCTCTCGCGTCCCGTTCTGACTTTCAGCCACCGTAGGCGTCGGCTTGCATGCGGCTCTACTGTATACTTTTTTTTCGATGGGAAAGTCATCATCTCCATACCTTTGGGCGGGGCGGAGATAGTGTTCGACTTTTAGTTATTAAAAACCCACTCTAGTTACTTCTTTGCCTTTGCTGAATATGGCCCAGCAGGGCCGAAGCCTACTGGACCATAGGTTGATTTCTTTAAGGGAAACTCGTGGTCTTAGAATGCAAATGCCATCTAAAAAACATAGGTGTGGCTTTAGTCAGTAAAAGTCTGTCACGCACGCCCACTCCGTCCTTAACCGAGAGAAGCTATTACATAATTTTCCCAACTGAAAAGAAAAAAAAGCTCGACGTTGGCTTTATAGAAGCTTTATAGTGCGCTAGCTTCTGACATTTTATAAGTGCCCATGTAGGCCTATGTAAAATAAACGATTTTAAGTTTGAGTTTGAGTTTGAGAAAAAGTACAAATAAATATTTCATAAGCTTGCAATAATACTGTTCCACCATCCAATTAAATAGAGACACCACTGTAAACAGCACTGGTATATTTCAGGTTAAATGGATAACTTTGAATTGAAAATCCGGTGATGTAAATACTGGCGTCAATCTTAAGCATTTGTCTCGAAATGATCTTTGTACATTGTGTCAAAAACTCGTAATACAAATGAGCCATTACCGTCTCCTTTGATGAGTAGCGCTAAGCCGAAAAATTAAATTCAAAATCACCGCCCAAACGTTGAAAAGGCTCTAAAGTTTATTTAACAGGGGGCTTTAAGGAACGCCGAGACTCACCGACTTGTTTATCCGAGATGAAAGATATTGTGGCGCAAGTGGCAAGCGGAGGCATCCCAGATGAATATAGCCACTAAATATTGCTGGGCGATGCTTATGGTAGGTACGTTGAAAAAATATGTAAGAAATCTCATTAAAAGTGTTTTTTTTTTCTCAACAACGAAATATTGCTAGATTGTTTTTCAGTTTTCTTTTATATATGACGGAAAGTGAACCTCATAAAAAAAAACCTTCTCACCCAAAATATCTACCTCCAAAATCAAATGTAACAAATTGCTGGCGTGCTTACCATTTTATTAGCAAGAAAAATATTTTACGAGTTTTCGTCCTTCAAGGCGACAGTTTTCATGATTCATTAGCTGTGCTACAGCAACTCCCCGCCGCTCGTGTACTCGCTCTCTTCGCACACTTCCACCGCTGCGCACAAAGCACCGTTGTATTAAGTCGTAAATTAATTTTCCCTTCATCCCTCCGAGGCTCAGGTCTCGCAGTAATGAGGTGCACCCTATACTGCTATTTACACACATTTCTTTACAAAACTCGGTCGTATAAAAACCCAAAGGAAAATGGTTTCTGCGAAATTTGGCTGAAGCTCTTTAATCCTATTTTACAACGAGCCTTACTTCAATTACAAACGGAGCAGATAAGCCTCAGTCCACATTCCAAATATTCGTTTTGTTGATCTTTTTTAGATAAAACATGCCCTGATATCTGTGCAGTTCACTTGAATCTCCTCTCTCGCTGTAAAAATGCGGTGAATTACCTGCTCCAAAAAATTTTTCGTGATCAAAATCACGGTTTACTTTTCTAATTCTGTTTTCGTTTAGATTGCCCTGCGATATTTTTTCTCCTAACTTCATCAAACAAATTCCATTTTGTGCAAAATGAAGCTAAGAGCGCTCGTAACAGCATCGATGAAAATTCAATTTAGAAAAATCACGAACTTTACGACTAGTGAATGAGCGTCGAGATAAAATTATCATGTAATTTAAGTGAATAGACACATAAAATCATCGTTATAATAAAAGGCATTCATTTCGTATTAAGCCCAAAAGCGATAATAATTTATTCAATAATATCATGATTTCAAAAGGAATACCATTTTATGAATAACATTCACGGGACGCGTAGGAATGTAATTGTTCAAACACCATACAACAATTGATACAAGCTAATGACTTGCGAAATTAAATCAAACGAACGAGTTAAAAGGACTGAAATCGCATTAAAATCCAAAACGACACCAACAAAAAAGGTTTTAACTCCAATTATTACCCATTCCGTATCTGTCTTACACGGGACCGTGAGCAAAAAAGGGACGAGGGGACAAAAAGAGCCCGCGATAATGGTCCCACGCACTAGCGACAGCCTCGGGCCATTTTAGGGTTTAGTACAATGGGGACGCTTGAACGGTAATCGACGTTTTATAAGAAGCACTACAGAGCGGTTACGTCACCGCGACCTTTTCACTGTACTACTTGATAGCCTTTGTGTCGCTCTCATTAGAGCCACTTCGGATTCTCTTTCAGTTGCTGAGCTTCCATCGGATAATGCAGTTACGACAGATATAGGCCTCTTGAGTGGCTTGGACAAATTTCTCACTTATAAACCGTTTATTTAACCTTTTTGCAGTCAGTCAACCTGGTTCAGTCAGTTAAAAATTGCATTGCTTGATTTAGTTTTTAACCGATTTAAAGAAAAGGACTTTCTCAATTCGGTTCTATTTTTTGATTTTTTGTGCGATTGAGAAAATTAATTTTTGAAGGAATGTACTTACAGATTAATCCCATTGTATGGCTCAGAGGTAGCTAGTTACTTACAGTTGGGTTTTGGAAGTGAGTTGACGAAAACCACAGAATTCACAATAATTGAGTATATTGGTAAAAGTTACACAAAGTAAAGTAGGATGCTAATCCGCGGTTATAGCGCTACGGCGGCTATTGGTCAACTAACATTATTATAATAATGTGTTTAAAAGTAAATAAAGTAAATGGTGAAAGTAGGTCGCAGCGTTAGCGATTTACCTGTACGTGAACCGTACATGCTCCCGAGGGAAAAGTGGGATGAGCATCCAGTACAAAGCAAATAATACCTAATATGAAAAAGTGTAAAGTAAATAGTAAACAATAGTAAAAAGTATAAGGATAAAAGTATAGTTGTCACTCAATTTAAATCGTCAAAGTGAAATGCTTTCTTCGGCTGTCTTGCTTCGCTGTAAACTGGCTCCGCTGCTGACGAATGTATTTCACGTAGCTCGATGTCCTCTCCCAAGTTATTCCGTCCTCTAGGCGTCCTTCCTGTTTTGGCGCCTTTCTTTGTTTTCCACCATCGTTTAAGAATAACATAGAAGACAAGCACAGCGATTCCTCCCAACAACAAAGAAGTAATGGAGTAGAGATAGATGTCGTGACTTGACAAGTCAGACCCCTTTGGTAGTATTTCTCTGCTTTTCTGGAATTCCAACTGCTGGTCTATTTTTCGTATCTCTACAGCAGTTAGAGTTTCTTGTTCCGTTATATTTAATTTTGCATTCTTCCAGCCGAGGTCAAAGATGTTATTTATTGTCGAATTTATCGTTGGTATGTCTACGTCTGGTTCCATATTAAAACTACTTCCCAGCTGATTTTGTGTAAATATTGTGGCGTCCTTTTTCTGTAGTAAGCACTTTGATTGCAAGGAAATCACTCCAGTCCCGTCAATGACCGCTGGCGTAACTTGATCGTGACATATGACGCGAATCAGCTGTTTTCCGCATAATGAGAATAGCCACATGTTTGTTTTGTGTAGCTTTGTCCAGGTTTCCTTGCATGTTACGTCACTGAGGACGCATGATAAAGACTCTTGTTGATTGAAGACTTGGGCCTCACATGGGGCGTCTTTGGCGTGCATGTTGTACACGGGGTTATGTGAGACACAGATAAATTCATCTTCTCCGTATGAAGTACATTGGCGCATGTCTTGATCTTCCATTGTAATGTAAGAGTTTTTTCTGAAGTTGATTGCGATGAAACTTGAAGTTGATTGCATAAGTTTTAAATGTCCTTGTCTAAGGAACGGTATCGGAATGACTCGATAAATCGTGTAGTCTTCATCGCTCAGTAACGGGATGTGTATTTCGAATAGCATATAGTTGTTGGTTATTCGAGCTTTCACATGGATGAGGTCATAAATGTTTTTCAAATCCCTTTGTATATCCTTTACTGGTAATGACAATCCCTGTGGTAACCTTCCGGATATGATGTTAAGTTGCTCGATCAATTGGTTGGCCGGGAATAAATGGGTGTCTAAATGTCCTCTGTAAATGTTGGCGAGAGCATTTATCAACATTTCCAATATTCGATTTAAATCACTTAAAATCAAGGTTGACGTCACGGCAGCGGAATTTATGTCATTTATCGTGAATAACATTTGCGCCCTGTTCACTATTTTTGTGATTTCGCTACAAGTTTGGTTCATATAAACGCTCAATGTCTTGAATTGTTTCTCCATAAATGCAGTGTTTCTTTTTATTATATTGTTTTCAGCCTCTACGATTAATGTTTGATTTTTCATAAGTTGTAGTAGGTAGTCATCATTTGATTGTAGATTCTGTATGTCTCTTTCGTACTTTTCAGCAAAATCTGCGTCGAGCACTCCGAAAAGAGTTCTTGCTAACTTTCCAACTCCATCAAAGTATCCTCGTTTTGGTCTTGAGTGTTGGGTGAGCAGCATAGAGTTATAGTCAGATAGGTGACTCAGTTCATGACGAAGGTGGTTGACAATTGTTTCGCAAGGCGCGTACTCATGTGATATCCTTTGGCATAGTTTATCTATTTGGTTGACGTAATCATTGATCCGATCAGTGGCTTGCCAGTATGATGTCAAGTTGTAGTAAACCAAAAGAGTCCATTCGTCATGTATTAGTTGTATTTTCCCTGCTTCATCGAAGTAGATCGGATGATTGCTCGGTATAGCTGTAACCTTCAAGCTATTAGTCGTTGCTGCTGACTGAACAGTTGCCGTCATTGCTAATATGGATAAAAGAAGAAGTGACAGCCAATTGTTATTATGTTTTGTTGTGCCCCGTTGTTTTGTTTCCGGCGTAGGTGTCCTTTTCTCCTCCTCTTCTTCGTTCACTCTTGGTTCCTCAAGTTTCAGCGGTAATGGCGACAGCTTCGTTATTGGTCGTTTAAGTGACCCTTTCCTGGTTTTTAAGGTAACAACCCGTACTTTTCCATCGGCGCCTGGATGAAGTTCCTGGACTCTTCCTATAGCCCAACGGCCAGGAGGTAAGTGTTCATCTTTTACTAATACTAGACTTCCTTGTTTCAGGTTCTCTTTTGTTTGCTGCCACTTGCTTCGGATTTGTAGCTGGTGTAGATATTCGTTCGACCAACGCTTCCAGATGTGAATGTTCATTTGTTCAACAAGTCTCCATCTGTTTCTTAGATCGTGCTCAGCAAAATCTTGCTCTTCTTGCGGTAGTGACAGTAGGGGACCGCCGATGAGGAAATGACCGGGAGTTAGGTATTCCAAGTCTTCGACATCTTCTGTCAGTGGGCACAGCGGACGTGAGTTAAGACAGGCTTCAATTTGATTCAGTAACGTAGTGAATTGTTCAAACGTAAGCTTCTGTTCCCCAAGTACTCGATGTAGGTGATATTTCATGGATTTGACAGCAGCCTCCCATAAGCCCCCAGCTGTTGGCCAAAGAGGTGCGTTGAAATGCCACTCAATTTATAATAATAATAATAATAATAATAATAATAATAAGCATTTATTTCAGGTAAGATACCCATATGTTAACACAAATACACAGAAATACACAAATAATAAACTTCTAAAAAAAAAAAAAGTCTTACGTCATTTTTTGTTCTCGTTCAGGTGTACAGAATTCCAGTGTTTAAATATGGGATTAGCCAGATTGCATGTGACTGCTCTCAAAATACTGTTACTGGAACGTCTCAAACTTTGCCAAAAAGATGCAACTCTCGACCTCATGATTGCGTAGAAGTCCGGGACCCTCGCTTCAGCAAACATGCTCGAAGCACTGCAGTATCTTGGCAGTTTCATAAGAGTTCGGTAAGCATCATTATACTGAACCCTTAAAGTACCGTACATCTTTTTTGTGAAGTTGCACCAAAGTTGGCAAGTGTACATTGTCAGACAATAAGCTCTAAACAATGTGGTCTTGACATCATTGGTGCACCTCACAAATCTGCGTGCAAGCATGTTGCTCCTCACTGAGAGGGCCCTACGCTCTCGTTCTATGTCGCAGTCGTCCCGGAGTCTGTCTGTCAGTATGTGCCCAAGATATTTAAACTGCTTTACGACAGTTATGGTCATACCGTTCAGTTTGACACTGGGTATGTTCTCCGGACCAGCTCCAGACCTGAACACCATCGACTCCGTTTTAAGAACGTTGTATTTCAATCCGTGAGCATTAGCATAATGCTCACAGACCGACAGCAACCTCCTCAACCCTTTGATCGAGGGACTCAGAAGAACCATGTCATCGGCGTAGCTTAAGCTATTCACACAGACATTGCCTAGGTGACACCCGACTCTGGTTCCTCTGAGTTCCGCAATCAGATCGTTGACGTAAAGGTTAAAGAGGTCCGGAGAAGTTAACCCCCCTTGGCGAACACCACAATCTAGCCTATAGTTGCTAGATAGAGCGTCACCCCATTTTACTTGGTTGGTTTGGTTTCCGTACCAGTATCTCAACAAATCTACAAGTTGGTGTGATACATGTGACCTTTTTAGTTTGTCCCAGAGGATACTATAATTGACAAGGTCAAAAGCTTTGCTAAGATCTAGAAAACAAGCGTATACGGTGGTGTTTCTGCTGGTGTAGTACGCTATCGTACTCTTTAGGCTTATTATTGCTGAGTCTGTTGAGAGCCCGGGTCGGAAACCAAACTGAGCATCGTCAATTTGTATACACCTTTGCAGTTCGGGCTGTATGAATTTGTAAGTGGCTCATCTCATCGAAGAATTCAGAAGTCTTAAACGTACTGTGTTGTTCAAATTCCTGTTGAAGTACTTTTGCTGCGCCCACAAAATTCGTCCCATTGTCGGAGAATACGTGTCGGGGTGTACCTCTGCGGGCACACATCCTTTTGAATGCGGCAAGAAACGTTTGCGTGGTCAGGTCCGACACCAATTCCAAATGCACAGCTTTGGTCACCATGCATATGAAAATTGCTATGTAAGCTTTGCAAGTTTTGACTCCTCTTCCTTTGTTGATTTTCACATCAACATGGCCGGTATAGTCGACTCCCGTGTTTGTGAACGGTCTTGATGGAGTTACACGCTCCTTTGGCAAGTCTGCCATCAGTTGGACATTTCGGTTTGGTTTGAAACGATGACATCGGACACACTGCCGAATCTCCTTCTTGACTGTTCTGCTACCTCCAATGACCCAAAATTTTTGACGTACATGGGCCAAAGTGAGCCGTGCGCCCCCGTGGAGAGTGTCGTGATGAGCCTCTTGAATTAGAAGCTCCGTTAATCTTCCTGTGCCCGGAATTATAATGGGATGTTTAGCTTCGGGAGATAAAGTTGAGTAGCCTAGTCGCCCCTTCACGCGCAGTATACCACTGTCGTCGAGAAATGGAGTTAACTTCAGCAAGTTGCTTTTTGTTGATATTGGTCGATTTTTCTTTAAACATTCAATTTCGTCGCCAAAGTTTTCATTTTGGACGTTCTTGATGACCAATTCTGTTGCTCCCATAATTTCTTGTGGTGTCAAAAACATAACCTCCTTTTTGTTACCACAGTCGGCTAACTTATTATTTAAGTTTAGCGTGCGTTTTTGCTTACGAACGTTGCTCAGTCGTAGAATCCATCCAAGCACTCGTATTTCACGTTTATAATTGCTGTGTTTATTTAGTAATGCATTAATTATTTCACAACTCTTATAAGTGACTGCGCAGCAATTATTTTCCAGCAACTCAGAGTTTGTTGTGTAGGTCAGGTGATTTTCTTGATAGATTTCCTGCCCGTAAACCAAGTCATCCATGTAGAAATAGTTTTTCAGGACGTTTCCAGCTTCCGGATAGGTATCTTTTTCATCTTCTGCGAGTTTATGTAGAGTGCGCATTGCTAGATAAGGTGCGCTCTTCGTTCCATAAGTTACTGTGCCCAACTGCCAATCTTGTAAAGGTTCGTTAGGGGAAGATCTCCAGAAAATAGTTTGTAGATGTCGTTGATTTTCGTTCAGCCAGATAAACCGATAAAGTTTTTCCACATCCGCTGTAAAGACGTATCTGTACGTTCTCCAATTGATTAGTAGTGTCAGTATATCCTTTTGCAAGTTCGGACCGCAGTACATGTTATCGTTGAGACTGTTGTCTCCTTTTATCTTGTATGACGCGTTGAACACTACTCTTAGTTTTGTTGTAGTGGACTCTGCTCTCAATACGCCATGGTGTGGTAGGTAGACTTGGCCCCTACATTCTGCTGTGACAGGTTTCATGTGTCCCATAGCGATGTATTCGTTCATGAAACGCTTGTACTCGTTACCGAGATCTTCGTTTTTTAGCATTTTCCTTTCCAGTTGAAGGAACTGTGCTAAAGCTTGAGACCTTGCATTTTTCAAGTTTGCTTCGAAATTGGGCTTCATTGGCATTTGTACCACATATTGTCCGTTGGCCAATCTTATGGTGGTTGCGTTGTAATATTCTTCACAGTGTTGTTCTTCACTAGTTGTTGATGACTTGTCTGGGATTTCCTCGGTCTCCCAAAATCTTGCCATATTTTCGAAATCGTTGAGTGTCACTAAGCAGTTGAATGTCTTTACATTTCCGCATAGAATCCAGCCCACTTTGGTTTGTTGTGCTACTGGGTATCTCTTATCACTCCTGATAACGCCATTTAATATAAGTTCTGAATAGATGTCTGCGCCCAGGAGCAGATCAATCGGGCCTGACAGGTTGAACTGCGGATCTGCTAGTTTTAAGTTTTCCAGATAGTCCCAGTTGCTGACTGAAAAGGATGCTGTTGGTAAATTGCTAATGAGTTTCTTCATAATTAATGCATCAAAGTTAAATTTGTAATCGGAATGTATTGACTGACATTCTAAGTTCATTGCCCCCTTGCAGTTTCCGCTAAGGGTTCCTACACCCGATACAACAGCGCTCACTTTACGTCGCTGTAATCGGAGACGCTGTGCCGCGTTTTCCGTGATCAGGCTCACTTGGGAGCCTTGATCAAGCAGACCTCTTAAGTTGATGAAGTTTCCATCAATTGTTTTGACTTTTAGAAGTACAGTTGTCAACAAAACTTCTTTTTCTTCGTTCGTTACGTTGTTGACCCCATAGGGTGTCGATGAGGTTGACGATGTATTTTCCTGCCTTTTCGCCTGTTTGTTACTAGATAGTTCAGTTTCAGCTTCATGCATAAGTGTGTGATGTGCCTTATGACACAATTTGCACGTCTTTTGTGATTTGCATGGTTTTTCTCCGTGGCTGAATAGGCAGTTTTTACAAATATGCAAGTTGCGAATTGCGTCATTCCGTTTGTTCGTGTTCATAGCCAAGAATTGTTCGCAATTCATCAGAACGTGGTTAGTTTTGCAAATTGGGCATATTTTTGCTGTCGTGAAGAAGGTTTTTGGCGAGTTTTGTGACTTGTTAAAGTACGATGACCCCTGTGTTTTATTTTTGTAGTTATTTCGGTTTTCTGATCCCTTATGGTTTTGCTTTTCAGATTTCCATGGTTTGTTTGAGGACGATATCTTTTGACTATTTCCCTGCAGAGCTTCCAGTGACATGAATTTGGACTCCAAGAACCCGGCGAACTCTTCTAGGTCAGGAAACTCCCTAGGATGTTTGATCTCCTTTATATATTCATTATATGTAACACTATCAAGTTTTTGAACCAATAGGTGAACGACGATTGGATCCCAATTGGTGGTGTCTAGCCCGATGTTTTTGAGCCCGTTCAAGCACTCCATCATGACGTCGTGAAGCGTTCGTATGCTTGCAGCAGTTGGTTGCTGAATAGTGGGTTGATTCAGGAGCGTGTTCATGTATGACGTGAATAACAACCGTTTGTTGTCGTAGCGGTGGGTCAGCATCTCCCAGCAAGACGCGTAGTTCTCAGCACTGATTCCAAGATGCTGCACTAGTTTCTCCGCTTCACCCTTCAGCTTTGTTTTCAAGTGTTGCATTTTTTGCGCTTTCGAAAGTGTCGGGTTGTTGTGTACGCTTTCGAGGTAGAGGTCTCTAAAAGTCAACCACTGGTTATAGTTTCCATGAAAATCCGGTATTAGAATTTTTGGCGTAGACTTTTCGTAATGAACATTATTCCAGATATTGTGTTGTAGTTTCCTTTTCAGGTCATCATAAAAGTTTTCTGCTGCATTGTATTTCTGTTGATAAACTGAGTCCTCATCTTGTAGTATATAGTCTAGTTCCCAATTTACCTTTTCGATATGCTCCCATTTAGTTTTCAGGGTGCTCAAGTTGTCTTCTAATTCCCATTTTTCCATGGGTGCCGCCAATGCTATGCTGATCTTCTCCACAGCGCGTTCAAACGCCCTAAAGTTGCAGAATTGTTGACGCAAAAGATCTTGTTGCTTTTCCGTCGACTCGCTTGTTTCCCGAGGTGGTACGTGGAATTTGATGTCGTCGAAAGTAAATTGAGATTGTCCCATACCTTGCTTAGGCGTCGCAGGTGGCTGCTCGGCCTTACTAGTGGGTGCAGACGGCAATTCCGATTTACGTTTCAACATGTCTTGCAGCACTTCTTCGTACATCTTCTTCGTACTGTTGAAAACGTCGTCGTTGAAATATTGAAGGTCTGTTGCTCCAGACTCTTCCAGTATTTGATGGTTGTGAACAAACTTCTCCCAGTTCTTGTTCAGCTTAGAAAGACGCTCCTCCAGATATGCCAAGTTCTTCCTAGTAGGACTATCTTTCTTGTAGTTGGTGCAAATAAGCTTCAAATCCTTGAAGACAGCTTCTTGACGGCTTATCAATTCCGTTACGCTCTGAACCATTGTTGTTAGTTCTTGGTTTGACCGTTGGTAGAGTAGAGGTGTATCACCGCAGGTACTAGTTCACCAAAGTTGCGAAGTTTCCGCGGGGTTTGGATATTAAGTGCGACGATACCTCAGTAACGCGATCCGCTGTTCTGTGACACCAGCTAGACCGATTCGCTAACGTTAATAGAGACAATACGCACCTGTTATATCCGGCTCGAAGGACCACTTTTATGTATGGCTCAGAGGTAGCTAGTTACTTACAGTTGGGTTTTGGAAGTGAGTTGACGAAAACCACAGAATTCACAATAATTGAGTATATTGGTAAAAGTTACACAAAGTAAAGTAGGATGCTAATCCGCGGTTATAGCGCTACGGCGGCTATTGGTCAACTAACATTATTATAATAATGTGTTTAAAAGTAAATAAAGTAAATGGTGAAAGTAGGTCGCAGCGTTAGCGATTTACCTGTACGTGAACCGTACACCCATCTTTTATCAAAATCCAATTCTGATGATTGGTGTTATACTCGTAGGTATTCTCATCCGTAGATTTAGGTATAATCATCAACAAAACATTAGCATTTTAATTTTTTTTATATCATTCATTAAATATAATGAGGTGAAACTGATAAAATAAACCATAAATAAACGTAAAACACGTACGTATAATATTGTATGTGTAGGGTACGAATAAAAGTTTTTTTCTTTCTTTCTTTCACAAATGGAAACGAAATCGGTCTGATCTGATGATGAAAACGAAAATTAAGCATTGGAAGTCTATAGAAAAAAAACATAGCCTATTCGTGTAAGGGCTTGTTATAATTGGTATGGGATACGTTTTAGCTATAAGGCACCATCGAATTGATTCGATGATAAAGCCGCAAGGTAGTCACCGAAGCTCCGTAATGAAACCCTTAGTCGTGTTTGAGCTTATTGAAATTTTCAAGAGATACATACACATTTTTTGGTGGGAAATCATCCACTAACTTCTCCCACTCTGGGCGGAGCGGGAGCGTGTCAGACTTGTACTGACTAAAACCCACTCCTATTTCTTCTTAACCTTCGTTCCAGGGCCTCAGGGTACACTTTGACCCTGCTGGGCCCTACGATTTGCTGAAATCTCCTTGAGGCGCGCGTGGAACACTGCGCGTCAACGACTTGGGTTTGGTCCAAACGGTTACCGGACGGGCCGGACGGCGAGCAACCCATTGCTCGTGGCAAGCCCACACCTATGGTAGGTTTTTTTTTTTTTTTTTTTTTTTTTTTGTGGTAGGTAAAATCATCCAATGACAAATCCCACCCTTGGGCGGAGCGGGAAGTAGTGTCAGACTCTTACTGACTAAAAACCTACCCCGTTCCTTCGTAGCCTATCGTGCCGGGGCCGAGCATTCCTTTCGGAACTAACCCATGACCCCAGTAGGCTTCGACCCTGCCTGCCTGCAGTTAGCAGGCTGGGCCTCTTCGGTGTGCTGACAGCTCCTTGAGGCGCGCGGGAACAGAACGCGCCGTCGACGACTTGGGCTCGGTCCGGTCGGTTACCGGACGATCGGACAGCGTGCTACCCATTGCACGCCGTCCGCAAGCCCGCGCCTACGGTGGCCGGAAATCGGGATCGGAATCCCGGCGGCGGCTGGGACGAGCGCCCCGTTGCCTCTGCCTGATGCGGTCGGCCTCCTCCTTTGCTAGCATTACTGCTTCGCAGAAGGAGGCGACCGCCTGCCATCCCTCCTCACTACGGACCATGGCCTGAACCAAGGCCCGGCGGGAGAGATCGCTGCCGCCGATCGCCCCCACGAGGACACGGCGATGCTCCGCCCAGGCGGGGCACACCTCTACAGTGTGCTCCACCGTGTCCTCCGGGTGTTCCGCACAGTGGCGACACCCGGGCGAACCCTCCGCACGAATCCGGAACAGGTACTTAGCGAACTTTCCGTGTTCGGTAAGCACCTGCGTCGTGCGGAAGTTGAGAACGCCGTGAGGTCTTTCCAACCACGCCTCAAGGATGGGCCTTATCGCCCCAATTGTGGCGCGCCCCGAACGAGGTTGCGATAGTCGCTGACGCCATTTCGCCATGAGATCTCGCCGGAGCTCTGTCCGCCATGCCTCGACTTGTCGTGGCAGCGGAATTTCACCCCGGCGTTGCATCTCCATGCGCTTGTCGTGCATGTGTGCAAGGACTGTTGCCTCCAGATCCCATGGCGGTTGGCCAGCAAGGAGGGTCGCCGCCTCGCGGGAGATCGTTCGGTACCCTCGCACCATGCGTATTGCCATGACCCTCTGGCACGCATTCAGCTGGGCCCTCGGTTGCTGTGTCAACGTCGGTGCCCACACCGGAGCCCCGTAGAGGGAAATGGACCGAACGATTCCCGCATAGAGCTTCCGGCAGGAGGCGTCTGGTCCCCTGAGGTTGGGCAGGAGCCGGCCGAGAGCAGCCCCAGTCCGATTCAGTTTGGGAGCCAGACGTCGAAAGTGCTCCTTGAAGTTCCACCAGCTGTCGAGGACGAGTCCCAGGTACTTCATCGTCGACCCGACGCTGATGTGAACCCCTCCTACCGTTAGCTGGGAACCCGGTGGTGGCGCACCCCAAGGGCCGTGGAAACACATGGCCTCGGACTTGTGCAGTGCCACCTCGAGTCCCAACTGCTGGATCCTGTCAACGACTATCGCAACCCCGCGTGTCGCTAGTTCGACCGCCGTCCGGTACGACTCTCCCCGCGCTAGGACCAACGTGTCGTCCGCGTAGCAGACCACGCTGACCCCGTCGGGGAAACACCTATGGTAGGTGGATTAAAGTGATACACTATACTTAACATCATCATTTTAGCCGAAAGACGTCCACAGCTGGACGTAGGTTCACCTATGACATAGGTTGGACATCGGTTCATGAGGGTCTTGTGCGTCTTGCATCCATCGAACTACCGTGGCCCAAATAAACCCGAAAGCAGAAACTCTGACTTCCGATACTAAAGTTAATTCACACTTTCCAGTGTTTTTTGTTTGAAAATTGGTTGTATTTTTTAAACGGCGTTGAGTTCGGGCCGAAAATCACATTGTAAAGTGTTTTCTCGCTAATTCTTACAAATTCGTCCCGCGGTGCTGTCGTAGGAATTTTATAACTCATTGGACCTGTTTTGCCGATGTGGCTTCAAAATATGAAAAAACGGTGAGAAAATTGCTACACTCATCATCATTACTCATTCCAGCAACAAAGGAAAGACTTCTAGACATGGAAGCGAAAATTTGATATCCGATCAAACATACATTTATCTTCGCCATTTGAGAGCAGACAGAGAAATTTGATAAGCGCCACTCGCGAAAAGCCCGATTTACTTAATGCAAGATAAAATTTAGACATCCTCACGGTAACGGTGAGGTGGTTCTAGAAAATTCCCTTTAGAAGCAAAATATTCGAGCAGGAGAGGGGAGCACTCAACGGAACGCTAATGGCATCGTTTTAAAAGGAAACGAAAATAATAAATTATTGACATCATCTTTTCTATCGCGCCTTGGAAATTATTTATTTTATCTGTACAGTGTTAATACCCACCAGCTTCGGTTGGAAATAATGCTCTTTGCACCGGTCAATGAAATGGAAACAAATGTTAAATGTATGAAATGCTGATGGAATTTCCGATAGCGGTGAGATTTATTCCATGTTTTCTGCGTATATTGTGATCGGATTAATACTGCGCCATCTGGCTAGCGTATGATCTGGTGAATATTGAAAAAATAGTTTTTTAATTAAAACCAAAATGAATGTTGACGAGTCACTTCTAATGCAACTAGAGTTTTATGAATACTTTGAAAGTGCTTGTGTCAAGTCGAGCTTGTGATTAAAGTTAGGGAAAACATTATTGTGTCGTTACAATGAGTTTTTTGATTTTTAACTCAGTAGTAATTTTAATTGGTCGGTCCAAAAGTAATGATAAATCGGTGTAATAAAACAGTTAAAATTAAAATTTTGTCTACGAAAAATAAATAATAGTCGATTTAAGTTGTCTATGATGGATAACTTGAATCGACTAACTTGTTCAAAATTCTTGCCTTTGGGTTGTTTTATGAGTCGAAAGGAAAGTGATTTCATCCATTAAATGCATGGTGCCATATAACTTTCATGGCTATCCGAATGTTCTTTTTTTTACAAGGTAGGTAAAATCATCCAAGACATCCCCCACCCTTGGACGGAGCAGGGGATAGTGTCAGACTCTTACTGACTAAAAACCTACCTAGTTCTTTCTTTGCCTTGCACAGTCATACCTCCCCAGAGCCTCAGAGGAGGGTTTGACCCTGCTAGGCCCCTACAGTTTGCTGACAACTCGTTGTTGAGGCGCGTGGGAACAGTGTGCGCCATCGATGACTTGGGCTTGGTTTGGACTGTTACCGGATGGACGAACAGCGAGCTACCCATTGCCAGCGGTCCACAAGCAAGAAATCTAGATCGGAATTACGGCGGTTGCGGCGTGAGCGCCGTTGCCTGATGCGGTCAGTTTCCTCCTTTGCCAGCATTACTGCTTCGCAGAGGGAGGCAGCCGCCTGCCACTCCTCCTCGCTCAAGGTACCAAGAACCGGCGCGAGAGATCGCCGCCGCAAGGATACGGCGATACTCTTCCCAAGCGAGGCGTCACCTTCGTACGAATTTTGTACAAGTACTGCGGAGATACCACACGGTATCCTGCGAAGTGGCGAGCCCCCTTGTTGGCCAACTATTATAGAATTTGAAGCATACAATGGAAGTCGGTCCCGTTTGATCTCTCACATCTGGCTCTGTCATCCTTGGCTCCATCGTGGCTGTGTCCATCAGGCCTTAATACAGAACAAAAGGGAATAAAATTAATCCACGTCCTTCTACGAAGCAGTAACGTGAGCAATGGAGGCGGTTGAAACTGTGGAGCGGAGACAAGCCTCACGTTCTGACCTCCACCGGAGACGCCCCGATTGTTGCAGAGCAATGCCCGCCTACCCAAGGCGCGGGCTTGCGACCAGTGAGCAATGGCTAGCTCCTCTTCCGATAAGTGACAAGCCTGGGGCAAAACACGCCATCGAGTTTTTCGTTCTATGCTCGCCTTAAACAGATGTTAGCAAGATTAACAGAATCATTTAAGGAGTTACCGGGGCTCTTGCAAAAGGCAATTGAAGGAACATGGTAGGTTTAATTCAGTACAAGTCTAATACTCCTACTAGCTCACTTAGAGCCGGAGAAGTCATTTGATGATTTCCCACATAAAAAAGCTAAATATTTGATGGTCATTTGTCGGTCTGCCAATGCGACATCTTCACATGTTTTAACGTCAACCTTGGAAAATAATGTCGATAAAGGGGTAGGTAAGTGTTCATCTTACGTAGAGGTTCTTACAAGTTGAAACTTCGTCCAACTGTGGCATGAACAATTAACGATTTTCACAATTTTTTTCTACATTCTGGTAAAAAAACATGTGAGCAATTAAATTATGTAGGAAACTTAATTTAATTGCTCACATTTAAATGATTTTATGTTCCCGAAAGTATGATCGTATAAAAATACTATAGTCCCAATATTATAATACTTACCCGACTGCGCCAGAAGGAGGGTTATGTTTTTCGAGAGTATGTATGTATGTATGTATGTAAGTATGTATGTATGTATGTATGTATAATTGTTTGGCACGCTCTGCAGCCTGAACGAATCGATGGATTTTAGCTTGAGAGGTGTCGTTAGATTCGTATTTACTGTGAGAGTGACACTGGGTATATCAAAATAAAAAAAAAACAAAATGGCGGATTTGTAGCGCCAAATTCAAATGTTTGGCACGCTCTGCGACCTGAACGGTTCGATGGATTTTAGTTTGAGAGGTGTCTTTAGATTCGTAATTACTTTGAAAGTGATATCGTAATAAAATAAAACTAAAAAAAAATAAAAAATAAAAAACGGTAATTTGAAAAACTAAAAAACCCGACTGCTTTTCTGAGCATTCATGAAAAAGCCCTAAAACAAGAAAATCTGGCAGTCGGGACCCATTCTAGAAAGTCACCCGTCTATTCAATAGATTGGAGTAATCTGCAATGTAATATAGGTATGTGCTCTCAATTCTAGAATGGGTCCCGACTGCCAGATTTTCTTGTTTTAGGGCTTTTTCATGAATGCTCAGAAAAGCAGTCGGGTTTTTTAGTTTTTCAAATTACCGTTTTTTATTTTATTTTATTTCATCAACAGAGCAGAGAGATGCTCATTTCATCAACCTTTATTATTTATACAAGTATTTTTATTTTACCGTCAGACTAAGCTAGTAATAATTGCCAACAAACTTGGAGTTTTGCAAACATGGAACACGATCAGCAAATAGCATTAGGTACCAAAACAAAATCTGTAACTGAAACAGACGAAGTACCACTGAGCTTACAAACTCAAAATAGTTCAGTTAAACTAATTGTACAATACAAACAATGCGGTAACCGTGTGGCCCTAACGATCGTTGCAGGTGGAGGCTGGAGCTCGGAGCTCGGAACTAACAGGATAGATACAAGTAACTGTGTATACAATACGGTCGCACAAAGGAGGCATCGTATGAGATAACAAGGGGGAGAAGTAGCGGCCCCATTACGCTGCCTTGAGGTACTCCACCATTTAATGAACGCTAGGACACCGCTAAAGTGAAGTGTTCTTGTTGCTTTAATGGTTTTATTCACACGTTTGGTGTGGCTTTTAATTACTTTATAATAATAAAATGTGACATTAATGTTTTTGTGTTTCTTCGGAAGGTTTTACGAGTCTAAGGCTTATGTAGAAAAGCAATTAACATAGAATATAAAAGTTTATATGAGTATTAAAATAAAAAATGCGTTTGTTTGGCAGATAAAATACGATTGCGTTATTACAGTTAAGAACTTTATAAATTGGTGTTGACAGATGAAAATAAAGAAAAGTGGTGTACGGGGTTGGTGCCAAGTGGCGATTGGAGCAAAGACCCACTGGCGACTAACAATAATCTGGCTTTGGCACGCGTCCGACTCAGTGCAACCGTGTTGGGATATTAAGCTTCACAATGTGATTTGACTCGCCACATTGGTCTAGTGGCACTAGCACAGCTGCAAAACATGTGAACCTGTATGCAATGCTTACGTCGCTGAAAAGTATTTTTTAATTTAACGAAATAAACTGTTGGAACTCATAAACAAAGATTTATTTGTCACATAATGAAACAGGAATTAATGAATTTCACATTGTCATAATTAGATATCTAATAGGTAGCATAGTTGTTAGAAAATATATTGTTTAAAAGATAGTTTTATGATCATTATTTTCCCCTAATAGAAGTAAAATAACTTCTATTCTATTAAACTATACTATTTAAGACCATTAAAAATGTTGTCGTTCATATAGTTTCTACATAAAAAAGTATCCAAGTAAGTGATTTCTCGAAACAAAATTCTTTAACAATTTATGCGAATTTGCAACAAGTTTTTGAGCAAAATAAATTTATCATCAGATTAGTGCCAAACTCACTCACGGATCGATTTAATCACGAGTCTCTTCAAACTAATGGGCGAGGCCCACTTAATGTACAAATAGGCCGGTCGGATTGTAATCTGGATAGAGATTAGGCAGGGATTGAGGAGGTCATCGCACAATCCTCCCCGACGGTCATCAATGTAGCAAGCTATACAATTATGGTATTAGTTTCAGCGATGCTGTTTTCACTTCATGACAGCCGATCGCTGTATTGTTTTAATTAACATTTTTAGATTTATTGAAAGATTTAATCATAGTTGAAACCTAACTACTGAAATCCTAAATTTTATTCTATAATAGTAAGATAAACACATTTTTATAATTACATTTTGATGTCTAGATTACATTATACAAGTATAAAACTAATTTAATGTTCACAAAATAATTTAATCTAATTTTAGCAGCACGCTTACGTAACTTTTTGAAGGAACCTCATAAATATTGCTTATTTAAGGTCACATTACGGAAAGGTAGATTTCATTTAAAACTTTTTTCTTGTGAGAATCATTTTCCTGAAATATTTTAACATAAGTTTAAAAAAATACATGTAATATTTTTGAACGAAAATTGTTTAAACAAAGTTCTCAATTATTTTACACAAAATGTTCACCGTAAATAGACATAGAGTTCAGTTGGAAAGCAATTCAGTGTATGTGCGTTATGGATGAATTCGAAATTGATCGTAAACTATGTTAATTATTCCGTTGCGACAAAGGAGTGCGGCGCTCCGGCTTTGAAGTTTGACATATTAATGCCCTTATACTAAGTCAACGGGAACTCCAGCGTGCTCATAAAAGCTTTTAAGACGTGTATCCTCTCGATAATCGACTTAGTCGGAGCGGATATTGATATAAAATTACGATAAGAGAAAAATAAGGCTGATATACTATTAATGAATTTCCTTTTATGTCCTAAAACATATGTTTGAAATTAATTTTAGTTCTTAGTAATTTGAATACTGAATAAAAAATATGTTAAACAGTACGTACTTCTCGTTAAAATGAGTATTACTTGGCCCTAGACTGTTTTACTGAAATTTTGTAATTTGTGTAATAGATAAATTATAAAATCATAAACTTTATTATTTGTACTTGCTCCTTCGGGTAGGGGAATATCTGAGCAATCTCCAAAATTACACGTCCACGAATTTGAGTGTTCATTCAAAGTTCAAAGTAATATATATAACCCTAAGAAGTATCTCAGCTACTCGCACAAGTAATCGACTTCGATGAGCAAAGTCAACATCTTTTAATGTTAACGTAAGAAGACTTTGGTTCAAACTCTTTCCACTAAAACATTAATTTGCTAATTAGTGGAGCAACTTGAAAATTATGTCCGTCTTGTGTCGGAAAGAAATTATATTACAGATGAAACTGAGTATTTTGTTGTTACGGAACTTTCTAGAAGAAATGTCAACGTTTTTAAATTCCACGAAGGAGCAGTCGTACTTCTAAGTTTTGCTGCAAAAAAATATTTTTACAAAACGCTCCTTGTACTTTGACGTTAAAATTATGTTGGAGAAGCATCAGGATAAAACATTGTTTTTAAATATTATTCTTTGTAAAAGTATAGTAATAAATTATATTCATTTACGTTAGATTTCGATGAAATGTCTTCACTATGAATACCATTTAAAACACATATAAAATATTTTTTGAAAAGGTTGAGTAATAAAATTTATGTCAAAAATACGGTATATGTTTACATTGATACGGTACGAGAGAGAGTTTAGCCGCAATGTATTTAAGAGAGTGCTAAAATCCAACTTAAAGTGAGCTTTGAAAATTAAGCGAACGATGTAATGTTATTACGCGTAACATTGCCAAAATTTATGGTAACGTCACGCCATCGTATAGTCCTCGTTTACATGGCGCGATGGCGACACTCGTGGCTCGTGGCTGGCGGCACATCGGCCCCTCGGGGCATGTTTGACAAATAGACATCTCGTGCACCGAATTTGGCTTGAAAAAAATTGTCGCGGAACGAGCTCACGAAACCTATATCTACAACCAAATTATATTGACCTTCTCTGCCTCCTTGAACTCGGATCACGTTGAGAAGAAACGGGTTCGAGTAAGCTCGTTGACAGGTCACGCAGCGCTGGCCGTGATACGTAGACTGCAATAAAGTAAATTGCGAGCATTTGCTATACGTATTTGGTACACGAGGATCTTTATGGCGCCGATAATGTTATGGGCAGGTAATGTTCTGTTTCGAATGTACCAATGGACGTTTCATTGTTTTACGATCGTCTTTGTGTTCTTGATATTCCTTTGTGTGACGTAAAGTCGCTGTAAGGTTTAATAGTTTACGAGCACATGAAAGATTTTGCCTTTAATAGAACTTAAATTATTCTGATATTAGGAATTTTATGAGTTTTAGCCTCCCTCGGTTCTTTTCCCACATTACTCTTTGTTTCCTTTACTTTTTTATTTTATTTCTTACAAATGGAATCAAGGAGCTTGGGCGTTTTTTTACTAATCAGTAATAAAAACAATACAATAGAATAACACTAATTCGGGAGTAGCTCCGTTTAATATCTTTTTCTTCAGTATAAAGGTTCCCAAGCGATCCATCTTGAAGCCACACAACCTATCTATTAGAACTGCTAATTAATTGATCTCTTTACTTTGTTTCTCTAAATTGGAGGTACGCGGAAGGTCGAAGTTCCCACCATTGTTCAGACTGCCTATTATTCTGGTTTAGTTATTGGTTATTCCAGGAATAATATCGAACCATTAAGTCGGTTAACTAAAGCTGCTGATGCGAGAGATTCCATATTAGCCCTATTATAATTATGTGCAATTAATACCTTGTAATAGTTAACCCACACACCTCGTATGTTATGTAATGTTAATTCACATTATGTGAGGCTAAGGTTAGGTTGCTAAGGTTTCTATTGCTATGGAATTAAATAATTCAAGTTCTCTGTACCTAACAGTAGTATATTACTAATGAAGTAATTTTCCTACTAATGAAGATAATGAAACAGGTGTAGCTAATTATGTAATTAATGTCTAAATGTTATTTACGACAAATGTACGTACGTTCTAATCATATAGGCAATAAAATGTTAGCGACAGTTAACAGCACACATATAATGTAACACTCGTATCTTCCAAAAGATGGCCAGTAACGCCATATGTATTTATTAAGTCCGGTCGTTGCTCGCAGTTGGCTGCCGACACCCTGCTGGTAAGCAGGGTTTCGGTAGCCAACTACGAACCACTCGCGTTTGAGAACTTATCTGCTAAAAACTTTTGGCATGGGTGTATCCAGTGCCAAAGCAGTGCTCATTTAATTATATAACTCCACACGGTTTTGCAGAATTTATTTTTCGCACTAAATGTCCTAGTTCTGGAAAACGTAGATTTTTCCAGTTTCTTACAAATCTAGGCTGATATAAAATTTTATCTCCTATTGATAAGTGCTGCTTGTGCAATGTCGCCAGGCGAACAAAAAGGAAGGTAGGAAAGTTAGAGTTTCTATAGACCGAGTGAGGGCAATCGAGGTTTATTTTAGTTTACTCTTCTGGGATAAGCTCTCTCTATAGGAGCAAGTCGCGATAACATTGGGAAGTGTTCACGAACCCCGGGGAACTGAATAGAGATGAATTTCATAAAACTTGTCTAACCTTTGCATGTAAATAAGTCATTACTTTAACGAACGGTAAATATAGCTCATTAATGTCTTTTCTTATATCAATATTATATTAGTTATTTCAACGTATGGTTCATTCATCAGAATAAAGTTTTATTTTTATATTTGTATATAAAAAAACTTTATTGTTAACCAAACTCAGTGTTTATATTAAACCTAACTAAGTATATGTACATAATTATAATCACAAAGTGTCGAACTGCTCTCAATATTATATCATGCAGGTCATTTTTGTAATCCCAGTAGTAATTTGTGATAAATAGAATGGTTGATGTAGTTCAGTACCTCATTATTTAGCTGTTTATTGCATTTGAGTTAATACTAGAGAAATAATGTAGTTAAAAAAAAAAAAACAAGGTATGGAACGGGCTGAAAACGCAAAGTTATAAAGTTCACATAGGATATTAAACACTAATAACATTGAATCCATCAAGTAGATTGTAGTCAAATCAAACATTGGTTGAGCCTAAGATATCTATTGGACAAACACAAGCCATGCACAAGCGAGTAGCCACCACATGTTACATCAAAGGAATGCTGCGTATGTGTCATCAATTATCTCTGGTTAGCATCGAGTTTGTCGAGACGTTCGATCTGTGGCCGGCGGCGGGCTGGCTCGCTTAACTATAGGATTTCTAGTAACTAATGACGTAATGACTTGCTTATTACAATGTTGTTGCAGCTCTGCAACTAATACTCTTTGTTTAATAGAATTAGTGGGAGGTTGTAACGGAGCAGTCTCCGGATTGCTATTGTTCCAAAGGTTTAATGTTGTTTTGTGTAATGATTTATATTGCTTTGCACGGTATAATTACTTGTGTTACAATTTCAGCAACATTATATTGTTATTTTATGTGTTAGATAAATTAATTTTATTTTAACAAAGTTACTATATTTTACTGCGTGCTAGAATGTTCTGCTTTTCTAAGTGTACCCAAAGTGGAACTGATAAAGATTATGGAGTGGATTATAAGTGCACAGGGCTTAAAACGCAGGAATCCAATGTAAAGCAGTTAAAATAGTTCAGATGGAATGGTGATGATAATGATGATCAACTGTATTTTAAACTGGTTTCTCAGTTTCATAAACAAATTTTGACTTTTCAAGATTCTACAACAGCATTTCATTTCTTTGTTCCAGACTTAATTTCGCTCCCGTGATGTAACTGCCACCGTTCACAATGAAGGTGAAAGTGAAGTGAGCGGCAACCTGGGGTCCGAAGTCAGCCACGATGACGCTAGCATAAGCACTTACGTTACCATGACAACTAAGATGCTGCTCTCACTTGTACTGCACTGCTTCTGCGTCGCCACCACAGCTTCAATACCTAGTGGAGGTAAGTGATATGGGATAAGGACAAACAGTTGATCTATTTTGAGCTGATGATAAATATATTAATAAAAAAAAAAAAAACAATTTTAGAAATTGACACTAGATCTAGATATGAGAGTATTATCGAATCGTGGTGATCTATGAGAAGTCAAGATCACATAAATACTTGACTTAGTAAGGAACAGTAGGCGAATTTGATAGCAAATCGCTAATCATAGAGATGATTCGGAATATTACTATTGTACGAGTAGTATTCTAAAATTTAATACGATTTTTTATAACTTTTTGATGGTAATATGGTAATTTTAACAATGTTGCTATCATTTTATTCTCAGTAGACTGAACAAGTAAAGTAAAACTAATTACTTAAAAACTAATTTATATTTCAAGATAAGAAAACTGAAATATTTTAAGCTCGTGTATAATAAATATTACGAGTCTTGAAAGTTTTTAACAAAAATAGCTGCAAGTTTAACAGATAAAGAAACTGGCGATATTCACTGAGAATCTCGCTAAAATATTCCCTTAAACCCCGGCCATAACTTATTCTATTCGGGGAATAAAACAAAGACCCCACTATCCAGAATGGAAATATCTCAAAAAACACGTTCTATTGCGCGTTCTGAATGAGATGGAAAAAAGAGGATTCGTTCTGGAGCAGAGGTTTAACATAAAATGCTAGTAAACGGGAGCATGTAACAAAGTTTGTAGTAAAGGGGTGCGAAATTCACGAGTTTTAGTGTATTAATATAAAGAATGACTACAGCGAGGTGATACTATGAGACAGACCTAGTTATGCTGCGACGTAAACGTACCTGAGAAATTATGTATGAAAAATTAAATACTACACGAGTTTGTTTAACTTTGAAGTGTTTATTTCATGAAACATGTTATGAAACCAAGAACAAAAATTCTAGCATACGTGGATGAAAATCAAAATAACGTTATCCGGGGTATCTTTCATTCACGTTACGCAAGAAATCATATACGATACATATCAATCATAAACGATGAACAGGATGAGAAAAAAATATTCCTTGACACAGAGTAATATCAATCGGAGCGGATCAATCCGACGGCGGAGTGTCCCGCGGAATCTCCGCACGAGTGAATGGATGCGAGCTAGATACCGTTCGTTCTTCATTCGGTGCCAATCGAATGGAATGAATCGTGTAAAACCTGTTCAGAGTGATTTTTTATTGAGAATATGGTAAGTATGCGAGGTACAGCGATTTTGGGTTGCAGGAAACATTTTTTATTCGGAACTGCGGAATTGGAAACAAAGGGAATAAAAGCGAGGACGCAGCAATACAAAAAAGGAAGCTTTTTATTGTCATACAATGGCTCGTACACTACATTTACGATCCTGTGCCGTTCAGTCAGCACCTCCTGCCGGTTGCGACGCGGATAATTTCTTTTAAGCCAGATATAACAGTGCTATCTAAAAACCGTTGTTTGTTTCGTTCGCATTTTCGTAATAAAATCAGTTATTTTTAAGTTTTCAGTCTCTGAGTTTAATAACCTACAAAAAAGATTAAATGAAAATTATCCTAGTAAAAAATGCCATTCGACATAAATAAGAAGCAAAATATCTGCGTCGACACTAATTAAGAACGATGAAAACAAAATGGTTTCCGTTTCAGTAACGCGATATTTTGCCCGAGGATTTGATTGAGCGTAATTAAATATTTTGCGGGATCACAAGAATAAGGAAAATACATTCACACGTACATAGGTATAGAATTTCACTGAATCGTGGATTAGGTACTAATAACGTTAAAAGGAGATATAGAACGCGGCAAATAAGTTGAACCATTTGCTATGGTTACGCGCAGTCCCCACATTGATTGAGACTCCAAATCGTTATAATCCTCGTCACATAAATTGAACCATTGTGACGCTCGACCTTGAATGCGCAGTAACTGATTTTCGGGTCTCAATCGTAGTGAAGTCTGCGTGTAAGCATGGCAAATAGTTGAACTTGTTTGCTGCGTATTATACTATTATTATTTTTTTACTTTTTAATAAACTATTGTTATGCTGTATTTTTTTTTTTTTTTTTTTTACGGTAGGTAAAATCATCCAATGACAAATCCCGCCCTTGGGCGGAGCGGGAAATAGTGTCAGACTTTTACTGACTAAAATCCTACCCTGTTCCTTCCCTGCCTTGGTTCCAGGGCCCTGGTATGCATTTTCATACCTTCCCAGAGCCCCAGACTAGGCCTCGACCCTACTGGGCCCCTACGGTTTGCTGACAACTCCTTGAGGCGCACGGGAACAGTGCGCGCCGTAAACGACTTGGGCTCGGTCCGGTCTGTTACCGGACAAACGGACAGCGAGCTACCCATTGTCCGCCGTCCGCAAGCCCGCGTCTACGGTGGCCGGAAATTTGGATCGGAGTTACGGCGGCGGCTGCGGCGTGAGCGCCGTTGCCTGATACGGTCAGCCTCCTCCTTTGCTAGCATTACTGCTTCGCAGAAGGAGGCGACCGCCTGCCACTCCTCCTCGCTCCGGAGCATGGCTTGAACCAAGCCCCGGCGCGAGAGATCGCCTCCGATTGCCCCCACGAGGACACGGCGATGCTCTTCCCAAGCGGGGCACACCTCTACCGTGTGCTCCACCGTGTATTGTTATGCTGTATACTCACTTGAAATATTGTATTTTAATACGACAAACATAATATATTTTATAATTTTACTATCCAGTTTCCCAAGACTTTTGTGTATTCCCGAAGGAACAAAATAACCGCATACTTGGATATTTTTATGAGCAACACTGTACGAATGTTGTGTTTATCCTCGAGAATGTTTTCAACTCAGATATTCTAAAGCGAATGTTATTTCGACTTAACAACTTTGGAGATTCTAGGCAGATAATCACGTTAGTACTACTATCTAAATAACCGTCTGTACATAGTAGTTCTGTTTACGTAGAATCTGTCTGTGCATTTCTCGAAGTTCTAAATTACTTGTTTCTAAATCAAACATTTCAATTTGAAGAATTGTTCCAATTTCATATAATAGAAACAGTTAAGTATTGCTGGAAACAAAACAAATCAAAATTGTGTGTAACTAAACAGTAAAGTAACTAGAAACGATTTTCATAGAGGTACTTTGTTAGGAATTCCTAGAACTGCCAAATTCCAAAGAACTTATAAATTCAATACAAAAAAAAACTTCAACATTGAGTACTGGAAAAAAGAAAAAATCACCAAAGCAGTTTTCAGAATTTTCGCTGCGCCGAATGAAATGGACAATTGAACGAACATATTCGTTGTATTTGTTGTACTCCTTTTACTTTACAATACATGGCGCAGGTAAATAACCCATGAATATCGGTAAAACAAAGGTAAGGAAAATTTGTGCCAAGATTAGAATTTTGCTTTGTAAATTATTTGGTTTGAATATTTTGAAAGTCGAGAAAACCACAGCGAGATTGATATGAATACAATTTGAATCGAAGTTAAAATTATCTGGAGCACGGGATTCATTAGTGTTATAGAATAAGGTACTTTTAAATATAATATTCCACAACTATCACACAATGTCGTCTATTCCCAAGTTAAGCAGAGCTTGTGTTATGGGTACTAGACAACTGATAAACATACTTATATATTTCTAAATACATACATATTATAGATAAATTACACCCAGACACAAAACAAATGATCGTGCTCATCACACAAACATTTGTCCTGGGTGGGAGTCGAACCCACGACCTCCGGCATAGCAGTCAGGTCCACTAACCACTAGACCAACAGGCCAGTCAAATAATTAAACATATATAATATATTAATTAATATTATATAATAATTAAATAGCTTCGTTATGAGATTCTAGATACAAGAATTAGGTTCAATCACATAAACAGAGCTTTTTTTTTTTTTACTCCCATCATCATGTGTGTCATTTTACCCACCACATAAACAGAGCTAACTTCCCTCATCGTCATCATTTCAACCGAAAGACATCCACTTGGAAATAGACCTCCCCAAGTGTCACCATAACGAATGATCCTGCGCGTCTTGCATCCATCAGACTCACGAGTTCCTCACCAGGTCATCGATCCATCTTATGGCCTTCCAACGCTATGTCTTCCGGTATGCAGTCGCCACTCTAGAACCTTTCAGCCCCATCTACCGTCATCGAGATAACTTTGTTTCCAATAACGTAATTAGAGACACAATAGAAAGACAATTGGTGTGCGGACACCGGTGTCCGCTTGGGGCTTCACAGTTCAGCTACATATATAAAGTTTACTCATAGAATATTTAAACACATTTTGAAACAAACACTTTGTTTAAAAAGATCTTAAAACAATCGAGGAAAATGATACCGTAATAGCCGACACCGTGTTCTCTCTAGCGACGCAGTAACTGGATCAAGTGTTCAAAAATTGTATACTTTTTTACGGAATTTTTTTAGTATTCATTTGCGTCGTAAATCGTCGTTGGTATAAAAAAAAACATGATAATATCGTTGAAGTGGGCTGCTGAGGGGCTCCGCCGGGACAGCGAGATCAAAGGGATCCCACACACGGCGGAACCTTTGAATTCTCCGTGTGTGCAGTTATCAGTCTATTTATAAAATTCTTCTCTTGAAAGGTTTCGATGAAATTGTTCTGTCGAAATCATCGGATCCTTCTTAAAATGAACGTGTGGGGAAAATGTTCTGAGTGGAATTAATTGAGTTAAAATTGGGTAAATGTTTTAAATAAGGAAAATTTTGAGAATAAATGTATTCTTTATAAAAATGTTTTAAAAGGTAAATGGTACAACTGAAAACAGAATAATAATTTTGAAACAGTAGGCAAAGTGCCTACTGTTTCGAAAACACTTAAATCCTTTTGAAAACAATACTTTGAAATTCTATAAGCATTATAAGAAAGCTTTTCACTTTTTTCATTTAATTAACCATTGAGTGCTTCAATTACATTTAACGAATAAACGTGAAGCATTGAAATCTCGGTATAGTTTTATCGACTTCAAAAGATGAAAAATAATATAATTAACAAATTGATGTTTCATCAATTCAGCTGATATTAAATAGTGTTTTCATTTTAATTATTGAATGGTTTTCTTTGAAAGTCAAGCTGTCTGGAAAATTTAATAAGAAGCCCAAAGAAACTTCGTTTTATGACCTCTTCGATAACAAAAACTTGGTGGCAATAACACTAGCAGATTGATAAATCATTAAAAAGCTTTTTTTGAAATTTATACATCTAATATCACAATATTGTGGACCCTTATGACCTTCAATAATAAACCTTCTTAAAATATAAGTTCATAACAATCAATGTTTCTGTCGGCGCTCCACACACGCTTGGACCATCGCGAGGAAGGCGCGACGGTCGGGGCACCCGGTTGTGCCGGGCCACGCGGCGGCAGCGGCGCGCCCTGCCTGACCACTGAGCTCACAGACGTCAGCCACTCCGGGCATTTCTTTTGTACGGTCTTCTAAATTGTATGACGTTGATTGTAGTAATACACCCTATATAATAAAGTCCACTCGTTTTACTTATAAAGTCCCAGCTGAGTCATACATTGGTCCTTCGAGCGCGCAAGAAATAAACCAGTATTGCCGTAATTAACGCCGTCATAATCATCGGTCATCGTGTTCGCCTGTTATACAGTCAGTCAGTTCTTTACAGTCTCATATACAATTATTATTATCCATTTATTATTATATCTGTCAGTTCTCCGATTAAATTTTCGGCCCAGCAATATTCACTAGTAGGATTTCCAAAATAATAAACAATTAAAAATTTTTGTTCGTAATTTAACCTGAAATCACTAAATATATTAATAACACCTTTAATTAACTTTAAGTATTCAAAAAATATAGTTGTGAGTGATCTATATTTTAAATATCAAAGCGCTGGTACGATGACTGATGGTACGCATTATATGCTATGAACGAAAAAGTAATGTTGCCGGCCACAACTAAACTTAGGAAAGAGCAAGATATCAGTATCAAAAGCACTACTGACCTTCTTTTAGGAGCTAGAGCCGATTCAATGACTAAGTTATATATTATGACTGGCCTGTAGGTCTAGTGGTTAGTGGCCCTGACTGCTATGCCGGATTTTGTGAGTTCAATTCCCATCCAGGACAAATGTTTGTGTGGTGAACACGATCATTTGTTCTGTATCTGGGTGTAATTTATCTATAATATGTATGTATTTAGATATACAATAAGTATGTTTATCAGTTGTCTAGTACCCATAATACAAGCTCTGCTTAGCTTGGGACTTGACGGCATTGTGTGATAGTTGTGGAATATTATTGTTATTAGTTATCCCACTCGTACTCATAACAGGTACCACATAGGGACCTTTGAGGGGTAGAGATGAATAAAGATTGACTTGACGTTTTTCGATAACTACTACCTCTAGATGTTTATAAAACAGGCATCTACACATTTAAAAGTATTCTTCACATGACATAAATATCCATAAAAGGATGTATTAGTTCGAGTAGGTCCCACTAAACCATGGCAAGCTATATTACAGCCTGCGTTCCGCACCATTAGTTGCCAACAGTGTGGTGAGTCAGCCAAATTTGGGCTATATGTACACTGCATCGTAACGTGTGTGCGTTGTGTTGTTTACATAAACTCACGTTACATGAATGTGGCTTCTAAAATTGTGCTCGTACCTGTTACGAGCAGATCTAAGTATTATTTTAGTCTAAAACATTCTTATAGATTCAGACGTGTTAGTGAAATTTATAAAAAAATACGTTTGCAGTAACAGAGATCGAAGGAAACCGAAATGATCTTAAATATAATTAATTACTGAAAATAATTTTACAAATTAACCTTTTAAACATCATTCCACTTCTTAATAGGAATGTGGAATAATAATTTTTATTACAAAATTATGTTAACACTATTTACAGCACGAATGCTACCTTGCTGACGTCATAGTTGTATAAGCATAATCAGGCCGAACAATGTTCCCATTCTTGGGACTCAGGCCTCTTTTCTTCTCAAGAGAAGGAAGGGGACGTAACCCACCACGCACGTTACTATGTTGTCCTTTACAATCACCAGCATAAGGATTTAAATACTTGCAAAGGTATGTGCTTATTGCGCGAATAACTGATCGCAAGCTGATATGATGCGGAGATTAGGTAGAGCAAACGTGAGAAGGATGTATAATCCGGCAAGGTGCTGATAAGGATTTTGACAGTACTTCTGGGATTGTGCTGATAGCCGTGGTATACCTCTCCACTCCTCCAGCACATCAGTGTATGTTGCCCTCTTGTTGCTACGTCACTTCGTTGTAGCGACCGATTTTGGGGATCAACTTATTGAGTGTGCTAGTTACCCGCTTTTTCGATGGATATTAATAACATTGTACGGATAGGGGCCATAGTCTTATAACGAGACCACTTAAGACTCCAAAAATCATAGCCCTGTCAGTTTTGTTTTCCAAATGTCGCAATAGGTTTTTACCAATCGCGCACTAGCATAGCGCGTACAGGGATAATCATCGGTTAGTATCATATTCTTCATTAAAAATGTTTAAAGGTCCTTTGTGAGTTGGCTTCGGCCCCTTGAACGTCCCTTAGGACCATGATATGTAAATGAATATTTATTTGTTGTTACTAGCAACACTCACACTAATTATTGTTAAGGATACAATTATGTGTCTTAGCCTCAGTTACCTCATTAGTAAAACTTTCGTTAAATTTCTTGAATTTTAAAATGAGTAGACAAACTTGTGACGCAAATTACATCGCAGTGTGCCTGAACCTTACTAGTAGTCCTCACATTAGGGTGCCCATCGATCGAGACACCTGTTTGTTTGTTTTGGACTCAGTAGCTGACTCATGTTTTTAATCCTGCTTGGAGGTCGGTGAGGGCCTAATTTTAGGTACTCGTAATAAGTTCTAGGTTTTAACTTAAAACCTATTTTACAAAAACTGCCATTGATAGCTTAGAGTCTTTGTCTAAAATGATATAAGATTCAAGTTTACATCTGAATATTTCAAAAGCATTGGTAGGCCTTCCTCAAGATGCATTGATGACCTGGTGAAGGCCACGGGTGTCTGCTGTATTCGAGAGGCACAGGACTTGTCAATGTGACTAAACTAGCTTCTGGCAGCGGCTTCACTAGCCTAAAAGTAGAGAATTATTCCAAGGGAATATACTTCTGGAACAAATGCATCCTTTGTTTTAAGCCAAGTCTACCTGTTCAACAAACCGTTCAGCGAGATGACTAAGACGGATTAACAAAAATGCATACACACACACTAACAGATATGCACATACAAACTTTCACCTTTATAATGTTAATGTTTTTCGGCTGAAATTACAAAGATTACTATTATATATTTTATAAAAGGAGAAACTTCGGATGAGATAGTGGTCAAACGCGATACTATCCACAATAAAATAAAAAAAAACTGATTGACTAGGAGCGTGTAATTCTGCACAAAGTTTCCTTTTATGACGTAGGCGAGCACTAAGAGAGGATTTTACAAAATTCATCCCCTGAGGGGATGAAACGAGGGCCCAAAGTTTGTATGGAGAAGCCTAATTACACCCGGGCGAAGCCGCTGGCAGAAAGCTAGTTTTTTATTTAAAAGCTTTGTACACGTAAGTAAGTTCTACTTAAAGAAATTAATTTGGTACATGCATATTATTTTTATTCGAGTTTTAATTTTATCTTTATAAATCGATAGTGTTTCATGTACCGAATCGATCCTCCACGGGATTAAAACGACCACAATTGAACAGTGTATAAGCACAGATTACTATCACAATACTAGACACTAATACATTTATTTATATTCGTCTGTATACGCTACAAATAATAATGATAAGCTTTTAAAAAATTCACTGGTAAACCCAGCAGTTCAGGTTTAAATTCTATGAAAACTTTTCAAGCAAATCTCGGAGACTCTTCGTGACCGCACATTCCAACTATCAGCTCGGTCTAAAAATATAACTAACCTTTACATTTAACGCAAAGGTAGGCTAATTCAATTGAAGATGGAATCCAGGCACGTGACATGGTGTAAGAAGATACAGAAGGTTAGTCGATGAACAGGCTATTACAAATCGTAGTCATTTCATTAGTCTGGAACAACCATCCCTCTCACTTGGAGTCGGCATTGATAGTTGCACAACAGTTTTAACTTTTGCAGGTATCATTGTTTATCATTGCTTTTTGTAATAAACGATTATTTATTATAGTAAAGTCCAGCGGGTGCGGCGGTCCAGTGGTTGTGGGAAAAACTTGTGACCGACGGATGCCCCTGAAGTGGAAAGGTAAAATTTACAAGTCCGTGGTAAGACCTGTCATACTGTACGGATCAAAATGATATGCTGTGAAAAAGATGGATGAAAAAAGACTGCATGTAGCGGAGATGAGAATGTTGAGGTGGATGTGAGATGTGACGAGAATGGATAAAGTGAGAAATGAGTATATTAGAGGAAGTTTGAAAGTGGCACCAGTGACTGAAAAGTTGAAAGGAAATCGATTGTCATGGTATGGTCATGTGAAGAGGTGGGATGAAACGCATGTTACTAAAAGAGTTCTGAGTTTACACGTAGATGGATGGAGTGGAAGAGGGAGGCCGAAGAAGAGATAGATGGATTGTGTAAGGAGTGATTTGAAAGAAGAGGGAGTTAGTGATAGTGTGACGGGTACCAGGACAGAGTGGAAGAAAAAAACGTGTTGCACCGACCCCAAGTAATATAGGATAAGGGCAAGAAGAAGAAGAAAGTCCAGAACTTTCTTATAAAATTTTTTCACTCTCTCTGACTTAGCTCAGAAAACACAAACAACACTAAAGTTAATTAAAATGAAGTAGGTGTACAAATTCCCCAGGGATTTTAAGCACACGCCACAGTATACTATGGTTTTATTAATTACATCGTGGTGTACCTGCTTAAAGATTAATGAAACCAATTTTTAAACATCATGCCTCATGCAATATTTAAGTGGTATAATTAGTCAAGCCTTTTCAAGTTACTCTAAGTGTGACCTACAATCATCGTAAGGAAGTTGAATTCTATTAGATAATCATGCCATGGTCAATGCTATGCTATGAATCGTTGTTCCAGTATCTCAGCTGGAGTGCTGTAGCAATGATTATTTATTAGGTGTGTTGATGTTGTTTGTGGTTTTATTTGGGTCACTAACATAGTTATAAGTTTATTTATTGTTACTAACAATATTTAAGTCTCATTTTTATTAGAAATAAAGAATATTATTACAATTTGACTTTGCATGACACTAGTAATTTTAATCACTATACAAAAATAAGTAGATTAACGAAACTAATGACTAGCCTACAAGGCAGGTATTATTCAATTAAAATAAATTTAAAAAATATGTCAATGAAGTCAATAGTACAGAAGTAATTTTGACAACGAGATGAAGGGTTAAGTAACGCTTGGACAGAATCTGGCATGACATTCAGCTGTAATAGAAGTGATCAAGACCCTAAAAGCTCTCTGTTTTTGAACTTCGTGCGAAAATTATTGCCTTGTGTAAGTGGGGCCCTGGAACTAAGGCAAAGCTGGAACGGGGTAGGTTTTTGGTCAGTAAGAGTCTGACACTATCTCCCGTTCCGCCCAAGGGCGGGGGATGTCATTGGATGATTTTCCTGAACCTTTTTTTTTTTCGGGGAGGAGTGTCAGACTTTTACTGACTAAAACCAAATCCTTGGACCAAGAACATTGAAATTTTGCACAGACGTTTCTTTTATAAAGTAAACAAAACACACAAAAGCCTTACGGAAATGAAACGGGGTTTAAAAGTTTGTTTGCAGAAACCTACTTTTACGTGGACGAAGCCGCGGGCAGGAGCTAGTTATCCAAAGAGTTCTCATGATATACTGACCTTCTTTTCCTACTCTGCATGTTACCAAGCCTCTCCAGGCTGCCTGCCACCTTAATTAACTAGATCGAGCTAACTGCTCGCACATTTAGCGAACACTGGATACATTAGCCCCCCACAGTCACACATGGTTTTATGAGCTAAGTGCCTTACAAGACGACCGTAGGAATCACTTCGTGTTATATTAATTTCGCGGCAGATCATGAATAAAAGGACATGGTTCGACTGTTTATGGGTACTCCGTGTAGTGTAATTTGTGAAATTGACGTCAATTGAAAGAAGAGAATATGTTATTTCAATATTGTTGCTTGATTTACGAATGTTCTGTTGAATTCTTATAAATAAAGGATAACTTTATTTAAAACTTGCTTTTACCTTTGGCGTTACTTATGTAATCTAACCCATAGTGATTATCCGGGGTAAAAATAGTCAAAGCGCGATCGACATAGATACACTATGATCCATACAAATGCCCTATACCCTGACTAGATATATTTATATTTATAGACTAGATATAGATATTCTATGACTATTACAGAAATAAAATGGCCAACACAGTTATCCCGTGGCCAACACGAATACTCAAAGACCAACACAGTAATATCATAACCAGGATAACCAGTTTTGGTACTGGTTATCCTGGTTATGATATTACACAGACATCCTATCATTAACACAAATACTCTATGACTATCACAAAAATCACACAGATGTCCTATGACCAACACAGACACCCTTGGGGTGCCATGACAGAAAACCTCCACGAGTGCCCGCAGGCTATAGTTCCCTTGCGGATACGTCCGGAGCGAAGGCTAGTCTGCGGGACGGTGCACCCTGGGAGGCGGCCAACAACCCCCTTGGGCACTCCTGCCTAAGGGGCCTCGATGGCCGTCTGCGAATGTTCTGTCGGGAGTACGCTTCAACGCGTGTCCCTCTGCTCTAGCAGAGGGCACAGTGGCGAAGCAAGAGCGGGCCCGGCGTGCACTCACCCTGCCACCGGGCAGGCAGGAGGAAGGCTTGCTTCTCCTTCTGCCACCGTTGTTCTCGTAGCCCCAGAGATTGTCCAAGGTCATGTTTCTGACTTTTGATGGGGGTCGAGGGTCTTGGCTTAACCGCCCGGGCCGCGAGGAAGACAACCTCTATAAAAAATTCCCCAAACCTCCAAGCGGCGGCGCACCGTGAGGGAGGTTGTTAGCTTGACTAATGGGTAGCTAAATTAGTCGTTAGTGCGAACCACTAACTTTGAGCAAGTGCAGAATGAATTTACTCGTGGGAACAGCTATGGAACCTCAATCAAAATTCTACAAGAAACCACTGGAGAGTGATGCGCGGTCGGAGTCCGACGCGGCATCCAGAAGGAGCTCGGAGGGCTCGGAGACTGACGAGGGTACGGGAGGCGACTCCGGAAGAAACGCGAGTTTCTTCCGGAAACGCTCCAAACCGGAGGACGGCTCGTCCTCCGAAGGCGAAAAGGGCTCGGCCCGAAAAATCCCCACCAGTGGGCGGGGAGCGGGTCGACCACCTGGAAGAGGGAGGGGAGTCTCCTCCCAGCGGGCTGCCGAGCGAGCCAAGAGGCTCGCCGCAGAGGGACGCCACCCTACTGCGTCCAACGCTGAGATGGACCTCTCGGGGCCATCAGGCAGCGAGGGGGAGAACTCCGCTGAGGAGTCACGCAGGTCCTTTGGGGAGCTGGTGGTCGCTGCCCTCCGAGACATGGGGAGGAAGAGGGAAAAGTCCTCAAAGGAGAGGACGGCCCTCCGCCATGCTGCGTCCATCGGGGAGGCTTTCGACGCTTCCCTCGGGAAGAGTGTGGCGAGACTCCGGGCCGAGCTCCGAGCCGAGCTCCAGGCCGAGCTCGCGGAAGCCCGAGGGGCTAGTGGTCCGAAGCCCGCTGGAGAGGGGGGCAAGCGAGGGCAGGGGCAGGCTCAGCCGGAGCCCCAGCCCCAGCCCGAACCGGGAGGCCAGCTGCTGTCGCTGGTGCAGCGGGAGCTCGCTGCTTTTCAGCAGCAGCTACAAAAGCAGCTGCAGCAACAGCAACAGCAGTTCCAGCTGCGAATACAGCAGCAGCTGTCCCTGTTGGAGGGCATTGTACTGCGCCCCCCGCTCGCGGCCACCGGCCAGCGCAACGCGGCGACTTATGCCGCCGCCGCCGCAGCCACGGCTGCTGCGCCCAGGGCGAGCCCACCCGGCCAAGCCGGGCGCGGGCCCATGGCGTCGGAGCCTGCAAGGCCAGCCCCAGCTGCTACGCAACGGCGGCGGCAGGGGAAGACCGCTCCTTCGACGGCACCGGCGGGACCACCTGCCGCGACGGTGACTGGGCCGCGCCGACGGCCTCCCCCGCCTGAAGAACCCTCGGCTGGCGCCGAATGGACGGTTGTCGGCGCCAAAAGGAAGGCAGGCAAGACTGCAAGGGCGGCCAAGAAACGGGCGAAGCGACAGGAGCGCCGGAAGCGGGCCATGGCGGCCAGACTTCACGCCCCGAACTCCGCGGCTGTAGTCATTACGCTGCAGCCAGAAGCGGAAAAGAGGGGCGTGACGTACGACGACGTCATGGAGAAAGCAAGGCGGGCGGTGTTGCCCCACCTTGACGAGCTCGGAGCCTCTGGGGGCTTCCGTATGCGACGCACTGCAACCGGAGCCCGCATACTGGAGGTCCCTGGCACGGATAACAGCGCTGCAGCGGACGCCCTGGCCGTCAAGATCAGGGCGTCTCTAGACGCCGAAGAGGCACGAGTGTCCAGGCCATCCAGGTGCATAGACATGCGCATAATGGGCCTGGACGACTCAGTCAAGGTGGACGAGGTGGTGGCCGCCATCGTCAGGGCTGGAGGGTGCACGGCCGATCAGGTTCGGGCGGGCACAATCCGCGCTGACAGCACGGGCATGCGAGCCGTAACGGTAAGCTGCCCCGTGTCGGCGGCCAAAACCATCTCCGAGGTGGGCCGACGGCTTTTGGTGGGCTGGGTCTCCGCGCAGGTGAAACTGCTGGAGCCCAGACCTCTGCGGTGCTACCGCTGCCATGTGGGGCACCACGTGGGGGCATGTTGCGCTGCGGAGGTGGATCGCAGTGACCACTGCTTCCAGTGTGGCAAGCCCGGTCACAAGGCTGCAGAATGCCGTGAGTCACCGCATTGTTATGCATGTGCGGCGGCTGGCAAGCAGGCCAATCACCGGGCTGGGAGCAGGCCCTGCGACCCCCCCGCCATGGCCAAGGGCAAGGTCCGTAGGCCCACCGCCGCAGCCGCTACCGTGGCTGCTGTCGCCGCCGCAACCACCGCGGCAGTGCCCTCACAGGGGGCTCGGGAGGAGACAATGGACTGCCAATAACGGCACCACTACGTCTCCTCCAGGCGAATATCAACCACTGCGCCCCCGCTCAGGATCTGTTGCTCCAGAGCATGGCGCAGTGGTCGATCAATATCGCCGTGGTCTCCGAGCCGCACTTTGTCCTGCCCAGAGCCGACTGGGTTCAGGACCTGAGCGGCTCGGTGACCTTAATTTCGTCGGCCGCCGCCGGTACCCCGTCCCTCGAGGCCGTCACGAGGGGGCGGGGTTGCGTGGCAGCACGGTTCGGGGACATTGTGGTGGTGGGAGTCTACCTGTCCCCGAACAGATCTCTCGCCGATCTAGACAACTCCCTTATGGAGCTGAATCCCTGTGGTCGTGTGCGGGGACTTCAACGCCTGGAACGAGGCTTGGGGTTCCCGGTTCACGAACGAGCGGGGTCGGAGGGTGGAGTCCTGGGCCCTGGAGTTGGGCCTGGTCGTCATAAACCGGGGTTCTGTCCCCACGTGTGTGCGGATGCAGGGTGAGTCTGTCGTGGACATAACGTTCGCCAGCCCTGCTCTGTCACCGCGTGTCGTCGACTGGCGCGTCATAGAGGGGGTGGAGACGTATTCGGACCACCGGTACATCCGGTTCGACGTCTCCGCCCAGTCCTCGACCGCGCCGGTCCAACGGACCCCGTGTGGTCCGCGTTGGGCGCTGAGGCAGCTGGACCGGGATCTCTTCCGGCAGGCCGCGGCGGTACAGGCCTGGGTGCAAGCACCGGACAGGCTTGTCGACATTGACGCCGAGGCGGACTGGTTCGGGGAGGCCTTGTCGCAAATTTGCGACGCGGCTATGCCCCGAGTCCGACCAGGACGTGCCCAGCGCCAGGTGCAGGTGCACTGGTGGTCGCCGGAGATTGCAGCACTGCGTGACGCATGCACTGCCGCGCGACGCCGGTACTCCAGACACCGCAGACGCCGCATCCGTCCACCGGATGCAGATGCCATAGAGGCGGAGCTGTATGAGGGATACAGAGCAGCAAAGCGCACCCTCCGAGCGGAGATAAAGCGGGCCAAACTCGAGGCCCGCAACGTGTGGCTGGGGACTCTCAACGTGGACCCGTGGGGTCGCCCGTACAAGGCGGTGCGGGATAAACTCCGCCCCTGGGCTCCCCCGCTGACGCAGAGTCTCCGGCCCCAGCTTGTGGAGGGTGTAGTGAACTCTCTGTTCCCTGCGCGAGGGGAACACACCCCCCCGCCCATGGCTCCGCCACCTGCGGTGTCCGACGCGGACCACAATGGCGACGACGGTGACCATATTGCTCCAGAGGTGACCGAGGTAGAGATGAGAGTGGCGGTACAAAGGCTGAATGCCAAAAATACCGCCCCGGGACCCGACGGCTTGCCTGGAAAAGCCTGGGTCCTGGCCATGGAGGCTCTCGGGCCTCGACTCAGAGGGCTCCTTAGCGCATGTATGGAGAGGGGCCAGTTCCCGCTTCGTTGGAAGACGGGGAAACTGGTCCTAATCGCGAAGCCAGGGCGACCTGCGGACTCTCCGTCCGCGTATCGGCCCATTGTGCTGCTCGACGAGGTGGGCAAGCTCTTTGAAAGAGTAGTTGCAAACCGCCTCGTCGCGCACCTAGCACGGGTCGGGCCGAACCTGTCGGATGACCAGTTCGGCTTCCGCAGGATGCGCTCAACGGTGGACGCCATCATGCGCGTGCGAGCCCTCACGACGGGGAATGCAGTGTCCCGGGGCAGGTGTGTCTTGGCGGTGTCTTTGGATATCGCCAACGCCTTCAACTCCCTGCCCTGGAGTAGCATTAGGAGCGCACTCCGGTACCACCGGGTGCCCGACTACCTCTGTCGTGTGATCGAGGCCTACCTGTCGAGCAGGTACATTATCTACCCCGGTCATCAGGGAGAATGGAATCGGCGAGAGATGTCGTGCGGTGTCCCACAGGGATCGGTACTAGGGCCGCCCTTGTGGAACATCGGGTACGACTACGTGCTGCGCGCCGACCTCCCCGACGGGGTCAGCGTGGTCTGCTACGCGGACGACACGCTGGTCCTGGCGCGGGGACGGTCGTACCAGGCGGCGGTCGAACTAGCGACGCGCGGGGTTGCGACAGTCGTGGAGAGGATCCAGCAGTTGGGACTCGAGGTGGCATTGCACAAGTCCGAGGCCATGTGTTTTCACGGCCCTCGGTACGCGCCACCACCGGGTTCCCAATTAACGGTAGGAGGAGTTCACATCGGCGTCGGGTCGACGATGAAGTACCTGGGACTCGTCCTCGACAGCCGGTGGAACTTCGAGGCGCACTTCCGACGTTTGGCTCCCCAACTTAATCGGACTTCGGCTGCACTCAAGCGGCTCCTGCCGAACCTGGGGGGTCCAGACGCCTCCTGCCGGAGGCTCTACGCTGGTATCGTTCGGTCCATGGCCCTTTACGGGGCGCCTGTGTGGGCGCCGACGCTGCGAAGGCGACCGGCGGCCCTGCTGAACGCCTGCCAGAGGGTCATGGCCATACGGATGATTCGGGGATACCGCACGGTATCCCGCGAAGCGGCGAGCCTCCTTGCTGGCTTGCCACCATGGGATCTGGAGGCAACAGTCCTTGCACGCATGCACGATCTGCGCGTGGAGATGCAACGCCGGGGCGAATCCCCGCTGCCGCGACAAGTCGCGGCTTGGCGGACAGAGTTCCGGCGAGATCTCATGGTGAAATGGCGAGAACGACTGTCGCAACCCTGTGCTGGGCACGCCACGATTGAGGCGGTAAGGCCCCTCTTTGAGGCGTGGCTGGAAAGGCCTCACGGCGTCATAACCTTCCGCATGGCGCAGGTACTAACCGAACATGGCAAGTTCGGGCCGTACCTGTACAAGATCCGTGCGGAGGTGACGCCCGGGTGTCGTCACTGTGCGGAACGCCCGGTGGACACGGTGGAGCACACGGTAGAGGTGTGCCCCGCTTGGGAAGAGCATCGCCGTGTCCTCGTGGGGGCAATCGGAGGCGATCTCTCGCGCCGGGGCTTGGTTCAAGCCATGCTCCGGAGCGAGGAGGAGTGGCAGGCGGTCGCCTCCTTCTGCGAAGCAGTAATGCTAGCAAAGGAGGAGGCTGACCGTATCAGGCAACGGCGCTCACGCCGCAGCCGCCGCCGTAACTCCGATCCAAATTTCCGGCCACCGTAGACGCGGGCTTGCGGACGGCGGGCAATGGGTAGCTCGCTGTCCGTTTGTCCGGTAACAGACCGGACCGAGCCCAAGTCGTTTACGGCGCGCACTGTTCCCGTGCGCCTCAAGGAGTTGTCAGCAAACCGTAGGGACCCAGTAGGGTCGAGGCCTAGTCTGGGGCTCTGGGAAGGTATGAAAATGCATACCAGGGCCCTGGAACCAAGGCAGGGAAGGAACAGGGTAGGTTTTTAGTCAGTAAAAGTCTGACACTATTTCCCGCTCCACCCAAGGGCGGGATTTGTCATTGGATGATTTTACCTACCGTAAAAAAAAAAAAAAAAAAAAAACACAGACACCCTTTTTTTTGTAAATGTGAAATCATACAATACCAATTATGAAGCCAATCCATGGCCCCAGTAGGCTTCGGGTCTGCTTTTTGTTTTGCTGACTTCTCTTTGAGGTGCACGTGGAACACTACACGCCATCGATGACTAGTTAATAGAGAGTGGAGCTACCCATTGCTCGTTGTCCGTAAACCTACGCCTACGGTGGCTGGAAATTGGGGTCGGGATTCCAGCAGCTGAGGCGTGAGGAAGCCTTCACAAGCATTACTGCTCCACAGAAGAAGGCGGCCACCTGCCAATGCTAACCGCTCCGGACCAGGGCCAGTACCAGGACCTTGAGCGAAAGGTCGCCGCTGCTGATCACCCTCACAAGGATATGGCAGTGTTCCACCTGAGCGGGACACTCCTCTACTGTATGCTCCACTGTTTTCTCCGCAGGAACCTCACGAACTTACCATGTCCGGTGAGGACCTGCGTCATGAGGAAAGTAAGGACGCCGTGACGTCCTCCCGACCACTCCTTAAAGAGGAGACTTACCGAAAATGTCCGACACATGAAAAAATAAGCTTATTTCTTAATTTATTAGATTTCTATTCCCAGGAACAGAAAACATTCCGTACGTAAAACCATATCTTATCTTCCGATATTTCTTCTTATTGTGATCGCTAAATATAACAACAGTGTATATCAAGATGTCAGCGTTGACGTAACCAATCCTAATGTGTAGCTTAGCGCAAATCCTATTACATAATGTATCGTAACGCTCGCTGGGACAATATCGCCGGCCGCTGACAACCGACAGCTTCTAATAACGCGGCTATTATGAAACATGTGCTCACATAAATATCATAGCATATAAAATAAGGCGAAATAATAAAATGTCAGTCTTTGTCAAATGGCACGTTTTTTAAATTACACTTTGCGTAGTCTTTCTTAGGAATGTTTCAGTTTAGGATTTAAATATTTGAAAGTATTAATAGTTAGTAGCTTCTGCCAGCGGCTTCGCCTGCGTGGAAGTAGGTTTCTCCATACAAACTTTGGACTTCCCCGTTTTACCCTTTAAGGAATGATTTTCGAAAATCCTCTCCTAGTTCTCGCCCACGTCATCCACGTTCCTAGTCCCGGTAGTTTCGGCTGTGCTTTGTTATGCCAGGCAGGCAGTTTCTCCTTTTATATAGGGTGACTGATAATTAGTGAACGATACTTAAACACGTGATTGTAGTCATGATAACAAACAACTTTTACTATGGGACCAAACCTAAAATCGCCAAAAAAAATCCTAAGTTCAGTATATTTTGACCACTTAGGCGAACATAAATGTAATGAACTTGGCAGATTTTTTCACGATTTTAGGTTTGGTCCCATAGTAAATTTGTTTTTTTATCACGACTACAATCACGTGTTTAAGTATCGTTCACTAATTACCAGTCACCCTATATATAGACAAGACCTCTTATAATTTACTTTTAGAAACCAAAACTCTTATGAACAAACCCAAAATGTAAGAGAACTGTAAAAAAGAAGATGATAAGGACCATTATTTCTGAGCAAATATTATATACACAGACATTTGAAGAGAACGGTTCATATGTGGTTTAAACCAAAAGCCTCCATGTTTTGTGCCACAGCTCGCTGGATATTTGTTGCGTGACGCAAAAACTATCAAATGGATTTTGATGGGACTTTCATTGCTCTAAAGCGAAAACCGCAATTGAACAATCGAGGTAGATACTATATTGATATAGTGTGTTGGAGCAAAATAATAAAAATTTATGGCCGCCCAGCGCACGAAATAAAGTATTACACTTACTCTGAGTAGCCATTACACAATGTTCTGAAACATTTCAGTCCTCTTTACAATATCTACATATTTTATTATAAACAAGATTTTTTGTATCATTTCGCTACTGAATAAAGCTCTTATTTTTGTTTAAAAAATATATTTAGGACGCTTGGAATATTGAAACTGTAAAATCTGTATGTACTCGTATGAACACCGTGCAAAATTGACAAAGCAAAAAAAAAAACATACTTGTTTACTCAGTCATTTATACCAAGCAAAAGTAATTTAATAAATGGAATACGGAGCGCGCCGTAGTAGGATGAACGTACCAACATAATGTAATAATATACGGAGTTTTTGAACAACAGACACAGATGCGCACAGTGTTTCACTTTGTGTTTTTGTAGAGCCCGATTTAATCAAAATTCCAAATTATGTTTTCATACAATACGATCGAATGAAAGGAAAATATAGAGTGGACGGCAGATGTGTGTGTTCTCACTAAAGTTTTCTCGTTGGAAAAGGATACTTCGATGGTTACGATTGACGCTTATTTCCGAACTATTAACCCTGAGCTGCGCCTACTGGGGCTGCGTAAAAGCTTGTTGAAATCACGTACTAGGCTGAGGTCGTGGCAATAGTGGCTGAGTAATGACATGTTCTTAGCCATCACTCGCGAACAACTTAATAGACCGTAACCTTCAGTTCTTCGAAAGTGCGCGGAATGTTAAGTGAGCTCTTAACAAATTATACAGCGACGCGTACCGCGCTGTTCTCGTTCTGATGACTGAACCAAATAGAATATGTATTCAGAATCCAGATTTTGTGAATTCATGTGCCCTTGCTTGTTGCTTGTCGTTTTGAATAGTAATTTAAAGTGGTAACTGATGTTTTTGACGAGAAAATAGTTGTCAATACATTTTCAGTTAATCCTTTAAGTAAAATAAAAAAATTATAACATCAAAATTCATTAGAATCTCTTTGTTTGACAGTTTCGTCAGCTAAAGGATCCTCTAAAACATTGAAATACTCAACTAAGACATCACTACCACCAGCCAAAATAGAGATGTCACTTTAACTTTCTATACCAACATATTACACGGTTGACGACAAAAACACGTAAAATTATGCGCATACACGGTGCCGCGAAATATTTGGCACAACACTATAGTCCCGGAGATGGAGAGCGATATTTGCCAAAACGTTATTTAATATGTAAACACGCTGAACGCTTACACACATAAACAGATTTCTATTGTTTACTTTGCTTACTGTGTGCTCACACGGATGGGAGTTTAAACTATTTTGTTAGGTTGGGGAAACGCGTGTTTTAATGGAAATCGTTTGAAGCTAGTATTCGCAACGTAATGATGATTTCGGATTGATTGAGTGCAAATACTGTTTCTAATGTATCGGAAATTATTATGACTGAATTAATTGTTTGTTCAACGCTATGTTGACTATAATTTATATCGAGTCACTGAATGTTATGTTCTATCAAAATAAACTAATAAACCTTACAATGTTCCCACTACTGGGACTCAGGCCTCCTCATATGGGCCCAACGCGGATTGGTAGATGTCACATATATTCGAATTTTTAGTTATAGATAGTTTTCTCACGATGTTTTCCTTAAGCGTTTTGAGAGCAGTGGTGATAAAATAAATAATGCAAAGTAATGTGCCTGACTGGGTTCGAATCCGCAACCTAAAGCTCGTTAGCCGGGGCCGCTACCACTGGGCTACTAATCAAAATATGAAAAGAAAAATGAAAAATGGAAAAGTATTAAATAAAATAAATGACAGTAGATAAAAATTTAGACACGTGGTGGTGTACCAGCCAGGTTTGCGTAGCAAAAGGCCAGAACACCGTGTATGGTTTATGTGCATTACACATACCGTTTATGTCATCATTCGATCCCTATGTAATCCGATAATTTTGTAATATTGAACAATTTTACGTTAAATAACAAAAAAGAAAGATGGATTTCGTTATCGACTCGAAAAACAATGAAATTCCTCCAAAAACTGAAATGTGAATGATTGCTACTTTTTAACAGACTTCTATAAAAAGTGGCGGTTCTTATGTCACTTTTTTGTATCTTGTTCAGCAAAATGTGATTTTGATTAAGTTTTTTTTTTTCAAACAATGTTATGTTATTATTATTATATTAGGGGGTATGTCTAGGTTGGTGACCCCAAGTGGGCATTGGCCCAACTAGCCCCCTACGGTTTTGCTGAAATTTCATTGAGGTGTGCATGGAGCACCACGCACCGTCTATGACTCGGTGTCGGTCCATACACTCCTAAGAGAGACTCTTACCATCGCAATAGTTTCGCGTTCAAAAACCGTGCCTAAAGTTAAATATTTTAAAGCATTGACACTATCCTAGATTATTTTTTGTTCAATAAAACGCTTTTTAGCGCCAAAAACAAATCGCTGCTTTAATTTGATAGTGGCACATCACAAAATGTGTCATTATTTTGATAATGTTACCATTCAATACAGATTAATCTATAATATCATGTGAATAAAACTCACATTCCTATGTATACATTTGACTAGGTGGCATGACTGAATGACGTTATCTGATTGGTCAAAATCGACCGCAATTTTGTAGGTATATCGACACAATGCCAGTTGCTTTGAATTTTCACAAGGTGACATACGCATTTTCTCTTGAAAAAAGGCATAAAATAAAATAGTTCGTTCTTATTGGTGGAATATTCTTTTAAATAAGGTTTTTTTTTGTATTGTGACAATATACAAAAAATTTGAGTGTCATAGTTATGTTTCGATTCATTTAAATAACGTGGTATTTGGTGTTGCGACAGTATCAAAACAAATGAGTAGAGAAACTAAATAGCGTATTTCAAAATGGGTTAGTATTCAATTCTTTGTTTTTGGTAATTATTAGAACTAATACAAAATAAGTCTATTTCCTTCTTAAAAGTACTAATTTTTATGATTATTCTTTGCAAAATATGACGCTTTTTTGTGCTATTGTTGAATGATTTTTAAATATATGCCATTGTTCAAAATAACTGTAATTAAATATTTTTTTAATATAACATAAGCAAGGTGTGGAAGCAAGACATTAAATATTGAAAATAATTTCTTTAATTAAGATTTAATCTAATTATTTTTACCCTTACAGTGTATTATCAAAAAAACATCAATTCAGACGATTCATTGCAGATTTCTGTAGCAGATGGTACTAAAAAATACCAAGATAGGAATGGATTATCACCTCTGCTGATTGAAAATAGCATAGAATAACATAGCATCAGCGTTATAATGTTCTCACTGCTGGGTCTCAGGCCTCCTCTTTAGGAGAGGGAATGGGCCGTAACCCACCATGCGGGCCCAGTGTGGGTTGGTAGATGTCACATGTCTTCGAATTGTTGGTTCTAGGACATGCCGATTTCCTCATGATGTTTTCCTTCACCGTTTTGAAAGCAGTGGTGATGAAAAAAAATAACACAAAGTATTACGCCTGGCTGGTTTTGAACCCGCGACGTGGCAAACAGCCATCATGCTATAGATCCAGTCATTAAAAAAGGTGTCAAGAAACAGAAAATACCGAAAATTTACACTATTGCCACTATTGTCGAAATGTAAAATTAACAGGTATTGTAATGTTATACGTAGAAACAAAAGACACAGAATATTACTCATATTGTTATAAAAAATCATATAATAATAATATCATGAAAGTGATACTTAGTTGAAAATACAGGAAAGACAAGAAATAGAAGCGTTTGTAATAATAATATTTCACTGAAGAAAATTTATAAAACTAAAATGATGATACGTGAGAAAAAGAAAAAAGGCCTATATACTAAATAAAAAACTTATAATATATGTACAAGATTTTATGCCCCATTTTTTGAAAATCTATAAAGGTTTTTTCGAAGGATAACGAAGATTTGTACACGGCAAACTAAATTGAACCATATACTGTGGTTGCGCGCGACCCCCGCTTCGATTGGGACCCGAAAATCGGTTACTGCACATTCACCTACCATCATGATGGTTCAACTGGTGTGACAAGGATTATAACCGATTTTCGGGTCTAGGTCGGATAGGCGGCTGCGTGTAGCTGTGGCGGATAGTTCAATTTATTTGCCGCGTACTCTTTGTTATCCTACGAGCAATCCATAATAGATTTTCAAAAAATGGGGCGTAAAATATTAAGTACCAGTAGTAGTTTTTTACCATTTGAAAAACTTTGTAACACCTTTTTTACTACTTTAACATTTTTATGTTTAAATTTGTTTTTGTAACTTTGTGTTGTTTGAATTATTTTGGTGTATGATCATGTGAAGAGAAGGGATGAAACGCATATTACTAAAAGAGTTTTGAGTGTACATGTGGATGGATGGAGAAGGAGAGGGAGGCCAAAGAAGAGATGGATGGATTGTGTGAGGAGTGATATGAAAAAAAAAGGAGTTAGTGATAGCGTAACGAGTGACAGGACACAATGGAAGAAAAAAACGTATTGCGCTGACCCCAAATAAAACGGGATAAGGGCAGGAAAATGATGATGATGAGTAAAAGAAAATTACTTTTTTAGAAACAAGTAATGCTTTATTTTTGTTAAAGTGGGCTAGTGGAAGTCATAATTATGTGTAAGCTCGTTAATAAATATTTTTAATAACCTCCTAACAATTTTAAATTTGTTAGGAGGTTATTTATTATTTCACTGTTTCTATAATATAAATACTAGCTATATTTGCAATTTTGAGAGTAGCGCGTGTTCTGTGAAGGTAAGTTTTACATAATTAGTATTATTTTTGATCTCTATATAACGATAAAGACTGATAGAAAGTTAGTTAAACAAAACAAAAAATGTCATTGTATAGTAAAAATACATTGGTTTTGTATTACACCTTCCTTAGAATAGTAATGTAATTGTAAAAGTGACATTATTTGTAAAAATTCACTAACAAAAAAAATGCATCAAAAATAAATAAGCCGTTGTACAAAAAATACTTAACTGAACTATTTGTTTTATTAAGAATAGTGTCACTGTTCACGAAAGAATGTTGTCAAATTAAAAGTCGTACTATAATTTATGCCAATGTTAAAAATAATTAAACTAAAAAATGTTTGACGTATGTCTGAAGCATGTTGTTTTTTATAAGTTTATGTGTTGATTTTGTATTGAAAGGGCTAAATAACTTATTAATAATAAAAATTTGATAGATTTTACGTCGATTTAGCCAATTTTCAAAGGGTTCTCTTTATTAAAACAAAAGATGGAAACAATTTTATTTCTTGTTTTATTTAAACTGCTCTCTTGAAAAAAGTGCATTTTTGAGATCTGTCGTTATCAAATTAAAGCAGCGAAATATATTTACGTGTAAAACATATCCAATTTATACCAACGCTTGATCCGCAATAAAAATTAGTCGGTCTCCCGGCCTAGGCTGTTAAAACAAAAGGGTTTTTTTTTCATTTGTTTTTTTGTCTGAGAACATTCATCCAGAGGTCGCCGGGGCCAGCGTCCATTAGGGACTTTTTAAACAAATAAAAATAGAAAATAAAAGAGAGCGATTAAGATAAAAACGCTTCAAAATGGACTCATCGTAGTTATTTCTGTAATAGTTTCTCTAATTAGTTACCCAGATTCTCTCTATTTCACATCGAAAGTATTTCTTAATGTTTTGATTTTGTTTTTAAGTTTTCATATTAATGAGACGAGACACAAGCTTCGTTACGAAATATTTAACGTTATTATTGGCTTGCTTAAGACTGTTAAGTTAAGAGCTATAGACATGCTAGTAAGGTTGTTAAAACAAACTGCTCGGTACCTCAAAAAAGCCTCACTAATGATGAAAATACCGCAGAGCATTGCGTTTCTATTCAAATAATGAGATGAAATCTAAGCACAGCTGTTTTCGGATTCAAATATTGAACTAAATGCAGACTCCAGGTCGATATAAAGGTACTCATTCTGTGTGTTGAAACATGAACAAGTTGTAACATTTATAAATAGTATTCATAAATGTTACTGTTATGAATAACAGCAACACATTTAGGTGTATCCTAGGCTACAATTTCGGGTACATATTCGTGTTCGTAGCTGTCTCCGCTCCGTGCGGTCTGTTAGGCATTTCTGGAGCAAGACGTGTAAGTTCCGACTGGGGCAGGCAGGGGAGGCGGACTCCTGACCTAGCTCTCACTATGTAGTGAATGTATTTGAATGTATCGAGTCGATGATGGATCGGGGTGGAATGTTCTAGACGGAGGGTAGGCACATATGCTGTTGAGGTGATTCGGAATGGTTTATATTTTAAATATGGTACACTTAATAAATATTTGTTTGATAAGGCTCGTATTTATAGAAAAAAGGTTTTATAAACGAAAACATATGTTAACACTATTGTTGCATTATCTTCTAGTTCTAGTTAGTCTATTATGGCCCACTGCTGGGGGAAGACTTCCTTCATCCTTTTCGACAAATGTCTGCCCTCGGACAGTCGCTCTGCTGAAATGACAAAGCATCTCCTTATTACATTGCAATTTGTAGGAGAGTTCTCTTCTCTTTCTTACCTACGTGTGCTAGTTAGGTGAACTGTTGGTATTGATTTGTAATCTTTCATCAAAAAAATATTAAAATATTTTGCCAAAGACGGTCACTAGATACGTCTAGTGACCGTCTTTGGCAAAATATTTTAAATGAGGACATTTGTTTTATTTTCGACCGTAGGTCCCTTTGCACCTATTGCGTTTTTCTCGCTGACAGCCTGTTTAAAAACATTTCAATACACAGTGACCAGTCCGTTCAGTATTTAACAGTCTAATTTATACGTCGCATCTAGCATCTCATCGCCATCAAACCGCCTTTACATGACCATCATTTACGTTGTCCTGTAGCAGTGCCATAAAACACTTTATTATTCGCCATTTAACGTCCTTAATCATCGCGTTAATAATTTATATTTCATTACGGCGGGTGCTAAGCAGCTTGTACTTAGTCCGAAATATTCGCGGAACATTTTTATGAAAAATTCAACGCTATTAAAAACTCGTTTCCTGTATGGTCTTAGCAGGTGTTCGCGCATAAGGGAATGTTGTTTGGGTTGTACTTGTCACTGAAAAAGACAAAGCAGTAGTATCATTACAATCTACTACGTTGTAAATCTCATGTCACAGTGTTTGACCTTTTTTTTTTGTAATTATTTTGTCAGCTAATTCATTTATATAACTTACCGTAAACATAATGTGCACACCTAGTTGACGTCGCCACGTAACTCTAGAGTTTACTTTCATGTATTGAATTGTGGTCCAGTTTACCTCATCTAGTTACCATTTTGCACTTGTTCTTTCTTTTGGTTTTTTTCCGATTGAATAACGAAAATGATTCCGTGGAAACTGATCTGCTACTTGCTTAAAATTATTCAGACCGATTTTTGAAGATCACGCATCTCTTTCAGTCGGTTCGCGTGATTGGTTTTGGACATAACGCTTTCTAGTAACAGCGGTGGCCCAGTCATAACAGCCCTGATTTCATAAGTCCTAGTTCGTGGGTGCAAAAGTGCAACCCCAGGGTACTGCTTTTGACACGATGAAAGAAAACATCGTGAGAAAACCGGCATGGCTTAAAACCAGAAATTTGATGACATATGACATCCACCTACTTCTTCTTCTTCTCGAATCGATGGTTTCCATTTCGATCAAAGTAGTTACTCCTCCAGGTTGCATTTATAGGGAAATTTTGGGCTCTCCAATAAGTGGGCCATTGTTTGGCCATCCACCAACTCGCACTAAGTACGCGGAGTAGATTACGCCTTATTTCCTCTCCTAGAAAAGAGAGGAAAACATCTAAAAATAAAGATTTTCACATAACATTAGAAGGAATAAAACGAATTGATTAAGAAACCCATATCCGTAGCTCAACACCGTTCCGCTGAGTAAATTCCGCTGCAACTATAATACAATTAATTACGTTTAACTCCACACAGCACGTTTGCAACAAATGGCGCTTCTGCCAACATGTTGTTGGTAACACTATTACACGACGTAAAATCTGGCTTAAAGGATGACACCGGCGTCTCATAACGTAAGTCGACAAATGCTGCTATATTTGATGCAACAAGCGTGGAAAATAACATTTTGTGAAATACATTCGTAGAGTAAAATATTTTTGCTGTTTCTAAATACACTAAGTTATTAGTGTAGTAGTCAACTTAAAATATTCTACGAATGTATGTCGTAGCTTGTTAATGTGGTTCCAATATTGGTTGAAGCTGAGTTTAGAGATAAAGTTAGAAAATCAAATTGTTTGCTGATAAGTAATTAAGTTACCGAATTTAAATGAATCCTAACCAATATCAAATGCGAAAGTGTGTTTATGTTGAATCACGCGTAAATTAAGTGAAAGAAGTCGAAACCAATAGCTAGTATAGAGTAATTAAATGTATTGATGTAATACTAACGTTGTGTGAGGCATTCATTCTATAATTACATTCCACATGCCCATCGCTCAGCTCGAATACACAGCGTTACAAACACATCAGGTAGCAAAGAACAGTGCATTACGTAACATTGTTTTAACAAACTGTTAAACTTAGAAAAGTGTTTTATATAAAAAAATTCAATAACACCAGTTACCAAGTAGCTGAGAAACACTAAAGAAAATCACGCGTGTTTGTGCGGTGGAAGTACAACGCAGGGATCACCAGAAGTTCCAGACAACGATGACAGAAGGGCTTGGACGAGATGACATTCTAATAGTCAATAGTAATACACTGGGAGGAAGTCCAGAATATGAGCCACACCAAGAGAGAGAGAGAGATACCGTCACTAAAGTGATCCAAGTGCCCATACGCCTGCACTTTAGAAGGAATAATAAGTAACAACGATGTTATAGTTGACGTAGCCACCATTTGGGATCACAACACTTAACGATTCGAACAGAAGAACATATAATTATGCAGATTTAGAACATGTATGAACTAAAAAAGTCTTTAGCGATTCTTTGGGCTATTTCGTTCACATAAGTTCTCCTGCGGATATCTTAATTTCAAATCGCATACTCGAAAACGTAGCATCGGAAGTCCCACAAGATGGACTGACGACCTGACCTGACGCTTCCCAGGTCACGGGAATCTGGTGTATGCGAGACGCACAGGATCGGTCACTGTCGCGACACTCAGGAGAGGTTTGTGTCCAGCAGAAGACGTTTTCCGCTGAAATGATAGTGGTGTGTCTTCTAGTCAATTCTATAAGTATTTATGTATTGCCGTTTACAATATAATTAGTAATTATAATAGATCAAAGTCCAAACTTCTAACAATTATAATTATATTAACAAACGAATAAAAATTTTGCAAACAAACGGAATTCCCTCTTTTCACTTAATTACAGATTTTTCCTAAAATCCCTTCTAACTGCTCGCTTACGTCATAAAAGAAAGCCTTGTGCAGAATTTTCTTGTTCTTATTCCCAGTAGGTCCCATTGTACGTTAACATGTCAGTCAGTTTCTGTTTATATATATATTGTACAACAAAAGCTAAATAAAATTGAGCTCAGTTTCACAGTTGAAGTTACCAATCGTATTGCTTTCAGCCGTATTTAGATATTATAGTACTAAAACTTGATAGTGATCAAGCACGCTCTCTGGTGCTGTGGCCCTTCCGATCCTCATCACTGGATAAACTAGCGAAACTCATAAGTTAGTTGTATAAGTTAGTCAAACTGTGTTAGACTGGCCTGTTGGTCTAGCGGTTAGTGACCCTGACTGCTACGCTGGAGGTTTGGGTTTGATTCTCATCTAGGACAAACGTTTGCGTGATGAACACAGTCAGTGTCTGGGCGTAATTTATCTATAATATATATGTATTTAGAAGTACCTAAGTATGTTTATCAGTTATGTTGTACTCATACCACAAGCTCTGTCCAGTGTGGGACTAGATAACTTTGTGTGAAAGTTGTGGAATATAATAATTATTATTAGTTGGAAAATCATGCGCGTAGTTCGTAGTCGTGAGTGCATGCTTGCTAATTTTACAAACACCCAGTGCTCCTTCTGACCATTCTTAATATAGTATGAAGACTAGGACCGGCTGTGCTAAAGCAATTTAATAAAAAGCCCGGGCGAGACCTGCCCGAGCCTCGTCTGTTACCGCCTTTACATCGTACAACCTATTACGTTGAAATGATGTAAAGTTCGCCATATGGAAATTGTTTACTAAGTGCCAACGATTGTGTTAAACATTTTTATTAAAAATTCTTATTTCATAGAAAGTATGTACAATTTAGACGTAATGTATTGTGGAACGAAATATTTTTGTAATTTTGCTCTTGTTGGGGGTTTGGAATTTGTTACTCACTGTGTTGTAATGGAAATAAAGTCGACTTTTTTACTTGAAGTCAAGCTTACATCAATACTTGTAAGTAAGTATGTGTGTAAGGAACAATCCAAATCAAAGAATATTAAAAAAATAAACAAACCTAACTTTATACAGTGCCTATATAGTTAGTGAATATTGAAGTAATTTAGGTATATTAAAACATATTTATAATTTATATATATGGAGACCTAAGGTTACGGACGTAGCCCAAAGAATCGCCAAACTTAAGTAGCTGAGTTGGAGAATATTTTTTTTTTATTAGCAAAAAAATAATAGTTTAATAACCTAAATGAGTGGTGAACTTTGACGAAGGGCTTAGACCAATAGACTGTACAAAAAGCTGAAAGGCTGAACTTTTATTACATTTATATATACCATAGTTTGGCCACCAGCTGTCCTTTATCCTGATGGCTATTGGTCTCACAGTTGGAGTTGGAGCACAGTTGCTCTAGCTCATTGTGCCATGTTGGTCTTGGATCTGTGTGTAGATAGACGTGCGCGCTGTTTTCGTGTGCTTAAACGGTTTTCTATAATATCGATCACTCCGAATTTACGCACACTGTCAGATAAATCTAACTAGAATATCTATCTATCTATAATTACTCCTTTCAAAGACTACACGCTCACATTTTTGAGGCACACGTGAATAAAACAATTAACTGCGTACTGAAAAAGTAACCTTCTTTAGATTTAAATCCAAAATCACGACCAAAGATTTATTAATTTAACAATCCAGCCTCTTGAACAAACAACAAGCTAACAACATAAGTTAATTCCGTCGCCGGCGGAACGCGTCCTCACAAATACCACTTATACTGAATTTATGTAGTGCACAACACATAAATATAAGTCCTGGCAATTGAAAGTAAGTGTAGCCACGCCCCCCGCCGCCAACTTTAACATAAGATCCTTTGTCGCGATCTCGACGACTGAATGATGGCGATGGGGGAAATGGGGGATAAACTAATGAGGATAATGTTTGGGAGGAAATCGGGAGATAACCGGTTTTGAATGGTATTAGGGTTGTAATTTATGAGCGCGGTTTGAAGGTCACACTTATATTTACGAATTTTTTTTTTTCAAATTCTTTTCTTTCTTTCTTTTCATTCTTTCTTTACATTTTAGTATGAAATACCTAGTCTTAGACCAATTATCAAATCAGATTCACGGTACAGACCGTAGCTATTTTGAACTTTGACTGCACATCTGGCGTGTCTGGTATGTCGAGTTTTGATTACCGCATAGAACAAATATTTTTGTGACCTACAGACAGTTATTCTGGATCTGGGCGTCTTGTGCATGTGAGTTTACATATTTGTGAATGCACCTAAAATACGAGAGTGATTCCTACCTGACACAATGTGTACAGAAAAAAACTGTACAACTTTCACTTAACCTCAGATACGCTCTGATCGTTTTGTAACACTTTAGTTAAGGAATAGATTGAATTTATTTATATTTGTAATTTTGAAAAAAAATCCCTTTCCTGAAGGTGGCCCTTTGATGAAAAAGCAAAAATGATAGATAACGCCTGAAAACTCTGTTGGCATTCGGTGATTCCGTGATTTACTCGAATATTTCTCGATTATTACGATTATTTTTGATTAATCATCTCGTTAGCCTTTTCCTGTAAAGTTGAGATCGGCTCACAGTCTAACCAGATGCAGCTGATTACCCGTGTTTTACATGGAGCGACTGCCTATGAGACCTCTACAACCCAGTTACTGGGGAACACGACAATCTTTGGATAGACTGATGGTTAGACTTTCTGACATCTGACTGCCAGTAACGATCTACGAAACACAAAGGAAACGAAGTAAAAACAAAATACGGCGCTCTAAACCACGTATCTATAAACAGCAATATAATGTTTCACTAAGCTCAATCATGTAACGATGCTCTATTATCTCCGTTGCCCGCTCCGATGCACTCACTGGAACACAATTATTAACAAACAAATGAATACAATTTTATCATTGAATTAACAGAACAGACTTTATTTCAGTAAGCTCATGTTATTCATTAAACTCGCATAACTCATTTTAATTAATAATGTAACTACATTAGTTGGTAAAACTAATTTTGTAAATTTGCTTTTCGTTTTGTTGAAGTATGGTGGGTCATAATTGGTCGCGCTATAAATTAAGGGGTGGTTTGATGGCGCGTTATTTGATTAAAGTGCGCGTTGTGCCAAGTGCTATAAAGGAGTTAAATGGTGCAATTATGCGCTCTTAAGCTGTGGCGTAACGCGGTAATGTATTTTGCTGGACGCTGGTGTCCTGGCCGATTTATTTGGGTGCATTATTTTGTGTGTTGCTGTAAGAAAAATGAATGTGTTTATATGAATATATGCATTTGCTTGTTTGGTCAAGTTTTATTTGTGCCAGTTTATTTGTAAACAATATACAGGGACGAAACGCAAATAGGCTTTGTTTAAAAAGGGCATGCACCAGCATGCACTCATCAATATGATCAAATTTTACAATGCGACCAACCCTGGAACCGCGAAAAGAAATCAACTGCTCCATATAATTTGTCGTATCATGTAAACATAAATATATAGAGTAATGGACTTTTTTAACAACCCCTTTTAAGGAAAGTCCCTTTTTTATGGTAGGTTAAATCATCCAATGACAGTGTCAGTGAAGTTAATGTCAGACTCTTACTGACTAAAAACCCGTCCTGTTCCTTCGTTTCCTTTCATCCCTACCTTTAAAAAGCCTACAGAAGCCGACAGGAAAGTCCGCTTGTTATTTCAACGTTTTCAAACTCAAATTGTGGTTAAATAAACTGCATCACCAAGAAATAGCAAAATTTGTGTTCAATACAACTTAAATACTTAAAACCATAAACTAAATCATAAAACATTTTACAAAGGCATCGGATGTCAATTTTGGTCAAAGAAAACCATCTTAAAGTGCTCCCAAGTCGCGGTTCACGGGTAAAGCGTCGCTGACTTGAACCGACCTCGGTCAACTTCGGCGAAGTTCGGGTGTAGTGAAAACACACCCTTTTTAACTACTCAACAAGTTAGAGTACGTAATTCTTCACTTAGTGTCGGCGTGCGTTGAGGGAAGTTTTCTGCGTGATTTAGTTAAAGTTTCATATAAGTAGTCTATAAAATATAAATAAAACGAGGGGCGTTGACGCATCGCGGACGGGTGATTTGAGGGTGTAATAGGGGAAGGAAGCCACTCATTCCAATGAAATCTTCTGTACAAACGAAGTAGCAAAGACTGACTGACATATCAATGCACAGCAGATATTATTAGGGGAATAGCAACATTAAATTTTACATAAAGCGTCTTATTATGATGTGGACGAGATCTTAAGAGGTGTTCTTGTTAACCTATAAGTAAAACTAAAAAAAGGTTTGACTCGTCACATGCAAAGAATATACCTAAACGGATTTTGATCAATCTTAGCAAATAGGCAATTAGATCACAGTATTATGTTTCTTCAAATAAAAACAATATTGTTAAGCGGGCATATCCATGAACAGAAGCTTGTTGAAATACAAAATCCTTCAGAATTATTTTCATGTGAGATTAGTAGCTTACGTTTTTTATATTTTTCACACATAAAATGATCGTTACGTTTATTATAACAAACCACCTTCAAAAAGTAGGTAAGTCTTGTAAGCACCTAATAAATTCATACAAATTGTACGACAATATTAATTCAAATTGTACCTGAAACAAAAAATACACATACATACTTCACGTGCTAATTTCGTACAGTTTTTGTTTCAAGCCACTGAGTTTTGTCGTAATTAAACCTATGTCGTTTTGTGTTTATTTTGTCCAAATTAACACGAGTAATTCCGTGTGGGAGCTCACGATTATATTTTAGAGTTTCACAGAAGATAAAAGAGGTACTCTACTACGGTTATAAAATGCTAGTTGCTTACTTCATGTGTACTACTCGTATGTAGAGAGTGAATTATAGAAATGATTTATGCTATAAATAGAATAGGAATAGTCAACAAAAAGACTATTTTGAAGTACTCATGTTAAAATATATAATACCTATAAAAAATAATGTTTTTTGGCACAAAAGTCTTTGCATAAATTTCACTTAGATACATTTCATTTTGGAAAAAGCCTGCAATAATTTTGAAAAACCCTACCTCCTTAACTCCCTACATTCACAAAAATTGACTTCTAAGACACAGATTTTACCTATTATAAAAAAAAAACTTCTAAGACACAGGACTGGAGAGTCAGTATTCTATTGCTACTTCGTGTGAGTGTGTATTAACAATCATTATTATGTACCTTCATTATTTTCGAAGATCTTCTGTTTGGGTACCGCATAACACTTATAATATACGGTTTTAGTTAAAAGTCATCACCACGTGTCTATTAATTTCTCAAATATTGAGATCGACAATGTTACTGATTACATGTCTACACTAATATTTTCCATGGTGTGTCTGTTTCTCTGACTCCTACAATCCAGTAATTGCATAGCGACATCTATGCCACCCCACTGGAACTAAAAGGCAAAATGCTAAATCGTGGTATCAGAGCTCTCCAAGAGATTACAACCTCCCTTTTCAATAGAGGTTTGAGGAACTTTGCATCCTGTTCCGTATACCTCTATACCTACTCGTGACTCTAGTTTGTGAATACCAGCAGTATTTATGCAGCTTCACATCGTGACGTCATCATTAATTTATTTTGTTATTTCTTTATGCCTCATTTTCTCTAGCTTTCGAGTAGCAAATCATACCCACACTTCAAGGGGTATCTTAACCATCATCCACATATGAATATCTCTATAACATATAATATATAATCTATAAGTGGTGTTAGCAAAGCTAGATTTGTACTTTCGCAACATTTACAGCCTTCATTACCAATAAATCAGGCACCTTACACATTGTGAAACCCTCTGTTTTGAATCACGCATCAGTTCTAAACAACGCATCATTATTATGACCGTATTAATAGATACCCACTAACGGTACACACACAGCGTGCCCAATAGACCATGTACTACATCGCCCACCCTCCCATTGGACAATAAATCTCCAGTTATGGGCGTCGAAATAATTAGTGGGTTCATTAGGGAACATACTGAGTCATTATCTCGTATGTGGGTCAATGACTGATAGCTGGCGCCAGCTTCTGAGCTCATGGAGGCAAGAAATGGCAGTGAAGCAAGCAATAAGCTATTAAAAAAAATATTGGTATGAAAATGTTAACCAGAATAATTGGTATGAGAATGTTGTTGTATAACCAGATTATTTTATGAACGTAAACAATTCAAAAGTAGTATGTGAAGATTGTAACAGGTCGCGTTCTATAATGTCTGCTACTTACGTGTGAACAAGGCATGAGTTTTTTTTTTCACGCTGCTCACTCTGATGGAAATTGACGATGTGGTCGATGATGGAACGCACTTGCTTAGAAATAACCTATTCAATGTTGACTTAAAGATCCTCAGAGTCTAAAAGCTATCAGGAAGCACCAACTCTGGCAGGGAATTCCACTCCTTCCACGAATTGCAACCGGTACAATACCCGACAGGCTAGCAACTCGGAGTTGATGCTAATATGTATTTAAGAAATTCATCACCATCACCGGAGGACTTACGCCTAACCAATTGCACGTCATTTTTCTTACATTCTGCATTGTTACGTTCCCCACGACTAGATATAACTTTGTTTACCTCTATCGTTTTGCGAACAGAGGTAATGAAATAAATTACACCAAACCGCTACTACTTAACTGGGCCATCGGTGCTGCTTACTACTGGGTGGTACAGTGGTGGAGTATTCCTCAGCTGACTTATCATTTGCTAGTTAACAGAAGGAGTACATAGTGTACTAGCTTCTGCCTGCGGTTTCGCCTGGGTAAAAGTAGGTTTCTTCATACAAAATTTAAATTTTGGAAATTCCTCTCTTAACACTCGTAAAAGGACACTGTACAAAATGTGGCGCTCCTAGTGGCAGTAGTTTTGGCTGTGCGTTGATATGTCAGGACGTCAGTTTCTTTTTGTACTCGTTGCAAAGGTCACATAAATCGAATTACACGTTTTAAGAATAGAAATTAACTGCAATCATCTTTGCAATTTACTGGTTTGTTTTGTTGGTAAATTAGAACAAAGGGCTGCTGTACCTTTTTATGCTAAAAATAACACACTTAAGAATACTAAGCTCTGTTTGTTGATTAACTGAACCGAACCGAGGACCATTGTTTTAGTAAGGGAGGACAATAGAAGTCTTGTACTTAGAAAGATTTTGTTAGAGATAATTAAGTAAGCGAATATTGCAATTAAAAAAAAAAATATTTAAGTTAAATTAATTTAAATTAAAAAAATTGACATGAATAACTCTGCGTTAAATATATTTTAACGTTGATTATATAATTGCAAAATGAGAGGATTTCAGTGATTAATTAATTATTCGATATGAGTAAACATACGGATGAATCACCTGTGTTAAACGTAAACCTTTCACCATGTAATAACTCATTTATATATGTTACACAATAAAACTGATTTACGTCCATTACGTCATAACCTCAGGTCCAGTTGTAAACCAGCGTCAGCCACTAGTGGGCCAGTATTTATGCAGAACTGGATCTATTCTGGCGCAGCCATGAGGCTCACTGTTTTATTTATTACTATTTCTTTCTTATAGTTCCGAATAGACTAACTGCCTGCCGGAGTCTGTGTTTCCTGATGGCTACAATCCGGGAATCTTTAAGTCAAGATTGAATAGGTTTCTTCTAGGTAAGCGCGCTCCATCGTCGACCGCATCGTCGCTTTCCATCAGGTGAGATAACGGCCAAGCGCGAACCTATCAACAATAAAAAAATCTAATATTGATTTTGTATTATGTTGAGTGAAATAAGTCCACTTTTTTCTTTCTTTCTATTTAATTAACATAAAACAGACATAAAAGTAATTAAATAATAACCAAGAAAGGGACAAAACGTAGAAGAAGTTACCAGAAATAAAATAATAATAATATAGATAATCTGATGAGATAGAGAAGTGTTAATTTCAATAAAAATAACAGTTAAACTCGTTACGATTCACATTAAATGTTATTGTAGCAGTTACAGTAACTATAGCGTTATAACCGCGTTACTCGCGCCATCGGGCAATTAAAAGTGGTATAAATTGTATCAAGTGCGGTCCGACGCCAATTGCGTATTATCAAAAATAGAATGGTAAGTAGGTCTGTACAACGTGTGGATGTGTTCAATGCTTTAATTAATGGATGGCAGGAACTCGTTAGCGTTTATTTACGAGCTTATATGGATGTTATTGAAATGCAATTGATTTACTAACTAAATGGTTTCGTGACAGAAATTTCAGATACATAAAATTGCAATGTTTTTGTTTCCGAAACTGGAATTTTGTCTGATACAAATCAGGTTTTTCGTACATAGTTCGTCGTTCGGTCGTCCAATAACCGCTCGGACTGAGCCCGGTTCGTTGACGGCGCGTAGCCACGTGCGCCTCAATGAGATATCAGTGAAACCGTAAGGGCTCAGTAGGGCTAAAGCCTACTGAGGCCATGAGTCGACTTCTGAAAGTGTTAGTGTTATTATATACTACTTATTATAGATATAGAATTATTGTTGTATTTGTTTTATTTTTAAGGTACTCGCCATGTTTGTCGTGAATATTTTTTTTTCTTTTTTATTTCATTTAGTTGTAGTTCGGAACGCAAATGGCAACTAAAGGACATGGGCGTATTTTTAGTCAATAAAATTGCGCTCTAAAATGGCTGGTCATTAGATGACTTCTCACCTTTAAAAAAAGGATTTTCGTTTATCATTTGACAGCTAGATACATGAAAAGATAAAGTCAGAAATGTAAAAAGAAGTTCGTCTCCAGTGCGCCGGCCGACGCCAACGAAGTACGCGGAACACTTCAACGATAACTACTTTGATGGACCTCTTCTGCGGAATTGGAACGATGGATGCAATTCTCTTGACGTTGGCACGGTTGCTGTGCCTTGAAACTCGGTTAGTTTGGTGAATAGAGTTCTAAAAATATATGATTGTAGTTATCATCTCAAGGCGAGTTATGATTTGCAAAACGAGTTTCAGACTAGAATTATTTAGGTAGGTATCAAATATTATTTTATTTATTTTAATTGGCTCTGAAAAATCAACTTCACTTAATAGGACTTGACCTCAACCTATCTAAATGCGAGTTATTCATATCTGACAGTACTGACAGACAACTGACTCTTTCCAAATTCAACTCAATAGCCCCTGACATAAAAATTATAGAAAGAAGCTCTCTTCGTCTCCTTGGGTCTCCTATTTTCGAGGATTCCTTTCCCAATTTTGTTGAGGAAAAAATTCAAAATTTTAATGATATTTCGGAGAGATTGCTGGAAATTAATATGCATTCGGCCATCACCTTAATTCGTTTCTGCTGTTTCGGCCCTAAATTAACATATTTCCTGCGCGCTTCTCATTTATGGAAACACCACCATCTTTTGGAAAAAATGGACCAAATTATCCGGCATACCCTTACGTCAATTTTAAACGTGGCCATGGATGACCGAGCTTGGGCTCAAGCTACCCTTCCCATCCGTATGGGAGGCCTCGGCGTCCGCAAAATTTCTAGTATTAGTTTACCTGCTTTTATATCCTCGGTACACGGCACTGAGAAGTTAATCAGGAATATCCTATCTCCCTCACTGATTGATTTCAATGTGCCGTGCTTCACCGAGGCTATAGATGCCTGGAGACTCGCTTGCCCGAATACAAATCCGCCCATCAACCCGGCTTCCCAGAGACGGTGGGATGAGCCGCTCTGCAAAGTAGTTCAGGAAAACCTAATTCTATCTTCTGCTACCACTGCGGAGCGTGCGCGCCTGCTGGCTGTGGGAAATTGGGAGTCAGGCCTTTGGCTTCACGCACTGCCGTCGTCGAATATTGGCACCTTGTTCGACGATACTACTTTCCGCCTAGCTGTTGCCCTACGCCTTGGCGCTCCTTGCTGTTCTCCTCATCGCTGCCACTGTGGCGAAGTTGTCAACAGCCTCGGTCACCACGGTCTGTCATGCTGCCGAAGCGCGGGACGCATAGCGCGGCACGCGAATATTAACGACATTATCCGACGAGCCCTTGTCACCGTCGGCGTCCCGGCTGTTTTGGAACCGCATGGGCTGGCACGCGACGATGGTAAGAGACCGGACGGTATGTCATTATTTCCGTGGAAGATCGGTAGACCTTTAGTGTGGGACGCTACCTGTGTCGACACTCTTGCGCCATCCCATCTTCCTAGCTCTTCGTGCTGTGCTGGTGCTGCCGCTGCGGCTGCGGAGAACCTCAAGCGGCGGAAATATAACAACCTTGTCGGCAGTTATATTTTTGAGCCGTTTGGGGTTGAAACTCTTGGGCCGTGGGGACCGAGTGCTCATGCGCTTTTTAAAGATCTCTCTAAACGTTTAGTTGACACTTCGCGTGACCCAAGGGCTGGCTTTTACCTCGGTCAGAGATTAAGCATTGCCATTCAACGTGGCAATGCCGCCAGCCTTCTGGGCACACTTCCAGTCGACAGCGATGCGGATGAGTTCTATGACGCCATTTTTTAGTTAGGAGTAGGTTTAAGTGTATATATAGTTTTAATTTGTATTTTATAAAGTTGTTGAATTTAATGTTTCTTCATAATATTGGCTCTTCAACAATGAGTACATGATACACGTAAAGCACAACAATTCGATCTTAACCCTAAGTGCCTCATCACTTAGAGAAGAGCACTGCATGCACTATTTTATACGGCGTAATAGCTAATAATAATTAAACTACAGAAAAAGAATAAGAATAAACACTAAAACAGAACAGAATGAAAATAACATAAATGTACCGAGCATTAAATTTGGACAAACAGAATTTAAGGTTAACATTAAACATATTTACTTTAATAGCATTTTTTTTTTACAGTGGGTACAGATGTATGGCACAGGTCGATAATAATATTTTCATCGTATTCCTTGCATATATATAACGATTACCCATACTACATCGATTTCAGAAGAAATATCAATGTCAGGAAAACCTACGTTAGTCAAATTATATAAATAGAAAGCTATAAATATCAACGCTTGTATTAATATCGAAAAAATCTAATTAAAGCGACCAAAATCTATACAGGGTAACACCACCTGCAGCTCTCCGTCCGCACGCCCACACCTGGCAACACCTACTAATTATTATAATAGAATCTATCTTATCGTTGCCTTTTGCAATATTTCCACGCGGAGATGCTCGCGCTGAAAATTGTGTAAGATTTTTATGTTCCGGATTAAGTTGGAGCGCCGAGTTCAGGGTTGTTTTTTGTGTTTTTAAGCAAGAAGTAGTGAAATTTTTGTTGAAAATGTTCAAATTGTATTGTTTCATTTAGACCGGTAAAGAGAGCTGAAAATAAGAGCTAACACGAGAGTTTAGGGAGCTTCCTACGTGGCTAATCTAAACAAATTAGCCCATTATGTCTACTGCTGAGAGAAGGCAACCCTCTCTCTTTTCCATACAGAATGGTTGAAGACAGATATGTATATCTGTCTTCAACCATTCTAGGTACATGATTGGCAAAAACAGTATCAACTGGTTAACCGATTTCTAAGGTATTGAAGTGTGTATCCAGTTGATGCAGATGTTTGAACATCGTATTTGGCTGTGACTTTAATCAATTAGAACACAATATCTTTTGTTTTCGTTTTGTCTGGATTGAGAATAGAAAAAGATTTAAGTCATACGTATATTTTATTGGTTGACCAAATTAAAATAAAAAAAAAACGATTAAATTTATTTAACTTAAAACTACATGTCCCGGTTCAAGTTGTTTGTCTTTTTATAAAAAAAATAAACTTACCAATCCATATAACCACAGAAACTAATCATATTAATAGAAAATTTACGTAGGTTCATCTAAACAAATTGTCATTACGCAAGCACGACCCTCAAGGAATACAGGCACAAGCGTGAGATTGATAATACTGGCCCCAAAACTTCGCAACAACCTACATCTGGGAGTACATCGATAGAGCAAATAATTTCGACTATGAAACCAGCTCATAAAGTGGAACTTGTGACCGAGGGACAGTTTCTCAAGTCTTGTTTTAGTACTTCACATGTACCGATCTAAATTGAATTTAGTTTGGAATTGTTATTTCTTGGCTGAGATGCTAGCCTACGAATTTATTCTGAATACCTTGCAATTCGAAAAATCCTATTAGTTCCTTTCAATATTGAAAGTCTCGTGCTTGACCGCTATCACAGCTGATAGTAAGCGTTGATAAAGCCGACAATGGTGATTGCCAAAGAATTAACCTATATGCCGTTGACTTCAAGATCACAGGTTATAGCTATACGCACAATAAATATGTTTCCTGCCAATCCCTGCTTTGAAGACTGGTCTCACACTTATGGGCCTATCCGACACACACAAATATCCAGTTTTGCCTACGCAGACCGGTTTGTATACCGAACGACGTGTAATACCGATTGAACAAACTGGCCTGCATAGGTAAAACAATGGTGATGCTTGTGCACCTAGTGGGCCAATATATCGGCGGTAGAATGTGGAGTGTCCTTTTCACACAATATAAAAAAAATAGAATAAAACCAGTGTTACATGTTGCCAGCTACATATTTCCTTTATCGCAAAAACCTACATTTTATTCTCAATGAATACGACGATTTATTCACAACACATTTACCAAGGTATAAAAACATATTCTTTGCCAAAAGTATAACATAATATTATACCAACTTACTCTATCAGTATATCTTATGAAATCTCCGCATTTTCGTAAAATTTCATACATAAATGTACGAAAAAGGCAGAAGTTACTGGAGTCATACATATTTATACGGAAAGACAGATAATGTATCATTTTATATTAATATTCAAGCGAAGCGGATTGCAACTGTCCAACAGTTTAATGTATTGGAGTCGCGATAAAAATGTTCTGTATCTGTAACTATATCATTAAAATATGTGAGATTCAATATTAACTTCGATAACCACAGATTTTAATGTTCAAAATAGTATTTAAAAGATCAAAGAGATTTTGAAATGAAAATTTGTATTTATTTGACATTGATACGTATTGCCACACTCATGGCGGCAACGTACCGGAAGACGTAGCGTTGGAAGGCCTCCTGCAAGGTTGACCGATGACCTGGTAAAGGTTGTGGGAATCCGGTGGATGCAATACGCACAGGACCGTTCATTGTGGCGACACTTGGGGGAAGCCTATCTCCAACAGTGGATGTCTTTCGGCTGAAATGATGATGATGATGATGATAGGTATTGCAGAACAGATGGTGGATGGGGCCGAAAGGTCCTGGAGTGGTGATCAGGAACCGGATGACGCAGTGTTGGAAGACCTCCCATAAAGTATACAGATGATGATGAAATGCCGCGGAATCCCGATTGATACGAGACGCATAGGACCGGTCTTTGTGGCGACACTTGGGGAGGCTCACGTCCTGTGTAGTAGACGTCTTTCAGCTGAAATGATGATGATGAAATAAGCTGCTGCATTTACTAAATCAACCTATTAAACTTAACTTATATTAGTAAACAGCTGGTCGACTCTTCCCGTGACCAGAGGACGGAGCTTTTCTTCGGTCAATATTTTTTATTTAAAATGCTTATATGTAGTTATACTATAATTATAAACACTTTATCAATGAAGGCCCGGCCTCGGCACGATAGGCAACGAAGGAACGGGGTAGGTTTTTAGTCAGTAATAGTCTGACACTATTTCCCGCTCCGGCCAAGGGCGGGATCTGTCACTGGATTATTTTACCTACCATAAAAAAGACTTCATAAATAAATAAATAAATAAATAAATAAAAATTACCAAAAAATAAATTCTGATCTAATAAAGATTTATTACAATTAAACTTAATGAACCATTCTTCACAAAAACTCTTCAATAGAGAGGGGAAATCGACAAAAAAGTAATTTAAAATAGACACGAGCCCCATCGACAAAGCAAACGAAAAGTAATTACTGTAAGGTATTTTGCGGCGCCACGAAAAATCAGCATGAATTTGCAACTATTTCCACCGTGTTACTGTTTGTATTGTGAAGCGATTTCTATTGTATAACTATTTCCACTATGTAACTACTCTATGGACAGCCACTTATATCTGTCCTCTTGGCAACACTCGCGGAGGGTCATCGAGTGTTGATTTCCTCTTTGTTTGTCGCAACACAATTTATTTACCGTATCGAGTCTGTCGACACAATTCAATTGTGTTCGCAACAAATAAAGGGCTAACCCGATTGAGGCTGTTTGCAGGTTTTTAAACGATCGCTTTCAGAGAATGGACGTTTTTTTTTCTAGTTAGTGTTTGTTAGCCATTTCATTGTTAGGATTTTGGAAATTCTAAACTGGGTTCAAAACCGTATTGTTTTTACTGTAGCTATTTTTTATTACTAGCTGACCTGACAGGCCGACTTTTTTTCCTAAAATCGGACTATTTTTTAAATTTAAAAACATCATTAGTTTGCTACGTCCATAGTCACTTGATGCATTCATCATCAAACAAAATTAATTAATGTTTATTTATCTAAGTTGTGTTAAGTAATAAATATTTTCCTCTTTGGTTTTTTTTTTCTAACTTTGAACGAGATAACATTTTTTCTCTTAGAAAATTTTACCATGATTACTCTTTATATTGTGAGAGCAAAATCTATCTCCACTTTAATCAAACACAAAACAACACTCTATTTTCCTGAAATTCGAATCAATCAGCGTAATCCCACTTTCCTTTATATTTGGCCGAGCTTAGCATAGCTGCTACGCGTTGCGACCTATGTTTGCTGTGTGGCTACGCGGCTACGAGTACTACGAGCTACGCGGCTACGAGTGCTACGGCGTAGAGGACATGCAAACAGTCGAACAGTGATGTAAAACCAACTCAATTACAGCTGTTCGGTAGGATCTGGCCTCAATTTTACTGCAGTGGGAAGTTTCGAGGCAATTTTGAAGATAAATCTAAATTATAAAGTAATTTCAATCATTATAGTTTTATCTATGGAGAGATAAAAGTAATTCGTTTACTCTCATGCAATATCAATTAATTGATTACATAAAACAAATATTTCTTTTCATATTTAAGATGGATTGTGGAGTTCGTTTTTGCTGGTTTTTTCTTACGAGTTATTCGTAAAAGTAAAAAAAATAACACTGTAGTGAAAAAGTTATCGATAGTATAAAATTGAGGATAACCTTTTCACTTGCTTATATTAAATATTAAAAATATAATATTATTATTCGAGAATCCATTGATGACACACACCGTTCAATTACGTTGCGAGGTACCACAAAATGCAAGCTATTTTTATTCTCTTTAAAAGGCAAATACTATCAGAAACAAACATAGAACCACCGCCATCAGGAGCTCAAAATATAATCCTTACAAATTGCAGGCAATCAGAGTCTAGGCCAATTAGTGCTAGCGTTAGTCTCTTTGAAACAAAACCAATTCCACTTTTCCCGAGGAACCTCGTCAGCAAACAACGGAGCAGTTCAACTCAACATCTGTCAACTTACGCATGACATACCTTGAAAGCCTCACGAACATAAGTGTTACCGAATATATACAAATGATTTTGAGCTTGAACACAGATGATATATGGACTGTTATCCCATGGTGTGTGTGTGAATGTGAATAATTTGTATGCAGATCGGTACATGTCAAGAGTGAGTCGGGCCGGATCCCGAAGGAGCCTTTTAGTGACGTTTAGTACTTGTGTAAATTTTATACCCTTCCGTTGATTTTCGCCGAATTAATGTACGTGGGTATGTTCACTGTTGAGTACAAAGAGATGTACCTACTGATGTATATTTAGATGTGATAATACGATATGTTTTTTTATTTTATTCTGGCCACTGTTTATATTCAGGTGATGAGCACGATCATTTGTTCTATGTCTGGGTGTTATTTATCTATAGTATTTAGAAATATATAAGTATGTTTATCAGTTGTCTGGCACCCATAGCACAAGCTCTGCTTAGTTTTAGACTAGATGGCATGTGTGATAGTGGTGGAATATATTATTATATAGTATTCATCATTATTATCATGTGTTAAGATGTAATTTGTTAAACACTGATTGTGAGTAAATAGTTAAAAATTTAAATAGTAATTTCGTGCAATGCGTGTTTGTGTCATGTTTTTAATTGAAAATTTAAATATCTCTGAATCTGTCGAATCAGTTAATTAATTAATCAATCGAATAGTAAATAATAATAGTAAAATCTGTATATACTGTATATGCGACATCTATACTGCCGTCGTAATTAAAAAGGGCACAACTAACATTTCTTTTCGATTTTTTTTTAATACATATTCGGAATCAGTGTTTTTTTCTGATCCCAAATATGTATGTAACTTAGTGTCTTTAAAAAATGTTAGTTCTGCCCTTTTTAATTACGACGGCAGTATAGCGCAACATAGGAACTAAAAATTTAAAAAATCCTGCTTCACACAATTAGAGTTCTCCACGCGATTTGAATATAATTTAATAACAATCTGAAATCATCTGTCGGACAAATACACAGATCAGACAAATCATCTGTCTGGTCAGAGGATCCAATCTTTCCAATGGAGGTTTGGGGGTAGTGGAACAGAGAGTAAAGTCCCACATACCTCCGTTGAAAAGGGAGGATTCTCCGACCAGACAGGTGTTATGTCTGGTGGGCTACTGCCCGATAGATGATTTCGGGTTTGTTCCATATGTTCCAATCGCGCCGCGAATCTTACTTGTGCGATGTAGGATTAGTTAATTTGTGACGACATAGATGTCGCCACAGAGGTAAACCTTACACACTGTTCCGCATACCTCCAAACTGATAAACTGAAACACAATAACACGTACATAGTCTGTTATAATACACGACAGTATTTTTATCGTTTTAATTCCGTGGAAGGTCGATAGACTCGCTCAGCTGATTCAGCTTTGGGAAAAAAGTACTTTATTTTTTAATTTTATCTTTACAAACCGCTAGTGTTTCACCCTCCACGGGATTAAAACGATCAAAATTTTGCTGTATATACACCTGACTATTGGTCTTATTAAAAACAAATAGAGCTAATAATGACACGTTTTGCGTGAACAAAACTCAGCAAGTAAAAGCACAATAATATACTCATTTAGCCTTTTGTGAGTAAGCAACATCGACAAATCGCTTCTTTCGCAAATCTTGCCAAAAACTTAGCAGCTGACTTGGCAATAACATACTATGTAAGTAGTGAAGCGATTAAGGTTAATTAGTTTAATTAATAGCATCAGATTTGGCGCATTATATGATTAGCATCAACTAATAACAGCTAATCAGTTTGTGAGTATCCCGGTGCGGATGATAGATAATCACCGCGTGGCTTGATTGACAGGAGACAGTTTTTCAGAAGATTGATTTTGCGATGTTTGCTAAAAAGTCATCGAAATTGTTCTAGTAAAAATGAAAAGGAAAACTAATAAAATTAGAGAGAGTTATTAGAGTGTGCAACTAGGAAACAAGGGTAGAAAGTACATTTTTAATACATTTGATCAAAACCTGTGCCACTTTTAGACACGAAATTTACTGATTTTCGCACTAGTGGGGAAAAGTGCGCGCTCCGTCACAATTTATTATATTTATCGTATCAGGCTGGGCACTAAACGACCCCTATGAGCCGCTCGTCAACACCCGTTTATTTTTATTTTCATAAATGTATTGAAAAACATTTCAATACATTGTCATTTGATACACGCAGTTTGTTACTGCAGCACTCGGCTCTATGAGCCGTAGGCCCGCGTACGGCTCATGTGAATTCCGCCTTGGTGCATTGACAAACTTTCTCCATTTGTATGAAAATGTACTATTTTGAAATTAATTAGTGACAAAAGAGGTTAAAAGGGTGACAACATTTTAATTCAAACTTATTCATTCGAATACTGTTGTATTTCACTGAGAAGGTATTTAAAGCACAAAGTATAACACGTAATATTATTTAAATAAAGAACGGCCATTAGCTAAGTACCAAAGTCACCTCCACCACACAGTCAGAATAACTAACCGATTAAACTCCGGTTTAAAAGCACTCGTTTAAACATTAACCATAGAATAGAGTTCGCGTTAGAAACAGTTCGGAAAATTACGAGTGGCATTATTTCACTCGTTAGTTATTCCGTTACGTGTAAAATTTACTAGTGGACTCATTAAAAGTTGGACGTTGTCCAAGGCCCGATATTGTGTGGCCTGGCCTTGTCCAAGGCCTGATATTATGTGGCGCGGCCTAAGCACATTTTTTTTTTTTTTTTTTTTTTTTTTCGGTAGGTAAAATCATCCAATGACAAATCCCGCCCTTGGGTGGAGCGGGAAGTAGTGTCAGACTCTTACTGACTAAAAACCTACCCCGTTCCATTCTTCGCCTTGGTCCCAGGGCCCCGGGTGCCATTTTCACATACCCTTTGACCCCAGTAGGCTTCGGCCCTATCGGGCCCCTTCAGAAGCACATTTGGACTGGTTACGTGTGTCCGAATCAATTTCGTGAATAGTTTTAGTGGCTCATTTTAACTTGTTCCATCTTATGGGCGCTGTATTGTGTTCAGTTAGTTTAACGAAAGTGTTTTAAAATTAAAAATTTGATTGATTACGTGTAAAGATAGTTTTATACGTCAACACAATTTCACTTTAAATAATACTCATTATTTTACCTAAAAACCGAGTATAGGTGAACACTACTGCATTTTATAGTCATTAATTCAGTAATTGGACTCAGTGCTTTGCATGAATAGAATTTTAGTTGCACTAATTAAACTCTGATCGTTAACGTGACCTGGAACGTAAATTGTAACTGAAGAAATACGAGTGGGTATTAGTCAGTCGATCACTGCGTAACATCAGGCAGGATTACAGTCAAGCACTACTTTATATTAATAAAAAAAAAAAAAAAAAATCCCTCTAGCTCCACCCAGAACAGGAGTACTTATATTATTATTATTATGTTGTTAGTCACTTTCGAAAAAATCTAATCTTGTTGCTTAAAAGGTATATTATTGAAATATAATAATACGTATGTACAATACAGTGTGTTTTGTAAAGAGATGTAAATAAAACGTAGGGGTTCATCAGAGCTGAAGCCTTCTGGGGTAATGGGTTCACTTCCGAAGGGAAAACCAGGAGTCCTGGCAAGCTATGTAAAGAAGGAACATAGCTTTAATCAGTAAAAGTCTGACAAACACGCTCCCGGTCTACCCTAGGGCGGGACAGGTCATTGGATGATTTTCCACTTAAAAAAAAACAAAAGAGAACCAATGTTTTGTAAAATTAATTAATTAATTTTATAACTTCTTGCGTGTAGGCGTGTGTTTGTAGCTAAGTGCTGTTAATGGATTTTCATTGTTTGCTAAATTATTCCTGAAAACATTCTAAAAACTCGTGCCTACAAAAAATTGTTACCCACATTAAATTCCGTCCATATTTGTAACATATTCCGACTTTCTCGTCAGCAGTAAAAGTATGTAGGTATAGGAATTTTTAACATACATTAACATAATGCATATTCAGAGTAGAGCCTTACCTGGCATAATTACTAATACATATGTATGCATATTAGAAGGATATTTGCAAAATGAGCGGAAGGCATTAAGGTGCCAGTAATCCGCCATCTTGCGTTAGGTATGCGGCTTCTTATGTTTGACTAATTAGTTATTGGATAACTACTGCGCGGGATCATACTTCCATCACCCACTTGAAAGTAACGTTGGAAATGGCGTTGTATTTATGTTTGATTTTATGGGTGCTTTTAAAGGTTTAAGATTTCTGTTTTATGAAAGCGTATAAAGCAGACATTTCTTACCCTTTATCTTAGTTATTAAATACTAACATTTAGATAGATAAATAGATCTCTATTGTAGGTACACCATAAACACACAGGGTGTCACATTGGGGGGGTCTTATCGCTAAAAGCAATGTTTTATTTCTAGTTTCCCAGTATTTTTATGTATAAGTAATTAGGATGACGAGCTCATCAAAATCGACAGCAGCAGAGATGGTGTGTGACCACAAGTCACTCACGACAGAGAGGTTCGGATGGAGAAGGGGGAGGCCTTGACCCAGCAGTGGGACAAAATAAGCGAAAAACAAAATTGGATTTTTTTGGACTTATGTATATTTTAATTATATATTAGAGTTAGTTATGTAGGTTTATATTGTGCACAGGATCCTGCCCTTGAATATGTTCTCTCTCTATAACTTAAAAGTTTGCTGGGAGAAAACTCATTGCTAAGTTAAGCTCGCATTTGTAAATGAACTGTCTGTATCTCCATATATTTTGTTGTTTTTGTGTACGATAAATAATTCAGAATTTAGGATTATATGTTCGAAGTTAATACAGAAGTTTCGTTTTGGACACCGTTGTTATTCACAAATCAGCTGTTGTTACTTATATTTTCCTTTATTTACTTCTTGATTAATTTAAACTAAATGATAATCTTTGGCGGTAAGGTACCTACTAATAATAATAATAATCGCAAAAGGCTAAGCGATGCCTATAGCTAACTAGCAGTTTTGTTTTTCGTTTGTTGAGTATTTATTATTTATTCATTTATTTATATATGCTTTATTGTTTACCAAGATAGGAAATAATACAATTTTTTTTTTTTCTTTTTCAGTATTGTGTGTTATGGCGTTGGGAATATTAACAGCCTCTATAAACACTATTCATTATTTCCTTGAAAATTTTTACTGAGAGTATACTCTACGTATTGTACTATGCAAATAATTCAATGACACTTTAAAATACGCGGAAATCTATCACCATGTTCACCGTCATGAATTTTTTGATAGGTTTTAATTTTTTTATTTACAACTAATTTACAGCTATCACACAACGCTGTCTAGTCCCAAGCTACGCAGAGCTTGTGTTATAAGTACTAGATAACTGATACACATACTTATATATTTCTAAATACATAAATTACACCCAAACACTGAACTAATTATCGTGCTCATCACACAAACATTTGTTCTGGATGGGAATCAAAACGACGACCTCCGGCATAGCAGTCAGGGCCACTAACCACTAAACCAATAGGCCTGTCTGTCCTGGAAAATATTTGATGATTGATGTTTTTTTACACGACTGTTTTCACAATTAATTGCGTTGGTGTAATACTGTTATTGATATTACTCAAAGTCCTTTTGAGTTAGTACAAGTATAATGTTTTCTGAGTATTAAAATTAATAAGCACACAAAACACGTATTTTTATTCAGAACGCGAGGTGAATATTTACTTAAGAAGTAAAAGAGTTATTTTAAAAAAAGAGTAGTGCGAATCCTAAATAAACAAAAAATCAAGAAATATTAACCTCATATCGAATGTCAAATAACGTGAATTGATTGCACGCTTCGATCGGTCACGGGACACGTCGTTCACGCAAATACGCTGCACAAACACTGGTGCACAAGCTCGTGCACAAATTAACTGTGCAACCTGTGCACAGCGCACGGGACACACACGATGCGGGCGCTGAAAATCACTGCGAAATTACGCGGTGGCAGGTAAACACAGATATTTTCACGCATATTGCTGGGTGAGGACAGTGTGACCTGAATTTTGCTTCTATGTTCCATGTATTATGTTGCGGCTCAAAACTGAGTATACCATACTCAGTTTCGACTTAATTATTTGATTATTCTGAACTTTTGTTGTCTTGGTGTTAGTTGTGTCACTGAATCCTTGATTTGATTAAATCAATTATATAATAAAGATGAACGTTTTTATTACTGTTTGTAATAAATAAACTCAAACTACTGGTACGATTTTAGAAATATTGTCACCAGTAAAATGCTACTTTATTACTAAGCGGTATATATTTTTTACTTTCACAGGGCCAATAATGCTAACGAAGGAAGCAATTTAGCTTCACTTTTTTTTGACTGACTGACATTTTGGCTATTCAAAAGTCCCTGTAAATGATCTATTTGAAATAAATGCTTTTTATTTGATTTGAAGCAGCCGTTCTCGTAAGTGAATGGACTACGTCACGACCCAGCCGCCGTTAGCGTGGGCACGTGGACGATGAGCAATGGGTAGCCCGCCGTCCAGCCGTCCGGTAATCGTCCGGACCGAGTCCAAGTCGTCGATGACGCGTATTGTTCCATGTGCGCCTCAAAGAGATTTCAGTAAAACCTGCAGCCGTAGGGGCCCAGGCGCCGAAGCCTACTTCGGCCATGGGTTCACTTGCGAAAGGGAAAGCCGGGGTCTTGGAATGCAAGGCAAAGAAGGAACAGAGCTATGGGTTTTAGTCAGTAAAAATTTGACACGCCCTTGCGCTCCGCCCTAGAGACGAGATACCATAGGAAGATACCAACCTAAAAAAAATCATCAACTGGTTACCTCCTTTTCTGTGATATTTTAATATGAGAAGGATAATCAATGTATGCAGGTGTCGGTACCACGGTATAGCTCTAATCTTCTATTGTCGGAACTACGTGCTATTTTTTAAAAAAAAACTTTGCTTCCTACCAGAAATAATTTACGGGTGCATTCACAAACATGTGATCTCACCTACACAAGATTCTCAGACTGGAAACTGTATCTGTAAGTCATACAAAAATTTGTTCCGTGTACAAATCGAAACCGCAACACGTAGTGTAGCAGTCGATCTCTGAACCACTGCACCGACCTCTGAACCAACCTCTGAACCATTGCACCAACCTCTGAACCACTGCACCAACTTCTGAACCACTGAACCAACCGCACTGCCCAATGTATTTAAAATGTTATGTTAGACACATAAATAAACCAACCATTAACAAAATTACATTTCACCTACGAAGCAAACAGACAGGACAAGGCGGACAGGTGAACATCTCAGTGGTAACCTGATAATCCAGGAGCTGTCAGTTACATGGTCAAAGCTATCGGTCCGCGCTGTCAGCGGTGACGGGCGGCTTATGTCAGGCGGCGGGTAATCGAGTGATGTGGCGCGAGCTGCGTCTTGCGAGACGGCCCTTCAATATTTGAGAAGTACTTGGGTTTAGGAGGTGGACTTTAGTGATTATCAAGTAATGTGGGTTTTATAAAAAATATAACTTACAAGTGTTAGTCATTTAGCGTGCCTTATTGGAAAACTGTTGAATTGAGTAAAGCTTTTTGTTATTGTGGATTGCCAAACTTAAGTGGCAATGGGCAGGGCTCATTGCACGCAGAACAGATGGCCGTTGGGGCCGAAAGGTTCTGGAGTGGCGGCCGCGTACCGGAAAGCGTTGGAAGGTCTCCCACAAGGTGGACCGATGACCTGGTCAGGGTCGCTGGAGTCCGATGGATGCGAGACGCACAGGACCGGCAATTGTGGCGACGCTTGGGGGAGGCCTATGTCCAACAGTGGACGTCTTTTGGCTGAAATGATGATGATGATGATGCTGGATTGGCTCGCGTTTGAACACTATGTCACCTGGTGATAAGCGATGATGTGGCGTGAAGCTTGTTTTCGTTTAAGATTTTATTGCGGTCTTCCCGTCTGATTATTATTTAGATGTCTTCAAGTCTAGACTGAATAGGTTTTTAGGTTTTTACTAAAGTAGTACGCATCACCATCAACGATTACATCACTGCTTACCATCAGGTGGGATCATTCATGCACTAGTTTATATCAATAAAAAAAGTTCTTACTTGATTGTATTATTACAGTTGTTCGTTAAGTGAGAGGGCAAATAGCAATTAAACAAGAAAATGTGTTTTTGTAGCCTTAATGCAGTCACAAACATAGACACATACTCAACACTCCCAGACCTGGATCAACTATCAGTAGGCCATACAAATATTGTTTAATATGGGAATGGAACTCGCCACACGCAACGTAGCAGCCAACCGCTCATCCACTACGCTAACCGCGCCTTACTCAAGAATTTTTCTACTAAAGTTGAAATTAGGAAGACTTATTTTTAGCGAATTGGGTTTGTTAACGTCAGTTTTCATATGCAATGTCATCTCATCATCCAATGACTTCTCCCGCCCTTTGGTGGAGCGAGAGGGCGTGTCAGACTTTTAGGTTCCAGGACCATAGGGTACAGTCTCGCAAAATCCATGGCCTCAGCAGCCTTGGACTCTGCTGGGCCATAACCATAAATCTGTAATTAAATTCATAAGCAAGAGCTTATGAATTTCATAGATATACATAATCTTGGTAGTAGCTGTGGATTAAGCAAAGATGCTAAACCCACAGCTACTACCAAGATTAGTCCTAGAATTATTTATTTATTTATCTATTTATTTATTTTTTTATTTAATTGAATTTAAAAAGATATACGAATTGTAGATAAAATAAAATTATATAATATGTACACAATTTAATAAACTAAATATATATGTTATTTTGCGTCTGTGTCGTTGCGTATGTTAGGTTGTTGCTAGATATATGTGTTGTTGTTGTGTTGTTAGAATCTAGATCATAACTAAATGTACCTGCACCATACAAAGGCAACTCTTTGAGGGAAACGTTTCATGTTCTGTCCCTGGAATCCGAACTACACCAGCCTTTATTTGATGACGTTTACGACAATCTGACAGCTGAATCACTTTATAAGGATTTGAACTGTGTCGTGGCGAGTTAAGGTCGGTTTTTGAACGAGTGGGAAGTGAGGACTGATTTAAACAATAGTGCAAGTCAGGGATATGATGGCGTGTGTTGGAAGTGACGGGTTCTTGCGCGATGGCAGGATACTCGACTGATTGTTTTGTTAGTTGGCTGGATGTGTTTGCGGATATTTTCTCTTTTCTGTTCTTTGTTGTCTGCGCCATAAATAAATTAGTTTTGTCATAAAGATGTATGTTTGGAAAGTTCCGTTGGTCATCCACGGTCAACTTTATCAGTTCCACTTCATCAAGTGACACTTTCTAAATGACCTGAACGCCTGAGCTCTTAATGACAAAAAAAACGGTAATTTAAAAAACTAAAAAACCCGACTGCTTTTCTGAGCATTCATGAAAAAGCCCTAAAACAAGAAAATCTGGCAGTCGGGACCCATTCTAGAATTGAGAGCACATACCTATATTACATTGCAGATTACTCCAATCTATTGACTAGACGGCTGACTTTCTAGAATGGGTCCCGACTGCCAGATTTTCTTGTTTTAGGGCTTTTTCATGAATGCTCAGAAAAGCAGTCGGGTTTTTTAGTTTTTTAAATTACCGTTTTTTTTTTTTTTTTTTTTTAGTTTTTTTTTATTACGATATCACTTTCAAAGTAATTACGAATCTAAAGACACCTCTCAAACTAAAGTCCATCGAGCCGTTCAGGTCGCAGAGCGTGCCAAACATTTGAATTTGGCGCTACAAATCCGCCATTTTGTTTTTTTATTATTTTGATATACCCAGTGTCACTCTCACAGTAAATACGAATCTAACGACACCTCTCAAGCTAAAATCCATCGAGCCGTTCAGGCTGCAGAGCGTGCCAAACAATTATACATACATACATACATACATACTTACATACATACATACATACTCTCGAAAAACATAACCCTCCTTCTGGCGCAGTCGGGTAAAAACTAAAATCGCCGTGAATGTATCTAATATTTAAGGAGCTCCATCAATTTTTCAAAGACCTCATCAATAGAAGTAAATAGTAGTAAAAAGTAATAAATATCCTTTCTATTAAAAAAAACATCATGGGATCAATAAAAGGCTTAGTCTGCTTAGTCTTAGATGATGTTAACGTGATAATTACACATGGAAGACCAGCTGTTAACCATAATATCTGAAAATTTTTAGGATTGCACAATTTTTTGTTTGAACATATTACAGTTCTCTTACAATGAGATGGATACAAAGAGCTTATAATTAGTACAGTATTATAGCGCACCAGCTGGCGACGTCAAAGCGTTCATACATGTTTTTTAATTAATATTTAAAAACATTAATGATTCTTCCGGTAAATCATTAATTATTATTAACATTTTACGCGATGTTTTATCTGAAATTGACGGAGCATTTCACAATTTTTTGAATGACTGTTTTTAGAAGTTGAGCGCACTTATCAATAAAGTGCAAGCATCGCAAACGGCTTTAAATAAAATAAATACAAGTTAACGTTTAACTTAACGGAAACCTGTTCTTTAGTTTAGTTTAAAAAGCACTTACAGTGGAATATAAAATGCTACTGAAAATGGTTTGTTAACTCGTATTATTTGATTAGGTACTTTACATTCAATAGCATCGCTCCCTATAACATTCATAGTACTTAAATAGTTAATTTTGTGATAACATTTCTTTATAAGGGTGTTTTAATATCATGCGGACTTTATCACGCATGCGGATTTGCTCCGCATGCGAAACCTCCGCAAATGCCCTTTTCAAACAAGTATGTATTGTAATGCGTGCAATACTCACGCGGAACGCGTTTTTTTGCCTTTTGAAGTTTTCTGCATACGACGCAAATCCGCATGCGTGATGAAATCCACATGTTATTATAAAAGTCGTAAACCCTCAAAGATAGACTATACTACACTACTCTGTAATAATATTATTCTGAACTAGTTCTTAGTTGGCAGCTCAGCAGAAAGTCGTAAATGTAACATCACTAGTACATCACTGGCACACAGACACACAATCAATTCGAAACTCCTCTATCCATTGACATCCATCAGAAACTATCGCGGACATTTCTATAGCGGACTGGTGGAAAAGCAACGCTCGCAAGTGGGGCGCGCACAAAGCGATGACGTCACGCCACAAAGCGCCAATGACTCCACAAAGGTGGCTCGATGACGCGCGGCGGTACAGACGCGGCTCGACACAGGTGCGGTACGACACGGCACAGATACCGCGTAATTAGTGGGAGTTGCTTCCAGTAATGCGATTCGGTTATAACTTGTTTCATGATTTTCAGTATTGTAGGATTGTGCGCTGCAGGCTGTGTTACACGGACGTTGGGAACGATGTGACGTAATTGTCTAGTTTGTGTCGATTTGATTATGATGCTCCAGGCGTGATCTATCACGTTTTATAAGTACTCGTATCGTCTGAGAATGTATTCTAATTCATACCTAAATTATGATAAACTAGTTACTGTTAGCAACTTCGCCTGCGTCAAAATAGAAAGTTGTCCCAATGGAACGTACTCCAAGAATAAACAGTATCTTATGTGCTATTCCAGGACATTGTGTTGTCATTGTGGAAGTTTGAGTTTGTCTACCCGTGAACCAAATTTCATTGAATTTCGTTTAGGAGTGATATGAAAGAAAAGGGAGTTAGTGATAGCGTGACGATTGACAGGACAGAATGTAAGAAAAAAACGTGTTGTGCCGACCCCAAATAAAACGGGACAAGGGCAGGAAGATGATGATGAGACAGTACGAACTTTCGTATTGATAGGTACATAAAATTAGTGTTATGTGGAAGTGTAGATGTTTTAATACTCGTCAATCAATTACCAGCTTCTGACGTTTTATAAGTGTCCAAGTAGTCCTAAAAATAGTTTTTTAATTGATTTCAATCGCGTTTCAACAGCTGAACACATTTGGATTGAAATTGGTACACTGATAGACCACGTCTTAACCTGGGTGAAGAAGAATCAAAAATGTGTCATAATAATTTATTTTGTTTGTAAAATATTGGTACTACAGAAGAACTTAGATATAAGAATACAGTGCGCTCTGTTTTGCCTATACAAGCTTACAGCAAATTGCAGCATGCACATTAATTCATATTTAAGTTGGGTAAAAAAATCTTTCAAGTATGGGCTTTTTTTTTAATTTGGGTAATTATCTAATGTGTGTTAGGTTTTTACTGACTGAAAACCCACTCCTGTTCTTTCTTTGCCTTTGTTCTAAGGCCCCGGGGTTCACTTTCGTACAACCTATGGACCCAGTAGGCTTCGACCCTACTAAGCCCCTACGGTTTGTTGACATCTCCATGAGGCGTCCGTCGACGACTTGGGCTCGATCTGGATTGTTACCACACGGTTGGTCGGCGAGCTACCCATTGCTCGCCGCAAGCCCGCGTCTACGGTGGCTGGAAACCGGGATCAGGATCCTGGCGGCAGCTGGGGCTGACTACACACACGTGTATACCTGTGTGCTTCGTAATATTTCATAAGACTGCAAACAAATCGCTCGGTAAGCTAGACTAGCAATATTTCCAACTATTCGTATGCAGTTTGTATTCCCAGTTTTGTTTTCTGCGATCCATTTCACGATACCGTTGTCTCTAGATTGGACAGAATAAAATCACGTTGATAATTTCCAATATGAAGGCAGATTTTCTGATGTCAAATAAGTTGCATTGTTTTTTAATTTGTTACAGTGACCAAAAATAACGGTGTTGTACGCGACAAATAAGTTGAACTGAAATGGCCGTCTTTGCTATGGTTAGCAACAGCTAATTAAAAATAAAGATGACTGAGAAAGTGTTATTTGAAATAGAAAATACATTGTTTCAATTCAAATGATAATAATACCAATAATGTAATCATAGTTTTGGTAAGTTTGAAAGGTTAACATAAAAATAATGAAATAAGAATTGTTATTGTTTAGTCTGACTTTTCTTAAATTGAGTTTTAAAATAAAGTGAATTCTCACTATAAAACTGATTGGATTACCTCTTCTAATAACAAAACCCTCTAAATGACGAACACTTTACTCAAATGGCCAAGTCGTGTTTTTTTCTCATCTACAAGCTTGAATTTGTGAATAATTCTATGGTTTCTTAACTAAACAGTTACATGTAAACAGAGATCTGATAGTAATTTTTTTACTGCGCTCCAGAGTAGACGAGCTTTAGATCAGCTTGTAACTGCCTCTAAGATCATACACGGTACCATCGATTCTCCTAGTATGCATGGGGAGCTGTGTAAAATATCTTTTAATGATTTTTTTGATTAATTAATTGTATTAAAAAAAAATGCAACGATTAATAAAATGCATATAAATCATTTTCCTATTAAAAATAGACACTTCAATTTTATTTATATGGTAGCGGTCTTGACAGACGTTGTCCTGTCCGAAAACTGGCTTTTGTGAGATAGAAAAATTGAAAATCCGATCACAGTGCCACTTACCGGGTTTAATTGTATTTTCAAATCATCCACTGTTAAATATACATACAATTCATCCAAATTGGTCAATCCGGTTAGGAGATTTTAGATAACAAACATACGTATAGAAGAATTATATACAAACATATAAATGATAATACAGTCACCAAATTGAAGATCAGTACTTATAACTTTTCATCACCTTGAAATCCCAGGTGACCTAATAATTAAAACGATTTCAGCGCAAACAAAATCCAGCTAATTCCACGTTCGTAGAGTGAATGGAAGTGACCTGATTGCGGGGCGCACAGCGTCTTATTGTGCTGAGCGCAGTCGACGGGGGCTTTGTTCGGCGCCAACTGAGAAGCAGTTGCGACGCATTCAGTACACACGTACAGCTTTGAAATTAGAGCTGTGTATTATACCTGCTTGGAATTACGTGTTTTGGATGTGTGTTGAATTTTGGATTTGTATGGAAAGTTTTACTTGCGTTAAACGTGGCTTTTGTGCTTATGTCAAAGGTTTATAAAAGAAGACTATAACCTACTGTATGAACGAAGAATCACTAAACTTAAATGGCAGTGGGAAGGGAACATTGCACGCAGATGGTCGCTGGTGCCGAAAGGTTCTGGAGTGGCGACCGCGTACCCGAATATGCGGCATTGAAAGGCACCCCACAAAAGTAGACTTAGTGAGAATGGCGGAGATCCGATAGATGCAAGATGCATAAAATCATTCGTTGTGGTGATACTTGGGGGAGGTTACAGTGGACGATGATGATATTTATTATCTCTTTCATCATCGATGTTTGATCTGGATTCTGACAAATATTTTCCTGTACTGTAGCCACATTTTAACGAAATACGGAGCATGAAGAAATTAAACATAATATTTACTTAACTGTCGTGCCAGTAAAACGCAGAAAAAGAAAAAGCAAATCTTTTCTAGAATGCGCTTAACGATAATGCTATCAGTAACTTTATCATTTCTAAAAATGCTTATGTTGTATTTTTGGTTTCATTCTTTAAATAACGGTTTTTTATAGGAAAACTTTATGTTCACAAATATGTGAATTCATAATGCACATTGTACCCAGACCCGGAACAAATATCTGTAGCCTACACTTTTTTCCCATTCGGGAATCAAACACACGACTCGCAGCACAGCAGATGATTGCACCAACCGTGCTAGGACTTTTTTCTTGACTTCTTCCATTGGGCTGATTATAACAAAATCGTTTTCAAAATTAGTTCAATTTTATTTAGTCTTATGCATACGTGGCAATAAACTCTCCTGCATAGGATATTCGTAATAAACGTGCAAGTAGAACGGCTTTGGTATAGATACATATTTACAATATGCTACATTGTCTGCATAGCCATTATCATTCGGTATGTATTCAGCAGCGGAATCGGTTCTTAATAACAACAAACAGGCAAAATTCCCGGCGCACCGGGTAGCACGGGTAGTATCGGGTAGTATCGGGTAGTGGGTGGTAGTGGGTACTAAATAAAGCCACCTATAAACAAAGTCCGCATAGATTGCAACTAATCGCTCTCTAGCGTAGGGTTCACGCGGCAAATATTACAGGATATAATGTGTTTATAAAGTCAAATACGAAAATTTATTTGACTTTATAAACACATTAATATCCTGTAATATTTGCCGATCACAATTCTGCATGTTTCTACAATGAATTTTAAAAAAATAACTTAACTAATGCTTGCTAATTTAAATTTTTCAGATAGATAACTATGATAGCTTGAAATACTTATATATCTGTCTGTGGCGACGACGTGGGAGACGATGAAGCAACGCTTGCTTAGAAGTAACCTATTCTCTGTTGACTTAAAGACCCCAAGGTTTTTGCAGTCAAGAAACACAGACTCTGGCAGTAAATTGCACTCCTTAGCTATACGCACAATATATTAATTTGAATTCAGAGAATATATTCACCTGGATTTTAAAATTTAAATTTATTTGTAGTCGTGCACTCTTCACAGAGACTCTTGACGTGGTCATCAAGACCTTGAACATCGGCGCCAAATTGTTGGCCTGTTTACTATCGTTTACATTTCGGGGAGTGCGCATTGAAATTGCACAATTTAATTCCGACAAGGTCATCATCGGACCACAAGGCGTACGGCGTTGCTCCACTCCACTGTCGACATCCCACCCATACGTACAAAGCGTTTTGGGAACACATTCATTATTCGTACAGGTAAGGAGTGGAATTCCCTGCCGGAGTCTGTGTTTCCTTATAGTTATAACCTAGAAGTTTTTAAGTCAAGAGCGAATAGTCAGGCGTGCAGACGTCTAGGCAGGCGTGCTCCATCGTCGTCCACATCATCGCTTACCATCTGGTGAGATAGTGATCTAACGCGAGCCTATCCATAATAAAAAAAAGTCATCACTACTGCTCTCAAAATGGCGAAGACAAACATCATAAGGAAACCATGTTTTAGAACCAAAAATTTTAAGATATGTGACGACCACCAATCCGCACTGGGCCCGATTGGTGGATTATATATAGCCCTTTTCTAATATCTTAAGGCTATTATATTTACTATGCTTAAGCTATACTGCAGTTTAAAGGTTTGAGCAGCCGGGCTAGTGTGTTTGATAACCAGCATTAATATAATTTAAATAAACCAGGCACCGCGATCGAAACAGAAATGAAGCTATCCGCAAGAGAACCAAGGTTGCCGACATAACACGAAGAATCGACAAACTTAAGTGGCAATAGGCAGGGCATATTACACGCAGAATAGATGGCAGTTAGGGCCGAAAAGTTCTGGAGTGGCGACGCGTACCGGAAGACGCAGCGTTGGAAAGCCTCCCTCAAGGTGGACCGTCGGCTTAGTCAGGGTCGCTGGAGTCCGATGGATTCAAGACGCATAGGACCGGTCATTGTGGCGACACTTTAGGGGAGGCCAGTGTCCAACATTGGACGTTTTTTGGCTGAAATGATGATGAAGAGGCTCTGCGTTTGATTTTCATACGGTTAGAGAAACCGAAGACTGAGCATTTAGTCATCATCAGCCTTTTAACGTTCCCACTGCAGGGACACAGGCCTCCTCTCTAAGCAACAACAATGCTTCATGACCAACACTGTCCTTCTGATGTGCTGGAAAAATCAAGTGAGATTTAAACTCAAAAACTGCTTCAATTGAGTTAAAGACACATTCATTTGTTTTGTTTAAGCCGTTGTTGTTAAAAGTAGTATTTCTGTTACATTCAAACACTAGAGAGGTGGCGTGAGCCAGATCGTTGGACAATAGTGAGGGGACAAAGCGGAGCTTGCCACCTTTTGTGTTGTCGATGCTTCTCGTTTAGAAAAACAACGCTTTTTGTGGCTGTATCGAGGTGTTTCGTCTTCGATGTTCTTTTTCCAACACGATGTAATTTGTCTCTTTACTCTTTTTTTCTTCGATTCGATTTCAATGATTGAGAACAGTTAGTTATCTCTCCCACGGTAATTGGTTCAGTTTCTGCTCGTATTTTAGCTTCAGGGACGGTTACTTATACAATAAGAATAATTCACTTCTCGTTCTTGATTTGCAAATTTGCAAATTGAAAGCACTTCCTAAAATACATTTCTACCTAAATCATTTAATTGAAAGGAAAGTGCTTAACAGGCTGCTGCGTAACAATTAATTTAATTTCGTTTCAACTTCTCGAGCCATTATGACGGTTCCTCATCAGTTATTATTCCTAATGACCTCCCTGAAGGTCATGTTTTATCAACTCATTAAAAACTAAACAACATCGTTAGCGCGTCACAATTAATCATGAATCAAATCGCGCGACACGGCGACAGCGACAGTGACGCGCCGGCGCGCGCGACAAAACGCCTTGACGCCGCAACAATAACCCGTCAGCTCCCATACTACGAATACAATTAATATCCGCCACCACCCGGCCAAACGACCCTCACCCCCTAATTACCAATACATTTTCAACCTTATTACAATAACAGTAAAGCCCTAATTCCCCTCGCCAATAGTATTTAGATAAGGTTAAGTTAAGCGTGTAACGATGAATGGACATATTAAAGATTAATTACGATAGCTTGTCGTCGTATTACTGAATAGATATTTGTTCCAGTAATTTAATTAGGCGGAGAATTGTGTTTCCTTGTTTTGTACGTCTTGAATGATGATTTTCTATATTCTTCGCATTATCTGCTGCTAATTTGATTAAAACCATCTTTTTATTTTAACTAAAGTAGATTTACATCTTTTTCACTCGTTGTTAAATATTATTTAATATTTAGTTTCCTAGGCAGGCCATATCGCACAAATGTAACCTGGCCAAAGATCGACATTCATTGGACGTCGTAGGTAGGACGAGACACTCTCCATTGTGCATAAAGCTAAAGAATGGAATTCCCTGCTGGAGTCTGTATTTTCTGATAATTAACTAAAGGTACAACTTAAGGTTCTTTAACTAAAAAGTGAATAGGTTACTTCTAGGCCAGCGTGCTCTATCGTAGACCACATCATCGCTTACCATTAGATGAGATATTGGTAAAACGCGAGCGTTTTAGGCTGTGGGACACAAACCTATTTAAGCAAAAATAAATGTTACAAAAATTCAGCATCAACAATACCACGAATAGGAATAATTGATAAGTCAATAATTGCTTATTATGGTTGATTCATTGTAACCTCATATCTTTTATTGTTTGGTCTGAAAAAATAATAGCCTTTTATTAATTTTTTACTAGTTTTATCGAACATTTCACTTATAAAACCTATTCCCAAATCAAACAAGTGTCAAACTCGTTTCTCGATCAAACCGATATTCCCAAAAACTCTACAACCGCTACGTTAATTGTCAGCCAAGTATTCTCTATGACCGACTGACTGGCATAATTTGGTCGCGTCAGAGCCGCGCGGCCGCGGCGCGATGACAGCTGACGGCGCGGCCGATGGGGTCGCTCGACTCAGCTGACAAGCAGTTTTGTTTAGCTAAAAGTTCGAACGCGATGATTTGAGGGTTCCAAGTGATTCGATTAATGTTAGGATGAACTTAAAAGTACTTATTTAATCGAGTTTTGGGAAGCATTCGTTCATACCGATTTTCGTGAAAAGATATTGGGATGATAGCTACTTACGTCATAGTTAGATACTTTCTTCTTTGTTTGTAACTTTTCGAAACGAGGTTCATGATTTATTGACAGTTGGAAGCTGACAATAAAATTTGAAGCTTCGAGAAATTAATTGCGAACCCTGTTTCAGATATTTAAAGCTAGACAGACATTGATTTACGCGTTTGATGAAAGAAATGTGAACGAAATATAAAAAGCAAAAAAAAAAGAATTGCAATAATTTGATCAGTTGTCATAAGTTCAGAACCCTTCTCTCCATTATCAAGCTTGACGCGCAATCAAACGTCACAGTTATTACGTGTCGAATGATTTTCCAACAAAACGATTTCATGTCGGACACAAAACATATTCAACCCTTTGAATAGACAGAAAATGTGGAGTGACAATACAATTCGCGAACGGGGTCGCGCGGACCGACGGGCGGTGTGCGGCGTCGGGGGTTATGAGTGACGGGACACATCGAGTAACGCGCCATCGAGTGTCCTATCGATTCGATGTCGATCACCAGCGTTATAGTACGTCTTGCGAAGCGTGATGAATTTGCGAATCGGTTTTCATTCGGTTACGTCGTGATACTGATATGTTCGAGGGTTAGGGATGTCCGATTGTGGTAAACTGATTGCAAAACTCATTAGTTTTGACAAACATAGACTCTGATTAAAATATTTGCTAGAGTGTATTTGCAGTCCAATGTTTAAAGAAGAAAATTTCAAGTTAAAAGATTTCTTTTAGTTGCGAACAAAGTAGGATTTCTTTAGTCACAACTTGAAAAAAAAAACGTAGCTACTGATATTCTTTTTTATTTTATATTTTCCAAGAATCAGCTTTGTTAGTAAAGTAAAAGTTTAACTAATTTGAAGTTCATTCGAAGCACTAGATAACTTTTAATCCATTATTCAAATGAGCTCCTGGGGTCACATTTATCTGGACTAGAAAATAGATTAAATGCCTCGTATAAATGGTAGCAATCCTATTCAAATTCAATATTGTACTAAACCGAGTTTAATAACGTAAAAATACTCTGAATCGAAGCTACCCATTAAAGTCGTCACTCGTTTATATTGCCAGCGGAAATTAAACCATGCGTCTTCTACATAAAATCGAATTTAGTGTAAAAGGATGGGTTATAACTCTCGCTATTTTCGATATTTTTATTTGCAACGGAGGCGCGTCGGTCCGCTTGGAAATGCTAATAATGGGTTGTGCAACCTTTTGCTGCAAACCAAAAAGAAAGAGGAGCTTCCTAAAGAGTTTTTTGGAAAAAGAAACTGTGTGATGCTATCTAGATTATATTAGCCGTTTCACAGGGATGTAGAGTTTCTAGGAAAGGGCTTTAACAATAGGACCTTTTCTCTACAATCTGTTTTTCTTAAAGTAATGAAATTCTTTGAACATAACACAATGTTTTCTTGGCAACAAGCAAAGCCCTGCAAATTTTGTAATTATGCCAGGCTTGCACCGTAAAAACTAACTACCATAACTTTATACGAAAAACTGGCAAAAACAACAACAAAGCAGCGCTCTTCCTTCCGTATACGAAGGAGAAACTTCTCACATTTCCGAAGAAATAACTCAACTTAATGCAATCCAATAACGCTGGCTTAAAACAATCAATTTCTAGCAGGCGAGAACATTTTTTAGCGAAACAAGCGGCCATTCCATTGCTGCGGCAGTTACTATAATCGTTAGTGGAGTCGTCGGCACTAAAGTAAGGCGCGCAATGGACACTGATGTAAAGTCACTAGATGTTGTCGCTTCTGTTTACGAAATTTTGAATAAGTTTCGAATTTTAAATATTATTTTGTTGTTTTTGGTTGATTTTAGTTAACCGTATTTTTTTTTTTTAATAAAAGAGAGAAAATATTATCATTATCTATCCATAGATTGCGATAGTCGAATTTCTTGATTGACAGATTTTTTTATATGCTTGTTGGTAAGAGTTATTTTTTTTTGGAAAAGCGGGCCCTTCTGTGAAAATGTTGGAAATTATCGACACCAATTTCTAGCGTTAGACAGTATTATACCGTGACAACTCCATGTGACTTTTCAGCTCTAGAATGTATCGATATTCTAGAGCTGACTTGCGACCAATTTGGTGTTGCAGATTTTCAAAGGTAGTAGACGACAGGAATAATCACTTTGCCTTGCTTTTTTCAGTAACGTTGAGGTTGAAATATTGGTCTAGGCAGTCTCATTCGATCTCAAAATTCAGTAACTGGGTACGACAGTTACATATTTACTTTCAAACTTCCATCGTAACGAACTGTCAAAAATAGACAAATAACAGATTGTACCAATACGCAAAAGTTTAATGCACTTTTCAAGGCACGGACAAATCAATCTTAGTATGCCAAGATCATCAGGCCAGACCCATCTTTACACTGACTTCAGCCATTGTTGCTTAACGATTGAGTCATGTTGTTATTATTACTCGTATTTTAGAAGCGAGATCAATCCTAAAAAATAAACAAAAAATGCAAAATAATGACCATTCCATTCTCTCTACCTCCGTGTAAGCTAGGGGGCCGGCCCGTACAGCTTATTTGCGAGCGGAACATACCGCCCGGTGTTATGGCCCCCGTTGTGAATTGCCGTACAGCGGCCTAACTTCGCCCTATGTTATAAAGATTTTGTAAAAGCTCGTATGCTTATGTTATTTTGCTGAAGGTAATGTGGTGGATTCTGATTTGTTGTTTTTTAAAGTTCCTTAACCGAAAAGGAAAATACTGAACCCTTATAGGATCACTTTGTTGTCTGTCTGTCTGTTTGTCTATCAAGACCCTTTATCTCGGGAACGCGTAGAGGTATTGGGTTGAAATTAAAACCATACACTCAATTTGGCAGTTTCTTGCACCTGTGAAAAATCGAATTTCTATGGTACAGTAAAAAAAAGATACGGTCGTTTACGTCGCAAAAAATGTGTATTTCGATACTTTCAAGGGAATCAAAATTCATAAGGTACTTTCCATTGACCTAGAAACCTGAAATTAGGCATAAAGCAACGTCTTATAATACAGATATAGAAATAAATTTGAAAACTGTAAATTTATAGTGACGTTTTCAAGACTCGATTCGGAGATTGAATTCTTTACAAAAGTTAGTTTGTTCGGAACCCTCAGTTTGCGATTCCGACTCGCGCTTGCTTAGTTTTTTTTTTGAAACATCACTAGTTGCTGCCAGTGGCTCCGCCCGCGTGATTGTTGAAAATCATCCCACGAAAACATACTCCTGGTATAAAAAGTATCCAATGAACTAATTCAGGACGTGGTTGACTCATGTACCGAGTAACAAACATACACCGGCCTCATCTAGTTTAAAATGACGGAAAAAAAAATTGACGTGTAAAAGTGTTTTTAAAACTTACTTGCAAAATAAATATCATTTACACGTATACACATACTTTCTTTAAACTTTTGCCTCTATATTTAAAAATAAATTATATATATAAAAGAAAGTCGTGTTAGTTACACTTTTTATAACGCTGAACCGATTTGGTTGAAAATTCGTGGAAAGGTAGTTTAAAACCAGGGCACGGACATATGATTTTTATCCTGTTAAATAAAAAAATACAGAACTACTTATTGGTATATGGTAGAGTAGGGTAGAGTAGAGTAGAGTGGGGTAGAGTAGGGTAGAGTAGGGTAGAGCCGAAGCACAACCGCGGGAAAAAGCTAGTATTATACAAAATGTGATTCATTTTATTAAAATAGTTTTTTATTCTTGATAGAAAGCTATTCTCTTCGTTTTTTACAAATTTGATGATGTTATCTACTTAATATTCTTAAAAAATTATCTCAACACAATCTACAATAATATGTGTCTTATTATTCTATTGCGTAAAATCATAATAATACCTACATCATAATTATGCCTATATTTTTTTAAGCGTTGCCCATTTCACTAAAATTTACTACTGAATCGTGAATGCTTCACAACCATGTAAAATTACACACACAAAATACCCGCATCCGGAAAAACTATTTCTGTCCCGTGCGGGATTCGAACCAGCGACGCGCAGCGCAGCACCCAATAGTTCAACCACTACGCAAAACGACAATAAAAAAAAAAAATTTGGCGTTGTAGGCTCCACCAAGAATAGAATCCATTCAAGAAGAATTCCTTTTTAAGAATCGCAATATTTAAACTCAATTATATTTCCCGACTAGCAATTACTTCTTGAGAAATGTGAGTAGCACGTTTTCAAGGCAATGTTGTTGCTTTAATATTATGTTAATAGCACATAAGTAAAACAATCTCGAATGTAAGTCTCGTATGTTCAAACCTTGAAAACAACACAAACATGTGATTTGAATATCAAATTCCTCTTTAAACGGTGAAGGCAATGTCTTGAATCATTACATTTTCTGCGTAGAATTTTGGAACGAGTGTTATACATGCTTCATGGCAATTTGCTTTGTCAAAATAAACAGATATAAATATATTATATAGGTATCTGATTAGATTTTTCCCAAAAATTTGAGGATCGGTTTCCAGTTTAACCGAATGCAGTTGAATACCGGTAGGTACGCCACAAGCCAGTAATTGGGGAACACCATATATGGCCCCCGTATGGGCCCCGTTTGAGCGGAGCACTACTGTATACTCGTGGGGGCGATTGGCCGCGGTGACCTCTCGCACTGGTCCCTGGTACAGACCATAGTCCAGAGCGAGGAGGAATGGGCAAGGAAATGAGCCATAATCGTAATTCGTAACTCTACGATTCGGTTTGGTACATAATTTTCCAGTATGGAGCCAATTCCACACGGTTTCGTCTTTCCGAGGTGTAACCGTTATCGTCTATCGTCTACCATCAATCTGAATAATTAAAAAAAAATAGTCCGCTATGATGAACATATCAGGGGTTTGCTGCAATATTAAGATTCAATAGAGCTCAAGATTTTTTTTTACAGATTGTCGCAAATTAAATTTAAAAATGGGTATTTTTGCTTACTTACGAGTACTAAGTAGAGGTCTATAATTAACTCAGTAATGCGTATATACCTATTTGTCAAAAAGTTGCCTCATTAAACATTTAATTGTTTTTGTAAAATAAAATTTTGTTAGCACTAGCTGCTGCCAGTAGCTTCGCTTGCTTGAAAGGAGTATATCTTTCCAAGGGACCACATACTTTCAAAAAACTAAAATACCCTGTTTGATAATCCAGATGTCCTGGACATATCAGCCGTGTGAGTGTCAAGAAGTAACAAATATTCGCACACACACTCTTTTCACCTTTACAGTGTTAGTGTGATTTTGGTGTACAATAAATTTTATTTCTATTCTATTATTTCTTAATGAATCGGTGATGCCAAGATTATTAGCTTCACCCAGCACAAATAGTACATATAGACCACATAGCATTATATAGTGTACCCACTTGAAGAGCAAAAACATTTTTTTTTTTCAAAATATAGTAAGTAAATAATTACTTGGGCAAAAACATTGCTTTAACAATCGCAATTAACCTTGCTTTATAATCCGAAGTTGTGTCAGAAATCCTTGGCAAGTTGTTATCATAAATTGCGGAATTTCACTTCGAATTTAAATTTTATTTTGGATTCGACCTACTAGGTCAAAATGCCAATTTTTTTATGTGAACATATAATATCGAAACTCAATCAAGTTATTATACAAGTTAATTCCGAGAAATAATTTTTGAATCATCAGGATATTTACAGTACCGTTGTTATTAAAAAAAAAAAACTCGCCGAAGCTCCGTAATTTACAGTAACCAGATCGAGACTTCTCAATTTTTCATGATATCGCTCGCTTTATCATAAAAAAATATATTCAACAAAAATGATCCGAAAAAGTATTCTTAAAATATACCTAAATAATTAGTTTATATTAAGATTAAATTATTAAAAAAGTAATAACATAAAATATTACTCATAAATCATATTACATTTAATTATTAAGCTTTGAAATACCTCGACTATGAGTTACTTAGCGCACGAGCGACGAGCTGAATTGTATCAAATAATCGTGCATTAGAAAATCTAACGACAAGAAACTGCTCCATTGAAGTTCATTCAAACCTAAAAAGAACAAAATTCACTGTGCCATCAAGCAAATAAGACCATCATCTACTCAAATCTCTACACCCTCATACTTTGAACAAATAACATCACTCAAGTGCAATCCTAACAAATAGCTGAGTAAACGTCGCATAATAGTGCACATTAGAGATAAAGGAGGGGCCACACGGGCGCGGGTGGCGCGGGCGCGGCGCGAGATAATGTCGCGACAAATGGCCGCGCCGCTGCCGTTCCGCGGTAATGGCGTGCGTTCCTGCGGTTACTGCCTATGATAGAATATCGGTGCTATTGTGATGCTCTCACGGGGACCCTGCTAGATAGCCACGGATAGCTTATTACGCTAGGACCTACTTGTTACTGGTGAAGTTTTGATTCGCTGTCAGATTTATTTTGTGTTCTTATTGCATCATTTACACGCCTGGACATTTTGTTACACAAAGTACACAAATAATTATGTAAAATTAAAGATCTTGGCATATGTCTCGATAATTCGTAGATAGTTACAGATTTTATTGTACACAAATACCTAAAATATTGTTTTTTCTAATTTATATACCTTTGCTGAATTTGACATAAATTGTACAAACAGTATTATTTTATTGTCCACAATTTTCTTAATTTAACTTAGTCGTTGAAAACAAATATTGGAAAGCAAAGTAAATATTTCATTTGAACCTATTTTCTTGGCAGTTTGAGATTGTATTGAAAACAAAAGATGTTGTACCGAAATTATTGTTGAAAAAGCAGTTTGTTGTACACGTTTGCATTATATTTCATTTATTTGTAGACAAGGGTAATTTACTCAACACAACAAAGTAGGTGTAACTAACAGTTACATAACGGTCAGTTCTAATATTTAAAAGATTGTTCTTTCCATTCATATTGGACACTTCGCAGAACATGAATATTTCAGTCGGCGCTATTTCCCATCCAAACCACCAATTTTGCATAAAAATTACACACATTACTCTTTCCAATGCATACTCATGAAGAAGAAAAAAGTCCCCCTACCAAGTTAGCCGTACGAATTACGAGCTGGCACCAGCCGGTTAGATTTCACTTTACATTTCCACCCGTCCATAAAAGTCCGCAATATAAAACGGTGCAGACGCAGTAATGTATTCAGATCCAATTGTGAACAGTGCACCAATACTATGTAGTGGTCGTTACAGCGCGACACAGGATTTACAATTCAAGATTGTATTTAAGTGGGGACTTGCAGCCTGTCTAATGGTCCTTATATTTCGCAGCAATTTCGCAGAATATTCTTTGTGAAAAATCATGTAAATTTTAATAATAATTCACGCTAAGTGTTAATGTTGTAATTTATTTATGAGGCTCTTGAATTTGGAGTGGGTGTTCAACGTTTGGGTGAGTTACACTTTGACATTTTACTTAACATTAAAATAAACTGACGGCTCTCCCTAAATTAACATAAGAGCAAATTAGACACCGTTCTTGAATCTATCTATCTAGATTACTACTGGCCTATAAGTTTAGCTTAAATCGGTCCTTGTGTACCTAATATAGGCGTAATAAATTTTGTCGTTATTGCCAGAAACCTTGTTGACCTCCATCCCTAAAGAGTGCTCACGAAATAAATATTGCCTAATCGTCCAGACTGTCCGTATCTCGACTAACAAATTTCCTTTATTGAAAAACGTTTTGATGATATTTTCCCAGAAATTCAAGCCACTTTCGTTTCCTTTGACAAAAATATAATGAGCTTATGCAAATGTTGTTTATTTCTCGAATTTTATTTCAGATTTGGCTATCTGTCCGAATCTAATCTAAATCTGAGTTATGTTATTTTTCTTCGATAAGTTTGTGGATGTTTTGTAACTTTTCTTGTTATTAAAATACGTTTACTTTAGCGCTAACATAGGAAACTCCGCTTCAGTCACTACGACTTTGATAGTGATAAAATCTTCGTCACAACGTTGAAATAGTGGTGTAACTCTTCTATCATAAACCAAGCTCATCAATGTTCCTGTCGGAAACAAGAACGAAACAAGATAACTGATCAGTTTCAAAACGCTTTATAAAATAGATGGAGTTGTGAAAACTGTTCTGAATCACAATATCTGATGAAGGGTGACAGAATTTATACCGGTTGTCGCGAACGTGGTTGTAACTTTTCTGGAGTCACAAATGACTCACAAATTGAACAGCATTTAACTGAATATGACTAGATTCTACCAGTTTGGTGTACAAAATTTAGCATAGACGACAAATTATTCAGAGGGAATAATCGTAAAGTTAGATTAGAACGTGGAACATGATTTGCTTCGCCCAGGGATACTGAAGCCTTAGGTTGTGGTGTAGGTGTATTTGTATGCAAGGTTGAGCAGGCAAAGGTCCAATCAGTCAAAAGGTAGCAGTTGCGGGGCATGGAGTAGAGGTTACTATCAAGCAAACTGTTTGATGTCAATTGAGCAAAGCTTAGGACCGCTTATGTACACATAGTGACAGTTGAGTTAGTCTCACTAACTGTGTTTGAAGTTGGAACCGCTAACAGTATTTGGAATAATGATTACGTCACAGATTTGATTTTTGAAGGAATCTTAAATAACCAATGAATCTTGTTTTTTGATCAGGTGTTATTTTGAAATTTATTGAACCCTGTAGAAAAAAAACGGTAATTTAAAAAACTAAAAAACCCGACTGCTTTTCTGAGCATTAATGAAAAAGCCCTAAAACAAGAAAGTCGTTGTACCCGATTGCACTTATCTACATAATATTTTAAATACTGGCAGTCGGGACCCATTCTAGAATTGAGAGCACATACCTATATTACATTGCAGATTACTCCAATCTATTGACTAGACGGCTGACTTTCTAGAATGGGTCCCGACTGCCAGTATTTAAAATATTATGTAGATAAGTGCAATCGGGTACAACGACTTTCTTGTTTTAGGGCTTTTTCATTAATGCTCAGAAAAGCAGTCGGGTTTTTTAGTTTTTTAAATTACCGTTTTTTATTTTTTATTTTTTTAGTTTTATTTTATTACGATATCAATTTCAAAGTAATTACGAATCTAAAGACACCTCTAAAACTAAAATCGCAGAGGCCGCAGAGCGTGCCAAACATTTGATTTTGCTAAAAATCCGCCATTTTGTTTTTTTTTATTTTGATATACCCAGTGTCACTCTCACAGTAAATACGAATCTAACGACACCTCTCAAGATAAAATCCATCGAGCCGTTCAGGCTGCAGAGCGTGCCAAACAATTATACATACATACATACATACATACATACATACATACATACATACATACATACATACATACTCTCGAAAAACATAACCCTCCTTCTGGCGCAGTCGGGTAAAAAGAAGGTATAAGTTTTAACGATTCAACAAATCAATTCAATAAATTTTAAAGCTCACAAAATTTCATGTACCATTTCACAGTAACCTTATCGTTTAATTATTTTTTATTTGCTGCATGCCTTCATCGTGCTACTTTCATTATGCAGGCATTTTCGCTTTTATTAAAACACTTAAACGCCTAGACCACGCCTAGCCATTATTCGTATTTTACGAAGAGAGAGATGCGCTTGGAGTGCTCGCAGCGCTCAAATAATTACGCTAAATATTTTTGCGAGCTCACAAAGCGATACTCGATATCGCCGGCAGCTTCTGTTTGAGTTTCAGCTCTTAATTTATTATACGATAGCGAAATTTTCGCTAATTTCGTAAGAAACTTGAGGAAACCGCCAACTTTACCAATTAAACTGAATTCGATTTATTTTAGTAAACGCCTCTGAAAAGGTTCACAGCGTGTTCTTGTGGGATTTACAAAAATGACTTTCGAGATCCGATCAAGTTTTCGAATTACATTTTACGGCTTCAGCCGACTTCGGGAACTGTATAATACGTAATATCAATTGGATTTCAAATTTTATATGTACTGAAGGGGCAGTGGATGGTATAGAAAAACTTAGAATATACTTTTGTTGACCTCTTCATCGCTACCGACGTAATTCAAAACCTCGCTGAATTCAGATTTGAAGCAAATAAAACCAGGTGTCGAATAAACTTGGTTTTAGGTATATTACTTTCTTAACTGTGCGTTAACCACTCTTGCTTTAAACCGGAACCTGAACGTCTTATTTTGATTAGATAAGAAAAACACTATTTTTATTTGATAAGCCTTTTACATTTAGACTTGGTTGCGCCAATTTGCTATGATCCGCAACTTTATTTTTTGTAATTTATTTTTTTGGCCTAGCAATCCTATCCCTTCCGTTTTCCCTCCACCCGCACGACCTCAAGAAATGAAATGACATTGACGTTTGTGCATCGATTGTGAATGTGACCGCACCGCTAACAACGCCCGCTCGAAATTACAAGAAAATTGACTATTTCGTGATCCAACCATTCAAAACTCAACAATAGTGCAGTGTAGTGCAAAACAGGACCTGGCAGTGGTTAAATGTGCGAAGTCGAGGTTCGCCGGCCGGCGCCACGTGGAACCTTCGAGGTCAAAAGGTCAGTGTTCCTTCCTAATACATTTATCCCATCAATAAACGCTAGGCGCAGTACCTGCATATTGTTAACAAACCTTAGATCGCTTTTTTAAACCTACAGTCCACAGCAAATTCGCGCAACCATTACTTTTTGGTCCTACGAGCAGGATCGTGAATCATTTTCTTGTAATTTCGCAATATAGTATTTGTTCCATAGGGAATAAACGCAACGCGCCTGTTTACCTAGATATAATAGTAGAAAACCCGCATCTAGGCATTTAGGCAACTAATCGTTATTTCGCTCGTATAGTTAAAGAGCCATTGATAATTACGGTACCTACGCCGTCAACCGCACCGCATAATTATAGTTAGCTACGTAAATATCAGCGTAGATATAAATCGATCGCAATCTTTTTCTTGACAAAATTCATTCGGAAGTCCTACAAATTGCATGTAGGTAGACGCATTTCAAAAATACCCGTTCATTGTTGAGTGAATATTTGTAGGAAACGGATAAACCATAGATTATATACGCATATGAACGACCAACTCATTGATTCAGGTTATTCCGTTCGTTCGCCGTTCACTTTGTTGTTTACAATATTACCATATTGTTATCTGATAATTATCGCTTACTTAATAATTCGTTAAGTGTTTGTTTGAGTGTATAGTGTGAATATATCAAAACAAGATGTCTCTTAAGGGAACCAAGGTTAGTACTGATTTAAAGGTTCAGTTAAAGCTTTTATACGCTAAAAGGGACTCACAGTTTTCAAGTGTTCAATCAATTTGTGATAAATCTTTGCAAACCTCGGATCTGGCGATTAGAGATGCTTTCTTGTGTTCGTTGGAAACTTTAGATAGTTTGCGCGCGGATTTTGAATCTACAATTAATAATATAAACATTTTAGAGTTGGAGTTAAATCCTGATTACTGTGTGAGTTATCAGGCATTGTCGTCCTTTGATGACTTGTATTGTCGTATCAAACGTATTGCTAGGAGTTTAGAGACTCCCCCCCCCGCGAGTGGTTTATCCAACCCTCCTCGCGAACGCCCACGATTGCCGCCAATTCAAATACCTGAATTTGATGGTGACATTCGAAATTGGAATTTATTTATAGATAGTTTCGAAAATATAATACATAGGAACACATCGCTGACAGATCACGAGAGATTGCATTATCTCGTAGAAAAATTGACCGGTAAGGCAAAGGCTGTCTGTGCTGGAATTACGTTTAGCGCTGAAAATTACACTTTAGTTTTGGACACTTTAAAAACAAAATACGAAGATAAGCGATTAGTAGCCACCGCATATTTAGATCAATTATTCGATTTGAAAAGTTTTTCCGTTTGTAACGATCATAATTTAGAGAAGTTTTTAAATATTTTCGCATCATCTGTTCGTGCAGTAAAGAACCTAAAGGTCAATGACCTCTGTGACTTTTTGTTTTTGTATATCGGTTTAAAGAAATTAGATCCTGAAACTGTTCGTCTGTTTGAAACGACTCGGCGCGGTAACGAAATACCTAAGTTCGAAGATTTAGAATCTTTTATTCGCGACCATATTAAGGTATTGCAGCGCACGTCGGCACGTCATGAAGTCACGAATAGGACAGGTTCCGATCGCCGTATAGACGCGTCATCGAAGTCAGTCAAGACTGCACATACGCTAGTTAATACCGCCTCAACACCTGACTGTTCTCTGTGTAAGGGTAGCCATACACAGCTGTACAAGTGTTCGGGATTTCAGAGATTATCGCCTAGTGATCGTTACAAGTTTGTCCGCACTAATAATTTGTGTTTTAATTGTCTAAGTGACAAACATCTGGTTACGTCATGTAACAGTGGTGTTAGCTGTCGTAAATGTCTAGCTAGACATCATACCTTCTTACATTTTGAGAGTAGTAAGCTGCCATCGCAGCCGCAGCCTGCGCAGACGCGCGACGCTTGTGACGCGCGGCCTGCTGCAAGTGCAAACGACGTAACATTGTGTTCGCTTTCCGCCGCTGGTACTCAAATCACTACCGTTTTACTTGCGACCGCGCAAGTTGTCATTGTAGATGCCTTTGGCAAACCGCACACCGTTCGAGCGCTACTAGATGGCGCTTCCCAGAGTAATTTTATTACTCGGGATTGTTGTCAACGCCTTGGTTTTAGTTTTAATAATTGGTCATCCCGCTCAGAAGTGAAAGGTTTTGGAGGTTTAAAGGCAACCATTCACGGTTCCATTAAAATTATATTTAGTTCACGTTTTAATCGTAATATTTCGTTTGAAATGGATTCGCTAGTCGCAGATAAGATTACGGAACGGTTGCCCACGGTACCGGTTGACACGTCCATGCTGACGGAGTTTAAGAACTTGCAGTTAGCCGACGGAAATTACGCTTTCCCTGGAGATATCGATCTATTGATCGGTGCTTCGATTCTCCCGCATCTCCAGTTATCACGTAAAATTCAAGGTCTTCCGATGTACCCCGCTCCGCACGCACTGGAAACAGTTCTCGGGTTTGTTATAGTTGGTTCCGCACCCGCTTGTTTAGATAGTTACTCGACTGTGTCGCACTGTTGCACCGTCGAGCCGCCGCTTGAGTCTACCATCCGCAAGTTCTGGGAGATTGAAGAGGTCAATGTCCCGCCTATTCTCAGCCCTGAGGATCAGGTCACTGAGGAGATTTATACCCGCACGACTACTCGTGATAAAGATGGTCGTTATGTTGTCGCGCTCCCTTTCAAGGGTGATATTTTTTCGCTCGGTGGCTCCCGTGCCTCCGCAGAAAAAAGCTTTCTATGCTTGGAACGTAAGATGCAGGCGTCTCCTAAGTTGAAGCAAGCCTATGATGATGTGCTGATCGAATATTTAGATAAAGGTTATATCTCATCAGCGCCTGCCGAGACTGAGGAGACACGTGATTACCCGTTTTACATCATCCCGCACCATGGAGTTGTTAGAGAAGACAAGCTTACAACTAAACTGCGTGTGGTTATGGATGGTAGCGCTAAAACTAGTACTGGCATATCGCTTAACGATATCTTGTATTGTGGTCAGAACCTCCAGGGTAACTTATTTGAAATAATAGTAAATTTTCGCTTGTTTGCTATTGCGCTCTCTGCCGATATTCGGCAAATGTTTCTTAGTATTGGAATCAGAGAATGTGACCGTAGATTCCAACGCTTCTTGTATAGATTTTCTCCGCAGGAACCTTTGAAGGTTTACGAATTCAATCGTGTTTGTTTTGGGCTTAAGTCTAGTCCCTTTCACGCTCTTCGCACTATCAAGCAGTTGGCCGCTGACGAGGGTGATACATACCCGAAAGCAAGGGCCACTATTGAAACCGGATTGTACATGGACGATTTTGTGTACAGTGTACCTAGTGAAGCAGAGGCTATAGAGACCGCTGCTCAAGTAATCAGCCTCATGAAGTCCGGTCAATTTGATCTGGTGAAATGGACAAGCAACTCGCAAGCTACATTAGAGTCGATTCCACCGTCACACCGGTTGACTTCGGTAAAGGAATTCGATGATAGTGATTCGCATAAGATCCTTGGTTTAAGTTGGTCACCCGCAACTGATATGTTCAGTCTTAAAATTAGCTCGACTCCGCCAACTTGTACCAAACGCGTTATCCTAGCATGTGTAGCTCGGATATGGGATATAATGGGTTTTGTAGCTCCTGTCGTTTTATATGCAAAGCTGCTTATAAAAGAGCTTTGGCTTTCCAACCGTGATTGGGACGACACCGCTCCTGACAGTGTTGCTAAGTTGTGGGCTCGCTATAGGAAAGAGCTTCCAATGCTCGATCAGATACAGATTCCTCGCCATGTTGGTATAGTACCAGACACTGTTGTTAATGTGGTAGGTTTCGCAGACGCCAGTGAGAGGGCTTACGGGGGAGTGGTTTACTTTCAGGTCCAAAATGGCGATAACATTTCAGTTTTCCTCATTAGCGCAAAATCAAAGGTATCTCCTCGTAAGGTTGTCTCTCTTGCTCGTCTCGAACTCTGCGCTATTCTTATGTTGGTTCAATTGATTACATCTATAGTCAAAACTTGTCGTCCTCGCATTAATATAGAGAGAATTGTAGCGTTTTCGGACTCAACCGTTGCTCTATGTTGGGCCCACTCTTCACCCCATCGATGGGGCACGTTTGTCGCAAATAGGGTGGCTAAGATTCAAGCTGAATTGTCACCGGAAAATATATTCCATGTCGCTGGAACAGAAAACCCAGCTGATTGTCTCTCACGTGGTTTGCTTCCTGCGCAAATTTTAAATCATCCGCTTTGGTTTTGTGGCCCTCCCTGGCTTCATACCACTCCTAACGAGTGGCCAAGTGTTCCGTTTAACCCCGCTACTGTTTCAGAGCCACCCGAGGAGAAGAAACATACGCTTGTAGTATCAGTTCCGCGTGAAGAGTCAGTTGTTTTGTTGTTGTCTAATCGAGTCTCGTCTTGGTCGAGACTATTACGCTGTGTAGTTTACGTCCTAAGATTTTTGAGATTATTACCATCGCGTGGTTCTATAATCGCAGCTGATTTAGATAGAGCTGAATCAGTTGTACTTCGAGAGTTGCAGAAATTTTATTTTTCAATAGAATTTCGTAGTTTAGAATCACAAAAACCTTGTAGTCGCGCACTTCAACATTTGAAACCATTTTTGCAAGACGGACTCATTCGTGTCGGTGGCCGTCTGCGAAATGCTAAGTTAGAGTTTGAACAAATGCATCCAGTAGTTCTACCACGCAAGGATCACGTTTTGGATTTGTTGGTGGATTATCACCATAAGGTGAATTGTCACGCTGGTCCCGATTTATTAATGTCCATTCTTCGACAGAAGTACTGGATACTTTCCGCTCGCAATTTGATACGCGCTAGAGTGCACAGATGTGTGCCCTGCTTTAAGCTCCGCCCGCGTTTCAACGCGCCGGAAATGGCCGACCATCGTTCTTGTCGTGTTGTACAGACGGTGAAACCTTTCATACATACTGGGACGGACTATGCTGGACCGTTTAAAGTCACTATTGCCCGTGGTCGTGGTATACGTTCCACAAAGGCATACATTTGCCTATTCGTTTGTATGACAACTCGTGCAGTTCACATAGAGTTAACCAGTGATTTGAGTACGCAGGGTTTTATGTCTGCATTTAAACGATTTTTATCTCGCCGTGGTCCCGTTAAGCGCTTATACTCTGACAACGGCACAAATTATGTTGGAGCGCGACGCAATATTTCGGAATTACATACATTCTTACGCTCCAAGTACTACCAAAGTGAATTCGCCCATGTCTTAGCTGAGAATCGCATTGATTGGTGTTTTAATACGCCAGCGGCTAGTCATTTTGGTGGCAATTGGGAGGCGAATATTAAAAGCCTTAAGTCGCACCTGTTTCGGGTCATAGGCGAACAGATTCTCTCGTACGAGGAGTTGAGCACCGTACTCGCTCAGGTAGAGGCGTTGATGAATACGCGTCCGTTGTGTCGAACTTTGTCTAGTGATCCATCGGAGCCACTAGCGTTGACGCCGGCTCACTTCTTGACGACGACTCCTCTTAAATATTTGCCCGCTTTAGATGTCGAGACTGACAAACTGCAGCTTCACCCGCGTCACGCTCTGCTAGATAGCTTAGTTCAGTCCTTTTGGAAGCGATGGAGGACAGATTATCTGCATACGCTGCAGTCGCGTCAAAAGTGGAACACTCCTTCAGATCCAGTCACAGTCGGTACTGTGGTGATACTGAAGACTGAGAGTGCGCCTCCTCTGCACTGGCCTCTTGGTGTAGTGGAAGAAGTTTTTCCGGGTTCGAACGGAATAACGCGGGTCGTAAAGGTTAAAACCGCAACTGGATCGTACCTGCGTCCGGTTATTCGCCTCTGCCCTCTGCCTAATCAGTAGTAGTGGCATGGTTAGTTATAAGTTGTTTCGCTACCTAGTATTGATAGTTTAGATATAGTAATAGGGTTTAGTTTCGCTTTTGTTTTTTTTCTTTTCTTTGAAGGTAACCCTTCAAACCCGGGGGGAATGGTTGCGCCACACCGTTTGCTATGATCCGCGACTTTGTTTTTTGTAATTTATTTTTTTGGCCTAGCAATCCTATCCCTTCCGTTTTCCCTCCACCCACACGACCTCAAGAAATGAAATGACATTGACGTTTGTGCATCGATTGTGAATGTGACCGCACCGCTAACAACGCCCGCTCGAAATTACAAGAAAATTGACTATTTCGTGATCCAACCATTCAAAACTCAACAATAGTGCAGTGTAGTGCAAAACAGGACCTGGCAGTGGTTAAATGTGCGGAGTCGAGGTTCGCCGGCCGGCGCCACGTGGAACCTTCGAGGTCAAAAGGTCAGTGTTCCTTCCTAATACATTTATCCCATCAATAAACGCTAGGCGCAGTACCTGCATATTGTTCCCGTGGAAGGGGGGCGCAAGCAAGGGCAGGGGCAAAGTCGGCCCCAGCCCCAGCCTCAGCCCCAGCCTCGGCCCCAGGCCGAGTCGGGAAACCAGCTGCTGACGCTGGTGCAGCGGGAGCTGGCTGCTTTTCAGCAGCAGCTGCAGAAGCAGCTGCAGGAGCAGCAGCAGCAGTTCCAGCTGCGGATCCAGCAGCAGCTGTCCCTGCTGGAGGGCATAGTGCTGCGCCCCCCGCTAGCGGCCTCCGGCCAGCGTAAGGCGGCATCTTACGCCGCTGCCGCGGCTGGGCCCATGGCGGGCCCGTCAGGGCAGACTAGGCGCGGGGCCGTGGTGTCGAGCCCCGCTGTGTCTGCCCCGCAGGGCAAAAAACAGCAGCAGGGGAAGCCAACCCCTGCGGCTCCCCCCAAGAAGGGCAAGGCGGCACCGGCCCCTAAGGCGGCAGGAGCCCCTACCGTGGTGGCTAATAGGCGGCCTATGCCGCCTCCCCAGCCTGCGGAATCTCCGGCCGAAGCCGAATGGCAAGTGGCCGGAGCCAAGAAGCGGGCAGGAAAGGCGAATCGGGCCGATAAAAAACGCCAGCGGCGGCAGCGGCGAAAACGGATGGCTGGGATTCGCGCCCCGCGCTCCACGGCTGTAGTGATAACACTGCAGCCGGAGGCAGCGAAAAAGGGTGCGACCTACGGCCAGGTCATCCGCAAGGCGAGGCAGGCGGTGGACCTAAATGAGTTTGGGATCACCGGGGGCTTCCGGATGCGGCATACCGCGACCGGTGCCCTGATGCTGGAGGTCCCCGGGGCCAACAGCGGCCCCACCGCAGACGCCCTGGCGGAGAAAATCAAGGCGACCCTGGATGCGGAGGAGGCCCGGGTGTCCAGGCCCACAAGATGCGTCGACATGCGCATTATGGGCCTGGACGATTCCGTGACGGCCGAGGAAGTCGTGGCCGCTGTCGCTAGGACGGGGGGGTGCCTTACCGACCAGGTCCGGGCGGGCGCCATCCGTGCTGACGGCACGGGCATGGGGGCAGTGACGGTGAACTGCCCCGTGTCAGCGGCCAGGGTCATCACAAGGGAGGGCCAACGGCTCTTGGTGGGCTGGGTCTCCGCGCGTGTTAAGCTGCTGGAGCCTAGACCGCTGCGCTGTTACCGCTGCCACGTGGGGCACCACGTGGGGGTCTGTTGCGCAGCGGAGGAAGATCGCAGTGACCACTGCTTCCAGTGCGGTCAGTCCGGCCACAAGGCCGAAACTTGCAACGCAGCCCCGCACTGCTACGCATGTGCGGCGGCGGGCAAGCCGGCCGACCACCGGGCTGGGAGCAGGACCTGCGATCCCCCTGCCAAGGCCAAGGGCAAGGTCCCAAGGCCCGTCCCCGCGAGGATTCTCACCGCCGCGGCTGCCCAGCTGGCTGCCGCCGCCATCGCCTCCGCAGACGCCGCCGCCGCTACCACCGCGGCAGGACCCTCGCAGAGGGCACGGGAGGAGACTGTAATGGACTGTCAATAACGGCTCCATTACGTCTCCTCCAGGCGAATATCAACCACTGCGCCCCCGCTCAGGATCTGTTGCTCCAGAGCATGGCGCAGTGGTCGATCAACATCGCCGTTGTCTCCGAGCCGCACTTTGTCCTGCCCAGAGCCGACTGGGTTCAGGACCTGAGCGGCTCGGTGACACTTATTTCGTCGGCCGCCGCCGGTACCCCGGCACTCGAGGCCGTCAAGAAAGGCCGGGGTTGCGTGGCAGCACGGTTCGGGGACATAGTGGTGGTAGGCGTCTACCTGTCCCCGAACAGATCTCTCGCCGAATTGGATAGCTCCCTTTTGGAGCTGGATGCCGTCGTTGCTGGGTTTGACTCCAGCCTCCCCGTGGTCGTTTGCGGGGACTTCAATGCCTGGAACGAGGCTTGGGGTTCCCGGTTCACGAACCAGCGGGGTCGAAGGGTTGAGGAATGGGCTCTAGGACAGGGCCTACTCGTCCAAAACCGGGGTTCTGTCCCCACGTGTGTACGGATGCAGGGCGAGTCGGTGGTGGACGTCACGTTCGCCAGCCCTGCACTGGCACCGCGCGTCGTCGACTGGCGCGTCATAGAGGAGGTGGAGACGTACTCCGACCACCGGTATATCCGGTTTGACGTCTCCGCCCAGACCTCGACCGCGCCGGTCCGACGGACCCCGTGTGGTCCGCGTTGGGCGCTGAGGCAGCTGGACAGGGACCTGCTCCAGGAAGCCGCGATGGTACAGGCCTGGGTGCAAGCACCGGACAGGCCTGTCGACATCGACGTCGAGGCGGACTGGTTCCAGGTGGCCATGTCGCAAATATGCGACGCGGCCATGCCCCGAGTCCGGCCAGGACGTGCCCGGCGCCAAGTACACTGGTGGTCGCCAGAGATTGCGGCACTGCGCGATGCGTGCAATGCTGCGCGACGCCGGTATACTAGACACCGCAGGCGCCGCACCCGTCCACCGGGTGCGGAGGCCATAGAGGCGGAGCTATATGAGGGATACAGAGCTGCAAAGCGCACCCTCCGAGCGGAGATAAAGCGGGCCAAACTCGAGGCCCGCAACGTGTGGCTGGAGTCTCTGAACGTCGATCCGTGGGGACGCCCATACAAAATGGTGATGGAGAAACTCCGCCCATGGGCTCCCCCGCTGACTCAGAGTCTCCGGCCCCAGCTCGTGGAGGGTGTGGCGAGCGCTCTGTTCCCTACGCGAGGGGAGCATACTCCCCCGCCTATGGCTCCGCCACCAGCAGCGGTGTCCGATGCGGACCACGACGGCAACGACGGCAACAACGCTCCAGAGGTGACCGAGGTGGAGATGAGAGTGGCGGTGCGAAGGCTGAGTGCCAAGAACACCGCCCCAGGACCCGATGGCTTGCCTGGAAAAGCCTGGGTCCTGGCCATGGAGGAACTCGGGTCTCGACTGAGAGGGCTCTTCAGCGCATGCATGGAGAGGGGCCAGTTCCCGCTTCGCTGGAAGACGGGGAAACTGGTCCTTATCGCGAAGCCGGGGCGCCCCGCGGACTCTCCGTCCGCGTATCGGCCCATTGTGCTGCTCGACGAGGTGGGCAAGCTCTTTGAAAGAGTAATTGCAGACCGCCTCGTCGTGCATCTGGCGCGGAAGGGGCCGGATCTTGCGGACGGCCAGTTCGGATTTCGCAGGAGGCGCTCCACTGTGGACGCCATCATGCGCGTGCGAGCCCTCACGACGGGGGATGCGGTGTCCCGGGGCAGGTGTGTCTTGGCGGTGTCTCTGGACATCGCCAACGCCTTCAACTCCCTGCCCTGGAGTTGCATTGGTAGGGCACTCCGGTACCACCGGGTGCCCGACTACCTCTGTCGGGTGATCGAGGCCTACCTGTCGGACAGGTTCATCATCTACCCCGGTCATCAGGGGGAGCTGAAACGGCGAGAGATGTCGTGCGGTGTTCCGCAGGGATCGGTACTAGGGCCGCCCTTGTGGAACATCGGGTACGACTACGTGCTGCGCGCCGACCTCCCCGACGGGGTCAGCGTGGTCTGTTACGCAGACGACACGCTGGTCCTGGCGCGGGGACGGTCGTACCAGGCGGCGGTCGAACTAGCGACGCGCGGGGTTGCGACAGTCGTGGAGAGGATACAGCAGTTGGGACTCGAGGTGGCATTGCACAAGTCCGAGGCCATGTGTTTTCACGGCCCTCGGAGCGCGCCACCTCCGGGCTCCCAATTAACGGTAGGAGGAGTTCACATCGGCGTCGGGTCGACGATGAAGTACCTGGGACTCGTCCTCGACAGCCGGTGGAACTTCAAGGAGCACTTCCGACGTCTGGCTCCCAGGTTGAATGCGACTGGGGCTGCGCTCAAGCGGCTCCTGCCGAACCTAGGGGGTCCAGACGCCTCCTGCCGGAGGCTCTACGCAGGCATCGTTCGGTCCATGGCCCTTTACGGTGCGCCGGTGTGGGCGCCATCGCTACGGAAGCGAGTGGCGGCCCGGCTAACCGCCTGCCAGAGGGTCATGGCCATCCGGATGATCCGCGGATACCGTACGGTGTCCTGCGAAGCGGCGAGCCTCCTTGCTGGCCTACCACCGTGGGATTTGGAGGCAACAGTCCTTGCACACATGCATGACTTACGCGTGGAGATGCAACGTCGGGGCGAAACTCCGCTGCCGCGACAAGTCGCGGCATGGCGGACAGAGCTCCGGCGGGATCTCATGGTGAAATGGCGAGAGCGATTGTCGCAACCTCGTGCTGGGCACGCCACGATCGAGGCGGTAAGGCCCCTCTTTGAGGCGTGGCTGGAAAGGCCCCACGGCGTCGTCACCTTCCGTTTGGCGCAGGTGCTGACCGAGCACGGCAAGTTCGGTCCGTACCTGTACAAGATTCGTGCGGAGACGACGCCCGGGTGTCGCCACTGTGCGGACCGCCCGGTGGACACGGTGGAGCACACAGTCGAGGTGTGCCCCGCTTGGGAAGAGCAGCGCCGTGTCCTCGTGGGGGCGATCGGCGGCGATCTCTCGCGCCGGGGCTTGGTTCAAGCCATGCTCCGGAGCGAGGAGGAGTGGCAGGCGGTCGCCTCCTTCTGCGAAGCAGTAATGCTAGTAAAGGAGGAGGCCGACCGCCTTAGGCAAAGGCGGACACGCCGCCGCCGCCGCCGGGTTTCCGATCCCAATTTCCGGCCACCGTAGGCGCGGGCTCGCGGACGGTGGGCAATGGGTAGCTCGCTGTCCGTCCGTCCGGTAACAGACCGGTCCGAGCTCAGGTCGTCTACGGCGCGCACCGTTCCCGCGCGCCTCAAGGAGCTGTCAGCATACTGTAGGGGTCCAGCAGGGCCGAAGCCTACTGGGGCCAAAGGTTATGTGAGACTGTCACCAAAGGCCCCAGGATAAAGGCAAGGAATGGAAAGGTAGGTTTTTTAGTCAGTAAAAGTCTGACACTGTTTCCCGCCCCACCCAAGGGCGGGATTCGTCATTGGATGATTTTTACCTACCACAAAAAAAAAAAAAAAAAAAAAAAAAAAACCTGCATATTGTTAACAAACCTTAGATCGCTTTTTTAAACCTACAGTCCACAGCAAATTCGCGCAACCAAGACTTCTGCCAATATAATTATTATTTCTAATATAAATATCAACTAACATTATTCGTGACATAATTCAATAACAGCACAAAAAAATATGTTTATCTAACCCTCGTATTTCCATCAGAACAATATGCCAATTTATTTTTTCATTTGTATCTGCACTAATAACTGTATGCACGTCGAATGTATTTACAATCTCGATCCAGGCGCAATCAGTGTTGTTATAGCATCGGATATTGTTTATCTGTATAATACCCCGGTATTTACTTTGCTTACCAAGTAGCTCTCTTCATTTTATTGCTCACGTTCCTCTGTGTCTACTTCTGTTTGCTCTTGCTGCCCTGGTATTGTTTATTTTCACAATCTAGTGTTAGCGTTTTACTAATTTATTGGAACATGTACTTAAATCTTTATATAATTTATATTCATCTTTTAATTATAGTTATTTTCAAAATGTAACCGTGTTCCCAAGAGAAATTCCATTAATAGTTGTTAAACTGACTTTTGTCGGTTGACAGCAAATACGTAGCTGTCAAGGTGGGGAGACTCACTTGGGAACACGGCACTCGAGCTCGAGCAGTCGCACAGTGAACACGTGTACTTGTTAAAGAGTGTTAAACCAAATAAATGTAACAGTGTTATTAAAGAACTTATAAAACCAGTATAAAGACTTTACTTTCTTCACAACCTTGAAGTGAGTTACAGTTCAGAAGCGGGATAGCACCAAGAATATTGTATTCTCAGTGTTACCAAACGCCCAGCACAGTGCAATAAGAAGGTACTGTTTATTTTTCCTTTATTTTTTCTCTTATTTGATCGAAGTATGCATTTTAATTAGTAGATTTATACGATTGACATCTAATATCAAATGTAATGTATGTGTAATATAGAATGATATCTAATATGAAATGATACACAGATATTTTTTTTTCATTATTTTTATTTAATACCCCTCAAAAACAAAAAAAAAAGCACTTTACTTGTGTACAAAATATAATTTCAGCTAATCAAATGGAAGATCAGTCGAGTAATCGAAGCAGACGCTTGGAGACTCCTGATCCCAAGCTGCTTTCTAGTGCGCAACGCAGTCGTGACAGTGTAAGGCGCAGCCGAAGCGTCACGCGGCGCAGTCGTGGTAGAGTGAGGTGCAGCCGGAGCAACGCGCAGCTGAGCCGTGGCAGTGCGAGGCGTAGCCGGAGTGGCGCGCAGCTCAGCTGTGAGCGCGGCCGCGGCAGTGCGAGGCTCAGTCGGAGCAAGGCGCAGCGGATCCGTGGCAGTGCAAGGCGTAGCTGGAGCGGCGCGCAGTGCAGCCGGGAGCGTGGCCGTGGCAGTGCAATGCGTAGCCGGAGCGGCGCACAGTGCAGCCGGGAGCGTGGCCATGGCAACGCGAGGCGCAGCTGCAGCGGCGTGCAGCGCAGCCCTGGCAGCGTGCGATGCAGGCAAAGCGGCGCGCAGCGCCGCCGTGGCAGTGCGAGGCGTGGCCGGAGCGGCGCGAGGCGCAGTCGGAGCGGCGCGCAGCGCAGCCGAGGCAGCGCGAGGCGCAGCCGGAGCGGTGCGGGTCACAGCCGGATCGGCGCGCAGCGCAGCCGTGGCAGCGCGAGGCGCAGCCGGAGCGCCGCCCAGCGTAGCCGTGGTAGCGCGAGGCGTAGCCAAAGTGGCACGCAACGCAGCCGAAGCGGCACGCAGCGCAGCCGTGACAGCGTGAGGTACGACTGCACTGGTGCGGCCTGCAGCCGAATCGGTGCAAGGCAGAGCGACCACCACGATACAAGGCTTTCCCAAGGTGACAGTAACGTTGCCGACCAGGTTAGTGACAAATTATTGTTTGCACAAATGTTGAAAGACGTTGTTCAGACCATGAAAGCTGATGGGAACAATGAACGTTTTCCTGTCTTTAATGTAATTCCCGAATTCGATCCGTCTAAAAGGAACCAATCGATAGAGATGTGGATAACTAAAGTAAACGAGTGTGCACAAATTTATAATTGGGCAGAAAGACAAACAATTCATTACGCACTGCCGAAACTTGTCGGTTACGCTCAGAAATGGTACCAAGGGCTACCTAGTGTTATGTTTTCCTGGTCTGAATGGCAAAATAAACTACGATCAGCTTTCCCGAGTGATGAAAATTATGCTCAATTGTTGTCGGATATGCTTGCCTGCAAAGCTCGTTTTGGCGATTCTCTAGAGGAATATTTTTATGAAAAGATGGCGTTATTGAACAGATGTAAAATCTTTGGAAAAGATGCCATTGATTGCGTACTGTTTGGGATCGAAGATCGATCTATAAGAACTAGTGCTGAAGCGGTACAATACTCTGACCTTGATAAGTTACTTGTCTACTTAAAGGGAGTTAAAATTAATAAACGAATTGACAAAACCGCACAGCAGGCGGGCGTAACTGATAATAAGCGTAATAAAATTAAAGGGACTAAAAGTAACAGAACAGAATCTACACCTAAATGTTACAACTGTGGTGATGAAGGTCATTCGTATTATAAGTGTAAGCAGCCAATCAAACGGTGTACTGCTTGTAATAAAGTAGGACATTTAGTTAACGACTGTAGTGAGAAAAAGGACTCGACTCCTAAAACGGTTTTGCATATTTCCGCGGAACATGATACAGATTTAAAATATTTCAAAACGGCCTCTGTCAGTGGAGTAACTCTTGACTGTTATATAGATTTTGGAAGCCAATGCTCCATGTTGAGAGAATCGGTTGCTAAAAACTTCCTTACCTCATGGTCGACAAATGACTTGCCAATCCTGAGAGGTTTTGGAGATTCTATTGTTAATTGTTTAGGAAAATGCGATTTAAACATTGAAGTAGATTCTGTGAAGGCAGTAGTACCAACACTAGTAGTCTCTGATCATTTTTTGCAAGTCCCTTTATTATTAGGACAAACTTTTACCGAACAAGCTCACGTCGTTGTTATTAAAACCAACAATACTTTACTAATTAGGGATAAACTTATGTCAAAATCCAAAATTGCTCTACATGTTCTAAATGATATTGATGTACAGGGATATACTGGTGTCGATATTTACGCCGAAAATAAGTATAATGGTGATGTTCTCGTAGAACCCAGTTTAAGTCGCGAACCTAATAAAGAATACGAAGTAATTCAGACATTAATTAAACTAACAGATGGCAAAGGCCAAATTGTGGTAAGAGGACTTAACTTGCTAGGATTTACTCTAAAAAAAGATTTACTAATAGTTCGTGCAGTTCCGTTCACAGAAATGCAGTCATACCGTGTTAATAGAATTATAGGTAATGATGAAAACTTGCCCAATCCCAATATAGACCACTCGTTAGTTAATGTAGGCGACGAATTAACAGAAGATGATCGTCAGTTGTTGTTCCGTTTACTAAATGACTATAGAGATTGCTTTGCTTTTTCAACCAAAGAATTAGGATGTATTAAAGGGATTGAGATGAATATTAATTTGAGTGACAATAGTCCTATAGTTTATCGGCCTTACAGATTGGCTCATTCGGAACGCCAAGTTGTTAGAGGCATGGTTAAAGAATTAGAGGATTCGGGAATAGTACGTCCATCCACGTCTGACTATGCATCTCCGATTTTATTAGTCAAAAAGAAAACTGGTGATTACAGGCTTTGCATAGATTTTAGATCCTTGAATAAGAAAACTGTCAAAGAACACTATCCATTACCAAGAATTGATGATCAATTGGACAATTTATCAGGTTTTAAATTTTATACAACCTTAGATCTTGCGTCCGGTTATTACCAGATTCGTATGTCGGAAACTTCCAAACATTTAACAGCTTTTGTAACTCCTGACGGCCATTTTGAGTTTAACCGGATGCCTTTTGGCTTAGCTAATGCTCCATCTAATTTTCAACGAGCTATCAATAATATCCTCGGTAACGCGCGTTTTAAAGATGCATTTGCTTACATGGATGACGTTATTATCCCATCTAAAAGTATTAAAGAGGGTTTCGAGAAATTAGGTAATACCTTGAATTTATTTAGGACCTCTGGAATAACATTAAAATTATCAAAATGTAACTTCTTTATGCGATCAATCAATTACTTAGGGTTCGAAGTAAATGAAAACGGAATAAGGCCTGGGCAGCATAAAATAGAAGCTGTCGAACGATTTCCTCGACCAACAGACCAACATAAAGTCCGTCAGTTTATTGGTTTGGCCAGTTTTTTTCGGCGCTTTATAAGGGGATTTTCTACAATCGCTAGACCATTAACTCAACTCCTTAAGAAAAATTCTTCTTGGCAATGGGGAAATTCTGAAGAAGAGGCTTTCCAAATGTTAAAGACAGAACTAACGAAACGCCCCGTTCTTGCTTTCTATAATCCAATTTATGAAACACAAGTTCATACTGACGCCTCTAAATTAGGAATTGCAGGAATACTAATGCAAAGGCCAACAAAGGATTCCCCGTTTAGTGCAGTCGCTTATTATAGTAGGCAGACCTCGCCCGAAGAGGCTCGTTTCACCTCCTATGACTTAGAGACGTTGGCTGTAGTAATGACAGTAAAACAATTTAGAGTATACTTGTTAGGGCTCAAGTTCACGATAGTCACCGATTGCAACTCGGTTCGAGCTACGTTTGAAAAGAGAGACATACTTCCACGGGTTGCAAGATGGTGGAATTCCTTACAGGAATTTGATTTCAATATTATTTACAAGCCTGGCACAAGTATGTGTCATGTCGACGCCCTCAGTCGTAATCCTGTAAAGCCAGACGAGTATACAGAAGTTAGATTAATAGATACTAATTGGATAGCTACCGCCCAACAAAATGATTCCGAATTACAAAGAATAATAGCTATACTTAACGATAAAGAAACCGATAACATTATTGAAATTAAAAACAATTTTGTAGTTAAACGAGGGATGCTTTACAGGAAGACTCTTGAGGGTGAACGATGGGTTGTACCGAAAGGAATAAGGTGGCATTTACTTAGATCGAACCATGATATGTTAGGACATTTTGGTTTTGAGAAAACTTATGACAAAATAAAAAGTCAATATTGGTTTGCCAAAATGAGGAGATTTATACAAAAGTATGTAAATTCCTGTCTTGAATGTGCTCATACTAAAATTCCCACTGGCAAAAAGTCTGGAGAATTACACCCTATACCAAAACTGGATCGCCCGTTCCACACACTTCACATAGACCATTTAGGTCCTTTCGTACGTAGTAAGAAAAAGAATTCTTATCTTCTTTTGATTATAGATGCCTTTACTAAATATATAATTCTTGATCCAGTTAAAAGTACGAAGAGTACAAATAGTATTAAGGCTTTACAACGTTATTTTCATACTTTTGGTGTACCGCAGAGAATTGTATCGGACAGAGGAACCTCTTTTACTTCTATAAAATTTAAGAAATTTCTAAATACATTAGGCGTTAAACATGTTTTAAACGCTGTCGCTACGCCGCGATCAAACGGGCAAGTAGAGAGGTACAATAGAACTGTCCTAGCCGCTCTTAGTGCTAAAAACTTTAATAAAGACGAAACATTATGGGATGAAGGGGTTTCCGAAATTCAATGGGGACTTAACAATACTCTTAATAAGGGAACAGGAAAAACACCAGCTCAGGCATTGTTTGGACTAAAATTAATTGGCACCAATGATTCTTCTTTGGCCCTTACAACTAATACTGAGGAATCTCATGAAGAGGGAATAGAAAATATTCGAAATCAAGTGTCTGAACATATCGCTAATAATCAGATTAAACAGAAGGAATATTTTGATAAAAATAGAAAAAAGGTTACATTCGCTTTGGGTGACTTAGTCAGAGTAGAAAGAGATATTCCTTCCTGTGGTCAGAGTCGAAAACTTGTACCAAAACTTCGTGGTCCTTATCGCATAATAACTGTATTGAATAATGATAGGTATATTATTGAAGATACCCCTTTGTCTCGAAAAGGTAATCGTCGTTTTACTGGTACTTTTTCTGTAGACAAGATCCACCCATGGTTAGTATTTGACAGAAGCAATAACGAATCTGATAATGATTCCAATGATGATCAAAAATCTGTCCATGATGAAGAAAACTAGTCTTCTCTTATAACTGTTTGATTTGCTGCAAATTAATCGTGTATGCCATTAATCTTAACAGTTTGTTTCAGAGAAGTAATAATTAATTATTCTAGCTTAGTTGTCAAACCACTGAAAATATGTAGAAGTTTGAGTGGAATGACTAGACAGTGCTGAAGACATGATTGGGCTTCAGTACTGTAGTGTGACATCTTGAGGCAAAAACATGAAGGGGTTTTGTCCTCAGATGATCATATGAGATATTTGATTTAGATAATTATGTAGAGACTACAATCAAATATAATATTTTGAGGCGAAAACATGAAGGGGTTTCGTCCTCACATGATTATTTTCTAAGAAATGTTTGATGTAGCTATGTAGAGGCTATAATCAAATATAATATTTTGAGGTGAAACAATGAATGGGTTTCGTCCTCGCTTAAGTACCAATGTGAAATATTTGATGTAGATAAGAGGATACAATTTATTGTAATTCTAGTTTTGAGACGAAAACATGAAGGGGTTTCGTCCCAAGGTAATTTAATTTGTAATATTTGTTATTAAATATTCTACCCAATAATATTGAAATATGATTTTATTTCTTATTGTTGTTTGTTTGGTTAGTTGTAGTGTAGTAAGAATATTTGATGATTCAATATTTTATACAAGCTTTTGTAATATTATTGTTTTCACGAGACGTGAATATGTCAGGAAAGGCCGACTGTTAGCGTTTTACTAATTTATTGGAACATGTACTTAAATCTTTATATAATTTATATTCATCTTTTAATTATAGTTATTTTCAAAATGTAACCGTGTTCCCAAGAGAAATTCCATTAATAGTTGTTAAACTGACTTTTGTCGGTTGACAGCAAATACGTAGCTGTCAAGGTGGGGAGACTCACTTGGGAACACGGCACTCGAGCTCGAGCAGTCGCACAGTGAACACGTGTACTTGTTAAAGAGTGTTAAACCAAATAAATGTAACAGTGTTATTAAAGAACTTATAAAACCAGTATAAAGACTTTACTTTCTTCACAACCTTGAAGTGAGTTACACTAGAAATGTATATTAAAATTATTCAAGTTAGACCACTATTATTTTCCATTCTATATTTATATTTTTTAAACCAACTTCAAATTAAACAAATGTGGTTTATGCACTAATAGAGAACTACAGTATGGCTGTCCACTTACTTTACAGTGGTTTGATTCGTAACATGGCGTAACTAACCTTATTATGTCCTAGTGTTGACTTTTATAAAGCCATTTTGCACAAAAGTGAACTCACTTTTGTGCAAAATGGCTTTATAAAAGTATTCAGACTACTTGAATTTATTTTCTCCTTTGTAAGTAAGTTAATGTTACTAATAAACCTACCAACCGTTCATAACATAAGTAATTCTATTAAAATGACATCAAAACTCAACTTGAAACATGTACTCTAAGTTAAAGAGAACTCGAAAGTTGTCAGCGTTCATTAAACGAAGGGCACTCGAACAGGAGACGTGGATGAAAAACTCCAGACAGAACCAACCCCTCTCGAACGAAGACGACTCGTTAAATGTGCACAAATGGGACGAGACGAACGAGTAAATGCAACAATGAAAACTTTCAACTACCTTGTACTCGTACATAGAGATTTTTTATAATGTATACCTTGACAAACTGTGATAGCCATTCACAAGACAAGTTTAGATCTCTAAAGGTAATTTAGTTCTAAAACACAAAAGAAAATTGTCTATAAAAAATAATAAAAACCGATAAAGCAGTATTAGAAACATTATGTGGTACTTCAAATTTATTACTTTTTTGTGTCGTTAGATAAAGCTATTGGTCTCGGTGTGATCATCGAGCTGTTACTGAAATAAACGTTAAATTAAACCGTGGTAGACGCTGTCAAAGGCTTTCGATAGATCGAGAATATGAAACGAGTTATTCAGAATTTAAAAAATAATCAAACGAGCTCAAGTTTAATAATTATTAAACAAACCTTGTCTGATATATTTTAGTTGAGCGTAGTTTAAGCAAAAACTGTTAGAACTGAAACATCGCTCGAGTTTGATGTTCGCAATTAATATTGACCTATGGCGCTCGAGAGCCCGCCTGTGACGTCACGTTGCCTACCCAACCGTACCGTCCGAACACGGAAACTCTCACAGATTTGCTCCCAATTTAAAAAATACCCGTAGTGACCCTTTTAGTCCTAATTAAGTGAAATAAAAACAATCGGAATGAAATACTTTTAATGAAATGAACCCTTTTTCACTCTTTTAACTTATTCATTTGAAATTTTGTTACAATCGGATTTACAAGGATCAAATCAATCTCGTAGTGCCTATCCCTATTAGTGTAGCTCGAAGCTATATGCGAAATTGTTAGAAACAGTACATTTTGATACAAGGGCAAAAAAATTGACATTTGGACCGAGGCGGAATTCGATGTTATGAAGCCGAGGGCGGCAATGACAAGTTTCCATTTGTATCAAACGACGTTTTTCAATACACTGATAAAGAAATAAACTAATGGGGGTTGACGCACGACTCGCAAGAGACGGCTCAGTGCCTAGACTGATACGATACATACAAAATAATTAGTAGTAGGGCCGAGCTTACGCATTTTTCAGCACTAGTGCGGAAAACAGTAGTCACATACTAGCGGTAGCGATAAGAGCGCAATCCAAGTCAGTGTATTGAAAATGCTATTGTGGTCCTAGGACGCAAAGAGTAACTGAAGAAACCCAAGTGTTGGATTTTAAGACTGACGCTCCCTCTTTTTCCACGGAGAGTGGAAGAAGTTATTTGCTGACGTCTTTTCCTGAAAACCATTAAGCTTTACACATATTTATAATAATATACGAGTAGCATTGTGTAGCAACATTTTACTGTGAGAAAAATTCATTTTTTTCCCACAGTAAAATGTCGCTACACCTTTTGATTGGCGGTCAACACCCGAGCTCACCGCAAAAGTATTGAAAAGAATCTGCTACATCAGCACAAGGTACATAACACAACTCTACGTGGCTGTTAGCCGTAACACTTACTGCTGAAAGTCACGCAGAACCAAAGTGAAAGGCTTCTAAGCCCTAATGCTCCGCTGACCCGCTCGGTCATCTTTCAAGAGAACCGTTATAACTCGTTTCCATTAACAATTGAGATCTGTGATATAAGCGATTGCCTTTTCTCGGCCTTGAATATATTTTAGTTTGTTAATGTCCATTTTTTTTTTTGTGTGTGGCCTCTCGCAGGTCAACCTATGAGGTTGTCGGCTGCTTAACCGGGCTTGCCTGTGGCGGCCTCGATTCAAGAATCAAAGCCTCCAGCCAGGGCTTACTTAACTACCTTACATACTAAACGACCACGCTAAGGGCACCCCCTGTGGGGTACGGACCTCGGCTTAGGGCGTCGCTGGGGGAGGGCAGCAAAGGACAAGCTGGATCGAGCAAAAGATAATATATTATTTAGGGGATTGTCCATCTATTCAAAGATCTTTTAGCTCAAATGTAATTTCATCATCGATTACGAAACTGACATTTCGGCTGCTATTATCGCTGATCGGAATATTCTTATTTTATAGAAAAAGCTTATTTTTCAAGGTTGTGAAATTATCATAATCATTTTCATCTGTGCCTAGCACACAGAGCAAAACGAAAGAGTCAAAATTGTGCTATGAGACCTTCATTCCAAATTACAAGATACAAGGTCAACGGAAAACACCCTATGAATTTTGATTCTCTTGAAAGTGTCGAAATATAGGTTGTTTGCGACATTAGGGGCCGGATCTTTTTTTTCGTAAACTTAGTACAACATACAACGTGATCTTATAAGGATTTCGTTTTTTCCTTTTGACGTAAGGAACCGTAAAAAGCATTTCATTTCACATAGGCTTGCATAAGCACTTATAAAACATCAGATGCAAGTGAGTGCCAGACTTCTACTGACTAAAATCTACCCGTGATCCTTGTCCTCCATTAGTTGCCCTTTGCGTTTTAGGGCAATTTTTGACTCTTTTGAATAACGTTTTTTTTTTTTTAATATAATAATATAATATATTCCACAACTATCACACAACACCATCTAGTCCCAAGCTAATTACGTAGACTGCAGGCGGAGGTTCGAAAAAAAACCAAAATGATTCTAAACTAATTTATTTTAAATATAGAAATTACAATTAATATTGGTGAAACCTATTCGATGCTAGAATATGGAATGACCACAAATTAATTAAAAATAACTTATTGCTAATATGAAGTTTTGCTGCGTCGGCGGCTCGTGGCTTGCGCAATTGGCGACGATGCAGTTTTCATGTGTCCGGCGTCAATCGAATGGATTGCTGGGTCGGCGATATTCTTTAGGGATCCGTATGTAACACCTCCCCCCGAAGATCAGCAACTATTTGTTCATGTTGAGAGAAAAAGTTGCTGGAAGTTCATCTCGCTTCTTGGTTACCTCTTCGTACGTATGTATCTTGAGAGTTTGTGGCTTTTCTTTGCTGTCCGCTCTTAGGTTCCAGCATTTATATCTGCGGCTTATTATTAAGATGACAAGTGCGAGTACGCATGCTGCGAAGATGTAAAATGGTATGGTTGTGTGGTATAACACAACCGACTGAGTCTCGTCAATCTTCACAGGACTTTCCAGCATTGCCTTTCTCTGGATGCTGTGAAGCTCGTCTAAGTTGACTGAGTTGAAGCCGATGATGTGAGTAGGGACGTTGGTCTGAGTCATCTCATTATCTGGGATCTTTGATAACTTGAGTGGTTGGCCTTTAATCTCGTTGCTATCATTGATGATGGTGAATTCTGATGTTTGCAGGTAGCAGTCCACAGGAATGGAGACGAGGTAGCTGCCTTCCAGAGTGTTGTAGTCCTTTCTTCCACATGATAATTGTACTTTGGTTGGTTGAGGCAGCGACAGTACGTAGTGCTGGTCATCCAGTTTCTCCATTGCTTCTTTGGAGAGTGAAATCTTGACGAAGTGGCAGGTGTCTTCTAGATTTTGGTTGATGATGAGCTTCTGGATGCAATCTGGTTTCGTTCGGATTTGATGACTCGTCTTCTTTTCACAGAGATGTATGTTGCTATACTTCGGGCATTCAGCCTCTATGTACACGAATGATTTCTCGTTAGTTGCTATGTAGGGAGAAGGAGGAATAAGGGCAAGTTGTTTCCTATTAGGTACAATGGATAATCTGTATAAGTCGTAAGGGTCTATGGAAACTATAGGGAAACTGTAAACTATAACTATTCTTTTCTCAATAAAGTATGAACCTGGTTTAATAAGATTATAGTATTCTCTTAACTCTAGATTTAAAATCTGATCTTGGTTATATATTGATTGTAACTTATCTATCATATTTCTTAATACTTCTATGTCTATCATGGAATGATGGGTGCTAGACGCGCGTATAAAAGCCATTATATTTTCTATTCTAACTATTTCTAACATTAAGTCTTCTACATTATTAGTAATTATTCCTAGGATTTGACCAAACTTTGCAAATTTGATTAAGCTGTAATCTCTATAAGAATTTTTCTCTAAGAGTAGTTCTAATGTCGCGTTTATTACTTCCTGGTTTCTAGTTAGCTGGTCTAAGATGGTACCATGCTGGGACATCCATTCTTTACTTAGACTGATGTGATTATTGAATTCTGATACTACTTTATTTTCGTTATTTTGTAAAGTTTTGATTGCTTCGTCATATTTCAAGGCATCTAAATAATCTAAGTTGCCAGTAACACTTTTTATTACTGACCCAAGGCTATCTACAAGACCTCGTTTGACTCTAGCAGGTTCTAAAGATCTGACTTGTTTTAAAACTCTGTCAAGCTTGTTAGTAAGATAGTTGACTTGATATTCGTAAAGCATATAAGTCTCGTTGCTAAGTCTGATCTTGAAGGATTGAAGTTGCGTTTTTACAGAGTCTATCTTGTCCTCTATGTCAGTCAGTTGTATGTATTGTATGAACGAATGATAATGCGTAGTTAGTCTAGTCTGTCCTAGTTTATATGGTAGTAATCCTGGTCCATCAGCTAAGGTCTCAAGTCTTATCTCTTGAGGGTGCGTCACATGGATTGTCAGTAGCAGCAGAAACCTGTAACAATTGACTGCCTTTAGGTACACGTTTTAGCCTCGCTTTGGCTACGGGGCCTCGTTTTTTTGAAGTGTATATATGTATGGGTAGGTCAGCTAGTACAGTATCTTGCGTGTATCTTGGTGCAGTCTTCTGGCGACTGGCAAAGGGATTTTTAATGAAAACCTGTTGCTGAGGGGCATACTCTACTTCTGGTTCCCGAGATTTGTTTCTGCTTTCAATTAAAGCTGTTCGATTGGTAAGTGATGACTCATTAATGATGTCATAAACCTGTTTCATCTGTTGCTTATGATTCTGTGCGTATTGCTGTAAGATGTGCTCTGTGAAGTCGATGTCTGTCGGGTCTCTGGGGTCGAAGTGTCCAGTCAATAGGTCGAATGGTCTACATTTAGTAAAACTGTGGATAGAGCTATTGTATGCTATGATGGCGTATGGCATAAGGTTAACAATTGGTTCATCTTTATGTTGTAATTTAAGGATTCTAATGTGCTCCAATATTGTCGAATGGAAACGCTCTATGTTACCATTGTCGTTTGGGCTATGAGGTAGGACTTTATGATGGATTATCTTATGAAGTCGTGTAAATTCAGAAAACAGTTGGTTAGTAAATTCGGTGCCATTGTCAGTAATTATAGTCATTGGAAGTCCATGGTGAGTGCAGTAACGAAGCAGTGCTTGTAAAATACTAATAGCTGTTCCATCTCGTAAATGGTAGGCTTGTCCATATTTCGTGAAAACGTCAATGAAAGTCACGTATTTTTCGCTTTGAACTGTAAAGAGGTCCATGTGAATGATTTCAAGTGGTTTGCTGGCTGGGGGAACTATGTTAAATTGTGGCCTGATAGGATTTCGATCGTATTTGGCTTGACCGCAGATAGTACACTCATTAATATACTTGGTGATCTGTTCCTTCATCTTTGGCCAGTAGTATTTGCGTGAGAGGGCCAAGTGACACTCGGTTATACCGCGGTGGTTGGTCTTACCGTCGTGATAGTGTCGAATAATGTCTTGTTGTCGTAGGTATTCCTTGACATTTTCCAGTTCTACTTTAGTTAGTACTAGATTGAGAGAGGAACTTTTGAATTTGTCCTGTATGATGGGGATTATTGAATACATTGCTAGTGGGGGATTTATCAGAATAGCTGTTTTAACTTTCGGGTTCACATACTCTTTAATAGCGTTGATTACATCGTTTTCTAAGTTGGACTCTGAAAGCTGGATTGCCATACGTGTATGATTTTCGAAGGGTTTTGTCACTATCGGTCGTCGTTTTACGTCGCTTACTACTGTAAAGTAAATCTGTCGATGAAACTTATTGAGTGGCTCGTCTGTGATGGGGACTTCTAGTATGGGATGTTCATTACTGGTGTGCACAGTGTCAGTTGAGGAGTTTGTCTGCTGATGTGGTGTTTCTGATGGGTTGTTAATCATTGAGCTAAGGTCTTTAATGCTTTCAATTAGTGAGTTGATCTCGTCCACTTCCTCATTGTGGATTTCTACACGTGAGAGAGCATCTGCGTTGGTGTTAAACTTTCCTTTTTTATACACCACTGTGAAGTCATATTCACTTAGTCTGAGTCGCCATCTAGTCAGTCGTGAGTTTGGTTCCTTCAAGTTCATCATCCATTGTAAGGGTTTATGGTCAGTCAGTACTTTAAATTTTCTACCAAATAGATAAGGTCGGAAGTATTTCGTGGCCCAGACTATGGCAAGCAACTCTTTTTCTATGGTACTATAATTTAACTCGCTCTCATTAAGTGTGCGTGAGGCATAACAGACAGGTTTATCAGACCCTATCGGTCCCTGAGATAATACTGCTCCAATAGCGAAATTCGAAGCGTCTGTTGTAAGATTAAATTCTCTTTTAAAGTCCGGGTATTGCAGTATGGGGTCATTGGTTAGTAAGGTCTTACAATTTTCGAAGGCATTGGTATATTCTGGGCTCAGAGTTATTCTACTACCTTTCTTTAGGCATTGGGTTAGTGGTTTAGTTATCCGAGCGAAGTCGGGAATGAATTTCCGGTAATATCCGAGTAGACCTAAGAATTGTTTAATTTCTTTGGGGGTCTTTGGAATTGGATATCTTTGAATGGCAGATATTTTGTCAGGGTTTGGCTTGATTCCGTCTCTACTAATGATGTGTCCTAAGTATGCGGTCTCAAGCTTCAAAAATTCAGATTTATCCATCTGAATTTTGAAGTTGGATTCTCTAAGTCTTTGGAAAACTTTTTCCAGGTTGTCCATGTGCTCCTGAAGGGAGGTGCTGTAGACGATAATGTCATCTAAGTAAACAAGGCAAATGTTATTTTGGAGGCCTCTTAGAACATTGTCCATGACTCTCTGAAATGTGGACGGTGAGTTTTTGAGTCCCATAGGCATTCGAAGGAACTCGAAGTGGCCATGTTCCACATTGAAGGCGGTTTTAGAAATGTCTTGGGGATCCATCTCGACTTGGTAGAAGCCACTTGCCAAATCCAAGGTCGTGAAGTATTGGCACTTCCCTAGCTTGTCAAGGACGTCACTGATGTTTGGTATCGGGTACTTGTCGTCGATGGTTTTCTCATTCAACTTACGGAAATCTACTACGATACGCCATTTTTGTTTTCCTGAAGCGTCTATCTTTTTAGGGACAACCCATATGGGTGAACTCCAGGCTGAATCTGAAGGCCTAATTATGCCTTGGTCTAACATTTTTGATATCTGATTCCTAACTTCTTCGCGATGGATAAAAGGGTATCGGTAACTTTTTGTGTATGCGGGGATTTCGTCTGTGGTTCTTATGCGATGCTTAATTTTGTTAGTGAAAGTCAGTGGTTCTCCGTCAATGTAAAATACGTCAGTGTATCGAGAACAGAGCGTCAAAAGGTTAGCCTTTTCCTCTTCATTAAGATGATCTGTACGTAGGCGTGATAATACATCGTCCGCACGATTTGACTGCTTAGTTGGTGTACAATTAACGTTAAATAGTTCTGCTTGGGCTGGTTGGTCTAAGGAAAAGATGATGTCATTGGATGTTGGGTTTTCCAATTCTACAAAACCACGATTGTTAACTACGGTGGTTAGGCACTCGTGAATAATGCAATTACAAAAAACCTGTTGATACACTAGAACTTCGCCATCCGGGGCATTAATTGGTATTCGAACTAATTTAGAGTTATTTGCTGGGATAATATCTTCATACAGATTAACATTACGCGAATTATATATCTTGATTTGATTTGTAGCGGAACGCGTTATTAACTTATAATCCTTTAAATCTATTTTAGCCTCCCATTTAGATAGTAAATCTAATCCTATAAGTCCGTCGAAATAGTCGTGAAAGCGATAAATGAATAATTTGATTGTATCAGACTCACTGAATTCATTAAAACATGGTAGCGTTACGGAATAGTCATTTTTACTAACACCGTGTACATTTGTAACCTCGAAAGGGTCATAGTTGAGGGGATAATCTGGGAAAAACTTTTGCACAGCCTCGGGGCTGATAAAAGACTGATTAGCGCCAGTGTCTATTAAAAATTTTAGAGGAGGGCAAGAGATTTCGATATATGGAAGCTGTCTTTGGGACTGTAAGTTAAGGTCTATCTTTGCTCTTTTGATGTCTTGTCCTTCGGAAAATTTTGCGTCTGGTTAGCGTTGCTGGGACCTGGTTGGGGTTCCATGTCACTTGTTGCTTGATTGTCATAAATCGCGTTACCGTTCGTCATAGTAGGGTTGCTTTCACAGTCGTAAAACATGTAGTAGTCACCATAGTCCATGTAGTAACCGTACTCCGGTTCAGGGTAATATTCAACCGGGTGATAAGAGTTGTCAGGCAAAGCGATTTCATTCATGTTTAGTTCACGCGTTTTAAAATAGTTAGACGGCGGTGGATTCCCGTTCCTACGCCAGTCATTTCCCGAAGTCATGGGTAAAGGTTTCGGAATGAAATGTTGCACTCCGCTCATGGGTTTTGCACCCATATTTTGTGGTGGATTATTTCTAGGTAACCTGAAAACGTTACTTTGCGGATGGTAGTTTGGTGGTGGTGCACGGAACATTTGTTGCGTTTGTGTCGGCATGCGATTAGCTGGTTGGCTAGACATATTGAATTTAAAAGGCTGGGGTTGAGGCTGAAGGCCACGCAGCCCTGCTGGAGAAGGCCAGTTAGGTATTGGTGGTCGCGAAGCACCATTGAAGGGCATAGCGTGCATGATAGGGGGTCTATCTAACTTATGGGCATTTTGAGTTTTTGGTACGTCATTGCGCTGCTGCAAATACATTATATTTAACTCTTCCTGCACAAACTCTAGGGCTTTTTCGATGGTTTCTGGACGCATACAACGTATACGTGAGCCTAACGGTTCCTTAAGTCCTCGTACAAAAGCTTGCATTGTAACCTTCCTATAAAGCGTTCGTTTAGCCTCAATAGTCGTCGGAATGGCCTCATGTAAGGTCACATACGTCATGATCGTACTAAACAAAGTTTGACACTGATCGTAGAACTCCTGAGGGGTTTTCGTACCTTGTGTAGCCAATGAGAGGTCGTTGTACAAAGCCGTTTCATCGCGCTGGTCTGAAAAGTTATTAATGAGGGCTGATCTAATACCTGCCCAAGTTTCGGGAATACCATTTGAGTTTATTGTGGATGCAGCAGGCCCAGTAATTTTATTTAGAATACCGTTTAAAAGACACACATTATTTAATTCGCTACCTGGTTCAGCGCTTGCGTACTGAGTAACTATTCTATCGCAGATATTAATAAATCTAGTTAAAACGTTAGGGTTTCCGTCAAAATCGGGCACGAGGCGTAAGGCCTTGAAAATAATATCGGGATTAAAAGACATATTGGGTTCAGATAAACTATTCAAATTAAAATCTAATTCGCTATCTATATCTCTACTAATATCTACTATATGCCGGCGCGCCTGTCGTGATGCAGGTTCCCGGGAGTAAGATCTATCGCGATGAAAAATCTTGGACATATAAATAACTTAGGAGTAGAAGGAAGCAACACGAGAAAGATTCTAGTGCACTTACATGTGTTTCATCTCTGGTTCTTCTTCGTGAATCGATGTCTGGATTCGCCTCCCTGCTCCGCAGCTCCAACGTAGATTCAGGATTCTCGTGACGTGACTTGATAGCCGCCCAGGCGATCCGCGATTGCAAATATCGAGGAAAATGACCCTAATGCGTTTCGCGAACTAGCCTGCGAGAATCCTACCGGCTGCGCCAATTACGTAGACTGCAGGCGGAGGTTCGAAAAAAAACCAAAATGATTCTAAACTAATTTATTTTAAATATAGAAATTACAATTAATATTGGTGAAACCTATTCGATGCTAGAATATGGAATGACCACAAATTAATTAAAAATAACTTATTGCTAATATGAAGTTTTGCTGCGTCGGCGGCTCGTGGCTTGCGCAATTGGCGACGATGCAGTTTTCATGTGTCCGGCGTCAATCGAATGGATTGCTGGGTCGGCGATATTCTTTAGGGATCCGTATGTAACAAGCTAAGCAGAGCTTGTGTTGTGTTATGACAGCTGATAAACATACTTATATATTTCTAAATACATACATATTATACATAAACAACACCCAGACACAGAACAAATGATCGTGATCATTACACAAACATTTGTCCTGGGTGGGAATCGAACCCACGACCTCCGGCATAGCAGTCAGGGCCACTAACCACTAGACCAAAAGGCCAGTCCAATTGATATAAACTACTTAGTGCATGACTGTGATCCCACCTGATGGTAAGCAGTAATGCAATCGTTGATGGTGAAGCGCACTAGTTTATTAAGAGCCTTGGCACTGTAACCTTGAAGACGTCTAAATTATAATCGACCGGAAAAACACATACATAAATTGGTCCAGTACTTCGATGCGCCTACATCGATCAATTCGTATAAACAACGAGACGAAACGCTAAGTCCGGACCGTAGAGGTTTCAACAACATAAGGGTTGATAGTCGCCGTACGACGGGTTGTTCAATGGTAAAAAGGCGATGGCGAAATCATTTCATGTTACCTATTCCCCTGTAAGCTCTCCAAAAAGCATCCTATAGAATACGGAAAGTCTGGCTACCCTACGCTTGTGCTTTGTAACCAAATCTGGATCACCAATTAGCCTTTCTGCACGCCTCAGAGCCGCTAGATGTCATTTTTCAACATCAGCCCATATATGGCTGCAGTACTCCACACTCGATTGGACCTATCCTTTGTATAACATTAGAAGCTATCCCGGTGTGAAGCACCTTATCACATCATATTGTTTAAGGTTTTTTTTTATTATTATTGAAACTTAATGAAGAGAAAATGCAACTCCATTTCTCCGCTGTCCCGGTAAGTGATGAGGTGTGATCCTACACAGCAGCATTTTATTATTTCGCAACCTACATGTGTGGGGGTGCAAAATACCCCACACACAATATCTCTTTCTAAAATGTTAATATTGCTGAGACAGGGCAACTTATTCAGGTCGCAGTTTCCACACGTTTGCGCTACGCCGGACAAAGCCACGTTCATTAAAAATATTTCATTTTGACATTATTACGGTAGCCACGCGTTGCGGATATCAGGGATATTTGATCTGAGCGAGGAAATCATGCAGTACCTATATTTAATTCTGCGTGCAAACATTTTTGTTCAAAGTTTATTCGATACTAGTGTACCTATGTCCTATTAAATTATTGTAGTTTTTCTTTTTTTGGCGTGTTCATTTTATTTGTTGGGTTTTTAAAGCGTTTTAAGTTTATTCTGATTAACAATACTGTATTTAGATTCGAATGTCTAGTATTTACTTATTATTCTTTGATATCGTAAATGTTTTAGCCGACATTTAGTACTCCTAGATAATTTGGTGCGTACCTATTTAATGCATGCTTGCTTCTTTCAATTTATTAAGACGAGCATTAAAACTGAAAAGGTCAGACATGAAAGACGAACTAAGCATCACCGCAGAACATGCGAGAGCTTTATGCTGGCTGTCACATAACCACAAATACTTACAACATACCCATTTCATAAGTAAACATAATCTTCAAACTAAATGCAAATTACAGCAAACGTGCACAAGCTGAAACATTCAGAGCATAATGATAACACGTGTCGGTACATAGCGCTGAGCTTAGGACACAAAACAGTCCCAAACATTTAGTACTTCATAAAGGCCGAATTAGACGGATTCGTAGAGCCGGGAGCCTTTGTAAAGCTTTGAGTGATTTAGGTCTCCGAGCTCGAGCTGATGTTTGATAAGACGCAATTGTGTGGGTTGTTGATGATCCTTGCCTATGAAATGGATTGTGTTTTGAATAACTACTGACTTTCGTTTTCCGTAGCAATACAAAGAGTGTAGAGATAAAAGCAGTTCGGTCACCCATAACTAAAGTTTTGACTGGCTTGTTGGTCTATGGTTAGTGGCGCTGAAAAATGTTTGTCAAATGTTTGTGTGATGAGCATGATCATTTCTTCTGTGTCTGTGTGTAATTTATGTATAATATGCATGTATTTAGAAATATATAAGTATGAATATCACTTGTCTAGTTCTCATAACACAGGCTTTGCTTAGCTTGGGACTAGACGGCGTTGTGTGATAGTTGTGGAATATTATGTTATTATTATATTATTATATAGATATACTAGTTGTTGTCAGCGGTTTCACCCGCGTGAAAGTAGAAAATTGTTGTAAGAGAACATACAACTGGAATAAAAAAATTCTAAGGGCTATTATTATAGGTCATAGTCTCCCCGTATGCTAAATTTCATCCAAATCCATTAAGGCAATCAAACGTGAAGAAGCAATAAAAATACACACACACGCTCACAAATTTGCACCTTTAGTATACTGTATGAGTGATATATACTTGACTACGCATGCTAACTAAATGCCTTTAATTATCTATTATTCCTAATAAGTGCCACTCTATCATTATCTTCGAAGGTAACTTTTCAAGAAGAAAGAAAAAACAAATGAGTACACACTTAATCCCTCGCCCAAATCCACCACACTAACACGATTCCCCACATTAAGCCCATCAGCTTCAATAAGCGGTCCATCACAGCACCATTAAGGCCTGGCCCGGGGCTGTCTCGCGCGTCAGGAACGCGTGGCTCCCCTACTCTCGTATCATCTCGCTCAATTTATGTCAATTACGCGCACAAAGTCGCAGCAAAAAAATGAAAATATCGAATAAAAGTGCCCGCACACGTCCCGGCTCCAACATTCCCTACGTTTGAACCTTTCAAATATTCATCCGTACCTTTTGACGTCTTTGTATTACCTTTTATATATTCATATCGATTCGTACGGGATCGCTTTTAAGTCTTTATGTCTGTTTGCGTTTATTTGAGACGTTGAAATGTTGACTTTTTCGCTTTTTGCGATTTTTGATGGGAGTAATCAAAGGTTTTGACAAATTATTTCTTGAGCTTTAGATTTTTCTTTGTTTGTTATTTTGTTTTTTTACATTGGTACCAAGAGGTATTTGAGCTTTTATTACTCAGAGTATGAATTGGTTCGTGATTTATATATAACTGTCATTTTTCAGGAATGAACTTTTTTGAACAAAAAATTCGTCATTTTTGAACACAATATCCACCAAAAATAATGTCCACAATTAGGTCTTCTTTATCTTTATATTTTTTTAGAAAGGAATTTAGCAAATCATTTCTTCCACTCTAGGTGGGGCGAGAGGGAGTGTCCAAACCCATCTGTGTTCCTACAGTTGCCCTTTACATTCCAGGGCGCAGTAAAACTCATAACAATTCCTCAAAATTGGCATTCAACAGACCCAGCTGGCCCCGTTAATTTTGCTGATAGCTCCTTGAAGCGCGCGTGGAACAATATGCGTCATAGACCCAGGCTTGCTTCTTACCAGATGGCGAGCTGTCAGCCAATACCCTGATATTCGATAACTGTGTAGAGCATTTTATGCTTCAAATTAAATGACAGAAATTGACAAAATTAATTGTCCGCCACAACATTATTTTAATTCAAAACATAAGTTTATTCCTTGTGTTAATTATTTTAACACGGTTTTGCATTTCATTCAGACTCGGCACGGTGCACAAACTTTTCCAACGCATTTATAACAGAATTCGTCTCTTGTTTAGTACAATATCTGTATGACGTAGTTTCAAATTAAATGTTTAACACAGCCGAGCTCCCAAACGGGTTGGCGTGAAGATAAACTTTAAATTGGTCCACCATTTTCTCTCGACACTCCGAATTTTCTGTGAAGTTTGTGCTACATGAATAGAGATTTAAATATAGCGTAGCGTAGCTGTGTGTGTGTGTGTCTTTGACGGTTATGTCCATAAGAGAAGTACCAAGAATCAACCAGATCTTTTAGCCTTTGAAGGTGTGCATCACAGTTACCGAGCTTTAACGAAACTCCGTGCATCGATAACGTTAAAACTTATGTACCTACCCATCTTCTCTGCGGAGGTGACGCCCGAGTGTTGCGGAGGTGACGCCCGGGTGTCGCCACTGTGCGGAACGCCCGGTGGACACGGTGGAGCACACGGTAGAGGTGTGTCCCGCTTGGGAAGAGCATCGCCGTGTCCTCATGAGGGCGATCGGTAGCGATGATCTCTCGCGACGTGCCTTGGTTCAAGCCATGCTCCGGAGCGAGGAGGAGTGGCAGGCGGTCGCCTCCTTCTGCGAAGCAGTAATGCTAGCAAAGGAGGAGGCTGACCGTATCAGGCAACGGCGCTCATGCCACAGCCGCCGCCGTAATTCCGATCCAAATTTCCGGCCACCGTAGGCGCGGACTTGCGGACGGCGGGCAATGGGTAGCTCGCTGTCCGTTTGTCCGGTAACAGACCGGACCGAGCCCAAGTCGTTTACGGCACGCACTGTTCCCGTGCGCCTCAAGGAGTTGTCAGCAAACCGTAGGGGCCCAGTAGGGTCGAGGCCTAGTCTGGGGCTCTGGGAAGGTATGAAAATGCATACCAGGGCCCTGGAACCAAGGCAGGGAAGGAAAAGGGTAGGTTTTTAGTCAGTAAGAGTCTGACACTATTTCCCGCTCCGCCCAAGGGCGGGATTTGTCATTGGATGATTTTACCTACCATAAAAAAACCCATCTTCTCCGAAATCATCAAAGCTAAATAGAAAAAAAAAATTGATAGTTTTTCCTCGAAACAACCTTTATTACTGCTAAGTATCCCCTCAATTAAAATGCTTTTTACACTCGTAGTCACACTGATTACAATACGAATCCATTAATGGATACAAATGTTACGTTATGTTATGATAAATTATAATAATATTGGGAATAAAATATCAACAAATAACAGATTCCTACCTATACCAGTTAAGAGTTAAGTAAGTACTTATACATGCAAATTTGTTGACTTTGAAGAATCCCCGATAACTTCAGTAATACTCCCACTTAGCTTTCTCAACAAGAACTCCTAAGTTTCCAAACAGAAAAGCCTTTTCAACATTCAGCCCAAAAAAAGAAACAAAATAGTAAGCCAGTAATATTTTATTGATAGCTCAACTATGTCCCAGTTTTTGTCCCGGCAATCCCGGCTCGATGGCCCCCCGGGGGGCCGTCGCACTACAACTATCAACTACCGTCGTTATGACGTCACAAGCCCCTCTTCGCCAACTTGCCGCGACTTCTATTTACTTGTTTTGCTGAATTTTCGTGAATATTCATGAGTTGGGCGCGGATTTCAGTAATATTATGAGAGTGTTTCATTAAATTTTATGTTTGGGCTATGACAGAAGTGTGTAAAAGCTTAGCCGAGACCAACTTTAACCATTTTTGGTTCAATATAGGTTTTGAGAGTTATTAAAACGATCAAATATTTTTTTAAACAATGGGCTGCTATATAAGCTGTGTAGGAAAGTTTGTGTATGCCTACTGCCAATTAAATAATTGTTTAAGACCACGAGAAAACTGTTTATACTCCAAGCTTGTCACACAAACGTAGCGATCGGTCAGTGCGCAGTAACTGCGGACCGCCTGTTCACACCGTCTCGCTTACACTCTGAATCGCTGTAAATAACTCTTTAATACTAACAGTGTCCCTACACTGTATATCATCGCTTGCACTAATTTAGGTAAGTACATTTACCTGGTTAATGTGTGAAATTAGTTGCTGTGTCACCAAACCAAAAACTGGTCAAGTGCGAGTCGGAGTCGCGCATGAAGGGTACTGTACCATTGACTAGGTAAATAACAGAATAACAACAATAATGTTTTTTTGTATGGGAGCCCTACTTAAATATTTATTTTATTTTAATTTTATTATTAAATTAAAAATACAACTGAATATTTTGTGAATATTTCAAGTGCCTACCTGTTGCCATTATTGATATCGATCAAAACAGAGCAAAAAAATTGGGTTTTTTGTGTGGTGGTAGCCCCCTTAAGTATTTATTTTATTTTATTAAATACATAATTTGTGAAAGTTTCAACTGTCTAGCTATCATGGTTCTTGAGATACAGCCTGGTGACAGTCAGACAAACAGATGGACAAACGGAAAGACAGACAGACAGCGAAGTCTTAGTAATAGGGTCCCATTTTTACCCTTTGGCTATAGAACCCCAAAAAGGAATTTAGAAAACTTTAATCAGACATAAAAAGTAGAAAAGAATCATAATATGTATAATTCAAGAAAACCCATTAAAAATAAATCCGTGCCTTTTTCAAATAAAATGAAAACCCCACACAACTCCAAATATTGTTTTTTTAAACACCCCGTGTACTATATAACGTACAAAGTACAGCTATAAGTTTAAACCGCGGCGCACACTGGTGGTAATTCAGCCGTAATTGAATTCCTATCAGCTCAGCAGCCAGCGCGTGATATGTAGGGTCGGCGCTCACTTGCCATCAATTATGGCGGCGGCTTTTTTGGTGACGAAATTAATGTTCTCTTGTGTGTGCACGGCTTTGTGTCTGTGTGTGTAGGGACGTAGGTGGGTACAGGGTGATGTTGTATGGGTTTGCTCGAGGGACAAATGTATCATTTTTGAGGAAGAAATTATGTTAAGAGCTTGCACAGGATACAATCTAACACAAGGCTATGTAAAAAAATTAATATGTGTTTAGGTAAAATTCCGTGAAGGCATGATTAAGTTATTCAGATAATTACTTTGTTTTCCCTTATTTATTTTGGAATTAAGTTATAAATAACACATATACTTAAGTTTTCTTCGTCAATTAACATAGGTGAAGGCGGTATTTCCTAGCTGGCTACCCTGAGAAGAAATATCTAAAAAGCTTAGAAATAAAAGTCTTTTAAAGGCTATAGAAGTAATACAGAAAACCCAGTACATAGTTTAGTATATGAAATGGTCTTTTGAGAAAAGAAAGACACAGATTTGAATGGATTTATCCAGTCAGTATGATTTGACAGTATTCGTGTAGCTCAACTCAGGTCTACTAAAGAGCTCAATGAACAATATCAAATAAAAGCCATTTGGGTAGGCTGCATAAAGTACTTAAATTGCCAGACAAACGTTAAAGTTCACAATATTATATTAAAAATACATTATCAGTTAACAAATCTGACGGAATAAAATTTAACATAAAAAAAAAACACAAAAAAATACAATAAAAATATATTCGATAGATAGATATACTCTAATACACTCTCTATATTTATTCAATATTATTACACAAAACTCCCAATAGACTAAGAATAGTCCATCTATCAATTTATTATAGAATATCAAAACTTCGTAATGAAAAAACATGAATGTACCTACTCTCGCTATTATGTTATGTTAATACCTATGTATAACTTGCTTTGCAACGGTAAATACTGGGGCAGTTATCTATCGAAAAGTTGTTACGTAAAAAACCTTGATAACGCACAAACAAACGTTATTTCATTATATAATACAATCTATAGTATAAGCTGCGCGACACAATCACCAAACCATAACGATTAAAACTTATAATTAAAACGATTCCTAACTAAACAAACTTCTCACACTAATCACTATTCAGGGCAAGTAAAGCAGTACTTAACGCCTAGTATAGTATCAACGAAAGTGATATTTATTCAGCGAGTGACCTCCGAAATTTACAGGCTGTGGTGATTACAGGCTCGTTTGGTGATAACATCGATCGAGGCATTTGCAAGCCAATGGGACATTAATAGCCCATTGCTTACTAAAAGCCTATTTATATTGGTACATAAAGATCCGCTGCCGAGCCCGCCGGAATAACAAACGGGAGAATATCGTTATTCCCTGTCTTTAAAGGTAGTTAGTTTATAATTTGAGTTTGAGATGAAGACAAAATGATTTTAGTCATTTTGAATAAGGTATTATCATTAACGTTGTTTTAATGTTTAATCTAACAAGTTAAGTAGTCGAAAAGAAATAATAATGGTTCCACTTTAAATATATCTCTAAAAGTTGCATTTAAGAGCACTTATCGAAAACATACCCAAATTACCTTTCTGTTGAGCACAATAGTAATTTAAAAAGATAGAAATAGCAATGCAAAAATAAATAAATAAAAAATGAACAAAGAAAACTGTAGATAATATTTGAAAAATGAATGAGCTTCAGAACAATAGCTACATTGCGGACTCCGCAAACGTGTGAAAAGAGGGATTTTTATCCATCATTGGCATCGCTGAATGAGTTTTTTAAAGGGCAATAAACTTGTCATAGGTCATTTAATATTATAACGCTCTCATGTCGAGTTACGAGCTAAAGTCGTTCACAATATGTCTCATCTTATTTTCCAATAAAAACTGAAGAGAAAAACAATATCATGACGTCTACTTTATTATTTTTATTAAATTGGCTCAGAGCTCAGACAGCTATTGTGATTAATTTTAGAAATAATTCATATTTACGGTGTTATTTGTAGGAATACAGAATACTTACAAAAAAAAAAAAAACAAATTTCTAAATGTAGAAAATGTTGTAGTTGGCACAAGGTTTTGTAAACGTTTCAATTTTATTTAACAAAACAAATATTTGCAATCATACTGTAAATGATTGCTTTAATACTCAAATACATTCTAGAAAACGGCTGTTAGTATAATAAATTGTTTTTATTGTCACAGATAGTATTTATTTGGCTAATAACTCGTGAAGAGGTCCTTGTCCGGCAAATAGACATTAATAGCAAGCTCCTCTGCCAGATTCAATGATACTAAAAACAAATGTTTTCACAGCCTCTACTCTAAACGAGATTTACTTTATTTTACGCCGATAAACTTGTACAATTTTTGTTCATTTACTTTCCAATATATTTTAAAACAAACATGAAAATCTGGCTGATTACATTACTCCCTAAAATTAATTTCAAAATTTAATCAAAACTTTTGTTTAACAAACAATAAGTTGGTCGGTAAACTGAGATCAATAAAAACAGTGAAGGTGTGAATATCAATATAAAAGGTAATAAAATAAACGGAGTACTGAGTCGGAGCGGCCATTTTTTAAGTTTTATAATTATCAGCGATGGACAAGCTGTTAGGCTGGTATAACTGAAGTAAATCCTGCTTGGGATGATTGTTTTAATGATTATATAGTCATTAGACTATTTTAACAAGCTTGTGTTGGCACATCCCGCGCGGGATCCGCCTCAGTTTGACCAGAGCTTTATACTTATCATCGAGTGCGCGATAAACTGCGCTGACAAAAAACGCTCAGCGAGCCTATCCGGTTGCGAGTGGACAAACAAAATGCATTAAGTTTCCATCGGTGACGTAAACTGTGTCGTTTAACGGATTGCTGGTAAAAAGAGTGACAACATGTTTTTCCGTTGAGTTCCTGGTAATGAACATTTCTTTTTTCATTTTTTTTTTTTGCACGTTCGTGTAAATTAGAGGTCTTATGCTCTTTAACATGCCTCTATTCACATCATCATGTTTGTTAACAGATCAGCACATTATTGGGTTAGTTTAGAGTAACTACCTAAGCCACAATTATGGAAGGGTTGAAAACATACAGATTTATTGGATTTTGTGATAAAAATTGCATTTAGATATTTATTTATCTTACGTTTCATCTAGGAACCTACTTACATATCTAACATTAACACAAAAATCTAGACATTTCTGTAATAACAGGAAACGTACCAAACGTTCATAGGAAACGGGAACACCTTCGTACGACATAATACATTTGGTCATAGAGAGAATCTTCGTAGGAATAAAAATAATTTTATGAATAAAACCTCCGCAGACTAATTCCACACAACTGAGTGTGACAAAGCCAGGACAACGATTGTCATATTGTCGCGACAAATACAACAATTTTGCCAATTAACTTATTCTACGACAAAATAATTCGATAGTAACTAAATTAAATAATGACCGTTACTAAAAACCCTTTAAATAACAATTATTACCTTACGCATACATGAGTCCATTATTACATTTTGGGCCACGGTAAAATACGCAATTCGAATCACGTTGGTATTTACAAATCACATACCCGAAGACCTATGTATATATGAATGTATTATATAGTGTACGTGAGACCAATGTCGATATAGACTAAATACCTAAACTACTGCTGAGTGTGCGCGTCTGCTGGCTGAGTGGGAATGGGAGTCGGGCTTGTGGTTACACACACTTCACGGACGTATTCTGCGATGTGTGATGGAGCTGTCGATCGCGCGTCTTTCGCCATCTCTAGTTCCAAGTACGGCAGGTGCAGGCCACGGCGGCTGCTAAGTCCCTCAAGCAATACAAATAGCAGGCATCACTATCGGTCACTAGCTTCTACCAGCGGCTTTGCCCGCATGAAAGCAGAAAATATACACTCTATGTCCCTTAGCGATAAAGTAGTATTCTCCATGTGAAAGAATATTTAAATTATAAATAAATTTATATTATTTATTCTGCATTTATATTGTATCATAAAAATATTTATAACTGTATCATAAAAAAATCATAAAGTTATAAGCTTTTTATGTTACCTGGTTGGCCGCACAAACGCGTAGTCACTAAGCCATCCGGGTGACGAAGGAGTTGTTTTGCACCCTCGCCCAGCTATGCGCTGGCACCTAAAGCCTGCTATGACCTGCCGTTATACTTAGTGTCTAACTTGTGACCTTTTTAAAATAATTTCGGAAAAAAAAATAACATGGTGTAAAAACTATTGGAATGGATTCAGTTACTGATTCTAATTTAACTATATTCAGGTTTCACATCTTGTAAAAATATAATAGTATATCTTTCCTTGCACGTTATATTATCATTGATATAATTATTTTGTATTTACTTGTTTTTATATTTTTGTTACACACACTGTCTACATCTCTATTTTTCCCAACCCTCCCTTCACAAGTATGCTGGAAGAGATTTCTATTCATACCAGTATAAACCTCCATTCTGTTTCTTTCTTCTTATGTGTTATTTTATGAGTGTAGATAAATTGTTTAATAATTTAAAGCCTGTCCTATAATTTTAAAGTTTATTCATTACAAACAAAAACATTTTATTATTTCGATGTAAAATAAAGTTTTTGCAATTCTAAGATTCTAGATTGTGGGATCCGAGTACACGTTATCTTTTTAAAGATATTTTTCACCGAAACTGATCGAAACTTAGCGTGACTAAAACCCTGCCTCGTACCAAAGAATCAGCATTGCCATTCAACGTGGAAATGCTTAGTTTTCAGCGTACGCAGTTGACAGCAATGTGGAACATGTACTGCTAAGCCTTAGTGTCTTTGTTTTTGTTCAACCATACATATCTCCGTGGTTACGTTATAAACGTTCGTAATTAGTTAGATAATAAAAATACCGTGAATTGAACAGAAAAAAAGACGAATAGACATAATAATAATCTTAAAATCTGAGTGCAATCAATATAACTGAGAAATATGTATATTAGTTTGCAAAAGAGCTAAAATTTTTTTGCTAGGAAATCTTTTTTTCTTAAAGTTTTGAACTGCGTTTTAAAAGTAATGCTGTGACGAGATATCGTTAAAGTTTAGTTTTGTTGCAATATTGACCTGGACGTTGCGTTTTTGTTACGTGGCCCAAACTGTTTCGTTGGAAAGAATTGTTTTTGAAACTAGACGATGCCATCAAAGGTTTTTTTAGGTCAGACTCTAGCTCTGGCAGAGAAAAATTACTTTTAGTTTGCTTTTAAAAGTTTGTGTTCAAACATAGGCTTACAAATTCTTGTCCACATAAATATTTTTTTTTTTATAAAGATGCTAATTAACAATCATCTTCTTCAACGAAAAGGTGTCACAACCCACAACAAACAATAAAACATATCCGAGAAATTAAGCACAGGAATGACGGCTCAGTTAAGTTGAAACACGCCATTACATTCATGGCTCCTTCGTTACGCCGCAGTTAATTTTAATAAGCGAAGCGTTGTAGGACACCTGTGTCATAATGTGGGCATTTATTGTCACTGGGATGCTCTTGTAGGGAGAGTTATCTTAGTTGAGAAGCTAACATCTTCTTTTTCACTTCGCTCCTGACAGAGTAGATGTATATGAACTCTGTCCAATCGTTGGCGTTGTTGTAACTTGCCTCACGATTTTTGCCCATCAAGTTCTGTCAGATAATTGTCTGACGTATTTATTAACAAGATCTTCATTTATATTAATTTTATATGAATTAATTTATTTAATCCACTATGTGATAGATTAAGAATATTTTATTCTGTATTTTATTGATATTTTTTTCATAATGCTGTTTGCTAAATTATGAAAGTCCCGTGCACAACCTTAAGTGGAGCATTCGCTGTGATAATTGCTTATTAATAAGATTTTATTATTCTTCAGTAAATGTTTCTGCGAACTATCCTTTGGAGTTTCATAAAAAATAAGATCTTCAAGTGTGAATTCAATCTCATCAGCCCATCTCATCCGCGACTTGCTGTGAGGTCTATTGCCTTCCTCTCAGCCCTGTAGGTGCTCTTTAGAGTCGAAGCTCTTTAAGCTTCAATAGATGCAGAATTTTATTTCTCCGCTAAATATTATCTGGGAAAATTGATGCTACATAAATCAAGACTTTTTTTCACAGTTTATTAGAGAGTGAAAGCCTAGTGATACAATTATTGAAGACTAAATATTTTTAAATCTGTTGCTAGCCAACCGGTTAGCAACAGATATAAAAATATTTAGTCTATATGATTGTGTATCAAATAAGATTTATTCTACATAAAGTGAGAAAAATGTAAGATCTTCTTGCGAAGTAAGAGCCTAGTGATATAGAAATACGTCGTACAGTCCTAGTTACAGCCCCACTGGTACCCTTGGGTGCGAAACCCTATAAAATAGCAACGTGACATTTATGTGGGTTTGTAATTTTGTCGGCAAGTTTATAAGGCGTGTCAGGTAGTGGGACGTGGGATCTGTAGATTTATCATTCTTTTTTTTTTTCAGACAATTATTAATAACTGGCTGCTCCCCATGGATTGAACTGATGTGGCCCATCTCACAGGGACTTGCATACAAGTAGTGTAGAATAATAACTACTTACCCATTGTATTCAACAATTCTGTAGCTTTCTTACTTTCTGTACCTTTGTCAGCAATGCTATGATCTTAGTTTATAATATTCATCACCTTTTCATTTCAGCCGAAAGACGTCCACTATTATACTTATGCCTCCCTCAAGTATCGTTATAACGATCGGTCCTGTCGCCTCGCATCCATCGGATACCCACAACCTTCACCAGATCATCGGTCCACCTTGTGGGAGGTCTTCCAGGCGTCTTTTGAAACATGGTCGCAACTACAGAACTATTTGGCTAAATGGACCATCTGTACTTCAAGCAATGTGCCCTACACACTGTCTCTTGAGTTTGGCGATTCTTTGGGCTATGTTGGTAACCTCGGTAATCCTTCAGATATCTTCATTTGTGATTTATATTTTTAGTACATAGATTACAGTATTGCTGCCTAGGATATTGGTGACGCTACTCTTCGCAGCTATTTTAACACTCAACAATTTAATAATCATCAGTGTTTTTCCTCATAACTGCCTGGGCTCAGGAAAGATAGAAAGAGTGAAGGGACGTCTTTGCCTACAAGTGAATCAGAACAGACCAGCAAAAAAAAAAGTTTCATCTAAAATACACGCCTCATTACTTATAATAACCCTTAATAAAATATTACATAACTCAACAATATCATACATATCACAGAGCCTTTATTTACGACAATAGGTATAAAGCACTAAAATTATTCATTAAAACTAAATTGGATCCCAGCGCGAGAATTAACGACTCTTTGGAGCGAAACTAATTCACACCTAGATGGCGCGTGAAATTGATTCCTCCTCTATTATCCATTAAATTGAGAGGACTTTTAATGTCATCTTTAATCGTTTTGGACATGATTTAGTTACACCACCACGCTGTAACATTCGTTTAAAAACTAAACTTTATGATTTTGGAGATCTCCGTGTTCAAATACTACAAGTTCTTATCAGAATTTTGGGCTATTCAGTCCTGTCATGTCCGTAGTGGAGATCAAGAGGTCGACGAGATAAACAGTGGGCCAAATCAAACTTCCAGACTATCTATCATATCAGGAAGCCGTCAGAATGGCTCAATACGTCTATACTTGACGTCTTGCCAACAAGAATCAACAAGATGGGTCAGAAAAAAAGTATAAAAAGACCGATATATTATATCCAAAAATAATCGCCCCGAAAGATACAAGCATTGCTGTGTTCCAAATGTTAGTGTTAGTGTTAATTTATGTGGGAATGTAATTTCTAACCATTAGATTCCAAATCAAGTCTCCCAAGTTACTCCACCTCGAATCCTCAAATTGACTGTTATAGTTCTATTAATCGGGTCTCTTTTTCCGTTACCATGGCAACTGAGTCAAGTGAAGGTCCTGTAAACTGACATGAAATATGGATAGCCATTTTAACTAAACGACCGAGTTAAAATTTACTTACGTGTGGCGGGATAACGAGAAATCTAATAACAACTAATGCATGTGACCTAAAATGCAGTCGAACGAGCAACTTCAAGCGTTCTGCGCGTTTCATAACTCATTCAAGTAAAAAACAAGGCTCAAATAGATGGTAAAGTGATGATAAAGGGTTATTGTAGAAGTTAGCAAACACACAACTTCGTGAGTAGCTCAAAGTATGCCAAACTTTAGTTAGAACATTTAGGTCCTAACATAAGTAGGGGAGTCCGGTTCATGCTTGAAATAGCTTAGGAATAGTTCAGGTATAGTGTGCACGGAACGCCTGCTGTAGTAGAAATCATAGTACTAGGTAGAAAGTGTGTTTTAGACCTCCTACAGATAGGTGTGATGACATAGAAAGGGCATGAAAATCCGTGAAATAGTCTTTGTTCTTTGAAAAAGGGTTGTCGCATTGTCACTTAGCGCTTGTCACAGATAACCTTATACCTATACCTACTGTCACGGTTCAGTAAATCCTTAACGCCGCTGATTGATTCGCAGAATTTCGGTATCCGTACATAGAGGCCTTAGTTACTTAACACCTATAGATATATAGTGTGTTGAAAGCTCGATGTGTAGGCGTTTTATACGTGTAATATGTCCATTGGAGGATGAACCCTTTTACAAACGGGTGAAGTCAACAATCAGTAGGAATCCTAATACACTATCTTTGGCGTCACATATAAAAGATAAAGTGGACTCGGAGAGAAACCCACACAGTTTTTTTCTAAGATTTTTTTTTTTTAAATTGATATAAACTGGTGCTTTAATGTGATCCCACCTAACAGTAAAGCAATTGTTGATGGTGAAGCGCACTAGTTTATTAAGAGCCTATTTAATCTAGCCTTGTCGAAACTTAGACCTTTTACGCCTTACACTAGAAATTAGTCATTTGTGTTGATAACAACTTTACTGCCTGCAGTGAATTGAAACTAGACTAAGGCTATCGCTACATAATTATTCGAGTATTATGGGCACATAGATAGATTTTATCGATTAATGATGCACAAGTGACACTATACTTAAGATAGAACAGTTAATTTTTCCGCACTGTACATTACCTTATAAATAGTTATGAATTTCAAACGATAAAAGTTAAGTACACAAACGACAATTACATTATTGGTATAGTGATATGTCAGTCAATCAGTTTTTCTATATTTAAAAGGAAAAACTCCGGAAAAACACGGCTAAATTTTGATATACCTACAGATCATTGACTCGCTTAGCTGACGTTTACTTAAAGAAATTGATTTCGTACTTTCGTAAATTAATTCGAGTTTTAAAAAAAGTATTTTATTTTTTAATTTTATCTTTACAAATCGAGTGTTTCATGTGCCGGATCGACCCTTCATGGAATTAAAACTATCAAAATTAAGCCGTATATAAATAACTTATCTCCATTTGTAAGTGATACTTATAATAATAAGCACTCTGGCATCCAAAATTCCACAGTCCCCGGTTGATCACGGCTGAAGTGGCCCTCTAGTCGTCTGCACAACATCACCTCGTGCTTTTATTATATATGCTCCGTTATTTCGAATAGGAAGCCATCTATCAACCGGCCTGGCTTCTTCTCACGACTCCTGGCCTAGTTTCGGGGCAACTGACCTATATTCAAAATAGCTTTTTATTGTGATAGTTGTAGCGTTAAAAGGAACGATTTTAATGCTGTGTTGAATTATTTTGTTGTGCTCCGCCTAACTAGACCAAAGGGACCAACCTTTGGTGTAGTTAGGCGGAGCACAACAAAATAATTAAGCACCAAACATTTTGGGATCACATTCCTTGTACATACTACGAGTACTAAAGAGCAGAATTCCCTGCCGAGTCGTTTCCTGATAACTACAACCTCCCCTAGGTTGTAGCTATCAGGAAACGACTCGGACTCTTCTTAAGTCATAAACGAATATGTTACTCAAATTAAGCGTTCTCCTTCGTCTATCAGATCATCGTTTACTACCAGGTAAGATACTGACCAATCAATAACAAAAAAATTAAACAATTTTATCGATAACTTTTTTATTTTGTCCCATTTCTGGGTTAAAGCCTTAATTTTCTTTGTTAATATATTTGGAGCACAAAACTTTGTATCTAATGAGCCATTCATAAATACTTTACAGAAAATTTTCAAATTATCCGTTGGCCTAGTTTTAACAATATTCAGCGCTCAAATCTGGATCAGCACGGAGAATAATAATATTAATTAGGATAACAATGGAATTTGATCAATCACCATCAAAGTTAAATAAGTCTAAAATTAATACAAAATAACACTGGTTGTCTGCATTTTAAACTGTCGCGAGGTATCTATAGAGCCCCAGATATGTCAAACAGTTCGACATATCTGTGAGTAGTTTTAGGTCGCGGGATCAAACCCAGCCAAACATATTGCTTTGTGTTATTTATTTCAATACCACTGCTCTCAAAACTGTGAAGGAAAACACCGTGAGGAAACCGGCATGTCCTAGAACCAAATACATCCACGAATCCGCACTGGGCCCGCGTAGTGGATTACGGCCCACTCCCACTCCTAGAGAGGAGGCCTGAGTCCCAGCAGTGGGAACGTTATAAAGCTGATGCTATGCTATGCTATGGACTAAAAATCAAAAACGGTGACAAAGGTATATTCTAGAAAGGAGGTCTGAGTCTGAGAGGGAACATTATAAGGTTGATTATGCCATGCTATACCTACAAAGTGAGTTTTAAATCACAGGCGAGATTTCAGTGTGATAGTCTGTACTTTTTTTTTTCATTCGGGATTGAGTCTATCACAAAAATGAGGAGCTCATGGTTAGACTAGTACCAGCCGCATGCGGTGATCTCCAAGAGTAAAATCATTCAGTGTTTTCTAAGAGCTACAACCTACGGATCTTTAAGTCAAGAGTGAATAGGTTACTTCTAGACAAGCTTGCGCCATCGTCGACCACATCACTTTTCTTCAGATCTGATAGTAGACCAGCGCGAGCCTATCAACAAATAAAATGATAACTGACACCTTGCCGAGGTCTATCTAAGAATAGGTGAACAATGTGAACATATTATATCAAATCAAGAGAGTATTTCAAGTCGTTTGTGGTTTTTTTTTTTTTCAGGGGTGGGATTTGTCATTGGATGATTTTACCTACCGAAAAAAAAAAGTCGTTTGTGGTGCGGGTAGCGACTTACTACTTGGAAATCTGCCTCAAAAGAGAGTTTTGGCCGAAGGGTGTCGTATCGAGGATTTCGTGGTAGGATACTGACCTCGCAGCGGAACACGATGCCGTCACTGCGCGTGAAATAGTTCAATAAATAGTTTAGTCATTTGTTATAGTTTCTTTTATATGTATATTAATTTAGGGACCTTAGTTGCCTGACAATAAAGGATTACGAGTATTATTATTAATTATTATTATGTCTTAACATGCCGAGACTACGCTGTATCTAGGAAAACAAGTTTAAACGTATGGTCCGTTATTTCAAATAGGAAGCCATCTATCAACCGGCCTGGCTTCTTCTCACGACTCCTGGCCTAGTTTCGGGGCAACTGACTTATATTCAAAATAGCTTTTTTTTGTGATAGTTGTATCTAGGAAAACAAGTTTAAGCCTTTGATCCCGGCTGTCATATCCAGACCTTTGTTAGTCTAAACGTAATCTAAAGTCAATCTTGGCATGGGGTGTCGTGTTTTCGCAGTAATGCATTGTGGAGGTTAGATAGGCAGTTTACACTAAACTCAACCCTACCCAACACAGAAACCACGGGGTATTTCTAAAAGGGACACCGTGGCCCTAGCTTGCATAGGGCAACTGAAGGACGACTTTTATGGTGGCTAAGTCATCTAATGACATTTCCTGTTCTTCGGTGGAGCGCGAGGGTATATCGGACTTTTACAGACGAAATACCCAGTCCTGTTCCTTCTTTGCCTTCGTTCCAGGGCCCCGGGGCTCAGTTTCACATAACTCATGGCCCCAGTAGGTATTAACCCTAGTGGGCTAGGGGCCCACTAGGGTGCACGGTTTGCAGTCATCTCCTTAAGGTGCGTTTGGAACAATACGCACTGTTGACGACTTAGTGCAAATGAAGGACTAAGGTGTGGTTCAACAAAACTTTGACAAAACATAGTTGGGGAAAAAGACTAAGCCGATTGCGATTGAAAACATACTGATAATACTAATATATGTATATTTAATTATATTATATATTATAATATACAACACAGATAAACACACACACATATAGGTACACACACAGATAATTATCTGTGTTTTGTAGTACAGTGAAAAAGACTTCGTTGATCGAGCTCCGATCTTTAATTCAACAGACTTCAATTGAAGATTTCCAACGTTTATTTATTTTAAATCGTAAACGGATCGGTTTGTTGTTTATCCAAGAATTATCTTAGTAGAAGTAGAGTCAATACTTTCATTCGTTTAAAAAGGTTCGTCTGAACGCGATCCAAACGTTATTTTTATCTGCAGGCACTCCACACAGCTGAGCTAAAAAACTAGGTCTCTGATCTCGGTACCTACTTGTTTTATTGTTTTAGGATACGAAAAAAATGGACACGCCGGGTGTAATGAAATGTCTATCTTTCAAATTGTGTTGAGACTATTTTAGGCCTTAAGAAAGCAGAATTGGTGCTATTTTATAAAGTTTTTACTATTTAAAATAATAGTGTTTCATACTGTTACGAAATCGAAAGTTTTTTCTTCTTCTCGAATCGATGGTTTCCATTTCCCTCAGAGTTTTTGGGCCCAGTAGGTTGCCACGTTTATAGCAGCGTCAGTGGCGTTGTTTAGGTCCTCCAGGGTGCATTTGTAGGGACATTTTAGACACTTCAGTAAGTGGGACATTGTTTGGTCAGGAGCACCGTACTCGAAGGCTAAGGAGTGAAATTCCCTGCCCGAGTCTGTGTTTCCCTATAGCTGTAACTTAGGGAACTTATCCCTTAATAAATAAAATAAAACTTAACGTCAAGAGTGAATAAGTTACTTCTGGGCAAGCGTGCTCCATCCTCGGTCACATCATCGCTTATCGTCAAGTGCGACAGTGATCAAACGTGAATCTATATATTTGTAATAAAAAATAAATAAAAAAACAATTATTCCAAACCAAACACTCTACTTAGTCTTGTAAATATTATTTCAAAGAGTTGTTACAGCATTAATAAACAAATTAAAATTTGAATCCTCGCGGTGGCTGGAGCATAAGTGCCGTGGCCTCACGCCTGCGGGCTCCTTCTTTTACTAGCATTATTGCTAAGCAGAAGGAGGCGACCACCTGCCACTACTACACGCTTTGGACCATGGCGTGTACAAAGGCCCGGCGCGAGAGATTATCGCCGCCGATCGCCCCCACGTGGACACGGCAGTGCTCTTCTCAAGCGGGGCACACCTCTATCATGTGCTCCACCGTGTCCTTCGGGCGGTCCACACAGTGATATCAGGCAAACTACACATCCGGTGCAGGAACTTCTCGAACTGACCATGCTCGGTAAGAATCTGCGTCATGAGGAAGGTGAGAATGCCCTGAAGTCTTTCCAGCCACTCTTCAAAGAGGGGACTTATCGCCATAATAATGGCGTGCCCATTTATAATTCATTTAAAATATTACTTTAATGAGTAATAAATTCAAGAAACTTACGTAATAGCATCTTAGAGAAAATTCGTGACTTGTAAAGTGTATCTTATCAAATTAAGTAATTTTATGTAAAAGCAAGTTTCAATAGATCCCAAAACATTCCTCTCCGACACACGAGGGTGCCTCCAACACTGAACTCGACATAATTCGAAAGAAATAAAGTTTCACAGATGGCGGGACACCCCTGAGTATATTTCTTGAATAACGGCCGTCAAATTCGGGTCTGTCCTATTAAAAGTTGCCAAGATTATGGACATTAGCTCCCGGGGAGGAATTTCAAGTTTTGCATAATACCTACCTTACTGTATCCCGTGAGGGATATTTTTTTGATGTTCCCTTCGTTAGGGATCTGTTGGGTGGAAGGGAATTGTTACTTTACTAGCGTAAGTTGGTAAAAAGGTGCACTTTTCTTCAATAAAAATTATAATTCGCTTTTTGAGCATTCAAAAGCCAGTGCCTCAATATTCTAATATCCCCCTTATCAACCGGCCTTTCCCACTTTGTTGAGTTCCAGTTTAACCTGATGTAGCGCGGGCTTGCGGACGACGAACAATGGCTAGCTCGTCAGCAAAACTGAGAGGGCCCAGTGGCGGCAATGCCTGTTTGGGATGTGGAAATGATTGAGTTCACCATGACCTTAGAAAGCAAAAGACAACTGAAAGATACGAGTGGGGTTTAGTCAGTAAGTGTGGTAAGCTCTCTCGCTCCAGCCACGTGCGGGAGAAGTAATTTAATGATTACACTTCTAAAAAAATCGGATGCAGCAGGGTATCATTAGTAATTTACATGGAGTGACTAGGGAGCCACTCCATGTAAATTACTACACTAAATTACACTCCATGTCAAATGGGTATTTGACCTCTTGTACTAAGTAACTAGAATGATACTTACCTTTTGGAAAGATTGGTGTCAGATTTTCTGTCTTATGACGACCAGAAATAAGGATATTGATCTACAAAGGATAGCTAGAATCCACGACTAAATGTGCTTTCTGAGGCATAGATGAGTTAAGACTCAGTCAGTGACCTGACCTCACAGATTGCATGATGCGATTGTTTTTACCATCAACCTGTAAAATAAACTAACACACTCCCGGCAAATCAGGAAAAGTTACCTGTTAATGCTAAGACATGAAATACCAAATTGTTATATAACTTAAATCCTTTCCATTTCAACAAGATATTCATACAGAACCCAGCAAAACTCTTTGAAACAAAGTTACCTTTCGCCCAGGGACTGCCAAGCCGAGTTCCCGCTTTTTAATATTTGAAATGATCTGTGTTTTTCTTTGAATTTCTACAGAAAGCCTGTAACTTTACAATATATACCTTTTTTACAGGTTACAGGTTACGGCCTCCGAAGAACATTTCTTTATATATTTTGTAAAGTTGCCGAGAACGGCTATACAAGATTTTTACTTCAGATAAATCCTTTCAAGATAGATAATATTTTTTAATATTTGATTTATAGAATACGAGATTGAATTTGTGTGATTTGATTGGTATAAGGGTTTTCCAAATATAAGATTATTCACTGCTATACTTTTTATTTATTTAAAAAACTTTACTGCAATTCAAATAAATTGTTTTTTTTTTTAATATATGTTGTACCATATATATTTTATAGTCTATTATTTGTCTTCATCGCTCATGTGACCACTTGACACTTTAAGCATGACTTATTTTCTAAAAGTAAATACATACAGCTTGTCGTATTATTTACTGTCTGTCTCTATTTACAATCTAAAGTGAATGGTAAAAGGTTTGGAGGAGGTCAGGGGACAATAGACGAGAGGACGGTACATATGGTCATCGTATTGTTCGTAGATAAAATCTGTAATTTGTTTTATGACTGTTTGACTAGCTCGAAAAATAAATTTGAGCTTAGCAATGCCACTTAGAGGTATATTTCGTTCAAGTTTCACATTATCAGATTAACATTTGCCTTACATGTGAATAAAATCGTAAACAATAATAAACATTGATCAACGAACCAATAACTTTAGATTCAAACAATAAATCCAACAGAACAGCCCTATATAACATTAACCACGATTTCCATCGAAAGCGAACGATAAAAATTCAAAAAAAACTATAAACAACAATGTATAGTGGGACACTAACGTCGTGCAAATAATATAAATCAGCGCGTAAATAACGTTGTTAACTAAATATTCGCCATAACGTGGGGAGCGAGCGTCGATGTTAGCCATACTAAATTTTGGGCAAGCGAAGCGATGCTATAGAGTGCTTAATTTATGGTGGACTACCAGTTTTATTTATGGGTCGGAGTAAAAGTGGAGTTAGTTGTTGTAACTATAACGGGTAATGGCTAAATAATAGTTGTTCGTAAAACTATCGTAATCACGGGCAAGGGGGCTCGCTCTCAGCATGCACTCTGAAAAGTAATCGTGTTTTAAATTGCTTACACTTACTGCCGCTGTAGAGGTAATTTTGAAATGAAAATTACATGTCACTTAAAAAGTATTTTTATGTAAAACTTCATTTTAATATTTACTGGGTTAGGTTAGGTTAGTTTAATTGCAGGAACCATTATGTTTTACAGTTCGCGCAAAAGAATAAAATAATACAGAACAAGAAATTGGAATACAAAATATATCTAGTGAAGTATCATCTAAAATATTATTCATCTCTTCGGAAGAAAATATAAGAAATAATAAATTTCAATAAATTATGGACTTGCTGTGGCCGGGCGAGCCTATCAACTACAAATTATTGCCATGTTTTCCCAATAGAACAAACAAATTATTAAGTACAGCAATACAGAACTACCGGGACAATAATTTATACTAAACACGCCTATAAAGCGGGAATAATAAAATTATAATATCGAAACTTCGTCAATAACTCTGTGATGGGCGAAGAACAAAAAGCTCAAAGTGGCCATTGTCCCTCGAACGCATCAAATTATGGCCACATTATCCGTGATGGCGGGATATTTCCCCAGTTATTGCGACACCCCATTTATTTGGTACCGCGGCCTGTTCATTATATAAGTTTTTTATTGCAAGGTCACGAGGAAACGCTGATAGTTAGTTTACCATATAATATTAGATTTATTTAATGGCCAAATATGAGGGGAGCGGATGACCGGAACGTTATTTTCAATGATTTCGGTGAGTGCTTCTCTATCGAGTTATGGCTTATTGGATATTTTAGATATCAGCTTCCGGTACATTTGAGATGCGATGGGATCGGATTTTTTATTAGAATTATAAAAAAAAATATGAAAAATATGATAAAGTAAGAAATAATAATTAAGAACATCAGCAGATTTTATATAATACTCGTACCATCAAATTGAATTTATTGTTATAATAAATAATAATAATAAATAATAAACCTTTATTGTCAGGCAACTAGGGCCCATAGATAAAATACACAAATAGTCATACAAAATTAAACTAATACATATAAAGAAGCTATATCAAATTATTAAAAACTGTTATCCTTAGCTATCGCGTATGTTTGTCTGTTTGTGATAAAACCCATAAAATACTGAACGAATTTCGTGTGATTTTTACCCATATTACGAACCAATATTAACCATTCTATTTATGACAAAGGCTGTTGGTATTATATTCATGCATAATAATGTTGTATAAGAAAAGCCGATAATTTTAAAGACTTGAACAACACTCCCGTGAAACAGGGTCGGGTGGCTAGTAAATCCTAATTTAAAGTTTCCCACACTCGCATCCAAGCATGATCTACTAGGTAAACATGAGAGCGTATTTGCCCTTCTATCTACATAATTAATATAGGATTTTAATGAGCTGTGAGCAAACAAGCCAAGAAGCAATCACCGTTCGATTAACTGTTGCCGAACAAAAAGTTGTTGAGTCGACGCGGACTAATGACTGTTTCATTGCATTAGCACAACAAGTGTATTAGCTGGGGTTGCCAGCTTTACTAACCCAAGTGAGCCTTTATTAGGAAAAAGGGATTTTTATTTCGTATAAAATGTTCGTTATTTTATCCTCGCAATTTTTAGCATTTTAAATAAAATAAAAAATAGAAATATCTAAAAATAAAAAAGTGCAGGAAACATTGAATTATTTTTTTGTTAAAATATAAATTTAGTGAAATGGGTCTTTAATTTGTTTCAGTTAATATATTTTAATTAATCGTAGGCTTCATCGGCTTTGTAATGTTCCCACTGCTAGAACTCAGGCCTCTTCTCTAGGATAAGAAATGCGCTGTAATCTACCATGCAAGCCCGGTGTGAATTGATGAATGTAACATGTCTGAAATTTTTTGATTCTAGAATACGTACAGTATTTCAATTAAAAACCAAAAAAGTACCTCAGAAAACTCAAAAGCCACTTTTTTTGGGTAAGAATAACTTCTCACGGTCTGGGTGAGTAGAGGCCGAGCAATAGAACTTTACTGAGTAAAATCAATATGTTCTTTCAAAATCATAAATATTTTTATTTCCCATAGGCCTACATGGGCCTATTATAAAACGTCAGAAGCTAATGCACGGTTCCGGTAGCGTAGCAGGGCTACGCTCACTCTTTGGTATGATCCCGCAGTCATGGTCAGAAAGAAACGTCACTTCTCTTCCATTAATCAAAATAAATGTAACCATTACAAAAAAAAACAGAAACTCCCAATTAGCGCTACACAAGCGTGACTGTTCATATTTATATTCACCACTAAACCTGCCATGAAACAATATTTCATCCATTTATAATACTCATTCGGTCCACTCAACAAAATATTGTACCTGTTAATAGCACTTAAAGTCTGCGTGACGAGAGGGTATTAAACCTTCTGAAATACGTCAGGACTCGTGGTGGTAGTGTTACTGATCCGAGCAAGCTTTGTGCTGATCAAATAACTATACTGACCTGTTGGTCTAGTGTTAAGTGACTCTTACTGCTATGCCAGAGGTTGTGGATTCGATTCCCATGTGTCCTGGTGAAATTTATCTATACTATATATCCCTTACGCCAAGTAAATACTTAATAATTTATTGCCTTCCGCAATGTAGTAAACATTTATAAAAAAAAAATATTGGTGGACTCTGCCGGGTATATAAAAAAAAGACATTACTTACTCGTAATTATGGAGATGAAAACTATAAGCATCTTATAATTTAACTTATTCCAAATTCTTTTTTTTATACAAATGTGTATACAATAATAATATTAAACATTTAGGTCACGAGTTTTGGTTTATAAAATATACGTTTCAATCCTCATCTCTATGTAGTTATATATATAGAGATTATAGGTAATAACGAAAAGGTTTGCTTATTTAAAGACTACTTTATGAAAACCTTTTTATTTACTTTCTTGGATAAAAAAAACCGCTCATTTCTTTATAATATATGCAAACACGTTCGCTTGGTGTTTAATTGAATGACACGAAATCACGCGCGAATGGCGTTCGCTTGGGGATTGAGTGATTAAAAGCAATCTACGCTTATCTCGAATTCAGTTTGGCCAACTGTTGGTTGTCCTTCCAAAGTCATGGTCACCGTACAGCTGCGTCATCACAGTGGCCGAGGGTGTAACTCGCTGCTAATTACAAGCCAGTAAGAACATGCCCATGATTGATGGCCGCGCTTTCTTAACATCTGCCCTGGCTAACTTCGCCCACTAATTATTTAATTACTACTTCGTGGTTTTCTTACCTTCTATTTTTGGAGTATTTTTCCAATTTATTTTGGGGTTAGGTTCAAGTCTAAGCAAGACGGAGCTGTGGGCTGTGGTGCGAGCGAAAAAAAAGGATGGCGCTATACAACCTTTATAGCTACATCTCGCTCTCTCGCTCGCACGTTCAGTTTAAATCTTCAAGTGAATCGCGTTAAGACCTGGTGGTAGGATCTCTGAATAGCAGTTCTTTACATAGAGCGACTATCTATCATCTGACCTCCACAATCCAGAAACTGGGTAACACAGTATCCATTAGCCAGACTGGTTACCAAACTTTCTCCCGTAACTACTGTCAAAAATCTACAAATACTCGTATAAGCCAAAAAACGGCGTATAGTACGCGGCAAATAATCCCATTAAAATTAAACATAATCCCATCCAGGAATCGAGCCTCAGCGAGTGTTACTTAACCCTAAATTTCAACCCCAGTTATTACTTGCGGGCTAGCGGACGGCGTGCAATGGGTAGCACGCTGTCCGATCGTGCGGTAACCGACTGGACCGAGCCCAAGTCGTCGACGGCGCGTACTGTTCCAGCACACCTGAAGGAGCTGTCAGCAAACCGTAGAGGCCTAGTCTGCTAGCTGCAGGCAGGCAGGGTCGAAGCCTGCTTAGGTCATGGTCAGCTTCTGAAAGTAAGGCCCGGCCCCGGCACAATAGGCAATGAAGGAACGGAGTTGGTTTTTAGTCAGTAAGAGTCTGACACTACTTCCCGCTCCGCCCAAGGGCGGGTTTTGTCACTGGATGATTTGACCTACCATAAAAAAAAACCCAGTTATTACTTGCCACAAAATACATTGTCTAACAAAAATGACATAACATCACGCTTGCAAGCAAAGTCACTTTGAGTGAACTACTTTGTTACTCGCCTCGTCATAAAATACTGGGTCCAACTGTATCATAAAACTGGATCGATTGCCAGTTTCTTGTGACACTCGAGGGATCACTCTCGTAAGTACCAGTCTCATAGTGTGACTTGAGGAAAAAGTGGCCTGTTCGAGCCTAGGGACCTTATGCTTCGGTCCATCAGTTTAAGAATGTAGCAGTTTATATGATTGAATGATGAAACACTTAACGACCATTTTTTTTGTATATCTTGTAATTTTGAAGGCTTAAAATTCCTATTTCAAGGATAGTTCTAGAAAAGAAAATGATGACTATAAAATATTGGCTAATCTACTAATCACTGTTAAGATTAAAATCATGGTTGTCTGTCAATTTTTTACCACCTCTTTGTGAATTGCTATTCAGTCTAACTAAATCAAAGACGTCAAATGCTAGACTAAGACCTAGCCTTTTTGATACTACGATGACCGGTCATATGCATCTATATGACCGGATAATATTATCAATCAGGTTCCCGCACAATTCCTGCTTAACTTCATACAGAATTTAATAGAAGTGGATTTTTAAATCGATTGCTATCGTGTCTGGTATGGAGATATCGTGTCTTACACAGCGTTGCATTATCCATCATCTTCATCATCATCACCATGTTTCTTTCTATATCCCAATATAATGAGAGTCAGTGCAGTGCTAGGGCTGTAAAATCGTTTGAAACAGTAACCGCGGCTCTAGATGACAAAGGGCAACTAAAGGAGCACAGGCAGGTTTTAGTCAGTTAAAGTCTGACACTCCCTCTCGCTCCATCCGGCGCGGGAAGAGTTATTTGGTAATTCCCCACTTAAATAAAATCGGTGTGGCATGTCCTTTTCTTCTATACATCTCAACACTGACCTCCTATAGTAAACTCGCACTACTATACCAGAAATCGGCTCCACTAACGCAACACCGACATCTCCAACACATCTGCTCGCTGCGACAATCACCACTAGACTGACGAATAGAGCGCCCTTTCTTGCCGCGTGTGCGCTTAAAAGACAGTATTATCTTCTTCTCTTACTCACATATACTACAGTTACGCTACAGTAATATCACTACATACTTTCTTCTCCTCGCTCAATTGCAGCTATTTACACAAAAACTTGCGTGCTTATCGCTTGGGGTAAGTGCTACCCCATCGGCAATAATGGCTTCAAAATTAAGTTACACTCAAATGTTACGCTAAAAACAGAGGGCGATTTATTTTGTTCTTAAGCGCTGTTCCATTGAGCTGATAGGATTTGACACTCGAGTAGTTGATGGGAGTCTTGAGTGCGGGCTGATGGCTTTCAAACTGATTTTTATTATGAAGGAGGTAGAGGAACTGAAGAGGTTTTGGAAGATTTTATTGTCGAGTTATTTTTAAATTAAGGGAGTGGATCGTTGAGTGTGTACCTACTAAATGGTTTTTTTTTTATAAGTTGGGAAATTATCCAATGACTTCTTCTGTTCTGAAACAGGAGGGCGTGTCAGACTTTTACTGACTAATACCATACCTGTGACCTTCAGTTCCCTTTGCGTTCTAAGACCATATTACTTTGACTGGCCTGTTGGTCTAGTGGTTAGTGGCCCTGACTGCTATGCCGGAGGTCGTGGGTTCGATTCCTACCCAGGACATATGTTTGTGTGATGAGCACGATCATTTGTTCTGTGTTTGGGTGTTATTTATCTATAATATGTATGTATTTAGAAATATATAAGTATGTATATCAACTGTCTGGTACCCATAACACAAGCTCTGCTTAGCTTGGGACTAGACGGTGTTGAGTGATAGTTGTGGAATGTATTATATTATATTATTATGTGGTGGTTGAGTGTTCAAAACTTGTATTTTTTATCATTTTTCGATGTAAATTACTTTCAAATATTTTTCCACAGCTCACAGCATACTCGGGTCTCCAAGTACTTCTGCGCCAGAGACATCAGTTCTGGCTTGTTTGTGCATTCAGACCGACTTCTCGTCTCTTTCTGCATTTTTGACCGCTAAATGTCGCATAATAATTTTAACTGTAATAAATAAAGTACACTTTTTGTAATAAATGTCCTATGCACATCAGACTAGGATTGATGACAAGAAGACAATAAAAAAAAAAACGTGATGATAGTTAATTACTTGTTCCTTAGATATCTTTATGAGTGAGATCGGTCTTTCATAGAAAATAAATTTGAAGACTGAATAATGTTATGGCCAAAAATGATAGTCCAAACACTCAATTAAAGCCAGCCCTGCCCCTATCTCTATCCTTATCCCCGAAAAAAAAAGAAAAACAACATCGGGCCATTAATCTGTTAGCAGGCGGCGGGACGCGAGACAAATGACGTCACACAATCGATATAAAACTATTTAGCTGTTTATTGGCCATAAAGATAGCCGTTGTTTATGCCCACTGGCCGAATGCCCGGGATAAGCCGAGGTGTTGATTAAAACGGTGTTTTGTTTACGGTTTCCATTTAAATGGCCTGTAAATATGGCGGGTTTTATGGGGTAAGAGTGAAGGTTTGTGCTTTTGTGGAGCGTTGAGCGTGATGGAATTTTTCGTAGGAAGTTGAAATGTGGAATGAAAAGTATTTTTTTTGTGAAAAAATTTACGAATGATAAGTTTAAACATAATATGTCACTCATTATTGATACTATTGGTTTAAAGAGAAAAGATTTGTATTTTTGTTGGTATTTAATAAATATTAAATGTAAAGGAGCGATTTAAAAAAAAATCACTTGTAAAATGCTGATTTATTACTGAGTGATTTATTTATTTAAGCATTTAACTAGGTATATTTTACTACCATGCGTGCGAAGCCGCTAGTAGAAGCTAGTTATTAATGTTAATAATTTTTTAACTTACAAAATAAATAATATTATCACAGTAAATTATTTATTTATTTAAATTTATTCCCAGCAATATCCTTACAGACTTAATCCAAATCGATGTTGAGGTTTCATAACATTAAATTATAAAGATTTATTAAATTAACCGTAACAAATTTTAAAAATGCTATCTTAGTAAATTCACTCAGAGTAGGTACAATAAAATATACCCACGTCTTCAGCTATGAGGTGGAGCGTGCGCAGCGCGCGTGTCAGCGGCGCCTGTTTAGTACAAAATAATCAAAAGCACTAACTTCCAAGAACCTATCACTTTGTGATGATAAAACCAGATTCCCAAAATGACCCAAATAGTGATTTTGAAGCAAACTCTTCTAAACCTACAGACCGTATTTACAATTACGTGTTGACATTACTATAAAGGATAATATTCTGAATTTTCCTTATCTGCAAAAGAAAATACGAAATCTTCTAATATTCAACACGATATAAATAATTAATATGGCACGTGTTATTTGTATACGTGTATTACATACACACCTACTGCCGTGAAGAATTAACGCGTGCCCCAAATAGAAGGTGTCAGCCCGCTCTGACTGACTGTCATTATAGGAAAATGTGGCGTGGTACGACACTTGAGACAACATTTGAGTGACAGAAAAAAGTTGTTTTCGATCAATAAGTCGTATATCATTTTAGTCTCGATCAATGTCAAAAACTTATTAAAATGTTAAGTGTTTTGGACAGTCGAATGTAAATTATTGGACTTACCCCATTAACTCAATTTTATCATTCTGATTTAAACACTTATTGTAATATACGCATTTATTAAATTGGTTAAATATAAATGGAATAAAGCACTGAACTCGTCGCTCAATTAATGTACAATAATTACATATTTTCAAAAGCGAAGCTTGAATAATGCAATTTTAAGCGGTACTTACGGAATTAATTTAATTTATAAAACAATTAGTTATTCTATCTAGCACGTTCTTTAGAAAAAGCTTTATCAGAATCCTAAAACGATTATTCAGTTAATTGTTGGGATTGAGTGCAATCTAAATTTTAAACAAAAAGTGATGAACTCCGAATAAATCTTGGTTTCGAAATTTCTTTTTTTTTTGCCCATGGGTACAAATCATCCTATAACATCCTCGCCCTTGGGTTTTTTTTTTTTTTTTTTTTTTTTTTTTTTCGCCTTGTGTGGAGTAGGAAATAGTGTCAGACTTTTACTGACTAAAAAAACCCATCCTGTTCCTTCTTAGCCCTTTATTAAACTATTAGTGCGTCACAAACGCGCCCAGCTTACAAGTGACACGATTGCCTACTGTAATTACATTTTACCAATCATACCAGCAAACGTGATAATAATTATTGATTTATTCCCGTATACGTATCGAGCCTAATATCCAAACCTGGATGTCATAAAGCATCAATCACAAGAACTCGTGAAAAGTCGGTGCGTCGCTAAATTTCCGTGCCATGTTAAACCAGAGACGGGGGTCCATGAGAAATGATCGGACGCCAGCGCAGCGCCCTCTCGCGTGAATAATTACACGAGCTGATCCGGCCTTAACATCATCGCCTTTATTATGTGGTGGTTTTATTTTTAGAACAGGAGACAAAAATTATGGTATAGTAATAATAATTAAATAATTGTTTTTACTCTTTATTAAGACATATTTAAAAATGTATTTAACTTAAAATGACCTATCTAAATGAAATTCTCTGGCTCTTGAACAACTAGCTCATGAAGCTGTATTACAGGAGCATTCCTCATAAAATGGAAACAATTTTGTAACCAAACTCGTGAAATTCATTTGAAAAAAGTGACAGAGCGATGGGTAGCACGCCGTCCGGTCATCCGATAACCGTCTGGATTGAGTCAAGGTGATCGACAGCGCGTAGCGTTCCACGCGTGCCTCATGGAGATGTCAGCAAATCGTAGGGGCCCAGGGGGGTCGAAGTCTACTGGGGTCATGGGGGCCCAGCAGGCTCAAAGCCTAAGGCAAAGTAGGAAGCGGAGTAGGTTTTAGTTGGTAAAAGTCCCTCCTTTTCCACCCAAGAGCGGGTGTAATTGAATATTTTCCCACCTTAAAATAACATATTAGTACATAAGGTACACCCACGGCTCGAGAGTGGAGCTTATTGCCATCAAGAGGGCACAGATCCAACCTTCGAGCTACTCCTCCAGGATACTTTTAAATCCTTTTGGGAACTAGCTCAACATTATATGCCTTCTTCCAATCATTTTTATTTATCGTCATATCAATGGTTTTCTCCTTTCTAGTAACATCATCATTCACACAATCTATACAAACGACATTACTCTTTAAATGTTATCTCGCCTGAAGCTGACTTCCTGTACTACCCGCAGAACACAATGTACTCCTCAAAGCCTGAACACCGTACACGTAGCAAACTTCATCAACACGAGAATGAAAAAGAATAACTACAACTTCTCGGAAAACTGACGCTAAGACAAGTAATCCGTCTTCAATATTTCAGTGTTTCAGCGCCGTTGTATATAAACAGTATCAGCCGTATTCCCGCTAAGTTTCAAGTCTCAAGTCGTAACTTAATGCCGCAAGGAAGAGAGTTTTCATTACTCGTGCACTATTGCAATTTATTAACTGAACTGTTGTTCGAACAATATTTTAGTTTACACTGGTTTGTGTTCACTGTTTAAGGTCATAAAAAAACATGCGAAATAAAATTGATAACCAATTCTCGAAAGTTCCTATGAATAAAATTGTATCTGAATAAATTTTGTGAAATTGGAAGAAAAAAAGTGTCATTATGGTTCTCCACAAAGTAGAGAAATGCTTAAAACAGCAACGATGTCAATATATGAATTTAAAAAGTAATAGATAAAAAGAATTAATATGACAAACATAAAGGATAAAGAAAATCATACAAATATATAAAGAATAATATGTAACAATCAGATAAAGTTGATCAGTGCTTGTGTAGCGACATCTATGACGCATAAGAACTAAAATATCAAAATCCTGCATCGCAGTATAAAAGATCTTCGCACGATCAGAAGAGCCCCAAGTCAACTATGGGCAGTTGCCTGAACGAGATACAAGACGCGGCTGGTCGATCTGATCTTTCGGTATTTTACAGGATGCATTTTGAAGAGTGTGCTTGGAATTGCATGACTTGATTCAACCATCTCATTTCTACCATCGGACAACCACCCACCGAATATCCACCCTTACATTGTTGAAACTTCCACGGTCCGGACTAAGCGCTTTGCCTCTTCGTTTATACCACATACATCTAAGAACTGGAACAGTTTACCTGCTGCTGTCTTCTCGTACGATTATAATTTGGGTGCCTTCAAGGCTAGAGTGAATAGGCTCTTAATAAACTAGTGTGTCTCACCATCAACGATTGCATCACTGCTTACCATCAAGCGGGATTGCAGTTAAGCACTAGGTTATAAAAAAAAACTTCTTTTTCATTCGAGATTTGAGTTTTCTACATCCCGTCTTGCTTACCCACTTCTTAAGTTGTATAATTATACTATTAAGTGATAATCTAGTGTAAAAATAGCCACAAATTGACCAGTCATGGAAAATGAAGCAGATCTTTCAAAAATACCATTCTATCTCCTTCTATCGCAACGAAATCCAAAATCAATACTTCCCCATCGGATTTGATTTACAATACCATGAAGCCGAGGCACCAAGTGGCCGTGAGTTGAGTGCGGCCATCCTTGCGGCGGCCATTCTGTAGATTTACGACCTCCTACCGCGGCCGCCATTGTGCGAGACGCACCGGTGGCCTTGCGTCCTCAATAGTTGCTGTGATTTACACGAAGTAGAAGAGATTACAAGTATCACTTGCTCCTGGGTTTAGTTTAAGTTTGACTGCTGTTAGTCTAGCAGCTAATAATAATAATTAGGGCTTGATTCAGAACGCGGTACTCCTGAATACGGCTCGTATTGTTAGGATGTTCCGTTCTCTGAAGCCCAAACCACCGGTAGCTTTTTTTTATCGTAGGTAAAATCATCCAATGACAGATCCCACCCTTGGGTGGGGCAGGAAATAGTGTCAGACTCTTACTGACTAAAAACCCCCGGGTAACATTTTCACATAACCTTTGGCCCCAGTAGGGTTCGGCCCTACTGGGCCCCTACAGTTTGCTGACAACTGCTTGAGGCGCGCGGGAACAGTGCGCGCCGTAAACGACTTGAGCTCGGACCGGTCTGTTACCAGACGGACAGCGAGCTACCCATTGCCCGCCGTCCGCGAGCCCGCACCTAGGGTAGCCGGAAATTGGGATCGGAATTCCGGCGGCGGCGGCGGCGTATGCGCCGTTGCCTGATGCGGTCGGTCTCCTCCTTTGCTAGCATTACTGCTTCGCAGAAGGAGGCGACCACCTGCCACTCCTCCTCGCTCCGGAGCATGGCTTGAACCAAGCCCCGGCGCGAGAGATTGCTGCCGCCGATCACCCCCACGAGGAGCCGGTAGCTTGGACCCTGTTCCTGATACCGGTGGGATAATATTTTTTATATTTTTAAATGTTTGTTTTTTATTGTTTGAATATTTTTTATTTTTTTTTATTATTGATAGGTTCGCGCTTGACCGCTATCTCACCTGATGGAAAGCGATGATACGGTCGACGATGGATCGCGCTTACCTAGAAGAAACCTTGACTTAAATGTTACAAATGTGTGTATAAATGAAATAATGGATGATAATAATCATCTTTATTTAAGTGAGTTACACCCATATCAATAGATAACACAATACAAGACAACTCAGAACATAATTTTCATTGACTTATTCACTAATATAATTCATGAATAAAAAGGATCCTGACTGCCATGCCGGAGACCGTGGGTTAGATTCTCACTTAAGACAAATATTTGTGTGATGAGCACGATCATTTGTTCTGTATCTGGGTGTAATTTATCTATAATATAGATATATTTAAACTATATGTGTCTCTATATCAGTTGTCTAGCACTCATATCACAAGCTCGGCTTAGTTTGGGACTAAACGGCTTTGTGTGATAATTGAAACTAATGTTAACAGTAAAATATTGCCTGATGAGTCAATTTTCTCTTAAACTTTTTAATGTTTGATTAGCAGTGATCAGGTTTCTTCTCGTATAAACTGCCAAAACTTCTTCTAAACATTAAAGTAATTGTTTCTCTTAAGCGTTAAATTCTGAATCTTAAACAAACTTCAACAAAGTCGAAATACTCGGAATTTTATGTTAAGGACTGGAATTCTCTGCCGGAGTCTGTGTTTCCTGCGCCAAAAACGCTCGTAGTCCCAAATTGACAGAAAAAACTCTGACAATTTTACTTGTAGTGGAGATTTTTTTTTTTTTTTGAAGAAAGAGAGCCTTCTCTGTTCTAAACTTCTACCACTTAACCCGAGCACATTGCTATGAAGGTACAACTTATATTAAACTTAGCTAACTTACTTTGTTTCACTTTCCAAAGTAAATAATCAATGTTAAGTAAACAACATTACCCTTTAATAACGACGCACGATCAAATTATACTTGACGTTTACGAGGAAACTCGGTGGGACGCGCTACGAGGCTACAACGCTGCGTAGCTTTGTGCTACGCGCTACGAACGTGGCTCTGTGCTACGCGCTACGAGGCTACGGCGTAGCTCGTTGCTACGGAGACGCTCGTAAGCATTAAGTTACTATGTTAACCTGATATCAAAACTTATTACGTTCTCTTCAGTTTATGACTATTACATAAACTATGATATAGGTTTCTGGTATGTGTAGTACCGGCTACGCAGTGAGTACGTATTGGCGTCGACGGATTAATTATGATATTACTAGTTTTTCCCGCGGTTACGCTTTAATTAAGTATCAAAATGAACCTTGATTTTGTAAGAGATAACAGGTAGACAACAATTATCGATAGCGTAATTGGTCATGTGAGTAAGAACTAAATAAAGGTTTGGGCTGACATTACAATCAAAAAGCCAATATAATATAATATAATAACATTATATTCCACAACTGCCACACAACGCCGTCTAGTCCCAAGATAAGCAGAGCTTGTGATATGGGTACTAGACAACTGATAAACATACTTACATATTTCTGAATACATACATATTATAGATAACTTACACCCAGACACAGGACAAATGATCGTGCTCATCACACAAACATTTGTCCTGAGTGGGAATCGAACCCACGACCTCCGGTGTAGCAGTCAGGGGCACTAACCACTAGAACAACAGGCCAGTCGAAATAATATGAGATCTTAACAGCATTGCTTTAGTTTTTATCTTGAAATCTTAATTGTAAGAGACCTTGTAATCCACTCAAGTAAAAGAATATTTAATCAAATTACAAGAAAATAATGAAGACTAATTGGAATTTCAAATCGGTAATTCCTTGAATCTTAGTAATAAAAAATTGCTATATAAATTTTAATTGAGTTAAAATTGAAGTTTAAACGAGGTACGTTTTAATTGGGAGTATAAGCCTGGACTTTCGATATTGAGAAGTAATTTACAAAACTGGCACATATTGAAAATGCGCTAACTTATATAAAGTTTCCTTATTTCAATAATCCAATCCAATAAATATAACTCGTTAATTTAAATTACTTTGTTAATTAAAAAAAGCAAATTTTCAATTTTTCTTTCTTTTTCCTTATTTTTTTTAGGGTGGAAATCATCTAATGAATTCTCACACTCTATGGTGGAGCGGGAGGGCGTGTTTGAACGGACTAAAATCCACTCCTTCTCGTATATTCCTTCGTTGCCATGCGTTCCAGGACCCCGGGTTTTCCTTTCAGAAGTAAAACCGTGACCCCTGTAGGCTTTGACCCTGCTGGGTCCATACTTCTTGGCTGACATCTTCTTGAGGCCTGCGTGGTGCTTGATCCAGAAGGTTACCAGACAACCGGACGGTAAGCTACCCATTGCTCGCAGTCCGCAAACCTACGAATCTAGTTTCCTCTATTTAAAAGTAATGCTAATTGTAGTAACAAGTCACCGGTGAATATTATATCAGTATGTTTAATTATAAACTGATTAATTAATAGCATGCATTATGTTCTCATACGTACTGTGGCCAACAATTAATGCAAATAGTCCTGTACATATTAGTGTCTGCTGTTACTATTGATTGCTGTGAATAATTTACGAGAATAATCATAAAGTCAATTGTAGGAATTGATCTGTTTAGTATTATACTATAAAAGTATGTTAGAACGTCTCAAGTATTTACTAGAAATACTACCTGTACTTTATAATTTGAATCTCTATTAATAATACAAGGTGTTATTAAATAAAATGAAAGCCAAGCCAAGCATCAGCCTTATAATTTTCCCACTGGTCGGATTCAGGCCTCCTCTCTCTAGGAGAGGGAATAGGCCGTACTCCACCACGCAAGCCCAGACTTGCACACTTATTGTTGTGTATACACTTGCTTATGAAACTCTAAGATTTCTAAGATTTTTCTGAATTAAAAAAGTTTTTTTTTTATGTAACAACAAATTTATTATTTTGAGCTTTATTTCTATAAGTATGCTTCATGGCCTTACTTTATACCAAATTTAAGGATTCTGGGTCAAAGGGAAGTACCATGTGAATTTTGATAATATTTTGATATTTTGAGGCATAAACGGCCTATATATTTTATTTTCGTTAACTTAAAAGTTTCAAGGAACCGCAGATCTGAGTAAACATATTTAATTTCAACTCGATACCTCAACACGTTCCTGAGATAAAGAGTCTTGACTGACAGCTGGACAGGCAGACACCTCAGTAATCCTGTAAGGGTTCCGTTTTTACCTTTTGAGGAACAGAATCCTAAAAATACATATAATAAACTTCTGGTTATTATGAAAGTCTAACAAAAAGGTTGCATCTTGGCTGTAGTAATTTCCCCCCTGTCAACAATCCAGATCCTCCATGCTTGTTAAAAACCACCACAACATCCGGCTTAAACAAATACAAGTTCTCTGAAACAGCTTCCATCTTCGTAACGTCGCTCAAAGAACTCGCAGGAACTAAGACTTTATATGAAGACGTTATAAGTCTCCATATAAAGTAGGATCTCTTTGACCCGACGCTGGCGGATGCAATAATCGTCGCCATGGCAACCTTTGAGAGCCCTCTTATAATATATGCGCTAAGAAATTGATGCTGATATTTCAAAATACATATTTTTCTTAGATGACGCTTCTCTTGTTGTAGGAAAGATGTTGACTTGCGTCTGGTGGGGGAATTGGAAATTGCTTTTTTATAATTGGAACGTGATTTAATAAGGGTATTTCGATTCCACCTAACGTCTGCTCTTTATTTATTTTGCTTCTTTCTGTATATTTTTCATAACTTTGAGTAAACATTACATAATTGCTACACGATCGATATTAATGTTCAAATTACGTTAACTGTTAAACAAACATACCCATCCAAATAAGAAATATGAGATATTAATAAAAAAATCTCAATAATAAATGATATTTATTTTGCAAATAACTTTTTTTTTAAACAATTCCATTCGTCAATTATTTCGTTTATTTAACCAAGATGGTGCCGGCCTTTCCTGGCTGAGTACCCTGAGAAAAAACACTAAAACAAACTCAGAGGTCAGAGTCTCTACAGTAACAGTAACAACGAAGGGACGGGGTAGGTTTTTAGTCAGTAAGAGTCTGACATTACTTCCCGCTCCGCCCAAGGGTGGGATTTGTCATTGGATGATTTTACCTACCATAAAAAAAAAACATGTAATGGTCAAATTATAAAAAAACCATGCAGATAAGTTTAGGTATTATTGGTAATTATATAGGGTGACTGTTAATTAGTGAACGATACTTAAACACGTGATTTTAGTCATGATAACAAACAACTTTTACTATCGGAACAAACCTAAAATCGGAGAAAAAAAATCAGCTGGTCAGTACTTTATGTTCGCCTTACTAGTCAACATGTACTGAACTTGACTAATATCATTCGCGATTTCAGGTTTGCATAGTAAAAGTGGTTTGTTATTATGACTACAATCACGTGTTTAAGTATCGATCACTAATTAACAGTCACCCTGTGTAGCTATCTTCGTGTTCATCAAAAACAGTTTTGAAAATAAGAGCATAACCATCATAAATTACAAAACGATAGAACCATTCCAGAAAAACACGTACTAAAATACAAAAACATGGCGCTTGAGCTCCCCACTAAAAAAATCCTAGCAACAAAAAATGTCACAAAAGAACCGTATCGTTTCAGCAATTAACCGTTTTCTAAACTATCGTATAAAAGTGAGTCGTAACGCGCCGTATAAAGGGTATCGACGGCGACGTGACGCGCATGGTTAGGGGCCCGCGTATCGACAATAAAACCCTAACGTCCCGCGGTCCCGCACTTTGTAGCACGTTTTATTACTTTTATTTACTTTTAGGGTTCAAAGATTGAAAGTTGATGTTATTTTTTGGAGTACAGTGATATACGGTTTGTCGTAAAGGTCATCTGTGAACGGTGAGACTGTAACTTTCTTGGACAAGGCTTTGAGGGGAATTGTATTAAAGTACTATTAAAAATGGTTTAGCTATAATCTTTAATGTAATAAAGTAAGTTATGTATTCTACAGTTTGTATTTTTTTTTAGATAAGTTCTATAAAACAATTTCATCACATTTCTATTCATGAGTAGCTTTAAAGTGTGTGTAGTGTAGTTTCAAATACATAATAATGTCACAATGTTAAACAAAACACAAACACTAAAACATTCGTTAACATAATTAAACTACGATTCTCGTTACTCATTATTAACACAGAATAGTATTGCAAATTCCCCTAAAACAGTAACTAAATGAAATTAAACCATCAAACGTAATAGTAGAAATAATTATTACAACAAGCGGTCGACAGTGGCACCAGAGTGTGATTAGTGGCCATTTCACACCATTGTGTGAACAGCTATGTTTTATGAAAATTAATACTGGCTGCTGTGTTCTGCTGCAAGTAATTTTGACCAGTTTTAGGTAATTCATAGAGCGCAGTTTTACTCAATTCAGTCAGGTCGGTTTGCGTAAATCCTTGAGTTATTTGATGAAATGCTTTTGGAAAACTAAGAGGATGATTTTTATTAAGCTTCTGTAACAATAAATAATAATCTTTACTTGAAATACCAAGTTATGAGTTAACTTAAATACTACCTCATGAGTGACGGAGAGAATCTTTACAGTGAATAATGGAGCAAAACTGAGTTCCGCGCTAGAACTCAACCTGTGGTACAGACACTAGAGGATCGCCATCACCTCACTAGAAACACTACCTCAAACGCATGTAGTAAAAAAAGTATTGAATGACTAGGTACCAATTTAGGTCTGTTTATAGGAAATAAAATAAAAATGTAGATTATATAAAATATACAAAATTATTTTTTGTTTATGCGAAACCTGAATATAGTTTGTTCAGAATCAGTAACTGAATGGATTCCAATAGTTGTTTGTTGTTATTATTATTATTTTTTTCAAAAATATCTAAAATGGTCACGAGTTGGATACCACCGACACTAAGTAAAATACAGGTCATGGAAGGTCATAGCGGGTATTAAGCGCCAGTAAACAGCTGGGTGCAAGTGCAAAACAACCCCTTAGTTGCCTAGAGGGCCCGGTGACTATGTATTTTTGCTGACATAATAAGCTTATAACTCTGTGATTTTTCCTGATATGGTCATGAAATTTTGTATATAGATTCTTTAAATAAAAATACTAAACACGTATTTCGGGTTTCGCATATTATACTGTCAAGCCCCAAGAGGACACCGGTGTCCGCACACCTATTGTCTTTCTATTGTGTCTCTAATTACGGTATTCAAAAGGTTTCAAAAGGAAATTAATGTTGTATAAAAGTATTTCGCGAAAAGAAAACTCAAGAAAAAGAAGATTTAAGTCAGTAAAAGTCAGTCAGCAGTTGTGGAACGATGATCATTAAGAAGCTTGCGAATCTGTTTTGTGTTATAAGGACAAACATAACTGTCATTAAAACTGGTCAAGCTACTGGATACTAAATATAATATGCATATAAAACCTAAACGTGGTCTTTTGATTCATAAACTAATGAGAATAGTAAAAATAAGAATTTTTGTGTTCAATTTAGCAATCCTGGAAACTGAGGTCGGATTATATAATGTTACTTTGTAGTTCACAAAGTGGTTTATATATGAAAACAAATTTCCCTTTAGTCTATTTTTATCTCCCCTCCACAAAACCACGATAAAACTCTACAGGGAATAATGCCATAACCATTTCGCTAAGCGGTTAAAAATACTTCACAATGTTACATAAACATTTGGGTCAACATTTAGTCGAATGAGTTCTAACATTTTCTACGCAAGACTTAGTTTAGAGATTTTCTTGACAAGCAAAATTAATTTACGAAAGTGCCATTGCCGTTTTTATAATGGAAGGGATCACTTTTTTTTATCTTATTTCATTAGATTCAGTACACCACTACAGTATCCTGTTAATATTCATTAGTGTAATTACTCCCTCTCTCCCCCCTCGTCATACCCGCTGTATCCTCCTGTCCCCCTCCTCTCTTTGTCACCGAAGCTCTGAAATTCAGCCACTTTACAGAGTCAAGTGACTTATTATTTATGAAGTGCCCGATATGAATTTTTCCCAAATAAAATTCATGATCTTTTTAAAAACGGATAATTTAATAAAATTTGTATTTTGTTAGAGCTTTCCAAGGATTTTATTTTGATATTTTCTTTGTTGGATGATGTGATCTTGTCTCTTTTGAGGCCTAGATTATTTTGTGTAGCTTTTTGTACTCAATGTCATGGTTAATGAGCTGAGTGTCATATCAGTGTTAGTTATGATTGGTAAACATGCTCCATATATGCGCTTATACTCTCTTATCTCATCAAACAAGGCATGATTTTATCTCTCAAAGTGATATAATCTTATTAGCATAGTTCAATTCCAAATAATTAGCCATGTTTTTAAAAGTGGATGAATAGTTTTGAATTTATCCTTAGGTAATACTCGCCTTCGTCATAAAAGGAATCTTTTACTTAAGGAAGGTTTCACGAATTTATTACTCATCAAGAACAATACATAATTCACTTAATAATAAGCTTAATTAAAACTAATAATAAGTATAATAGAACATCGATCGAGCAATTTTTAGTAAATTTTACAATAAATATGTTTTTTTTAAATTTTGTTTTAAACACTGCAAGCGATTCGCTCTCCTTAATATTATTTGGTAGATCATTATATAATTGTGCTCCTTCATATGTGATAGCCTTTTTGCCGTAGTTAGTTCTATGCCTTCGTAATTTAATTTGGTTTGTGTTTCTTAAACTATGATAGAACGATTTTTTAGTAAATTTTATATCAGATTTCAATTCACCAGTTATTTTTACACCCTTAGTCCAGTTGTTTTGGCTTTATATCAGTTAGTTTCTCCGTTTATACTCGTATATTTAGTTTAGTGACAAGTCTATCTGACATTCTTTCATTAAGAAAATTTTACAGTCTATGTTTCATTTACCATCGTGTTGACATAAATGAAGTAATATTTAACAAAACAACAATACTTTTCAAATTGATGTTTCAACTAAAATGTTAGTTGAAACATCAATTTGAAAAGTATTTATGTAAATGAGAAGTGTGGCGGTTCAACGAATGTGCTCGCGTGACGCGGCTGAAGAAACAAATGCAAGCCACAGTTGTTAATGACTTTACTTTTCGACTTTACTGCATGAACTGAGAAGGTATCGTGGCTAAATAAAGTGAGGTTCACTATTTTTACGTTTATTTATTTGTTACAACGTATGCAAGCTGACCAGCATATGAATAATGATTAATATTTCAAAGCTTGTGCTATGAGTACCAGGCTACTTCTAAACATACATATATATTTCTTAATACATACATATTATAGATAAATTACACCCAGACACAATACAAATGATCATGCTCATCACACAAACATTTGTCTTGGATGAGAGTCGAACCCATGACCTTTGGCATAGCAATCAGGGTAACTAACTACTAGACCAACAGGCCTGTCATCATCATAGAAATGTATGTCGGTAAAATCAATAGAACGGAAACTTGAAAACAAATGAACTAGTCGAAGCGATATGGACTTCACATCACTTTGACAGAACTTGGTCTAGCGTTCGCGTAAGGCGGACAGATAAAAGTGGTCTCCTTTTATATGTCGGCAGCAGTGTGAATAATAACTAGTCTAGGGATTGTCTCACGGCTCATTGTAAAGTGAATACCTAAAACTTACATCATAAGTGTCTATGTTACCGGCAATCTGTATAATTCAGGTATGTTATACAGTACCGAATGTGCAGCCGCTAATGTGTATAAAAGACGAGAGCAGGGAAGAAGGTGACTGTGTAAGTAATAATGAAGAAGGTGGTGTAATTTTATCACCACCTGAAAATAAAACCCTGGGTATTGTACAGAATACCGGATTATATAGATTGGCGGTAACATATATTTCGAAAAAAATATATTAATCAGTTGCGTGATCTGGGATAGTTTGTGCTCGTTACCCAATCGTTGTCCACAAAATAGGGTTTCTAGAAATGATTTCCTCTGTGACCGTCATCGTAAGCCAACAGACATACAACAGACAGGCAAGAAATAGGCAGATACATTTGCCTACCCGCTGCCGTTCTTAGAGACACAAAAAAATATGTCACGTATCGATAATATCACTGGTGTAGCAATTTCTATCAAACCGATACACTACACCTAAATTGAACTTGGAAACTAAGCTAGACAGGAGGAAGGTACTATGTAACTTCTGCAATAAGACTTTTGGCCAGTAGTCACCCCGCCCCCTGCCCTCCTGTAGACATATCACCTTTTATACAGTCCAGCCGTCATTTCTCTAATCTTCGACAATTTTGACAGGCCTGTTGGTCTAGTGGTTAGTGGCCCTGGCTGCTATGCCAGAGGTCGTGGGTTCGATTCCCACGCAGGGCAAATGTTTGTGTGCTGAACACAATCATTTGTTCTGTGTCTGGGTGTTATTTATACATAATATGTATGTATTTAGAAATATCTAAGTATGTTTATCAGCTGTCTGGTACTCATAACACAAGCTCTGATTAGCTTGAGACTAGACGGTGTTGTGTGATAGTTGTGGAAATATATATTATATTATTTTTAGCCATACTCTATAGACATTCTATATATTCACCACTTTTCTCAGGACTTTTTCCTCATTCGTATCCATCACTTGACTATTGGGAATTTCCTTCTGATATTAGTGCAGAAAAGAATTCCAGAATTCCTCCACTTTGTCACAAAATCCTCTTAAAGGTTTCGGACGAGTGTTATGTTGGTAATCAGCGTTAACTAAAAGTATTGAACAATTGCCTAAAAAAAAATCGACCATCCATTGTTCATCTATACTAATATTCTTCTATTTAAATAAAACTTTGCTCTATATTAGGAATTATTCCTGTATCGTAAGTGCGTTGACAAACAAATAAACTCACATACACAAATCTGTTTCTTATCTCATCATTTCATGTTTCCTTGAGATAGTTTTCAAGTACCCCACAGGCAAAGCCAGTGGCGATAGCTAGTAGCATCATAATTCTGTTTAGTTCATCTTACGTTGAATCAACATTCGTAATGTTGATTTCCGCAGATGATTAGTACCAAGTTAGTACATTATAGATGCAGTCATGTTACGAGTACTAATAGTTATATAGTAATCTGGAATAATTATGCAGTGACGAGCTGCTGCGTATTAATGGAGGCATCTAGTAGTGATACCATTACTCATATTATTATGACTGACTTAGTGGGTTGTTAGGCTGATAAGAATGATATCCCGATAAATATTATGTATTAATCAGCGTTAACTAAAAGTATTTAACAATAAAAAAGAACGCAATGGCTAATCGTGGGTATGATAATTTTATGTACTTACATTTTATCGTAAGAGTTAGTTTTTGGACTAGGTAAGTGTACTTTTAGGATGTAGCATAATGTTTAGATGAAATTGTCTCTTGTTCTAGGAGTGAAGTGTATTTTGGTTGCAGTTATAATCATCATGAATAAAATACAAATTGTTACTATGACGTACACGTTCTTTGAGTACTCATACCAGGAACCAAGGCCTACCTACCAAAACACGATTTCTACTTCTAGTTATAGATCTTGCTAAAGATGAAAACTAAGTTCAGCCAAAATGTTAATATTTGACGTAGCACAATTCTACAAAAAAATATACACATACAATGTGTACAAGAACCAATTAGCATAATATATCGGTATGAGATAATAATGACTCTTAGGTTACTGACTAAATGACTGAATATATTAAATGAAACAAACATTCATAACTTACTTATCTATTTATTTAAAAAGTAGTACCACATCGCTTAAAATGATATTAAATAAAAATAAATAAACAATTTCTTCACAGATCGTCTGATAAAGGTAACAAGAACAGTCTAATAACACTTGCGCTTTGTTTGCTCTGTGATACCTACTGAATAAAAAAAATATATTTAAAAAGTACAGAAAAGAATTAAAACCTTAAATTAATGGTGTTGACATTTTATAACTTTCTTTTTTTAACAATTTTAATCAGTATGGATGTGTATCATAGTGAATGCGTTGTCGACACAATATTGCCTTACAAATATTTAGTTGTGACGATCAAAAATTCAAAGCAAGTCTTGAGTTAGATCGCAACCAGTTTTATATAAAACTATCTACTGCCAACAGCTTTGCCAGCGTGATAGTAAAAATGTATTCCAAGAAAACGTACTTCAGAGCATCTAGCGTGAGGAAGTAACAAATATATTTAAAACACACACACACATACGCTCATCAACCTTTATAATATTTGTGAAATTAAACACAAATTTAATGTCGAAATAAATGTTTTATTTCAGTATTTCATGAGGATTCACAAGAACTAGTTCTACTGAACTTGAATATTTTTGTGAATTCGTAGCTATCGGTAGATAGCTACAGCTCAAAAAAATATCAGCAAAAATGTTCTACTAAACTCGTCCTAAATAATTTCGAAGCAATACATCTGTTGAAAATGTTGAAATAAGTCCGTTGCATCGCGTGCTACACTTTTTGCCGAATCGCGTGCGACTGACACGACCGGCATTCTGTAATCGCCTGCAAACATTCTAAATATGCACTAAATTGCACTGTATATGCACCGTGTTGCATTGAATATGCACTGTGATGTACTAGGCCGGATCGTTGTTGGCTGAAATATGTGAATCTAAATGGATCTAGATGAATGGAGCGTTTTTTGATAATATTGTTGCTGTTAATTGGGAGTGTCGTTAGTTCCACATAATATATATTTGGTGATCGTTAGATACCATTTAATGGATTTTTTTCTATTTCCATTTTATGCCTATCGTATTTTATGTGAAAAAAACAAAATTATTTTCCAATAAAAAATAACTTCGCGTCAAGTGAGCATTAAAAAAACGTTTTAAGATAGTTCGTTTAGTTCACACGCGTTTAAAATCTTGGCAGTTATTAAACTTAATAATAATGCAATATCTTAAAATTTCCATGACCCTAAAGTTACAGCAAAAATATCACAACGGAGCGTATAAAAGTAATTTCATCCATTTGCTTCGCCAACACCCATTTCAAATCGGAACGCTTAGCAATAACTCCGCCTTGCAATATCAGAAAACGGTTAGTATCACGAAAATTGTTCAGCTTTCACCGATATAAAGTGTTGCCTCTACCTCGGTTTAAATCCATTTAGAATATATTTCTACAGGTGCCGGGAATTTTGAAGCGAAGCGCAGTGGGGCGAAGCGGAGTGTACCGAAGCATGCTTCTGTGAATGTGGTTTATTTCTTCTGGCATCCGAGGACATGCCCTCAAAGTCAATGTTACGAACGGACGGATATTTTGTGTTTTAATATTATTTTGTTTTTCTTTTTTGTGGTAGTCTGGTCTTGCAAACGAGTTATTTTTAGAACTGTTTTGCCTATTGCTTATGAATGTCGGTCGTGTAGTAAAAGCTTTTGGGCTTGCTTTTACTTCCTAAAGTGGATTTAGACTGATGATGTACTGAGCAAGTTGAGAGTGATGCAAACTCAATCCATCATAAATATACTACGTTGGTTTATTTAGACATAATATAGCACAATATAAGCCATTAATAAAAGTATCGAGATTTCGAGAGACTCAGAAAGCACGTTAAGGCTGTTGTTTCTGGATATGTGGCTATGTTGTATATGGATATATAAAAATATAATATGTAAATCTATTGCAGTCGTTACGCATAGTCAAAAGCATGACATCTGACTCAGGGGTCGTGTAACCCAAGAACAGGGTTGTGGAGATCAGATAAGAAGTTGCGCTTTCTAAAATACTGGTACCTATCCAGCTGCATTCGCTGTTGTTTCAAATATCATAGTATATAGTTAGTTAGGGCCTTTTTGATCTCACACAGTTTTTATTTTTCGTCCTCCTGTCACTCCTCGCTTCGGAGCATGACCCGTACCAAGGCCCGGCTCGAGAGATGACCTCACATAGCTTATAATCTTATTTTTTCATTTCTTATATATCTTTAGTTTATACGGTTATGTAAGGCATGACTAAACGTTTTTCTTTCTTTTCCCCAACAGATGGGATAAGGCTAAGATGATAAGTAAATATCTAAATCTTTAAATACACGTTTTCTGGTTACTTATTATTCCTTAATAGACAAACTTCCAAGTGATCGTAAACATAAAATCTAAAACATTGGAGGTTTCTTTAATAATACCAGGGAATCGTAATTACACTAATTCGTTACGGTATTATCTTAGAAATTATTAATTAACTAAATTATTAATTATCTCTGCTTTACCGTTTATCATTTCCGTGATCAAATTCCTGTTCATGAAATAAGTGTTATTGATTAATAATTGTTGTTTATGTATTTGAATTAAGTACCTAGTGTTTTAATCAAACAAGTCTGCATTATAATTGGCCTGTAACCACCAGACTGGTTAGGGGCCCTGACTGCTATGGAGGAGGTCGTGGGTTCGATTCCCACCCAGGACAAATGTTTGTGTGATGAGCACGATCATTTGTTCTGTGTCTGGGTGTTATTTTATCTATAATATGTATGTATGTATTTTGAAATATTCGAGTATAGGTATGTTTATCAGTTGTCAAGTACTCATAACACAAACTCTGCTTAACTTGGGACTAGACGGAGTTATGTGATAATTGTGGGATATTATTATTATATATTATTTCTCAAAGTCGGTATTGGTTTCTAGTCTGATCGAATGCGATCGAGAACGTGTGTGTTGAGGAGGTCAGTTTTATGAGTATTTTACATAAAACTGACCTCCTCAACACACACGTTTGGCAAGACTAGAATCAGATAGTATAGCTTCTAACTATCCGTAGATAACTACTAACAAAATCATCGAATAACAGCCGGGACCAACGGCTGTTCTGGAGGTCACACGTCAAAGGGCTAGTTTTATCTAGATCGTTCTGTATGACTGTTATTACTACCCACAAGCTCCTTCTTAACACTTTAGTTAGGAAGTAATTTAGTAAACCGTTAAAGATATTATAAATTAAATCAATAATTAATGATGTATTTGGACTCTCATTAACCTTGCACTACCGCCATCACAACAGCATTACCCTGACTCACTGTTAATGCTTGCAGTGCCGAATCACCAGTACTAAAACTTCACTGGCTCGGCAAGGATGTATAACCTACTCATCGAAATCTATCGAACTCCGATGTCCGAAGAGAAATAAAACGGCGGCATCTATTCAGATTCATAAACTACAGATTTAACGTCAAACAAATTTTACATCGGAGCATTTTTCCGCGTAATTAAAAACAAAAAATAACTGTGAGCAGTTGCTCGATCCAGATAGGTATAGCAGATTTATGGTTGGAGGATTCTCCCTTTTTAATAGAGGTACGTTAGACTTAAAGCCCTGTTCAGCATGACAGCGAGCAATGGATAGCTCGCTGTCCGTGTAACCGTCCGGACCAAATCCAAGTCGTCGATGACGCATACTGTTCCACGCGCGCCACAAGGATTTGTCAGCAAACCGTAGGGACCCAGCAGGGTCGAAGTCTACTAGGGCCAAGTGTCTGTTTCTGAAAGGAAGGCTCGGTCTTGGTATGAAAGGCAAAAAAGAAACGGGGTGGGGTTTTTAATCAGAAAAAGTCTGACACTATCTCCCGCTCTGCCGAAGGGTGGGAGATGTCATTGGTTGATTTTCCCCTCCGGAAAAAGAAGCCCTGTTCCGCATATCATCAAAAATTCAAACTAAGCAATTATTTTTAGAAAATAACTGTTTGGTTTCAGAAATATTTCTTCTTATGCCTGTACGTGGAAGACAACTGTGTATCTACAAACTGTACATAGACAAACACGGCCTCACCTGTGCTCACCACGCCCCGGAAGACACACGTTACGAGACAAAAGACTCAACCTTGGCACCGCGCACTGAACTCACAAAAGAACTTCATCGCTGTCATTTCCATTTCTTGCTGCACCACAGACTTATCGTGTGCGGCCAGGAAAACAGCAGACTAGGACCTGCTCTTTAAAATATTAAATTATAATTTTATTTACTTATCTGCTTTGAATTTAACAAAGCCATGCAGATTTGTATATTGTAGCTTGTTTGAAGTATACACTTTTTCATTGTAGACAAAGACTGTGATATAATAAGCTCTGTTTAATAAGTATTCACATTATGAACTTTAACATTTCATTAATCCATATGTATATTTTAAGAACACGCTTTTGACTACGTTACTTGATTGTTTTCAAAGATTTTAGATTTAGTCTTAATTTAGTAAACTATACACCTATTTTTACTTTTCACAAACAAAAAAGGAAAACCGTCACAATTCACAGAAAAACCACTCAACCCACAATAAATGGCCGTCTCTACGTTTATTTCCAAATAAAAAATAGTTTTCTAGCACTTTTTCCTCATATAATGGCGTCTAACAATTCCCACCTCGGCTCTCGTGGCCCGACCGCAACTTTATGTGCTCTGCCGTGTTTCCTTTTATAAGAGGGCGGGCAAAGGCTGCGTTCTTATTTCCGGTTCGGTGGTGTGACGGTACGTACCCGGCCCAGAACCGGCGCGGAACCGGCAACGAACGCCGCTCAGCGACACATTCCAATAATACGTTATATGTTGTGTTTTTCTTTTCTTAAGATTTGAATTTGAATGGAAAGTGAAGTTGGGTTAGTTCAAGCTGAGGTTTTGTTGAACTTACTCCAACTATGAGTTTCTCTATAGAAGAGCGGGAGGCCAATGTGGAATGGTTTCTGAAAGGATAACAAGAAAGATAAGAGAAGTGAATAATTAGAGTTTTTAATGATTTCCTAGAATCGTTACGATATTTTACGTTTTTGTTATTCACTTATGTATACCGTCTTAAGTATATTTATCATCTAGAGGTTTGCTTTAAAATACCCAAATTCCGAGTTAAGCTCGCCTTTGCGCATAAACAATCATAAATATCCATGTCAATAGGAAAAGTAACCAAACGCTGGCAGCATTGCCACGTTGAATAGCTATGCTGATTTGTTGATTGAAGGAAAGTCATTTTTTGATGTCCAATGTGTTATTTTTCTACCTGTTCTCCGTATTACCTGTTCTGTGTATATCGTGTGTGTACTAATTTTCCTTTTACTGTTATACCCGGTGTCTACTTCTCTATTTTTCCAACTCTCCTTTCGCAGGTGTGCTGGAAGAGATTTCTTTAGAAATAAGCATCACCTTTGTACCTATTTTTTTGTTTCCTTCTTTTTTTCTTTTATTATTATGTGTGTACATAAATAGTTATATAATTATGATTTCATATTATACAAAGAATCATAAATTGTAACGTCAATGTGTTGGTACTTAATCAATGATTGGTTTTTCTTAGAATATAAAGCAATATTATCAAAAGTAAGTTGTTAGCGTATCGTGAACATAAATTTCATTTAGCTAAGGCATTTTTTTTTATTGTTGATAGGTTCGCGCTTGACCGATATCTCACCTCTCGACGATGGAGCGCGCTTACCTAGAAGCAACCTATTTACTCTTGACTTAAAGTTTCCGGGCTTGTAGCCATCAGGAAACACAGAAGAATAAATAAATAAACACAAGACAGAATAACAAAATAGAAGTAACTTGAACGTTTCGGGGAAAAACAGGCACGTTTTATATTTTCATTACTTCAAGCGTTTACTGTGAAACAGTTTAGTGCCTTATACTTACTAAATAAGAGCTTTCTTCAGGGAAAACGATAATCTTATTTTCCTTGAAGATGGTTGTTTTGTTTATATTTTCATTAAAATTGTTTTTGATTATAAAAGTATACTATGTATATTTTTAGTAGGTACACTACCTTCTCTTTAGAATGTTAAAACACGTGAATTTTAATGATATTGTGTATTATTTATTCTAAATCAATTAGATGCCACAGGAAAATGTGATATATAGGTGAATCACTTTATTACAAAATTAACAAGTTTATCCTATCCACACTGTGAGGTATACAATAAAGTATTACAATAAATAAAGAACACATTTGCTAGGTAAACACTTCAATGTCAATTTTCCCACAAAATTATCTCAGCCTATTTGCATACGAAATCTCCGTAACATCGAACGCAATAAATGTTGCCAAGTTAAATAATCTAGTTATGTTTGTGTTGCCAGATATACGCGCCATGTCTTAGTTGGTAAACAGCGTTGTGGCATATTACGGGTACGTTAGCTGACGGCGCCAATGTTTGGCCAATACCGCTAGTGCAATAGACGCTTCGCCAATGTTTTGTTAGTAAAATTGAGTTCGCTAGGGACGTCTAAATTGAAAACTCGTAGGTGAAAAATTTAGACACTATTTTTAAACTATTTTAACGGAATGTGTTTTCACGTTGGATGGGTTAGCAGTTTGATGGTGAAAAAAGAATATTTACGAAAGTTTCTAGGATAATACCTTCTAATTGTTAGATAAATAAATCAGTTTATTTTCCTATTTGTAGGTACTTAGACTAACTCTAAGTACCTACAAATAGGAAAATAAACTGATGTCGTCAGACGTTTTCAAGACTCATTTATCATTCAAGACTCTATCTAATATATCATTTCAAGACTCATTAAATTTCCATTTTTAGTTCATAACATCATATTTTTTATTAATAATGTTTTTTTCACAAATATCGATCAGCCCCGACCCAACATTGGCCCAACATGTGTAGGCAACTCAAACAATATGCAAATCTCGTTGGTCTCAGGTGGTGGGCTGTCACTCCTATTTGTTAATTTCGAGATTTCATTCGAGTTGTCGTGAGGGATAATTGCTTGTATCCCAACTAATCATACAACTGTACTTACTAGTGAAGGGATGACATTTCGGTTGTTTTGGAGGATTTTGCATTTGAATTCACGCTTCTCATATTCCGTTTGTACTTTGTAAATGACGACCAAATGTTAGTTTTGATAACAGAAAAAAATATCTTTGTGTCTTTATACCTAATGGTTTTAACTTACATTGCTTCAGCAACTCACAATTATTATTCTTCTATCCGAGTAATTAAATGAAAAACCCATTTAAACAAACACAGAATGATGTCATTTAAAGTTTTAATTATTTATGGCGTCTTCTAAGTTTGCAGTCACGAAATACTTTAATTAATTGCGTTTGGAGTTTATTATGAGCGACAGAACGAGGTCATAAAGAAAAGTGCAACGATATAAAAGCCATTATTTGATATTTACGGTACGTATAAGTATTAGTTAACTGCCATAGTTTGAACAAAAGCGGATGGTCTTTCGAAGCTATTATATATAAAGTTTGTGATTGGAAGAATAAGTGAAATGTAAATGGCAGCATTTTAGAGGATTTTTATTTTTGGTAACCCCAGTACCTCTGTCACCTTCAGAGGTGTGCGGAACTGGGTGTAAAGTCTTTCAAGCATTGTTGAGGATTCTCCGACCAGACGCGTGTCATGTCCGGTCCGGGCAACTGCCCGAGAGTTGATTTCGGGCTGTTGTGTATGTTCTAATCTAATACTGCAATGCAGAAATTTGGATTTTTTAGTTCCTATGGGCCATAGATGTCACTACATGACCTAAGAAATATACCAAGATGTGTAGTTTACACTGTGTATAAAACGAGTAAAATACTCGGCCTCTAAGCAGGTATTCATAAAGAAATCTCCTCAAAAGATTCAAGCTACAGTTTATTTGAATTTATATTCTGTTTCCATTGTCGCAGGTGGTCTGCCGGGCGTGAGCGGCGGCGACGGCACGCGCCCGGAGCGGCCGTACTTCGACGACGTGTCGCCGCGGAACGTGTCCGCCGTGGTCGGGCAGGCCGCCGTGCTGCGCTGCCGCGCCAAGCACATAGGCAACAGAACGGTGAGTATATTGTAATATGTTGACAACTTGTCACCGCATAACATGTCTGCTGGGCTGCCGTGACAAGCACATAAGTTACAGTTTTATTGTGGACAATTTGACAAAAAATACTGTACTTTTTAACCTAAAAACCACGAAAATTACAACAGTTTTTTCTGTTTTATACATTTTCTACATTACTGACCCTGAAAACAATGTGCGTATATTATTATATGTTAACAACAACGGATTGTGTCCACCGTTCTGTGATTCCGCGCCAAGGACACAGGCAACAAGACTGTGAGTATACACCGTTAAATTTTGGTCGTTGTAATCCCGTGGAGGGTCGATTCGGTACATGAAACACTATCGATTTATAACGATAAAATTAAAAAATAAAGTCCTTTTTTTCTAAAACTCGAATAGGCATGTACAAAATTAATTTCTTTAAGTATCGAGTCAATGACCTTGTAGAGTGTTGTCGGTCGTTGCGTACTAACTACCTACAGTTCAGCTCTGGTTAGCTTTGAGACTAGGCGGCATTGTGTGATAGTTGTGGAATATTCTTATCTTATTATTATTGGCCTCGATCAGCTGACGTTTACTTAAAGAAATCAATTTCGTACATGCTTAAATTAATTCATTTATCATTTATCATTCGAGTTAAAAAAAAAGTACTTTATTTTTCATTTTTATCTTTACAAATCGATAGATTTTCATGTACCGAATCGATCCTCCGCAGGATTAAATCGACCAAAATTTAACAGTGTATTGTAATATGTTGACAACGTGTCACCGCGGAATATGTCCACCGTGCCACAGTGCCTCGCCAAGCACATAGGCAATCGTACTGTGAGAATATTTTTACATATTGACGACGCATTTCACTTCATTAGTTTTCGTCATAAATCTGTTGAGTACCTTTAAAGTGCACTCCGGAAGTAGTAAACTTGTTACCCAGAATAAATAGCAGTTCATTGAGTGATAACAACCCGGGCACTCAGCTCCATCGCCTCCCGTCCAATTCAAATAACAAACTTCTGCAGAATCAATTACAAACTGAACCTAAGACATTACTACTATATAAATTACAGCAACCTCTCACTACTTTTAGTGATCGCACTCCTAAATCAAAACTTAGAATCCCTTAATCAAGATTTACAACTATCGTTCAAGACATGTTGGTCGACCAGGGTATTCCATCAACATAATCCGAAACATAAATTACTATTATTAGAGCAATGATTGCGGCCATATCCCCTTCGGTCAGCCGAGCGAGATATTAACCCAAGCGGTTATTATCTTAGTCATTAATACCTTGATTACTATGTTCTATACATGCGCTTATAGGTAAGCCAGAGCGCGCAATGTATGCGGACCTAGACGGATGAGTAACGGATCTGGATGATGTTACTGTAATTGTTAAGTCATGTTCTCTCAACAATAGAATTTCAGATCTGAGTTCCAGTTAGTTGATTTTCTTGTCTAAACATTCTCTAATTTACGTTTTTTTTTTTTTAAATAGACCTTATAAATTATTGCAGCGGTAGGACGTCGTATTTAATAAGAGTTTTGAGGCTGTTCACTGTTTCTCAAAATACAGGTTATTACTTAGTTTTAGAGGCAGGGTTCTAAATATTTTAGTTCAGATTTAAAACATTCATAAGGAATTGTATAACTTTTCAACCTGCTGTTTGTTGCTTGACGTATCTGTTCTTTTTGATGAATAAACCTACATATAATGATTAAAAAAATACTAAGAAACGTCACTTTATTAATATGTTCCGCAGGCGAATTACAATCATCACCAATTCATTGTAAGCTAACGAAAATATCAGCACAATAAATTACGACATTCTCATAACGTAGATATGCAAACCCAGCCTTTATTCCCCAACCATGGTCAAAGATTGAATCATACAAATCAAAATTCACATGACCTTTCCCCATAAGCCGTGGTCCACCTGGCAACCTCTCGAAATATCATTTTTCAATGTCGATGTCCTCATTGGTTCGATATCCCTCCTCAGAGCCGCTCCACTGGCCGCCATATTAATGGCTGTGGGATCCCAAACCCATTCGAGAAAATAAATAGCCATCTGACATGTCCTACGATGCATTATAATGTATGGTTCGGCATGGATTATCTGCCGTAATTTTCTTGTAAAAAGGCCGCGAGGATTACGAACCCTTTTTTAGGGTTTTTTTCTCTGTTTTATTCCGTTTTGATGGGGTTTCTGTGTTGGGTTGAAGTGTGCTGAGTGGCGGACGGTTAAGTTATTGCTGTTCTTTGAACTATTATGGTTAACTGGATAATCGCGGATATTGCTTAAAGGCGGAAATGTTTACGTGGAGAAGATTAAATGTCTTGATGTTCGAGTTGAGAATAAATGTCTTGTAGTCAGTATTAGTATACTGCACCCTCTGACTACCCCTTGGGCTTGTGGACGACGAGCAAAGGGTAGTTTGCCATTCGCTCTTCCTATAAGGACCGAACTCAAGACCTCGACTGCGCGACATGCGCGCCTCAAAGTGATGTCATCAAACCGTATGGGACTTGGAAGTACAATGCCTGCTAGGGCCATAGGATTAGTTCTGAAAAGGCCTCATGATCCTGGTACTGAAAAGTTAAATAAAGGAATATAGGTGTGGTTTTAGTGAGTAAAAGTCTGAAACACCCTCTCCTCAAAAATAAACTGACTACCCCTTCAGGGAGTACAGGCGTGGTTATGGTATTGTATAACTGCTGCACTGTTCAATGCAATTAAAAATCAACTCGAGCAGAAAACTGAAATTGATACAATTCACCTAAATGTTTCCTGTGTATAAACATTCTTTCAATAGTGAAATTACTGAAAATCAGCGCTGAAATTGCCCTTGTAATGTACTGATATTGTCATAATGATCATACTCGTTAAAATAGCTTTAACAGCACAATTTGGCACAAATGTAGTATTTGGGTCACCGCAGGCGACGCGAGCACCTTTATGTATATATATACATAGTTGAATTGTCCGCGTTTCCTCTCACAGTAGATGTGGCAATGTTTTGCGCAATATTGCGCTGTTTTTTGATTGTATTGATTCATTACGTACCTGGTTGTCCGCACAAACACATGGTCACCGGGCCATCCGAATGATTGAGGGGTTGTTGATTTATTTATTTATTTCTAACTCACAACTATCATTAAGGGGTAACTTAATGCGATAGTGATTTCTTTTTTTTTTTGTTTTCCTCCCGCACCCAGCTATGCGCTGACGCTTAATGCCCGGTATGACCTGAACAAACTATATCCATTTTAAAATGAATCTTTTGTATATGTTACCGGCAATCTCTATACTCCGGTATTGTATACAATACCGGGGAAATGTAAGAATATGGTTTAAAGTAAGGCTTTTATTTTCAGCTGGTTTAAAAAAAACATAACCCTAACCCAACCTGTCCGTGTCGGGGTGCCCTAAAATTACATCACCTCCTTCCCTGCTCTCCTCTTTTACACACATTATCGGCTGCGCATATGGTTTTGTATAAAATACCTGAATTACACAGATTGCCGGTAACATATTTAATTCTCTATACGTGTGTTTATCACCTAACTCTTCCTAGACGGGTTGACTGATATGTATGAAGTTTTGTGTGTATATTTGAGTAGGTTCCTGTTGATGGTTTGAAAATACATTTTCGACGTGATGGTAGCGCTACAATCGGGTTCTAAATCCCATTATTTTTTTCGAAAAGTTAACTTTTACAGAGAAGAACGTCTGTCGGGACTGCTAGTAAAGAATATAACTTTTTCTTGTATTTTAAAAATAGCATCATCACTTAACCTTTGAATTTCATTCAATCTTTAGCATACTGCTCCATCCACTTCAATTTCTATATCAGATTCCAAGATCCACTTCCAACACACTCAATTAAATTCTAAGATAACGGTGACATTTCTTGAACCAAAACATTTTGCACCGTCCCCCGTCATAAAGTGCCGGACGATCACAGTAAATCCTACACATTTCCTCTTCAGGATAACGTGAGCAGAACAGAATAAATCTTTCTTAGCCCTTGACGAGGATAATAAAATAAACAAATATCCTACACACTTTTGTGGAAATATAAAACGCTGTCGCTGACCCATTTCAATGGCGCGGTTATTTCATCAAGTTTCTGAGAGCGCTCAAGAGGAATTGAGAAAAACCTCTCGCTCGTTTAGCCGTTACTTAATTTTATTATTTTAAAGGCTGTAAACAGTCTGAGGACGTTCCATCTTGCTTAATTACAGGGCGGGCTTACGGGCTCACCCCCAGCTTACTCTAATTACGTAGAAAAACAAAAACCCAACAAAAGGGAGGGGAATTTATTTTCTAATTTCTCAGTCTGGAGAGCTCTCGAATTAAAAATATAATTCAAACGTTTATTGTCGGTGTAATTTTAATCAAAGGGCAGCGGCCTATCTCTTTGTGATGTCGGCGCCGTGCGGAAAAATAAGTCGCCTGGAGCCCCCCCCCCCCCTGCCCCTGCCCCCCCCCCCTCACGAGACAGGTAAACGGTTTGTATGGTTATCTTTAAGTTGTCACGAAAACGGTATGGAACAAGAACTGAATTTATTGAAACGAAATTAAATTGTACATTGTTTTGAGTTGTTACCTGTTTTGTGATCACACGAGTGACTGTGACAAAACACTGCTCTAAACATTATTTCTACGTCTCTGTAGAATATTAATCTAGAGATTAGAAACATTAGTTCAACCAAGGTATCAACCCTTACCAAAAATCACAATACGATTTAGCAAACAGAACCCCAAGTAGTAACTTGTAAAGGTCTCCCTGAGACTTGTCTAGAACTATTCGGAATATAACGTATGTAATTTCTGTGGCCGAGACAATTCCGTCCCTCTGGAGTTACTGTGAACACATACAGGGTACCAGCCGAATGTTCCATTAATATTAACTGTTACAAATCAATATCAAAAGGGCTTATGTATATTGAATATTTAAGTAAACGATTTTCATCCTAATTTCAAGAGACAAGAGGGAGGCTTCTCAACGTAGAGTGGTTTCTAATTGATATTCGTCAGGTAAAGTTGGACTCAACTTGAGGCCAGGTTTACTCGAAAATTCTGCTGTTTGAAGCAAGTTGGCCGTTTTTGAGACCTCTGGGACTTAGCTTGTAATTAATGTTATTAGTGAGTTTGACGTTTCGAATTACATTTGACTCTTGATAATTGAGTTATTATTTGCCGTTCGGAATTATGTGTTATTTAATATGGTTCTCGTTGTGATGTTTATAGTAATAAATGATTGGTATTATTGTTGAATTAACTTGCTATTTAATCAGGGTGATATCTCAATAATTGAAAAATAAGTTTTTTGACTGGCCAGTTGATCTAGTGGTTAGTGGACCTGACTGCTATGCCGGAAGTTGTGGGTTCGATTCCCATCCAGGACAAATGTTTGTGAGATGAGCACGATCATTTTTTCTGTGTCTGGATTTCATTTAACAATAATATGTATGTATTTAGAAATATATAAGTTTGTTTATCAGTAGTCTGGTACAAGTTCTGCTTAGCTTGGCACTAGACGGCGTTGTGGGATAGTTATATATAAAAAAAAAATTGATGAAACAAACCTTATTATCATCATTTAAGTCAAAAGCCGTTTAAATAAGCCTTCCTCAATTGTCGCCACAATGACTGGTATCGTCCGTCATGCATACATTAGATTCTCGCAACCCTCACCAGATCGTCGGTCCATCTTGTGGGAGGCTGTCCAACGCAACATCTTCCGGTACACGGTCACCACTCCAAAAACTTTCAGCCCTTGTACCATCTGTTCTGCGAGCAATATGTCCTCTGCGAAATAAGTATGGTGATTCTATGGGCTATGCCCGTAACCTTGATTGCCCTCTTCGATGTCCTTTGGATGACTTCAAGCCTTTTAGGGTCCTATGTCATCACGCGCTGGTCATAGACTTTTGTCTTGAGACATTGTGTCATCTAAACCTACAAATGCTTGTAATATCATCACGTCATTATTTTAACAAAGTTCCCTTAATAAACTAAAAATCTTTTTGTCCTCAGGTATCGTGGATGAGGAAAAGGGACCTTCATATCCTGACTTCTCACATTTTCACATACACGGGGGACGCTAGGTTTAGCGTCTTGCACCCGGAACCCTCGGACGACTGGGACCTGAAGATAGACTACGTGCAGCCGAGAGACGCAGGTGTCTACGAGTGCCAGATCAATACGGAACCCAAAATCAACATGGCCGTCATTCTAACGGTCGAAGGTGACTTTTTATCAGTATTTTTAATAGTTGAGGTAAAATCGGTCTCAGGTAAATATTATTATGTAGAGAATCAGATTGAAATGACCTTTGTTTTTTTTTTGTTAAGAGGTCAGGTTAAACCAGTCTTAGCAAAATATTATGCGTTGGACCGATTTGTGTTGATAAATTTATGGTTCATGTTAATTGTTCGTAATGCATTGCTGCCTGATAGATGATTATATTTTTGTAGTATTTTAGGATTACACATGAATTAATATCATTATTGTTTTGTCTTAGATTTCTATTATTTTTGATTAAAAATACGTGTTATGCTAAGCTAGCAGGTTTAATACTAGAGAATCTAAAATACAGCCACAAAATAAGCAAAAGTTTATCAAAGATAAGTAAAGCTCAACAAAATTTAATTTTATAAAATACTTAAACTAAGAAGATAATATTAAATTAAAATAATAATACCCGCTAACATAGAATTAAATAAAAATTTAATAGAAATTTAGTAAATGTTTACTTTGTATCAAAGAAAACAAAATCGCAGTAATAGCCAAGTGCTCGAGAAACAATTTAATTAGGTTTATTATTATATTAGTAGGTACCTACATAGGTTACGTATTATATTTTTAGAAAAGCAATAACAATTGGCCAGCGGCAACGTCAGTGGTAGACTTGAAAATAATTATTTATGCCAAATTGTAATGCGATACAAAGCTTTGAAAACAATTTAATTTATGTATTCATAATAGCCAGTTTCTCGTTCCAGTTTTTTTACAATAATATATTATTATAATAATAAAATATAATATTTATTAATAATAGATAGTTAACAGAAAGTTTATATAAACTCGTCATATAACAGATTCGTTATAATTAGGTAAACCAGTTGGATACTTAAATTCTTCTAGGCCTCAAATATTCAACAAATCATAATATGTAATTGACGTGCATATTCACTGAATATATTATGTAGATTCTCCACACTAAGCAAAAGATAGTATAAAAATATTAAAAAAAAGCATTATATAAAACAGTCCCAATTAAAAAAAAAATGATATTATGTATTTATTTTATTTATTTATGTACACACAAATACTAAAAAAAGAAAAGAACAAATATAGATATTTTATTTTAATAAACCGTATTTTGTTACAAAAACACACGGCGTACTCAAACGGAATGTATAACGGTAATGGTACATTGAAATGGTTCCTACATATTTTACGAAGGGGTCAGGACGACCCTCGAATCACAAGCGGGGTAATCATATCCGCTATGAAAACCTAAATAAAATGAACGAAAATAGTGAAGGGGTCAAATTGACGGTACTTACCAAAAATTACACGTGCCTTTATGAGCTACCCTGCAATCGTAATAAGCATAATTAAATTTATAAATTATATTATTTTGTAATTCACTCTCATGAGTGCATTCACTACCTTTTTATACTCGTATGGACTACACTAACTTTCTTCTATTGTCTCTTTCACAGTTCTCGATATAGCTTTTACTTGGACATCCAAATGCATACGCCCAAACACTTGGAAACACATTCAGCTTTTTTTGGAAACACATTCAGCTTTTTTTTTTCTTTGGTGGGAAATCATCTAACGATTTTTCCCGCTTTGGGCGGAGAGGGAGGACGTGTCAAACTTGACTGAAACTCACTCCTGTTCCATCTTTGCCTTCGTTTCAGGAACCCGTGGTTACGCAAAGGAATTGAATTCCCTGTCGAAGTCTGTGTTTCCTGATAGCTATTACCTGGGGAATCTCAAGCCAAGTGTGAATAGATTTTTTTTAGGCCAGTGCATTTCGTCGTCGACCACAACGTTGCTTTCCATTATGTGAGATACTGTTCAAGCACGAGCCTATAAACAATAAAAAAATACTTTCCCACATTGACCTTAATGTCACCTTTGTGCTGGGCGTCCTCTCGTCGAAATCAATATTGTATCAAAAATTTACAATTTAAACATTAATCTCAACGTCTCAACGTAAACCTGTGAATAAAAATAACTGTAAAAATACTAAGCACTCTGCAATCCGAAGTAGGTACCAAAATGTGTACGTAAATAAAATATACTGAGACCAGGTTCAAAAAGAAACATATCAGGCCATTACCCGCAACGTCTTCGTATAACAAGGATAAACAATACAAAAAGCTTTGGACCTTCAGTCCGGGATACACGTCTAAACAACCATGAAAAGTGACGATGGCGTAATCCGGCATTCATCTCTCGTCATATTAGTAGTGGGGCTAATGCCGCGGTACAAAGTGGAACACATCTATCTACGTCATACCAGACCTCCCACTGCTTTGTACATCACTTGTTTAGTTATTTTTGGTGTAAGTTTTATCAGATTTTGCCGTAGATATGTGTGTTGATTTTACGTTGACGATCGAAACATTTACTGCGTTAAGCTCTCTGATTGGCTAAGAGCTTGGAGCGGACCAATCAAAGCACCAAACGTCATAAACGTGTCGATTGCGTTAACGTTAAACAAACTCGCCCTAGACACTGATCGTTAAAGGATGTGCTCGTGAGTAAATGAAACAAGCAACAAAAATTAAAGTGCACTAGCCAAAGTTGATTTGTGTATCTATAACTTTCCTTTAGATAATAATATCGTAAACCTTCGTGCCTCGAAAAACACCTATAGGCATAAGTCCCAACAGTAATTTGTAAAAATGTGACAACTGCCAACCCGTCTTATGAAGGGGTAAGCCCGTTAAGTTCAACGTTGTGGAGGTTAAATAGTCTATCATTCAAAGTAAATTCTGGTATTCAACTGTTTCCAATTAGACTGGAAGCTGAGCTCAATACAATTGGCAAAATGCAAGATAAGATGGCTAGATCAACTAAATATTACCTGTAACTAGTCTTACGAAAGTGTTTACTTATTTCATATTTTTCTTTACAATATATTTTTCTTGTAATACAACATATAACTGGAATAATACACAACCTTGCAATACCCCTAATTAGAAAAATAAGTTAAAATCGCCAAAAATTTGAAAACATGTTACATCCATCAACCCGTACTGTAAAAAAGAGGCCTGTATCCCAGCAGTGGGAATATTACAAAGCTGATTATGTTTGTGCTGTTATTGTTCTTTGTATCTAACTATTTTATAATTTTAATTAATTGGTCATGTTTGTGGATTTTGTGGAAGGGAGGCCTTTGCCCAGGAGTGGGACAGAACAGTCTAATTAAAAAAAATTAAAAATAATTTGATCTGCTTTATCAAAATCGTTCAAATATTTTGCAGACATTATAAAAAAACATTGATAAGTTATTTATAGACGGTTCAGGCTTAAGCCACGCAATCGCAACACGTTATTGTCGAACGTGACTGAGGGGATATTACTTGTGTTACGGAGGCTTTACTTTCTATAATAATTGGAAAATTGGCACCGCCCTTCGACTAGAGGGTATCAAATGGACCAATGTGTGTCAAATGCTACCTACCTATAAACTCATACTGGCTTAACCTGCCATTACCTACCTTATTATGATGTAAAAATCAAATGTCATGGTTAAAAAGTGAGAGGAAGACGGAGTTGTATAGGACGAGTAGTGTTATTCCTTTTTCGGTTTGAAGAATTTAATCCTCCAAGTGAAAATTTACTTGTGAATGGAACAACAAAGACCGTTGACCTCTAAATGTTTTAATTTACTGTGTCTGGTGTTATATTCGTATACTATTTTTTTTACAATTGAATCAAAATGGCGTGGCCACATCACAATGGTTACGATCCTTTGTGAAGGGTACAGGAGTCCACTGGTTGCGAGAAGCAGAAAACCAGTCGATAATGTCCAGCAATGGATATCTTTTGGCTGAAAAGAATTTTAACACAATTCACTAGGGCCAGAGTAAAGGTTAATTTACAGAAAGATTAAAGAATAGATAAAAAAAATTGCCGATAAAATTGCCATTATATTAAATTACAGTACGCGGCAAATAAGTTGAATAATTAACTATAGTTACGCGCAACCCCCCACCAATCTATCATGGCGGTTGGCCTTGAATGCGCAGTAACTGATTTTTTAGCATATGGCTCAACTTATTTGCTGCGTAGTATAACTGTATTTCATAATACTGTTTAATTAACTGAGAGTTAGTAAAAGCCCTCAGGATTATGAAGACAATGAAGACATACAATATATTCACGTTATAATACACAGATTCTTATTTATTATTTTTTGAGACTTAATTGTTGTTGCTCTGGCGAATATTGCTTATGATCAAAACAAAACAAGATTTAGAAAGAAATTTCTTTAAAGTATAAATCAGTTTAATTATATTAAATGTTTTAAAGACTCATTAATATCTAATGGTCTTACTACATAAATAACCAAATTCATTTACCGACAAAGTTTCCTACATATTCAAACCCATTCCTGCCTCTGTATCTCTTAATAATTCTGTTTCTAAGTTAGGCAAAACAACAATTAAATAAACGTAAATTCAATACTATCTTGCTGATAGCATTTCGTTCAATAGAAATTGATCAAATTCCTATCAGATCTCTGTCCTGCCCTAACGAACGATCAAAGAGAGGCATCCAATATAAATGGAAGCTGTCCTTCACTGAATAATTTAAAGTAATCTTTAAGGGAGAATCGTTCTGTCATCAATTCACAAGGAATAATTTATAAAATCAGTGTACCTAGGTGAATTAGTTATGATAGCTCGGTCCAGTGGGCCTCGGGCCCTAAATTGTGCAATGTTTTCCATTATTTACGGTAGGTACAGAATTTTGAATATTTAGTAGGTCGTTATTTATTCTGGTGTGATGTGATCCTGGTTAGATCATAAATAAATTAAGGCAGTAGCTATAGGTTTTGAGTATAGAAACACATTTAGATTGTAAACATACCTTTTCTAACCATATTTTAAACTTTGACGATATCATTGGACTAATATTAATTGTATTTGCGTACAATAATATTATTGGTGGTTTGAAAAAGGATGATATTATATTGAATTAAGCAAGATATTTTTATTAGTTCAATAAATTAGAAAGAAAAAATAACAAACAGTTCTTCCAAAAATGAACCTTGCTTGTATAATTTCTTATTGTTATTTTACTCTGAAGAAATGGGCAGTCTCATCAAAATTTAACCTAGCAAAAATTCTCCTGAATATATAGTTAATATTACGGCAATTACTAACACTCAGAGAAATATCTCTGCTAAAACCATTAGGGATAAAAAGGCTGGTATTTTTCATCCGATTATTATAAATCTTTAGAATGAAAGCGGCCAGTGGGTTCTTTGTAAAAACTTCGCGACAAAGAGGGTCAAGGGCCAAACAATTGAGTGGGTTCATTAAACAAATTGCTACGTTAAAAAAGTATGTTATTTGTCGATGTTTTCAGAAAAAAATAATTTTGTACAACAGTTCAAGGTATTTAGAAAATGTGTCAGGTTTAATTAATTACGGAACATTAATTCTTATGAAAATCACGAAGGGCGTGTTTAAAAATGTTATCTTTACGGAAAAAAGTAATGGTTCCGTTCTCCACTTTGTTTCAAAAAAAAAAAACAGCCGGCATTTTAGCCAGGTTATTGCTAATTTTATCCCTCAATTTATAATAATCCTTAGGCTAACCAAATATAAGATCAACAAACGTTGTACATGCATATTAACCTCAAAATATTGTAGTCTGTTTATAATTCGAAAGACGAATAATGTAAAAAAAAACATTGAAATATGAAAAACGTTTTCCTGCAACGACCGTGGATGACGCCAATTAAATAATCATTCAATTCAATTCATAGTCGACTCACGTGACTTGTCAAAGTAAAACTCATAGATGCGTTCAAATCAATCCGTTCACGCTTGATCGGTCTGAAAATACACCCACCGGGACCCTCACAGATTATTCTGGAAAAAATATACCTATATGGAAATATAATGCTTCTGTTTTGTTCCAATAGACTGAGAAATTCTTCTGTCCTTGTTCATGTAGCAGGAAAATGCTTTTGTCTTGCAAATATGTGCGATATTTATTATGTCCTATAAACTGATGGGCGAGGAATTTGCTGTATTATCATTTTTGTTTTGGTACTATGTCAACTATGGAATTTTTTGTTATATATTATTAGTTATATCTTTATGAAAGATTCGCCCTTTAACCCACAAAAAATAACTAAGTGAGAAAATAATATACTTTTATCCGTACTGTGCATTTATGTATATGAAATTGCAGTATTCAAATCTGTTTTTATTTTATATTTGTGTTCAATTTTTTTGTTTTTATTTATGGATTTCATTGGTGCATTATATTTGTAAACAAAATTGCCTTTTTCTGGACGCACACTTAACTTTATTTAGTTTACAAACTACGTTAAATAAGTAAGTGTAACAGTGATTAATGTGAGTCGAGTATCGTAACAGGATAAAACAAATATCTCCACATTAAATACTGAAGTGTGACCCACTTAACTCTTTCGTGGCTTTTGATTAAGGTTCCAATTTTAGGGCGTCAAATACTCTCAATCAAAGTTCGTGTTGAAATAATTAATGAATTATTACCTAAGGAACCCTTTGAAATCCGAGTCGTCTATTTAGTGAGTTTATAATCATAATGGTAACAATGACCAAGTTCCCAATTAATATTACTAGATTTTGGCCAAGGTTTTGCCCTCGTGGCTTGTTTATATTCCAAGATAAAAATACCCTTTGTCCTAATTCAGTTCATAACCCATGTGCCAAGTTTCATCTTCAATCAGTTCGATTTATTAGGATATTACCAGTATTCTCTTCTAAATTATCAGCCTCCTCCTCGAGTTGAATTCCTCATTATTGAAGGTCGTGAAGTTTCCGCTGGATTAACTTCTTACTGATGGTGTCTCACAATCTGTGACGGCTCTTGGCGTCATGAAGTGCGACGTTTTATTGGATGTCCAGTGTAGAGCAGACCTGACCTGTCTATTTTTTTTGGCTGCGGCCTCTTGGTAGTATGCCATCAACCATGTTAGTTACGACGGGCTGTTCAAGGTTGTGGCCATTTTTCCTTGCTATATGATCCAAAAACTCTAGCATTGTGCGCATACAGACAAGTCTAATTTTAATCATAAGCTGAAAAAGATAATATTATTATACATATTTAAAACAGGCTTACAGAAAGTAGGAGATGGAGAACCAAACAAATCATAAAATACGCAATCCTAATTTTATAAACATCAAGCTTTCATAAACCAGATGAGATAGTTAGCCATTACAACGGACTGCCACTCACACGGATTATAAAGTAAAAAGCGAAACCCTCTTAACTGAACCGCAACCCAGAACCTCGTGCGCTGTTGTTGTCACTTAAATTTTATTTCATCGTTATGAAACATTAAAAAGTCGCCTCTGTACAAAATAACTCTATTCTCCGAGTGTTTGCATCGCTCGCTCTGCGCTCCGCAGCTTATGTTTTTAATTATAAAACGAGGATTATGAAATGCTTACCGTTTATATGTTTGGATGGATTTCTTAGAGTACAGTCTACTACTACTAGTGACATTTAAATATAATTTTACTAGCTACGTTCTACCACTTAAACGGCAAAAAATAAAAAAAAAACCATCACAAATATAATATGTTTTGTTATAAGATCAGTATTTCCAGAGATATCAAAATAATAATAAAGAAAATTTGATAAATTCAAGTACTTTTTAATCTTAGTAGATATTATAGATTCAATGGGTAACTTGCCGTCCGATAAGAATTGTTCGAGTTGACGGCGCGTTGTGTTCCTCACGCGCCTCAAAGAGATAAGTAGCGGGCTCCCCAGGGCCCGATCTTGCTGAGGAATTGTTAGAAAGAACCATCGCAGCTATGGAACACAAAAGGTAGTTTTAAGGAACATGGACGACTTTAGTCAGACATTCTGTCTCGCTCCATCTGAAGCAGAAGGAGTTTTGTGATGAATTCCTAGCCAAGCAGTAATCTCCATACGTCTATATAAGGAATGTATGATGTTACTATCTTGTCCTAACTTTTGCCGGGAAAGAAAATCTATAAAGCCAGTGAATGTTCTATTTTTAGCCGTATTCTAAATATACTTTCCTGTCAGCCCTTTATGGACTTTTTCATCAGTTTCTGTATCGTGATCATTATGCGTGATATCTTTTTTGAACCTATCTTGAATATTTAAGTAAGTTCTAGTGAAATATAAGCTTCACCTTTTTACGTAAGAAAATGAAAAAACTAAAAGAAATTATCATAGATTTTTAAAATCCCTCTAAATATTCTTTGGAGAATTTATTGCTTATTCAAATTCCCGACAACACTCTAAAGGCTGATAAAGTTTCTAAATCTGGAACCTTTACAATAAAATGATTCGAGGAATCTGAAATGAACCTGTGTTAAAGTTTGGAGAGCTAGTTTGGATTATAATTACCGCGTCAAAGGAATTCCGGACGATACTAAGTTAAATAAACATCGAAAAAGACTAACAAAACTAGATAAATTGAACTCATATTTAAAACAAAGTATCTGTGACGAATTATCAACTGTCACAGTTTATCTAGACGACATACTTATTCCAGCAGCATTCCTAGAAGAGAAATTCCATCCATCTATCCTAGAAAATCCAAGTCTAGGACTCACAGTCCATTATCGATTACGTGAGTGATGTGCCGGAACAAATCCGTTTCGTTACCGAAACCGCTGTTGCCTAAATGAGGACAATTTTTTACCCGACTCGTTTTCATTGTAGCCAATTTGTTAGTGCACGCTCTGCTGCTAGATACGTCATGCGAGCCTCTCAAATTCACCTCACAGCCAATTACAGCGCTTGTTATTGTTGAAAAATGTCCGACAATGCCTCACCGAGATTGTTGCGCTTAGTTTTATAGATAACTAATTGTCGAGAGTATTGAATTAGATAAATGTTCTCCGATAGCTCAGCTCATGATTGTGTGATGAGAAATTGAAAAAGTAACCAAATAAATACGATGAAATTATTTCTATTTAAAAATGGGACTATTTTATTTAATGATCTGGTAGTTACTAGATGGTCTTGCATTTTATTATGATTAGTTCATAGGATTTCAGTTAAATTGAGAAGGAGACAATTGCCCGTCTGTCACTTATGAATAGTCTCGTTTTTAGGTAATAATATGTATACTAGAGTGCTGAAAGAAATCGAAAGATAAGATTACGATAAGATAACGCAGACGTTACCAAGGTGCTAGGAGAGTTTGGGGTTGCATCGAGCTCCGGATACTGAAGCATTTTGTTTACATCTTAGATTAGAAACTAGAGAAGCGTAAAAGCAGGATAAGTAAAGAATTACTATAGACCAATTAGTCATGTCTATCTGTTTTTTGGGAGTTCACGTTTAATAAGAATGTAATATTAATTATCAGCAATATAAGTATGCAGAGACAGTGGTAAGTGCACACGTAGAATATCACTCTGTAACTATCCTCTGCGTTTTACTATTCACGGCGGGGTCTTAACTACTCTAATTGCTTAGCTCTAACAAAATTCCCAAGTTTAACTCATCTGAGACACAGTTTTAATTCTATCATGTCATCTCCCATTTTCTAATCCCTAGACTTCTGTGATTTGAATAATAAACGTGGCATCAAGGTCGCCTGCCACACCAGTTAGTCCGTCAGTCCCTAGTTCACTAATTTCCATTCCATTGCCATCTCTATCGCTATTTCACCAAATCTAATACTATGTTCAACTCTTTCGATGCATCTCTGGTAGGTCACATGCTGTTTTGTATTCCTCGCCCTCTCCTAAGCTGTTGTCTTGTGAATTCCAGATGAGTCCCTCATCCCCGCGACCTCGGCCCCGCCCCGCTCCTCAGGTACCGGTTTCGTATCCTTCTCTTCATTTTTAATTACATATTTCATTTGTTTATTCATTAGTACTTCATTATACTTTCATCTGTTCGTAGCGGCTTAATTTGACGTGTTTTCGTTGACAGCACGAGATGTTTTGTTGGATATTATTAGATTGAGTTTGGTTGGCGTGCGCGTAGCGCTTTTTGAATGTGCATGAACTCGACGCGATGGTCCATGCAGTAGTCACAGTGTGTGTAGTTCATGCTGGCTGACCTCTATCGGATACACCAAAGCATAAAATATGCATGTTTTTCACTGAAGATATTAAAGTTACCAAACCGCCACTTTTTAGTTCAACAAAGGAGAAAAGAATTATTGTTGTAACAAAATTAACTCGAAACTTGGCCGACGAGCTATTACTGTCAAAAACTGTGCCACAAAAAGTAGAATAAAATTTTATTGCCAACATCCAAATCGGTGGGTTGCCATAATAAAAATAAACGTTTTAGTCGTTACGTCAACCAGTGTTGGGAATTGAGTAAGTTAGAGAAAGCCATAATGCTAAGTTAAACACTTTTTAAAGTCAAATTAGGTTTAGTCGAAGTAGAATTGGCTCGGCTTGGCTTTTAAAGTTGCATCATCATTACTGTCTTGTTCGAGTAGGCTCTTAAAAGAGTTATAAAGGATTTCTGCTGAGCTTGGGTACCAGTGATTTATTTACATTCAAACTTCAATTTGTCTTCATACGGGTGTAACTGTCTGGAAAATTCCATAAGTAGAGAACTAAGAACATTTTGCGTCAATGTTCTCAAGAGATTATGTTCAAGTTATTTGCACGTCACATTAGGCATCAACACTCATTGATCGAGGATTTTTGTTGACTTTTACCAACCTGAATACCATTGGTGGTTGAACCCCGAACCCGGCGTAGCTCCTAAATGTTACTAGTTTCATTACCCGAGATTTGAAACCTTACCTATCAGCCCTGAATTCCCATTTGCATACGATTTGTAAATATTCAAGCATTTTCTTGTGCTTGTGCCGTGACTGTGACTGGACTGTGTACTTTAATGTTATGTAGTGAAGGTTCTGTTTCATTTGTTGCAGCTGCTGCGGCGACCATATGGGGTTCGCAGGACGTGTACGTGAAGAAAGGCAGCACAATATCGCTGACGTGTTCAGTGAACGTGCACTCGTCGCCGCCCTCCACCGCCTCCATTCTATGGTAAATCTTATTGTTCGTTACATTTACGTGGATGGTGAGAATATCTAAGTTTCTGTTTGGCTGGGTTTTATTTTTAGCCTTTGCAGAGCCTTTTAGGCTTGTTATCTTAGATTTGCCCTTGAATTTTGTCTAGAATAATATTTTTTTCGTTCTGAATCCATGAAATATTCATAATCACTGTTTACAATTTATTCTTTTTTAATATTATAAAACTGAAGAGTTTATTTGACTAGTTCGTATTGGACATTTTTTTCTGTGTTTGTTAGCCCATTTATCAAGAAAAGCAACATAATATCACGCTACGACTGACAGGAGCGGACAGGCAACCAAAGACGTGGGTAAAACCATGAGAAACAGCTAGTTCAATATAAACGTTGATACCTCAACACATAAGCTTTATGCTATATGCTTTAGTATATTCTTAATCACACACCCAGGTACCACGGTAACTCAGTAGTAGACTTCGACTCCCCCCGCGGGGGCATCAGCCTGGAGACGGAGAAGACGGAGGGTGGCACCACCAGCAAGCTGCTGGTCACGAAGGCTGCCCTCACCGACTCCGGCAACTACACCTGTGTGCCCAACAACGCTCATCCTGCTTCTGTGTCTGTGCACGTGCTTAATGGTAAGTAGGAATATAGGCATAAGCTTTATACCGCGTACATCGAATAGCTGGAACATTTGTCAGCTGCGATCTTCCCGTCCAATAATTTAGGTGTCTTCAAATCAAATCAAGTCAAATCAATCTTTATTTGTGAACATAAGTATTACAATAAAGATCTTATGTAAACATTTTAGTCGAGCTCTATGTCCTACCAATGATATCGATGTACAAATATATTAGATTTTAGCAAGTAATACGTCTGAATTCATACAATGCAAAGTCAAATTAGAATAAATAATGTCAATTAGTTGGAAATAGTTGGAAGGCCTCCCACAAGGTGGACCGATGACCTGGGCAGGGTCGCTGGAGTCCGATGGATGCGAGACGCACAGGACCGGCCATTGTGGCGACGCTTGGGGGAGGTCTATGTCCAACAGTGGACGTCTTTTGGCTGAAATGATGATGATGATGATGAATGTCAATTAAAAGTCATATGAACAATAATAATTAATAAGATTTCAACAATAATTAATGTCATATTAATAATAAATTAATAAATAATGTCAACAATAATTAATCTAAAGGCTAGAGTGAATAGGCTCTCAATAAACTAGTGCACCTCACCATCTACGATTGCATCACTATTTACCATCAGGTGGGATCGCATTCAAGCACTAGTTAATATCAAATACAGAAAAAGTCTGTGACCAATCATGTATGTTTGTGTAAATGATAACCTGGTGAATGTAGTGAAGTAGTAAACTGTCTCGGTATTGCTAATAACAGACTGATTATTTATCAACAGAGTATATTATATCCTATTGAATGATAATAATGACTACACAATGTAGTCAAAATAACCTTTTACAGATTTTAAACGTAAAAAAAAATCTTCTTTTTTTGCATGTAGTAAATCAAAAACTGTTTTCTATGATGTCATTGCATTTTTTAGCGATTTAATAAACTATTGCCTGAGAAATTATTTGATTGACAAAGTTAGACATGCGGGAAAGGGTCAAATCGTCCGTTTTCTTTGTTTCTCAAAATCAGTCAAATATACACAACGTACCTACTGATTGAGTTAGTTTCTATCCTCAACAATTGTCATTTTATACAGGCGAGCACCCAGCAGCAATGCAGACGAGCAACCGAGCATCGTCCTACCTCACGTCACAGCTGAGCTGTGCCATCGTCACCTACATGCTGTCGTCGGCCGTCTGCAGATGATCGGTTTAAACGCCAGCCAGTCACGGGGGCTCGGAGCATTCTTTATTTAAATATGAGTGTATACGGGCAAGAAATGTTGCGCTATTCATGACAACTGCTGCATTGCAGTAAATTGCTCAGTATTGCCACGAATTGAGCAATTGCCTTTGTAAATGCACCTTAACGAACCATTCCGTTTTATTGAAATACGACATTCCATTGACGAAAATGGAATATTCATTCCTTCGTCGTTATTTTTGCAATGTTCGTTTTATAAAGTTGGAATCTAATTTTATAAGTGAAGTTATTTGATTAGTATAATTAAATGTATAAATCTTTTTGGCATATAATACAGTTTCAATATTGAAACAGGACTCGGATGTTGCTCTCAGTTCTCTTTGACTGTTAGCGCAAATATCAGTTTATGTAGGCGGACAAATTGGGTTACTCCATTTAGTTACCAGCCAAAATACTCTTTTGGGCGTTTATATTACTACAGTGGAATAAATTGTGATATGTTTACATTTTATATTAGATATAACAACAAAGCTCCACCCCCTCTAATGTTGTAGAGTCAATATATTAAATTAAATAATAGACTTAATTTAGGAATTGTTATAAAAATAAAAGACATTTTCGCAAAATTTCAATTCGTGATTGTAATGTTACTCGTCAGTATTATTGATTAATTTATTTAAAATGAAATACAATTTCGTTAAAATTGTATATTAATGCTCATTTAATATTATTATTTTGGAAAAATAATAGGTATAATATAATTTTGTTGACGAATTATTATTTAAGAAACAAGTGAATGTAAAACATTTTTTGTAAATAAAGTAAACTATACGTAATAATGTAGATTAAATAAAGTTTATATCAAATTGCATTGTAAATATTTCGTATTGTTGTAAATACAAAATAAACGAGTTTAATATATAAGATTATAGTACTAGGCGTTCTACCACTCGAGTGGTGAAAAACTGTTTTCCTTATTTTGTTCTTAGAACAACTTATTTAAAATGTACTGAAGCCTCTTTTCGTCGGAAATGGGAAGTTTTGCAATAAACATTATGAAAGAATTTGGTTTATATTACGGTTTACTGGGAAAGCTGTTGCGTAATATTTTGATAATTCAAGCGAGAATATTAAAAAAAAAATCCTGCCTGGATATTTTGAGCTTACGTTATTTATCAATATTAAAGCGTGAATAGCAAGCACTTATTGATCCATATTATTTAAGTAATAACAATAATTTTGTGCATATTCACATTAATATGTAATTAGAGAGTATGGCTTTGTGTGTGTAACTACAACATGATAAAATACAACACACTTATTTGTATAATGTCAACTTTCAACATCAGCATTAATTTATTAATCATAAAATTCGTTCAAGTAACACTTTTAACTCTGTGTACGTACACGAACATATAAATTACGGGAGTATTTATTCTTAAGGAGAGTGTACACTGATTGTTTAAAGTACCTAGCGTGATACGTGAAGTAAAGACTGTGTTTGATGCAAACAAAACCGCGTAAACTTTACCCTGCTCCCTCCAATCTCCTCCCCACCCCGCACCCCGACTAATACGTGATTCACCTGTGGGTGTTGCAGTGTCAAATAAGTTTGTGTTGAGAATTCCAAGCAGGCGACTTCGGCAACAAGCCTACGGTGAAACTTCACCTTTACACGCGCAAGCTATACAGACCTTTGTATCAAACTTTTCCTTTTCATACAATAACACAAGGATCCATTTTTCTGATGACAAGAGACTTCAAACTGTAATTACTAGGGAATAACGACAAATAATTATTAAGAATCTATTGACTGTTTTCCACTAAAACTTTTATGTATAAACTGAATTTTCATGGCAGGTACTAGAATTTAATTTCCATGTTAATCTAGATCCGTGCAGAGTCAATTTACGCTGCGTAACACGAGACTTATTAGGTTTACGGCGCGGAGTAAATTTGGGGTTATTTAAGGCGGAGTAAGGAGTGTCTAATTGATTCCTCGTCAGCTCGTTACTCACCGTACATTGCGCTCGCGTACTCTGCACCACTCTCTCCAACGACGCCAACTGTCGACTTTTTCCATCTTCTTGTATACTTGTAAAGTAGTTAATACTGAAATATTGCGATAGTACGGTAGCAGAAATATACCTAGCTATGTTCCTTTTAATAAAGCGTAGTATGATGTTATTAAATGTAATTCGACGACTTATTTGTACGGTTGCAAGGAAACGACGTTTTTAACAGTGGGTACTCACGCTTACTGAAGGGTTGATTTTGTTCCTTTTGTATCTTGTACATAAATTGTAATAAGAAAAAGGGAGTATTAATAAATATTATTAAAAATTCCGCATTTTATTTCATCCCGCAGCACGAGACCATTAGTAACGGGATACCAATCCGAATGAAACACAAGCATCTGTAAGCATAATTTAGGATGATACAAATTGATGTTGGAAATGCAAAATAATAAAATGTGGGTGCCATATCGGTTACATCATATCAAGTGGAAACGATATTTTATAATAACTTTTGCATAAAAACGAAAACGCCTGAACATGTAAACGCAAAATGGAATCAAATGCGGCGCGCATGGAGCGCCCACGTGAACATCTTATTTGCTTTCTCATAATAAAATCGCATTAAAACCAACTCAGGAAAAGCGATTTAGAACGAGAATAAGCAAAAATATATCTTTACTCTTTTGAAGTGGAGTGCCAATCTCGGAAATTATATATTTTTTTTCCTTTCATAATCTTGCTAAGTACAATATTTTCTTTAGAAGGAATGAATTCGTGGCTGTATCAACGAGTACCGCTATAAGCCGGCGTCTGGATGTGATGACACACGCGCGTGTGTTCCGGCCGGGCGCGGATTAGCCGCGACTCCTCCAGTCTACACCGTGCGTTATTCTACTTTGTTGAAACGTATACAAGGAGTCTCGTAATCTTGGCAAACGGGATTTAAATTGATGATTCATGGCATTATGTTTTTGTGAGCTGTTATCGAGTGCGAGATTTGTTGTTTATGTCCCGAAAAGTATTCATGTGCATTGACTTGGTTTCAGTTACACGTGTACCGTACCGCTTACATCGAAGGACTGGAACAGTTTGCCTGCTGCAGTTTTCCCGTCCGATTATAATTTAGGTGTCTTCAAGGCTAGAGTGAATAGCATAGTATAGCATCAGCCTTATAATGGTCCCACTGCTGAGACTCAGGCCTTCTCTTTAGGAGAGTGAATAGGCTCTTATTAAACTACTGCGCCTCACCTTTAATTATTGCATCACTGCTTACCATCAGGTGGGATTGCCGTCAAGGACTAGTTTATATTAATTAAAAATATATATTTTTTTTTTTACGGTATGTAAAATCATCCAATGACAAATCCCGCCCTTGGGCGGAGCGGGAAATAGTGTCAGACTCTTACTGACTAAAAACCTACCCTGTTCCTTCCCTGCCTTGGTTCCAGGGCCCTGGTATGCATTTTCATACCTTCCCAGAGCCCCAGACTAGGCCTCGACCCTACTGGGCCCCTACGGTTTGCTGATATCTCCTTGAGGCGCACGGGAACAGTGCGCGCCGTAAACGACTTGGGCTTGGTCTGTTACCGGACAAACGGACAGCGAGCTACCCTATATATAGTGGTGGCGTAACATAATCTTCTAATATCCGTCATCAAAGCAATTCCTTTCTTACTAAAGATGAAAACAATATTTAATGGTGTATCTATATTTTAATATTAATACACCCGAAAGAGAACCAAGAGAGAGATGTCCACAGAAGAACCAATGTTACCATAGCGCGAAGAATTGCCAAACTTAAGTAGCAATGGGCAGAGCACATTGCTCGCAGAACGAATGGCCGTTGGGGCCGAAAGGTTCTGGATTAGCGGCCACGTACCGGAAGACGTAGCGTTGGAAGGCCTTCTACAAGCTGGACCGATGACCCGGTAAAGATTGCGGGAATCCAGTGGATACAAGACGCACAGGACCATTCATTATGGCGACACTTGGGGGAGGCCTATCTCCAACAGTGGATGTCTTTCGGCTGAAATGATGGTGATGTACACCCGAATAATTAAGTAAAATTATTTACGTCTGTAAAAATACTTAACTGTTTAAAATACAATAGAATAAACTTTATTGTATAGCAAAAAAAAAAATTACACAGAAACTTATATACTTACAAACAAAAAACAAGTTAATAGATAGGTAAATATACAAACTGGTATGAATAATAATATTATAAGCAAACGTGTATATGTCGCTAAAGGACGCCGATTACAATCAAAGTCCTTTTCAGAGACTCTATTTTACGGACGATGACCAGTCGTCGACAGTAACCACCGTCGTTACCATGGTAACCAGCAATAAACAAACTATTTCAGATCACACAACTGATTTATTAAGATGTAAGCTCTGTACAGACTTTCACTTCACAACGAGCCGTGAGACAATCCCCACACTAGATGTTGTTCACTCGGCTATCGAGAGGGAAAAAAACCCACGTCTTTGTGATCGGAACGGTTATCTGTTTGGTTCGTGCAAACGTCACTGCGGATTCTGAAAAGTGACATTGACAGACATGTCACTCGTTTATTCGGTCTCAAGCTTCACCACTATTGACTTCACAGAACTTTTTTAGTATTGCCACGTTGAATGGCAATGTTGATACGATGGCTAAAGAAAAGCCCAGCCCTATGGTCCCGTGAAGAGGCGACTAGCCATTTGCTAATATGTCAAACAAATCAATGAGCACTCGAATCCCATGACTCTAGCGTTACAACACCAAACGGGCTCAAACATATAACTTCATATTAGCATTTAGCATTAGCATTATCAGCCTTTTTTTCATGTTCTCACTGTCAAGACTCCAGCCTCCTCTCTAGAAGGGGAAATAACTCCATATACGGATACCATAAATAGAATAATATCAAAGTCATGATCATAGTGAATAAATAGCACATACAAATAATTTAGGTCGACCTAACCAACCAGAATGGTTCACCAAACGAACCTCTTTTCTAAATCAAATCCAGTCTCCTGACGGTAGCTCATTGATTTATCCTCACGAGTGGACAGCAATAGACAAACGTACAAATAATTCCGACTCGGGCCGCTATCGGAATGTCCGAGCGAATAAACATGGCTTGTTCGCACAAGATTGCACAAGACTCCGACGGGCGCACAAAGACTTATACCTGCAGTATGAATGAGACAAGCTGTTGCTCACTACTACCTAAAGTACTTCGATGGTTAACATAAATCACTGAGCTTAAGAAAATAAGAGTCAAAGAAGTGGAATGGGCCAGCACTTGACCTCAATCTCGCTTAATGGAAAGCGATGAATGACAATGACAATTAAGGATAATAAATTCATCTCGGAATCAAAAGAAAGAAGTAATTATGATTGGCATTAATTGCTGAAAGCCAATTAATACGCAGTACTCGCAGACTATTAACACATTTCTTTAGATAAAAAAGCAGTTTGTGAGACTTATTGTTACATAAGCCAACCATTAGAATGATAAATGTAGTGGTATCAACTGATTAGGTTACTAATAGTCAAGCGTGCTTCATAGATAAGATAGCGGTCAAGCGCGAGTCTACCAACAGTAAAAAAAACTGGGCAAGTGCGAGTTCCAACTCGCCAGCGAGGGTTCCGTACGAACTAACATATGTAAATATGTAGTTCAATTCCCAAATCGAGGTTCGATTTTTTTTCGAATCGAAAAAAAAAATTGTTGTGACAAACGGCCATATCTTTTTTTCCTTTTAACTTATAAGTTTGATTATTTCGCAGCTTCAAGGGACCGCAGACTTGGATTTTCAACTCTATACTTGACAGACAGACAATAAAGTAATCCTATTAGAGGTCCATTTTTTCCTTTTGAGGTAAGGAACCATAAAAAACGTTAAGTGGCCCTCTATACCTCATCTTCATACCCTCAGTGTGCAAACTAGGAGCTGCAGAGAAGTGCGGGCGGCACGATTGATGAAACGTTCAGTATTGTGGTTAGCAGGTATTTCGTTGTATACCATTTTGTACACCATTAGTTTGCAATACAGAACTACATACCCATGAGCAGGTGCTATCATAGTTATCACTTCATTGAACCATATTAAATACAAGTCGTTTGTTTCTAAAGCCCGAGTTTAGTATAAAACCTTCGCAACAACAAAAATTCGATACTTATGACGAAAAAATGCTCGTGTCAAAAAGGATATCATTGAAAATCATCTCTTGGTTTCTCAAATAATTTTTCATTTTTAATGACTATATTTAGGAAACACTTATTTAATTATTTTAAGATGAGCAACACTACTCAAGTTTTTTTTTTGTCATTATGTGGGGTATAAAACTAATGAATTCATAAAGCCGACCGTCCGGTAACCGACTAGACCGAGCCCAAGTCGCCGACGGCGCGTACTGTTCCCACGCGTCTCAAGGAGCTGACAGCAAAGTGTAGAGGCCCAGCCTGCTAGCTGCAGACAGGCAGGTTCGAAGCCTGCTGGGGCTAAAGGCCGCTTTTTGAAAAGAAAGCTTGGCCCCGGTATGATAGGCAATGAAGGAACGTGGTAGGTTTTTAGTCAGTAAGAGTCTGACACTATCTGCCGCGCCGCCCAAGGGCGGGATTTGTCATTGGATGATTTTACGTAACATAAAAAAAGAACCTATCCCACAAATGTAGAAAATAAAGTAACTGTGCTTAACTGTGAGTATGTTTGTTTAATAATATAAGTCACATAAAAACAAAACAGGCTGAGCAGGACACGTCTGCTGCATGTTCGACAAACTGTGGGCCAAAGTAGCACAAAGTTGGCGCCCTGAGACAGTGCGACGAGGTCGCGGCAGACCACGAAGGAGATGACGCGATGAGTTAGACAGATTCCTCCAGAACTGGCAAGGAGTGAGACAAAACAGGCCAACAAAAAAAAAAAAAAAACTGATTGGAGCGTATAACCTATGTTAGTAAACACTACTGTGTTGACTATGGGGCTCTCATCATATTATTTCTCAACAATTACTTCAAGGAGACTATTACTTCTATCACATAATTGAGCAAGAAGAGACGTAGGCAGTCTTTTTGCTTAAACAGCTAGCGACTGTGGCTTGAGCAAACATCTTCGAAGCACAACAAAAACATGACAGCAGTATTAGCGTCCTGAAAACGGTATTACTGGACTTACAGAGCATTGGTGGCTTATTCGTACAGTTGATATTTATCGTAAAATGAATCTTGAGACTACTATTAGTAAGAGATTAGTTTACGATAATTATTAACAAAAAAAAGGACACCTGAACGTCGAGAGTCACAGGTCGATTCCCAGCTAATATAAGCTCGGTTAGCGAACGACGAGTATTGGGTAGATCACCGGTTAGCCATTCGATAAGAACCGAGGTCAAGTCATCGACGACGAGTTGTGCTTAACGTGCCTAATATACCCTAATATATAATAAGTATACTTTCTTACTTTCTTTTACTTTTTTATACTAGAAGTATACTTTCTATACAAAACAAGCGAACAAGATGTGTAGGTATGCAAGATGTTTGATGCTTTTTTTTGTGATAGACTCAAATAATTATTATCAAGTTTTTTTCTGTTATTCACTTGTTATTTACAAAAATAATGTTCTTCAACTTAATACAACCACAAAGTGTACAATCTTCGTCTCCTGCAACTAAATCAACGCTATCCCAACATCATATTTTCGCTACACTACACCGTTGGAGTTGATATATTTCGTCAGATATTTCACAGTAAAAATACCGGCGTATAACACGATCCTAACTTTAGTTGCAAACTGCGCGGTTTAGTGCAGCGCCTGCTAAACTTGACGGTACAATATCATAACTTTAGCTCCAAGGCTATGTTATAACATTTACCATTCCTACGTAAATCGTGGCTTAGACTACTTTTGTCTTCATTTTTAGCTAAAATGTAACTTGTTTAAATCATCAAGTTACATTTTAGGGGCGAAGCCAATCTTGTGGGATTCAACGCCGCCAAAACACAAGCGTGTTTGTTCACCGCCAAAAGGAGCCCGTTCACCTTGGCTCCTGCTTTCCAGAATGTATCCCTGGCGTGCACCGACCGCCTTCAGCTCTTGGGGGTAGAAATTTCCTCAGACCTCAACTTTGGGCGGTTCATTGAGTCCAAAGCCAAGGTAGCTGCTAGGAAACTCGGCGTTCTAGCAAAAGTCCGGCGGTACTTCACACCGGAACAGCTTCTAATCTTATACAAAGCACAAGTCCGTTCGTGTGTGGAGTACTGCAGCCACATATGGGCTGGTGCTGCAAAATGCCACCTAGCAGCTTTGGACTCGGTGGAAAGGCGTGCGAAGAGGCTAATTGGTGATCCAGACTTGGTTAAGTCCAATCTACAAAGCCTCGAGCACAGGCGTAGAGTAGCCAGCCTTTCGGTGTTTTACAGGATGCATTTTGGAGAGTGTGCGCGGGAATTGCATGACTTGATACCGCCATCTCCTTTCTACCATCGAACAACCCGGCGTACGGCGAATATCCACCCTTACGTTGTTGAAACTTCCACGGTCCGGACTAAGCGTTTTGCCTCGTCGTTTATACCGCGTACATCGAGGGACTGGAACAATTTGCCTGCTGCGGTTTTCCCGGCCAATTATAATTTAGGCGTCTTCAAGGCTAGAGTAAATAGGCTCTTAATAGACTAGTGCGCTTTACCATCGACGATTGCATCACTGCTTACCATCAGGTAGGATTGCAGTCAAGTGCTAGTTTACAAAATAAAAAAAAAATAAATAAAAAAAAAATCAAACAATTTCTCTCGATCTTGATGGAACAACAGAGTGACAGAATTTTAAATTACTCACTAAACCCTATTATCTATCTAACCTCTCTCTTTATCTTTCTTTTATCTATTTTTGTGTAAAATAAAGTTTATTCTATTCTATTCTAAACCCGTGTTTCTTTAATTGCTATATGCTATGTTCCAGCCAGGGCCAAACAATCTCAAAGATATCCCTCAGTCACTTTTTGTTGACATTTCTTTGAGTCGTACGTGGAATCCAACGCACGTCGTCCCGGGTCTGGTTCTTATCGGATGGTGAGCTTTCTATTGCTCGCCTCCCGCAAGCCCGCGCCTGCAATGACTGGGAATCGCCCGGCAACTCCCAACGCCAAGACATGAGGATTATTTCTTTCTTACGCTTTCCGCCACCTTCCTCGCTGCTGCTTACGTTTACTACTTCGCAGAAGAAGATATCTGCTGCCCATGTCATAGTTATTTTATTTGGTGTTTCAAACTCAAGGAAACTTGAGTTTAAATTGATTTTTGTTTTCAGGCAACATAAAGACATCAGAAATTGCAATCAATAACTTATATGTTAAGCTCTATTTTTTTATCTATGAAAAGCTATTCCAGCTACCTCTACCCATGAGCCAAATTTTATCTAAATTCGTTGAACCGTGCGTGAAGAAGTATCAAACATACACCCCAACTTTCACTTTTATAATATATTGTAATATACAAATAACTACTTTATAATAATAAATATTAATTCCAATTCTAAAGAAACAGCTAAATCATAACTGATTGTACTGTATCTATTTGATTTCGAAACATGTACAATTTGTTAGACAGAGTAGTTTAGTAAATGTCTGTCTAGACATTTAATCGGAAAGAAAGTACCAACTCAGTGACCTTTCAATAATAAAACCCCTAAAAGACTTTCCTAAAAAGATTTCCTCCGGGACCTCACATGCTTAGTCATTTCAAAAGAACAAAAACTGGACAAGTGCGAGTCGGACTCTCACTGACGGTTCCGTACAAACATACCTGTGTAAATAGTGCAATTCCCCAATTACCGCACAAAGTAATCTGTGAGAAAAGTGTTCTATTCTTTTTTTTAAGTACATATGCATATTTATATTAATATATGCATTGTTATTAAGAATCCAAATTAATTAATCATATAACTTTAAATTACAATATTAATAATAATTAAATCTATTTCTATATAAAACTTAATAGATATATTATATGCAAATTAAAAATAATGATAAGTACAAACGGGTAGAAAAAGAACTTATTGGGCATCAAAAAATTCATCCACATCGATATCAATGGGAAAAGTGCCCAGAACGCTGGCAGCATTGCCACGTTGGATGGAAATGCTGATTCGTTGACCGAAGAAAAGCCCAGCCCTCTGGTCACGCATAGAGTCGACCAGCTGTTTGCTGATGTAACGAACAACTCCCTAGTGGCCCTAGTGTTTCAACCCCAAACGGCTCAAACATGTAACTACCGATAAGGTTATTTACGCCGTTTGAGGTTTTCTGCACCTGCAGCAGCCGCCCCAGCACAGCCTGCCTGACTCAGAAGATGGGATGGCGCAAGGGTGTCGACACAAATATATAGATATATATCATTTGCTTAGTAAAATGGGGGGTTAGGTAACATAAATTTAAAAATGTAGGTCTGAAAACCCTACAATATGTCAATCAGTTTCATGTTCAATAAATTATAGTCGATAAACAATAATTATTATTTAAAGTGTATGTTATAAGAGGCGATGTAGCCTACTTAACATTTTTATCTTGTTTTTTTGGTTAGTTTACATTTTAAATTAAGATCTATTTTTGTTTATAATTTTGCTGGACCATATGTTAATAAAGAACTTTAAAAATCAAAATAATCTCAAAGATTTTTCCGAATCGGAAAAAAAGTTATTTTTTGTGACGTAACAACAAATTTACTGTTCAGAGAATCATTCCCATACCTGTTCTATAAAATTTTGCTTTATGCCACATTTCTGAATTCTAAATCAATGGAAAGTATGAATTTGAGAGTTTGCCACTATAAACAGCCGTATCTTTTTTTTCTGCTAACATTTCAGCCGTATCTTTTTTTTCTTTGCCAATATAAACAGCCGTATCTTTTTTTTCTGCTAACATTAAAGTTTTATTTTTTTAAGGGACCGTAGACCTGCATATACGATTTTAATTTCAACTCTATACCTTTAAGCGTATCTGAAATAAAGGGTCTGGAGAGACAGACAGAGAGACAACAAAGTGGTTCTATAAGGGTTCCGTTTTTTCTTTAAAGATATGGAACCCTAAAAATTTGGTCTATCCCACAATCTCCGATTATTTACTCGGTTAAATGCGATCGGCGAACAAACAGGCTAACCCGAAATATAACCGCGTTACACAACAATCCCTTAAGCGGTTCGCGGAGTGTTTGCCGTCGCGGCGCCCCTCGCGAGCTCATCAGCCGCGGGGGAGATTTAGCTGATGACGTAGCGTTGTGCCACCCAGCGTGGAGCGTGGAGCTACGTCGGATACCATATGTGACGTCACAGGAATAATGTTTACTTAGTTTGTTAGTTGTTTGTTGATGATTACGCTAGATGATGGAGAATTTAGTGAATATAATGAAAATATACGATTATCATTGGAAAATTCACTACGTTGAAGACAAACAACACACAAATTCATCATTAAACCTGAAAAGATTTTCATTATCGGTATCATTTCAGTTGAAAGACGTCCACTGTTGAACATAAGTCTCAGTGGGGAGCGAGAATCGCATCCATCGGATTCCCGCTCCCCACCAGGTCTTGGGTCCACCATGTGGGAAGCTTATCAACGCTGCATCTTCCAGTATACAGTTTCCACTCCAGAACCACAACATTTAAATACATTACAACAACATATTAACCACAAACATCATAAACATTCAAAAGATTACTAAGTACTCGTAATATTGCAATTTTACGTTAACCTGTTCATCATGTAGAGCCAATAGACAATCTGCATGTCTTGACTTGATAAGTTACTGCGAACGCCAAAAAACATTAAGCGTACTGAGAAATCAGCTGGGTACATTTACTTATCAATATTTCACTATATAAATTTCACAGCTGATTAAGCTTAGCCGAAGAAAACTTTTAAGAAGTGACGAGTATCTTGAATGAACTGATAATAAGTTTAACCCCATTTCAACGGAAGCAAAATAAAAAATAATATCTGCAATTTTGGGATTACTTCTGTATTTTTGACACTTGAAAGAAGTCTTGTCATACCTTAGAATATTATTTTTTAAGTACTCGTATGTTAATGCAATCAAAAAACCGCTAAATTGTAGATAGCTTTCTTTAATTTGCACCCGTTGATTTGAAGTATTCCTGTTTCGGCATTGATTTTTTCGGCACCCAAGCTATTTTTTTTTTTGGTAGGTAACATCATCCATTGACAGATCCCGCCCTTGGACGGAGCGGGAAATAGTGTCAGACTCTTACTGACTAAAACCTACCCCGTTCCTTCGTTGCCTATCATACCGGGGCTGAGCCTTCCTCTCAGAGAACGACCCTTGATCCCAGCAGGCTTCGACCTTGCCTGCCTGCAGTTAGGAAGCTGGGCCTCTACGGTTTGCTGACAGCTCCTTGAGGCGCGCGGGAACAGTACGTGCCGTTGACGACTTGGGCTCGGACAGCGTGCTACCCATTGCACGCCGTCCGCAAGCCCGCGTCTTCGGTGGCTGGAAATCTGGATCGGAATCCCGGCAGCGGCTGGGGCGAGCGTCCCGTTGCCTTTGCCTGATGCGGTCGGCCTCCTCCTTTGCTAGCATTACTGCTTCGCAGGAGGAGGCGACCGCCTGCCATCCCTCCTCACTCCGGACCATGGCCTGAACCAAGGCCCTGTCATGATTTGTCTATGTTTACCTCTATAAAATCCATTCCACTTCAAAATCACAAAGGATCTTACAACACATGCGTCTAAAGTCCACTGTTTATTTCCTCAGACCGCTAATAAAGCGGGGTCACTCGAGCTCGCCATAGCGTGCGAGGAGTCGTCTGAACAAACAGATTAGCGGACATAAACACTAACTATTTACATTATAGATTCAATGGACAGACTGCCGATAGAGGAACACTATAGCAGGTGTATGTGTGTGTGAGCTATTGGGGTTATTCACAGACGATTGGGTGCACCTCAAACCACTCAAGAAAATCTACGAGTAACTTGCTCTAGAAGCTGACACAAAACTAGTTTAAAATATTTATTAAAACATCTAATTCCAACCAGTTTTTGCTAAGTATTGAGTCTATCACGTATTGGTCTTATGTAGGTACCATATTTCTTTTTTAGTTTCTTTATTCTATGTATTGATTTTATTTAATAAAAATAAAATAATTAAATTGTATAACTGGATTCAAACAGATATTTATTTAATTGAATTATTGTAACTAGGTACTTTACTTAAATTGGTAAAACACAGGACACAGGGCACAGGATTAATGATAATTAATCCTGTGCCCATGATACAGCTTCAGACGTCGATTATATGTATAAAAGAAATTTTAATTGAATTTCTTCATTAAAATGACATGGAACTTATTATGTCGCATTTGTTTTCTAAGAATTCCTCTGGCTCACAAGGGAAAACTCTAAGTGTTATCAGTTTTAGATCAGGCTTATAGTTTACAGCATCTAATTAGAGATCTTTAAAACGAGTAAAACTAATGTACAAGATAAATTCTTGTACACTACTTTTCTAATGAGATAACTTCAGTTAGTTTTTCGAAGCGAAACTTTAAAAATCGACTCAGCAGAGGAAATATTTCAAAAAAGCCTTCGAAACCGTGAAGTTCCGTCAGCTGATCGATTGAACAACTTAAAATAAACGTCATCAATCAACTGCGAGCAGTTTCCATTTCCTCCTAAAGACGTCCCTAACGAGGTTTCGAGAATTTTTCCAACAAATACACGAATTTGCGAGATTTGGGCAATGTCAGCGCTTTGGGCGTTACTTCTCGACGAATAAGATCAAAGATAATCAGATTTCTAGGTATTGAAGTAACCTTTTTTGTACAAATACGTACACATTTTACTTTTAAAGAAATGTCGCATAGAGATCAGTCGGTCAAGTACCTTAGTATTGTTAATAGTCATAACCATAATTCTATAGTCATTTTACTTATTGGTCCACGAAACTTATTTTTATGGTGTCTGGATATTTCACAATTAAGAACTTGGTGTATTTATCAGTATATCAATATTTCCTTTTTATTTTTAATGTTTAATTTACACTGTACCAATGTAAACAAATTATGATAAGTGATTGGAAAGGGAACTGTCTCCGGAGATGCCATTTAAATACCAGCAGGTAGTTCAGGAGGCTGAGCTTTATGCAACCGTGACATTTGTATGCAAATATATGATAATTGTTTCTTTTTTAGGTGGGTTACAAATATAAAATAACTTTACCCGCTATGAGTGGCTAACTTAAAATTCTAAGACATTTGACACACATCGAGCCCGCGTGGTGGATCATGGCCCTCTCCTAAAGAGGAGACCTGAGTGAGATAATTATAAGGCTAATTGTACGTTTTATTATTTGGTTGGAGGGAGGGTGTATCAGACTTTTACTGACTAACAGTTGCTGCACCGGATTCGTGCGGAAGAAACGCCCGAGTGTCTTCACTGCGTGGACCGCCTAGAGGACATGGTGGAGCACACAGTGTAGATATCTTCCGCCTGGGGCTGCCCGCCTGGCAGAACACCGCCGTGTCCTCGTGCGGGCGATTGGCAGCAACGATCTCTCAAGCATTTCAGTCAACAATTATAAGCCATGACACAAACGAAGCATTAAGTTAGTACAAAGCAGTAAAGTAAAGCAATTCAGTAAATCGAGCTCATGTTAAAGCTTAGCCGTTGCTTACCCATAAAACCGTCCCGTTTTAAACCATTTAACATTCTACTGACCCCGCCGAGCGAAAACATAATGAAGAGATACAAGCATAACTCGATGAAGCTACGTGTACAACACACGCGGGCAGAGGGAACAAACAAAAAGCACAAAAGCTGCCCGGATGCCGCGGCTTTCTGCCCGCGAGTGTGCCCAACTCCCTAATTGTGCCCGCTACACTACCGGACTTCGCAGAATGCCAAACGAGAAACTTTTGCCTTTTTTTAACAGTCCACACACAAATGTAATCATTTCGAAAAAGGGCGATTTAATTTTCTACTTAACGGGCTACATTTTATTAAATGTGCGTGTGGTTGCGGCGGTGGGTTTTTTATTTTTGCGGTGTTGCCAGCGTGGAAAGCGTTTTGATGGGAAATGTGTCGCTGAGCCACTTACTGACAGTATCGTGGCAGCATTGTGTTGTGGAAATTGTTTTAATTATGAACAGCAAAAATGGGTTTAAAATTCAACCTGCGAATATGTAGGTAATAAATTAAAACATAATATGTGTTAAACAAGATACGTAAGTCACACACAAAATACGAACTGTACCATGAACTGCAAGGCTGCAACTACTCTTATAGGCTGCTACTTCTTCGTATTCAGCACTTCTCTTCGTATCCGTTAATTAGGTAACTTTGGTGTAGTTCAAGTCTATCCTCCTCTTTGCGTCATTTATCTTCAATGTTTGTGCCCTCAACGAATAATTTTTAGCGGACTATATTTCGCCATCTTCGGCGATGTGCACAGCGTTACAGATTGTGGTCTCCAGTGTAGCACGGAGTTAGTCTGATCAACATATCCTGCCTTTGGGTCTTTTTTCATCTACTTTTCAATCAGTAGTAGCTTTTCCAGGTTATCACCTGTCTTTCTAGCAATGATGCAAAAGAAATCGAATATTCTTTTTTGGGGGTGAGTGTCATGGGTGTCTTGAGTAGGTATGGTTATTATGAAGTCGCGATGCTCTGTTCAGTAGATTCCAAGTATTTCCCTCCAAAACCACATCTCAAAATCGTCTCGTCTTTCAAAACCACGCAAAAAATTTGAACGACATTTTTCAGAAAGTTCTCAAGTAATTATATTGTGTAATCGTGTCGGGGCTCCGAGGTATAATATCCACGAACAAAAACTGGAAAGCCAATTATTTTCCAAAAATAATAAGCACACTATTTCTTTTTCTTTTCTAAACCAAAAGGTTAACTAAGAAATAAAGAGTCCACGTAACACGCACAGCCCGTGTTCTAATAAAAAAATAAGTAAAGTAATATTACAGTGGTTGGTCCGTAAATAAGGATTATTAGGTCGGATAAAAAAGTGCGGGTGCCATTAGCACTGGAAATCACAGAACAGTGAGCTCATTCACATTATCCTTATACTACATGTTGTAATTTGGTGAATTACCCAAAATACCCGTTATTATAGAACGACACCAAGTTTAGCGCCTCTACACACGGGCAGAGCGGTACGCAGCGAGTACTTATTGCGATTGGCTGCAGCGTTCGATTCCCGCGTTGTTCCGGTTCTGGTTATCTTGTGTGTGTGAGTTTATATGTTTATAAACACACCCACGAGAATTCCCTAAACTATCATAACGTTTATATACAAAAAATCTGAATACATTGAGAGCATCTCTTAGAGTTTCGTCTATAACGATGATTTTCTTTGTAAAATGTAGATAAAACAAAAAGAAAATTATTAACCTACTAAAATCTGTACAACTTAAATCGTGTAGCCAAAAGCCCAGCATTCAAAAGTGGTTCTTCAGCTTTGAAATTACTTTATTCTTAATAATTGAACCCTCTTAAATGATAAATTAAATTAGAGATTTCATTCCCAGCGTTTGTTCTTAAAAGCCGTTTAGCTAACTGTGATTCTGTTTTCAAAGCTTTTGCCAAATGGCTAAGTTACTGTTACAGAATTTTAATCAAAAAGTATTTGTAACTACACGAATACTGCAAATTGCAGCCAAAAACCATGAAACACGTTAAAAATGACTCTGTTACAAGATTAATGTCAAACGGTAGGCATTTTTGCAGTTTGTTTCAGGATATATTGACGAAAGTTTTTCAACATGGACACTTGATGGATTAGTGCCCAGCGCTGCGTCGCTTTCGATCGCGTCGATAACGCGTTGGCGTTGGTGCGGCGGTCGACTTGTGCGAAAACAAATCGGAAACGATCAAATGTCGTGTTGCAAGTGGATGATGTTGAAATTGAGAATTGATTGAGACACTCAGTAAGACAAAAAAATAACTGGTTCGTCTTTGAAACAGTTGAAATCGACGTTAGAATAATCTCATTAGATTAATACACAGTGTTTGCAGTCTACAAGTGGTATGATCTCTTGCTAGATCACAAACTACTTTTAGATGATGTGGAAGGAATAGAGTAAAAGATGGTAAAGTACTTTAAAAGACTATATTGTTCCAAAAGTTAAGTAAAATGAGCTAATGAACTGATGTGTGTGAAATGAGCTCACGGCACTCCACGACACGTGGCCCTTGTTGGCCGTAATGAGATCGCCCGGCTTGATAGCTCGACGCGAACTGATGATTATAAGGTAAAATGAATGTGAGGCGTAAATGCTGACTTGCAGTGTGTGCGGTTGCACCGTACACAAGTATTAAAATTGCGAAAAATCAAGCTCAAAATACTTTAATTTTAAGACTAGGGCAAATGCTATCAATGAAATCATACACTACAAACAAATCTTCCGCATGATCATTTCGATAACACATGAAAGCGTCTTCCTTCCTAATTCTCAAAGATATTCGATTACCCCACATAGTACGCGTATCGAGTCCGTTACGGAAATGTAATCAAGCTGACCAGGACGGACGGTCGAGGACAAAAAGGTCACTTAGCCAGGATCAGAGCCAAGGTCGACGGCCGTAAGTGGGAGGATGCTTTTTGCTTCAACGGTACATTAGTGATCATAGTTTTTTGTAAGGATGTTGTTGACATACAATACTTCAACAGAATATTTGCAAATATTGAGATTGTGTGAGATGTAAATGTAAACGTTTTTTCTTTTTTGTTTATTTTGTTCTTTCTTATATTACTGCTGAACGTCAATCGCAGTAGCGATGGCAACGGCCCCCACATACGAGATATAGGTTGCAAGTTTAAACCCAGTAAGGTGCATTAGTTTTTATAATTTATTTCACCACAACTGTTCTCAAAATGATGCAGGATAACATCGTGAGGAAACCGGCTAGATTCCGGTAAAATTTCAAAGACATATGACATCCACCAATCCTTACTGGGCCCGCGTAGTAGACTACGGTCTATTCTATCGCTTATAGAGGAGGCCTGAGTCCCAGCAGGAGAAAAATAATAACGTTGATTATAATATGCTTATGCTATGTTGTAAGAAACTCATGAGCTTCTTTAGGAACTATAAGTTTTCCAAAAACATTACTACAAACTATGTGTTAAGCAAATGAATTGTTTTCGCAGCATAATAATGAGATCCCTTCTGCCCATTCTGTCGTTTTGACCTCTTTACTAACCGTTATCAGTTGATTGGATTCATTTTTACCAATGCTAAAGAGCAGCTTATGTAGAAAAACATTTAGTTAAAAAAAAAATTGCTTTACTCTTTGAGCTTTGGCGAGATCGGTTGTTTTTACATAGGTACGGGAGTTGAACTAAGTGCTACTCAAAATGGACACATGGTGTATTATGTTATTTGGGTTTGTACTAGTTTGCTCTTCTAAATCTATCTGAAGAGTATGTAAAACGAAACATTAAAATATGCATAATATGTTTATTTATATACTTTAGTCAAAAAAGGTTTTTTTTTCTTAAGTTACAGTAACAAATAAAACGCGCTTCAGCCGTATTGGCTGTAAGAAAAATGTAATCTGTTTGACCTGAAATGAAATATATTTGTGTAAGTAAATAATTTAAGAAATTAAAATAATTTATCTGGAACAAAAACTTTTTTACTTTGATACCGTTTTTTATGGTGTACTTTATTGTAAGGAATCTTTTTGCAGTACTTCCACGTTTGGGCAGCTCTTGGTCTAAACCTGGTCAATATTTACAAAAGAATGACCATGTCTAATAATGATACAATTATGTTAAATTCAGTCATCGAGAGCCCATTACAAAAATAGTTTATTTCCTCATTTTTATTTATTACTTATTCATCTTCTTACATCCATCATTACAGGTTTTTTTTTTTTGTTATCTCCAATACGATAAATGCGCATATCCTAACTTATTTACACTAACATCTATAACTAATCTATATATAATATATAAAAGAAAGTCATATTAGTACAACTCAAGAACGGCTGAACCGGTTTGGCTGAAAATTGCTTAAAATCAGGGGATCGAAATAGGATAATTTTTACCCCTTTAATTAAAAAATAAAAACATCCAAAATTAGCTCATTTATTGTATGAGTATATACGGTAGACTAGGGTAGGGTAGAGTAGGGTAGAACGGGAGCGAAGCCGCGGACAAAAGCTAGTTAGAAATAACAAATTTCTTGTGAATTCACCCAGAGAACAACAAAAAAAAAGTCCGTCTCATCTGCAATCAGGTTGAGCGTGCGAAGTGCACGCGTAAGCGGCGCCTCCCTTAAAAGATTGGTCCGGCCACGCGGTTCAACCAGCAAGCGCGGTCGCCATCGTCGTCATACGTACCTGTCAATTGTAGATGGTAGACACATCATAAAAGACTTTGTTCATATAATTTTGCTTAATTGTGTATTTATTATGAAACAGCCGCCATCATATGGAAAAGTTTGGAGACGAAAACATGTACAAAATAAAAACAAAATTTCTACGCTCGTCACCGCCCGTCTGTAACACCTTAGCCTGTGATCGCATTTGTTGGGCACGAGTCACGCAATCCAACCATCTCGTCGACCATTGTTCTCTGCCTAATTATCACCGACCACCGACGGCTATCGCTTCTGACACCACCACTTACGATTACTTGGGGGTACTGTACCCCGGTATTCGGGAGAATTCTGGGTTATTTCGTGGATTTTAGATTACCAAATACTTAATTTTGTGCTAGGACTGATTGAAAAATATACAATATCTTACTACATACCTTGCCTAATTATAATTTAGTAAAAAAATTAGGAAATAGTATTAGAAATGTGAAGTATCACGAGTAAGCTTAGTCAGTGCTATTTTAAATATTTTACTGTATTTTATAAGTTTTTTAGGTATGCAAACATTTTTAGGTGTCCTAACGTCCCTGGCCCAATTGTTTTGCGGTCGGTTTCCAGTCTAACCTGGAGATGTGGCTGAATACCAATATTTTAAATGGAGCGACTGTTTATCAGACATTCATAACCCAGTAATTGGGGGCCCAGCCTGTTAGCTGCAGGCAGGCAGGGTAGCCTGCTAAGGTCATGGGTCAGCTTCCGAAAGGAATACCTGGCCCGGCACGATAGGCAACGAAGGAACGGGGTAGGGTTTTAGTAAGTAAGAGTCTGACACTACTTCCCGTTCCGCCCAAGGGCGGGATTTGTCATTTGATGATTTTACCTACCTTAAAAAAAAAACCTAGTAACTGGGCAGCACTGATAACTTTGCCAAACCAAACGCACAAACGATTTTCGCAATCCTATATCCATCATTGCAATCTAAATAATCAGAAAAAGATACATTATACACAAATGTTGAGAATAAAACACAGTAACTTGATTGCCTCTAAGTTCATTTTCAAACAAAAAAATACGAAAAGCGTCCTCTTTATTGCCAGAACCAACACGGTACTTAAATTATTCTTTTCGTCATGAAAACGCTCCATAAAAAGCTATATAAATAATCTTTTGACAGCTTCATTTAACACCTCCATACACATTATTACCCTTCGAACATAAAACCATCTTTTATAAACAAAAATTGATTCATCATAAACACCACGCGATGCCTTTAAAAACCAATAAAAAGCATCGTATACACCCCTGAACACATAATCAGAACTGCGGCGATAACAGTAAATCACATAAGCACCCTTAAAAGTATATAACATAACGATGATTGTGGCGTATCAAATGTAATGCACCAATCATAATTTCTTTATCGGTCGATCTGAATAACAAGTGATGGTGTTAAATATTTATGTAGTGTGCGTTTGCGGGGTGATGCTTAAAGTGATTTATAACAAACTGGGGCGCGGACTGGGTAGGTTCAAAGGAAATCACAAAATATTTTTCACGGTAAGATACAAACCAACTGATTTTCACAGTTTTTAGGGTTTCGTAACCAAGGGGTAAAAACGGGACTCTATTACTAAGACTCAACTGTCCGTTTGTCTGTCACCAGACTGTATCTCATGAACCGTGATAGGTAGAAACATTTTTGAAATTTTCGCAGATGATGTATTTCTATTACCGTTGTAGTGGAAAAAAATTAGTGGAGATTTCATACAACTAAAGTGGTTTTTACCGTTTTTTTCTCGATATTAATAACGGAAACAGGTAGGTGCTAAAATATCCGCTAGTTTTTTATTTAGTCTTATCGTTTTTAGTTTTCATTCACTTTAAAAATAGATTTTCTAATTAAAATAAAATAAATATTAAAGGGGGGCATGCAACAAACGTATTTTTTGCCTATAGATAATTAGATAGTGTAGAATGTTGTGAAGAAGCCCTTCGACTCACATTTGGCCAGTTTTTATCTTTCTTCCCTCTTCACAACTTGAGAAAATAAAGTTCGATTTATCTTTTACCTACAAAAAACTAGTCGACTAATCTTTATTCGCTTATTCACCAATTTTCCATAATTCGATTGAAGTAATATTTCCGAAAACGTTTTCATTTCAAATAGCAATTTATGAACTTCAGACGAAAATAAATAGTTTCATTCAATTATTTATAATATTAGCTTGTGCCAGCGGCGTTTTCAGAGGAAATTATTCTAAGGCAACATACCACCAGGATAAAAATAAAATATTCCCTTATAGAAAAAGAAGAAAAACATTTATTTGTAACTCGTCAATTGTAGCTTGTTCTTACTTGTGGACGTTTTTTTTTTTTTTTTTTTATGGTAGGTAAAATCATCTAATGACAAATCCCGCCCTTGGGCGGAACGGGAAGTAGTGTCAGACTCTTACTTACTAAAAACCTACCCCGTTCCTTCGTGCCGGGGCCGGGTATTCCTTTCGGAAATTAACCCATGACCCCAGTAAGCTTCGACCCTGCCTGCCTGCAGTTAGCAGGCTGGGCCTCTTCGGTGTGCTGACAGCTCCTTGAGGCGCGCGGGAACAGAACGCGCCGTCGACGACTTGGGCTCGGTCCGGTCGCTTACCAGACCATCGGACAGCGTGCTACCCATTGCACGACGTCCGCAAGCCTCCGCCTACGGTGGCCGGAAATCGGGATCGGAATCCCGTCGGCGGCTGGGGCCGTTGCCTCTGCCTGATGCGGTCGGCCTCCTCCTTTGCTAGCATTACTGCTTCGCAGAAGGAGGCGACCGCCTGCCATCCGCACGAATCCGGAACAGGTACTTAGAAAACTTTCCGTGTTCGGTAAGCACCTGCGTCGTGCGGAAGTTGAGAAAGCCGTGAGGTCTTTCCAGCCACGCCTCGAGGATGGGCCTTATCGCCCCAATTGTGGCGCGCCCCGAACGAGGTTGCGATAGTCGCTGACGCCATTTCGCCATGAGATCCCGCCGGAGCTCTGTGGACTTCCCATGTACTGACTGCTGCGGCTCTTTATGTTCATTTTATTTGCAATGGCTTGCTTCGACGCTAAGAGTTTTTTTTACCTACCTTTTTGTCCCCACGTAAGCCTTTGTTACGTATGTTTCACGTAAGTCTTTCCATGTTCTCCTATTTTTTTTCCTTTTAGCTTGGGCGATCTCTGGTCAAGTTTGGCTCATGAACATGATCAGATTGTCACACCGTCTTCGCCACTTGTGACCTTACCGACTCGTCGATGACGTCGACTTGAGTGACTATTAAATTCATGCAACGTGGCCAGCCCTTCCCCACGTCAGCCTGGCTGCTTTTTCCCACTACTGCTGCTAATTAAGTTATAAAGTCCAAGATGGTGTTTTTAACACGATATATAATAACTGACAACATGTCTTCATTTTTAAATAATAATTATTTATATTGGTTTTGTAAAATGTCCTCATATTGTATGCGGTGCAAGCAAGCATCATGTTAGCCTTTACTTTGTGGTAACAGTAAACAAGTAAGCAAGCTTGCACTTACAGGTGCAGTGTCGCGGTATAGTATGTCGGTAATGTATCGCTCGGCAGGTGAGCGGCGCGCCTTGGTACCCATCAGCACAATCTGGTTTATTTGTCATCGCGAATAGGGCGTGCATAAAGCTGGCACGGGTCACGATCCCGTGCCAGCTTTATGCACGCCCTATTCGTAATCGGATTGTCACAAGAAAACAAAGGCCTGTGCTATAAGTGGGCGAACGTGAAGAAAAAAGGTGAGACTAATGATATTCCACCAGATGGGGTCTTAGGTTACAGATCGGTTTCATCTGAACATTTAACCCCAGAACTAGGAGAAGGAAAGACGAGCTCGGGGAAGATGACAGGAGTAGATAAAGGCCTTTGTCCAGGAGTGGAACATAATAAGCTAGCTAAAAAATATTAAACTCTCGAAACAGATATATTGGTTAAACAATGAGATGAAAGCATTGAGTAGGTGTTTGTTCCACCTATTATTCAGCTTAGAAAAAGAATCTGACAACAAACATAGACACATCAGGAGAAATAAAAAGAAAATAAACTTATTCCCAGTCCCCATCATTCCCACTATGATGAAAAAACGCTTTTCAGCGCTTTATTTTATAGCTCTGGCTCCGGCCATCAAATAAGTAGGCAGCGCGGCAGCGGCTGGAAGATAAACAAAAGCGCTGTAACTAACACATAGAGATGACGTATCACTAGTGTGATGGCGGTGTGACGTCACTGCCAACTTTTTATTGGCAGCCGGGAGGTTTATAGGGCTATCTGACGGGTGACTACAGGAACTATGGACTATTGCAATCATTTTAGAACATTTTTGTCTTGGTATCGCACCGTAAATTAGAATTTAAGTGATTTGTTATTCCACATTAGCTAGTTATCATCACTATATTAGCCTTAAATTTCTGTTATAGGCATAAGTGGCGTCGAGACACAGTTAAAGTGTGTGAGTTATAAGTTCCATTCAGCAGTAAAGCTGCGATTTAACTTGAAACCTCTACATTATGTATGCAATAGTCTTAAGTGCAAATATTTTCACATTTTCTAAAGTACGAAATTGTGGCAAACTTATCTTGAAAATCCTTACATTAGAAATTACGACACTACTTATCTAAAATTACATTTTTAGAACATAAAAAGAATAATATTTTCTAGGGTGACCCCGCAACTGCGTGAGTATCAAGAATATTTGAGGCTTAGACGTTTATATTTCGACCATAATTATGTGTCTTTTATAAATAGGCATTAGTATGACTCAGAGAGTAATTTATAACTTTTCTTTAGCTTAGTTATCTATAAGTGCTAACTTTGCTGTGAAAATATAGAGGTTAAATTTTCTCGAAAGATAAAGTAAACTCTCAGTTTAAAGTTACGATTTAGATAAAGTAAATAAAAAAATATTTGATTTTCTAAAAATAGTTTTATTAACGCAAGAGAGAGAGACGCGGGAGAAGAGATTGAATGATTTCCTACCTAAAAAAAGAAAAAAGTTGACTTATAATTAATATTATAAAAATACTTGTTAACTCATCAAACTCATCATAGTAGTATTGTCAGCCTACTTACAGTGTTCCCATTACAAATACCCATACCTCCTCATAAGGAGAGGGATGACAGCGCTTAGTGTTCCACGCGCACCTCACAGAAATGTTGGTCAACAAAACCGTAGGGACTTAGCAGGGCCGAAGCCTACTGGGACTTGCGAAAAAGAAACCCGGGGTCCTGGAACGCAAGGCAAAGATGGAACACAGCTGTGGTTTAGTTAGTAAAAGTCTGACACTATCTGTCATTCCGCTCTAGAGTGGGAGAAGTCATAGTATGATTTCCCTCCAAAAGGGAAAGAGATTGATGGCTCACTTTTTGCAATATCGCTCAGATTGAAAACTTTAAAAATGCATGACCAAACAGCCACCTTACACCACTCGATCGCCAAACAAAACAGAGCCGTAGTCCGCAGTTACAGTACAAAGTACAACCGACCAATTTCGTCTCTCCCGACAGTACGAAGTTATCTTTCGATTTCACTCACTCAGCGCTGTTTGTCTCTGGTCCCGATAAACGGGAGTTGTATCGGAAAGTTTGTTGCTTGTTATAAACACAGAATTGCTGGCACTTTCCGAATACGTCGTTATGTACGACGGGCACCGATAATTACCTACCTGAGAATAACTTTTGATTGACAACGTGGAGTTTGTTGTGCGTTGTTTGTTCGAGGGTGGGTTTAATGTCAGAAATGTAAGTTTATTGTTTTGATTTGACTTTGTGGAAAGTAAATACTACGAAGATATAGATTTGTTGTTTAATTTAGATGTTGGAATGTTTGTTTCTTATGGGGATTATGTGGGCCGGTAAACAGAGGATAATGGAAAAAGAAAATGTGTTTCTTTGTCTTTAAGTATCATGTAACAAAGATGTTTATTTTTTTCTTTAATTGATAATATGTTATTGATGACGCCGCCGAGGTCGACCTGGGAAGAGGTGGTGAGATGACCTAGATGCCTATCGTAAGGACTGGTTCGAGATGGTCCGGGAGAAAAATACCTGGGAGAAGTTGGGGGAGGCCTTTGCCTCTCAAAAATCTGATGTAAACTAGTTCTTAACTGCGATCCCACCAGAAGGTAAGCAGTTCCATTTCAGCAAGTTTGCATGAATAGATATTTGTTCCATACGAGAATTGAAACTGTGATACGCAGCGCAGCGGACAACCAACCAACCACTGCGGTACAAGTGCTGCGCCGAGCCGTATTGAGAGCTATAATGGTACTAATAATATTCAACTTAAATTTAAACTTTTTATTAATAGTATTTGTAGAAGAGACATCACGATTTTTTTAAGTGCATGTGCGAAGAAATAGCAAATATTTAGAAAGTAATATATAATAGCAGAAAATAAATAACTTATAGGTATATAGTTTGCCTGCTGCGGTCTTCCCGTCCAATTATAATTTAGATGTCTTCTTAGCTAGAGTGAATAGACTCTTAATAAATTAGTGCGCCTCACCATCAACGATTGCATCACTGCTTACCATCAGGTGGGATTATTAATAAAAAAAAATGATCGATGACTTGACTCTCACCAAAGTCGCGGGAATGCGATTCAATTCAATTCAATTCAATTCATTTATTTCGTCACAATGTGGTACATAAAATGGTCTTAAATATTAATGGTCTCATCACATTCTGCCACGTATGGCGTGCAAAAATTTGGTAGGTACCTACATAAATCATTTTTTAAATTAAAATATTAGGTTAGTACTGGGTTAGAACAAATTATGATTTACAATTATGGCATGTCATCCAAAAATATTATTTGGATTAAATTCGAAGTAATATTCAATGTCAAAGATGTCAAAATGATGTCAAAGCGATGTATGCGAAACGCATAGGACCGTTCGTTGTGGTGACACTTGGAGGAGGCCTATGTCCAACAATGGACGTCTTACGGCTAAAATGATAATGAAATAGTCGTGTAGTGTACAATTCTATTTATAAACAACATGAAGGTGACCCGTTGACTTAATTCCTCCTCAAGGCACTATTTAAAATTCCTCAAACAGCACCAAAACGTACAACTTCATTACGAGAAAGTAAAGATCAAAAACAGAGCCATCGAATGATAACTGCTCGTTATCTTACATCAAATACCACTCACAGTCTTAAAAGCGTTCTCTTATCCTATGGTCCTGGCTGTTTTGTGCCCCGGTCTGTCTGTTTGGTGGACGTGCAGTTTAAAACGCTTTTTTTAAAGTTGAGAGGTGTATTAGCCATTTTTTTTAGAACGATAAAGACTTTAGTTAGAGGTTTGGCAAATATGGGTTGTGGAGAATTAAAATAACTTAGGCTATCGGAAGCTAAAACTGCAGGAATGTATGAAAGAGTAGATAACTGTGGTCCTAGAACGCAAAAAGTTAATGAAAGAACATAGGTAAATTTTAATCAGTAAAAGTCTGCCACACTCTCATTAAATAATTTAGCAACTCAAAATCATCATCATCGTCAGCCTTTTTAATGTTCCCACTGCTGGGACACAGGCCTCCTCTCTAGGAGAGGGAATGGGCCGTAATCCACCACTCGGGCCCAGTGTGGGTTGGTGGATGTCACATGTCTTCGAATTTTTAGTTCTAGGACATGCCGATTTCCATTTCCTCACGATGTTTTCCTTCACTGTTTTGAGAACAGTGGTGTTGAAATAAATTACACAAAGTAATGCACATGGCTGGGTTTGAACCCGCGACCTACAATTCGTAAGTCAGGTTACCACTCGGCCACCACTGCTCTCAACTCAAAATAAGCTAAAGAAAAGTTAAACTTTGTGATTAAAAATTTCATTGCATGTTCACAATCAGTACTCGCAAGTTAATCTTATTTAACAAAAATTTTAAATAATTCAGTACTGAAAGAGACTTGAGATTGTTTCAAGAAAATCTTGAGTCTTAAAAATTGCGTCAAACACCAAATAAAAAAATAATAAGAACCGAACAGAACTTTTCATTACTAATAAATGAAAAACTCCGCAATACAGAACACGAATAATGTATAAACAATAGAAAGAAGGGAAATAAGGCAGTATTATGTTAATATAAACAGGCACCTCGTCACGGGGTGAATGACGGGACGAATATTTTGATTAAAACTTATGAAAAACCTCTTTGCGTGCCCGGCCCAAGGAACAGACGCGAGCGAGCTCTATCCAGGGGGGCGGAGGGGGATTGGCGAGATATGAAAATATTATCAAACTTATTGAAGGGTTACACTGGTTGGGGCCGGACGTGCGATTATTGTAATTGGATGGAGCTGTTTATAGAGTACGAGGGTTTTGAGAGCGTGGATGTAGGTCAATTTCTGGCTTCGAATTGCGTGAACTATATTAGGCTCTTTTCGGCTTTACGGAATTAGACTAAACAAGCAGCGGAGTTAAGCACTAGGGTCGATAATTTAAATGTACTCTTACTTTCGTTTGTAATTAAATAAACAGAAAAAAAGTTTTTGGTTGTACTAAATCAAGCATACGCTGTGTAAACTTCATTCCCAAACATAAACTTCGTCAGTAGAAATGTCACCAATAACTTGAAAGTCGGAGCATACAAATCTGTGACTTAAACCCGGATTCAAGGGACATGCCGACAAACTTGTTAAAAATGTATCAATTTAACTTTCCGCGATAACATCCGAGTTTCCCTTCGCCGTCAGACCGCCTTCTAATTTCATATCGGAAAGTTCAATGATTAATCTTTTATGAAACAATTCATAATATTCTTGGGATTTTCGGCAATCTTTTGCATGTTACAATCTGAGGAGAGGGTAATATTAAACTCGAGGCTCCATACATTGTTGTTTACTTCGCATCATTTACGTTAACTGCAAGTACTTTGGGATCCATTTTATGCAAATGGCCGCGCAAAGGAAAGAGTTGTATTCCTGTTTAATACGATACACCCCATATAACCAATTTGCACCCTATACAATGAATGCTACCTTGGTTTTGTAGTCGCAAGCCCTGCTTTTCTGAGTGTGCGCAGGAATTGCATGACTTGATTCCGCCATCTCATTTCTACCATCGTACGGTGAATATCCACTCTTACGTTGTTGAAACTTCCACGGTCCGGACTAAGTGTTTTGCCGCGTCGTATATACCGCGTACATCGAAGGACTAGAACTATTTGCCGGCTGCGGTTTTCCTGTCCGATTATAATTTAGGTGTCTTCAAGGCTAGACTGAATAGGCTCTTAATAAACTAGTGCGCCTCGCCATCAACGATTGCATTACTGCTGCTTACCATCAGGGGGGATCGCGGTCGAGCAAAGTGTAACAGGGGTTTTTCGATCTTGACTTTTTCAGTACGTAGCTCAATGTGGATTTATGCCGGTAGAAATTAGCTCGCCACCTATTGGTGACCTTAGTCATAACTGGTCAAATGTACGCGTAGCAAACACCTCTATGTAGGTACCACCTTTAGGTATACAGGCACCCTTGCTATTATTACCCATGTTATTATCTATCTGTATATATAAAAGCGAAATACCACTCACTGTTTAATCACGAAATCTCGAAAACTATAGCACTTACAAACTTCAAATTTGGTAGGTACTACGTAGGTTTCTTATAAGGTGTAGACATCCGCTAAGAAAGAATTTTAAGAAACTAAGGAGTTAAAACGGGGATTGAAAGTTTGTATGGACAAATCGACTTTCGCTGGCAGAAGTTAGTCTATATATATAAAAGATACCGCTAGCACGCTTACTATTATTACCCATGTTATTATCTATCTGTATATATATTTTAAAAAAATACCACTCACTGATTAGTCACGACATCTCAGAAACTATAAAGGCTACAAACTTAAAATTTGGTAGGTAGGTTCCTTTCGTTATAGTGTCTAGACATTTACAAAGAACGGATTTTAGAAAACTCAACCCCTAAGAAAACGGGGGTTAGAAGTTTGTAAGGAGAAACCGACTTTAACGCAGGTGAAGTCGCTGGCAAAAAATAAAGAAAGAAAGAAAGAAAAACAAAAACTATTTATAGATTTTGTTGTTCTGTTTTTCTTTCTTTCTTTATTAAGCTAGTATTTTATAAATACCCTAAAGACAAAATGGGTTCAGGTTCCATCATTGCCATATTCGAAACCCTTCTGGCATGTTCACCCACTGCATCATTTACAATTATTTGTAATTCATAAAATGTTACATTGCAAAATACTTAACACATTTTACTTTGTGTTGCGTTAAATAATAACAATTCCAATACAAAGTCATACTGGTTCATTACAGGCTACAAGCCACTCATCTCTTAGTGCGTCATAATCCGATTACTTCTATCGGTTGACTTGAAGCTAAGCTCATTAAGTGAAAATAACAATACATTGTATGCATCTGTAATCCTTGAGGCAAATCTATAATACACAATGTTCATTCTCATAACACAAAACAGATAGTGTACAGAAGGCTAACTGAGCGCTTCGATCAAAAACAGCATACACACACATAGACGCATTTTACAACGATCTCAAACTAATACCGATCGTGAATGCGCTTGCACCCGCTATATGTGAAGAATTTCTATGTGTGCGTGCTTTTTTGGTCGTTATATGGAGATAAACTTCTGTCACTCGTGCATAAACATATCTGCGTTCTGGTGCCATGCAGTCTATCAACACATTCACATACTGACGGACAGATAGTGACAGGACAATCAGCTTCGACCTAAATGATCGATACAATATTCACAAGCCATTAACGCTCTTAAACGAAGCTAATAACGCCCATAATTGAATACACATATGGAGCAGCTTCATCGCATTGACAATGAAGGCAAATTGTCCTTAAGTCGTAAATATTTTACGGCCCACGATATACTAAGTCTTGTACAATATATGAAATTACAGAGCATCAACGAAGCCTTGATGACATAACGAACGGTGGTCGTAAAAAGAGGTCAAGTACGAGCTGTACTTACTCATACAATTAAGGTCCCGTATATTACTGCCATACATTTATGGCTTTTTGAATAGTCTCCTGAAATCTCATGAGTATGTATTATTATGTATATCTCTGTACTTTCTATTCGCGTATACTTTGAAATGGTAGTCGCCTTAGGGCTTGTTTACGGAGACGCGGCGCGTTGGGAGGTGGTCGTACATTGCCATAATGTTTGTATTCGCGCGTGCGATGACACGGTCCGCTGCTACAATGCACGGCAAACGCGCCGGCCTAGTAGCAACTGACTAGAACAAGTGTTACAGTTTTAAAGATACAGCCCTTTTTTACGGTGGAAATCATTCAATGACTTCTCGAGCTCTAGGGTGGAGCGCGAGGGCGTGTTACTGACTAAAATCACACCTATATTCCTTCTTTCCCTAGCGTTGCAGGATCCTGGGTTTCCTTTTCAGAAGTCAACCCATGGCCCCAGTAGGGTTCGGCAGTCCTGGACCCCTACAGTTTTGCTGACATCTCGTCGTTCCGGACGATTCCCTGACGGCCGGACGATGAGCTACCCATTGCGCATCGTCCACATACCTGTGGCAAACAAATATACCATAAGGTCAAGTAAGGTCTCGTTGGCAGTCTGGGCACGAAACCCTAAATATTATTATGTAGTTTTATTGGCACTAGATGGCGCTGGTGTGCTCTGGCACGCCAGCCCACTTGCCAGTTTCTGGCACTGTCGCACTCTATGAGGGAGCGCTTCCGTGAGTTTAATCGACACTACTTTTAAATATTCGCACGGAAATGTTGGCGCGAGCACTCCTTGCTTGCAAGGGGCGCGATATTTTCTTCTTTAGTGTATAATAAAATATACGATAAGATTTGACAGACAATAGCTATGGTGCAGAAAATGTAGATAAGGTGTAATGATATTATACCAATCCTAGTTGTCTTGTCCATTATTCATTATCCATATTCTAACGCAATCTAGGATTGCGTTAGAATAAAAAAAAAAATGAGGACTCGATTGTAGTGCCACCTACCACCTACTGGTACAACTGTATTTTATAACCATCTAGGGATTCAAATATATGTGCAAAATTTCACTGAAATTGGTCAACCGATTATACAACAGACAAGAGGTACACCTCTAATTGACATATTAGCACATAATCGAAAATATATGAAACTACTCACATGAAAAATATATTGTTGATATGTCGTTGGTGTTCCTAATAAATAAATAAATAATTGCCACAACACAAGATGCGCATCCAGTTATAACTAACCACGATAAAAAAGCAAAAATTAAACAGTACGTTTCATGGGTGCACCAAAGTAGGTCCAATTCCTGGGTTCTGGATTCAGATTCTGGGGACCTATTATAATTCAAGAGTGAATAGGTTACTTCTAGGCAAGAATCCATCCATCATCAACTGCAACGTCGCTTTAAATTAGGTGTGCTCGTGATTAAGCGCGAGCCTACCAATCATCATCATCATCATCAGCCTTTAAATGTTCCCACTGCTGGGACTCAGGCCTTCTCTCTAGGAGAGGGCCAACCAATGTTAACCTAAAAATAAAAATTCAATCGAGCTAAAACTGTGTGTCCATTTATATTTGTTCAAGAAAATCTTTTAATCACTTTCACCACTCAAAAACAACATCTTGTCTCGTCTTAGTTTCAACAGCTTTTATTAACCAGGTACAAAATCACAGTTCCTGTAGGATAGGCCACGAAAGAAACCGCGGCCGAGCGAGCTCGTGATTTAAAAATGAAGCTTCAAATAGCGTTGAAACATTAGCTATAATTTCCCAGAAACTCACAATATTAGGTATCCAGTCCGGCCGTGCCTACAGGACATTATGTTGCAACCCGGCACGGCCCAATTCCGCCTGTATCCTGAGATTAGAACGCTCCTGATTAACGACGATAGGCACGTCCCTTATCTAGTCAGGGCTTAATGCCGGCATCGGTTTACTGTTGCTTGACGTTACTAAAAACCTTGTTGTTTCTCTAGGCAATAATTTTACAATAAGATTCTCAAATGCTGTCTTCTATCTTGATAACAAATGAGATATTACACGAGGGACTTTTTTAAGGTTCCGTTCCAAGAGAACCAGTGCGGAACCCTCAAACAAAGATAATAAAATAAAAAACTGGGCAAGTGCGAGTCGGACTCGTGCACTGAGGGTTCCGTACCAAACCAGTACCTATCAAAACAGTTCAATTCTGTGTACTACATTTAGACTTTTCAGATTTTTTCCTACACTTGTGCTATGAGACCTTACTTCATGCCAAATTTCAGGATTCTAGGTCAAAAGGGAAGTACCCTATGCATTTTGATTCCCTTGAGAGTATCGAAATGTACGTTTTTTGGCGACATAAACGGCCGAAACTTTTTATTTCGTTATCTTAAAAAATTGACGTGGAATTTCAACTGGATACCTCCATGCGTTCTCGAGATAAAGGTCTTGACAAACAGACAGACGGACAGACAGACAGACGGACAACAAAGTGATCCTATAAGGGTTCCGATTTTTCCTTTTGCAAACGCTCGTACGTTCTGCGGGCACTCGTCGCGGGCTGATTCCCGGTCATGATATACGCGAGTGGCAAAGAGTAACAGTTACCGTGGCACTGAACTGCAAAGGCGAACTGAAAAAACCCAGGTGGTTTTTCAGTCTTTTGAAGTTTCAAACTTCTTCTCGCTCCCCCTTAAGCGGGAGGAGTAATTTTGTTGTTTTTCAAATGAGGAAAAAAAAAATAAAAAAAACGTAACTGTAATATTTATATACAAGGTCTGACAGGCAGACGGTCCTAGTAAATTCAGCTACATCCTGTCAGACTCACCCTAACATAATTGAAAAAACTGGGCAAGTGCGAGTCGGACTCGCACACCAAGGGTTCCGCAAAAACTAACTTATGTAAATACATAGTTCAATTCGCGAATTGAGTCTCAAACATTTTTCCGAATCGCAAAAAAAAGTATTTTTTCTGACGTAACTACAAATTTACAGTTATCAGATTTTTTCCTATACTTGCTTCATGCAAAATTTCAGGATTCGGGAAGTACCCTATGAATTTTAATTCCATTGAGAGTGTCGAAATGTTCGTTTTCTGTGATATAAATCCCGAAAAAAAAAATCAACCAAATAAAATCAATCTATTTTTCCCGTTAATTTAGAAGTTTGATTTTTTCACAGCTTCAAGAGACCGCGGACCTGAGTATATATTTTAACTCGATACTTCCACGCGTTCCCGACATAAAGGGTCTGATAGACAGACGGACAACAAATCGATCCTATAAGGGTTCCTTTTTTTTTTCCTTTTGAGGTACGGAACCCTAAAAAAGATGATAATTTTGATGGCACAGAATGCCACCAAAATTATCCCTCAGTGCGCAAAGGTTTTTTTACTGTCAATAGGTTCGCGCTTGACTACTATCTCACCTGACAGAAAGCGACGATGTGGTCGGCAATGGAGCTCGCTTGCGTAAAAAAACCTATTCATTCTTGACTTAGAGATTCCCAGGTTGTACTATCAAGACAAACAGAGTCAGCAGGGAAAGGTATTATTAAGTGGTATATCAGCGTCAATTTCACTGAAAATACGTTTAATGGCGCGACAAATGAATGTAATCTATCTAAATAATTACAGCAACATAAAGCTAAACAGTGTAATAGTTCGGCGAACAATGATTTAATTAAGGGCTCAAATGAGCTTATTATCGAGCGTTGTGTAGCGGCAGGCGCTGATTAATGCGAGAATCATTACTGTCCCCCGACGAACTGAGAGATGTGGTGCAAGCACTGGACGGAAACCGAGTGACTATATAGCGTGACTGGTAATTATTGAACGATACTTAAACACGTGATTGTAGCCATAATAACACAACAAAAAAACGATTTTTTTTCTTTCTTTTTAAAAGTAGTCTCACATCAGGACATACTCCTGTAGCGTGGGTGCATTCACAAATAACTATGTAAACTGACCTATTATGCAAGCCACTTGTATTCGGATCTGGAGGCCATACAATTACTTGTTCTGTTCAGGAATCAAAATTGTGATACACAGTATGGAAGCTAATCGCTTGACCACCGCGCCAGCCGTGACGTCATAATAGTAGTGTTTAAAATGAAAAACAAACTGAGGCTTTTACACCACACGGCTTCTGCACGATATAGTGTTACAACTATGTTCCTTCAATATAATTTTAAAAACTTATGAGTAAACCATATAGTCAATAGTAATAACTATTGACTTTTTATGAGTAACTCCGAAAGATAAATAAAAATATTCTTGTATTTTTCCTAAAACTGATTTTTTTAACGTGTAAATTTTTACAACACTCGCCCTTTGTCGGAGCGGGGCATAGTATCAGACTTTTACTGACTAAAACCCATTCAATGCTAGTTTTATCCTCTTTTTTTATCTTAAGTGTCTACATGTTGTTTCTGCATTGTGTGTATATGTGTTAATAAAATATTTTTCTTTCTTTCTTTCTTTGTTTCTTTCCTTCGCTCCGGTTCCTTCTTTGCCTTCGTTCTAGGGATAATGTGAAAGTAAAACCCAGGGCGGATTTCACTACACCATGGCCCCAGTAGGCTTCGACCCTGCTGGGCCCCTACGATTTGCTCACATCTCCTTGAGGTGCGCGTGGAACAATACGCATCGTCCATGACCTTCCTAAAACGTATTAGACGCGTGTTTTATTTTGAAAAAGTTTGATATTACCAATGAGGAGAGGAATCGCTAGCTTGTCTCCTTTGGGCCGCCAACCGCTAGCAAAGCATCGCACAAGACTTTGGCAACGATTGCGATCACTAAGTATCACTAAATGACTAATAGTTTACTTGTATAATACTGCTATTACAGCGGTTAGGCCTTTGTAGGCCGTTGAAGAATCAGATTACATAGAGGTTACTCAAGATCAGGTTATTTAGATAAAGATTAAATGCTATATTGGTGAAATCTTCTTTGCAAATAAAGTTTTTTTTTTTTATATTAATACTCTTAAATCACACAATGTTCTAACTTCATCAACTACAAATATCATCATCGTTATATTTCATCTGATTTACACGAATTCAACACACATCGTTAATACTTCAAGTATCCTCATGAATCACTATCCACTGGTAAAAACCGTATGAAAATCCGTTCGGTGGTTTTTGAGTTTACCGTGTATAGACAGACAGATGGGGCGCGGCGGCAGGTGGAGGGGGAATGAGCCACGTAATTTTTTTTTCTCATAGCTACAGGCACAACAATTAAGGCTTAACATGCTGAACCAGTTTCCAGCAAAATACTCTTTATCTATATAAATAAAAATGAACAGCTGTCCGTTAGTCACGCTAAAACTCGAGAATGGCTGGCCCGATTTTGCCAATTTGAGAAAAAATATCCAGGAAGGTTTAAAAGGTGCGAAAATTTGAAAAAAAGAAATCCAACTATGACACCATCTCTGATTATAATGTCATTATAAAAAAAAAGCCTCATCCAACTAAGCTTAAAAATATGTAATTACTAACTAGTATTTATTTATAAAGACATCTAAAACACCCCAAAAGGCAGCGGAGCAGACAAGCTGATCTACGTCCGGTAAGTACCAGGACAGCAGGATCTTTAAGAGGCACACAACAAAACGCTCTCATGTCCAGAGGCACATAAATCAAGCGCGCCATACATCACCCGCTCAAAGGAGCGCCTCGCTAATGGTCCGGTGATACGGGGCAATGGACGTTCAACTGTTATTTTCATGTGTTAGGTATTCTTATTGGGTGATTAGGTATGAATTAGCGGTAAGTAGTAGAAAAGAAAAGTATTTTTTTTGTACCTCTTGTAATTAACTTAATGTATCCACATTCGTCATATACATCAAGTCTTTATAGGAATCAAAATAAAGACTACGAAAAATGCTTTTCATATCAACATTTAGAAAACGCCGTCAATTCTCTGCCGGAGGAATGCTTCCTGATAGCTACAACCTTTAACTCAAGAGTGATTAAATAAATTCTGGATAAGCGTGCTCAATCGTCAACCACATCATCGCTTACTGTCAGGTGTGATGGTGGTTCAATGCGAATTTCTCGCGAGTCGAACTTACGCAGCGATGGTTCCGTACAAAGTCACCAATACAAATAGTTTAATTACCGAACTGAGTCTGACAGACTTTTTGTATTGCAAAAAGCAGGTAATTTTTTTTTTTTGTGACAGGCTACTTTACTGTTTTTAGACATTTTCTTAGACTTGTGATATATTATGAGACTTTCCACGTGTTCCTGAGAAAAAGTGTATTGTCAAACGGACAGATAGACAACAAATTGATCCTACAAGGGTTCCGTTTTGTCGACTGAAGTATGAAACCCTAAAAATAACATTTCCATAAGAGTTTTCTGCGAAACTAAATTAAAAAAAAAACTTACTAAAATTGTACCTTACAAAGTATAATACAAAATTATAAAAACTTATAACGCTATCCAGGCAAAGAGCGCATAGCCCGGGCAAAGCGACCAGCCCGCGGTAGTGGCCGTTCTAAGTAGAGAATGGCCTATTAAAACCTGCCCACCTTTCATATCGGCCCGGGGGCGATATTGTGAGGATAAAATTTAACAACGACGTTAACTTCGAGTGCAAAATAAAACACACATTTGAGTTGATCGTATGTGCATTTTAGTTAGTGGCTAGTGGGAGGCCTTGAGTATAATAAATGGTCACTTGGATCGTGAAGACCAAATAAGTGGTCGCTTCATGTCAAATGACAGTATTTAACTGCGTTAGGTCAGAGTGCATGCCAAGCTCGACCTAGTTAGTTAAAGGATAAGTCTGTAATAGGATAATTATTGTCTCCTTAAGGAGACAATACTTATCCTATTACAGGAAATAATTACCAGAAGAAGAAGAATATGTGCGCTTCAGCATCAAGAATTGCATCTAAGGCCACGAAGGAACGGGGTGGGTTTTTAGTCAGTAAGAGTCTGACACTATCTCCCGCTCCGCCCAAGGGCGGGAGATGTCATTGGATGATTTTACCCACCACCAAAAAAAAAAGCATCAAGAATTGCATCACTGCTTACCATTAAGTGTTAGTTAGCATCTATCAGCATATCTCAGAACTCTGAGATCCTGGACCTTTGGAAGGCGTACGACGTTGTCCCGAACACGTTTGCTCTTCCGCAAATCCCTACTCAAGGCAGCCAATAAAGAGAGAGAAGGGAGAGATAGGAGCTTCGTTCGTCGTCAGTGTTCACTACCGCCGGCCAATAAAGGGAAGTCGGAGATGAAGAACAAGAATTCTCCCGAAAGATCGCCCCGTGGGGTCACTAATGCAAAACAGTTTGCTACAAAACTGCCCTGCGGGTTGTATCTCTCTAAATCTAACCTCTCACCCTAAGCAGGTTACTACAAATAAATTGACGTCACGGTAGGAGCAGTGGTTAAGCCATTGTCTACTGCGCCGTTTGTCGTGAGTTTGAGTACGACACGAAACGATTATTTGTATAACCTATAGATAGTTGTTCAGCCTCAATATAGGAGTATTCCTCGTACGAGGACAAAACAAAAAAAACTGCAGAATATTTTTTTAAGCACCTGAAACTAAACACGTTCTAATTTTAATTAACACTGAATACAAATAAACAACGCATTCTAATAATTTCCACATAACATCTGTTCTACAAACAACACATAAACCCAGTTACACGAAACACTACTTTTATTAAACCTAATGTACACAGGTGCAACAAACAGACGGAGCCAAGCCGCTCTAATACGAACATTTTCCTTCAAAAATCCACTTCAAAAACTCAATCTACAAAGTTCCCATCCAAATATAAAGGAAATCAAAGGAATGCGGGAAACGTCACTACTTTAACCAATTCTTGACAATAAACAACTTGACTATAAGACATGTTCTGCCAGGCGAGCCCCGCTGCGGGTTGTGACAGGCGCGCCCGGGCGGAGCGCGAGGCTCACAAAAATACACATTCTGCGTTTTGTATAAAGTTGGGATTTCTTTGCGTATATCATATGAAGTACAAAACTACTCGTCAAACGAAATTAGACTCTATTTATTTAGTTTAAAGTACAATTTAGGTAATGCAGTGTTGTATATCTCAAAGGAGCGATTTAAACCATGTTCAGAAATGCTTGTGGTGAAAGCTTTCTTGGCAGAGTTCTGCTTGCTGTTTTATTTTTTTAAATCGCGATTTATGTTCGTGGAGATGTTAAGGTATTCTAAAGGGTCTCGGTTTTCTTGCTTCTATAAAATTATGCGTTACGAGACGTTGAAAAATGAAATAAGTTTATGAGACGGAAATAAATAGCCTTGGCTCTTCTTACATCAAATAGATTTATTAGTTGTAGCATTCGTATCTTTGGATGGTATGTTTATATTGCGAGTTTAGTTGATGTCTGTAGTATTTACCTAGAATTTTTTATAACATATTCGCAGTTATTTCACCAGTTCAACTCTGTTGTTAGTTTAAACATGAAATAGAAACTTGTATGAATATTCTCCTCAACAGTATTCCAAGAAGCTGACTCCACTCTGAACGAGATTTGTTCCGCAGCGATCTTATTTACTGAGAACCATACAATAACAAAGGCAGACAAACTTCATCCTAAGATTATGTTAACAAATCCACAAATTCGTCATCATTTACCGTCTCCCTTCATAAACGCCAATCTCACAAACCGGTTTTATTCCTATTTCAATTTTAGTCCAAAACCTTAGACCGTTTCGGCGCTCGTCTATCTTGAAGTGAACAAATCTTCTGTCGTCCATAAAATCGTTTACTACCGACTTTCAGTAATCTTTTCGCAATGTAAGCATTTCAATCAAATCAGAGTCATTGTAGGAGGTCCTGTAAGGCAGTGCACGCTCATAATTGGGGTAAAGAGGAATAAAACTGTCCGCCTCGGATCGTAAAGATGAGGAGAGGTGGGCTTAAGGAGGTGTTATGAGCCCCGGAGGAGCCAAGTGCTGCGAGAATCACTTTATGGGCTCTCTGCTCTGCGGTTGATGTCTAGAAAAACTGGACATGTGGAAGATGTCTTAGTAAAGGTATAGTCAGTTCTAGACATTTAATCAAATAAATGTAAACTTATCGAGTTTGTTAAGCAAATGGTCAACAAAACTTAATTCCTAACTACTTATAAAATTTTACTCTCGACCAAGTACAATTAGAAAAAAAAAACTTACGTATATTTTAATATTTTTATTTATAAAATAAAGTAATAAACCAATAAAGAATAAGTCACTTAGTTAATTAAACATTACACACAACTATTATATACACTAAAGGGAACTCTCCTAGCTTAAATATGGCATCAAAAAATTCCTCCGCATTACTGTCGACTGGAAATATCGAAATATTTATAATATCTTTAGAATGGTGTCAGTGCTTCTGTGTAACATAGCAGTGCAGACAAAATGTCGGTTTATTTGAAGAGTAGATGTGTTATATAAGTCTATACCCTTTTATGAATTTTTGAGTTCACTTTCTTAGTCATTCATTGACGTGTAGAAGTGTTTTTTGTAAAATAAATATCATTATCATTTATAGTCTTGCAAATGATGTGGACTTACCTTTATAGTCAAAGTTATTTCCACCAGTCGACCAATCAAATTGTTTATTGACATGTTGATTGGAGTAGAAGCAATATCTAAGTTTACCATATGTTTACATTTTCAGTATGAATATTTAACATCGAATACATCGATAGCTATTGAGAATTGTTTTCGTCTTCACTCGAACCGTTCAAGGCCTTTGTGTGTATACACGTGTTTAGGGGAAGTAATAAAACGAGTAGCGGGTTTATTATGTTTGAGACAATTCTATAAAGTTATTTATATGATACTATAAACAGAGATGCTTTCAAAAAAATGTTATTGATGGGCTACAACAACTTACTGTAAGCTAATAGCAGTTTCTAGAATTCCCAGTTGTTTTATAATATTTATTATAACATGGTTTTTTTTAATTTCTATAAACTAGTACTTGACTGCACTCCTACCTGATGGTAAGCAGTGATGCAATCATTGATTTTTAGATCAGTGGTGGCCGATTGGTAACTGCGCCGACTTACGGATGTAGGTCGCGGGTTCGAACCCAGCCAGGCGCATTACTTTGTGAAATTTATTTCATCACCTACTGTCGAAACGGTGAAGGAAAACGTCGTGAGGAAACCGGCATGTCCTAGAACCAAAAAGTCGAAAACAACTCGCACCGGGCCGTATGAGCCTAACCCACTGTTACGGCTCATCCCCTCTCATACAGAGGAAGCCTGTGTCCCAGCAGTGGGAACATTATAAGGGTGATGATATACTATGCTTTATCAACTTTCTACTTGCTTTGTGGCTACTACGGCACTTTTGTTATGTTTTTGTTAAAATTTTGAAAATTTTATTAGGTATCAAAGTAACAAGAATTCAGTTTTTAGTGTTCTAGATTGTAATTAATTTATCTTTAGATAACTCAACAGGAGCTATACGAGGTAAGCCACTGCAGCAGCTTGTCCAAAACAAAGACGATTATAGTTATTATCTACATTTAATCCTAGGTAAAGTCAGCATAGCCCCATATATCGATGGTTATTTATCGACCCCAAAGAAAATGCCCAATAAATAGCGTGAACTTGCAAACTAATCGAGCCGAGTACCGCACTAATTCATGTCCCTACTATGCCGGCTAGTGGGCAGGTGCTTAATAATGACTAGACCTCGCCCGGAGGCACCATTAGCTAACTAATTTAGGAACCTAGGTGAATCAACAACTTTCTCTCAAATGCTTTATTTATTGAAACGGTAAACGTGCGTGTTTTTATGTGCTATTTAGGTTTTTCTATTGAGTTTAGGTAAACTAACTTAAGTCAGCATGATCCTCATGTGATATACATGCCTATTGAGGCCAAGGGTTCGCTTCTGAAAGGAAGGCTCTGCTCTGGTATGAAAGACAACGTAAAAACGGGGTGGGTTTTTTCGTCAATAAGAGTGTAACACTATCACCTGGTCCACTCAAGGGCGGGAGTTGTCATTGGATGATTTTTACCTACCATAAAAAAACCTCATGTGATTGTTTCATCATCGACCAAATCTCGTTTAATTATGTATTTTATTGTTTCACCGTAAAATTGTTTCAGTCAATTTATACAAACAAATGTAATTAATCATATTTTAAACTTTAGTTTAGTAGAAAAAGGGTAACCAAAACAGAAATATGAAAAGTACAAAAAAAAATCGGACTGTTAAAAACTAGTTTATTTGCTACGACCGCGTAGCAAAGTGCTACGCCGTAGCAAATGCGTAGTCGTTGCAAAAACGCTATTTTGTTCCTCTCGCATATAAAAGCGTTGAAACAACAGTATCTACCTACTGAATTCAAATTGTAGTTTTTTGCAAACTGGGTTATGAAACTGGAACTTCAAACTGAATTATTAATAATTTGAAAATAAGCCGCTAACACAATTTTTCGTTGCTCAAACAATTTGTATTATTACAACTAAACTAGTTATCGTTTCATAAACAGTAGAGATGAGTTTGAACTCTGCCGCGTTCGCAAAGGTTCCTATTTACTTGTTTTTACGACATGTTGTTATTCAAATATCTTGGCAGAGTCGGTACATACACTTGAAGAGCAGTAAAACTTTGACAACAGAATGATTGCTCGTAAATTTTCAGCTTATATTATTTACTTGCATTCTGGATATACTCTTACTTGTTTATGGAATGAAAAAAGACCGTTTGTGATTTCCAGGAAATCTGTTCTTCAGAAAGGTCAGGTGCGTTGTAATCACAGCTATCGTGTGTTTTTTTCACGAATATACATAGCGATAGCTATGTAAGAATCTGAGTAAGTGGCGTTCACTAATTTCTATTTAGGTACTCCTAAGGAGAAAAGATGACAATTTGTTTAACTTATCCTGCCTTTTTTTAGTTATAGTGGTTGTTTTAGGTTGGTGAATATCTTTATAAATAAAAAGAGAAACTGACTGACATAATAACTTACAGCTAAAACTACTAGGACTAAGAACATAAAATTTTGCACAAGGTTTCCTTTTATGACGTAGGCAAACACTAAGAGAGGATTTTCTAAAGTTCACTCTTTAAAGAGATAAAACGGGGTTACAATGTTTGTATGGAAAAACCTACTTTCACGCAGACAAAGCCGCTGGCTAAAGCTAGTTAGAAATAATTGTGAACAAACAAAAAAAATACTTTAGAAATGATTCAGAAGGTTTTCGTTGTTGTGGGTTTATGTTGGGTTCGCTTTCTAGTTGAACCGTCCGGTTCAACTCGAAGCTTGGTTTATTCGGCTGTATCGTCAGCTGAATAAACCAAGTATTTTTCATGGAGTGGCTGCAATCTGACCTCTGTAATCCAGGAACTGAATCACACTACACCCTTTGGCAATTTTCAGGCTTCTATCAGTAACGACTGTCCAAGGTTTTCAAATGATAGCATAACGTAACTCAACAGCATTATTATTTAATTACCTGAGTTAAGAATGCCCACACCACTATTCACTATATACAGTTGCGTGAAAGTTACTATCATGTAAAAGTGAGGTTTACACACGCTGCACAGTGATAGCGAGTTGATAAAATAATTATCACTTAAACCAAATAAAGATTACCACGGCATTTATAAAACTAGTTAACTAGTAACTTAAGTTTGGCGATTTTTCAGGCTATGTCGGTACCTTTGGTTTTCTTGCAGATATCGATTATGGAGTAATAAATTCGGAATTCTGCTAGTTGTATAACCATATGACTAGTCGAAGTGGCGAAGCTTACATATGAACTTCGTACGGCTGAAATTTTGAATTATGCGCCTACATTCATGTCAATGGTTCCTATTATTATGTGTCGCATCCGGCAATTGATTTGTTGACAACAAAACTTGGCACACCATCTAGTGGCAACAAGGACTAGAGTTGGCGCGCTTTTGGCAGTCTGGCGTTTCCGATTGTCCACGAGGTTGAGGAGAACCGCCAGGACGGCAGATACTCTCAACCAGGCCGACCGCGTGAGGCAACGGCGCTCACGCCCCAGTCGTCGCCTGGAACCAATTCCAATTTTTGGCCACCACTTTCGGCTTGCGGACAGCGAGCAATGGGTGCTGTCTGACCGTCTGGTAACCGTCCGGATTGAGCCCAAGTCATCGACGGTGTATACTGTTCCCGCGGACCTCAAGGCGTTGTCAGCCAACTGTAGGGGCCGAGCAGGGTCGAAACCTACTCTGGGGCCATGAGTAAATGTAAAAGTGAACACCAGGCCAAAGTACAAAGGTAACGAAGGAACGGGGTGGGTTTTTGGTCAGTAAAAGTCTGACACTATCTCCTGCTCCGCCCAAGGGCGGGAGATGTCATTGGATGATTTTTACTCACCGAATAAAAACCATCCTTTTTTATTGCACGATGATCACATAGACCCACCTGGTAGCTGATCGTAGCTTGAACCATCGTGAAGGTCCGTCATGTATTATAAGAGAAGAACTAAACCTACGACTCAAGCAGAGTAACATAGTAACTCCTTCACAAGTTACTTTATTAAATCCAATACGACCTCTTTAACTGAAAAGTTTATTTCTTGACTGTTTCCAAAGTACTTCTCGTTGAAGTTTTAGTTACCATCTAGTAAACTGGTGAGTCAGGGCAAATAAACTGTTTCATGTTTATTTGCTTTTAAACTTAAAAAGTAAGTAAAGAAAGTTTTACTTAGGCAGTCGTTATACATATTTATGCCTGTAGTTTGAAAGGATTCAGCTGAAATAATTATCAACAAACAAGTATTTATAGGTGTATGGTAATTAGTGAACGATACTTAAACACGTGATAACAAACGAAACAATTTTGATCAGTTAAGCGAACATAAATGTACTAAACTTGGCAGATTTTTTTAACAATTTCAGGTTTGGTCTCATTTTTTTTTTTTTTTTTTTTTTGTGGTAGGTAAAAATCATCCAATGACGAATCCCGCCCTTGGGTGGGGCGGGAAACAGTGTCAGACTTTTACTGACTAAAAAACCTACCTTTCCATTCCTTGCCTTTATCCTGGGGCCTTTGGTGACAGTCTCACATAACCTTTGGCCCCAGTAGGCTTCGGCCCTGCTGGACCCCTACAGTATGCTGACAACTCCTTGAGGCGCGCGGGAACGGTGCGCGCCGTAGACGACCTGAGCTCGGACCGGTCTGTTACCGGACGGACGGACAGCGAGCTACCCATTGCCCACCGTCCGCGAGCCCGCGCCTACGGTGGCCGGAAATTGGGATCGGAAACCCGGCGGCGGCGGCGGCGTGTCCGCCTTTGCCTAAGGCGGTCGGCCTCCTCCTTTACTAGCATTACTGCTTCGCAGAAGGAGGCGACCGCCTGCCATTCCTCCTCGCTCCGGAGCATGGCTTGAACCAAGCCCCGGCGCGAGAGATCGCCGCCGATCGCCCCCACGAGGACACGGCGCTGCTCTTCCCAAGCGGGGCACACCTCGACTGTGTGCTCCACCGTGTCCACCGGGCGGTCCGCACAGTGGCGACACCCGGGCGTCGTCTCCGCACGAATCTTGTACAGGTACGGACCGAACTTGCCGTGCTCGGTCAGCACCTGCGCCAAACGGAAGGTGACGACGCCGTGGGGCCTTTCCAGCCACGCCTCAAAGAGGGGCCTTACCGCCTCGATCGTGGCGTGCCCAGCACGAGGTTGCGACAATCGCTCTCGCCATTTCACCATGAGATCCCGCCGGAGCTCTGTCCGCCATGCCGCGACTTGTCGCGGCAGCGGAGTTTCGCCCCGACGTTGCATCTCCACGCGTAGGTCATGCATGTGTGCAAGGACTGTTGCCTCCAAATCCCATGGTGGTAGGCCAGCAAGGAGGCTCGCCGCTTCGCAGGACACCGTACGGTATCCGCGGATCATCCGGATGGCCATGACCCTCTGGCAGGCGGTTAGCCGGGCCGCCACTCGCTTCCGTAGCGATGGCGCCCACACCGGCGCACCGTAAAGGGCCATGGACCGAACGATGCCTGCGTAGAGCCTCCGGCAGGAGGCGTCTGGACCCCCTAGGTTCGGCAGGAGCCGCTTGAGCGCAGCCCCAGTCGCATTCAACCTGGGAGCCAGACGTCGGAAGTGCTCCTTGAAGTTCCACCGGCTGTCGAGGACGAGTCCCAGGTACTTCATCGTCGACCCGACGCCGATGTGAACTCCTCCTACCGTTAATTGGGAGCCCGGAGGTGGCGCGCTCCGAGGGCCGTGAAAACACATGGCCTCGGACTTGTGCAATGCCACCTCGAGTCCCAACTGCTGTATCCTCTCCACGACTGTCGCAACCCCGCGCGTCGCTAGTTCGACCGCCGCCTGGTACGACCGTCCCCGCGCCAGGACCAGCGTGTCGTCTGCGTAACAGACCACGCTGACCCCGTCGGGGAGGTCGGCGCGCAGCACGTAGTCGTACCCGATGTTCCACAAGGGCGGCCCTAGTACCGATCCCTGCGGAACACCGCACGACATCTCTCGCCGTTTCAACTCCCCCTGATGACCGGGGTAGATGATGAACCTGTCCGACAGGTAGGCCTCGATCACCCGACAGAGGTAGTCGGGCACCCGGTGGTACCGGAGTGCCCTACCAATGCAACTCCAGGGCAGGGAGTTGAAGGCGTTGGCGATGTCCAGAGACACCGCCAAGACACACCTGCCCCGGGACACCGCATCCCCCGTCGTGAGGGCTCGCACGCGCATGATGGCGTCCACAGTGGAGCGCCTCCTGCGAAATCCGAACTGGCCGTCCGCAAGATCCGGCCCCTTCCGTGCCAGATGCACGACGAGGCGGTCTGCAATTACTCTTTCAAAGAGCTTGCCCACCTCGTCGAGCAGCACAATGGGCCGATACGCGGACGGAGAGTCCGCGGGGCGCCCCGGCTTCGCGATAAGGACCAGTTTCCCCGTCTTCCAGCGAAGCGGGAACTGGCCCCTCTCCATGCATGCGCTGAAGAGCCCTCTCAGTCGAGACCCGAGTTCCTCCATGGCCAGGACCCAGGCTTTTCCAGGCAAGCCATCGGGTCCTGGGGCGGTGTTCTTGGCACTCAGCCTTCGCACCGCCACTTCATAGTAAAAACTGTTTCTTATCATGACTACAATCACGTGTTTAAGTATCGTTCAGTAATAATTGCCAGTCACCCTATATACAACGTGAAATTTTAGTGGTTGTTTTCCCGTGGCAGAACGACTTGCCATAGTGATTTCGAAGCATAAAAGTAAAAAAAAAAATATTTCCAAAAAAAAAAATAACCGATTTCACAAAAAAAATAATAATAAAAGGATCAAAACAACATTAATTTCGGAAGTCCGTATTTCTCTATATTTTTTGTTAATATAATTTCACGTTGTAATAGGTATGGAGTTATTTTTTTTTAAATGCTAAGGGAAAAGACTTCTGCGCTGAAGCTGAAAAGTTTCGCATATCATTCAGAGTATAGAACTCTAAAAAAATACCATTATTTTGCCCATTCTCTCTGAAGCTGTCAATAAAAACAACTGGGCAAGTGCGAGTCGGATTTGCGCACTGAGGACTCCATACAAACATTCAGATGAAAACAGTTCATCGAGTTTCGAAGATTTTTCCGAATCGCAAAAAAGTTGACAGATTTTTTTCTTTATTTGCACTATAAGATCTTGCTTCGTACCAAATTTCAAGATTTTAGGTCAATAGGAAGTACCCTATGAATTTTGATTCCTTTGAAAGTGTAGAAATATGCGTTTTTTGCGACATAAACGGCCTTATCTTTTTTCTCGTTAACTTAGATTTTTAATTTAGGGGATCGTAGACTTAAACATATGGTTTTAATTTCAACTCAATACCTTCACGCGTTCCCGAGAGAAAGGGTCTGACAGACAGACAGACAGACGGACAAAAAGTGATCCTATAAGGGTTCTGCATTTTCTTTTTGAGGACTTCCGTCTTCAATGCGAATTCTGTAGTAATCATAAGATAGAAAGTATCGCAAATATCCAATACGTTTACAAACTGAATTTTCACTATTCCCCACGCTTACTCGTACTAGCCATTATTTCGATATCCGAATCGATGAGGTGGACAGCAAAAGTTATATTACCTCCACCGAACTCTATACGAACTCTATAACATAGTTCCACAAAAGCCATTGAGCCACTTTCCTAGAATAAAGGGTAAAAAGATTACTTATGCTGTTATTTTATTACTAGCCTGCCCCGCGGCGCCGCTCGCCTGAATGTAGAGTACCCACCCCCTCACCCCCCTGGCCGAGTAAACTGCATTCCTAGCACTCATAGGAGAGCAGCTATAAACTTGTTATTGGTATTTTCCCATACGTTATGTTAACAATGTAAGGAGAACCTAGCTAAAAGTCTGACCGATTTTATTTTTGAGCGCAGAAAATTATAGACTAGGTATTTGTTAACGCCTCTGGCACTTAAAGTGGGTGTGTGTAGGGATTGAACTCAAATACAATGTCATTAGACACACGTTCAACACAAAATCAATTAAAAAAAAAAAAAAATGTGTTTATTGTCTTAAATCAATACAATTAAGTTGCCGGGGCTTCCCAGAAAGTAATCCGAAGATACTTGTGATAATCATTAGATTTATTTATTTTACTTTCTTTATAAGACTTGTACCTCCGTGGAATATTTATAACAATATAATTTTAGTCTATGCATAATAATAAAAAAATATTTACTTTATTACTGTGAAAATTACAACTATCTAGTTATCATGGTTCATGAGATACAACCTGATGGTAGACAGATGGACAGCGAAATGATAGCAGTAGGGTCCCGTTTCACCCTTTGGGTAAAAAAAATAACATATAACTAAACAGGCATATTCCACCATGAACTACAATCCTTGTAATAAACTAAGATATTGAATGACGCAGAGACTTGTAATACATGTAGGCCACTGGTCACGACTTACGAGTTGTAGGTCGTGGTTTAAACCCAGTCAAGCGCGTTACTTTGTGTAATTTATTTCATCACCACTGCTCTTAAAGCGGTGACGGAAAACATCGTGAGGAAACCGGCATGTCCTAGAACCAAAAATTCGAAAACAGAATTATGACATCCACCAACCCGCACTGGGCCCACATGGTGGATTAAGGCCCATTCCCTCTCCTAGAGATGAGGCCTGAGTCCCAGCAGTGGGAACATTATAAGGCTGATGCAAAGCAATGCAATACAATATGTAGGGTGTCTCTCGGAAGAGCTTACGAAGATTTTTCTTCCCAGTATCGTGGTGAGTCCGTGGCGATCTGCATTCAGTTTTATGGACGGCTAATAAAGTTTGTACAGGAAATGTTATTAAATTTGAGACGCCGTGACGGTGACGGAACGCTCCTGTCTGCCGTCTAGAGATCGTGGGCTGAGAGTGTGGATGGATGTTTGGCGCTGGGTTAAACTTTTAAACAAATATGTTACGGCTAATAACCGAAGTGCGGCTACATCTAGTTTTAGCCGGCTACAACTAGGTGCAGCCCGTCACGTGCGGTTAAACTTAGGTGTATCCTACTTATCTTCGGTTAGACTTCATCATAGTGGCTAGAATTAGGTACAGCCACACGACTGTGGTTAAACTTATGTGTATTCTATTTATCATTGGCTAGGACTAGGCTAGGTAGGACATTTTAAGAGGTTACGCGTGCAGGCAACGCCGCATGCATGGTTAAATCCAACACCTAAGGTTACCCATCAGTGTGTGGCTGAACCTAGTTCTAGCCGCTATGATGAAGGTCTAACCGAAGATAATTAGGATACACCTAAGTTTAACCGCACTTGGCTGGCTGCCCCTAGTTGTAGCCGGCTATAACTAGGTGTAGAGGCACTTAGGCTATTAGCCGTAACATATATATATAGGGTGATTGGTAATTAGTGAACGATACTTAAATAGGTGATTGTAGTCATGATAACAAACAACTTTTACTATGGGACCAAACCTGAAATAGCAAAAAAAAAACAGTCAAGTTCAGTACATTTCGATCAGTTAGGCGAACACAAATGTACTGATCAGCATATTTTTGGTGTCTGTTATCATGACTACAATCACGGGCTTAAGTATCGTTCACTAATTACCAGTCACCCTATATATAATATATTTCACATTGCTTGCTCTTTGAAATGCATAGTTTTTACGGTGGGACTCTTAATATGAAAAAAAACGTTTTTTTTATTAGCTTTCAGAGCTATAAGTCCTGCAATATTACATAATATACAAATATCTAACAATTATCTAATTTTGAAAAAAGAATAACATACATTATATCCCCTCAGCTGAAACTCTGACTCATTGAGTCTGCGCAAAAAAATGGCGCGTGTTTAAGTCGACTCATTGAGTTCGACGTGAGTTAGGCCAGATTGAATAGGTACGTGTTTTCTCAATCTAGACTATACCTTTCCTTTTCAAACTTACACAGAGTGTAGGAAAAGGAATAGGACAGGTATATAACATCACATGTTACACAAAAAAATAACGTACCTTTAATATAAAGTTTATTTGAACTTAAATTCCAAGTCAATCCAAAGATTTCTTCTTTGGATTATCTTCAAAGCAACCCGTTTTAAAAAACGGCAATTTCATAGGGTCCTATTATTATCTTGCTCTAGAGAAGTCAAGCCATCGCTTCTTTTGAAGCCGAAGTCACACCTTTCTAGTATCGAACAACCCTGCGTATGACGAGTGTCCACCCTTACATTAAAAAAAACACGTCTACGGTCCGGATTAAGCGTTTCGCCTCGTCATAAGTACCGCGTAAATTCAGGGGACTAGGGCAATCAGCCTTTTAGAAAGAATAGGCTCTTGATAAACTTCACCATCAATGATGGCGTCACTGCATACTATCTCGTGGAATCACAGTCAAGCACCTATTTTATATCATTTATATCAAAAAGAAACATACAGCAGAGCCCACGTTTTAGTTCCCTACTCCCGCACTACGAGCCGTGTCGGCTGACTAGCTTCCAGCGGGCAGGATGTTAACTTACATTAGGCACGTCACACCATCGCTACGTTTGAAGTCTTGTTCTCACTAGTATCTCTCGGTGCTATTTCGTTTTGACATCGACTTGAATTTTGATTTACTTAACTCCCATCGTGTTTTATTTACGTAACGCAGAATGCAAAATTTTACTAACCTAAAATGTTTTATTTTTTAAACCATTTTTAATAAATTTATGTAGATTTCAACCGCATCTGCAACCGTAGTCCTCTTATGGGTATTTCACGATAAACCCAGCTCTTAATCCTCAAACAAAAATACAGTTTTTAAGCCATAAAAACATTTTTGTGGAACCACATAAAAACTGTGAAATTATTTTAGTGCACGCTCGTACCGTCAGCATGTGCCAATGGCGTCGCGTTTACATTTTATAAAAAAACAATTTTTCCCGCACCACTACTCGTATCGGGGGCAACATTCAACGCGACGCGTCGAATTTTAAACCGAATTATCTCGCAAAAAAAGTTCGTCTAAACCGTTTCGTAAAAAATTTCGTTCGAAAACCCATCCGTTCGCGTTTCGCTCCTCCGGCCACGTTTCCGCGCGGTTTCTGTTCAAAAAGTTTGTTTGGACTGTGCGAAATTCGTTTGCTGAACAAATATTCATTTTTTTCGGCGTGCTATGTGTACAGCACTTTGCATTGTTTTTTAAACGGATGTCCTGTTTACTTTTGTCGGGGCCACGGTCGCGGTTTTATAGCCGTGTTTATTATGTCTCGTGCATGGCGCGCTTTATTTCGACTTTGGGGCTCGTCTCTGTTACAGTTTGAAAGATTTATTACATTTTTAATTGTTGCGGAAGCAAGCGTTGTAAACAGTTTCGTTTGATAATGTTTGTACAAGTTTGTGGGATACATTGCTAGATTACTGTGTTACCAACGTTTCCAGCTGAATATACGTTTTAAATGTTGTTTATTTACTACGATAATTTAGTGCTTTGAACAGTTCCTGTACGACCTGGTTAGTAGAGAGATGTTAAAGTTTCTCATGAGTTTTCGACTCCTGTGTGGTTGATAAACAACAAATCATGAGAAACAAATATTTTGCTTATTTAAACTTCTTTCTAAGAGCATTTATTATCTCTGTATCAATGTTGTTTAAGAGGTAATATACTGTTAAAATTCAAACAGATAATTGGTTAGTGTTATTATTGACTCTTAATTGACCACTATCTTAACTGACGGAAAGCGATGAGTTTCACTCCTTAGCTGTACGCACAATGAATGTGCTCCATTAAAACGTTTTATGCATACTCGTATAAGTGAGATGCACCAGTGGCGCATCGCCGTACATCTGGTGGTCCTTGCGGGAATAGACTTGGCGGAATTAAGTTATGCAAAATAATACAATGCACGCTCCCCGAAATGCAACCAGTAGAAATCCGAAAGGCTAGAAACTCGGCAACGATGCTCAGGACGTTAAACCTCGACTCGACAAGTATATTAGTACCAATGATTTTAGCTCTTATATCAGTTTTTTTTTTATTGATATAAACTGCGTGGTTGACTGCAATCCCACCTGATGTTAAGCAGTGATGCAATCGTTGATGGTAAGGCGCACTAGTTTATTAAGAGCCTATTCAGTTGATTCAAACCACGTATAATCTAGCAGATCCGTCTCAAAAATAAGAGCAGCTCACTAAATATGATCGATCATATATTATCAACTGTAAGTTCGAAATTACAGTTGATCACCGTAGGCGCGGGCTTGCGGACGGTGTGCAATGGGTAGCACGTTGTCCGATTGTCTGGTAACCGACCGGACCGAGCCCAAGTCGTCGAAGGCGCGTTCTGTTCCCGCGCGCCTCAAGGAGCTGTCAGGATACCGAAGAGGCCCAGCCTGCTAACTGCAGGCAGGCAGGGTCGAAGCCTGCTGGGGTCAAGGGCCGTTTTCTGAGAGGAAGGCTCAGCCCCAGCACTATAGGCAACGAAGGAATGGGGTAGGTTTTTAGTCAGTAAGAGTCTGACACTACTTCCCGCTCCACCCAAGGGCGGGATTTGTCATTGGATGATTTTACCTACCATAAAAAAAAAACTTACAGTTGATAAAATTGCAGCAGCTCTTTCAGTGTGGTCTTTGCTAGTATTCCCAACTTTTTGACCGCCAGCTAAGCCTTTGATTTTGCCTAAATTTGAGAGTAGATTTAATGTAATACCAAAAAGATCAAGATTATCGGTTATCGGCAAGGATTCAATCCGAAAAGCTGAAGAAGGCCAAAATTTACAAAAGGCACGAAAGCACAAAAATGACACGCCTGGATTTTAGACCAAATAAAATGTAAATTGGCGTCACCCCATTTAGAGGCCGCCTGCAAGGACAAGTTTTTAGACCACAGCCTCTCAGGGAGACCGGATCCGTGACCCACTAGCTCAAGCACTGGGCATGTAGCTCTCAGCAACAGTGTTGTATTGTCTGCATATCCAAAGGTACCGAGTTTAAAAAAGGTAATTTATGAGCAGCATGAACAATATTGCGGAGAACACCAAACCCTGAGGGACACTGGCTTCAATAGCCAATTGGGTAAACAAGCAGCCATCGATGACCACTTGAATGGACCGAGCACTCGGAAAATCTGCAATCAAAGCACACAAAGTGCTGAGATCAGCAAGCAGCAAATCACTGAAGAAACTGAAACAACAAAATTCGATAAACAAAGTAGAACCAACAAAGTACTAACAATATAAGATCTAAAACATTGTGTGCGCAATAATATTCAAATAAAATTCAAAGCAGTAATAGAGAGCGCGATCTAAACTGCTCACATATCTATTTGTTACAAAGAAGCCGCCCGCGCCCGCCCGGTCACGTGCGAGACACGAATAATATACCCCACGGGAATTCTTATCACCATCTAATATTAATAAACGCACTCTTTGTGACTTGCGCCTTGAGTGTTGTAAGATTTTGTAAGCTGAAGTAACTGTAGAAGCAGATGAGATTTGCAATCGGTTAACACGACACAACAGCGTAGTACTGTGTACGCATTGTATGCTGGATAAGGACATATTCGCCCACATAAAATAGAAAATGATTCCAAGGAAACATAAGACCTATGTGCTATTTTGGGCCTACCCGTGTACTCACTAAATACATCAAAATCCGTTAAGACGTGAGAGAGTAACATACTGCACACGAACACATTTATGCATTCAAACTTTCATATTTATTTGACAATTCATTGTGCCTAATCAGAGAAAACCTAGTCAAGAACAGTCGTCATTGTCTTGCTCGTATCCTCAATTTATTTGGCGTCACCGGCGCAACATATTTTTCTGTCTTCTTAACATCTCTATTCACAGTCCTCATTTTATCAATCCTATAATTTTTGACAAAATTCATACATCGTTTCTTTGGTCATCTTTCACCTTTTCATAGAAATATTTAAATTTCCTTTCATAGAAATTATCACCCTTCCCACACTCTATATGGCAGACTTTTACTAACTATAACCTACCCGTGTTTCTTCAGGTACCCTTTGCATTGCGTGACCACTGTGATTATCGAACAATCTCGCCCTGGATCCTCTTCTATCACATTCACACTCAATACAGATGTTTTGAGTACAGCTACAACATATCTTCTTATTTACAATAAATAGCTGTTAGTTAGTCTCACTTAAACTCGAGAATGGCCAATTTTGATCTTGAAATATTCGTGATACTCTAGGGAAGCTTCAAGCGGTGCGAAAATATGGAAAATTCTACGAAAAACAAAACTGTTGTAACAAGCTTCATAGACTACTAGGCGGTAAGTCCCCTTTTTTAGGCGCGACTGGAAAGACCTCACGGCGTCTTCACCTTCCACATGACGCTGGTCCTCACCGAACATGACAAGCTCAGGAAGTATCTGTAAAAGATTCGTGCGGAGATGACGCCCGGTTGTCGCCACTGTGCGGACCGCCCGGAGGACACTATGGAACACACGTTCGAGGTGTGCCCGCTTGGGAAAAGCATGGTTTTGTCCTTGTGGGGACGATCAGCGGCGGCGATCTCTCACGCCGTGCCTTGATACAGGCCATGGTCCGGAGCGAGCAGAAGTGGCAGGCGGTCGCCTCCACTTGCGAAGCAGTAATGCCAGCAAAGGAGGAGTTCGACCGCATTAGGCAACAGCGCACACGTCGCAGCCGCCGCCACCGTAATTCCGATCCCGATTTCTGGCCACCGTAGGCGCGGGCTTGCGGACGGCGGGAAATGGGTATCTCGCTGGCGGACCGAGCCCAAGTCGTCGACGACGCGCACTGTTTCCGCGCGCCTCAAGGAGTTGTCAGCAAACTGTAGGGGCCTAGCAGGGTCAAAGCCTACTCTGGGGCTCTGGGGAGGTATGAAATTACGTACCTGGGCCCTGGAACCAAGGCAGTGAAGGAACAGGGTAGGTTTTTAGCCAGTAATAGTCTGACACTATCTCCCGCTCCGCCCAAGGGTGAAGGACGTCATTGTATGATTTTACCTAAAATAAAACTAGTTTGGAAAAATGCAGCAGCCAGCCTCTGTCACAATTAATTAAGTTGTTATATTAGCTGGTCACAGGGTAGCCCCCACTATGAGCGCGACAACCCCCAATCAAGGCGCATGAAGAAAATTCACAAGTGAATTCTCACATTATAATTTTATTAATAACTATATGAAGTTTTACTTAATATATTCGAGTAAGTATGTTGAAAAACCATATGATACATGTGGTAACTTGTCACTGCAGCACTCAGCTCCATAGAGATTCCGTTTCGGTCGCAATGACAAAGTTTCACCACTTGTATCAAAATGTATTGCTGTGCTATTACCGCTGTTACTTACTCCTTTCTAGCCAATCTTTCACACTTCTACAATTTTCATAACTAAGGTATCCTCTCAAAAGACAAAACGACCTCGATCCACATTATTTACAAACAACACCTAAACAAATATTATTATCGTATAAACACTTCGTATTTCTAGGCTGAACTGAACCCATACCTTTCGCAGTCCTATATATTTCCGTCCCGCTCCCTATGCAAAGTTTACTCTTTAAATAAACAGTGGAAAACGTGAGCAAATCTTGGACAAACACTAGTAGTTGGCAAACAAAATCTGTATCGACTAGAAACGGATAGACATGAATAAAATATGTGTGGCTCTTCACTGGAACTGGTTATTGATGAGAGGCACGTCTATATATTATTGAGTCTGTATAGGTAAACGTAGATGGCGTTATGTTTTTATTGTGGGCTATGGTGAAAAGTGGGTCACTGGTATTTATTTTTTATTGTAGATTTTCGCATTCGTAGAGTTCATTTCAAGTTATCATGAAGGTGTTAGACGGACCAGAATGGAAAGTTCATACAGATACACTTTTGTTTTATAAATCTCATTATTCACTAACTCTCAATTACCCTTCAAACCTGCCAACTATAATAGGACATTAATAGACCGTTTGCACAATATACTCAGGGCCAGTCGTAAACCACATCAATGTTGCCAGCCTTCCATTATCCCGTACGTATTTATTGCTCGCTGCCCATAATTTCACCTTACTTTAACATTTACGATGTGCCGAGTTAAAATAAAGCCACACTCAATCTGGGAGCGAAATACGAAGGGATCTCAGGCACTCTCCAATATTCAATTTATTTTCTAACAACTACACTGAGTACACGTACAGTATACGTGTACCGAAGATCACAGAGCAGCAAAGTTCTTTCGACCTTGTAACGGAAAAGTCAGTCGGAGAATTTTCTGTAAGATATTTTTTTAGGCTGTGGTAGGGGATGCGGCTTGCATTACAAATGTACGCACGAATTCTCAAAGGACGTCCACTGATTGAAAAAGAAAACAGCTTCGCCGCTGTCCGATTGATTCTTTGTGCCCTCGTCGTGTATATCTTGTCTTAGACAGACCGGGAGCCGGGAGTTCAACGGAAATCGATTTCATTTTTAATTTGTTCCTACTATTGTTTTCTCCGATGACCTATATTCTACAAAATATACAGTATTTTTGTTAAAACAATATGTTTTCTGTATATATTTATTTTGAAGAAGTTCAGAACAAATGGTTCATTAAGTCTACAAAGTGAAGTACATCTCAAATATTTTGGACGTTTGACGGTCACTTTACTATAAGCCTTTTGATATACGAGTATAACCCAATACTTATAAGTTAGACTGCTGATAAATATTATTAGACGTCAATAGCCAGTTTGCCGTAATTAACACCGAAATCATACTTTTTTAGAAAATCACTCGCTTCAGTATAAAATAATATATTTATTGTTAGACCTTTGATTTGTCAAGAGGTCAGTCAGTCAGAAAAATGATGCTAATTGCACATTACAAAGCGTGGATCTCTATGGAGAAGGATGTGAAATTAGATGAACAGTGAACTCCCTTTTAAATCTTGTTTTGTATTAAAAATATTTTGCTTACATATTTCTTTTCGCTTCAATACCCTACGTTTATTAGCTAGTATAGTTACATCTTCGTCTCGAACTTTCCACTCCAATTTGATTAAAACTTCAAAACTAGTGACAGCGTCATTTGAAGCCACTTACTGTCTTAATGTGTGCTTTTAACGACCCTAGTGAAGCCTATAAAGGGTCATCCCCACCACGCCATAAACCCTGTTCCGTCAATTAACTTTTACTACTCACATGACATGATTACCTACACGATAACCCTGTTTCAATTATACCTTTGACTTTAAATCAGTATAAAAGGGTAAGTAATCTTGAAGAGAATTTAAAAAAATAATATGAAATTAGATTGACATTCTAATTTTAAATTTCATTGATAGGTAATTTTTGATGTCTCGAATTAATCTAATATTTTTCGTAGTTCAATGAGAATAATTACAATGCTGTGGTCTAGAAAATAATTTATGAGTATAACAATTAGCAAGCATTTTTTGAAGGCACAATGATTACCAGCAGTGCTAGCAGTGCTGTAGGTATTCTATTAAAATATAAATATATTTCGATATTTTCAGAACTACTATTTAAATGCTACTAAATGATTTTGTGCACCGTTTAATACTTCTAGATCTTACAAAGTAACTATTTTTTTTTTTCTTTTACGAATAAACCACTTAAGATCCAAAACAAAATAAATCAATTGTCAGTATTATCCCAGCTCCTGGTGTAACTCAATGGCTCGAACAAACAGTGTCCGTTCCGGTGTGTTCGTTACGTACCACTGTACCACTTCTGCGCGTCACTCGTTAGTTGTATGCAAAAATACTGAAATTGTCTGCGACCACCACATTTTACTATATCCCAAACTTATGGCTGGTTTGAGAGTGGTGCCATGTGCTTTGTACGTGTAAATTTCGAAAATAATATGTAATGATTTCATGTCACCTGTCTGAATTTTTATTTTATTTAGTTGGCAATTTATCTGCTTGTTACCAATCTGTACTGATTATAAATGATCTTTTCACACAGTAGGTAAGTACTTAAGTTTCATTTTGTTAATGCAAATCTCAATACCGTGGTCTTTTAAATAAAAAAATATATTACATGAAAAGTAACTCCAACTTCAAACTGCACTGCCGGAGGCTCTACGCAGGCATCGTTCGGTCCATGGCCCTTTACGGTGCGCCGGTGTGGGCGCCATCGCTACGAAAGCGAGTGGCGGCCCGGCTAACCGCCTGCCAGAGGGTCATGGCCATCCGGATGATCCGCGGATACCGTACGGTGTCCTGTGAAGCGGCGAGCCTCCTTGCTGGCCTACCACCGTGGGATTTGGAGGCAACAGTCCTTGCACACATGCATGACTTACGCGTGGAGATGCAACGTCGGGGCGAAACTCCGCTGCCGCGACAAGTCGCGGCATGGCGGACAGAGCTCCGGCGGGATCTCATGGTGAAATGGCGAGAGCGATTGTCGCAACCTCGTGCTGGGCACGCCACGATTGAGGCGGTAAGGCCCCTCTTTGAGGCGTGGCTGGAAAGGCCCCACGGCGTCGTCACCTTCCGTTTGGCGCAGGTGCTGACCGAACACGGCAAGTTCGGTCCGTACCTGTACAAGATTCGTGCGGAGACGGCGCCCGGGTGTGCCCCGCTTGGGAAGAGCATCGCCGTGTCCTCGTGGGGGCGATCGGCGGCGATCTCTCGCGCCGGGGCTTGGTTCAAGCCATGCTCCGGAGCGAGGAGGAGTGGCAGGCGGTCGCCTCCTTCTGCGAAGCAGTAATGCTAGTAAAGGAGGAGGCCGACCGCATTAGGCAAAGGCGCACACGCCGCCGCCGCCACCGGGTTTCCGATCCCAATTTCCGGCCACCGTAGGCGCGGGCTCGCGGACGGTGGGCAATGGGTAGCTCGCTGTCCGTCCGTCCGGTAACAGACCGGTCCGAGCTCAGGTCATCTACGGCACGCACCGTTCCCGCGCGCCTCAAGGAGTTGTCAGCAAACTGTAGGGGTCCAGCAGGGCCGAAGCCTTCTGGGGCCCAAAGGTTATGTGAGACTGTCACCACGGGCCCCAGGATAAAGGCAAGGAATGGAAAGGTAGGTTTTTAGTCAGTAAAAGTCTGACACTGTTTCCCGCCCCACCCAAGGGCGGGATTCGTCATTGGATGATTTTACCTACGTTAAAAAAAAAAAAAAAAAACTTCAAACTGCAATAGTTTTTACTTATATTTTCAGATTCATCCTCTACAAGCTCCTTACTAGACTGTCTGCCAATAATTAAATTATCTAATATGAAAATTCTCTAAAAAATCTCGTATCTTTGTTATCGAACACCGTTGTATATTTGGTTCCTCTGAAAACAGGTCGTAGGCTATTTTTATACCCCTAGGCGATAAGTATACTTTTACAGTTTTAATATAACATTGACCTTTTTAAAAGTATGCACGTATACTTGAGCACAGGCGCACGGTAGCCTTTTGGTATTTTACAGGTTGCATTTTGGAGAGTGTGCGTAGAAATTGCATGACTTGATTTCACCATCTCAATTCTACCATTGGACAACTCAACATACAGCGAGTATCCACCCTTACATTGTTGAAACATTTACGGTCGGACTAGGCTTTTCACTCTGTCATTTATACATACATCGAAGGACTGGAACAAATTGCCTGCTGCGGTTTTCCCATCCGTTTATAATTTGGTTGTCTTCAAGGCTAGAGTGAATAGGCTCTAGTACGCCTCACCATCAACTATCACATCACTCCTTACCATCAAGTGGGATCGCAGTCAAGCACAACTTTTTAACCATCGACCTACATTCTTCTATTATACCTATATAACAGAATTATTGTTTATGTCCTGGTTTACTTTAATTCGAATTTATTAGCAGCTCTCCTACACTGCATGAACGTCAAAATTGCACTAACGTCAGCTGAGCGCGGATTGTACTGTCTGCCGAACAACTAATTAGAAAAAAGTGAATGTACGGCACGCGTCATCTAGTGCGTAGTACATATATATCGATGTTTGTAACAAATAAAATAAAAAATCATGTATACTTTTAATGGGTCGTTGCGACACTAATTTTTTAAAGGATGATGAGACACTAAATCATAAACGAACCACCACTCAACCAGGGACTTAATATTCAGTAAAGACTTCATTAAATAAACGCCAACACTAATGATTCCTAAAACTAATACGTTAACAACACTAGTGTAGTCTACACACGCGAGCGTTTCAAATTCCGACAAATTGTGCCTGCCCACCGACAGTAAATAAAGTTTAATGAAAAGTCGACGCGATCGTATCAACTCGACAGTTTCAGTCATTCATTCGGTAATAGGGTAAAGGCATACCCAGACAGGCGCAATGCGACAACAATTACCAACAGAACGAGTTTTTATTGAAATGTTTTACGATATTTTTTTTTTATTGAAAACTTTTAATTATCTTCTACCTTACTGTTTCAAAATTGTTAGTTGTTTCCAGTTTATCATCGTCAGCTTTATATCAGTACCCTGATAGCTAGAAACTGGAGATTTTTAAGTCAAGAGCGATTAGGTTACTTCTAGGCAAGCGTGTTCCGTTATCGACCACATCGTTGCTTTCCATCACAGGGTTAGTGGCCAAATGCTAGCCTATCACCCGTAAAAATCTTCAAATGGCTTCTCCAACTCTGGATAGCGTGTGAGAGACTCAGACTTTGACTAGTCTCAGTTTGACTAACCCAGTGTTCCTTCAATTGCCTTTCGAACAATCCGCAACCCAGACAACGCCGTCTAGCCCCAAGCTAAGCAGAGCTTGTGTTATGGGTACTAGAAAACTGAAGAACATACTTATATATTCCTAAACACATACATATTATAGATAAATAACACCCAGATACAGAACAAATGATCGTGCTCATCACACAAACATTTGTCCTGGGTGGGAATCGAACCCACGACCTCAGGTATAGCAGTCAGGTCCACTAACCACTAGACCAACAGGCCTGTCAAATCGGATCGACCGAAAGGTAGATCTGGGTTTAGCCCTTATCGGCGAGGCTAGGAATAGCCCTGCAACTCCCAAAGCTTTTCACACATGGAGTGACAACCTGTCTGAACTTCACCTAGAACCAAGACAGAGAAACCTATATTATAGTAATGTTACGTTCATAAATTCAGCGAAAATATACATTGCTCCATCTTTTAATATTAACATGCAAATATTTAGTTAATTACATATGTATTACTTAAGTAGCGTCATCTATACACCAAGTGATAATAATCTCTAGGTATACAATTTGAGTCTAAACGTTAATACTCGTAATTATATGAATAATCACTGTCGCATTGTCGCGTCATTTCTGCCTCCCTACTACCAGGTGCCAAGGCGTTCCGCTGTGAGAAAGAGACGGAGCTATACAGGAAGGATAGCACTATCACTTTTCACAGCCAATTCATACCAACAATGACATGTCATAGTAGGGGGAGCCTTATCGTTTCTATTCACGAGCCGGTGCAATATAAATTATTCCTCATTTGTTGAACAATTTGACTAAACGTTACGTTGATATTACCACTAGTTAATATCGGCTTTATGTATAATTACGTCTCTATGAGAATATAACTGTTTTGATTTTAGTCCTTTTAGTTCTGTAATAATAGAATAGAATATTTTAGTAACTAAAACATGTATTTTATGGGCTGAATTCCTAGAACTCGCACTAAGATTCCGAGTGTTGTGAGAACCAAGCTCTTTCGTTACATTTTTTGACAATGTTATTATTATATTACAATACGAGTATGTTACATAATATAGAATTATATTATTAAGACAGACCATTTTTGGATCAAGTTGTTGTTATAGAAACTTCTATGGTTTAGTTTATTTGGATGAACATAGTGACACTGTATCCATTATGAAAGAGAGATAAAACTATACAGGACGGATAGCACTGTCTCTTTTTCACAGTCAAGACATGTCACTTTACACTTCAACTTATAAAATTATTTATAATAAATTAACAACAACGGTGATTGTAGTCAGTACACAAAATAGCATAACATGACAATATTTCAATGTTACATCGAAAACGAATTGAAAACAAATATTTTTCCTAGCTTTATGCACAATATCTTCAATTCTATAAACTCATGGAAATAAACCGATATTGTCCACGTATTTCTGTAAGAAGGCAAACCTTAACAACGAGGAGCTCCGAGCAATGAAGACTAATGTCCTCCTATAGAGGACCTCTAGATCGAGAGCTCACAGCGATCGAGACACGACTACAACGTCTTTGTTATGTTGAGCATTTGTCTAAACATTGTGCAGTAAAGATATCGTGGAGTTCACTTTTGTAGCTGAAACAAATATGGTCAAAAGGTTCACCTTTTCAAACAAAAATTCAATTCTGATAAAATCTATTTTATTAGAATTCAATTTTGTTTTTGCATCATGCGTTCGAAACACTATACTGCGCTCCAAAACGTAGATCATTGACGTGGCTCAGAAGGCTGGTGGGGCTGGGCTGGACGGGTCTGCCACTTTAGGGCCAGTAAAATACAAAGGTTGGTGCCTTGATATCGACGTGGTTGTGGCGGACCAAGAGATAGTGAGACATCTTAGATATTTTCCTTAGAAATTAGTAAGAAGTGGCTCAAAAGCGTGAAAAATGGAATGAATAGAGGGAAGCCTTTGCCCAGCAGTGGGATATCGTCGCCGTAGAATGAATACCTCATATGTCGAAAATTTTATTTTTGTGTAGGGATAGAAAACTTCTTATGTCATTTCTCTGGCATAATATAGTTAAGTACGGCATTGGTTAATAACTAAAATAGGTCCTTTTTATCATTCAAAACATGAGATAAAAGCACATAAAAATATTTTAATCATTGACAAAATAAACCGCTTTTTTGTTCCTTTGAAGTTTGGATTTCTGGATATACCAGGTTATCATTCTACAGCGACGATATACAGATTATACTGGCTTATTAGCTTATACTGGCTAGATATAATAATAATAACGGGAATCAAACAGATTATGGAGGCAGTTGGTTGATACAAAACGCTGGTGTATCCAGTAGGACTGAAAATTGACCTCAGTATAGTTGGGAAAAGATTAGGCATACTCCATGATCTGAGCGTTCCAATTTTACTGAATATTTTTTGCCTCTAATATATTCTCGATACAGTAACTTCAGAAACAATAAATAACAAAAACATACGAAACTCTCTGAATACTACTGGAAAACTACGAAAGTGTGTCATAATTTCAGAGATAGTATGATTTGTACCTAATAAATATACATTTCATATCAGCATAAATCCTTGAAATAAATTCGCACGTCTGACCTGTTTCCACCGCAGTGCTGTCGGACACACTGCTTGCTATACCAACCTATGTTTATTTCAAAAACTGTCTTCCGTTTGGGAGCTTTGTCGTGATGAAGACAAGTGTCCTTGTTGCGGGTGATGCAGGCCAGCGACCGGCCACCCGCCGGTGTGGGCGCAGGGCTGGCCATTCTCTCATTTTAGAAAATAAATGTTAAAAGGAAATATCTTATTAATGTCAATTGAAAAATGTACAACTTCATATAACATATTGTCATTATTAGATTGCTTGTCTGCTGTCATTGTCTGCTTTTTTATGAGCTTTAAAAATGTTACTTTTTGCTAGTATTATCACTATCATACACCGACCGACGTCTAATGCTGGAAATAGCAACTTTTCCAAGGTAAACTATCGGAAGTGAAAAAGTTTACTTTACAAAAGAGTAATTTGAAGTTTATTTTATGGATAACGCTGTCGTTAGTGACTGTATTTGTATATAAATTTGGTTTCATATTTAGGTTGGGTTTAAAAAAATAATAATTTAAAAAATGCAAATTTCAGATTCGAGAGTTTTCCTAGGGACAGTCGATAGGTCTCCCTAAGCATAGCTATAGGTACCTGCCTGTGCTTCTCAATAAAAATATTAAAAAAACATCCTCGCCTAAGCGAATTCACGAGATCTTTTGAGTTTGAGCCTTGTACTTTCCCTGAAAACACTTTACCAAGTACACAAAAAATTGGATCAGTATAATCCAGGATAATCGGACAAAAATAACATGAAATTAATGTGAACGTGTGCTTTTGAAAGCTTCCGTATCATGGGAAGCGAACACCGTGAGGAAAAGCAGTAAGGATTACATTCAAAGCAGATTTCGAAATAGAAACATAATATATTTGTGTCAAGTTTTATCCTCAGGAAGTCTTAACATTTGACTAAAAGGAAAATTTCAGCACGTAAGTAGCTAGCGAAATTGGCTGCGAATTCTTTACATGATTTTGATAGGAACTGCAAAATGGCCTATTGTGTATATTTTCATAGAAATTATTATTCGCGATAATATTTTCATAGAAATTTTAACACTTTTTAAGCCGTATTAGAAGGCAGTTTTGACGAACCAATAATGACAATCTTTATTGTTAATTTTGATTCGAATATGAACCAAGTCTCAAGTTAGTAAACCCAAGAAATAAAAATCATTCATACAATCTTTAAAACCCTCTAAATTATAGTATTGGGGATAGTTTACAAACACATAAAGATAGCTTTTATTATTCGCTTAATTACTATTTGTGCTGACTTTCAAATATACACAAAATTCCCTTTATCACAACCTTAAGGGATGAATTTTCAAAAACCTCTTCTTAGCTCGCTTCGCTTAAGATAAAAAAGGAAGTCTTGTACAACATTTCACATTCCTAGCCCCAATAGTTTTGGCTATGCATTGATATGTCAGTTTCTACATATACACCGTTAAATTTTGGTCGTTTTGATCCCGCGGAGGGTCGATTCGGTACATGAAACCCTATCGATTTGTAAAGATAAAAAGAAAAAATAAAGTATTTTTTTTAAACTCGAATTAATTTACGCATCGTACGAAATTTATTTATTTCAGTTGCCCTTAGTGTTTTTTGTCATTCACAGGGCATATTTTCCCACGTGCACCTCAAAGAGATGCCAGCAAAATCGTTGGAACCCAGCAGGGGCGAAGCCTACTATAGGGCCATGGGTTTACTTACGAAAGGGAAACCCGTGGTCATGAGCAAAGAAGGAACATAGTTATAGTTTCATATAAAATTAGCTGCGTTCATAAAAACTTCTGCTTTTAAAAAATTACATTATCTTCATCGTTCGATGCAATGCTATAATATTTATTAAAATATTGTAAAATTTTCTTTAATAAATATACCTATGTAGGTACTTTCACTTTTCATCCCGCGCGCCATCCTTGCTTGGCGCGATTCAGTAACGTGACCCAAATTCTGATGATGGTATAAACTCAGTGCAAAACATATTGAAATTAAATTTCGCACAATAGGACATATTTATGCCATGTCAGTATTATCATTATGGTATAAATCATTATCATTCCAGATTCATTAGTTAGTAAAGTTAATTGAAATTGTGTGATGTAAATTGAAGTATTTAATGATAATAAAATATGATATGATTTGGTGTAAAAATAACCAATGACATATTACTCGTCACAAAGATTAATTCAAGAGTTATTCTGATGCCAATATATATATATTTTTTTGTATTTTCAATATGTTTTCCAATACACAAAACTCAACTATTAAACTGATAATCCAGAAAATAAAGCACTTTCCCATGCATAAAAAATAAAGTCACGCGTAAGCCAATCATACTAAAAGACCCCTTCAAGATTCCCATCATGGGATACGCCAATCCTCTAACTCCAAATCTTTACAACATTACCACCAGTGAATAGATCTCCAAATTAACAGGCTAAGGAAGAGCACACGAAACAAGGGAGACGAAAAAGAAAACAAAAAAAAAAAACTGTAAACGTTTCATTGAAATACATAAAGGCCCACATCAAAATTCACTTTGCTCGCGGGGAGGCGCAATAAAAGTCGGGGAGCGGGAACTGACGCGCGCTCAGCTTGTGATAAATAAAATAAATGCCCGTCAATCTGATCAGGGCAATCTTTACCAAGATCCCAACATCGATACTCCACACTGTTTTCATACCATTGCTCGTTTAATGCTAAATAATGAAAAAACTGTTGAAGAAGATCAGTAATGGATTGAAAAAGCATGTTTTGTTGCTGCTATTGTCAGTCGTGTCGAGGATTTTTTTAGATAGGACGGCTTCAAGGGTTTTGAAGCAGTATCTTGGGGATCCTGAGTAAGCTATTGTTGTCCTAGAGTTTGTAAACGATATTTGTTCGCAGACTAATGCAAACAATGTGATAAAGTTGGAGTTGTTTGAGAGATCAAAAGATTTAAAATTTATTCTTAACAATGAAACTTGTGGAAACTTTTTAAATAATTCATCAGAGTAATGAAATAAGACTTATGATAGCGAATTTGTTTTGTTTATTTCTTCGTACTTTCTTGTGATTTACTTTAGCCAGAAAGTAAAACAGAAATAATTCGAATAATATATTTGATATACCTATATTAACATTTTTTTTTCATCTGTCCGTCTGTCAAGACCTTTTATCTGGAGAACGCGTGGAGGTATGGAGTAGAAATTGAAACCATATACTCAAGTTTGCAGTCCCATGAAATTGTGTAAAAAAATGAAACTTAACGAAAAAAAGATACTGTCATTTATTGTTGACCCTGAAATTTGGCTTAAAGCAAGGTCTTATAGCACAAGTATAGGAATAGTATAGTAAGGAAGTCTAGGAAGTAAGAATAGGAAGGAAGTCTGACAACGTTAGTTTTTGTTACGTCACAAAAAGAAAATGGTCCAGGAATTGAACTATTTACATAAGTTATTTTATACGGAACCCTCAGTGTGCGAGTCCAACTCGCACTTGCCCAGATTTTAAATTATTTTTACGCTGAAATATTTTATATCCAGTTGGCGAGTTTTTATTTTCATGAAATGGATTTATTACTTCGTGTAAAACTCGCTGCCTGGTATTTAATATCTAATCAGGTAGGCCTGTTATTCATATCAGTTTTATGGAAAGTACTGAGGGTTTTGTTATTCTAAAAATATTGATTTGTGTTTTTTATGTTGCTCTACCACTAAAACCTATTGAGTTATCAGTCGGCAGACAAAGGAGAGAAAGTCATTTGTAATATTTTTTTCATGACTAGAACCCCCTTTTTCCAGAGCAAAAATGGCTGCATTGAAAAATGCTTGAATAAATAAAGTAGCTATCTTCTAGTATAAGAAACATTGATCGCAGATAATAAAGCTCAAACTTCTATCGTAAGCCAAAGACGAATCGACAAACTTATAATAGACTTCAATATTTACATGTCAAATGCAAAGAGTTTGAACAAAATTTCAATCCGTGTAAGATATTGTACATCAAATTTAAACAAACACCAATTCGGCCATGAATAATACATAGAGGAGTCCGGCGATCCTTTCACTGCCTATCGATATACGCAGGCTGGAAAAGGCAAACTTAGCTGCTGCGTAAGATGAAAACCTTATGCTGTGAACCCAGAGTTCAAATTTGAAAATCTGCGTTGTAAAATACTCGAGTTCACATTTTCAGTTGCAAAATTCTTCCTACATTTAGAACCGCTCTTATTCCGTTGCGATAAGATTGAAGGTGGTGATTTTCAGGTGCATATTTGTCGTGGTTCATATTTTCCCTAAGGACGACTTCAGTGTTAGGTTTATGATAATTTTTAGACCTCATCCGGTTATTATTGCTGGCTATTAAATTCCCGACTGAGATGTTTCTATAAAGATCCTTTTGCTTTCACTTTGAGATCAATTTCAATAAAAAATGAGTGTGGATTATTCTGCAAGATATATATTCTAATTTCTTGCATTGAAATTGAGTGGATCTGTAATAATTGCTGTTGATTGGTGTTCATCTGAAGTGTCGCTTAAACGTTCCGTTTCCTAGTTCTCAGTTGCTGGTTGATATTGCTCGGGTTTCCGTCCGTTGCTCTGCGTGGCACCTGAGCAGTATTTCCTTAAGTGGTGTGGTCATCGCGTGACCGCCCGCTGTAATTGCCTCGCAGACAACGCCGTAGTGCCTTGCCGCCGACAGGCAATTTTACTGCACCTTTGTTTGATTGTTTTTAGTACCTAAATTACTGTGATTTGACCGCATGCCAGGAACGTGTCGTATTTGTAGAGGTAAAGTTATGTTACCGGATGTGTTCGTAGCATTTTGTTAAGTAAATCGTAGTCTGCTGACTACTCGTACATTTTTGAATTATGATAATGCGAGTACAATGTTATGAGATATTTTTTGTAATAGTAGTTACAATAGCATTTCAATTCAATATTTGTGTGTGTATGTGTGTGTTTTTTTTTTGTTAAATTATCCCCACGTTGTATTTTCCCCGAAACGGCTTCCTGTAGGCCATATAAATATCTGTTCCGTGCGGTAATCGAACCCGTGACACTCAGCAGGGGCTGCCAATAAATAGCACGCCAGTGCCGTCAAAAACGATTCTGAAACATTTCTCCGACATTCGTTTCGCCGTTGATCGGTTCACCGACAGAACGATTCACTTTTCATTTTTTCTCCGACAGAACTTTTCAATGACGAACGATTCGCCGACAGAACGATTCACTTTTCATTTTTTCTCCGACAGAACTTTTCAATGACGAACGATTCGCCGACAGAACGATTCACTTTTGAAAATTACATCGACAGAACCTTTCACCGGCGAGCGATTCGCCGACACAACTGTTCATCTGCCCCTGGGTATAAAACATAGGTATTCGACATGTAGACCTGTTTCAGTTTATTATTTTAAAAAAACACACAAATACACACAAAATACAATCAATAATACAATATAATACTAATACATAAAATTAAACTTTGCACTCATAGTCATTCCGAAGGATTTTATAATTTCCGGCTAGCTTATCATTTAATTGCATATAATTCTAAATTAAATGCACAACGCAGGCTAGTATTATTGAGGTAATGATAGACATACATACTTGATATTAATTTCTAAACGATAACAATTAAATATGAAAATGAGGGTAGTCTTCAGTTTTTTACCTGTCAACGTCCCTCATTACGTTGTTTAATATAATAAAAAACGAAATTATACCTGATGAAGCTAAGAGAGTGATGCGATGGTTTGAAAAATATTATGTCAGTGGATCAGCGATAATTAAAAAATCCATTAGCTCCAAAATTACAGTAAAGCGAAGTCCGCCAATATTTCCTCCAAGGATGTAGTCAGTACACGACAGCCAACTTTCACATGTACCATTATCACAAAATGCGCTGTAGTCAAAAAAAAAACCCCAATCGAAGAAAAAAAAAAAAAAAAAAAAAGAAAAGAAAAGAAACATTTCTCCGACATTCGTTTCGCCGTTGGTCGGTTCACCGACAGAACGATTCACTTTTCATTTTTTCTCCGACAGAACTTTTCAATGACGAACGATTCGCCGACAGAACGATTCACTTTTCATTTTTTCTCCGACAGAACTTTTCAATGACGAACGATTCGCCGACAGAACGATTCACTTTTCATTTTTTCTCCGACAGAACTTTTCAATGACGAACGATTCGCCGACAGAACGATTCACTTTTGAAAATTACATCGACAGAACCTTTCACCGGCGAGCGATTCGCCGACACAACTGTTCATCTGCCCCTGGGTATAAAACATAGGTATTCGACATGTAGACCTGTTTCCGTTTGTTGTTTACACCTGAATCAAGTTATGAAGACGAAACTTAAAGTTTTATGCAAAACTTGAACAAAACTAACCAAAAAAGTGACAAAAACGTATTTGCTTCAACGTCAATACATGTATCATACATGTTATGGTTATACATACGTTTTGTAAGGTTAACTGAAATATATTTGCAAATGAAAATAATTTTTATTATTAACAAATAGCTAACCAACGTGATTAAAACCAAAACAAAAACATAACAAATCAACTATGATTAACAAAAACAATTATAAACTTCATAGGATACTTATTTTGTATTACATAAATGAGAAATATGAGCCCAGCCACTTAAGTAGGTTTTTATGTCCATATCATCCTTTTCTGACAAATGCTGAGTAATCCTCTCTTGATATTTTGATATTTTTCTCTTAAGCATTGGCTCCGACGAATTAATGAGTTCGATAGTGCATTCTGTGTGCTTTTGTTCCTTCTGGAACTCCACTATTGTTTTGAAAATGTTCCATTTTCGCCGGCCTAATAAGGTATTCCACCTATTGTGCCACCACGGTGGAGCACACAGTCGAGGTGTGCCCCGCTTGGGAAGAGCATCGCCGTGTCCTTGTGGGGGCGATCGGCGGCAGCGATCTCTCGCACCGGGGTTTGGTTCAAGCCATGCTCCGGAGCGAGGAGGAGTGGCAGGCGGTCGCCTCCTTCTGCGAAGCAGTAATGCTAGCAAAGGAGGAGGCCGACCGCATCAGGCAACGGCGTACACGCCGCCACCGCCGCCGGGTTTCCGATCCCGATTTCCGGCCACCGTAGGCGCGGGCTCGCGGACGGCGGGCAATGGGTAGCTCGCTGTCCGTCCGTCCGGTAACAGACCGGTCCGAGCTCAAGTCGTTTACGGCGCGCACTGTTCCCGCGCGCCTCAAGGAGTTGTCAGCAAACTGTAGGGGCCCGACAGGGCCGAAGCCTACTGGGGTCAAAGGGTATGTGAAAATGGCACCCGGGGCCCTGGGACCAAGGCGAAGAATGGAACGGGGTAGGTTTTTAGTCAGTAAGAGTCTGACACTACTTCCCGCTCCACCCAAGGGCGGGATTTGTCATTGGATGATTTTACCTACCGAAAAAAAAAAAAAAAAAAAAACCTATTGTGCCACGACTACAGCGCATTTTGTGATAATGGTACATGTGAAAGTTGGCTGTCGTGTACTGACTACATCCTTGGAGGAAATATTGGCGGACTTCGCTTTACTGTAATTTTGGAGCTAATGGATTTTTTAATTATCGCTGATCCACTGACATAATATTTTTCAAACCATCGCATCACTCTCTTAGCTTCATCAGGTATAATTTCGTTTTTTATTATATTAAACAACGTAATGAGGGACGTTGACAGGTAAAAAACTGAAGACTACCCTCATTTTCATATTTAATTGTTTTCGTTTAGAAATTAATATCAAGTATGTATGTCTATCATTACCTCAATAATACTAGCCTGCGTTGTGCATTTAATTTAGAATTATATGCAATTAAATGATAAGCTAGCCGGAAATTATAAAATCCTTCGGAATGACTATGAGTGCAAAGTTTAATTTTATGTATTAGTATTATATTGTATTATTGATTGTATTTTGTGTGTATTTGTGTGTTTTTTTTAAATAATAAACTGAAACAGGTCTACATGTCGAATACCTATGTTTTATACCCAGGGGCAGATGAACAGTTGTGTCGGCGAATCGCTCGCCGGTGAAAGGTTCTGTCGATGTAATTTTCAAAAGTGAATCGTTCTGTCGGCGAATCGTTCGTCATTGAAAAGTTCTGTCGGAGAAAAAATGAAAAGTGAATCGTTCTGTCGGCGAATCGTTCGTCATTGAAAAGTTCTGTCGGAGAAAAAATGAAAAGTGAATCGTTCTGTCGGTGAACCGATCAACGGCGAAACGAATGTCGGAGAAATGTTTCAGAATCTACACCGATACATTGCCGAATTGAGTCTTGAAGATTTTCCGAATCGAAAAAATGTTTTTTTTTTTGTAAAGTAACTACAAATTTACAGTTTTCAGATTTATTCATATAATCGTGTTATGAGACATTGCATCGTGCTAAATTTCTGGTTTCTAGATCAATGGTAAATATCCTATAAATTTTGATTCCTTTGAGAGTCGAAATATACGTTTTTTTGCAACATAAACGGCCGTATCTTTTTTTTTCATTAACTTAGAACTTTGATTTCTTCATAGCTTTAAGGGACCGCAAACCGGAGTATATGGTTTAAATTTGAAGTCGATACCTTTACGCGTTCCCAAGATGAAGGGTCTTGTCTTGACAGACAGGCAGACGACAACAAAGTTATCTTATAAGAGTTTTTTTTCCTTTTGAAGTCCGAAAATCTAAAAAAGAAAATTAAGTACATTCAACCAGCCAAAAACGAAGCGATTAAAGTCCCCAGATATAACAGCAAAACATAATCCTAGCAATAAAGAGGAAACGTGTTAAGTAGTTCAAAAGATGAGATTCCGTTTGATAGTAGTTCTGGGGTAGCGTGTTCAGTGGCCATTGTTCAGCAGATAACTATCGCACTAAGTAGAACAGTTGCTAGTCTAACTTAGTCTGTTCTGTCTTTTAACGTTTAGAAGTATTGCTGGGGCTCGTAATTTCTTGTTCGTTTTGCTAGCTGCAACTTGGAATATTCTTCTTCACGAAGTTTAAATAGGTCAACTGATTAAAAAAATCGGTCAAGTGCGAGTCGGACTCACGCACGAAGGATTTCATACCGTCCAAAAAAATCACGTTTGTTGTAGTTGTCTATGTTTGGTACTTGTCGTTATAGCGGCAACATAAATACATCATCTGTGAAAACTTCAACTGTCTAGCTATCGCGGTTCTTGAGATACAGCCTGGTGACAGACAGACGGACAGACAGCGAATTCTTAGTAATAGGGTCCCGTGTTTATCCTTACGGTACGGAACGCTAAGAATGATAAAGTAGTTACTGAAGTTTATGTATAGAACTTTAAGTTGTCCACACACACAATTACACATGCACACTTTTGAAATCCTAAGAAATTCACTTAAATATTCCTAGCTTAATAATTTACAGTAATTTTAGTTGTATTCTCAAACCTGTTTTTTGCCAAAATATGTACAATATGACACAATTTTTAATATAAAATTGTTTTATTTGGTACCAATTCTTAGTTTCTTCTCCACCACCCTACAATCTCCTGGTTTGAAAGTCAGCGTTTTCTCAATCTGTAGGACCTATAATTCAATGTAATTTTATGCATGTAATAATATTTCAGTCATATTATGATTATTAGTTAAGTAAAAGTAAAGTGGAAACTAGAAATTATTTCTGTATCGTAGGGAGATCACGAACAAATAATTTTACATATACAAGACACATACAAGAATTATGTGTAAGTCATGTGAATATTTGTTTCGTGCGGGAATCGAATCCGTCAATCGTCTGACGCCAGAAAGTCTAACCATCAGTCTGTCGAAGGAATATTATGGTGTTACCCAGTAACTGGGTTGCGGAGGCTCCTTGTAAAAAACGGGTTAAATTTAGTCGCATCGGGTTAGACTTGAAGTTGGCCCCAAGTATGCTGGGAAAAGGCTAAAGAGATGATGATGACACGCAGTGGAGCAGCCATTTGCACAAACTTACAATATACACAACACATATACACACACAGAACACACACACATACACACCATCACACAGATAACACACGCAACGACAACAAGGACTACAGAAGATTATTAGAACTTAGGAACTCTCACCTATTCTCATCATTTCTCATTCTTATTATTTCATTTATTTCTCTCTCACCCATTTTATGTATGTGTTTTAGTTTTAGTTTCCTTTTTGATTTGTAATTGGTGTTCAAAACAGGATATAACTGTCGAAGGTTTCAGTCTGTGCGAAACTTTCGTTTAGCAACTAGTAACTTACATTAAAAATATAAGACTACCAATATTAGTAGCAAGCGTTAGAACAGTACGAAGATTTTTGGCCTAACTAAAAACTCCCTTCTAAAAAAATAAACTTCAGTCCACTAAAAAAATAAGACCCACAAAAAATCAGCCACTACCTCCAGCACTCTGCACCTGACAGGATACACTTAGCAGTTCAGCTCTAATGAGTAAAGATAAGGCTGTTTGATAACATCAGCACTACGCCTAGCACTGACGGGGACTAAACTCAGGATGTTTGAAGTTAAATAGTTAGACTCTTTCAGTTACGTGATGAGGAAGAATTCATAGCAAAAACTGAAAAATAAAGGTACAATTCGTATTGTATAGAGTTGGAGAAAGAGGTTAAAGAAAAGATGAAAGAGACTTAAGATACTATGAGTAGCTGGGGATTCTATGCCACTCATCGTGGCTTGAGGTTTCCAATGAGGTTTCCAACGTCTGTTTAAGTCTATAATCAAAATCTCTACGAAACGTGTTTTTTTTTATGGTAGGTAAAATCATCCAATGACAAATCCCGCCCTTAGGCGGAGCGGGAAGTAGTGTCAGACTCTTACTGACTAAAAACCTACCACGTTCCTTCATAGCCTATCGTGCCGGGGCCGTGTATTCCTTTCGAAAGTGACCGATCCATCTTCACTGACAACACTAGGTCTAAGCTGTATGTTAAAGATGGTCTCGGGCCAGTTTTCATGGATGCAGCGAAGACATCAGTAGACCAGAACTTAGATTATGCGTGCGAGATGTCTTCTGTTACCTTCCACGTTTTGCATCTGTAAAATAGCACGGATTACCATATATTTTCCGCCTTTTGCTATTAGAACGTGAACTATCATATGTCGTCGTACAATTAAAAAAAGGCTCTCCGGTACGAATAAATAATAATGTGACCAGATTATTAGAAACATCATATTTTTATTATATTATGACAGCTTATTTGACGACGCTAGATACAATGAAAAATCGATACTTAGTTCATAATCCAAGTGTTATCGAGAAGAAAGAAAATATGAATTACCGGCTGCGGCTGCTGCCAGCGATTTTTTTTAGTAAAAGCCGAATATTGTCCTAAGGGAAGTTACCATATACAAGAAATAAGTAAGTAAGTTTTTGATGTGTGATTCCAAGTTCTACCCGTGTGCCAAATTTCATTCAAATCCATTCCGCCATTCGAGCGTGAAGAAGTAACAAACATACACTCTCACTAATTTTTGCATTTGCGACATAAGTGAGATTTATTATAAACTTAGAGTATTTATAAAAAGTCAGTGATACCAATATACGACACTAACATTGTTGGGAAACTCGGTATAAAAACAACTTGAGCAATAAATCACTCATAACAGACAATGTCCAAAAGTGAACGTTACCCCAATATTTCTAAGAACCTCACGACCGCGCTCTCACCTGCAAACAGTATTGATTTCTAATAAGGAAGCGTTGCACGAACTCGCCTGGGTACTTATCGGAAACGTCTCATTTACCTCTCGGATCCACTGACTTTAATGTCAACAAGGCTCTCATACTCGTAAAAAGATAATATTCGATAACTCTATTACGTACTTAGAAATCCAGTCACCGGTACATTATTTGTTAAGACTTGAAGGCTCAATCCTTTTTTTTCGTACCGAGTTGAATTACTTTTTTTTAATATTTGTTATCAACTAGTGCTTGACTGCGCTCCCACCTGACGGTAAGCAGTGATGCAGTCATGAACTTTGTTTAAATCATGAACAATACTAGCGTGTAATCGTTTCAAAATTCACACAGATGCCGTCAAAAACAAGATTAAAATGAATTAAGATAAAACCATTTCTGAAATCTGAAATCTAGTAAACGTGTGAGATAGGCTTTTCCAATTTTTGCTTCACTTAAGAAATTATTATTAAGGTCATAATATGCATATGGTGATCCAGATTTAGTTAAATCAAATCTACAAAGACTGAACACATCGTCGCACAGGTGTAGGGTAGCCAGCATTTCGGTATTGTACAGGATGCGTTTTGGAGAGTGTGTGCGGGAATCGCATGACTTGATTCCACCATCTCCTTTCTACAACCCAAACCCAAAGTACGTTACAACTCAAAGTACGATTGATATCCACGATGAAACCAATACAGTCTGGACTAGGCGTTTTGCCTCGTCCTTTCCACTGCGTACATCAAAGGGATGGAACAATTTGCCGGCTTTTTGTCTAATTATAATTAAATGGTCTCTAAGTTATAAAATTAATGTAATTGAAATTCTAGGCGAATATTTTTTGATTTATTAAATTATTTTAGTTTTCAACGTTATAAATATTTGTACGCCGACTAAATTAATTTAAATTAATTTTAATCTTTCATGCTGTTGTATGTATACCATTTTTACACAAATGAAGAATATCTTATCTTATCTTATATCTTCAAAACTAGAGCGAATAGGATCTAGTTTATATCAATAAATAAAAACATAATTCTAGCCACTACTGCTAAAGGGCAAGTATAAATGCATTTATAAATATATTTGCACTGATAAATGATATTTTAATGAACATAGGTTTTTAAAAACACTTTTATACGTCAATATTTTTTTTCGTCAGTTTAAATTAGATGAGGCCGGTATTTCCTAGCAGACTACCCTGTGAAGAAACACCGAAACAAACTCAGGGGTCAAAGTCTCTTATAAAGTCCGTAAACAAACATGTAATAGTCAAATCATATGAGAACCATGCAGATTGGAGTCTGAAATGGTCTTTTGTAAAAATAACCACAAAGTTCTGCGTGGACCTGTCCAGTCAATGCAAACATTTGTCAGTATTCGTGTAGCTCAGAGCTACCAAGAAGCACAACGACTTGACGAACAATACCAAAGAAAGGACATTTGGGTAGGTCGCAAAAAGCACTCTATTATATTAAAATTAAAGAAAAGTAAAAAGTAATCCACATTAACAATAAAAAAAAAATACAAAAATGTAATTTTACAAAGTAAATATCGCAAATTATAAAAAAAAGTATTATTTCAAATAGTAAAAGTTTTTTCTGTTCCAGACTCTAACTGGTGCTATCTATTTACTGACATCGCTTTAAGGCACGCTTAACTCAATGACAAGTTGTAAGGGATGAAATATCTAATAACTAAATTTCCAAGATAATAATAAAAGATTGTGACCTAAATAATACCGAAACTGAAGCGAAAATATCGAAAGACTTAATAGTACGTTGCAAATAAATTGAACTAAAACTTTTTACAAAAAAAATACAACCGACTTCAAAAACAACCAAAAAGTGCAAAATAACTTTTAATTTCGGAAGTCGGTGTTTCTTTAATAGTTTGTTCTCTTCGTTATTTAACACCGACTTCCGAAATTAAAAGTTATTTTGCACCTTTTGGTTGTTTTTGAAGTCGGTTGTATTTTTTTTGTAAAAAGTTTTTTATTTCACACATTTTAGTAGTAGTACCCCTCAGCCAAACTTAAATAGATAGGTACCTTCCGCCATTCGGTTTCATCATCAAATCATCATGACAATTCTAATAATACCAAACACGGCTAGGATACACTGATTTGTTACAAAGTTCCGGCTCTTACCTACCTTCCGTCTTCATCATCTTTTGACTGGCCTGTTGTTCTAGTGGTTAGTGGCCCTGACTGCTATTCCGGAGGTCGTGGGTTCGATTCCCACCCAGGACAAATGCTTATGTGATGAGCACGATCATTTGTTCTGTGTCTGGGTGTTATTTATCTATAATATGTATGTATTTAGAAATATATAAGTATGTTTATCAGCTGTCTGGTACCCATAACACAAGCTCTGCTTAGCTTGGGACTAGACGGTGGTGTGTGATAGTTGTGGAATATATTATATTATTACATTAGGTTGACAATCCAATGTATATGTCGGCGCATGATGGCCATCGGTGTCGACGTCACACAAAATTCACAGTCACAGTAATATAGAATGGCACAAATCTCTAATAATGATGCCACTATTTATAAGCTTTACAAATGTCAACGTGACAGTTTGCCCGACCAGTATCATTAGCTATGCAACCATGTTTATGAATTTTTATTTTTGATTTGAATTTTATCAAAGCGGTTTATATTACGCAAATATAAGTCATGTCAACAAAACTAAGTTTTTGAACTATATTTAATAATTATTTCCAGTTTTGTTGTACGAGACGCTAGCCGTTATGATTAACCGTAGAAAATTTTACTTTCGCAACAAAATATTAACTTATTGCAACTGGATATCCTCATTATAAATTTTACAGGGACCTGCACTTTACCAGCGACTTCGTTCGCGAGAAAACTTTACTAATCCTTAAACTGCAGTTTTGAGGGTAGTTTTGAAAAACGAATAATTACAGTCTTTACTATTAATTTTGATTGTGTTAAGTAATGTTACTAAAACATAACTACAACTTAATCAAATGAAACGGAGCCAAAACCGTATGGGCAAAGAGTCAGGACACAAGTATTTCACTACAATACACATTTTATAAAAACAAGATAAATACCAGTGATTAGAGAATCAGTTACCTCACCATCCGTTTGGCTGCAAAGCGACCATCTTTTGGTTGCGTAAACCGCGTGGCTGTTCAGTTGCGGCGCCGCTGGACGTCGTCAGCAGACCGGGACTCTTCGCCAAACGTCTGGATCAGGTCCTGCTTGACTTGCTCCCATGTGTTGTTGCAGCCCAGGTCTTCGGTCTTCCTTTCAGTGTGAGAGCGTACCTCGGGATCGAATGGCAGTAGGTAGGAATTGCCATGATCTCCGGAAGGTAGAAGAGTAGCGGACAGTGCTGCAGTCACGGCACTTGATTCGGAATCCAGAGGACCTCAGTAGGAGCGAGCTGGATCCCACCGCTGCTGTCGGCGCATGATGGCCATCGGTGTCGACGTCACACAAAATTCACAGTCACAGTAATATAGAATGGCAGGAAATGTTATAGTGATGATAAAGAAATACCTTACTTCAAGTTCAAGGTGTTTATTCCATGATCGGCGAAAGAGAGTGCCTTTCAAAACACATTACATCGGTTTTTATACACAGAAATTGACAAGCATCAAAATCACTATGAAGGTAGAAAACTATTTTAAATAAATAGAACGGAAATCGTCACAGTAAATTCTTATTTAAATATGGCCGGATGCTCTGATATTTTAAAGAAATAAAAAGGAACTGGTCAAGTTAAATCCTCACAAGTTTAACCGGGTACTGTAATATGTTTTTAAAATAAGAAAGGAAGTCGTCATTTGATTCGTTATAAATTGAACAGGATGTTGTAATATTTAAAATAAATCGAAAGGAAGTTATCAAATTAAATTCTTACATAAATTCAACAGGATATCGCAATATTTTAAATAATTATAAGGAATGTTATCAAATTAAATCCTAGTTTAAATTCAACAGGATATTGCAATATTTTAAAAGAAATAAACAGGAAGTGACCAAATTAAATCCATATAAAAATTATCAAATATTGGTTTTGCGCCCATATATACTATTTGGGTGTTCGTCGTTGAGGCAGCGCTGCGTTTTCTTAGAGAATAACACCACTGAACAGGAGATATTCAGCAGGAAAAATCTAGCTCTAGTAGCCCTGCTGCGCTGGATCGAAACACATTTAAGTCCTACCTGTTGAAAATCATCAGATCAGTTCTATGTACCCCCTCCCCTTTTTCCTTCAGTCAGCCACCGACTACATGTATAAACAAAGCAATTTTACTTGTTACGACAGTTCTGCTAAGGTTTTTTGAAGAGTTCCGTTCTATATCTTCGTAGTTCATCATCAGATCAAAACAGTATTTCTATGGGACCAACTCGACAGTATAATCTTTCAATCAAAACAAAAATTTTCAAAATCGGTCCATAATTGACCGAGATATCGGCGAACAAACACATACAAACGACAGTTCTGCTATGAATTTTGAAGAGTTTCGTCCTATATCTTCGAAGTTTATCATCAGATCAAAAAGATATTTTTATGGGACCAATTCGGAAGTATAATCTTGCAATAAAAACGAAAAAAATCGAAATCGGTCCACAATTGACCGAGATATCGGTGAAAAAAAAAATACATACAGCCGAAAATACATACTCCTCCTTTTCGAAGTGGGTTAAAAATGGCCATCGCTGCTATTGTTACGCGCAGCCAATTTTGATTGAAATCTGAACATCTGTTACTGCGTATGCAAGGTCAATCGCTATTATGGGTCAACTTATAAGTCGCGTATTGTACCTCACATGTTTACAAGATTTCAGACAGGTTCAGACAATATAAGAACTGAGGAGAACACTTTATCACGTTTGTGACATAAACTTTGTATTCATAATTTCATACAACTATTAAATAATTGATTATAGCCGAGCTAAGCTTAAACTACATCAGGGATTCCTTGAAGGCCTAACGTTTAAGAGGTAAATAATGTAAGGAGCTCTTCGTATGAATGCGGGCCGCTCAAGAACCCTCGGGTTAATTTGTGGGAGAGAGCTCAACAACTAAACTCCGAGAGGTAACTCGCGAATAAGGGGGGAAGCGGGAAATCTTGAACGTAATCTGTTGAGCCATGTAATAGGTTAAAAAAAATCGATAATAAGCACTTAAAATAAAGGCTTTAACCTCCACAATAAAATAAGTTAAGATTATAAAGGACAATAATTAATTCCAAGTTTGTACAGTATTTCTCACCAGTGCATAGTTTTATTATTATATTTTATCCAGCTTATACTACTCCACTGGTGAGCGAAACCTTCCTCGATTCCTTGCATTCTTCTCAGCTCTGAGACACTTCTTGCCGATTCCCAAGAAAGACATGGAAGTCATACCTCCTAAAGTCAAAGTCAAAATGTTTTTATTTCTTAAAGAAAGAAAGAAAAAACGTTTATTCGTATGTAGGCCTACATGGGCACTTATAAAACGTCAGAAGCTAGTGCACGGTTCCAAATTGGTCGTTCTAATTCCGCTATTTCCTTCCACTGGTCTATAACACGTTAGCAAAGGTTTTAATAAATAAATAATATAATTATGAATAAGCAGACATAGAAGAACCAAGGTCGCCGATATAGACCGAAGAGTCATTGAACTTGAGTGGCAGTGGGCGGGGCGCATTGTTTGTAGAACGGATGGTAGATTGGACAGAAAGGTAGTGGTGACCACGTACCGGAAAACGCAGAATTGCAAGGACTCCTACAAGGTGGACCGAGGACCTGGTAAGGGTTGCGGGAATCCGATGGATGCGAGATGCACAGTACCATTCATTGTACAGGCCACATGGAGAGGCCTATGTCCGTCAGTACAACGTCTGTAGATGTCACAGTAGACGTCTTTCGGCTGAAATGATGATGATGAATATAGTAAAAAAAAACATGAAATTAGATTTTTATATAACAAGATTCACCGGTCTACTCATAGCAGGTTATTCATAACCTATCTATAAAAGACCAAAAAAAACCAGCAGCAAACTCATATTACCTGGCTCTGTATAAAATCCGCAAAAAAAAAACAGCCAACATTGTTCGCTAACTACGTTCTCCGCGTACACCGGTGCTCAGTCCCTAACTTCGGAATACCATTGAATAATTCCCATCAGCAGGAGTACCAACGTAACGGGGGTTTAATATTTTTCTGCGGTTGGCTCGCCTGCTTGTTAGTATGAAGCCTGCATAAGTTCAATGTTGAGAAAAGTTGTACAGAATACGTGAAATGTTTTCATGCAGAATTAAAATTATGAAGAGTAATAGAAAAAAATCCGAATTACTAATCCGGATTTTTGAATTGATTAGAATCGAGGTCTATTGAATCGATTCAGTAATAAAATCGATCCTTTAGTTACTCATCAGTTGAGTCCTGATTAGTACGGTACAGATGATCCTACAGGGTTACAACGCCCGCATAAAAATTACCTTAAAGAAAATAGGTGATTTGAACGTTTTTAATAAAAAAAATCGAATCCCGATTTCAAGTTTTTCAGATCGAAACACAGAATCTATCCATTGTTTAAGGTCGATTAGAAGACATTACACGAATTCAATCTTAATTATTAGTATCACAAAAACTTATATACCCAAACCTGCTTAACTTTAGATTTGAAAACAATATTTTGTTTATTTATTTGGATCTCCAATAAAGGAAAGCCTATATGAATAACAATTGTACAAAAGATTCTCAAATGATGATAAACTATAGTATGCGCATAATATGATTAGGTGAAAATAAGGCAAAATACAAAAACGTAACGATATATGTTTTCGGATTCCAACCAATCTAGTACATTATACCTCTTCAGTCACTCTTTTAGGGCGTGTTTTAAAATGGTAGTCACAACTGCAATAAATGAATACACAACAATGCCTCTACAACACAAAGTACAGCTATTCAACAACTGGTGCTTACGAGCATCCTTCATATCCACCTAACAGTAGTTTGTATGCAAAATAGCTAAAATTCAAGTAAACTGCGTCACACAGGACAGGTTGGTAAAGCTAAAAGATAATAACAGTCTGTTGTTTGTGCGAACTATAAACCGTTACAGTCAGTGATTGTTTGTTTAACGACTATAAAATAACGTGGAATTAGTCTGTGCTAACTTCCAGGGTGTTTTGTGGGTGCTTCTGCCAAGCCTCTGAGAGAGCGAAGGATAGAATGGCGGCCATTTTAGCTTACTTTTTACACTGTCTGATTAAGTTTCACTAAGTCAATGCTAGTTTGTGAAAATAAAACTGTTAGTTTGAAGCAATATACATATTTTGATCAAATAGAACTATAACTATTTATTTATTAAAACTTCATGCAACATAAATGAATAAAGGTGGACTTACCTAATACTTAACGTATTTTCTTCCAGACAGCATAATTTTACTAAATTTTACAAACTCAAGCTATTAATCAAGACTTAGGTAATATTGTTAAGCTTATTTTTTGTAAGAATGGTTGAATAGGTTGCCTGTAAAATAAGCTGCTACCAAAAACGATTTGTTTTATCATAATTATCTTACATATACTCAGGCAGAGTTGCTTCTTTATCCAAAATTACAAGACAGCCTGCCTCATTCAGAGTAAACAGGCTAAAAAACTCACTTCGCATCTATTACCTTCTCCCCCATAATCTGTGTCCACTTAAAGCTATGTCCACACCCGCCGACGTCACGAGTCGCGAGCAAACACCGCGGCCACCGCAGCGCTATTACATTTATACGTGTGCAGCGATCCTAACGGACAGTGTCACCGCAAATCAGTGCGCTATGGACGTAACGTGATTTTTGTGGGCGTCGTGTGTGGCCCGCCTATTGGAGTTCTACCTCGAATTTTCAGCTGGAAAATGGAGTTTTCATATTGATGTTGTTGGAGGAATGGAAATTGATACCTAATTAGATTCTGTAGACCAGAAATTTACCGTGTTCGATCCGACCAAAACCCGCTCTTATCTCACCGTTTTTAGGTACGCAATTGACAGTTTTCCGCACTAGTGAACAAAAGTGCGCGTGCTCGCCCCCGCTACAATTTTATTGTAATGAAATAGTTCTACGGGTACGAAAGTATGGTCCGTAAACATAATTTCACGGGTTCGGATCGGACGTAGAGCGAAACCGCTCTTACTATGATAAACACACTGAATATAATTAGCTTAACGCTAAGATTAAAAAAAAATCAAAGAGAAATTTTCTTATACTCCATACATGATACACCAATGACTGCCTCATTTCTTGTCCAGGCAATTACTGTCAATTCCAGGTTGCCTGGAAGAGATCGTGGTACTCCATAAGGCCGCCCATTTGTATGTATATGTTTCAGTTTCCTTTTATGGGTAATGGTGAATAATTATGAAGGATTTAATAATAATAACAAATATGGATTTTTACTGGAAAATCTCTGTATTAAATCATTTGAAGCTACCATTTCCTTTAGCCTCTTAATGAATATTTTAGCGGCAAAGTGACGTAACCAGCTCAATACATCCCGTTAAATATAAAAATGTGGGCACACATCGTTGGCTCGCTCATAAATCGTGGCAATCTGAAGTGTGCCGCACAACCGCGCGATGAGTAATGTGGAGCGCGCCTTATCCAGCCAGCTCGAGCTTCAAGTAACGACTGCAATTAATACACACGTGAAAAATACGCAAATTATTATAATGTGGCAACACCAAGGCCAGTGTCGTATGATGAGTATCGGACTACTGAGCTTGGTATGCGTATTTGTTTGACTTTTGTACTATGTAGAATTGTAGATTGTTGTGAGAAAAAGAGATGCATTTCAAAATAAAAATATACCTATTTACATTACAGCTGTGTTTCCCAGGCGGCAGGTTTCGTAGGCAGCTATTATAAATAGAGTGGTGTTCATTTGTTTGTCACTTAAAAATGCGCAAAAATAAAGTGGCAAGGCTATATACACCGTTAAATTTTGGTCGTTTTAATCCCGTGGAGGGTCGATTCGGTACATGAAACCCTATCGATTTCTATAGATAAAATTGAAAAATAAAGTACTTCTTTACTAAAACGCGAATTAATATAAGCATGTACGAAATTAATTTCTTTAAGTAAACGTCAATGAACTGTAGGTAGTTAGTCGTTTATTTAAAGAAATTAATTTCATGTACCAAATCGATCCTCCACGGGATTAAAACGACCAAAATTTAACGGTGTATAGGCCTATAAATTATAGAGCAAAAATCAAAAAACTTGTACTACAAAAAGAAGAAAAATGATTTTATAATCTTCTTGGCCTGTATTGTGGTAAAACTAAGTACCTACCTACCAAACTTTAAGAAAATATTGCGTCTCGCTCACCTAGGTAAAGAAGATTAAATAATACTTTAGGGAGCGAAAGCACCTATGAATATAAATGGCTTTTAGTATGGGCGCAACTCTAAATTCGTGAAATAAGGCTGTTTCATAAATTTTGGTTTAATAGGGACTGATATTCTTATCTAACAGGTACATTTTCTTCTACATTTTTTGGGTTTTAATTTCTCAATAACAGTCTTGTATTTTATAGTATAAAAAAAAACTTTGCCCTACACTAGAAATTACTCTTTGGGCTCTCCATAATTATGACGGCGATTCCCCCTTTTTGAGGAGTGGCTGGAAAGACAGCCTCACTTTCCGCATGACTGGACATGGTAATTCGGGACGTTCATGCACTGGATTCGTGCGGAAGAAACGCCCGTGTGTCATCATTGTGTTGTCCTCCCGGAGGACACGGTGGAGCATGGCCTCTCGCACCGGGCCCTGCTACAGGCCATGGTCTGGAGCGTGGAGGAATGGCAGGCGATCGCCTCTTTCTGCGAAGAAGTAACGCTAGAAAAGAAGGCGGCCGCTCGTTTGAGGAAACGGCCCTCATGCCCCTGCCACCGTGATTCCGACCCCAATTTCCCACCACCGTAGACGTGGGCATGCGGACGGTGAGCAAAGAGTAGCTCTCTGTCCAGACCGAGCACGAGTGGTCGACGTCGGTAAGTGAGACGTGTTCCACGCGCGCCTCAAAGAGATGTCAGCAAATCATAAAGCAAACCATGGATTATGCGAAAGAGCTGGGGTTCTCTTTCGCCTTGGAATGAAGGCTAAGAGGGAACAGGAGTGGGTTTTAGTCAGTAAAAGCCTGATACACACTCCCGCTTCGCCCACAAGCGGGAGAAGTCATTAAATAATTTTCCACTAAAAAAAATCACTACGAATTATTTCTGTATCGTGGGTACGTTTATACCGGACCCACTAGGAATCAGAAATTGTTGTCAGTAGCAAATTTTTCATCAATTTATTTGTAGGTACTGTATTTGACACGTAGTAAAATTAATTTCAAAATCGGCGTGGTAGCATCATTAGCGGCTTCAATTGTTTCAAACTATGCTGAGTGAGCCGTCATCACACGGCATGTTAACCAATGGATATTTTGATTGTTATTTTTAATTTAGTGGACTGCAATTTATAGCTTTGCTACGACTAAGTATTAATGAACTGTCGAATTTATCATGAATTTTGATGAATTTTCGAGATATTATCAAGCGTTGCTGAAATAGCTATTTCAATTATTTGGTCAAGTTTGAAGCACAGGCGTAGAGTAGCCAAACTTTCAGTTTACAGGATGCGTTTTGGAGAGTGTGCACAGGAATTAAAGACCTTGATTCCGCCATCACAATTTTACCTTTGGACAATCCAACGTAAGACGAGTGTCTATCTTTACGTTGTTACCTCCACGGTTCGGACTAATCTGCTGCTATCTTCCCGTCCAATTATAGTTTAGGTGTCTTCAAGGCTTTTAAAAACCAATGCGCTTCACCATCAATGATTATATCACTGCTTACCATCAGATGGGATCGCAGTCAAGCACTAGTTTACAATAATATAATTAAAAAAAGCTTTTGTAATCAATCGCCATCACAATTTTACCATTGGACAATCCAACGCAAGGCCAGTGTCCACGCTTGCTTTGTTAACACATCTACGGTCCGAACTAATCTACTGCGGTCTTCCTGTCTGATTATGATGTAGGTGTCTTCAAGGCTAGAGTGAATAGGCTCTTAATAAACTAGTGCAATTTATCATAAACAATTGCATCACTGCTTAATATCAGGTGAGATCGCAGTCAAGCACTAGTTTATAAAAAAAAGCTTTTGTAATCAATCGTCATCATCAATAGACGCCTTCTTTCGTACCCCTAATTGTAGTTTTTTTTTTTTCTCATGAGAATCCTGATACTCCTTTAGGGCCTTTATCCAGGTTCTTGCCAGTATCAATCTTCCCTTCTTGCCAATGATCTATCTTTTTTAAGTCAATCGCTACTCCATCACTACACCTATGTATGTACTCTTTCAACGCCTTACTTCACGTATAATTACCATACCTGTTCACATGTTCTGCCTAATTCCATTTGAGTTCCATAATTCACAAGAAGTCTTCGATATGGTCAAGATAATTGTGTAGGTTCGTATATCTTCGTATCTTGACGTATGGAATCATTATGCCAAGTCTATAACGCTCTATAGATCTGCAGTTTATTAATCTACTAGTAATTAGCTTTATCAATACTGCAACATTAACAATAATATAACATCTAACTACATACAATTTCAGTAATAACACAAACTCAATTTTCGCTTAAAACTCTCTATTAAATCTTATGTAACAGTCTAGTGAAATCAAAGACACTATATTTTCTTATTGAAAGTCAATTTTAATGAAATACGTGTTTGAAATATACAAATCCAAAAATAATGTCCACTGAAGGTTGAAAGTCAAATAATTTTGTTAGTATTTACTTTTCGTTCAACGTACAGCCACACGCGTAAATAAGTGACAGGTACAAAAGCGATTTAATCTTAAAATGTGAATTTACATTTTAATGTTTTGACTGGCCTCTTGGTCTAGTGGTTAGTGGCCCTGACTGCTATGACGGAGGTCGTGGGTTCGATTCCCACCCAGGACAAATTTTTGTGTGATGAGCACGATCATTTGTTCTGTGTCTGGGTGTAATTTATCTATAATATGTATATATTTAGAAATATATAAGAATGTTTACCAGTTGTCTAGTACCCATAACACAAGCTCTGCTTAGCTTGGGACTAGACGACGTTGTGTGATAGTGTGTGTGATATGATGATATGATGATATATGATGATAATGTTAATGCCAACATAAATAGATAGATAGTCTTTAAATTATTATGAAACAGGTATTTTCTTAAAGTCGTAATTGTTTTATCACGAGAACTATTGATTTTTGCGTAAATATAAGGTATTGACGCTGGTGACTGTACCCGGCGCGGCATATAATTGACTCCAAAAGCCGATTTGATCTTTTGGGAAAATTGGTTTTCCATAAAGAAGGCGCTATCTGACCTGTTAATATCAGTTAGGGAAATTATTCCGGGCCTTAATGAAATACAGTAATGTACGAGTGTTGGTGCTTAGTGCTGATGACTCCGACTCCATTGGGTTTAAGAGAAAGTGTGTCAATTCGAAGGGCTCTATTTTACTTACTACGACTCAAGTTAATTATAATGGATGTGCGTGCCTTGAGGCCATTCATTTGAACCATGTTTAAACTTCACCAGCCGTTGTTGTATCGTTTTTGGGCCCCGGGTTGTTTGTATTTGGAGTATTATTGGTTCAACGATAAAATTACTTAAAGAAGTTTCTATTTATTCCATGTTTAGGTATCTAATTGCATGGTGTTTAAATAACGGCAGTGATAATAAAATCATGTAGATTGAATGGAAACTCTTTACTTTCCAGTTTAATCCACACAAAGTAACACCTAGTAAACTGTGCCATGCATATATTATCATTCATGGCAGCGTATCTTCTCCTATAATACCTGAGAGACAAACCAGAGACAAAAACTCTTAACTAATTCAATTTCGTCAGCAAATATCAAAAGTTAGTCTCAAAATATGAATAATAAAATCCAAATTATAAAGTAAGGAGCAAACACAAGCTATTTCGCAATCAACTAAAACACTAACTTTAATGGAAACTTATTAAAAAACGTCTGTCACAAAACTTCAAAAACACTCCTTATAATGAACTGTTGAACAACGAAACAGTTTTAAGACGGCATCTCGCTGCCATTTTGCTAGAACTCTTTTATACTTAAAGTCAAAAAGTCAGAGGGTAGTACTGCGGAGGACGGTGCGATGTTTATTTTATATCTCAATTAATTAGCGTGGCTCGTAGCGAGTTTAATCCCGTATTCATGACGCAGACTTAATAAGTGAGTTGATTCAAATTGCAAAACTGCTAACTCAACAGGCGACCGGCGACTGTGTTGCACCGCGCGACTGCGCTGCCCTGGCAACAATGCAACCAGTCGTTTTTGTGCCAGGATTGCAAATATTTTATTATTCCCGGCGACGGCGATTGTTTGAGAAAAATGCATTTGAGTGTGACTTAATTAAGGTTTATTTTAGTCAGTAAAAGTCTCACACTGCCCCTCTCGATGCACCTAGAACGGGAGAAGTTATTTATAATCCTAGAGACACAAGTTGAGCTGTCATGGCGGTCGACCTTGAGTGCACATTGAGAGAGATTTCGGGTCTAAACTGAAGTGGAGGACTGCGCGTAACCATAGCAACGGGTTCAACTTATTTGCCGAGTACTATAATGATTTCAAAATCCTCAAAAACGTGTGAATTAATTACCACTAACGCATAACGTGTACCTACTTACTTACCATTTGATTGCCAACCAAGTTCTATGCCGCTTACAGCACAAAATATTTTATTTTATTCGTACCATATAAAATAATTACTTATTTCAATAACGTGAAAGCCGAGGGAATTTTTCCTAAGTTTATTTTTTTGCATGTTGTAAGTCTGAATAAAGTTGTAAATTGATTAAAACATGTCTGGCGGCTATAATACTTATGTATTTATAGAAATGTAAACATTAAAATCATAAATACAACCCTTAAAGTTCGTTATAACCTACTGGACAATATTATTTCATTAAAAAGTCATTCGGAAAATTATATTTCACAAAATAAAAACTTAAGAAAATTTGAATTTTGCAGGTTACCTTTGAACATCCCCTAAGTACAAGTAGCATAGGTACCTATTATATCAATATTAACTCATGAGAGATGACAGGTATTCCTGGTAGCAAACCTAATAAATTCAGCAACTGTGAGTAGTGGCACCGCGGTAACATCGCACGCCACCACAAAGGATGCTGAAGCTAAAACAAACCAGTCGTTGCTTCGCCCTCTACTTTTTGTTAACAAAGGCTCACGGAGCTTAATTCCCGAATTTGCGACATATTTGTATGTATGACAGTGTTTGTATTCTGTGCACGACGTATTTTGGTTTTGTGAATTCAATCCCTGTGCAGAGGTGCAAATGACTGTTTTGTCCACAAATTCAGGTCATGTCAGAAACAGACAAAACCTGCCGTTCTAGCTACTGAAGCTATGATATTTCTCTAACTACATGTTTTCCATTTGGATAGAATACATTTCATGAAGTTTTGAAACATTCACAGAGGGATATTTGCACTCGCTTCCGTGCAGTTTTCAAACGAAGCAGCTTTGAAGTACTCTATCCAAAGATTTTGCACATCAATGTGCCTGATATCTAATCAGAAGTCCTTCCATTATAGAAGGTACCAGAATACTAAATAAACATATTTTAATTTCAAATTCACAATGCGAATAGCCAAAGATGTTAAGAGGCCTAAACAAAATTGACTCTAACCTAATAGTGTGGACCTCCTTCGGAACCGCACCAGTGCGTGACGGCACCGAATTGGGCGCACCTTCCGTTAAATTTGCTCCGACAATAAGGCCCTCGGGAGTCGGCCCTGCGAACACCGTATGATATTATCCCGGAGTGACCACGGGACCCTCAATCTAACAAAACATTGGTTTAAGACATGAGAGGATGTGGAACTGTTGTGGTTTCGTATCTCCAACTAAAACAGCTGCAACTTCTTTCATGAATGTGATCAGCCAACGTTGAGTACAACTCGATTGATACTGATAATAGATGAAAGATAAAAACATAACGATTCTTAACCAAGACTACTGCCCAAAAAGACAGTGATAATGAAAATATCATCATCAGCCTTTTAACGTTCCCACTACTGAGACACAGGCCTCCTCTCTAGGAGAAGAAATGGGCCGTAATGCACCACGCGGGCACAGTGCGGGTTGGTGGTCATAATCTTCGAATTTTCGGTTCTAAGACATGTCAGTTTCCTCACGATGTTTTCCTTCACCGTTTTAAGAGCAGTGACGAAAAAAATTACACAAATTAATGCGCCTGGCTAGGTATAAACCCGCGACCTACAACTCCTAAGTCGGGACCGTTACCACTCGGCCACCACTGCTCACCGTAAAATATATTTCATAATCTTATTAGCTTCTTGAGTGGCAACAATAATCCAAGCAATCAAACAGAAGTCATCTATATTCACGTGTATAACAATAGCATTAGTAACCATTAATGACTGAAGTGATTATGTAGATATCCTACCGGACATAGCCTACTAGTCACAGCACTAATTTATACTATTGGCATCCTAAATTGTCGTGTTTATAGTGATGTCCTTTATTCCACGATGTATGTCTTCCGACATACAATGTATGGAGACATGGATCTAGTAGATTTAGTATACCTGGTGCCATACTCTAGCTTTTGTCTGTGAGACATAAAGTTATTTCTGTTCGTGACTGTAATGGATTCAATTGAAATTAGTTTTTGTGTGAATCTATAACTAATCTTAGGCATAGGGTCAGTGATTGAATGTTTTTGTCACTAGTAAAAACTGCTCCTAATGAAATGGCTGTCCGACCACATAATGGTCTAAAGAACTATGTTCTATTTAATTGACATAAATTGAATAAGACTGAAATAATGAAATATAAAATGTATGTAACGTTGTGGACCATCTTAAAAAAAAATATACGAGTAAAAGAACAAAATTACAAGTTACACACAAGAACAAACACTGCCAGTCGCATTCGGCGAAGCTCTTGATATAATTCCTTAAAGTTACCCTTTACAGTTTCAACGTGAGTAGGGGAGCTATTTTTATAAAATCACCTCGTTATCCCAAACCTTTTTTCCAGATCCGAAGCGAATGAAATATTCAGTGGAAAATTAAAACTTTCTGGATCGACTCATCAAATAACCCGTATAGCGTATTGCAGGTGTCGTTGGCAAAAAGTAAATTCTACTCGGACGTGGTGTCCGGACTGCCGGACTGCCGGACGGACAAACGAATTGTTTTCGTTTTGCTTCCTGTACGTCGGCAAAGGAGAATGTTTTTTGTATTGTTGAACAAATTCATGAGGATTCGAATTTGGTTTGGTTGTCGAGCAAGATTGTTGCTAGTGAAAATTTTATTGAGAGTTGTAATTTGATAGTGATTGTGTAGCTGGTTTGAGTTAATAATGATGCTGAAAATGATGATAAAATCAGTTTTTGTGATTGACATGACAAACAATACTTGTTGTCTGTGGAAATGTGAGGATATAATCCACAATAACTATTAGCAGTCACGCTTTGTAGTATTAACTTTGGTGCGAAGTACTTACAACTGGCGCGCAAGCATGACTATATTTGAACGGACACGAAACAAAAGGATCATTTAGAAACCAAATGGGATTCAGTAGTTTTGTCTGCTCTCACAGGGACCTACCTGGCTCTACTTACTTCTGCCTTTAACTTGGACCACGGACCAGTTTTCTGATTAGCATCAGACGCTGCCCTTTGGCTTACCTTTTGACGTTCGATCATATTGACCGTTTGTGCGTACCTTTTTCGACATCTATTGCAAATAGACATGTCTGTTATATTGAATTTTATATTAACTTTGCGATGGGTGGAACATGTTGTGGCGTCTTAACATTATGAGGGATAACTTTGATGAGGTTCAACGATCTAAATATTATTTTCAATTTTAATTCAAAGCTTCACAAGCTTGGTTCATCAATATTGTTGTACAAAACTTTAGCAAAATAATTATCCATTGAACTATTTAGAATAATTTACCACACATTCCAAAAGATGGAGAAGGAGAGGAAGGTCAAAGAAAGATGGATGGATTCTGAGAATTGATGTGAAAGAAAAGGGAGTTAGGGATAGCGTGACGGGTGAGAGGACAAAATAGAAGAAAAAAAACGTGTTATGCCGATCACAAATAAAACTGGGCAATTGTAAAAAGATGATGATATAGCACACATTCCATAAGTTTTAATTATTTTTCAACTACGCTCTCAAATGCATTTATTTAATTCATAAATTAAGCACTCTTTTGCTCTGAATAAAAATTCCACCTCGAAACACAACACTTACACTTGCTGAAATTCACCTCATATCATAAAACACCTCGGAAGAACAACTTTAGCATAGCGAGCAAAATTACCTACTGAGAAAAAGTTAAAAGTGCACATGAAAAAAAATGTACATTTTTGCAAAAAACTGACTTTCCTTACCGGACCTGCATCAAAAATGCGGTCAGCGCGCTGGGCCGAGTCCCGGTGACACAGTCTATACAAATGTGCGACGGCTACAAAGGGGCGCGCTGGGTGGGTGCGGCGACTTCTTTCGCCTTATGCATAACAATTTTGGCTAATTTCCTGCCGGCTCTTAATCGCAGCTGGACACATGGATATATTTTTTGTTACTCTGCTTTTTGTTCTGGATTTTAAGGTATAAAAGAGTTTAACGAAAGAGATGGGTTACACTTGTTGTGAGTTAGTTGACTGACTTGTAGGCCAGAGTGTTCTGGTTCCAATCTCTGGATCGCGTTGAGTGCTGTTGTGTTTACCAAATACATCTGACTAGCCTTTATGGCCCTGCATATTCCTCTCACTAAATGTATGTACATATACACCCGCTAATTAGTACATACATATATCGTTCCTTTCGCTATCTGTATGGTGAGGTTCTTTTCCAATCTAACCAGATCATCTTTGTACACTCTCCTCTCTGTTACCATCTGAATATTAGTATTTTAAATTATGTGACTGGCCGCTGGTTAAGTAATTATGGCGAACAGCAACTGGGCTGTGTTACTGCTCGCCATAATCACCGCAATAATTTCCATCTTTGAGGAGTGGCAGATCCTCACTGGACGTGGCAAGTTCAGAAGGTTTTTGCATCGGATCCAAGCGGAAGAGAGGCCCGGGTGCTACTATTGTGATCAGGACACGGTGGAGCTTACGGTGGAGGTGTGCCCCACTTGTGGAGCATCACCATGTCCTCGTAGAGGCAATCGACAGCAGCAACCTCTCAGACCGAGCCCAGTCGTCAGCAACGCGTAGTGATGACGGCACTCCCCAAAGAGATGTCAGCACCGTAGGAGCCCAGCAGGGCCGATGCCCACAATCTAGAACCGCGGAGAATTTCTGAAAAGGAAACCCGCAGTCCTAGCACGCATAGGGCAACTGAAAAACACCGGTGTGGTTTTAGTCAGTAAAAGCCTGACACGCCCTCTCCCAGAGCGGGAAAAGTCATTGGATGATTTCTACCCTAAAAAAAAACCAGTTACTGTTACACCACATACTTTGGCAAGATTATTGTTAAAAATCTCTGGAGATAGATCCTGATCACAGTAACAACTGTCAAAGACTGATCTAATGACAGCCAAGACCAAAGCCTTTATGTGCTTTTAAGTAATGCACAGAGATATCTCGATGGTATTATCAGTAGAATACCGATGTCTCATTCAATATGACAGACCGGCAAATCATGACAGTAGCCGATCTGCTTCCCTTCGAGGAATGCAGACATATCAGCCCGTCATGTTTTGATTAACAGTTCTACTAAAACACTTAGTGATACACTAGTGCGTATCATTGCGGTTGTTCCATCGTACATATTCTAGTAGCAACATGAAAACTTAAGGAACCGGAGAGAAACATCGTGTTGTATGCCAATGCTGATACATTAGTAATGAATCTAAGCGGGGAGGCACCATTTCATTAGCTACTCAAATAAAGCTGGCTCGAGATTATCTGCTATTTATTGTGCGTTAGTTACACTTTAACTACGACTATAGTCTGCAATTAACGATGTTGAGAACCAGATAATCAAGACTTTATCTCTTTCTTTACAAGACCTTAACGAAGGAAGGCAAGAAAATATGTTTTTCGAAAATAAACACAACTAATTTAAAGTTAAAACGAAAAGAAACAGAAAATTAAATGGTCATAAGCAACAACATAAATCGGTTCTTAAACAAAGTACTAAATGGACTTTGTTTAGTTTAGCGTTCATGATCGACAACTGTATCTGAAACAGGTTTTTAACTGGACTTGAGAAAAACCCTTTAAAGGAAAATGTCGTGAGAAAAGTTTTATGTATGAATATGGATATAAGCGTAGAAGACCAAATGAAAGACAAAATGTGAAAGTATGCTGCAACTTATAGGAATATGGAAATAAAGAAGAAAAACTAATTATTTTTTATTTTATTTAATTACCAACAACCAACAATTATATCCACTGCAATATATTTTAAAAATAAATCTATAATCCAGGTTACTGTATCAATTTCATATAAGTTAGCACCGCATACTCCATAAAAGTAATAACTATAATTATGCTACAAGCACATCATCATCATTAGCATTTTAATGTTTATATTGCTGGAACTCAGGAATGGGCCGTAATCCACGACGCGGGCCCGGTCCGGGTTGGTGGATGTCACATGTCTTCGAATTTTTGGTTCTAGGATATGCCAGTTTCCTCACGATGTTTTCCTTCACCGTTTTGAGAGCAGTGGTGATGAAATAAATTACACAAAGTAATGCGCCTGGCTGGGTTTGAACCCACTACCTACAACTCGTAAGTCGGGGCTGTTACCACTCGGCCACCACTGCTCACAATTACAAGTACATTATTGATATAAAATTAATAAACTAAGTAGTACAATTCGGAGGTAACATTAAAATTGAAAACCGAACTGAAAATATTGAAATCAAATTCATAATAAAATCACTACCTACAGAAATCGTAATTGAATCAAAATATTATAATTAGGAAGAACATAAAATAAATTCACAAATCGCTACTAGCTATTGACCATAGTACGCTGATCCCAAACGAAATATAACAAGGGCAATATAATCATTACATATTTCAGGCGTGTTCAGGATTATAAGGCAAAGATCTCCCGTGATCAATTTCCATATAACAACAAACAAACCGGTCATGTTTACATTAATCACACGATCTACAGCTCGAGTAGGTTTTAGTCCATCGAGCAATATTTGAACCGAATTATTATAAGTAGGAAAACTTAATTGTTTGTTTGAAGTAATCCCCGGAGGAGTATTATTGCTAAATTTAGTTATCTGTTTATTAAGATAAGGATCTGTAGGTACTCTGAAATAAATACTTTTCTGAATTCAGTAACTGAGCTCTTTAGTTAACTGAAGGCCGATTATTCAATATTCAAATAACTTAAATATACTCGACAGCTTTGTATCCAAGGCTAAGTCATTGTTCGAGAGAGTTACGTAAATGAATGCAATAGGCGACTGTATAAACACAGGTGTGTTTTAGTCAGTAACAGTCTGACACTCAGTCTCATTCCAAACAGAGCAGAAAAAAATATTAATTCTCTATAGCATAAGCGTGTAAATTTTGCACCGGGCTTCGTTTTATGACGACGTCGAGCACTAAGAGACGATTTTAAAAAAATTACCCCCCAAAGGGATGAAAAGGGTGTCCAAAATTTGTATAGAAAAACAGAGAAAAACTTATTTTCACGCAGGCGAAGCCGCTGGCTGAAGCTAGTTTGACATAATTGTATAGAGAGTGTAACTAACATTGTGTCTGTGTGTTTAACTGCCTCGTTGGTCTCGTGGTCGCAAACACAACTACTTAAAGGTGGCTTACATGTTCAATTCTCAGATCGGATAAAAAGTAGGTACTACTAGATTTTCCATTAGGAATTATCCTGTAGCTGCCTGGAATTTTTGCAGTTCATATGCATATGCATATATTGTGACGCCCCGCGTTTGAAAAAGCTCGTAAAGATGTTAGGATGGGCCTGCAATTTTTCCGGTTGTGACGGATTTTCACCCCATTGAACTATCAGAATGAAGGAAAAAGAGTGTAAACTTGATTACTATAATTGGTTGCGCCAATTTGCTATGATCCGCGACTTTGTTTTTTGTAATTTATTTTTTTGGCCTAGCAATCCTATCCCTTCCGTTTTCCTTCACCCGCACGACCGCAAGAAATGATTTGACATTGACGTGTGTGCATCGATTGTGAATGTGACCGCACCGCTAAAACCGCCCGCTCGAAATTATAAGAAAATTGGCTATTTCGTGATCCAACCATTCAAAAACTCAACAATAGTGCAGTGTAGTGCAATACAGAAACTGGCAGTGCTTGAAAGTACGAAGTTCGGGGTTCGCCGGCCGGCGCCATGTGGAACCTTCGAGGTTAAAAGGTCAGTGTTCCTTCCTAATACTTCCGTCCCATCCAGGCACAGTATCTGCATATTGTTAACAAACCTTAGATCGCTTTTCAAACATACAGTCCATTAAAACATCAAGCAAATTCGCGCAACCATTACTTTTTGGTCCTACGAGCAGGATCGTGAATCATTTTCTTGTAATTTCGCAATATAGTATTTGTTCCATAGGGAATAAACGCAACGCGCCTGTTTACCTAGATATAATAGTAGAAAACCCGCATCTAGGCATTTAGGCAACTATACGTTATTTCGCTCGTATAGTTAAAGAGCCATTGATAATTACGGTACCTACGCCGTCAACCGCACCGCATAATTATAGTTAGCTACGTAAATATCAGCGTAGATATAAATCGATCGCATTCTTTTTCTTGACAAAATTCATTCGACCATCCTACAAATTGCATGTAGGTAGACGCATTTCAAAAATACCCGTTCATTGTTGAGTGAATATTTGTAGGAAACGGATAAACCATAGATTATATAGACAGGTTATTCCGTTCGTTCGCCGTTCACTTTGTTGTTTACAATACTACCATATTGTTATCTGATAATTATCGCTTACTTAATAATTCGTTAAGTGTTTGTTTGAGTGTATAGTGTGAATATATCAAAACAAGATGTCTCTTAAGGGAACCAAGGTTAGTGCTGATTTAAAGGTTCAGTTAAAGCTTTTATACGCTAAAAGGGACTCACAGTTTTCACGTGTTCAATCAATTTGTGATAAATCTTTGCAAACCTCGGATCTGGCGATTAGAGATGCTTTCTTGTGTTCGTTGGAAACTTTAGATAGTTTGCGCGCGGATTTTGAATCTACAATTAATAATATAAACATTTTAGAGTTGGAGTTAAATCCTGATTACTGTGTGAGTTATCAGGCATTGTCGTCCTTTGATGACTTGTATTGTCGTATCAAACGTATTGCTAGGAGTTTAGAGACTCCCCCCCCCGCGAGTGGTTTATCCAACCCTCCTCGCGAACGCCCACGATTGCCGCCAATTCAAATACCTGAATTTAATGGTGACATTCGAAATTGGAATTTATTTATAGATAGTTTCGAAAATATAATACATAGGAACACATCGCTGACAGATCACGAGAGATTGCATTATCTCGTAGAAAAATTGACCGGTAAGGCAAAGGCTGTCTGTGCTGGAATTACGTTTAGCGCTGAAAATTACACTTTAGTTTTGGACACTTTAAAAACAAAATACGAAGATAAGCGATTAGCAGCCACCGCATATTTAGATCAATTATTCGATTTGAAAAGTTTTTCCGTTTGTAACGATCATAATTTAGAGAAGTTTTTAAATATTTTCGCATCATCTGTTCGTGCAGTAAAGAACCTAAAGGTCAATGACCTCTGTGACTTTTTGTTTTTGTATATCGGTTTAAATAAATTAGATCCTGAAACTGTTCGTCTGTTTGAAACGACTCAGCGCGGCAAAGAAATACCTAAGTTCGAAGATTTAGAATCTTTTATTCGCGACCATATTAAGGTATTGCAGCGCACGTCGGCACGTCATGAAGTCACGAATAGGACAGGTTCCGATCGCCGTATGGACGCGTCATCGAAGTCAGTCAAGACTGCACATACGCTAGTTAATACCGCCTCAACACCTGACTGTTCTCTGTGTAAGGGTAGCCATACACAGCTGTACAAGTGTTCGGGATTTCAGAGATTATCGCCTAGTGATCGTTACAAGTTTGTCCGCACTAATAATTTGTGTTTTAATTGTCTAAGTGACAAACATCTGGTTACGTCATGTAAAAGTGGTGTTAGCTGTCGTAAATGTCCAGCTAGACATCATACCTTCTTACATTTTGAGAGTAGTAAGCTGCCATCGCAGCAGCAGCCTGCGCAGACGCGCGACGCTTGTGACGCGCGGCCTGCTGCAAGTGCAAACGACGTAACATTGTGTTCGCTTTCCGCCGCTGGTACTCAAATCACTACCGTTTTACTTGCGACCGCGCAAGTTGTCATTGTAGATGCCTTTGGCAAACCGCACACCGTTCGAGCGCTACTAGATGGCGCTTCCCAGAGTAATTTTATTACTCGGGATTGTTGTCAACGCCTTGGTTTTAGTTTTAATAATTGGTCATCCCGCTCAGAAGTGAAAGGTTTTGGAGGTTTAAAGGCAACCATTCACGGTTCCATTAAAATAATATTTAGTTCACGTTTTAATCGTAATATTTCGTTTGAAATGGATTCGCTAGTCGCAGATAAGATTACGGAACGGTTGCCCACGGTACCGGTTGACACGTCCATGCTGACGGAGTTTAAGAACTTGCAGTTAGCCGACGGAAATTACGCTTTCCCTGGAGATATCGATCTATTGATCGGTGCTTCGATTCTCCCGCATCTCCAGTTATCACGTAAAATTCAAGGTCTTCCGATGTACCCCGCTCCGCACGCACTGGAAACAGTTCTCGGGTTTGTTATAGTTGGTTCCGCACCCGCTTGTTCAGTTAGTTACTCGACTGTGTCGCACTGTTGCACCGTCGAGCCGCCGCTTGAGTCTACCATCCGCGAGTTCTGGGAGATTGAAGAGGTCAATGTCCCGCCTATTCTCAGCCCTGAGGATCAGGCCACTGAGGAGATTTATACCCGCACGACTACTCGTGATAAAGATGGTCGTTATGTTGTCGCGCTCCCTTTCAAGGGTGATATTTTTTCGCTCGGTGGCTCCCGTGCCTCCGCAGAAAAACGCTTTCTATGCTTGGAACGTAAGATTCAAGCTGAATTATCACCGGAAAATATATTCCATGTCGCTGGAACAGAAAACCCAGCTGATTGTCTCTCACGTGGTTTGCTTCCTGCGCAAATTTTAAATCATCCGCTTTGGTTTTGTGGCCCTCCCTGGCTTCATACCACTCCTAACGAGTGGCCAAATGCTCCGTTTAACCCCGCTACTGTTTCGGAGCCACCCGAGGAGAAGAAACATACGCTTGTAGTATCAGTTCCGCGTGAAGAGTCAGTTGTTTTGTTGTTGTCTAATCGAGTCTCGTCTTGGTCGAGACTATTACGCTGTGTAGTTTACGTCCTAAGATTTTTGAGATTATTACCATCGCGTGGTTCTATAATCGCAGCTGATTTGGATAGAGCTGAATCAGTTGTACTTCGAGAGTTGCAGAAATTTTATTTTTCAATAGAATTTCGTAGTTTAGAATCACATAAACCTTGTAGTCCCGCACTTCAACATTTGAAACCATTTTTGCAAGACGGACTCATTCGTGTCGGTGGCCGTCTGCGAAATGCTAAGTTAGAGTTTGAACAAATGCATCCGGTAGTTCTACCACGCAGGGATCACGTTTTGGATTTGTTGGTGGACTATCACCATAAGGTGAATTGTCACGCTGGTCCCGATTTATTAATGTCCATTCTTCGACAGAAGTACTGGATACTTTCCGCTCGCAATTTGATACGCGCTAGAGTGCACAGATGTGTGCCCTGCTTTAAGCTCCGCCCGCGTTTCAACGCGCCGGAAATGGCCGACCATCGTTCTTGTCGTGTTGTACAGACGGTGAAACCTTTCATACATACTGGGACGGACTATGCTGGACCGTTTAAAGTCACTATTGCCCGTGGTCGTGGTATACGTTCCACAAAGGCATACATTTGCCTATTCGTTTGTATGACAACTCGTGCGGTTCACATAGAGTTAACCAGTGATTTGAGTACGCAGGGTTTTATGTCTGCATTTAAACGATTTTTATCTCGCCGTGGTCCCGTTAAGCGCTTATACTCTGACAATGGCACAAATTATGTTGGAGCGCGACGCAATATTTCGGAATTACATACATTCTTACGCTCCAAGTACTACCAAAGTGAATTCGCCCATGTCTTAGCTGAGAATCGCATTGATTGGTGTTTTAATACGCCAGCGGCTAGTCATTTTGGTGGCAATTGGGAGGCGAATATTAAAAGCCTTAAGTCGCACCTGTTTCGGGTCATAGGCGAACAGATTCTCTCGTACGAGGAGTTGAGCACTGTACTCGCTCAGGTAGAGGCGTTGATGAATACGCGTCCGTTGTGTCGGACTTTGTCTAGTGATCCATCGGAGCCACTAGCGTTGACGCCGGCTCACTTCTTGACGACGACTCCTCTTAAATATTTGCCCGCTTTAGATGTCGAGACTGACAAACTGCAGCTCCACCCGCGTCACGCTCTGCTAGATAGCTTAGTTCAGTCCTTTTGGAAGCGATGGAGGACAGATTATCTGCATACGCTGCAGTCGCGTCAAAAGTGGAACACTCCTTCAGATCCAGTCACAGTCGGTACTGTGGTGATACTGAAGACTGAGAGTGCGCCTCCTCTGCACTGGCCTCTTGGTGTAGTGGAAGAAGTTTTTCCGGGTTCGAACGGAATAACGCGAGTCGTAAAGGTTAAAACCGCAACTGGATCGTACCTGCGTCCGGTTATTCGCCTCTGCCCTCTGCCTAATCAGTAGTAGTGGCATAGTTAGTTATAAGTTGTTTCGCTACCTAGTATTGATAGTTTAGATTAGTAATAGGGTTTAGTTTCGCTTTTGTTTTTTCTTTTCTTTGAAGGTAACCCTTCAAACCCGGGGGGAATGGTTGCGCCAATTTGCTATGATCCGCGACTTTGTTTTTTGTAATTTATTTTTTTGGCCTAGCAATCCTATCCCTTCCGTTTTCCTTCACCCGCACGACCGCAAGAAATGATTTGACATTGACGTGTGTGCATCGATTGTGAATGTGACCGCACCGCTAAAACCGCCCGCTCGAAATTACAAGAAAATTGGCTATTTCGTGATCCAACCATTCAAAAACTCAACAATAGTGCAGTGTAGTGCAATACAGAAACTGGCAGTGCTTGAAAGTACGAAGTTCGGGGTTCGCCGGCCGGCGCCACGTGGAACCTTCGAGGTTAAAAGGTCAGTGTTCCTTCCTAATACTTCCGTCCCATCCAGGCACAGTATCTGCATATTGTTAACAAACCTTAGATCGCTTTTCAAACATACAGTCCATTAAAACATCAAGCAAATTCGCGCAACCAATAATATTAATTCAAAGATTCAAAAGCATTTATTTTAAAAAAAAAGCTAATTGCACATTCTAAAGCGTAGATCTCTACGAAAAAAAAAAAAACGATCTCTACGGAGAAGAATGTGTAAGAAACTCCATAGACAATCTTTTCAATAATTTTATGTATACACAAACATATGTATAAACAAATATCTCGGTTACATGTTTCTTGTCGCTGCTATTATGTGAGAACAATGTCAATAAAATAAAGAGGAAAAAAATGACATTCTAAATATAGATATTAAAATAAACCACTGGCAGCTAAGAGATGACCAGTCTCAACTGACAGCGCCCGTTCACGGACATGACGCGTATATCACACATGAAGGAAACCGAATGATCCAATACACGCGCCACCATCAGTGAGACATTTGAGTGAGCATGACAAACTCTCAACTGCCATGCTCATTTATGTCAAACAAGTCCAATATTAACCAAAAACCATAAATTGCTCCATGATACTCACATTTACAAACTTTCAAAATAAATGCTTCTATATTATACAATAATAATTTAATATTAAATAAAAAGATAAAAAAGTATTTTTTAAACTTATCAATTTGTACGCCCTGCTGGTAGTGGAGCTGGACTAGCATTGACCCAAGCATTTTTATCTTGAATATAATCCTCCAAGTTATAATATGCCAGTCTAAATAGTGTACGTTTAATAAAAGATTTAAATTTCGTTTCATTGAGTTGTAATATGTGAGGAGGTATTTTATTGTAACATTTTAAACCGTACCTCATAAAAGAAGACGCCACTTTAGCCTGTCTGAAACCTGGTTGAAGTAATAGGTAGGGCCCTATTACTTCAACCAGGTTTCAGACAGGCTTCCTTGTAATATAATTATGTCAATCGCCTCTTTTAATAAAACGATGAAGATTTTTTTTTGTGACGTACATGATGTATTTTCTGCGTATGTAGATAAATCTCTGTTAATATTGATCTCCATGATCAAAATTTGGTCCGGAGGAATTGTAACAAGTGTCAAACTGCGATATTATTCTTCAGATATAATTTGTCGGTCGATTGAGCCATCAGTCTTAAAATTAGGCTTACCACCTGCCGATATTCAAAAACAAAATTAAAAGGGCTTCAGTTCGTCCCGGTTCGGCCCGGTTCGCTCCCGGCTCGGGCGTGCATTATTCATGACGCCGACACGCACGCCCGTGTATGAATTGAAACGAACCGGCGCGACGTTCGCCTTTTATAGCCCCAATGTAAATACGCTCCTAGAGCGATCCGTTTCAGATGGATTTGATTTTTCAATGATAAAATTTAAAATTACATTATTTTTCATGGCGATGTTTGTGGTTTCTCGCAGTTCAGATTTAAATTTATTTATTTGAAAAATAAATACTGTATGTCTACTTTATTTAACTATAAAAAGTCTTTGCGTTGTAACATTTCAAAGCAAACGAATGATAATAAAATGCAATGCTATTCGTTCTACATAAAAAAAAACAGCCTAAATATTTGAACGTTAAAAACGCCATGGTCGAATTTACAGTTTAGTTAGATGTAACTTCTCTGCACTCGAAAAAAGTCGCCTCTAAAAATGCTGGCGTTATTTTTTTACTTTTTATTTTTATTCGTTCACTAAACAAATGCCAAGCGGGAAAGGACCAGGCTAGCGCCAAAGGGTAGGTACAATAACTATGTAGATATTACACAGTATTAAAATTTCTAACTCGTAACATGAAAAGGTTTTTTTGCTTCGCACTTCTATATACCTATTATATAATTTGTAGATGTGAATGAGAAAATGTATGATGAAACACAACTGACATTAAATGTATGAGAAACGTAAATATTCTTCACATTTCTGTACTTGATGTTAATGTAGACATAAATAAAGTAGTACGTCTGTTTGAAACTGAATAAGTTCCGTTAGAAAAATAACTTGCTTCGAAAAATGCATATTTTGCTTGTTCGTGGTACGAAGAAGTTTTCTCTTTAGATGTTATGAATTATAGAATAATGTTAGATATTCCCTATTGCTTTGCATCGAACTGGGCAAGGAAAAGATAAGTATTGAGAAAACATGAAGAAGTTAAAATAATATTGTAGGCAGTTTTGAGTTAAATTATCATAAAATAAACTAAATTCGTAACGTTTTCAGTGCATACTTAAAATCCAACACCAAATGAAAGAAAAGAAATAAAAACATTTCATTTGCTGAAAATGACGCATACGTTAAAGACTAACATATAACAAATTATAAATATTTTGTAAAAAAAAATATGTATACGTCCGCGCAAAACGGCCCAACGCTCAGCATAATGCAAATGTCCACACGCAAAATACGACGAGTCCACAGCGCTGGTTTTCGTTTCGGTTCTTGGTTTGCGGGAGCCGGTGTATCTCAATCCCAATAATTTTGTCTTTTCGACATTAATTTTTATTTACAATATAATTTCAATATATTTTGCCGTACTAATTCTTCCCATCTGATTATAATTTAGATATCTTCAAGTGGGTAGGCTCTTAATAAACTAATGCGATTTACCATCAAAGATTGCATCACTGCTTACCATCAGGTGCGATCTTGAGTGCGATCGCACCAGCTTATAACATAAAAAAAAAAACATAATTATGTCTAACATGCAATATTCGTATGTTCTTATGCGTCACAAGTAAAATTTCTCTTGTTGACCATAAAAATATGAACCTGGCCTCTGTCCAAAAATTTATAAATTCCATAAAGTCAAAAAGTAATCCGAAAAAAATGGCTTCATAAAATTATCACCTATGTATCAACAAAAAGCTTTCACGCTCTGCGGCGATGTTAAAAATTCAATTAAAAACCTCATTTGTGTTTTTCATCAAGTTAAAAACTCTAGTCGTGTCTGTCCGACGCCAAAATATTAACACAGGGTGCGAGGGGGGAAGGGGAGCGGGACGTATTGATAACGGCAATAATTCAATTAAGAAATAAAAAATGGAAAAGGAATGTTATTATTTTTCTCGATCATAATGTAGTTGGTTGCGCCAATTTGCTATGATCCGCGACTTTGTTTTTTGTAATTTATTTTTTTTGGCCTAGCAATCCTATCCCTACCGTATCCGCTTCCCGCACGACCTCGAGAGAAATGATTTGACATTGACGTTTTGTGCATTGTGAATGTGACCGCACCGCTAACACGCCCGCTCGAAATTACAAGAAAATTGGCTATTTCGTGTTCCAATCATTCAGAGACTCAACAATAGTACAGTGTAGTGCAATACAGAAACTGGCAGTGCTTGAAAGTACGAAGTTCGGGATTCGCCGGCCGGCGCCATGTGGAACTTTCGAGGTTAAAGGTCAGTCCTTCTAATACATTTATCCCATTAATAAACGCTAGACGCAGTACCTGCATATTGTTAACAAACCTTAGATCGCTTTTTAAATCTACAGTCCACAAAGCAAATTCGCGCAACCATTACTTTTGGTCCATACGAGCAGGATCGTGAATCATTTTCTTGTAATTTCGCAATATAGTATTTGTTCCATAGGGAATAAACGCAACGCGCCTGTTTACCTAGATATAATAGTAGAAAACCCGCATCTAGGCATTTAGGCAACTATACGTTATTTCGCTCGTATAGTTAAAGTGTCATTGATAGTTACGGTACCTACGCCGTCAACCGCACCGCATAATTATAGTTAGCTACGTAAATATCAGCGTAGATATAAATCGATCGCATTCTTTTTCTTGACAAAATTCATTCGGAAGACCTACAAATTGCATGTAGGTAGACGCATTTCAAAAATACCCGTTCATTGTTGAGTGAATATTTGTAGGAAACGGATAAACCATAGATTATATACGCATATGTTATTCCGTTCGTTCGCCGTTCACTTTGTTGTTTACAATATTACCATATTGTTATCTGTTAATTATCGCTTACTTAATAATTCGTTAAGTGTTTGTTTGAGTGTATAGTGTGAATATATCAAAACAAGATGTCTCTTAAGGGAACCAAGGTTAGTACTGATTTAAAGGTTCAGTTAAAGCTTTTATACGCCGAAAGGGACTCACAGTTTTCACGTGTTCAATCAATTTGTGATAAATCTTTGCAAACCTCGGATCTGGCGATTAGAGATGCTTTCTTGTGTTCGTTGGAAACTTTAGATAGTTTGCGCGCGGATTTTAAATCTACAATTAAGGATATAAACATTTTAGAGTTGGAGTTAAATCCTGATTACTGTGTGAGTTATCAGGCATTGTCGTCCTTTGATGACTTGTATTGTCGTATCAAACGTATTGCTAGGAGTTTAGAGACTCCCCCCCCCGCGAGTGGTTTATCCAACCCTCCTCGCGAACGCCCACGATTGCCGCCAATTCAAATACCTGAATTTGATGGTGACATTCGAAATTGGAATTTATTTATAGATAGTTTCGAAAATATAATACATAGGAACACATCGCTGACAGATCACGAGAGATTGCATTATCTCGTAGAAAAATTGACCGGTAAGGCAAAGGCTGTCTGTGCTGGAATTACGTTTAGCGCTGAAAATTACAATTTAGTTTTGAACACTTTAAAAACAAAATACGAAGATAAGCGATTAGTAGCCACCGCATATTTAGATCAATTATTCGATTTGAAAAGTTTTTCCGTTTGTAACGATCATAATTTAGAGAAGTTTTTAAATATTTTCGCATCATCTGTTCGTGCAGTAAAGAACCTAAAGGTCAATGACCTCTGTGACTTTTTGTTTTTGTATATCGGTTTAAAGAAATTAGATCCTGAAACTGTTCGTCTGTTTGAAACGACTCAGCGCGGTAAAGAAATACCTAAGTTCGAAGATTTAGAATCTTTTATTCGCGACCATATTAAGGTGTTGCAGCGCACGTCGGCACGTCATGAAGCCACGAATAGGACAGGTTCCGATCGCCGTATAGACGCGTCATCGAAGTCAGTCAAGACTGCACATACGCTAGTTAATACCGCCTCAACACCTGACTGTTCTCTGTGTAAGGGTAGCCATACACAGCTGTACAAGTGTTCGGAATTTCAGAGATTATCGCCTAGTGATCGTTACAAGTTTGTCCGCACTAATAATTTGTGTTTTAATTGTCTAAGTGACAAACATCTGGTTACGTCATGTAACAGTGGTGGTAGCTGTCGTAAATGTCTAGCTAGACATCATACCTTCTTACATTTTGAGAGTAGTAAGCTGCCATCGCAGCAGCAGCCTGCGCAGACGCGCGACGCTTGTGACGCGCGGCCTGCTGCAAGTGCAAACGACGTAACATTGTGTTCGCTTTCCGCCGCTGGTACTCAAGTCACTACCGTTTTACTTGCGACCGCGCAAGTTGTCATTGTAGATGCCTTTGGCAAACCGCACACCGTTCGAGCGCTACTAGATGGCGCTTCCCAGAGTAATTTTATTACTCGGGATTGTTGTCAACGCCTTGGTTTTAGTTTTAATAATTGGTCATCCCGCTCAGAAGTGAAAGGTTTTGGAGGTTTAAAGGCAACCATTCACGGTTCCATTAAAATAATATTTAGTTCACGTTTTAATCGTAATATTTCGTTTGAAATGGATTCGCTAGTCGCAGATAAGATTACGGAACGGTTGCCCACGGTACCGGTTGACACGTCCATGCTGACGGAGTTTAAGAACTTGCAGTTAGCCGACGGAAATTACGCTTTCCCTGGAGATATCGATCTATTGATCGGTGCTTCGATTCTCCCGCATCTCCAGTTATCACGTAAAATTCAAGGTCTTCCGATGTACCCCGCTCCGCACGCACTGGAAACAGTTCTCGGGTTTGTTATAGTTGGCTCCGCACCCGCTTATTTAAATAGTTACTCGACTGTGTCGCACTGTTGCACCGTCGAGCCGCCGCTTGAGTCTACCATCCGCAAGTTCTGGGAGATTGAAGAGGTCAATGTCCCACCTATTCTCAGCCCTGAGGATCAGGTCACTGAGGAGATTTATACCCGCACGACTACTCGTGATAAAGATGGTCGTTATGTTGTCGCGCTCCCTTTCAAGGGTGATATTTTTTCGCTCGGTGGCTCCCGTGCCTCCGCAGAAAAACGCTTTCTATGCTTGGAACGTAAGATGCAGGCGTCTCCTAAGTTGAAGCAAGCCTATGATGATGTGCTGATCGAATATTTAGATAAAGGTTATATCTCATCAGCGCCTGCCGAGACTGAGGAGACACGTGATTACCCGTTTTACATCATCCCGCACCATGGAGTTGTTAGAGAAGACAAACTTACAACTAAACTGCGTGTGGTTATGGATGGTAGCGCTAAGACTAGTACTGGCATATCGCTTAACGATATCTTGTATTGTGGTCAGAACCTCCAGGGTAACTTATTTGAAATAATAGTAAATTTTCGCTTGTTTGCTATTGCGCTCTCTGCCGATATTCGGCAAATGTTTCTTAGTATTGGAATCAGAGAATGTGACCGTAGATTCCAACGCTTCTTGTATAGATTTTCTCCGCAGGAACCTTTGAAGGTTTACGAATTCAATCGTGTTTGTTTTGGGCTTAAGTCTAGTCCCTTTCACGCTCTTCGCACTATCAAGCAGTTGGCCGCTGACGAGGGTGATACATACCCGAAAGCAAGGGCCACTATTGAAACCGGATTGTACATGGACGATTTTGTGTACAGTGTACCTAGTGAAGCAGAGGCTATAGAGACCGCTGCTCAAGTAATCAGCCTCATGAAGTCCGGTCAATTTGATCTGGTGAAATGGACAAGCAACTCGCAAGCTACATTAGAGTCGATTCCACCGTCACACCGGTTGACTTCGGTAAAGGAATTCGATGATAGTGATTCGCATAAGATCCTTGGTTTAAGTTGGTCACCCGCAACTGATATGTTCAGTCTTAAAATTAGCTCGACTCCGCCAACTTGTACCAAACGCGTTATCCTAGCATGTGTAGCTCGGATATGGGATATAATGGGTTTTGTAGCTCCTGTCGTTTTATATGCAAAGCTGCTTATAAAAGAGCTTTGGCTTTCCAACTGTGATTGGGACGACACCGCTCCTGAAAGTGTTGCCAAGTTGTGGGCTCGCTATAGGAAAGAGCTTCCAATGCTCGATCAGATACAGATTCCTCGCCATGTTGGTATAGTACCAGACACTGTTGTTAATGTGGTAGGTTTCGCAGACGCCAGTGAGAGGGCTTACGGGGGAGTGGTTTACTTTCAGGTCCAAAATGGCGATAACATTTCAGTTTTCCTCATTAGCGCAAAATCAAAGGTATCTCCTAGTAAGGTTGTCTCTCTTGCTCGTCTCGAACTCTGCGCTATTCTTATGTTGGTTCAATTGATTACATCTATAGTCAAAACTTGTCGTCCTCGCATTAATATAGAGAGAATTGTAGCGTTTTCAGACTCAACCGTTGCCCTATGTTGGGCCCACTCTTCACCCCATCGATGGGGCACGTTTGTCGCAAATAGGGTGGCTAAGATTCAAGCTGAATTGTCACCGGAAAATATGTTCCATGTCGCTGGAACAGAAAACCCAGCTGACTGTCTCTCACGTGGTTTGCTTCCCGCGCAAATTTTAAATCATCCGCTTTGGTTTTGTGGCCCTCCCTGGCTGCATACCACTCCTAACGAGTGGCCAAATGCTCCGTTTAACCCCGCTACTGTTTCAGAACCACCCGAGGAGAAGAAACATACGCTTGTAGTATCAGTTCCGCGTGAAGAGTCAGTTGTTTTGTTGTTGTCTAATCGAGTCTCGTCTTGGTCGAGACTATTACGCTGTGTAGTTTACGTCCTAAGATTTTTGAGATTATTGCCATCGCGTGGTTCTATAATCGCAGCTGATTTGGATAGAGCTGAATCAGTTGTACTTCGAGAGTTGCAGAAATTTTATTTTTCAAAAGAATTTCGTAGTTTAGAATCACATAAACCTTGTAGTCCCGCACTTCAACATTTGAAACCATTTTTGCAAGACGGACTCATTCGTGTCGGTGGCCGTCTGCGAAATGCTAAGTTAGAGTTTGAACAAATGCATCCAGTAGTTCTACCACGCAGGGATCACGTTTTGGATTTGTTGGTGGACTATCACCATAAGGTGAATTGTCACGCTGGTCCCGATTTATTAATGTCCATTCTTCGACAGAAGTACTGGATACTTTCCGCTCGCAATTTGATACGCGCTAGAGTGCACAGATGTGTGCCCTGCTTTAAGCTCCGCCCGCGTTTCAACGCGCCGGAAATGGCCGACCATCGTTCTTGTCGTGTTGTACAGACGGTGAAACCTTTCATACATACTGGGACGGACTATGCTGGACCGTTTAAAGTCACTATTGCCCGTGGTCGTGGTATACGTTCCACAAAGGCATACATTTGCCTATTCGTTTGTATGACAACTCGTGCGGTTCACATAGAGTTAACCAGTGATTTGAGTACGCAGGGTTTTATGTCTGCATTTAAACGATTTTTATCTCGCCGTGGTCCCGTTAAGCGCTTATACTCTGACAACGGCACAAATTATGTTGGAGCGCGACGCAATATTTCGGAATTACATACATTCTTACGCTCCAAGTACTACCAAAGTGAATTCGCCCATGTCTTAGCTGAGAATCGCATTGATTGGTGTTTTAATACGCCAGCAGCTAGTCATTTTGGTGGCAATTGGGAGGCGAATATTAAAAGCCTTAAGTCGCACCTGTTTCGGGTCATAGGCGAACAGATTCTCTCGTACGAGGAGTTGAGCACTGTACTCGCTCAGGTAGAGGCGTTGATGAATACGCGTCCGTTGTGTCGGACTTTGTCTAGTGATCCATCGGAGCCACTAGCGTTGACGCCGGCTCACTTCTTGACGACGACTCCTCTTAAATATTTGCCCGCTTTAGATGTCGAGACTGACAAACTGCAGCTCCACCCGCGTCACGCTCTGCTAGATAGCTTAGTTCAGTCCTTTTGGAAGCGATGGAGGACAGATTATCTGCATACGCTGCAGTCGCGTCCAAAGTGGAACACTCCTTCAGATCCAGTCACAGTCGGTACTGTGGTGATACTGAAGACGGAGAGTGCGCCTCCTCTGCACTGGCCTCTTGGTGTAGTGGAAGAAGTTTTTCCGGGTTCGAACGGAATAACGCGAGTCGTAAAAGTTAAAACCGCAACTGGATCGTACCTGCGTCCGGTTATTCGCCTCTGCCCTCTGCCTAATCAGTAGTAGTGGCATAGTTAGTTATAAGTTGTTTCGCTACCTAGTATTGATAGTTTAGATTAGTAATAGGGTTTAGTTTCGCTTTTGTTTTTTTTTTCTTTTCTTTGAAGGTAACCCTTCAAACCCGGGGGGAATGGTTGCGCCAATTTGCTATGATCCGCGACTTTGTTTTTTGTAATTTATTTTTTTTGGCCTAGCAATCCTATCCCTACCGTATCCGCTTCCCGCACGACCTCGAGAGAAATGATTTGACATTGACGTTTTGTGCATTGTGAATGTGACCGCACCGCTAACACGCCCGCTCGAAATTACAAGAAAATTGGCTATTTCGTGTTCCAATCATTCAGAGACTCAACAATAGTACAGTGTAGTGCAATACAGAAACTGGCAGTGCTTGAAAGTACGAAGTTCGGGATTCGCCGGCCGGCGCCATGTGGAACTTTCGAGGTTAAAGGTCAGTCCTTCTAATACATTTATCCCATTAATAAACGCTAGACGCAGTACCTGCATATTGTTAACAAACCTTAGATCGCTTTTTAAATCTACAGTCCACAAAGCAAATTCGCGCAACCAGTAGTACATATTTGATTTAATTGTTTTCCTTGATTATTTTGTTGATCAGTGAGCTTAACGCTGCCAGTTACGTAGTAACCGATTCCTGATGTTCGATTTGACATGCGGTAATTAAATGACAGTTATTCATAGTTTTGTAATATTATCCTCGTGAGTGTACTTGCGATCAAGCCTAAGTTGTCGACAGTGTGTAGTGTTCTACGAGCCAGGGTCGCGGTGATTTTCTGAAAAGGAAACCCGTAGTCTTAGAATGCAAAGGGTAACTGATCGACACAGGTGTGAGCGGGAGGGCCTGTCTTCTCGCTCTACCGAGAGCGGAAAAAGTTATTTTATGATTTCCCACGTTAAAAACAGAAAGCATGAGTGTACTTTTTAAAATATTATGCTAACATAGTACTGAATAACAAACAACCATACTCAAACAACCCCGAACCAAAACTAATAATTTGCAAAATTTTAACTAAAGCAAACACACGCACACGTATCTAGTAGGTCTACAAACAAACTAAATCCTCCTGTAGCTCGCGCCGCGGAAACGAAGCAAAACTCTACTCTTTGACTTGGAAACAAATAGTTAATTACCTAGAGAGCTCGTTAGGCATGGATTGTGCCGAAGTTGCTTCTACTTTTTACAGTGCAACCCGGCCTTAAGTTCGCGGGATTTTAAACGAACCAAGGAACGTCTCGTTCTACTTACGACGTTTTTTTAACCGACCGTTGTAGTGAATGGAATGCCTGAGAAATGAAGGAAGGTGACTCGCGGTAAATGCTGTTTTGTTTTGCTTGAAAGATAAATTTGGGCAAATTAAAAACGGACTTTGGTAAATTATTGTGGCTTATTTAATTAGGTTTATTTTGTGAAAGAATTGGCTCCTGAAAAAAAGGTACCTAGATTTTGTGTCGAGGTTTACATTGTTTTAAAAGCCAGCTCACTTGCTACACAAAACAAAAGTGTTGAGCTAACCTAGAACGGTAAATACTCCCTTGAACCGAAAATGTTATAAAACACCGAGACTGAGTACATGACAAAGTTAAAGAAGACAATGAAAGTGCTGGCATTTGAAACAGGTCAAGGAATTGGCCCTCAGTAAAGAAAGCTCCAAGGTGGCGCAGCAACAAGGACACAATGTAACTTACTTGGAATCTAAGAAGAATCGTAAATCTGATTTTGTGAATGAAAAGATTATTTCGCTTCTATACCGAGTGTATTTTTAAACATAAACTAAAAGAATTCACAGTCCGCTGCATGGGACGCCCGGAGGTCACAGTAGAGCACACTGGTCAGTACCTCTACCATGAGTTTTAAGCAATAGTATTCGTCGCTACTCGAAATCGACGCCGTAAATATTTTGTATGGCAAATTTTGGTTCTGCAAGTGACCGCTAGAGGCGCTGCAAAATTTGCCATACAAAATATTTACGGCGTCGATATCGAGTAGCGACGAATACTATTGCTTAAAACTCATGGTAGAGGTACTGTAGAATAGATTGAAATTAAAAGAAACACACATCGTAAAACACTAAAACATCAAAGGACCACGCAACGAAACAGAGATCGTCTGTGAAATTAAAAAAGAATTGTTTTTAACATCGCGACATCCCAAATAATGTAGTAGAGCTTCACAAAGAGCATACCTCCAATGCAGCCATATGTTCGTGTTTTAAATCGCATTACACGCGACAAAGGGAACCGCGGGGCGCGCACATGTCATAGTGCTTTTATTACACCGCATATGGGCTAAATGTGCCCCATATTGGCTTATTTATCTCTGTCTCACTGAGATATTTAGTATTTGTTTCTTGGAGATATGTATTTTTTTGACTAAACATATTTCGTAGACTTCAATTTATTTTTGACTTACTTTGGTTTGAATAGTTAACTCTGAGACTCATAAAATCGTTATATCACGAAAGAAATATGTGCATGAAAATCGTTTAATTTCTTATATATGAAAGTAAGTAAATTAAGTTTCAAAAGTCTACTACCACTTTTTTGTTTTTACCCGTGAGAACCTGTAATTGGCTCTATGTCCTCGTATATAGTTGTTATCCATTCGTTATAGCTGTTGTTTCTCCCACAATTAAATAAATAATTAAAGTTCTTGTTCGCTTTTTAGGGTTCCGGGCATTGCCACGTTGTATGGCAATGGTTAATCTCTAATCAAGATAAAAGCCAGCCCATGGGACACGCGAAGAGTCTACTTTTATATGTTTGGATAATTCTTTAAAAAGCGTATGAGCACTCGGACCCCACGGCCCAAGAGTTTCAACCCTAAACGACTCAAAATAATATAATAATAATATAATATAATAATAATAATAATAATAAATCATTTATTGTCAGGCATCTTGGCCCATAGATACATACCTTACAGACTAACATATATAATGTAAATACAATTTATCATTAGTAAATAAGACTTAAAACTATGTTAGTAACACTTCACATTTGCACTAAATTCACTTCGTGCTGTTCTGTGGCACCTGTCCGCGGAAGCGACGGAACACCACGCCCTGCGGCCAAAAATCTTCCTTCAACACGAGGGGTAGAAAAGTGTTCGGGACTCGCACCACGAACGCCTTGAAATTGACGTCACGATGCGACTCCAGCAGCTGTACCCTCAGTGTGTATTTCGTCTTTTGGCGTACGTACTCCACGATGTCTTCCACCCTTGTGGTGTAATGCAGGCGGGAGATGTACATATATTGGAGTGTTCGGCGGAGCGGCTCGCAGACTCACGCTAGGAGTCGCAGGTGCTATGCCGCAGCGATTCTTCGTGGTTTGAGTTCGACACTTCCTCCTTTGCACCGTAACGAAACCATCGTCATTTTCAACCTTGTTCTTTGCCTTGTTAAGCACAGGTTTCACAAGAGGAGCGCCAGGGGTGCTCGTGGTAACGCTAGCGAAATCCCTATGGATCGGATTCGCTGGGGCTGCATGAACAGGCAGCGGGACGGGGCGAAGGGATCGTGTGGCACTGCATGGAGGAACCGCGGTGACCAGCGTGGAGTTGCGGGGTGCACAGGTGCGGCACTCTTCAACCTCAGCAATCGACGTATGCGCCGGCGACGAAACTGCTGACGCGGAGTTTGGCGTATCGAGGCCGGCTCCATGACGCATGTTTACGTTAAGTGCATCGACTGATGACCTAGTTGCCGCCGCGTTGTTGCGAAATTCATCAAATTCCTTGCGCAAATCGGCGACGGTTTTATGAGATGCATCTAACTTTGCTAGCACATCCGTGAGACTGGCCCTCAGAAAGACAATATCTTTCAAAAGGCTTGTAACGTCAACGTGATCAAAGGTGACTGGAGGGAGCTTGTGCAGCTCTTTTGCCACAAACGTCGGCACGTCGTCAGGGTCGGTCTCCTTGAACAGCGTGATTATATCCTGCAGGCTCTTCTTGGTCCCGTCACGCCGACGGGATGGCATCTGGTCGCGCTTATTCAGCACGCTGTACAGCAATAGCTTCGCAGCAGCTATGTCTTCCTCGCTGAAGTTCGTTGCGCAGATCTGGACTGCGGACACCTCGTCCATAACATCCAGCTTCTGCTGCAGGAATGCCAACAGCTCGTTCGCCACAAGATTATCAGTCATGACGAGTAATTACAGCGACAGCTTGCGCTGCGCTAATCGGTATAAATAAAACTTAAATAACACGTCTGCATTGGAACGCGGTACAAGCGAGACTGCCGACACCGATAACCGGCCTCTTACCATCGTCGCGTGCCAACCAACGCCGATAGTGACAAGAGCTTGTCGGATGATGTCGTTAATGTTCATGTTCATGACAGGCCGTGATTTTTTTTTTATGGTAGGTAAAATCCCAATGACAAATCCCGCCCTTGGGTGGGGCGAGAGATAGTGTCAGACTCTTACTGACTAAAAACCTACCCTATTCCATTCATTGTCTTCGATCCATGGCCCCGGGGTTCATTTTTACCTAACCCTTGGCCCCAGTAGGCTTCGGCCCTGATGGGCCCCCCCTACAGTATGACAGGCCGTGATGACCGAGGCTGTTGACAATTTCGCTACAGTGGCAGTGATAACAGTGGGCAACAGCTAAGTGGAAAGTAGTATCGTTGAGCCAAGTGCCCATATTCGTCGTCGGCAGTGCGTGAAGCCAAAAACCTGATTCCCAATTTCTCACAGCCAGCAGGCGCGCACGCTCCGCAATAGTAGTAATATTAGTTCAGATTAACAGTTTCTCGTGCCTTTCTCTCTGTATATAATTTCCTTTTATGTGTGTTTTGGGTAAGCATTAATAAATAACATACAGTTTGTAAAGTAAACTGTAAGTATTCATTGCACACACATTAGTAAGTAGATTATACTGGTTTATTTGAATAGAAATACCTAGGTATTCTATTCAATTGCCTCATAGAGTTTTTTCCAGCCAGTTCAGCTCAATAACTTTATTATACCATATAAAAAAAAAAAACTGTTTAAAAGCGCCGTCGGTAGGCTAATATTATGCTCCGTAAGATTCACTATATATTATTCATAGACACACGCACGCCTGGCTCGTGCGAATACATCGGCATTCTCCTTTATTGCCAACCCAAATGTGTTTATATACGCGGTGTCTCCGCGAAACTCTTTTATGTTCTGTTTATGGGATTCAGGATTTTGATCTGGTTATTTAAATCTTAACTAGATATTAGTGTTTAATATTGAGAATACTGAAAGCGTACCAAGCGACCGCTGGTACTAGGTCGAGGACGACTAAATTATCTCGAAAATGTGTAATACGCGCCGTTTTTAAAACGGTAATTTTGGAATTCAATTCATTGTGCGTACAAGGAAGTATTACACATAAAGATAATTAATTCAAAATTACTACGTATATAGTATAGGTTACTTTTAAGTAAGCGTCCCATCTTCGACAACATTGCCGCTTTCCATCAGGTAATATAGTGTCGAAGGTCAAGCGCAAGCTAATCAATGATAAAAGAAGTTAACATCGCTGTTCAAGATAAGTAAGTAAGGGGAGTTGCAAAATGTTTTTTGGAACTGGTTTATTTCGATAAGCAGAAACAGTTCTAAAATATGATTTCATCTTTCCGTTACACTTTATATATCAAACCCTTTGGGGGACATGTGTCAAACAGTTTAGTTCAATAGAAATCAAGATTATACAACAAAAACAAAAGGATCCATCTAAAATCCTTCCTCTCTTGACAAAACAATTTGCAAAAGTCTAGATACGTGTATATGTACTTCGACTCAATCACAGCAAAAAATATTGTAGACGAAGTTGCCTAACAACACGACACAAGTTTGGTTTTTCATGAATACTTAAATACGCCTACGGCTGATAAAAACAACAAAATAAAAAGCAATAGAAACTGAATAGCAACGATAGATGAGAATAGAAACAATCAATCCTCTTCAAATGCTTTCAAAAGAATAAATAGTGTACAATGAAAAAACAGTGATTGCCCACTTAAAATTCATCAGTGAGGTTCGATGCTAGAAACATTTTCTGGGGCAAATAATAACAAAAAGCCTTTGGCCTGGATTTTAATGTTGGGGATGTGCAGAAATAAATTCACGAAGATTTTTCAGTGGACGCGGCGGGACTGCGTAATTTGTATGCTGCGTAGTATCGGGGTTCCGTATGCTTTGTGGACGTGGTGAATCCCAGCGTGATATTTAATTTGAAGTGGATATATCAAATGGTCTTCAGGCTTAATTTTAGACCATTTTAAGGATAAAAATTGATATATCTACTCTTAAAATGGCTAGAATCGGTTTTGAAACTGTGAAATATCATATTATATCCAGTAATTTTGATTTCAAGGCATGTTCACATAAAAAAAAAACTGTCAAAGTATCAGATAATTGAGTCATAATATATAACGATATAAAGTGGTTGATATTTTGCTGTACGAAATATTCACACAAACTTAATTTAGCACTATCAAAATGCCACTCAACGAAGCTATTTATGTCATACGTGGTGCTTTAACCGATAAATTATGCTTAGGTTACTCAATAATGTTACTTTATTATTGAATCGCAAAACCAATCATATTATCATCATGTCATATTTCTCGAAGGGTTAGACCTATGTTACCCTTCAAGAAATTAATTTTCTGCAATTTAAACCATGCGGAGAACTAATCTAATGACGACTGTCGAAAAGTCCATTTATAGGCTTAAGATGCGCAATAATATCTTTTGATGTTTTGAACGACAAGGAATGGCTAACAGCCGTTATTATTAATAAAATGTCACTTTATCAAGGCCCTCTGGGTCATATTTCGAAAACTAGGCTTTTCTACTTTTATCATAATTATACTAATTATACAGAACCTTTGCTCCAGCCACCGCTTCAATCATCCCCAAACTATGGAGCATACGTCACCCGCGGGTTGGATCGTCAAATCCAGCTATAAATATCTCATGAGCTCATTTATATCCAGCTCTCTTATTATTTGTTTACTGCTTTCATTTATAATGAAACATTACCATTGTGGATAAGGTTTATCTTACGTAGGCTGTGTGCCAACTTCACTTTCTCCATGTACAGTATTATATTTATAAAATACTATCCAGCTGCATCCGATGCCACTGGTTGATGAGACTATTGAAAATCATTTTAAAGTTTTATTTAGGAGATATGCCAACCTATCACACCATTTGCTACCACTATAAGCCCTGAAAGCCAGAACCAATGGTGCCAAACATTTAAGAGCACAGAGAAAATGAAACTTGAAGGGTCTCGGAGAAACTATTCAAAATAAATCAGGAAAAAACAGTGGGTAAGAAAGACTGAGTCCGGAAAATAGATTCAAAAGTTACAAAAACAAATATTAACCAATATTAACCATTTAATTTGTTTGTGTTATTTAAATATAAAAGTGCAGCAGTAACCAAGTTTTAGGCAACACAAGTACTGAGTTTCGCAACCAAATCTAACAAACGCCACATGATTCCAACGAAAACAAACTTGTCTAGCAGCGGCTGCAGACTCACATGTTGTTCTTTCAACAAGCCAACCTACACACAAGAGCATCTGTCAAATAACAGCAATATAAATCCCAACTTCACTTAAATTGTCCGTTAAAATCAGGCAGAACAACAATTGCTCGTGCCACTACAATAAAAGTTAAATAAAGGCCCGGGCCACTTGCCTCCGGAAATCCATTCGTTGAGGCCGCAGGCTCTAATTTCCTGTTCACGGCCCGGGCCGCATAGAAAACGTGATTCTTTGCCGAGCTACACTGTGCGGAGTACAGACGTTCATTTAATGGTGTTGGGAATATGCAGTTTGTGGAGTATGGACAGAAATCGTGGCAATTTAAGGTGTAATGTAAGGATATTTAATTGTTGGTTTTGTTGTAGAAAATAAGGAAAAAATGCCTGGTAAGCAAAACATCCATACGGAATGGGTCGGAAATAAAAATAATTACTTATCCAAGAAGTATTTAGACGCATCCAATGACTATGTACTAAAGCTGTAGCTGTACCGTAGCACGCTTAACTACTTTTGTCATACTTTATAATTTTTGTAAATAGTACAAGCATAATTGGCCCTGTAATGTTCCCACTGCAGGGACTTAGACCCCCTTTCAAGGAGAAGAAATGGGCCATAATCCACCATGCGGACCCAGTGCGGATGTGCCACAAGTCTACTATTTTTTTTTTTGTTTCTGGGACATGCCGGTTTCCTCAAGATGTTTTCTTTCGCTGTTTTGAGAGCGGTGGTAATGAAATAAATTACACAAGTGATAATCCTGGCTGGGTTTAATAAATGATAATGTATGATTTGTAGTTATTAGTGTGAACTTATTGTTATGAAGAGCTATTAAGCTGAAAATTCACACGGATATAAAACACCCTTTATAAACTTTGAACTGGCATATCCAATTCTAGTGTCAGCTTCAGCAGTATTATAAAAAATATATATTTAAGTATAGAAAAATATACATTTAACAAAGTAACAAAAACCTCCCGTAGGCTTTTCACGAACCGGAAATTAGTATCTTCAGGCGTTTCTCATGAAAAGCCGGCAGCAGTCCCGGAAGTGAGGAATTTCCCTCGGGCCGAGTGGCCAATGGTAATGTGCCGAATTAAACGGTGCCATATTAGCAAATGATTTACTACCTGTACGTACTGCTAATATTAATATTACTTATTTCAAGTATTTAATTAAAGAGACCAAATTATTGTCAAACTGAATTTGGTATGGTTTCTATGACCAAAGTCACTTTCACGTCATTACAATATTTATCTCCCTAACAGGGTTTGAAACTCAGGATAAAGTGATTTTCTAAAGTTTCATGGTTATTAGTCTCATATCTAATTTTATTTCATTTTAGCAATCATTATTACTAACAAAATATCCTATCTGTTCTACTAAAGGTTTTTAAAGTACTTGTCTTCGCATTTCTTCTTCAAACATTTTTCAAGGAATCTTTTTGATACTAAACTGCAGGAGTCTTAAGGCGTTTGTGCCAACGGATACAAAGGAAGGCGGTAGTTCTCGAGGAATTCTTCACAATGGCGTGTCCTGGGTCAAGTAATTAATTATTACGAACTGAATAATTTGCACCAGGGAATTAAGTTAAGAGCTCTGTCGAAGTAAATGGTAGGATAGAATAGCCTTTATTTGGCACTGATAAGGCTTGTTTTACGCTAAAAACGATACCATCATAATATGACTTTCCAAGAGTCTTCATTGACAGGTATCGTGTGTGGCACTTCCACAACCTTTACTAAGGTATTGGCCCTATATATGGGAAGGCTAAGGTACACGATCTTAACAACAGAACCTATTGCCCCTATTGACATTCTGTTCTGCAAGTAATGTGGCCTGTCAATTAAGCTAAGCAAATATTCAGGTTAAAATGATACCATAACTATTAACTTAAAGCTGGTCAGAAAAAAAAATGTCTCAAAGTTGCCACTGGCAGTTTCTTAATTGTTGCTTTATTTGACAAAACTATTATAACGATCTTCATAAAACGGAAATTGTGATCATTTCCAATGCGTTTCAATAGCATTCCCAAATACCTAAATATTTTATTCCGTAAAACCAATGCATTCATCTGAGCCACTAAATCCCAAGAATGTCGACTTCAACGCACAGGAGAGCCATTGATCAATACAAGCCATTTCACCAGCGTTTGCAAGCCAGGCACATACCCACACAATTTACGAAGCTACAACACTACACTACATGGTCGTACTACATAAATCACTCTTATTTTTGTCGGTTAATACTCTTAGAACTTCCATGAATGCTCCTAAATCGTAAATATATAAATGTTTGGAGTAACATTTAGTAGTGAAAATTGAGAGAATTTCTAAGTGTTTTTTATCCGTGAAATGTTGCAAGTAGATTGATTTGCATGCCAATATTTTACCTATAAATGCCAACACAAACGAAGGACTTTTGTTTGCAGAGGACAAAAATCCCTGAAACCTGAATAAAAATAGCTTGCCATGGAGTCTAAGCACGCGGTGTGCAATCATTTGTTGCTCGGTGAAGAGCAGGCTGTGGAAGCAATATCGTTTAGCATAGCTCAGATTATTTTGTGTTGTTATTTACATGATGTATAAGAAAAAGAAAAGATGTTTTAGAAAAGAATATTGGGTGTATCCCTTCAGTTTGGCTCGATTAATCAATTAATGACATGATCAGCCGTGAAGAAGTTCACGAAGATATATGGAAAGACATAAGTGTATAAACAAAAACACCAAGGTTCCTTTAATGAGTGGTTCAATATTTTTTATTTTCTGATAAGGATCTGAAACGGTAATACTTCTCTTGGCATAAAATTTTAAGGCATATATAGTTTGGCATAACGTTTTCGCATAACTTTTAATAGCATAATGATACTGCTGCATATTAATACTTAGGCATAATGCAAAGGTTAGCATAACTATTATTTAGTCTAATATGTTTTGGCATAAGTTAGAGTTGCATAAATTGTAAAGGCATTTATTTATCATAATTTGGTAATTACTCTATTAGAATAGGTTAAGATGCGGCGAGGGTGGCCCTTGGGCTAGCCATGAGCCGCGAACATGTTTGTTTTTGTATAGTATATAAAATTATGCTTCATTATTATTATGCTAGCAGTATTTATGGCAACAAGCAATATGGCAAAACATTTATGCCCAATAATATTATGCATTATGATAATTATGCTAAATTTCGTTATGCCAATGTAATGATATGACAGTTTATATTATGCTTATCATTAGTAAACCATCTGAAACATGGACGATTTAACAAAAGAACCGTAAAAAGATTGACACTCTTGAGATGTGGTGCTGAAGGCGTTTACTCTGAAAGGGTTATTTTGACAGAGTTTTGCATCAAAGGAAGTCGTTCATCGATTTCGCAGCAGCAAATCTTTAAGATGTTTGGACATATCATCCACAATGAAAGTTCTTTGGAATGTTTAGTGGTGGTACTGGGAGGAGTAGAGGGCCAACGTTTTCGTGTCGATTCGTGACCTCATTAAACTATCTTCGAAGAGTTCCCTCATGAATGTACTTGCAGTGCCACTTAGAAATGGAGAGTCTCGCAAAAGCCCCAAGCAATCTACCGGATGATCCATTATCATGACCACTCTACCAGGACTGTTCGACTTAGAAGACTACTGAATGAAATAAAAAAGAAGAATAATAGGTACAGTACTAAATGATAGAATGATACAGTTTTGCGCTGAGCGTACCCGTACTGGAAGGGCTACCACCTCAAGTTTGATACAGATACCGTATCTCTCATGGGCTCAACAAAACTGCAGGCAAAATGAATGTTGAAATATTTTATACAATAATTAAAGCCAGTTTCAGCCATTGAAGTCGTGAGTATTTATCCAACGATGGCGACAAGATTCCACTTAGGTATTGTAAATTCCTTCAGTTTCAATATTCATTGCGACTACAATACGTCTTCGGAAGTTCATCCTGTTTCTTTGTTTCGAATTTTTGTCTCAAAGCCTTGAAAGGTTCCTTCAAAGAGTATAATTAAGTCTTGTCTGCTACAATGGCTTCTTGGTATTGTTTAAACTAGAACAGTTTTGGCTCAGTTTCCGAGAATCTTCATAATACGATATGAAGATAATGAAGATTTTATTTCGCACATAATATTAAAGCACATTTAACAAACTCAAAAATGTTTAGCTGTATTTTCTTTGCGTTTTAGGAAAAGAGGTTTATTATTCGCTATCAATATTTACTTTATTATTCTATGTAGTATTAGTTTTCTTTGCTTTTACAAACACAAATATTTTTTAATTTCTTATACAAATAAGATTTTATTTTTGAGATTTATAATTTATATTTTTTAATAAGACTGCGCTGAAATGTTGCTTCAATAAAATTTTACCTTTAGTTAATAAAATATTCTTATTCTTCTTACCTATTTCATCCTCACACCCTGATTCCTAGACACCCCTCGTGTCGCAGCACAACAACCGGCCACTGCAGACGTGGGTTTGCGGATAGTGAGCCATGGGTAACTCACCGTTCTTCCGTCCAAGGTAAAAACCAAGCTCGGATCGACGTCGCGTTGTGTTCAGAATTGATAGTTCCAATTAGAGCCGACGCCTGCCAAGGCTGCGGATTGTTCGAAGGGGTCGCCACTGAAGGAACACTGGATTTTAGTCAGTAAAAGTCTGAAACTGCCTCCCGCTTCAAGAAGTTATCTGATGGGGGAGTAGTTTGCTGATGCCTACCCACGTAAAAAATGAAATGTGAAAATGGTGCCTACCTCATATGAAACATTAAAATTTTAAATACAATTTTTTTTTTTGTGATTTATCTAGTTTTTGCAGCATAGTTTCCACATGTCGTAGTTTCCATTTCCGTGATCGTACTAATCGGGGATACCTCAAATACTGTTAGGGTGTTTTTAAAATCATACGGATTTCATCACGCAAGCGGATTTGCTTTGTATAAAATTTCAAAAGGCAAAAAAAAAGCGTCCCGCGTACGTATTGCATGCATTTCAATAAATACTTGTATTTACGGAAGTTACGCATGCGGATTTGCTCCGCATGCGTGATGAATTCCGCACGATATTAAAAACACCCTTATACATGTTGTCCTAGGTCCACATTGATGTACTCGTAAATAACATCGATGTGGTCTTAAATAATTTTCAAGTTGTGGAAATAAATTATATTATTAATGAATTAATTATTATTGATTTTTTTTTGTATTTTCTTTTATTGGTTTGATATTTAATTATTTTTTTTCTATTTTTATTATTAATAGGTATTTGACATTGTAATGTAATTCACTTATTCGTAATTAATTGTTGACTATAAAGCAACATTATGTTTATGACTTGTAGGAATCCCTTACCAATAAACTACTATGATTACTATAACTATTATTTTCAAATCGTGAATTTATTGAACACGTGACTAAAAATTAGTTTAAATACTTACAGAATCAGAATGTGAATACATTAAATGGTCCTTTGTCTCTCATCACGAGTACGCAACTGTTATTGCCAACTATAAATCTTTGACGAATTTCCTACGATGAGGGGCGGGTGGGATTATTATTATTATGGCGGTAATGTTTCGATTACAACTCTATTTTCGATTACGTACCTCTAAAGCAAAGCCTATTACACATGTCACAATGAAATTATAAATACCGTTATATTACAATCTATCTCGCCACATTGTAAACTGTCGAAAGATTGTGAACAAACAGTTAACGATTTAACGCATTATTTTTTGGTAGATTGTAATATATCGAAGTTAAACGGTTTAAAATAAAAATTAGTAAAATTGATTTTAGTCATTATAGGTACGGGCTTGCGGACGACGAGCAATGGAAAGCTCAATGTCTGCCTGTTCAGTAAGTAGATGCAAAGGTCAACTGAAGGACACGGGTGTGGTTTCAGTTAGTAAAAGCCTAATACCTCGCTTCACCATAAAGCGATAGAAGTCAGGCATGATTTCCGGGTGGGTTTAAGTCAGTAAAAGTATGACACATCCTTTCGTTCTATCCTAGAGTGGAAGAAATACAGCTCAAAAATAACCTATATTGAATGTAAAGCAAAGCCATTTTAAATCAGTGCAGTTAAACCACTATCAAACATAAAATCACATAAAAATACCTTCACAAAAAGAGCAATATTAAAATCATAAAACGAAAGCTTTATTCGACAATAGCGCGGAACTCGACGGAACCCGGCGCCGAGCGAGACGGCCGCGACCAGCGTTTTTATTTATTTCCAATCGCGAAGTAATCTTGCAATCTGCAGCTGCGCTGTTATAGAACACGCCATTAAAATATAGTTATAGTAGTTGGGTATACCCGTCATAACAGATGGGTATACCGGGTTTTTTGATACGGAAATAAATGGGTACTATAAATGGTTTCTTTTATTTAGGTTTGTTTATTTTAGTTTAGTTATTATATTAAAAAGTAATGCACATACAATTCGTAGAAAACTTAAGTATTAACTAAACTATAAATACTTTTATACTAAACCTATCTATGTTTTGGTGTGTCTATGTGTGATAACAAATAGATACACAAACACAAAATACACTTACTGTTTAGGTTTGTTTGTAGTATTAAAATTGTTTGTATTTATATGAACCTCTGATACACAATATTAATTGTATTTGTTTTGATTACAATTTAAATCCTGATAGTTTAATTTTCGCATTGAACGCCAATATTGATGCTTATTGCATATTGTTGTTCAGTGTACTAATAGGTATTTCATTTATTTAACTAAAACGTCAAAATGATAATAACACTGATTAGGCGCAATATAATATCATGTAATGCATATAATATCTATATATGCACTAATATTATGAAGCTGAAGAATTTATTATTTTGTTTGAATGCGGTAATATCAGCAAAAAATCGGTGTTGGACAGCTTATTTTGTCGAGACTATTAACTATATAATATCACGCTACGACCAAAAGGAGCGAAGCAATAACCGGAGTGAGAAACCGCGTAGCATAGCTAACAAACATACACAATAACACAAATAGGATTTTAAATAAACCTATCACTCCGTTTTTTTCGTAAATCATCGGATATATAGACTAAACAGTCCATCCTTTCATTCTGATACTGATCTCACGGAATGGCTGGCATATATCGCGCAACCGTAAAGTAACTTAGCATCAAAAATTATAAAAATTATATAATTTATACCGTATTGCCTGGCAATAGTTATCGAGATAGATCTATCAATTTTCAACATAGATAGAACAAATAAAAACACTTAACTAATTAAAACTACATAAACACTAAATACAATAATCCTATCCCACCTATATGGCGTCAAAAAACTCCTCCGCATCGCTGTCGACTGGAAGTAAACTAAAAAGACTGGCAGCATTGCCACGTTGTATGGCAATTATTCATAATAGTGATGAGATTATGTAATGTTAAAAGGTACGATGGGGCTGGCATATCTGGTCAGATAAAAACCCCAAAAAAAATGTGTTTTTGTTTTTCTCGTTCTATTTATGTTATTTTGCAACTGTTAAAATGGAACACTAGTCCTGAATCGTAGTGTCCTATTTTCCTAGTCCAGTTCTTGTTTTCTTTTTCCGATCTCCAATATAAGCAACTTTCCGTCTCCGTCAGACTGCCGCCTTGGGAGCCTCGTTTAAACGCAAAACACGTGTCGAATTACATTTTAATTAATTTGCATTTGTTCACAGAAGATTGCAAATTACTACGATCTCTAGCGTAATGGTCAGGTTCCAGGAATACGATAAAAAGGAAAATAGTTAACTAGAAAATAGGGCTTTTTTGCCCGGTATCAATCAACACAGCATTGAGATATATATTTTTTAATAAGTAGATTTTATTCCTGCAAATTATATAGGTGTCTTCAAGGCTGGAGTGAATACTTAGGCTCTTAATAAAGTAGCGACAAGACCACCCATTGTGACACCCTATTAATTTTAAGTTCTTTATGTAATTTTATTTTTGGTGTACAATAAAGAATCTATCTATCTATCTGATAGTAAGTAGTGATGCAATGGTTGATGGTGAGGCGCACTATTTTATTAAGAGTCTATTCACTTTAGCTTTGAAGACGTAACAGGCAAACTATTCTAGTCTTTCGATGTACGCGGTATAAACGAGGAGGCAAAACGCTTAATCTAGACCATAGAAGTTTCAACAACGTAAGGGTGGATATTCGTTGTACGTCGGGTTGTTCAATGGTAGAACGGAGATGGTGAAATCAAGTAATGCAATTCCCGCGCACACTCTCCAAAATGCATCCTGTAAAAAACCGAAAGGCTGGCTACCCTACGCCTATGCTCAAGGCTTTGAAGATTGGACTTAGCCAAATCTGGATCACCAATTAGCCTCTTCGCATGCCTTTCCACCGAGTTTAAAGCGGCTAGATGGCATTTTCCAGCAATAGCCCAAATGCGACTATAATACTCCACACGCGATCGGAACTGTGCTTAATTTCAATTTCAATTGACCTCTACTTTAAAAGTTATAAATATTATTTAAGATATATACCTATGTTGTAAAATATTATTAGCCATCAGACATCATGTTTACATACATAATTATCATTTGTTTACTAAGTGTTGTCCCACACAAGGAATTACTACTGTATCGTGAATGCGTTCAAAAACATGTATATATACACAAGACACCCAGGTCTGGAACAGGTGTTCCGGCACAACCACTGTGTCAACCGTGCCGTCTTAGATAGGCCTCCCCCAGGTCTTCCTACAGTTCTTTTTCTTCAATTCTTCATTCATGTCACGTCTACAGACTAGAAAGATCTTGGAAAAATCTCGGATCACCTTCCCACCTACTCACCTTCTTCTTCTTTTCATAGTCTCCTCATCGGATAATATTCTGCTACATCTTTGTTCCGCTTCTCTCTCATTAATAAATAATGACGTGATACTACAAATTTAATTTTAGTTAAAGTTGTAATTTATATTACTATTTTGATTTGATTTTTAATTAAAATTAATTACATTTTCTCATTTTGTGATAAACAACGTCTTGACCTCAATTTCGCTTGATGGAAAGCCAAAGATGAAATCTACAATTTAATGAGCGAGTCCAAAATATAATTATCTATTATTTCTTGATTCAAAGGGTAGTACTTAATGAAAACAAACACTATACCGACGTAAAACATCTTTGTATTTAGAGTTTTCTATAAAGTGTACTATATGCTATTTGGGCAAGGTCTACAAGTTTGTTAAATTTCAGTCAAATCCATTTCACTGTTAGAGCGTAAAGGAATAACAAACATACATACATACACATAGACAAATATATAATTTTTAGCTTGTATACACCGTTAAATTTTAATCGTTTTAATCCCGTGGAGGGTCGATTCGGTACATGAATCCCTATCGATTTGTAAAGATAAAAATGAAAAATAAAGTACTTTTTTTTTAACTCGAATTAATTTACGCATGTACGAAATTGATTTCTTTAAGTAAACGTCAGCTGATCGAGTCCAATGAACTGTAGGTAGTTATTACACAACGACCGACAACTACATACAAGGTTATTGACTCGATTACTTTAAGAAATTATTTTCGTACATGCGTATATTAATTCAAATTTTAGAAAAAAAGTACTTTATTTTTTAATTTTATCTTTATAAATTGATAGTGTTTCATGTACTGAATTGATCCTCCACGGGATTAAAACGACCAAAATTTAACGGTGTATAGAAAGAAAAGAATAAAAGTAATGGCCTTTAATCTGTCAATATGGCCTTAAAGACGTTTCGCCTTAATAATACATTTTATTTGACAATTAGAGATTTAGAAAGATTGTGAAAAAAGGATTTGAAGAATGATAAATGTTCCTTCTGTTGTAAAACCGGGCCTAGTAGACGCCTTGTATTGATATCAAATGGGTCAATAAACTTTATGTTAAGCTAAACTAAAACACAAACGAAGCCAGTATATCCTAACAGCACGCAGCATTAACTTCGCGCTATCGATCGCTGCAGAGCCGTTCCAGCGTCACACTCACCTGAACTCGGAAATTTTCAGCCTCTATTCTAGAAAATGGACCAGGATTATAAAAATAGCGTTTTGTTTTTAGCTTTTATCTATGCCAGGTTTGCTTATAATAATAATATTTCCACAACTATCACACAACACCGTCTAGTCCCAAGCTAAGCAGAGCTTGTGTTATGGTTACCAGACAGCTGATAAACATGCTTATATATTTCTAAATATATACATATTATAGATAAATAACACCCAGACACAGAACAAATGATCATGCTCATCACACAAACATTTGTCCTGGTTGGGAATCGAACCCAAGACCTCCGGCATAGCAGTCAGGGCCACTAACCACTAGACCAACAGGCCAGTCAAAATATATATTATATTACCATGAAAACTAATCTACTAAAATGTTTTTTTTCAGGAATGTGTTTGATAGTAAAAATTACTATTGGGCCTGAATCGATACATTTTAAAATGATTAATTTTAATATTACCTGCCTCAATATTAACATTTGAATTTCATTTGGTTTGTAGAAAGTAATAAAATTAAGTAGTAACTACTTTTTCAGGGTTCCGTACCTCAAAAGGAAAAAACGGAACCCTTATAGGATCACTTTGTTGTCCGTCTGTCTGTCTGTCTGTCAAGACCCTTGATCTTAAGAACGCGTAGAGGTATCGAGCTGAAATTAAAATCATGTACTTAAGTTTACGGTTCCTTTAATCTGTAAAAAAATCAAACTTCTAAGTTAACTGAAAAAAAAAAACATATGGCAGTTTATATTGCAAAAAACGTATATTTCGACACTCTCAAGAGAATCAAAATACATAGGATACTTTCCTGTTGACCTAGAACTCTGAAGTTTGACATGAAGCAAGGTTTTATTGCACAAGTATAGGAAAAAATCTGAAATGTGCTGTAGTTACGTCACAAAAAAAATGTGATCCCGAATAAGCTTCGTAAATCAATTCAGGAATTGAACTGTGTTCATAGGTGAGCCTGTACGGAACCTGCGTAAAATGCATGAGTCCAACTCGCACTTTCCCGCTTTTTTTTTACTTTTTTCCATTTATTTTGTATCATTATCTGTTGAATACCGTAATTAGAGACACAATAGAAAGACAATAGGTGTGCGGACGCCGGCGTCCTCTCGGGGAATAATGAATTAATGAATCTCATAAAAAGTCATTTTAATAAATTGTTGCAAACGTCCGGCGGTGCTTCACATCGGGACAATTTATTATCTATATATATAAAAGCAAAATACTACTCACTGATTAATCATGAAATCTCAGAAACTCTAAAACCTGGCAGGTAGGTTCCTTTTAGGGCGTAGACGTAGACGATTTCACGAAACTCCACCCCTAAGGGGGTAAACCGAATATCACGCGGGCGAAGCCGCTGGCAGAAGCTAGTGTTATATAAAGCACAGGTCTGATTCTATGTGGAGTACTGCAGCCGCATGTGGGCTGGTGCTGCAAAATGCCACCTAGCAGCTTTGGACTCGGTGGAAAGGCGTGTGAAGAGGCTAATTGGTGACCCAGATTTGGTTAAGACCAATCTTCAAAGCCTTGAGCACAGGCGTAAGGTAGCCAGTCTTTCGCCTTTTCACAGGTTACATTTTAGAGTGTGGGCGGGAATTGCGTGACTTAATTCCGCCATCTTATTTCTACCATTGACAAACCGATGAACGGTGAACATCCATCCTTACATTGTTTGCCGGAGGCTCTACGCAGGCATATTCCGGTCCATGGCCCTTTATGGGGCGCCAGTGTGGGCGCCGTCGCTGCGAAAGCGGCAGCACAGCTGAACGCCTGCCAGAGGGTCATGGCCATACGGATGGTGCGGGGATACCGCAAGGTGTCCTGCGAAGCGCCGAGCCTCCCTTCTGGCCTGCCACTATGGGATCTGGAGGCAACAGTCCGCAAGGACTTAAGGCATCGATCATCGGCAATGATCGTGCATAAGTGCAAACGCATGCACGATCTGCGCGTGGACATGCAACGCGGTAGCGAAAATCAGCTGCCGTGACAAATCGCGGCATGGCGGACAGAGTTTCGGCGGGATCTCATGGTGAAACGGTGACAGTGACTGTCGCAACCCAATACTGAGCACACCGGCCACCGTAGGTGCGGGCTTGCGGACGGCGAGCAATGGGGAGGTCGCTGTCCAACTGTCCGGTAACTGTCCAGACCGAGCCCAAGTCTTCAATGGCGCGTACTGTTCCCGCGCGCCTCAAGGAGTTGTCAGCAAACTGCAGGGTCGGTGCCTACTCTGGGGCCTTGGGTAAATGTGAAAGTGTAGACCAGGGCCAGGACCCTGGTCTACACTTTGAAATTTGTCATGTACCAGGGTACAAAGGCAATGATGGAACGGGGTGGGTTTTTTAGTCAGTAAAAGTCTGACATTATCTCCCGCTCCGCCTAAGGGCGGGAGTTGTCATTGAATTATTTTTACACACCAAAAAAAAAAAAACCTTACGTTGTTGAAACTTCTACAGTCCGGACTAAGCGTTTCGCTTCGTCGTTAATACAATTTTCCTGCTGCGGTCTTCCCATCGAATTATAATTTGGATTATAATTTGGATGTCTACAAGGCTAAAGCGAATAGGCTCTTAATAAACTAGTGCGCCTCGCCATCAACGATTGCATCACTGCTTACCATCAGTTGGGATCGCAGTCAAGCACAGTATTGTATTAATTGAATTGTAATAAGCACGTCAATACATGATGGTCTCAAAGGTAAGTCAGTCGAACAGTGATTATATTTCGATTTAAGCGCACAGCATTCCTGATTGCCTACGAGAATCTAATTACGGCTTTGTTGATAAGCTATATAGTTTAATAGTAGGAGTAGCTGGTCTTTTTATTGCCAGAAACCGAACGAGACAATACGTCTCGTACATGTCTACCCTGTGGCACCTGTGGTGCAGCTAAGAAAACAAATAGTGCGGAAGCCATAACTTCAATTTGGTTTAGTTTAAAAAAGAGAGGAATATATACCTTAGACGCCCTATTAAAACATAATGCAGTGGTATATCTACCAAATACGGGGTCACTTTGACCTCGTACTGCGCTTAGCTAAAAAGAAGTTTGTAATTTCTTATAGTTTGGGGTCTAACAAGCCCCTTACCGACATGCTTTAGAATTCTTTGCTAGATACTTTTGGAATCTTTTTAACTCGTATATTAAAGCATATCGGTAAGATATTCTAAATATATACTTTTTAATGCACCTGCCATATTGTCTCTCCACCACCATACGTTCATTGGTAGAAAATGTTTAAGGCATTAAGTCCACGTTTGTACCTTCGATTGCATGAAGATGAAATGAATAAATATTGATAGTTTACAAACGAGGTCTTAAACGCCCCGTACCGTATAAAAGTTAAAAATAAATGCCGTTGTCAACGTTAAGTCAACTATCCTCACCTGGAATAGACCAGTATTCCAGGTGAGGAGCTCGAAACATTAGGCTTTGTTCGTATCGAGCGTACCGCGCGGCCACGGTCACAGTTACCTGCACAGCGAAATTTCGACAAACAGTGTTCTGCAAATTTCTACGGGAGCGCCTCCCCACCGCAGCCGCTTCTAGCATTTGCATCTCATTGGAATGCAACCGCTGGATGTAGCGGAGCCGATACGCTTCAGGAAGGATGCGGTAATAACCTATTAGAATATATTTCTTTAGGCAAAATGGATTAGATTTTGGTGCGATTCTCGGATGCATTGTAATAAAGTATTGTGTAACAAACTTATGTTCATACTGAGTTATCCAAAGGACCACTATATAAAGATGCATTTAGAGTCTAAGACATTTTAGTTTCGAGTTATTTCTATTCAGACAAATATTAGAATTAAACCCGTCTTATACACTTTAAGCATTTAAATATTTGCATCATGTGCGGATTTAATTATAATTCACCTTAATCTGACGAGCACGTGGAATTTTAAGCCCAGTAAACGTACTCAAAATCCAAACTAAAGTACCGCATCCACCGAAACGGAAACTCGTTAATGCCATTATACGTCGGGGTCGAGATTTTGCAAGCAATTTCCGCCTTAGCGACGAATGCAAATACGAATGAAATGTGTTATTTATCGCGTGAATTACAACTCTTGGTGTTAACTACTGCTACTGGGACTGCGCTGGATGCCTTCTCGGGACATTTGCATAGTCCGGGTTATAGATTCGACACTGCTTCCTAATGTTACGATAATGGAGGTGCTTTTGGCAGCGGCTCGAAATATTGTCTCGGCGCTCAATTACATTATTTTGCAATTCTCTTTTCATTAGTTTCATTTGATTTTCTTTTACTATTCTTTTCGGGTTTATTTTTTAAATCTTCCTGCGTTACTTTATTTTATTTAATAATCAGAAAAACCTGACAGCACCTAGTGTTCTACGCGCGTCTCAAAGAGAATTCAGCAAGCAAACCCATGGAGGACCAGAAGGGTGGATGCTTGTTGTAATTTCAATATAATTGCTACTGACATAATTATCTGCGGCCTTATTAAATAAAACCGATAATCTGGTCAGTTAACTCACAAATGATGTTTACAGTTAAGTACCTGTCACGGAAATGTGTCAATTATGTCCCTTGTCATTTGATATTGAGACCAGTAGATTTAGATTATACCAAATAATTGCCCTTTGCTGCACATTAGCATCCAAATCTAAATCACCATCGTGTAATTATGTTGCTATAATGGAGCTTTAATACTAAGTATTCGGATTATGTTTAAATCATTTTATTTTGTTGATCTCTAATGTAATCTCCGTTTTAGTGTTTACCTCTTTTTTCCGGCAATTTAGGAAATGTCCCCTGGGGCTTATCCTTAAGGCCATTTCTTGATTTTTTACTCAGTTAAAATAATCCGTTGAATCAGTTTAAGATTTTAGAAGAGGCACTTTGTAAATAGTGAGAATAATTAATCTGAGAAGTGCAGAAATATCCGAAATTTCTGCTAAGGTATTAAGTCTATTTTCATAATAATTAATATTGTTTTAAACAAAAAATCTTGAACAATATAATCTCCTTATATTAATCTGGAACGCCTTTATCAAAACAAGGCATTTGTTGACGTAAGACGGTTTAAGGCCTAGTTTAAACCCTGAGCCGTCTTAAACTGTGTCCGAGGGCCCAAGGGACGGACGTTTGACCTAATTAAGCCAAGTGGCGTGGAAAATTACAGTCTGATGGGGCCTGTTGGACCGTAATTGCTGAAGGGTACCGATTGACGGCGCGGGGAGGGTTAAGGTGTTCGGCTATCTTGGAAAATCTTCTGAGGTAATCTTTTTAGGGTTACAAGTTTATTTATTTTAGATAGTGAGGTGGTTCCTGGTTGCGGTATGTTTTTACAGTAGAACGTTTTTTTATAGTTGTTATAGTTTAAAATTTTAGTTTAAGAGCAAGCAACGAAATAATTTTGTTGGTTAGTGAAGACAAAAGCTAGATGAGAATTTAAACGGTTATAGAAGAGAAAATAAGGAGTCTTCTCTTCTCTAGCCATTTAAATTCATTGACAGGAACCCTTACCAAAAATAAAAAAGACTTATGTGTTTCGTAAATCATCACTTTCAGATAGAATAGTTGAAGTATTATTCTTTGGTTTAGGAGTTAATCAAAAAACTTATTTATTTTTATTTAAACATCTTATTATACAATGTTTTTAAAGAAAACGTCAAATATATGGCACTCAGAAAATTGTTTCATAGAGACTTCAGGTTCTATTCTCTAAGAAAACGCAGCGCTGCCGCAACGACGAACATCCAAATAGGATACATTGAATTAACAATCCAATATATAGGTTAATTAGGTTGACAATCCAATGTATCCTATTTGGGTGTTCGTCGTTGAGTCAGCGCTGCGTTTTCTTAGAGAATAGCACCACAGTCTACTAAGATCCATTTTTTTTCCAATTAAATAACTTCAAGTTAATTATAGTACTTAAATAAAACGTCACGAAGCACAAGTAAGAATAAAAAGCAACATATCTTTATTTAGTTCATTAGCTCCGTCAGTGGAGCTAGTGCAGGAGACAGCTTGATTCAGTCGTTTAATTAAAAGCGAGTAATTACTTGTAATGCCGAGCTCCTCGACTACGCTATAGTTAGTTTAGGAGCTGTGCGACATATTAGTGACGGACGGACACTTGTCTTGCTCGCCTCTCAAATTATTGCGAAACCCCTACTAAGTGAATATTTTAATTAATAAGGTAATCAATCGGATTTTTTTATGCTCTGGGATGATAAAACTGGTGACCAAACCGTTTATTATAAGACATAGGGTCATAACAGGCCTGTTGGTCTAGTGATTAGTAGCCCTGACTGCTATGCCGGAGGTCGTGGGTTAGATTCCCAAACAGGACAAATGTTTCAATGACATTTGTTCTGAGTCTGGGTGTATTTTTTTATCTATATTATGTATGTATTTAGAAGTACATAAGTATGTTTATCAGTTGTCTAGAACTCATAGCACAAGCTCTGCTTAGAATGGGACTAGATGGCGTTGTGTGATATTTATGTAATATTATATTATTAAATCGTAATCAACTTGTAAAAATATGTGGGCAGTCTTGAAAAGAACATTCCTATCTTTCAAAATAAGCACCAGAATCCCCTTCATTCAAGTTGTTTTGATTTTATCAACTGTTGAAATTTCAACAGACAACACATGAAAGTGAGCATATTATTGTTGGGAAAATACTGAAACTGCCTTTGAGATCACCCAAAAGTATTTGTAATCTAAAAATCCCGCAATATTAATTCCATTCGTGGAACTCAAATAAAAGCTGGCAGTAAAGCACAATTATAACTAGCGGCGCGCACCTCGGAGCTCGGGATAATGTCGCGGTCCCCGATAACGGCACGAAACAGAAGGGCCCGACATTATCGTATAATTATCGAAAACCTATAGTAATATCCGACGCAATAACCTAAAAATCAATCAGTCGTCGCCTCGACGGAGCCACGAGCTACGGGAAAAAATTGGAAATCAATCTATTTCTATAACCAGGCGTCGCCCAAGTATCCATTATCATAATGTGATGGGGACCCAATACTATAATCAGATATCTGAAACCTTCAGTGTTATGTATTATATATGTATATTTTTATGAGTCAGGAATATGGGACGCGCTCGGTTTCGCAAATGCTGCGTATTTCCCGAATTATTGTTCGGCGGCTGATCGCTTTATGAATTTGATTGTGTTGTTGCGGGTAAGGAAAATAGATTAGATTTTGTGTACGAGGTGAGTGTTTTGGCAAAATTTCTAAGAATATACACACAGTTATGGGAATCGGTGAAATAAAATTTAGGAACAGCTATAGACGCCATCAAATGTAATTTAGCAAATTTTGTATCTTCATTAAATAATATTACCAATAGGTGTATATCGTAATATAGTTGGCTGATAATAAATTGATTATAATTAATTCAATCTCGATACGAATTCAATTGGAAACGTAATCAATAAGACTAGACTAATTACCACATAAGATAATTTAGTTTATATATAATTATATACCTCAGCGTTATAAGGCGATATTATTAATGTCTGGCGAAATACCTAAGAGATAGATTATGTAATAGGTAAGTAATTGTTAGAATTCTACATGATTTTACCATGTTAACAATTTGTACAGCCTTGAGACACAATACATATTGCTACTGACAAAGTTAATTGCCATAAAAAGTTTAAAAATAAACGAATAAAGAGGTGTTCTTTAGATAATAGAGAAAATATTAATTTGTGTAAATTAAAAATTTTTGTCAATGAAGAAGTCAATAATAGAGAAAATATTAATTTGTGTAAATTAACATAATTAAAAACAAAGTCTCATTCAGTCACTAAATAAACAGAGCCTTTTATCGGTTTATTTTCGTACTATCAAGTATTTGTCCCCAAAGATCTAAGAAACTCCTCTCACGCATCTAAACTTTGAAGATTACAGCATCCCTTCACAGATATCATTCGCAATGTTTGTAGGTACATCTATCTGACGTCACAAAGGGCTTTTAATCAAGTTGATCCCGTCCGAGTTGATTGTGGCTCGGGCACACTGTGGGCACACTATGGGCACACTTTGGGCACGCCCGGGCACAGTCGGGCACGGCAGGGGTACATCGGTACGATTACTTAATGAAATTGTAATTGTGATTTAAAGGGTAGGTGCTGTTTTGGTACAAGTGTTGTAGGTAAGGGAGTGAATTATGGAAGGTAACTTGAGGAAGTTTGGTTTAATTTTGGCGAAGAAATGCAAAAAATAGTATTAGGTTTTATTCTCAACTTTTCTGGTGAAAAGAAAATATGTATAAAAAAAACATTCAGTAAAATGTTGTTTACCCTATTCTACACTTTAAATCTGCCATTATTTATGTAAATAAGAAGGATAATATCTAACGACTTGAGAAAACAAATACTACATTCAAAGGTTAACATCTCTGTTAGAGTTTCTTGACATTTCAAAAAGATCTATATCGACGGTCCCTACGTACAAAAGGTCAAGTCAAAAACCGAGGTTTACAGGAGAGCGAAATTAGTGTTCAACACGCTCTAGAAATAATTCTATGACCAATAATAAATATTTTCTTTCTACAATATTTTAACAGTTTTACGAGCTTTATAATGCTATTTACACATATTTAATTTTTTTACGTTTTCTTGGAAAAACTGATAGATGACCGTTTCTACGCCGACAATAAAATAGAAGTGTGTCAGTCATGTCTATGATACCTTTTTATACGCAGGAAACAAAAAAACTGTGTCTGACATAGATTTTAAATAAAATGTTTTATGAAAATGTAGGATTATCTTACTGTTTTTAAATCAATACGTTAAACATTCTGAAATCGTCACCCATGGATATAAAAAGTACTTCAATGAAGACATATCACTTTATACGTGGTTATAGTATTTCGGGGTAGGACTATAGTTCTTGTAATGTAAACAAAGACATGTCTTTAAATAAAATGATCAGACTTGTGTTTTATTAATTTAACAAGGTTTATAAATTCAACATTATTTGTTATTAAAAAAAAAAATCTTAGCATCTAAATAATAGGTAATTAGGTATAGTCACACTGAAGTAGGAACTAAACATTAAAAATCACAGTACTGCACCTCCTAAGTTCTAAGTCCTAAGTTCTCCAATTTCGGAAGACAGTTTTTCTTTATTCGTTGACTTTGTTGTCAACGAATAAAGAACTTCTCCGTTCGTTCAATTTTGTCATTGAACGTTTTAACAAAATTTCGGTAAGACTTTCCAAAATTAACTTACATTCGGCTTTCACCCTCAGACGGTATTGTGGTTTTGCACCAAATTTCATGTATTTTCTCCGCTCTTCCCCTTTATGAAACTAGCCACATCTCTTGGACAAATTTGGTATACTCTAACTTCCATATTAAATGTGACCCTGGATGATCGAGCATGGCTACAAGCCACCCATTCGTTTTGGTGGGCTCAGTGTCCGCAAAATCTCTAGTGTAAGCCTACTGGCGTTCCTGTCTTCGGTCTACAGTACTCAACAGTTGACCAATAGAATTTTTACTCCATCACTGGTTAGCTGTGAGTTGCCGTGCTTAGCCGATGCCGCGAACGCCTGGAAAATGTCTTGACCGGATAAGGCGTTGCCCGAGAATCTATCTTCCAAGAAACAGTGGGATGAGCCGCTCTGCAGGTTGGTACAGAATGCGACTGACTGCTCCTAGCGGAGCTCCACATCGGTGTAAATGCGCTGAAGCAGTCGACCACCTCGGACACCATAGCCTATCTTGCAGTAGAAGCGTTGGGTAGGCCCTCGGTGTGGGATGCAACAATTGTCGACACCCTTGCGCCATCTCATCTTCTGAGTACTGGGGCATCCGCTGGGGCGGCTGCTGCAAGTGCAGAAAACTTCAAAAGGCGTAATTATAATATATATCGGAAGTTATATGATTGAGCCGTTTAGGGTTGAAACACTAGGACCATGGGGTCCGAGCGCTCATCGAGTTGTGCGTGGTATCAGAAAACTGGTCTGGGCTTTACTTCGGTCAACGAATCAGCATTGATATCCAACATGGCAACGCTTGCTTTTAGCTGGAACCTAACGGGCTTGATTTTAAAGAATAGCGCTACTCTCACTTAAATATTTAAACTCACTTACAGTGTCCCCAAAGGTCCTGCATGGACTTGGCATTGGTATTGTAATCAAAGATTCTTCATTATCATTTTCAGGTACTTGGCGTGGTGTTTCATTTTCACAAATAGGTGTCACTTATATAATTTAAATCAATTTGCGATAATATATTAGCTGATTGATTTTCGTCGTTAGAAACTTCCTCAAGATCCATTAAAATCTACTGTTTTCGGTATAAACACGACGTGAGTCTAAAAAAAATCAAACTATAATAATCATTTACACCGAGGAACGCAAATTTCTTCTCTAAAAAATGTTTATTGTAAGTAAAAAAAGTTTAATGTTTTATAGTAACTAAACGTAAATAATAACAAGTCCATAAAAATATTAAGATTTACGCGTAAAAACAAACATGTAGGACATAACTTCATTTACTTTGATAACAATAAGAAGTTGTTTTCTTTGTAACAATTATTTAGGAAATCATAATCGAAAGAAGCCTGCAATTTATTATTGTTATTTGTGAAAAAGAATTGTCGCAATTTCTAAGTCATAGTATAAGAGGACATGTCTGACAAGACCGCGTTCGCACCGAGTGGCGCGCATTTTAAAACACCGTACAAAAAGATATGTATAGATGTCCGCATCTACGACACTTATTCGTTGTCTTTATAATACTTGTTCTCTTATACGATTTGTAAAACAAGGTAAATAAATAAATTAAAAAAGAAAAATCGTATGTCAGTATGTGCGCATAGATACTCTAAAGCCAATGATGCAATAAAAAAAAAATGCCATTTTCGACATGTCTTTATATACGTAGGGACCGTCGATTTAATTCCTGTACTCAGTTTGGAAAAAATCAAAGAAAAATTAAAAAAAAAATGTTTATTTGGACTACATATTCTATTTTTTGAGTTAAGGAATCATCCAATGACTTCTCTGGCTATAAAGTGGAGTGGGAGAGCATGTCAGACTCTTACTGACTAAAACCAAACCTCCCTAAATACTTGCACGAATTAAAACCGATCCATAGGGGCCTAGCAGGGTGGAAAGCAATATCAAAGAAATAATAATAATAATAAATTCTAATCTAAAGAAATAATATTTTTAAATGTTTTTTTATATATATATATATATATATATATTTGTAATAAGAAATATTTAGGAATATAAAAAATATGTATTAATAACAAATAAAGGAAATAATAAATTCAAATTATATTTTTTTTAATGTAAATATAAGTAAGAGAAATAAAGAGATACCAATAACATTTATTTCCAGACCCTAATGAATTCACAATGATAGTTTTGGTAAAACCTAAAGACTAATGTTAGTGTCTTTAAAAATATAATAAAATTTTTATATTTAATATCTGAAATCGAATTTAACTAAAAAAAATCTAAACATGCGTTTTTAACGTGTGACATAAACGGCCGCATCTTTGTTTTGATAAAAAAAAATTACAACTTCAAGATACTGTAGACTTGAATATATGGTTTTAATTTCAACTCGATACTCGAACTTTCACACGTTCTTGAGATAAAGTGTCTTGACAGACAGACGGACAACAAAGTGACCCACAAGGGTTCCGTTTTTTTCTTTTTGAAGTACGGAGCCCTAAAAAAACCGATTGAATTTATCTGTACTCTACTCTCGTCATCTCGTGTCGTGCTAGATAATAGATTTTTATTATTTATATTTAGAGTAATCAAAATTAAGTTAACTTTATAATTAAATGCTTGATTAGATTTCAGTAGATAAGTAAAAAAGCAATCAATACAAAGATAACAAGACAAAAAACAGCAATCAATAAATCAATCAAAGACAATTCTAAGACATGTGGGCACTGGGCCCGCGTGGTGGATTATGGCCCATTCCCTCTCTCAGAAAGGAGACCTGCGTCCCAGCAGTGTTAACATTAAAAGACTGATTAATCTTATGCTTAAGTAAAAGAGCTAATCACCTAAACGATGTTTCGTTTGATTAACTTTAAATACGGACGAAATCTATACTTATACTAAATCTGTAGAAGTAAAAATTCTGTACATTGAAAATATTAAAAAAATAAATGGCAAGGGGTGTTACTAGATCGAAACCAAACCCAAAAATGTGATTTAAAAAATTTTTGTCTGTCTGTCTGTCTGTTTGTTCAGGCATCACGCAAAAACTACCGGTTCGATTACGATGAAACTTGGTATAATTATTCTTTAATATCCTGGGCACCACACTGGGTACTTTTTATTTCAGAAAAGTATATACAAAAAAAAAAAAAACTTAATTTTGCGGTTCGATCCCTAGACCCGATTATTGTACCAACCGCAAATAATAAGTTTTTCGTAGGTTACGTCACCCGTTTCTATTGTAATTAGTCACAAAGGGCCCGAGCTGGGGCAGAAGTATTAATACCGGTATGCGCGATAGATAACGTTCTAAACAAATAGCACTTTACACAAAAAACTCATTGATAAGTTTCGTCGTTCACGTGAACGAAGTTGCGGGCACAGCTAGTAAATGAATAAATCAGTGACATGATGGATAACACAAAGACTGACAAGAAAACTAATTACATTTTGTAACAAAATGCCTAAATTTTGTATTTCGTATTAAAATTACACGTTCGTGCCACGATGGACGTAGTCAGACCTTCATCAGAAAGAGTGATGTACGATGGCTCTTCGTATGATTATTTGAACACTTAGAAGGCTGATGTTTGCTGTTTACCCATCTACTTTACTTATCAATTTACTTTTATACTTCAACTTATTTCTCACAACGACTAAGCTCACGTGACAATAGAAAATTATTTCAAGTGAACATATTTCTGCCAGCGTGAACGCTTGGAGTTCGCCACGCTCAGAATTTCTTTGTTCTGACGTCATCTCAACGCGTTCACGTTTAACGAAACGATCGTAACTTTGCTAGGGGGCAGGAATAAAATGGATATTCCATGTAAAATGAAATTTATTTATTTATTTATTTATTTAGTCTTCATGTACAATAGTGGTACATAGGCGGACTTAATGCAACAAGGCATTCTCTACCAGTCAACCTTTGGGTTAAAAAGACAAAACTGTGGTAGGTGTGCACAATAAATAAATAACAGTAATTTCAAATATAATATAGTATCAATTAAATTAGTTACTTATAATAATAAAATACGTATATATGCTAATATTATAAACTAATAAATACTATGATATATATCAAATCAAAATATATCAATTCTGACAAAGACCGAACTAAAGTTGAGAGCACTTCAAGTAGTAGTTCCGAATTTCACACACATCTCTTAACTGCATCATCTTTGTTTTTGCATTAATTTTGCATTATTTAGATTCCATTTCTATTCAAATTTATTATTGTATATAGACAATCATATGATTTGACAAAAGGTATACTTTACTTTTTATATAGCTTCATTTTTATAATGTGAGTACGAGAACACTAGACTCCGTTGACTCATAAATTATTATTTTCTACTTTGATCCACTTTTTCATTGCTTCTATTTAGTACTATGTTGGCTGGCATGACTGTCCTCTCAAATATATTAATATTGTAATATAGAAATATTGCTAGTTCTTGTTCATAGGAAACGACGTCACACGTATCATAAGTGGTCATAATTGGCTTATGTTACGTAAAATATTTAGAATTTAATTTAATTTGAATAATACCAACTCGGCATTTCTTCTGGAAATAGGTCATTCCAAATCACAACAAGAAACCTAAATTATTCGATTGATGGAAAGAATTATGATCTGAAAATATTTTTAGAAGAAACTTTCTTAGGCCCACTTGTGTGGTGCAAGTGTGCCTTATGTGATGTCGCTTGATTAATCGATAAACGGTTTAAAATGTCACTCGGAAACAATTAGTAACACTTTAAGTCGTTTAGAGAACTGCATTAAATGTGATGCAAGTGAACCTTCATCTGCAACAATTTTCTGCACTAAGACGTATTATTGTTCGTATATTTTTCTTTTTTTCCTATTACTCTTACACACGGTGTCTACATCTCTTTTTTTTCAACTCTTCTTTTGCAGGTATGTTGCAAAAGATTTTTGTAGAAAAGAAAAAGAATTTTACCCAAGTTTTTTTGTTTTGTTTCCATTTTCTTTTCTTATTTTATAATATGTGTGTACATGAATTGCTTAAAAATTAAATAAGAAGAAGTACAATAATTATTAGAATAATATTAAACACAGTCAAAAAACACAACCAAAGAAACGTCAGTGGTCTCGACACGACCAGCTCTTGTTACCAAGCCAAACCAAGAAACCGCAAAACGTAATGAACATTAAGGAATGAAATATTCCACACATAAGCATAGAGAACTGTTACAGTGATGCAGCTGCCCTGCCAAAAACAATAACACTAGGAATTCACTTGGATAACCTAGTTTTGTGGGCACGGCAGCACATCTGGAAAATGAAAAGAAATAAACGGAATAATAATTCGGTAATGTCAACTTAGAGTCAGAGGAGATAGGTTCCCAGATTAAGAAAGTTTCTGATTTGATGCAACTTGTGAAAGTTCTCCTAATTTACCTATATTTTTTCGAATCGATTGTTTTCTTTTCCCTCAAAGTTTTTAGGCCCAGTAAGTTGCTACGTTATAATAATAGTAATAATAAATTGATTCATTCAGACATCATTGATCTAACGGTTAGTAAAAAATTTATCATCTTAATAATATTATTAAGATGATAAATTTGACTGCCCTATATAGGGCAGTCAAATTTATCGATAACTAACGTCAGAATGCCATTGCTGCACTCACGAACCCTGCTTATTCTGCTTAAAAGAAGGCCACAATTTTGCTCAAAATGGCTGCGAATTCGTCTGTACAAGCGTCAGTGGTATTTTTAGGTCCTCCAGAATGCAGATGTAGGAACATTTTAGTCTCTCTGATAAGTAAGCCATCGTCTGGTTGAGGGCACCACACTTGCACTGGGTGACGGAGGGGTCTATAAGAAAATTGGCCTTATGAATTTAAAAACGAAAGTCATACAAAAAAGTTTCAAAAATTAGTTTAAAAAAGACAATATTAAATTTTAATTGATCAGATTAACCGTAGAATGTTTAATGTAGTTTAAAACTGTGGTAATAAAACGTGAAGAAACTTACAATTACCTAAATCTTTTTAACGTTTTTAAATTATGCATCCACGCTTCTTTATTCTTCTCTTGGAGAGCAAACACCTTTTAAATAGGCATTTAACTTTAAAAGAATTCAGATAGAATTTTTTAAATAAGACATCAATTTGATAAATGGCGAAGTAAAACCAGCTATTTTCTTGCGATTCATTATTATTCGATCAAAAGCCTCAGGATTTTCATTAAAGTCTGACACCCGAATAGTATTGGGTACTTTAGAAAAATATTTTATCAGATCAGCTTTAACTCAAGAAAATAATAAAAAAGGTATACAAGCAAGGTTAACGCTTTAATTTAGAGGATAAAAATAATTATGAGCTTTATTAATTTATTTATTTAACATTTCATGTACACACAAATATGAAGATAAAAGAAAAGAAGAAGGAAACAGAAAAATAGGTACATAGGTAAACATTCAATAACATCTCCCGCCCTTGGACAGAGCGGGAGATAGTGTCAGACTTTTACTGACTAAAAAACCCACCCCATTCTTTCGATGCCTTTCATATCAGGGCTGAACCTTCCTTTCAGAAACAGACCCTTGGCCCCATAGGCTTTGACCTTGCTGGTTCCCTAAGGTTTGCTGATAACTCTTTGAGGCACGTGCGGAACAGTACGACGACTTGGTTTTGGGCCGGACGGTTACCGGACGATTGAACAACGAGCTACCCATTACTCGCCGTCCGCAAGCCCGCGCCTACGGTAGCCGGAAATCGGGATCGGAATCGCGGCGGCATACAATAAAGAATATGAAGGTGGGGCCCATTCTTGGCCAAAACCATAAAACAAATTAAAATTTTAGCACAGACTTTAAATTAGAACCTACCTAAGTTCAATTCCATTAAGCCAACCTTCACAACAACCCAATACCCAATTCCATTATAAAATCCATTCAGTAGTTCGTTCACCTGTTTGAGACGTAATCCACAATTAAAATACGAAATCCTACAATTATGAGGCATTGTTGAAACGCTGACTGAAATTGAATTGTACTGTCAGTCAAGACGGTCGGTCTTGGACCCTGATGACATATGCCGGCAGTTCTACAGTAATTTTTCACTGTACTTTTTAATGGAAATTTTGGTATTTGGATTTTTTTGGTGATGCTTTCAGTACTTGTGAAAGTATATTTCATATGAATTATGGGGATCTTGCCAGATGACTGTCTAGCCTGATGCATACAGGCAAAAGTTGTATTTACGTTTGAGTTGAGCAGTGTCGTCAAGAAACTGTTAAGAATAATAGTCACTTTTAGTCAGGGTAAACCAGGTTTAGGACAGGCCTTTATTAGGGTCAATACACATAACCGCGTTGCAGCGCTGTGCCTTTAAAATCCGTAATGGCGCCCGCCGCTATTTTTCGCGTCGCCGAAACGCAACTTTAGCTTTTATTTTCGTATCCTTCAGGGATAACCAGTTTCTTGAGATTTTTGAGTGTGAATAGACGTTTCTCTGCCATGAATCGTAATAAACTTATGCTTATTTGTTATTAAAAAGACATTACTCTATTTTAAACAAACGATAAAGAAGTTACTGGCTATATCCATTTAATAAAGCTAAAGTATTCGAAACGTGGAATTTCGCGGTGTGCACCGCAACGCGAAAAAGAGCGGCGGACGGCACTGCTAATTTTAGCGGCGTGGCGCCGCAACACGTTTATGTGTTCCAGCCCTTAGAATTGTAGTATCATTGTCAGATACATTTTATATTTACAGATACAAAATTGTAACAAGTGACGGTTAAGAAAGATCTCAAGATGCGAGGAGCACAGGATTGTTCTATGTGGCAGCTTGGACTTTGCCGAGCAGTGCAGGTGTTTCAGCTCAAAGATGATGATAGCAATATTTTTGTGGCAGCCTACACACTCCTTACAAAACGGGTCTATCACCTGCACTAACTTCACCACAGTTATGTCTTCACAGTTTAACATGGTGTTTTGTTTACAAACCAGCCTGCGCAGATAAAACTGTGAACTTTGTGCGACACTCACAACTTGAAGACAGTTTCAGGTGTATCATAATTATGAGAAGTCCCAGTTGTATCATATGCGGGTTGAACCGGTGTTAAAGGACACCGTCTAAAGATAAAGGCTTCCTGTTATTATTCGGATAACAACATAAATAGGTTACTGAGGGAGGTTTGAAGAACGAATGGCTCAGACACACTCTAGGTTTACAAGAATGTAACGGGCACGTAGATAAGGAACTTTTTCCACGCGCGTCTCAAGGAGATGACAACAATGCCGAAGGGCCCCATAGCCCGCACAGGCGTTGGCCACACTGGGCAACGCCTGCGCGAGCTGTGAGCACTTTTGAAAAAGTGCCCATAAAGGCGCAATCTCGCCGCCCTTTTTTTAAGGTGGGAAAATCATCCAATGACATCTCCCGCCCTTAGGCGGTTCAGGAGATAGTGTCAGAGTTTTACTGACTGTAAATACACTCCTGTTCCTTTTTTGCCTTTGTTCCAGGGCCCAGGGTTCACTTACACATTATCCATGGACCTAGTAGGCTTTGATACTGCTAGGACCCTACGGTTTGCTGATATCGCCGTCGATGACTTAGAATTCATGTCTACAAAGTTACAAACTGTCTATAGCAACTCTGTGGTCAGAGACAAAATTGGATGCGATATCCGAAGCCAAGTCGAAGCGGATAAACCTAACACCCTAAGACGTTAAAACGGACGTACCCACTGCCCACTTGTGTAGTCAAACAGTGACTAGCATAGCATAGCATCAGCCTTATAATGTTCCCATTGCTGGAATTCAGGCCTCCTCTCTAGGAGAGGGAATGGGCCGTAATCAACCACGCAGGCCCAGTGCGGATTGGTGGATGTCACATGTCTTCGAATCTTTTATTCTAAGAAATGCCGGTTTCCTCACGATGTTTTCCTTCACGTTTTTGATAGCAGTAGTGATGAAATAAATTACACAAAGTAATGCACCGGGCTGGGTTTGAATCCATGACCTACAACCCGTTACTACGAGGCCACCACTGCTCAATAGTGACTACTGTTATATTATTATGATCTCATAATCTTGTCTCATAGGTTAGTTGAATTTGTTTGAGAACTTTTTAGTCTGTAGACCTTGCCATGACGATTGATACCTGCAGTTATAATGACTTATATTGTTGTGTTTACAACCTACCGCCCGGTGGTATACGACCACGGTTATTCTCTATGTCTAAGATTTTTTATTTCATACTTTTCTGAGCGGATTTTTTTACATAACAAAGACACTAAACTATTATAGAAACACCGACTTCCGAAATTAAAGTTATTTTGCACTTTTTTGTGTTTTCTTTTTACATTGAAGTCTGTTTTTTTTTTTGTATTTATTTTTTCTATATTGTTTTTTTACTTTGGTAAAGTATAATAAAATAAAGTTGAATAAAGATAATAAAGTTAAAGACCTATTATAAACTAGATAGTTGCTGCCAACGGCTTCGCTGACGTGGTAGTAAAAAATTATCCTAATGTAAAATACTCCTCGAATTAAAATCCTATATCCCTATCCAGGACACGGTTTATCCGTGTACCAAATTTTATCAAAATAGAAGAAGTAAACACCTACACAAACACACACAAATATTTGTCTTTATAGCGTGATTCTGAATTGACATAAAGAAAGAAGGAAAAAGAAATAGAAACAAAATAATATAAAAACAAAAAAAATATAGTTGTGTGCCTCACGACTCCACCAGAAAAGGTCCAGTTCAACATGAATTCCAGACAACTAATGCCTGACGCTGGTTTTCAACTGAACCTGTGGTTGTGACGCAACGGACAACATAAACAAGCTTTTTTTCCGCTTAAATGAGATTGACAGGGGGCGTTGCTGATCAAGTTGTGATTTATTGTTTTTCTTTTAGCTTTACACTGTTTGTGCATTTAGCCGATGACAACTTCAGAAAGTATTCAGTTTTGATAGAGAACAAAGTTTCTTTGTTTTATATTAAAATGCGGATGTAACATATCCCAGTGTTTTTACAGAATTGGACAGCAAATATGTTGTGTCAGCCTTTTGCTAATATAGTCATTACAACAATAAAATTCTCAATTTTATTTTATTTTTATAACAAAGTGTTTTTATCAATACCACACTCTAAGAAACTGTTATGGATTTCTCTAAAAGTGCTAAAGGACGCGCTTAGTTTATTTTGTTAAAACTAAGAATAGCGTCCTTTAGCACGTTCTATAACGTATAATAATAAAATACAGTTAAATTACTTATGAGTCTTTAAGACTAGATTGTTATTAATTATTAAGAAATTTGCTTGATAATAATCGATGATTCCTCATATTGTCCACTTGAGATACAAGTATATTAATTCTACATCAAAATACCTACTAGGAAGCAATTTGCGAGTAATTAAAACGTCTATTTTCAACTTTACGTACTCTAATAAATTAACAATATGGCGTCGCCGGTTCTAATTTTAAAAAGTCTTTGCAGCGCTCTGTTTATAAAGTCGATACTATTCTTTCGTTCAGAATATTTATAAATAATTAATATTCTGTCAGTCGAACTAACAAAATTCCAATACAAACTTTTCTTAAAGCGGGCTGAAGTTTTCCCTTGCGTTACCCGGCTTGTTGCTACAGATTATGAATTTTAGTTGCTTTAATTATGTAGACTGGACTTGATTATGTATATTTCAGTAGAAAACAAAAGAAAAAAAAAATTCATAGCTTTGAGTCGTTCATTAGTAATCTCACTTTAAAATTAGTCTTAATCGTTAAAACCGTCTTAGAAAAAAGTGAGATATCAAAACTTAGACATTGGAATTATTCACGATAATCACTGAAATTCAAAAGACAAGACATTCTAAGGTCATTTATTTAACTTTTCCTCGTGTAACAGTGGGGCCTCGTCTTTACAATACCCGAGAGGATTTCATTTGGGCAATTACGGGGGCCCACTAATTGCCAACCATCTCAGAAATGGCGTTCGCTGGAGAAATTGTTTTTAATGAAAAATTCACGTAAAGCCTGCGTTGAAGTTTTACTTTTTTCCGCTTCGTGTAATAACGTTAATGTAATGATAATTCCTGAAGTTGCCGAGTGTTGCCTGATGGATGGCGGGATGCATTTTATTGGACTAGTGGCAGCTTGCGACTTCGCTTCGGACGTTTTATTACTATTTTTGTTCTTAGAATTTTGAGTTAGTTTAGAGACGACGAGGCTTTCTCATCTTTTACCGTGAATATTGGTTACTTTGGTAAAGGCACTTGAGCACTTTCCTGCCTGTGCATTTGTAAAATTAAACTGACAATAGTACCGTTTTCTAAAAGGAAGGCTCAGCCCCGGCATGATAGGCAACGAAGGGACGGGGTAGGTTTTTAGTCAGTAAGAGCCTGACACTACTTCCCGCTCCGCCCGAGGGCGGGATTAATGATTTTACCAACCATAAAAAAAAAACTGACAATAGTACAAGATTGATGAAATCTTAGTTATCACACTAATTTATTAAAAATTTAAAGGTGTAAGTTTGTATGTATGTGTGTGTGATTTTTATTTGTTACTCCTTCACGCTTAGATGTCTGAACTGATTTGGAACAAAGATAGATCATATCCTAGATTAAGACATTGAATATTTTATCCCGGGAGAATTTTTCCTTGGGATAATTTTATATTTTAACGCAAGCAAAACCACCGGCAGAAACTAGTTTAAATGCCCATAAAAAATACGGCATAGTGTTTTCCAAGAGACACGGAAACCAAACTTAATATTCTAAAATTAACCATAAGAAGGTAAATAAAAATTCTAATATTCTACTACAGAATAACCTCCGGCAGACGTCATTCCCTAGGCTAGAGGTTCCACCGGATCATAACTGTTATTATTGTTAGTTAATTGTTCTACAGTTAACACCATCCACTGGTTCAGTGTCATCACAGTAAATAGTGGATGAAAGGACTTTAAAAGCGATATCTGTAACATAAATCACTTCAATACCAACTCGTTTGCTGAAAATGATGATTACACTAGTGACATACTGAGTACTTATAGTTAACAAAAGGTTTGGAGAAGAGAAGGAAAATTAGGAGAAGCTATTTAAGCACAAAAAGCCTACCTAATTCTCAAAATGGTTACCAAATCGCTAAATGACTATTTCTTAAAATGTCCAATTCTCTAAACGCATATTCTTTGAATGCCTATTTCTTAATCTGTAACAAAAACTTTTAATAAAGCATAGTTATGAAAAACTTTTTCCAAAAAAAAGATAACCAACTTTATTAAAAAAAAAACTTTATTGTTTGCTTCTAATTTAACACCAACTTCTGCAATTAAAGTTATTTTAATCCTTTTAGTGTTTTTTTTTTTTAATGAAGTCGGTTATTTCTTTTTTTGTAAAAAGTTTTTTGTTTCACATTTTTTATTTGCGGTGCACATATAATCAGGGTGCCTATTTCTCAAAAAAAATTAAAATCGGTCCATAAAAGACGGAGTTAAAAAAAAAGCATATATACGGTCGAATTGAGAAACCTTTTTTTTTGGAGTCCGTTAAAAAATAATAGTACTTTAGATGATTATTAAAACATCTAAATAGCAGGTAGTAAAAAATATTAAAACAAAATTCTTTTTTAAACTGTTTAAAGAGTGGAATTACACATAGAACTAACAATGTTAGAATCAAGAATTAAAGCACACATTTCCATTAAACGATTTACGGGCACTGTATTATTATTAATTACCAAGAAGCCAGTCAGTCGAAAAAAAAGAGCTAATTATAATTTCCAAAGCGTAGATTTATATGGAGAAGACACTCTTGTGAATTATGTTTTTTATTATAAATGTGCAGTTTTATTATGTGAAAACAATGTAAAATATTATATTATTATTATATTTAGCCTGTACTGTCCCACTGCTAGGCAAAGGCCTCTCTCCATTATTTTCAATTATCACGGTTACTCGCTTTCTCGTTCCAATTCTTAAGGAAGGCATCCAGTTTGTCCCGTCATCTTAATGTAAATGAAGTAAATAAAAACGATTCAAAAATAGAAATTAAAATCTCACTCATCACTCACAGCTAAAAGATGACCACTGTCAACTGACAGTGTCCGTTCATGGAAGTGACGCGTATAGCAGCACCACTCAGCTCTACTTACTTTGAACTTTTTTATACCTCTGAAAATCCACAAATATAAAAGAGAACACCATGAAAAAATATTTTATTAAAATTGACTATATGACCAAACGTCGGGAAAAAATCGAAACATGATATAAATTAGTTGGCTCGATAAAAAATCTAATTTACGATTTTAAACGTGTATATCTTAATGATTTTGTTACGAAAATATTTGAAAGTTATAAAAAATAAAGCTGCTTTTTTAAAACCACCACGCAAAAACGAAAATCTTGACTAATAATTGTTTTTTTTTTATATATTTATATATATATATATAAAATAAAACCGCCGTTTCGGGGCCGTGAAGTCGACGTAGACTCGGGCGGAGTTCATACAAAATACTCAGTGACTACAACCGGCCCTTAACCATTTTGAAGGGAACTGAATTATCCAACACACGCGTCACGCACAGTCTCTAAGCAGAACTTGTGTTATGAGTACTAGATAACTGATAAACATAGTTATATATTTCTAAATACACACATGTTTTAGATAAATTACACCCAGACATCATCACTGCATGAATGCACGAGGAAGGCGGCTATCAGAGAATAGTGGCGGCGTATTGTGAAGCTTGCCACCAACACCTGAAGTGATGGCGACGACCACTCTGTCAAGAATGATACCGATTAAGAAGAAGAAGATGAAGACACCCAGACACGGAACAAATGACCGTGCTCATCACACAAACATTTGTCCTAGGTGGGAATCGAACCCACGACCTCCGGCATAGCAGTCAGGCCACTAACTACTAGACCAACAGGCCTGCCTAACATTAAACATTATACAATAATAAAATATAATGTTTTCAAATAAAAATACTTTCTATTACTATACTAATCAATTACAAGTGATTGTCACATCCATCTTTATATTGTTGCCCAAATAAAAAAAAAAACCAAAAACATTAAAAAAGTCCTCAAACAAATTACTCTGAAGCACAGAAGAATCGCAAAGTAAACACATACAAAGCTCCCCAGGGCAGACTGCACCTTATCCAACTCCAAACTTCGAGTGCTTAAGACCATTTAAGTGCGTTCAAAGTACGAGCGGAACCGCGGTACCGTGCGAGTTTAGATTCAAATCAGCGCGTTAGATACTATCAGCCATTGTAAGTATTGTTGGGGATATATTTTAAGTTATCTTCTGATTCATGGACTGATTTGGAGTGTTAAGAAGATGTAGTGGCTTGCGTGTAGAAGTTTGTTTTGTGATAATGGCTTACGGTGTTCATAATGACTTTTAGCTGTAGGCGGAAGACGTATCTTTGATATCCTCAAAACGTGAACCTGTTACTTGGTAAAGGTAACAGGATTCCGCTAGATGCAAGAACCACTGGACTGGTCGAATAAAGATATCCTAAGACTTTTTTTTATGGTAGTAAAATCATCAAATGACAAATCCCGCCCTTGGGTGGGGCGGGAGAGAGTTCCATTCATTCATTCATTTCATTTTCACCTAACCCTTAGCCCCAGTAGGCTTCGGCCCTGCTGAGCCCCTACAGTTTACTGACAACTCCTTGAGGCGCGCGAGAACAGTGCGCGCCGTAGATAACTTGGGCTCGGACCGTTCAGTTACCGGACGGACGGACAGCGAACTACCCATTGCCCGCCTTCTCCTCCTCGTCCTTTTTTAGGTGGGAAATCTCTTGAACAGAGCGGGAGGGATATGTCTGACTTTTACTAAGTTAAGTCTACTCTCAAATTTCTAAAGCCACACTTTGGCCGATGCTATTAATAATAATAATAATAATTTATTCATTACAGATAATACAATCCAATTATTGTTAGTAAAAACATACAACTTACAAACTAATGTTAGTACATATCCATAAGTCAATTAAAAAATAAATAAAATAAAATAGCAATGTCAATAATATTAATAAGTCACAGAATTAATTAATATTAACAATTAGACACTACACTACTTCTGGGCACGGTTTGAGGATAACACTTGCGTCCTCGTCCAGTGTTTCAAAAAGAGGCCATCAGTCCTATCCGCTACGGTTTTTAAGAGACTGTTGGCGCTGCCCCGCACCCGCCTCATCAGGGATGCGACACGCTTTCGTACGATTGCATAGAAGTCATCAATGCGTGCTTCCGCAAACATCCCTGATGCACTGCAGTGACGCGGCAGCCTCAACAAAGCCCTGTAAGCGTTATTGTACTGGACCCGTAAGGCGCTGTAAGCCCTCTGCGTGTAGTCAACCCATAGACTGCAAGTGTAAAAAGATTGGCAGTATGCCCTAAACAGAGTAGCCTTTACGTCGTTTGAACACTTTGCAAATCTACGAATCAACATATTGCTTCTAACTGACAGCGCCCTACGTTCCCTCTCCATATCATTATTATCGGTCTGTGTAGCAGTGACCCAGTGCCCCAGATATTTAAAAGACGCAACCCATTCTAGAGCGGTCCCCACAAGTGTGATGGGCGGTACCGCATAGATTAATAAATACGTTAAATTGGCTCGCTAAATGTGTGAGGGCACGCCAGAAAGACTGCGGCCCACGACTGTTCTCGCGTAATAACATACGCTTTTAACAAAAAGTACTTAAATAACCAATAACGCTGTAAAAGACAATTTATGTTTAATACAGGCATGTACATGACCCAAGGTCTAATGATCAATGATACAAGTATTTGTTTTCTAAAATAGTAAAAGCCTAAATCAAAAGTGACTTTGTATAAAATATTTCTTCCTACACAAAATCACTCGAACGCGTTCATAAACCCAGAACAGTATTGCACCTGTTTCTCAGCAACACCTCACTATAGGAATGCCAGTACACGTGTATTTCTCTCTCCCCCCTTTCCTTCATGTTTCTCCCCCCCAGAACGTATGCAAGTCTAGGACATTTATCTCCCGTGTAAATCCATGTGGCGATATTAAATATTTCGAATAGTATCTCTTCAGCGTGAGCGTTTTCACTAACGTATGGCCACAACTCATAACTTGGCTATATGAAGCAGTTATTTAGCGTAAAAAATCGTTTTAATATAGGTAATTATGTATTGAAACCTTTTTACAATTAGGCAATGAAAGTTATAATATATAATAAGGATTAGGCAATGATTAAAATTATGCAACTGTCCCAGATCATCATCATCATTTCAGCCGAAGCACGTCCACTGCTGGTCATAGGCCTCCCCCGAGTGGTGCCACAACAAACAGCAGAACCTTGTCCTCGCATCCATTGCATTCCCGTGACTCTCACCAGGTCATCGGTCTACTATGTGGGTGGCCTTCCAACGCTGCATCTTCACTTTAGGACCTTTCGGCCCTAAAAGAACTGTTACAGACAGGGAGGTTAAAAATATATTTCTAACAACATTATAAAACAAAGACTAACTAATGTCAAAAATTTAGATTTTGAGGTTTGCGAGTTACCCACCTGAAAAGCTGAAATGTTTTCTTACAATAACCACAATTTACCTTAGTATTCAACTTGACGTTACTGAAAATAGGCATTCAAATTTATTTGTGTTACCTCAGACATTCTAGTGTGTGTCTACGATACTTAATGGTTTTCAAATGAGGTCACGAATATATTTCGAAGATTCCTTCAGATCTGATTCGTTGAAATCTTCATTCGTGGTTTGAGTTTTATCGATTTTGCTATCAAAGAAGAACGTGTTTTAAATGTTTGTTCGTAGTTGTGACGGGCATCACATTCAGGTAAAAATGTTTTATCGGTCCTTTGGGATCTGTTTACTTTTCCTTGTTGAATTTCAAAGGAAACATATTTTATTATCGCTAATGTTTTTCTGGTTCGGAATAAAATGGATCGTTTTTATCCTGCGGGTGTTGTCAGACATCATTACATTTAACACCACGTGGGTTGGTATAAGCATCAATCAAATTAATTAAGTTTACCGACTTATTACTAGATTTTTCCTCTACTGAGGAAAAAGTAGCTCGTGTAACTACGAGTACATGATTTAATTGAAACTATTCTCGTAATTAGGTTAGAAGCTTTGTTTATTGATAGACTTGCGTTTCAGAAGCGAAGCGAGTTTAAGCTTTTAACACACAAATAAATTAAAGCTAGTTTGTTTCTGTTTAAATTAAATTTAAATGTACTATCACAAACCTACTCTACACATGCTGATCTGAAAAACATTTAAGATAACTGAGAGAGTTGCAGCAGATCAGTGAAATGGCGCCTTAAAAGTGTTACCACTTAAAGTTAATCCCGTAGACTCAAGTCTGCAACTCACAAGAATTGCCAAGCAATTACATACACTCGTATAACTACTGCCAGTGTTTGTAAACTTCCGTCCGCGCTGTTTAAAATTTGTTACTGCAAGTTAGGTCTCTTGGTGTAACTGTAAATTGACATAAATCGGTTTTAGCAATATTATAAGTTCTGTTCTTCGTGTATTGTAGTCTAGTCACCAGTTCGATTTTGGTTTTCATCAGAAACCTTTTGGTTATGATTGGTATTGTTAGTACAATCAGGAATTATACGATTATTTCCAAAGGCAGTTAGAACGAAAAGAGATTTTTAGTTCCTTAAAACTTCATCACTTATAAAATAGTAATTGAAAACTTCCTTCTTTTTTTAAGTCAGTTTAAAATATAACGTCTTAACAACGCTATTGAAACTGTAGTTTACAAGAAAAACTTAAAGCACATAAGAAAAAGAACTATTGTAATAAATATGTATAACACAAAAACTTCAAATAATAGAATTGGGAGATCGTAACAGTCCTTAACACTTAGTAACACTAACATAATCTCCATATTTACGGCAACGCTAAGTAAAACTAACACAATCAGATATCTACCCTATCAACAGCATGATCTGCCATAAAAAGCAACCAACATACAATTTGTAATACAGCGTAGATGCCTCGAATATGAATAGGAGTCGGATTAGCAATGCAAATGTCAACGTATGCGGGTCCCACAGGGGCCAAGTTCACTAAGTGTCGCCGTTACATCGCCTGACAGTTTCGGCTTTTGATTGCCTTTGTGAATTATGTTAGGTATTTCGTGACTGGCGATGTGTTTACATAGGATTATTGATGTAAGGATGCTGGGATTTGTATCTTGAAGGATTGGGAGTATGGGCTATGTTGAGTCAAGTTTAATGGTTCGCGTTCATATCCACCAATAACTTTCATGGGTTTGGATAGTTGAACAAACACGGATTAAAGCAGAGATTGCAGTCAGTTTCAAAACAAATATTTTGAAGCGAATGCTTCCAAGAAAACTTCTTCGATACATTATAAGAAAACATGAGGTATATTCATTAAATTGGAAAAACATTCAAGATCATAAAATAATATGTACTTATAATAAAGATGATATTTAGGAGAAACTGCACCACATTTTAACTAAAAAACAAAAAAAAATAGGCTTATTCACTAATTTGGAAAAACATTCAATACCACAAAATAATACTACTATTTAGAAGACGCCGCAACAGATTTTAACTGAAAACAAACAAACAATCTTCCTTAATGACAATTTTTCCTTTCTGAATGACAATATTTGACATTTTTTTTTTTTTTTGTATGGTCCTTAATTTGATTGATGTAGATATAACTACTATTATGCATATTAATAATTATTTGACATTTTTATTTGATCTTAGTTTAGTCTGACATATATTTTTTTTTAAATTTAATTTTGACATTTTTATTTTTAAATATTTTATTCTGACATTTTTATTATTATTTTATTCTGACATTTTATATTTTACTCGGACATTATATTTTTTTCTTTTTACGCATGCATACTTATAAATTACAATTTGACATTTTTAAAATTTATTTCGTGATTTTTTTTTTTTGTTTTCAATTTTTATTAATTCTATTATTCTGTTAATTTGTATTTTGTAAACATTATAAATTTGTACGCCTAAAGGGTGAAACATGTACGGACAAAGATAAATTTGTAACATCCTGCATGCTAATGTTGTATGTATACCCATGTTTTTACAAATAAAATGATTGTTGTTGTTGTTGTTGTTGTTAAAAATCAATTGACATTGAACCGTCAAGAATCCCAAACGTGCCAACAACAGGTACTTGCACAAAGTCGCACAAACTTGGACAAACAGTTAAGAACATTGAGTTGTTTAAAGTCGTCTTTTGAAACACTCCACCGACTTCATTATCCTTTCCTTTGCGGCTATCTTTTGAAGAGTAGTTCAGCCCCAGGAAAAGCATGTGGATGTTCTGTGCTCCCAGTTTCCACTCAGTTCCTTCTTACAATTTCACTGCATGCGGTCGCGAAGCTTCGTTTTCTACATTTCCTGACGACATTTCGTTGAGTGAATTTGCAAAGTGATTTATAACGGTCACCTTATTTTGTATATTACGTATGTACACGGTCGGAGCACGAGATTCGAAATGTTATTGCGATGGTGAAAGGAGATTAGGATGTTCTACATATATTTCGTTTATATCCTGCCAAGCTACTTTCAACCTTATGTTGAGGTTTTGAATTATATAATTTAACTGTATACTCTTCTTCTTCTTTTCGTGTCGATGTACTCAAACTAGATTTATTCTGACCAGTATTTGGTAACCTGTACAGCTCTGGTATTGACCTCGTATAAATTCTGAATAGTGCAGAAATTACTGAAAGTGTGGGTGTGTATACTGCATTCACAGTTATTTTTAACTCTAATTTAGGATTAACATTAAAATCACAGCTATCTCTGTCCTCGCCGTAATAAAGTTGCTGGTGAGTTGTTGTTTGGGTTGCTTTCAGAGGTAAAACAAGTGTAAATAGAATGTAGATTGTTTTGAAATTATTATCACGATGTCGGTAGTAAATAACACTGACGGGTATCATATGAGTATCATATTTATATCCAACTTAATATAAACCTAACAAATTCATATACCTTTTCTAGAAACTAATCTAAAAGTGAAGGGAAACAAAATTATCATTTCGCTCTAGTCGTAAAACTCCATCGTAAAAGTCGATTGAGGGGAAGGGTTACTCTTATTTACTGTACATGGGTAGTACATGGGTGAGGGTCTTGCAACCTGTCACTGTATATTTCAATTTTAACTACTGTTACACTTAAAAATAATGTGTATACAAGTTCTACTTTAAAATAAATATCTATTTGAAGAAATAATACATAAATTTGTATAATTTTATACATTTGTATGTATAACCCGTCTAGGTTTATTTAGACGGGTTAATGAAATATCAATAGCTTCCTAGGGAGCTTCCCTTCTATGAAACACAATCTACTCTAAAAAACTCTTCCAAGCAAACCATTCCACGCCTTCAGCATTACCATAATAAAATCTTCGACAGAATTTATTCCTAGGCTTCTTTGTATATTTAGACGTGTACATGATAGCAAAACATCCTGAACCCTAGATCGAGACTCGGATAGACGTCCAGAATAAAATACCCGCGATTTATCACCAGCGCACCACTCAAAGCGGGTGGTTAATAAAAATTCCACACTAGAAGTTATTTTGTAGAGGCCTCGGGGGAGTCTCGTATCAGAATCTAGCGTAAAACGCCCGCCGTTGGCGCGAACATGTCGGTGAAGGGTTCAAGGGTGGAACTGAACGAGGATTGTAACTAGTTTGAAAGACGACCGTCCAACTACATAAGATATACACAACATGGTTTGTCATGTTAGATACACATATGTCTACAATGTGGTCATAGGGAGCAGTGGTGGATGATTATGTCTTCAGTTTCATTCAAAGCATAATAAGCGTGCGCAACGTGCACTTCTGTGATGCTAATAAATGCCCTAAACTGAAAGAAATTAACCGATAGAACAAAATGATTATGTACGAGTATAATCAAAAAGATACTAAGACTAGACTAGACTTAAATTGAAAAGAATGTATTAAATACCATATAAGTTTCATAAAAAAACATAATATTTCAAAATTGTTCCCAAAACCACGATGGTTTGACGATTAAACAATCAAATAATGTTAAAACCTTTTACATTTGTAAACATCATAGAGAATTACTGACGCATAAAACCCCTCACTCGAACCCAGTGAATGGTATACAAGAAGCCAAAATGAAAGGAAGGAACCCAACCAACTAAAACAAGACAAACAAATCAAAGCTGGCACATTAGCATCATATCAGAGTTGTTAAAATGCTAATGTAGCGGAGTAGGGCTGAGAATGGCTCCCTGGGGCACGCCTAACTATCGCCGTAATTAATGCTCAGCCATTATTTAGAGGAGTGCTTACATACACTTAATGTTTGCGATTGTAGCATAGATGTGTGGTTGGAGAGGTGTGCTCAAGGTTGTAAGAGTTCAATTTTATGGATGTTAATGTTTTTTTATTTTATATTTGGTTATTTGTTGCCATTAAAACATAGCAATGCGTTGACATACATGCTTTTAACTACTGTCCAACAGACTTAAATTCATGATCAGGCATATTCTAATATCTGTCTTTATCAAATATTTCTTATGAATATTGAACAAATGGAAATTCTGGTAACATACGACAAAACATAGTATTTCTGAACATTTGTGTTACTAAAATTGATGTAAAGTACACTTTGCAAATGCATCCATGCATACACCTATTATCTCTTGACTCGTAATAATTGGATTATGTGTTGACCAAAACATGCACAGATAGATATATTATGTTGTGTGCTAATTAGGAGTTTCCTGACCGTTGCCATAATCACGTAATAATGTAGCGATTCCCACATTAACTATGTAATGGCAGACTGCTTCCAAGTCTCGTGTACTTGCCGCACTTTACATAGAAATGAGACGAAATTACTTGTTATTATTTCAGTCCTTATGTTCCATTGAGGTTTTACTACAAATGAAAATGTTTTGTAATCAAATTGGAGTATAATTTTGGAGAAAGTTTTATTTTGTTGTTGTCGTTTACTTTTACTTATCATAACAATTTCTTCATAATTTTGGTCATGTTTATGAATTTTTTTGTAGAAGTAATAAGAATAATATTTTAAGTTTAGATATTTACAATTTTTTTTTCTTAAATATACGATAGATGAGTAATTATCCAGTTGTTTCATTGTTTTAAAGATGATTTAGCTGAAGAGGAAACCTTTAGTGAGATAATAGAAAATACATGATGATAAGTAATCAACCCACCAAGTATTATTTAAAAAACCGCTCTCTTTTTTCTTATTAATTAAGTAACTTTCTTTGGTGTGCAATAAAGTTATATTCTATTCTATTCTATTCTATTCTATTCTCTTAAACATACAAAAATATTTTTATTCATTTTGTTTCTAAAACCCGTCGTTCCCAATTTAGCAGGCTATCGCTACCGCCTATGCCTCAGCCCGAGCCACGCTAGGCATGTCTCTATGAAATACCATAGCTCCTAGGTGAGAATATGCTGCAGAGTGTAAAATTTCCCAAGGTGACAACCGTTAGGGGCATTTTTCTGTGTAACTATGTATGCCCGTGTAATATTAAGCCCGGGAGACTTTAAAGAGTGCAAAATGCACCGTTTTTTCTCTAGAAATTTTTAGTAAAAGATAATGGACGTGCCTTTTTATCGGTTGAGTGTTTAAAGAGTGTTTTTAATGTAAGTACGAAGGACCTACACAGCTTTATCTAGTGCCGTGGCAGTTTTAGGGTTGATTTTTAGGGTTGGTTTTGTTTACAGCTTTTAGTCTTCTTCTGTAAGAGCGGCCCAGCAAAGCCCGTAGAAACACCGATTTCAATTAAAATACTACTTTTCTTTAGGTTCTGTTAATGAAAATTTAAACTTAAACTCTGACCCGACCAACATTGACCTATCTTAGCAATGAACTGTCAAATGCGTGAATTGTCAAACGCTCAAAGATTAAAAATTCAAAGTTTTCAGCACAATTTTGTACATTTTTCTTGCCGCAAAAAAATTCACCTGAATAATAAACCCAAAAATATAATTAGCGGAATTGGTCCCGCCGTTCACGTGAGTTGATGTGACCAAGGGTAGTTCTGATTCATTTTAATATACTTAGGTAAACCATTAATGAGCGGTTTTGAATTGAAAAGGAGTCAGTCTGAAAGATTATGCTAAAAAAGAAGAACAAACCAAAAGCTCCATATACAGCATAAGGTTTAGTATACGCGTAACCCGAAACACTTGTCTAGTACATATTTTTATGTAAAGAATCTATATACAAAATTTCATAATTGTATCATGAAAAATCACCAAGCTATGAGCTTGTTATGTTACCTGGTTATCCGCACAAATACATGGTCACTAAGCCATCTGGGCGACTGAGCAGTTGTTTTGCTCTTGCACTCACTATGCCCTGGCGACTAATGCCCGCTATGACCTGTGTGATACTTAGTGTTAAAAATTATTGGAAATGATTCAGTTACTGATTCTGAACAAAATTTATTCAATTAAACATTTAACAAGTTGTAAGAATTTTGTAAACCCTGCTTGAAGTTTAAAGTGCCTACTATTGAACAGACACAGGACGGTTAAAATGTGTATTTCGATACTGTATAAACATTCACAATATCCCAGCCACTCTTCTAAATTCAAAACAGCTAGAACATGACAAAATTCGTGGGCCAGCGCCCCCGACACCCGTCCACACTAAACACGTGATATAGCGTCACACGGCATCAAATACAATCCTTTTAGAGTGGGAACCTCGCCAGCCGGTGATTGCATTGGCAACCGCCTCTGTATTATACACTACACTGTGTTTTTGAAAACAACTGCACAGATTAATGCTGCAGCATTGCATTGATGAATTGGAAATTAAATGGTCTTATGGACGCCGATTTTGATTGTTTTTTTTTTTTTTTTTTTTTGTTATGTATATTTTGTGTTTTTGGGGTGAAAATCCAACGTTAAATTGAGGACATGCATTGATTGATTTGTGTAAAAACCTATTGTTTCTGATTATCGTGATCTGTTTATTTTTATTCGTTAGGAAACCTCCCAAGGTTGGATATGGCAAAGTTGAATATGTCTGAGGCATTAAGTCCGCTTTTTTACAATGTTTCATTAGTGCATGAAGGTTTAAATAAATAAATAATAACTTGGTTATTGCGATTATTCGTAGTTAAATTCTGGCAACATAAGCATAGTCAAAGTCATATTATTTTGTAGTAGCTAAAACTGTAATTTTATCTTGATTTATTTTGCAATTTTAATAAAGAATTTTCAAAAGTTCGCAATTCATCAGGATTCTAACATTTTTACAGCTAAAACTTTAAAGCAATCTCATTAATAACTCCAGCGTTCTATTTACCCCCAAATCACATTACAGGCTTACCAACACATAAATATGACTCGCCACTAGACACGCCAGTACGAGCAGGCTGCCAACATAATCATGTTTTGGCTGGTCGCCCGAACAAAACTGATTCTTTCGCCCTTCACGAGTATTTGTCCAACACACTTCTAGACGCCTGGACTGATAGAGAGTCATAACATAATTTAAAAATATTCATTGTTTTTATGATCCAAAACTCAAAAATTTGACACTGCAACCAAAACCACTCTAATATTTAACTGCTCCACTACTATTAAAACTTCCAACGCAGAAAAAACATAAGTATCTCTTTTTGACATGAATACATCTTTAAAATTGATTGCACTGTAAACCGATCATTTTTCCAATATTTTTTTGTTCGAATTTCATTTGACCGAAAACTATTGTCCGACGTCTTTTTTGCTATATGCATTGTTAGACATATTTTTAGATCATCGACGAACTGCGCTTTCAAAGTCGACCGCAATGATGGTTCAACTTGTGTGACGAGAATTTTAACCGATTTCAGGTCTCAGTCAAGGAGGGAGCTGCACGGTAGCCGTGGCAGAAGGTTCAACTTATTTCCTGCGTACAATACTTGGTAGCATTTTCAATATTAAATTAAAATAGTGTCATATAAGTCAATATGTTGCAAATCCGACTTCACACAGTCTTGTCTGCCCTACCCCTAGAGTGTAATTCAAGCCCGCGTAGGCGCGGCGTGGTTTGCAACCCGCAAGCTGAGGAGCAGATGATTTGAAGGCCCGCCGCTGTGGCTGAGGCTGGCCGGCAACGCCAGTAACGGTGGCCAGCAAACCGAAGCTGCTATGGTGAGCATTAAAATCTTCTGCGACGATTAGCTCGCGTGGGACCGCCTAAACTCCGCAGCGCCGGAGTCGTGTCAGAAACCAAGCTTACTGCATGTTGCATGCCTGATTCCATGGTGGTATAATAAAGGTTCGGAAACATACTAAAAAAAGTAACATTGGTGAAAAGATTTATGACCAAATGAAACGTTGGAGTAACGAAAAAATCGAATTGAGAATAGGTCAACTGATACAGTGGCAGACGTGACTTCGATAAAGGTAAATAAAAAATAAAAAAACAAAAGACAATAGTTGAAAGTTTTATTTGAAATGAAATTCGGTCAAACATTTTTCGAACTTAATTATGATAGGTAGCCATATAGGAGGCAATTTTAAAAACGAATGATAACAAAATCGGAGTATACAATTTGGTGTTACAGCTACATATTTATCATACCCATCCACAAAATACACCATTGGATAGCTGAAGGATGAAATGATTTGGTACGATAAGTGAGAACTGTGAACTATCGTGCACAGTGTAGGAGAAAGCATCGTCATTTTGAGGTCATTTTACGCCCTTTAACGTGCGCGAGGATCACTGCGCGCTGTTGATGACTCAGGTTTGGCGTGATGCCGTTCCCTCACATGTGCGGCCGCGTCCTTCGCAAGCAACAGAAATCGTATAGGGTTGGAAAGGGTTACATACTGCAGAGGCGTTGATTGCATACGATAGTTGATAATAAAGATACAATGGGCAGCATGTCCTGAAGGGATTATGAAAAACCAATTATTGTATTTTATATAGAGAATATTACCTGTGTAAAACTCAGCTAAACCCCTTTATTCTACAGAAAGAAATGAATATTATTTAAGTACACACTGTACTGATTCGCACAATCAAATAAAATTGTAAAACAATTCATGATTGTGGAGTAATACAAAACACCCACCTATACGCACAAAACGTTTTGGGAACATATTCATAGTGCATACGACTTAGAAATGGAATCCCTGTTGACAACGCAGGGGCCTGTAAGTCAAGAGTGAACAAGTTACTTCTAGGTATGCGTACTTCAATTTCGAACGTACTGCATCCTCGCTTATCGTCAGGTCAGATAGTGGTAAACGCGAGCCTACTTGAAAAAATAGAACTTCTAACGTCGTGAATTGCAAGGTATTAATGCAAAGTTTTATTTATTCGTGTAAGTTCTGTTTCATTATTCCAGGCAACACTTGCTTTGACAAAATGAAACGAGCTAGTCTTTGTTACTAGAAACAAACAAATTAGATTGAGTCCTTCCTAGAATTTGGCCAAATATTTTGTTCAATTCGAACCCGGACTGCCTTAACGTACACATCAAAGGCTTTCTTCAAGGGAAACATTTATCCTTAGTATAAGTGATATTAAAATAATTCAATGAAACGGAGTATTTGATGATAATATCAGTTTTCTCTGAATCGTTGATTTTATCCACATGCTTGTGTTCGCTTCAATTTCCCTCGAGTGTGGGATGATGAAAGTCTGTGTCTACACTAAGTGCGCCGATATAACATACAATGAATAAACTAAGTAAGTATATTGTGGTTTTATATCTTGATACCCTTCAGATGTCTCGGTAATTAATGACGCCCACGTCGTGTCTGATCTTTTGAGGTTACTTTGATGAGATTGGTAAGTACAGGTAGGTACAATATCTGTGAGTTAATGTTTTTTACAACTTTATAATGTGTCGAATCTTGTACGCTTGGAAAAACACAGCTGTGAATATCGTTTTCTATGAAGTGATGATGATGACGATAAATCATGTCGGACAATAAAATATTATGTAATTGAAAAATTTAAAATAAACTTCAGTGTCGTATTTTAGCTAGTTAAAAAAAGTATACTTAAGTTTCTCTACTGTATCAAAGTCATGTCTGCCATTGAAATATATGGTAAATAAAGGTTCCAATTGTTTTACCCCGTGCGTCCGGTGGCGATCACAATTTAGGAGAGATTTGCATGACAATCGAATGTGATTGCAAGCGCGGACGTTACATTGACATTTTAAAATCAGTAGGTTTAGTGGTTTTCATTTAGTCACGCTTTTTGGGACAGTTTTCAGCTATTTGAATTGGATTATCAAAGTATTTATACATACGTGCAAGTTCAAAAGACAAAAATGCCTTTAAAACATGGTAAAAACGCCTTTTAAAGTGAAAATTATTAATTTTTCTTTTCAAAAAATTGTATTTTTTTGTAAAAAAAAAAATAATGTTACTGACTTAATGTAAAAAAAAAAGTTTCTTGTAAAAAGATTTTTTTGCTTTTAGTTGCGGTTCCCCTCAGCCAAACTTAAATACCTTCTACCTTTCGGCTCCATCATCGGATCAGTTCAATGGTACCTTATAGTCAAAGTGCAGCTCACTACAATGCTAATAATCCCAAACACATTGGTTTATTACAAATATCCCATGCCTGTCTTCTGATTTCATCATCAGATCAGTTCAACGTATCCCTTCTCCTTCTTCCTTCTGTCAGTAGTCGACTACACGTATAAACAAAGCAATTTCACTTTTAACGTCAGTACTTATAACTTTTTTTAAGTCGGTTAAAAATAATAAAAAATGCCTAAAGACTCTTTGCTTGCTGATATTGACCATTGTTTATTATTAAATATGTGTAATTCCATTCATTTCATTTTCGTAGAATGTATAAATATTCAAAGTGGCACAAAAATAGACTGAAACATTTCATTACCGAATTGGAAGAAAATTTAGTTTCTAAAGTCAACAGAACTGATCAAAATAAATAATACAACATCAAACTTCAAAAACAGTTCGAAATAGGTAGTCATTAAATTAACTTAGCCTTGACGCAAAGTTCCCAAAATTACGTAAATTATTTACGAATTGGGTCGAAAAACCAAATGTTCGCAACAAGGAGCCGTATTAGCGGGACGAGGGACCACAAACAGGCGAATTATGAGAAACAACATCCTTTTGGTTTTGAAATCGACATTCTGCTCTCATTTTCTTTAGACGCTAAATTAAACTTTTTTTTAATGGTGTTTCTTTTTATATTGCAAAAGCAATTTGTCAAAAGATAGAAGATAGTTATACAATTTAATAAACTGTCAAATTAAAAATTATCAATTTACAAATAGACAAATTAAATAAAATGTCAAACTTAAATTTTAGTCATTCAGAATTTCGATTAAATGTGCAAGGTTTTCTACAGATTTTTTTTTTATATATTTTTATGAAGGGCCAAAAAAATTATTACCAAGCAAAATAACTATTTTTCAGAGGTTTTTACTAAATTACTTTTACTCAAATGTATGTTTTTATTAAAATGGAAACTTAGATAATATTCACCAAATAATTTTTGCCACTCTAGTTGGAGCGGGAGTACGTGATAGACATTTACTGACTGCTTTCTAGAAGCACGGTAACTCTTAAACATACTTTCAGCCCAAATTAAATAGTAAGAAGGTTCTTTGATAAGGTACCTACAAAAATTACAAATTACCCATAATTACTTAATTTCCACTATTTATCAACGAAGTTCTTCATCCGATCTACCCCATATACCTAACATAATAGCATAATCAGCATTTTAATGTTCCCACTACTGGGATTCAGGCCTCTTCAGGCGAAAGGGATTGGGCCGTAATTTACCTCGCGGCCCCAGTGCAGGTTGGTGGATGTCTTCGAATTTGTGGTTCTAGGAAATACCGGTTTCCTCACGATGTTTTCCTTTACCGTTTTGAGAGCAGTGGCGATGAAATAAATTACACCAAGTAATGCGCCTGACTGGGTTTGAACCCGGGACGTACAAGTCGTAAATCGGCGCCGTCACAGCTCGGCCACCACTGCTCGCTAATCTACCCCAAGTTGAAGTAAATAATAATAATCTTAGTAACAAAATAAAACATAAAAACCAGATAGCATTTGGTGAAGATATTGCTGAACAAGTACTGTGAATAAGACACAAAATAGAAAAAATATCATTTAGTAGGTTTTTTTTTTATTGGTTATAAACTAGTGCTTGATTGCAATCCCACCTGATGGTAAGCAGTGATGTAATCGTTGATGGTGAGTCGCACTAGTTTATTAAGGGCCTATTCACTCTAGCCTTGAAGACACCCAAATTATAATCGGATGGGAAGACCGCAGCAGGCAAATTATTTCAGTCCTTCGGCGTTGGCGGTATGAACGACGAGGCGAAATGAAATTAAAAGTACAATAAAGATTCATGGACCACTTACGAAATGTTACCAATGGGAAAAAATAATAAAACTTTCATTTACAGACAAGAGCCAATCATCATTCCAATAGCCAACGCTTTACAATGAACGCCACACTCAAACTGACCCAAAATCCCTCAGAAATCCCTGAACCCTTGATTAAGAGGTAGTAAAGGAAACGGCTGCAAGATTCATAGAGAATGGTGATAGTCAGTGTCACAGAATATATGGGTTCGTGTGAAAGCTATCGAATCCGCCCGCTAGGTATCATCGGCTTGTTTTAAAGGGAACGCCATAAAAAGGACAGAGCCGCTCCCGTGGGGCCTTCGATCCGAATGTTAGGCTGTGTTCAGAGAGTGGCTGGAGTTGAAGCGATTGAAGAAACTGTAAAAAAAAATCTACATAATTTTTAAATTTATAGGGCATGTAACCCGATGACACTCAACCCAGGGTAACTCAGGCAGGGAAACAACCCAGAAATTCTAACGGGATTTATTATGAAAATATATCTGAAAGGTGCTCAGGAATGACGCCACTTGAACGTGGAGTTGCCCAGAAGCAAACAATGTAAACCACCACACAAGGGCACGGACGCGATGTCTGTGGACCAAATGAAGGCAGGAGTGTGGTTTTAGTCAGTAGGAGTCTGAAACTATCCAGAGCCTGGCCGTCCATGAGGATTTACCACTCCTGCCGAAGAAAAAAAAAACCCCGATGACTCAAGTTCGTTAAAGGATTCGTACAGTCAAAGTTATAAAATAGTAGCTGACTCTGCAAACGTTGTTCTGCCTTATAAAAAATGGGGTGTGGGGTAGTAGCGTAACAAATAGCTTACGACCTATTCTCGGAAAACTTAAAATCGGTCAAGCCATTTTGGAGAAGTTCGATAACCATATAACCAACACTGTGACACGATATTTTTATATATTAGAAGATTAGATAGTAGAAAAACTTTTCACAGTAATCCATGCACGATACTGTTAGCAGTGAATTGCCATCATATTTAGAACCCTGTCCGTTCTGGGCACGGTGAGGTCGCCATTACTGAAATCGTTGTAAAGACTATTTTAATCTACTGCGTGATAGAGGGCAGTACTGAGATATTTAGAAGTTATCTACTTATTTGCGAAAGATCTCATAATGATACACAACGTGACTCTAACGATACAAAAACCGGTCCTTCCTTTCGTTTTCATATTAAAACATCGTCCGTTCTCATTTGTTGCGACACCGTGTCGCATCGTCCCCGGGCCCACGTAGCGCGGCCCAGTGCGGCCAATACGGCAAACTGCCTAATAAATTTGCAGAAAGGACCTCGCAAAAATGGATGCTTATCACGAACTGGCTCGGTTTCGCAGTCGAGGGGTCCCCCGGCTTCTAAATAGCTCTGTTTTTGTCTCCATCTGAGTACACTATGACCGTCAGATAAAGCAGATTCTAATAAAAGAACCTATGAATAAATCTACTTATAGATTATTTTAAAGTTCAATGAATCCGTAATTTAATTTTGGCTTTGAGTTTCAATAAATGCCAAAAATACCTAAACTGTTGATCAAAGTTTAACAATCAAAGTAGCAAGTTTTTAAATAAATCGCTCGTCTAACAAGAAAGCCCTAAACAATCCTAAAACAATCTACGGAATCCAAGCAATTAACCCTTTAGTAATCCATGTCTGATTAGCAATTAGCCGTTCACTTTCCAATCTGTAGGTCAAAACAAAAGTCGTGTCCAAAAGGTTATTGGCAGAAGAATCGTGATCACAGCTAGAAGACACAGCTTTGCCACAAAATCCATTTTAAAAGCTCTGAAACAAATCAAAATTCTATTGTCACGAAAATCTTTTATTTACAGCTATAGTAGGACAAAACAGAAAATGTGACCAGCAAGAAATCGCGAGGTTTAATGAAGTCTCCCTAATTAATGTTACCAGTGAAATGGACCAACATCAAACACAAAGAGAAAGAAGATCTAACGAGAGTAACGAAATGAAAACTCAAATATAATTCAGCGAGTTTATTCCATTATTAAATTGTTCGTGAAAGCAAGATAACCTCAGTTTAACTCCGTAAGAAAGTTTCGTTTAACGAGGTGAGGAGACCTGCCACTTGCCGACTTCCTTGCTGCCAGCCGGTGTTTTTGTTTCGAAACTAACTTACGTGCATTGTTACCGGCGATGGTATCACCACCAAGATGTATCAGAATATTCTCTTCAACACGTATTTTCCGATAAAGCTCTATTTTATAATTAATCCATTAGCCCGTTGCGATACTGAGCAAAAATTATCTCATGCTAACAGAGTGCTAAAATGTATTCTAATTTTTTTAAATAAGATGGCGGATTATACGTCAAAATAAGCCGCAGTTCCGTTCGGAAATTCGTGAACGTGGAATGTGCTCGTATTGTCGGTATTTCTAAACCGAGATCAAGGTGATCCGTGCTCGCTCGCGGCGAGTAGCACACCCGCGCTGAACTGGTAACACAAAGTCAATCGATACTTCTTGAAGATAAGTGGCAACAATTTATTGGGTCACGAACTACACTAATTCATAAGTTTAGTCGGCGATTTATTAACGGTTTCAAAACAAAGCCATGTTGCAGACTCTCGCGCTTATTAATTCCGTCCTCAGCTTGAGAGAAAAAATACTGCGTTATTAAAATAACTCCATATTAGATGTATATTTCTTAAGTAGATAACAGTAATTTACGGCGCGTAAACATCCCGAACCCGTAAGAGGCAGGATTTTTTCATTTCATTACGGGTCCCTATAAAGTAGATAACACAACGCGCCGTTCCCAATGGTATATAATTACCGAGTAAAGAAAAATGTACGCAGCCGGCGACTTAGACGGGCACCGCGCTTTTCGGAACAATTTTATTTTATGTGCACTCCAAAGACGTGTGATTAAAAGGCAAAGAAAAAGTTTTAGAAGCTTCGCGAAATTGAATTTGTATTTTATGATTAGATAATATTAGCTAAGCGTAGTACGTTGGAAATAAGGTTACCAACATAGTCAGAAGAATCATCAAAGATAAATAAGTTTCAGGGCACATTGCTCGCAGAACAGATAGTCGATGGTGCTGAAAGGTTCTAGAGTAGCGACTACGTACAGAAAGACGCGGCGTTGGAAGGCCTGCCACACGGTGGACCGATACCCTGGTGAGGATCGCGGAAATCAATGGACGTAAGAAATTATTTTGTAGTACGTTACTTGTTTTCTTGAATGCTCTCTTTCTCGTAAAAAGGATGATTGCATAATTTTTACGTTTCTAATTTTCTATCACAAGAAGTTTTTACTACGTTTGAATACGTAATTCATAAGAACGTATACAAAGAGATTTAAGGAGAAACAGATTACATCAGCAATTACATCAGCAATCTGAAAATCTAAGAGCACTTACAACACCCTTATTCACAGCAGACGACAATAAATGGTGTTAAAAATAGTGCTGTAATAAAAATCATATAATAGTCGGGTCTGACAATAAAATGGCGATGTGCAGCCATAATCGAAGTCCTATAAATAGTTTTACCAAAGACGAAGTGTTCAGGGTGAGGGGAGGGGTGAAACATTTCATTTCGTCTGGCCACCTTCCAAAGGACGCTGAACCAAGATTTGCACCAGCCAGATTTAAAATCAGATTCCCAGGACTACTTTACAATATTAATAACGTTATTTTTAGATAATTTGAGAATGTGAGAGGAAAATTTTACTGCCTTGGACCCGACGGAGAAAACGTCTGAGCCTTACTACCCTTGGGAATCGTAAAAGCCGACTCAGGAATAATTCCAAGGGATGACAAAACTTCAATGTGCTCCAATTTAGATAAACCTAAACCGATGTTACGTAAATATTTTCAATATGACTGAACTGTGTAATAACCATTTATCACTGAGTCGATTGATTGAAAAGCATAATTATATTAAACAAAGAGCCGATCATTATTCAAATCACCGCATTTATTACAATGCTGCCAGACGTTAAAGCCGTTTTGTGACACTAATCGAAGTTTTGCTTACCCTTTAGTCGAGATAAACGCTGGTTTATGAGTATCATAGAATTTTGATGATCGTCCCACGCAAGTTTAGCCAATAAGGATCAATATTGTATCGATGTCTATAGTTTCAAGATGTATTACTAACCTCCCACGTTTTGTTATCGCCAATTTCGTATTACGAGGCTTCAGAGGCCTCATAAGAGCCACGTTTCCAATAAAAATATGTATCATCTTGTCATTCAGATCACAAATGGAAATGTATAGCTGGGACTTAAGTTGTAATTGACATTGGATCGCGACAATAAACACGACGCACGCCAATAAATTGGTAAATCCTCTCAACACGCAGAGATATTAAATTTTATTGTTGTACAGCGATCGTAAAAATTCGATAATGTTCATCCGAGCGTTACGGTATCATGTGAAGTCGGACGTTGTAAAATAATCAAAATTTTTCTATGCACGGATATTTTTTGTGTTTTGTTTCTTTTTGACATGGTCATGTGAATGCAGGATTTTTTTTTGTGTTTTTTATTTTTGTTATTGGTTTTTCAAAAATAGAATTATTTAGAAAACTGAAACAAAGCTATATGCAATCTCATTCATACAAACTTTAATCACAAATAACTAGTTAAGTGAGGCGACATCCCTTTGAACGCAAATTCAACAGATTTAATCAAAAGTTAGAATTTATCATCGACCTACGTTTATGAGTCTTTTGAACCAAACTCAAATGAAAACCGCGATGAATCTGATGTGCAAACGTCTTAAAGATCAGTCTGAACCAGTAAAGATAAAAACAAGTCAGCAGATTTTACGAGAAATATAGCGCATATATACTGGGCTATTCAATCGAGAATACAGCAACATGCGTGACATAGGATGTACATACTTGTACAGGATTTTATACTCGAGTTTATTCAAACACGGCGTCGTCGTTCGGCCGTTTACAACGCCACCCTATTTCCCATATTTCAGCTACAAATACCTTGAAGGCGCCGACCAAAAAGTCTATTTTACGAGGGTGCTTGCATTAAGTCCGATTTATAAGAATAAATACATGGTAAGTAACGGCTGCGACAAGGCTCCACGTCGCCCTCATTTATTGGAATTTACGTATGTAGCAAGCACAGGTTTATTGGGAGAGGCCACTTTAACAACGTACATCTCATTTTTATGAAAAGTGTTCTGTTAAGTCATTTTGTTCATAACGTTATTATGGTTTTGGAGTTTTTTTTGTAGAGACAATTTTTAGTTATTTACGGTATACAAAGAATGCTAAAATAAAAGAGTTTTAAAAATGTTCTTTGTTTAAAGTAATTGGGCCGGTCATAAAAGATTTATTTTTATTTGCTAGCTGTGCTTGGCGGTTTCACCCGCGTAGTGTGTTTTTTTTTAACTCAAGTTCAAAAATTAAGAAGAGACTGATTTTTAAAAAAAAAAATATTATGTCAAACCACCATTATTTATTCTTTAGATAACGGTTATCTGACTATTTCAAATTAGGCTAGTCGATGTAAGTTTTTTAAAAGAGTAACCATGGAGTTTCTTGCCGGTTCTTCTCCATAGGAAACGACCAATTTCGAACCGTGCACTAGCTCCTGACGTTTTATAAGTGCCCATTAGTAGGCCTTTATGAAATAAAAATATTTTGAATTTTTGAATTTTAAGTCATCATGAATTTTTTGATAAGTAAAGTTTCATTTTGTAATTTGGATTCTACAGATGCATTGAATATGATTAAAATCCTGAACATACTTGATTTACGGTGACCAATATTTTAAATATCACCAAATAGGATTTCGAATATCCTAAAGAACTTCCCAAATAAAAACGTTTTAAGAAAATAAAGATTATGGCGCTCTAATCCAGAGTTGTAACAATGCTCTGCTCAATTCAGTTTAGGGCATTTGGACTCGAACCAAACTCTTATTGCAGGCTAGATATTACGCTCGCCATTATACATTCTAGTGCAATGTCTATCTATTTTATAGTTCTTAGTATTACTACTTCATAATAATAAGAAGTAAAGTATCTTAGACGGCTCTAAGGCCAAAGAAATAATTTATCTCTTTATATCTTAAAAAGTATTTTGTATATTCGTGTAAACTTAGGACTTTTCAAAATTTGAAGCCATTTTTATAGCAAAAATACGTGTAGTAAACATGAAATTATATTACCCAAATGAAGATTAGCTAAAACCAGCAAGTCAATCGTAGTAAACAGCATACGCTTTTATAACAAGCTGCCAAAGGCGTCTTTGGCAGCTTGTTATAAAAGCGTATAAGTCGATTTCTAAATTTAGCGAGGGGAAATTCTTTTTATTTTATTTTATTATTGATAGGTGTTAAATAAAAGACGTGTATTCAACTCAAGCATATATTGAACTGACACCGTTGGAAAGATTAACCAGCGCGACACGCGCATATATTCTTCTACCCACTTATTGTAATATTAGATACACAACACCTTCACCCTTAAATTACAACATTATAAATTGATACGCTTATTAACAAAGTTACTTTGAGTAAAACAGAATAGGTACAAATAAGAAAATCTAACTACACTCAGTTACATTTAACAATTAATAAGTTTAACCATCATCGATGCCGTATCTGTTTACCGGCCTGCGTATACGCTTTACCTTACCAGGAGATATATTAATGTTTGGGACAGCAGGACCCTGACTAACTATCTCCGGCACATCGGGCACATCACAAGTGATAACGGATGCTAATGACACTTTTTGTTTTGGTTCTGTTTGCATGCGGGATGTGTCTGTTGCCCCCAGACTCGATGCGCTCTCCTCAACCGACTCCGAACTGTCCTCCGGTTCCTTGGGACTTGTTGGGAAAACCAACGAAGGGCGAGACCGCTTAACAGGCTGAACTGGTCGACGGTCAACACATTCAATTATATTCCGTGTACTTTTAGTCTCTTCAGTTACCTCAGTCAATAATCTTAACTTTAATTGGTCAATGTGTCTATGTACCACAGTTCCATTGGTCGATTTAACATTATAATCCGTACTACCCCTTCTGCCTATAATTGTTCCTGCCAACCATTTATCTTCGCTACGGTAATCTCTGTACCATACACTGTCCCCGGAATTGAAATGCCTAACAGCACCCCCAGCTTTCGCTTCTACCTGCTTCTGTCGAGCTGTAACTAATTCCTTCTGGTCTGGTTTCAAGCAATCCAAACGCATGCGCAAGTTACGCCCCAGTAACATCTTAGCTGGGCTTTCCCCGGTTGCGTAGTGTTGTGTGTTTCTATACGCTAATAGAAATCGACACATCGCGGAATGAATGTCAGTTTTAGATTTTAACGCCTTTTTAATAATCCGTTTGCATAATTTTACGGCATTTTCAGCTGCTCCATTTGAAGCTGGATGGTATGGGGCAGAAAAAACTTGCTCGATGCCATTGTTATTTAAAAAACGTTTAAATTCCGCGCTAAAAAATGGAGGCCCATTGTCACTAACTACTTGTTTTGGTAAGCCAAATCTCGCCCACATATCCCGTAATTCTTTTATTACTGCTTGTGCTGTGGTGCTATTCATTTTAATGGCCTCAATCCACTTTGAATGTGCGTCCACTACTATAAGGTAAGTGTTGCCAGCAAACGGCCCTAAAAAATCTAAGTGAATCCTGGCCCATGGACGGTCAGGCCACGGCCATGCGCAGGGCGCGTGCGCGGGCGGCGCGTCCGCCACCGCGGCACACACAGCGCACGTGCGGCACGCTGCCTCCACAGCCTCGTCCACGCCGGGCCACCACACATAGCTACGCGCCAGCGACTTTGTTTTTACTATCCCCATGTGACTTTCGTGAAGTTCTGCTATTACTTTACTTCTACATGAACTAGGGATAACTACCCGATGTCCCCACATTATACATCCTAATTCAATATAAAGATCTTTTTTTCTATTAAAATATGGTTTTAATTCTTTTATTTCTACATCGACTGGCCAACCGTCATTAATGTATCTAGTTACCCTGTTTAGTATATTATCGTTTGCTGTTTCTTTTTTTAGTTTTTGATAATCTAGCAACAACGCTTCCGCCGCAAAATGTAAGTACGTTTGTTCCGGTGTGCTTAATTCTTCGTTTATAGACGCTTCTTTATGTTTACTAATAAGCCTCGACAAAACGTCCGCCGTATTTTTATCCGTACGAATATACTCGATATTAAAATCGTAGGCTGATAACTTGATAGCCCACCGCTGTAAACGGCTAGCTGCTGTGTTAGGAATACCTGCATTTGGCCCAAAAATTGTGACGAGCGGCTTATGATCGGTCCGCAAAGTAAACTTCCTACCATACAAATATTGATGAAACTTGTCTACTGCAAAAATGATAGCGAGTGCTTCTTTATGAATTTGGCTATAGTGCAGCTCCGCACACTTTAACGCTCGAGACGCGTACGCCACCACGCGCTCGCTGCCGTCGCGCGCGCGCTGCGCCAGCACCGCGCCCAGTCCGCGCGAGCTGGCGTCGCATGTTACTATGCTCTCTAGAGACATGTCAAAATGCGTCAGTACCGAGGTACTGCATAAAAGATTTTTAATTTTATTAAATACCGATCTATGTGTGTTAGTCCATGTCCAATGTTTACCTTTTTTGAGCAATTCATAAAATGGTGCGATATGTGTACTCAGGTTTTTAATAAATTTTCCATAAAAAATAAACATGCCCAGGAACGATTTTAGCTCCGAGACGTTGGTTGGATGAGGCATAGATAATATTGGTTTGACTTTGTCTGGATTAACACGTACCCCATCTTTATCTACTATGAACCCTAAATATTTTACTTGCCCTGCCATAAACTCGCACTTTTCTTTTCTAATTTTTAATCCATTTCTCTCTAAAATATTTAAAACGTTTTCTACACTTTTTAAATGTGATTCTACTGACTTGCTTTTTATTAAAATATCATCATAGAAAATGACTACGTCCGGGACATTCTTAAAGAGATTCATCATAAACTTCTGAAAAATTCCTGGACTGGAAGAAAGACCGTACACGAGACGGTTATATTTAAATAGTCCCTTATGCGTATTTATTACTGTGTAATTCCTTGAAGTTTCATTTAAAACCAATTGATTATATGCATTTGACAAGTCTAATTTCGTGAAGTAATGGTTACCGCACAAGTTACTGAATAAATCTTCAACTTTTGGAACTGGGTACCTATCGACCAATAATGCCTTGTTAAGGGTTACCTTGTAATCTGCGCATATTCGTATTCCACCGTCCGCCTTCCTCGCTATGACTAGCGGCGTGGCCCAGTCGGCCCGGTCAACGGGCTCGATGACGCCGGCGCGCAGCATGGCATCCAGCTCGGCGTCTACCCGCGCGAGCAGGGCGTACGGTACCGGGCGCGCGCGACAGTATATTGGCTCGGCTCCATCCCGCACGTACAGCTTCACTTCTTCACCCGTATATTTGCCCAATGTGCCGTCGAAAACGCGTTCATGTCTGGATAAAATATTATTAAGCATTTTATTTTTGCTAACGACAATGTTATTAATAGTATTACACTTTGTAAATTTTGGTATTTTGATATTTAACTCCGATAACCACTGTCTACCTAATAAACTGGTGGTACCTTTATTGATAACATATAAATCTAACTGTTTTATATTATTTTTATATTTGACATAGGTTTCCAGGAACCCTGTTGGTTGAATTACTGAACCATCATAGAACTTTAATTTTAATGTGCATGGTTTTAACTTTAAATCTTGAAATTGATTCAAATACATCGATTTGCTTATGCATGATAACGCTGATCCTGTATCTACTTCCATATCTAACAATTTATTGTTAACAGTAAGTGTCATACACACCGGTTTATACTTTGTTAATGACATTTGGTACATAGCTTGGTCATCGTCATCTTCACACACGTCGCCATCTTCATGTGAGTCTCCTGCTGACCCAGCTGGCTCGCTCAGCCAGTACGCCGCACCGGCAGCGTTCGAAGCCCGCTCGATGGCACGATTGCGCCCGCGCGCACCCCGCTCCGCAGCTCCGCCCCGCCTCGCGCCTGCGCCGCGGCTCAGATCGACCGATCGACCTCTGTTTGCCCTTCCCCGCAGACCGTTGACATTTGAATTAGAATTCCGTTGATCGTATTGTTTTTTTAGGCATGCTCTTCGCAGATGACCCACTTTTCGACAATAACTGCACTCGAAGTCTCTGTACCTGCAGTTTTTTTTCTGATGGCTATCATCGCCGCACGCTGAACATTTTTCCATTCCCAACTTGTGTATGCTCTCGCCAAGTTCTCGTTCTGAGACTTTTTCTCGCGAACCCTCCACGGCCCCGGCATCCCGCTCGGCTGCCTCCAGGGTATTGGCCAAAGTCAGTGCCTTCCTGTAGTCAAGACTATCTTCCGCGAATAACCTTTGACGAATGAACTCACTACGCAAACCACATACGAACTGATCCCTTAAGTTCTCCTCAAGGGTGGTCTTGAACTCACAATAGCGGGACATCTTTTTAAGGTCCGCCAGGTATTCTGCTATTGTTTCTTCTGGCATTTGGCGTCTTTGACAAAATCTGTACCTCTCCGCTAGAATAGACGGTTTCGGCTGCAAATGTGCTTGTAGTAGATCTACTGCATCCTTGTACGAGAGGCTTGATGGCTTTTTTGGACTCGCCAAAGTTGCCAAAAGTTCGTAAGCTTGCTCACCGATCAATGCTATGAGTGTAGGCAATTTCAATTCTTCCGTTATTTTGTTCGCAACGAAATACATTTCAATCCGGTCGACATACGCTGACCAATTGCCGTTTTTAATGTCAAAGTCGCGCACTTTGCCCACTGACATTTTTTTTTTTTTAGACACACTACACACTGTTTCTATATGTTCTTAATACTTGGCACTCCAGAATAGATAGTCCATTATCCTCGTCGCCACTGTTAAATAAAAGACGTGTATTCAACTCAAGCATATATTGAACTGACACCGTTGGAAAGATTAACCAGCGCGACACGCGCATATATTCTTCTACCCACTTATTGTAATATTAGATACACAACAATAGGTTCGCGATTGACCGCTATCTCACCTGATGGAAAGCGACGATACGGTCGACGATGGAGCACGCTTACCTAGAAGAAACCTATTCACTCTTGACTTAAAGATAACCGGGTTGTAGCCATCAGGAAACACAGACTCCGGCAGGGAATTCTACTCCTTAGCTGTACGCATAATGAAAGTGTTCCCAAAACGCTTTTTGCGTATAGGTGGGATGTCCACCATGTACCGGTGGCACAACGCCGTACATCTGGTAGTCCGATGATGGAAAGGGCTAGGCGGAATTAGACTATGCAATTCCGACGCACACTCCCCGAAATTTAAAGAATCAACAAGTCCAGAGTGGATTAATGGATCAAAAGACAGAAAGAAGTAGAGGACCTTGGAGAGGCTTTTTTATGGCAAGGGAAGGATGATGGCCAGGTGCTGTGAAAAGAAAAAATAAGTAATCATAATAATGCTAAGTACTGGTGGTAATTTACTGTTATCAAAACTTAAATATTTAGGCATTTATTTTAATGGAAAGTAGATGGTCACCTCTTTTTACTACTTACACATACATTCGAAATGTAGCGTGCGCTTCTGCCTAACACTTGTACTATTACTTATTCAGTGCCTGAACTTTAAGGCAAAACGTTTTAGTGTAGACAGACTTACATAGTTATTTATAGGTGCTAATTATGCCAATTAATAACAAAATACCATTTCGTTTTTTGAGATGCAAACCTACGTTTCTAAACCTTTAGTAGGTTCTAGAAACTTCTGAATTTCTCACGATAATTAGATCTTATTGTTTTCAAATTCATCCCCAAATGACGTTTCAGATCAAGCATTTACGAAATGATCAGTAAAGTGTAAACATGAAATCGTTTTGAACGCCGGGTCCCGTACATCATAACGAGCGGACATGGTCATTAATATTTGATTACGTCGCGATCAGTCCGGCCGGCAGTCGATTACTGCCAGGAAATGGTCCACTGACACATCGAGCAGGACAGTGAAGAAGGGTCACTGATTAAACGAGGATAGAAATAGCCATCATAGGATTCATGAAAATTTGCAAAGAATTTCAACTCTATAAAATTATTTATAGCATAGTATAGCCAGTCTCATAATTTTCCCACTACTGGGACTCTAGCGTTCTCTATAAGAAGGGAATGGGCTATCCATCTCCACATGGGTCCAGACCAAATTGGTGAATGAATGTCAGATGTCTTGCATCTGGAGAATACTGGTCTTCTCATGATGTTTTCCTTCACCATATTTAATTACGTAATTAGGTGCAGAGGTAATTCGATCTATAATAAACTCGTAAATCGAGGCCGTTAGACTAGTATATAACTGACTGATGTCATAAACAGCCCAACTTTATTACTTACCTAGTAACACTATTTACTGATATAAGTACAAACAAATTATTGAGTATATACAAGCTGTTCAGTTCTCGTTTGCTGTTATGTGGATACATAGATACCGTTACAACTTAAATTGCACCTTAGTCTAAAATTACTCTTGACTAATAATACTTGGACTATCTAAGCTTGTACTGTTGACTCTTCGCGTGACCAGAGGGCTAGGCTTTTTTTTTTTTTTTTTTTTCGGTCAACAAATCAGCATATAGGGTCGTTGTTTGTAGTTGTTATTTTAGGATATGCGCCATGTTTGTGGCAAATAAATAAATTCTTTTTCTTCTTTTCTTTCATCGTTCTGGGCACTTTTCCCATTGACATCGATTTGGATGAATTTTTTAATGCCCTATGAGTTCTTTTTTCTACCCGTTTGTACATGACCGAGCCCAAGTCGTCGACGGCGCGTTCTGTTCCCGCGCGCCTCAAGGAGCTGTCAGCAAACCGAAGAGGCCCAGCCTGCTAACTGCAGGCAGGCAGGGTCGAAGCCTGCTGGGGTCAAGGGCCGTTTTCTGAGAGGAAGGCTCAGCCCCGGCACTATAGGCAACGAAGGAACGGGGTAGGTTTTTAGTCAGTAAGAGTCTGACACTACTTCCCGCTCCGCCCAAGGGCGGGATTTGTCATTGGATGATTTTACCTACCATAAAAAAAAAAAAAAAAAAAAAAACCTTTTGTACATAAGTTAATATTTTTAGTGTTTTTATATACTTGTTAAGCTTTAGTGTTTATTAGTTTAGATGTATAATATATTTGTATTGTTTAAAATTGCTTACAAGTTTTCTGAATCCTTTAAGATTCTTTTCACGTGTTATCTGGACTGGTCCTTCTCCAGTCTCCTGTCTCTTGGTTACCAGTCGCGCCGCGTCCTGCGCCGTCAGATTAACGCAAACCGGTTTACGTGACGGCGTCAATTTGACGCCTGACGGTGCGGTGACTCCTTATTTGATAGGCTAGGTTTAGTTGCAAATGGCGTGGACATGGGAGCAATATTAATGTAAAGAGGAAAGTTTCCGGAAAGATCGGAATCGCACAAGTTTTCGTGTACGACGGTTGCCACAAAAAATGTTGTCTATCCCTGTTTCATTAGTAGGTGGCGATGGAATTTCATTTAGGAGCACGGTTTCTTTGAAGATAAAAAAAGAAAAGGGAAATGGTTATACTTTTACACACAGGAATGGGATTAATAATGTTTATTAAAAAGTAAAAGAAGAGTATAGGTATAACATATAGCTAAATTAAGAATAAAATCGGTTCTTTGTCAGTTTATTTTTGTCATATAAATAATTCACGAGAATTATTATTCGACGCTGCCCAGGTCGACCTGGGAGGAGGTTGCGCAATGACCTGGACGCCTACCGCAAGGGCTGTTTCGAGGTGGCCCGAGAGAAAGATACCTGGAAGGAGTTGTGGGAAGCCTTTTTTTATGGTAGGTAAAATCATCCAATGACAAATCCCGCCCTTGGGCGGAGCGGGAAGTAGTTTCAGACTCTTACTGACTAAAAACCTACCCCGTTCCAACGTAGCCTATCGTGCCGGGGCCGGGTATTCCTTTCGGAAGTTAACCCATGACCCCAGTTGGGAAGCCTTTGCGCAGCAGTGGGAAAGTATAGGCTAAAGAAAAAAAAAACAATTCACCCCAGAATTGGCAACAATTGAATAATTTTATTCAAATTCAATTGTCAATAGATAGACAATAATGGAGCTCTAGAAAAATACTCAGACGCCTTTACTTTAAGATCAATTTGAAAAAACTAAATAACATCACGTTCAGCTTATTTGAACTGTGATTTACATTTGAATATTCTAAAACACTTGCAAACTTACTTTTTAGGGTTCCGTATCTCAAGAGGAAGAAACGAAGGATCATTTTGTTGTCCGCCTGTCAGTCTGTTTGTCTGTCTCTCGGTCAAGGCCCTCTAGCTTGAGAACACGTAGAGGTATCGAGTTGAATTAAAACCATATATTATACGTACCTTATCAGTACCTAATCATTTGTTGACTTTTATGTAACATTCTGTTTATGACTTGTAAGAATCCCTTACCAATATGTATATTGACTATGACTATTACTCAGATCTGCAGTTCCTTGAAGCATTCAAAAAATCTAACTTCTAAGTAAATGAAAAAAGAAGATACGGCCGTTTATGTCGCAAATAACGTATACATATTTCGACACTATCAAGGAAATCAAAATTCATAAGGTACTTTCCTTTAACCCAGAATCCTGAAAGGCATAAAACAAGATCTTATAGCACAGGTATAGAAATAAATCTGAATACATTAAATTTGTTGTTACGTCACAAAAAAACGGGGACGGGACCCCCGTCGCGAGAGTCCGACTCGCACTTGTCCAGTTTTATTGTCTTAATTCAATCTTTGTTCATTACAGTTTAAAGATACATTTACCTAAATGCCTCCTTAGGATTACCTAAGTTAGAATTAAGTTGTTTACCTGACTCTCGACTACCAACGACTCATCGATCGAGGGCCTACTTAAGTGGGTGCTTATTTACGTAATTACGACTTATATTCGTTTCAGGGCTATGTTTTGACTAATAGTGAAGTCCTATTTATAGAAATAGGACTTCGCAATCAGCTAAATTAAAAGGGAATCTTAGGACTGGTAAATTTCTGTTTACTTATTTATAACTTCAAGATGACAAAATGTCGTGATGAACTACATATTTGCCACACTATGATGAAGAGACTGTGCCCGACATGAATAAACGAGCAGTATATCTCTTCTACTTAGTGGAAAAATAGTTCCATGACATGTTATGAAATAGAATAAATTAAAAAAGAACCTAAATCTAATTCAAATCTATCGTCTGACTTTCCAAACACGATATTATAACTTCCCTGATCAGCTAAACAAAGCAAGCACCTTAGAGAAATCAAGCGATCCGGTCACTTCCGGACGCGGCCGCTTGCTGAATATTTGACGCGCAGGGAAATGAGGCCGGTCAAGCGCGAGCGGAGATGTAATAGCGCGGGGAGGACGCCGGGACAAGGTCACGTCGTGCGGGGGCTGGGACGTTTGAGTGAAGATCATTCTGAATGAAGCCATTAAAATAGGAAATAAACTGGATAACCAATCAGTCTGTCGGCCTTTCAAACCTGCATTCGGTTCTGCACTTGCAGTCTAACCAAATGCAATTTAATAGTAGCCCACTCTAAAACAACGGTTTCCAAAATCAGTCCGTGGATACGTAAACAGCGATAAGGAAGATTCATACTCAAACTACATCAATTTTTTTTAATAAGATAAACTTGTGCTTGACTTCGATCCCACCTGATGGTAAGCAGTGGTCAATCGTTGATGGTGAGACGAGCTAGTCTTGCTTTCTTTGAAAACACCCAAATCATAATCAGATAGGAAGTCCGGTGCAGGCAAATTGTTACAGTCCTTCGATGTACGGGGTATAAACCAAGGTGAAACTCTTAGTCCGGACCGTAGAGGTTTTAACAACGTAAGGGTAGATACCTACTCACTGTATGTCGGGTTATCCGATGATGGAAAAGAGATGGCGGAATCAAGGCATGCAATTTCCGCACTCTCTCCAAAATTCATCCTGTAAAATACCAAAAGGCTGGTCATCCTACGCCTGTGCTTTTTCGATTGGACTTAACCAAATCTGGATCACCGATAAGTCCCTTCGCATGCCTTTCTACTGATTCCAAAGCTGCTAGGCAGCATTTTGCAGCACCTGCCCATATGTGGTTGCAGTACTCCACACACGATCGGACCTGTGCTTTGAAGACATTAGAAGTTGTCCCGTTGTGAAGTACCGCAAGACCTTGGTGTTTTGAAAAACCGCACCTCAAAAAATGTCAGCATGTTTGACGAGGCCCGTTGGAGACGTTGCCTGCCAGGGCTGCGGGAGTGTTCCAAAGGTCTACTATAAATACACATTTATTAGAGAAATCGCATTTAGTAGTCGTCGTTTATACCGCATACATCGAAGGACTGGAACAATTTGCACGCTGCGGTCTTTCCATCCGATTATAATTCAGGTGTCTTCAACGCAAGAGTGAATAGGTTCTCAGTAAACAAGTGCATCTCACCATCAACGAATGTATCTGCTTACCATCAAGTGTGAATTGGGATCGCAGGCAAGCACTAGTTTATATCAATAAAAAAGAACAGCGGAGAAATAAAAAATTTCGTTACACATAGGAGTCCAGTGAGAAAATTAGACTTACCAAGGAGTTAATCGTGTTGACGAACAAAATACAGTCTCAGTAGATATTTGGTATTATGTAAAGTTGGATGCTGACCCTGAAATAGTACGGAACAAGCTAGACAGATGATCGGGTCAGGAACATCATTTAATCATATAATTTATAACAGAATTTGTACATAAAACTTTATGTACAAAATGTGCTAAAACACTCTAAATCTCACTAATTTTGTGCCATTGTTATAAGAACTCTACTTCCTCTCTTAACCAGTATTCTAGTTTTTATATACGAGTCTTTTATAACAAAAAATATTACCCGGTTACTAAATTGAAACATCTTAATTCATAAAGTGCCAGGATTTCGATAAAAGGTTCTCATTCAAGATCATATTTCAGAATCTCTTAATAAACTCATCCAGATCTCACTGAAAATCAGAAATGACCATAATTAGTTAAGAATTAGCACGTCCGCAAAGTAAACGAGAGAAAACATTTCACTTTAATGTAATCAAACGGAGATAAATACTAAAAAAAAGATTAGAATTGTTCGGCAAATTAAATTGGAAACTTTTCTTTGTTTCCCTTTCAATTCAACAGAAGTACATGAAAATTGCAATTGAATAATAACTTTAGTAGGAAAAAGATAGGGTTGAAAATTAAACGCAGTAAGGACAACGTAAAGATAGTTTCAGACTGGAGGAAACAGAGGAAATTTTGTGTCGTATCGGATTTTAATTTCTTCTACGTAGAATTAATGACTTTGCTTTCGTTTCGATCGCCTTTGTCGATTCATACGTTAGGAAGTCGATCGGGTTCAAGTAGTGAGCTCTGTTCCAAGACTTTATAACACAGTTCCTGGAACAACATTTGTTTCGGACTTTGGAATCGCGTTTTAATTTGGTGTGGGTGGACCGAGCTCCATAAACTAGAGAAAAAGGAATAAGCATGAATTTATACAAAATTGAGAAACGAAAAGGTTGGGTTTTGATTCGTTCTACTTTTTAAATTTATATTTCAGTACTGCGATCCATTTTACGACCTAAACTGAACTGTGAAAGGGATGAAGCTATATGAAGTTATAGGTCCATCCCTCTTGCTCGCTTGCAGAACTGATATTTTCATGGTTAGCTGACAGATTCGTTTTATAATTTACTTGTTAAGGTTTTTATCATTCTTTTTAAAACATTTCTTTGTCTTTTCTCAAAAGGTAAAGTTGTTAAGTCTTTGACAAATGTATTTATATACCGTTAAATTTTGGTCGTTTTAATCCCGTGGAGGGTCGATCTGGTACATGAAACACTATCGATTTGTAAAGATAAAATTAAAAAATAAAGTACTTTTTTTTTGTAAAAGTCAAATTAAAATACGAAATTACTTTCTTTAAGTAAACGGGTCAATTACCTTGTAGGTATTTATCGATCGTTGCGTACTAACTAACTGCAGTTCATTGGCCTCGCTCAGCTGATGTTTACTGAAAGAAATTAATTTTGTACATGCGTAAATTAATGCGACTTTAAAAAAAATACTTTATTTTTTATTTTTCCCTTTACAAATCGATAGTGTTTCATGTACCGAAACGAACCTCTAGGGATTAAAACGATCAAAATTTAACGGTGTATAGCTACATTGTAAAATATATATTATTCTGTTGAATCGATCCGTTTATACGAACATGAATAAAGTTATGGAACATATGTATTACAAATTCGAGTGCAAATCGACAAAGGAACTGCTCACTTCTAAATAAAAAAAATCCAATAACCTGTGAAAGGAGAAGTGAAAAAGAAATGCAGACAGTATACACCCCTATTTTTTAATTAGGGCAAAAAAAAATGGGGCTCAATCATTACCCGTTACTGATCATATTTATGTAGTCAAAAGTAAAAAAAAAAAAACGAAATCCCAAAATTGTCCACGAAAATTTGTCATCTGGTAAATTCATAATTGAATCAATAATTCGTAACATTTACTACTAGAAAATACTAAGCGCAGTGTTTTTCCATGTTTATTGACATTCTTTCATTTATAAACAATAACCTGCACAATGTTTCCATAAATTGAGTGAGATTTTGGGTTATAAACAAACGTTCATAACTTTGCTGTTTATGAATGTTATTCATTGAGACTTTACTTAAATAATAACAAGACCTTTTCTATAAGCCCTTTAAGTATTTGCACTAATTAAAAAATAGCGGTCTATTGATGAAAAACCAAAAAAAGTACGTAGAGTTTTACACTAAAGTATAATGAAACAGCTTACTTCACATAAAATAATACAATTATTTTCCCATTTACAGACACTCTTGAACTGTCAAGAAGCCAATAATGTTAATTCCAAAGCGTAGATCCCTATGGAGAAGAATGAGCAAGAAACTCATGTTAAGTATTACAAAATATCTCGGTTACATATTCCTTGTCACTGCAATGCAAGAGACTAATTGTGCATCCGACCTCTACCGTCGCCAGTTGAATAAGAGAGCTATTGCCCGCCATACATCGATAGCTTTACTACATATAATCAATATATTTCAATATTGACAGCATTACTTGTCGATTACAAAATTATTTAAATAATATTCTAGGATAAAAAAAAAAAAAACAGAGTACCTAAGTAATCTGATTACGTATCAAAACTTAACAAAGGTTTCAAATGAAACCGCTTATACATATAATGTAAATATGAATGTTATTTTCAAATATAAACATACGCCATACTGTGATGTTTCCTTTCCAATACTTCCGTCAGCATACAAATAAGAGGGAACAAGCTCACTTTACGTCATGTTCGTGTCCATATATCAAAACTTAAACGGTACAATGTCTTTCGAAACTCCACTGAAACTAAGTAATACAGGAAGCACAAAACCTCTTTTGGAAACTACCAAACAACATCTTCGCAATGCAATTTGTTTAAAAGAATTGTAAAGAACCCGCTCCCCAAGTCTCGGTGCATGAAATTGAACCTTAAATCTTTGTAACGAAGATTTAAATTAGATTTGTGGTCGCGATAATATGTCTTGCAGTAGCGCTCCCCTCACACACTTATGCACTTAAAAGCCAATGCTTTTAAACTAAGTTTTTTGAAAATATGTAACGGCTAATGTTCTATTATTTATAACTTAGTACTTCCGTTGTGGGTGGAAACTTTTTAAAATTCAATCTTCTGCTCGCGGCTTTGTCTGCGAAATAGCAGAAAATTATCCGAAGAGAGTATTTTATTCTGGAAGGAAATTAAGTAAATAAAAGAAAAGAGATAAGAGTGAACAAAGTGAGTTTCAATTAGGTAGCCGCCTAACACGTCAGAACATGCTCCTGTTACAAAAAATCATAACAAAATCCTATGTTCTTTGGCACATGGTCTAATCAAGTGCCGAATTTCATCCAAATTTGTTCAGCCGTTTCAGCATGAAGGAGTAACGAACATACATTTTCGAATACGGGAACACACCCTTACCCTTTGGCCTTTTATAATATTAGCTTAACTATGATACACAGCAACAAGTAACTGAGAGACAGGTGGGTTTAAGTCAGTGAAAGTCTGACACGCCTTCCCGACCTACCCCTGCGGGAGAAGTCTTAAATTCCTTGAATTCCTGATCACTTTAACATACCTAATGCCTGAATAAATAAACATTTTCTTGACACGCTCGGTTCATTGACTACGTCTATCGAATTCTATCAGACAAGATGAAGGTTGTAAGTTTCAATAAATCTATATCTAAAAAAATCCCTATTGCCCTTGATCACGTCATCACGCGTGAACGTCTAGACCATTTTCACTAATTCTTTTTTTTTGGTTGTGTTTCTTATTTTCAGTAGATGGTTATTACGAAAAAAAAAAATAAGAAAGCTGCGCAAAAAATGATAAAATTTCAGAAAACTTCGATGGCTATTTAATCTTCGCACATTTGACAGCTGTTCATAGCTAAGACTAAAAACAAAATGTCATAAATAGTAAACACAGAAAGCTACAAAACTCTGTTCTCACAAAGTGAGTACCTGAGTGAACGAAGGAACAATTCCCTACATGAGTAGGTACGTGCAGATTTCTGTACGTTGTTATGTTGCACTAGTGCGGGGAAAGAGCCTTTCTGAATTTAATTTGGCAACAGGGAAAAGTGTCCAGACTCGTGTCGTTACAACAAGCAGAGGTAACAGGTATATTGGTCTAGTATATTATACAAGTAGCTAGGTATCATAAAAATCACTCATTTGCGACAAGAATAATATAACTCAAAAGTTTATTAATATATAAAATACTATAAAATATAATTTTACAGCTATTAATCTGATATTAATAAATATATTTTGTAATGAATCCTGTCGTATATTTTCCATAAAAACCTGTAGTGAACAGCAAATTATTATGAGGATATAATTATTTATTCAAACTTAAAAAAGCTCTCCTGTAAAATCATGCTTTTTAGGTTATGTGACCTGAGTTGCAAATGAGCAAAATATAATATTATAGAGAGGTATCTATTATCTTTTAAACGGAAAGGAATTCAACACATTTATTTAAAACTGTCCAAAAATGTGATTATAACAATAGATTAAGAAACAAGAAACCCACAAAATTAATCACTATTTCATATAGTCAGGTTTTAGCGACATCTATCCATTTGAGAACTAAACTAGAAAAATCTTGCTTCACGAGTTCTCGGCGCAATCAAAATAAATACAACAGTCCAGAAACAACTATCGGAACCATCTATAGTTTGTCTTATCTGTACCTCTACCATGAGTTTTAAGCAATAGTATTCGTCGCTACTCGATATCGACGCCGTAAATATTTTGTATGGCAAATTTTGCAGCGCCTCTAGTGGTCACTTGCAGAACCAAAATTTGCCATTTTATTTGAAAATTTGGTCGATATCGAGTAGCGACGAATACTATTGCTTAAAACTCATGGTAGAGGTACTGTTCTGCATAACTGGGTAAAACTACTACCCTTGACCAGGTAATCGTTTGTGGAGGTCGGCCAGGCAGCCGCCCTGTATCCAGTTACATCTTGTCACTCTAGAAGGCGACCTCGAAGCAGTTTGATTTATCGGTTACGAAGATGATTATAAAAGAACTAGCAGTCTTCTTACTTAGAGTCTAGTGTCAAATGCCAGCTTAGATACAGAACTAACCCTGCGAGATTCTTCGAAAGAGTTACACGTGAACACAAAAAGCAACTGCATGAACACTTATGGGTCTAGTCACTCAGTCTGACACTCCCACTCACTCCACTCCGAAATAAGAAATTTTTGATCATTTATTACCCAAAAAAGAAGGTAAAGAATTGCCTTCATTAATAAAGATTACATCATTTACTTGCTAATTGAGATTAAATAAACTAAAACTGTCAAGTCTAATAAACGCGAGATGTTCCAGCATTAGCATTCGTCTTTATAATAAAGAGCTCGTCGCAACAACAATTACGTTTCTCATAAAATCTCATTTAGGTGCTAAACAAGTACAGTTTTACGGGATGTTATTCTAAGAAAAATATAGACCGTTAAATTTTGGTCGTTTTAATCCCGCGGAGGGTCGATTCGGTACATGAAACTCTATCGATTTGTAAAGAAAAAATAAAAATAAAGTACTTTTTTTTTAAACTCGAATTAATTTACGCATTTACGAAATTGATTTCTTTAAGTAAACATCAGCTCATCGAGGCCAATGAACTGTAGGTAATTAGTACGCAACGACCGAAAACTCCCTACAAGGTGACTCGTTTACTTAAAGAAATTAACTTCGTATATGCGTATATTAATTCGAGTTTTAGAAAAAAAGTTCTTTAATTTTTAATTTTATCATAATAAATCGATAGTGTTTCATGTACCGAATCGATCCTCCACGGGATTAAAACGACCAAAATTTAACGGTTTATAACAATATTATCCTGGAAGTATTCGCTATTTTTCTTTAAATAAGGACAATTAAAACGGCAAATTTCTTGGAAAAATCTAATAGATAACTTAACAAGTAAGGCACCTTGAGGTAGAATAAAACTGTTTGAATGAGTAGAATCTTAGAATTGACTTTGACAGGACAATTGGATTCATAATTGAATACTAATCTAAAGATAAAAGAAATGTCAGGTAAGTATCTACTCGAGCCTGCTAGGCATATTCTTTTTTATTTAAAACTTAATTTCTCTTTTAAAAAGTATAATTAAAACTTTGATTTTTTTAAAGACTTTGACGACATTGGAAATTGGCGTCAGAACGAAGATTTCTCTGCCATAAAGGAGTTTTCCCACAAAATTAAATGCTTTCAGAAAGCACGCAGGCAGCGGTCAGATCATTCAATACCTCTAACATTTTATATCGACAACATTTCCAGCATTGTGGAGTTGTCCATCCCTGACGTCGGGTTCCGCATAAAAATCATATTTGTAGAGGCTGCCAGTCAGCGGAACGTTGGCTAAATGCAAATATCGGGGCCGGCCATGTGTTTGGTTAGATGTTGCGATGCTCAGATGCTCCATTTGATAGCGTACCGAGGAGTGTTAGTATGCCTACTATTTGCTCGAAAACCGCTGATTTTTGTATGTACAATACATGGCATTGTACTAACAGTTTAGTTCGAATGTTTGGTTCATGCAAATCTGTTTGAGAATAAACAAAGGCGTTCTTGGAAATGAAACAAACAGCGAATATTTTTATTGGAAACTGTGGTTTAGAAATAGTTGAACGATTTTTAGAAAATAACTTTTATACCAACTTAAAAAATAAATTATGTCAAAAAATACAACCAACTTCTTTTAAAACAAAAACTAAAGAAAGATTCTACTTATATTTCTTTGTTTTTTGACACCGACTTCAAATTCAAAGCTTTAGGAATGAAATAATGTCCATAATGACTCAATCTACACATTGGTTCTGTTTGTAAAATAAATGTGTTTCAATGAAAATAAAAACAGGCTTGCAATGGCAGAAACCCCAAAACTTTGAAGACTTTGTATATTGAAGAGTTTAATTGTCTATCACCGATGTTCTTCACCAAATTATAACAGGACCAGAAAAAATACTCTGACAAACAAAAAATAAAATAAAATGGGTCCACAACGCTGACAGAGAAATCAGTAAACATCATAAAAATAAAGACTTTATACTTCTATTAAAAATATAAGTGAAACGTTTTTTAAAACAAATCACATCCATAATCATGTGAGCTTATGTCTATATTTTCACACATTGTTTACGGCTTAAACGTTATCTATAAACTAGTCTATCAAACACGAACTTTTCAAACCGAAGCTTATTTTTTAATTGTTTTTTAAACGAAATAATAAAAACTTTTTGCGTGCAGTAAAGGGCAAAAAGGCGTGCAAGTCATATTTGCTCGTCGGCAGTAAATAACTTCGTTGCTTGCCTCGGTCGTGACCGCACCAGCGAGATCCTTTTGTCGTAGCATACGAAAAAAAAAAAAATACAAGGGACCGATTCTACCGCGCAAAAAAAAAAAAACTACTTTTACGTTCGCCGTGATGTCGACGTAACTCCATTTTTGGAGACTTTTTGGAATTTTAATCCTGAAATAAAGGGTTTTATATGGAAAGAAAAATTTAAAAAAACAGCCCTGTGGGCAACCGACTCCCTCACTATTCGTCGTCATCATTTCAGCCGAACGACGTCCACTGTTGGACATAGGCCTCCTCCAAGTGCTACCATAATGACCGTTCCCGTGCGTCTCGCATCATCCAATTCCCGAGACCCGCACTAAGTCATTGGTGCACATTATGGGAGGCACTCCTACTTTGTGTGGAACACACTTTTACATGAAAAATAAACACTATTGGAAAACAAACTAAAAAAAATATATAACTAAGCATTAACTAAGTAAATCTGTTCCTGAAACCGGATTTAAGAGTCAATTGAATTGAACGTAACTCGGGAGGTTTTCACTAGGCCTGCAATGTTAATGCGATACACGTGTGAACCTTAGCTCGGGTTTCTGTCGGCTACCGAATATATACGGCGGTAGGTAGTTTACAAGTTTTCAGTGCTTCCCGCCGTGAATCCCTTTGTTTCAAAATCTAATGTGCAATGAACCGTACCGTCCGTATTCTAGGCGTCACAACAGACCATATACCTAAGCAATAGCTTACTGCTCCGAATCATGAATGAAAGAATACTAATTTTTAATACCACTCTCTATTTCACATTTTATACAATTTACCTTGCAAAATATAGAGAGATATACGTACGAGTTTGACCAAATTTATAACCAATGGTCATTTGTAAAATAAATAACATTGATCATTGTCACTAACCACATTATTGCTATGAGACATTTCACATTTAAAATCTACGCGCTCGTTCTAGCAATTTTCAATGCCAAAAGAGTTTTTCTGCTATTTTTGTATGAATAAAACCTAACTTACAAAACAGTTTTTCGCTCATCTTTATTAAAATAAAAAAGGAAAAAGTGTTTGCAAAAAATAACTCTGAAAATAGATATAAAAAAATTCTCTCTAATGTAATAAAATATCCTTTGGAAAACTCGACAAAAAATACAACAGCTCTTTTTCTTCTTTTCTATATTGCCAGTAAAACGTTTTTGGATAAAAAATCAGGCAGTATACATTTTCCATCGATATTAACGGGCAACATAAGAACAGGACCACATAGGATGATTTTCCCATAGAAAAAAAAGCGCTATTAGCCCCGGACCCCGCAAATGTATAGTCCGTCTACGTATGTTGTTTCAGACATTACAATTCTATAAGACGAAATAAGCTTTGGAAAATAACAAATTACGGGTGTGTAGTGCTTATAACATAAAACAATATTTACGTATTTATCTGCATTAGGTACACAGATGGATTTTTAACTGAATTCAATGTTACCTTAAAATAGAGCTCCGATTTATTATTACTTTAACGGCTTAAATAAAAATCCAATCACAACATGTTCAATTTGTAACAAATTTATGCTAGCTAAAATTATTTACTACATAGTTTATTTTGTCAGCCAGAAGCTTTGTATATTAAATAAAAAGCTAGTACCGACTTGTTTTCAAAAAACATTTTGTATTTTACATTACAGTATAAACTGTTTGGGAACACTGAAATATGGAATATCAAAGGATAAAAGTCTAGACCGGATACCCTCGCTGCAAATTACACCAATCATAGTTCAGCTGTATTTTAGTGCTCAGACAGACTCGTCGCACAAAAGCCAAAAGATAAGCCTCAGACAAAAGATCACAACAGCACATAACTAATGGAATGACCGACCAGTACCAGCCATTGATGTGGAGTTCCACTGGAATATTCCAAAGTAGTCGAGCGAGACTCCAAATCACCCATTTGGAGTCAAAATCTCAGTATGCAAAAGTTTTTGCAATAATCCCCAACATCGAGTCCTAGTCACTCCACTTTTACAACAAAGGAATCTAGACTTAACTACGAGTTGTATTAGGTTCACTTTTGGTTGAGTTCCGAGGAGAATGTAATAAATTTTGTCTAGCATGCAACATTTGCTTCGTCACCCCTCAAGGGATATTGCAGTGTGCTTAGCACGAGAGTTTGACTTTTTTAAAAGTCCTGATTTAGTTTCTATTTGTGTTTGGAGTTCGATGGATTCGGTAAGCTAGTTTGCTTCAGTGGTTTCATCACGATAATAAATGAATTTTGTAGAATTGGTAAAAACTGAAAAAAAAACTGAATTATGTAAAAGTGTTGGCATGTGACATGTTCTGCTTCTTAGAGGTAATAACTAAGGTAATTTAAATTGTTAGTTGAGTTTTTTATTTTTACGTCATACCATGTTTGAAAAGTCATCGAAAATAGACCAGGAAAATAAGTTTCCCGTCATCATCTCGCACATAAATTAACTACTAACATACTTTCTTTGTGAGCTGACTCAGAAACAGAATTATCTAGAATCCCACCAAACTCCACAAAATAATTTCTCTAATCATGGCTTTCCATTCGCCTAGTGTCGAAAACCATCAAAACGCTACACTCCAAGTCTCAATCATAAACATGGGGCTAAAGTCATCAGCTCAATCCGGATGTCACGTCAGTACGAAACACGTGTCGCCGTGCATCTGCAGCGACGCGGTGGGCTGATCACGTCAACAGCTACGTGACACGTGCGTCACGCCCGCGGCATGCAGCTGATTTGCTAAGTTTTGGCGAATCGGGACTGCAAGTAGACTTCATACGGATGTGGTATAATGTGATAGTTTTCTAAATATTAAATTGCTTTCATGATAGTTCATCGCACCTTCCTAGTCTTTTCCCAACTTCATACAACCTCCCACCATTGGGCGGAGCGGGAGGACATATCAGACTTTTACTGACTGAAACCACACTGGTGTCCTTCGTTGCCTTTCATAACAGGGCCTCGCTTTCCTTTCAGAAGCAAACCCGTGACACCAGTAACCTTCGATTTAAGGGTACCAACTTTGTCTTTTACTACCCCACTGCTCGTTTGGCTTGCGGCAGAAACGTCCGGCTCAGTCCTACTTAAGCTGAGCAGCTTTCTGAACCACGTCAATGATCTGCGTTTTGTATGAATTGAAAATATCACATTAATACTTGCCCGGTTTTAAACCAGCAACCTCTTGCATGAGATTGGGCCATCACGACAGTTACTTCATGATGGACTGAAAGGAGCGGTCCGATAGTAATAATAATGTATTTCTTACTCCTCGGCTGCTCTTTCAAGTTTTATTTCAATGCAGGATTCGAGCCAGTTGAAACGTTTTTCCGGTACTCGTTGAGGTCCGTTGACTCGGCACTTTTCTGATGGTAGCCAAGCGAATTTGGAAGAAATTTGGCACACGGCAGATCATGTCTTGGAATAGCCCATCGGATTCTGAACCCGGATATATATTATGTTCCCTTGGGACATTTTTGTACTTTCATGCGAGTGAACCTGCTGGCAGCATACTCCCAGGAACATACTCCTGGAATATCCGATGTGCTTTTACATGGTCTAGCCGTGTGACTTTGTTGACTGGTTTTTACTGTCCTCTTACCTATTAATAATATAATATTGAAATATTATAAACAAACAATATTTTTTTAGGGTTAAATCAATAGAAAACCAAAAAAAAAAAAAAAACATTAGAATAGAATCACTTTGGTGTCCATCTGTCTGAAAAAAGAAAGAAAACATGTTTATTTCTCACACCATGATTCATAAACAAACAGTGCTCATGTAGGCTTACGTGCAATAAAACTATTTTAAATTGAATACATTAAATCTTTCATGTTCAATGAACCACACTCGAAGAGGGCTCTTTATAAAATTGATAGCCAATTGGATGACCGCCCACATAGTTGAGTCTTCGAGATTACAAACCGCTCTGCACTAGCACTCAAAGAGTTTAAATAGTTTTATTGATTTACGCTAAAATGGAATTAGACCACAAAAAAGTGCAAATAAAGGGCTTGATCTGTAAATGAAAATCTACAATTTATTTATAAACTCATATAGTAATAATACTCATACAGTAATATTTGATTAACTACTTATTTGAAATTTACGAGCTTCTATTTGCAAATTTATCCAAATGGAAATCAATTAATTAAAAAAATATAATTGTAAAATGGTTCGTATAAATGGTACCTAATATCTAATTTTTAAGTTACATTTTATTTTTCCAAAGATTAGATTCCTTAATATTTTGGTTCCCCTTACAATCATTTCAAGTTTTAACCACAAAACACAATGGCTTACACCCGTATTTATAAAGAAGTAATTAGGTACTTGATACTAAGTAAAACCTTATTAAATCATTACTTGACGTTTGAAATCGTCATTCAAAATTGTTTTTATCTTAACTACAGAATACAAATAGTTACTTAAGTAGTTACTTTTACTTAAGATTTTTATTTTACTTGTTTATAAATACGGGCGTAAGTCATTTCTGACACATTAGATCACCAAATCAGAGTCTTCTACTTTCAGCGACCGGTTGATAATCCGTTATCCAGAGTGATCTAAACCAGCGTGATTGCTAGAGAGGTGTCGCAGCGTGTTGTGTGCTAAACACACGTGACGACAACGACGCAACGACGTGACGTTTGTCGGGGGCTACGCGACCGAGCTGCCAATCTGTGGCTTAGACTTGTGTGGTTAAAGGCTAAGATGTTGTTGGGGTTAATCGATGACGATGATTGGTTAGGTATGAAAAAATCTTTGTCAGGAGTCTGATTTTTCACAAGGCGTAGATGAATGAATAGATTTTAAATTCGTCTTTTGAACAGAACTGTATTGAAACACTGATTTATTCTTAAATATATTTAATAGATTAGAAGATCTGAATAGTTCTAAACTATTCAGATCTTCTAATCTATTAAATATTTGAGTAGTCAACTTGAAGAACCAACAAGTACAGTAGCAGCCCAATGGTAACGACCCCGAATTTCGAATTGTGGGTGGTGAGTTCAAAACACGTTTTATTTTGTATTATACACTGTTAAAATTTGGTCGTTTTAATCCCGTGGAGGGTCGATTCGGTACATGAAACCCTATGGATTTGTAAAGATAAAATGTAAAGTACTTTTTTTTAAACTCGAATTAATTTTTGCATCTACGAAATTGATTTTTTTAAGTAAACGTCAGCTGATGGAGGCCAATGAGCTGTAGTTAGTGCGCAATGACCGACAACTCCCTACAAGGTCATTGACTCGTTTACTTAAAGAAATTCATTTCGTACATGCGTATATTAATTCGAGTTTTAGAAAAAAAGTACATTATTTTTTCATTTTATCTTTATAAATCGATACTGTTTCATGTACTGAATTTATCCTCCACGGGATTAAAACGACTAAAATTTAACGTGTATACACCACTATTTTTTAATTAGTGCAAATACTTAAAGGGCTTATTAGAAAAGGTCTTGTTATTAATTAAGTAAAGTCTCAATAAATAATATTCATAAACAGCAAAGTTATGAGCGTTTGTTTAAATCCCAAAATCTCACTCAATTTATGGAAACATTTTACAGGTTGTTGTTTATGAATGAAAGAATATCAATAAAAATGGGAAAACACTGCGCTTAGTATTTTCTAGTAGTAGTTGTTATGAATGATGATTCAATTATGATTTTACTAATAATGACAAATTTTCGTCATTATTGGACAATTTTGGGATTTCGTTTTTTGTACTATTGATTACACAAATATGATCAGTAACGGGTACCTACTGATTGAGCCCCATTTTTTTATGCACTAATTAAAAAATAGGGGTGTATAGTACCACTACTCTCTTAACAGTGAAGGAAAATAATGTGTTGTAAACAAAACAAAAAAAATATGTGGTGAGCAATCTGAAATAGTATATTTTGTTACAAGTGCACAAAGTTTGTCATTGCAACTGAGGTGGAATTTGCACGAGCCGTAGGTGCGTGTCTTATGGAGCCGAGAGCCATAGTGACAAATTTACACGTGTGTCTAACGACGTTTTTCAATACACTTATGACCCGCGTCTCGTGGTGGTCTGATAAACAATTTTACTACAATAAAATTGTGGCGCGGGCGAGCACGCGCACTTTTGTACAATAGTGCGGAAAACAGTCCCTTGCATGCCTTAAAGCTAAAAAAGCTAAGGATAAGAGCGGGATTTCGAGTAAGTGTATTGAAAAACTATTACACCACATGAGTGACATGATGACATGCTTAGTTCAACTTTATTATTAGCGCATAAACTATGCATGCAGAAATATTAGCAGCCAGACTGATTACTCACAGTGAGAGTGTTGAACGTTCATATGCTTTGCAAAGTCAAGATAAAAGTAATGCTTATAAAATGAAAATGCAGGTGAGAATACAGTAATATTTTCTTCAAATCCCAGTCCACATTCGAATTACTAATCCCCATTAACACGCTCATCCCGTGGGTCCACAACAGAGCAATAATTGCATTAGACTACACCAATCTTGGGCAATTTTACAACGTGTCTGGGAGCAATTGGAATAATTTCGCTATAGCGTTATTGTGACAGAATCCTAATAATTTCAGTAATAAACTTGTCCTCTGGGATTGCAATCTTGGTCGGTGTGTTGTGTACTTTGTATGTGAAATTCTGCTTGTTATGAACTCATAAAGAGATGTGTGAATGAGTCGGGAAGTAATTTTGGTATACGAGTAACGTGAAGAACAGAGCAAGTAAAAGGTATTATGGCCCTCTTGTATTGTGAACAGTGGGAGCAGTGGTGGCCTAAGGGTAAGTTAGATAGATAGATAGATAGATAGATATATTCTTTATTGTACACCAAAGATAAAATTACAATAGGAACTTAAAATTAATAGGGTGTCACAATGGGCGGTCTTATCGCTAAAAGCGATTTTTTACAGACAACCTTTGGATGGATTTGGCGGAGAAAAAGATACGCAGGTAGTTTGTGGTGTACTATTTACATATATACAATACATAATTAATAAAATACATGTAGTACAATCAATATATATATATATATATGAATAAAAGCAGCGAAATAATTTACTTAATGATGTTCAAGAGGAGAGGTAGTGATCCTTAACCATAATTTTAAAAATAGTAAGTGTTTGAGCTTGCCTTATCGACACGGGTAAAGCATTCCACAGCCGCACCGCTTGTACTGTAAAGGACTTGCCATAAAAATTGGTGGAGTGGCTAGGCATCTCTAGCCCCAAGTTTTCCGATGACCTAAGATATCTAATATGTGAGTCATGAAGGAACATGAAACGTTCTTTAAGATAAGCGGGGGTTTTAGGATTGAACAGAACACTGTAGAGCAGAGACAATATGTGTAAGTTCCGGCGAAGACGTATTGGAAGCCACTTGAGTTTTGTACGAAAATCGGAAATATGATCATACTTGCGCAAGCCAAATATAAATCGTATGCAAACATTTTGAAGTCGCTCAAGTTTATCTAATTGTGCCTCAGTGAGATCGAGATAACTGACACCAGCGTAATCAAGGATGGAGAGTAAAAGGGACTGAGCAAGAGCAATTTTAGTGGCAGTTGGCACCGAAGTTCACCGACTTATGAGTGGTAGGTCGTGAATACAAAGCCAGCCAGGCGCATTGCTTCGTGTAATTTATTTCATCACCGCTGTTCTCAAAAGTGAAGGAAATTATCGTGAGGAAACCGGTATGTCCTAGAATAAAAATTCTAAGACATTTGAAATCGGTCTTGGATCGTAGAAAGAATTTTCATCGTTTGGTTTCTCAGTATGTGTATCCATTCTGTGCTCATCTATTTATGCAGTTTGTTACACAAGTACGCCTTTATCCTCAGATATGTACAATAAAAGTGTTACGTAACATTGTGCGGAAAAACAATAATTGCTTTGATTACATTACACTCGCAGATGCCGCTTACAACATTGACATCACGTTTGGCGCAGTGCTTGAGCGATGATCTGCTACACTGTGGGCCGCAAGTTCGTTTCCTGCATTTAGCAAATATTTTTTCAATACACTTACTCAAAAAACCCGCTCTTATCTCACCACTTGTAGGCACGCAATGGAATGCTTTCCGCACTAGTGCTGAAAAAAAGCGCGTGCTCGTCCCCGCCACAATTTTATTGTAATAAAACTTATTTATCCTATCAGTCGCGCGTCGACCCCCACAAGGCGTGGGTCAACCCCCATGATTCGCGTATGTATTGAAAAACGTCGTTGGATACGCGTGCACATTTGTCACTGTAGCCCTCGGCTCCGCCTATGGCTCGTGCGAATTCTGCCTCAGTCGCAATGACAAATTCTCTGCACTTGTATCAAAATGTGCTATAAATTATGGCCGACATATTATGCCGGGTCTGGATGTCCTGTGTATATAAGTTTAAATATTTGTAAACACATCCACAATATAGCAAAAGAGTCCAATGAAATATCCTAGAGTAATCCTCACTCTAGGATCTTTCCTTGACACTCCCACTGCACGTTTAAATTTTCAGTTGCTACAAATATTTAACCTATATAGAACCGTAATGTTTTAGTAACTTGATTAAAACTCCTCCACACTCGAGTTCCTAAATACCTGTACCTACGAAAAGAAAATTAAATGATATTCCCGAACTAAAATACGTAACGGAAGGAAGGTAAAATTTTGTGGAGAGTGCTTCAGCTATCTCGTACAGCGATGCGAGATGCGCTAGAAAACCACAAATGATAGGAGGTGAGCTCCGGGGGTAGGTAGAGAGGTGGCCAGCGCCGCCACTGACACCAATAAATTCAGAACTATCTTTGCACTGAGGTAAACTGTAGAAACTTGGCCTGCAACGCTTTGGTAATACTAGAACTGATTTATTTTAAGTTCTAACGTTAATTTGTAGGGTGAAGTTTTTAGTTAGTGATGCTTATAAATGTGTGATAGAGGTTGCAACTTATGACATAAATAAACTGACTCCTATTTCCCCCTGTGGATAGTCAGAAACTACTAAAGGGCTATCCCCACACATCTGTGCCGAGTCAGAGACGGGGCATTAACGTGTGTTGACAGGAGCCTAAAAAATCAGTACATACATTTCTATGAACTCGATCACACACATCCGACGCCGAGCCGTCGACAAGGCGTCAGTGTCAGCGCCGATACCGCAACGTGCCCGACCCTTCCGATTCCACGCCGTGCCGTGCCCGTGTTAATAAATTTATCCTTGCAGTTTGTTGACTTTATAGATGGTAGAAATGAATTATGAGTTATTAATCGAGACTGTACGCTATAGCGTATTGTACCACTTGTCAAACCTGAAATATATGGATTGCAAGTATAAAAACCAAATATGGAATGAAATCGGACAAAAATTAAACTGCGAACGTGTGTCAAAATTTTTATTTAAAATTTTTAAATTCGTAATCTATTTCACCAACACAACACTTAGGCTACTTAGATTCGAACAAGGAAACGGAATGAAGTAAGAGAAGGTGTCGGCCCATCCACGGCACTGTCACGTCACTGACGTGTGTGAACAAAAAACCACTGGGAGGGCACGGAAGCTTGGTGTCGACGCGGGCACGTTGCTGCCCCATCATTGACCCGGAACAGATGTGTGGGGATAGACCTTTGACCTGTTTGTCTACTTAAACTACGATCCCGTTTTTTTTATATAGGAAATTTATTTACTTATTATATTAGATTCACCAAAAATTTTTCACTATAATTATACAGTAACACTACACCTTTTTACAGCACAACATCACTTATAGAGGTTTACATGTTATGATTGCATCCTCCTCCTTGCGTCGTTTATCCTCAATGCTGAGGGTCGTGACCTCGACGAATAACTTTACTATGGACTAATTTTCGCCATTTTGTCCTATCTTCGGCGATGTGGATGGCGTCGCAGACTGTGGTCTCCAGTGTAGCACGGATTTGGTCTGACCAACGTATTGGACTCCTGCCCCTGGGTCTTTTCCCGTCTACTCTCCCTGTAAGTAGCAACTTTTCCAGGTTATCACCTCTCTTTCTGGCAATGTGGCCAAAGAAATCAAAAACTTTTCTCTGGCATATGGTAGTGAGCCTCATAGGTGATTTGAGTTCGGGTATTATAGATTCGTTGGTCCGATGCTCTGTCCAGTGGATTCCGAGCATCTTTCTCCAACACCACATCTCAAAAGCGTCAATCCGGCAACGGTCAGCTTTTTTGAGGGTCCAGGTCTCTGCACCATACAGGAAAATGGAGAAAATGAGGGTAGTGACGAGCTTTCTTTTGGTCTTACGCGACACGTTCCTGTCGGCCCAGATGCGATCCAGCTGAGACATAGCGCTTTTTGCCATCCCGATACGTCTTCTTATGTCCTGCTCACACGACCCATTGTTAGTAATAGTAGAGCCCAGATAAACAAACTCGTTTACTGTGTCCAGGTTTAGTGCGCCAGACAGAATGAGAGACTTGCTTCGGTCCACAACCATGACTTTTGTTTTGGCCCTGTTTATATGGAGCCCCAACTCCTTGCTGATTCGCTCCAGTCTTGCCATCAGCACTGACATCTCATCTTCAGTAGCCGCAAAAAGTGTGGTGTCGTCGGCATAGCGCAGGTTTGTAATTTTAACCTCCCCCCCCCCCCCTGTTATGATTGCATACAATTGGTAATATTTAATAATCCACAACAATGACACAACACTGTCTAGTCCCAAGCTAAGCAAAGCTTGTGTTATGAGTACTAGAGAACTGATAAACATACTCATATATTTCTAAATACATACATATTATAGATAAATTACACCCAGACACAGAACAAATGATGGTGCTCATCCATAAACATTTGTCCTGGGTGGGAATCGAACCCACGACCTCCGGCATAGCAGTCAGGGTCACTAACCACTAGACCAACATTGATGAATCGTTACGCATAAAAGAATTATGATAAAACTAATAACAGTGATAAAATTGGCACAATCAAAATACGAAAACTAGCTTTTAACCCCCGTTCCACCCCCTAAGGAGCTGAATTTAGAAAAATCTTTGCTTAGTGCTCGCCGACGTCATAAATGAAAGCCTTGTGTAAAATTACACGCTCTCAGTCCTAACAGGTTCATGTGGGCGTTGATATTTGTTGTTATTTCACTTATTTATTTTCTAAATTGCCCTTTTCTTCTTTATTATTTTGTTTTTTTTTTTTAAATTGACGATTGTTGTTATTTTACAATTATGACATTGTTTATTTTTTAAATTTGACATTAACAATTAGTTTTATAATTTTTTTTTTACGATTTGCAATATTAACTCTGTAAAATTACATTTTTGTATATTTTATTATTGTGAATCTGCCGACTATGTGAATTACTTTTTCCTTTTCTCTAATTTTAATTAATGTCTGACAGTTATGAGTACTTTTTGCGGCCTACCCAAATGTCCTTTCTTTGGAATTGTTCGTTAAGTCGTTGAGCTCCTTAGTAGTTCTGAGTTGAGCTATACGAATACTGACCAATGCATGCACTGACTGGACAAATCCACTCAGAACTGTGTGGTTCTTTCTTCAAAAGACCATCCCAGACTCCAATCTGTATGGTTCTCATATGTTTTGACCATTACATGTTTGCTGTATGGACTTTAATAGAGACTTTGACCTAGGGGTCTTACAAAAACTTAGGAGTTTGTTTCGGTATTTCTTTTCAGGGTAGTCAGCTAGGAAACACCGGCCTCATCTAGTTAAAATTGATGAAAAAAAAAATTGACGTGTAGAAGTTTTTTTAAGAACCTATTTGCAAAATAAATATCATTTATTTTCTCCTTTTATATATACATATATATTTATAGAGACGACTAGGGGTTGTTGGGTAGACGATTAAAAATGGCTTTCTTTTTAGCAAGTGAGTCAAAGTGGAGATCAATAAATTCACTGCTTTACACGTCATTCTCTCAACAGGTGAATGAAATCAATAAATTACTTCTCCCGCTCTCAGTAGAGCCAGAGGTGTCAGACTTTTACTGACTTAGAACCTACACGTATTTTTTAGATACCTTTTTAACAATCCCGTAACCGTAACAGGCCCCGGCCCTAGTGCGCCCCATCCAACCTGCTACAATCCTTATATACATGCGGCTTCGTCGCGGGAAAGTTGATTATTGCGGAAAGAAAACCGAAGTCAAAGACGGATAAAAAATAAGTCGATCCTTGGAGTTCAAACTTCCTCCCTACCAAATTCCATCAACATCAGTTCAATAATTTAACTATGAAAGTGTAACAGACGGACAGACAGAGTTACTTTCACATTTATAATATGACTGTGTTAATTAAACACAGAAGAACGTAACTGCCTGCTTCTTCAAAGGCAAACCACAGACAGACTTACCAAAACTACACTAGTAAGTACAAGAAACACAGAGTTGAAACACAGTAACTGTGAGCGCTTTTCAGGGAAACTTCCCTGTACCAACTAGGTACCTAAATATATAAACTACAACACTAACGTAAATTGTATCTTTAATCTAAATATGACGTTAGTAATTAACAACTAACTGTACATTATAAACGACCTTTTAAATTAATTACAGGAAATGCCATGGAAGTAATTAACATGCAACCTACATAGCTGGTTTATGTAATGGCTTTGTATAGTTCACTGAAGCTAAACGTTTATTGCTACATTACAAATACTCTAATGGCCAGTAGCTTAATTTAATATCTATATTTACAATTAGTTTTTTTTTTTACATCGTTCTCACATGATAGTAGCGACAAGAAACATGTAACCAGATATTTGGAAAATATAACATAATTGAATGGAATGTCCATGGAGTTTCTTGCACAATCGTCCTCCTATCTAAGCTTAAGCATCATTTTTTGAATGGTTTATTTGAAATAAATGCTTTGACTTTGACTCTATCAAGTACAACTGTGAATCCCCAAGAGGACACCGGTGTCCGCCACCTATTGTCTTTCTATTGTGTCTCTAATCACGGTATTCAAACGGTTAATACCTTCACATTGAACTAGTTCCAAACAGCGGCTGCGGCCACGCAAAGGTCTAAAAATTCTCCTATGGGAACATACTCCCGGAATAAAAAATATTCCATGTCCAGGACATGTTTTCTTACTTTTCTTTCTTTCTTACTGTCTTTCGTTCATATCCATTATACCGTTTAACCGTACCTCAGATATATTAGGGGACAAAACGTCCCCCATATGATGTGCAAGGCTGTCAGATTGTCCAACAATATATCCTGTGTCATGTGAATGCCTAGTGCTTAACAAACATACACACATTATAGATTTAAACTATCACTTTTATAATATTTTTGTGACACCTTTATTAAGTTTTCATAAATAGCTGAGAGCCATTTTTTTTAATTTTTAATTATTAGACATACATACAGCTATCATTACACAGCAACCCAATGCGATATAATATTACCGTGGCGATAGTGTAGTCAAAATATCAAAATTTTAATAACAGTATTAATTGCATGTCAATTAGATGAGTCAAATACATGACACTACCAAAAATTAGAACACAGTAAAATATAAAATGGTATCCATTTACTCGATAAAAGTGATAACTCAAACGTATTCTCATGATTTTAATTAATCTAAAAGAAATAGTAACGTTTTTTGATCCTTTGATTATGGTATATTTATTTCATATCGATCAGGCTCGAAAGGCTTATTTTTTTCCCCACGACATTCATAAATATTTTGATAACGAAACTTGTTCCAACTAATATAATAACATTCAAATATCCAGAAAAATAGCTATTATAATTTTCCAAATCAAAGATGTGATCCATAATAAATGTGTGGAACTTGGGAGATGGTGCTCAATGGCCCGTGGTTTACAACCAATTGTACGGATATGTGGGCCACGATGGGCCGCGACTTGAGCCCGTGAATTTCATTGGAATTTGATTATACGACGGCAGACTTTGATGGCGTGATTATGGATGTAATGAGATTTCGAATGTGCGTACCTATCTTTATATGATATTGCTGAATAATTGCACCGTACTATAAATATTCATTTTCTGTATTCATGGTCTTGTATTTGCCATCTCTGTGCTTTTAAAAAAGTTGTTTGTGTCCATTTGATTTTATATTGTACGTTTCTAGCTGTTGCCATTTCATACATTGATCAATTGTGTTAATTTATTATACTTTTGTTGCTTTCTTTTTTAATTATGGACAGACTCCCATTTAACCACTATCTCACCTGATGGAAAGCGATGATACGGTCGCCGATTTAACACGCTTGCCTTGAAGTAGCCTATTAAATATAACTATAATGTAACCTAACCTAACTTTTACCATTTTACACATTTTTTTTTTTTACTTTTGGCTACGAATTTTATCAATAAACATAAATTATGTAAGTCATAGATCGATATTGACTGCTACAGTTAAAAAGTGGAGCACCCTTATCAACATCCAAAACCTGACTTCACCCATGGTTGAGGATAAGCCTCTTTTTTCTTTTACTACTCCCCAAGTGTATGTGCCAGTCTTTTGTAGATTCTACGATAGCAACAATGTCATCAACTCCTCTAACCGGCGGGCGATCAACATTTCTGTTTCAAGTTCTTGGACATCACTCGGTCACCGTCCGCCGTATTTCTATGTCCTGCCCAGCTCGATTTGAGTTCCTTTATTAATTTTCCTGTATCCAAAGCCTCCATACTTACATCTTTGAATGTTGACGATTAAAACTCGGTCTTTTAGATATGCACCGATCATGGGACGCTCCAGGCTCTCTTTGCACTTCTCAGCCTATACACAGCCTCCTGCATGAGCGTTGACATCTCAGCACTTTTTTTAAGGTAAATTATTTTCCATATAATGTTAATGGGAGAGCGTGTCAGACTTTTACTGACTAAAACCCAGCCCTATGTTCCTTCTTGTACCTATTTTCCAGGGCCGGGCAGGGCAGGGTTTTCTTTCACACAACCCATGACCCCAGTGGACTGCTGGGGCTACGGTTTTACTGACATCTCCTTGAGGCGCGCGTGGAACAATACACGTCGTCGACGACTTGAGCTCAGTCCAGACGGTTATCGGACGTTCGGTCGGCGAGCTACCCATTACTCGCTGTCCGCAAGACCACGCTGTCCTCAACACCTCAGCACTGTATTTATTGCTGGAGCAATAAAACAAATTCACAAACCACTTTTCGCCTATACACTGCATGACTGTATCGTGTAAAGTGTTTTTTAGCTCATCCACACTTTGATAAAACTTTAGACAAACTATTTTACAAAGAACTCTATTGAACACAATGTCACACCAAGTTATTGAAAAATGTCGATACCTAATAACACAAACTGTGCGCACCAGCACGAGAGTATCCAGAGAAAATTGTTGTTGCATCTTCACGATGGAATCTAAAAGAGAAGCTGACATTGAATAATATGTTCACAGCATATTTCCATCGAAATAGTTAGAAAATGAAACGAATTTCGAACATTATTCGAGGAAAATGTTGTGTGGAAATGAATAAATTTTAATATTCGTTGCTAAAATGTATGGTTTAGGTTCTGAGAGCTGATCAATGAGATTTGAGGTAAGAAATGTTCACGCAGTCGTCGGGCAGTCCGAACGATGTGGTTTTACAGCCGACATATCAAAGGGAACCTTTATCTGTATTTAGTTACGTGGGCGACTGTACTTACCTCTACCTACTCCTAAAATAAATGAGTACTGATTCCCTGGTTACACTCGAGTAGAGCTACGTTTCACTGAATTTGCTGACCATAGTGAATATTTCCGGAATTGGTTTGATTTAACGCGTTCATAGATAATTGTTTTAAGCTGGTAGAAGTTTCGGGTAAAGTTTAATTTACTGAGTATTTTGGATTACCATGGCGTCACATGTGTAGGTATAGACAAAAACAATAATTATTCTTACACAAAGTCTGTCTGAAATAAATGACAAATACCAATTACTCGTATAAATGGTAAATTATTATCTATAAATAATTAAATTTTGCAGCATTTATTTGTTAGTAATAATTCGTATCTTAGTTTGGCCTTTGGGCTTTTGTTGTGTTGTGACCTTGTTCAATTAGGCTTTGGATCGCCTCAAGCGCCGATTGTACATACGTATCAACTTGAATGACCTTGAAAAAACGCTAATTGTCGTACTGTACACACGGGGGTACGGATTTCATTCGACTGAAAATTTTGGTTTCAATGTCTTAGTTTTTGTCTGGAAAATCCCCAAAAAGTTTTTTTTTTGTTTTTTTTTTATGTGATTTTTTAAAAAGCGCGCAATAATACCCCCCTGGTGGCCGAGGGGTTAAGGCCTAAAACAAAAAAAAAATAGTTTAATAAATGAAACATTACAGACAAACTAATGATAGTAACATAAATTCTAAGCCATTTTTACAAAACTGCACTAATATTATAAAGGCAAAAATTTGTATGTTTGTTACTCATTTGCGCCGAAACTGTTAAATAGATTTGGATGAGTATGGTTCTTTGGGATGATTTTCTACTATCACACGGGCAAAACCACTGGCAAGAGCTAGTATTCATTTAATTTGACGTTCTATTATTAAAAATAATTAAAGCAGTAATTTATAAAACTGGTCGACGCGTAATTCACGCCTCGAGTGTCGAGATCTGAATTAATTCTTCATTTATAATTATTTTTATTCAGTTGGATTTTCATTGCGAACAAATTACTGTATTTATAATGATATTAGTCTAGTTTTTTACGTCTGAAAAGCTGAAGGTAACTACGTGATCTTCAGAATTAAAAAGTTATTACCCTTGTTATTCCCATTGAATCCTATTCTAAGAACCTTAAAGACATTTTAATGACTTCTTAAGAAATATCAGAATGTCCGATAATTACCATAGTTTATAGTAATTTATTTATTTATATAGGTGTAATATAAAAATTTCTCCCATGTGGACAGTATATATGCGTCAAAAATAATTATTTAAGTAGAATATAGTTTACTCTACACCATCAATTAAGTGTTGGCCTGTGTTTTTGTTTTGTACTATATTTTGTACTTTGTGGTCGTGATCTGAAAAACCACTAAGGAGATCGCGGGATGAACTAGAACTGTCAAAGCAGATAAAGTGCGGAAAAAGTGTTCACGAAAGATGGAAGAAGTGGAGGGAGAAGTTGGCTCATGAAGGGAACGTAACAGGCTAAAAAACGTATTAAACAACAATTAAAAATGAATCTTTTCTAAAAACTGCTTCAAAATTGGTTATTAAAACGAAGAGCAACTAGCCATTCAAACATTTGTTGGAGGAAGAGTGTGTGCGTAGTAGGAACATCCTCACTGTCTCTTTTCTACGCGCGTAACCTACAGCTATACTGTGATTTTTTATTAGATGAAGTAAAGTGACAGCAATGGACAATGCCCAACTGTCAAACAACCATTGTTATAGCTGTCACTTTACTTCATCTAATAAAAAATCATAGTATAGAACTACATTGCGCACACGTGTGCCACACACGCCGATTTGGGCGCATCGGTCTCATCATGTGGAAACTAGACTTGTAGAACTACAATTGATCCACGCAATGCGGCTCCACTCAATTTCGTTCTACGTGCAAATCAGGCATGTTACACGACCGTGTGAGTCGGTCTAATGAAGTTCTAGCTTAATGGCAGTGATGAGTGAGGTCATATTGTAGTTTGTGCATCCTTCTCCCTCCAGTTACTTTACAGTTTCCTCATCCTTCCGCCAGATTTGAAAGGTTTCTAATTAACTTAACAGCAATCGACTTGAAAAATTCTGCCCACATGATTTTGGATAAAGTTACTTTTTTGATACAAATGATTAAAAAAAAAACTTGGCACATGCGAGTCGGACTTACACACCGAGCATTCCGATAAACTCACCTATGTAAATAGTTCAATTCCCCAATTTAATTACAAAGACTTTTCCGAATTACAAAAAAGTTTTTACGTAACTACACATTTACAGTTTTCAAAATTTGTCCTATACTTATGCTATGATACCTTGCTCCATGCCAAATTTCGGCTCTCTTGAGCCCTTGAGATTGCCGAAATACACGTTTTTTGCAACATAAACCGCCATATCTTTTTTTCCGTTAACTTAAAAGATTGATTTTTCACAGCTTCAAGAGACCGCAGACTTGAGGGTATGGTTTTAATTTCAACTGGACATCTCTACGCATCCCTGAGATAAAGGGTCTTGACAGACAGACAGACAGACAACAAAGTGATCCTATATGGGTTACGTTTTTTACTTCTGAGGTAGTTCGTAAGTTCCCAATTCTAACATCATTATTTTGCATTGTAAGGGTGCAGTGCTACAAATTCTTATTTATGTACAACTATACAAAATATTAAACGAACGATATTTTTAGACGATTAGGTGTAGATATTTTTTAGATTCATAGAGCTAATACACTCATCAGAAACCAGTCAGACTACATTAAACACATAATGTTGAATTACTGTCTATCAACTGTCAAGCTTGTAAAGAAGAAGAAAAGAAGAAGAAGAAAAGTAACACCATTCGCTTTGCTTTCATGTTAACTTTTAAAACAATTGAAATATACATTTACTCCAATCATAATGAACACTAAATCGTGAAAATAAAGTGCAAACATATGTCTTAGTGAGATATCAGATCATAATGTCGGTTAATCTGTCCTAGCTCAGAGGACACCGGTGTCCTCTCACATCCACGCCACTATAGGCCTTAATTCCGATGTTTAGAGTCTACTTTTGTATGAACAAGTTTGGTAGTTGTGGATCTACGTGTCACCGCGAGGTATAATGCCGTGTACACGCGACGCGCGACTTGCTATAATGTAAACGAGTGTTATTTTATGAATGATAAGAAGTTACATTAAAACTTTTTTAAAGATTATTGTTGATTATTGAGAAATATAGCTCGAAAACATGGTGATTAAAATAAACTTCATTTTTTAACTTTTAACTAAGCTCGAACAAAGACGTTTTGCTTTTGTTTGTAATTTTTTTTGAGGGCGTATCAGACTTTTCCTGACTAAACCAAACCTATGATTCTTCTTTACCATACCTCGATTTCCCTTTCGGGAGTCAACCCACAGCCCCAGAATGCTTCGGCCCTGCTGGGCCCCAACGTTTTCGCTGCGATCTCTTTGAGGCGCGCATGAAACTCTACGTGTCTTCGACGACTCGAGCTCGGTCCGAATGGTTACCAGATGGCTGGATGGTGGGCTATCCATTGCTCGTCGTCTGCAAGCCTATCCTACGGAGGTTGAAAATCGGGGCCGGAATCCCGGTGGCTTTGGCGTGAGGGCGTAACTCATGCGTTCGGCCGCCTCATTCGCTAGCATTTACTGCTTTGCCGAATGATTTTGACCTACTTGGGAAACAATTACTTGTTAGTTCCTAGTTTGCATTCTAGGATCATAAATTTCCTTTTAAAAAAATCTCCGACGACTTGGGCTTGGTCCGGACGGCGAGTTACCCTTTTCTCGTCGTCCGCAAGCCCGCCTCTACTGTGGCTGGTAGTCGAGCCCAGAGTCATGAAGGCTAGGGCGTGAAGAAGCTGCTATTGTACCTAATCATAGTTAGTTAGCCCATTAGGTCTCACTGTTGGGCAAATTCCAGATAATGTACTCATAGATTTAAGTTTATTCAATTCTATTGTATCATTCACTGTAATCTTAGTGTCACAAAACGCTGCTCTCACATCACCAGCACTAAATCCTTCAGATACGCCATACCATTAATATCATGTTTCAGCTCACATTGTAAACCTATTCAAAGTATTTCAAGGGGAAATCCGAAAAAAAATCCGAATCCCGACCCTCGCCGAAACACGACCAATAAAATACGATATTAACCCTTGCCGTAACATTTACACGGTCATAAGTTTCGGATTAAAAAAGGGGGGTTTGGGGGACGCAATGAATGGGAAGGAATCGCCGCTGGATGAGTAGGGTCCCATTGTCGAGCAGGCTTACGTATTAACTTGGTGAGCGTACATACGTGTTAACGTAATTTCAAAGCTTCTTCGCTTTTTATTTTAACCTTCAAACGTGCGTGTGGTTTTTGAACCTAAAAGATCTATGGGCGAATTCAGGTAGTTAAAAAATCGATTAATTAATGATAATTTAGCATAGCATCAGCCTTATGATGTTCCGACTGCTGGGACATTATAAGGCTGATAAGGCTAATGATAATTTTATTTTTTAAATTCAGACATTACTTATCTATCGTTCAAACAAAAAAAAAACAATTTGTTTACATTTAAAACAAAAATGTTAAACTTTATTCAGATTAATTGACCTAAAGGTTCATAAAACTACAAAAAAAAATAAGGATCAATTCTCAAAATCTTGTCTAAATATAAATTTGTAAATGTCTTTGAATGGTTTGTTTATTTAGCGCAAAGCTTCGCTGAGATAGTCACTGCTACAGTAATAGCAATTTAATTATACCGAAATTGAGTCTGTTTCAATGATTCTACATATTGTTCAGTTATGTACACAAGTACGAGTATATATACTTGAGACTTGGAATCAATTTGTGAGTACATAATTAAATCTGTGAAAGAACAGTGAGCAGTGGTGGCCGAGTAGTAACGGCCCGACTTACAAGTTGTAGGTCACGGGTTCAAACCCAGCCCGGCGTATTACTTTGTGTAATTTATTTCATCACCAATGCTCTCAAAACGGTGAAGGAAAACATCGTAAGTAAACCGGCATGTCTTAGAATCAAAACATTAAAGACATCTGACATTCATCAATCCGCACTTTACCCGCGTGGTGGGTTACGGCCCGTTCCCTCTCCTAGAGAGGAGGCCTGAATCCCAACAGTGGGAACATCAAAAGGCAGAAAATGCTAAAAATGCTAAATCTGTAAGTCTTGTTTGTGTATTCATTTTGTTTGTTCTTGTTACTATTCTTTAGGTTTATGAGATCGAATAATTAGTTCCAGAGAGTTTTTATCTAAATACGTACATTCGGTATCTCAGGAGGGGTAGAGAAGAAGGGAATGTAGTATATTTTGTCCCTGGAGAACAAATGAAAAGCTACTAGAGATAATAAATACCTTTAACTAGTAATTTGGAAATTATAAATGAAAATATAAATCGAGTGTAGTCGATTCGACGCCATGCGGAGGTCGCTTGGCATCGTCATGGTATCGTCTATTCTGACTCTGACAATGAAATCACGTTCAAAGTCGAAATGCATGGCTGTATCTAGTCGCAAAGCCCTATACATGCTTATAATTCACACAGAAGTATGCAAGTACTTCAATGCCAAGTCTATTTCTCCGAAGAAAAAAGCTTGTGGTATTTATACTTCTTCGTTGATTTGGTAGTTGAAACTGAAATGTGACGTCACAGCAACTAGGTTACGCAAAAGAGATAGTGAGAGGTTCCCACCACGCTACCATTCTTTCTTAGGGTACCAATATTCTTTCTATTGTGTCTCTAATTACGGTTAAACAAATTTCGATGGTGTATTCACAACAAGATTCCACTTTAGTGTTTTTGTTGAGACTATAAAATATTTTTTCAAAAATAAACACAGGAAAAAGCCCAATCATGGCATCAAATGCATAATTTATTACATATTATTATAGTACAACTCACTATCAGGCAATTGTTTGCTGCGCAGAACCGATATTAACTTCTTTCATTGTTTCTTGCACAAGTCATTTTCTGCAATTTAATTTTGCACAATAGTGGCCCAGTGAGTTTAAGCATGGACCAGATTGTTGCGAACCAGCGTTCGAACAAAGATTGCAACCAAAGTCACCTTGGTCGGAGCTTGGTTTGCGTGTATGGTTTGTGTTGTGACACAAACCATACACGGGGGTAAACCACGCGCCAATACGTTCGCAAATCAGTCACTGTGATGGGAAAAACACCCTCGCCAACCGAGGGCGTTAAACGTCATGGATTACAACTGCCACCCCTGTTAGGATGCTGGGTTACAACCGTCCGGTCTACCTTTTGGTCCACACTTACAAGTTGTAGATCGCGGGTAGGTTTGACTTAGCGCATTTACTATGTGTAATTTATTTCATCACCACTGCTCTCAAAACGATGAAAGAAAACCGGCATGTCTTGGTACCAAAAATTCTAAGATGAGACATGCGTCAATTCATACTGGGCCTGCGTAGGGAATTACGCCCCATTTCGTAGAGAGGAGGCATAAGTTCCAGCAGCAGCAGGAAATATTATAAGGCTGATTATGCTATGTTACTCGTATATATTTTCAGCAATTAACTTTACTAGAAATATGTAAATATCATTTTTATTTCATAATTTCTTTATAGATAAAATTATAAAAAGGAACTATTTTCAGTGTAGTCGTAGTACAAACGCACACAATGCTATAATAATATGACCCATGTCGGTGACGTGTCATCCAAATGTTATTACTTAAAGTGACGCTAACGTGGAACTAGCACGATATCCAAACATTTTCTAGGTGATACAACATTACATTGTCAGTGTTTGTCTGACACACCTACTTTTAACCGACTTCAAATAAGGATGAGGTTCCCAAGTCGACTGAATTTTCTTTTTTGTATATTGTACAGCGTCTTCGTTCTCAGTTAATTTTGTTAGGTTTTGATACGAAATTAGATTTTTTACTCTGTGTTTGTATTTAAGAGTATTATTTAATTAATTTTGTATTTGATTATTCACTGCAATCGACTAATTGTGCTGGCAACACCGAAATTTATTTGTGATTATCTGTGGCAAAGCTATCGATGTAGCGTGAAAGCCTTTGATCGGCAACCATTGAGATGCATTGAGGTAAGACGCACAATTTGTCTCTCGTATCTCTCGTATCGACTTATCGACAATTCAAAGGATTGAGTAATAAATATATTATTTTATACTGAGGCCTATGTCCAACAGTGGACGTCCTTCGGCTGAAATGATGATGATACTGAAGTCAGCAGTTTTATTAAAATTGGTCAATCTCAAAGTAATGAATGAATTGAGTAACCATGAGAATTTAATTTCTCCTATGTACCATCAAAGACACTTCCGCCTGACCGTTAGGTTCATTTTTGCTTGCACTCGAAACGAATACTACAAAGGGTTTGGTTTGGTGCCGCGCTGCAGGATTTAAGCGATTTTTTTTTAAGTGATCAGGCAGAAATGACCTCGATAGTACATAGGAAAAATCACATACATTGCATGTTTAATAGAAAACAGAACTAACTCATAAAAGAGGGTATTTCAAAATTGAACCTTATTATTGAAATCTCACAATTATGCAAAAAAAGGAATTTAGTAACCATTTACACATCTCAACCAAGAATGATAAAATACGGGGTGCCCCAAGGTAGCGTGCTGGGGCCTCTACTTTTTTTAATATATATAAATGATCTTCCAATATTTATATCTCAAAATATGGTACTTTTTGCCGATGACAGTACCGCTATTGTAAAATGTAATAATCCTGTCAATTACGAAAGTGATATAAATGATTGTCTCAATAGAATAATTAACTGGCTTAATAACAATAATTTAGTAATTAATTTAAAGAAAACAAGAGTAATGCACTTTCGTCAAAGATGTGAAAAACCTCCAGTTCATGTTACATATAACGAGTGCCAAATAGAAGATACAGATAAGGCTAAATTTTTAGGTATAGCGGTTGATAGTAAATTAACATAAAAACCCCATATTGAGGAAATTTGCCTTAAATTAAATAAATCTGCATATGCACTGTTTCAGCTGTCGAAAAAAGTTAATACGCAAACACTTTTAACAGCGTATCACGGATTAGTTGCATCAGTTCTGAGGTTTGGAATTATTTTTTGGGGCCAATCTACTGAAAAAAAGACGGTTTTTAAAGCGCAAAAACGATGTATTCGATCTATGTGTGGCTTAAAAAGTACCGAAACTTGTCTACCTCATTTTAAATCTCTAAAATTACTGACTATGCCAGCCATGTACATATACGAAACTGCTTTGTTTGTAAAAAATAATTTAAATCTGTTTAAAAAAATATCCGATGTTAAAAAGACCCCAATGCGTTCTCAATATGTGAACAAACTGTGTTACAGAAATTGCAGAACCGCTTTAATGAAAAAGAGTTTTTTTGGTATGGCTCCGAAAATCTATAATAAAATACCAGATAGCATAAAAATATTGCCCATATTAAAATTTAAAAAAAGTCTCTACTCACTATTAATTGAAAAATGTTACTATACTGTAGAAGATTTTATAAACGATACTTTTTAATATTTTATGTGCAATAAACAATAATTATGTATTTATAAAATAATGTAAAAATAAACTTTCGATATAGTTTTAAACACTTCAAAGACTGATTGCCAATTTTAATACCTACGGTTTCGCTTTATTAATTTTGTTTTAATTATAATTTTATAAAGATATTTAATTTAAATGTAAGATAGTTCTCCTTTTTGTCTTATAGAGTTTAATTTTGTTTTTTGTTTTTTTGGTGTAAGTTTAGTTTTTATTTAGTTTTTATGTTGTTCAATATTTGTACGCCATCACGGCAAAACATAGCGCACATTAATTAATTTAAGAACTTTATGTAAATACCTATGTTTTACAAATAAAATTCTGATTCTGATTCTGATTCTGATTCTGATTCTGAAACATAATTTTTAAGATTCAAATACCTTCTTTTTTGAGTTAGGCCTCTTTTCTATTAAGCATGCGACATATTTATCCCTACATATTTAGTTTTAATTGTGACCACAACATTAAAATAAAATAAAAGTCAAAATAGGACTTCTAAAATAACATTAGAAATAGGTACTATGTTCCAAAATTAAATCTCATTTTTCAATTAATTCTCGGACGCGATCTGCAGTGGTCTTTATGGAAGGCGATCAATAGACTACGCACACAAATGGGCCGCTGCAAACACAACCTGGCGAAGTGGGGTATTATAGACCCCTCCAACACCCAGTGCGAGTGTGGTGCTCCTGACCAGGCGATGGCCATTAGAGTGCCCAAAGTGTCCCTACACCTGCACTTTGGAGGACCTCAAAAATGCCACTGAGGCCGCTGTAAACGTGGCAACCTACTGGGCCCAAAAACTTTGAGGGAAAAGAAAACCATCGATACGATAAGAAGAAGAAGAAGATCTCATTTTCCCACTCTTTTGTAGAAAACTTTTTTTTGCTGTATCCTACCGAAACAGGTCAATGTTTCGGTAGGATACAGCAAAAAAAAAGTTGATGATGTGGTCATTACCACTGCATATTTCCGAACCAATCCAGATACGCGGCTTTGTCAACCACAATTTCACAACTTGCCTGTAAGCTTCCGGCTTCGGTCGAAATTATAATTTAATTAGTGATGGTAATATTCATTTCCCGAAAGAACCCCTTCAAATGATATTCTATTCAGATTTTCCTAGAAAATATAATCAGACCGATCTATGGTTTTTTTTTTTTTTTTTTCGGTAGGTAAAATCATCCAATGACAAATCCCGCCCTTGGGTGGAGCGGGAAGTAGTGTCAGACTCTTACTGACTAAAAACCTACCCCGTTCCATTCTTCGCCTTGGTCCCAGGGCCCCGGGTGCCATTTTCACATACCCTTTGACCCCAGTAGGCTTCGGCCCTATCGGGCCCCTTCAGTTTGCTGACAACTCCTTGAGGCGCGCGGGAACAGTGCGCGCCGTAAACGACTTGAGCTCGGACCGGTCTGTTACCGGACGGACGGACAGCGAGCTACCCATTGCCCGCTGTCCGCGAGCCCGCGCCTACGGTGGCCGGAAATCGGGATCGGAAACCCGGCGGCGCCGGCGGCGTGTACGCCGTTGCCTGATGCGGTCGGCCTCCTCCTTTGCTAGCATCACTGCTTCGCAGAAGGAGGCGACCGCCTGCCACTCCTCCTCGCTCCGGAGCATGGCTTGAACCAAACCCCGGCGCGAGATATCGCTGCCGCCGATCGCCCCCACAAGGACACGGCGATGCTCTTCCCAAGCGGGGCACACCTCGACTGTGTGCTCCACCGTGTCCTCCGGACGCTCCGCACAGTGGCGACATCCGGGCGTCGTCTCCGCACGAATCTTGTACAGGGGGTCTTCTCTCTTTCTCCGAAACGAAACTTTCGTAAACGAACGAAATTCAAACGAAGTTTCGTCAGTGAACCTACTCTGTTTCATGTTCGGACACGCACACGAAGTTCGGATCCACAGACAATCTTCGTGATTGAATAGAATGAACAATATTGTGTGGGTCTTTTTATATGTCATTTAAAATAAATTACGGTTTTTAAACTAATTTTGAATCTGGCTATATTTTAAAATTTTGCATTTACTATGTGGTTTATTAAATATTACTAGTAATATTATAAATAAAATTTAAATATATAGCAAAATACAAATTTTTGATGAAATTCATCACGACATTATAAAGCACCCTTTTTTCAGCCGTTGTTAACCAACTTATTTAAAGAGCACCATTTCTTGCCAATCATCGGTACTAACGTATGACAATTAAAAATATCCGTATAATCACACGTAATGTGTCAATTATAACAAACGTCAACTTCAACTTGATTTTTAGTTTGACTTTTTGAAAAATATATCATGTTGCCAGTGCTTTTTTTACCTACTTTTCAATTGCAATACACATTTTGTATATTTATTTGTATTTTAATATATGATTTATTAAATTTTTCTCGTAATATTTATACATAGAATATAAATTGGACTCAAAAAAATACTTATTATTGGCGGCGAGGTTGTGAGGTTTAAGACCTTAGCCTGCCCAAATGGGACGAAGAAAAACAATCTTGTAACTTGTCAAGATTGTCAACTTCAGTGTTAACAATTTAGCATTATTATGGCTAAATTTAGCAATTTTATAAGTGATTTGGCATGCATAAATTCAGGTTAGCATTGCATTGCATTGCATAGCATCAGCCTTGAAATGTGTCCACTGCTTAGACTCAGAACTCCTCTTTAGGAGAGGGAATGGGCACAGTTTAGCATATTTTTTAGCATTTTATTCGGGAAGATATTGATACTTGAATTTCCAAAAACAAAAATAAACCTGAATAACGCGGTGATGTTTCTGAAAACGACCGTAGTGAACTAGTGATCAGGGGAATCCCGCTTGAATTGAACTACATAATGGTTTATTGTATAAGTCGACGTTGTCATCGAAGGCAATTTTGTTTTGTTTGATTCGTATGTGGCTACGTGCGTTGAATAAGAGATAGTAATAGAACTAATAGAGTTAATTAATTGACAATGCCATAAAAATATCACAATTTGAGACTGGGAATTGATATCCGATTTAAAGGAGTGGCTTCAGAGCCGGCCGGTCGGTCTTCTGCTTCGGTTGTATCTAATGAAGAGGATACAAACGAAGGTCTTCATATTTTATTTGTGTCACAAAATTAGTTCTTTCAGTGCTTCCTTGCCATTATTGTTAAGATTTTTGAATAAATGCGCGTCGTTGTTTTATTTTTACATTTTCTAGAAATTTTAGCATATTTTTGGCATTATTTAAATGTAGATTTTGCAAAAAAATATTTTGTAGAGTTGGCAGCACTCGTCAACTTAGGATGTTTTGTTTGATTTTTTCAAAAGATTTTTATTCAGAGTTTATTACTCAAGTGTTGTGTTAATACATCATGATACATACTTTGTGATCGTTTTACACATTCTGTAAAAACAGTTTCAAGTTAAACTGTCGATATCGCGAGATATCGTGTAACATTTTCGGCTGCTTTGTTTTGGATATAAGAAAGTTAATATGTATTTGTAAGTAAATATTAACATAAATTTACTATATAACTAGTATTTGTATTTAGTCGTAGGTAGTCTATTCTTAGAATTCTTTTATTCACAATATTAGTTGTGTCCGAATTTTGTTATCAAAAATAATAATTGATTTTATTACCAAATTTTTATGTAGGTATAAGAATTTCAAATCCATTTTAATTCCATCAATTCTTATATAATATAATAATTATATAATTACAATTTTTTAATGACAATTAGGTATTTAATCTGTTTTATTTTCAGATCAATGAACCAATGCCATCCACCTTCTCACCTTCTGTCAATCAAGCCAACTTCTAAACTTTTCACAGCCTGAGGTAGCTGAGAACCTAGAACCCAGCCAGGAAGATAGGCATAACCAGCCAGTCGACTACTAGTGTCATGAAAATTCCTAAATCTTACAGGGTTCAAGTTAATAAAAATTATAAACATTATACATGTATTTTAGTCTTTTATTAAAATCTCACTGAACAACAACAACTTAAGACAGTCCACTTTCTAGTGCTTTGCTACCCTGAATATATCACAGTAGCACTCAACTTCCTAGAGTTTTGCTACCCTGAACATATAACAGTAGCACTTCACTGCCTAGTGCTTTGCTACCCTGAACATATCACAGTAGCACTCCACTTTCTAGTGCTTTGGTGGGAAGAAGCCTTTGGAGATAATAAAAGCACTATTTCCTAGCACAACTCCTCAAATAATTGCCGACTGAGTCTGTCTTTTCCCACAAACTAAGACAGGAATTTGCGTAATGTTAAGCTGGTTGCGTAAGTGATGCCGGTTCCTTGTACGCTCTAAACGTCCTTCACGTAGAGCTGCTGTAATTACTCCTCCTTGCGTTGTTTTCCTCAATTTTGAGGATCGTGACCACCCTGCTTCATCACTTTTCCTTGAATGATATTTCTCCATATGATTCTATCTCTGGCGGTGTGAAGGGCATTGTATATCGTAGAGCCGCTTTGATTTAAAGCATTTTTGAGGCCATTTTAAGCAATTTTCCTACAAAATTCACACAAAAGAAGATCAAAATATAACACTTTTGGTTTCGTAGGTTTGAGGTTAAAATTCCGAATAATCCATCTTCATCGGTTGCTTGTGTACTTTAAACGTTCTTCACGTGGAGCTGCTTTTATTTAGAGCATTCTAGAGGCCATTGTAATGTATTATCACACGAAATCCACAAAAACGAAAATCAAAAGGTAACGTTTTTGGTTTCGTCAATTTGACGTTAAAATTTCGAAACATTCGTGTGTCAAACTCATTTTTTTTTTTCGAAACATTGCCAATTAGAGTAGGTTTAGAGAATTGAAACGTCAAACTATTTTCGTTCGTATGAAATTTCGGGAACGAAATGAACCGTGGTAGGAAACACGCGAAATTTCTTACGAAACTTCGTTTTTCGGAGAAAGAGAGTAGACCCCCAGGTACGGACCGAACTTGCCGTGTTCGGTCAGCACCTGCGCCAAACGGAAGGTGACGACGCCGTGGGGCCTTTCCAGCCACGCCTCAAAGAGGGGCCTTACCGCCTCGATCGTGGCGTGCCCAAGACCGATCTATGGTGGCCTTTTATATGAAAAGTAATCATATTTGTTTTGTGTTTTTTGGTAAAATGTTTTTAAGGGCAAACAGAATTATTTTGCACAGAATTCAGAGAATCAAAACTCATTATCTCGAAACATTATTTTCCAATTTGAAAAAAAAATCTCGACACATTTCGCGAGTTTCTAATAATTCACAAGTATGTGAGCCCATCCATCAAGCGACGGCTAAACTAAAAATATTCATAGCTAGACGTTTCGCGTTTGGCGGAGTAATGTCGTCACTAATTGATATGGAGTACGCACTCCGCTCAAGAAAATGGCGACGACGTGAAAGCTTTTTGAATATTCATCGGCGAGGCGAAATGTGCGGTCTCGCTAGCTTTGTGCCGCGGGCATGCCTGCGAAACGCACTTGTCATGGTAATAAAAGAGAAGTTGGTATTCATTTGATAAGAGATGAAATTTTTAAGCGATGGAAGGGGCTTCAAAATTAAATAATTTTAATCTAAATTCAAAGCATTTATTTCAAACACTTTTGAATTGTCAAGGTCAAAAAGGTGAAGCTATTTGCAAGTTCCAAAGCACAGATCTCTATAGAGAAGAATGTGTAAGAAACTCCATGGACACTTTTAAACCATTACTTAAATAATGACTAAATTACGGTAACATTGTTAATGCAAAAATTGTACACATATCACAAAAGTCGTAAGTTATTTAATGGCTTTGAAGTATTTACATTATATAAAATACAAATTAAAACTATATATACACTTAAACCTACTCCTAACTAAAAAATGGCGTCATAAAACTCATCCGCATCGCTGTCGACTGGAAGTGTGCCCAAAAGGCTGGCGGCATTGCCACGTAAGTAATAACGGAAATCGGATAATCTAACTTGTAAACGTTTCTAGAGTGAAGAAAGAATAGGTTCTACTTTTTAAAGGAATAACAGGCAAGCTCTAGTTAAAATTATTTATAAATCATAAACTGTCGATTAACTGAAGGAAATACATAAATATAAAACGAGTACCTATCACTGAGTAATGAACGAACTATTTCAGAAATCAAAGGCTCCAACTAAATAGGTGCTGCTCTACATCATGGGACCCTTTCAATTGAATCAAATTTAATAGCTTCAGAATCAAGATAAATCGAAGTAATAGAAGCTGCGACGAGCGGCAGTATTTATTTATGTTAGGCAGTGAAAATGTAAATATCTATTTGTCAAGACGTTAAATAAAGCGAGGGCGTATTTGGGATACGGTCCGTGAATGGCAAGGACCAAACATGACCTCATTCTTTAGAATATAGTACGTGTCTCTGTGGTTAAGACGTATACGTCTTTTGCGACTTTTGAAACCAGGTAAGTACCAATGTTAATTTATCATTATTAAAGACAACGAACGAACAGATGTGGATTTTTAGTCAGTAATATCTGGCACACCCTCTCGCTTCACCCGAGGGCGATTGATGTTTTCAGATGATTTTCAACCTAAAAAAAGTTAGTTGGGAAAAGTCGAAGGAGATGATGTGAGTATCTCTGTGTAGTTCATCCGAGGAAGTTCTTTTGCCACAGTTACTGCTACTGCTAGGTACCAAAAGTCTTTGCTGCTAGCAAATCCACACGCATTTTCCAGCTTCGGTGAAACTGAATGTAGAACAGTCTCAGAACTCAGTGAGTAACCATATAAGTTATGTATACTGTGAAATAACTTCCCATATATACTACCAGGAACTAACAAGTAAATGTTACCCAAGTAGGTATACTTCACGATTTCCAGTCGCTGTAGGCGTGGGCTTGCGGACGACGAGCAATGTGCAGCTCGCCATCCAACAGTCTGGTAACCGTTCGTACCGAGGATCGTCGTTGACGGCTTGTCCGCGCACCTCAAAGAGATATCAGCAAAACCGTAGGGGACCAGCAGGGCCAAAGCCTGATGTCATGGGTGGACTTCTGAAAGGAAACCTGGTGTCCTAGAACGCAAGGTAATGAAGGAAGATAGATGTGGTTTTAGTAGGTAAAAGTTTGACACGCCCTCTCTCTCCGTTCTTGAGCGAGAGAAGTTATTGGATGATTTCACAATTTAAAAAAATACCAGTCCTTGTATAAATCCGTGTAGTGTTACCATATATACTGTATCATTAAGACCAGGTTCTACTCATTTTGAATGTTTTTAAACCTCTGGAAACCAAATATACCATGAAAATTTATTGTATTAAAATTAATGACCAAGCGCTTGGCAAAAATGAAAACATGATATAAATTAGTTGGCTCGATAAAAAAAAAAACCACGATTCCAATATCAAACGGGTTTATCTACGAGATTTCGTTACAGAAATATTTAAAAGTTACAAAAAAAAAGCTTGTTATTTAAAAGCGCTTCGCAAAAAAGAAAATCTTGAATAGTTATTGTTTATTTTTTTTTTATACAAATAAAACCGCTGTTTTGGGGCCGCGAAGTCGACATAGTCCCGAGCGGAGTTCATACAATAAAAAAACAGTGACTACAACCGGCCCTTAAGCCCCACACCAGCCACACGCAGCTACAGATATAACTGCAACACAATCCGCTGTAACGCTCCATCTTTGACGTCCATTAATCCCAAACATCTCAAAGCCGCAATTTGCCAATACTCCAGCAGCCAACATCAGGCAGCCGACGCATGCTTCGGTATTTCCTAGACGTTTCAAATCTTGCCCGAATTTTTCAGCAAACACAAGCTCAAAGCGGGATTCGTGGGCAAACACAGAACATTCCCGCGGTAAGCCCGGGGTACCTAAGAGCGCACGTAAGCCCGGGATAGGTAAGCCCGGGATAGGCAAGCCCGGTCTAGACGCGGTACATGCTTTGTTGATCTAGAACACGCTATCGGCAAATACTTTGCCTTGTTCCAATGTATGGGAAACAAATCTGTTGGCGTTTGTTTTATTCATGGCTGATTCGCGAGTCGCCGAATAAAATGGTGGCGCATGCACCTGTATGGAATTGTATTGCATTTTTGATTAATTTAAACATACAGACTGACACGTTGCAGTGCTTTTATTAGTTCTATTTTAGTTAAGTAATTTAGATATGCTTTTTATTACAGAGATAAGAAAGGCTTTCAATAAGTCTAGTTTCTTTAGTCGAAACGTGTGGTTTGCACTAACAGGAAGATATTTATTCAAACACTGAAAAATTCTGATAACTACAACCTGGGGGTTTTTAAGTCAAGAGTGAAGATTTCTGCTAGGTTAGAGTGCTCCACCATCGACCACATCATCGCTTACCATCAGGTGAGATAGGATCAATCGCAAGACTAACAATAATAAATCGAATGCATTTTTAATTCAGCACCTGCAAATAAAAAAAAAAATTCGTCGCCCCACATTAGAAATTACTCCTGTATAGTGGATGCGTTCACAAAAAATAAAGTTAAAGATCAGATGCACAAGAAACCCAGACCCGAAAAAACATTTAAGTTTTACAAATATTTGTTTCGTAAAATAATCGTATTGACTACACACGTGGCAGTGCCAATCTCTCAATTACTGCACCAACTGTGCCATCAAATATGTATCCTAATATGCTACTATCATGCCATTACAACATTACAAACTAATACCGTTACAATTCGCAACCCACATTGTTTGAACCAGTATGTCAGCATTCTCGCTACCCCAGCAAACCTCTATCTGACAGCTCACATAGCAATCAAACAAACGAATTCAAACGCCATGCGTCACTATCTCGAAACAATAACAGGCCAATTTGTAAATAGCGGAATATCGGTAGTAATACATGATCGGATCGGCACGGGCATCGAACCGAAACTACGGTACGTCAAAAAGCAATCACTGTACTAACACGGAATCATTCTGCGACGCCGTCAGCCGGAACAAAAGCGAATCACTTTGATCCGAGGGTAGGGTGACCATGCGTGGACGTGTAATGAGACTGTACCGGCCGCGGTGCCACAAGTACTGATTGGTTTTTACGAGTGAACAGGTGTGAGGAATGTTGTCAAACTGTCGCGTAGGACATTGGTAATATCGTTTTGGCTCGAGGAGGAAAAGTTATTAACGCTGATTGCAATAGCACTGAACTTTTTGTGAACATTGTATGGCTTGAAAAGGGTATATTTGTAAAAGTTACTCTTAAGGTACCCTGCAAGCCCGTTCCATCATCGGACTACTTAGACGTACGCCGTAGCATTGCGACATTGATACATACATCATGTCAGGTGGACATCCTACCCTTACGTACCTACAAAACGTTTTGGGAACACATTTATTGTGTCTGATAACTATAGCCTAGGGGTCTTTAAGTCAAGGGTGAATTGAATAGGTTACTTCTAGGCTAGCGTGCTCCTTCGTCGACCACATCAACAAACTAACTTATGTAAATAGTTCGATTCGCGAATCGAGCCTCGAAGAAAAAGATTTTTTTTTTTTGTGAACTAAGTACAAATTTTCAGTTTTCAGATTTATTCCTATACTTGTTTTATAAGACTTTGCTTTATGCCAAATTTCAGGATTCTAGGTCAACGAAAAGTACCCTATTAATTTTGATTCCCCAGAGAGAGTCGAAATGTATGTTTTTTGCAACATAAACAGCCGTATATTATTGTCTTTAACTTAGAAATTCCATTTTTTCACAGCTTCAAGGGACCGCAGACCTGAGTATATTATTATGTTTAATTTTAACTCGATGCCTGCACGCGTTCCCGGGATAAACGGTCTTGACAGACAGACGGATCTAAACAAAAAAACAGGATTACAAAATGATCCCATAAGGGTTTCGTTTTTTCCATTTGAAGTACGGAACCTTAAAAAAGGTACTCACGTGAAAAATAATGTGTAAACAAATAAATATATTTCCAGGAAAGACAGCGGAAGATAGTGCATTACCAAATTATACGGAATATTGGAAACGTGTAATCTGATTTTCCTAGAAAATATGTTTTCTTAATTAATATTTCAATTAATAATATTTCAAGTCAATCTACAAATGTATTAAAAAACTGAAAACGTTTTTAAAACTGTGTTCTCAATATTACTGCTTTACAAGAAATTATAAATTCATACATCGTGTTAAACTTTTCAAGTTATTAATATAAAATTATGCTGAACACTAGTCATCACCGGGAGTGGCGTATTAAACAGTTTTACAAATAGACCAATTTAAATATTAAATATACGCAAACTAAGAACAATTTTTAAAGCTTTAAAAAATAAGAACAATTTTTTTTTATTATTATTTCATCGCAGTTTTTTTAGCCTGCTCCAATTTAAGCTTGGCAATATTAAGCGATTTAATTTACTTACAATTTTAACTCCACGATTTTAGATAGGCAAAACAATCACAAACTATTGAGCTTCATAATTGATATTTTCATAATACAGCAAAAATATTTACTTTATGTTTTTAGTATTTCTTGTAATTAAATAACTTTGATGGAGGGAGCAAGAGAGGGAGCCAGAAAAATAAGAATGGATTTCGGGAGGGCACAAAAACGATGATTGTTTATAATTATTGCTATTTTCTTAGTCTGTATATAACTAAAAAACTAAATATTATGGTGGAATTTATCTTTGCACTTAAGGCGGGTTTCTAAATTGATTATTTTGAGCTAAGAACGTCTCAAACCATACTTAAATGCCAAATTTCGACAGGTTTACAGGTAGAGTTTGAGTAATTCTCAACTTCAAATGCTTAAATCATAAATCAGTGGTTAGTCTCCTATAATAACATCTTTTGCACCTGCGTAAAATTACATTTAAGCAAATGAATGATAATATTATGAATATTTAAAAAATTAAAACAATCTACTTATCACTCATTTGATATAACTCTATCTTTGTCTAAGTTAAAACCTTAGGGGGTTGAATATTCTTGTCATCCTTTGCCAGACGTGTCAGTGCTGAGCGACGAACGGCTCATCGCTCAGATGTCTAAATTTCTTGCCTTTAGGTGCATCGTTGTCTACGAAAATCTTCAAGAACTCTTGATACAACAAAGAAACAAAATATAACGAAAAACCATAAAAAAATTGAACCCTATTATAATGAATGTCCTGTGTAAGTCCCTATCATAGTTCCCCTACTGGCGATGGAGCATAGGCGCTCGCAGATAGCTTCAAACAATGAAATGAAAGCCCCCGCGATATTTCAATGCAACGCAAAGCCAAGCGCGCCGCGCGGCCCTGCCTACCTGCACACAGATTATTATCCTACCCTTAGCAGGGAAAGTTGACTTGTGATATGTGGTATTTGTAGGAGAATAAATTTTTTCCATCTTAGCATTATTTTGCTTGTGAATTTCAAAATTTAACTCGAGTTAAGTGACGCCAAAAAGGAGCGTAACGTTTCTATAAACATGTTCAGTTGTCTATTGAAACTGTTTATGCTTATTAGAAATGTTAATATTACGGAAATGTTAATACATTTCCGTAATATTCACATTTCTAATAAGCACTGACTGTCTAACCTAATGGTTGTACTAGTCAGTGCAACATTTGTTGTTGCATCTAACCGAAGTTCCAAGATACGACATCATCTAAAATTATAAATTGTTGGAAATCATAACTTTGTTCTGTGAATTTTGATTTCAGCAAACATGTCAGGGCCTTTGTCTGAGTGATAGATGCCCTGTCATTTTCCTAACAACAGTATTATTTTCCAGAAAACGAAGGATATAGAGCAGTGGTGACCGAGTGGTAACGGCCCCGACTTATGAGTTGTAGGTCGTGGGTTCAATGGGTGTAATTTATTTCATCACCACTGCTCTCAAAACGGTGATGGAAAACATCGTGAGGAAACCGGCATGTCTTAGAACCAAAACATTCGAAGACATGTGAAATCCGCGTCGTGGATTACGGCCCATTCCCTCGCCTGAGTCCCAGCAGTGGGAACATTATAAGGCATTATAAGGATAGCATCAGTCCTGTGCTATGCTATAAAGGATATTGAATACCGTCACAGGAACTAGACTATCTCACAACATTCCAAGAACTACTCAGGTGTAAATTACGTCAATTTCTGGAACCATTTATAGCCATCAACTCACTATTGAGCGCCAAGTGTCGTTGGAATGAGCTATCAGCACATATCAGGGGGAGGGTTGGTTCGGTTTACTTAGCGGACTTAGAAGCAACTTAGTCGCAACTTAGTCGCCAACTATTCACTTAGTGCCGACCGATGAACTACTTTACTTCGGACTGCGCGGTTAGGCGAGATGTGGGAAGATATTGATGTGGTTGTTGAGAAAGGTTAGGGTGTGGTCGAAGAAATAATCTGAGTGGTTAGAAAAGACATAACAGTCAGACTCAAACCGCTGATACACAAATATAAATAGGTAGGTATATAAACTCCCATTGTTGTCACGCATCCCTATAGTATCGAACGTAAAGATTAGTACCATATCATTGTGGGTACACCTAAGGTAACAGGCGACTGAGAGACTCACTAGAGAATGGGCAGTAGCTTTGAGCGTTTTCGTGTAAAGCTGCGCTAAAATCCTATATAATTACTCTACATATCAGCTGAAACTTACATAACTGAAGAATATTTAGATGTGATAACGTATAGACAGAATATTCAGTGAAATCGCGTGCGTAAGAGTATAAGCGTGTCTATGATGATATGAAGTGTTTTGTCCCCAAATTACCACATCCATAAATTCCTTTGTCTTGGTATACATAACTGTAAGTAAAGTTAGCCGGCACGATGCAATGCTCTAACGAGAAGTCTTGATATGCTAACATTATTACACGCTACACCTACGAGGAGAACCTACTTTTAATATTGTTTCTTAGAACTTACGAAGGCTATGAATATCGAGTGTTATGTTTTATGCTTCGTGCGTTTAAAGTAGTTATATAGTTAGGTTATTTAATTAGCTCTCACTTGGTTGCAGTCTAATTACGTTAATACCTTTAAGTTATACGTTCTATTTACTTAGGGTACGGCCGATGTATCTTAGCGCGTCTGGAGTTAGGCTCTGCGAACTTTAGAGCTCAAAATAAGCGCGCCAAATGAATGATTTATAAAATTAAATCTCAATAACAGTTGCTAACAGCAATAACAACTACTATTGGCATTAATTTTTTCAGACCATTTATTTTTTACGAGTGCACCAGCGCTAAAGTTCGCAGAGCCTAACTTCAGACGCGCCAAGATCCGTCGGCCGTACTGTACGTCATAATATTTGATTACATTGTAAAAGAGTGAAGTGGTCTGAAACGACAGCTCACAAACCGACGTTCATACTGGGCAGTTGGTTTATACACCAATAGATTAGCAACTTTGTTGTCCATTGATATCTTCATGTACATAATACAAGCGGACATGGCTCTATACTAAGTAACTATTTGTTGTTTCATAGGGGATTACCTTCATTATATCCAGGGTTATTTATAGTCAATTTAAGTCTGACACGCCCTCCCGCTCCGACCAGAGTGGGAGAAGTCATTGGATGATTTCCATCCTTAAAAAAAGGTTATTAAAACTATAAGGGAATAAAAACGTCCTATGTACCAATCCAGGAGATGGTGTACTCGTGCCGTACAAAAAACTGAAATTCTCGTTCAACCCTTACGTTAGTATATAGGTAAACAAAACAGACAAAGTTACTTTCGCATTTAAAATATAAATGAAGATTTGGTTTAAACCTACTCCGATTCCAAAAGGTCGAAAGTTCTAACTGATTGTACACCTCCGATTCCGATTTCGGTTTCAGTAAATTGTAAAGTCATATCGGAGGTACAAATAAGTTTATAGCTGTACAAAGAAAACAAATACTTTCATCGATTGAGCAATTAATGCAGTTTGAAACTTTTAGAGATACAGGGAAGAGTAGAGGGCCAACGTACTCGCGGCCGATCACCTACCAGATGGTCAGACCTCATTAAATTATCTTCAAAATGTTCCCTCATTGAACGTACACGTAGTGCCACAAATAGACAGAGAAGGATATGTCCCGCAAAAGCTGCCACTAACCTGCCAGACGATCCATGACCACAACCACTCCGACAGGAGTGTACGATTGAGAGGAAGAAAGTTTCGATAGAAGTTTCTGCCTCCACCTCCGATTCCGATTCCAATAAACTAAATTTAAAAACTCCATTTCGAAATTGGAATCCAAGATAATCGCTTTCTTTACATCCCTAGTTACTATAGATTACACCGCATACTTCTTCACTTTAAGGCAATAAAAGAGAAAGCAGGCTACCTATAGATATCTAAACAAGTAAACAGGTTTGGCCACTGTCCAAAAGTGGACAAAGACCATTTCTTTTACGATCTAATAAACACTGCATTTTATTAGCCTGCGCAAAACAAATGCAACACTAATAAAAACCAACTTTGATAACAACCAATTGAAATTCAAAGCAGACACAACGCAACAAAAAACAACCAATCAGCGTACGTTATTTGAACCATAGGAGATTCAAAATTAGCGCCATTGTGCTGACACGGGCCACGACCACTAAACAATGGCCGCAGGTTCGTTTGCACGTTATTTAAGTCGCAGTGGATCGGGTACCAATTGAGGCCGGTTGTCGTCCATCCATTGCTGGCCCGATCACTTTGTTTGCCCTAAACGGACCCACATGGCGCGCAATGAACTGAATGTAAAACTTGATTAGGAGCTGTCGTTACGGCGTTTGCACGTGCTAATGACTTTGTTGGCGGGTTTCTGTTTGTAAGGGATGGTGCGGTTTGTTGGTTCACCATGAGATTTTGTTTGATAAGCAAATAGTATATTTTGATACAAGTGCAGAAAGTTTGCCGAGGGCAGTGACAAATTTGCATGTGTGTCAAACGACGTTTTTCAATACACTTACGCCTCGTGAGGGTTGACCCGCGTTTCGTTGGGGTCGACGCGCCGAGCTAACTATAAACAATTTCATTACAATAATATTGTGGCGGGGGCGAGGACGCGCACTTTTCCGCACTAGTGCGGAAAACAGGCCATTGCATGCCTTAACGCAGTGGGATAAGAACGGGTTTTCTAGTAAGTGTATTAAAAAATACTCTTCGATATCGTGACCAAAAATTTACTTGCTAGTCTTGTACATTAAAATCTGGTATATTAAAGTAAAAATGCATCTAGGTTTAAAAGAAATAACTCTCTTTAATTATTAACATTCAAAACTCTCAGTTGGTGGTAGGACTCAGAACTGTGATACTGAGCGGCAAAGTATTAGACCTTACAGTACCATGGACATAAACAGAAGAAATGTTCCTACTTCATAATGAAAACTACAAATCCCAACTAAAGTAACATCAACATTAACAATGCATATAATCCGGACACCATACTACCTATTGCGCCACAAAATGAAAGGCTCTAACTAGCCCACATAAGGCGCAGTTCACACAGCGCCGCTAGTCGCTGCTCCTACATGCGACTTGCAACGAGCATCTTAATTTGAATAACAAAGGTTGGCGGCATGCGGCTGAATAATTAACTGCCTGCAAATTACTGCGACGTCGCTTTTGACGACAGCGGGCGGTTGTACCGCTGCCGTGGTGTACGCCTAATGTTGGCTAATTATTGAATATAATTATGGAGGCCGTAGATGGTAGATCGTATTGTTAGCAACGTTCGTGGGGAAGTAGGACGTTTCGTGTTGTACAATATAATGTACTTATGGTACTGTAATGGTAACGGTGTTCGAAATTTCAACAGAAATTTTTATTTTTTGTTTAATTTGATGCATGTTATAATAAATAAAGTCTTTTTTTTTTTCTTTAACTCGAATTAATATACGCATGTACGAAATTAACATCTTGAAGTAAACATCAGCTGAGCGAGTCCAATGACCTGAAGGTAGTTAGTACGCAATGACCGACAACTTACATATTTTTATGTACACTTATATTATTAACAAAGGCATAGCATCAGCCTTATAATGTTCTTACTGCTGGGACTTAGGCCTCCTCTCTAGGAGAGGTAATGGTACGGCCTATTGCGAGTTCGTGGATGTCACATGTCTTCGAATTTTTGGTTATAGGACATGCCGGTTTCCTCATAATGTTTTTCTTAACCTTTTTGAGAGTAGTGGTGATGCAAAAAATTACACAAATTAATGCGCCTGGCTGGGTTTGAACCCGCGACCTCCAACTCATTAGTCGGGGCCGTTACCACTCGGACACCACTGCTCCAAAATTAATTTCGCACATGCGTTTATTAATTCGAATTTTAGAAAAAAAGTTCTTTATTTTTTTATTTTATCTTTACAAATAGATAGTGTTTCATGTACCGTAGCGACCCTCCACGGGATTAAAACGATCAAAATTTAGCCGTGTATAGGTTTTTTTTTTTTTTTTTTTTGTGGTAGGTAAAATCATCCAATGACGAATCCCGACGATCAAAATTTAGCCGTGTATAGGTTTTTTTTTTTTTGTGGTAGGTAAAATCATCCAATGACGAATCCCGCCCTTGGGTGGGGCGGGAAACAGTGTCAGACTTTTTAGGTAAAGTCCTGAAATATATAGTAAGAATTTCTTTGTCTCCGATTTTATCACCAGAAGCTTCAATCCTGTTCCAAATGTCTAAGTTCAGTATTACTTGTTCAATTTTTTATAGTACACTATAAAAATCACAAAAATATCACCTACCTACATGCAACCCTTCAAGTGTTTGTACCACAACCATCCACGACCGAATTAAGTAAACACTCAAAGAGAATCGGATAAAGTACTAAAGAAGTGCCGTAAAATATTATTTTATGTTCAATAAAAACTTATTAGACTTAAACAGAGATACTTGAACGAAAAACAGGTGTAAGAAATATATTCAGGTATTCTTCTAAATGGTGTTCTTCCAGCGATAGACATGAATGTTGATTTCTTTGGTAGAAACAGGTTTGTTTTTATTTTGTTAACCTATTTTCCTTTAAGGCTACCTGACCTCGAGGTCTTTAAGATATTTCCTTGACACCCACCTACGCTCCGTTGAGAGAAACACGTGGAAAACGATATAAAAGAAATTAATTTCTCTCGAATTGTAGGTCAAAGATGACCTTTTCAACTAACTGCGGATTCTCAGAAGATAATAAAGATGGTTGCCTTCCCCGAAGTACTTCTGAAAGTCACTTAATAAGTCTAGAAACAAAACACCTCAGTCCAAAAACAGTCAGTGCCAAAATATATAGTCTACTTTTCCAAAGACATTTCAATTAATCTATTTCTCAATTACATAGCAGCTAACGGTGATAATTAGTTGACCAACTAAATTTACAATCAAATAGCTATAACGACTACGTTACCATGAACAGACAGCAAAGTTATTTCGACATGTCTGGGCATCAGGAAGTTGCGCGGTATTGTCTCGTTCGGGATACCACAGTGTCTCAAGACAAAAGTCTATGGCCGTGTTGTCAGTGATGACATATGATACTGAAACATGGACATTCACAATGGGCCTCGTTAGAAGGCTTGAAGTCAATCAAAGGGCAATGAAGAGAACTATGCTTGGAGTTTCCTCGCATGAGCGAATCAGAAATGAAGATATCCACAGAAGTAACAAAGTTACCGACATAGCCCGAAAAATTGCCAAACTTAAGTGGCAATGGGTGGTGCACATTGCTTACAAAACAAATGTTCTGTGGGACCATAAGGAATCTCAATTGGCGGCCGCTTATTATCGGAAAACGCAGAATTGGAAAGCCTCCCACAACTTGGATCGATGAATTAGCGAGAGTTGCGGGCATCCGATGGATGCAAGACGCACAGGACGGGTCGTTGTAACGGTGTGACATTTGGACAAGCCTATATCGTGCATCGGATGACGTTTTTCCTGCTCAAATTCATCCGTGTTCCTCCAGTTGCCTTTGAGATCCAAGGTAGCGGTGACTACTGCTAATAATCCCGCAACCCCGACAGGCATCAATCTTAGCTGGCTATCAGCGCAGCATGCTCCCGAGCAACCCAGCTCATAATCAAATTAGTTCTTAGAACAGCATACGATAATTACTGAGGTTATAACCATCTACTTGTAGGTACAACGTCTTCTTCAATCACCACTTTACGACAATTTCAACAGCATATTGTTCTCTCTCATCTGTATACATAACTATCAGTACCTCTGCCGCGCCTCATAAACCAAGGTATTAAGATGTTATGGGCTTTCGTTTAAAATGTTCGTGAATAACTTCGCTTAATGTCTCGAAGCTGACATTATTTATCTGAAAACTTTCAATCTATGTTAAGTACTCTCCTTATTACTTCATCAAAATGAAATTAAACCGAGTTTTGGGTTAGAAATTAAGGAGAGTTTTGCTAGTTAGAGAATGTCCTAAGTGGTCTTAGGGAGCTTAGGTAACTGAGAGGGTCTTGAGATGGGCGGTGGAAGGGAAAATGAAAGGACAGATTTAAATGAAACTGTGCGTAGAGTTTTGTCCCTAAGTTTGTATAACATAGATGAGTACAAAATAGACAGGACCCAATGTATATTATGTACACTACTATACTACTGTCTCTATATATAGATCCAAACGTGTGAAATAACGAAAAATTTATTTATGTGCAAAATATGCATGGCCATCACATAGTTTCGTATTCTTGCAAGTTGCTAGTATCGGTAAACTTATTAAAAGTAAACACAACGCTCACACAACGTTTTAATATTATAATTTTAAGTTGAAATTTTCAATCACATTTCATGTTAAAAATACAACATCTGAACGAAGAGATTTCCACAGTAAGGCGACAATCAGTTACAAGATTATTGTTTTAATTCCGAAATTTTGGGGGAAAGTGTACAACTTCAAATCTCTCATAATCCAAATAAAATGTAAATGAATTCAGAATCTTGGCGTCCGCTGAAACGGATCAATTTATCTTTCCTTTTAAAGGCTCAATCATAATTATACAGCATTGCAGGATCCATTCATCAAATTCTTATTCACAAAAGTCGATAAGTTAACAGTTTTCATTTTGTAAATTCAATTTCAGAACTGTGACACTCGCACTAGTGACGTACTGCTGCGATATCGATATTTCACGCCGCTCTATCTTTTTAACGCTTCTGCAATCTGTGCAAAAAATATAATGGTCTATCAACCGCATATTGTTGGGTGCGAACTAAAATGCAGAGAATTTATAAAAATGCGAAATCCTGGCACTACGAGCTTAGCGGTTTGCTTTACAAAAGAGAAAATTATGAACACGTGTATGGTATTTTACGACTAAAACTTTTGTGCTGCTTTGAAAGCAAAACTCATGAACTGTTCAGGTGTGTATCCTATGTCATATTTTCAGTCAACTGAAAAGATTTAATGTAGTGCTTTGGATTCGTTTTAATGCAGCGTGTATTTTGAGAGGGAATCAGATTATTTTTTGTTTACAGTATAAATGGGAGGACCAGGGTACTGTTGAAAAAAATTCGAGGTCACACCTATATTATTTTACGAGTTAGAAGCGTTTTAACCATACCCAGTCTCCATATCTATCTGATATTAGGGTTTGTAACTTAATAAGTGCAAATGTTTTTTTTTTTTTAATGATATAAGATAATGATTGATTGCGGTCCCACCGGACGGTAAACAGTTATACAATCAATGATGGTGAAGCGTGAAGCGCACTATTTTATTAAGAGCCTTGAAGACACCAAACATAACATACACTTAACAAAACTAACATTATGTTATTAAATTTAGTAAATAGACACAAATCGACATGGAGAACCAAAATAAAATTTTTGTACACCAAAATAAAATTACCTGTTATTAAATTAAATAGTTATTCGATTACCGCTGCCCAGCACTACCCGGCAGCAATGCGGCATCGTTAATCAGAGTCTCCGTTGTTAATATCACAAATATTTATCTTTGGCCGACAACGTAAATGAAAATGTCCATTGGTTGCTCACCTGGCCGTTATTAATTATAATGAAACGTCTAAAGTATCAAGATTGTTCGTTGTTTAATTTTATTTTAATTAATGGTGGCGGGTTTTGATTATGGGTTAAGTTTTGTCTTTACGTAACGATTAATGTCATACTGTTATGGTATTAGTAAGAAATCCAAAGTGTATACCACACAGTGGAGACTTGAAATACCTACATTTCATAAGTCGAGGGTTGAAGACGAGACAATCCTTTTATCGGACGATGAGTGGCTCGCCATCCGGTAATCTTCCGGGCCGAGTCCGTCCGTTTCACGTGCGCCTCAAAGAGATGTAAGCAAAATCGCAGGAGCCCCGCTTAAGCAGAAATCTACTGGGTCTATGAGTTTACTTCCAAAAGCGAAACCCGTGGTCCTAGAAAATAAAAAAGGCCATAGGTGTAATTATAATCACCAAAAGTCTGATACGCCCTCCCCCTCCGCTCCAGAGCGGGGAAAGTCATTGGATGATTTTCTACATAAAACAGCCTAAAAATATTTATAAAATAGTTGGACAAAAAATAGTCTACAATACTCATTCATTAACAACTAGACGAAATAAGTAGGTTCTCTATAATAACAATATGTCGGCCAAAGTCCGCCAATTAAAAGAGATAATCACTTAGACCTAAAGACTATATTAACATGTATTATCCACAACGTGCTTCACTAATTAACCAAAGCAATACAAGAAAAATGGGTCCCACTTGATCTAGTAATAATAGACCACACATAGTCTGCTGGTAATATCTTGCTATTATCATATAATCAACATAATGTATAGATTATCTCTTTCAGCCTTCCATACTTATAGAGTTCATGGGTAACAGTATAACTAACGCGTTAAGGTGCCATTCGAACACATGCACCGGCTGCTCGAAGCCAGCTGCAGCTGCAGTAATAAGGATGTAGTGGTAAGGATGTGTGTGAAAACAATTCCAGACGCGACTGCGGCTGCAGGTTGCGGCAGAACTCGCATCCGAAGCGCGGCAGCACTACTGGTTTTCTATGTAGTAGTACGATTTCTGTAGTAATAACGAGGCTGCGGCTGCACGAGCTGCCGCCGCATGTACTGCCTGCATCCGCAGTCTGCAGCCGAGGTTCGAATGGCACCGTTATAGTTAAAGTGCTTATTTTATTATAGAAACAAAACGGAACTAGGTTTTCGAGATGGTTCAAAATAGTTACTCAGGAAAGGTTTTATTCAGTAGAACTCTTAATAGTCCAGAACGAGCCCACGTCGTCGATAGCGCGTAGTATTCCACGTGCTCTTTAAAGAAAGAGGTCTAGCAAGCCCGAAGCTCGCCAAGGTGGCGGGAATTTTCTGGAAAGGAAACCCTTGATCTTAGAACGTGAAAATTAACTGAATGACACAGTGGTTTTCTGTGTGGGTAAGTCTTATGTGACCTCCGGCTCCACCCAGAGTAGGAGACATCATTGAATGATTTGGTAGTCATCGTTAGGTAAAATGTGATACTTTAATGTGGGTACCTTAAAAAAAAAAGTTAAAATGGCACTACCTCTTGATCCCCCCAGAGTGGGAAAAGTTGTTTCTTTTTATCCTACTCTCGAACAAGGTTCATTAAACGACCTTCTAGATCCGTCCAGTCGAACACGCAAAAACGTTTTTTGCACACATTTATTGTACGTGCAGCTAAGCAGTGAAATTCCGTAGAGTTTGTGCTTGTTAACAACAGCAACCTGGAGATCGTTAAGTCAATAGTGCATAATAGGATACTTCTAGACAAGCGTGCTTCATCATCGATCAGAACATTGCTTGCCATCAGGTTATATAGAAGTTAAATCATCATCATCTTCCTGTCCTTGTATATAGAGGTCAAATGCAAGCCTAAAAATTAAAAATGCCACAAAAAAATCACATAAATCCAATCCCCTTAATTAAAAATCCAAACCCAATCAAAATCCGCCTTCAAGCTAAAAAAAATCAATTACGTAAATTGCAAGTATCAAGAATCTAAAAGTCCAAACTCGATTGACATTCAAATAACAGAAAAGAAAAGCCGGCGTTTCACGGACAAGTTTGGCCGATAAATCATTGAAACAGTTATAATTTAAGTGAAATCTGATTATGTCGAAAAGTCCGAAAGAAACATCCGAGGTGAGGTCTCACAGAGTAAAATAAAATTGTACTGGAGAAATGTAGATGGGAGATACGTTTGATTTTTGAGGACTGATTTTTGTTACGTAAATTGCCTGTTGACAGCAACTTTACAAAACAAAGGCAGGTAGAAAAAGTTCTACCTAGGGGCGCAATATATCGCAGTTTTGCGGGAAAACTGCGATTCGATACGACTATAGGACATCGCATTGCAGAAATCTGCGATACTATGTTTTACTGCAACGTGATTTTGTCTGGCAATACATCGATTCAGGTGCCCACTCAACGTGCGATGCGAAACAATTCGCAAGTTGTTGCGATGCGGCAAGCTCACAGATTTTTACAATGCGATGTCGCATCGCAGTTTTGTGATAGCATAAGAACCAACAGTCGTACACTGTTAGGCATGTGTTTTATATTATAGTTTAGGTAAATCACTATAGGATGAACTTTTTCTATCTTGTCTATATTACTTAGTATAAAACGAAGTCAATTTCAACGTCTATCGCTCAAACCACGCAACCAATTTTGAAAAAGTTTTATTAATAAATAGAACTATGAGCAAGGAAAGTTATATAATTTACAGCTTTGCAAAGTCGGAGCAAGGTCTGCAGATCTGCTATGCAGTACCAACCTATTGTAATTAAGTGGTTTTTAAGTTTCTTCGTGGATTTTGGTTAGAGCAAAGTTAAATTAGTTAAGTTTTTCTTGGAATTGCCGTGTTTTTTTTTTATTTCTAGTTAATCATTAGGACAGGTAATTAAGATCTCCATTTGAATTTTCTTCAAGAAACTTCATACAGGATTACTCAAATTAGTTTTCAATAATTTTTAATTAAAAAATAAACATGGATATCTCTGTGCCAAGTTACTTGCTGAAACTCAAACTGCCAACGTCAAAACTTAAATTAAACATCAATTGTGATTATGGATGAAAAAATAAACACACATACACACTGTATGTATAGATGACAAGATATTGCGTTGATTTGATATTCAGAAACAAGGAGGAAATTCTCCAAAAGACTGCCTATCTCTGTCGTCAATTTCAGCAAAGACGTAAACCCATGTTCCAAAAAAAATATGCTCCAGGCGAGGCTCGAACTCGCAACCCCGGCATTCCTCACACGACATACTGCTTATAAGTACCGTGCGCTAACCAATTGCGCCACTGGAGCTATGAGCATCCACCTCGATTATCGTATCTCTTGCTTTAATATAACAATGCACAACACGCGATTGTTACTCATAACGTTGTGAAAACCATTCCGGAATATTTTCTTGATCGGAAGAGAATGCCAAGATTGGTTGAAGTGGTGCCTTTGTTTGTAGGTCACATAATTCTGATTAGCTTTAAAATTTTAGGTGAATATGAACGCACAAATAAATCTAAAACTTCGTTCTTTCTATTGAGCAGCTTCTTGAAAAGTATTTTCTTTACTTTTGCGACTATGCATTTCTCAGAAAAACAGCACTGCAGGATCAATTTTGAAGGATAGGTGTGGAAATTACTAGCAACTTCATTTCAAAAGAACATGTTGTGTCTGCGTTTCTTTATACATAAGCAGCTACGGGTATCTCTAGCTAAGGAGGTATTCCTTATACACCTGTGTACATCTCCCGCCTGCATTACACCACAAGGGTGGAGGACATCTTCAACTTTAAGTACACACTGAGGGTGCAGTCAATAGTGTCACACCGAAATGTCAATTTTATGGCGTTTGTAGCGCGAGTACCAAACTGTTTTCTACACCTTGTGATGAAAGAAGACTTTAACCAAAGGGTTTGGTGTTCCGTGGCTTCCGTGGACTGGTACCACAAGACTGCACCAAGACAATAGTGCGTGGTAAAGTGTTACTAACGTAGTTTTTCAATTACAGCAACTGGTGCGCTGAATGGAAAGGATTTTTTTTTTTAATTTCTCAACTATTTCATATGGACGCACTTAAATGTTAGAAGACCGATTTTCATCAAGTTGGCAAGGTTAGGATGTAAACCAATCCTTTTACATCTGTTTATCCCTTTTGTAAATACACGACAGCCCTTAGGGTACCCTATCTACCAGGTATCACCACTTAATCTCTGATATAACCCAGAATTAAATTTGCAAATGGCTCGAAAGTTAACTGCGGAATTGTACTAGAAATTGATTAATGCCCTGAGCGAAATCAAACAATTATTGAATTGAATTATAACAGACATTAGAGAGTTGGCCGATGTTTTTCAACGAGTTCTGTTGGATCTTGTTCACGAAGTCGCCGTTGACATTTGTCTTTATTTAGGAGACAGCCTGACGTTGATTGAGACCGGCGAAGGCTCCGCAATGATAAATATGTAATTTGTACCTATAGAGGCTTAATGGTGGCTGACGTTTCAAGAATTTGGTGTTCACTAACTTTACAGTGAATATTAACATAATAAACTGAAGTAAAACTTATACAACTACATAAATACTTGCCTATTATACTGGGTGCCTCAGAAATAATTCACTATTGTAGATACATAAAAAAATAAAAAATAAATTTATTTGAAGGAAAGTATTAGACGAGAAATCAACATTCCTTTTCAACTTCTGAGGAGCACATGAATGTAATGTGTGATTTGAATAGTACCGCGAGGGACGACTTTTGATTAATGTTATTTCCAAGAAGTAATTCTTTCGTGTCTGCAGTTTTTGGTTTTGTAATTTAATGCGTATATACACCATTAAATTTTGGTCGTTATAATCCCGCGGAGAGTCAATTCGGTACATGAAATACTATCGATTTGTAAAGATAAAAATGAAAAATAAAGTACTTTTTTTTTCAAACTCGATTTAATTCACGCATGTACGAAATTAATTTATTTAAGTAAACGTCAGCTGAGCGAGGCCAATAAACTGTAGGTAGTTAGAACGCAATGACCGACAGTTACCTACAATGTAATTGACTCGTTGACATAAAGAAATTATTTTATTTAAGAAAGCATTTTATTTTTTTATTTTATCTTTACAAATCAATAGTCTTTCATGTACCGAATCGACCCTCCACGGGATTAAAAACGATCAAAATTTAAAATTCTTTATTAGACACCAGACTTCCAGTCTGACTGGATCTATCGAACCTCTACAAGTCATGGCATAATAAATGACATCAGTAATGAAATAACATAAGGACGTCGGTAACAAGGCAGAATAGAAAAGTAACTCTACAAACAATTAGTTTCCACAGTGTCTCACATACAATTAGCGTAGCATAGCATAACATCAGCCTTATAATGTTCCCACTGCTGGGACTCAGGCCTCCTCTCTTGGAGAGGGAATGGGCTTTAATCCATCACGCGGGCCCAGTGCGGGTTGGTGGATGTCACATGTCTTCGAACGTATTTACTACATTACAATCTGGTTAAAGTAATCACGATGCAAAGATATTAAAGGCTAAAAACGTTTATATATCAAAGCCTGTATTCATATCAAACTATTTCAATGAGCTTATCTCTCAAGTAAAACTGTAAAGAATCTAGGTGTTTTCATGTAGTATTGATTTTATGTTTAAAGTCTTGTCGATTCTGTTATTTTACGTGGTTACATCTTATGATATTAACAAAGCACTTTATTTTGGGACATGACCTTTCATCCTCTATGTGACTCTGATATTTTGTTTTTCTTGAGACAAAATCTTTTGAAGGTTTGTTTATAGATACTGACTTTACAAGTGAATGACCTTTTTATTCGCAGTTTCTGGACTGTACACGCAAGTAACACAATAATGTAAACATTTTTATTGTCAAGCGTGCGTAAACTGCAGTGATTGTTTGAATTAATATTGTCAACTGACAAGTCACTATATGGTTGGCACAGCGGTTAAGCGAGCGACTGTTGCGCTGCGTGCTGCGAGTTCCATTCCCATGCGGAACAAATTTGTGTAGCTTACATTTTTGTATGACTTATAGAAGTTTTTGTAAACGCACATCCAGGAGTAATTCCTAGTAGAGCTTAAAAAGAAATGACATGCAATTTATTTTAATTCGAGAAAATGCATACGCCAACGTGAACATAAACAGCATTAATGGGATACGAACATTTTCACAGCCTTAGGTATCAATTCACGTTTTTTTCCGACTGTACCGAGTTGATGTATGTGTGTGTGCTGTTGCTTTTATTCCGCTACTCATTACCGTCAAAGGAAAATAGGTTATTGTGCCACTCGCAAGCGTGTCTTGCAGTGTGTATTTACGCGTTTTTTATCCGTGAACAAACATGTCTTCGCTGCGTTATGCTAACGAGCAAATGAACGAGATATGTTGGGTCTGAGTATCTTGAAAGGCCATTAAGCCATGTCTGAAAAAAATATATAATCGGTCACAAGATTCTGGAGTGTACCAGAAATTGCATAGTTGGATAGCCTGCCACAAGGTGGACCAATGACTAGAAATTATGATGATGTCTTGTCATAAGTATAATCAGCACGCATGATTGGACATTACCAACCATTCATTGTTGCACTGGAAAAAAAATTATTATTGCTTGTATCCTATTTGGATGTTCGTCGTTGTGGCAGCGCTGCGATTTTTTAGAGAATAGCACCACTGGTTCTGATCCATCCGCAAGCTTCCGGCTACGGGGGGACCTGAAATCGCCCTGCGACTTTTTTTATTATACCTAGGCACGCGTTTAACCACTATCTCACCTGATGGTAAGCGATGATATGGCCGACGATGGAGCACGCTTGCCTAGAAATAACCTATTCACTCTTGACTTAAAGACGACAAGAATTTAGGGAATTGTAGCTATCAGGAAACATAAATTTCAGAAGGGGATTTCACTTCTTAGCTGTAAGCACCATAAATGTATTCCCAAAACGCTTTGTACGTAGGGTGGGATGTCAACAATGTACCGGTGGCGTATTGTCGTACGTTTAGTGATCCGATGATGGAACGGACTAGGCGAAATTAAATATGCAATTTCAATACAAACTAGCCGAAAACCGACAGGCTAGTAATTTGGCGTCGATGCCCAAAACCTTGGAGTTTCAACTCAACAAGTGCATCATCACTAATGATCTTCTTAGCCTGCTTCTCGCTACGTGAGCCCTCAAATTATACCAGGCTTTTACTATTCCACTGCAAGGCAACTCCTATCTGATACATAGAAGGCACCAGTGTTAATAACCATGTTTGCTCAAAGCCCGTAGACGATGTGAAAGTGAGATTTGTTTGATATAGGCTGATGATGGTCATCCAACTGTCAAGAGCATTACCGAAACAGAGTGTGTATGCAAATTTTACCAACAAAATGTTCGAGCCCAAGTCGTCAACGGCGCGTACTGTTCCCGTGCGCCTCAAAGAGCTATCAGCAAACCGCAGAGGCCCAGCCTACTAGCTACAGTCAGGCAGGGTCGAAGCCTGATTGGGTCATGGGTCAGCTTACGAAAGGAAAGCTGAATAGGCAACGAAGGAACGGGGTAGGTTTTTAGTCAGTAAGAGTCTGACACTACTTCCCGCTCCGCCCAAGGGCGGGATTTGTCATTGGATGATTTTAACTACCATAAAAAAAACCTACAAAATGTTAAAAATCAGAATAGGTCCCTTCAATGTAACATTTCCACCTCTATTCAAAATTGTAAACCCCGCTGCCCGTCACCATGCACCAAAAGTACATCATTAGTTACTTCGGCGTAATAATATTGTTGTCCCAACCTTTAGCACTAGTGACTGGTCCATTTGGGCATTAATCAAGTCAGCCAGAACCCGACCGGCCGTAATCCGCACGAAATTGAAGACATCACGTCAGAGAAGCTGTGTGATGTGTCCTCCAGAACAGAAGACAATCAAACGCGACGTGACAATGTTACTAAGGAACAACTTAATTTTTACTTTGCGATGACGACTGAATTTTCAACATCCATTAGAACCATTTGCGATTCAAAATGTGTATCAGTAAAATCCCTTCAGTAAACGACTGCTGCTTATTTTATCAATTATCTCTGTTTTTTTTTTTTCTCGATTTGAATATCGTCTTACCTTTAAACAAAGGCCGAATCTACTTCAGACGTTTTATGTAACGATTTTGAACAACGCCTTCGTAATTCTATCTGCCTTTCAATATAGTTGGCTTCTTTTGATCTTCTGAAAGAACTTGATAAAACAGCTATTTATAGGAAATAAGAAGATTTGATTCCAATTATAATATAATATTTTTGATGCTATGTTTGTAAAGAGAATATAGGATATTCTGAAAAGATCAGAGTTCATTTATTAAGAGGTTGTATGGATTTTTCGACATCAACGACCGCGTTGTCCCTATACCTTTCTTCATTTTTTGTTATGGTTCTTGAGTATTAAGATCATACATATTTATTTCGAAGCGTTGTATGTTTTTGATAACACCTCGAATTAAAGTAAAAAAAAAAACAATTTTTTTACAGCTGAACAAAGACCGCTCCCATGTCTTTCCAGCTTTTATGTGACCAGCGATCCTAGCTAAACTACGACCGTTTCGCTTCGTCTTTCGGCTAATATGATAATGATGAGACCTACAAGGGCATTTATGAAACAGTAGAAGCTAGTTGCATATCAGATTCCCAACCTCCTTCGTAAATAATCTTTTATAGGAATATATATATTTTTTTTCTAGTATTTTTGTAAACTAAACCTCAAGCAGATAAAACTAAACCTATAATCTCCTCTCCCGGTTCGATGCACTTACACGCTTGGGACGGGTTCGGCGACTAAGACAGTCGCTATGCGGTCTCGTCCTGACACTTAATATAGCCCGCACAGTCGCGAGCCGCATACTTCAGCCCGAACGTGCCACACGCCCAACTGCTATTGCATTTTATACTGTTAGCTATTGGGATTAAATTAACTTTGCAAACTGAAAAAATGTAGAAAACTCTATACTTCCTCTATCGTCATAATGAATTACGGTTGTTGACGAACGACTGCCTCGTATGGGGCGAAAAATACGACATAAATGAAAGAGCAGCGCGGATTTTATAGTATTTTTTTTTTAAATTTTATCTTTACAAATCGATAGTGCTTCATGTATCGAATCGACCCTCCACGGGATTAAAACGATCAAAATTTAACGATTCGCGTAGATTTTCTAGGAAACCCGTGGTGCTAAACGCAAAGGGCAACTGAAGGACACGGGTACGGTGTTAGTCAGTAAAACTCTAGTAGTACCTCCCGCTCCTCACTAGAGTGAGAGAAGTCATTGGATTATTTCCCATCTTTAAAAAGTAAGTGTATAAAACGTTTAATTTAACCTATCAGAGTCCAATATTATAAGTTTATTAACTGCCACACTTTAATATCAGAAATTGATTAAACAGTAAAGCCCGATTTATCTCTCGGAGAGCCATTTCACTCGCAAAGCTTAAAGTGACTTACAGTGTGAGTACTGTTTAATTAGCAGGTAGGTCTAGTTCCATTAATCATGCTAAATACTAAGAAATTCTTGCTGTGCCAACCAGAATCAATTACAGTTTCACCTCGTCAACCATTTTATGCATATATGTACTAAGTACCTGCAAACGATTATGAAGATACTTGAAAAACTATTTTGCCTTTTCTCTACTGTACTGGGATCGACCTGCAGTCTTATTAGATGCCTCTGATACCATTACTTTATACGGAGCAAATGCTGATCTGATCTACAAAACCCAGTTATTGTGTAACACGAATAATTTGTCTTGTTATCTTTGATAAGACTGGCAGTTGTACTTCGGGGATCTGACTGTATATTAAAGTAGATTGCAAATACTAGAGATATATTCTAAGGTAACAAAGGATGTCTCACGCCTAATCCAGGTCTTCATCAACCGGTGTCTTCGTCGTATCTTCGGAATATACTGGCTGGATACCATCTCTAACGAAGAGCTGTTAGAGAAATGCCACAAAAGCCCAATCGACCTGATAAACCGTCGTAAAGGGGGTTAGGATGGGTCAAAAGCTTCAGAGGGATTCTGGTCTCATACCTGAACAGGTGATGGATTGAAATCTTAAGGATGCACGGCCTTCCCCGGCAAACCTAGCGACGCTCTGTGTTGGGGAAGCAATATGCACCGGATTGACAGAGCGAGGTGAAGCGTGCAGCTAAAAACCGACCGCGATGGAGGATGGCCTGTGCTAAATTCAAGGGTCACAGGAATTTAAGTAAAGTACAATAAACAAGAGCTTATAAAATAAACTGCCGGCACATTTGGCTTCACAAGTTTTTAATTCTAATCTAAAACTGGCAGTGACAGAGAGACAGTTGGACTATACTTCATTGGACCCGCTTAGTGGATCTCGACGCTTTTTGCGTCATTTATCCTCAATGCTGGGGGTCGTGGCCTCATTGACTAACATTTTGTGGACTATATTTAGCCATGTTATCCCGTTTTTGGTGAGCATCGCAGACTGTGGTCTCCAGTGTAGCATAGATTATGTCAAACCAACGTATAGGTCACCTTTCTCTGGGTCTCTTCCTAATATTTTTTCTTATCAGTAGTAACTTTCCAGGTTATTACCTCTCCTTCTGGCAATGATGCCAAACAACGGCACATATTAATTTACATATTATAGTAAACCTGTATTATTGTATGTGTATTGTGCTGATTATGTATGATTGGCAATAAAAACAGGACATAATAAAACGTAATATTTATCGTAACTTTCATCAAACCCACCTAAATAAATCACTCCAAAATGATTACGTCTCTTAATACCACTTCTCACAAATCCTTGGCACCATAAAATGCAATATAGGCAAACAAATGGAGGCCATATTAAATAGGGCAAGTTTCAGGTGTAGTAGTAACAGCTACCAGGGTACCAGGGGCCCAGACAAGTGAAGGGCCGCGCTTAAGAGCTCATTCCGCGAAATTAAGCAAGGGAGTACGTCTAAGTCGCAAGGCTTAAGGTTTGATATGTGGAGCAAGGAGGAAGGTGGAGCGAACTTACTGGTTGTGTTTATTGTAATGTGAAGGCGAGGTAGTACAAAGTAAGATTTATTTTTGGAAAGCTTTATAAGATATAGTTTCTTCTTGATTTATCTACTGGTCTTTCTATACAGATAGTCGGTTGGATTTTTGATTACAGTTATATTTGCGGTGCTAAATAACAATAGACTCTATGAAATACTTTTTTTTTGGATACTCCTGCTACATAATCTGTCAAAAAACAGACTAACTTAAATAATTTAAAAAAAATCTGTCAAATTCTAAAGCACCATGCTTAAAAATATATGCGATCCTCAACCTGCATGGCCAATCTGGAGATCACACTATCTATCATTGATCGATCTCACACTAGCTTGCATTTGTATCTAAGAATGTATCATTTAAATGGCCAAATACACAAATTGTAAAAAGGAGCTGTAAAAATGAGGTTTTTCAGAAATACAATATATTTTGTTACATATATAACTAGCATCAACTTCACAAAGATCAAAACATTCTTTCTTTCACTACATTTCATTCTTTTTTACTATATGTCAATCAACCGCTCATACCGACGCTTCAGCCACTGGTTTAAGCCACATGTGAAGGCAACAGGACAGAAGCCTTAAATCGCGTTAGTGTCGAGCGAGTGTTTATAATGCCCGCCCCGCGCCCCTTGTTACCGGAATAATCGAGAATAATCGGGATTGAACCGGATTTGGCCAGTTCCGTCTAGTTAGGGACGGAGCAAAAACGTTGTAATTACTCGAAGGTACTTTGATACCGTACGTCATAGGGAATTTAATATGAAAATGAAATTTACTTTTTTTTGTTTCTATGAACGCCTTAAAAGACTCTGGCCTGAGAGATGCTGGCAGTTTGCAAGGCTTTGTTTATCGTAAGAGTTTTTTCTCCCTGGCCTTTCTAAAAGTAATCAACTTCTACGAAGGAGAAATTTTGGCCAACGGGTGTCGTGTATCGGCGTTTTCGTGGCAGGCTACATGACACCACGACTCAGCGGAATACGACGCCGACCCAACGTAGTTAATTATAGACTAGTTCTTATGTTTGTCGATATGTATTCGTTTATTTTTTTGTGAGAGGTGTATTTTGTCCATGGGCTATAATTGCCTGATAATAATAGGAATTACTACTGCATCGTCAGTTTTTTTAAGGCGAGAATTCATCTATTGACTTCTTCCGCCCTAGAGCCTTGCAGGAGGGAGTGTCAGAGTTATACCAACTTAAACCACACCTTTCTTCTTTACGTCCCTTTGTGTCCCAGGACCACGTGTTTTTTTTATGGTAGGTAACATCATCCAATGACAAATCCCGCCCTTGGGCGGAGCGGGAAGTAGTGTCAGACTCTTACTGACTAAAAACCTACCCCGTTCCTTCGTTGCCTATCATGCCGGGGCCGGGTATTCCTTTCGGAAGCTGATCCATGACCCCAGCAGGCTTCGACCCTGCCTGCCTGCAGCTAGCAGGCTGGGCCTCTACGGAGGACCACGGGTAACCCTTTCCTGCCCTAGTATGCTTCGGCCATGCTGGGCTCCTACGGTTTTGCTGGAATCCCTTTGAAGTACGCGTGGAACACTACGTGCTGGCGTTGACGTTAGGCTTGATCCGGATCCGATCCCATTGCTCGTCTTCCACCTACGGGGGCTGGTAGTCGGGGTCAGGGTTTCCGATGCTAATGTGTGAGGATGTGCGTTCCCTCACGCTTGCGGCCTCCTCCTTTGCAAGCATTCGCAGAAGAAATTTATTTCGCAGAAAGAGGTGGGCGCTACCCATTCCCCCTCGCTTCGGACTATGGCCTGTACCAAGGCAAGGTGCAAGAGGTCAGTGCCTCATATCGTACCCCCCCCCCCCCCCAAAGGAGGCACGCCTCCACCGTATACTCCACTGGACATTTCATCCACTTGAATCAGGTGCAGGAACCTCCCGAACTTACTGACCTGCGTCATGCGGAAGGCGAGGAGACAGCTTAGAACCCCTTCAGACACTACTCAAAGAGGGGACTTACCGCCATAATTATGGCATGCCCAACTGTATCGTGGGTGCGTTCACAGACATGTAAACTGATACACAAGATATTTTACCCAGAGTATATAAAGTCTGGGTAAAATATATTGGGCTATAAAAACATGAAACTTATCGTGGCATCATTGAAGTGAACCATTTAGCAAAGCTAAAAGGTGACTGACCCTTTGCAAGCCAGACATATCAAGTGTCTCTCGTGGGCACCACTTTACATTATTAACGAGTTTCAGAATAACTAACGTCATCCTAACAATTAATAGACTATCAACCTGCTTCTTTTGCTTTTTTCCTGTCGATGGTTCATCATCATCATCATTTCAGCCGAAGGGCGACTGTTGGACATGGATCTCCCCCACGTGTTACCACAACGGTCCTGTGTGTCTTGCATCCATAGTATTCTCGTGACTCTCACCACGTCATTGGTCCACCTTGTGGGAGGCCTTCCAACACTGCGTTTTGGTGCGGTGCGCGGTCGCCACTCTAGGTTTACGCTACTTTAGTTTGTCAGTCGATGGTTAACTCCTTAGATTATTTGTGTCTAGGGGCGCCATACAGATTTTTGTTTTTAGTCTGTCTAAAAATATTGGTTAATGGGCCACTCTCCAGTTAACTTTGGTGCGTCGTGTTTGTTACTAATTGTACTCAGTAAAGAATAAAAACAGTATTTTAAGGAAGTAATTTCAATCATTACAGCGATAATACAGTTCACTAAAACCAAGAACTTAACACTGCAAAAATTCACGTCCAGTTGTGTCCAGATGTGTGCAAGTGTGTCCAGGTGTGTCCAGGTGTGTTAAGGTGTGTCCAGGTGTGTCCAGGTGTATTCAGGTGTTCCTGTGATTTCAACAAATTTGATGATAGCAATTAATGCTTTTCCCATAGCTTTGCTTTCACTTCTCAACCTTTGGCTTATTCTCAAGGACAAAAATGTCACCTTATTTCACAATTTCCACAGTACCTATCAAAAAGGATCTTTTTAATCCAAGATCAGCGAAAAAATACCAATCTCTCGTTAGTATTTTAATCTTCCTCGCGTATCGACTTTATCGTTTATTTTGTTCATTGTTTTTACTTTGTCCTCGCCTTAAGCTTTCTTATTTCTTAAGCGCTCTGTAAATATTAGATTGCTTGCCGTGACTTTAATTTTTTCTTGTGTTTGTAACTTGATCCCCTAGAAATTGCTTTGGAGTTTTAAATAAAAAGCGAGTTGATATATTTTCGTATAGAATAATAATGTTGTACCTAAAGCAGGCAACGATATTTTTATGATCGTTTTCTCGTGCGCATGTTTGTAATCGTGATCGATCAGCCTAAATGAGGGACATCATCAGACGGTTTAAAGTCACCCAAAGGGCAATAGAAAGGGCTATGCTCGGAGTTTCCTTGCGTAATCAAATTATTGTGTAGTAATTGCAACATATAACCTTATTTTTAGTATATACGAATATTTGGTGTAGTATTTTTATACAGAGATCTTCGAATCTAATTAAATTTCTTAATTAATTAATTTCTAATCTTTAAAATTTCATAACTGTTTCATGAAAAAACACAAAGTTATAAGCTTGTTATGTTACCTGGTTTTCCACAAAAACACATGGTCACCGGGCCATCCAGGCCACTGAAGGGTTATCTTGCGGGCCGCACCCAGCTGTATCCTAGCGCCTAATGCCCGCTATGACCTGCCGAGACCTGCATTTTACTTAGTGGAATCGATTCAGTTACAGATTATGAAAAAAACTATATTAAGGTTTCGATAAACTAAAAGTTATGTAATATACACAGAAGAACCAAGGTTACCGACATAACACGATAAATCACCAACCTTAAGTGGCAGTGGACAGGGCCCAAAGGTTCTGGAGTGGGTACCGTGTAACGGCCTGAACTGATAAGGATTGCGGGAATCTGATAGACGCAAGACGCACAGGACCGTTCATTGTGGCAACACTTTAGGGAGGCCTATATCCAACAGCGAATTTCTTTTGGCTGAAGTGATGATGATGAGTCTTTTTTATTGCTTTTTATTGTTATTTTGCTTATTATTTTGTAAGTATAAAGATTTATGTTACAACAACGACAATGCATGCAGCAATATTCTATTAGACTCCCGTCCATGACACAGCACTGGATGAGTGGGGAAAGACCTATAAAATGTAATACGTTCAAGTTTATGTTTAGTGTTTTTTGTACTCATATTTATTTGGCACATCCTAGAGCCTAAGCGGCTTGTTGCATTTTTGTGCGAGAGATGTCGTTAGATTCATCTTAGTTGTTAGAGTGACACTGGGTTCATCAAATAGTACATTATGTGACTAGGGGATAAAGCAGTATTTTAAAGTCGCGGGTAACACGTTGAATTTCGAACGAAACGAAGGTTACAAGTTTTAATCCCGAACGCGATGAGGGATTTATATAATTGACTCCCGAGTACAGCGAGAGAGTTGTGAACAGCGGAGGGGTGTACGACATCTACGATCAACAAATTCTTAGTTACCTGTTTGATGATTGGGTAATTTAGAACAAATTGTTGAACACTTAGAATGTGACAATATATTTTATTATATATATCTTATTGTTCGTGATTGTACAGCAGACCTAAATTCATAACCAGGGATCGAGTTTTACAGTTCAAAATTAAACAAATAGGTATTGTAAATTTATAACACTGTATAACGTAGGTAAATAACCAGGTGGCTGCAAAATATATGCACAAAAAAAATAAAACAAAAGAACTTGAAACCAAAAACGTCCCCTGATTAATATGTGGTGTCCCTCCCCGGGCCACTGGCCGCGGTCCTAGCTAATTAAATCTCTTTCAGTATTACCGGCTCATTGATATTGATCGGCAATCGCTTTAATAAATATGCCGACATATTTTACACAGCACACAAAGGTTTTTGATCGCCGCAACCGGGATTTGAAATTTACTGTTTTATAATTTAATTGATGGCTATTGAGTAAGCCGCTTAGCGGTTTAATGCAACCACCACAGGTATCAAATGGTTTATAGTTATAATTTGGTTAATAGATTGATTGACCGAACCATGTGTTATGAAGCAACCACATTTTTATCGCGTGCTTGTTTATTTATACTGAGTAATCGAGCTTTAAAGACCGCTCATGCGACCTTTTTATTTATTTTTTCTTTTAAGCCTATACTTTCCCACTTCTGGACAAAGGCCTCCCCTAACTTCTTTCCGTTATTCTTTTCTAGAGCCACCTCGAACCAGCCCTTGCGGTAAGCATCTAGGACATTTCGTCACTTTTTACCAGGTCGGCCAGGGCGGGGTCGTCCACCCTCAGGTACTTGTGGAGACTTTTGCTCAAACGGTGCCCAGGTGTGTCCCACCCAGTCTCTAATTAACCTATTTACCTATAATATCTTTTTTAAAACCACAATGTCATCAACGCCCTAGACCACACAGGACAAGCGAAGGAAGTCTGACACTACCTCTCATTCTACGCAGACCAGCAGAAGTTATGTTTTGATGATTCACCCAAAAACAACTGCAGCTGGGGCGACGACAGAGGCATTGAAACTTGAAGGGTCCAAATTCCCCTATAAGGTGGTACGGGAGAAATTACGCCCCTAGGCTCCCCCGCTGACTCAGAGTCTCCGGCCCCAGGTTGTGGAGGGTATGGACAGCACTCTGTTCCCAGCGCGAGGGGAACACTCCCCCCGCTCATGGCTGCGCCACTGGCAGTGTCTGACGCGGACCACGACGGTGACGACGGCGACAATTTTTTTTTTTCCACAACTATCGCACAACGCCGTCTAGCCCCAAGCTAAGCAAAGCTTGTGTTATGAGTACTAGACAACTGATAAACATACTTATATATTTCTAAATAAATACACTTTATAGATAAATTACACCCAGACACAGAACAAATGATTATGCTCATCACACAAACATTTGTCCTGGGTGGGAATCGAACCCACGACCTCCGGCATAGCAGTCAGGGCGGAAGGGAACGTAGGAGGAACTCACATCGGTGTCGGGTCGACGATGAAGTACATGGGACTCGTCCTCGACAGCCGGTGGAATTTCGAGGAAAATTTCGGACGTCTGGCTCCCAAACTGAATCGGACCGGGGCTGCCCTCAAAAGGCTCCTGTCAAATCTGGGGGGTCCAGAGGCTCTACGCAGGCATCGTTCGGTCCATGGCCCTTTATGGAGCACCGGTATGAGCGCCCTCGCTGAAAAAAAAACCGAAGAACCGGCTGAACGCGTGCTAGAGGGTCATGGCAATACGGATGGTGTGGGGATGCCGCACGGTTTACCTCAATTATTGAGACTATAGCGCCATACTTAGCTTTAATATTTAATTTGTGTATAGATCAAGGTGTCTTTCCGGATCTAATGAAATATAGTAAAGTTATACCACTTTTTAAATCCGGGGACAGTAAAGACTCTAATAATTATAGGCCAGTGTCCGTGTTGCCAGTTTTTAGCAAAATATTTGAAAAGGTGATGTTGGATCAAATGCTTAATCATTTTAACACAAATAACATCTTACACGATAAACAGTATGGTTTCACCAAAGGACGTTGTACAACTGACGCTGGTGTCTCCTTACTAAAACACATTTTTAATGCGTGGGAAGAGGCACAAGATGCTATAGGCATCTTCTGCGACCTGTCTAAGGCGTTTGATTGTGTAGTTCATGAAACATTACTCCTGAAACTTGAGCATTACGGACTAGGCAAAACAGCGTTAAACTTATTAAAATCTTATTTGAATGATAGACAGCAATTAGTTCAGATAAACGGTGTCAATTCGTCGGGGTTAAATGTTAAAATGGGAGTACCCCAAGGTTCGATTTTAGGTCCTTTTTTATTTTTAGTTTACATTAATGATTTACCCCATTTGTTGCAAAATAAACTTAATATGGTGTTGTTTGCCGACGACACTTCTTTGATTTTTAAGGTAAATAGAAGGACTAATAATCTTGACGACGAAAATAACGCCCTACTGCAGGTCCAAAACTGGTTCACTGCTAATAATCTAGTTTTAAATGGGAAGAAAACTAAATGCATAAGATTTTCCTTACCGAATGTCAAAAGTAGTGAATGTGACATAGTATTGAACAACGAAAAACTAGAATTCGTCGATAAAACGGTTTTCCTGGGGATAACGCTTGACTCAAGGCTACAGTGGGGTCCTCATTTAACATCTCTTGCAGGACGGCTTAGCTCAGCTGCATATGCTGTTAGAAAAATCCGCCAATTTACGGATGTTGATACCGCTAGACTAGTCTATTTTAGTTATTTTCATAGTATCATGTCATACGGTATCTTACTATGGGGACGGGCTGCAGACATCCACTCTATTTTTATATTACAGAAAAGAGCCATCAGAGCCATATACAATCTCCGCCGGTGCGATTCTCTAAGGGAACTGTTTAAAGATATTAACATCATGACGGTACCTTGTCAATATATCTATGAAAACATCATGTACGTTAGAAAGAATCTTCACCTTTTTAGTAAAAGAGGCGATAGGCATAATTATGTTACAAGGAATAGGGACCTTTTAGTTCAACCAGGTTTCAGACTGGCTAAAGTAGCGTCTTCTTTCATGGGGTACTGTTTAGAATGTTACAATAAAATACCTCCTCACATATTAGAACTCAATGAAACAAAATTTAAATCTTGTATTAAACGCACACTATGTACACGGGCATATTATAGCTTGTATGATTATATTCAAGATAAAAATGCTTGGGTTAATGCTGGTCCAGCTCCACTACCAGCAGGGCGTACAAATTGATTGGAAAATACTTTTTTATCTTTTTATTTAATATTAAATTATTATTGTATAATGTAGAAGCATTTATTTTCAAAGTTTGTAAATGTGAGTACCATGGAGCAATTTACGGTTTTTGGATATTGGACTTGTTTGACATAAATGAGCATGGTGGTTGAGAGTTTGTCATGCTCACTCAAATGTCTCACTGATGGTGGCGCGTGTGTTGGATCATTCGGTTCCCTTCAAAATGGTTGAGCTGAGTGGTGCTGATATGCGCGTCATGTCCGTGAACGGGCGCTGTCAGTTGAGACTGGTCATCTCTTAGCTGCCAGTGGTTTATTTTAATATCTTTATTTAGAATGCCTTTTTTTTTTGTCTTTACTTTATTTTATTGACATTGTTCTCACATAATAGCAGTGACAAGAAACATGTAACAGAGATATTTGTTATACATAAAATGATTGAAAAGAGTGTCCATGGAGTTTCTTGCACATTCTTCTCCATAGAGATCTACGCTTTGGAATGTGCAATTAGCATCATTTTTTTTTCTGACAGACTGACACCTTGACCTTTCAAAAGTGCCTGTAAATGGTTTATTTGAAATAAATGCTTTTGAGTTTGAGTTTGAGTTTCCTGCGAAGCGGCGAGCCTCCTTGCTGGCGTGCCACCAAAGCATCTGGAAGCAACAGTCCTTGCACATATTCACGATAAGCGCGTGGAGATGCAACGCCGGGGCGAAAGTCCGCTGCCACGACAAGTCGAGGTATGGCGGAAAGTGTTCCGGTGGGATCTCATAGTGAAATGGCGACAGCGACTGTCGCAACCCAGTGCTGGGCACGCCTTAATTATGGCAGGAAGGCCCCTCTTTGAGGCGTGGCTGGAAAGACCTCACGGCATCCTAACCTTCTGCTTGACCCAGGTTCTCACCGGACACGGCAAGTTTGGGAGGTTCCTGTTTCGGATTCGTGTGGAACACTGTGTGGACTGCCCGGAGGACACGGTGGAGCACACGGTCGAAGTTTGCCCCGCTTAAGCAGAGCATCGCCGTTTTCTCGTAAGAGAGATTGGCGGCGGCGATCTCTCGCTTCAGGCCCTGGTACGGGCTATGGTCCGAAGCAAGAGATGGTAGGCGGTCGCCTCCTTCTGCGAAGCAGTAATGCTTAAAAAAAAAAAAAAAAAAAAAAAAGCCAAGGAGGAGGCCGCACAAGAGAGGCAACGGCCCTCACGGCACAGCCGCCGCGGGGATTCCGATTCCGATCCTGATTTCCAGCCAACGTAGGCGCGGGCTTGCGGACTGAGATCTATGGGTAGCTAGCTCACTGTCCGACCGTCCGGTAACCATCCGGGCCAAGCCCAGGTTGTCGACGGCGCGCACTGTTCCTCAAGGAGTTGTCAGCAAACTGTAGAGACCCAGCCTGCTAGCTGCAGGCAAGCAGGGTCGAAGCCTACTGGGGCCAAGGGTTTGAAAGGAAAGCTTGGCCCTGGTATCTAAGGCAACGAAAGAATGGGGTGGGTTTTTAGTCAGTAAGAATCTGACACTATCTCCTGCTCCGTCCAAGGGCCGGAGATGTCATTGGATGATTTTACCCAAAACCAAAAAAAAATGGGTCCAAATTCAACCGTCATCGATACCGCATTGAAGTTAGTCAAGAAAGAACAGCAAAAGATTACATACAGTACAAAGATGGCTGCTAATCAGCTTTTAATCCGAAACCTAGTGCTTCATAACAAATAAAACAGTTGTAACAAACTCAATTCAATTTCCACGAAACAAAACGATCCACACAGTCGAACGGAGCAAAATGAATATCATTTCACCTTAAATAAACATATTTTTAGTACATTTGCGGACAGGTGCAGCCGCTTCAGCGAGCTGTCAGTGAAACAAATGAATTGCCTCATATCCATGTAATTACATAGCATGGGTGATACTAAATAATGTAGCATTGCTATCTAAATTAATTTTAATCACTACATCGTTTTATAATGATGAGGATTAATTCTGGCTGTATTTAAACGGAATTTGTAAATACTCGTACTCAAGCATTACCTACTGAATTCTTTCCGTTACATTTTTTTTTTTTTGGGGAGACTATTTGTATCAAGTTCATCACAGTTAGCTTAAAAATGCGTGATGTTATATTAGATGTGGGTGTGTATGCGTGATGTTATATTAGATGTGGGTGTGTATGCGTGATGTTATTTTTAGATGTGGGGGTACATGCGTGATGTTATGTTAGAAATTTGATGCATGCGCGATGTTTTTTTCTTAAAAGGCTAAAGTTTTGTTCTTGAAAATTGATGACATTATTTCTTTTTTGTACTGCTTTTCTTTTTTTTTGTATTGCGTAACCCTTCAAATCGCCACCTTCTGCGAAGTAGTAATGCTAGCAAAGGAGGTGGCCGCACACGAGAGGCAGCGGGCCTCACGGCCCAGCCACCGCAGGGATTCCGATTCCGATCCTGATTTCCAGCCAACGTAGGCGCGGGCTTGCGGACGGCGAGGTATATGTAGCTCGCTGTCCTACCGTCCAGTAACCATCCGGACCAAGCCCAGGTCGTCCACGGCGCGCACTGTTCTCGCGCGCCTCATTGAGTTGTCAGCAAACCGTAGAGACCCAGCCTGCTAGCTGCAGGCAGGCAGGGTGGAAGCCTACTGGGGCCAAGGGTTTGTTTCTGAAAGGAAAGCTTGGCCCTGGTATCTAAGGCAACGAAGGAACGGGGTGGGTTTTTAGTCAGTAAGAGTCTGACACTATCTCCCGCTCCGCCCAAGGGCGGGACATGTCATTGAATGATTTTACCCACCACCAAAAAAAAAACCTTCAAATAAATTTCTGGTCCTTTACTCTACAGACGTGTTATCCAAATCTAATCCGCGAAAACAAAATGGATTCTGCCTTAAACAACTAACAGAAACAGTCGATAGAGAAAGTATGGAACTTATGAAATTATATTATTCGCAGTACACAAGAACGGAATACTAATCCGGAGGGACTGGCCGCGCCCGTCCGATCACGTTGCTTCGTGATTGTAAATCAAGTTAAAATAAATAAATAAGTCCTTTATTTTTATGCTGATCGAAGAATAGATAGAAATCTGAGGACACGACTTGAATTTCTTTGTTGCTAGCTCAAAGCGTCAGCGAGAAATCGGTTTTGTTTTTGTATAATATTTTTGTTTCGATCATGACTTTATAAGGAACCTTAGACTGTGGACAGAATTACTTCAAGTGAAGTTTTGCTCTAGTATTATCAGCATGAATTATTTTGTGAATAAATAGAGGACTATACAATAATCAAGCACCCTGTCTCTTAGTAGGTCAACAAGGGCTTACGCTATGCTATGTCTACTCCTCTCTGAATTGCATTTGTTGCTTCCAACAACTGTACAAGCGGTGAAATGTTATAGTAAAATGATAAAATAAAAAGGTACACCGCAACTACTCGTACAATAGATACAAAAAAAAAAAAAATTGTCAACCATATACTTTTGTAGGGGTTTGGGCTGTAGAGGTTAGCTTTGAAACGTTCTATCATTCGCAAAAAAAAAATACAAGTAATAAAAGTAGATATGATCAAAATAATCAAGGAAACCTCATCCATAACGAATTGAGTGAGATATAAAGCCATGCATGTGCTGCCGGGCTGGAGCAATGGATCGCTGTAGTTTGAGGATAAAGTTGGTGTCAGGGCAGACTGTGCCGAGCGACCATTATTCTATGTATGTCTACGGAAACGTCACCCTGTCTTGAAAGATATGAATGCGTTTGTGGTAGACAGAAGAAAGTTCTATTATAAACCTAAAATAGGTTCATTTAGTTAGCTCGAAGCATTTAGTGTCAAAGATAGCTTAAGCAAATAGGCATATATATAGAAACAATGTGCACGTAAATCTACACTTAAGTTTTAGTGTCCCCTAGATGGGGCAGAGGTCACCCACACTGCGCCACCATCCCGTTCGGTCTAGGACTTCGCGCTTCATTTTGCTCCAGTCCTTCCCTATGTTCTTCGCCTTTGTGATGACCGTTCGTCACTAGGTCTGCGTGGGGAAACCTCGTTTTGGCTTTCCTTAAGAATTCCAGTCTAGGGCTTGCCTTAGCAGAGTCCCTTTACGGCGTATATCTGATCTAGTTTCACTTGCAGCGTTTGATCTGTTGGTTGATCGCACCGCAACTTTCCCACAGATTTACTTGAATCTACTCACATAACCAAAACTTACCTTGGAGAGAAAGTATAAGCAGAGCAAAGTGACCAAATATGAAATTAATACTTCTGGTCGCACAAAATAGTGCTCTTCTACCTCTTTAAATACTCGCGTCCTGGTTTGAACTTGTCATTTGAGCAAATGGTGTGCCTACGGTAAGAGCTTTTTCTCTATGAGAAATGTTTTTATGTTAGACTAGCTTTTGCCCGTGACTTTGTCCGCGTAGAAGGCGAAATGTTTTTTATTAGGCTTTTTGATTGTTTTTTTATTATAATTAATAGCTTTAATTTGAACGAATGTGGGGGAGGGCCATTCAGAGTTAGTAAATTCAGTAATATACCACATCTTCTTGATCCATTACATTGTCAAAGGAAATGTATTTGATGCTTATGTCCTCTCAACTATTTCTAACCCCGAATATTGCCCTTTGACACATCCACTAGTCTACACCTGGATAGACTTTGGAGATTAGATCTTCAGTGCTGGTAACTTTCTCCCCTAAATTACGATCAATTTCGATTTTATTTTCAGTTTCATAATAAGGTACTTCCCCATCGCTTATTAAAAGTAACTTTGGAGGAAAATTTGTACCTCCACTCTAATGTGCTCTCAACGCAAGACTCAACAATGTCAGCTCTAGTTTCTCTAAATATAACTGGCAATGTAAAATCACCAGTAAACTTGAAAGTGATTCCATTCCACCCATGATTTTATTACAGTTTCATAAGTCTTTATGGGTCTCTACATAAGATCTATGATTGCATCCATCCTATATGATTAAACTGATATCTTGCAAATTTTTCCCAAGGGGCTATTTTGTAGAATTAAGCACACGCTATCTTTCCACAAAAAGAAAATAGTCAAAAGCAGTTCAAAAGTTGAATGACCAGTGGGTCCACCTAATAGAGTCACAGCGGTGACCGACAGCCGGGACGCGACGAACGCAGCCGTGCGTGTAGAACTTATCATTATTTTGCTACGGCGGCGTTATTATTATATCTCCTAAGATATTTATCGAAATCAAATGATGTAAAAGGCAATCAGGGTCAAAATAAAATACTTAAAATGAATATTGCACTTCTTTACTTTACCTTCGTTAATACTGCATTATTTTAAAAAAAAGGTTATACTGAGTCAGTCTTAAAAGATAGACATAAATATGCTGTCGCGAACTTTTTTTAAAACTTTGAAAGGGAAATAATTTGCTAGTATATAATTTTTGTTTTAACTTTACCCCTTTACGGAAGCTCTCAAATGGAATCACTTTCCCCCGTTTTTGCAACATTTTCTATCATTGCTCTGCTCCTATCAGTCATAACGTGATGTTATACAGCCTTTAGCCCTTCTCGATAAATGGGCTATCATACCATTTTCTGAGATTACCGCGTTCAACCAAACAAACTCTTCAGCTTTATAATATTATAAGTATAGATTTAAGATACCCCACGAGACGCATGTATCAATTATTCTCTTAAGTGGGTTCTAGACACATGATAATTACATTGAAGCAGAGATCGATATATGAATTCCAAGATTCCTTCATATAAATTTACAGTGTTCCATATTTGGGTACCTATTCCATAATTAGATCCCCTCTGTTGATTTTTATTTTTGGGAAAATATTTTATTTTAATTTTATAAATAACAAGACTGGTACAAAGTTAAGCGCTTCATTACAGATTTTAATTTCGGATAACTGATTTCGTTTATAAAACTTTCATGTTACAAATATAAAATGGTATTCCGTAATTGATTACATTCCTCTCTACAACAAAACAGCCATTTCATTGTCTAACATTGAACCTTTGACCTTTATATGTTGTAGATGGTAGACTTGTATGTGGGAGGTAGGCTCGTTTGTAGGGAAAAGGAGAATCGTGGGTGTTTTTGGGACCGTCTTTTGTAAGTTATGACCTTTAAAATATTTCTGTTAAGTGAAGTTTTTTGACTAGTAGTTCCTCTTATTTATTTATTAGAACTTTATGCAACACAAGGGTACACAGGCGGACTTAAAGCCTTAGGCATTCTCTACCAGTCAACCAAGGGTGGTGAAGAGAAATCATGGCAGGTGCATAAAAAAAAAACAAAAGGTTATTAAGAAAACAAGGGTTAAATATCTATCTGAATATATCTATATGAATAAAATACACATAAATATATATTTAATATAATATATACCTACATATACATACATTTATATGAAGTAACTAACTAGTAGGAAAATCAAATCTAATTGTTTATTTTTGATACATGACTTACACATAGGTGTTTATAACATAGTTACATTTACACTAATATTATAAAGAAGTAAAATTTGTTTTTTTTTTTTATTTATTTATAGGAAGCTAATCTGTAAAAGGTCTGCTACTTTTTTTTTCACCGTTAGAAAATTATTTTATTCCTTAATGACATAGGTGTCATAAGTAGGAAGCTGTGGACTAAAACTAGTACTTAATAATAATCATTACCAAATCAGCAACTTGGATATACAAATAATTGAATATATATATTGAAAATATGATAATAAAATTCGAATGATTTGATATAAATTTTATTAAAGATCAAATATAAATTCTATTACTGTACAGACAAACACAAGAACATCAACAACAATAAATTAACGTCAAGTGGACATGAAATATTTAAAAAGAAATTGTCCAGAAAATTCAACAACGGAGAAATAACAATTTTCTATAAGAAATTGAAACAATTTATTTTTAAAGACGATGATGTGAAGTATACGTATTTCGCCAAACATAAATGAATTGGTGTCAAGGCATGATGTAGAATCTCTTCAATAGAATAAGAATAATTCTTTTAAATGAAAAAAAAGTGTGTTATGAGTGACTGGTGGATTCGATCAAGCAAGAAAATGTCTGTACTGATATAGGCCGAAGAATCACGAAACTTAAGTGGCAGTGGGCAACATTGCTCAGAGAAAAAATGGTCGATGGGCACTGAAAAGTTCTGGAGTTGTGACGTCGGACCAACTGGAGAGGATACAGCATTGTATGGCCTCCCACAAGGTCGATCGACGACCTGATCGGGGTCGGGAGAATCCGACGGATGCGAGACGCATAGGATCGTTCGATACTGGAGAGGATACAGCATTGTATGGCCTCCCACAAGTTCGATCGACGACCTGATCGGGGTCGGGAGAATCCGACGGATGCGAGACGCATAGGATCGTTCGTCTTTCGGCTGAAATGATGATGAGTGAATACTTAACTAAATATTTTCGCCTAAAAACTTACAGAGAATTCCCCAAGGCTGCCTGAGTATTAGACGAAGCCTGTCCCGCAGGAAGCTAGCAAAATTTTCTATAGAGAGAGAATATAATTATGCGCAGAAAAACAATATAAAAGAAGTTACTTTTACACTACACAATGAAACAGATATTGCTAATATAACAAGAAAGGCTATTAGATATTTTCATGATAGTTAGAAGTTGAAGTTAGTTCGTCAAAACAATAGTGTAAGGGGTCACGTGACACTAGATAAATAATAACACAACAACAAAACACACTAGTTCCAAGGACACGGAGGAAATATTCAGTGAGAATATTTCAAAGAAAAATACATCAACAACGGTGGCAATACAACTTGGTACTTAGTGCCACAAAGTTTATCCTTTTGTTTTGTGTTGTACCTACTGTCATGGACGGTAATTTATTCAATGTGTATGTAGATATATTTTGTTTACTTGTTTCGTTGTTCAATTAGGAGTTAGAATGTGTCTTTGATTTGAGGGGTAGTGAATTAATGCTCCTAAGTTTAAATTTGTTTTGTATGAACGCACACATTATTATATTTATATTATTTAAAAAAAATACAAAAAAAAATATAGGCAACCGACTGCCATACAAAAAAAAAAGCGCTAAAAAATTAAAAATAATTTTATGTTTCTGGTTTTGTTTGTCCGTTTTTTAAGAGGGGCCCTCCCCACTCGTCTGTCATCAACGTATCTAAGCATGGTTTGAAAAGCTTGTTGCTTCATCTGAAGCAATCCAGCGCAATTAACACCTGAAACTCCTTTAGCATTCGGTAATTACTTTATATATTCTAATATTTTACAAAACTTGTTCCAGAAAATTCGTGTTTTTTTTTTAATCCTTAAAAGTTTTTGGATCCAATTTTCCCCATTCAGAATCTCGATCAAATATGCCAGGATTGTATAGAAATGTTTTTTTTTTAATATATATTTTTAATTTTTGAAGGGCCAAAATTGATGCAAGATAGCAATTTTTCAGAGGTTCTTTACTGGACTAATTTTACACAAATTTATGTTTTGATTTCAATATATCCACAAGATATTTTTGATTCCAAAATATTTGGAGAAAAGTGTGAAATAACGTAATAATCTCTTAAGAGCGTCAGTATGGCAGTGTTTCTCGGGTTGGGCGCTCTTAACACCGATCTTCGAATTTTGACTTAATAGTTGTGGTACCCCTCAGCTAAACCTAAATAGTGTGCAAGTTCTGTAGTAAGGTGCCTATAGAATATATACCAGTACAAGTTGATGAGTTCCTTCGATTTCTTCAGGAATTAATCATCAGATCCTTGCTTTGGAACTACATAAGAAGTACGAATATACCCTTTATACTGGTACCCAAAGGGAGCATGAGCTTGAAGACTGAAAGAGAACTTAGAACTGGTGCTGAGAGACGCAACACGATTTATCTGTGTGGTCAAACTTTTAGAAAGACATCTCAATAGTCTGATTCTGAAGACTGCGTTCAGGCTCAGGCTTTTGAAAATCAATTTCAGCTATTTTATGGCAATATAAATTCTTAATAAATCATGTCACTAGCTTGTCTGTGTCTGCCTACATAGATACGAATACTGACTAATACCGATGAGCTATGTAGTGCATCGGTTCCTATACAATTTGGGTACACTCGAGATAATCAATATCCTGAAAGATAATACCACTTATGTGCATTTAGGTAAACTTTCAAGTGCTCAAATTGTGACTAGATTATAAAGATCTCGTCACAAGTCGTCTCTAAATAGAATATTCCCACGAGTGAATCGCGACAATACAGGCTGAACAAAAAGGCCAGGGGAACCGCAAAAAAAGTTAAATTAATCGAGAGCTCCCCTCTTTATAAAGTTTTAATCAAAATTGGATTTTTGTTCGTGCTCGAAACATTGTGAGGTGTCAAATGGGTTCCTGTTTGGATGCCTACGAGATTTTCGGAAAAAAAAACAAGCACTTTTCTGTGTTGTTATTTTAGGGCAGTAACTGGTTTTTTTTCTGTGAATTGCTTCTGGGAATTGAAGGAATAAAATAATACTAATTTGTTGGTTCCTGAATGTATTTTATGTACTACAGGAATGTGAGACAATGTAGCGATATTTATAGATAATGAAGTACCTTTTTTTTGGGGAGAATGCTTCAAAAACCTGGACCTTTGGGAAAATGCCCAGGAAATTTCGGATTCTAAACTCACTAAAACTACATGGAAGGGTACCGTTTTGGAGATATGCAGAACAGAGAGTAAAGACCCACATATTTTCGTTGAAATGGCCAACTGCCCGATAGATGATTTCGGACGGTCGTTTATACTCAAATCACGCGGAGAACTTTAATTGTGCGATGCAAGATTTCATATTTCTTTGTAGTTCTTATGTGGCGCCATAGATGTCCACTACACTGTGACCTCTTAAAAGACTACCTCAGAACCTCTGTACAACACCAGTTAGGGCACATCCCCGAGGAGATAATGACGTACCAACCTTACTCAAGTAGGTACAGACCCGAAGTAACAAAATAGAGTGTCATTGTGCCTTTTGTAGTTCACTCATGAAGGTAAATAAAGGTGAGGAGCGGTATTTTATTCTAATGGGATGATTCCTAAAATAAATTTAGAGAGAAGTCATAGGCCTATTGTTCACGGAGACTTAGCTTCATAGACGCTTCAAAATACGCCAAACAATTAAGCAGCATAGCGTACTGAGCCCTGTCTACGAGACTTATTTACACGCGTACTTTATCAATCATTTGTGACAATGCCGTCGGACGATGAAGACGTACCCACTAATATAAACTTGCTCTCACTCGCTGTTCGTCCATGTACTATCGCAGTCATTGCTGCCTGATCACTTAAAAAAAACTATTCGTTTGAACCCTGCGGCGCGGCACCAAACCAAACCTTTTGCAATTTTCGTTTCGATTGCAAGCAAAAATGAACTTAGCGGTGGTCAGGCGGAAATGTCTTTGATAGTACATGCGGTCCGGCAGGCGTCATGACACCTGCATGCAGCGACGCGAGCACGACGATACCGCTCCATCGAAGGAGTTTCATGCTTTTGTATGCTGTGAGGCGTACACCAAGCGTATAATAACGAACACGCGTCTATGAAGCTACGCGTGCGACAGTAGTCCTATGACTGGTCAGATCAGAAAGCTAACACTACTAACTCATTGACCACGATTATCGATTCAAATAACCTATCCAACCATGACTGAGCCTAACTCTACAAACAATGCACACACGATTCACCAGTGAATGACGTCTCTGGATTTCTCTGAGAGTCAAAGGGCTGTCCCGGTAAACGGCACCCATTACCCCACGATCCCTTCCACGCACGGCTCAATACATCGAAACAAAAACATTTACAACATTTATGCAAACTGTATCGCAATTACCAACAATTTGCGCCGCGTGACCGTGTCGCGGGGTTGGCTGGCAACTGATGGATATTAATAACGTTGCAAATGAGTGGTGTCGCGATCGACCACGGGTTTAATTGATGCAGTTGTACTGAGTGCAGCGTTATGAGAGACTTCATTATAGCGTTGGGATGCTGAAAAGTTTATGTAGTTACATATTCTGATATTATTTTTGTGACGACCTGTTCTACTTACAGATATTTTGAGAAAATTTGATGATGGAAGTAATTACAAAGAATGAAAGACAATTATCATAGCAATAGATTCTTTGGATGACAAACTCTCACGAATTCAGTTTATAGAAAATATTGAGGCTTATGGCAAAAGCACACTGTGTTCATCATCATCATCATCATCATTTCAGCCAAAATGCGTCGACTGCTAAACTTAGGCCTTTCCTAATCGTCGCCACAACGACCAGTCCTATGCATCTCGCATCCATTGGATTCCCGCAACTTGTGGGAGGCCTGCTAACTCTGCGTCTTTTGTTACGCAGTCAGACTCCAAAACCTTTCGGGCCTCATCAACCATCTATTCTGCGAGTAATATGCCACGCTCGAATATTTTCTTAGCTGATGGTAATCATGGATTTCAACGAAATAGTACAAATATCTAGAAATAGCCTTCACGTTCACTATTGATTTTAAACCCAGATTTACAGCCAAATAAAAGAAAGCTTATCATCAGGTTTCATGGTAGGTAAAATTATCAAATGACAAATCCCGCGCATGGGCGGAGCGCGCAATAGTGTCAGACTCTTACTGACTAAACCTGCCCTGTTCCTTCTCTGCCTTGGTTCCAGGGCATGGTATGCATTTTCATACCTCCCCAGAGCCCCATACTAGGCTTCAAACCTACTGGGCCCCAACACAGCTTATCATCAGGTTTTTTTTTTCTGGTAGGTAAAATCATCCAATGACAAATCCCGCCCTTGGGTGGGGCGGGAAATAGTGTCAGACTTTTACTGACTAAAAACCTACCTTTCCGTTCCTTGCCTTTGTCCCGGGGCCTGTGGTGACATTCTCACATAACCTTTGGCCCCAGTAGGCTTCGGCCCTGCTGGACCCCTACAGTTTGCTGACAACTCGCAGTCAAGCACTAGTTTATATCAATTAAAAAAGCAACTTCTATAAACTCAAAAACATTAAACACAAAAGCTAAATATAATTCACTAAACGCACTCCTAAACACGAGTCCTGAACTCCTGATACACTAAACGTACAGACAGCGAATAAAGCGAAGATTTAACGTGCTACGAATTACTTCACCCGTAAGCGGCTGAAGCGATGTATCGCTAAAAGCTAATTAGCAATGCTAATTCCATTCATATGTCGTGGAGCGGGAACGGAGCGGAATTATAGTGATGTGCTCGACTGCGGAATTACTTATAGTGATGCTCCTGGCTGGAATTGACAGAGGGACGGAGTCGTTGCGGTTCTTAAGCTAGAGTGGGGTTTATTACAATGGAGATGGTGTGTGATTAATTAGTCTGTTAGTAAGTATTGTGGTGGAGATTTGTATAATTTTCAATAATCTATTTATATAAAAGTAGAAACTGACTGACTGTTGATAGGTCAGTCAGTCAGCACAGCCGAAACTGCTGAGACTGATAGCGGAAAATTTCACCTAATGTTTGCTTTTGTGACATAGGCGAACACTAAGAGAGAAGAAAGAAAGCTCTATGAACCAAAGGGGATAAATTGTCTAGCAGTATAGCGAGGTAAGACACACTGGAAGACGCAGCGTTGGAAGGTCTCCCATAAGATGAGCGTGAGGGTCGCGGGAATCCTAGTAATGCGAGAAGGACAGAACCGGTCGCTGTGGCGACACTTGGGGGAGACCTATGTCTAAGTGACACAACGAAATTGTCTCATATCTTACAAGTTAAACAACAGCAACAAAGACTTTTACTCTGAGTTTCTTTTTGTTAAAAAAAATGAATAATTAAAGTCGTTGGTAATCTTATCACCTTTCAAATTAAAAATAAAATTTCTACTAAAGTTCGTAATAAAATGCAAAAAAGAAATAAACCCGAAAAAAGCAAAGAATAATTGAAGCCTTTTTTATAATTCAAATTTAATTAATCTTATAATTTCTAGAGGAAAGGGAAACTGTGTATTTTCCTGAGCTTTTTCCTTCTTTTTTAATAAGTAAGATATTAATCCCATCGGAAAATCTAATAAGTATTTTTGTAAGATTTTTATTCGATGGTTTTTCTTTATAATTCGATACCGTTAAACGGAAATAAGTGAAGCCTCTTAGTTTTAAATGCCGAAGTTCGGCTTTCAATGGGAATATCAATTTCAAGTCGCTTTTTTACGTTTTGTAAGTTTTCGTAGCCCGAGGTTTATATTAAAAGGAATTGGCAATTGATTCTTTTCTAGGAATTTATTTTCGCCTTAGTTTTGCAATCAGTTTAAAGTAGAAACTGAAAATTTGACTCTAATAAGTAAACAAGTAACCATGCATGGTTTTCGAAGCTAGCTTTAATTAATAGATATCTATTAAAAAAATTAAACACTAACTACCGTTTCAAGTGGGGAAACATTGATATTGCTACCGAAGCGTATTCTAACCGGAGCTGAGTTGCAAAACTAACCCGGAGCTGAAAAACTAAATTCAACTGAAGGAACACAGATGGGTTTTAGTTAGTAAAAATCTGACACTCTGTCTCGTTATACTCACAGCGGTGACATTTTTGATGGTTTTTTATAGAAAAAAAAAAAACTACAACGAAATAGATGTTCGAACAAATTAAAGTGAAGCCTTTATAAAACTGAGATTGCAATGAAAAATGTACATGAATATCAACCGACTATTTTTTACACACTTGTTAGAAAAATAATAAAATCCATTTACGTACTATTTTATACCACAATAGTATTTTATATGAAAAAGCCTTTGTGGTGTGCAGACATTTATTTCGTTCACCTTATTCATATTTGCTTGTTGCCAAATATAAAAATATTAAAAATATAAAACGAAATCATATTTCTTTGTTGATAAAAGCAAATAACATTTGTTGAAATTCCTAGTTACTGTTATTTGTCTCCGGATTCACTCGTGTGAAAATCGAAAATTATTCCTAGAGGACATACTTATCATCATCTTCCTGCCCTTGTCCCATTTTATTTGGGGTCGGCACAACACGTTTTTTCTTCCATTCTGTCCTGTCACTCGTTACGCTATCACTAACTTCCTTTTCTTTCATATCCACATGTAAACTCAACTCTTTTAGTAACATGTGTTTCATCCCTCCTCTTCACATGATCATACCAAGACAAACGATTTCCTTTCAACTTTTCAGTCACTGGCGCCACTTTCAAACTTCCCCTAATATACTCATTTCTCACTTTATCCATTCTCGTCACATCACACATCCATCTCAACATTCTCATCTTCACTACATGTAATCTTTTTCATCCGTTCAAGAAGACATACTACCGGCATAAAAAGTGAAGAGGAAACAGACAAACAGATAGTCAAACAAAGTTACTTTTGCGTTTATAATATTAGTTTGTATTGTGCCCAATTTTTTTGGAAATGTGTTTTTACTCGGGTTTTCTATTGCTGGTTTTGCCTTACTCTACTACTTGTAGGTATATAAATTTATGTATGCATGTAAATAATAAGATAATACGGATATAAGATGTTAATAAGACCTCAAATGATGCCTTCTTTGCTGAGAATTTAAAAAAATCTCTAATCTGTGACTACAGTGACGGCACAGTCACCGCAAGTGTTGTGCGATTAGCTGTTGCGTTGCTTGTCACAAATTCAATTCCTGCACGAAAAAAATAATTGTATGACCTACAAGGAGTTGTTTTGGGTTTAGTTTTGTGTATGTTTTTATAATATATGTTTGGGTTCGCAACCACTATACCTCGTGTGTCGGATTGTTCCTTGTGTGGGGCAATGTTTAAAATACAACAAACATAACAAACAGGAACGACCAGGTTTGTAGTAAATTTTCAAAATAAACAGGGTTCTGAATAGTCTAAGTGTTGGTGGAGGATCAGGTCAATAAGCCAGATTTCATATAGGATAAAATAGAATAAACTTAATTGTACACCGAAATCATGTGTACAAAAATTTATAAAAAGATTGAAGTATTTACATTTAGAACTCTACGCAGCCCTCACACCCCTTCTTTATTCTCTCGCGCCGGGGCTTGGTTCAAGCCATGCTCCGGAGTGAAGAGGAGTGGCAGGCGGTCGCCTCCTTTTGCGAAGCAGTAATGCTAGCAAAGGAGGAGGCCGACCGCATTAGGCAAAGGCGCACACGCCGCCGCCGCCGCCGGGATTCCGATCCCGATTTCCGGCCACCGTAGGCGCGGGCTCGAGGACGGTGGGCAATGGGTAGCTCGCTGTCCGTCCGTCCGGTAACAGACCAGTCCGAGCTCAAGTCATCTACGGCGCGCACTGTTCCCGCGCGCCTCAAGGAGTTGTCAGCAAACTGTAGGGGCCCAACAGGGCCGAAGCCTACTGGGGTCAAAGGTTATGTGAAAATGTCACCACGGGCCCTGGGACAAAGACAATGAATGGAATGGTAGGTTTTTAGTCAGTAAGAGTCTGACACTATTTCCCGCCCCACCCAAGGGCGGGATTTGTCATTGGATGATTTTACCTACCTTAAAAAAAAACACCCTTATTTATAAACAAGTAAAACTAATTAAGTAAAAGTAACTACTTAAATAATAATTCATATTGTATAGTTAAGAAAAATGAAGATTTCTAACGTTAAATAATGACCTAATAAGATTTTACTCAGTAACGAGTAATTCATTATAAATACGGGTGTTAGACTCATCAAAAGCCACTCGTACAAAGTAAAGCAAAGCAACTCATTAAAAACAAAAATGCAATGAACTAGTCGCACCTGTAACTACCAGCTAGTTATAGTTTACGAATAAAATATGAAACGGCTTCAGGAACGGCCCCGACTCCCGACTAGCACAGTTAGCGCTATTTTAAAACTTTACAAATCGAAAATCATTGGAGAACTTGAGCGACCAACTACCAGCACAGTTTATTATTTCATTTTGATTTTTATTTATTCGTTCGCGATTTTCTCTACAGCTCCACGACGACTTGTGAATTTCAAATTCATTTGGTACAGTTAAAAATATTTCGAATTTTTATTTTCTATGTGGAATAAGTTGGCTTTCCTTGGCTCATTTTTAGTTTTGAAATTCTTTAGTTTAATGTGGACCGAACGTTGCGCATCTCTGACTGTATCGACGAGTTATTTTGTTATTAGTTGAAAATTTCTTAAATTCTTGGTTGCATAGAAACACGAAGTCATTTGGAGTTTCAACATTCGATAATAACTACTGAGCATGGACTTTGACAATAATCTTGCTTTAGAATATTAGACAATTAATACCTTATAATAATTATTACATAGTCAAGTTTTATTTTTATAAGACGATATATTCTTAAATAACAATATATAAAAGCTTTGTGCACTAGCAACTCTAAATTCCTAATACAAAATCTTTAAATAAATCTAAACACAGCATTACACGAACACAATATTCACAAATTCGAATTTCAAATAAGTCAGTTCGAACATCGAACCGTTACCTCCAATAAGAATATATCCATGTTTGCGAATAGCACACATTGTTACAGCAACAACAATGGTGCTGTTGGTGTAACCGATATGCGAACAATATGCCTCATAACTTGACTGGTATCTCTCCTTTGTAATTCTGGAAAGGTGTGTTTGTTGATATAATTTACAAGCTTATTGCGGATATTAAATGGAGATACGTATTTATTGAATCATATTGCTTGAGATGACTTTATTCAGTGTATGTCGAAACAAGTGTCCCCAGTTTGTGTTACCTGGTTTCTCGAAAATTGCACGGGTGGAGAGGAGTCCGTTTGTTATTGGAATTTGGTAATCCAACGATGATGTACGCTCACCACCGCATGTCGACACAATTGTATACATACAATACGCGCTTTGGTGCAATAAACATAGTATTCCTAAGCAGATATTTTAAAAATAATATAATCAAAATTCTAAAAGATCAACAGCAGTCTCTCTAAAGGATTTGCATAATTTAGATATATTTTCATATAGACTAGACTATACGCATGAAGATTTGTTTGTAGCTCTTACATATAATATTATTTATCTTTTTCCTTTTAAGTGGTTTCCATTAATTTAACTCACGTTTGCTAACAGTTTGTTTTTATTACATAACATAAATAATGTTGGAGGGAGTATACTCATTAAGTTTAATGTTAAAACAAAACTGTTGACGTTTGACTGAGCCGTTTATATACTGCTATTTGTTTTCCCAATTATATTAAAAAAAAATAAAGGAACCTCTGACCACGCTAGAGGCAAATTACTAGGGCGTGATTGGTGATTACACTAATTGTGTCATCATATCAAGCGAATTATTTCCGTTGTTGACAAAGCTCTCTCTTATTTTCCATGATGATCTGATAACTTCAGCCAGGAAACCCGTCAACATAACCAAATAAAGTCACACAACAGAATTTATTTCAAGCAAATACGCTTCAACAAAAAGACAGTTTCAGCATATTGCCGCTTTTCACGAGAATTTGTGCCCGTACAGAAATAATTGAGTCGCCACCCTTCTCTATGCCTTCTTTGTGCTCCATCCAATCGTTACAGACACGTATGACATTGTGTAAAAGGTCAACTCCGTTGTAATTATTGCCAACGCCATATTGGGGGTCGGGGCTTTTTCATTTCGGGCTCGGGCCGGGTTCGGCACGCCCCGGACCATTCATATCGCAGATTAGATATCGTCGGTATATTGTGCGAATAACTCGTATATTTTTCAGTTTGACCCGTTAGGCGATGAGTGGATACCTGATAATCCTGTCTTTTTGATATTTTTTTCGGGGTTTATATTGATTTATGGGTCTTTCCGGGTGTAAATGAGCTGGGAGTTTAACAAAAGAGCTGGGTTTGACCGGTTTTCTGTAAAAAATATACTGTCTTTTTCGGTGTTAATAGGTACTATATGTTTAACAAGCCGGAAATATGTTACAACAGATACTTAAGTAGGCCAAAATCTATTCACGGCTGATCTCTGTAAGACATGCAATGGCTATCTCGCCGTCCGGCTTTCTGGTAACCATCCGAACCGAGCCCGAGACGTTAACACGACGAGTAGCGTTTCACGTCCGTCTCAAAGAGATTTCAGCAAAACCGTAAGGGCCTAGCAGGGCCAAAGCCGTCAAAAAGGGAAATTTAGGGTCCTGGAACGTTAGGTAAAGAAAGAATATAAGAATGAGTTTTTAGCTTAATATAGTAAAAGCCTGAAACCTCTCACCCACCCTGTCCAAGAGCAGAAAGAGTCATTGGATGATGTCCCACTTTAAAAAACCCACAGCTAATGATTTAAAGAAACTATTGTATTCCTTAAGTATAAAATCTAATAAGATTCCATTGAACGTCACCATAATAATCAAACTGTTTCCGATTCAACCATAATTTGGTAGATACTGATAAAGAATATTGACTTGCAAGTTAGTGCAAGTTGGTAGCGTCTTTAAAGCGCTTAATCTCATATTAAAAATGTTTTTCCCAAACCATATTAAAAAGCCAGCGCGCAACATAAATAAAAGTCAACCTCAAATGCAACATATCAGTTAAGGCTAAGTACAAACAGTATAAAACGTCGGAATCAAGTCTCGGTAGGGATGCGCTTGATTTATGCGCGCGGTACAGGCGGCAACACATGTGCCTCGCTAGATAGGATTACACGTTGTGTGCCTCACTTGCAAGGTGTGCATGATGCCAACTGTGTGCGAGACTGTCCTTGATAGTACTTTATAGATAGTTTGAATATAATGAAGAAAAGATGAGCAGTACAGGTAGCAACACAAGTGCCTCGCTAGATAGGATTACTTACACGTTATGTGCCTCACTTGCAAGGTGTGCATGATCATGGTACCAACTGTGTGCGAGACTGTCTCAGATAGCACTTTATAAATAGTTTTAATATAAAGATGAGCGGTACAGACAGCAACACAAGTGCCTCGCTAGATAAGATTACCTGTTGTATCTCACTTGCAAGGTGTGCATGATACCAACTGTTTGTGAGACTGTCTCAGATAGCACTTTATAAATAGTTTTAATATAAAGATGAGCGGTACAGACAGCAACACAAGTGCCTCGCTAGATAAGATTACCTGTTGTATCTCACTTGCAAGGTGTGCATGATACCAACTGTTTGTGAGACTGTCTCAGATAGCACTTTATAAATAGTTTTAATATAAAGATGAGCGGTACAGGCAGCAACACAAGTGCCTCGCTAGATAGGATTACCTGTTGTGTGTCTCACTTGCAAGGTGTGCATGATACCAACTGTTTGCGAGACTGTCTCTGATAGCATTTTATAAATAGTTTTAATATAAAGATGAGCGGTACAGGCAGCAACACAAGTGCCTCGCTAGATAGGATTACCTGTTGTGTGTCTCACTTGCAAGTTGTGCATGATACCAACTGTTTACGAGACTGTCTCTGATAGCACTTTATAAATAGTTTGAATATAAAAATGAGCGGTACAGGCGGCGAAACAAGTTCCTCTCTAGATAGGATTACACGTTGTGTGTCTCAGCTGAAATTTGTGCATGATACACATTGTGTGCGAGACCGTCCATAAAAGATGAACAATAAATAAGCGATGACAAGGCATGCATCTTGCAAGATAGGAATACAATTCCAGGTGCACACAATCAATCTATAACTTATTCAATGTGGACCTTAGGCTATCTTCTGTAACATGCCACGGAAATTTCCGAAAGTGTAACCGTGATCCTGCAACGCAAAGAACAACTGAAGAACCTAGGTGGGTTTTAGTAAGTAAAAGTCAGACACGCCCGCTCGTTCCGCCCCAAAGCAGAAAAAGTCTTTAGATGATTTCCAACCACAAAAAACCTCTGTAAAACAAATTGGATTGTAAATTAATCCCGTGGCGCCTGTTGATGTTGATGGATGTTTTAGTTTCGATGAACCTCTTTAACTTTCTAACTTATTCGATTTTTAATTAGTTCTAAATAACACAAAAAAATTAAATCAAAGAACAATTTAAAACCCTTACCAAACCCCAACTTTGAATAATTCCGCTATCAAGAACACAACTAATTACAATATTCCGCAAATGGCAAGCTACCCGACCTTTTGGCAATATTAATTTCAGTATACATTAACAGAATATTACAGGCAAAATATGTGAAAACATGGCTGTGTGGAACAAAGGGCGTGCTAATCACCGCTCATTGTGTTGCTCAACAAACAGCGCCAGTTGTGGATTAGCTCTGACTTCGAGTTGTTGCCACGTCATGTCACACCGAGCCGAATACAAACGAGTCAATGGACTTTCTTTTGAGTGATCCAAATCATCCTGTTCTAGTATGCGTAAATTAGAAAGGTTAAGAGCGCCCGCTCGTGATAGTTCCTATACCATTTTGCTTTTACGTGGTTATCACGTTATTACACATCTCTAGATCTTTGGGAAAAGTTTTTGTGAAAACAAAACATATGTATGGGTAAAAAAATTCAGTAAAGACTTGAAAAACAGCGATTAGCTGATTTTCAGAGGTCTTTACTGAATTTTTTACACCAATTTTATGTGAACTTTCCATTCCATTAGAATGTACGCTTAAATAAAAAATTAAAAAAAAAATTAAATCGCGATTCTGAATGATAAAAATTTTCATTTAAAAAAACATGTTTTTCCCGGAACAAGTTTTGTGAAATATTCGAGCGAGCGACGTTGTTAACGAATGCCAACAGAGCGTTCAGGCGGTATCTCTCTTTTTGCGCATTGCCTCTTAAATCAAACGTTACGTTTAATGGAAAAACAAGGTTTTCAACCATGCTCAAGTTTATAATAGACGGACCGGGAAGGGGCCACTTAACTAAGTAGTACAAAAAGGCTTTGGTACTATTTAGTCAAGTGGTATGGTCTTTTGATTCCTTAACTCTTGATGTAAACTTATCTTCAACATCAGGTCCAGTTACAAGAAGATAATGAATACTAGATAGTTCCTTATTGAATTATAGCTTTGAACGTGATTTTTTTTTATTCAGACTTTTTTAAGGTCATCCAGTGCTTTCTCCCGCTCTAGAGTGGAGTAGGAGGGCGTGTCAGACTTCTACTGACTAAAACTATACCTACGTTCCTTCTTTGCCTTTGTTATCTATAACCCATACGCCTCGGCCCTGCTGGACCCCTATAATTTTATTGATATATTTTTGAGACGTGTGTTGAACACTGTGCGCCGTCCACGACTGTGGCTCGAACCGAACAGCGATCCAGATTGATGTTAAGAAACCATGGTAAGAAAATGTAGCTGTTGCCTTCTCTTTCTTTTATTTTTTACAAACTTTCTCTTCCTGTTGTAAGACATCATATATGTTTATGCCTTCAGCATCACATTTCTTGCCCCACAAAACGAAATACAAGCCGTATTGAAATGCTAATTTGCCATAATTTTCAAGCACGCCGCCCCTGGCGCTCGCTCCGGTGTACCGCAAGCTCTCATCATGGCCACCCTACTCGTTCTGTACGGAAACAGTAAAATGTAACGTGACGCAAATTACTTCGTCTATTTTATAAGTTAGCATCGGCGGGCCTTTGTTAGCGATTCAGATAACTCATCGCAGCCTCCTGGACCAGCGTGCGACGGAGCGCGAACTAATTACCACCCTTAGAGACTATTTGCATTTTCAAGTGCTCGCAGAAAGGGGAGAAAAATATTTAGATTTGATGTTATAATAGGTTACTAGGCGTCTTCAGTTTTTAGTATGTTTTTATACGCTAATACAATGATAGTTTATTTTCGGGATTAATCCTTCAAAATGTGACAGGAAATATAAGAAAATATCAAGGAAGCTTTTTTTTCCGGTGGATGAAAATCATCTAATGACAAATCCTGCCCTTGCGCGGTGCGGGAGATAGTGTCAGACTTTTACTGACTAAAAAACCACCCCGTGCCTACGTTGCCTTGGTTCCAGGGCCCTGGTGTGCACTTCCACAATGTAAGGTTCACGACCGTACATTGAAAATTGAGTCAAACAAAAAATAACCTGTCTATGAATGCGTATTTTAACCTTCTATTTTCCGTAGACCAAAAGAAGCTTAGTTTCTTTCACAGCAATGTTCTGATTCTACAAGTATTCAAACTGGAATTTATTGCTCGTAACTGACTTGCGAACATCTTAAACCAACCATTTCAAGAAACCATACCGACCATACTGACATACTTTCCAACGTAGACTCCCAGAGAGCCTCTCGAAACTATACTTACAAGAATCCTTAAACCGCACTGAATTCTTCACATTCAGCCGCCGTAAATATCAGAGAAGATGCTTCAATATCGCCGGCGCATATTTTGTCATTCCATTGCCGCGCGTGCATAGTGCGCGAGTGTGGGCGACTTGGCGGGCCAGCGATGTATGATGCGCTATGAGGAGCTCCAAGGTATGCGCTTGTGAGTTATGTGGCTTATGGCGAGGGTCTTCAGAGATGTAGCTTTGTAATATTGAGTTATTTCTTTTAAAGCTTTATAGAATTGGCAAGATTGCTTTTAGGCCAGTTTGGTCCACAATCGATCACATATTAACTGCTTGCCATCGGGTGAGAAAAAGGACAAACGCAAACCTAATGAATTAAAAAAAAACCGCGTCCTATGCGTCTGCGTCAATTTGTTTTAATACCTGAACACTAGCAAAAATTAATTTCACTTAATTTCAAATTTTGTTTTTAAAATTAATTATAAATTAAATCTTTATTAGGTTTTTTTATGTTATTTATGGTGTACAATAAATAACACATACACCACTATTTTTTTACTATGGCAAATACTTAAAGGGCTTATTAGAAAAAGTCTTGTTATTATTTAAGTAAAGTCTCAATGCATAATATTCATAAACAGCAAAGTTATGAGCGTTTGTTTATATCCCAAAATCTCACTCAATTTATGGAAATATTGCACAGGTTGTTTATGAATGAAATAATGTCAATAAAAATGGAAAAACACTGCGCTTAGTATTTTCTAGTAGTAGTTGTTATGAATGATGATTCAATTATGAATTTACCAATAATGACAAATTTTCGTGGACAATTTTGTGATTTCGTTTTTTATACTTTTGACTACACAAATATGATCAGTAATCGGTACTGATTGAGCCCCATTTTTTTTGTGCACAAATTAAAAAATAGGGGTGTATATATCTATCAGTTAGCAACATTTCTTCCTTTTAAGTATTTTTCTTTTAGACATTACATCACGAACATTAATTTTTTACGACCTTTTCACTGATTTTGATCATAACGAGGAACATGACATGTCTCTTTTGTATTAATAAACTATTTTTTTTAATTAGTATAAACTAGTTCTTGACTACAATCCAACCTGATGGTAAGCAGTGATGCAATGTATACAAAAGAGACAATGTTTCTCGTTTTATATTTTGAAAATTCAATTAATGTTGACAATAATGCTAATTTATTAGTCAGTACCTACTCTTTTTATGTTATTAATAATAATAATAATAATAATAACATGGCAACACCCGGTGTCAACAAAAGGTGTATTTTTTCATTCCCAAATATTTAAGTTTTAAAATACTGATTTCTGGACCCTTTTCAACCCAAATTACATAATAAAAATAACAAGAAAGATTTGCTACATAATAAGGACCTATAAAAGCCATAGTCAACCAAGATAATACCATTTAGAAGAGAAAAATGAACACAGCAGACAGATGACATATGTCACTACAATGGACAATACAAACAAATTAATAAATGGAATGATAAGACAACAATGTTGACGAGAGCCGCAGCACACCGTGCACGCCCATCACCTCCGGCCTCGTCGCTCAGCTCCGCCTCGCCGCCGCCGGAACCCAGCCCCACTGTGAGTGCTGTGACACCGGCCGCGGCAGTTGCGTCGAGCTCCAGCGACGAGTTCTTCTCTCCGCCGACGACACCACCACCTGCGCGTCGACGAAGAGGACGCCGGCCGCCGAACGGCTTAGGATCTCGAGGCCCACCGGTCTCTGATAGGGTCCCAGCTCCCGGCGGAAGTGTGCAGCGCATGCGATGGACGCAATCCATCAACGAGAACGTCATGCGCTCATACTATGGGGCTACAGAGGGAGGAAACAACCTGACCGCGTACCGTGTTCGGATGCTCTCTCTGTTTCAGGTGCTTGAGCCAGCCGTCAACGTGTCAACCCAACGACTGTCGGATCAGGTGCGGGTCATCCTGCGTAATCACATGTTGGATGATACTGTACTTGATCGCCTCCGAACGGAAACGAGTAACCGTGCCATTGTCCCTCCGTCGCAGTCTGTGGTACCACTTGTGGCACCACAGCCCAGCCATATATTCCACCAGGCTGACGAGGAGGGTACTGACACGGTTACTAACGTAAGTACCCAGTGCAATGATGAACTGAGGAGTGCTTTGGAGTGTGCGATTCGGGAATATCGCAACATATCACCCAACCTTAGGCCACGTTTACCTCGTTTGCCCATGCATAACAAGAATAGGGCGCTGGTGGCTGCTCTGGATTCGCAGTTGTCTTGCTATCTTGGTGACTGCGAAGATCTCACCGATACACACTCGATAATGTACTGCGCAGCCGTAGCGGCATGTCGTGTAGCTCACGTCAAATTCCCAACCAGTGACGTAGCTACACGACCGAAACCAGCTGTACCGGCCTGGCAGTGCAGGATCGAGCGTCGTATTGGTGGGGCTAGAGCACTCATCGGCAAACTAATTTGCTTCAGGGAGGGCAACACTCGCCCTAGAGTGATGCGCTTTGTGAGACGGGCATTCTCGGGGACAGGCATCAGCCCCCGAGACTACATGTCCCGAGTCACAGAGCGCATCGACTTCCTGAAGCAAAAAGTGTATGCATGGGCAAACCGTATCCGCAGGTATAAGCGCCGAGTGGAGCGATACACCCAGAATCACACATTCCGGAGCAACGAAAGGTGGGTGTATAGGGCTTGGGAGCGACCGGACCAAGGTGTGACTGACGCACGCCTCCCAGATGATGACGCCATGAGTTCATTCTGGCGCAGCATCTGGTCGGTGCCTGTCAGTCACACCGAGGGTGATTGGATTCGGGAGGTGGAGCGCGCGTGCGATCCAATACCACAAATGGGGGCAATTTACATCAGCCCCCAAGATGTAGCTCGTGCAGTCCGTCCGTTGCCTAACTGGAAATCTCCAGGGCCGGACGGACTGCACAATTTCTGGATAAAGTGGTTCACAAGATCGCACGCTCGTTTGGCATCTCAATTCCAATCTGCCCTAGAGTCAGGGTCGCTGCCCGAGTTTTTTACGACAGGAATAACCCACCTGCTCCATAAATCAGGCAGTACTGCGGAACCTAAAAATTATAGACCGATCACGTGTTTGCCGACGGTCTATAAAGTTCTTACATCCATACTGAGAAGCAAAATTAACAACCATATTGACAAAAATTTGATAATGTCGCCTTCTCAGAATGGATGTAGGAATGGGTCCCGCGGTACTAAGGAGCTGCTCCTCATTGATATGACCATTAGCCAACAGGTTCGACGTTCCCGAAAGGATCTGTCGACATGTTGGATAGATTATAAGAAGGCCTATGACTCTGTTCCTCATACATGGCTCATGAGGGTGCTAGAGTTGTATAAAATTGATACAACACTACGCACCTTCCTGATGTCGTGTATGAGGAAATGGAGTACGGTCCTTCGCTACCCAGGATGTCGACATATCCAGAGGAATAGCGAACCTGTAAGGATAGAGCGAGGTATATTCCAGGGTGATAGTTTGAGTCCGCTTTGGTTTTGCCTAGCCTTGAATCCTCTAAGCACACTGCTGGAGAATTCAGGTCTAGGCTATCGGTTGAAGAGAGGTGGTCAGGTTATATCTCACCTTCTTTACATGGATGACTTGAAGCTTTTTGCCCCCAACAACCTGCAACTGATGGAGCTACTGAAGGTAACTGAAACCTTCAGTAGTGCCATCAGGATGGAGTTTGGTGTGGACAAATGTGCGGTCATGCATGTAAAGCGAGGGGAGGTTGTGGAATCTGTGGGCACTCAACTCACGGATTCCATAAACCTGAGATCTCTCTCTTCAACCGAAACCTATAAGTATTTGGGTATGTCGGAAGCTCTAGGCATCAATATCACTGACATGAAGCAATCGTTGAAGGAGCGTTTCTTTGGACGCCTGAAGAAGGTTTTCAATAGCCTTCTTTCAGGCGGAAACAAGGTGCGCGCCTTCAATGGTTGGGTCATGCCGGTATTGATGTACTCTTTCGGCGTACTCAAATGGACTCAAACGGAACTTGACGCCCTGGATAGGCGGGTCCGAACACTGCTGACTGCATACCGAATGCATCACCCACGATCGTCGGTGATGAGACTGTATATCCCGCGGAAGTGTGGCGGTCGAGGTTTTTTAAATGCTAAGACCCTACACAACCGCGAGGTATGCAGTCTCAGGGAATATTTCCTAGCTGCCGACGTGGGTATGCATCGAGATGTAGTGGCAGTGGACAAGGGACTCACACCGCTCTCCTTGGCTAACGAGAACTGGCGCAAACCGGTAGTACTTGACACTGACGATCGCAGGGAAGTATGGCAGAGCAAGGAACTTCACGGACGCTTTTTCCGGGCCCTTCACAGGCCCGATGTAGACCAATTGGCGTCCGTAGCTTGGCTGCGTTTCGGTGACCTCTTTGGGGAAACCGAAGGTTTTATCTGTGCAATTATGGACGAAGTTATCATGACGAATAACTACTGGAGATTTATTGTGAAGGACGGCACGGTTGACATCTGTCGGGCATGTCACCGTCCGGGAGAATCAATTCGTCACATTATCTCCGGTTGTTCTCGTCTGGCTAACGGCGAGTATTTGCATAGGCACAACCTCGTAGCCAAGATTATCCATCAGCAACTTGCTTTGAAATACTCTCTTGTGGGATCGGAAGTGCCGTACTACAGGTATGAGCCCGACCCAGTCCTTGATAATGGTCATATCACGTTGTACTGGGATCGGTCCATCATCACTGACAGGACTATTGTAGCCAATAAGCCTGATATAGTGGTGGTGGACCGAAACGAGAGGCGTGCAATGATTATTGACATATCCGTTCCGCATGACGAGAACCTCGTGAAAGCCGAGAAAGATAAACAAATCAAGTATATTGACTTGGCTCGCGAGGTTGTCGACATGTGGGAAGTGGATTCGGCGATCATTGTACCGATAGTCGTGTCGGGTAATGGCTTAATAGCCAAGAGCCTCGACCAACACCTTAGGAGGCTCTCGTTAGGCGGCTGGATCAAGGGCTTGATTCAGAAAGCGGTACTCCTGGACACGGCTCGTATTGTTAGGAGGTTCCTTTCTCTGGAGCCCTGACCGCCGGTAGCTTGGACCCTGTTCCCGATACCGGTGGGACACTATATTTTATATTTTTAAATGTTTTTTTTTTATATATTATATGTTAAAAATATTTAAAAATGTAAAAAATATGTAAAACAAGAAATAAAGGAAATAATAATAATAATAAATCATTTATTGTCAGGCATCTTGGCCCATAGATACATACCTTACAGACTAACATATATAATGTAAATACAATTTATCATTAGTAAATAAGACTTAAAACTATGTTAGTAACACTTCACATTTGCACTAAATTCACTTCGTGCTGTTCTGTGGCACCTGTCCGCGGAAGCGACGGAACACCACGCCCTGCGGCCAAAAATCTTCTTTCAACACGAGGGGCAGAAAAGTGTTCGGGACTCGCACCACGAACGCCTTGAAATTGACGTTACGATGCGACTCCAGCAGCTGTACCCTCAGTGCGTATTTCGTCTTTTGGCGTACGTACTCCACGATGTCTTCCACCCTTGTGGTGTGATGCAGGCGGGAGATGTATATTGGAGTGTTCGGCGGAGCGGCTCGCAGACTCACGCTAGGAGTCGCAGGTGCTATGCCGCAGCGATTCTTCGTGGTTTGAATGTATTGGTGGTTTAGTCATTTTTACTTGACCAACTGTTTTGATCAGTGATCGACGCTGAATTTGGATAGTAAAGGCACCACATAACTTTTGAAATAAAGAAATCATCTAATAATTATTTATTTATTAAAACTCTATGCAACACAAAGATACGCAGGCGGACTTAATGCCTTAGGCATTCTCTACCAGTCAACCAAGGGTCAATCATCTTATTTGAACTTGTTCTATGAATACAAGACCTCAAAACTTCAAGCGTGTTCTTGAAAGCGCAATTCTGTGTGAACCACGTTATTACTCATTTGAGCCAATATTTAATCAAAAAGCGTTTAGCCACTTTTGCGTGGTCGAGCTGAGTAATAATCGTTTTGGAAAACTTCTGAGAATTCAAAGTATTTATTTAAACTTCAAAGATAAACCTTTAACGTAGATATAAATGCAGGTAATCAGTAGATCAAAGATGTGTTTAAGCCGTGAACGCACGTGCGAAAAAAAATTGCGTTGCCTGATACGCAGCAACTTGGTTCGCACGTGCTTACTGCTAACGAACATCGAACACTTTGTTCGTCAAACATGTTTGTGGCGATGTTCTTCGTGAATCACTGAACACCAAAAAACAAACAATGAAACATGCCATGGCTATTAAGATACGTAGCATTCACGACTGTTGTGCGCGAACTCAATTTGAACTATGTTCGCGTTCGTGTTCGAATATGCCGTCCATACGAACGAACCAAATGTTCAAGTTTGATGTTTATATTCGCTATGTTCGTGTTCGTACATGCGTACAAGACTGTAGAATTTAATTGAATCCACAAAATTAAAAAATCGTTTGCCTCCAGCATCACCTGCGTGACCCGAGGAAATAACTCTGCATGATGAATGTGAAAGCAGTTTAATATTTTTCATTTATCTTTGGACCCAATGCTGATGTCTACGCAGACAAAGTCGCGTGTAGGACTTATTTTATAATAAATCCAGTCTTAATCAAAATTCATCTCAGAAGTCATTATTGTACACATTGATTTGTGTAAGTTTTATTGCTATTTAGATTTTTTATTACTATGTTGAAGTTTTTGTGTTATATTCTAGCAATTGATAATTCTGTATTTAAAGAAATTAAATTAAAAAATAATACATTTAATTAACCACTTCCTACCCAAGTTCTCATTCCGATTTACATTTTCGGTAAACCTCTGTTTGTAAAACCAAGAGCACATTCACTCACTCAAAAGTCAAATAAAACGGAATGCAAATACGGAATTTAATCCTTCTCCGAGTTAATTTTAATAAAACCATCACAAAATAATTATCGCCGCAGCTGAATTTGCGTTAATGAGATAAAGACGCGTAATGATTGACGCGATTCGGTTCGATATTTGGACGGCGTTATGGAACTACGAAACCAGAGACAATTTTACGAAAACGAGAAATATGACTTCAAAAGTTTTGAACCGGTGTTGAATTTCTAACAAATTCGTTTGATTCATACCCGTATATTTAAGCCGTAAGAACTGCATTTTTTGTATCTTCCTTTTTCATTTTCCAACTTTCTTGCCAGTTTAGCTGGGGTCGGGTCTTCTTGTACGTTTGCGCCAGAGAGCTCTGAGCGCTTAGCAAAGTTGATAATCTACAATCGTTAACGCTAGTAGAAAACTACAAAACCCGAACTAGAAACTAGTATTATTATAAGTAACTTAGTTCATACTATTTCTATACAAGATATTCTGTTATTTATTTACTGTGCACACCTACCATAGTGTTGTCTATTTTAACCCAAAGGTTGACTGGTAGAAAATGCCTTGTTGCATTAAGTCCGCCTATGTACCACTATTGTACATAAAGTTCAAATCTATATATATAAAAGAAAATCGTGTTAGTTGATATAAAGAATTTTTATCCTGTTAAATAATAAAAAAATAACTCAAAATCTGCTCATTTATTGGTATAGGGTAGAGTAGTGTAGAGCAGGGTAGAGTAGGGAAGAGCAGGGTAGAGTAAGGTAGAATAAGGTAGAGTAGGGAAGAGTAGGGTAGATTAGGGTAGAGTAGGGTAGAGTGAGGGTAGAGCGGCAGCGAAGCCGCGGGCAAAGGCTAGTAAATAAATAAAACTTCAAATGTATGGGAATGATGTCATCTCAGCGCTCAGTCACGTGTACAGAACAGTCTCTTTTTGTTTTACATATGTCACCACCAGGTGCCGGTTGGTCGCCTTTTTCCTTGTCCGTCGGGGATACTTGGTCCTTTTGGTACCTATAATATATTGGTAAGTATAGTACTAAATTACAAAAACTTTGAAACTGGTGCCAGTAAGCGATTTAAAAGGAAATCGTTTGTCTTAGTAAGCATGAGCATGTGTGAAGGAGAAATAAAAAGAATGTAACTAAAATGCAGAAAAGGGGGGGAGAGATAGACCAAAAAAGGATTGCGTAAATTTTATGAAAGAACAGTTAGTCCATTTAAATCATTTGTGAAGCGAACTTTGCCAGAATGCTTTTCATACAGTAAAAGTGTGTCTTGAGAACAAAAAGGCTTGGATTTGAGCTGACGTACACTTTATTCTTGTTTTTTTTTACGGTTTTCTAATACCTTTTTATTTATTTAACAACGACACCATTTTTTTATACATTTAGACTTTGATAAATATTTTTATTACACAATTTGACATTTGATAAATTAATCAGTGTTTACTTGGTAAGTAGATATTATATTTTTTTTTACAATAATGTGTGGCACCGAACGAATAAGGGCTTGTTTACGCAGACGCGGCGCGATGCACGGCGCTTTGAACGGTCCGTAATACATTGCTATATGATAGTGCTTGCGCGAGCGATGACGCGGCCCGCTGCTGCAATGTACGACGAACGCCCAACGCGCCACACAGCCCGCCGCGTCTCCGTATACATGGCTGCACTGAAAATTAAGTCTCAAATACATTATGGGACAAAATTTCCCCAACTTGACGAGAACCGCTGTCAAATATCCAACAACACTAGTGTGTCTTACCAAAAAATAATAATAAACACGTTACGCGTCACATAAATATGTTGTAAAACTGTTGGAGGGCCCGTAGCGGATCACCAGGCAACGTTGCAGCGTCGTAGGTTTAGCATTGCACTTCGTGTTGGGTACGTTTTGTCATCTTATTTATCTTTTTTTTTAATAATATAAACTAGTGGCTAACTGCGATCTCAACTGATGGTAAGCAGTGATGCAATCTGAGACTTTAATGTTGTAACCGCACAATTTTTTGTTTTATTTTTACATATGAACAGGCAGTTGATCCGCTGCTTGATTCGTTGTTCCATATCACCGTCCATTTAACTGATTATGAAGCCGGGTTTGAATACTGTTTAAATCGGCGCGCAGATCAATCAGCGCTTATTGTCCGCGCTGAAGGGGCGAATCGGATGATAATCACGCGTAGCATACGTCTGATTTTGTCGATGTAGGCTTTTGTTGTATACCCATGTTGCGTTAATCGGTTTTCATTTACATTTCACTATAAGTTTTAATGTAAATGTTAATTTTGGATTTCTATTATACAGTTGCCTTTTTTAGAGGTTTATGGAATAGGGAGTAGTCTCTCCGTTAAAATTCTCCAGACGGCTGTTTTGTCTGATCTGGGGAACTGCCTGATAGTTGATTTTGGGCTGTTGTACATATCCTAATTGCGTGGAGAACTGTAATACCGTGATGCAGGCTTTTGAATCCCATTCATCGAATTCCCACGACCCTCACCAGGTCATCGGTCCACCTTGTGGGAGATCTTCCAACGCTGCATCTTCCTTCACGTGCAGGTCGCCACTCCAGAACCTTTCGTTCCCAGCAATCATCCGTCCGAACCGGTCATTATGGTCTGTCTGTCTTCCGGCCTGTTGGTGACTGGCCTGTTGGTCTATTCCGGTTGGTTCGATTCCCACCCAGGACAAATGTTTGTGTGATGAGCACGATCATTTTAAATGTTGTGTGTCTGGATGTAATTTATCTATAATATGTATGTATTTAGAAATATATAAGTATGTTTAACAGTTGTCTACTACTCATAACACAAGCTCTGCTTAGCTTGAGACTAGATAGCGTTGTTGTATACTGGGGGAGGCCTATGTTGAACAATGGACGTCTTTTGGCTGAAATGATGATTATGATATATTTTTATATTAATACCAGATTTATATTTTTCTGTACATACAAAATGTGTTTATAAAACACAGTCTTAATATAAATAGGTATCTTGAAAATTTATCTCTTAGGAATATCTGGGACCTCATTTATAAATTGAACGAATACCAAGGGCTATTCGTTTTGCCAAACAAAAATAGTCTGGATGTCGATGTCGGCGGAATATCCCCAAAATAGAATACCGCGCGGCATGACACTATGAAAATGGCTGAAGTAAACTGAACGAGCTGTCTCTACATTAAATATTTTATTTTGCATAATAGCGTATGCTGCAGAGCTGGTCTAAGTTTTTCTATAATATAATTTATCTGTTTATGTAACTTTAGTTTGTCATCTAAGGAATGAAGTATCCCTAAGCTAAAACTGAATATCAAGCCTTCTTCTGGCTTCTAACTATCCACAAGAACTATGAAAGATCTTCAAATGACAACTTTTAAAATCAAAAGCCTCTCTCCTTTTAAGTGCCAAATGGGAGCCGCTTTAAATTTTTTTTTTTTTTTTTACTTTTTGTTGTTGTAGCGGCAACAGAAATACGTCATCTGTGAATATTAGTCCGGTAACCGACCGGACCGAGCCCAAGTCGTCGACGGCGCGTTCTGTTCCCGCGCGCCTCAAGGAGCTGTCAGCACACCGAAGAGGCCCAGCCTGCTATCGCGGTCGAAGCCTACTAGGGTCATGGGTTAACTTCCGAAAGGAATGCCCGGCCCCGGCACGATAGGCTACGAAGGAACGGGGTAGGTTTTTAGTCAGTAAGAGGCTGACACTACTTCCCGCTCCGCCCAAGGGCGGGATTTGTCATTGGATAATTTTACCTACCATAAAAAAAACTGTGAATATTACAACTGTCTTTCTAACACGGTTCATGAGATACAACTTGGTGACAGACAGACGGACAGCGGAGTCTTAGTCATAGAGTCAGATTATTACTCTTGGGTGCGGAACCCTAAAAAGTTTAAAGTGGGTGGTATGTAAGTACTCGGCACAAAATATTCAAACATAACAATTCAGGGGCCAATAAACAGAATTGTAAATTACTGTCTAGACGGTGTATTTTGGCAACAGTGCTTACAGTACCTAAGGTAAATGGAATTTAAAGGTAGTTCATAAATATTGAAAGGTATCCCGTACACTCCTCAATGTACATAAAATGATTTGTTATTGTTAAATTACAATAACAAATCGTTTACTTTAAACCTTAACAAAAGTGCTCGTGATATAATGAACAATACTTACACCTTATATATTGTGAAAGTAACTTTGTCTGTTTGTTATAATTTCTTATTTATTACACCTCTGCTTGATCCTTCGGGTAGTACAGGTGTAATATTACCGCATTCAAATAATAATGACGAACATTTGTATGTGTTTAACGATGTGGGTATGTTTGTATGTCACTCGCACTCGTATACGGATAGACCATCTTTTGGGACATAGAATACTTTTTTAGAGGTATGTGGAACAGAGAGTAAAGTCCCACATACCTCCGTTAAAAACGGATGATCCTCCGACCAGACAGGTGTTAAGTTTTTTTTTATTTAAATAAAGTACAGCTACATCACATACATTTCACATTCAAAAAAATGATCTAAAAACAAAATAATTAATGCATATGACAATTAAAGCGAAAATCAAAAAAACCTACAGTCTTACAATTAACATAAACTCACCATCTAATCAGATTAAGACAAAATAACACAAAAAGAAACATACCTAAATAAAATCGAACAAGTCAAATTATATTAGCATAAAACTTACAAATTAAAATAAATTGAAGACATTAAAGACAAAGTATTAATTGGATACAAATAAATTGGAGTCTAATAAAAAAAATACAATTAAATTAAATTAAAATAACATCTATAAAAATATATTAAGATAAAATACAATAAGATGAATTAAGATGAAATGAAATTGAAAACATTAAAAACATTTAAAATAAATTCGAAAAGCCAAGAGTTTTAAAAGTCACTAAAGCATAAAACACATTATAATGTACCTTGTAAGGTGGGTTAGTAAGTTTGGTGGGCTACTACCCGATAGATGATTTCTGACTGTTCTATATGTTCAAATCGCGCGGAGAACTTTACTTGCGCGATGCAGGATTAGTTTTTATATGACACCATAGATGTCGCTACACTATTTTAAATCTAGATTACGTCCGAAGCCGCTGGTAAAGGCCATAGTTAAATAAACTGGAGGAGTGGCAGGCGGTCGCCTCCTTCTGCGAAGCAGTAATGCGAGCAAAGGAGGAGGCCGACCGCATCAGGCAACGGCGTACACACCGCCGCCGCCGCCGGGATTCCGATCCCGATTTCCGGCCACCGTAGGCGCGGGCTCGCGTACGGCGGGCAATGGGTAGCTCGCTGTCCGTCCGTCCGGTAACAGACCGGTCCGAGCTCAAGACCTTTACGGCGCGCACTGTTCCCGCGCGCCTCAAGGAGTTCTCAGCAAACCGTAGAGACCCAACAGGGCCGAAGCCTACTGGGGTCAAAGGGTATGTGAAAATGGCACCCGGGGCCCTGGGACCAAGGCGAAGAATGGAACGGGGTAGGTTTTTAGTCAGTAGGAGTCTGACACTACTTTCCGCTCCACCCAAGGGCGCGGGATTTGTCATTGGATGATTTTACCTACCATAAAAAAAAATAGTTAAATAAACTCGTAAATCTTTTCTTCCATTAAATGACAAACACGCATCGTAACTCAAAATTAACGTAAATTATCATTTTGTAATAATCCTCTACAAGTTAAGAGAATTTATTTAATTCCCGTTCATCCGGACGAGCGCTAATAAATTACGCAAAAGATTAATCTAATGCACTGAGTCCGCCATGATTTATTGTGGGGGCAACAGGTGGGGTAATAAGGGTTAATATTGGAAAAATATAACCGTTTATATTAGAAGTTTATTGTGGCAAACATGCCTGCTGGTGACGCGGTGCGATGCAATCAGCTGCGGATATTTAGTAAAAGGCAAGCAAAATAAACACAGCATTATCTACCTTTAGAATATTCTCACTGCTCGGAGTCAGGCCTCCTCTCTAGGAGAGGGATTAAACCGTAATCCACTACGTGGGTACAGTGTGGGATGTCTTCAAATTTTAAGTTTTATGACATGACGTTTTCTATCCCTGCTTTGAGAGCAATGATAATGAAAAAAATTACATAAAGTAATGTTGACCTGACTTGGTTTGAACCCGCGACCTTCCAAAGATGGAGGCCGCACGCGAGGGGCAACGGCCCTCTCACGCACGTAACGTAGGCGCGGGCTTGCGGACGGCGAGCAATGGGTAGCTCGCTGTTCCACCGTCCTGTAACCAAAGTCCACCCGTGTGTGCCAAATCTGATTTAACTCCATTCAGCTGTGCGAGCGTGAAAGCACACAAACTTTTGCCTTTATAGTGTGTGATCTGATGTAAATGGCTCTTAAATATTGACAATGACGCATGCAGCCAGATGTGATTAAAACAAAATAAAGTAAGAATTACCTAACAATAAGAAAATAAGACCAAGATTGAAGCACTTAAACATAAGTCACCACTAATCCTACAATACCAGAATTATGCATATGCCACACATCTGCAAACTGAGACGGCTTCTAAATCGATCAGCGAGCCAGCAGTCCCCAGGCCCCAGGTATGTGCCGTGCTCAATATTGTGTCAAGCCGAGCTCTGGATCCACATTACCGCGCCGTGTTATGCATTTAATAAAGCCGTAATACCTATGCTAATATCATGTCACTTGCGCCACTCTGAAGATGAGTCAGAATGTTCACTTCGTGGGACTCTAGATGTTTTTGACTATGGCGTCTATCGGAGTTTTTGTCTTTTAAAACGTTTAATGCGGTACGAGGTCTAATACGCCTCGTATATATGTCTTCCTTGCGGTGGTAATCTTCGTTGTGCGCAGGCCGTAACTTCAATTTTGTTTAGTTTAGGAAAGACATGAGTATATATATAAGATTTCTTATTAAAACAAAATGCAAATGGTTTGCTACTTCAATTCGGGGTCACTTTAACCTCATAGCTTGTCTTACTATAAAAGTAGGACATAGCAGGTTAATAGCTGCTAGAGGGCCCTGGTGACTTGTAATACAGGTTTCGTAGAGACCTATCACAGGCACCAGTCTCTCACATAGTTAATACCGTTGTTCGTGCTCCACTGTAACCCTAGCATTAAGTAACTTGTGAGAGAAAATAAACAATTATTATTTTTATTTTTATTTGTACAGTATATCTCAGAAACGTGAGGTTCTGGACCTTTGGAAGGCGTATGAGGAACCGAAACCAACTCGCAGAGGCCCTTTAGATACTTTTAATGGAACGTGATGCCAACCGACGATTATTCCTGGACGCACAATGCTAGTGCATCCAAGGACAACCCCCGGTTGGTGAATTATTATTATTATTATAGCGCTCTAAAGAAAGACAATTTTAAGCTTTTTTTAAGCCAAAAAGGCTTAGATTCTTAAACCATACAAGGTGTAATGAGCCCCTTACCAACATAATAACGATTTTCAAACGAGGTCTTAATCACCCCGTATCGTAGAAATGGAAATAATACGTGGTAGGTAAGTCATAGATGGTATGAGCTTCATTATTAGAATTAGGTTTGCATTAGGTTTTTTTGCTACAGATCAATCAATAATTTATTTCGTAAAACATAAGTGGGTTAATAGAAACATAAGTTCACTATGTTTTGCCATAAAAAATAGCGTGCAAAATTAAGGCAAAAAGCCAATCAAATAAAATAACTTATAAATAGATAGTCAATCAGAGAAAATAAAAATTACTTAAAAAAATATATACAAATATGTCAATTTCCATTCACCAAAAATAAAATGAAATTAAATAACTACAAACTGTAATATTCCTGCCAAAAAAAGTGATTAACAGTTCCATCGAACATTATTAATTACTTATTATGTACATAAACTGAAACTGTCGCCAAGCTTGATGATTACATTTCTGAAAAGGAAACCTATAACGCAGAGACATTCTAAAAAGTGTTATTTTAGTTAGTAAAAGTCTGACACGCTCTACCCTAGAGCGGAAGAAGTAGTTAGTTGATTTTCTACCTCAAAAGATAAGCTTGATGATTAGGTTATTCTCTCCACCTTTTGGAATATTAATAACAATGAATTGAAGATTGCAGGAAGTTAGATCATTGTATTTTGAGCTTCACAGCTTAGTGGACTTACTTGTTCAGGCATTTAATTCCCATGTACCTTTAAAGCCATACTCTCACTTGATTTATTCATAATTCTGAACTTCGACACAAAATTCCCTCAGCTGACATTCTGCGCTTCTCCATCACGCGAGCCTCTCCCCGCGAACTCGCAATATCCCAACGTGCCTATTTGTGTTCACGTGCGACGGCTCACGTGGCCACTTTCTAACGCAAACACAACTTAGATTAGCTATGGGTTCCACTAAGTTTTGGTGCGTCATGCTGCTAGATGATGTGGATTTCTTGCTCATCATACTTAAAGGCTGTTTCAGATCCAACATGGAGTGATATCAATCATGACAAATGAGATTTGAACTGCAAACCTAGAATCATCATTTCAGCCGAAAAATGTCCACTCTTGGTCATAAACCTCCCCCAAGCGTCACCACAACGACCGGCTCTATGCGTCTCGTATCCATTGGACTCCTGCAACCTTCACTAGGTCATCGGTCCGCATTATGGAAGGACACACACAACACACATACACACACACACACCATACTACATGTTTCGGTACGTGGAGCCTTTCGTCCTCATCGTCCAATTGTTCTGTGAGCAATCTAGACTGACCTATTGGTCTAGTGGTTAGTGGACCTCACTGCTACTATTCGATTCCCACCCATGACAAATGTTTGTATGATGAGCACGATATTTTTTTCTGTGTCTGGGTATAATTTATCTATAATATACGTATATGTATTTAGAAATGTAAAAGTATGTTTATCAGTTGTCTAGTACTCATATCACAAGCTCTGCTTGGGTTGAGACCAGACGGCGTTGTGATAATTTAAAAAAAAAAAGTACTCTGCCCACTGACACTTCAGTTTAGCTTCTCCTACGGATAAGATCCTTCATTTCTGATTTTTGTCATTGCCCTAGAATAAAGATTAGTTTTGATGATTTCGCAATCACAGTCAACGCCCCAATCTCCATGAAAGGCAAGTTCAAAAACATCGCTTATTACAAATCACAATAAAACCATCCACACTCCGCTGATTATTATTTTTCAACTCTAAACAACAAAGAGCGTCAAACATTCCCATAAAACTCAGCCCGGGGCCTAAACACGAAACTTTAACACAATTCTCTAAACAAGAAACACCAACTTTCTGTTATTACTCTTCTTTATTTTATTATCAAAAATGTTTACGAGTCATTATACGAACTCCCGTCGTTTCGGGGCCTTGATAAAGATAAATTTGCTCAGCAATTGCCCTGATGATTAATGATGTTGAACAACAGGTGAGGCTTTTTATATTGGGCTCTAATCCTGCCAGTTACCTACCTGCCTCCGTCCGTATTGTTTTAAAATTCGCCCGGGAACGCGCCGTCACTCAGAATGACGAGTCTGGCACACTATGACATTTTTTTGATCTTTTCGGTAGTGAGTTTGATTAAAAAATCGAGTATCGTTACTGTTTTTGGCGGGGGATTGAGAATAAAGGAATATTGTCTTGTGTATTGAATTTGTCGGGCGACTGGATGGTCTGGGTTCCAGGAAATTGTTTGGATTGAAGGATTTTAGTTACATTAGTGCCAGTTTGTCAGAGACAATGGCATACGTCAAAGGTGATTGAAGGCTTGTAAATAACAGATGACTAGGCGTTGCGATTTTGCTGACATTTTGTCAATGTTACCTTTATCCGTTCTGTTCATTTGTATGCCTCTCGTCATCAGACTTGTTTTGAGATTTTAAAACAGGCATTTTATTGACACTGGTATTTTAAGGAGGCTTCCTTTTTTCCATAGAAGACTTCATGACGTCTTCCATCGTCATTGCGGGCTCTAACAGAATACCAGGGCTGTGATATTTTTCTTTATAAGTATCGCAGCATATGCTGAGTTAGGCGCCTTTTTGGCCTTGCCCAGATTTTAATGCTATTTCTCTTTTATTTATTTTATTTCTATTGTATGTGTAAGGTACGAATAAACGTTTTTTCTTTCTTTCTTATTGAAAAGAAAAAAAAACAGTTTCATACCTTCCATTTAAAAATCTCACTAGAGAATTCATAACAGTGTTAAGCATAATTTACATCCTTAGACAAAGTCTTCTAAAACACGCTACACACGCACGAGTGGCGATAGTGTATGCAGGAATAGAATTTGAGCGCCGCCACGCGGGTGGCTGATGTGCCAATGAATAAACGATTCCGGTCGGTTTATGCGATACCCCTGCATTATGGGCCCCACGGCACTCGCTCACTTTACAAACATGCACGTTATTTTGTTGTTACGGGTTCTAGAGCTAAGTTATGGGGTATTTAGGGGGCCTTTATTAAAATTATTTAGCCTAATGGTATGGGAGATAGGAAAAATTGAATGGCGTTCGTTTTAATCATGGATGTGTGATCAGAGTTTGCCGAACGCATGGGTCGCTGTTTATGCAGTTTAAATTTAATGATAACGACTATCGTAGACCGACTAGAATGATCTAGAGATTGGTAGACTCTTTATACCTATTTAGAATTTTGCATACACCGTTAAATTTTGATCGTTTTAATCCGGTGAGGGTCGATTCGGTACATGATACACTATCGATTTGTAAAGATAAAATTAAAAAATAAAGTACTTTGTTAAACTCGGATTAATTTACGCATGTACGAAATTAATTTATTTAAATAAGTGTCAGCTGGGCGAGTTCAATGACCTGTAGATATTTAGTACGCAACGACCGAAACTACCTACAAGGTCATTGACTCGTTTACTTTAAGAAATTAATTTCGTATATACACTTATATTAATTCGAGTTTTAGAAAAAAAGTACTTTATTTTTTATTTTATCTTTACAAATCGATAGTGTTTCATGTACCGTATCGACCCTCCACAGAATTAAAACGGTAAAAATTTAACGGTGTATAAATACTTTGGACACCAATATGTCCTTGTCAAGAGCTATTAAGGAAACTGCGTTTGTCGAAAGGATTGAAGATGAGATCCTAATAAAAACCATGTATTCATATAAAGGCACATCGTTTTACCTTGTTTTGTATGGTGGGAAAGCTTCAAATTCCTTATAGCCTTGGTGACGCGATGATCGCACGATGACGCAGAATCCAGATCGACACCAGCCTGGTTATTAGCTTTTACCTAAGACTAGGTATAGGAATAAATCTACCTATAGTAGATAAGCTTTTTCCTTCTTGTAAGTATACCTAATTACAACGAACTTTTACCATGTTAAAGATTGAAAGACGCAGCCTGACGAATCGCCAAGCTTAAGTGGCAGTGGACAGCGCAGGGCACATTGCTCGCAAAACAGATAGGCCTCCCGCAAGATGAATCGATGTCTTGGTGAGGGTCGTAGGTATCAGGACCGGTCGTTGTGGCAACACTTGGGAGAGACCTATGTCCAACATTGGACGTCTTTCGGTTGCAATGATGAGAAACTGAAACTGTAGAACAGCAAATGCTACGAATATAATCCTAACTCCCTCAGTTTTGCTTAGAAAGTTCTCCATCTTTTCATAAGTCTCTGCTTACTCAAGTTACACTAGCTTGCAACAGTCATAAGTTGCTATCTCATTTTGATCTAAACAGTAGTATTTTTCACAAAGTGAACGTCTAGAGGACGTAGTCTGGCTGAAATAGGTTATGTAAATGCAAAGAATATAAGTTCATATCAACATCGGCGATGCAAGCCGCCAGGTTGTGGTGGAAACATACTGCTGCGTATTGTGGGGGGAAACGCTGAGGCAATTTGAGCACTGCATTGCTCAATTTCTCCTCCTTGATTAGTATTCTTGTGGGATGTAGTTTCTGTTGGATTAGTCTATTACTGTATATATGGTGTTTCAACAACTGTGACTGTACTTGGCGTCTTGTATTGCGACGTGCAATCAAATGTCTAGTGTGGAGCGGAACTAAACTGCCAATTTTTATTGGCTAAATTAGGACTTGATAAATTCTGAATAATAGTAAAACTAATATGAACATAACATCACTCTTGTCTCTTTCAAAGTGTTAGGTGTATGTGGGCTGTGCGATTGTTCGAAAATATTATTGTAACCCTAGAATGCAAAGAGTGACTGCAGGAACACAGGTGGTTTTTATCAAATTTCGGCACTCCCTCTTGCGTTAATCTTAGCGGAAAAAATATTTGATGATAGAGATACACCACCTCAAAGAAAGGCAGTTGTGTACACCCATATTTACTAGTGTTACCATAGTCAAGCACAAAACAAACCCCGGAAATTGAGCCCAGATTCTCATGCTCAGCGGTAGCGACTAGACTGACGAGGCAGTCTACTAACAATATTTGCGTAGGTATCAACAGAGACTTGTATTACATACCCGAAGATAAGCTTTGGATTAACACGGTTTGCCTGACACAGATCCACACCAGACATCTGCCAGCCCAGAAGGTTCCTGTTTAAGACTGAAGTGGGAAAAAAAGGTGGAGCATACGACGGAGATGTGCCACGCTTGGGCGAAACACCGCCGTATCGGTGGATTCGATCGGCAGTAGCAGCCCTGGTTCAGAACATGGTCCGTTACAAGATGGAATGGGAAGCGGTCGCCTTCTTCTGCGAAGCAATACTGCTACCGAAAGACAGAGCCGCAGCCGTAAGGGAACAGACATTACGCCTCAAACGCCGCCAAAGGAGATGCCCCATGTACTCCTAACTCTTTAAGCAACATGCGTTTCATCCCTCCTCTTCATTATGACCATATTACGATAAACCTTCCTACTTTTCAATCACTGGTGCCACTTTCAAACTTCACATCTATTGTGCTCATTTCTCAGTTTATTCAATCTCCTCATCGACGCAACCTTCTTTTCATTCGTTCTTTTCACAACGCTGTTAGTATGAGAGGAGCTACTCTCTATAAAACGGGCAGTGGGTAACCGACACACTAAAACAAAGATAACAAGTACTAACAAAAACCCCAATTACACTTGACTGTACCTGGGAATCAAAGCCAAGTTTATTAGTCGGATTGTAACAAGACGACCGCTATAAAGCACACGCGTTAAAACATCATTTATATAAAGCTAGTACAACGGTCCGGACCGGCTGGTACCCACATATTCAAATAAACCGAGCTTCTAAATAATACATGTGTAATACCTTCGCGTTCGCAAATTAATGACAAATGTTCGTTGTTTATAATGTAATCCTGAAATGGTTGAGATATTTATAGGTAATCCCGATATTTATAGTTTTTGTCAATGTTATCCAAGCGGTTGTCTGTAAAAAATCACTTTGAGCGATAAGGCCGCCATTTTTTTTTCTTTTTTTAATTTTTATAAACTAGCACTTGACTGCAATCCTACCTGATGGTAAGCAGTGATGCAATCGTTGATGGTAAAGCGCACTAGTTTATTAAGAGCATATTCACTCTAGCCTTGAAGACGCCCAAATTATAATTGGACGGGAAAACCGCAGCAGGCAAATTGTTACAGTCCCTCGATGTACGCGGTATAAACGACGAGGCAAAACGCTTAGTCCGGACCGTGGAAGTTTCAACAACGTAAGTGGATATTCGTTACGCCCTGTTAAACATTTGTTAAGCCCTGTTAATTTTAAGCTCCTACTATTTTTGTTTTATGGTGTATAATGAAGAGAACATCTGTCTATATATAATAAGTAACTGCAACGTGACGTAATTGAAGTTTATCAATGAATGGAAGTATCCCGTACTTATTAGCAAAAAGCGTGTTTGCTCATTGAGATCATTATGACGGTCTGCAAACCTGTTTTTACTGCTCGAGATGTCCTTTTCCTATCTCTATAAATACAGAGAAAATACTCCAGAATTTTCCACAACTTTCACAGATCGCCATCTAGTCCCAAACTAAGCAGAATCTGTGCTATGAGTTACTAGTGCTAGACAACTGATAAACTTACTTACATAAATATATTTTTAAATACATTTGTAACATAGACAAATTACACCCAGACACAAAACAAATGATCGTGCTAATCACTCAAACATTTGTCTTGAATGAGACTAGGACCCACGACCTCTGGCATAGCAGTTAGGGTCAATAACTGCTAGACTAATAGGCCACTCAAAAAAATATCGCCATTCTTCATATGGCAAGATGTAAAAATCTTTGCCTTTCATGTTATTTCTTTGCTGCGAGCGGTGATTCCCTCCGTCTCCTAGAGAGGAGACCTGAGTCCCAGCAGTGGGAATATTATAAGGCTGATGCCATGCTATACTATGAACGGCGAGTAATGGGTAACTCGCCATCCGGTCGTTCGATAACCGTCCACGCGCACCTCAAGGAGATGTTAGCAAATCGCAGGGGCCCAGCAGGGTTAAGGCCTACTGGGGCCATGGGTTAAGTAAAAATTAACTTCCGAGGTCCTGGAACGCGAGGCAAAGAAGGAAAAAACGAGTGGGTTTTAGTCAGTAATGTTTGGCACGCCCTCTCGCTCCACCGAAGAGCGTGAGAAGTCATTGGATGATTTCCGACCTTCTTCTACCAATTCTTCGCCAGCCGTTTCTAAACTACTTTGGGGTAGGTTTCCAGCTCGACCGTCTCGGTATCAACTCGCCCCCCGTATCTGCCCGTCCTCCAAGGCCGCACTTGCGCCGCGGCGTCTCTTGGCAAAGCACCACTATAGTTCTTCTCAAATTGTGATTTATTCGCGACAAATGTCGAAATAAACCGTAGCTACTGTTTTATATTGCAGCCGTGTGTCTTTTATTTACATCGCACTTATAAAGATTCCAGCGTTTTTAGGCCACTGAGAGGTGAAGTCTAATATCTATGCTCTTTAGATTGTGTAGAAGTTAACTTAAATGATAATATTTAAACTCGTAAGTGAAGTAAAATTTCCGTAGGGGCCCAGCAGGGCCGAAGCGTACTGGGGCAATGAGTTTGCTTTCGAAAGGGAAAGGGTCCTGAAACGCAAGGCAAAGGCATAGGGGTGCGTTTTAGTCATTAAAAGTCCGACAAGCCCTCCTACTCCGCCCTAGAGCGGGAGAAGACATTGAATGATTCCCCACCTAAAAAAAAAACTAAAATTAAATTATTTGAGTAGAGACTGCTAATTCTTTGCTAAAAACCTGTGTATCAAATGAATTGATTTGCCTCTGATGGTAAGTATACATGTACTATTCTAGGCATTGCTCTTACGTGTCATCATAATCATCATTTCAGCCGCAAGACATCCACTGTTGGACATAGGCCTCCCCAAAGTGTCGCCACAAAGAACGATCCTGTGCGTCTCTAACCATCGGATTCCCGCAACTCTTACCAGGCCATCGGTCCACCTTGTAGGCGGCCTTCCAACGCTACGTATTTCTTTACGTGGTCATCATTCCAGAACCTATCGGCCACAACAGCCATCCGTTCTGCGAGTAATGTACCCTGCCCATTACCACTTCTTCATGCCAATTCGATAAACTTGTTTCTCCTGCGGATATCCTCATTCCTGATTCGATCACGCTAGGAAACTCCGAGCGTAGCTCTTTCCATTGCCCTTTGGGTGACTTTGTCTTCTGATGAGGCCCATTGTACCTAAGCGACCACGTTTCGAAGCCATATTTTGTCATCACTGCCATCACGCACTCTCGCGACTTTTCTCGCGAATTAATTTTAAATATACCAAATATCGTAAAAAGATGATTATGTATCTATTTATTAGGAACTTCTAAAGTTCCTAATAAATAGATACATAATCATCTTAGATATCTTTGATGGAACATGATACCAACCGACGATTATATTGTAAGCGCTACACTAGTGCACCCAAAATGTTATTATTTTTATTTAAATACAGAAGCTATAGAGCAAAGAAAATAATTATTTTTAGTTTGTTTGTGTGGTTTTTTTTAAGTTATAATATTTATTAGTTAAATTTATAAGTGGTTACATAATTTGTATTATTAACATTAATCAATAAATTAAGAAAATAATACTCTATAGAGTTTCTTGTTCGTTTTTCTCCATAGAAATGTTCCTGAATAGAGAACTACAATCACTATTAATTTTCGTTCAACAGTACCTTTTTGTTGTCCTAATTGAAATAAATTATTTTGACTTTGATTTTAATACAGAAAGTGATGGAAAATTCTGAATACTTAAAGCCAGTTTAGCGGAAATTTTCTTTTAGTTTGTGAAGAAAATGTTAATTGAAACGTCTATAATATAATATATACTAAAATAGGGTAAAATATTGTTTGAAACCCGGTTGAATGAAATAATTAATAAAAAACTGGGTGAGTCGGACCCGTGCACTGATGGTTCCGTACAAACAACTTTAAAAATTTAAATTTCGTATGGAGTCTCGAAGGTTTTTCCCTTTGAGTATTAAACTAACCTACAGTACGTTCGCCGGTTCTTGGCGCGACTGAAGTTAGGCTCGTCGAACTTTAGTGCTCAAAATAAGTGCATCAAATAAATGATTTATAAAAATAAATGCCAATAACAGTTGTTAACAGCAATAACAACTGCTATTGGTATTTATTTTTTCAAACCATTTATTTTTTTACGAGTGCATAAGCGCTAAAGTTCGCAGAGCCTAACTTCAGGCGCGCCAAGAACCGGCGAACGTACTGTAGTTTAATACTCAAAGATTTTTCCGAATAAAAAAAAGGATTTAAATTGTGACGTCAAAATAGATTTACCGTTTTTAGATTTATTCCTGTACCTGTGCTGTAAAATCGTGCTTATGCCAAACAGGATTCTGGGTCAACGGGAAATACCCTATGAATTATGATATCCTAGAGTGTCGAAATATTTGCAACAATCTTGTTTTTTCGTTAACTTAGAAGTTTGATTTTTTCCTAGCTTGAAGGGACCGCAGACCTGACTGTATAGTTTTAATTTCAACTCGATACAGAGATTGATGACAAATGGACTACAAAGTGATCCTATAAGGGTTCCATTTTTCCTTTTGAGGTACGGAACCCTAAAAAGAATTGATTGCTACGAACTGACTTGCATTAAAATTAGCTATTTTCTAAAATTACTTGTATGGGTTCGATTGTACTATCGTTTAGGTTGAATAAGTAATCCTAAAAACAATGAAATAGCCCATCATTCTCCATTTAAGTGAAGGTACGACGGATGAAGCTCCGTGTAAAAGGTACTCATTCTGCATTTTATTTGAATTGACTTCGATGTTTACGGCTACGATGTAATAAAAATTTTAAAGCACATTTTGTTTCTCGTAAAAATTGACTTTTGCTGTTATTTCCGAACAATGAAATTACAAGCCTGATTGGATTCAATTTTGTCGTAAATTGATAAAATATAAAAATCTGCTTTCAAATGGTTTTAAAGTATGACCATTGAACTATCGGTTTTGGCGTAGAAATCAAACCCACGGCCATCATAGATGCCCAGAATGCAGTTGATCTTAAAACTTGCTCACACCAAAGACAATAACTCTGAGATACCAAAAAAACCGGGCAAGTGCGAGTCGGACTCGCGCACTGAGGGTTTCGTTCCGAGCAAACTTGGTAAATTGCGGTTTACGATTTATGACGTTTAAAAAAATACCTACTAGATCTTGTTCAAACCAATTTTCGGAGGAAGTTTGCTTAGTAATGTACATCATATATTTTTTTTTAGTTTTATCAAGTTTTATCATACTCTTATTTTAGAAGTTACATGGGGGAGGACATTTTACCACTTTGGAAGTGTCTCTCGCACAAACTATCCAGTTTGGATTTTTTTTTTATTAAAAGCCTCAATATCATTTTTCAAAAAAAACCTATCCATATGGATACCCCACACGTATGGTTTTTATAATAAAAAAAAATCAGTTCTAAGTACGGGGAACCCCCAATATTTATTGTTTTTTTTTTCTTCTTTTTTGTGTGAAATCTTTATGCGGTACACAGAATACATCTACTTACCAAGTTTTAACAGTATACTTCTTATAGTTTCGAAAAAAAAGTGGCTATGACATACGGACGGACAGACAGACAGACAGACATGACGAATCCATAAGGGTTCCGTTTTTTGCCAATTGGCTACGGAATCCTAAAAAGGACGTAATCAAAGTTTTTACCAATGTTTTACAATCCGAATAACCGAATCAACTAAAGACGCTCAGTAAGGAAAAAGGTGTAATAATAATAATAATTATTCGTATTAATTATTATTATTATCCGTGCTGAAGTTATCATGACGAATAACTACCGGAGATTTATTGTGATTTTGTGAAGGACGGCACGGTTGACATCTGTCGGGCATGTCACCGTCCGGGAGAATCAATTCGTCACCTTATCTCCGGTTGTTCTCGTCTGGCTAACGGCGAGTATTTGCATAGGCACAACCTTGTTGCCAAGATTATCCATCAGCAACTTGCTTTGAAATACTCTCTTGTGGGATCGGAAGTGCCGTACTACAGGTATGAGCCCGACCCAGTTCTTGATAATGGTCATATCACTTTGTACTGGGATCGGTCCATCATCACTGACAGGACTATTGTAGCCAATAAGCCTGATATAGTGGTGGTGGACCGAAACGAGAGGCGTGCAATGATTGTTGACATATTCGTTCCGCATGACGAGAACCTCGTGAAAGCCGAGAAAGATAAACAAATCAAGTATATTGACTTGGCTCGCGAGGTTGTCGACATGTGGGAAGTGGATTCGGCGATCATTGTACCGATAGTCGTGTCGGGTAATGGCTTAATAGCCAAGAGCCTCGACCAACACCTTAGGAGGCTCTCGTTAGGCGGCTGGATCAAGGGCTTGATTCAGAAAGCGGTACTCCTGGACACGGCTCGTATTGTTAGGAGGTTCCTTTCTCTGGAGCCCTGACCGCCGGTAGCTTGGACTCTGTTCCCGATACCGGTGGAACACTATTTATTATATTTTTAAATGTTATTTTTTTTGTTTTTTGTAAGTTTTTTAAAAAATATTTAAAATTGTAATTTATAAGCTTATATAATGGATAAATGGAATAGTAATTAATAACAGATGAGCTGCTGTCTTTGGGATTATTTGAAAGAGTAAAGGTTAAAGTAAAGCTACACAATACTGCTATCCGATGCAATACGACGCTGCATCACAGAAACCTGCGATACGAAGTGCTGCGATGCGAATTTGTGCGGAAAAGCACGGGTTCAGGTGACCATACAATGTACGACGCGAATCAATTTGCTAGTTCTTGCGATGCGTCGTGTGAGCTCGTAGATTTTTACGATACGATTTCACATGTCGGTTTTGTTGTGAGCCCTTACCGCGTCCCTGAAACCCAAAGGGCAAGAGAAAGTCTGTCACTCTCCTTAGACCGGGAGAAGTTATTTGATTTCCCTTAGCATAGCATATTCAAGCTTTCGTCCCACTGCAGGGACTCAGGCCTCCTCTCTAGTAGAAGGAATAGACCACCAAATCCACCACGCGGGGGCCCAGTTCGACCCTGACGTCACATGTCTTAAAATTTTTGGTTCTAGGACATGCCAGTTTCCTCAGGATATTTTCCTTCACCGTTTTGAGAGTGATGAAATAAATTACACAAAGAATTGCGCCTGGCTGGGTTAGAGCCTAAGACCTGCAACTCTTAAATCGGGGCCACTGCTCGTTGGTTTCACATCAAGAAAAAAACAAAAGTTTCTTCAGAGACTATTTCACTAACTTACACCTTCTATCAAGCTCCAAGCATGGAAGTACCTCTCAACAAGCCCCAGTACTGAATGAGCCCTTGATAGCATAAACCGTTAACATAACAAACGCCGTATCCTCGCCCAATTATGGGCAGCGCCGCGCTCATATATATTTCAGTATTTACTCGCGGGGAAACAAAGCGGATTTCCCTAGAATAAAGCTAATAATACCGAAGTATCGGGGACCAGTACGTGGAGAAAGCGCTCGGCGGATTTACCGATTAAACGAATTTTGAGTCTGAATTGGTTTTTTTTTGTACGACTAAAAATGTAACTTGCTTTCGACTTTCATCATTATTTAAGAAAATATAAAAGACCAATTAGCACTAGGGTTAAGAAAAGAGTAAAAGCTTATGGAACATATTCCAAAAACAATACAATGGACATCAAGCTCACAAACTTCAGATTTTTTGATTCAGGGACTGTGCTGACACTAGAGTTATTCGGAGCGCTAGAGGTTACAAAAAATAACTTACGCACTCAGAAACAAGACCAACTTGTTTTCCTGAACTAGGAGCTGAGCCTCTAAGCAAGGACATACGTTTCTATTTTTCCTTTTTTTCCGTCATGTAAATGCCCCGCTTCATCCAGTCCCTTGACCCCCGCAGAGCCCCCAGTCGTCAATCCCGAGCGCCCGAGGCGAGGACTCGTTGTTAACTATGACAAACACAATTACCCACTACACACACCGCAGCTCACCACTACACACACCGGCTCCACATTACACACTACAGCTCAACATATCGCAGGACAACAAGTGATTACGGCCACTACCAATCACTTGATGAGACCCACGGCTGGCTATAGCTGGACCTACTCGTAATTGAGATGTTGTGTACTCTTATAGGACATAGGTATTTGTCGGTATTTAAGGTTAAAGGTTAAGTTTTATAAATCAACTGTCCGTAGTAAACTCTCGAATCTGAAAATTAGACTTAGTAAAAATTAGCAAGCTTAAAAAATAATAATTATTCTAAGAGCGCCTAAAAAATACTCGTAGCTTAATTTGAAGGGCCCAAATATGAAACTATTAATGGCAAAGTTATCCATAAAATAAACTTCAAATCGCTCTCCCGTAAAGTAAGCTTTTCCACTTTCCACCTAAGGACAGTCGAAATGTTAAGAAAACATTAATGATTAAGTTTGAATGTGGGTAGTACATATGTACCAGGTTTGCTTGAGATTACTGAAAACTAATCAGGAGGAGAACAACTTTCACTATGGAATCAACTTTAAAATACAATTTCTCCCAAATTATTTTCTGTCACGTCATGTGGCCATATTTTTTAACAATTTCCGTGTTGGTCACGTAGCGTGTCGGTCATCTTTTACATTTGTTTTACATGATATTTTTCATGTGTGGAAATTTCATCTAATGCACATGATAAATACCTCGATCAACCTGACAGAACAGCTACCCACAACTCGTTACCGTCCATCTCCCTACAGCCTCACTAATAACATTACCCGAAAACGTTCCATATCACAACTATATGAGGAGTACACCGGCGGAATGCCGAGCAGCCTGATTCAGCCGGATGATGCGGGAAGAAAATAATGTATCCGCCCAATTAGTCTAACGTACGGTTATCCCGGTCCGCTCGGTACATAGCAATGAGCTCGCCGCGGCTTTATTTGCCAACTTCTGATGAATAGTTTGCGAAAGATTTGGCGAGATGTTATTACTGAAGGGTTAATAGAAAACATTGTATAAGAGAGTAGACGTTTAGGAAAAAAGCAACTTAGATTATGAGATGCAAAAAAAAACAGAACCTATGTAAGTGCCTTTTCCATGCTTGTTCTACAATAAAAAAAAAAATGAGGAGTAATATGTTTTAACGTACCCTTTTTGTTCGTACGTCAAATAACTGATTGAACTGAAAATTCAGACGAACGTCTCTGTGATCTTTTCATCATCATTTCAGCCGAAAGACGTCCTTTGTATGCAGTACGCTTCGCCTCTATCGGATTCCCGCGACCACCAGGTCCTTGGTCCACCTTGTGGGAGACCTTCCAACGCTGCGTCTTCCAATACGTGGTCATCTCTTCAGGACCTATCATCCCGAACGACCGTCTGTTCTGCGATCAATGTGCTCTGCCCACTGCCACTTAACTTGTGACCTTTTGTTCTACAAAAATATGAAACTCGTCAGCATCGAAACAGCTCTGAAGGGAGGGCAGCCATTTCATCAAAAGTAAATCCTAAACGAAGCATTAGCGACACAACAAGCCAGCTAAGTCAGCAGAACGTCCAAACACACGTAAGCCGCTAACCCCCAAATAAATAACGCATAAAGGTGGGATCGTGACGGGCACATTCCTCATAATCCGGGTTATCTTTATGAAAACTATCCGCTGTCGGCCATCAGTATGCTGCGGCCGCCGCCAACCAATCCGTCAGCGGTGCCGCACGTGACGCGAATCGCTTCGAAGGACAATGAAGTAGGGTAAATGGAAAGGGTATCGTAAAGTCTGAGTGTTGATATGAGCATAGACCACATCGTTGACAGCGTCAAGCTTCTGTCCAATGCATCATGAGGATCTACACAAAGTAATATTCTATCAGCGATATGTATGGGATAAATGAGATTCATCACCCAAACATTTTTCCTTTTTAGATATCATAACTTAAATTTTGAAGTTTAAGTATAGCTTTTTCATAATCAGACACGCTATTAGCATGTTGACTGCTTTTACCACTAGCTTCTTGATTGCAATACTCTCTTATAGCATATGCCAACATCACAGACGAAGTCTTGGATTAGTACTAATACAAAAACATTATTTTTTCATTATTTCCCAAGAGGACGCCGGCGTCCGCACACCTATTGTCTTTCTATTGTGTCTTTAATTACGGTATTCAACAGGTTAATGAGCCGGCCTTCCGCCCGCGTGCGCCAGGTCAGCCTCCTCACAGCAGCTCCAGTCCGTTGTAACGATGCATAGACAGATAAAATTCAATCAATACATTTTTTTAAGGTGGGAAATCTTCAAATCATCAAAACATCGAGAAAACATCATATCGTTACTGACTAAAAAGTCCATCTGTGATCTGTGAAGTTTAATTTTATCTGTAAAGTCCAGAGCCACGGTAACTCATTCAAAAATTACCGCAGCCCTAGCAAGCATCAGTCCTACTGGGTCTCACCCAAATCAATGCATGCTGATGGATTCTGTTGAAATCCTATTTGCTAGACAAAGGCTACCTCAAAACAATTACGTTTATCTTGTAGTCATTACAGTAAGCAATTATCGCTCATGCATTTCGAAGAGTACTTACCATCTATTTGCTGTTTACCTACAGTCCGTGTGATTAGGCCTTTCAAGGATCTAATTAATAATAATGGTCCAAGATATGCGCCATGATTGCTTTAAATGGAATTTAGACTAAGAGGAATGAGGAAGTGCAAATACCGTGCGTTTATAATATTATGATTACGTTACTGAGCTTCAGTTTATTACACGAGTGAGGTTTTTTTTATGGTAGGTAAGATCATCTAATGACAGATCCCGCCCTTGGGTGGAGCGGGAAATAGTGTCAGACTCTTACTGGACTAAAAACGTACCCCGTTCCTGCATTGCCAATCATACTGGGGCCGAGCCTTCCTTTCAGAAGCCGACCCTTGGCCCCAGTAAGCTTCAACCCTACCTGCCTGCAGCTTGACTTGGTCTCGGTCCGGTCGGTTACCGGACGATCGGACAGCGTGCTGCCCATTGCTCGCTTACACGAGTGAGGTCGTTTAATTACACATAACATAACATATAAGCTGCTTTATAATCTTTCCACTGCAAGGAATCGAGCCCCTTTCAGGTGTAAGAATGGACCGCGTAGTGGACTGACGCGGGCCCAGTACGGATTGGTCGATCTCAGATATCTTGGAACTTTTGGTTCTAGGACATTCCGATTTCCTTGCGATTTTTTTCCTTTACCGTTTTGAGATCAGTGGTGATGAAATAAATGACACAAAGTAATGCGTCCGGCTGCAATCGCAGGGGTAGCAGATGCAATTCCCGCACGAAACAAATATTTGTATCCATGGGCTATATATAGGTGTTCCGGGTCCAGGTGTCGTGTACGTGTGAGTTTTTATGTTTGTGAACGCACAACGATACATGTGTAACTCCTAGTATGGCAAAGTTTAATAAAAAGTTTGGTCATTGGCGATAGTTGTTTTACACAGAATGCTATTAATTCGTCATTTATATATTGGACTGGCCTGTTGGTCTAGTGGTTAGTGGCCCTGACTGCTATGCCGGAGATCGTGGACTCGATTGCCCACCCAGGACAAATGTTTGTGTGATGACCATGATCATTTGTTCTGTGTCTGGGTGTAATTTATCTATAATATATATATTGTCTAGAAACTTTTACAATATTGGGAAAGAAACAGAAAAAAATATCTGCCTAATTCATATACACTGGAGCACTTCTAGTAAAATATTCAGATCCTACATCTTCGCTGTTATGAAATGTTACGAACACACAATCGTTATGCTTCGCTATTGACTTAGATTCAATGACGCCATTGGCTGGACATGCCAGCCTTTCGCTACATCTACCAATGTACACTTTAGGGATCCGTAGCATAACAACTGAAATAGATATGAATTTTTGGTTGAAAGTGGTTTTCTTTTAGTATCAAGAAGAAGTTTGTAACACCAGGGTATATCTTCACGGCTAATGCGAACCAGCCGTGTCCGGAGAGGACAAGCGTCGGGCGGAAAGTAAGGATGCCCTGGCGCCTCTTTAACTATTCCTCAAAGAGAGATCTAAACGCCAGATTGTAGTGTGTGGGTAGTAGTATTGCTACTAGGTTGATGGCCGCCATATTTCTTATTATGGTCATTTCGTTTTACTATGGCAATAGCGGTCATTGTCCTTTTTCTAATATCTCTTCATACTTGGTTTAAGTTTTTTAAGGAAATATTTTGCGATTTATGATAGATGTCAACTCAGGTTCCCTTTTGATTTTATTTCCATATAATAAACTAGCGACTCGCCACAGCATCGCACGGGTTTGCCTTTGTACTTCTCGGCTCTTCTCTTCTATATATTCTTGTTACACACTGAAACCTTTTTAGCGAAAACTGGTTGGAAATTTTCAGTATTTTTTGAGTTTATAACGTTCATATAGACAGAAAGATGCGGTGGTAAACTTAGTTTTATAATATTTAAAGATTACATTTGTAAATAAATATAGATACTCGTAATTATCGCTATGTCAAAATGGAACAAGAATAAAGACCTACATAATTATGATGTTATCTGCTCCAGACAGCCTTTAATAAGCACGTGTAGGTTAACTTACTTAACTTAAATAAATTCATAGTGAACATCAGAATGGCGAGTGTACCTCAAAAAACTGAGATTGAGAAACCTTTTGCCGCATCTGGTTCTGCCTTTGGTACGTTTGAGCACATTGCCAGCACGTTGCTATGCTAATGCGTTCATACTCAGATAGTAAGTAATTTGCTCAGATCAAATATACACCCGTCATTCTAATATCAGGCTCACAAAGTTTTTCAAATAACTCTAGTTTTATAAAAACACATTGCTTCAAATTTTATGCACATTCGTCACATTGCTAGAATATTGCTTTCATGTATATAGAATCTCAGTTTTCTGAGGTACACTCACCATTCTGATGTTCACAATTTATATTTGTCTGCGGATAACACTTTGCTTGGTTTGTTTCTTCTTAAATACAGGCGTTGCCCTTTACACGTTCTGGTTAGTTATTCATCCTTCGTCTCGGCTCACTTTGATAAATGTTCTGGAGCCAATCTAGGATTAGATTTTGTTTGTACTGTATTAAGTAGACAGGATTTTGTATGTATACATAAAGGATTATAGTATCAGGTAGGTATACAATATTTGTTTAGTTTATCCACTAGGTGATTGCTTATCTTGGAGCAAATAAAATCACTGGCTTTCAAATAGTCTTTAGTCTTGCCAATGTCTGGATACAAAATCGATTTAAGGCCAGGTTCTACTCATTTCGAACTGTTTTTAAACCTCTGGAAATCTACAAATATAAAAGAGAACACCATGAAAAAAAATATATTTTGTTAAAATAGTTACAAAATAGTTATAGTGTTTGGTGCTAATTCGCCTATACCCTGCAAACTTATAAACGAACGCAGCGACCTCCACGCAGACTCAATATCGATGTTTGTCAGATGTAGTTAGAATTAGTATTTAGAATTATGTTTATTACTACTGTATTTGTTATTTAGTGACTAGAATTTAAGTAGGTACAAGTCAAGTTAAAATAATTATTAAAAAACAATATTACATTTTAATAAAATTAATGTTAATTACAAGGAGCATTTTGCATGTGGTGTTTGCGACACGATTATTTATAAGTTTCTATCCATATAATATCTGTAGCAACTGTTGGTGAACCTTAATTAAATAAATAAAATTGACTATAGTAATAATAATTATAAATTAATAGGCTCGATAAAAAAAAATCTTGAATCTGACACCAACTTACGATTTTGTTTATTTTTTTATTTATTCTACATGCAACGAAAGGTACAAAGGCGGATTTAATGCCTTAGGCATTCACTAATATTCAAAATAGGGTGGTGGAGAGACAATATGGCAGGTGCATAAAAAAAAAAGATTATAATATGTATTTTGAAAACAAGTATTACGATTTCAAACGTGTACGAGATTGCTTTACGGAAATATTTGTTACAAAGTTACTGTTGGGTTTGTAATACCCAACAGTGAGAACGATATATTCCTGTTATAATTATGTAAATGAGTAGACCAACGTTTCCCTTGATGGACTTATTGCTACTTAATAAAATTACATAATTGTTTGACTTAAATGCTATGTTAAATGAACAGGTAAACAATATGTGCAATTATGAGTATGACATACAAAGTTCAATGTACAGCGTAGCTCGTACAGTTACAAAACCAAATATAGCTTGCTTTTTAAAAGCGCCTCGCAAAAAAAAAATCTTGAAAGTTGTTTTTTTTTTTTGTAAATTGTGAATTATTGTTATAGGTATAACTACATAGTATTATTATTGTGGAATATTATAAATTAAAAAATTGTGTACGTTGGTAAGGATAGGACAAGTGAACTAAAAATCATCGCCCTGCCCTTGTTTATGCTAATATTCTATTAGATGCAAAGTAAGTTTGTATCTAGTCAGTAATCTAACTTAACTGATTCTCTGATTCTGGATTTTTTTACTAATATATAGCTGCACTATCTCTGAACGCCATAGGCCAATCTTATTATTATTATGAGCCTATTTTGTCCCACTGCAGGGAAAAGGCCTCCCTTCAATTCTTCCACTCTTCTCTGTCCTTAGATATTTATGGCCAATCCTTTACGCTGGAGTCTAACTCGTCCTGCCATCTTTTCTAGGCCTAGCGCAACGCCGCCTGCTACTGTTCGGGATCCAGTAAATGATTGCCTTCACCCAATTTTATTGCGACATGTGGCAGATACAGCCTACCCACTTAACCAGTTCCATTTTAGTTTTGCGGCTTTTTTTTGTAGGTGGCAACATCATTAGAGTTACCTACGTTTCCGATTTTTTTTAGCCCCAAAGTATTTACAATCTTCTTCAAAATAACAGCAAGTCTTCTTCAAAATAACAGCAAGTCTTCTTCAAAAAACAATTATTTTGGTTTTAAGCTTACAAAATCGATGCAGCAATTTAAGCTGCATTTTTTCTCTTCGATAAGTTTCAATTTCTTTTTTATGAACATTATACAGGTACTCTCATGGAACATATAGACAACTACGATAAGAACAAAGAAGGTGCCTAATAAAAACTTGAAGCTTGAAAGATTTAATCTTTTCTGAAAGAAATGGCTTCTTTTATTCAAGTTACAAGCCAAATGCGACCCACAGGGGCACTAGGACACAACCTAGTGAGTTCTGGGGACCAGCAACAACAGATATGAGACATGTGTTTGTAAGTATACACAGTTATAGTACTATTAAGTGTCTCAACGGATTAAGGAAGACACAATTGGTAAGAGTTCGTCGAAACATTGTTAAAACTTTTAAAATTAAGTTATAATATCATCGCGAATGTAGCACTGGCTTATATAACACGTGACTTAGGGCAGGCTTGGGGAAATAAATTTCGTCTTTGTTTCAAGACATTTTTGTTCAACTTTGATTGCAGTCGTTTATCAAGCACGGTCTCACAAAAAATCCCGAACAGTTTTGTGATGAACTGATAAATTGTAGTACAAACGACAGTGAACCCGCGTTTTTTCCAATGCTATACATCTGCGGAAAGTTAAACTAAAAACAATAGCCGACACAAGATTCGCTCAGCAAAGCGCAGATCCATCACAACAAGGGCTCGGGCAATAAAACCCGACTGGAAACATCTATATTTTGAAGACATAAAACTCATATTTGAGCATCTGGCTGCTGCTGCCTCAATATCTCAGAGGCAGGACCGAATACTTGGTTTTTCTCCCTTTTTCCAATTTCCCGGGGCGTGCTCGCAGTACCGTATTTATTATTATTTGTTTTCAATTGCAAAGTAATCTGCGGACTGCAGATGGCGTAAGATGAGAGTCGCGTGCTCAGTGCCGGCTGGGGCGGCGCGGCGGGCGGCGCCGGCGCCATATTGTAACGTCTCCTGATCGCGCTGGAGATTTGCGTGAGTCCCGGTGCTGTAAGGTAGCGGCTACGTTTGCTGTTTGCTAGCGTTCAATGGTAGTTGATTACGCAGTATACGCGCTTGGTTGCTGAGTTGGGGACGTGAAGAAGAAGAAATTCACAAAATTGTTTACAAAAAAAAAAACTAGATATACTTCGGAACAGCATTCACTGTAAAATAAAGTATTTCATCATTTGGTGCTACACGAAAATTTAATTTGGTGTAGCATTCCTGTTAAAGTCAAAAAATATTTATTAAAAAAAAATACTATAAAATAACAAGCACTGTATGGGGCATGTGTGAATACAGCGTTTCTCTCTATAGAGTGTACTTGTGTGGGTGAAAGAGGATGTGTGAATTTTTCAGGCAACCGAAAATACTTATTATAAATTATTGCAGCAAGACCTGCATCCCTTTTATTTTGATTCAGTCCATCTAGACACATCCGATATTCATAACGGATATCGGAGGTAAATCCAAATTAGCATCACCTCTATTCTTTCTATTTTAAACATTGCCCCACACTAGGAATTACTTATTTATCGAGGGTGCGTTCACAAACATGTATACTCAAATACACAAAACACCCAGACGTGGAACAATTAATCTGTAGGTCATACAAATATTTGCTCCGAGCTGGAATCGAACCTGCGACAGGTAGTACAGCAGTCAATTGCTCAACCATAGCGCTAACCGTGTCCTTTTTACGGATTTGCTACACTTCTACACTAACCGTGCATAGATGTATAACATCGCCTTTCTTCCATTCTCTCTTTGAATTTCTTGTTTCATCAACTCTTATACAATCTTACATTCACGAACCAGTTTGAGAAGCTTTACTAAATTGTATTGTCTCACGTCTTCGTGAACAAATAGCTTATTATGTCAGACGCGATTACAGAACTATTCCGAGCTATTTTGTGGAAACTCTCAACTACTCTGTTAGGGAATGTCACTTCAATGGCGTGTGGTGTAATCAATTCATTCGTTAAACAAGAAAATTATGTCGACGTGTATTTTTGAAAAGTCTGACTTGACTAATGAGAAGCATTTGCTAGTTAGTTTGATGTTTTATTTTTTCAACGTTCTCTCGTTGCGTAATCAAAACAAAATAGAAGAAGTATTTATGTCATTATTCTTGAGCTACGTACCTAAAAGTTACTAAACAAATGTAATTTTGAGCCCTCCGAACTTTCAGTATGTGCTAACTTTCGGGTTCATAACTCATTTTATTGTAAAAATATTGGCATTTGAGTTTTCTCTACGTAGGTACAAAAACTTTGTTTTATTGCTAGCGAAGTTCGACTGGACAGATTTGATATTTGGTTTCAATAAATATCTAGCTGCCACTTTAACGGGGACTCGTTTTGTATTCAAGAAGTTTCGGATTAGTTCTAGATAATATGTACATATAGTTACGTGGGTGCATAGCATAGTCTGCCTTATAATGTTCCCACTGCTGGGACTCGGGCCTCCACTCTCGAAGAGGTTATAGTCCGTATCTACAACACGGGCATGGTACAGATTTGGTAATACACGTCACACAATTCTTTATAATTTTGGAGAAACTGAGTTAATCGGAAATGTAAACAATGAGGTCAGTTAATACTCGTACAATCTCTCAATCTCTGCTGCCACAAAGTTTGCAGCGGTTAACATTGTCACTGATTGTTTATAGCATAACCAAATATAAAAGAGGATCAAAAAGACTCATCTCACTATTTTTAAACAATTAAAAACTACAGAGCAGGTGTAACTCGTGACGGAAGCGCCATCTGACTTGATGGTTGTTGACATGGTTATGGTTTTAGAACATCCTGGTTTCCTCACAATGGTGATGAAATAAATGACACAAAATAACGTGCCTAGCTGGGTTTGAACCCGCGACTTACAACTCATAAGTCAGATCCGTTACCACTCCACGTAACGGTGGCCTTACATGGAGGGTATTTAAAAAATTGAGCATCGCTTACGTCAAATTTAAGGGGATTTGTCATGACTTGTTCCTGGTTGTAGGTATATGTTGTAGTTACTACCAATCAATTCCTTACACAGTTTATTACAACAGTTTTTTTTTTTTTCAATTTGACGTTGCCCGCAGCTTCTTTCATCTGCAGTCGTTATTACTACTATCAGTATAGGTAAATACTATCAGGTAAATTTATTTTTTGTACAGAAAACTGCTACAGCAAACAGTGGTTGAGTGCAATTTATTTTTCCTTTGCTTTTTCAGCTTGGCATGTATTTTAAACAACTCCATATTTGTTTAATCCGGAACGCTGTTAATCCATATTTTAAAACATGCTTCAATACAACAACCAATAAATAAACGTGACCAATTCCATTCGGAAATATAAATTGACAACATTTCAACGTAAAAGTGATTATTTTGTGGATTATTATAATTATAACAAAGTACATTGTTTCTCATTATTATCCGCAGAATTATATATTAATAATAAGCTGAAATACTCGTATTAAGCTGAAATATAAAGTTTATAATGATATAACGCTTATTACATTGAAACAGTCAATCAGACGGTTTATGAAATTATGGCCAGCCTGCGTAAGTAACCGATTTACTTATTACAATTAAAGTTCTAAATTTAAAAAAATATGGCAAGTTTCAATGTATGTAGATCATGTCAATGCTGATACGAGAATGTAAAGCTTTTTTTGGGTGGTGAAAATCATCCAATGACATCTCCTGCCCTTGTGCGGAGCGGGAAATAGTGTCAGACTTTTACTGACTAAAAACCCACCCCGTACCTTCGTTGCCTTTCATACTAGAGCCGACACTGCCTTTCAGAAACAGGCCCTTGGCCCCAGTAGGCTTCGACCCTTCTGGGTCCCAAAGCTTGGGTTTGCTGACAACTCCTTGAGGCGCGCGCGAAACGGTACGTGCCGTCGACGACTTGGGCTCGGTCCGGACGGTTACCAGATGGTCGGACAGCGAGGTACCTAATGCTCGCCGTCCGCAAGCCTGCACCTACGGTATGTAAACCGAAGCTTGAATTTAGTGCCCTGTTTTTTACATAAGAAATCATCAAATCACTTCTCCCACTTTAAATGGAGCAAGAGGCTAAATCCCACTTTTGTTTCAAAGAATCTCGTAGCTCCGGCAGGCTTCGTCCCTAACGGGCCCCAGTCCCTTTACAGACTTACACACACAGCGGCCAAAAAAAAGTTAATTTAAATTAAATTGTACTAATACTATTATAACTAATCCTTCAGAGAAAAAAGCTGCGAGAGTCTCTTAACAGATTTTTTAATTTATTTTGACAGGCTTGTTGGTCTAGTGGTCAGCGACCCTGTCTGCAGGACAAATATTTGTGTGATGAACACAATCATTTGTTCTGTGTCTGGTCGTAATTTATCTATAACATATACTTATGTTTATTTATCAGTTATCTCGTACTCCTAGCACAAGCTCTGCTTAGTTTGAGACTAGATGGCGTTGTGTGAAAGTTGAGGGATATTATTATTATTAGATTTAATCGTAACTACTAGCCAGCGGCTTGGCCTGCATTATAGTAGAAAACTGTTCCAAAGGAACATAATCCCAGGATAAAAAGTATCCTACGTGCTATTCCAGGACATGGTCTACCGGTGCGCCACAATTCCTCCACACTTCGATCGAAAAGAAATAAGAAACATCCACAAACACATTAAAAAACCTTTGCTTTTATAATATTAGTATGATTATCCCGTTCCCGCTCCCGCTCAACACTAAGCCCGCTACCCAACAGACAGACTCGTTCGAATACGCCAAAATTGAGCCGTCAATAGAAGCGAGAAGCAAGTGATTAAAATGTGCCTCTGCCGAGCTTTTTATTTGTGTCGGATCTCAGGTCAAACCTAGACGGTACCTTCTTGCTTATTTGCGGTGTTGTCGGAGAAATAGCTTAGCAAATAAACTGGCAAGACTTGTTTAAGAATATTTTCATCTACAAACCAGGTTTTCTTTTATTTTGATTTTGTCTTGTTGGTGTTTAAGATGCAATGTTTAGAAAAAAAAGTATCTTGTATCGTAATTACTTACATAATTGTATCATGTATATTTGAAAGAAAAGAAAGAAAGAAAGATAAAGAGTTTATTTGCCACAAACATGGCGCATATCCTAAAATAAAAGCTACAAACACTGACTCTATATAATAAAAAAAAAGTACATAATAAGATATGCGTCACATTCGCGCAAAACGGCCAGCGCCCAGCAAAATGCTGGAGCTCGTGTGCAAGACAGAGGCACAGCGCTGATTTTCAGCGCAAGCCGTCGTTGACGGTGAGACGCTGATCGACGTATCCTTATACAATAGGTTTAACTAAAAATCGTATCGCATCCTTCTGCGAAGCAGTAATGCTAGCAAAGGAGCCGGCCCCACGCGTAAGGGAACATGTATCGTCACGTCCCATCCAACAGGAGACGCCCTGAGAGTCGGGAGTCATACAACGATCTCGGGTCATCACAGGCGCGGATTAGTAGACTACGAGCAATGGGTAGCTCGTCATTCGGCCGTCCGATCAGGAACGAGCCCCAGTCGACGGCGTGTAGTCTTCCGCAATGTCAGCAAAACTGTAGCGGCCCAGCCGGGCCGATGCTCGCTAGGGTACTATCACACTAGAGTGGGAGCAGTAATTACACATATTCCTACATTCCAAAAAAAACAGTTGTCCCATAATAGGTACACATGTTTAAGACAAAGGATACTTTTCACATCGTTGATACCTACATTTCTAAAGTAGATATAAATTCCAATTTGTACGTAGACAAATTCACTAAGAAATGCTTAGTCTACAATATTTTGTTAATGGAACAAACATTGCTCTATCTCGTTCGTACATTAAGGTTCTTAATAAGTGATTGATTGAAATCCAAATAGTGTCTTCAGACAAGCTGCACGTTAAAGTTGTGAGCATAATGAGACCCGCGGGAGTCTTGAAGTAGGCAAGGTTATTTTTCTTTTACATCATTCAACATAAAGTAAAACTAGTAAAATTATTTAGTGAAGTAAATACGAGCACAAATTATTATGGAATTCTCTAACTATAATTATTGCATATTTGTCAAACTAATTCAAATTAATATTGCAACACGTTTAACAAATGAAGTAGTGATGTGTCTGTCTTTCTGGCAAGACCCTTTATCTCGGAAACGCTTGGAGATACTGAGTTGAAATTAAAACCACATGGTTTGGTTTTTTTTCCCGAGTTACTCAGGTCTGCGATCCCTTTAAGATATGAAAAAATCAAAATTCTAAGTTAACGAAAAAAAGTCACAGCCGTTTATATCGCAAGCAACATATATTTCGACACTCAAGAGAATCAAAATTCATAGGGTACTTTCCATTGACCCAGGATCATGTTTGGCATAAAGCAAGGTTTTAGAGTACAGGTAAAGGAATAAATCTGGAAACAGTAAAACGTCAAAAAAAAATTATTTTTTTTTGCGTCTCTGTATAAAGATTCTGAGAGTCCAAAAAAAATATTCTGTTATGCAACAGAAAACGTTTGGTCCTGATGGACCAACCATGACCGCAAACTTACACGTACACAGTATTCATAACACGGTACAGCCACAGTTAATTTTCACCCCAACCCCACACGATACCGGAAAAGATAATGCAGATTACTTCTGTCAGATAACCGCTAGCTACATTAACACCAGCAGATTATGCCGAGCAACTTTCGGCGCAGCATCCAAAGTGTTGTCGCCCAACTAAACTTATTATCTGCACAACTATGCTGAAATTTGCACCAGCGCCGTGAAAATTAGTGTTACGCAGGAATTTGGGGCGGCTAGACTATTGTGTCTGTACAATTGTGCCTGGCTGCTTCCTCTTTAGATTATAAGCCTGTATGTCTTTGTTATTTAGATGTCGAATTTAGTCTTTTTATCTACTTACCTCTTTAAGTTTTAGTCAGTTAGAGATAGCGTAGTGGGTGACCCCAAATAAAACGGGACAAGAGCAAGAATATGATGACTTCTCATGCTCCTAAGAAGTCTCAAAATTGCATGCATATTTGAATGATCATTACAGTATAATTGATAAGATATTATGATCGACGTTGGCGTTCGTTCATATGAATGCGCATTGAAACTGGCACCTTTATTATTATTATTATTGCCAGGCTCGTATTTGTCACGAAGTAACCAGTATATCAGTAACGTAATATAACCTAATGGTAAACGACGATGTGTTAGAAGACAAAATACGCTTGCCTGGAAGTAAACTGTAGTATTCTCTCTTGAATTAAAAAACTTTGGTTATAGCTGTCAGAAAACACAATCTCTGGCAGGAAATTCCAATCCTCAGCTGTATGCACAACAAATGTGTCATCAAAACGTTTCGCACGTGTACCGATGCCATGGCACAACCTTATGCTGCCTTATGCCTATGGCGCCTTACGTCGAGTAGTCTGATGATGAAACAGGCTTGACGGAATAAAATTGTGCCACCCCGATGCACACTCCCCGAAATGTAAACAATAGAAAACCGACAGGGTAGTAAGTTGAACCACCGATGTCCTCGAAAACCTAAAGCTATTAGGTAATTACAGTCTTCTGGTTAAAATACTGATGGGCTCCTACAGTTTGCTGACAACTCCTTGAGGTGCGAGGGAACAGTACGCGCCGTCAACGACTTGGGCTCGGTCCGGACGGTTACCGTACGGTCGGACAGCGAGCAATGAGTATGCTCGCCGTCTGCAAGCCCACGCCTACGGTGGCCGGAAATCAGGATCGGAATGCGGTGGCAGCTGGGACGTAAGCGGCGTAGGCTCATGCAGTCGGCCTCCTCCTTTGCTAGCATTACTGATTCGCAGAAGGAGGCGACCGCCTGCCACTCCTATTGCTAACCCTACTTCTTGATTATGTGTAGTAGGTACCTAGTTTGTTTCTAAAAACTGGTTTTTATGTGTTCCTCTCACAAGGTAGGTTGTTTCTTCAATCAACTTTAAAAGAGCCGTTATTGTCAGATTATTAATCTTGAAGCCACCTGCGACAGTATGCTAATACTGCGATAGTTCCACTTCTAAACTATCAGCCTTACCTGCAGCCGCCATGTTTAAGCTAGTCTATCAAATACGATATGAGTGAACACGTGGCTCATTGCTCGCATTTTACGGCGAGTCATAAATCCTGGCTGTTGCTGTACAGCGAACACGATCGATCGTGTCGCTGCTACGTGGGATAATGATGTATTGGGTACCGGCGTGTATGATACGATGTACCTTAATGTATGGGACGGAAAATGGGAAATGGAGATGAGCATCTTTACATGAAAATTTTTTTTGAAGAGTGTTGGAAGTAACTTAGGGTGCGTTGACATGGAGCTAGGTGGTGTTCTCCATTGGAGCAGTCCATGAATTGGCCAATCATAATGCTCGCATTCTCCACTCCACATTAATGAAATCAGTATAAGGGCAGCGGATCGGACTTTCAAATAAAAACACGTGGTTTCGAGCCAGACGAAACGGAATTGGGTGCCGAGCGGAGAGCACAAAGTATCCGCTTCAAAGGAAACACTTGCAACTTTTCACGGCACTTCTACGCTCCACTTCGCTCAGCTCCACTTCAATAGAAGCGCACCCTTAAGGTACGCGTGGATATGCGTTAACTCAGAAACATATAGTTACTGCTTCGCCTATCACCTCGCCGTCAACCAGACACGCCCAGGAGAGGTTTACCGTGTGAGCTGCACGCTTCAATGGTTTTCCAGCAACGCATCAACACGTATTGTAGCCGCCGCAAGCAATGTGATCTCATCTATATTTACACGCTAGATACAAAGCGAAGCTATGAGTATGTTCGTAGCTTCGCTATGGGGTATTGTGGAGAGACACCTTATTGCACGTGGACAGATAGATAGATAGTATGTAGTACTGAAGAACAGGCGTCTTAGAACAGTCTGCCTCGTGTTAGCTAAGTCTCTAACATCGTACGGAGAAAATCTATTTTGAATTAACTCTGAGTTTCGTAGTTGTATACCTGTTCTTGATAAAGTTTTCAGGGAAGTTATTAAATTTACTCTCGTTTCAAATGTCATGTTACGCCCATCGTAATTTTCTTTAATTCTTTTCCTGGTAAGTGATGATGTGGTCAATGGAGCATGCTTGTCTAGATGAAACTCATTCATTCTTGACTTAAAAATCCCTAGATTGTAGCCATCTGGAAACTCAGACTCCGGCAGGGAATTGTCTTGCACAAAGCTAAGAAGCTTTACACACAAGAAATGTTTTCCCAAAATACTTTGAACGTACGGCGCCATTGACCGTCGTTGCATGCCGTACGTTTATTGGGTCCGGTGATGAAACGGACTTGGCGGAATTGAATTGTGCAATTTCAATGCATACTCCCCGTAATTTAAACAATAGAAAACCGACAGGCTAGCAACTCGGTGTCGATGCCCAAGACTTTGGAGTTTTTACTCGACGAGTATAACCGTTTCAAATCCGAGAAATTAATTCAAAACTTATACACTGGTTTTCTAATTATTCCAAAAACGCTTTACCTTTCTTTCTCTACTTTAAAAACTGACTTCAAGTAACCTTACTGCTTACTATACTTTCGCAAGGCTTCACAAAATCTAGGCATAAAATCCTTTATTCAGCAGATCGCTGAAATAAACCTGAAATACGTGCTTAAGTGAGATATTTTTCCGTACCTACTTACATGATAGAGCGAAAAATAGTGTTAATATAGTGGAGTATTCCCTGTGCTCTATTACTGTGGTTATCATAATGTGTCGGTGCTTCGGCGGCCTCGAGATGAGCATCTCGTACGTAACGAGAATCAATTATACGTGGGGAGTATCTACTAGGGTTTCAAGGTATGTGGAGCACTCGCTGATGGAACCGAGACATGATTAAGACGTTGAAGATAGATGTGTGTCGCAGGATTTTGTCGCATTACTGTAACATTTTTGCACATTACGTACCTATTTTATTTATATTTCCTAAAATTTATTGATATAACCGTCATAAATTGAACGTAGAGGATTAGTAACAAATGCGATGAACTTTTGTTCTTTTTTACTTAGTGTTTGTAACCGTTGTACTGTGTCTGTCTCGATTAAAGTATTTCTATACTATTCTATTCGCCCGAAGGCTAGCGAAGCGTATCTTCTATTCTGAACTCCAGCAAGGAAAACGAAATTGTGGTGGACAGTTTCTACGTTTCATGAATGTTCAGAATAGATGAAGAGATACACATGAAGAGATGCAAAATTAACCCCTCAACTTGGGAAACACGGGCACAAGATCGGCCTGAGTGGAGACGTCGTGGACAGCAGCACTAAAAGGAGGTTAGAATTAGACCAAAAACGCGACGACCTCAAGGCTAAACCACCAGCAACTATATTTTATAGTGTTGTTAATGGTGTTCTGATATGTCCGCTCTGTGCGCGGAGTTTTTCGGCTAAAGTTAGATATGCAAGTCACATGAGGGTACATGGCAGAGCAGCACATCTGAGCTTACAGCCACCATGAGGAGCCAAGAACGTGGTCGCTGTGGCCGGAATCGGATAGATGGCATCATCATTCTATTCGATGTTTTGTGTAAGAATATTCCATTTTGTATACTAGATATCTTTTAGGAAACTTAGGATGCTGGTAACCGCGTAGTTGCCTAACTTGAAGATGAGTTCCAAGGTAAAACTAGTTGCAGTAGTTCTTTGGAGTAAACGCAATAATTTGCTACCAGGAAACCGTAGTGCTTTGCTGTGTATTACTCTGTTCCGCTAACTTATTAGTGTAGCTGCTAAATGTTTTTCTCAAGCATGCTAAAATACATGGTATATTTGACATCGTACAAACGAATATCATAGATCCAGTCCATGATTCTTGACCCCCCAGTAGTGAAATTTTCATCGGTTTATTATTAATTTTTTTATAAAAAATCTTTACGGTTTTTTAATTTAAACGATATAAAATCGATATTTGAATGAATTACTTCTAAAATTAAAAATAATGTCGGGATTGATTAGAATTATTTTATCAACTCCTATAACTTTTTACAATTTTTTTTCTTTTTTTACTGTAAATATCATCGAATAACGATTTTATACAATTTAAATTTAATAAAACCACAGTTTTGTTTTTTTTATTAGGAAAAAACCGACGAAAAGTTTCACCACTGGGGTGTCCAGAATAATGTATTGGTAGAATAATCCATGATATTCGTTTGTGGTACGATGTCAGATACACCCTCACCGTAGACGCGGGCTTGCGGACGGCGGGCAATGGGTAGCTCGCTGTCCGTTTGTCCGGTAACAGACCGGACCGAGCCCAAGTCGTTTACGGCGCGCACTGTTCCCGTGCGCCTCAAGGAGTTGTCAGCAAACCGTAGGGGCCCAGTAGGGTCGAGGCCTAGTCTGGGGCTCTGGGAAGGTATGAAAATGCATACCAGGGCCCTGGAACCAAGGCAGGGAAGGAACAGGGTAGGTTTTTTAGTCAGTAAGAGTCTGACACTATTTCCCGCTCCGCCCAAGGGCGGGATTTGTCATTGGATGATTTTACCTACCGTAAAAAAAAAAAACCCTGTATTGAAGTAACCTTTTACAATGATGAAATTTTTGTTGATATCACTACTTAGTAGACATTCTTTAAAGTGTTGCTACTGGAAGCGTAATCTACACACGTTAAATTTTATAAGAAAAGGTCGGTACACTGTCCCCAACGACTGCAACTGCTAATTACCAAAACCAACACATGTGACCATCAGGGAAGTATTGAGGTATTAAAGCTAAACGAGTCTTAAAACAAAAACGCCAAAGTGCGAGTCGGAACTATGAAAATCGTTCAATTCCCGAATCAAGTTTGGAAGAATTTTCCGAATCGCATTTTTTTTTGTGACGTAACTACATCGTTTTTCCTTTTGAGTTACGGAACCCAAAAAACGATTCAACTTTCTTAAATCCCGAAGAGTAAGAAAAAATATATTTTCCACTTCATCCTTAATGGTTGCAATTTCAATAGCTACATGAAACGAGTGGCTACTTATCAGAACCCGATACAACTAAATATTAAATTGCAAAGTGCGATAAGCAGCTTTCCACTTTCCTTTTCGGAGTAAGAGTTAAAAAATACACATAAACTATCGTATCTCAACGCTGGGCATCGCGTAATACCCCTGGGCACTTCGCACTGGGCCTGCTACAATATAATCCCGTGTTTTACGCGAAATCAATAGGGCACGTGCGTACAGATAAGACTGGGCGGCAATATCGCCGGACCCATGTCAGCTACTCGATATTATGGCTACGGGGTATATTGCCGGAGCCGGTCGGCCGGTTTTATTCCCGTGCTCGTACCGCACCGGCTCGCCGCGCGTGACGACGGGATGTGCTTCGCCCTTTCCAGTAGTTATGGATTGAAATAGGCGCGTATAGAGGAATGTTATGTGCGGTGTAAGATGGTGTATTGGTTTATTAGCTTTTTGTCGGTTCGCTTAGGTATATGTCGGCTTAGTTTTGTGGGTGCTTTTTGCCTCAATAACTATCTAACGCTAATTCATGTTTTGTTATCTTTGACGGGCTTTAGATGACTGAAAATCCTTTAGTCATCCTCACCATGAAAATATTCTATGTAAAAAATACAATTCATAGATAAACAATCATTGGTTTCAAAATTCAATATTACCAAAGAGCTTTTCCTCCTAATTCCGAGAAATTTTCAGAATTTCGTTTGCGGTAAAAGCTTTAATCTATTTAATTTTTACAAAGGATTTAATTCTTCCTAAATTGTTGACTGAGTAAGCAGATTTGTCGTGAAAAGTCTTGAGCAAGAATAACGTTACGAGATTCTGCGAAGTGACGCCGACTTCAGTGAAGTGAGACGCGCCGGGGGATGATGTTATAATATAATTACCGGTCCGACTGAAATTCTCGACAACTGAATAGAAACATGTTTAGCTTAGAATTTTTATGTGGATTCTGTTTCTTACTTAAAATTTCTTCAAGTTAATAAATAGAAAACGTTTGATTTAAATCTATTTTACAACTAGTTATGACCTAGTATAAAGCGAGTCGCGACTACTCTCAATCAAATAGCATACACAAAAGACTGTCGGTGTGCTAAATGACCTGTTGGTAGCCATGCTAAGCAATTTTACGCTGTTCTGATTTACCAGGTCATCGGCAAGGCCATCCAGTGCTGCATCTTCCGGTACGAGGCCACCACTCCAGAACTTCTCGGCCCCAATGACCATCTGTCGTACGAGCAATGTACTCGGTCGCCTGCCTTGGTTCCCTTGGAAAAACACCAAGAATAGCCTCCCCGTTGCCCTCTTGGTGACTGTAAGCCTTTTGATTAAACCTGTCTTTGACTAGCCTGTTGGTCTAGTAGTCAGTGGCCCTGACTGCTATGCCGGAGGTTGTGGGTTCGATTCCGCCCAGGACAAATTTTTGTGTGATGAGCACGATCATTTGTTCTGTGTCTGGGTGTAATTTATCTATAATATGTATGTATTTAGAAATACATAAGTATGTTTATCAGTTGTCCAGTACCCATAATAGAAGCTCTGCTTAGCTTAGGATTAGACGGCGTTGCGTGATACTTGTGAAATATTATATTATATTATTATATCTCACGTAATGTGAATGTGGTGGGAATTAGCAGAATAAAGGGTTTTGTTGCTATTATCATATTATGAATTAACATTATAATTATTTACACAATCTTTACAATTTTAGGACGAAACAACAAAATATTTTTGGAATGAGTAGGAGTAACATCACATAAGTTAACCTTTATGAAGTTGTAGAAAACTTTGGGAATAGAAAAACAATATAAGCTTTCAGTACTTTTGATGTTTTAGAAAATGTACAGAACAAATACAAACATTTGTATGGACTATGGCAGTTACCTCGGTGAGATGCTTACAATGAGTTGTCTTATATTATTTTAAATTAATAGAGATGCACATATGATGTACTTTACCTTTCAATAAAGGATTATGATTTGATGATTGAACATTTTGAACCCGGTAACACATTCTCGTCGAATAAATTACCAAGTGCAACCCATTTCAAATGCAACCCCATTTAAAATGCACCAAGTAAACCCCATTTGAAATATACCAAGCGAAACCTCATTTTGTAGAGGCAATCTCTGTTCATTCCAGAGTGCCTCGAAGGGATCGCGGAAGGTGACAAGTCCGCCAATTGTATAATTTTTAACTTAAGGCTTCAATTGTTTAATATATTTGATTAAACAATAAATAAAAACAAAAAAAAAACATAACACAACCTTACACATACAGAAAAGATCCTCAAGATTATTATGTCACTCAAAAAAACTGACCATAAATATTGTAGAAGGTACCAGGTGCGCATCAAACTTAATTTTAACTCAAAGGTACCAAATGCTAAATGAAGAGTACCTCCACATTTTCTCTTTTCATCAATCAATTGCTAAGCATTTATTTAATTTGCGAACACTCTAGCCTAATTCCATTACAAGCCATGATGGATGGAGTCCGTTGTTGCCGTCATGTGGATTTTTGTAAACAAAGCGTAGACGTGACCAGAAATACAGCGCTTTTTTGCTGCCATGACATTTTTTGACATTTTGCTTGTTGAGTTTGTAAGGCAATTTGTCATGTATTTTTAGAGAATTTTAAGGAATATTCAAAGCACTGTTTTATGCGTTGGCACATGCCGAAAGGCTTCTAGGTTATGAGGATACAAAATTTTAATAAAATAGAGGTAAATATTTAATTTATTTTTCATTTATTTAAGGGGTTAAAGCACGTTTTCTATAGGTTAGGTACATTTCGAGGAGTGGGCGTTGAAATCGCATTACCTACTTAATACAAAGTGATGCGCCACCGGTACATGATGGGCATCACACCCTTCCGCACAAAACGTTTTAGGAACACATAATTATGCGTACGACTCAGGAGTAGAATTCCCTGCCGAAGTCGGTATTTCCTGATTGTGTAACTTTTTAGTGTACAATCAAGTTTTATTATATTCTATTCTGCAACCTAGGGGTCTTAAAGTCAAGAGTGAATAGGTTACTTCTAGGCTTCTAGGAGTGAATAGGGTTGCTCTTACTCACCACTTACCATCAGGTGAAAGGACTCTAAGATGTTATGATTCACTTGTACCTTAAGATAGACACTGCAATCGAGTACATCTAGTATTAATAACAATAAAAAATGGTAATTTAAAAAACTAAAAAACCCGACTGCTCTTCTGAGTTTCATGAAAAAGCCCTAAAACAAGAAAGTCGTTGTAGCAGTCGGGACCCATTACATCATAGATCTACTGACTAGACGGCTGACTTTCTAGAATGGGTCCCGACTGCTACAACGACTTTCTTGTTTTAGGGCTTTTTCATGAAACTCAGAAGAGCAGTCGGGTTTTTTAGTTTTTTAAATTACCATTTTTTATTTTTTACTTTTTTAGTTTTATTTTTTTACGATATCACTTTCACAGTAATTACAAATCTAACGACACCTCGCAAACTAAAATCCATCGAGCCGTTCAGGCCACAGAGCGTGCCAAATATTTGAATTTGGCGCCAAAAATTCGCCAATTTGTTTTTTTTTTATTTTGATATACCCAGTGTCACTCTCACAGTAAATACGAATCTAACGACACCTCTCAAGCTAAAATCCATCGAGCCGTTTAGGCTGCAGAGCGTGCCAAACAATTATACATACATACATACATACATACAAACATACATACATACATACATACTCTCGAAAAACATAACCCTCCTTCTGGCGCAGTCGGGTAAAAACATAACAGAACATTGAATTGAAATCAAAAAAGTTCGTGTGAGGGTTTCATTAAACAAAACGAGTTTCCCGTTAACGGGAACTGATAACATCTGCCTTTGAAATCACATCAAATTTTAGTTAATAATTTGATTGAAATCAAACAATTGCAAAACTTTCGCTTCGTTACCGCCGAGTTGTTGTAACTTTTGATTTATTCACAATTCATTTGTTGAATTTGAATTTTTGATTTATATAAAATACAATTCGTTTATATTTTTAATGAACGAAAAGTTTATTCGGAAATGATGAGGTCGTGTTTTATTTTCATTCATCCACGAGATACTTAAAAACAGTTAATCAGGGTTCAGTTTACATATCAAGAAACGCCGCAGTAGCTAGGAAATAAATCCAAAATAGATATAAGACTTACTATAACGAATCTATGATGACCTCTATCGGTACCTAAAAGTTGATTTCGTCGACAAAGTGATAAAAACAACTGCAAAAGCGCAAGAAAAGCGAATTCAACAGCATGTGAATATCGAGGCGACCCAGCTTCCCACACGAATATAATGAGAAGACTAAAAAAAACATTTTACAAAAAAATAACCGACTTCATTAAAAAAAAAAAAACACTAAAAGGATTAAAATAACTTTAATTTCGGAAGTCGGTGTTTCTCAGTATTGTTTGTTTCTTATTTAACAGCGTCTTCCGAAATTAAAGTTATTTTAAAGTCGCAAAGAAGTCTGATATTTGTTTTGTAAAAAGTTTTTTATGTCAAACTTTTTAGCTGCGATGCACTTATAATCAGAGTGCCTATTTCTCATGATAATACCAATAAATCCAAACACTGCTAGGATACATTGTTTTATTATGAAGTTCTACCTTCCACCTTCCGGCTCCATCATCAGATCAGTTTGATAATACCTTATACGGCAAGGATACATTGATTCATTACGGAGTTCTGGCGCCTATTTTCTGGCTCCATCATCATCATCAGGTCACTTTGATGATACCATTTTCAACATAACTATGTATTCAAAACCATTTATTTATTTGTATTGTCATAGTCGCTGAACTATCTTCATTGTGATATCTAAGCGAGTATGAAGTTCCGTTGGCCATTTCTGGTCTTCTTCATCAGTTCCACTTCATCAAATGTTACTTTTTGACTGTAAATGCTTAAGTCCTCGATAAAAATACCAAAATCACTATATGATTGCCAATAATATTTGAGGAGTTCCCTCGATTCCTCGTGGATCCCAATCATCAGAACTGAATTTTGAAAAAAATTGGACTAGTCTGGAAGTATACCCTTTAAGAATAAAAAAAAAAAATTGCAAATCGGTCCATAAACGAATCTATCTTATCTGCGAACTAACATAAAAAAGCATATATACGGTCGAATTGAGAAACCTCCTTTTTTTGAAGTCGGTTAAAAAGAACAAAAGCGTACTAGTTAATGTTTAGTGATAGTGAATTATAATAATGCAATGTAGCTTAAGTGCTACCTGATAAACACAGGACCTGAGCAAACCCTAAGAATATTTGCCTTAACAAAGACAACAACAAAAGTGCTCCAGCCTTTGGATGTACAGTAATGTACGCTAGGACAAAGAAAAAAAAACTAAAACTGAATCTATGAATCTCAAAGTTTGGATTTCGTCAACATCAATCTACAAAACCCTTAAATTCTTTTCCTCACAAAAGTCACCACGCAAGCAATCTTTGTGAGCTACAAACAAAAGAACTAGGTTTAACGCCAGTGGCGCCCCTAGCGGCGGGGACAAAGACTAACAAGTTAATTTGCGCGCCGCTGCATCGCAATCAGATTACAGCCCTGTTATTAAATTAACTGAACATTATACCGGCAAGAATCCTTAAAATACCGATAAATTAATTTCCTATTTCTTGTACGGGTTTACTGATAATACTGATTTATTGCCCGCCTTTGTAGTGTGTGCGTTTAATGGTATGAAAGATTTAATCTGGCCTTTAATGTTGATATTGGAAGCAGCTTTAATGTTATGTATTTTTCTTTGTGCTTTCATTATTTAAGGCGATATTTTACTGTGTAAAACAGTAAATATGTCGTATTTCTACTACCTACATGAGTACAGAGTCAGAAGTGAATATATAAGACGAAAAACGAGGCTAGCTGATGCTCTGCTTTATGGTCTCAAACTCAAGTGGAGCTGGACCGGACTATTAGCCCGCTATACTGACAACAGATTTCTGATTTCTCTCTACACTTGCGCTAGGAGAGCTTGCTTCATGCCAAATTTCAGAATTCTAGGTCAACAGGAAGTACTCTATGAATTTTGATTCCGTTGGGAGTTATTGTTAGTAAAACCCTAGTGCTTGATGCCAATTGTGTCAATAAGCCACAATCACCAACGTATTCAGCGGTTTAAAAGTACTAGATCACATAACGTCAAAAATAAGCATAGAATCATTAGTCTGATGATGATGATGATGATGCCATCTAGCCGATTCCGGCCACAGCGACCGCATTCTTGGCTCCTCATATTGCAGACCGCCTCGTCGTGCATCTGGCACGGAAGGGGCCGGATCTTGCGGACGGCCAGTTCGGATTTCGCAGGAGGCGCTCCACTGTGGACGCCATCATGCGCGTGCGAGCCCTCACGACGGGGGATGCGGTGTCCCGGGGCCGGTGTGTCTTGGCGGTGTCTCTGGACATCGCCAACGCCTTCAACTCCCTGCCCTGGAGTTGCATTGGTGGGGCACTCCGGTACCACCGGGTGCCCGACTACCTCTGTCGGGTGATCGAGGCCTACCTGTCGGACAGGTTCATCATCTACCCCGGTCATCAGGGGGAGTTGAAACGGCGAGAGATGTCGTGCGGTGTTCCGCAGGGATCGGTACTAGGACCGCCCTTGTGGAACATCGGGTACGACTACGTGCTGCGCGCCGACCTCCCCGACGGGGTCAGCGTGGTCTGTTACGCAGACGACACGCTGGTCCTGGCGCGGGGACGGTCGTACCAGGCGGCGGTCGAACTAGCGACGCGCGGGGTTGCGACAGTCGTGGAGAGGATACAGCAGTTGGGACTCGAGGTGGCATTGCACAAGTCCGAGGCCATGTGTTTTCACGGCCCTCGGAGCGCGCCACCTCCGGGCTCCCAATTAACGGTAGGAGGAGTTCACATCGGCGTCGGGTCGACGATGAAGTACCTGGGACTCGTCCTCGACAGCCGGTGGAACTTCAAGGAGCACTTCCGACGTCTGGCTCCCAGGTTGAATGCGACTGGGGCTGCGCTCAAGCGGCTCCTGCCGAACCTAGGGGGTCCAGACGCCTCCTGCCGGAGGCTCTACGCAGGCATCGTTCGGTCCATGGCCCTTTACGGTGCGCCGGTGTGGGCGCCATCGCTACGAAAGCGAGTGGCGGCCCGGCTAACCACCTGCCAGAGGGTCATGGCCATCCGGATGATCCGCGGATACCGTACGGTGTCCTGCGAAGCGGCGAGCCTCCTTGCTGGCCTACCACCGTGGGATTTGGAGGCAACAGTCCTTGCACACATGCATGACTTACGCGTGGAGATGCAACGTCGGGGCGAAACTCCGCTGCCGCGACAAGTCGCGGCATGGCGGACAGAGCTCCGGCGGGATCTCATGGTGAAATGGCGAGAGCGATTGTCGCAACCTCGTGCTGGGCACGCCACGATCGAGGCGGTAAGGCCCCTCTTTGAGGCGTGGCTGGAAAGGCCCCACGGCGTCGTCACCTTCCGTTTGGCGCAGGTGCTGACCGAACACGGCAAGTTCGGTCCGTACCTGTACAAGATTCGTGCGGAGACGACGCCCGGGTGTCGCCACTGTGCGGACCGCCCGGTGGACACGGTGGAGCACACAGTCGAGGTGTGCCCCGCTTGGGAAGAGCATCGCCGTGTCCTCGTGGGGGCGATCGGCGGCGATCTCTCGCGCCGGGGCTTGGTTCAAGCCATGCTCCGGAGCGAGGAGGAGTGGCAGGCGGTCGCCTCCTTCTGCGAAGCAGTAATGCTAGTAAAGGAGGAGGCCGACCGCCTTAGGCAAAGGCGGACACGCCGCCGCCGCCGCCGGGTTTCCGATCCCAATTTCCGGCCACCGTAGGCGCGGGCTCGCGGACGGTGGGCAATGGGTAGCTCGCTGTCCGTCCGTCCGGTAACAGACCGGTCCGAGCTCAGGTCGAGGTGAGGCGCGCGGGAACGGTGCGCGCCGTAGAGGCGCGCACCGTTCCCGCGCGCCTCAAGGAGTTGTCAGCATACTGTAGGGGTCCAGCAGGGCCGAAGCCTACTGGGGCCAAAGGTTATGTGAGACTGTCACCAAAGGCCCCAGGATAAAGGCAAGGAATGGAAAGGTAGGTTTTTTAGTCAGTAAAAGTCTGACACTGTTTCCCGCCCCACCCAAGGGCGGGATTCGTCATTGGATGATTTTTACCTACCACAAAAAAAAAAAAAAAAAAAAAATCTTGGCTCCTCATGGTGGCTGTGAGCTTTGATGTGCTACTCTGTCGTGTCCTCTCATGTGAATTGCATATCCAACTTTGGCCGAAAAACTCCGAGCACAGAGCGGACATGCCAGAACACCAATAACAACATTATAAATTATAGTTGCTGGTGGTCTAGCCTTGAATTATTTGATATATTATAACTAGCTGACCCGACAAATCTTATTCTGCCGTATAAATTATATTATTAAGGAAAAAAATGGGGGGTTGAGGTAGGAGGGTAAAAAAGGCTGGGGCCTAGTAGGGTCTGCACCTGAAAGGAAGGCGTAGCCCTGGTATGAAAGGCAACGAAGCAACGGATTTTTTTAGTCAGTAAAAGTCTGACACTATCTCCCGCTCCGCTCAAGGGCGAGAGATGTCATTGGATGATTTTACCCACCATAAAAAAACCGTTATTAAATCACTGTTTATATAATCACTGTTTTAGAAGAACATATCAGTTAAACGCTATAGAGTCGAAAACAGAGATATATTGCCATAACTTTGTAAAAGAAAGCATTCCTATTTATTTGTTTGCTATCTTCTTCAGGTAAGTCTAATCTATAGTCGTGAATTGCCTAAGTACGTCGTATGTATAGGCAGTCCTCACTCCTTAGGAGCCTGGCTATCGCTACATCCACTACTATAAATCGTACGGACATTGTTACGCCCCCATAGATAAGGCGCAAAACACAGATAACGCCGGCTGGATTGATCTTCAATGAGTGGAAATTCATTTATCTCGACTAAACCTTAAGTGAAGTGCTCGGTTAAAGGGATTTAGACTTTGTTTGCTCACGATAAAGTTGGAATTGGATTACGAGCTGAGTGCCAAGGGAGATGTTAGCGGGACGTTTTTCTAGAACGGATTTTTAGCAGCTCTTAAGAATGATTTTGTCAAATTCGATTTCTGATTTGTTTTCGTAAGAGCGGGCTTTTTTCTTCTTTATTCTTTTATTTTAGGTACTTTGCTTTATTGGATTCTCGTTTTAGCTCTAAGTTGTATATAGAGTTTTGAAAATTTTCACCGAACTCTTACTTTTTGCAATAGCAACATAATTTTTAACATTTACAAGAATATATATTTCTAACAAGGTCGCGTTAACGGAACCACCCCCTAACCCAAGGAAGCACATAATTTGTGACCGCTATCGACACGAAGATAAAACCGTTCGATTCGGCACGACTTTAATTTCTTTCCCGACGATAAATGCTCTCCTGCGCACCTCTCTCTCACAACACGTATGTGTGAGGGAGAGGGAGCCCGCTTTGTAGACAAAGAAGTTTAGTTATTGGATCACGGCTAAGAGGTTGAAATGTGTTGTGTTTTTTGGGATAACTGTTGACTGAATCGTGGGTGTGTTGTGTGGACGAGGATAACGTGTTTATGCTTAGAGCTGTATCCGAGGGACTTTGTCGTAGCTCTCGAAATATTGTACCTACTAACATTATTTGAGTTTTTTATAGATTGTACTTTTTTATTTAAGGTAGGAGCTAATACAATGCCACTGACTTCAATTGACTTCAATTTAAATTATATCTTTGCAATTGACTTCTTCCGCTCTAGGGTGAAGCAGAAGGGTATGTCAGACTTTTACTGACTAAAACCTACTCCTATGTGTCTTTGCCTTGCGTTGAAGGACCCCGGGCCTCCCTTTCAGAAGCCAACCCATGGTAACAGTAGGGTTTGGCCCTGCTGGGTCCTTACGGTTTAGCTGGCATCTCTTTGAGGAGCATGAAAAACTACTCGCCGTCGAAGATTTGCTACCGGACGGCCGCTAGCTACCCATTGCTTGTCGTCCGCAAGCCCACGCCTACGGTAGCTGAGAGAACTAGTGCGAGTTTTGATATAGTTGATAAATTACCACGCAATGTTAGTAGTAGTTAGGTCTACCTATACGCATAAAATGTTTTGGGAACACATTCATTATGCGTACAGCTAAGGAGTTGAATTCCCTGTCGAAGCCTGTGTTTCCTGATGGCTACAACTAATCTTTAAGTCAAGAGAGAATAGGTTACTTCTAGGTAAGCGCGCTCCATCGTCGACCGCATCGTCGCTTCCCTCAAGTGAGATAGCGGTCAAGTGCGAGCCTATCAACAATAAAAAAGCACATAGTTGCCCATTCCTCAATGTCCTTTAGTGCTAAGCTTACATTGCTCCCAAACGGGTCTATAATAGTTTTAACGACGAAATTTTCCGGAGAATTAAAGAGAAACATGTAACATTCGCTTGCTCGTAAATAAAAGGATTAGAGCCGTGTTTGTGGTAAGAGTAGGATCTGAGACTTTATACAATAGTGATACATCTTGTATGTACGGTTTAAACTTGTTAATGTGGACTTGGCTTCCGCGCTTTTAAAATAATGGACCGTTCGTTGAATGAAAGGTCACTTGATTCAAAGCTCAAGCTTCCTTGGACTCTTGGATCTTCAGCGTAATATTTCTCATGAACATGACATTCTTCTTCTTCTTCTTCTCGAATTGATGGTTTCAGTTTCCCTCAAAGTTTTTAGGCTCAGTAGGTTGCCACGTTTATAGAGGCATCAGCGGCGTTTTTTAGGTCCTCCAGAGTGAATTTGTAGTTGTACATTTTGGGCACTCCAATAATTAGGCCATTGTTTGGTCAGGAGCACCGCACTCACACTGGGTGTCGGAGGGGTCTGTAATTCCCCATTTTGCCAGGTTGTGTTTGCAGCGGCCTACTTGGGTGCGCAGTCTATTTATTACTTTCCATATAGGCCGGTGCAGATGGCATCCGAGTGGCAGATGTTCCTGGGGTTGAACGAAGTCGAGAAGTGTTTTTTTTTTTAAGTTCTTTGCAAGATTTAGGATCTTTTTAAAACTGGATAAATAGTTGTCGAATTTATCTGTCTAGACATTTCCCAGATAAGTAGGGATCGGCTTCAAGTTAAATCGAATGCAGCCGGCTAGTACCAATATTTTACATGAAGTGACTTCTTTCTGACGTCCACAACACAGTAACTAGATAACACGAATACACCATACCCTTTATCAAGACTAGTGTTTTTTTTTATGGTTGGTAAAATCATCCAATGATAAATCCCGCCCTTGGTTGGAGCGGGAAGTAGTATCAGACTCTTACTGACTAAAAACCTACCCCGCAACGAAGGAATCGTTGCCTATCGTGCCGGGGCCGGGTATTCCTTTCGGAAGCTGACCCATGACCCCTGCAGGCTTCGACCCTGCCTGCCTGCAGCTAGCAGGCTGGGCCTCTACGGTTTGCTGACAGTTCCTTGAGGCGCGCGGAAACAGTGCGCGCCATCGACGACTTGGGCTCGGTCCGGTCGGTTACCGGACGATCGGACAGCGTGCTACCCATTCCACGCCGTCCGCAAGCCCGAACCTACGGTGGCCGGAAATCGAGATCGGAATCGGAATCTGATACGGTCGGCCTCCTCCTTTGCTAGCATTACTGCTTCGCAGAAGGAGGCGACCGCCTGCCATCCCTCCTCACTCCGGACCATGGCCTGAACCAAGGCCCGGCGAGAGAGATCGCTGTCGCCGATCGCCCCCACGAGGACACGGCGATATTCCGCCCAAGCGGGGCACACCTCTACAGTAAGCTCCACCGTGTCTTCCGAGTGTTCCGCACAGTGGCGACACCCGGGCGAAATCGAGTCCGGTGTTAGATTTCTGGCCTCATACTACCCATAACGTCTGTCAAAGACCTACAAATGAATACTGGCTCCAACGGCTTAACGATCGTAGTCCATTTTGTTTATTTATTTAGTACATTCCTCCTAATTCGGTTCTTTGTAATGACAAGGACTGTAATTAAAACAAAACTGAGAGATTTGATTACCCTTATATCGGACATTGCTGTAGCAGAAATGTTGCTGGTGGTGTCCGATAATAGGTATGTGATTATTTGTGTATTTTATATGCAGTTACCGTTTTCTTAGGTGGAAAATCATCCGATGTCTTCTCCCGGTCTGGGTGGAGTGGAAAGGCGAGTCAGACTTTTATTGACTGAAACCACACTTATGTCCTTCAGATGCCCTTTGCTTTCTAGAACTACGGTTATACGGGCCCCTACGGTTGCTGACATCTTTTTGAGGAGCGCGTGGCTCACTATGCTGTCGACAACTGGGGCTTGGTCCCCTCACGCGTACTGTATGGGTGCTACTGGCTGTCCTAAATAAATGCTTCTTCTTATTTATTAATTAAAATTAATTCACAGGAAGCTAGAGCTTTATTAATGCCCAACTACTTCTATTATTGCGACACATTCCAAAACCGTAAACACTGCGTATGCATATAAGCAGTGTTTGCTTTAAGGAAGTGTATCATCATTAAACAAAGAGGCTAGCAGGCTGGCTGCAGGCTGCTGGCCACTTGAGGGCTGATTAAATCTGAGTGACGCGGAGGAATGGCCGGCCAGTGCGGAGGAGCACAGGATTTAGGTGGGAAGCTATCACACCGAACTGTAATAGACGGAAGGTAGAATTGAGTAGAACAGGCTCATGTATCTTTAGAAATAGAGAAAAAAGAGCAGTATTACCGTCTACATATGAACTAGGCCGTGGGTTATTAATCTAGATAACTTATTTTAAAAACACACATCGAATCAGACCACAAGACATACGGCACGGTGGTTTGACACCTCTGTATATGGTGACATTCCCATCCACACGTGCAAAACGTTTTGAGAACACATTTATTGTGCGTACTGCTGAAGAATGGAATGCGATTTCCTGATAGCTTGTAGCTATCATACCTATGGGGCTTTAAGTCAAGAGTAAATAAGTTAGTTGTAATTAAATGTACTCCATCGTCTACCACATCATCGTTTACCATCACATGACATGGTGATTAAACACAAGCTTATCTATAATAAAGAAAAAACATGTGACATATACCACTACACACACTGGGTTCAGAAGTGCGTGTGTTGGCAGGTTGCAGAAAGAGGTTCTAGAGTCCTATAGGAACATTAAAGGCTGAGTGCGCTACCGCCTTCTCCTACCCAGATGAAATGAAATGGTTGAGAAAGATAGACGAGCGGCGGCTCACGGAAGGCGAAAGAAACCTTGACAAAGAACGTGACGAAAATGCTTGCCCGACGAAAATTATTGTTTGCGTTTTGCTTCCTGGAAATGGCTCATCATATTTTCTTGTCAAGTAAGATAACATACCTTCTTATTCTCCCTGATAAACATAACATTCTCCTACTTAACATTCCTAACATGAACAAGCATCGTTCTACATTCAGATCATTTTTTTTTCCTTCATTTGACAGATTACAATCATAATCAATCCAAAATGCGACTGATGTGTTATAGTCAATTATCGAAGCTCCGGTGCTCCTAGGCTTGACTAGTCAATCCTCAGGTCTGACTTGAATAAACTAACCTAACCTAACCAAGGATAAACCAGTCATTCCGCGAAGAAACTGCATATTGACCTTTGACTATGACAGACGCACAGGACCGTTCGTTGTAGCGACACTTGGGAGAGGCTTATGTCCAACATTGGAAGTCTTTAGGCTGAAATATAGATGAATCATAATCGCGCTACCCAGTTACTGGATTATGGAGGGCAGATGACGGTTGCTCCATGTAAAATAATGGTACTCAGATAAATCTATTTAAATAAGAAGTCGACCTCTCTACATGGATGGGAAGAAATAAAACAAACTGATTCATAATGAACAAAGGTCGGTACAACCTTCAAAAAACCTCTCCCGCTCTGAATGGTGCATGATGGTGTGACTTTTACCGACTAAAGTCCACCCGTGTTCCTTCACTTGCCTTTTGCGTTCTAAAGCCACGGAAATGCTTCCGAACACTCCCGCAGCCCCAGCAGGTATCGATCCCACCGGACCCTCTAAAATTGCTGACATCAGTAATCAGATTTCAAGAGGCTGTTGCTACTGCTAAGCAACCAGCCAAGATAAAACGCACTCTTTTGCGTGTGACAGCTAAGAAGTTGTCTTATCTAGCAAACAGCATACATCTCCAAAGCACTGCAATAACGTAGCAACCACTTTAGCAACCTGGAAGCGTTAATGTACTAGACGCATTGGTGACCCGTTTCGTTTAGCTTATTTATAAAGAAAATGTGTTTGACCGATACTGTAACATCACGCGAATATACAAACTGAAGATTACACAGATAAATCACAAAATGCTACACGTCGGTGTAACAACATTCCAAGTCCATGTTTAATCTGAAGCCGGTACCTGGCGGGTTTAATCTAGGCTACCTGCGGTGGCCGGAGATATGGCCTGCCACGCACCAGACGCCGGGGCTCGCTTAATGTCATCGTTGAGAGTAACCGCGGCTCAAACGGATAGAGGAACCACAAATCTATTTTGGAATTAGAACGGTGTTTTAGGACGATTTGGAGTATGGGTTTATGGGTTATATATTAGTTAATTAAAAGTAGACAGGAAGGTTGGGCAGGTAAAGATAAGTGAGCTTTAATTTTGGTAATAATAATTTTATTTACTGGTAACTGGAATAAACTAGATATCTACAGCGTGTCAGGTATAATTTCTACATTTACGACTGGGGCAGGTATGTTTATAGAATTATAGTAAACTAGCTGTCCCCGCGGTTTAACCTGCGTCTTTGGTTACTGCTTCGCTGCTGTGGATCGTAGCGGTATGTTATTTGGACTATAGCCTATAACCTTCCTCGATAAATAGACTATCCTAAATTAAATTATTTATTTAATTCGAACCTGAAATTATTGCACTCAAACAACGTACGTTTGAAGATTTTTTTTAGGTTTTTTAGTAGTATTTAGCAAGAAATATATCAAGTCAACCTTCTCGGTAAACTTCGCTGTAGTCAACACTACCATAAATTTCTCAGCTCCGTTTTACCGAGATCGCGCCTGTTTCGATGATTCCACAAATCCTTCAGTTGCGAAGAGATTTGAGATATAAAACTACACCAATTTTACATCACAATATCCACTAAGAATCAATTAGGGATTAATTAAAACAGCCATTAACTTCACTCGAAGAAATTCAAATGAGTTTCCTGTTAGCTACAACCTGGGGAATAATTAGTCAAGAGTGAATAAGTTAGTTCTAGGTAAGCGCGCTCCATCTTCGACCACATCGACGCTTTCCACCCAAAAACTCACATTATTGTTATGATATGGAGTTATCATACCTACAATATAAAAACGTCCTGCTGCTAAAATGTAGATAGCGGAAAAACATATAAAAAAGCTACCAAGGAACTAAAGGAAAAATAAATCTTGCCACAAACTTGATCTCCAATCCCGAACATGTTGTCTTAACTCGAACAGGGTTAGAACCATGTTAAAATATGCGGAGCGTTACGCCGTAACTTATAATACGACGTAGGATAGCCGGGCTGAGCACTGAACAGGCGATAAGCTAACGACCTATCGTTTCTTGCGCATCTGGAGACCTTGTCGATAGGTATCTGCGGAATATAGAACATGCTGGCAGACGAGGGTTCTTGTAACCTATCTGGTTAGTAGAACCCATCTTATCTAGTACTAGCTTAATATGTATAACATTGAAAATGCGAAAATATTTCATTTTTAATGATATAAACTAGTGCTTGACTGCGATCCTACCTGATGGTAAGCAGTGATGATAAATCGCACCAGTTTATTAAGAGCCTATTCACTCCAGCCTTGAAAGTAACTTTATTTTTATGTTAGCATCAGCCTTGTAATGTTCCCACTGCTGAGACTCAGGCCTCCTCTCTAGGAGAGGGAATGGGCAGCAATCCACCACGCGAGCCCAGTACAGGTTGGTGGATGTCACATGTCTTCGAATTTTTGTTTCTAAGACATGCCGGTTTCCACACGATGTTTTCCTTCATCGCTTTAAGAGCAGTGGTGATGAACTAAATTACACAAAGTAATGCGCCTGGCTGGTTTTGAACCCGCGACCTACAACTCGTAAGTCGGAGCCTTTACCACTCAGCCACCACTGCTCTGCTATTTTATGTTATTTTTGCCTAAACCACTGTACCGGTAATCATGAACTTTGCACAAACATTGTCAGGAAAACAAAAAGTATATAAGTGACAACGGGAACAGTACCTACTATTTTGCTGAATGAAATATACCGTCACAATATTTTATTTTTGAAATCGTTGCCCCACACTACGAATTACTCCTGTATCATAGGTGCATTCACAAGCATGCAAACTCTCATACATAAGACCCGGAACACCTCTCTGTAGGCGATACAAATATTTGTTCCATGCGGGAATGGATCCCGCGAGGCGCAGTACAGTAACTAATCAAGCAACCACTTTTTTTTATGGTAGGTAAAATCATCCAATGACAAATCCCGCCCTTGGGCGGAGCGGGAAGTAGTGTCAGACTCTTACTGACTAAAAACCTACCCCGTTCCTTCGTAGCCTATAGTGCCGGGGCTGAGCCTTCCTCTCAGAAAACGGCCCTTGACCCCAGCAGGCTTGGACCCTGCCTGCCTGCAGTTCGCAGGCTGGGCCTCTTCGGTGTGCTGACAGCACCTTGAGGCGCGCGGGAACAGAACGCGCCGTCGACGACTTGGGCTCGGTCCGGACGGTTACCGGACGATCGGACAGCGTGCTACCCATTGCACGCCGCCCGTCATTACTGCTTCGCAGAAGGAGGCGACCGCCTGCCATCCCTCCTCACTCCGGACCATGGCCTGAACCAAGGCCCGGCGAGAGAGATCTGCCGCCGATTGCCCCCACGAGGACACGGCGATGCTCCGCCCAGGCGGGGCACACCTCTACAGTAATCACGCAACCACTGCGCCAATCGTGACGCTATCAATTCTATAAGAGTCTAAATGACGCAACGTGGTTTTCGAATCATGATTTAATATTATTAGAAACTTTTTGGGAATTAAATGTTGATATTGTTTAGTTTTTTTTTTTTTTAATATTTAATTGTACTGCAATTTACCAACCACATATATTAAATAAAAACGTAAGTTAATCTTCTTCACTTGAATGCTTCCTACATCGACCCGAATCAATTATCAAAATCTAAATTAACGTGAGTCAAGCGCTGGAAAAAGTTTGTAAGATATATTAGGTTCCTATTAATTGTTTTTTTACCAAATCAACCTCTCGATCAACTTACGCTTGAATCCAATGACATACCTACATATTCTCAGTAAATACTACTAAATACCTACCCCCGTTGCCAAGTTACAACCGCTTCGTTCCGATTCTCTTGCGTCGAAGGCCTTAAGTCGGCAACGCCTCCGATTCCTTTGTTCTGACTACGTGACTGAGCGTAGAGATGACGTCGGAGCAAAGGAATTGGAGGCATGGCCAACTTGAAGCGTTCGACGCAAGAAAGTCAAAACGAAACTTGGTCAGGCGTGCTATACGAAGTTGACATTGTATCTAGCAAGAACATTGTTGCCTTTCGTCTCACTCGTCTTGCAAAAACACATTTTGACATTGGAAACTATTGCCTTAAATAAAAATAAAGAATACGTTATTATAGTGTCAGCCACAAGTCAGTTGCAAGCTGTCGTAAATTATGCGGCAAATAAGTTGAAACCGTTGCTAATGTTACCCGCAACCCCCTTGATTGATACCTGAAAATCTGTTACGGCGCAAATAAGGTCGGTTGTCATATTGGTTCAACTTATATTTTGCGTATTATACATGGCACCTAGATCTATTTCAAGAAGTGACGAAAAGTTTTTTTTTTTCTTACGAAAACAGGAAAGTTGATCAAACGCATGCCGCCTTATTCAAAAACGCGATCTAAAATAGTTCCGGGACTATTACTAGGTTTAATCCCTATTAAACGCTATCTAAATGTAGTTTTCGGGATTATTACTAAATTTAATACAAATTAAAAGCAATCTAAAAGTATTTCCGGGACTATTATTAGATTTAATGCCAATTAAAACTAGTAATAGTCCCGGAACTATTTTAGATTGGAATAAGGCGGAAGAGGTCTCAGCCAATATTTAAGTTACAAATTTTGAAAACACGCACATTGCAATATTATACAGATAAAACTCACCTGCATCTATGTCATCAACAAAGTGACAAGTTTTGTAGTCTGAATAGCTTCTAATATCTTCACAACTTCATTTCCTCTGCTAAGAGAGTTAACAGTTAGCTCATTGACATACAGACGTAAATCTATTCACCGAAGCTAAGCCAACATCATTTAGTTGCGACGTCTCAAACTACTCCTCAACTATCTCCAGCACTTCTCCGGCTAAGTACCACAGATAACGTAACTCCTTAGTACACAATTAGTACTTGGCTGCACCGGAAGTGACGTCACCCAACAAATACTTCCACCATTCGTGGTATCATAAATCTGCACACCTAAGACTAGGTGTTAGTTTAAATTGTCCTGTTTAAGACGCTCTATATCACTAACTTAAGTACTGTCTATAACACAGACGAAATTACACTCTACATATCAATATCTAAAGTTGATTTTGCCTTGGGAGACTTTATGACTGGGTAAGTTGAAGGACTTTAATGGTTTCCAAATACATTAGTCTCTGTGCTTGCCTAGACGTACAAACGAAGTGAAAATAATTTATTAATACAACGCGATCATTAATCAGTATAAATGTTGGCAATGGCAGTGCAACTGCTTTCCATTCGGAATTTTAATAACTTGTTTAAAATTTATTATTGTTTCCATTTCGAACCGCTGGAAGAAAAATGTATATCGCCGTAGTATTAACTGTTTAAGATTCTGTACAAGCCACTGCAAACAGCAGAGTACGTTATTCTGCTGTTTGCGGGACGTTGTGGAAAGTGAATAAAAAGAAAGAAAATGTTAAAGAATAACACAAATTGTATTGAAGGAGAGTATTGCAGATTAAAAAATAAAGATAAAGAGAAGCCTTATGCTAGTAAAATGAATATCGACGAAGGTAATAGCTGACATGAATAGTCCGTACCACATTTCTAAAATAGTTTTCACAATACATCGCATTTTTTTTTATGGTAGGTAAAAAATCATCAAATTTTAATGACAAATCCGCCCTTGGGTGGGGCGGAAGATAGTGTCAGACTCTTACTGACTAAAACTACCGTGTTCCATTCATCGCCTTCGATCCAGGGCTCCGGGGTTCATTTTCACCTAACCCTTGGCCCCAGTAGCCTTCGGCCCTACTGGGCCCCTACAGTTTGCTGACAACTCCTTGAGGCGCGCGGGAACAGTGCGCGCCCTAAACGACTTGGGCTCGGATCGGTCTTTTACCGGACGGACGGACAGCGAGCTACCCATTGCCCGCCGTCCGCAAGCCCGCGCCTACGGTGGCCGGAAATCGGGATCGGAATCCCGTATTTAAGAACTAACTAATAAATAAAAGGTTCACGTATAAGTACTAAAAGTTTTGCTCGGTATCAAAGCCGCTAAGAATTTTATTAATATACCAGTTATAGAATCAATTATAGCTATACCTTCATTCATATATTTCATAAGACGTGGGCTCAAGGGTTGCGGCGCAACTTCCAAGAAAGGAGAACCCTTGTCGGATTCTGCACTCGTCAGTCGTTTATAAGAGAGAGGGATTTATTTTATCAAAGTACAAAATATCATTAAACCGACTTATATTAAATTGAGAAGGAAAGATTTGTGGGCTGTTTTTTTCGGATTGACAAGGTTTTCATGTGTGATATTAAATTTTCAAGTATTAATATGATACCTACTCAAAAAAAAATGTTTTTGTAAATATTTGTTTCTTTTTCACTACGTAGTATAAAACAAAGTCGCTTCCCGCTGTCTGTCCCTATGTATGATTAGATCTTAAAAACTTCGCAACGGGTTTTGATGCGTTTTTTTTTTTCAATAGATAGTGTGATTCATACATAATAACCTGTGCGAAGCAGGGCGGGTCGCTAGTTTTGTATAAGATGATATGCCTAAAAAGGTATGGGAGATTTAACTAAGTTATATAGAAAGAAAAAGAGTTAATTTACGTTAAACATGGCGCATACCATAAAATATAAAAATATCAATAACAACTCTATATTCATATTATATTGGGAAGATATGCGTCACATCCGACGCAAAACAGCTAGCGCTAAGCAAAATGAGTGAATGAATTGAGCCATTCTGCACCAATCCGTAATAAATTGTAATATCAGCAAGTTAATGTCGATGATGATGATGAACATATTAGGTACCTTGTCTCCTATTGGACTCAATCATATTTTAATATACTTTCGCAACAATTTCATAGCTAGTTTTTCAAACTTCGACTTACGGAATGAATTACTCTTTAGAATTAGTTACCAGACTATTAAATCCCTATTATAGACTTACAAACAGGACTAAAACCTCATTCAAAGAGAAGCTTGAATCTTGTGTTTTAAACACGACTTTATGTAGCCACTTGCCCTGAAAGTGTTCCAGAGCCGGTCATTTGCGGCTACAAGCAATCCGAAGGTGTTTGTTTCAAGAGCTGAACAGTAGAACTTTGGGCAGTAAGTCAAGTCACTTTAGTTTCACGAAAGTTACTGCTTTTATTACACTACTTGTTGAGGAAGTTTCTTGGAGAGATCATAAAAATAAGTTATCACTGGTTAATACAGTAGTATCTACAAGTATCTTTTCACGGTGATTGAAGATATGGGGTTTGAATTTTGGAGTGATAAATTGAATGAAATATAGGTACCTAATAATTAAAAGAAACCTACGTATATATTATGTACATGGCCATAGGTATAGGTATGTGCCTCGATGGTCTCATGGTCGCAAGCGTGGCTATTGAATGTGGGGTCCTGGTTTCGATTTCCGTCTGGTGATTGGTGTGTTAACCTAATATATCGAAAAGTGCGTAAAGCTTTTGGTCTAATCTCTCCCCAGTCACGTAGGATTGCCGTCCCATCGCACTATGGGAGTTAAGGACTAGACTGTGTACCTGGCTGGCTCCTGTTGAGATGGTCCACCGTGAATATAGACAGGATAGGTAATAGGTTATAGGTGTGACTGTGACATAACAGAAATACACGATTTTTTTTTTTTTCTTGAAACTGTTCAAAAACCATAATAAACAACAAATGCAGGTCAAAGTTCATCTCACTCAAAATATTTAACGCAACAGTAACTCAATCACAAAAGGTATTCCTAAACACGTAAATTATTTGCTCAAACCGTTGAAATTCTGTCGAGTTTATTTCGCACGAACAATTCCTTGCAAAATGTAAACTAGTGTAATTTGTTACCCTGGACTCGAGATCTGGACGCGTTGATTGCGAAATACCAATTTATTTATTGTCGTTGTCTTTAATCCCTGGATGTATTGCTTTGGACGAATCAAGTCCTTGGGACCAGATACTTGGACCTTCGATCCCACTTAGAATTATAGGTTCCATTGGAAATTGCTCGTTGAAGCGTGTGCGAGCTTTGCAGTAATCTAAAGACATATTAATGGTGTCGGAGACAGACGTACGGTTCAAAAAACCTCTAAACTTTAAGAAGCCATATCGGTTACATTTTTAGGGCTGATTCTCAATTTAAAGATGCATGGATCTTGGGGCTCTTTGGACCAACCGTGGTCCAAACATCTACCGGTAATTGTTTTATTTTGAGTAGGTAGTATTTTGGGACCACAAATAAAATATATACAGTTTATTGGGTACTTCAATGCCTGTTTCCTTGTGGTCCCAAAATACATCATCATCATCAGGCTTTTAATGTTCTCACTGCTGGGACACAGACCTCCTCTCTAAGAGAGGGAAATGGGCCGTAATCAACCACGCGGGCCCAGTGCGGGTTGGTGGATGTCACATGTCTTCGAATTTTTGGTTCTAGGACATGCCGTTTTCCTTCACTGTTTTGAGAGCAGTGGTGATGAAATAAATTACACAAAGTAATGCGCCTGACCGGGTTTGAACCCTCGACCTACAACTTGTAAGTCGGGGCTATTACCACTCGGCCACCGCTGCTCCCAAAATGCTACCAAAAAAAAATAGGTGGAAGTTGGGACCGCGGTACTGGTTCAAAGAGTCCCACGATACACAAAAATTGACTTTGTATAAAAATTCAAATTGTAGAAGAAATCGCCACTTTCTCTCTCTCTTGATTGAATCTATGAAACTTTGCAACTTGCTGTAAGATTTATTCTAGAATCTTAAATTGCGATTGGCAATAAATTTTCCAAGCGTGGCTGTTAAAATGTTTTTTCAGAAGTTTTCCGTCAAGAGTATTAAGAGGTTAATTAACAAGGTAAATGGCAAAGCAGAACTAACGAACTTCGTACTAAAGAACCTGTTTTATTTTTTTCAGCAACATGTCTAAACCCAGAAAAATAAAACGCTGGCATATTACTTAGCACATGTTGACGTAAACTACGCTCAGTGAAAAGATCTAAAGGTTTCAAAGCAATTGAATCCACACACAGGCCCACCTTCCAGCCGGGATTTTGTCTGTATCTAAAGAACATAGATTTTTCCAAATGAATGTCACATTTTCAGCGTGGCTGGTTGAATGAAGACGGATTATTATCAATGGACCATGAACCTAAGCAGCTTACCTTAACATATAGAGTCGTATTTGGTGAGTATATGATTTGTTTTTAGATAGATACATACATCGTTTTGCTCTAGACTAATTACAGTACAGTTTGATCTGTAAACACGTATTATGCTACAGTGTCAGGGTGTGTAGACAATGCCGATGAAGTGAAGCGATCAGCAGCCTGCGAAAGGCACACACATCAAATCAGACGCTGGCCGTGCACAGCCTACAAACAACCCTGTTAATTAACTAATTAAGTTCCCTCGTCTACAAAACGTTATTCACCGAATCAAACGGATACAAACCTTTCAATATACACCGAAATACCTGACTATTACATGACACAAAAATAAAACTAGCTCGCTTCAATTTAGTCAGATGTCCCCGTGCGGTGTGCTACAGCAATAAAATAAAAATTTCAAATGAAACGGAGTACGTTTCAGTGTTTCCAACGAAAATGTTTCAATTTGAACGCACTCTCCTATCCTGCATTTAATGCATCCAAACTCTTCGCAGTTTCCAGAGTGATGAATAGCGCCAACAAATTATTAAGTTTGCACGTTGATGCACTGCTTTTCGCTTTGTTTCGAACGCGATTGTTTTATGCTGTGGCATTGTTTTTATTTGTGTATCGTGTAATTGGATGTGGATAAAGTATTTAGTGTTGCTGACTGGTAAGAGTATGCCGTGCGGAATCTTTGCTGTTTCCCATTGTGTTGGTTCAGATTCGGGTTGGGTTCGCAGAATGCAGGGCTTTTTCTTTTTTAATTGCAATAGCAAATAGCATCTCCTTTCGTCGCCGTAAAATTTTATTTTTTGCAATAAAAATACTATTTCACCGAAACCTTGATTTTCTTATTCTCATTCTCAAATACCTAATTTAATAAACGAACAGAAATATATGTCATTTAAATAGAACACGTAAATTCGGTACACACACACACACACACACACACAAAATAAACTGTACCACAATCATGAACCAGACTAGAAGTGTCTTGTTATAATTGCTCATTTCGAATTTTGAATACAATTTTAAAATCCTCCCACTTTTGGAGTAAGTATAACCCTGCAGAGTTCAAATGTAACTTTTATATACGTGCTCATTTGGTTGAGTGAGCTCTTTAATTTGGCAGTGTTGGAGGGAGAAATCTGTGCTAATGAGTTGGGCCAGTAATTAGTCATTTATTCCGAGTCAGTCAGTTACCTTCGAGTCGAGGGTAGGGAATATTTTCCACTGTTAAGTTATGCCTCGCTCTTTGCATACGATTTTCTCTAGCGCGAATAACATTGTGGAATATAATGAGAGAGTTTTGTATGTGAGCTCTTATATCTACATTATGTGGAATTTGATGAACGAAGATCTAGTTTGTTTAGCTATGAGTCATTTGAATTTAACTTTATATTCTGACGAGGCTCTATGTAATCAACTATTTATAAATGCCTTGCTTTCAAGTCTACTGCCTTTCTCAGTCTAAAAAAAGAACACCACTGGTATTTGCCAGTGGTGGGATGTTTGGTATTAAAATGGAATAAATCAGAAAAATGATGCTAATTGTACATTCCAAAGACTCTATAGAGAAGAATGTGTAAGAAACTCCTTGACAACTCTTTAAATCATGTTACTACAAATTAATATCTCGGTTAGATATTTCTTATCGCTAAAATAATGCAAGGGACAAATAGTGCGTCCGATCATAACGATCGCCTACTAAACAAGAAGGCTGTCGCCCGCTATTATGCTACATCGACTGCTTTACTACAGATAATCATAAAGACATTTCGGTTTTGCTATCCCCTTATTCGAATATAATTTGAAATAATGTAATATAGGACTGGAACAATTTTTCTGCTGTGGTCTTCCCGTCCGATTCGATTATAATTTAGGTGTCATCAAGGCTAGAGTGAATAGGCTCCTAATAAACTAGCGCGCCTCATCATCAAAGATGGCATCATAGCTTACCATCAGGTATTTTTTTTTTTTTTAACTTAGTTAAAATCATCCAATGACGAATCCCGCCCTTGGGTGGGGCGGGAAACAGTGTCAGACTTTTACTGACTAAAAACCTACCTTTCCATTCCTTGCCTTTATCCTGGGGCCTTTGGTGACAGTCTCACATAACCTTTGGCCCCAGTAGGCTTCGGCCCTGCTGGACCCCTACAGTTTGCTGACAACTCCTTGAGGCGCGCGGGAACGGTGCGCGTCGTAGACGACCTGAGCTCGGACCGGTCTGTTACCGGACGGACGGACAGCGAGCTACCCATTGCCCACCGTCCGCGAGCCCGCGCCTACGGTGGCCGGAAATTGGGATCGGAAACCCGGCGGCGGCGGCGGCGTGTGCGCCTTTGCCTAATGCGGTCGGCCTCCTCCTTTACTAGCATAACTGCTTCGCAAAAGGAGGCGACCGCCTGCCACTCTTCCTCGCTCCGGAGCATGGCTTGAACCAAGCCCCGGCGCGAGAGATCGCCGCCGATCGCCCCCACGAGGACACGGCGATGCTCTTCCCAAGCGGGGCACACCTCGACTGTGTGCTCCACCGTGTCCACCGGGCGGTCCGCACAGTGGCGACACCCAGGCGTCGTCTCCGCACGAATCTTGTACAGGTACGGACCGAACTTGCCGTGTTCGGTCAGCACCTGCGCCAAACGGAAGGTGACGACGCCGTGGGGCCTTTCCAGCCACGCCTCAAAGAGGGGCCTTACCGCCTCGATCGTGGCGTGCCCAGCACGAGGCTGCGACAGTCGCTCTCGCCATTTCACCATGAGATCCCGCCGGAGCTCTGTCCGCCATGCCGCGACTTGTCGCGGTAGCGGAGTTTCGCCCCGACGTTGCATCTCCACGCGTAAATCATGCATGTGTGCAAGGACTGTTGCCTCCAAATCCCACGGTGGTAGGCCAGCAAGGAGGCTCGCCGCTTCACAGGACACCGTACGGTATCCGCGGATCATCCGGATGGCCATGACCCTCTGGCAGGCGGTTAGCCGGGCCGCCACTCGCTTCCGAAGCGATGGCGCCCACACCGGCGCACCGTAAAGGGCCATGGACCGAACGATGCCTGCGTAGAGCCTCCGGCAGGAGGCGTCCGGACCCCCTAGGTTCGGCAGGAGCCGCTTGAGCGCAGCCCCAGTCGCATTCAACCTGGGAGCCAGACGGAAGTGCTCCTTGAAGTTCCACCGGCTGTCGAGGATGAGTCCCAGGTACTTCATCGTCGACCCGACGCCGATGTGAACTCCTCCTACCGTTAATTGGGAGCCCGGAGGTGGCGCGCTCCGAGGGCCGTGAAAACACATGGCCTCGGACTTGTGCAATGCCACCTCGAGTCCCAACTGCTGTATCCTCTCCACGACTGTCGCAACCCCGCGCGTCGCTAGTTCGACCGCCGCCTGGTACGACCGTCCCCGCGCCAGGACCAGCGTGTCGTCTGCGTAACAGACCACGCTGACCCCGTCGGGGAGGTCGGCGCGCAGCACGTAGTCGTACCCGATGTTCCACAAGGGCGGCCCTAGTACCGATCCCTGCGGAACACCGCACGACATCTCTCGCCGTTTCAACTCCCCCTGATGACCGGGGTAGATGATGAACCTGTCCGACAGGTAGGCCTCGATCACCCGACAGAGGTAGTCGGGCACCCGGTGGTACCGGAGTGCCCTACCAATGCAACTCCAGGGCAGGGAGTTGAAGGCGTTGGCGATGTCCAGAGACACCGCCAAGACACACCTGCCCCGGGACACCGCATCCCCCGTCGTGAGGGCTCGCACGCGCATGATGGCGTCCACAGTGGAGCGCCTCCTGCGAAATCCGAACTGGCCGTCCGCAAGATCCGGCCCCTTCCGTGCCAGATGCACGACGAGGCGGTCTGCAATTACTCTTTCAAAGAGCTTGCCCACCTCGTCGAGCAGCACAATGGGCCGATACGCGGACGGAGAGTCCGCGGGGCGCCCCGGCTTCGCGATAAGGACCAGTTTCCCCGTCTTCCAGCGAAGCGGGAACTGGCCCCTCTCCATGCATGCGCTGAAGAGCCCTCTCAGTCGAGACCCGAGTTCCTCCATGGCCAGGACCCAGGCTTTTCCAGGCAAGCCATCGGGTCCTGGGGCGGTGTTCTTGGCACTCAGCCTTCGCACCGCCACTCTCATCTCCACCTCGGTCACCTCTGGAGCATTGTTGCCGCCGTTGCCGTCGTGGTCCGCATCGGACACCGCTGCTGGTGGCGGAGCCATAGGCGGGGGAGTATGCTCCCCTCGCGTAGGGAACAGTGCGCTCACCACACCCTCCACGAGCTGGGGCCGGAGACTCTGAGTCAGCGGGGGAGCCCATGGGCGGAGTTTCTCCATCACCATTTTGTATGGGCGTCCCCACGGATCGACGTTCAGAGACTCCAGCCACACTTTGCGGGCCTCGAGTTTGGCCCGCTTTATCTCCGCTCGGAGGGTGCGCTTTGCCGCTCTGTATCCCTCATACAGCTCCGCCTCTATGGCCTCCGCACCCGGTGGACGGGTGCGGCGCCTGCGGTGTCTAGTATACCGGCGTCGCGCAGCATTGCACGCATCGCGCAGTGCCGCAATCTCTGGCGACCACCAGTGTACTTGGCGCCGGGCACGTCCTGGCCGGACTCGGGGCATGGCCGCGTCGCAGATTTGCGACATGGCCACCTGGAACCAGTCCGCCTCGACGTCGATGTCGACAGGCCTGTCCGGTGCTTGCACCCAGGCCTGTACTATCGCAGCTTCCTGGAGCAGGTCCCTGTCCAGCTGCCTCAGCGCCCAACGCGGACCACACGGGGTCTGTCGGACCGGCACGGTCGAGGTCTGGGCGGAGACGTCAAACCGGATGTACCGGTGGTCGGAGAACGTCTCCACCTCCTCTATAACGCGCCAGTCGACGACGCGCGGTGCCAGTGCAGGGCTGGCGAACGTAACGTCCACCACCGACTCGCCCTGCATCCGCACACACGTGGGGACAGAACCCCGGTTTTGTACGACTAGGCCCTGCCCTAGGGCCCATTCCTCCACCCTACGACCTCGCTGGTTCGTGAACCGGGAACCCCAAGCCTCGTTCCAGGCATTGAAGTCCCCGCAAACGACCACGGGGAGGCTGGAGTCAAACCCAGCAACGACGGCATCCAGCTCCAGAAGGGAGTTATCTAGCTCGGCGAGAGATCTGTTCGGGGACAGGTAGACGCCTACCACCACTATGTCCCCGAACCGTGCTGCCACGCAACCCCGACCTTTCTTGACGGCCTCGAGCGCCGGGGTACCGGCGGCGGCCGACGAAATAAGTGTCACCGAGCCGGTCAGGTCCTGAACCCAGTCGGCTCTGGGCAGGACAAAGTGCGGCTCGGAGACAACGGCGATGTTGATCGACCACTGCGCCATGCTCTGGAGCAACAGATCCTGAGCGGGGGCGCAGTGGTTGATATTCGCCTGGAGGAGACGTAATGGAGCCGTTATTGGCAGTCCATTACAGTCTCCTCCCGGGCCCTCCGTGAGGGTCCTGCCGCGGTGGTAGCGGCGGTGGCGTCTGCGGAGGAGCTTACCATCAGGTGGGATCGCAGTCAAGCACTTGTATACATTATTAAAAAAAAAACCAAATAAACCAAATAATATTCTTGGTGACAAAAAACAGAATAAATAGTCTGATTACGTATCAAAACCTGTCTTTCTCTCTATTCGTTCTCTATTGTTAGTAAGTACTATTTATACCAAGAATCGTATACTAAAATAAAGCTCTAGAACCTGGTTTCCCCTGGAGGTCTATGTCAAAGCCTATCAACGTCGGAACGTATTCGTCACGGCACAATAAGATCGGGACATGTTCGTTACGGTACATTGACTCCAGTGTCTTCAGTAGTCTCATCGTCGAGGGATACCAAGATATATTTAGTTTTGTTCGTTGTTACAACAAATGTTTTGATATTATCGATGTACGGATTTCTAGATAACATTTAGTTACAACGATTTTATGGCCGACATGCTGATTTAATTCGTTTAGTAGCCCTAAAGAATTTGTTTTTTAATACAAGTGGACCAAAGTTAAAAAAAGCATCTTTCTGGACAAAACTCTGCAAGTAATAGGCTACTTATATTTACGTATTCGTTGGCATCAAATGATTGAAACATATTATAATAATATAATAATAATAAGTTTATTTTCAGACTACATTTGTCCATAGTATTGTTACTATTGGTATGATAGTAACAATAGCACTTAAATAATTATGTTAGTATTGTTAGTTTTTCCTATTAATTAGTTATTTATTTTATGACTGTCGCCACCCAGTGTCTCTACAATGGACAGTCCGATCTGGCAGCAATCATCTTCAAAATGCTGTTGTCACTACCATGCAGGCGTCGCAATAAGGAGGCCGCTTTCTTACGCATGATGGCGTGGATTATAAGTGCTGTTTGCTTAATCCTGTGCGCGCTTAAGTGGTGTCGTGGATATTGAATTTAAGGGAAGGGCCACGCTCGCTGAAGCAGTTAAATCACCCTCTGCTCCGCCTACTGTAGAACCATGGAAACAAACATCTTTTATCACGTTTGTATTAAAAAAAAAAAACAATAATTTCAAACTGCAACGGATAAAATAGCTGTCAAATACCAGGCCACTTTGGAAAAAGTGTAAATATTACAAAGAAAATACTAGTAAGCTAGATAAAACAGCCATTAAAACAATGCATATTCTATCGTTCGAGTCTGTCGGCGGTGGCGGACCTTTTAACTGAAGCTAGAAGTGCGCGCAAAAACTAATCTGCACGCCAGGGTTGCTGCGCCCACTTTTTCTCAATACTTTTGTTAAAATTCGTGTATTTTATGTTACAAGTGGGTAGACTATGATCTCATTGCTATCACCCAGGGCTGTTATGGATGTGACATTTCGGATCTGGATACAGGAATACTATTATAAAAAAATCTCTTACTCACAGGCATCTATGTCCATAGTGTGTTAGTACTGACAAAATTTAAGTAACTATGTTAGTAAGTCATCACAATAAAATTAATTTTTAAAAGAAACTCCTGACACAAAATTTCTTTGCATTTTCCTGCCACCGCAACTGCAAGCATCGGTTTATGGATGGTAGCTCGCCGTTCAGTCGTCCCGTATGAACCAAGCCCGAGTCGACAGCGCATGGTGTTGTATGCGTGCCTCAACAAGATTTCAGCAAAACTGAAGGGGCTTAATAAGGCCGATGCTGGCTTTTCAAAGAGTAACTGTAACACTATTGAAGAACACAGATGGGTTTTAGTCAGTAATAGTCCAACATGACTTCTCGCTCCATCCCGGAGTGAGAGAAGTAAGGTCACAGCTCATTAGAGCCACCCGGCACCCACTCCGCACCGCCTCGCCTCCTGTGGCTTGTATTCTGTTTATGAACTTGTATGGGTATGCGCGCTCACTACATCAACTCCGTAACGTCACCGGATCGGCTCGGTCGTAAGCGCTCCACGCGCGGACGGCGGGTGGACCACTCGGTGACAAGTCGCTGCTCGCATGCTTGCGTTGATTGCGCATTGCCAATGCGCGGGTCCCGAGTGGACCGCGTGCTGCCCACGAATGATTCACGCGAGGACGATACATAACGATTTTATAAAATTTGACATTACGAAACACACGTGTAGACCTAACGCCAAAATTGTTAACAGACTATTCGAAAATTCACGTACGTTTGTCATATTTTAAAATTTAGCAAGTTATATGAGAAACTAAAGCGGTACATATGTTATTTACCAAACATCAATTATTTTTTAATTGTTTTTGGCTAAGGCTGTTTTGTCTTTTTTAGGTATTTTCATAAAAATGTTTTTTTCAGCACGGCCTCCTATGCGTACCTATATATTATATGTTATTATGAATTCATAATATCTATTGCGGTAAATATAACGTTTTAATAGAGTACATTCCTTGTGTTGAAGAATTTTTTAATACGCTTTATACTTTTCAAGTTACACTTTTATTTGTTATATATATGTTTACTTTTAAGAATTTTTTAATACGCTTTATACTTTTCAAGTTACGCTTTCTTTTTCAATGTACCTCTGTACTTTTGAAGAAATATGCAAAAAAAGTACAGAGGTACATTGAAAAAGAAAGCGGTACATATGATCCTAGAAGCGAGTACATTCGATTGGTGAGCACCTAAAACGTAGATTCTGCGGGGCCTTACTGGGCAAACGCATGTGAAAATTCGTGGATCAAGCGACGTCCACTCGTTGGCCACGTGGCAACCACTGGTTGACAACGCGAGATCCACCGGTTGACCGCGCGACGTTTATTGGTGATAACGCGGCGTCCACCCGTGGACCACCTATCAACAACGAGTGGACACCGTGCGACGAGGCGGGGCGGGATTGGTGCCAAGTGGCTTTAAAGAACTGTGACCTATAGTTTAATGATTTCCATAATGAGCTTCTTTTATTTAGAGACGTGCTCAGTTACTTAAAAAATAATACGAATAAAGAACATAATTTTCATTCAAGATGACAGCCCTATTGAATCTGGCATGCTTTTAGGGATAAGTTGAACTTCTTGGATAGAGGAATGTCCATGTGTCAATCTATCTTCCGTCATATCCTCTACCACACAGCTACTTAGTTTCAAGTCATTCTTGAATTTAACATAAAATAAGGCTTATTTTTAATTCAGGAATAATAAACCAAAATTCATAAAATAAGGCTCGAAGCCCTTTGCATATATTCTTATAAATTTTAATATATGTTTAGACGACGAGGCTGACTGCTGCCTGTTATGTCGCAAGTTCGATTCCCACATATACCAACAAATATTCGTATGGCTTACAGACAGTTGTTCCGGTGGGTGTTTCTGTGTATGAGTTTAAGTGTTTATGAACACATACACATTAGTAAAGAGTATTTTTTAAAGACGATAATTACCACTTGTCATTCAGTTTCAGCGCATGGCCGAAGGCAAATCATCTCGCTTAGCAGATGAATCACAGCTTGTAGGTTTTTGCTCATCCTTGTTAAGTTTTAGATTAGTAAATATTAGCGAAAGAAGTTGACTTAAAACGAAAATTACAAAAAAATATTACACTAAATGTAAGTGGGTCAATGACCACTATTGACACTATTGCCATGCTAAAATCATCACACTTGACACTAATATCATAAAGGCGAAAATTTGTGAGTCTCTGTGTATGTATTACTTCTTCAAGTTCAAACGTCTGAACGGATTTGGATGAAATTTGGAACACGAGTAGACCGTATCCTGGAACAGCACATTGGATATTATCCCAATAGTATGTGCCACGCGGATGAAGCCGCTGGCAACTGCTAGTGACCTATATAGCATAGCAGTTACCATCAGCCCTATAATGTTCCCACTGCTGGGACTCAGGCCTCATCTCTAAGAGAGGGAAGGGCCGTAATCCACCACGCGGGCCCAATGCGGGTTGTTGATGTCACATGTCTTCGAATTTTTGGTTCTAGGACATGCCGGTTTCCTCACGATGTTTCCTTCACCGTTTTGAGAGCAGTGGTGGCCGAGTGGTAACGGTCCCGACTTACAAGTTGTAGGTCGCGGGTTCAAACCCAGGCAGGCGCATTACTTTGTGTAATTTATTTCAACACAGACCTATATAGCCAACGTGTATTATACTACCGGTTTAAAAAGCTTTCAAAATCCTAGCCTTTTCCTAAATACATTGAAATCTACTACAATTACACAGAATACCACAGTTTTAAGAACTAAAAATGTAGCCTTGTCAGCACCTGTGGTTTTAGAATATTAAATAACCTGGAACTCCAAAGTCACATCCCCACGTCCGGGCTGCGACCGTCCGGTGTCCGGCCATCTTGACCGGCTGTCCGACACAGACACATCACCGAAGAGGCTTTAATAATAATGAATTACCGTCAAACTAAAGGACAGTACTCGACCCCGTTTTCCGAACAACCCTCAAACAAAAACGCAACTTAGCTCAAAAGCTATAAAGTCGACTTTTCACTATCTGATGGTTATTTTTAACCAATTGTCTTGGCTTGGAAGTTTTACTTGTTCCAGTAGTGCGTGAGCGTGACAGCGGTGTCACGATCTATGAGAAATGACTTGTACCTATTACAGACATCTTAGGTGGTTACTAGAAGATCCCTTAAAACTGGAACTAAGGCCAAAATTTTCGAAAGACCAGGATAACTTGAGCTGTTTTTCGTTGGTGAATTTCGAAATTAGGTATGTACAAAAATATTCTGGAGTTGGTAAAAGTATCGTTTTGGTTCCATTGTCACGTTAGTAGGTGCGATAAGTGCGGAATAACAAGTAAGTGTGATATTACGAGTTCTTGTATTAACTGGAGAATGATTTTATAGAGCCTTCCGTTCCTTATATAGAGTTGTACAAAGTTTCGAGAATCAGACTGTGTAATGTATATACACAGTAGTAGTGTAGTGTGTATGTGTACTCCTAACTTACAGGCTAAGTTTTCGCACAGAATAGAATGTACTTTATATAATATGAGCACCTAGCGGGCTCTATCATAGACTTCGGATTTACTAATGCAAACCCATTTTCCTGTTGTTTCATTCATTGTGGGTAGAAATCAGAGCCTCAAGTCTGCTATTACAATAGTGTCAGAATCGTCTATCATTGTTTTCATCATGGTTGATTTTGACAAGTTTGGTAATCTACTAATATAATGGCGTCACTATGACTTTCAAACAGTCAATCACTGATACACCATTGAAAAAAATAGTAATCTCTTACATAATGACAAATGAATTTGTGACTTATGGGGTAATCTGCTAAAATTTTGACAGTTCCTTTGATTAGTGACTTATTATTAGATTTGTCTGAATACAACAAAGCCATTCTACCACCATTCGTTTACGAGACCAATAACCGCCCAATGATCGACCATTATGATTTAGCAGATTAAGAACTTTTACCAAAATGAGAATGGGATTGTGTTGGAATGTCGAATTTACAAAAATAGCAGACTTGGGGCCCAGGAGTTGAATTTCCTTCCAAAGTCCGTGTTCTCTGATAGCTACAACCTGGGGATCTTTGAGTCAAGAGCTGCAATACTGCAAGGCAAGCGTGCGCCATCGTCGACCATATTGTTGTTTTCCATCAGGTGAGATATTAGCCAAGTGCGAACATAGAAATAACAATAAAAAAATTGATTACTTTTACCTCACTTTTGAACCCCATCTATTTTTGTACTTTAACATAACTAGAAAAAATAAAACATGATTCATCTTGGACTTTTATTTGTTTTATCATTTACTTGGGATCTGCCCCGGGTTCCCAGGCTTTTCTCTTTTATAATATGCACGTATTACCTATATATTTCAACCTTCCTCATAAGTCACTCTGTCTATTGGTGAAAATTGCATGAAAATCTGTTCAGTAGTTTTTAAATTCATCGCCTCATAACAGACAGACACAGTGGGGGGTTTTGTTTAATAATATGTAAGAATGTAAAGGCATAGGCGAAAATTGTTGACTGTGTGTGTGTGCATGTTTCTTGTTCTTTCACGCTCGAATTTTTGAACAGATTTCGTTGAAACTTAGTACACGGGTAGACCATGTCCTTTAATAGCTTAAAGTAAAGTTTTTATTCCGGGACTCTGTTCTCTTAAAACAATTTTCTACTTTTACGCGAGCAAAGCTGCTGGTAGAAGCTTATACATTATATGTATAAGTACAAAGGTCCTGCTTATTTCTAAAGCAATTTCTTCCAGTAGACCTGCGCTATGAGAAATTTAAAGTATCAAATAAACTTACGCATATAATTTAAATATTACTTATTACTTGAAGTTAAATACCTACTAAGAAAACTCCAGACTAGGATCTGGGTCAAGGACTCCTAAATCACAAATTCTATATACCTTAATTACCCTAATCCTAAACACTTTAACAGTAATTGCCAAACAATCTAAATATTTCAGACAATATTTTAACTTATAAGTAGTTTTCAAAGCGACGGTTAAGTACGGTATAATGAGAAAATCAGAATCGTTTTACTTAGCTAAGTACATTAAGTGAGATTACATTAACTTACCTTTACTTAGATTACTTGCCTTGGGATAGCTTGAGGGGCAACTTTATTAAATTTTCAGAATATATTTTGAGTATTTCTGTTAGTTTTTAGGTCGGCGCAACTTGTGTGTACGCCGATTGCTAATAGTTTAAAAATTTCTTTTACCTTTGAAAAAACGAGGAATAAGCGGTAAAAAATACAATTGTAAAATGAAAGTAAAGTAAAATCTTCATAATCATCAATTCAGCCGAAAGAAGTGCACTGTCCAAAGGATCTGGAGTGGCGACCGCATACCAAAGACGCAGTGTTGGAACGCCTCCTACAAGGTGGACCGATGATCGTGCAAGGGTTGCGGAAATCCGACGGATGCGAGATGCGCAGGACCGTTTGCTTTTTTTCGTTGATTATGGCGATACTTGGGGGAGGCCTATGCCCAATATTATAATGCAGTATAATAATTCTTATGATTTTTAAAGGACACGATCAAGAATGTGATGTGTATGAACACCTGAAATGGATTTAAACAAACTACCAACTAATCGGAATTTGGTTTCACCAAAAAACAAAACCCAACTCCGTAAGGCACGCCGGTGTGGGCGCCGTCGCTCGCCGATCCGATCCCGATTTCCGGCCACCGTAGGCGCGGGCTCGCGGACGGTGGGCAATGGGTAGCTCGCTGTCCGTCCATCCGGTAACAGACCGGTACGAGCTCAAGTCGTTTACGGCGCGCACTGTTCCTGCGCGCCTCAAGGAGTTGTCAGCAAACTGTAGGGGCCCTACAGGGCCGAAGCCTACTGGGGTCAAAGGGTATGTGAAAATGGCACCCGGGGCCCTGGGACTAAGGCAAAGAAAGGAACGGGGTAGGTTTTTAGTCAGTAAGAGTCTGACACTACTTCCCGCTCCACCCAAGGGCGGGATTTGTCATTGGATGATTTTACCTACCATAAAAAAAAAACTCCGTAAGGCAAAGGAACTATGGGTTCATTAAAAAAAATCGTCTGTTTTCTTCAATTTCTGAATACTGTACTGATTTTATAAGCAGGAGTCATTAGTGAACGGTTTTTGAGTGGGTTATGCAGGTTTTATAAACCTTAGTAGTATCCATAACTGGTAGCATTGCAATCTGAGTAAGTGTTACCGCTACCTTAATCCCCTTTCGGGGAAAAGAGGTTTAACTAATCTGTCAAAAGTACCTGCTATTTACGTTTTAGAAGGCTTCCATAGTTACGGGACAACCCTTCAATCGGTTACATGAATTACAAACCTTACCCGCTTTACTGATATCCTAATAATTGAACTTTCGCTTTTAAGAAGTTGCCACACAAAACGTTAACTGCTCTAAAAGGTAAACTACAATCGCGGCGATAGCTCTCCTCTTTCAAGAGAGGCTAGAGAGGCACCACGGTCTTAACACTTTCCACCAGACGCAGGTCCTCACGTGACATGGTCAATTTAGGTGTTTCCTGTTTCTGATTCAGGTTGAAGAAACGCCCAGGTGTCACTCGGAAGAAACAGTGGAGCATACGATAAAAATCTGCCCTGCTTGGGCGGATTACTTACGGGTGTGTCCACCTCCTTCTGCGGAGCAATAATGCGAGCGAAAAAGATGGTCGCAACCGTAAAGGAAAGAAAATCCTCACGCCCGATCGCCACCACAGGAGATACTACGGACCATGGTCCGAAGCGAGGAGGAGTGACAGGCGGTCGCCTCCTTCTGCGAAGCAGTAATGCTAGCAAAGGAGGAGCAAGGGAGGAGGCCGACCGCATCAGGCAACGGCGTACACGCCGCCGCCGCCGCCGGGTTTCCGATCCCGATTTCCGGCCACCGTAGGCGCGGGCTCGCGGACGGCGGGCAATGGGTAACTCGCTGTCCGTCCGTCCGGTAACAGACCGGTCCGAGCTCAAGTCGTTTACGGCGCGCACTGTTCCCGCGCGCCTCAAGGAGTTGTCAGCAAACTGTAGGGGCCCAACAGGGCCGAAGCCTACTGGGGTCAAAGGGTATGTGAAAATGGCACCCGGGGCCCTTGGACCAAGGCGAAAATGGAACGGGGTAAGTTTTTAGTCAGTAAGAGTCTGACACTACTTCCCGCTCCACCCAAGGGCGGGATTTGTCATTGGATGACTTTACCTACCGAAAAAAAAAAAAAAGCAAAGGAGGAGTCCGCAAGCGTGGGGCAACGACAGACGACCAGCCGTCGCAGGGATTCCGATCCCGGTTTCCGACCACAATAGGCGCGGGCTTGCGGACGGCAAGCAATGGGTCCCAAATCGTTCACGACGTGTATCGTTCCACGCACGCCGCAAGAAGATGTCAGCAAACCGTAGGATCCCAGCAGGGTCGAAGCCTAGTGGAGCCATAGGTAATATGAAAATGTACCCCGGGGCCCGGGAACGAAGGCAAAGAAAGAACAGGAGTGGGTTTTTAGTCAGTAAAAGTCTGACACTATCCCCTGCTCTGCCCAAGGCAGGGAGATGTGATTGGATGATTTTGCCACCTAAAAAAAAAGAATATTCGGGAGCTGCAGGGCGACTTTCGGCCACTCCTAGCTATATAAATCGCTATGCGACCGTCCGATCTCAAAACTAGTTTGTAACACACATTTGTTTAACGATAATATCGGGTTAAACTGTAAAACGAACTAGACTTTCAACCTGAAATTTAATTAAAACGAAATCTATGAATATCTTCAGTTTTAAAATTAAAATGTTTGCAGTTTCTTTTCATTACTCGACCTGATTACGAATAATTAAAAATCCCATCAGTTATATTTACAGTGTTGAGTAGTTGTATTCGAGTATTTCTCAAAATACATGTACATCTTTGAAAAAAAAAGTGTGCTTTGAAACAGTTCAAAAGTTTTATATTTATAAATCATCACACAAAAAAAACACACACTCAATTTTGTAGGATGAATATTAATCTTTAAGATAACGAAGAATTATAGCTATAATCATACTTATTATCAAATATTTCGATATTTTAAAAATAGCTTTTTTTACCTTTCATACAAAAACCTGTTTGCCACTCTACCTTTTTCATGTGTTTTTGTTTCATAAAATGCGATACGTAACTAAATTATTGTAAATTTCTTTGTATCATCGTTCTACAGTAATCGCAGTTTCTGTATCAAATTGATTTTCTATGGGGTGTCATAGTGAATTGGCAATTTAAAGCAAAAAAACAAAATGAGTCGCTCTCATTTACTATTTAGTTATTACTCTTTAGTTACGATTTATTTCTACTTTCCCATGATTTCTGAACGATTCCGTAATTTTTTTACACGGACAACACTAGCTTCACTCTGATTGGCTATTGGTTTGACGTCTCCGCCATTACATCTATCGTGAAAATCAGTGAGAACGTGTGTGTTTTGTGGGGTTACTTTTTCGAGACAGGAAGTAAAATCAGCGATTTTTCATAGAACGGTAAGTCTTCATTTACCCATTTTTTGTAATACGTGTTGTACGAATATTTAATAAGCTTTTATATTTGCTGTAACAGCTTTTATCAATAAATATATTTTTTCTGACCTCAATTTGTCTAATATTTCGTAACGTTTTTTACGAATTTCGTTACGTAACGAAAAAGTACAACATAAAGCTGAGTGTATACTGTTATAACCTGACTAAGCATAGTAATATTCACTACTTAATTTATGAAAAAAAAAAATATAGAGCGTCAATAACTAAAGGATTGGATATTATCTGCTATATAGAAGTGCCACCAGCAAAAAATAATGAAATAATTTAAATTACGTTTTTATGTGATTTAACAACTTTTTACCCCTGATATTACTTACATGAAGTTCTATTGAGAACTTCCTCCTTTTCGTCGGTTAAAAAACCTCGCGGCTTTGTTTCAATTCGCTTGAGAATAGAATTATACCGATTGTTACAAATACTTAACTCTTGCTAATGACACTTCTGTAGAGATGCCCACTATACTTGTTGGTTTGACTTATCAAATTGGTTATTACTTACAACTGCTTATATACAACTGCATTACTTCTTTTGTTTTTTAAGGAATGCCGCCAAAAACCAATGCCGAAAGGCAAAAAGCTTACAGAGAACGACTCAAAAAGGATAAACCAAATAAATATGAGGAAATCCGTGTCAAACATTTGGAAAAAGTTAAAGAAAATATCAAAAAGAAAAAAGAAATTCTTACAGAAGAAGAAAAACAAGAGCTACGAGCAAAGTGGAGACAAGCCAATGCTATAAGAGCTGAAAGAAAAAAAAAGGCCTGCTCTACGACAAAACAAAACAACACATTGGAAGTAAGAAAAAATGCTAAAAATAATACAAATATCCTAAAGGAGAGACTACAAAAGCTTACTGAAGAAAATACTCAATTAAAACGACGAAATAAAAATTTAAGACAGGCCTGCAATCGGATGAAAAAGCGAGTGGAAATTCTGAAAAAACGACTACCCCAACAAATTAGGCCTGATAATGATGCTATTTCCATTGAAACTCGTCAGTGTGATGACACACCGTTAACAAAATCGAATAGTTTTTTAGAAGAAACTTTACCAAATGTGTCCGTGACGGAAAAAGAAAAGGTAAAAAAGAAGTTAATTTTGCTTAACACAATTACAGATTCTTTAAAAACAGAGTTTAATAAAGCAGATACCAAAGAGAAGAAAGTACTAAAAAAAGTTGCTACCAACGATATTGCAAATAAATACAAATTAAAAACAGCTATTTCTAATGTTCTTGGTCTGAAAGGAAGAATAAGAAAGACGAAATCAATAAACGAAATGAAAAAGAAATTCATGAAAGATATACAAGATTTCTTTGAAAGAGAAGATGTAAGTAGACCTAGTGCGGGAAAAAACGAGTGCATAACGAGAAACAAAGAAAAAGTGCAAAAGAGATATTTAATGGAACCAATATACAAGCTCTATAGAAAATACAGGTTAGAGGGTGGTAAAGCGTCTTTGCAAACTTTTTATCGTTTTCGACCGTTCTCCGTTGTGAAACCAAGACTTCAAGATAGGAATACTTGTGCTTGCATAAAGCATAGTAATTTATCTTTCAAGGCAATATCGTTGAAGAAGCTAGGTTTGCTTCAGACATCTGACATTGACGAACTTATGAAAAATGTCACTTGCAGTAAATGTTTTAAATGCATGTACTCTGAGTGTTCTGAATGCAAAAATAAGAAACTAGCTGTTGATTTGACAATAAATGAAGACAGCCCTGTGGAGTGGCTTCAATGGAAAATAGGCACACACACTTATATTAAAATTGACAAAAAGAAATGCGTAGAAAAACAGACGAAAAAGTATTCAAAACAGGTAGTGAAAGGGACAGTGAATGCATTGATAAAAGAATTTCAAAATGATGTTCAAAAATTTAAAACTCACTACTACAATGTTCAACATCAGTACATGGCGTGGAAAAAGTGTATTGAAAACCTTGATGAAGACGAAGCTGCATTGATTTGCGATTTTTCAGAAAACTTTTCGTGCAAGCAGTCTGAAGAAATTCAGGCGATACACTTCGGAGGGTCTAGAAATCAAGTCACATTGCACACTTGCGTCCTTTACAGAAAAAATGTGAAACCCCAATCGATATGCTCCATATCCCCAAATAATGAACATGGTCCTGGAGCAATCTGGGCCCATTTGGATCCAATAATGAAACTGTGCCAACACTTTACCATTAAAAAGATTCATATATTTTCTGATAGCCCTACAACTCAGTACCGCCAAAAACATAATTTTTTCTTGTTCCAACATAATATAAAAGAATACGGATTTGAATATGCAACTTGGAATTTTTTTGAAGCCTCTCACGGCAAAGGGCCAGCTGACGGGGTTGGTGGGGCATTAAAGCGCCAACTTGACAATCATATTTCACATGGCAATGACATAACCAACGCAAAAGAAGCATATGACTATTTAATGGTTAACAGTAAAGTAAAAATGTTTTATGTTAATGAAAACGACATTCAGAAGATGACCAAAAATATCCCTGAAAATATTATTCCCATAAAAGGAACAATGAAGCTGCATCAGATTGTAACGGATGGCAACACGACAATTAAATATAAATTGCTGAGCTGCTTTGATTGCCAGAAAAACATCTGCTGTGATTGCTACTACACTAAAGAACATGAACTTCTATCCAACACCCTATCAGAACCAAAAGCATCATGCAGTAACAAACCGCAAGCCTTGAAAAAACAAAAACCAGCAGCGAAAAGATTCAAAAGAATAAATAGTTCTACTACGACGGAGAGTGATGTCAGTATAAGTTATCATAGTGATTCAGATCTGATAGATGCGGATTTTTGGAGTGAGGACAATGATTTACCCAGGATAGATGACAGAGAGAGTGATCAAGACTTAGAGGTGAATGTCCATTGGAGAGCAAATATAAAAGAGATTTATTTATGATTTTTGACGTATTTTAGGGTCAAACACAAATAAAAAACTAATAAATACCTTTCAAAATCAATCATAAAAAAAAAATATTTTTAAATACACTTTGATGTCATGTTTTTAATTTTCAGGACACATCAAAGGAGGAAAATGTTAAACGGCAACCCCCAGAACAAGTAACATTGTTATCTTCGTCAAGATTTATGTCTGCAAACCATGCTTTCTATGATACTGAAGTAAAATGCCTCAAGGCAGACGAAACACAACAAGGCAAAGAAAACTTTAAGAATAAAGGAAAAGGAACAGGGAAGAAAACAGCAAAGCAACAAAAAGATATGGAAGAAGACAAATATCCAATTGATATAATGAATGTATTAAAACAAAAAGGTGAAACAGACAAACCAAGTAAAGAAATAAAAAGTCATGAGGAAGAAGGATCAACAACTGATATCAATACAAAGCCAATAATTCTCGAGGATTTAATAAGTGACGAAGCTGTAACTACGGATGAAAAATATATGAGTGATGCAATGTCATTTAATGAACCGGAGTTTAATTTCAATGATTTGGACAATGTAGATGTTATAATACAAAATAATAATGCAACAAAAAATAACACTGAATATGAAAATAATGAAAATGTACCAATTGAAGGCACTCACAAAGTCAAAGGCGAAACATGTGGACTGACTATTCTTAACGACGAAATACTGGAAAATATACACACAAAAAAGAAAGTGGTTTATAAAGGACTTAAACCTCTATCGCTTAATAATTATCTTCACGCGCCAAAGCGATGTGATCCAAAGATTAAAAAACGGATTGTCAAACCAAATGTGTTTCGGAAAGAATTCAATTATTACAAAGATAAGGAAGAAATTTATAAAGCGCTAATGGATAGTGATTCTAATTAAGTTTTTTTATGTTTAAAATAACGTCAGGTTTTCATTTTTAAAAGATTGGGAAAAAAAAATAATTTGATTAAAATAGTATGAATGATTACTCCCTTATTTTATTTCTAACCCCTTAAGTATTTGGGTACATACTTACAAATATTTCGTATTGAATAAATGAAGAGCATTCACAATATTTCGCCAATGTGTAACCAGCCTTATGGTTACTATTTAGTTACATCTAAGGACTATTTCGTAACAATATTTCGTTACTACCATTTCGTTACGTACATTTATTTTGAGAAATACTCATTCGCAAAATTGACTCATAAAAACCAGCTTTTATGTTCTGGTACAAAGACAATATCAGATAACATGGCTTGGGACAACCCGTGATGGCCCACGATGGCACATGATGGTTCGGGCCCGGTCGTGTTGCGTCACAATACACGTGTCTTGTTTACGTCGACCTGTAATGATGTAACGAGATTTCCATCAATTTCTGAAGGAAAATTTACGGTTTATTTGAACAAATACAATGGCGTCAGAGTTAGCTACTTACGAAAAATAGAGTTCGGTTTTGTAACTTTTTTATAATAACACCCACTAAATACAAAAGATAGACATTCAATGGAAATGTACAAGCAAACATTTTTAGTCATAGAGTTTCTTACTGGTTCTTCACCATAGGAAACGACCAGTTAGAACCGTGAACTGGCTTCTGAAGTTTTTATGTAAAGTATTCATGTGAATTTTTAAAAAAAATATATTTTTTAGTCTCACCGTCGATTGCAGAAACTTTTTTCTTTGTGTTGAAAAAACTAAATAGAAAATTAGCAAAGAGACCGAATTATTTTAAAAAAGCTTTATTACTCCGACATTTAATTTAATAAAATTACGTTCAAAACACTACGCAAAGACCAGAATTATTTCTCACGAGTTCACGCCAAAAAATATAATTTAAACATGCCGCACCGCACCTATATTTCAACTTACCCACACGTTGGGAAGATTGTGTTAAAATTATCATATTTTCACTCCACGAATGAATTTTAAAAGGGGAATTCACCCAAGACAATTTTAATTAAGTCCCAGAGAGCTCATTATCTTTAGCGTCACCGCGGATGGAAGGACCAAGTTTTTTTTTTTTTCAACAAAAAATCTTTTATGTTAAGATAGCGTTATCGCGTATCTGACGCAACTGTACCTAGTCGCGTTAAGTTTCTTGAATTCAATTTTACTTCTGTAACAACTTGTAAGTGTTTTGAACTGTGCTGTGCGCTGTTCAAATTATTTACTGCGTCGAGGATTGGGATTCCGGTTCAGTTATATTGGAATGCAGCTGCTGCATGCAGGGGAACATTTGTTTTTTCGAAGTCTAGAAAAAAAAATACTACAAACTTTGGGCTAAAATTTTATACGTATTTAAAATTTGAATGGTAATAGAGTTTACACGTTTTAGTTTGGCAATAACAATCATTAACGTCTTAGTTTAAAAAAAAACTAACCAATGTATGTCAGATTAAAATCGAACAAAAAACATTGACAAAATAACTTTATATAGGACCCTTTAATTTTAATTTTTTGCGGTATTAGAAATAAACACTATCTGATAATTCCAATTGTCTACCTTTTACAACTTATGAGATACAGCCCGCTAACAGACAAACAGATCTGTCCATCTGGTCTCGTTGGTATACTGCGGGTGCAGAACGCGCCGCGTCTCCGTAAATAAGCACTCAAAGACCAAATGAAAAATTTAAGAAAAACCGTCTTGAATCAACCTAAATCGTGATCCTCAACTTGTTGTCCGCCGCCGGGATTCCGATCCCGATTAGCGGCCACCGTAGGCGCGGGCTTACGGACGGCGTGCAATGGGTAGCACGCTGTCCGATCGTCCGGTAACCGACCGGACCGAGCCCAAGTCGTCGACGGCGCGTTCTGTTCCCGCGCGCGTCAAGGAGCTGTCAGCACACCGAAGAGGCCCAGCCTGCTAACTGCAGGCAGGCCGGGTCGAAGCCTACTGGGGTCATGGGTTAACTTCCGAAAGGAATGCCCGGCCCCGCCACGATAGGCTACGAAGGAACGGGGTAGGTTTTTAGTCAGTAAGAGTCTGACACTACTTCCCGCTCCGCCCAAGGGCGGGATTTGTCATTGGATGATTTTACCTACCATAAAAAAAAAATCCTCAATTTGTTGTTGACACAAGTTGAGGATCACGATTTAGATTGACTAGTTAAAAATGATACATAGTTAATTGCTGGTGTTCATATTAAGAATACACTAAAATTAAACCGCTGAAGTCCAACACATCATGTCGAACATAATATCATTTTCAAATCGAATATTTTCTGTTATTACTTTTTATTTACATAGCTTGAAAGGGAATGTAATATTGGGAGTGCAAATATTTAATAAACAGTTTTCAAATATTGAATGGATATTCTTTTTTTATATATGCCCAATATCGAACTTAATTTTAAAAAAATATATTTATTTTAAATAATATTTATTTAATATACCTGCATTGATATGATACTGTATGTTCGATCACGTACTACAGAAAAATCTACCGGATAACAACTCCAATTAAAATGAAGCAAAAAATAAATACTTCATTGGGAACAGGACCAAATAATTGATACGAGTCTGAAAAAACTGCAGCAGATCAGCTTAACCCTGAGAGCTTAACCAGGACAAGCGAGTCAAGCAGTGATTTATTTTTATAAATAGAATACAGATTATTCAAACGAGTATTTTTCATTAAAAAAATCCATTGTTGACGAAGTTATTTTATCAGTCTTGATTAAATTCCGTTAAATCGTGTTTGTAGAATTTAAAATGTAACGTTTTGATTGCGTTTTGAGGTTAAATAACAGTCATCACTTCAAAACAGCGTTGTTAGTCTCAGAGTTAGTTGAAGTCTTCCTAATGTTTTGAGTGACAATTTTCCAGCCTCTTTTGTAATAAATTTTTGCTTTTATACTCTAATTTTTTAAGCATTTTAATAATAGCCTTGATTCAACAATTGTATAATACATTTCTTTCTTATATGCTATGTTATTGGATACCAGTTTCGTGAAGATTGTTATGTTCCCAAAGAAAACTTGCCAGTGTGTGTCTTCGACGAGGTCATGGTATTTAAATCATTACTTATCGCGAATATTAACATATACATATATATAACGAGATAGACCCAAAAAATAACGAATGAACACTATTAAAACGCTGCAATTTATTTTACATTAATTTAATACTCTAGAACTCATTTACTTTAATCTAAATTAGTATTTCTATACTGGGGGGATATGATTATATGAAATAGTATGTAAAATTAAAAGCGCCGTATAATTCGAAGCTCGCGGTTCGTGGCCGTCTAACTCTATCTACTCACAGGCTCCAGGCATCGAGTTTGCACGAACGCCACTACTACTGATTATGATAAAGTTATTACTAAGAGATGAACAAGGCTTTCTAAAACTATACGTAAACCGCACATAGCATATTAGCATAATCAGCCGTTTACTTTTGCTATTACTGGGACTCAGGCCTCTACTCTTGGACCTAATGAATTAGGCTGTGATGTATGATTTAATAAATTACCAGGAGACGTCCTCCTATGTCGTGCACTCTTGACAAAGGGTCGTGGTCATGTCTCGATTCTTTTGAGACTTGATTCACCTCTTATCTCATGATGCGACGCCATGCAGCTGTGTTTAGCAGCCTAAGAGTTATCATTGATGCTGGAGTGTGTCAAAAATATGATGACCTTTTTGGAGAGCGCCCAGGGGATCCTTGCACCACGAATCGTTCTATTGAGTCCCGGTTACCGGTGGTACACCCGAAAAACTTGAGAATTTATATTTGCACGGACAACAACAATCTTTTAAAAAAAAGCTCCGGTCCACGGCCTGAACCAAGGTTAGATGCCAGAAATCACCACCGTCGATAGCCAATACGAGGACACGGTGGTGCTCCATCCAAGCTGGGCAGACTTCCACCGTATGCTCCAACTTATCCTCTGGGCGATCCGTATAAAGAATAAACCTGGAAGTGTCTTCCTGCCGAATCTGAAGCAGGTACCTCCCGAAATACCCGTATCTGGTGGAAACCTGCGTTAGGGCACACAGTAGCCACTTTTCAAAAAGAGGTATTTCCACCGCAATTGTGGTGTGTCCAAGGGATTTTTATTCTATACAAACATTATTGAGGACAATATATAGAAGACCTAACAGTTATTGACTTAATTAACTTAAGCGTTTTACCTCTTTAACCTGGACACTAATACAGTCACTGAAACTCATTTTAAACACCCTTCAAATTTTAAAAACTCACTTTCTGACTTACCACCCTCTAGTAGTTTCCTTAGGGCTCGGTAACTAAGTGGTCCTTTACGCACGAAGTGACACAATTAGGGTCAGTGTTCGTAACTCGGGTCGCGTAATGAGTGCTGTCCCTGATACACGGGGATCACTTGAATTTGTAACCGACCGCGGATGGAAGGACCAGAATAATGTTGCTGGAACGACATCTGTTGATAAAATACAAAGGTGCTATTGATTTCAGAAGCCCTCAGATTAAAATGAGAGCTGGAAACTAGAATGTACGATATGTGCTTCCATGCGTTCAGCTAAGTTGCTATACAAAACCGAAGTCAGTGTTTCCTGACAGCCTGGTAGTCTTCAAGTTTTAAGTGAACAGGTCAATTCAGTGCAATGCGCGGTCAAGTACGGAGGTGTTTGCACTGCTCGACACAAATTTTATATTCGCGTGTTGCGCGGCAGTAGCCGTTGCCCGTTTTTCGTCACTATGAGTCAACCACTCATAGCTAACGAGCTATTGGCATTCATCAAACATGCCATTGACTACATGGATGAGGTCAGCATCCTGTAGATTTGAAATTCAGTACGAGGAGGAGATAAGTAGTGCCAAGCAGCTGCTGTTCCAAGTGCTGGACAAAGTTGACCAGATGCAATCCCGACGGAGGGATGGCGACCAGAGTGTGCAGGATATCATCACAATGATTAAGATCACCGACCCGGATGACGTGCCCGCGTTCGTGGCGAAGGACCTGCATAAACTGCCTCCCGTCACGTTCGACCACGTCGGTGTTACCAGGTTGCTGAAGCGATTTACCCGAGTTCGGTTTATAAAACCTATTTTTTTTACAGAAATGGATTTTGACAAAAATGTAATGTAACTAATGTAGGAGTATATGCTATCAAATAAAAATAAAAAGCCAAATCGGTTCGTAAATGACGGAGTTTCGAGGAAAAAATATATTGAACATGTCCTTTTTTTTCAGTCAGTTAAAAAAGCCACAAAATTTTAAACTTTCAAATAAAAAACGCCACCGCACTAACTACTTTGGTTCACTCTTGAAGTCCAGATGACGTAATAACTATCGCGAAGTGCATATAAAGGAGCTTCTGTTTACAGCCATCTAGTGTGCAGTCGCCTTTACGTCGTTTGGTAGAGATAAATATTCATGTTGGAGTTTATAGCCGGCTTTATTAGGTTTCCATGTTGTTAGGTTAAGACCGTGTGTTGTACTTGTCATTATTAGTGATGTTTTATGTGGAGGTTGTTTGAGAACTTGCTGCCGTGACCTGTACCACAAAAAACCCTATTTTATCTTAGATAAAAAGTAGACTTAGAGTAACCTCTACACTCGAGTGTACAGTCGACTCTATACTTTACTTTATACTCGAAGGTATTCTATTCTATGATCGAAATCGAATCGAATCGAATTCTAGACAAAAGTCTATGATCAATGCATCTTGCCAGTGATGACATTATACTATGAAGTTTCTTTCAACATCAGGAATGAACATATCCGTAGGCGTGGGCTTGTAGACGACGAGCAATAGGTAGCTAGCCATCCGGGTGTTCGGTAACCGGCCACCTAAACAGGCGTTGGACTGGAATTCCCAAGGGAAAAGGAAGCGTGGCCGTCCTCGACAAACCTGGTGACGCACCGTGTTGGCAGAAACGATGGCCATCGTACTGACATGGGACGGAGCGAGGTGAAGCGTAAAGCTCAAGACCGGTCGCGATGGCTGACTACTGTCGACGATTTTTGCCCCAGCTGCAGCAGGAGATATAGGATCTTAAGTATGATGATGAACAAATAGCTTATGTGAGTAAGATACAGTGCAGCTTTCAATCAGACCAAGGGTGTCAGTACCCTCTCCAGAGATGGCCATCTGTTTAATCCGAATCTAATACATACTATTACTATTAATAACTAACTCTGTCAGTCGGTATTTTTTAGGGTTCCATAACCAAGGGGTAAAAATGCGAATCTATAACTAAGGCAGTGTTTACGGAGACGCGGCGCGTTGTGCGGCGCGTTGGGCTTCCGTCGTAAAGCAGCAGCAGGCTGAGCACTTAGATTCCACTGTCTGTCTGTCTGTCTCTCGGTCACCAGCCTGTATCTCATGAATTATGATAGCTAGACAGTTAAATTTTCACAGATGATCTATTTCTTTTGCCTCTACAACAACAAAAAATTTGTTAAATCATAATTTCTCATGTTGTGTAGATAAATGGTACAGTACCTTTCGTGCGCGAGTCTGACTCATACTTGCACCTTATCCTACACGTTGACTGATAGTCAACGCCTTATTGTATTGAAACCGCTTTTGTACAATTTAAAAAAATAAAAATTATGCACATAGTAAACAGACACTGAGTCAAATAGACACATCAATGATTTCTATTCGAAATTATAATAACAGCAAGCTAATCTAGTAAAAAACTTGAATCACAATAAACAATTTTAAATCCAAGTTCTTTTAAGAATTCCAACAAAAGACTTTTTAACACAATGCACCAGTATAATCCCAAAATCCAGTCCTCCCATTTTCAAATTAATCAAAATCCTTTCGTAACCATCAATACTGGTAGGTTACAACTAAAATAAAATTCGTCTGTCAATTAGCCAGAGTGAACTCAAAGGCTATCACAAAGGAGGTTTGTTGGAAAGTTTTTTTAAAAAGAAATGAAAAAAGTTCGCTCATTATAACAAGTTTAAGGGCGGCCATTGAAAGGGGGGAACGGCTTGTAGTCCGAACTCCTCTGATTTACGAATGTTGAAGACAGATGTTTGTACAGCCTATAAATATTCGCCCTTTTGAAAATAATATTCTGCAGAAAATTTAAAAGCTTGTTTTTTCACTGTAAGAGATTGTAAAAGAAGATTTTTAATGAGGTAAAGTCATCACTCCTTTTTTTCATTCAGTCATTAACCCCGCTTGCGTCGAATTGGTCCGACAAGTTTTTCGTATCTCTCTCTATCTCGTTTAGGTCCTCAAGACCCATAGAAGAGTGAGAGGATGGAGTACTTGGTCGTGTATGTGCGACCCTGGCGGAAACGCGGAATAATCGCGATAATGTTGTTGGAAATTTCCGACGCAGGCGGTTATCGGCTCATAGGATAATTGTTGTCTATCCATCTGTCAAAACTCATTATCTCAGGAACGCTTGAAGGTATCGAGTTAAAATTAAAATCTTATACTCAGGTCTGCGGTTCCTTGAAGTTGTAAAAAAACTCAAACTTCTGAGTTAACGAAAAAAAGATACGGCAGTAATGTTGCAAAAAAAACGTATATTTCGACTCTCTCAAAGGAAAGAAAATTCATAGGATACTTCCCGTTGACCTAAAATTCTGAAATTTGGCATGGAGCAAGGTCATATAGTATAAGTATAGGAAAATATCTGAAAACTGTAAATTTTTAGTTACGTCACAAACAAAACTATTTTTGCCAGTCGGAAAAATCATCGTAATTCAATTCGGGTATCGAACTGTTTTCATAGGTTAGTTTGTACGGAATCCTTACTCGCACTTGCCCGGTTTATCACAACAATATTGCAACTTAAACTCAGTGTGCAACTTACCAACACTCGAAACATACGTACAGTAAGTGAGAAACGTCAACCTTTACAGTGTACGGCACTAGTTACAAATAAACTTTTGCTTTACTATGTGAATTGGTTTTACATTTTGGACACACTCGCTACCCTAACACATAAATAAACAGTACATAGTGTACAATTTAGGAACTAATCTGTCCCATACATTGAATGGTCCTTCGAGCCGGATACGCAACTCAATGGTACAAATGAACATACGGCTTTCAATGACTTAATGAGCTGAAGTAATAGGTACAGTAAAGAAGCTTATAAACGTTTCTTTTTTTTAGATAACATAAAAACAAACAATTACTTGTGTTTATCCACTCGTATTTTTAGCAACAAAATCGTCCTGATCTGTCTTATCATCCCGACATTATTATTTACTTGCTTTTCCCGGCGAGTCCGCTTTTGTGATGTTCTAAAATAATCCCCCGGGAACTATCTACTTAAACGTGAACCGGTGTACCAAGTTTTATCAATCTTTTTTCAGCCGTCGAAGTGTAATTGATTGACAAACAACACACTAATATTATAAAGGTGAAAGTTTATGAGAGTGTGTCTATGTATGTTTGTTGCTTCTCACCCTCACTCGACCATGGTCTCCTGGAACATTTGTGCGGGCGATGCCGCTGCCATCAGCTAGTATATCAATCTAAACCTCCAGACTTGCATATTTATAATTTTGGCAGGACTAACTGACTTCTTAATTCAACATTTTTATCACACAGAACAAAGGATCAAAAAAGAAAAATGTTACACAGTCGAACCATTAGATGTTGTAGACTAATCCTTAAAATATCTCTGCCCAATAAGTCAAGCTTCCTTTGTAAATGCAAACACTTAGCCGGCCAGTCCCGGAAAGACCGGGGACAAGGGCGCTGCCCGGCGTCCCGCCAGCCGTCACGGCCATACCCACTAATCCCCACTCGCTATCTCCGTCTAGAAAAATAAGTTTAATTCCTTGATTAAGGCGACACATTCGTCTACTGATGCTGGAACAGTGAGCTAGAATGTTTTAACTAGAAATAAATGTCTACGAAGTCCTTTTTCATAGCGGTTTATAGAACTTTTGCGTTTGCGTTTACTAAATTGTTTCCTTTTTACAAAACATTCCAGGATCATAAGCCAATCGGAAAGTGTGTTTTTTTTTTTGTAATGCTCAAAACATTTATCATTGTAGTGCATCAGAAGACTGCTCAGATTAAGTGGGATTGGGCTGGACATGAATGAAGCATGCCAATATAGAGGTGGACCCAACACAAAGTTCATGCCCTGAAATCGATGAGGTTGCGGCAGAACCCGAAGTAAAAGGCGATGATGGGACGATTTAGAGAAGTATGCTCAGAGCCGGATAGATTACAAAGATTAGAGGTAGCCTTTTCCCAGCAATGAAACAAGACGACTTCATCCTTAAGCATTATACATAAGCAGTTTATTTTCATAAATTGACTTAGTATCAGGCCTGTATTCTCCGAATGGGTCAACAGAGGTATACATATACAGCCATATTTCACCATTTAGTTATATTCTACTAACATAAACATAAGTGTCGGAAAGGGCAATAGTACGAGTCTCGGCAGGTTTCACACATCGACAGAGTCTGGCATGACGGTCGCAGCGAAACTGGCAATAAAACTGGTGGTAAAGACCTCAACATCTCAAGTTATTTGATGTTTGGACATAGAATAACAAATGCCTAAAAACTGGCTTACAGCTTGTTGTGAATTGAATACCTAAAGCAAAAATCAGTTGCGTTCATAAAATAGTTTGTTTACTGCTCGTAATCCACTCTTTGGGTAGGCGCTGGCTTGCGGACGGCGAGCGAGCGGTGCCTCGTCGCCGGCCGTCTGGTACTGTCCGAACCAAATCTAATTCGTCGATGGCGCGCAGTGTTCCATGCGCGCCTCAATGAGATGTCAGCAAAACTGTAGGGGCCTAGCAGGGTCGAAGCCCACTGGGGTCATGGGTTCGCTTCTGATTGAAGGAACATTGAAGTGGCTCTCCCACTCCGCTCAAGAGATGGAGAAGTCATTGGATGATTTCCCACCTATAAGAAACTCACTCTTTAGTGTCTCTAAAAGAGATTCCCTCTCAAATTGGGATCCTGAGCCAACATAAGTTTTATTTTAAAATTCTATAAAACAAAACATAACAAAACCAAGAAAACGAAAATGTAGAAAGACAAATCTTTATTTCAGGATATAAACAAACCCTTTCAAAATCTAGTAAGACCAGGACCAAACCGCATTCATCCTTTATTGCCAGCTGGTCCTTTTATACGAGGCAACAGTCACACGCTGGAGTTTCGCATGAAGCATATATATTTGCTGCTCTCTACATGCACAGCCCGCCGACTAATAGATTACTCTGACCAGAAGATCAAACTGCTAAATTATTGGGCCTTGTTAGAGCGGACCCAATCTATGTTCTGTTATTAGTAAGAATATAGTAGATAGATTGATATAAACTAGTGCTTGACTGCAATCCCACCTGATAGTAAGCAGTGATACAATCGTTGATGGTGAGGCGCACTAGTTTATTGAAAGCCTATTCACTCTAGCATTGAAGACACCTAAATTACAATCGGACGGAAAGACCGCAGCAGGCAACGGATTGCGGGATTGTTTGAAAGAATTACAGTGACCTTGAAACGCAAAGGGCAACTGAAGGAACACACGTGGGATTTAGTAAGTAAAAGTCTGTAACCCCCTCTCGCTCCACCGGGAGTGGGAAAAGTTATTTGATGATTTTCCAAGAAAAAGTAAATATATACGTAGGTCGTACACATTTGTATGTGTATTTGTGAGCTCTTAGCAAAAAGCTTTATGCTTTCACAACACTTTTTTTTTCAAAGGAATTTTCGTTCCATTTATTTAATAACCATTTTTCACATTGTGTCTGAATGTTTTATAAAGAAAAATGTTGAATATAGCAGTAAAAAACATTATTGAATAATAGCCTTTACAATATCTAATTAAATTAATAAAAAATATAATTATAGAACAAAATCAATACAACAAGCCAGGTTTTTTGTTTGGTTGGTTGTTTCAAAGATTCAAAGATTCAAAGATTCAAAAGCATTTATTTCAAATAAACCATTTACAGGCACTTTTGAAAGGTCAAGGTGTCAGTCTGTCAGAAAAAAAAATGATGCTAATTGCACATTCCAAAGCGTAGATCTCTATGGAGAAGAATGTGCAAGAAACTCCATGGACACTCTTTTCAATCATTTTATGTATAACAAATATCTCTGTTACATGTTTCTTGTCGCTGCTACTATGTGAGAACAATGTCAATAAAATAAAGTAAACACGAAAAAAAAAGGCATTCTAAATAAAGATATTAAAATAAACCACTGGCAGCTAAGAGATGACCAGTCTCAACTGACAGCGCCCGTTCACGAACATGACGCGTATATCAGCACCACTCAGCTCAACCATTTTGAAGGGAACCGAATGATCCAACACACGCGCCACCATCAGTGAGACATTTGAGTGAGCATGACAAACTCTCAACCACCAAGCTCATTTATGTCAAACAAGTCCAATTTCCAAATACCGTAAATTGCTCCATGGTACTCACATTTACAAACTTTGAAAATAAATGCTTCTACATTATACAATAATAATTTAATATTAAATAAAAAGATAAAAAAGTATTTTTCAAACTAATCAATTTGTACGCCCTGCTGGTAGTGGAGCTGGACCAGCATTAACCCAAGCATTTTTATCTTGAATATATTCCTCCAAGCTATAATATGCCCGTGTACATAGTGTGCGTTTAATACAAGATTTAAATTTTGTTTCATTGAGTTCTAATATGTGAGGAGGTATTTTATTGTAACATTTTAAACAGTACCCCATGAAAGAAGACGCTACTTTAGCCAGTCTGAACCCTGGTTGAACTAAAAGGTCCCTATTCCTTGTGACATAATTATGCCTATCGCCTCTTTTACTAAAAAGGTGAAGATTCTTTCTAACGTACATGATGTTTTCATAGATATATTGACAAGGCACCGTCATGATGTTAATATCTTTAAACAGTTCCCTTAGAGAATCGCACCGGCGGAGATTGTAGATGGCTCTGATGGCTCTTTTCTGTAATATAAAAATAGAGTGGATGTCTGCAGCCCGTCCCCATAGTAAGATACCGTATGACATGATACTATGAAAATAACTAAAATAGACTAGTCTAGCGGTATCAACATCCGTAAATTGGCGGATTTTTCTAACAGCATATGCAGCTGAGCTAAGCCGTCCTGCAAGAGATGTTAAATGAGGACCCCACTGTAGCCTTGAGTCAAGCGTAATCCCCAGGAAAACCGTTTTATCGACGAATTCTAGTTTCTCGTTGTTCAATACTATGTCACATTCACTACTTTTGACATTCGGTAAGGAAAATCTTATGCATTTAGTTTTCTTCCCATTTAAAACTAGATTATTAGCAGTGAACCAGTTTTGGACCTGCAGTAGGGCGTTATTTTCGTCGTCAAGATTATTAGTCCTTCTATTTACCTTAAAAATCAAAGAAGTGTCGTCAGCAAACAACACCATATTGTTTGTTTTGGTTTGGTTTTTTTTTTAATTGATATTAACTAGTGCTTGACTGCAATCCCACCTGATGTTAAGCAGTGATGCAATCGTTGATGGTGAAGCGCACTAGTTTATTAAGAGCCTATTCACTCTAGCCTTGAAGACGCCTAAATTATAATCGGACGGGAAGACCGCAGCAGGCAAACTGTTCCAGTCTCTCGATGTACGCGGTATAAACGACGAGGCAAAACGCTTAGTCCGTACCGTAGAAGTTTCAACAACATAAGGGTGGATATTCACCGTACGCCGGGTTGTCCGATGGCGGAATTGAGATGGCGATGGTGGTTGGTTGGCGTTGGATGGCGGGTTGTGCGATGGTGTTCATCATATCTTCATTACATTACAACTTAAATATTAAATCAATCATACACAACACAACAAAGAAAAAAAAAAAAAAAAAAAAAGATGGAAAAAAAAAAGAATATATCTATCTATCTATCTATCTATCTTCTCCAACAAATGAAGAAAAATATTGTCAGCATCCTATTAATTGGCCTGACTGTGAGCAACAATCAAAAGGGCGCTGAACTGGTTTTTTATTCAAACCTTAGTAATCTTGTCTCAATTTACAAAAAATCCTCTAATATATCATTGCTAAAATTAGAACAACCTAAAATTCTTAATCTAAGCTATTTTTACTTAAATTACACAGGACCTACCTAAACTAAGATTAAGTAGGTAATCAAGTATTACAGAACTGAGATATTAAGGTAAACCTTAGATACGAAACTTGGCCCATAATAAATTCTTAATGTTTGAAATGCTTTATTTCTCAACAAGCTAGCATTTGCCGGCAACTTCACCAGAAATTATTCCACGGAAAAATACTAACCGGAAAAAAATATTATGTGACCTTATCCCGGCCATGGTATACTTTATTTCCTTTCATCCAAATCTATCCCGTCGTTGAGGCGTAGTCTATTAACAAGTATAATTATAGACTATAAAGTGATTTAAAAAATTGTAGGATATAAAATTTGATAGTCAGACTGTGAATAAACAAAAAATGTCCATTAGACAAGGAATTTAGGGATCACTTTGAAAAGTGGCAGAGCCGTATAGGACAACATTTGAATAACGTTATTTTCAAAAAGTAATGTTCCAATTGTTTCAATTATTGAGTTTGCAAATTAACACATATCTTTATATATATAATTCTTCTGTACGTGTGCTTGTCACTTAACTCCTCCTAAACGGATTGACCGATTTGGATATAATTTTGTGTGTATATTTGAGTGACTCTCTGGATTGGACTCTAGACTCTCTGGATAGTTTGAAAATAGAATTAGACCAGATAGGCGGCACTGCAATAGGTTCTTAATTTTTTGCACTAAATGCCAGCTTGCGGGCAGTATAACAACTGCCAGGACCGCTAATATTGTATTTGTTAAGTTGTTACACATTTACAAAAGTGAGTTTTTTCTATAACACAGGTAGACTGGCAGTCGCCTCCATTACAGCTGAGAAAAGGCTTGGCTAATCTGTTAAAGGTTACAGGCTCAATAACTTTGACCCTAACCTAACGGCTTATATTGAAATAAGCAACACCCGGACTTAATAACCAATACATTGCCGAACACATCTGTAAGCCCAAACTATGAAAGACTTTCATTCCAATTTAAATCAAGCCACTTGTAATAGGTGTAATACCTTTTACAAGTTGCTTGCCATAACGACTTGTCAGTTCCGTAACTAGGGCTGTGCAAGGGGTGCCCTGGCACAGGGCGCAGACCCTGATAGGGCGTAGACCTGATCAAACCAAGGCCAAGTTTACTGAAGTAGTAAGGAGATTACTGAATCTCATTCCCTCTCGCTCCGTACCATGACCTGAACCAGAATCGGGCGCTCGCATCGCCACCAACTATTGCCTCCACAAGGACACAGTGGGACTTCATCCAAGTTGGGCAAACTTCCACCATATGCGATCTGCATAATGGTGACACTCGTGCGTTTCTTCCCGCAAGATCTGATACAGGCACTTCATGAAACACCCAGCTCGGACTGTTTTTGTGGGCGCAGTCACAAAATCTGGCACCGGGCGTAGAAAAGATTAGTTACGACTCTGGTCACAGTACTATTCACCTGCGCCTCACGCTCCAGCTGCCGGGATCCCGACCACGATTTCCAGCCACCGTAGGCGCGGGCTGGCGGACCGCGATCAATACTGGCAATGGGTAGTTCGCCATACAGCCGTCCGATAACCGTCCGGACCGAGCCCAAGTACGCGCGCCACAAGGAGATGTCAGCAAACCCGTAGGGGCCCAGCAGGGTCATAGTCTACTGGGGCCATGGGTTCGCTTCTGAATGGAAAACCCGGAGCCCTGGAACGCAAGGCAACAATGAAACATAGGAGTGGGTTTTTGTCTGTAAAAGTCTGACACGCCCTCTCGCTCCACCCTAGAGCGGGAGAAGTCATTAGATGATAACCCGTCTAAAAAAATAAGTACTATTCACCTACTGTGCGTCCTTAAGTGGCCTTACATGTAGGTAGATCGGTGCATGTAACAGTATCATTTAATAGTAGCAAAAACTTGTCAATTACATAGAATGCTAGCGCTGGGCACCGGGCAGGGGGCGTGGCTGGTGACGTATGTGGTGATTAGCGCCGCCTGCGCTGACGCTGAGATATAGCGCTTTTTATGGCGCTGTAGCCGATGGACGATCACGTGAAGTGTGCTTTATTATGAACGCTCATAAGTTGTACTAAGGTTTCTGATTTGAAGTTGTGTAAGTCAAAATATAAAAGGAATTTTGTATTTTTTTAATTTTAAGTGTTTATATGTAGTTTCAGCATTGTGAGTTTCTATGCCCAATAAATATTTTTCTTTCTTTCTTTCATACATCATCTACTAAAATTTAATCGCTATAATCTGCTGTAGTGAGCAATAATGATCTAGATCATAGCCAAAGACACAATCCAATAAAATGTATGATGCATTAAGCTAGAACTACATTAGACCGACGCACACGTGGATCACGCCTGATTTTTATGTAGAACGACGTCGCGTGGCGTGGACCTAATGTAACTCTACAAGTCCAGTTGTCATATAAAATGTATGGACATCAACGCGCCCAGATCGGCAAACGTAGCCCACGTGTGCGCAATGTTGTTCTACCGAGTAAAATTTTATAAGAATACCTTTGGGCATATTACCTATCTAACCTACCCCGTATGGTCTCCATTTTGCCATTTTCATACTCCTTAAGTTATTTATTTACGTCTGAAGATGTCCAAATATGGAAGTTTCAACACTCATTTGACCTTATTTCCATTCAGGGATAGATGGCAAATGATGAGGCAAATAAGGCACCTTTAAATCAGAATTAAAAAGTCAAACCGAGTAAGATTGTTCGCTATAACGATTCCATTTATCACTGAAAATAATATTAAACTATATAATACCTACTTACACAACTGTTTTTTTTATGGTAGGTAAAATCATCAAATGAGAAATCCCGCCCTTGGGTGGGGCGGGAAATAGTGTCAGACTCTTACTGACTAAAAACCTACCCTGTTCCATTCATTGCCTTTGTCCCAGGACCTCGGGTGACATTTTCACATAACCTTTGGCCCCAGTAGGCTTCGGCCTTGCTGGGCCCCTACAGTTTGCTGACAACTCCTTGAGGCGTGCGGGATTAGTGCGCGCCATTTATACGACTTGAGCTCGGACCGGTCTGTTACCGGACGGACGGACAGCGAGCTACCCATTGCCCGCCGTCCGCGATCCCGCGCCTACGATGGCCGGAAATCGGGATCAGAATCCCGGCGGCGGCGGCGGCGTAAATATGTGGAACGCTTCACGATTTTGCGTGTCATCCTTGCGCAGGGGCCATGCTAATCTTCTCTGTATCGTTCCAATTTTAGTATATGTACTGCCGAAGCAAGTACACCTACTTACACAACTGTGGAAATGTATGTAAGGCAACTAAAATAATATCTGAAAATACAACAACACATAAGTAATCATATAAAATGCTATCTTCAAAAATTTCCCAGAAATGATCACTATGTTACATGCAGTGCCCACATCTCTACATCTAGGTACGTAGTGCTAGCGGTAGGAACAGAACAATTTGGCTTGGAACACCTGCTGAAATCAATTTTCTGGTCTACGCACACACGGGTTGGTTCCCCTCTATATTCCCGCATGTACTATTCCACGAACAAAATATAAAATCTATTTGTTTCCACACTTTAATTATGTCTAGTTGATTGAAAAATGAAATATCCGGGAAATCGTTTGATATGTTTTTAAAATGTTCTGTTTCGATTCTGATTGAGTTTTAGCTATTAAATTCGTAAATTCAATTTGAAATCATATTTTGATATTTCAGATTTATGCTTGTTAGGTTTTTGTAAAGGGCAAAACTACGAGGCAAAAATCTGGACGTGGAATCTTTGACGTCAATCAAAGCCAAGACCGTACTTCAGAAAGAAAACTGTTTTCTTTTTCAAAAAGATACAACATACATTTCGTGCCCACTCCGGTCATCGACCCTTCTTCCTACCACTACACATAAAAAATATGAGATAGACGAAAATAATTCCTTTTGGGCATTTCTTATTGACACCCTTTTAGTCCTATAACGGTTGAACGAACTCTGGGAGACAGCTCAAGGACGAGCATTGTTATCGTGAATGTATGGAAATGTTCCACGGTATTGTTCCTGGTAGTTCATGGATGGCTGAAACATGTATCTAGAAATAACATTAAGGAATTTGATACACTTGCGGTTTTCTAAGTGTGTCGACTTCCTGGCTAGGTAAAACGGCGTAGGTTTAACTTATTTGCCGCGTACTATAACAGTACTGGCTGACTAAATTGACAAATATGATGTTATGCTAGTAGATAACTGGAAGAATAAAATAATAATGACAACGAAAAGAATTCAGTGTTAGGCAGTTCTTTTATTTATCCTTTCTAAAATAAATAAAAAACAACCCGTGGTTCTTCTCAGTGGGTAAAAAAGTTCACAAGACTGACTCGTCTATCGATTGACTCACGATAAAGCACGAATCACATTTTATATTTCACGCTCAATCTACTTATTGTATTGAAGAAAATCATATTATATACTTACTATCGCGAATTTTTTATTCATATAAATCATATTTGTCGCATTAAAATTCAATATTTTCACGGAGTGGGTAACGACGCAGAATATGTTTTATCTGTAATGCATTAATAACAGCTCGGCTCATTGGGTGCACAGCTACAGTCTCCTAGATCATGAGCTTAGGCGAGGCGCGCACTACGAAATTTAAACGCTCTGATTTTTAAAACAGGAAATAAAATCTATTGCCAATCGCAAACGATTTCTTTGTACCGTGCGATTTTTATTTATTTGGTAAGCCACCGTTTTTTTTTAATGCGGGATGTCATGATTATCATGTAGTGACATTTGAGTTGGCCTTTGGTTCTAGGACCACGGGAAACTTTTTCAAAGTCTACACCTGACCCCAGTAGGCTTTGGCCATACTGAGCCCTACAGTTTTTCTGACATATCTTTGAAGCACACATGGAACATTACGGCCCTTAAGGCCAGGTTCTCTTCATTTTGAACTTTTTTAAACCTCTGAAAATCCACCAATATAGAAGAGAACACCATGAAAAAATATTTTATTAAAACTGACTATGTAGCCAAGCGCCGGACAAAAATGAAAACATGATATAAATTAGTAGGCTTGATTTAATTCATTATTCCCCGAGAGGACGCCGGCGTCCGCACACCTATTGTCTTTCTATTGTGTCTCTAATTACGGTATTAAACAGGTTAAAAAAAAATCGCGAATCTGACCCAAATTTACTATTTCAAACGTGTTTATCTACGAGATTACGTTATGAAAATCTTCGAAAGTTACAAAAAAAATAAAGCTTGCTATTTAAAAACGCCTCGCAAAAACAAAAATCTTAAATAATTATTGTTTTTTTTTTTAATACAGATAAAACCGCTGTTTTGGGGCCGCAAAGTCGACATAGTCCCGGGCGGAATTCATACATAGTTAGGTTAGGTACTGGATGGTCGGACGGCAAGCTACCTATTGCTCGTCTTCCGCAAACCCGCGCCTTCGGCATATGGTAGTCGGGTTCGGGGTCTCGGCGGCTGAGGCGTGACGATGTACGTTTCCTCACACGTGCGGCAATCTCCTTCGGTAAAATTACTGCGACACAGAAGTTAGTAAGCAAACTCGCAAACGAGTGTGTTTCAAATAGCTTTGAGGTATTTAATCGATCCAATTGGTTCTTGAAGCAGTTCGATTAGTCAAACTTAATGACGATTATTATGCGCAAATATTAAGATTCGCAATGCGTGCTTACCCTTAGATATTATCAGGCGTAAATAAGTAATTTGTACAGTCAAACACATTGAGCAATACGAGTTCACCAGTTATGGCGATGTCAGTATAAATTGAATGGTTTAATCGTGTGAGATGAAGTCTGTGCGCGACTCGAATACAAAATCGATTTTCTATCGAGAAACTCAATTCGATTAACAAGTGTTGATCGTAAATGTGAAAGTGAGCCCTTAGCATTCCTAATTTTAAGCATAAATATGACAGACTGATGAATGTGATTTTTTGTACAAAAACATACAGAACTAATGCCTTTTCCCTTGGGGCAGGCAGATACATCGACTGTTACGACCCTTACATACTCTTTCTGTTCATTAACATTCATACATACGGCCATACCATGTATGTATATACGAGTACCTAACATAATTACAGATGGTTAATTGGATTTTTACCTTTAACCATTTTATGTGACAGTAAAATAAATAATTTCGATAGTTCCGGAATAGCACAGCAAGCACAGGACAAAAATAAAATCAAAGATGGCCGAATGTGGGAATTATGAACGCAGCAATATGAATGAGATGGAAAGTGTGAGAAAGAGAGGAAGGGGAATGTAAAAGAAGACGTATGAGGTATTACGACGACGGCATTGGTACGATGAAGGTGTGCTAAAAAGGAATATAAGACGTTATAAAAGAAGACTGTTTCATTTTCCAATCCCCAATCCTACATTTTTTAATAACTAGTTACGTAATTAGGGTTGCAGCTGATTTAGGATGAGCATAAAACGAATTTTCAAATTTCAAATACTGTAGTACCTTTTTAAATCCTTTTTAAATCTTTTAAATTTCCTAATAATATTTCCCAACGTGTTTCGAGTCGTGTATTTTGTGTTGTATCTTGTTCCTTCAAATAGTAACATTTTCCAGTGAATACGTTCTGAAATCCACTGAAATACAGTTAAACGGCCTTCTGAGCTCGTCTCCCGACAGTAAGGCCGAGGACACAACAGTAATGGGTTCCATATTAGTTAGTGAATGGGTCCTACTGTATGTGGGCTTAATTTCTTGGAAACGTTCGTAGTGTTTAGAGAATTGAACATAATGACCGTCTCCAGACGTTTCGTGTATTTTGGAATATCGTAACCTAGTATAGCATTAGTAGAGGTTTTGTTAAGAGCATATTACGTAAAAGATTTTCTAAGGTTACGAAAATTACTGTCTATAGCTGTCTGTGGCCAGCTTAATTCGACCCACGATCTATGGTTTACTGACTAGACTCTGTGAGATCTACCATTACAAAATCAATTTACAAATGAAAAAAAAAACCGAACATACTCAAAAATTTCAAAAAAGAGATATTGCTTGAATAAAACTCTGATTTATTCTGACCTTACCATACCTAGAATATAACTTTCTCTTTTCCAAGAAGCAAGATAAACTTTTCTTAACATTCTTATGAACACCGTAGGCGTGGGCCGATCGTCCAGTAACCATCCGGTCCGAGCCCAATTCGTCGACAGCGCGTAGTGTTTCACGCTTGCCTCGCCTCTAGGAGTTGTCAGCAAACCCTAGGGGCCCAGCAGGGTCGTAGTCAGGGTAGAAGCCTACTGGAGCTAAGGATCGATTTCTGAAAGGAATGTTCGGCACCGGTATGAAAGGCAACGAAGGAACAGAAATAGTTTTTTAGTCAGTAAAAATCTGACAATATCTCCCGCCGGGCCCAAGAGCGCAGAGATGTCATTGGATGATTTTCCCACCAAATTCATGATGAATGATGAATCCTTTCTTATCCTTATGAACCTCCTAATCTCTCTCACCGAAATATCAACGGCCGATCTTAAACCGGGTCCAACCGCATGTGCACTCGGCCTTAAACCCGGGGCTCGCATGCTTTTAACTGATTGCCGTCGTTTCGGACCGATAGCTTAGTCTGCACGTACTTAGCTATCCATGTAACTTTTCAATTTAACCAGTTAAGCAGCATCTTTGACTTGCTTTTCTAACTTGAAATGTTAGCGGATTGCGGCCATGTGTATTTAGCTCTGGTCTACCTTTATAAATGGACTGGAGTTTTGTGTTTGAGAGCTGGTTTCTTATTAGCTGTTGTGTTTGAATTCCTTTTAGATCCTTCTTTTTCAGTGGGTGATATTATTGATAGACTAGCGTTTGATCACTATCTAATCAACGGTAAGCAATGATGTGGTCGACGATGGAGCATGCTTGCCTAGAAGTAACGTATTCACTCTTGATTTAAAGACCTTTGGTTGTAGTTATCAGGAAACACAGACTCCGACAGGGAATTCCACTCCTTAGCTGTACATATAATACTCGTAAATGTGTTTCCAAAAAGTTGAGTACGTATTAGTGGAATGTTCACCGTGTCCGCCGCGGCGGCGCACACGGTGGACTTCTAGTGGTTCAATGATTTCTTCTTAAGTAGGAAATCATCCAATGACATCTCTCGCCCTTCGTGTCACACTTTTACTGACTAAAACCCAGACCTAGTTCCTTCGTTGCTTTTCATTCTAAGGCAAGGTGGTTTTTGGTAGAAGCGAACTCTGGCTACGGTTTGCTGACATCTCCTTGAGGCGCGCGGTTGGGATTAATCCAATGATGAATTGTCTGTTTTTTACTGACTAAAACCTAGCTGTGTTCTTTCAGTTACCTTGCCTCTTCCTCTTTTGAATAATTCCGTAATCCTGGTAGGTATCAGCCATAGAGGACCCTGTCAATTTTACTGACAGCTCTTTGGGCTTGAGTAGTTTACCGTCCGATAAGTATATTGAACGGTAAAGTACCCATTGCTCGCCGTCCACAAGCCGTCATCGACGAGTGCACATCCCGTTTCCCGTCGTTTGACATTCTAGTAATCCTATTCTTTTCAACTAGTATTATAATAATGTATGTAAGTCCAAATGTTGAGATTTTTTTATGGTGGGCGAAAATCATCCAATGACATCCCCTTCTTGGGCGGAGCGAGAAATAGTGTCAGACTCTTACTGACCAAAAAACCCTTCCCGTTCCTACGTTGCCTTTCATACCGCTGCCAAGCCTTCTTTTCAGAAGAACACCCTTGCCCCCAGTAGGCTTCGACCCTGACTGCTAGCAGGCTGAGCCTCGACGGTTTGATGATAACTCCTTAAGGCGCGCCGTCGACGACTTTTATCAAATCTGTGACAAAAGCTTGAAGGTACTAATTTTAACCTCGGCCTAGCAACAAAGGTAAAATATTTATGACCCTTGTTTCAATTGATGTAAATAGAGTGGGTTTTTTTTTTATGGTATGTAAAATCATCCAAGGTTGGCCAGCAAGGAGGGTCGCCGCCTCGCGGGAGATCGTTCGGTACCCTCGCACCATGCGTATTGCCATGACCCTCTGGCACGCAATCAGCTGGGCCCTCGGTTGCTGTGTCAACGTCGGTGCCCACACCGGAGTCCCGTAGAGGGCCATGGACCGAACGATTCCCGCGTAGAGCTTCCGGCAGGAGGCGTCTGGTCCCCTGAGGTTGGGCAGGAGCCGCCCGAGTCAGCCCCAGTCCTATTCAGTTTGGGAGCCAGACGTCGAAAGTGCTCCTTGAAGTTCCACCAGCTGTCGAGGACGAGTCCCAGGTCGTCGACCCGACGCTGATGTGAACCCCTCCTACCGTTAGCTGGGAATCCGGTGGTGGCGCAACCCGAAGGCCGTGGAAGCACATGGCCTCGGACTTGTGCTGAATAGAGTGGTATAGTGATGGGATATAATTGGTCATTATGTAAATATGGTAAAAGAATGCTGTTAGAACGTATCTTTTACTTATTAGGTCCACTGCTCAAAGACAAGTAGAACCTAAAAAGTTAAGGGCCCTTTAGTTAGATCCTTGCAAGTACAGAAGGTACATTATCCATGAGAAGATTGAGATTTTTTTTTTGACAAGACATTTAACAAATATAATATCGTGTAATATTGTCTACTTGACAATATTACAAGCCCTGACAAATGATTACTACCGAACAAAATCCATTAGTCTCACGACAAACATCAATAATTCCTAGCGATCCGAGTTACCCACACGTCTGAGCTATCGAGCACTATCTTAATATCACGTCAAATAATACAATAGTGTCACTCGTCCCACTTGCCTTCTTTTGACGTCCGTTCGACCGAGCAATTCGTTCATTGTTTCTTTTCATTCACTCACTCCTGGCCGTTGAATGAACGAGTCTGTTGAACGAGTCGGCTCAAAGACAACTCTTTTGTCGTTCGAGATGAAAAAGCTACGATTGGAAATGTCATTTTATGTTCTGTCCGTGTTAAAATGGAGTTTCTGCACTTTTTGTGAGTGCAGGAAAGAATGCAATTGGCGGAAGAATGAGACATTTAAGAAAGTCTTTAAAGCCAGTAAGTTTGTTACTGGAATTTATTTTAATTGTTTTAACATTGCTTTGCTTTCAAAAATCTTTCAATAGATATGACTGACCAGTTGCTGCCCACGGCTTCGCCCTCGTGAATGACAAAAAAATGTCACAAGAGAGCATACTCTCGGGAAAAAAAGAAACTCTGTGCTATTCCAGGACATGTTTTTCTCAGGTACCAAGTTTTATCGAAAGTTCAGCCGTTCGAACGTGAAGAACTAGCAAATATACTTACACACATATTCAAAAACTCTAGCCTTTATAATATCGCTAGCTGCTGCCAGCGGCTTCACTCGCGTGAAATGATCTATCCGATTTCATTCAAATCTGTTTAGTCTTTCGAGCCATGAAGAAATAACAAAACAACACACTCACATTCACCTTAATAATATTAGTGATATAGTGTCATCCAAAGGGCATTGGAAAGGGCTAGGCTCGGAGTTTTCTTGTGTAATCGAGTCAGGAGAACCAAGGCAAGCACGAAGAATTGCCAGAGCACATTGCTTGCAGAACCGATGGCCATTGAGGCTTAAAGGTTCTGGAATGGCCACCGCGTATCGAAAACGCAGCGTTGGTTGGAAAGCCTCCCACAATGTGGATCGATGACCCGATAAGGTTTTTTTTTTATGGTAGGTAAAATCATCCAATGACAGATCCCGCCCTTGGGCGGAGCGGGAAATAGTGTCAGACTCTTACTGACTAAAAACCTACCCCGTTCCTTCGTTGCCTATAGTGCCGGGGCTGAGCCTTCCTCTCAGAAAACGGCCCTTGACCCCAGCAGGCTTCGACCCTGCCTGCCTGCAGTTAGCAGGCTGGGCCTCTACGGACCTGATAAGGGTTGCGGGAATCCGATGGATGCGAGAGGCACAGGTACCGTTCACTGTGGTAACACATGGGGGAGCTCTATGTCCAATAGAGGACGTCTTTCGAATGCAATGATGATGATGATGATGTATTTTGTGATTTATAAGCAACCATACGATAGCAATATTTATTTTATATTTCGTAATAATATTAATGTAATTTAGACTAGGACCAAATACCGGTGTATTTAGTCCTAGTCTAACAAAATTACTAATTCAAACAAAAAAATAACTTTTGACATTCTCGCGCTGAACGTTAAAAATTCTCTACAAAATCGTAGAAGCTCCTGGCTTTTGATTTTCGCCCGTTTTGGAGGATTAGGTGTCCGGCCAAAGTAAGCGATGGAAGCGTTCAGAGAGTACGTGCCGCCGCCCTCGTCCCGAGGCTGGACGGCTTTAAATCTTTTATACTTATCCCAAAGTTCGGAAAATACGCGGCTTTTTATTATACGTTGCCTTTTTTCAGTAACGTAATGAAATGGTGTGTGCTAGCTTATTAGTCGGAGAAAATATTACGCAATAGGTAACAACTGGTTTTAATATTCGCTGTATTTTGTGTCTGACTTGAACTTAATTTTTATTAAAGTGCTTTACCTATAGAGTACCTACTTTTAAGACCGAAAATCATCTCATGACTTCTCTCGCTCTAGGGTGGAGTAAGACGGTGTGTCAGACATTTACTGACTAAAACCACACACATTACAGTTACCCTTTGGTTCTAGAAGCACAGGTTTTCTTTTCAGAACCTCCACGCGGGCCTAGCGGGCATTGGCCCTGCGGAGCCTTAACGGTTTGCTGGCATCTCTTTGAACGCATGGAACACGACTTGGACTCGGTTCGGACGATATCCAGACGGCCGAACGACGAAATAACCATTGCTAGTCGTCCGCAAGCCCGTGCCTACCGTGGCTGACAGTCGAGGTCGGGGTTACGGCGGCCGGAACTGAAGGACGTTCGTTCCTGCACGTGCGGCTGTCTCCTTCACTAGCATTACTGCTTCGCAGAAACCTATATAGTACGTGTTTATGTCGGTACGTTGCGTACCTAGAAAAATGAAAGAACTATCTTCTGCCTGCAGCTGCGCGCACATAAAAATATAAAATTACCCCAACGGAACAAAATCCCGGGAGTGGACGTATAAGTCATTTGTGCTATTTAAGGATATAGTTTGCAAGTGTACCAAATTTAATTCAGATTAATTCAGCCGTTTCTGTGAGAAGGAGTAACAAATATATACAATTATACACACACACATACCAACGTTCGTCTGTATGTTATTATTGAGATGTATGTCGGTTGGTACTTAGCTGTGCGTATATTCAAAGCCTTCTGAGAAACCACGTTATGTATACATCCCCCATGAAAATATTTTATGTGAAAATCAAATTCCCTCGGGCTATTTTTACTCTTGCTGATAAAATGTTGGAAGGACTCATATGTGTCTGAAATTTTCGCCGCTTCCATAACTTTTATATGAAAACAATGTAATTTTGTTTTGCGATAGGTAGGTTACTACCCACTTCCCTGTACGATTTTTATATCGCAAGGCTCTACATTTAATTTGTAAGCTTACGATTTCTCACCAAGCTTCATGGGTTGGTGTCATGACAGCCCAATGGTCTTTGGACCCACCTCTCATGCATGAGATTGCGGGTTCAAAACCGGGCAAGTATCTACCAAAGTGAATCTTTAATTCATATGTACGTTTATAACATTATCTTGGACTTTACTTACAACCACTTTACGTGCCTCGGAAAGCACGTAAAACCGTTGGTTCCGGTTGTAATTTGTAGTAGATCTTTTATCATTACAGGTAGTCAGTCAGACGCAAGAAAGTCTGACCATCAGTCCATCCAATGAGTATTGTGTTACCCAGTAACTGGGTTGTGGAGGTCTGACAGGCTGTCGCTCAATGTAAAACATGGGTAATCCGCCACAATCGGTTAGATTGAAAACCAAACTAATTAGGAAATGTCAAGCTTCATGCTTTAACTCCAAAAATTGTAATTAAAGCTCAGCTTAAGCTACATAAAACCACGCAATAAATAACCTACATGTACACATTATCAAGAATTTACGGGCATAAGTCAATTTCAATTTGTGAGTACCATAACCAAAACTGCGAGTGCAACTCTTTGGCAAAAGTGCAGTTAAACTCCAAATGAATGGGCCCGTTAATTTAATTTAATCGCTTTATTCAATTAATCGCTCACGGTAGCGCAAAAATACAAGTTTGCATTTATTTTTAAAAGCCCTGGTGATTCTTGATGACTCATTTACCTACGGGAACGAGCTCCTAGCGAAGTAAATCGACTGTTTAAAGCTAATAGTATTAACATAATGTCAAAAGATTGAAGCTGAAATGCCTGGTTTAATGGTTGGTGATGCGAGCAATGTTTTTCATTCCTGATGCAACATTAAAGCTCGAGCAACTTCAGACTTGTTTCAGAGCTGGTCTGATCAGGGTCAACGTCAGTTAAAAATCGTGTCTAATTAATTGGAATTTCTGACTTTGTTCTGCCATCTGTTTTTTGGATTCAGTAGTGAAATTTTTAAATTTGGTCCTTCGGAATCGAAACCGAAATCGAAACCAGAACTATAACTGGAACCGAAACCGGATCCGGTACCGAAACCAGAACTGGAACCGAAAACGAACCGGAATCGTAACCGAAATAAAGTTAAACTCAAATGCATTTTTTTTTTAGATTTCTATGGAAAAGAATGTGCAAGAAACTCTATGGACAGTCTTGCACTGCTCAAATCGCGACGCGAAGGAAAATGAAGTAGCGTCAATTGAAACAGTACAATAACTAATTAAAAACTGGGTTAGGTATAAATGAACCGCAAAATTACATCATACCACATACGAATCAAAACAACAAGTAAAAGAGGGTCATCGACAGAAGGCGCAGGGGAGAGACGTTCCCGCGCGACGAGTGTTCACTTGTTTGTATCTGCGTTATAGGTTACGATTACTTATCGGAAACATATTCGATATCGAAAGTGTTAAATTAATCGAATGTGAATGGAGTCGGACCTCCGTAACCTCTTTGCTTTTTACTTCAGCCTTAGCGTCCCTTGCATACTATGTTGGTATTGGTACAACCTCTCACAAACATTGTTAGTACCAGAACAGTTCTCAAACTTTATTAGGTCTTTACAAAGGAAATAATTGGTGTTTTATAAAATATTCACTTTGGTCATAAATATGACAATGTTACAAAAAGAAACAAAACTCAAATGAATAACTAATTTCAAAAAAGAATGACATGTCTTCAATACATTGGTGCTTAAAATTTCAATGAATTCGACGTTATGATAGCTCTAAGTGACCCGTTCTATAAAACATCAATTTCATATATAAGAACCTACTATATCTATCAACTGGAACCATCTATACTACAGGGAAATATTTCCGGAAAGTCAACATTTCAATATTTAATAAATAAGGTCACATTATAAAAAGGTCACTCAATTCGATTCGATTCGTTCTATTTCAGAAACCATACGCTAAAAACGCAGAATCATTCAAATATTTTCCTTCTTCATATAATAAGCAAAATAATTCAATAACCTCCATCTTTTCCTTGAAATACCAATACAAACTCATTAGGAATTCTCATAAAATTCTGTATTTCTTAATTATTTCCGTATAGACGACAAAAATGTTGGAGACTCGGTTAAACTCGAGAATAGATAGGTGCAGAAGGTTGGCTATATTACAGAGAAAGAAACCAAGCACTATACTATGATTTTATTTATTTATTTATTTATACTTTATTGTACACCAAGATTACAATATAAAAAGGAAACCTTATAAAAAAAGAAAACATACAATCGGCGGCCTTATCGCACTTGGCGATTTCTTTCAGGCAACCTAGTATGGATAGAAATTGCCAGGACACAAAATGGGGTTGCACTCGGTGCAAATATAAAAGCAGACAAAACTATATAGGTAGGTACTTAATACTAAAATAGATACATATATACACACATACAAAAATATACAGGCATATTTTTTATTAGATGAAGTAAAGTGACAGCTATAACAATGGTTGTTTGACAGTTGGGCATTGTCCACTGCTGTCACTTTACTTCATCTAATAAAAAATCATAGTATAGAATATATAGAAAGGCAACAAACAGCAACCTCAAACAAGTGACAGTTGTGAATACGCTTGTACTCGCTGTACATGAAGCGTGTCTATGTGTGCGTGGATTTTGGCTCGAGTACGAAACAAGCCTTCTGTTTTCTATCTACTCTGTGGTCAGGGCGCTCAGCCCGGGTGGGTGGGGCCATAAAACGGGCCACGACTGACTGATGGCAGCTGCGAAGCTTTACGAGTGCACGAACGGGGCCGATCAAAATACTCGACTCTCGAATTTCAAGTTTGGCTATGAAGTGAGCGGTGATTAATAGGATGTTAACAAACTCAAAATATTTACTCTTTGAAAACTTGATTTTAATCCGAAATTGGTTTTCGTTTGAAAAATTAAGTTCAGTATGGTTTTGCAAAGAGATAGTCCGGTAGTTTTTGGAGATAATTATCTTAAAATTCTAAAAACAATACTCTACTAAGGTCTACATTTTTTGTGCAGCTACGAAAGTCTTTTTCTTATTTACCAACAAAGTTAATTGCAGAATTCACAGTAAGAACAGAAGCGAAAACGTTTGTTTCATAGCCCTACACTATAACTTACTTACAAAGCTTATAGCAAGGATTTGATTGACGTAAAAGCTCATAGGCCACGTGCAGAGCTTGTCAAACGTGTCCTCAGTTCCTCACAGGAATATAGCCCGCGGCAGACGGCGGGATGGCTTGTAAAGTTTACGTGATTACGGTTTTATAAGTCTTTATAGGGCTAAACTCTGCTTTGAGTGCTTTGTGGTTAGACGGAGAATATTTCTTCACTTTGTACGGTCAGCAGACTTGGAGAAATTACTCTGTTCGCGTTCCCGCCAAACGCTAAAAACAAAATTTATGGCAATTAAATTATAGTACGCGACATACATATAAGTTAGACCAAAATGGCGACTGACTTTCAATGCGCAGTAACAAATTTTCAGATCTCAATCGAAGTGAGGTCGACGGGCTGCGCGTTAACAACGATAGAATAGCAACGACGGCCATTTTGATTCAACTTATTTGCTGCGTACTATACCTGCGGAGAAATCACGTGACAAGTGACATGACAGATAATGTCATTGCCAAATATTTTATATTTAGCGTTTAGCAAGAACGTGGACTGTAAAGTTATTATGCAAGCCTGCAGCTCCACCTAAAGTCACGTGTCCAATATTATAAGGGAATCTACTAAAACTAACAAATAAGACGCTACAGTTATCTAAAGGGGAATGGGCACTGCCGTTGTCACGACTCTGTGGCAGACGGAGTGATTGATCGTCTTTACGTTATCCTTTAGACACCTTCCTCCTACTAAAACGTCTAAACGACGCGACTTAATCGTATTTAAAAACCTGGCCAAGTGCGAGTCGAACTTGAAGACACAAAAGGTTCCGGCTACAAGATTAAAATCGTGCAGAAAGCGCAAAAAACATGTCTGTTGTATAGACCCTTGTTATTTGTTATTGTAGAAGCAATAAAAACACACATTTTGTGAAAATTTTAACTCTCTACCTCTAAGGGTTTATGAGACATAGCTCGATGACAGAGAAACAGTTAGACCGGCGGACAGACGGACAGTGAAGGCTTACAGAACTCTAAAAACCCCAAAAAAAATCACAAAACCTCCGTATTGTGAATATTCCGTGTCACTTATTCTCATTCCAATCAGCAACAAAATCAATAATGAACCTCATGCTGAAAACAGCCTGATCTACCTTGAGGTGTCTAATTCAATGAGCGACAGCCGAGAGGAGCCGACCACGCTGGGTGTCTTACAAAATTCCATTTCAAATAAAGTCATTACGCTCGCCCGAAATCCCTTGGAAAACTGTGAATAATGACTGGGAATTATACTGTGTTTTATGCCTCCGCTCCACCAGGCCACAGAGGAGGGATGAACGAATAGCGGGTGGCGGGGGGAGGACAGGCAAATTTTAACGAATTACTGGAAAGATTGGAGCTTTTGCCTGAAAGAATTGGTGTGTGAAATTAGATTGTTGGTTTGGGTAGCTTCACATCAGTTTATTATAACAAAGTGTCGGTGAGAAGGGTCCGTTTCTTGGAGACAAACCTGGCCCGGAGCACACACAAGTATGCATGGGTAGATCATTAGGTTAAAAATAAATATACACTAAGGCCCGGTATCCACCAAAGCGGAGAGGAGAGGAGACGAGAGGAGATGTGTTTGAACAAACCAATCCGATTTTGTTATTTCCACATCTCTTCTCCGCTTAGGTTTGAGATGAGAGGAGATGTCTCATTTTTCTATAGAATTTTGTGTGGCGAGCGAGCAAGCGGTGCGGCAAAGCGGAGAAGTATCAAGTCGGGCGGTAGGGCGGTGCACACACTCGCGCTCCCCGCACCCCGCAGCATTCTCCCCGCGCCTTTTCTCTCACAGCTCACATCTCTGCTACACAAAGCTCACATCTCCTCTCCGCTACACTTCTCATATCCGCTTTGGTGGAAATAACCTGCCAGCTTCGCAACACACCTCCGCTCGTCTCCTCTCTTCTCCGCTTTGGTGGAAACCAGGCCTTATTAAAGACATATAACCAGCTTGGTTATAACTATTATAAATCAACTCAAAACTCTATACACCTATCTAACTACCCCCGTACAGCTCCAAAAAATGCATCACCCCTCACAAACTCCTCTTAATTAAAACAGCAGCGTGCCACCCAAACAAAACACTTAAAAATGATAATCAACAAAATGCTCGCAAACTCACAAACGAAGCAGCATTTGAAAATATATCCTTAATTACTTAATTTTTTCGCCGTGGGTATATTTGGGTTCAAAGTTATCAAGAAGGGAGGGCTACATCAGGGGTGCCGTGTAATTATCAAATGAGATTTTTATCTTGCTGTTAATATCTTTAATTTAATCACTTTAGTATTCATGCTTTCCTGGTAATGGTCGGGTTGGTATCAGACGCGTTTCGGACAGTATGTAGGAGAGGTGTATTAACTGCTAACTAATTTTTAAACTCATATTCCTGCAATTAAACGAAATGAAATTACTATTTATTTATCTTCCTTTTTTGTTATCTTTTGTTAATTTTGTTTGAATCGATTAATACGTATAACATTACAGAAAAATCTAAAGAATTTTTTTTGTTTGTGGCTCACACAACTCATTAAACTAAAAAAAGTTACATATAAAAAAAAAAACCTGAAATCATATTGTACGAGAAAAAAAAGGTGCCCAACACTGTATAGGTTGTGATATTTAAAAACAATAAATCTAATCTAGGATTTTCTTTGTGAAGATCTTGAAGAACTTGTTAGCGAAGTAGGCGTAAACCTACAGGCGCAAACATGTTTAAGTATGTCTATAATATTCTATTCTATAGCAAAAGATAGATACAATATATGTTATTCTCCATTAAAAGCTTTTGGAGGTACCAAAAACAAACTGCAACCGAAAAACCTCAGCTGGATATAATCCTCAACTAATTGAAACTGAAATCACATGCGTCAATAGAAGCAGGCACCTAAACAAATATAAGCGACAAATAACAACTGGAAAAACCTTATAAATAACAGAATACAAAAATAGAAGACACCCAATCCAAAACGTATAAATAAAACCAATACCTGGGAACTGTACACGTTACACAAATACTTGAGTCTCGGTAACAACGAATTCTTTGCAGAATCCAATATATGAGGCGGCGATATATCATGCGAAACATTATACATCACTTCGACTATTTTATCCGTTCCTATTCCGGACATCGTATGCAGAATAGTGTTCGGGAAACTTTGCCTTGGAAACACACGAGATGGGAGGGGTTTGTTGAAGCAGGTCGGATAAGCCAGTAAAATAATAAGTATATCATCAAAAGCTAATTAGAGCTTTCAAACAAATACTTTAAAGACATCCTTCTACTCATTAATCTATATATAAGCAAACTACCACTCACTGATTAATCACGAAATCTCAGAAACTATAACATCTACAAACTTAAAATTTGGCAAGTAGGTTCCTTGTAGGTCCACTAAGGGAGTAAACTGATTTTCACGCGAGCGAAGCTGCTGGAAGAAGCTAGTAAATAGATAATAAACATTTATTTATTTCAGATTTTCGATCCTGGTCTTCCTGACAGACTTTTACTAATTAAAACCACACATGTATCCTTCAGTTGCGCCTAGCGTTCTAGGATAATAGATTTCCTATTCAGAAAATTCCCACGCTCCTAGCGGACACCGGCCCTACTAGGCCCCTTCGGTTCACTTGAAGTACCCATAGTAAAATAACAAGATCTTTATTCGCAAATTCTTTAACTGGAAGCGGAGAAACAGTCAGTATCTTGCATTCTAAGCGACACATTTTAGTTTTCGAAAATCGCGAAGTCGCGGGCACCGCTAGTAGATAAGATTAATTTACTCGCCATTTCGTTTACAATTATTTAAAAACGTAGAAAGAAAAGAAGGTAACAATAGATTCTAATTAAAAAAATAAAATAATACTTAAAATTAAAAATACTATAGGCAACAGTACCCTACACCTTAAGATCAAACGTTAAATAAATTAATAAGAAAAAAAAAAATCAATTTATAACAAAATACTTACTTCTAAATCACAATATGAATAGTGTTCGGAGTCTTATAAAAAAAAAAAATCTTATTCTTATCACATCCATATATTTGGGAATTTCTATTCCCAAATATACGGATATAACTATATAATATAATTATAGTTCTTATAAGGAAATCTCTACATAGGATAAAACATAGTCGTCTTCCTCTATAAACTCTATCTCCTCCCCATGCAACGGATTTTGATGCGGTTTCACTAATAAACGAGGGAGATTTGTGTATATTAATTGCACTTATATAAAGTCGAGGCGGACCGCTAGCTGCGTGTATTTGTAATCACTTTAGTAATTACAAGGATTAGTCCTAATAGTGAAGATGGCTCTATCGTCTCGTACGTCTTGGCAACCCGGTTCATACTTAAGGCCAGGTACTACTTATAAACTTTTTTAAACCTCTGGAAATCCACAAATATAGAACAGGACACCATGGATTTTTTTTTAAATTGACTTTATTTCAAAGCGCTTGGCAAAAATGAAAACATGATATAAATTAGTTGGCTTGATAAAAAAAATCGCCATTCTGAACCTCATTCACGATTTCAAACGGGTTTGTCTACGAGATTACGTTACGAAAATATTTGAAAGTTACAAAAATATTATTACTTAAATAGCTTGTTATTTAAAAGCGCTTCGCAAAATCAAAAATCTTTAATAGTTTTTGTTTTTTTTTTATAAAAATATAAGCGCTGCTTTGGGGCCGCGAATTCGACATAGTTCTGAGCGGAGTTCATACAAAAAAAAACAATGACTACAACCGGCCCTTAAATTATCTTATTTCTGATTTCTGGAACTATCCACTAATTCTAGTAGACTCTTGATTACTTTATTACTATTTATAAAATCCAAGACGGCTGGCTTCCAAGACACGACCTGCAACCTGGCGTTTACAATGTTAGCACCAAGATATCTAGCACCTGATTTAAATTACTGTTTACTTCTTATGACGCTCGTTTATGCCGCGTTATTGCAGGCACTTCAACCACTGATATTGAATCCCTAACCCAATATAAGTTTGTACAAACTCAAGCACCAAAATGCCTGTACAAAAAAATCAATCGTCCCGAAAACCTCAGGAGCAATAAGTCCCGTATATTACCTCCAGAGCGTACCCTTCTCAACTGCCTGTTATCAGTATATTTCCACCCAGGCAGGCCACCGTGCAAGTCGCGGCCACTACCTACAAAACATTACCCCACGTCATCGCGCAAAAACAACCCTTCTCACAAACACAAAAGGTTCATGAGAACTGCACAGGTAAGGTGGTAGATGCATAACAAGTTGTACCGAGGTTACCAACAATTTACAGAGTCCGTCCGAGGCGATCGCTGGTATAATGTTGCTAAAAGATATTTGAAAAATTTTACTGTTTTTATCTTTGCTTTATGTATGAAGCATTGGACGTCTTTCTTAGGTCATAAAAATAGAAAACACAAAATGTAAAATATGATTGAATCATCGATCTTTCAGTCCGGTCTTCGATCGTTGTATAACAAAAAGCTTGATAATGATTCAATAGTTTATTTATCACTGTACTCGTGAACTAGCAGTCTGTGCTCGTAATGAGACATAGATTCGAGCCTCTATTGTGATCTCTCTCTATCGTTCAAAGGCTTGCTGAATAAAAAAAACTCAACTTTGCTGTCACTGTTACCTACATACATATTAGAACAAAAATTATGATTTAGGTCGCTTTGTAATCAAACACACGTCACAATTTCCACGAAGATCCGGCTCGAAGAACCATGAATAAAAACCAATGTTACTAAGACGAAGTCACTTTATCAAAAAAATTATTGAAAACCAATTATTATGTTCGGTGACGAAATCATTTAGAAACGCCATTTCACTAAACAACGCCACCTAGTAACAAAATTAATTTTGTACATGCGTATATTAATTCGAGTTTTAGAAAAAAAGTACTTTATTTTTTAATTTTATCTTTACAAATCGATAGAGTCTTATGTACCGAATCGACCCTCCACGGAATTAAAATGACCAAAATTTAACGGTAAGAAAAAGCTAACCGTTTAAACAAATACTTCTAAAGACCTTCTTCAACTCATTACCTATCTACAACCCAGTCCAACTTAAAATGCTCTAAACTAAGCATCAATTAAGCGTTAATAAAGTTAAAACTTAACAATTTGTAACACAATTGGTTCAGTTAAAGCTACTAAGTTAATTCCCAGTTAAATTCGTTGCTGGCAGGCGGCCAGGTAACCACGCTAATCATTACTACACTTTGTTTTATTGCGACTTGCATTCAAAGAAATTGGTCATAATTTAAGCGTACAAGAATTTAAACACGTTTAATAGTAGGAAACTATGGGCATTATGTCGACTGTCCTTAGGTAAACTATCGGAAGTGAAAAACTAACTTTACAGTGCAGCAATTTGAAGTTTATTTTATGGATAACTTTGACATTACTGACTATAATCTGTATATAAATTTGGTTACATATAAGGTTGGGTTTAAAAATCATTAGACAAAAGTATTTGAAAGAAAGAAAAACAGTTTATTTACACGGAATGACGCAACTAAAAAACTAGACAAACATAACATTTTAAGCTCTTCCTTACAAGACACCCAGACCTAATCTGTAGACCATGCAAATGTTTATTCCGAACAGAAAACGAACGCACAACTCGCAGTGCAACAGCCAATCACTGAACCACGGGGCCTATCGCGAAAATGACGTTTAATTAATTCTAATAAAATGTTTATCTGGATAGTCAATCTTAATAACTAAATGTATGTAAAAATACACAATAAACGAATAACCTGAAACTAGTAAAGAAAAAACCGATAACAAGCATCAACCGATTCCAGAATTTTCTTTAAAAAAGAATCTTTAAAAAAATACCTATGTGCATTCAAGTCTGGCTTGTTGGTCTAGTGGTTAGTGGCCCTGGCTGCTATGCCGGAGGTCTTGGGTTCGATTCCCAGCAGCCAGGACAAATGTTTGTGTGATGAGCACGACCATTTGTTCTGTGTCTGGGTGTAATTTATCTATAATAATAAAATGTATGTATTAAGAAATATATAAGTATGTTTATCAGTTGTCTAGTACCCATAACACACGCTCTGCTTTCAATGCTTATATCAATTATTTTTGCTTCTATCTTATTTCCTAATTGGGATGTGTAAGAGTACCATTATTCTAACTATAAGATTATATTGTATAACTACAACATTGCACACTTTGTTCTCATTTTCAAATAGTTGTACATTTATGACAGGAATAAGCCTTCCGGAATATTGATACCTAAGCAAGAAGGGTTTACTGAAGGTTGAAGCTGTTACCTTTCCACCTCTTTAACACCGCAGTCACCACTAACGACATCCACCCATGGCCCGAGACCTTCCAACCTCTCTAAGTCGGCACCCCTCAAGCTTTATAATTATCTTAAACGACGTCGTCCCGAGTATTTACCCCTAAAGAGAAACACACACTAATTACTCCATCAGGGCGAAGTAAAACATCTTCCAAATAAAACCTATTAAAATTAGCATATGCCGCGTCCTCGGCAGTAATTACATCATCGCTTTTAATTACTTCCCAACCGTTTACCGGCTTAATAATTAAATACAGAGAATTTTACGGGAAAATTGTGAGGAATACGAGATCCTGTCGGAGTTGACAGTCAGATGTAGCTTTACTAGAAATTATGTACAACGTCACGAGCTGTCGGGTCGGCAGCCGATTCTGCGAAATTATAATGGCGAATATTGTTGTTTTAGAGGCAGTTTCGGTAGCGACCTGAATTCGCGTAGTTTGGCTTAGGGAATTGATGAGATTATAATTAGACGAAGGCAAACCACTGAACTGATGAAAACCGTAGGCGTAGATCCAACCCACAGAAGCTGATGAACAAGTCTGTTTTAGTTAACTCTGTCGACGAATTGTTTTCCTTCATTTCCTATAGTACCACGTGAGTATTCTATATTAAATTGGTGTTCGCGAAAATGATTTCCAGATTAACTAGCGTGTATCTGTTAAAAATTAGGCATAATTTTGGACAAGACACTTAACTGATACAAAAACACTAAATACGCACTAAAACAGCAAAATAGCCCAATATTCATTAAAAATCTCCTCAACTGTATTGCTTACTCATTCCACGATATCCCTGTCTGCTCTAGTCAATCTAATGGTGCTTGCATTGATTAAACTTTTTCTATTTATTTCTTTATTAAAGTGTAAACGCCATTTCGCGGCCTATATCACAGAATAAATCACAACTGTTTTTGAATACAATAAGATTATTTAAAAAAAACACTGTAAAACATAAGTATGAGCAATTAAAGACCTTTTAAAAAATCATCAAAGAATCGTTCGCAAAAACATCACTAAACTTTACCTCACCCGTACTTCTAGTAGGTACATTTTCAGTACCAAGAATCCAGCATACTTGAATTTTACTTAGATAAGTACATATGCTAAGCATACTTCGGACTCGCTAGTCACGTCCTGGATATGAACACAAATCAACAATGACATACTATAACAACAACTAGGGATGCACCTTATGGCCACACGAACTAATTATTAAATGTTCTAGCATTCAAACGCTTTACCGAAATTACAAACCCGATTAGACACCCATACCCGTGACATATCAGTCGTAACAGTGATTATAGCAGTAGTAACGGAACAGAACGGCGGAGCGTTTACTTCGAACGTGTATTGTGCGCAGTTGGACTCACTGACAAAGGAAACTTGCCCCGCACCGGACAAGTTGCCGACACCGATATACAGACGCTGGATGTATTAAATATTTATTTTTGACACTTTCATGGTTTAGTAAGGTTGTAGTGAAACTTTAATGTTGGTGGTGTTCTTTGTTGAATTGAGTACACAGGATAGGCAGGTATTTCGAAAAATTTGAAGATGAGAATTAATGAATGAATACAGACAAATAAGATTTTAACAAAAAGGTTAAAATTTTTGTGCGACCTTCTGAAAACGTTAATGATATTTTGTAGCGATTAGATTACACAGACATCTAATGATACTATAAAACATTTTGATACTTGAATTGAATTAAACGAAGCTCTAGATGTGTCTGCAACTGACACAGTAAAAAAAAATAGTAGTCATGCGCAAATAAGGTAAGTTTAATGCCTCACATCTAAATATTGTCATGTAATAAGCAGCTACTTGGCTCCCGCATGATTACATTAAGCGTGTCGCTATCAACCCGCAGCTATCACTCCAGACTACAATTTCTTCAGCGAAATGAGATTTTCTATCTGGAAACTCATTACGCGCTATAATGACTTATTACATTAGTGGTGTCGTTGGCTGCAGCTCTAGATCGGGGTCAACTAGTTTACAAACTCGCTACTGTCTAGCTGTCTTAATTCAGTTCTGCTGTCGCAGCCGACCGCTGCGGCACCGCTGCGATTTGCCGACGATAAACTTGCGTTAAACTGTTGTTCAGTAGAGTGGGACCGTTTAAAACGGAACTTTTTCAATTATTTCTCTTGTAGTTTATTGGATTCGATTCGAAGCTAGCAAGTTATTTGATTTGCAAGTTCCTGCAATGCCGTTGAAAACTTGTACAACTAGTTATGAAGAGAGATTGAGGAAAATTTCTAGAGATGCCGAGATTGTCTGCTAACAAAGACCTCATAACAAAAGTCAGTCGCTGTTGGGAAAAAATCTTTTATACTTGAGAAGCGGATACGGACGGAGTCGAGCTCGAGCAACGTCTGAGGTTGATGCGATTACATTGGAGCATTAAACGAAATAATAATACTCATTGACAATAGCTTCTATTTACATGAACAACGCTAATCTACATGGTAACTCTGGTGGTTGGTAGGTATAAACTGAAACTCTCTCAAGCTCAAAGCATCTATTTCATTTTAACTATTTATAGCCACTTCTGGATTGTCAGGGTTGGTTAGTAAAACAAGATGAAGCTATCTATACGATCTAAATCTCAATGGAGAATCGGGTAGGAAATTTCATGGACGGACCCTCTTTTAAATCAATAAATATAGTAGGAAGTAACAAAATTATGGGTACCTAAGTATATCGTAATGTAGAGTTTGTATGTTAGAACTCATTTAATGTAAACGCAGAATAGAGTGAGATGGAGAAGAGTCGCAAAAGCCACAACCAACCTACCAGACGATCCATGACCACGGCCACCCCGCCAGGAGTGTACGGCTGAGAAGAACAATGTAGCGACAAAAGCGTCCGGAATTTAAAACAAGAAATAATTGAAATACACCGTAACAGTTAAGTAAAGACCAGTCTGTAATGTTCACGAACCCTAGCCCATGACCCATGCATTCGCTTCAATCACCTTGTGACCAGCACATGCGTCACCATCAGCAAGAAGTTTAAGTGAACATGACTCTCTCCACCGCCAAGTACATTCAAGTCCAAGGCATACCCAGTAAATGCTAGTTCAAAGTGCACATACAAGTACAATGCAAATTAAGAGCAGTGGTGGCCGAGTGGTAACACCCCCCGACATACGAGTTGTGGATCGCAGGTTCAAAACCAGCCAGGTGTATTACTTTGTGTATTATTTCATCACCACAGTTCTCAAAATGATGAAGGAAAACATCATGAGGAAACCAGCATGTCTTAGAACCAAAAATTTTAAGACATGTGACATTCGCCAACCCGCACTGGGCCCGCGTGGTGGATTACGGTCCATTCTCTCCTGTAGAGGAGGCCCGAGTCCCGACAGTGAGAACATTAAAAGGCTGATATAACAATGCAAATATTGTTTTACAATCTTCATCGGGTCCAACAATGTTTCCAATTGCTCACCAATTAGTGCGCCCTAGTTGTAGAACAACACCAGCACTGAGCCAAGCATTTTATCTTCAACTAGCTTTTGCCAGCAGCTTCACTCGCGTGAAAGTAGATTTCTCCATACAAACTTTGCCCTCCTTTTTCACCCCCTTAGGGTTAGGGTGCCTATGTCATACAAATACCATACCCTCCAAGTTTCAGGTCTTTACGATGAGCGGTTTAAGCTGTTCTGTCAGTCAGCCATTCAAGACAAACCATTTTATAAGTATAGATATAGGTAATCCCCCCATTTTAAAATATGTTTGCCTGCATACAAGATTTAAATTTCGTATCGACTTTCTCTCGTGCGTAGGTACAATACCTAGTATTAACCTAATAGGGTTAGGAAGCTATGCCTGTCAGTTAGTGCGTCACTATTTCCGCAGCTAGAGATTAGGATTACACAGCATAACAGTTTCAAGCAATGCATGATAAAATAAGTGACCTAAATATATTACCTGCTTTAGTTATTTTTAGTTCCGCAAAACAATAGTAAACCTGTTTAGATTTCTCCGGCTGCTCGTCAATAACGTCCAGGATAATCCGTAAAAGCAAACTTTAAGTCGATCTAGTTTTTTCAAGTTTGCCGCAGAACGTCTTGCTTCTAAAAGTGTATGAAACAATATTTTCCAATATTAAAACTGTATTTCGAATCGAGTCTCAACAAAAATTCGATTTAGTAACTTTTGTAAAACGTGCCAAAGTTTAGCAAAGTTCCGAACTGTCGTCATATCGTGGGCAGAATACACGCTCGACACATTCGCAGCTATTATAAACTTTATCCAAATATAATAAAGGCTATTTTCGATTGTCGTACACGCATACCCCCTTATTATTAAGAAAGATGTGATGAACATCAATGTAAATATTTAGTCAGTCGCTTCCGACGTTCATATTTACATTTCTGTTGCTTTGAAATCATATATAACATGTACTGCTTTATTTGTATACTATTTACATTTGATGAGAAAGTCGTAAGAAGGCAGTAATAAAATTTATCCGCGGTTTTGACTTTGAACAACATCGAGTAGATAGGTAAATACTACAGGATAATATTCTGCTTTTGGGTACAAAGTTGACCGGTCTACACTGTCCTCTCATACTTTAATATTGTAATATGGAAATATTATAAAAAGAATCATTTTTTGAAGGAGTAACCATGGAGTTTCTTCGGAGAAAGAGAGTAGACCTCCCTGTTCTTCTCCAAAGAAAACGACCAATTAGATCCGTGCACTAGCTGCTTCTGACGGTTTATAAGTACCCATGTAGCCCTATGTGATATATAAAATAATTTTGAGTTCGAGGTGTCTGAAATACAAGTATTGTATGTAGTTAAAGCAAAACCAACCCATCTCATTTAAGGATCTCCGAAACTGTCAAAAGTGATTGAAAATGTTAACCTGAATGGCAATGACAGTAAAAATCAATTGCAAGCCAGCAAGCGAGCAAGCAAGCAACAAGCAAACAAGCAGCAACAAGCAACAACAGTGCAAACACGCGCGCAAGCAAGCGCGTTTTTTGCAGCGAGCAAGTAGTGGTAATTGCTTCAATTGTTTAAAATGAACGATACATTTTTGCATTAATTAGCGCCAATCTCGTAAATATTTATCAATGGCTATTAACCGTTACAGGCACCCTTTACAACCTTCTTCTAGCTATACACATAGGTACATACAATTTTTCCATCACTACCTAAAGAGAAAGAACACGGCAGATAAATCGTTCACCGCAACTTAAAAACTTTGTGGATTTATTTCGTCTCATCTTTGGTAAAATCACAAAAGATAGTAATAGTAAAAAGAGAAGTATGTACCTAAATCCAAACCTAAATCTGAAACCAAAAATAAAACATTCCGTTTGTCCATCTACGAGATATATTAGTAACGAGTATTATAATTGAATTGTGTTATTTGAGTAGTATAGCTTTATTCAAAATGCAAGGATTTATAAAGTTGTGAAGATAAGGCAAACGTTGTAGCTTTGCTCACCAAAGGAATTTGTTTCATTAATATCTATCTGCGTTCCAGTAAATGTGGATTATCTGTAAGTTATTTTCTAAAGATTATGAGATATTTTTTTGGTTTTCAGCAAGAACATTTTTTTTTATGGTAGGTAAAATCATCCAATGACAAATCCCGCCCTTAGGTGGAGCGGGACATAGTGTCAGACTCTTACTGACTAAAAACCTACCCCGTTCCTTCGTTGCCTATCATGCCGGGGCCGGGCCTTCCTTTCAGAAGCTGACCCATGACCCAAGCAGGCTTTGACCCTACCTGCCTGCAGCTAGCAGACTAAGCCTCTACGGTTTGCTGACAGCTCCTTGAGACGCGCGGGAACAGTACGCGCCGTTGTCGAATTGGGCACGGTCCGGTCGGTTACCGGACGATCGGACAGCGTGTTACCCATTGCACGCCGTCCGCAAGCCCGCGCTCAGCAAGAAGATTGCTGTTTTTACGTATGTTATAATGCGTTCTTTGCTTTTAAGAGAAATAAATAGATACCGTTAGGCCAGTATATTACAAGGCTACCAGCGCTGGAGCAACTCGTCGTACCACCTTCAGAATATACGTACTCTTATAATCACCCAAAGGTTGACTGGTAGAACATGTCCATATGTAAGTTACAAAAAAATAAGTAGAAAAAAACTTCGGGCTGCCGAAATACGAACTCACGCTAGCCTCCTTTTTGAAGCGACTTTTTCTCACAAGTCTGGAACGACTTACTAAAACAACTGGCCTGTTGGTCTAATTGTCAGTGACAGTCAGTCACTATCAACTAGACCAACAGGCCAGAGGTTCGTGCCAGTTTCATTTCCCACCCCGAACAAATGTTTGTGTGATGAGCACAATCATTTGTTCTACGTCTGGGTGTAATTTATCTCTAATATGTATGTATTTAGAGATATATAAGTATGTTTATCAGTTGTCAAATACTCATCAGATGGTGTTGTAGAAAAATAAAATTGTGACTTTTAGCAGCATCATCATCACCATCATTCATCATTTGAACTGAAACACGTCCACTGCTGGACACAGGTCACTACAATGACTGGTCCTGTGCGTCTCGCATTTAGCAGAATCCCACGACCCTCACCATGTCGTCGATCCTTGCGGGAGGCATACCAACGCTGCGTCTTCCCGTATATGGTCGCCATTTCAGAACCTTTCGGCCTCATTTAACATCTTCATTTCTGACTCGATTACGCAATAAAACTCAGAGCATAGCCCTCTCTAATGCCGTTTAGGTGATTGGTGATTTTCAGCCTTCTGATGAGGCTCATTGTGTGCGACTACGTTTCAAAGCCGTATGTCATCACTGACAACTGGCCATAGTCTTGAGACAATGTGTAAGTGCTCGATTACGGAGACGCGGTGCGTCGGGCGCTCCGTCGTACATTGTCATATGTTTGTGTTTGCGCGAGCGATGACGCGGCCCGCTGCTGCAATGTACGACGAAACGGCCAACGCGCCGCGCCTCCGTAAACACGACCTTACATTTAATTGTTTTATCTTTGTCGAGCGTTGACTACAGGGCAACAACTTGAGTTATACTGTATCTATACCGAATAATTAAATGTCACTATTTGTATTAAGCATTACGCACACACAACGCATGGAACAGGTTTTTTTTAGGTGGATATTCCACCTCAAATAACTTCTACCATTTCGGATGGAACAAGAGGAAATGCGATGAGACTTTTATTTTGACTAAAAACTACCCGTGTTCCTTCAGCCGCCCTTTGCGTTCCAGAGCTGATGGCATCGTGTAAGGGAGCTGTATGCATCTATAGGACGCTGCAGCTATCGCTGCACCATCTACCAGCTAATCAAGACACCTGGTGCACTTACAGCAATCCATTGGATATTATTATTCTTTACAAAGTCACAATTGCGCCATCTGTCAATTCTTTGAGACACTAATAGTTATTCTTGCAATAATTTGATTACCTTGGAAAAATTACTGTTAATCACATCTGATTATACTGTTTTATTTTATACACCAAAAGCTTTTATTAATATAATTAATTGTAATAAGTTTTGCAATTGATGTGACCTATTCAAATATTTCGTGCTCTGAAAGAAAGGGGATAGTATTTTGAACTCCGGGTGACTGGGTTTTTAGATGTATTGAGCGACGTTTGTAGAGTGGTTGGATTTTCTTATATAGTGAATTTGTGTAAAACTGTGTAAAATATAAGAAAACTGAATGATGTCACTTCGTTTTGTTTCCCACCTGAACTCCTATCACAATCGACCCTAGCGTCAATTAGCACATAGAACGGTGCAAGTGAATATGAACATTGTCATGTGACTAGAATTTTAACCGTAACAATTCATTGGTGCTTACTGAAATCAGAAACCTAAATGTATGGTTGAAGAAATACTTCCACTATATCTACAACTACATACATCTAAAAGCACCTTTATTTTATATGAAACGAAAACAAAATACCTTTCTAAAGATATTATGATAAAAGGACTCTAAAGACCTTTTCTCTATATCCAAATCCTGCCAGATTTATGTCGAATACTCTCACATACACCAAGAATAACTCCAAATAAAAACAAAACAGGCTATCGGGGAGAACCGTTTAGTAAATCATAAAACAAATAGTAATATCTGGTGAACAGAGCCGTGTATCTCCTGGATTATGGTAAATGGGTCGGCCAGTGTTTGAGATCATGATCCGGCCACTTATAAAACATAGTTCGGCAGCGAGCTCCATTTACCCGCTGGTCACTCTAACCGGATCGGGCCGGTTAAATCCGGTAAGTGGGCCTCCGTGCTCGAATAAATCCCCATATTATTGTTATTGTGGAGAGGATCCCTCCTTTGTATACGACCGTCTCGTGACGTCACGACCTGCTTTCTGATACCTGCCTTCTATATTTCAATATACATACGTTAGTTGATATAAGTGTAAGTTTGAAAGTGGGGGCAGTGACTGAAAAGTTGAAAGCGAATCGTTTGTCTTGGTAAGGCCATGTTAAGAGGAGGGATGAAACGTGTGAATAAAAGAGTTATGAGAATACATGTGGATAGATGGAGAGGAAGTGGGAGGGTAAAGGAAAGATGTAGAAGTGATATGAAAGAAAAACTCCACTACTATCATAGTAGTGGTCGCGGGTGAAACAAACAGTTGACTTATACGAAACATAAACTGAGCTTTTACCTACCATACCTGCCAGGATTTTACCTACCATAAAAAAAAAAAAAAAAAAACATACACCTCAAAGAAATGTCAGCAAAACTGTAAAGGCCCTTCAAAGTCGAAGCCTACTAGAGCCATAGTTCTACTTCTGAAAGGAAAAAGATCCTGAAATGCAAGGCAACGAAAGAACAAGGAATGGGTTTTAGTCAGTAAAAACCTGACACGCGCTCCCACGTCGCCTCTAGAACTGGAGAAGTCATTGGATAACTTCCCACCTCCGATAAACCACTGCTATACAAAAATGAAAAATATAATATCTTTATCAATAACAATGTTATAAAACTTTAGAGCTGCTTAATAGGAAAAAGCTGTTTTCGCTTGACAAACCCATTTATTTATTTATTTAATTAATTACACCGGTCTTACAACCAATTACACCCGTCATGACACCAGTATGGCCGCCTAAGGTAATGGCAACTTGGTGAGAGAGAAACAAGATATTTATGTTTTTTTTTTTTCAAATTGTTACTTATATATTTTGCTCTTGGTGGTGCTTCTTGCTTTTGATGAAGGAAAACACCGTGAAGAAACAGAGAGGAGGCCTGTGTCCCAGCAGTGGAAACATTAAAAGACTGTTGATGATGATGGTGAAGATCTTTTGAGCTTCCCCCAATTTTATGATTGTTTTCAGAATTAGTAAGTTTATTGGCAAACAACTGGTTGGGCAACAAATATTTTCTTCATGTATATTTCTTAGTGTAGTGTAGTGTAGTAACATCTCTTCTGCTTGTAAAAGTCGTAATCATTTTTGGAAAAACTGTGTATTACATTTTTTGCGGGAGTTTTTATAAGATAAATTCGTATATTCGACCCAACAGCGTTACTTTTATTTACGTATCAAAAATATTATTCACCTTAAATAAAAATGAAAAATGAATAAAAAGCAGATCATAATTCAAAAATAAGTTCAAACAAATTAGAATAATTGCAATTTTATATCGCACTAAAATTAACACTTGTTCTAAGAGAAGTTGGCCTAGTTACGAGGTAGCAATTGCTATTTTACGTATCTGGCTTAAAATAGAATCCACGCCAAACACCTAAGGAATAGGATGAAGAACATGACGCATGACATTCAACACATGCAACAGTAAATACGTTACAATTAAAAAAAAAAAATCGTTCTAGGATGCGTCATTCAAGTCATCCCACTCCAAACTAAATGAAAAGGGTCATAACCATCGTTTACTTAGTACCTTCACTTTTTCTTTTTCTTCGCCTCCTCTTCCAATTTCTTTTTGAGCGACTCCGGCATCTCTGCGGGAGGCGGGCGAGGCATCTTAGTATACACCTTAAAGGCATCGTACACGAACCACTGCAGTCCCGTGAGCGTGCCGATCATGACAATACGCAGGACCAGTCCGCGCCATATGCCCATGAAGCCCACGTCCTTCAGAATGCCGCCTATGGTGGAGCCCGGCTCCTTGTTCAGCTTGGACACCACCGTGTCCGAGGGGTGCGACACGATGGCGCAGAGCACCCCCGCGATGTAACCCGCCGTGAACGTCAAAACGAGCTGCTCATTCTTCGTACACTGATCCCTCGGCTTTGGTGATACAGTTTTGTACAACAGCTCCAGAACCTTCTCGAACGAAGCAAACTTCATCATGGTGTAAGGAATCTGTCGGCCCCACAGCGGTGTGATTCCTTTATAGAAGGTGCCGAATCCTTCCGTGCTGAGCATGTGCGGCATTGCTTTTCTCATCTGTGACGTATAGCCCGGCGTCGTCTGTATCCTCACCTTGACGGCTTCCATCGGCGCCAGGAAAATGTCGGCCACGAACTCTGCGGACGCGGCCGCGGCTAAGTAGAGACCGGTTCTGTAAATATAAGCTTTTTCCTCGTCTACCAGTCTAGAATATCTATATTTGAAGTATTCATAGCCAGCGAACTTGCCAGCGCCTTGCATTGAATACCCAAAGAATGTCGGCGCCCATCCCTTAACGAGGTTGGCGAGACCACCTTCTTTATAAGAGACTATAAAGCCTGTAGCAATGGACTTATACTTGACAGGGTCCACCTGGATGCGGCACTTGATCAGGTCCAGCGGCGTCACGAAGGTGTGCGTGGTGCCGCAAGCCACCATGCCGCCCATCGCGCACAGGATGAAGAACTTGTTGCTGTGGATCTTACACGAGAATTCTTCCTTCGGTTCATTCTTACCCATTGTGTTTACTTAGTCTTTGTTTTTTGTGATCTTTTTAAGAAAGACAAGAAGGAATCCTCCCGCCTGCTCCGGTGTAATTTCTTTGCGATTTCAAAAAAATATATACATGGCGACGGCGTGATATGTTGGGATTACTTGTCAGATAAATTTTACTCTTTGCTTGTCAGTGGTCAAATTGGCAATTTTTCCATGCTGACATTCATCTAGGCTTGTCGGTGGTAGTCAGTGGAGCGAGTGGTACAACCATTAAGGTTGCTTTGTTTAGTAAATCCTAAATGCTCTTATGGGATTTATTTTTCCAAATTATGTATTTTTGGTCTTTTTTCAGCAGAGAGATACTAAAACAAACATAATTAGACGTCGCTTTGTACTCTGAAGTAATGTTTTCGTTAGCGATCAAAGTTCCAACGACTGCATTATTAATGCCTTACAGAAGAAAATTGACTTAACAAAGACTAACAAATTGAAAATGATAATCATCAAACAATATCTAGGCAAGTACGGCTAATCTTAGTTTTTGTGACCATCGCAGAGGTCGTGTGGTAGTTTCGCAGGCCATGGGCTGGACATACATCGCTCGTAACATAAAGCTGAAACAACGCCTTAACTATTACTTCTAGACTTGTAAACCAGGAATTTTGCAGCTCGGTTTGCGGTGACCCAAGGGCAGTACCTAAGGTCAGTGTAAACTGAACTGCAAGATGCTCGGGCATGGTCGAGTAAAATTATGAAAACTCAACCATGCAAGCTGCATGCACCGCTCCTCCGTGAACTAGAATAGCTCCATTGAAAAAGGTTGCCAGGAGAGCGTGCATGACCAGTTTGATGCCAAAATCCAACGTTGGCAGCAAAGAGTATAGTAAATAAGGATGGAATAGAGAGCCCTCTCACAAGATTTTTTGAAACCGTCGCTGTCAAGGATCTTACACTTGTAACAAAGCGACAAACTGGATTACTTACGGAGCAATAAAACACACTCTAAAAAGTACTTTATTTTCATATCTGTACGGTGAACCCGCACATTCGTATAATTAAGTAGGTTATGCAACTTCAGCGTTTGCACACGCGCGACCATTTAGTACTATAGTTACTAAGTAAAATAAATTAGTGATTTTTCTACACTCAAAGCGGGCGGTTTTATTATCATCCCCGGTTTCTATCTTTTTACCATAAGTGTGCAGACTATCGTCGTACATTTTTTTTGGTCCTTCGAGCCGGATCTGCTAACTGAAGATGTTGCAAGTGTGACCATGACTGTTTGCGAAATGATGAGTTAGGTAGACTGTTTATGACCTTTGACACAACTAGCGCCTGAGTTTGCAAGGTGTAATCTCCGTAAATAGACTTACAATCTAACGTTACGATGCCTTTGCTCTGCTTGGAGACCGGACCTACCCCTGAAATGGAGGCATGATATTGCCGTCTTTGTAAACCTAGCACTTGTGTCGCATTTTCCGAAATCAGTGATATTTGCGACCCCTGATCTAGAAGCGCTCTTAACGTAACGTATGTACCATTGTTTGATAAAACTGTTAACATCAACGTAGTTAACAGGATTTCTTCATTTTCAGCAGCGACGTGGTTAACGTTATGCTGTGCTGGGGAAGGCTGCACAATAGAGCTCGTCGTTGCGGTGGTTTGATGTTGTGGTACACACACGTCATGAAGTAAAGTGTTGTGGCTAGCGTTACACTTTTTACAACGTTTGGAACTAATGCATTCATTGTCTGGATGATAGTTAAGGCAATTTTTACAATATTGACTCTTTGTTACCCAGGCCAACCTATCCTCCGGAGTCATTTTCATGAATTTCCTACAAGTAAATATAAAGTGACGCGTATTACAAATCGGACAGTTTGGTCCTTGAGTAGCGGCAGCTTTATATTGTTTCTTGTAGTAGTTCCCCTGATTAACAGGTTTATTATTCTGTAGATTTGACTCCCGTTTAAGAGCAGGCTTCGTTGTTTCTCTCTCTCTACGGTGTATGGGTTCCAGGGCTGTGAATTTGTTTTCGAGGAACGTCATAAATTCTGACAAGGATGGTAGCTCTCGTGGTGATGTACGCGCCTCCTTATAATCACAGTAGGTCTCCTGGTCGAGTTTCTTACTGAGGAGATGTACTAACAACGGATCCCATGTATTGGTGTTCACACCAAGGTTGTGTATAGCGTGGATGCACTCCGTGGTGGTGTCATATAGCCTCTTCAGCTCATAAGCGGTTTGCTTGGTGATAGAAGGCTGATTTAAAAATACCTCTATTTGGTTCGTGAAAAGAACCTGAGCATTATTATATCTGTGAGTTAGAATTTCCCAAGCTGTGTCATAGTTTTCAGCCGAAATATGAAGATGCTGAATAAGGCGTTCAGCTTCTCCTTTGAGCTTCCCTTTCAAGTGTTGCATCTTCTGAGCCTTGGTAACGGTGCTGTTTTCGTGAATAGCTTCTGTAAACAGGTCACAAAACGTTGGCCACTGCGTGTACTTCCCCGTGAAAGTAGGGATCTCGAGCTTCGGCGTAGCTTGCTGTACATGTACCATGGATGATATTTTCTTATTAAGCGAACGTTTGATGTCCTTGTAATTGCGCTCAATCATGCTAAATTCATTTTCATACAACAAGTCACTGCCTTGAAGTAAATGATCGATACGCAGATGTAACGAGTCGATAGTGTTCCACTTGGTTTGTATAGCCCTAAGCTCGTCTTCAAGTTCCCATTTTTCCGATATTTCGTTCACGTTGATGCTTTTCACCAACCTGTTAAAGGCCCTAAAATTGGTTCTTTGTTGTGCCAACAGTTCATTGGCTTCCGTATTTGCTTGAGTTCCTTTCTCATCAGAGCCAAATGCAGCAAGCAGGTTGCGGGTAGACTGGTAGAGGATTTTACCCTGTTGGTATAAATCTGAGGAAAAATATTGTGGTTCCTTATCTGGAAACTCGGAGAGTTTCAGGTGATTTTGTTCGAATTCTCCCCAGAGATTATCCAACGACTCTATTCTTTTTTGGATATAATCAGGAGTTTTTCTCGATAATGGATCCTTACCGAAATTGACCTTTATCCTATTGAGCCCTTCTAATATTTCCGACTGACGAGCGCTTGATACTGCCATTGCGATCAAATAAAAGGAACAATCTTACTTGGTCACAGATGAGTTGCGATACCAACAGCGATCTGCAGATGCTGGATGCAGTAGAACTGTAGATGAAGGCCCTCGGAGTTCCACCAATGTCTTCTACGAACGGTTCACTACGCGTTCACTGATTAAACTAATAATTGAACTTTTACGGAACTATCGCGAAATACTCAACGAATATTATCAAGTCTGGGGTTCTGATTCCGAACCACCCGCGCACCTTGATTCAAATACCCGATGGACTGTTACTACGCGTGATATCAGATCCGGCTCGAAGGACCAAAAAAAATGTACGACGATAGTCTGCACACTTATGGTAAAAAGATAGAAACCGGGGATGATAATAAAACCGCCACTCAAGGATCAAACTGTCCGATTTGTAATACGCGTCACTTTATATTTACTTGTAGGAAATTCATGAAAATGACTCCGGAGGATAGGTTGGCCTGGGTAACAAAGAGTCAATATTGTAAAAATTGCCTTAACTATCATCCAGACAATGAATGCATTAGTTCCAAACGTTGTAAAAAGTGTAACGCTAGCCACAACACTTTACTTCATGACGTGTGTGTACCACAACATCAAACCACCGCAACGACGAGCTCTATTGTGCAGCCTTTCCCAGCACAGCATAACGTTAACCACGTCGCTGCTGAAAATGAAGAAATCCTGTTAACTACGTTGATGTTAACAGTTTTATCAAACAATGGTACATACGTTACGTTAAGAGCGCTTCTAGATCAGGGGTCGCAAATATCACTGATTTCAGAAAATGCGACACAAGTGCTAGGTTTACAAAGACGGCAATATCATGCCTCCATTTCAGGGGTAGGTCCGGTCTCCAAGCAGAGCAAAGGCATAGTAACGTTAGATTGTAAGTCTATTTACGGAGATTACACCTTGCAAACTCAGGCGCTAGTTGTGTCAAAGGTCATAAACAGTCTACCTAACTCATCATTTCGCAAACAGTCATGGTCACACTTGCAACATCTTCAGTTAGCAGATCCGGAGTACAATGTGTCAAGACCAATTGATCTTCTTCTGGATGCCAGTGTATATTCAGAAATTATATTAAGCGGTCTAATAAAGGGCCCAGCACAAGCTCCTATAGCTCAACAAACCAAAATGGGTTGGATTTTATCAGGAAATGTTAAAAGGTTCAACTGTCATGTCGCCATCAATAACCTTGAAGAGATAGCCAAGTTTTGGGAGTTGGAAGATATTCACGACTCCTCATCATCAAACGTGACTATCGGTGATCAATTTTGTGAAGACTTTTACAAAAACACCACGAGACGCTTAGAGAATGGCAAATATGTAGTTGGAATACCTATGATGCCAGGTTTCGAACAGCAACTCGGATCATCAAAGTTCAAGGCTATAGCGCAATTTAAACAATTAGAGACCAAACTTTCCAAAAATAAATCATTTCCCAGCTTATACAAACAATTTATAAACGAATACCAGGAATTAGGTCATATGCGGCAGGTCGAAAAAACAACTGATCAGGTGTATTACCTACCACATCATGGTGTATGGAAACATGATTCGACCACAACGAAGTTGAGAGTGGTTTTTTTAACGCCTCATCCAAGACTACATCTGGAAACAGTCTAAACGATTTGATGTACAGTGGACCAAACTTGCAACAAGACTTGTTAGCACTTATTATAAATTGGAGACAATACCAATACGTAATCACTGCGGATATCGAAAAGATGTTTCGTCAGATTCTAGTCAGAGAGCAAGATCAGCCTCTGCAAACAATAGTATGGAGAGATTCAATGGATGATCAATTGAATCAGTATAATTTAACCACTGTTACGTACGGGACCAAAGCAGCCCCCTTCTTGGCTATGCGGACGCTGAAGCAACTTGCGACTGATGATGCTGAAAAATATCCCTTAGCAGCAGTTGCTGTACAAAACTCCTTCTATATGGACGATCTGCTGAGTGGACATAACTCCGCTAATCAAGCCAAGGAGCTACAGCAGCAACTAATCAAAATGCTCCAGGGTGCTGGTATGAATTTGCGGAAATGGTCAAGCAACAATCCAGAACTCTTGCAGCATTTAGCGACTGACCAATTGAACTGTCCTTACGAATTCAAGGGCCTCGAATCCAGAAAGACCCCTGGATTAAAATGGAATCCATCATCTGATTCATTCTCGTTTCAAGGAAATATAATTCCTGAGGATAAAACAGCGTTAACAAAGCGTCAGTTATTGTCAGAAATTTCCAAGATTTTCGATCCACTTGGCTGGTTATCACGGCTTACAATCAGAGCGAAGCTACTTTTTCAACAAACGTGGTCTATGGAAACCAACTGGGATCAAGATTTACCCAAGGACATGAAAGATAATTGGCATAAATTAAAGGAAGACCTCAACTGCATCGATAAAGTCCACATACCAAGATTTTTAGGAAACACAGAAATAACTTGTCAATTACACGCATTTTGCGATGCATCAGACAAAGCTTACGCGTGCGTTATTTACCTCGTCACCAAGAACAGTAAGGGCGAGTACACATCGACCATTGTTGCTGCAAAAACTAAGTTGGCACCAGTTGCAAAGAAAACATCTTTGCCTAGACTTGAACTCTGCGGTGCGCTGCTTCTATCCCAACTGGTGAAAAAGGTCGTTGGTTCCTTACCAAACATAGGTATGACCCTTCACGCATGGACAGATTCTATGATAGTTCTGGGATGGTTACATGGAGATATATCCAGGTGGAAATCATTTGTAGCCAACAGAGTGAAGCAGATAACCAATATAATACCAGCAGAATTCTGGAGTCATGTCAGCTCGGAAGAAAACGCAGCTGATTGTGCTACAAGAGGAATAACATTTCAACACTTGTTAAACCACTCGTTGTGGTGGGAAGGGCCAGAATGGCTAAAAGGTGGCGAGAGAAAAGATGCAACTAAAATCATGTTCCAGGCTCCTATCATAGAAGTAAAAGCAGTTTGTGTGAACACAGCCTTAGCACAAAATAATGTAACATTCATTAGTGACCTACTGCAAAACTGCAGTTCATTGACGCGAATTGCGCGGATTATTTGCTGGGTTTCACGTTTCACTAAGCGAATTTGCGACAAACATATTTCAACACACCATAGTTTCCTATCGTCATCAGAAATAAATAATGCATATAATTTAATTATAAAAGAAGTGCAATCACTGGAATTTCATCAAGAATTGCAAAATATTAAATGTAAACAACACGTGAGTTCAAAAAGCAAGATTTGCAGTCTAAACCCTTTTCTAGATGAAAACGGTCTATTAAGAGTTGGGGGACGGTTAAATCACGCCAGTATATGTACATCGGCGAAGCATCCCATCATTCTACCAAGCCATAGTCGACTTACTGATCTTGTTATTAGTCAGGCTCACATAACAACTTTACATGGTGGTCCCCGACTAACCCTTTCCTACATAAGGAATATGGTTGCGCGAATAAGCTGTGGACTGTATGTTTGAAAAAGCGATCTAAGGTTTGTTAACAATATGCAGTTACTGTGCCTTTATTGATGAATGGATGTATTAGGGAGGAACACTGACCTTTTGACCTCGAAGGTTCCACGTGGCGCCGGCCGGCGAACCTCGACTTCGCACATTCAATCACTGCCAGGTCCTGTATTGCACTACACTGCACTATTGTTGAGTCTTTGAATGGTTGGATCACGAAATAGTCAATTTTCTTGTAATTTCGAGCGGGCGTTGTTAGCGGAGCGGACACATCCACAATCGACGCACAAAACACGTAATGTCATTCCATTTCTTGAGGTCGTGCGTGGAAGGGAAACGGAAGGGATAGGATTGCTAGGCCAAAAAAATAAATTACAAAAAACAAAATCGCGGATCATAGCAAATTGGCGCAACCATTCCCCCCGGGTTTGAAGGGTTACCTTCAAAGAAAAGGAAAAAACAAAGCGAAACTAAACCCTATTACTATATCTAAACTATCAATACTAGGTAGCGAAACCACTTATAACTAACTATGCCACTACTACTGATTAGGCAGAGGGCAGAGGCGAATAACCGGACGTAGGTACGATCCAGTTGCGGTTTTAACCTTTACGACTCGCGTTATTCCGTTCGAACCCGGAAAAACTTCTTCCACTACACCAAGAGGCCAGTGCAGAGGAGGCGCACTCTCAGTCTTCAGTATCACCACAGCACCGACTGTGACTGGATCTGAAGGAGTGTTCCACTTTTGACGCGACTGCAGCGTATGCAGATAATCTGTCCTCCATCGCTTCCAAAAGGACTGAACTAAGCTATCTAGCAGAGCGTGACGCGGGTGAAGCTGCAGTTTGTCAGTCTCGACATCTAAAGCGGGCAAATATTTAAGAGGAGTCGTCGTCAAGAAGTGAGCCGGCGTCAACGCTAGTGGCTCCGATGGATCACTAGACAAAGTCCGACACAACGGACGCGTATTCATCAACGCCTCTACCTGAGCGAGTACGGTGCTCAACTCCTCGTACGAGAGAATCTGTTCGCCTATGACCCGAAACAGGTGCGACTTAAGGCTTTTAATATTCGCCTCCCAATTGCCACCAAAATGACTAGCCGCTGGCGTATTAAAACACCAATCAATGCGATTCTCAGCTAAGACATGGGCGAATTCACTTTGGTAGTACTTGGAGCGTAAGAATGTATGTAATTCCGAAATATTGCGTCGCGCTCCAACATAATTTGTGCCGTTGTCAGAGTATAATCCTCTTTCGTCCAAACCGTTGTCCAGTGCAGACGTGTTGATCAATTTTTCGGTTGATCTGATAGTACTTTTGTTGCGAAAGTAATTCCTAATTACGGCTAAATAAGTAAGATAATTGTAAAAACATTGCGCCGCTTAGTGAGTGAAGACACCGCGTCGGGAGCCCCCCGTACCTCGAGCCGCGAGAAAGAGAGTTGGTCCATAATTGCTATCCCGCTCTCGCGTCGCTGAGATCGTACGGTGCGGCGGCGGACGCTCATCACGCAGCTGAGCTTGTTTATATCCTGCGCCTGCTACGACGAGGTAAACTTACACTTACGTACTTTTAACTATCGTTTGACGTCAACTCCGTGAGCTTTATTTTAAATACAACGCTCGCTGCAGAATAATGAAGCGTACACCACCAAAATGTCTTTCTTCCTCAGACTCCAACTTAAATAGAATGGAGTCTGTACATCCGACGCCCAGCATAAACGTCACTATGAGACCAAACTTCAAAAGGGCATGCCTGGAAGAAGGAGTAGTAACTGACAAATTTGAACAGTTCAAGTTGGATATTACGGAAACGTTTACGTCAATGATAACCCCTTTGATAACACGGCTAGATAGTGTAGAAAAGAGTTTGATTAATATCGTACAGCAAAATACGGATATTATTTCGTCAAACGTTGAGATTGAGAAGACACTCGGCTTCTTGAAAAATCAAGTTATTGATTCTGAAGTTAAAATCTGCAAGCTTGAGAAAGAGATTGATTCGACACGAATTTGCATTGCCGATATTGAGGAAAAGTCGGAAAACCTAGAGCGTTTCCTTAAGAAAACTTCTGTCGAGATTAGAGGCTATCCTATCGTGAAAAAGGAAAGTAAAGTAGATCTCCTGAACCAAGCGAGCAACCTCATGAAATTAATTAGCATGGATTCAGTCAACGAAATAAGGGATGTATACCGTATCCCTTATAAAGCGAGTGCTACAACATCCACAGTCGTAGTGGAGTTCTCCAACATATTTGCGAAGGAAAAATTTCTAAAGAATACGAAGTTGTACAATTCTGAACATCGCACATGTCGGCTGGATTCCTCTCACTTAGGTATCGCTGGCACATTTTCACCCCTCTATTTCTCTGAACACCTGACGAATAAGTCCAAGCGCTTGCATTTTCTTGCACGAGACTTCGCTGCTACTGAAAAGTATCGTTTTTGCTGGATTGCTAACGGTAGAATTTTTCTACGAAAAGAAGAAGGAGCTAAGTACATACAGGTTAAGAATGAGAATACTCTCGTGCAGTTGCGCTGTAACTAATTGTAGATTTTTGTTGTCTTGCTTATATATTTGTTTTAGTCTTAACTTTTCAAATGTAACTATAACTTGCCAGTGTATTTTAACTTATATTTTGTGTTCTCAACGGTTCCCTAAGGTAACTAGTATAATTGTAATTAACATTGTTTTTATACGTCACTATTCAATTATGTTATTACATTTATGTAACATTATAAACCATATAAAATCAAGAACATACTCACAATTAAACAACTTTAGCACAATATTCTCACGCTTGAAATGCAAACATATATCACACCTTATTTTTTTCGCGCTTCCATATGTCTACTCGCATAAATCTAGAACTTACAAAAGAACCTTACATTTAACTAATTTTAAAAATGGCTAATTCAATTGACCTAATTGACGACATTGACAGTACCGAAATTTTTATTAGTACCAAACATAATAAACCAGAACAATGTGCGAATGATTTCGGTGACGTTAAAAACCAGCTTACTATCATTAACCAAAACATACGTAGTATAATGAAAAACTTTGACAACTTCACGATTTTTCTGTCCAGGCTAAACTTTTTACCTGATATTATAGTACTGACCGAATGTAGACTTCATGAACACACTCCTAAAGTTCAACTTCAGGGCTATGAATGCCATTATTCTCAAGTGTATATAAATCAGAACGATGGTCTAGCAATTTTATATAAAACGGAACTTAATGTAACTATATTCGAGCCTTCTTTAAAAGATGCCAACTGCTTAGTTATTAATGTAGGGTCAGAATTTACCATTTTTGCCATTTACCGTTCACCCTCAGTATACAACATAAACCACTTTTGCGAATCTTTGGAAACCCTCCTAAGCTCCTGCAGTGCATCATCCATGGCAATTATAGGGGACATAAACATTGATATAAAAATTGGTACAGAAGATAAACGTGCCAACGAATATCTTGACATTACCGGATACTTTGGTTTCTATCCCGGACACCACTATCCCACACGCGAAAATTCTTGTCTTGACCATGTACTGCTAAAGACAAAAAAAGTCACTAAAATTGTTGTATGCCAATCTTCACTCACTGATCATGACACAGTGCTGATAGGACTAAGTAAAGAATCTTCGAAGCAAACATCTATCTCTATGCAAACTAAATATAAGCTAAAACTAGACTATCCTAACATATTAAACGAAATTGAAAATACGGATTGGAATCCCATTTTATACACTGATGACTTGAATGTAGCAGTGAATATATTTACTGATAATTTGCGGAACATCATAAATCGACACACTAAAAAAGAAATTATGCGCAACTCTAAAACCATTAGAAGACCCTGGATGACAAAAAATTTGCTAAAGTGTATACGTAAAAGAGATACACTTCACTTAGAAACAAAAAAAGAAGAAAATAGGGATAATTACGCTCTGCAGCAAAAATATAAAACCTACAGAAATCACTGTAATAATATTATCCAAAATCTCAAAAATACCTATAGTAAAGGACTACTGGACAGTTGTAAAGCAGATAGTAAAAAAACCTGGGCAGCAATTAAAACAATATGTGACCTGAAAAATAAAAAGTCGAATAGCTTAACCCTACTTAACGCAAATCCTGATCCTATAGTATCACTGAATATGGCTAATACATTTTTTGCTGATGTGGGAATACAACTTGCAGAACAGTCTTTGAACCAACTGAAAATAACAGAGATAGAATTAGCTAATTTAGCACTTACATTGGATAAGTCCAACTCTTCACTCTCACAGTCCTTTTTCATGAGTCCAACCGACGAATCGGAAATTAGTGCAATCATTTCCAATCTTAAAACTGATTCTGCTCCTGGCAGGGATGGTATTTCGAATCGTATTCTTAAACTAGCTCAACATTGCCTAGCCGGCCCCATATCACACTTGTGCAATATGAGTATATCGTCAGGAATAGTTCCGGCACAGTTAAAAACAGCAAATATTTGCCCAATCTACAAAGCTGGAGATGCATCAGTCCCATCTAATTATAGGCCTATATCTCTTCTTACGTCTCTATCCAAAATTTTAGAGAAGGTAGTGAACAAGAGACTATTAGCATACTTGGAAAAGAAACAACTGCTATCGGCCAACCAGTATGGGTTCCGGAATGGCAAGTCTACGGAGGACGCAGTCTCTAATTTGGTGGATCATGTCATTGGCAAACTGGATAAAGGAGAAAAGTGTGTCGGCGTCTTCCTTGACCTTGCCAAAGCCTTTGATACTGTGTCCAGGCCCATACTTATCAAAAAATTGGAACGCTTTGGTATTAGGGGTCTTGCCTTGGAATGGTTTAAATCCTATTTATCTGAACGCAAACAGAAAATTTGTCTGGGTGACTACGAGAGTACCTTTGCGAGTGTTGCATATGGAGTCCCCCAGGGCAGTGTCCTTGGTCCCACCTTGTTCTTGATGTACGTTGACGGCCTCTGCTCACTCAATCTGGACAATGCGCAAGTAATTGCTTACGCTGATGATACAGCAATAGTTTTCCATGGTGACTCTTGGAAGGAAGCCTATAATGCTGCAGAGGTTGGAATGCAGAAAGTTACCAGTTGGCTGCAACACAATCTGCTCACCCTGAATGTTAATAAAACTAAAGTTGTAAATTTCTCTGTGAGCACGAAAACAACAGCCCCTAAACAACTTGTACTAAAATTCCACCGATGCAATTGTAGTCTAAGGGATAGCTGCAGTTGCGCCGTTTTTGAACAAGTCAAGTACATCAAGTATCTCGGTGTTAACATAGACCAACACTTCACATGGAAAACGCAAGTACAATCGGTTACTACACGAGTAAGAAAGCTTTTGTACATATTTAAAAGACTTCGATCAATAGCTGACAAAGACACTCTTAAGATGACTTACCTGGCTTTATGTCAGTCTATACTAAGTTACTGTATAGTATCGTGGGGCATAGCTGGTAAAAGTTGTCTCATTACTGCTGAACGTGCACAAAGAGCAATTCTTAAGGTCTCTTACAGATTAGGAATCCGATACCCTACTGATAAGTTATACCGCGAAACGCGAATGCTTACGGTACGCCAATTGTACATTTTGGCAGTGGTACTAAGATTTCACAAAACTGCAACTGTCACAAAGGTAACTGATCAACGCACGCGTAGAAAGCCTAAGTGGAACAGAGCCCCCTGTAAACTTAAATTTGGCAATAAAGCTTTCTCATGTTTCGGACCATACTTGTATGAAAAAATTAACAAAAAGTTAAAAATCTTCCCCCAGACGAAGTTTGGGTGCAAAAACCAGGTTCAGAATTGGCTGCTCGACCTTAGTTACACTGATACAGAAAAACTGCTATCAATTATTAATTAATTAATTATTAAAACGTTCATAACCACATGCACACCTATACTCATCATAATTATATTTGTTTTTCCTTTTAGTCTTTGTAAAGCTTAGTGAATGGTGCTGAAACTCGTACTGGTTACCTAGTTACCCTTAAGTTATACTTTTGTCGAAAGAGACTGGATCCTGCGACACAGGGTATCCTAGTGCAGGATCCAGTGTCTCATATAAATAATGTTAAACTATACTTAGAACAATAAAGTATATTATTATATTATTATATATTATATTATAAGCGCTTAACGGGACCACGGCGAGATAAAAATCGTTTAAATGCAGACATAAAACCCTGCGTACTCAAATCACTGGTTAACTCTATGTGAACTGCACGAGTTGTCATACAAACGAATAGGCAAATGTATGCCTTTGTGGAACGTATACCACGACCACGGGCAATAGTGACTTTAAACGGTCCAGCATAGTCCGTCCCAGTATGTATGAAAGGTTTCACCGTCTGTACAACACGACAAGAACGATGGTCGGCCATTTCCGGCGCGTTGAAACGCGGGCGGAGCTTAAAGCAGGGCACACATCTGTGCACTCTAGCGCGTATCAAATTGCGAGCGGAAAGTATCCAGTACTTCTGTCGAAGAATGGACATTAATAAATCGGGACCAGCATGACAATTCACCTTATGGTTATAATCCACCAACAAATCCAAAACGTGATCCTTGCGTGGTAGAACTACTGGATGCATTTGTTCAAACTCTAACTTAGCATTTCGCAGACGGCCACCGACACGAATGAGTCCGTCTTGCAAAAATGGTTTCAAATGTTGAAGTGCGTGACTACAAGGTTTATGTGATTCTAAACTACGAAATTCTATTGAAAAATAAAATTTCTGCAACTCTCGAAGTACAACTGATTCAGCTCTATCCAAATCAGCTGCGATTATAGAACCACGCGATGGTAATAATCTCAAAAATCTTAGGACGTAAACTACACAGCGTAATAGTCTCGACCAAGACGAGACTCGATTAGACAACAACAAAACAACTGACTCTTCACGCGGAACTGATACTACAAGCGTGTGTTTCTTCTCCTCGGGTGGCTCTGAAACAGTAGCGGGGTTAAACGGAGCATTTGGCCACTCGTTAGGAGTGGTATGAAGCCAGGGAGGGCCACAAAACCAAAGCGGATGATTTAAAATTTGCGCAGGAAGCAAACCACGTGAGAGACAATCAGCTGGGTTTTCTGTTCCAGCGACATGGAATATATTTTCCGGTGACAATTCAGCTTGAATCTTAGCCACCCTATTTGCGACAAACGTGCCCCATCGATGGGGTGAAGAGTGGGCCCAACATAGAGCAACGGTTGAGTCTGAAAACGCAACAATTCTCTCTATATTAATGCGAGGACGACAAGTTTTGACTATGGATGTAATCAATTGAACCAACATAAGAATAGCGCAGAGTTCGAGACGAGCAAGAGAGACAACCTTACGAGGAGATACCTTTGATTTTGCGCTAATGAGGAAAACTGAAATGTTATCGCCATTTTGGACCTGAAAGTAAACCACTCCCCCGTAAGCCCTCTCACTGGCGTCTGCGAAACCTACCACATTAACAACAGTGTCTGGTACTATACCAACATGGCGAGGAATCTGTATCTGATCGAGCATTGGAAGCTCTTTCCTATAGCGAGCCCACAACTTAGCAACACTGTCAGGAGCGGTGTCGTCCCAATCACAGTTGGAAAGCCAAAGCTCTTTTATAAGCAGCTTTGCATATAAAACGACAGGAGCTACAAAACCCATTATATCCCATATCCGAGCTACACATGCTAGGATAACGCGTTTGGTACAAGTTGGCGGAGTCGAGCTAATTTTAAGACTGAACATATCAGTTGCGGGTGACCAACTTAAACCAAGGATCTTATGCGAATCACTATCATCGAATTCCTTTACCGAAGTCAACCGGTGTGACGGTGGAATCGACTCTAATGTAGCTTGCGAGTTGCTTGTCCATTTCACCAGATCAAATTGACCGGACTTCATGAGGCTGATTACTTGAGCAGCGGTCTCTATAGCCTCTGCTTCACTAGGTACACTGTACACAAAATCGTTCATGTACAATCCGGTTTCAATAGTGGCCCTTGCTTTCGGGTATGTATCACCCTCGTCAGCGGCCAACTGCTTGATAGTGCGAAGAGCGTGAAAGGGACTAGACTTAAGCCCAAAACAAACACGATTGAATTCGTAAACCTTCAAAGGTTCCTGCGGAGAAAATCTATACAAGAAGCGTTGGAATCTACGGTCACATTCTCTGATTCCAATACTAAGAAACATTTGCCGAATATCAGCAGAGAGCGCAATAGCAAACAAGCGAAAATTTACTATTATTTCAAATAAGTTACCCTGGAGGTTCTGACCACAACACAAGATATCGTTAAGCGATATGCCAGTACTAGTTTTAGCGCTACCATCCATAACCACACGCAGTTTAGTTGTAAGTTTGTCTTCTCTAACAACTCCATGGTGCGGGATGATATAAAACGGGTAATCACGTGTCTCCTCAGTCTCGGCAGGCGCTGATGAGATATAACCTTTATCTAAATATTCGATCAGCACATCATCATAGGCTTGCTTCAACTTAGGAGACGCCTGCATCTTACGTTCCAAGCATAGAAAGCGTTTTTCTGCGGAGGCACGGGAGCCACCGAGCGAAAAAATATCACCCTTGAAAGGGAGCGCGACAACATAACGACCATCTTTATCACGAGTAGTCGTGCGGGTATAAATCTCCTCAGTGACCTGATCCTCAGGGCTGAGAATAGGCGGGACATTGACCTCTTCAATCTCCCAGAACTTGCGGATGGTAGACTCAAGCGGCGGCTCGACGGTGCAACAGTGCGACACAGTCGAGTAACTATCTAAACAAGCGGGTGCGGAACCAACTATAACAAACCCGAGAACTGTTTCCAGTGCGTGCGGAGCGGGGTACATCGGAAGACCTTGAATTTTACGTGATAACTGGAGATGCGGGAGAATCGAAGCACCGATCAATAGATCGATATCTCCAGGGAAAGCGTAATTTCCGTCGGCTAACTGCAAGTTCTTAAACTCCGTCAGCATGGACGTGTCAACCGGTACCGTGGGCAACCGTTCCGTAATCTTATCTGCGACTAGCGAATCCATTTCAAACGAAATATTACGATTAAAACGTGAACTAAATATTATTTTAATGGAACCGTGAATGGTTGCCTTTAAACCTCCAAAACCTTTCACTTCTGAGCGGGATGACCAATTATTAAAACTAAAACCAAGGCGTTGACAACAATCCCGAGTAATAAAATTACTCTGGGAAGCGCCATCTAGTAGCGCTCGAACGGTGTGCGGTTTGCCAAAGGCATCTACAATGACAACTTGCGCGGTCGCAAGTAAAACGGTAGTGATTTGAGTACCAGCGGCGGAAAGCGAACACAATGTTACGTCGTTTGCACTTGCAGCAGGCCGCGCGTCACAAGCGTCGCGCGTCTGCGCAGGCTGCGGCTGCGATGGCAGCTTACTACTCTCAAAATGTAAGAAGGTATGATGTCTAGCTAGACATTTACGACAGCTAACACCACTGTTACATGACGTAACCAGATGTTTGTCACTTAGACAATTAAAACACAAATTATTAGTGCGGACAAACTTGTAACGATCACTAGGCGATAATCTCTGAAATTCCGAACACTTGTACAGCTGTGTATGGCTACCCTTACACAGAGAACAGTCAGGTGTTGAGGCGGTATTAACTAGCGTATGTGCAGTCTTGACTGACTTCGATGACGCGTCTATACGGCGATCGGAACCTGTCCTATTCGTGACTTCATGACGTGCCGACGTGCGCTGCAATACCTTAATATGGTCGCGAATAAAAGATTCTAAATCTTCGAACTTAGGTATTTCGTTACCGCGCCGAGTCGTTTCAAACAGACGAACAGTTTCAGGATCTAATTTCTTTAAACCGATATACAAAAACAAAAAGTCACAGAGGTCATTGACCTTTAGGTTCTTTACTGCACGAACAGATGATGCGAAAATATTTAAAAACTTCTCTAAATTATGATCGTTACAAACGGAAAAACTTTTCAAATCGAATAATTGATCTAAATATGCGGTGGCTACTAATCGCTTATCTTCGTATTTTGTTTTTAAAGTGTTCAAAACTAAAGTGTAATTTTCAGCGCTAAACGTAATTCCAGCACAGACAGCCTTTGCCTTACCGGTCAATTTTTCTACGAGATAATGCAATCTCTCGTGATCTGTCAGCGATGTGTTCCTATGTATTATATTTTCGAAACTATCTATAAATAAATTCCAATTTCGAATGTCACCATTAAATTCAGGTATTTGAATTGGCGGCAATCGTGGGCGTTCGCGAGGAGGGTTGGATAAACCACTCGCGGGGGGGGGAGTCTCTAAACTCCTAGCAATACGTTTGATACGACAATACAAGTCATCAAAGGACGACAATGCCTGATAACTCACACAGTAATCAGGATTTAACTCCAACTCTAAAATGTTTATATTATTAATTGTAGATTCAAAATCCGCGCGCAAACTATCTAAAGTTTCCAACGAACACAAGAAAGCATCTCTAATCGCCAGATCCAAGGTTTGCAAAGATTTATCACAAATTGATTGAACACGTGAAAACTGTGAGTCCCTTTTAGCGTATAAAAGCTTTAACTGAACCTTTAAATCAGTACTAACCTTATTGCCCTTAAGAGACATCTTGTTTTGATATATTCACACTATACACTCAAACAAACACTTAACGAATTATTAAGTAAGCGATAATTATCAGATAACAATATGGTAATATTGTAAACAACAAAGTGAACGGCGATCGAACGGAATAACCTGAATCAATGAGTGAATATTACTCAATTTCTCGATTAAATCATTCACGTCGTTCATATGCGTATATAATCTATGGTTTATCCGTTTCCTACAAATATTCACTCAACAATGAACGGGTATTTTTGAAATGCGTCTACCTACATGCAATTTGTAGGACTTCCGAATGAATTTTGTCAAGAAAAAGAATGCGATCGATTTATATCTACGCTGATATTTACGTAGCTAACTATAATTATGCGGTGCGGTTGACGGCGTAGGTACCGTAATTATCAATGGCTCTTTAACTATACGAGCGAAATAACGTTTAGTTGCCTAAATGCCTAGATGCGGGTTTTCTACTATTATATCTAGGTAAACAGGCGCGTTGCGTTTATTCCCTATGGAACAAATACTATATTGCGAAATTACAAGAAAATGATTCACGATCCGGCTCGAAGGACCAAAAATAATGGTTGCGCGAATAAGCTGTGGACTGTATGTTTGAAAAAGCGATCTAAGGTTTGTTAACAATATGCAGTTACTGTGCCTTTATTGATGAATGGATGACACTGACCTTTTGACCTCGAAGGTTCCACGTGGCGCCGGCCGGCGAACCTCGACTTCGCACATTCAATCACTGCCAGGTCCTGTATTGCACTACACTGCACTATTGTTGAGTCTTTGAATGGTTGGATCACGAAATAGTCAATTTTCTTGTAATTTCGAGCGGGCGTTGTTAGCGGAGCGGACACATCCACAATCGACGCACAAAACACGTAATGTCATTCCATTTCTTGAGGTCGTGCGTGGAAGGGAAACGGAAGGGATAGGATTGCTAGGCCAAAAAAATAAATTACAAAAAACAAAATCGCGGATCATAGCAAATTGGCGCAACCAGAATAGATACTGGATTATCAGCGGAATCAGAACGGTAAAGCGCCAGTTGAGACTTTGTGTTAAGTGTCGTCGATTTAATAACGAAGTACAACAACAAATTATGGCAGACTTACCACAAGCCAGAGTTACTCCATCAAGGCCATTTACGCATACTGGTGTCGACTTCACGGGCCACGTAGAGCTGAAGGCCAATAAAGGACGCGGGATCAAAACGACAAAGGGATACGTAGCAGTCTTCGTATGCCTGTCAACGAAAGCGGTTCATTTGGAACTGGTTTCAGATCTGAGTACGGCCGCCTTTCTTGCTGCGTTTCGTCGGTTCTGCTCCCGGCGCGGATCACCAGGTCACATGTACAGTGACAACGGTACAAACTTCGTGGGAGCTAATCGACTCCTGAAAAAGGAGTACAAGGAGATCACCCAGAACATCAACTCGGACTTCTTTAACAAAATCGGTGAGATGAACATCCACTGGCACTTCAATGCACCTGCCTGGCCTAATGCAGGTGGGCTTTGGGAAGCGGCTGTGAAGAGCCTGAAGTACCACTTGAAAAGAGTCATAGGTGATCAACGTCTTACGTACGAAGAATTTTCGACGTTACTTTGCCAAATAGAAGCGTGTCTTAATTCCAGACCACTATGCCAAATAACTGAAAACTCTGACAACGAGTGCTTAACTCCGGGACATTTCCTGATTGGGGCACCAATCTTATCAAGACCTCAAACTGACCCGGAGTCTGCATCGTTAAAGGCGCGATGGCAACTCGTTCAAGCCATAACCAAAAATATCTGGCAACGGTGGTCATCGGAATATCTTCAACACCTTCAAACGAGAACAAAATGGCAAAAACCACGACGTAATCTTGAAGTCGATGACCTCGTCCTCATTCGGGAAGAGAACGTACCTCCGGGTAAGTGGGCAATGGGTCGAGTAAAGCAGCTTCATCCAGGAAAGGATGGGTATGTGAGAGTTGTTACTGTCAAGACAAAAAACAATACCATACAGCGTCCAGTCAACAAGCTTGTATACTTACCCGTAAATGAGGAGAAACCCCCGTCCGAATCCGCGACTCAGTGCGTGAATGAGTCCTCCCCACAAGTATCAGCTCAACCTGAAGTTAAAAGGCGCTCCTCGCGACCAAGAAAACAAAACCCATTACAAGTATTTTTCATGTCCGTTTTACTAATGCTTTTGTTTGTATCACCCAGTGATCAAACTCAGCAACTCAAATCGACGTCATTTAATGCTACGCAAATTTTGAGCAACCAAGGACTTTACTTCGACAAGATATCTAACCTCCAAGTTATCAAGGACGACTGGAAACTCATTGTGTTTTATAACATGTCCACGTTCTATCACGGAGTAACGAACGTAAAGAACTACATAACGCACTTAAAATTAACCGCCGATTGCATGGGCTCGCAATATGATAGCGTCATCCTACAACTAGAACATGAAGTAAAGGAACTTGAGCATTATCAAACACTTCTCGAAAAACCTAACGCAAGAAGGCAAAAACGCGGTTTGATAAACGGAGTGGGGTATCTGGCAAATACGCTGTTTGGCGTATTAGATGAAAGCTTTGCTCAGCAATACAAACAGGACATAGAAAAGATAACCACCCATGAAAATCATCTCCAAGAACTACTCAGGAATCAAACACTGGTCTTGGAATCGGAATTCAACATTCTACGACGCAGCGAAGAAACTATGAACAAACAGTTCCATTTCATCGCGGATCATCTTAGAAACGTCACTGCTGAAATCAATCGAGTGCGTCTGGACAATAGAAATGGTTTATATGTAACATCCACCGCCTTAGCCGCGAGTGTCATACTAACAAATCTAATGCGCATTCAGCACACACTTATTGATACCGTGACAGATATCAGCCACGGTCGTATTGACCCTTACCTTTTGTCTCCTAAACAACTGGCTCGTCAAATCAATATCATCTCCGGGCAATTGCAGGGCAATTTAATGATCCCAATTGAGTCAACAAACCTATCTGACATGTACAAAATTATGAAGGCGTCAGCAACCTTATATGAAGGCTATCTTATTATAGAGATAAAGATCCCACTGGTGAGCAACAATATCTTTGAGTTAGATAGGATCATACCTATCCCTCAGAAAAGAGGGTCGAATCACTTTCGCACAGTCCCAAGCTCGCCATTTATTGCCTACAGCATCCTAAAGGACCTTGCTCTTCTCTTATCAGATAGCGACCTGCAGGCATGCATACATGTCGTAAAGAGCAATAAGTTAATATGCACCTATGACAAACCTATCTATAATCTAAAAATAAAACAATCGCTGTGTGATATTCAAGATGCAAGTGATATCAGGAACATTTGTAAACAAGAAGTATCCACGTGCCATAATTATTGGGTCAAGTTACATAATGTGAACTCCTGGTTTTACACCTGTTGTGAATCATGTGAACTCCGTATTTCCTGTATCGCTGATACAACAACTACTGTCATTCGAGGCAGTGGTATCATTAACGTAGGTCAGGGATGCACATTGAAATCAGACGCCTATAGTATTCATGCACACAACAACTTTCTACGTCACATGGATATGCAATCAAACATCGAAGCCCCAGAGGTGTCCATTCTGAACTCGCTTATTAACACGACCTTGGCGATTGATTTTGATGAAACGGAAAACCACACCCATATGTGGAACCAGCTAGAAGAGCAAATAAAGTACATTAAGGAACAATCTTCTACAGAGTTAACCGTTCACGACATTCATCATTACTCCATCGCTTATATTATCCTGGCCTTAGTTATCATCTTAGCCGGGACCTGCATTTACCTTGTCACAAGAGGGAAGTGCCAGAACACACTTGACAAGCAGCAGCACGAGATGGTAGGAGTACGTGGACAGCAGGGCGAGCGCGTCCCGGGGGCGGAGGCGCGAGCCGAGCTCGCCGGTCCGGGGTCTACAGAGTGCGTGAGTGTAACAGTGCCAGTGTTCAGTGAGTTTAGTGATATAAGTAAATCCACTGAAAGTGTCGATAAGGGGACCTCTCCCATGGCCCGTCAGTGAAAGTGCGAACTATTTATAACCAGAAAATTAAGTGTTACAGACCTTACTACTTAGATTAGTTATATACCTAATGAAATCATCTTGAATCACCTTTCAACTGAAAATTATACCATTTAATGCAAGTCATCAGTTTTCATGTGTTTAACTTCAACACTTATCATCTAGGTTTAAACGCGTCTCCTGTCTTCTCCTTTAGAGTTGGCAGTATGTACGGTGAACCCGCACATTCGTATAATTAAGTAGGTTATGCAACTTCAGCGTTTGCACACGCGCGACCATTTAGTACTATAGTTACTAAGTAAAATAAATTAGTGATTTTTCTACACTCAAAGCGGGCGGTTTTATTATCATCCCCGGTTTCTATCTTTTTACCATAAGTGTGCAGACTATCGTCGTACAATATCCATTAGGTTCATATGTTTCATTGACAAGAAAAAGGAAAAAAACGTTCCTAGCGAAACAACGAAAAAGAGGTGATGTGTTTCTTTCTAACCATAAATTTATTATTAACGTAAATTATTGATATTTTTGTCATTGCAGCATTTTAATATTAATTGATGCTGTAGAATTCTATTGCCACTTTAGTTTGGCAATTCTTTGTGCTATGTTGGCAACCTTGGTTTTCTTGTGGATATCTACCACAGATTCCTGATATGTAGCAAATGCTATATATATATGCTTTTTTTTCTGCTGGGATTTGGGGAAGTAGGTTTATATTACTATAAACATTCATTGTATTGTTTTTTTTGGAAATTTAAAACGTCGCCGCAGTTCGTGACGTCGTTTTAAATTTCCAAAATAACAAATACAATGAATCTAATCTAAAAACCTGAAAATCAATAATAAAATCAAAATATAAAATGATAATATAATTGATGTTTATTTTGCAATTAACTTATAAATAACACTTTTAAACATAACTTTTTTCGTTAATTTAAATAAACAAAATTTCCATAGCTTTGTCCATAGGTACACAAGATATGATATAAACGTCATAATGGCGGGACTAAGTCTTGTATTGGAATGATTCTATCACGTACATTTAGTACGCTTTTGTACTATTTTGTCCCCGTCCTGAAACTTTTGTACCTCGCACGGTATAAACGAAATTTCACGGTAACCATGGCCCCGCCATTATAACCTCGCTTTTATAGACCTCACCCAAGCTTTTCAACCTGTACGTCAATGAGCTGATCATTGGACTCAGCAGTAAACGGACGGGTTGTTGGATTGACAACAACTGCGTAAACAACCTTAGTTATGCGGATGACATGGTGCTGCTGGGTCCAACGGCTGGCTCGATAAGAGAGCTTCTGAATTTCTGTGAGGGGTACGCTGCAAGCCACGGTCTTGTGTATAATTGTAAGAAAAGCCTTTTCATGGTCTTTAAAGCCCAAGGTAAGAAAGATATATATGATCCAATTATCACACTTAATGGCCAACCCCTGCAAAGAGTGAAACAAACAAAGTACCTGGGGCACTACGTGACTGAGGGCCTTGAAGATCATGAGGATATCGAACGCGAGCGAAGGGCTCTTGCTGTAAGAAGCAATATGCTGGTTCGCAGGTTTGCTTGTTGTAGTAAGGATGTAAAAATATCATTGTTTAAAGCTTACTGTCAGACCTTCTACACGAGCGGCCTGTGGATCAGTTATACGCGGAAAACGCTGGACGCCCTTCGAGTTCAGTATAATAACAGCTTCAGAATGCTATTGGGGCTGCCGCGGTTCTGTAGTGCATCTAGCATGTTTGCACAGGCGCGAACTCTCGACTTCCATGCAATGTTGAGAAAAAAGACGGCGTCGCTGCTAGAAAGAACGCGGTCAAGCTCCAATGGCATTCTGAGGATGTTATCAGATAAATTTGATGGTCCTATGATGAATCACTTCATGCAGGTGCTGGTTAGGCAGCAGGAGTGATTCATCTTATTTGTAGACCTTCTTTTTGCTTTTTATTTTATTTTCTTTCTAACATAGTTTTAAGTCTTTTTGTAACTAACCCGTGGACCTAAAGTTGTCTGAGTTAATAAATTATTATTATTATTATTATTATTATAACCTGTTATAATGGCGGGACCATGCTTGTACTCCAAAACTATAAGGAATTTCATCATTCTGATCAAACTAGTATTTTGTATTTTTGTATTAGCGTCTATTTTGCGAAATACAAAACCAAACCGAATGAGATTTCCGGATGAAAAACTAAATAAAAAGACGGGAGGGGTAATTCGCTCAACTTAACCGCACTTTCTGGAGTTTATCAGATCCATAAAATCACACAAACAGAAACAAACTAAAATGACTGAATGAAAGCACATTTGACTGTTTGAAAAAAAAACTGTTTTGTTGACTGACTAAAGAAGAATGGGAGGGGATACATAGAACTGATCTGATGATGAAGCCGGAAGGTAGGCAAGAACCGGAATTCTGTAATAAATCAGTGTATCGTAGCAGTGTTTGGTATTATTAGAATTGTCATGATGATTTGATGGTGGAACCGAATGACGAAAAGTACCTATCTGTTTAAGTTTAGCTGAGGGGCAACTATAAAAAACTTTTTACAAAAAATATACAACCGACTTCAATGTAAAAAAAAAAACAAAAGTTCAAAATAACTTTAATTTCGGCAGTCGGTATTAAATAACGAAGAGACCAAACTATTATAGAAACACTATTCTTTTTTACGGTGGCGGCGGCGCGGGCTGCTCGGGCCCGCACGCTTCTTGCAAGCTCAAGCATGGTCGAGCATCAATATTTCATGCTCACAGAGTACTTTGTACTTTGATGTTCGACCATGCTCAAGCTTGCACGGACTTATATTTCATTTTGTTATCACGTAGAGTTCGCCAGCTTTAAAATAATAGTGAAAAAAGAAAACAATATAATCGAATTTAAAAATTTATTAATTTCATTTTGATCCACTTCGCCTTACAACTAAGTTAAAATAATAATAATTCTTAAAATATTCTTTATTAAAATAACTAAATATTTTATATTAATTTTAATATTTTTATACACATATTTACAAACAAATCTATTGCATTGTTTTTGTACTTTTTAGAGGAGAAGATTAATAAAATAGGTAGCCAAAATAATTTTACAAAAATATGTCACAACAACGTATAGCTTAGAATAATCACTGACTGTAACTGTCAAACTTAAAATCTGTAATACAAAAATAAATAATTGATTATTTAAAGTCCATTCTCATATTGTTGCTAGGGATGGTCAATTTGAATGTTTCATTAAATTTCAAATATCGATGACATCAGTCGGTATAGCAAGCAATCTCCAGATTTATATTCAAATATAATGTTTCGAAATCGTTTGGCATACGGGTTCTATATGAGACAGAAAAGAAGTAAGAAGGAAAAATGACCCTAAATTAAATTCCATATCGTATTGAGAATAAACTTATTCACTGGCTTCATATCAATGGCAAATTAACTAGTGGTGTATCGTTAATATTATAAAATAATCGATTCTATTTTCATAACAAACATTGATATTACGTCGATCAGTATAATCGTCTACTAACTACGTATTATGCATTCAATCTCACACAAATTATGTAATACTGCCGACGAGGCCGCGCTAGCGAGCCGGCCCGCTGGAAACATGTGGCTAATATTTTGTGGGGACGGCCATATTGAAAAAAATATGAATAAAAAGACTGATCAAAATAATCGCAGTCATTGAATCGATCCTTGCATAAACATTAAAATACAACAATTCCGTCGACACATAATATTTAGTCACACATTAAACAGAACCAGTCTATCATTTCAATGACACATCAGTTTCGATAACGTAGTGAGACTTTATCGATACATTCCAATCGGTAAACCTTAGCGATTAATTCGACGAGTCGATTTCGAAATGTTTTACTTTTATAATTTACATACAAATTGGCAGTCGTTGAATGTTCTGGCAGTGTTTATAAATAAGGAGTATATTTACAAGTCTCACTACTGGATACTAAAGCAGAGTTACAGAAAGCGCCTTTCCATCACGAATCAGTTACCATTGGAAATCGCCACATAAAAGCTACATACACATCTGTAAAGTTTCAACGTTCCATATTTTCGACAATGGCATGGCTATTTGTAAGCTTATGGGGCAAGTGCTGTCTGGAAGTAGCTCGCTGAGTGACAGATAAGTTTTCGTTTATGTCAGGCATGTTTGCCACGACGCGCGCCGTCAAGTGTCACCGCAGGCTGTTACACATTTAATATTGCGATGCCGGTAGGCCATTCATGAAACGTTGAAGTTGAAGTTTTTTCGCTTCCCGATCAAAATATCGAACCTATTGTACTTAAAACATCCAATTATCGAAAAGTCTCTTGTAGCAGGACAATAATTCGCAAAATCTGTATTTTTATAAATTTAATTTTTTGAGATCCGTCTCAATGAGAAAAAAAACACAAAACCTGGTGTTAGAAAGCCAAAAAGTAGAGCTATATAATAAACACAAACAACAGTAATGAAAACGAGATTTATAGAACAAGGGACATAGCACGAAATAAATTCTGGGTACAGAAGGAAATCTTAAGAAGAAATTAAAAGCGAAAAGATAATAGACTCCTGCATCCTACCATGCAGAATTTACAGAATATGCATAACATAAACGAATACTTAGCTGTCACTCAGCGAGCTGTTCCCAGACCTCATGAGGTATACAAGCAACACCACTTTCTCCGTAAGCTTACGCATATGTCACTGTCGCAAATATGGGCCATTGAAATGTTACAGATCGTACACATCAGTTTTAAAGTGGCGCTTTAAATTTCTGGAGTGGCGATCGCGTACTGGAATACACAACGTCGGAAAACCACCCACAAGGTGGTCCGATGAACTGGTGAGTCCGCTGTATGTGAGACGCACAGAACTGGTCAATGCGGCGATACTTGAAGGAGTCCTATATCCAGTGAATGTGGCGAATGATGATATGGCGCTCTCTGTAGCTGGGCTGTGAGGGGTCAGCGCTTGTTCGGTGCAATGCGCACGGACACGTAGAGGCGCAGCGGCGCCGGCACGTCGGCGTGGCGCCGCGAGCGTCGCCGGCCCGGCTCCGGCGGCGCCACGAACCGCGCCTCCAGCTCTAACTGCCGCTCCATCACCGTCTGTATCAAGAATACATCATCCATTCAAATTATGCTCAGTATTCAAATGTGCTCAGTCATTGGCCGGATGTGGTTGACACAGGTACCTCGGAATTAGTACAAGCAAAGTGGAGCCCATGCCTAGTTGGAAGCTAAGTCAGACTGTGGACAAAGGGCAAATTCCCGACTTGGTATCGAAAAGTGATTTATTTATTTATTTATTTATTTAAATAGAACGGCCGAAGCCAATTACACTATTTAACTTAAAATTAATATTTTGTAACTCAGTCATGCATCCTTCTCACAAAAATTCAAACATTCCGACATTATCATCTTCCATTCATCCGCAAACACATCAAGACATGTGTTTGAGTTCAGGAGAGCGTTAATGGCGGCTACTGTTCGAGGAATAGGCGACTTGGAATGTGCTATAGTACGGGATGTTGGAACAGCCAGTAAGCGATGCCTTCTACCACGACAATAATTGCCCGGGACGAACAGATTGCATATCTCATTATGCAGATCTGGATCATCAATTATCCCCCTGAGAATTTTGAGTACTACAGTCATCTGATCGCGCGACCGTCTTACCTCTAGGGAGTTGAAATTTAAGCAACCCAACAGAAATTTAGTGGGGTATAAATAGGGATAGAACCCGTACGAGTGCTTGTAAAGGAACCTGAGGAGCGCTTTTTGTACTTTCTCTAAGGCTAATACATACTGCTTCTCGAATGGATTCCATACGCACGCACTAGACTCAAGCCTGCTACGGACTAATGCCCCAAAAACAAGCTTGATAACGTGAGGGTTGTGAAAGTCCCGACAGTTCCTTAAAACAAAGCCAAGGCGCCTGAAGGACTCCTTGGCAGTAGATGTGATGTGGTCGTGAAAAGTGAGCTTGCGGTCGAATATGACTCCCAGGTCTTTCATGGAATCAGTTCTTGTGATTACATCTCCATTAAGTTTGTATAAAAAGTTGACTGGGTGCCGCATTCGACCGAAAGACATCACGTAGCATTTTGATTTGTTAAATTGCATTTTATTTTCTAAACTCCACTTATATACCACATCAATGTCTGATTGCAGGGCTCGGCAATCGAGCTCAGATCTTATTTCATAAAATAATTTTAAATCATCAGCGTATAAAAGGGATCTGACATTCGCGACAACATCAGGGAGGTCATTTATCATCAATATGAAAAGAAGAGGGCCGACTACCGAACCTTGACTCACACCTGAGCGAGTGTGGTATAGGAGTGACTCATACAAACCTAATCTTACAAATTGTTGTCGGTCCCGCAAATAATCCGCAAGAAGCCGTAGAAGCCCTGGAGCAACACCTATCGCGCTGAGCTTTGATAGCAAGACGTCATTGTTTACTCTGTCGAACGCCTTTAAGAAATCAAAGTAAACAACGTCTACCTGGCGCCTGCGATCAAGACTAGTAGAGATGTAATTAACTAGTGTAAGCAAGTTAGTATTGACGGATCTTTTTTCGCGAAAGCCATGCTGCTCATTGCACAGATACTGTTTCACTTGGTTGTAAATTCCTTGGTGCAGGACATTCTCGAATACTTTTGCGGGAGAACATAGTATCGCTATTGGACGATATTCATCGACTGAAGATTTATTTGAAGATTTCGGTATGGGAGTCACACGTGAAATTTTCCAAGGTGGTGGATAGACTCCGGATTTTAAAGACAAATTAAAAATGTGCTTTAGGGGCCGAATTAGAAATTCCTCTCCCTCTTTTAAGAACCAAGGGGGAATCTTATCTGGGCCAATTGAACTTTCGGGTTTTAGCTGCTTTATTGCAGTACTTATATCATTTTCGGTGAACCTCAGAATGTTAATGTAATTACTAATATTACTGTTGCTTGGATTAGCTATATTACCGAGATCTAACTTTGGCTTTTCAGCTTGGAAGACGCTCGCGAAATATTCTGCGAACGCCTCAGCAGCTGCCACACCACTGTGCATTTTACCTTTGTGGGTGACGCTAGGCTCAAACCCACCTTTTGATCTAAGGTTAGATATATGCTGCCAGAACTCTTTGGGGTTTTTCCTAATATTCCCTTCGATGCGCCTAATGTAGGTATTATAAGCAGTCGATATACGAGATTTTAGACTAGACCTACAGTCAGAGAATTCCCTATATATTAGTTCACATTTACTCTTTTTCCAGGCAGAATGTAATTTAACTTTTTTCCTAATGTCCCGAATAATATCTGAGGTAAACCAGATAGGATATCTTCTAGTTACCTTTTTGTTTCGGCGTTTTTTAGGGATACAAGCGTCAAATAAGCTGTAAATAATATCATAGAAAGCCTGAGTGCTAGTGCGGACGTCGTTCGATGATACAACTGTATCCCAAGACACCTCTGAAAGCAGCTCGCAAAGCAGATTACGATTACATTTTCTGAAATTCCAGTCCCTACTACGGTCCACGTTACTAGGTTCAAGTCTTTCACTTTCATCGGATGACTGTAGCTTTACTTGGACGCCCAACGGTGGATGGTATGCATCAGGGGGTACTAAACCTTCGACCTCTGTTACAGTAACGTCATGTAGGCTTGCACTCTCCTGAACTAAAACAACATCTAACATTCCCCCATGCATGTTCTCAACAATATTTCTTTCACACATATTAGAAAACGTTAGAAAATAACAGTAATAATTACGAATATTTAAGGAAGCACTGTTTAAGTTTAAATCACCTAAAATGATAACTGCCCCTTTTAAGTCGTTTATAAAACTTTCCACTTTTGTAAACCAAGTCATATAATCACTATCAGTGGCACTAGGTTTTATATAAACAACACACACGTAAACATGTGAACCATGACACGTAAAGCTCGACCAAAGATCCTCACCACTGCCGGTCTCAAGTTCACGTCGACGGCGAAGGACTATAGGGTTGCGTGCCATAAGTAGCACTCCTCCACAAGGCGTACATCTGTCGCGTCGTAGCACGTTCCACTCACCGTTGGTGAGTTCTGAATCTTCAACCGACGCATCTAAAAACGTTTCCGTGGCCGCTATTAAATTATGCTCGACTAAGTGCAGATTATTTCGCCATATTCGAAGCTTTGTTTTGATACCACGAACATTCTGGTACATACAATTTATTACTGTAGTTCTGGTGCTTGTCCTAAAAGCTGCTGTGGGGTCGGCTACATTATTAACACTATGTTGCCTTGTCCTCCTTTGCAAGCTGTTCATGAAAGGGCTGCGGGGCAACAACACGCTGGCCGCCAGATTGGATGGAAGACGGTTTTCTATAGTTAATCCAAGGCTTGATTCTGGCATTCACCGGCCACACATCTGCGGAATAGCAGCGCTCATAACATGCAGTGGGAACACCAATTTTGAATGACTTGTAGTTACCTTTCGGAGTGAGTTCATCAATGGTACAGGAATCAGTATCACATAAAGTGTGAAGGTAGCTTCTAATTTCATCGGCTGTAGACTCCATGTTCCATAAGTGTAAGTACTTACGAGCCTCTACGGCCCTTAGTGATGTTACGCTGGGGCCAGCAGCCCCTTGTATTGACACTGGGCGACGACTTTTAGATTTTTTTGCAACTCGCGACCACTCCTGGGAGTTTGGTGCTTGAGAATTCGAAGAGGAAGTCTGTGACGCCAATTCAGCTGGCACAGGATTGGTCTTGGGTTCACTTGAGCTAGCACAAGCGGAAGCTGATTCAGAGAAGGGCTTACTTGAAATATCCTGACCTGCACCGCTTGTACTCGTAGATGGCACTCGCTTACTGTGGGAGTTTAGTTCCAGACGATGCAGTCTAGTGCTCAGTTCTGTGATGGTGCGCTGCATAGAAGAGTTTTGAGTCTTCAAGTTCTCGATAGATAATTTAACCTCTATGTGCTCAGTGACGACAATCCCAATTTGGGCCTTTACAGCATTCACAGAATCTACTGCGCTTTTGAGTTCCTGCTTCACTGAACGAAGTTCTTCACTCATCAATAAGGCGATGCTATCATTAATCTTTGTAAGCATATTGCTAAGCTGGCCTTGCAGGACGTCTTGCACAACATTACGGATGTCGTCAGTTGTCAAGGTATTACAGGAATTTGGGGATTTTGGGGGCGAGTTCAGTGCTTGTCTTTTAGGGGCTCTCGTGGTAACATTAGTGTTGTAACGAACAGGAGTATTATCATTCCTAGGCACTTTAGGATTTTTGCTAGAGCAGGATGGGCAACTCCAAGCTTTGGAGGCAAGGAGCTCTTCATCGCAGTTCGCTAAACAGGCAAGGTGGAATGCTTTTTCACAAATCGAGCAATTACGATATTTCCCTTCATCCAAACCACCATCGCAACATCCCCAAGTAATTAATTTATCCGCCGGCGTAGTCATTATTAATCCTGGGCTGCAGCAACAGTACGTGACAACACTCTTTCAATGTAAATAATGAATTCGTAGGTGAAGCAGGCGAGCGCAGCTCGAACAATACGGTCAGCGACACAGCGCCGCACAGAACGCGATCCTTTCCAACTAGCGGACACCGAGCATCACCGTGTACAGTGGGCGGAGCAATTGAACTACGTTATCGCGTCAGACACAGAGCGACACAGATCGCGACTCTTTCCAATTAGTTAACACTGTGCTTATTTGAGTTCGTTAGGTGTTTAAAAACTTGTAATAGAAAAATGGTTATAACTTGCGAACCACTTGTTATTTTTTAGTTCTGTTTACACTGTTACAGAGTACACACGAAATGGAACGTCACAGTATATTTCACTAAAAGGTTTAGTCCAGTTTTGCACGAAACCCGAATTAAAAACTCAGAGGTCGTTTCGACGCAACTCGCTCAAGCCGTGGGTAGGCGTAAAACTGATAGGAGCGTGATAAGGAGGGGGAAGAGTGAGAACTAGGTATACCAAAAAAGGAATGGATGGGCTGTGTGAAGAAAAACGTGAAAGGATAGCATGCCCAAAACCAAAGAAAATAGAATAAGAAAATGAATTTAACTAAAACTCAAAACCAAAGTATTTGTTTAATTAAACCATTTACACCCGCTTTTGATTTGACAAATTCTCTTAGTCAAAATTAATAATCACGTTGAAAGTGGAAAATCCAAAAAAAAAACAAGTATACAAACCAAAACAATCGAGAGACCAGTCTTTATTGGAGGCACTTACGAACATGACGCACACGTTAGCACCAGTTAGTTCAAAAATTTTGAATTGGTAACCGAATGATGTAACACATGCGCCACTATAAGTAAGCATGACACTCGACCGCCAGGACACATTGAAGTCAAAAGCAAACTCAGTGAATGATAGTTTAAGATGCATACACACACATATGCTGATAATGCACGAAATTTTACACATCGACGGTGAAGTGCCAATATACCTTCATTTTAAATTTTTCGAGAAACTTTTTAGCGTTCATAATTAAAATTTATTATAAAATACACTTGTGTTGGGGCTATCTCGCTATCTCCCATATCTACTATATCTATTTTTATAATGTTGAGACCTCCCAAGCAGCACAAAAGGCTGTACAAGGGCTGTATATAGGTTCAGGTTTACACTCTAAGCTGTATAGTAAGCTGTATATAGGCTGTATAAGCCTATATACAGCCCTTGTAACTCCAAAAAGGGCCCACATATACAGCCTATATACAGCGTTAAGTGTAAGTGGAGAATAAAAGCTGTATATTGGCTGCGTGTTGGCTGTATATCGGCTGTATAAAGGCGTTTTTGTACACCCTAAGCTGTATATCGGTGTACAATTACACTTTAACTCTACAGATATTCAATTATAACTATCATATACAGCAAAAAGCTGTTAATTGGTGTAAGAATACGAAAGAATCCAAACTTAAAGATTATTTTTTATAATATTTTACTAATGGCGACTACGCCATATACATTTAATTTTAAATATAATATGTTAAATTGGACTTGTTGACCTTAGTAATATGGTGAATTTATAGTGCCGATTTAATTTCATTGTAAAAGTGTGTATATTTTCGGTGAAAATATTAACGCGCCAGCGAAATAATCAATTTTAACATCAAGGAAAATTGTAAATACGGTAAGTAATGTTATTATTTTTTTAGGTTATATTAAAAAAATATGTTGAAATAATAGGTATAAATGCAAATCAACCGTAATTCAAGCAAATCATGATATGACTTTAGGCTTTTGCCAAATAAGCCTTTTATTATGTTTATAAAATCATTATGTACATTGCAAAATGGCGACAGCTTGCATAATAGAGTATTTTTACGACCTAGGCTGTATAATAGAGTATTTTTACGACTTAGGCTGTATAATAGAGTATTTTTACGACTTAGGCTGTATAATAGAGTATTTTTACTCCATAATCTGTGTAATTGTTCATAACAAGTACGTACATTTCTAACCATCTTTAGAGATACGTATAAGGAATAAAAAATCCTCAGCTACCTACGACTAAATCTCATATGTCCGAAAATAATTTATATACTTATTGTGAAGTAGTGAGTAAGATTTGTAACCGACCTTTCATCTATTTTTCAGAAAAGGTACAATAAGGCCTTTGACTTGGTCTAATATCAAGGTCACGAGAATCAGAAGGCGATCTAAAATTACTAAGCGAGTGATTAGACGTCGGACGCATTGGTGAAGGATGACAGTTCTAACCCTCCAGATCATCGTGGGATTACATCAAAATGCTGCGTATAAAGTCTATTATTATCATCATTGAAGAAGCAGATTGTGATCTATTACTGTATCTTCTCCAATAAATTATACTTTACTATCTCTACTGTCTGTTGTATTTAAATAAATTATCTGTATTTGTAATATTTAAATATTTCCTTTTGACCTTCCTCTTAATTCAATGTTTTCTCTTCACCACCCTTAGTTGATTGGTACAGAATACCTACAGCATTTTGTTTTTTGTAGTCTTGGGTTAACCTCAACCATAGAAACTATTTAGGTTCCAAGTTTCATGGCCTTATGAGTTATGTGCCTTTAGTTTTATTTTATATTAAAATATTCACCAATTGCTCGGATATTTTTTTTTTCTGGAATGAATTCTTGCTCTGATTCGATCACGAAAAAAATATTTTTTTTTACGTTTTTGTATTCTATTGGTACTTGCACGGGGGTGTCACAGGGGGGTTAAAATTTTGGTTATTTTTGACCTAGGACGCACCGTTTTCGAGATAATTGAATTTCTTTTTTTTTAATCATAGGGCCCATAGAACGGACACGGTGCGAGTAAGTTTTTACGGAATCCTTGGTGCGCGAGTCCAACTCGCACTTGACCGGTCTTTTCCTCCATATTGATGTTCACAAAAACACAATCCGAGTGATTCCATTAGTAATACAGCCTAACGCTGTACTATAGCGTTCATTTACTCTTATAGCTGTATATCACCCTTGTAGGCAGTAGTTATAACACCATAATAGTTATAAGAGTGTACAATTACACCAAACGAATAAGAGGTATAATGGAGTTCGTTTACACCAATATACAGCAATAAGTATCATTTTGCACTAATATAACGCTTAGACCTTTATAAAGGAAGTGGTGACGTGCAATATACAGCCTATATACAGCTTTAAGTGTAAAACGCAGCCTTAAGTGTCAAAAAACTCTTAAAGCTGTTTAATTGAGTAAAAATACTCTGATATAGAACCATAAGCGTACGCGGATACCTTTATGCAGCCTAAAGCTGTGTTTTACACCCTTGTACAGCCCTTATACAGCTCTAAGCTGTATATCGGCTGCTTTATTGATGTTTGATACGCTTGCGTGCTGCTTGGGCTATATATATATATTAACGACTAATAATAATTTAATGTCAATTTATAACATTACCTCCTAACTTTTTTGGGACAGACAATTTTTGACTTCGACAGTTAGAAGTTATTGGCATTTCGCCGTCAATATGTATACTCAACTCAAAGTACCACGGGACCTGAGCAGCAAAACGATAAAGTACGTCAACATACCTGACTCTTCAAATGCCTCCTCAACCTCAGCGCCCACGTGCCGTCTCGCTTGGACAGCACGAAGTCCTTGTCGTGGTCGCCGTACGCCACGCGGTAGTGCGCGCGCGCGCCGCCCTCGGCGGGCAGCAGGCGCAGCAGCGGCGCGCGGCCCCACGTCTGCTGCGCGCGCGCCGACACCACGATCAGCTCCGCTTCGGGCTCCAACAGTGAACGCCGACCTGGTGGACGAGCCACGTCGAATAACATTAAAAACAGATTACAGACATTTTTACCAGAAGCATTTGTCCGCAGGATTCCCCGTTAAAAGTAATTACTTTAGGAGAATTGCCAAAAGTTCTATTTACCATTTCTAAATACTCAACTGTGTCACCTAGCTTGATTCCTCGGTCTTGTTATTGTTACGAAGCTCAAAGAGCGCACTCTCTAAATTCTATACGTTACCTTTCACCAAATATTATATACCCTAACATAGTGGCTTCGCGTGAAATCATGGTCTTTTCGTGTTAAGAAAATAGTGAGTCATCAGTTCAGCTGCAAAGTAAAGGCTTATTTATATTGTAGTGAAAATAAAACCACCCATATATAAAGATTTTTTTATTACATAGTAATAAAGTAACTGAATGGCGTAACAGTATCACGAGGGCTGACCTCAAATAGGAAATTAGCCAGAGAATTGATTGAGTAATAAGCGTGGCTAAACCGAGTGACAATGATGAGTCATGTTTCTTAACGCGAATGCACATCAGCACTTCGAATAAAAAAAAAAATCAGGACAATGGATTCCACGATATAAACTATACTCCTACCAAAGTTCATTCTAATCTATTCAGTCATTTGAGCATGCAGGTATAAATAACATACTTACAAACTTTCACATTTATAATATCAGTGTGACAGTGTGATAAGTAGATAATATATGTAACTTGGATGATAATAGAACGTGAGATACTTACGGCGACTACGCCTCTTGCGTTTCCTGACGATCATCGTGCCATTAGCGTAGACTATCGCCTCATCCGGCGCCCTTCGTCTTCTACCGTTCACCTGAAAAGAACATGTTGATGGCAAACCAATGAACCAACCAATGAACCAACCAATGAACTCCTTTATATTTACTCGGTCAATGCTCTAACTCTCAAAGAACTGTCATTGCTATATAGTCAATAACTAGCGACTACTATGACTTGTGGAAGAAAATAAATAAACGTAATTATTTCCTTTATTTCTTGTATCACATATTTTTTTACATTTTTAAATATTTTTAACATACATATATAAAAAAAAAATATATATAAAAAATTGTGTCCCACCGGTATCGGGAACAGGGTCCAAGCTACCGGCGGTCAGGGCTCCAGAGAAAGGAACCTCCTAACAATACGAGCCGTGTCCAGGAGTACCGCTTTCTGAATCAAGCCCTTGATCCAGCCGCCTAACGAGAGCCTCCTAAGGTGTTGGTCGAGGCTCTTGGCTATTAAGCCATTACCCGACACGACTATCGGTACAATGATCGCCGAATCCACTTCCCACATGTCGACAACCTCGCGAGCCAAGTCAATAAAACGTAAACGTAATTATTATTATTATTACATACAAAAATAGTAAAGCAACTGCTGACATTGTAAGAACTGACAATTGAAGTTATGGCCCACAAAGGTGTCACAGTCGGGCTTGCGGAAGGCGAGCAATGGGTAGCTCACCGTCCGACCGTCCGAAAACTGTCTGAACCGGGCCCAAGTCGCGTATCGTTCCACGCGCGCTTTAAGGAGAAGTCAGCAAACCGTAAGGGCCCAGCAAGGGGGCCATTGGGAATGTGAAAATGAAATCCGAGGCGGTGGAACGAAGGCAAAGAAGGTACAGGAGTTTTTAGTCAGTAAAGTCTGACACTATCTCCAGCCCCACCCAAGGGCGCAGAGATGTTATTGGATGATTTTACCACAAGAAAAAATAAGGTATCGTAGTGACTTCAATTGATGAGTTTCTTCAAAATGCCCTTAAAACTGTTTATAATAAAATATCTTATTATAACCAGATAATATATGTACGCTATAAGTGACCGCACGACAACACCAGGTCAAAGTGTTACCATCGATTTGCGGCCAACTAGTCCAAGAAACAAAGTTTGAATTTCACCTTTAGGGGATGTCGCCACTGTGCGGACCGCCCGGTGGACACGGTGGAGCAAACAGTCGAGGTGTGCCCCGCTTGGGAAGAGCATCGCCGTGTCCTCGTGGGGGCGATCGGCGGCGATCTCTCGCGCCGGGGCTTGGTTCAAGCCATGCTCCGGAGCGAGGAAGAGTGGCAGGCGGTCGCCTCCTTTTGCGAAGCAGTAATGCTAGTAAAGGAGGAGGCCGACCGCATTAGGCAAAGGCGCACACGCCGCCGCCGCCGCCGGGTTTCCGATCCCGATTTCCGGCCACCGTAGGCGCGGGCTCGCGGACGGTGGGCAATGGGTAGCTCGCTGTCCGTCCGTCCGGTAACAGACCGGTCCGAGCTCAGGTCGTCTACGGCGTGCACCGTTCCCGCGCGCCTCAAGGAGTTGTCAGCAAACTGTAGGGGTCCAGCAGGGCCGAAGCCTACTGGGGCCAAAGGTTATGTGAAACTGTCACCACGGGCCCCGGGATAAAGGCAAGGAACGGAAAGGTAGGTTTTTAGTCAGTAAAAGTCTGACACTATTTCCCGCCCCACCCAAGGGCGGGATTTGTCATTGGATGATTTTACCTACCCATAAAAAAAAAAACCTTTAGGGGATGAATTTTGGGAAATCCTTTCTGTTTTCTTTATATACGTCATGTGCAGAATTTCTTCATCCTAAGTCCAATGGCGGGCAGGAAGAGAGTCTGGGCGTTCATAAGTTGCTTTTTTATATAATATACAGATTTAACACAAACGGCATATTTACTCACCTTACAACTGAAGCAACCTTCAGTAGATATCAAGTCTTTATCTCCACCTATTTTGTACTGGTCTCTCACTGGGAAGACAGGCGCGTCTCCGATGTCATCAGGAGGCAGGGCTCCGTCCAGCGCGGTCAGACAGTGTCCTGCGCCGACCAGCTGGTAGCCCGCGGGGCAACCGCACTGGTACGAGTCACCGAAGGAGTTGCAGCCGTAGAGACAGCTCGCGGTTGCACAACCACCTGCCAACTAAGCAAAGGGGGTCTTTTTTTGAAAAAAATCGGCAATTAAATAAAACTTGGGAGATTCTCTGATAAAAAAGCTAACAAATACAGTTAGCCCAAGCGATATAACTCATGGTGCCCTGATTTTACGCCAGGAAGACCAGTGTATTAGCAAAATTATGCTGTACATTCTTGACCAATCTGAGCAAACGTATCTACCTCACCTACAATCTATCTACGAGTATACTGAATACTTTACACACAGTTTCGCCCCTTCGCTTCCCACCCCTTCGAAAAGCCCCTCGTACCTGCAGACACACAGCATGGGCGGCGTCCCAGCCGTAGCCTGAAGGACAGCCGCAGCGGTACGCGCCTCCCACGGCGAAGCACGGCGACGCGCCGCACGGCCCTCCCGAGCACGCGTCTTGTGGCACACACACGCCGCTTGGAGACCGGCTTGTACCTGAGAAACACGATATAGATGAAATTTTTTGACAGGCCTGTTGGTCTAGTAGTTAGTGGCCCCTGACTACTACGCCGGAGGTCGTGGGTTCGATTCCCAACCATGACAAATGTTTGTGTGATGGGCACGATCATTTTGTCCTGTGTCTGGGTGTTATTTATCTATAATATGTATGTATTTAGAAATATATAAGTATGTTTATCAGCTGTCTGGTACCCATAACACAAGCTCTGCTTAGCTTGGGCTAGACGGTGTTGTGTGATAGTTGTAAAAAAAAAAAAAAAATTGCACAAGAATAAAATAGAATTATTGTACGCAAAAAAGCTACACAAAAGAGAAGATTTCCCTTTATGACGTAGGCGAGCACTAAGAGAGAATTTTCCAAAAAAGGATTCCAAAGGCTTTATCCACTTAGGGTTTGGAACGGGAATCCAAAGTTTGTATAGACAAATCTACTTTCAAAGGGGGGGAAGCCGCTTGCAGAAACTATTTTAAAATAAAACTTCCAGTATTCAATACAACGCCATCTATGAATTCACCTTTGAATTAAGTGGCGTGACGGAGACGCCTAAAACAACGTAGCTCTAGCTCATACAAAAAATGTACGTTAGTTCCATGTTTTGACACCGGCGTGGCATGGGAAAAAGTAAATGGTAAATCAGGTACTTTAATTTTAGTTGGGAACATTATCGAACGCCATGTTGAACGCTTTGTAGTCCTGAGTTCAGCTATACGAATACTGACCAATTACTGGACAGGTCCACTCAAGTTTATGTGGTTCTCTCATCAAAAGATCATCTCAGACACTAATTTGCATGGTTCTTATATGATTTGACCATTACATGTTTGCTGTATGGGCCTTAAAAGAGACTTCAACCCCTGAGTTTGTTTCGGTGTTTCTTCTCAAGGTAGTCAGCTAGGAAACACCCGCCTCATCTAGTTTGAACTGACTTAAAAATTGACTTGTTTGATTCCGTACCCAAAGAGTAAAACGGGACCCTATAGGCTATAGCTAAGTTTAAGTGGGGCACCCATACAACAAACGTGACTTTTTTGGCGTTTTTAGGGTTCGGTACCTTAAAAGGAAAAACGAAACCCTTATAGGATCATTTTGTCTGTCTGTCAAGACCCTTTATCTCGAGAACGCGTGGATATATCGAGTCCCTTGAAGCTGTAAAAAAATTAAACTTCTAAGTTATCGCAAAAAAAAAGATACATCCGTCGCAAAAAAACGTATATTTTGTGCCTTTAAAGGAATCAAAATTCATAAAATACTTCCCGTTAATCTAGGCTCCTGAAATTTGGCATGCATACGGAACAGAGCGCGAGTCCGACTCGCATATGGCCGGTTTTTATAACCTATTTAAAAAATAAATATCATATAAAAGGATTCCATTAAAGCATATTATATATCATAACGTACCAGCGGGACAGTCGCAGCGGTAGCCACCGGCGTAGTTCCTGCAGGGCGACTGGCAGCGGCCGTCGTCGCACTCGTCGCGGTCGAGGCAGCGCGCGCCCGCCAAGTCGAGGCGGAAGCCGCGCGGGCACACGCAGCGGAACGAGCCCAGCAGGTTCACGCACTTGCCCGGCGGCGGGCACAGCCCTTCCTCGTGGCACTCGTTCACGTCTGCCGAACAAACGAATAACAATCTATCAAGCATCAACTACACTGCCTGTCCAGAGTGTCTAGTGTGAGTTTGTAATTGCACGTTTACAAAGTTAGGCACTTCGATTGGCCCGCTTCATCTCCATCGCGAACGTAAAAATAACTCGCACCCGGCACCCTGATCGAAGACAAGATTGAAGAAGAGTTCAACGGTCGCTTCCCAACGATCCTCAAACCACCGAGGAAGCAAAGAAGTACAGTTATTATCTGCCCTCTAACCAAGATACGATCGTTTCGTTAAGCGTGAACGCTTGGAGTTGGTCACGCCCCTAATTCCTTTGTTCTGACCATGTGACTGCGTTGAAATGATGTCAGAACAAAGGAATTAAGGGCGTCAACGAAACGATCGTAACTTGGCTAGGGGGGCTAATGTTGCAAAACTCCCGGCAGTCACAGTACACAGATGAAACCAACATTTCTAACCACAAACCACAACTCTAACCACTTGGCAGCATCACTTTACGAATGGAAACTCAACACTTAGCGGCATTAGAACTACAAAAAGCCAAGCGCAGATCCACTGGTGTGAGCACGATGGTTAGGCCCATAACCCTAACAGAATAGAATAGAATAAAATTGATTCGACGCAGGCAAATCTAATAATCTTGTGATGTCATATTTTCATTTTCGTTGTTATTTTTTATTAATTTTCGTGACTGAACAAACGAACATTTTACAGGTTTATTCATTTAATAATGATCACCTCACGGCTTTGCCCACGTGGAATTACAATCTGTACAAAATCTTGGTCAGGGCGTCAAACATTTTGAAAACCATCTTTGTAGGATTACACTATATCGATCGTTAGCAACTTTATACTCCGACTCGCACCTTGCTAATTTTCCAGTCGCTGTCAGCTATGACCACAACATTTTTTGAGAGCTGGATCCGCGCTTTTAAACAGTAACACAAAAGGTGTGATAAAGTGATCAACATCAAGAAAGACACTCACCAACACACGCATCACCCCTCTTCTCGTACCCATCTTGACACGAACACTCGTAGGAACCCTCCGTATTGCTACAGATCTGCTGGCAGGTATGCGTGCCTCGTTCACATTCGTCTACATCACGACAGTTAGCTCCATCCTCGTCCACCTCGTAGCCAGTTCTGCAGAGACACTCATAAGAACCTTCCGTGTTCTTGCAGAGCTGTTCACAGGGAGGAGGCCGCACGCTACACTCGTCGATGTCGGCGCACACGTCACCGGCTGCCTTGTAGCCACGACCGCATACGCAGCGGAAACTGACGAAGAGAAATTGGTGTTCAATTTATTTTCCAAAATATTATTATTATGTCAAATAAAATACATTCTTAGCAAAGTTAGTCTTAATAATGGAGAACCGTCGAAAAATGCTATACTTACATATTTTTTTTTTCGATAGTTCATTCGTGTTAATGCACATCCCACCAATAAACCAAACTGACACAGAGCTGGATACAGGGCAAAGTACTTCGGAAACCCAGGTACCCTCCGTGAAATGGTCAGTAACACCAAGGCGCTACTAGCCTTCCTCGAAGAGCTGGGGTGGATCGAATAACACATTTGTCCCACCCGTACGCAAAATACGCGCTTTAGTCGTGGAATTGCGGACACCTGCCCGAAATACAAATACAAAGCAAACTGACCTGCCAATAGTATTGACACATCTGCCAGGCGCACAGAGCCCCGGCATGGCAGCGCACTCGTCCACATCAAACATGTCGATTCCATTCCCGATCAGGCCGTGGTTCTCTCCCGTTAAGCCAGGGATGAGCACATTGCCGCCAGGACCGCCACCTCCACCCAGGTTTATAGGAGAACAGAGCTCAAGACGTTCAGGAGTGCCAGGTTGTGGACACAGCTCGCATTCTGGACCCCAAGCGACGCCGAGGGTACAGCAACATTGAGCTCTGGAAATGAAAAACAGTATGAACATAAATAGTATATGCACTTGTAGACTATTATTATTATAGTGAATTAATGTCAAGCACCACATGTTAACATTATAAAACAAAGCGATAGATCCTTAAAGCATTAAATTAAAAAATAGTTTCTAAATTACCTAAGATAGAGAGTTTATTAAAAAAAAAAAAACTTAAACCAAACCCACAAAGTTCAATTTTCATTACAGCATCAGCATCAAAAATATTTTTTAATATTTTTATTGAATAAGGTCTAGTTTAGGATTTAAATTTTAGTATTTGTTTAGAAAACATACAGACATTTGATTCGAAGACAAGTGACATCCACCAACTCGCACCGGAAGGAGTGTGTCCCAACAGTAAGAACATTATAAAGCTGATGATGATCATTTGTTTAGAGGAAATATCAAAAAAAGGGAAAAAGGGATGGAAACAAACTTCACTTACTTAGTAACATGTGCGGGAGGAACGGGAGTGGAAGCGATGGCTCTCGGCCAGGGCTCCGGCATACAGCGCCCTGACACCAGCGACCTGTGGCACATGCCCGTGCGGTGATCTGCAACACAAATAAGATTTAAACCCAAGATCTTGGCCGTTAAGCTGCAAATTTCTGAAAGGAAAGCCATGTTTTTTTGGATGTAAGGGGCAATTGAAATACACAGGTATGGTTTTAGTCAGCAAAAGTTTAGCAAGCTCTCTGGCTCTACCATAGAGCGGGAGAAGTTATTGGATGATTTCCTACCTCAAAAAAAGGTTTTTAATGATTAAGATCTCGCTAGGATTTTCTCATAACAAATAGTGACAGACTGCATTGGTTTAGTTTAGTTGATAATTCATCATGGCAGAACTTCTCCATATTTATTACTCGCAGAGTCAAAGTAGTATTTTCTGCCAATGACTGTATTTTTTCTCTGCCACCATACAACCCGTCTGCTTTCAAATCAAGCAATAAATGAACATGCATTATTATGTACTCGTTCTATTGTAGACCTAATTCATTGCTTTCGTCCTTAGACCAATTTCAGTTCGGAAACACAAATCGTTAACTTGAACTGAAGTGTTGAATATAATTTCTCTGTTCTTATTTTGTACTTCCCTACCAATAGTCTACTGTCACTTTGTAATAGGCATGACTTCGGACACTCCGATATAAGCCATACCAATGGTCACTGATCTGGTAGCCGGGAACACAATCACAAGTGAAGCCTCTATGTTTATACAGAAACCAGGCAAACAGCCCCTAAGTACGGGGCTGCAGTAGATCTTGCTTCCCAGACTGTTTGTATCACCAATAGTCGTCGCACTCACCGATACAAGCCATGCCGTCATCACTGGGCTGGTAGCCGGCGTCGCAGTCGCAAGCGAAGCCTCCCTCCGTGTTGATGCAGACGCCAGGAGAGCAGCGGTCAGGGTCCTCTGAGCACTCGTCGATGTCCTCACAAGCGTCTGGTGCGTCGTGAGCTGATGATGTTCTTCTGTATCCTGGAAAGTAGTGAAGAGATTTAGGTGATTAGAGAAAAGTTTTTTCTGCTTTCACGATCACATTGACGCACGATGGTTATATGTACTTCTGGATACTAGCTGTGGTAAGCCGGCAGCCAGAATTCGTAAACCATATGGGAGAAATGGGTAGTTTCGGTTAATTAGATCCTTTTAGCAAAATACTAGTTTAAGTATCACAGAAACAGCTGGTTCAGGAATTCCGGAGTAAATTTTTGAATCTTCAGTTATTTTAGGCCTGTCAAACTGTAAATCAAAGTGGGGACGCGCAGCCCCCACTTTGATGGGTTCAAATTATTTTCCACGTACTACACTGTTGTGTTTCTCTGTTCTATTAGCATGTTACCTTCAGGACATTTGCAGATATAGGAGCCAACAACATTCTCGCAGGCGTGCGGGCACACTTTGTTGTCCTGCGCGCACTCGTCGATGTCGCGGCAGTGCACGCCGTCGGCGGCCACCGCGTAGCCGTAGGGGCACGTGCAGCGGAACGAGCCCGCCGTGTTGTGGCAGCGGAACGTGCACAGCGCGCGCCCCTCCGCGCACTCGTCGATGTCCACGCACGTCTGGACAAGGGCAATGAGGGGTGAGCTTCAAAACTGACGAGGAATATTATTAAACAAATGCAAAAGACTCGATGAGAGAAACCATTCAAATTGGTAGAGTGTTGAATGATAAATGGATTCATGTTCATCCAGCTGAGAGTAGATTAAAATATATCGATATGTAGGTACTGGTTCATTGACCGCAGCGTAATCTTTAACTTTTATGAAACTTTTTAGTAAACTTTTAATAATTCTAATTCTAATGTAAAGTACATTAGAACCAATTAAATCATGTCTTTGGATAGAAAATACATTGATTTGAAGTTATGGCGAGATTTTTTCGACTTAAGTTCAGTGTTGTTTTTATTTATTCGCAAATGATTCCTAGTGAATATATGATGTAAAATCAGTGTAGTTTTGTATCTCAAGCGCCTACACTACTGGACATAATAATAGTGTTAAGTACCTCAGCGAAGTTTGTCAACAAGGCTGCCAAATACTACAAAAGCATTAGAATGTGTTACATCCGTATTATTTACATATTTATTTATATATGCTTTATTGTACACCAAGATTGGAAATATACAATTTGAGCCTTAAATACAAAGTAACTGTTTTCAATGTAAATAAAGACGATCTAAAGGTCTCAGTTATCCTAGCATAGCATAACATTAGCCTTATAATGTTCCCACTGCTGGGACTCAGGCCTCCTCTCTAAGAGAGGGAATGGGCCGTAATCCACAACGCGGGCTTAGTGCGTGTTGGTAAGCTCTCAGTTACAGAGTCCTAAATCCAAAAAATAAACACTGATTTAAATAGAATCTTGCCAAGTCTTACCTGCTCAGGTCCTTGAGTAAATCCAAAGTTACATCTGCACTCGTATCCTCCGGGAGTGTTAGTACAAGTGCCGTTGCCACAGATCCTGGGGTCTGCGGCGCACTCGTCGGCGTCCACGCACACCAGGCCGGTGGGGTTCAGCGTGTAGCCGGGGGGACACTCGCAGCGGAACGAGCCGTCCGTGTTGATGCAGCGACCGCCCTTGCACACGTCTGGACGGACCTTGCATTCGTCTAAGTCCTGGAGAAATTAAAAAGTATTTGTGAAAATGAAAAGAAGAATATTGAAGATATTAATATTGTAGCTAATATAGCGACATCTATAACGCCATATAAGAACGAAAATTTATGCGGAGTATAAGAATGCTCCGCGCGATTAGAACTTAACAACAGTCAACTGTAGGGTAGGTGCCCGGGCCAGACATAAACTTGTGTAGTAGGAGAATGTTGGCTTTTCAACGAAGATTTGTCGGACACTCTGTTCCGCATCGCATACCTCCAAACTCATGTCATGTGGAACATGATATGAATCTAATGTCATCTGATCTAAGTCTGATTGTATATTTAAGTAACAAGCTTACAAGCCTCCTAAACCATAATGTTCGACTTACCTGGGTCAGATTCGGTCGTCCCATTCCACCTTGACAAATTCGAAGGAATTCAGGAGAATCAGGAGCTGGACAGCGTTCACAATATCTACCCCAAGCAGCACCTAGTGTTAAAGAAATATATTTAATTGGAAATTAACAATTAAACAAAATCTAAAGTAATGATAGCTTGCTGGTCTATCGATTCGGTCCTTCGAGACAGATTTGGTTGCTTATGTATATTTTGTGCTATAGGGGACACCTATTCACTATAGCAACTTGACTTAATTTCTGTCTCAAAATTCAACAAATGTAAAGCAATTTTTTTTTCTGCTTGCCATTACTGACAGACATGCTTCTCACGTGCCTTCTTGAACCAGATATATCAATAAATGATCGTTTAAATAAAAGATTACTTACCTTCTGAGCAGCAGCACTCGGGCCTGCCCAGCTGCAGCGGCCTGGCCCGGTGGCAGCGCCCGGACTCCCACTCGTCGTAGCACAGCTCCTTACGTTCGTCCACACAAATGGCGGCCGCCTTGTCGAACCGCCAGCCGGGAGGACAGTCGCAGACGTACCTGGACACGCAAATCAGAAACGTAGTACCAGCTTCTGTTTTAATCTATTTGCCATCATCTTAACCATAAAAAAAAAAGTGAATACTAAGTTTTGTTCAGAAATGGTATCTTTGGCAAGGATAACCTGTCTACGTCAGGTCTCGACAATCTTTTATCTAACGCCGATAAATTACGATGAATTAGCCTCAAAAACAGATTGAAGAACTCAAGTCTCTCTTAGAGAGGAGGCCTGTGTCCCAGCAGTGGGAACATTAAAAGGCTGATGATAATGATGATGATGAAGTAACTCATGCAAAACGACCGTTACATAATCGTGCGAACTGCATGACGAATGTCCAACAACTGTTCATTCACATCAAAAAATATTTTAAGTGGCGTTAAAAAGTTACAACTTACCCTCCGTTGAAGTTCCTGCACTCGCCACCAGCACACACGTACTGGATCTCCTTGCATTCGTCGCGGTCCACACAACGCCGGCCCACTAGCCTCCAGCCGGCACCACATGAACACTCGTATCTGGAAAATAAATGGGTAATTTAGAAGTTTATACCACTGGAAGTTAGTTTAAAGCTAACTTCATCAGCAAACAATAAAGAAAGTTGTTTTAGTCAAAAGTCTTGCACTGTTGTAGATACTTATAACTCCAGTAACATAACTATACGTACATATAGTGTATTCGCGTCAAGAAAATAGTGACTCATTGTTGTCATACAGCTTAGCCACGCCCTTTGACCAATTAGAATATAGTAAATAAGAAAGCCGTATTCACATTGATTAGTTGAACTTAAAATCTTTTTATTCAAAATCTTAAAAAAGCTCAGACAATTTTTCTTTTTAAATAAAAAAATAAATACGTCACGTCACCTATTCGGAAAAATAAAAACGATAATTCTGACTATTCAAACTAGATTTTAAAATAATTAGATGATTTTATTATTTCAAAATACTGTGATGTGAAAAGTAAGCTTTAATTTGAATGGTTCAATTTTTACCCCAGTATGAATACACCTTTACTTTTTAGTTGCACTGATGACGTCACTATTTTCTTAGCCCGAATAGACTACAGTGAATTACGGCATACAACTGTGATGGAAAGAAGACAACAGAATTTTCATAAGCAGTTGCTGTCGTAACGACGTGTTCCCCTTCTTGGTTTTGTCAAGAGAAGATGTTACCACCATAAGGGCAGAAGACTATGAAGTTCTCTCTTTCGAATCTCGAATCCAGACTTCCTTATTTTGTAATATTAATGAGTTAATGAATTCTGAAGTTTCAAAAACGCTAAACTCCTGGAGCACCCTGTCCTCAACAAAGTCATATCTCACCCGCCATTAGTGTTGGTACAGGAGGGCGCGCCGTCGCGGCCGCAAGGGTGCTGCAGCTCGGAGCACTCGTCCACGTCGCGGCAGTGGCGCGCGTCGGCTGTCAGAGCGTAGCCGGGCGCGCACTCGCAGCGGAACGAGCCCACTGTATTCCGACAGCGACCGTTGCGGCACACCATGCCCCCTTCGCGACACTCGTTTATATCTGTGGAAGACATGAAGTCAGACACTAAGAGCTGATTTCATCATTCAATGTAAAAACTTAGTTCAACTAAACTGAGTTCAGCGTAATCTAGTTTAAAGAACCGTGTCGTAAACATGGGCGACAACAAAAGAATTGAAACTGAGTTTAGCGTAAACTCAGTTAAGTCATCGCGGTGAAACGCAAAATGAAGCTATAAACTCGATTAGGCGCTCAAACTGCGTTTTATTTTATATAATCGCGATTAGTTTATTGGTGAATTTGGCCCTTAATAACAGGTCTTTACGAAAACGGGTTGCTTTGAAATGTTATATTTTTGGATTCACTTGGAATTATAAGTTCTAATAAACTTCGTTTTTTTTTTTGTGTTTTGTATTTTCTAAAGGTAAATATGTTACCAGCAATCTATATTATCCGGTATTCTATACATTACCTAGGGAATATAGAATACTGTTTAAAGTGAGACTTTTATTTTCAGGTGGTGTTAAAAAAGATTACCCTAACCTAACCTGTCCGTGTCGTGATGCCCTGAAATTACATCACCTCCTTCCCTGCTCTCATCTTTTAAACACATTACCGGCTATGCATTCGGTATTGTATAGAATACCTGAATTATACAGATTGCCGGTAACTGATACACACTATAGGTACAAATGAGGTAGGTTAATCAAAATGTGCTTTCAAGACAAATACTTCAGAAGAACTAGAAATAATATTAATCCTATATATGATAGAACGCACTCACCAATACAGTCATTATTGGCACCAGGCTTGAAGCCTTCATCGCAGTGGCACATGTAGGAGCCGGGCAGGTTTTCGCACGTGCCGTTGCGGCACATCGGGCGCGGCCGCGAGCACTCGTCCACGTCGCGGCACACGCTGTCGCGGAGCGTGTAGCCGGGCTTGCAGTCGCATCTGCAACAAAAACCATTACATTCTCAATACACTTACTCGAAAACCCGCTCTTATCCCACCACTTTTAGGTACGCAATTGCCTTTTTTCTACACGAGTGTAAAAAAAGAGCTTGTGCTCGCCCCCGGCATTACATTTTTCATATCAGGCTTGATGCACGTCGAACTCGATATGCGTCAAGCCTGATATGATCAAGTCGATGCAGGATATTGAATTTCAGTTCCTATGTGGCGTCATAGATGTCGCTCCACATTCATTGTGATCCTTCTCCCTCGTGTCACTGGAATCCCATCTTTATCCAGCCTAAAACTACTTCACTTCCACAGCGTTGTTAGCGGTAATTCAGAAACCGCATGTATAAGGGCGTGGGCATAATAGAGCCACAATTACAGCAAAAAAATACCCTTTATCTTGTCATTGTAAAGTTTAAAAAAATTATAAACGTTCATATACAACATGTACCTAACTGGAATAATGCACACCTTTATACAATATACACCTTTTTACTTAAAAATACACTTAGATAGAGTTTAAAAAAAAAATTGGTATACTAATTGTAAAGAAATAATATGCGAATCGACGCATTTCAATGATATTGGACGTATCTAAGCACGCACAGACAAACAAGCCAGAGGCGTAATCAAGCTTATCAAGAATTTATTAATATAGGAAAATCAGCTGAAATTGTTAATTTAGAGAAAACAGTCACACAACAGATAGTACATGTACATCTACAAATGACATGTTAATACCATCGTCTTACAAGAGTTACTGAGCTATGCGGGTTGGCTCAACTAATTTATTGATCCTGTTTGTCCCTCACCGTTTTGTTAGGTACATCGTAGTTATTCGCAATGAGAAGTTGAATAGTCATTCCACCATCCACATGACCTTTCCCCAACTATTTTAGGTTACCAGAAATGGTTGAATGTCAGTATGTGATATTGAGCGATGATAAGTTTATCGACCAAAGCAGAGAGGAAAGGAGACGAGAGGGGATGTGTTTGAATATACCAATCCGATTACGTTATTTCCACATCTCTTCTCCGCTTAGCTTTGGTGGAAATGGGTCAAGCGAAGAGGAGAGGAGATGTTTAATTTTTCTATAGAATTTTGTGCGGTGAGCGAACAAGCGGTGCGGCAGAGCGAAGAGGGGTCTAGTCGGGCGGCTGGGCGGCACACGCACTCGCGCACCCATAACCCCGCTGCCTTCTCCTCGCACCTCTTCTCTCACAGCTCACATCTCCTCTCCGCTACACTACTCCTCTCCGCTTTGGTGGAAATAACTTGCCAGCTTTGCAATACATCTCCTCTCATCTCCTCTCCTCTCCGCTTTGGTGGAAACCCGGTTTCCAGGGTAGCGGTTTTAGGTCGTTACAGGGTTGTCCCTGTAACTGAATAACACGATACTCCACCCCCTGGTCAACCTCCTGGGCACCAGTCTTAACTGGTTTTCGACTTTCAGGCTTCTGACCGCCTGTAACAACTGTCGAAAGATCTAAGAATGACCATCGGAACTAACAGCCTAATTGGCTTAGCAGCAAGAGTCTACCAAGACCACAAGTGGCTGTCGCGCGTCTCAGTTAGCAGCCGCTTCTAACATCAGGTAGTGACATTTGTGGCTATCGTATGTGGCCTGTGAGCGGCTAGGCTAACTATTAATAGTCGTTATTCAACGTACCTGTATGATCCAATAGTGTTCCTGCACTCTCCGTGCTCGCAGAGCCGCTCGTCGGCGCACTCGTCGACGTCCTCGCACTCGTCGAGCGAGGCGGTGAGGCGGTAGCCGGGCGGGCAGCGGCACTCGTAGGCGCCGGGCAGGTTGACGCACTGCGCCAGGCCGCGGCACGGCGTGCGGTGCAGCGCGCACTCGTCGATGTCGCGGCACAGGTGCGACGTGTTGTCGTGCTCGTAACTGACGACGCCAGAGAACAAGTCAAAGGATCATTATTAAATAGTAGTTATTCTTTAATATGGTATTAGAGTTTTAGAATGTGGCTTTGAAGAACACCATCACTGTCATCAGTTTGGCAGTCAATTTATAAATCTCGATACATCATATTGTCTTATACTCAAAAACCATAATAAGAAGCCATCATAAAAAACTCCTTTTACTTATAGCGCTAGTATGATGGTGTTTGCCCGTCATAATATGGCACACGTATTAAAATAAACACATTCATTGTACGTACAGCTAAGGAGTGGAATTTTCTGCTAAAATAGGGTGTTTTCTGACGAGCTACCAAGGGGTCTTAAGTCAAGCGTGAATAGGTTACTTCTAATAATAATAATAACCTCTACCGCCGTCGATCATATTACTGCTTACCATTAGATGAAATAGTGGTGAAACTCGAGCCAATCAATAATATAAAAAAAGCTTACCCATGATCACATCCACACTGGAAGCCAGTCGGCGTATCGTGACAAGTACCAGGCTTGCATAGCTGCGGCATGATGTCACATTCATTAATCGGCTTCGTCTCATTGGTCATCGGGTTGATGTACTCGCCAGGCTTCTCCCCACACAGGGCCATGTGCTCATGCGAGCCCTTGTCGGGGCAGGGCTCGCAGGGCGCGCCCCAGGCCTTGCCCACGGAGCAGCAGCACAGGTACTTGGTCTGCGGCACGCCGGCGGCGCCCGTGCAGCGCCCCGTGTCGGGCTCCCAGTCCATGTAGCATTGGCGCTGGCGGACGTCCACACACTCCTCTGAAGATAAGAAGAAAACATTGTATAGTAAGGAGGTCAAAATTGAAGCAATCCTTGAACTTCGTAGGCAAAAAGTTCGCAAGAAGAACAGTTAGAGAAGTAGTTGAACTTTTCAGTGATCGTGACAACAAAAAGACAGCAAATTGTCTTAGGAAAATCTTTCTCAACACAGTTAAAGAACAAGATGTTTATTTAATAGAATTATGTATCACTTTTTCCAACTAAGGTAATAAATGGAACAGAGACCTTATCATGAGGTGTTAAAATGTCAGGCTTTTTTAAGCGAGCGTAACAGAGGAATGGAGCTACACATTCTATATAGCTGCATACCTTTAACACTTCAGTTTAGGTCAAATGGATCGCTTAAGAGGTCGTAGTAGGTCCTCTGATCAGCATAAAAAACAGACAGCTTCAAGTAAAATTTAAATCAAGTGATACTCACTTCCATTAGGCATAGCCACATAGCCCTCGGGACAGAGACACACATAGGAGCCCTGCATGTTCCTACAGATGCCGGGGCCGCAGATGTCGGGGCGCGCGCACTCGTCGATGTCCTCGCAGCGCTGCTCGTCGGCGGTGAGCTGCCAGCCGTCGCCGCACGTGCACACGAACGAGCCGAACGTGTTGGTGCACGTGCCGTGCTCGCACAGCGCCGGGTGCTGCGCGCACTCGTCGATGTCGGCCAGCGTTACTACGTAGGAAGGCTGAAACAAGAGAGAGTTATGGTGTTATCACGAAATTTAACTTCGCGAATGAGATGGTCATATGAGACGTACCAATAACCCAGTCCGCCAATTATACTGTAACTATAATGACTTAGGTCCTACGCAGACCGGGACCTGGAATGCCGCGGTATCTATGCGTCTGTTGTGCGCTGACCGTCGGCAAAATCCTTAGCCATGCCATCCCGATCTGCATAGGCATTTAATGGAGATACTTACAGGTTCAAGAACGGGTTGGTATCCAGGTCCTCCCGGACAAAGTTGTCTATAAGCTTCTGAGCCAGGTTCCGGACATAAATCACAGTAGTTGCCCCACGCAGCACCTGTAATAAATCAGAGTATCATCAGTATTCGACAGTGCTATAAGCCATCAAGATACTCTTCCAGCTTCTTCTGTGCTACTCACCAACTGAACAACAGCAAGCCGCCATGGTCCCATCTTCGGACAGTTCATCACTGTCGCGACAATGTTCGGCTCCAGATTTCAAGTCAACTTTACCGTAACAACGTGCTTTTCTTGAGTCTAAAATAGAATTTACTTTTAAATCTGAATGACGTGTTACCAACGCAAAAAAATGTGATTTATGACCTACATGAAGCCTTGTTTAATCCAAATCCAATTTCTAGATTTATTTTCAATAATTGTTAGATTTTGCAACAGTAGTTAGCATTGTTGCAACAACTGTTAAAGCATCAAACTCTGATGACTTTATTTCTACATGTGTTGAATTTCTTTAAAAAATATTTGGATTATTTTCAACAATATTGTTGGCTTATTAAAAAAAAAATTATCTTGAAGCAAATATTTCACTAACTTTGCATACGGACGAAACAGGACAATTCGAAGACAGTTTCTATAGACTATGAGGCTTACCGTAACAAGCCGTGCCATCGGAGACGAGCTCGTAGTTGGGCGGACATCGGCAGATGTAGGAGCCCTGCGTGTTGATGCACTGTCCGTACTGGCACGACTGCGGAGACTTGCACTCGTCCACGTCCGTGCAGTTGAAGCCAGGCATCACTGCAACAAGAGGATTTATATAAGCTGTCAAAAATCATCAATCATCATCATCATTTCAGCTGATAGATTTCTACTGTTGGACATAGGCCTCCCACAAGTGTTGTCACAACTAGTCCTGAGCGCCTCGTATCAACTGAATTCCCGCGACCCTCACCAGGTCATCAATCCACCTTGTGGGAGATGCTGCATTAAAAGTCATCAATAGAAGAAAGAAAAAAATATTTATCCGTCTCTCTCCCGCTCTGGATGCAGCGGCAGGGTGTGCCAGACTTTTGCTGACTAAAACCCACCACCCAAACCTACAGTTTCCCTGCAGTTCCCCTTCATTACGAGGGCTGCGGCAGTTCCTTCGGACAATCGCAACCCTGGCAGGCGTCGGCCTCAACTAATACCTACAATTATTTTTCTTCGACCCAGGGATTGGTCCTTACCTACTGGCCGACCGGACGGCGAGCCATGGGTAGCCCGTTGCCCATTTTTGCAACTCCTTAGAACAATTCGCAGACCTAGCAGGCATCAGCCCTAACTAGCCCCTATAATTTTATTGACATCTCCTTGAGGCGCGCATGGAACAACACGCCGCCGCCGTCGACCCGAGCTTGGTGCTAAGTAAACGGCCGGGAAAGCAAGCTACCCATAGCATGTCGTCCGCAAACTATGTCGGTAGCCGTCCTGAGCCTCTCGTTACCAAATGTATGTATTTAGTCGCTTGCAATAAGGTGTAAATCATTTTGTCGTTGCAGAAGAAACTACTGTCGTTGCACTTACAATCATCGATGCTGTCCGACTGGTAGCCCTTGTCGCAGATGCACTTGAACATGCCGTACGTGTTCACGCAGCGCCCGAACACGCACACGTTGTCGAACGTTGCGCACTCGTCCATATCTGTGAAATGAAGAAGGCACAAATTTTATAAGAAAATAGCATACAATAAATTAAGATTGGGTAAATGTATCTATCTCCTTTGCACATGAAACGAAGCAACATAGAACGAACCTTTTCTACTTCAATGTGGATGAAACCGCTTCTATGAAACACTTACCAAGACATGATCTGCCATCAGGCGATTTAGTGAAGCCCACGTCGCAGTCGCACTCGTACCCGCCGGGCGTGTTCGTGCAGTGCCCGTTCTCACACAGGGTGGGGTCGTTCGCGCACTCGTCGATGTCCACGCAAGAATATCTAGAGAAGATCAATTGTAGTATCAGTTTTAGGAATCATTTTTTTCATAATTTCAGCCGAAAGACATCCACTGTTGGAGATGGGCCGTTTTAGGAATACAAGAAAATATCAAAAGCGAACGAGAGGGCAGTTTTGTTTGCAGGATCAGGCTCTAGCTTTGAAGAATTTCAACGGGAAGGCCCGCATGGTGGATTACAGCCTATTTCCTCTCCTAGAGAGAAGGCCCTGCAGTGGGAACATAACAGGGCCGTTCGTTCGAAGGTCCCGAGTTAAATGGTCTTGGAGACAGACGGACACCAAAGTGGGCCTAATAGGGTTCCGCTTTTTCCTTTTCAGGTACGGAACCCTAAAAGGCCTGAAATTAAAACTTACCCATCTCCCTTATATCCAGTGTCACATAGACACATGAAGGATCCGTCAGTGTTGGTGCAAGTGGCGCGAGGATGACAGCCCCCGTTGTTGGTGAGGCACTCGTCGATATCTTCACATTCGGTTCCGTCACCTCTCCATCCGTCGCGGCAACGGCATTGGAAGGAACCCTGGTTAAATTAAAATGTAGCTTAATTAACATTTTTAAAGAAGACATTTTGAAATAGGTCTGTAAAATTTTATTTCAGCTATAAAATTAAATACTTAGTCGCTAAATACCATAAAAATAAGAGCAGAGCAAGAAAGAGTGTCAAACTTTTACTGACTAAAATCCACCCGTGTTCCATGACAGTGCCTCTTTCAAACAACCCTACAGGCCATAAATAATGATACTCACAGGTAAGTTAATACAGTCAGCAGCAGGATGGCAGTCGCAGGTGCCCAGCTCGCACTCGTCGTCGTCAGTGCAGGCGGGGCCCTGCTCCGGCTTCACGCTGTAGCCGTCGGGGCAGCGGCACACGAAGCTGCCGATCGTGTTGTGGCATTCACCAGCACCACACAGGTCCGGCACCTGGAAAGAAGAATAATACTCAGCACACAACTTGAACCATCATGGCGGTTGACATTTAATGCGCAGTAACCAATTTTTGGGTCTCAATCAAAGTTGCTGAACCTGAAGGATTCGTAAACATAGCAACGGGTTCTTTTATTTGTAGCTTACTATACTCACATCAGCACACTCGTCAATATCCTGGCACGTGGGCTTGGCGCCGTCTGGCGAGGGCAGCAGGCCGTCGGCGCACGTGCACACGTACGAGCCGGGAGTGTTACGGCACTCTCCTCCGCCGCACGGCCGCGCTCCCTTGCCGCACTCGTCGATGTCGCGGCATGTGCGACCGTCGGCGCGGAGGTGCCAGCCATCTCTGGTAGACACAGATTGATTGGAGAACACATTCAATTATTATCCGGAGGAAACTCAAGAGTTTGAGTCGACAGGAACATATAAAGGAGACGGAAGAAATAGTTTTTAACAGTTGGCAAAGGCTCAAAAGGCTAGTTGCCATCGCCTCGTTTTTTAGAATAATTTTTAAATTACTCGTAGCATTGGACTGATTGATTTTCCCTTTTGATCTTGCACCAGTACGTAAGACATATTCTATAATATCTGGTACACTTTTAAAAAAATCCTAGTAGTTTTTTAAATAAATTTAACATCTAACAGGTTGCCTGTATATTTATCTGAAAAAGACAGATGCTTGAAAGATTAGCCATAAGTAATTCACTCAATCAAACACAGTTTAATATTCTTTGAAAAAACGGTGTCTAGAGAACAGCCTTAGAAATAAAAATACCAGTTAAACTATATTTTACTTCAACGCGATCGACACGTTTAAAACGTTCGGCGCTCCGATTGACCCGCTTCAAGGTCTTAACCAATCAGAGAGCTAAATGCGGTAAACGTTTCGACCGCGTTAACGTAAAAACCACTCGCACTCGGCACTCTGTTCGAAAATCAAGATGGTAACAGAATATCGATATTGTAAAGCATTAAAAACCCTACTTTACTCACTCACCTACAAGTACAGTGATAAGATCCTGGCGTGTTGACACACTCGTGCTGGCACCTGGTAGGGTCCTCCGTGCACTCGTCGATGTCCTCGCAATGAGACTTGACGGTAGACTGCGCGTAACCTTCATCGCAGACGCACTGGTATGTGCCCATCAGGTTCTCGCAAGCGCCGTTACTGCAGATACCTGAAGTTTATTGGCCTTATGAACAAAGGGTCCTCAAGTATTCCGATATATGAGACAAAAAATCTACTTTTGCCAAACAATTCGACTAAAAGTGGTGCATATCATAACATATTATCAACCTTATAATATACCCACTGCTGGGATTCAGGCCTCCTCTCTAGGAGAGGGAATGGGCCATAATCCACCACGCGGGCCCAGTACGTGTTGGTGGATGTCACATGTCTTCGAATTCTTGGTTGTATACAGTTCTAAAAGTGATGGCTGAAGCTGAACATAGTAATAAACTAAACGCATCATCTAACGTTTGAATGTATGCGAATAGGCATAGTTAAAATAGTCTTCAAATATTTGTATCGTAATGCCTTTAATTTTTTACCGACAAATATCGATAGTTACTGTCTTTAAATACTTAATGTCCGTATAAATTATAGCTAAAACAAATCATTTTCATTTTGGGAAAGTAAAGAAGAACGAATAAGAACTCACCAGATGTAATCGAACATTCATCCACGTCCTTACACGACAGCCTATCAGGTGACAGTTCCATGCCAGGTCCACATTCACAACGGAAAGATCCAGGAGTGTTGATGCATCGACCACCACGGCATAATCCTCGGGTCTCAGCACACTCGTCGATATCTGAGCACAAAATGATCATTAACTATATTATGCTAACAAAAAAAAAAGTAATATTTAGTTTACTTTTTTTATTAGCATAAGAAAGTACTCGAAGAAGTTGATGGATAATATTCAATCATTTGAGAAGTACCAATTATGGAAGAAGAATCTACTTACCAACACACACTTTGGAGAAGTCATCAGCCTTATGCCCAGGGTGACAGTGGCAGGTGAAGCTACCTTCAGTGTTGCGACACTCGCCAGAACCGCACACGCCATCCACAATCTCGCACTCGTTTACGTCAACACAGGTGTGGTTCTTAGAGTCCTGAGAAAGAATCAATAAAGTTAATTTTAATTTCAAATAGGCAAGTAACCATAAAGGTAGATTTTAGTAAAAATAAATCATATGAAAGAGAACACAGACCTTCTCATAACCAGGGAAACAGTCACAGGTGAAGGTTCCAACCAGGTTCCTGCACCTTCCATGCCCACACAACCCAGGGAAGGCCGCACATTCATTGACCTCCATTTGTCCAGGCACAACACCAGGTCCTCCAGGAACCTTATGCCAATTATCTCCAGTCGTGTTGCCCCAGTTGTCTCCATTTCCGTCATTCCAGTCGTAGTCGCCACCATCACCTCCCCCTGTAACACCGTTGCTGCCGCCATGGGTACCGCCGCCTTGGTTGTCGCCTCCCCAGATGACGGATCCATTACCTATATCTCCAGGACGGTCCCAAATGGTAGGACCGTGAGGACCAGTGCCTTCTGCGATGCAGAGGTTGCGGTAGGAGTCCGTTCCTGTGGAGATATGGAAGTGTTTGTATATCATAAAAAAAAAAAATATTGAATGATAAAGAGTATAAGTTGAGACATATTCTATTCTCGAAGATAAAGATTTCCTTTAACAAATTCTATTCTGGGGTTAAAGAACTTACCCTTCTTAGGACAAGGCTCACATCTGTGATCACCCCAAGCTTTCCCAAGAGAGGAGCAGCAGCAAACAGCCCTCAGAACTTCGATCTGCAGTGGATTGGAGCAACGGCCTCCAATGAAGTCTGTATAACAGTACTCGCGACGAGTGTCCACGCAGCGGTTACCTGTAAACCATGACATAGAATAGCAAATTATTTTTAAGGTAACAATCGATTTCGATTCCGCCGCTATTATTAATTTCTTTGTTTAACTTCAACTTCAACTTTTGAGTAATGGCCTTTGTGGAAGAGGCACCACAATTTTGCCAATAACACGTACGAACTGTTAATATACCATCAAACGCATTTAATATCTTTTATTGTAAATAACGGTGGTGATGACAGCTGTCTTTGTGTTTTTTTTTACACATGACATCATACTATGACGTTAACCTACATTCTTTCGATTCATCAGTCATTCAATATATCCAAGGAGAATTATGTCGCCCAGTAACTGGGTTGTGGAAGTCTCATAGGCAGCCGTTGTATGTCAAACACGGATATTCAGCCGCATCTGGTTAGACTGGAAGTTGTCCCCAAGCTAGTTGGGAAAAAGGCTGTGGAGACGATGAATCACTCAGTCGTCAACAACGATCTCTTGCACTTGAAAAATTATGACTTTAACGATTGCCCCTAACAAAATAAGTTGTAATTATTAAAAAATAATTACAGAATTCAAGTAGCATATTTGGAATTTCTAATTTGGAACAGTACATACCAGTAGTATCAAGAGCAAGTCCAGGTGGACACTCGCATCTGTAGGAGCCGTCCGTATTGACACACGTGCCTCCGACGCACAGCTCAGAGTCCAGCTGGCACTCATCCACGTCTCGACAGGTTGCACCGTCCAACTGTGAATATATACTTCTATTCATTTCTTCGTTTGTATAGTAATACGCCAGAGACAATATTTTAGTGTTCTTCTAGTCTTTAATAGCAGCAGTGAACGGATAACTTTTAAGCCTTCTAGGCAAGCGTGCTTCATCATTGACCACATCATTACTATCAGGTGTGGTAGTGGTCAAGCGCGAACCTATCAATAATGTTAGTGTTACTTTTAAGTAATTCTGCCAGCAACATGTTTCATGTAACATGTTGCAGGCAGAATTACTTAAAAGTATGAATGTGAAAAATGTTTCCAGTAATCCAGAATCATATTGTTGCAAGAATTTTACTGTTTATAATAAATGTAATCAGGGATAAAGGGTTAAAAACCAAAATCTTTTTCATGCATTATAAAAGTTAAAGAATTAATTTATCAAACATATCAGACCTTGGCGAACCCTTTAGGGCACGGGCAGTGTTCAACCTCGCAGGGTTCGCAGGGAGAGCCCCAGGCCAGCCCCACGCTGCAGCAGCACTCCTGGCGCAGCAGCGGCTGGCGCGCGGCCGCCTCGCACTGGCCGTCCACCACGCGCCGCCAGCACGAGCCGCGCCGGTTGTCTGCAACATAGCACTTACTTATACCGAAAATTCACTGTATTTACCCAGCTAAGGCCAAAAGAGGTTGTGATTTTGACCAGTATGTATGAATATATCGATACCTGTAAAGAATAACATTGTAACTCATACTTAGGCATAGGTTTGCTGTAAAAAAACCCAACTGTGGGTTTTTTTTATGGTAGGTAAAAACATCCAATGACAAATACCGCCCTTAGGTAGAGCGGGAAATAGTGTCCGACTTTTAATGACTAAAAACCTACCCTAATCCTTCGTTGCCTATCGTGCTGGGGCCGGGCCTTCCTTTCAGAAGCTGATCCATAAAACAACAAGGCTTCGACCCTGCCTGCCTGCAGCTAGCAGGCTAGGCCTTTGGGTTAAGCTTGCAACATCCGTTCTATTTTTTCATTGACTGTAATTTGTGCACAATAAAGAATATAAGAATAGATTCTCTTACCGATACAATGCTGAGCGGTGGCATCGAGAACAAAACCATTTTCACATTCGCATTCGTAACTGCCGTGAGAGTTGATGCAGCGCCCGTTGTCACAAGGGTTCGATTGTTCTACAAAACCGTTCAAAATGTTAAAGATATTTTATGATTACAGCTTATAGGGAGAGATGGCGTTAAACGATTTGCAATCAAATTAAATAAAAATAAATCTATTTTCAATAACAAACATGTACATCCTATGGGACAATCCTAACTTTCAGAACCATTTATTTTCAAACGCAACGAAAGAGGCGCAGGCATTTTAGAAATGATTGCACATTCCAATAGAATTCTCTAAAAACCCGTCACGATATTTTTGGATAAATCAAATTACAAATCATCAGTTACAAAATTAATAACATGATAAAGTTAAGCAGTGCAATGAGATTGAATTGCGTGAAATTAATGTTCAATTATAAATATCAGTATCCATACAACGGATGGCTGGTGACCAAGCTCGAATATTGGTCAAATGATGCTAGTCCAGGGTTAGGATGCCCGATGGATGGAACATTATGATGTGTTGGCTTGTCACACAAAGGTTGGTAACCTGTTCCGATGGGGATCATAGGGGGAATGTCTCCCCGATCGTATTCCTTGACGATGAAAAGAGTCTCACCCTCGCATTCGTCTATGTCTCGGCAGATTTGTTCGTCTGGTTCGTAACGTGTTCCTGGTGGGCATACGCACGTGAAGCTTCCCAGAGTGTTGCGGCATTGACCGCCGGTACAGTACTGGAAGGAAAACAATGCGTATATTTTTTAATTCTTAACAAACACCTATTTTACGGAAAGGACGATAAAACCACGGCATCAACTTTAGACATTCATTACACTGGTACTATAAATTTATGTGTCTCCTCTCTTTGTATATTAAATGAAATTTAGCACACAGACAGACCATGTCGTGAAATAGGCCATAAGCTGGCAGGAGCTAGTAAACAGTGAAATGTAGAACCAATAATACTTACAGACTGGTGCATATCACATTCATCAATATCCCTGCAGATACCATCATCGTCAGGATGGAACCCAGGGTCACAGATGCATTTGTACCCTGGCTCTAAGTTCTCACAGGTGCCATGAGGACAGATGCCAGGAATCATGGTACACTCATTGATATCAGTTCCTCCGTTGTCTTTACTCGCGCCTTCTGGGCAGAGAATATCGTACTCCTTGCTGCCACGTTCAGGACAGGCCTTGCAAGCGACACCCCAGCCTAAGTGGAGACCTGAAATACAAAACATAGTAAAACGAGGTGAACATCGTTCCCGTAGAAATTTATAGGTACTTTTTGGATTAGGAGCATTATTTACAATATTATAAGAGCAAAATTTACCTTTGCTCGAACTACAACAACATTGAGATCTAGTTACAGGATTCTGCCCCGGCAAAGTGCAATGTCCTTCTTCGTATTTTTCGTAGCACAAGTCTTGAACTTCGTCTGTAAGGAAACATTTATTTATTAATTCTTCATGCAAAATAATATACAAGAATTAATGCTCTAGGCATTGTTTGTATTTCAACCAAAAATGGTGGAAAAATAACATGGCAGCTACGTAAACATCTACAATACTGATTTCTAAATTTATCAAGTTGCTGAATGTTAAACAGTATAAATACTTTTCTTACCAAGACAAGTCCTTCCATCATTGCTAAGTGAGAAGCCAGGCAAACACTCGCATCGGAAAGACCCAGGTGTATTATGACAACGTCCATTCCTGCAGACGCGTTGTTCCGAACACTCGTTGACATCAATACAGGCGCCGCGGTCGGGTGTGGGTCGGTAACCTGCCTCGCATACGCACTGGAAGGAACCTTCGCTATTTACGCAGCGACCACCCTAAAACGAGAAAAAAAAAAAGTCAAATTTGGTCCGAATAAATGACCTGGCGAAACACCAAAACTTACATTAAATGTTAAACAAAAATAACTTTTTTTTGTTAAAAAATTATAAATTCTATGTTTATATATTTATTTTTGTTGCATTGTATTACTCTCTGCTATTATTCCAATAACTTTATGTACGTAAAACAAACAGCACAAATAATATGTATATCCAAATACAAACCTGGCAAACGCTTTTATCGGAACACTCGTCAATATCTGTACAATATCCACCGGCAGTGATCGAGAAACCTGGTTCACATTCGCATTCATAGGAGCCTGGTGTATTGCGACAGCGACCGCGGCGACAAACTCGTGGATTGTCACGACACTCATCTACATCGCGACAAGCATGGCCTGTCTCTGTTGATTCGTAGCCGGGGTTGCAAACGCATTCGTATCTGATGATTAAGAAGTATGATTTTCAGATTCATTTCATGCCAAAAATGTTCATTTATATTTTTATTACAAACTATAAACATAATTTATAATTATGTTTTTTATCCATATATTATGTGAATACATAACTAGCTGTACTTACTCTCCATCAATGTTTCTACAAACTCCGTTCGTGCACATGCCTCCATGCGTCGATTCACATTCGTTTTTGTCACTACATCTCAATCCTCCTTCGATCGGGTCGAAACCAGGTGGACACCTAGTAAATAAATTTAAAAAAATATAAATATTATTTTCTTTATTTTGCCTTGTTAGTTCTAAAAAAAGATTTTAATGATTATGCCATATTTTACAATATACCTGCAGTCAAATCCACCTGGTCTGTTGATACAAGAACCTCCTTTACAATATTCGAGAGCACATTCATCGATGTCGATACAAGTCGGATTGCCATCCTGTACTACTGATTCAGCGCCATCCCAACAATCACACTGGTATCTGGGTCGAAGAAAAATCAATTTATTAACATTAACGACCAACATTTTACAAATATAATATGTGTTATGTTTTATCAAAGAGTCTTGTTTAAATAAAAAAGCTTCGATTGGTCTTATATATTTGTTATATTGATGATCTCACCCTTTATCTTTATCCACACAGGTACCAAGTCCGCAGATGCCGTTCCTAAGCATGCACTCGTTGATCTTGGCTATCGCGGGTGGTTCGAACGAGCCACCTCCACCTCCATCGTCGTCACCATTGCCACCAGTTACGTTGCGGCGCCAGTTCGGTGGTATCACACCTCCACCACAAAGATGAGTCCATTCAGCTGTTAACAAATATCACCGTTAACAATACTCTTTAGATATATCATTATCACTAATAGCATTGCCATTATTGGCAACCCTCAAAAGTAGTTTACTAAACATTTTCGCGATGATTCATTTTTTTTTCATGGCATATTTTAATATTCATTTTATTGGAAAGTCTATAACTAACTATTCAGCACTAATGGAAGAATTTACATTGAAAATAAGTACAAATACACAATAGCAAAACGTAAGTAAAAATTAGACTGAACATGATAATACAGAAATGATTACCAACTCAGTATATTTTAATGTACTGGGCGATTGCATTGGTCATTCACGAATTCATCTTATATTTTTCTAGCTTTTGCCCGCGGCTTCGCTTTCGTCAACTGACTTCTCTACCCTACTTTACCCTACCTACCCTACGCTACTACCTACTTAACCTACAATACAATACAATACAATACAATAAACTTTATTGTACACCAAAGTACCTACCTGTATGAAACCTACCCAACCCTAATTATGTATGTTTTGTTCCAACCTTCCCTTTAAGCTGGTGAACAAAACAAAAATAATAATAATAAAGATTAAAATTGGTCCAGCTGTTCTACTTCAAGTTATAGCTTAACCAGTATAATTAATTTATATATATACATATATATAGATAGATTAGGTTCACTCACTAGATCCTCTAGGCGGGCAGGGTGTACACATGTCCCCCCACGCTCGACCCATGTTGTATCCGCAGCAACAGTCACGGTTGGACAGCGGCATCGGCAACCGGTCGGCACACTCGCCAGTCTCGCTCATGTATGTGAAACAACTGCCCACTCGGCCATCTGTACCAAACACAAAAAAAAATATATTTGGAAGGCCTCCTACAAGGTGGACCGATATCCTGATGAGATCCGTGGGAATCCGATGTATACGAGATGGAACTATGATAAATAAATGATAAATGATATTTATTTTGTAAATAGGTTTTAAAAACACTTTTACACGTCAAATTTTTTTTTGTCATTTTAAACTAGATGAGGCCGGTGTTTCCTAGCATGCATCCTATGCATGAATTTAGCTTAAATTTTTTGCCTAACCAACATTTCGACAATTCGAAAGTGCCTGTAGTACAATGTTTCTGATTTAGAATGATGATGATGACGTGCAGAACATGAAGAAACATCACTATTATTCTTCACAATTTGATTTAGTTTTTGTAGAATCTTAGCAAAATAAAATGGATAATGAGTGAAAAAAATTACCTATACAGAATTTCTTGTCTGGACTAGGAATAAAATGTGGGTTGCAGAGACAGTAGTAATCGCCTTCTGTGTTTACACATTTGCCGTTCTGTAAAAGGAAAAATATGGTTAAAAATAATAGCATCTTACTAATAAACCTATAATACCAATAAGTTCTCGATTTACTTTCACGCCAGCTAAAGCAGATTACAATACGCGGCAAATAAATTGAACCAAAGTGGCGATCGAGCTTCAATGCGCAGCAACAGATTTTCGGGTCTCAATCGAAGCGCGGCAGAGTGGGGAGGCTGGGCGTAACCATAGCAACGACGGCCATTTTGATTTAACTTATACCACTGACTAAACCAATATTACTTACAGGACAAATATCAGGGTCTTCACATTCGTCGATGTCCTCACAGTTATTGGTGACTCTGTGTCGTCTCTGTCCAGGGGGACACTCGCAGGAGAACGAACCGATAGAGTTGATACACCGACCTCCTTGGCAGAGGCCTGGGACCGCTGCACATTCGTCTATGTCCTGTAAACAGAACAGAAAGCCTTTGTATAACACAAATTCATCCAAGAATTATTAGAATAAACTTAAACTTTCGCTACGAAAGAATTGCCATGTTTAATGACATGGCATGTTTAATAACATGGCAATTCTTATCTTACTGGTTACTATTAAAATACTGAGAATTTGATTTCATTACAGAAACATTTAAAAGTTTCCTATCGATCACAAGGAGCAAATTTTTCTCATCTATTGTTGACCGTGATAAGCAGCACCAAGGCATAAATCAAACACAATAATCAAAAACCTTCGCCGTAGTCTTACCTGGCACTCCTTAGTAGCCAAGTTCCTCAGATGTCCCGTGGGACAGTCGAGGTCCCCGCAGCGCTCGCAGGGGTGACCCCAAGCTACGCCGACGGTGGCACAGCACAGCTGCTTCGTACACACCACACCTTCCAGAGCGCCCGTACATAGGGCGCCTCTAGTGTCCGTGTAACAAGGACCTGGAAACGAATACCAAAATAGTAAGGTAGGTAGCAGGAACTTTAATCCTGGATGCTTTCACTTTACAAATCAAAGACATTAAGTATTATTTGCAAATAAATAATTTATTAATCTTGAGCAGAGAGTAATTTATAGTCAAAGACAAATCGCTTTGTTTATAGTAAATAAATCTTGCGTTATGTTTGTTGACAACTCCTTATTTTTTTAAAGAAATTGATAGTTTTTATTTTCTAACTAAAATCTTAGGCAGCACGAAGGGTGTCGTGCTGCCTAAGATTTTAGTCAGACAAAACAAAAGCTTTGCGACTCATTGTATCTTCCGAATAAGTCCACTGTGATTTGAAATAAGTTTTGGGTTCATTCTTATCAAAATATTACGTAATTAAAACTCACCAGTTCGTCGGTCGATCTCGCACCTGGTGCCGGAGAGTCCGTGGAAACATACGCATCTGTCCGGGGCTATACATCTACCACCGTGTAGACAGGGCTCCCGACAAATTGCTGAAAACATACAAAAACTTCCTTCTAAAGACTTCGCAAACAAACCAAGATTCAAGTAACTAATCGTCTTAAAATCTCTTCCCAAAGAGCTTCTCAATCAGAGATTTTCAACTGTTCTTGTTCTCAACGTGATGCAGCCAATCGCTAAAAATTAATTCCTGATAAGAAACATTATTTCTGTTTTACTTACGTTCAGTACAAAATTCGCCGCTCCAACCGGGTGCGCAGGAGCAGGTACCATTTGAACAAGTACCACCGTTCATACAGATTCGACGACAACCACCCGGCGTTCGTACTGCAAATGAATAAGACAAAATTAAGGAAAAGTACAGTGCCACCCACCACAATTTCGCCCTTATTAAAAAAAAAAATAGAATACAGATGAAAAGTGGATTGGATTTTTGTAAATTATCATCATCCCCTATTTAGATTCTTACCTGGATACGGGTAGAGTCCGCCACCACCACAAGAAGGCGCTTCTACTCCGCTAGCACATCGACACATGTTAGGAGCTACACAAGCTCCCGGGGAACCGCAGTCAGGACGGCATAAAGCTGGAAATTATACATCCAGTTAAACATAATTTATAGCAGATAAATGAAATAAACAGAGCATCCATAGAATTATTCCTTCCTGATTAGACTGTTCGTGTCATGGGGAAAGTAAATAGAAACAAAGTATAAAAAGAAAATAAACTTACGGACTATACAAAGTAAGGAATTCGGCCGGGACGTCCATCCGGGACAGCAATGCGTGCTGTTGCGAGACCGGCATACATGAGGACTGCAACAAACAATATGTTAAAAACTACTCGTTTTAACAGTAGCATGATATTTTCCCATACAAGCTAAGAGTCACTGTCACTGAGTTGAAGATTATCTGTATTCACAAGTTTTTAAAGCAACCTAGAAAGGGGTGTGAAATGCACACGTTTCTAAAATGATTCTTGAGTCACTTTTCACAATAACCATGAAGTGAGAAAAGGTGACCTATATTTTATTCTTAACGACAATTCAAGCCCAACAACAGGGTTTTCTTTACAAGCTCTTTTAACAAAAACTTCCTACAAAATACCCGTAGCATTCAGGCCACCTAGAAGCTCGTAAAATGTTACCTTCGGATTAACAATGCAGATTTCAGTTGCTTTTGTAGCTTTTGTACGAAGCACTCATTAAAGTCAGACAGGTGTTGTTTAAGTCTGATTTATTATCTAAGCTATTGTAAACACGTTCACTACTTCGACGATATACGGAAATTCTAAAGTTTTCTAATGCTACTGTTCGTGTTGTTCAGAATTTGTAACATCGTGCCAAAAATCAAATGGTTAACCACTTTGCAAAATATGTTACAGTATTCACTGCATTAGGTAAGCGTTTATGACACACTCATTGAGTTTCTTCTATTAAAATTTACTAAAATAAAAACCTACCCAATGAAAAAGCCTAACAAAGGACTTGAAATGATCATTTTATCTGCAACATGATAATGACAAGTATAAGAAATAATAATTACAACCAACAGTAGGTACAACAATTTAGGCGAAACAGTAGCTCTATTGAATGTCAAATTCATTGCCGTTCGTCAATTAACACTTTTAAGCCAACGAAAACGTCTTAGCAACAAATTACACAACACTTAATATAGAGGAGCTTATGAGCGATGATCCCAATAACCTTGCTCAATGTACGACCGTATCTAAGTTGCACCGAATAGATTCTCCCCGCCTTGTTAAACTAGACTAATTTGTTCTAGGGTCAAAGAGTATCGCAAGTCCTTACACTGAAAACCTTGTATCAAAATTGAGATTTAGTGCAGCACTGCACTTAATTATCTATTATCACTGTTTTGCTACATATGGACATATCATTCAAGAGCATTGCGGTCATTTAAACAATTCATTTTTGTTAATAGATTAACTTACTGCAAATTTAATTTTATATAAATATTACTTATAAATATACTAGGTAACATTCATAAAGTTGATCAAATCGTTGTTTGTTCTTAATAACAATAGTGTAATAAATACGCTACGGTTATGTCAAATAGAATTTAAATATTATTTGCGTGTTCACCATAGTAAGTGATAGTGACCTCATCGTTATGTCATAATATTATCGCAGTAATACTAATATGAGCAGTGTTATCCATTGATTAGTAATTTATAATCTCATCACTGATAAGATCATGTTATTTCTTCACTTTATCTTTGGTTGTGTTGCAACTGACCTCTGCTAATGTCATTCCTGCTTCTATAACACACACACACATTCACATTTCTACAGTATTCATTAAATATTATTTTATTTCTATCAACATCTATTTCTATCAATACTTTTAAATAAGTATCAACTTATGTCATATGATGTTTCTTTATCCTCTAACTATCTTTGCATCTTCTTCGACCTCCGAAAATTGTCTTAATTCGCTTCGGTCACTATCATCCTTGCATTCGTTGATTGCATCTGCGACCTTGGTATCTAAACCAGCTTCGTCATAGCCTGTCCCAGTGAACTCGTCGTTGGTTCCGCTATTGCCCTCTGCTCGACTCCCGAAATTATAAGCGTGAAAATCACCTACGCGCCGCCGCCCACGGTAAGAGTACTACAAACCGTCATGTATTAGGTTACTGGGCTCTCTATAGCAAACTGAAGAAGAAAATGTCGTAGTTTGCGTAACATTTTGTAAGGACTTTAAATTAGAATTAGTATTTTTAAAATAAAAGCTTGACTCATTAAACTTTTTGCTAGGATATTTTACATATTTGAGTTTCTTAGTGACAAGGAATTTAATTGTTATGTATGGATTTGCATACAAAAACTGTATATAAGGGCTCAAGCGTTACCTACTGCGATAATGTTTCCGCCTTTATCAATAGCTTTACCAAAATCTAAAACAGCCATGATAGGTATTTCTAGATTAGTTAATAATTAAAAAGAACCTTAAAATGCTCTTAAATGAAATCAAACGCAGGACCTTACGCATGCTCAATTAGTAGCCAAGCTTGACAAATGACGGTAAAGAATAAATGTATGTAAAACGTGTACGGCTTAAAGCTGGCAATAGCGCATACGATTATAAAACCGTACAGTGTGAAGTACCGAGATTTGTATCACTGTGACCGGCGCATGCGCTTCACGTACGGTTCCAAGGACCGGAGAACGATGCACCTCCGATTAAAATGTATTAACATCACATTCTTTTACTTTGATGCTTAGCGCGATTGAATTTTCCGTTAACAATATGTTAGGGCAGATGCGTTTAATTCAACGCATATAACGCTGTTTTTTAATAAATCGGCAAGTAAGTCGTGGACCACCTGAACGACTGCGAAATAGATTTGCGGTTAAGTTACAAACCAAGCATGTGCTGGCACTCTGATCCTTTAATCTATATCCCTATTTTAACATAGCTCAGGAAGATCATTTTAATTTCTACAGATATCTAAACTGCGAGCACAGGTCCCTATACTTCATAATTAAACACTAATACTACTGCTACTCCGGCTTCAAGTGTTTAAATAAAGAATGATGGTCAATCTTCTGTCTGTTAGACACCAAAACTTCTACTATCAATACCGAAGTGCAGAGTGGTTTAACCGAATTATCCTTAGTGTCACAGTAAACAAAGTCATACAGTCCCCTGTTAACTTACCCTACGAACTGGTTCGGTTTGCGCTCCGAGAGCGTGCGAGGCGCGCGCGGCCACAGGCGCGGCGGTCGCGTGGGCTGCGGGCTGCGCGCTTCACCTGCCACCACGTGTGCGCACGCGCACAGCACCACCGCCGCCGCCACCAGCCGCCACATTGTCATCTTGGAACCATCACCCTGGAACAACGGAAAATTAACATTGCTTAAAGATTTTGGTGGTAAGACCAGGACTAGCCCAGAATCTTGTGAGCCACAAATGACCGGTAAAGTCACTTGCAGACTTTTACTTCATTGACTCTTAGGTACTTGCAGCTTGTCACTAACTATCGATGAAGCCAAGAAAATGGATGATAAGTCCCATTTGGGCTAGGATTTAATGACTTTTACTTTTTCACGAACGAATCCTGCACAATGTTACTGCTTCATATTGCTTGCTTGTCTGGGGTTTTTGCAGGGGAGGTTTACTCCTGGACATACCATGGCTGCCACGCAGCCTTGGAGGCAAATGGCAATGGCGTGCCGCAACCCTGTCCATCATGAACAGCCACGACCGCTCTGACAAGAGTGCCCGACTAAGAAGAAGATGCCATGGCTGACGCGATGAAGCAGAATCAACACTCAATGTACAGTCAGTGAGTAGGCAGGATTGGTATCAAGCTAAACACGCTGTGTATTCGAAAGTAACTAAATAGAATGTAGCTACTGTGTTATAGTATGCAGTAGTAATGGTTTACAAATAAGAAATTAAATTCGGATCCTGAAACCTATTAAGCCGCTGTTTGAGATCAAATAAATAATAATAAATCATTTATTTCAGATATAAAACGGTTATAAAAGTAGCTAATTTTGTACATAAGCTAATATTCGTACAAAAAAAAAATCAAATGGCACTACAAGTTATTCTATCGCCACGTAATACTACACATTATAAAACGAAGATAACTCCTAACACCGGATAAGATATCGCCAAACGTTTAAAAATAACATACATAGCAACTTTTAAAAATAAATTTGTTATATAACATATTATAATAAAATCAATAAAGTGTCAAGCAGTCAAGCCTTCAATAGTAACCTTATGAAATCTTAATAAACAAACAGTAACTGGGACAAAGATTACGCGGTACACTCTTATCGCAACTGCATTGATAATTGAATGTTTACATACTAAAAGCACATTCTGATGTCAGTGCCAAAAACATTTTTAGATACACTTGTGCTATCTGAAAGCTAAAATCGTTTAAATTAAATTCTTTGTAGATGTCAAGAAAAATGATCACAACTTTTGTAAAAACGTAAATGAATTCCTCAGATAATATTACTTAAAAAATAACAACGTGTTTCCAATAATTTCTGTAAATCTTTTTCTTCTTCTTGCCCGTCACACTATTAGGTACTAACTCTCTTTTCGTTCATATTCACACATCACAATCCATCCATTTTTTCTTTGGCCTCCCTTTTCCTCTTCATCCATCCACATGCATACTCATCAACTCTTTGATTATCATGCGTTTCATCCCTCCTCTTTATATGACCATACCAAGACAAATGATTCACTTCTAACTTCTCAGTTACTGGCGCCATTTTCAAACTTACTCTATTATACTCATTTCTTACTTTATTCGTATTCCACGCATCCATCTCTATAATTGCTATTAATGGATTGTGATTATTCCCATACATAGGGTAAACAAGATCCTTGAATTATTCGAAAGAAGATTCAGAATATCAAGGGACAGTTAAATCATTACGTCATCACTACTGAGTTACTGAATGAGAATATATATAGTTGATTAGAAACTGACATTAAAAAAACAATCTCAATGATGTAGGTTAACTTCGTTATCTACAAACATGTACTTGAAATAAAATATTGAACATTTAAATTAATTTAAACGGATTTCAGTAATGTAGGGCATTATGCCTGACAATTTCAATTTAATTACTATTTAAATTAATTTTTACCATCATATTAACGTTTAACATGTCAACTAACTAAAATATTAGGTAATCTAGAACTACATCTTTCGATCACATTTAGAGGTAAAATCATTAGTAAACCAGTAGTTAAAATCTAACAAAAAACAAAAGAAAAAGGCATCAGATATTGTATGAATTAAAAAAAAAACAGATAGGTACTAATTATTAGAAACCCTCGACCTCATAAAACCCCTATAACACAGGCCTACAATGGTTTTCCCTTTTCATTTCTGAGTAACGTTTTCGATAGATTTTGACACGCTGATTACGAGAAAAATAGTAAAAAAAATCCTTCACGTCAGACTTTTATCTTATTTATAGTTTTAGATTTTGTTCAAAATTGGCCGGAGAGCTCCCTTTAAAAATTGATAGAAAAATATTAAACGAGTTTTATCAAATTGCTACTGCATTAAATAAATCTATTAATATGATGAATATAATCATGATTCATAATTTGCTAATCACTTCATAATTAGTATAAGAAATATGTCTTTATTGCGCTGAAAAGGGGTGATTTTAGCCTCGTTAAGTAATGAGCGTATTAAATACAGATATAACTATATTGTTATGTACAATTTTATGTCAATTCGTAGAAGAGGGTACACGTAGTTAATTATAATTATTTTTGGTATAAATACCCACACCATTTTAGAAAAATCACAGTTTCTTTGTGCACTGGACAACGCAAACTTAAAAATGTCATCACGTAATTGTTTGAATTCTCCCGATAGTTTTTGTTATATTTGTGGGAAATTTGTGACGGTAAAACAACGAGCAAGCATAACAGACTTTGTGAAGAATGTTTACTTCATGTATTTTGGACTTACCATCAGCAACCAGGACAAACCTTGGACACCTCATAAAGTTTGTACTACATGTGTTCGAGAGCTTCGCAAGTGGTCAAAAGGACAGAAGAATTCTTTCAAGATTCAGTTACCGATGCAATGGAGAGAGCCTAAAGATCATGTTCAAGATTGTTACTTTTGCTGCTGTGACATCACTGGACATAACTCCAAAAATAAAAAAGAAATTATTTACCCAAACGTAGAATCAGTTACACACGTAGTTTTCCGCGATTCGGGAACTTTACAGTCCTCGCCAGCATATATACAAACTGAAGATTTAATTAGTGACACTGAAGAATCTGACCCTAATTTCAGTCAACGCGAAGATGAGCCTCAACTTTTTTCACAAGCAGAATTAAACGATTTAACAAGAGATTTAAATCTTCCTAAAGATGCGGCTGAGCTCCTCGGATCAAGATTACAAGAAAAAAACATGCTAGCTGCTGGTACATCATTCTCATGGTACCGCAACAGAGAAAAAGATTTTCTTCCGTTTTTTGCTGAAGATCAAGATTTAGTTTATTGTAAAGACATTCCTGGCCTGGTCAAAATGTTTGACATTGAATACGATCCTAAAGACTGGAGGTTGTTCATCGATTCTTCAAAAAGAAGTTTGAAAGCAGTCCTGCTCCATAATGGAAATACATACGCTTCACTACCAGTAGGACATTCTGTCCATTTAAAAGAATGTTATGAAAATATGGAAAAGCTTTTACATAATATAGCCTACGAACAGCACAGATGGATGGTATGCGGAGATTTGAAAGTTATAAGCATGCTGCTTGGTCAACAAGGTGGCTATACAAAATACCCGTGTTTTCTGTGTGAGTGGGACAGTCGGAATAAAGCACAGCATTGGACTAAAAAAGAATGGCCACCGAGAATTGAACTATCACCTGGAACAAAAAATGTACTTCGAAGAAGCTTAGTTCCCCGAGAAAAAGTTTTACTGCCTCCTTTACACATTAAGCTGGGTATGATTAAACAGTTTGTGAAAGCTTTAAATAAAGACGGAGAAGGTTTTAAATATCTGCGTACAATTTTCCCATCATTGTCAGATGCAAAACTAAAAGAAGGCATTTTTGTTGGTCCTGATATAAGAAAATTAATGAAGGATGAAAACTTCGATGAAAAACTTTCCCATATTGAGCTGGCAGCATGGAAATCTTTTAAGGAAGTTGTGAAAAATTTCTTAGGGAACAAAAAAAGCCCTGATTACAAAGACATTGTGGCCAAAATGATAACAAATTTTGGCTTGATGGGCTGTTCTATGACCATTAAGCTTCACTTCCTGAATTCGCACATTGACTATTTTCCGGAAAATTTAGGAGCCGTTAGCGAAGAACAGGGTGAAAGATTTCATCAGGACTTGAAGGACATGGAAAAGAGGTATCAGGGAAGATGGAATCCTAATATGTTAGCGGACTACTGTTGGCTTTTGAAGCGAGATGAGCCAAACCGGAAATTTAAGAGAAAATCACAAAACAGAAGCTTCGGAGAAAAAAGAACAAGGTTTCACAAGGATGATTAACGTGTTTACGAATTAAGCAACTTATTAATTAATTATATTGTACAAAAATTTATTATCATAACTAAGTATTTTTTAATAAATATTTTTTTATTGTAAAAAAATGTATTTTATTGCAATTTTGGTTCATGGTCAATAACTAAAAATCTGGACGTGATGAAGAAAAACTGATTACATATTTGTAATCAGCGTATCAAACTTAGTCAATATCAGTTATTAAACTGAAAAGGGGAATTCATGACCTAAAATTTGTAGGCCTGTGTAATTAATTGAACCTAGATAATCAGTTTTCCATTGAAATAAGAGCAAAAGATTATAACACTATAACCTTTTTTGGATAGAAAAAGACAGCACTCACAACGTAAGAGGAGCAAGCACACACACAGCACAGAGATGGCGGGAAGCGCAGGAGCAGCGGGGCGGGATCAAGCAATCTGTGCCGAAATGATAACGCGGGCCGACGACCGCGCGCGCATCACAATCACAATCTGTTGCTATAATTAGTAAAAATTCTTCACCAGCTTTGTTCTACAAATGACGTCACTTGTTAGTAAAATCAACAACCTTACGTTAGTAGTGGACTAAATTGTAGTTGTGCCACCGATGAATGGAACGGTGGCAAGTTACTCAGTATCTACATTGTTCTCTGCTCCACATCTATTGATGCTTACAAAAGGACCTTTAGTGGGTAAATTGCCGCTTTTAAGTACCGACAATGTTTTTGTAATTTCATAATTTGTTTTAACAATAACCATAATAACCAACTTGCAACAAAACTGGTCCCGAGATCCAGAACGGTAGATAGCTGTGTTTGAAAGGTGGCAGACTCCCTGTCACTCTTCGACGTCTGTCTCTTATCGGTTATACTTCATATTATATCTGTAAGAATAATATAAACCTAATATATGTACATAACTTACAATTCAAATAACATCATTCTCTTACATATTTAGTGTCATTCGTTTAAAATATTGAACACGCACTAATATCTTAAATTGTACAGACACTATTTTAATTACCTCCAACAAAAACAGTATTGCATTCTTCTTAGTTTTCTACGGACTCAAATGGAAAAACAATATCATAATTTTTTTCGTGCCATCAGCTTTGTGGTCCCGGTTAGTTTTAGGTGGCATTGTAGTGAGTGGACAGGAACGAGTCGAAGTTGGGCGCCCATCAATGGATGAGTCACGCGGAGTGAATGCCGCCGCCCACGACTCCGGCTTCCTTACTTACTACATGGCCATTCGACGGCCACACACTGGAAATCATACTAATCTAATGTGACGAATTTTACGCGGTATTCGGATGTGGTTTATTAGAACGAATCAAAAATAAAATTAAAAAAACAGCACCTTGCGTAAACCCGTGACATAGCTCCTTAGAAACGAAGACCTCAAAATTTGCTCCTTGAAGGAAAACCAGTAATAGTATCTTGAATCATGTATTCCACGGAGTGATGTAGTTTCTGAACAGGTACCAAATCTAATAGGTACAATGTTTCCACAAGAATATTATTTCAAGAAAATATTATAAATAAGTAAAAATATTTAAAATATACCAAGTACAAATATATAAGCCCTTCTATGTCATCTAATTATGTACCATTTCAATTAGGTCCGCCGTATCAAATTACTCTCCGATTCAATCTCGTGATCTACCGATCCTTGATGAGTACCGTTAGCTGACGCACATACACTCCCGTCAAATCAATTGTATCCTAAGCAAACACGTATCTGTTCAATATATCCTGAATGGACACAAATGAACTTTCACATTACATTGTGATTAAAATAAATAAAACTCGATAAGTGTGTGGATAGGGAAGATCTAAAATTTTTTCGTGATGTCTAATTCAAACAAATGCTAGCAGTGTGAGATAGAGGAAGAGAGACAAACTTATTGAAATATGATAACACCCAGTACACTACCATTTTTCACATAAATTCATTTCACACCGATCTCATAAAGCTCCAGGTCCTTTTGTCAAGACCATGTGAATTTTTACATTTCAACATTCTTAACCCTAGATTAGAAACAAGTGTGGTCTTAGCTTTTCTTAGACCACACGCAGTTCTATTGTGCAATATTAAAGTTACATGTCCATAAAATTTCTCAGAATCGCGTCCGTTATAACATTATTAGGTTCACTTATTAGCACGACCGATTTATGTTGATTCCGATCACAATTGGCTGTTAGCACCAATGTATGACAATGCCTAACCGCACCTTGATATGCTGAATAAGTAATGACCATAATATCAATGGAGACAGAACTAATTCTGACCACTGACCGGGTTAAACATGTGTTTTACTACAGTATAATTTATGCGTTGTAGATACACTTGGCCCTTTTGCTCAACCTGAATGACGCTTTGCCAAATATTTTTTTGTAAACTGTTGTGGGTTTGATGATCCTCAAAGACTATCTTGAGGATCATAAATCTATTTCAATGAAAATAATGAAAGAAATGGTGATATTGAAACTGCAAAACAGTTGTGTAGTATACATAATTATGTGGTACCAAAACATGTTGCAAACAAACAACATCAAGATAGTGTACGCCACACTACTACTACTATTACCATATGTTTCGGGTGAGATTAAGATAAACCAAGATTAAAGATTATAAAGATAGCTATATTTCAACAATACTGATTAAACTAATACAAAGGAAAAACTATTAAAACTAATGAGGTGAATGAGATGAGATTGAGTCGCGCCCGATATGCTATCCGAAAGCGTACTGAATGTGTTTACTTAAGTAATACATAAAATAATAAATGCATCGAGCGCGGTGTCGCAATTATGCTGACAGGGTCATTATTGTTCGGTGATTGACCCGAACACCATACTTATTTTTGGGGTTGGTAACCATCAAATAACTTTCTCTGACATTCTGACAGCTCTAGATTCTGTGGTCAACTCAGCCCGCTCGAAATCAGCCCGCGGGATCACTCGACCCTGTCCCATTTTGAAGGGGTCGAATGGTCCCGCTGCTCAATTTTATTATAAGTACAATCACGAAATAAAGTTCTGTGTTATTTTTAATTATATTCTCGTTATAAAAATGTTTTCTCGATTTTGCTTATATAATAATAATGATAGTGGTTTATTAATGGTAAAGGTTTGATTTATATGTATCACCTAATTAAAAAAAAAAAACGTATATGTAGTGTAATGGCACGTGAACATATTCGCAAGAAGCTGCTAGATTCATCGCAGCGTTGATTTGGTGGATTCGTTTCTCAAAATAATTTTGGCTATTTGTATGTATTTATATAAGTATGTATTTATATTTATTAGGTATTGTATTTGTTTTCAATTTGGTTTGTTTGCTTACCATTAAGTTGCACCTATTACGTTATGTCTCTGCACCACCCTAAGGTCGACTGGTAGAAAATGCCTACGGCATTAAGTCTGCCTTTGTACACTAGTGTATAAAGATTTCATAAATAAATAAATAAAATTGCCTCATTTTCACCGTAAATAAACGGCCAAAGTAAACGATTCATTAGCCTTTATAAAATATATAATACTCGTTAATCTTTACCTTTCCTATCCTCAATCTTCGTCCTTGACCAGATTGGAATCAAAGCATCACCAAATCAGTGTCAAGTGTCACGCAAATAGTGTGGACGGTCAACAAACGCGATGATCAACGATGATGCGTCGCGCTACGCTCGGAGGAAACGTCGGCACGCGCTTAGATCAATATAGTGGGGAGGGAGGAATAAAGTGGGAGAGGCAGCGGTTTTGGCGAGAGACGTTCTACAAATCAAGCAATTTGATAGCAGAATTAAATAATATCATTTACAGGTGATAAGTAATAAAGATTACCATGTCAAACTATGTAGGTACTTCAATTCTATAATCATCTATATAAATTAGAATATAGCGGGTTATACTCGGTAGATATTAAGTCAAAGAGAAGGAAAAGCTTTATTTATCAAAACTTTCATAAAATTATTTAAAACACAAAAACAATAAAAGTAATTTGTCTGCATAGCACGCACAAAGTCACAAACCAATTACAAACATTTCGAATAAAGATTAATAAAAAAGAACAAAACCGTATCAAAAAATAAAACGACATGTACTTTATTACGTATTCGTATTATACGTACAAAAAACTATATGGCTCTACTTTTTTTTACATAATATCCTTTTCCTAATTGAAATAACCAACTGAACATCTCTCATATGTTACACAGAACTACAAAACCTCATAACGTAAATCGATAATAATTTTTCATATATGATCTTGTTCTTAGGACCTATCGCTGCGTCGATTCAAGAAGAAAATCGCCTCCGTCTATAGCTTGTAACCGTTCCTTAAAGGCAAGCGAGTGCCCCCAATTGAGGGGTTATTAACGCACGCCACTGACTGCGCCCGCGCCGACTTCTAACGATCCGATGCAACAAACAAACTCAACTGACGGCGACGATGCAGTTAGATTGTTTAAGTAAAGCTCGCATAAGCTTTAAAGTATTGCTGTAACAGTTATTGATCAGTTGGGAGTTTACAAAAAAAATCGATACATATTAATGATAAATAAATAGAGTAAGGCCCAAAACGCTTCCCTGAGAAATACCGGAACAATACAGTAGTCCTCTGCTTTATGGGTCAATACTATATTATCCTAGAACAAATGTTAAAGGTAGGAAACGCCTATGTTCTGCTCTCAGGCTAAGTATTTTTTTAAAAGCACTGGCTGTGGTAACGACAACAGGAACATACAATGGTATCTAAGTTGTAGGAGGCTGCAGTACTAACAAATTAAAATTTATTTCAGATAAGTGACAAAAAATACAGAGGATTCGAGATGAATTAATATATTGAGATGCAAGCAAAACAATTATTCAATATCTGTATTGCTTCAATTCAATTTTATTTAAAGAAATTATACACCTGTCTGTCAATTACATAATAAAGCGTGAAGGACGCTTTTCTATAAGCCGTTTATGTCACGTTCTACTGAAGCCTACGGTAAACCCCACGATTTCTTTGAAAAACTCGCAGTCATTGATTGAATCATCGTCTGCACTAAATGTATTGCTTTGCCCGACAAGGTCCATATTGATCTTGCAATATTTCATACCATCTATGTACATAATATGGAATGCAATAAAGTATTGAGTATTTATCATTATCTGTCCATGATAAAAGAAAAATATTTGGAAAATACAATATGACAATAAATGATTTTATTTCAAGATTTTGCTGTTAGTCCTCTAATAAAAGTCATTCATAATTAGGACCATCAGTGTTTTCATTTATTGTAGTAACGATTCTGTAACTCAACTAAACCTAGGTCAACAGAACATCGTGAATGCTATGAATTCTCCACATGGTTTTGAAAAAGAACTAACTAAAATAATATTTACCTTTTTATATAATTCAAAGAGCAACAAAATTGTGTTACAGTACGTCGGCATTTTTTCGTCAAGAGGGTGGTCCTCAGCCGGTACAGAGTCTAGCCATTAATTAAAATTCTTAATTATACCAGCTTCGAGAGAACAATAATTAATTATAACCCGTATACTATAATGGCAAGTTTAGTAAATTGATTGTACTCAATAATTTATTGGTTCGTTAAGGAATGCGGTAATAAACGCTCCTAAGTGTCTTTTTGTGGTTAATAAGTTAGGGATCAAAAATTGTAATACATATTTAATGAACTGAGCATGCTGGCTCGGCACTTAGTTTTACTGTTCTAAAGCTGGGAAACAGATACGAGTATATGGTCCTACAATCCGGAAAAAATCGTTAATCATTTTCTTCGACCTTGATGACGCTGATAGCGTTTTCGCAAACCCATCTAAACACAAAACTCTTACCTTCGTTTATCACCTTATCAGGTACCGTTCCTGAACGTCATCAAAAGTGACATTAACGTCATCAATAATAACGTGACGTGTCCAAAATTATAAATAATCCAGAATGTTCACAATAAAGCGTGATCGTTAGTCTCCTAGCCATAAAGTGAGTTCATCGACCTCGCTTGCATGTAGACAGCCAGGCGCCAAAACATTTGACATTGAATCGAGTGATTGATCGATCCATAATCGATGATCTATCGAATCACTCGATGTTACGTACTGCGCAGCTTGGAGTAACTGTTTTTGTGCTTAGTTTAAGTAGCTGTGATGTAACATGCGTTTAGCTTTTAAGCTTATTATTTAAGTACCTAATGCAATAAGTAAATGAGTGCCGCTGTAATAAACATATAAATAAAAAAACTTAGTAGTACTTCTATTCAATCATTTAAAAAATGAATATCATTCTTGCTGTTTCGAAATTCATGTTAGTAGTATAACCACAATGTTTCGGAAATGGATAAATTAATTTAAAAATATATTATTTAAATTCAAGCATATGTCTGCAGACGATGACAAACAATACAAACATTAAAAATTACTCAGCTAGTAACAAATAATTAATATTGTTTACTTTGTCTGTCTTTTTCTCTATATTGTGCGAAACCATTACCTATAATACCGCATCGATAAAAGATTTATGTCTTCAAAACTCTGATCCTTTAACTGCAACTTCAACTGTCTTGTCTCAAACACAAGACAAATATATAATCCTGAAGGACCAATCTTAAACCTTAAAGTACAATTGACATAATAAGAACATTACTGACGGAAAACGCATAAAAGAATAAATAAATCTAGATGTCGTAACCAACCTTAAAGGAAACACTGTAGCACCTCACGAAAACTAACACAAACTCGATAAGATTAACCTCATTATGTTGCAAAATAAAGGTTTAGAGAGCACGGCGAGTATCAATCATGATGATTGATCGGTCAGGTAAACAGTGCGAGCGACGGCACCACACTATTCGAACAAGAATGCGTGACACTAATCTTAATTAGAACGCGTGGACTAATTAATTTAAGGTGTCTGAATTCCGCCGATAGAGCGGTTTTGGTGTTCCATAGTTTAGTGGCTTTGACCTGTATAATAACGCAGATAGTTTACTGAAGATATTAGAAAAATAATTAATGAATGACAGAACTTCACTAACGTACGTAGATAGACACCATATAAATTTATTTCCCATATATAAGTAAGGCAGGGATCATTATGGACATCTTGGTCTGGTATAGGCAGGTTATACTTAAACCTTGAGAGTTTTTAAGGAATAGAAGTGCCTCGTTAGCATTCCTATTCGTAGGGGCGTAGCTCATGTGCCGACCAAACAGGTCATATGCCGGGAGTAACGTGCAAACTCGCACGTAGTATTAATTTAATAAAAGATGTTAGGATTGACAGACAGTTTTTGTTATAGACTGTCAATGAGGAAAAAATAGGAATCATATGAATTTAATATTTTTATAGTAATAAGTGAGCTAGATGCTCACTTATTACTATAAAAATATTAAATTAAAATAAGAATATACTCGGAAGTTAAAGTTTAATAAGTATAGAAGATATTTGATTACGCCTCCACCCACCACAGTATATTGTGAATGAATTTTTTTTTTTTTTTTTTATATTGTATAAACTAGCACTCGACTGCAATCCTACCTGATGGTAAGCAGTGATGCAATCGTCGATGGTAAAGCGCACTAGTTTATTAAGAGCCTATTCACTCTAGCCTTGAAGACGCCTAAATTATAATTGGCCGGGAAAACCGCAGCAGGCAAATTGTTCCAGTCCCTCGATGTACGCGGTATAAACGACGAGGCAAAACGCTTAGTCCGGACCGTGGAAGTTTCAACAACGTAAGGGTGGATATTCGCCGTACGCCGGGTTGTTCGATGGTAGAAAGGAGATGGCGGTATCAAGTCATGCAATTCCCGCGCACACTCTCCAAAATGCATCCTGTAAAACACCGAAAGGCTGGCTACTCTACGCCTGTGCTCGAGGCTTTGTAGATTGGACTTAACCAAGTCTGGATCACCAATTAGCCTCTTCGCACGCCTTTCCACCGAGTCCAAAGCTGCTAGGTGGCATTTTGCAGCACCAGCCCATATGTGGCTGCAGTACTCCACACACGAACGGACTTGTGCTTTGTATAAGATTAGAAGCTGTTCCGGTGTGAAGTACCGCCGGACTTTTGCTAGAACGCCGAGTTTCCTAGCAGCTACCTCGGCTTTGGACTCAATGAACCGCCCAAAGTTGAGGTCTGAGAAAATTTCTACCCCCAAGAGCTGAAGGCGGTCGGTGCACGCCAGGGATACATTCTGGAAAGCAGGAGCCAAGGTGAACGGGCTCCTTTTGGCGGTGAACAAACACGCTTGTGTTTTGGCGGCGTTGAATCCCACAAGATTGGCTTCGCCCCATTTGGAGACTGCCTGAAGTGAAGCATTCGTCCGCTCCACCATAGCCTCCCTTTCAGACTGGATTAGCTCTTTACTAGCCCGAGGAGTTGGCAGGTATCTGTCTACAACTGTGCTATCATCTGCATACCCATAGATACCGGGCATCAGCAGATCGTTGATATGCAGGAGGAAGAGAGTTGCAGAGAGAACAGACCCCTGAGGAACTCCGGCATTAGTCGTCATGGCCTCTGATGAGCATCCGTCGACAACAACTCGGAGAGACCGTTCACTCAGGAAGTCTTTTACCCAACTAATCAGGCCAGGGGAAATGCCGTACGCTGGAAGCTTACTCAAAAGGCTAGCGTGCCATACCCTGTCGAAGGCCTTCGAGACGTCTAGAGAAACCGCAATCGCTTCCCCATTCCTCTCGAGGGCCTCGCCCCACAAGTGGGTGGCATAAACTAGTAGGTCCTCAGTAGATCGATTGCGGCGAAACCCGTACTGTCGGTCACTGAGGAGATCGTTACCTTCCAGGTATGCCATGAGGCGCGAGTTCAATACACGCTCCATAATCTTGCAGAGTATGGAGGTTACCGAAATCGGCCGATAGTTGGTTGGATCGGCACGACTGCCCTTTTTGGGCACGGGTTGTACATTGGCAAGCTTCCAGGACTTGGGCACCATGCCAGTCCTAAATGAGAGGCGATACAAGCGAGTCAATACAGGAGACAACTCGGCTGCACAAGCCTTGAGAACTATCGCTGGAATACCATCTGGTCCACTAGCTTTATTCACGTCTAGACGACACAGCGCTCTCAGAACTTCTTTGTTCCTTATGCGAATCTCGGGCATCGAGGTGTCACAGAAAGGCAGAGTCGGTGGAGTAGCACCACAAGTGTCAAGACGAGAATTATGGGCGAAGAGAGATGCAAAGAGACCTGCTTTCTCTCTCGCGGTGTGAGCCAGTGTTCCATCAGGCTTAACCAGCGGAGGCAGTGTGGGCCGACAGAAGTTCGCTTCGACCGACTTGGCAAGGGACCAAAAAGCTCTGCTACCGGATGGCTGTGCAGAGAGCTTTGTGCCAATATGAGTAATGCGGTCAAAGCGAGCCTTCCTTAGTGCCTTTTTGTAGGACTTGGCAGCTTGGTTGAAGGCTCTCTTCTTTGAACTCGGATCCGGAGCTTTGCGGTCACGAGCATCAACCCAGGTGAGAAACACCGAATGCTTAAGCTCTTCAGCTTTTATGCAATCGGCGTTGAACCATGGGTGAACTGAGCCACCGATGGGTACGTCGCTATAAGGGATGAAATACTCCATAGCTTGACGTATAACATCGGATACGGCATCTGCACAGCTCGACGGATTTTCAGAAGAGAAGCAAACCTGCTGCCAAGGATAAGACGCAAAGAAGTGCCGCATCTCATCCCAATCTGCTGACTTGTAACGCCACATCCGCCGTTCACCGCGAGACTCACAGTCAGGTGGGGAGAAGGACGATACAGACTTCACCAGACAGTGATCTGATGTTCCAAGTGGTGAAGAAACTGTTACGATACATCTGTCCGGATCGGTGGTCAGCAGAAGGTCCAGACAATTGGCAGTATGACCAACTACATCAGGCACCCTGGTCGCTTGCTTCACCAGCTGGGAAAGGCCCAACGATACCGCAAAGTTTCGCGTTTTCGAATAAGACAAAATACTCAATCAGAAATTTTCAGATGGATTGCAGGAACTAACTCTTACTGGCCTTTATTAATGACAAACGATATAACGGTTACACCCGAATACAATGCATATAACGGTATTCTAATTTAGGATAGCAAGTGAATTTTACACAAAAGAGCTTTTTCTCTGACCGATATCTGGGAGGTCGCTGGGGTCATGTTCGGATAAGCCGCCTATCAGCCCCATGTCGGCACCACGAGTACACGAATATGACGAAACTGACCCATTAGGACTAGCTGGGGCGATAAATAATTAGGTCAAGGCCATTTCTTTTAGTGATTCATTATACTATCGACTTTCATGGAAAGTAATTTCGAAAAAAAAGTATATTCAAGTATATCCCCGACAATTTTTTATTTGAAATACAGCGTCTTCACAAGGTACGGTGATAGTCAAAGACTTTCAGAGCAGTAGCTCTGTTTCAACAATTCAGAAATTATTGCTGATAGTGAATATACTATCACCAATATTTGTTTAAAGGTTCAATGATTTTCCCCATAATCATTGAAAAATAAAGAAAATATTGTGTTAATTCAGTTAGCTCAATATTTTTTGCATTTTTTTTATCTTCTCTATTAATTAATTTGTTTGTCTCAATATTCTTGAAACTGTCTGTTGTTGTTTTGTGACATCAACATTACTGTTAATAGTTATCTTCTCTTCTTCTTCGAATCGCCTCAAAAATATTACAACATCCACTACCTACACAGTTATAATAAATTGAAAGAGATGAGGTTTAATTTATATATACTGCATATCTAGTTTAAATCTGATGCCAATATTCAGAGATATTGCACTAATTTTAGGCTTTTTAAAATGGGTAATCATGACTTCTGCTGCTCTAGGGTGAAACGAAAGGGCAAGTCAGACTATTACTGAATAAAACCCATGTATGTTCCCTCACCTTTGCGTTCTAGGTCCACGGTAACTCTTCCTAAAGTTCCCAAAGTTTTGATATTCGCTTAAGACAAGTATCATTAAAAATAATTATGCCGATTCCAATGGATGAAAGTTCTTACAATAATTCCCTGTTGCAACAATAGAACCAATTCCAAACAAATGCCAATCCCAGAAACTTTTTGTAAAAAAAGTGAATCCCAAATTCCGGATCATATATTTTATTTTGTTTAGATAATGCATAGTTTCTAATCAAACTTTTTATCTTATCAAAAATAACAAAAGACGATTTTTTTTACTTAAATCACCGAAATACACTGAGGGTAAATCTGTTTTATTTCACGTGGCACAGCACACTTTTTGATAGATCATAGAAAATTGTATGATTCTTGAAGTAGTACCTTAGCTTAGTCAACAAGACCTGTTAAAGAATAAGGTACTAAAAACCTATTTACATTCCAGAAAAGTTGGCCCTTTAAATGAAATTTCCAATGCATAAAAATACCTAAAAGTCTTCATAAAGATCATTAAAATAACTGCTTGGCAACATAAAATAATAAAGCCCTAAAGCGTAAAATAGCCTCACTTAAGTTTTGTACAGATTAGTTTGTAGGGATTCACTTGAACGGCGTGTTCAATATCGATCATGCGATTATGTTATGATGCGAACATTTGTTCTATATTTAGAAATAGGACGAGCCCATGGATTAGGTTAAACATACATGTATTGGGATTAGATTTGTTAGTTTAGTTAACACAATATTGTTATTTCGTTTGAGAGATCTAGAATAGATGAATTGTTTTCTATAAAGATTAGAGAAGATTAGATTAGTATTGCGGATATCTGCGTACGTATATCAAAAAGCTTAAGATGCACTAAAATAGTCAAATTAAAAACATGTTTTTGGATAGAATATATTGTGTGACAATAAATAGTAAGAATCTGTAGCAGATGAAGACATAAACAACATCGAAGTAACTAATAACATTAAGAGTGTTAAACATTCTAATTAAACAACTCATAAAGCTTTTAACGATAACTACATCTTCAAAGTTACTAAAACTAAAGATCCACAAACTAAAATCAATAAACATAAAACTGTGCCACTATCTAAACAGCATCATCATACTGATCCCGACGCTCTGACAGCCACGTAACTTGTTAGCAATGGCTGCACAGTACAAATCAGCCTATTTCGATCATAAGGAGGCCATTCATGTGTCGACGAGGAAGCGCAGGCGCCGGTGTATGTTTCAGGACGATCAAAGGGCCACTTACTGATGCACTCGCGAAATGGAGATAGCTTGAGAGAGCTTGTTTGGAGATAAATGTGCTCTTGTGTCAATATAGTGTTTGTATGATAGTTAAAGAGGAAAGGTGAGGAAAAACTAGCTTGGAAATAGGGCCTACTCACAGTCGTGACGGATAAATATCTGGCCAACGTAGATAGTAAGATGAACAAACCCTTAAGTGACGATCTTCACAGGGTAGCTGGTAACAGCTGGATGTTACTAAAAAATTAGATAAACGGCGTGCAATTAGAGAGGTCTATGTCCACTAATAGACAGAATATGATGAAGTCAGCAATCAAGCTGATAAAAAAGATCTACATAATTATAATATAGCTTAGTCTCGAAATATTTTTAAGAGTTTAGGTTTGATCGTAAAAAAAGAAATTCACACTAATTATAAAAAGACACAAACACTAATAAAGACATTAGTTTCAGCGTATTAATATGTAACATCGCAAATAGTGCGTGATGACAGATCGTGGCCTCGCCTGCATACATGCAGATATAGTTCGTAATCTATGAAGCCTAATTGACTCTAAGGGCGAAAGCACACTTGAGTTACTACTGAACAAAATTTTGGTCCTAAGTGGCGAGAAAACGAGCAACGTTCACGCTAACAATTTTCGGTAAACTATTGTAACATTGATTGATGTTTTTATTTTATTTTTAGTTTTACTGGAAGTTTTAATTCCAATTGATCTGAAATTTTAAACAGCAGAAGACAGTGACAGTGATCTAAATTCCGTGGTGAAACTATGTTAAACACTAAAATAAATTCGGTCAAAATTTATTCGCGTGTACAATATTTCCATTTGTTGTTCTAGATGTCGAACGAATCAATAAATCTAAAAGATATACTTGAAAATTAAGACACAAAGTGTAACCATAATATCTAATTAACTTCAAAACAAACCAAAATCGGGACGAACAATAAACTATGCAAACCGACTTTAAATTATGGTGGTCATATTAATGTAAAATATGTACTTTCAAAAAGTGGAATCGCAATAAATACTCGCACATAATGGTTTGCTATCCTTGGGTTTTGAATTCTAGTCTGTTTTAATGTTCTGTTTTGTAACATCAATCCAAACTAGTCTGCAATCATAACACCCACTTTAAAAAAATATATTTTCAGAATTCTTTTGCAACTTTACTTTCATGATCTAATCTATCTAAAGCCTGAATAAAAAGTAGTTCAAATAATTGTTACGATCTCTGATAAAAGATAGCCAGTGTATGCGTGGCTGTGGAATGCCTTAAATAAACGAAAAGCCTAATGAAAAGTCTAATTATGTAATTTTGGATCACATTAGATAAGTTTGCAAGCAATTTTCTTTGAAAATTTAAATGGTAATAAAAATCTCGTATTCATACGAGTATTTCGATAAAATACTATTTCAATTTATAATATATAAAATACAGAATATTGCAATAATTGCAGTGATCTTTAAGAATTATCTATACAATCATGTATCCTTTGTTGGAAATCCAAAATAAATAATTTCAAGCCTATAAAATCCTCAACTAGACTCTAAGTGTGCACTTCTTTATAACGGCGCCCTATTTAGTAAAAAGAAACTTCAGTAAGATGACATCATCTCCAACCGTATAAGTTCTCAGCCATATTAATTCACATTAGAAAATAACAAATCCGAACATGTGCTTCGAAATCTGACCAACTAATGAACAAATACGCGCCTTATAATGTAAAGTATTCAAAAAATAAACAAAACCAACGGAGGCATATGTTAAAATTGTGTCAAAGCAAGTTGCACTGCAGCTGTGCAGACAATTCTCATGAAGATACCACTTACAGTGCAAATGTAGGTTACACTTATTGAGCAGGATTAAGACTTCACTTAAAATTTTGACCTGACAAAAAAATGTGGAAGAAAATCAAAATTCAAACAATTTTATATGATTTTCCATATGTAATTTCCAAAAAAAAATACAGGGAATGCGGTCCTATGAGACTAATTTGTAAGATGTTGAATATAATCGCCAGTAATGGTAATAGCCAGTTTTGTGTTTTACAAAGTAGGAGTTTGTCTCGAATGAGACATGAAGCCAGTTTTACACAAAAGCCAGAGATGCAAAAACATTTTCTAACACTTCATCCATCTTCCTTAAGACATCGCCAACAATATAAAGACAAATCCAGAATCGACAAAGTAATGATAATAACATAACATAAGTACAGAACTCGTAACGTTTTATCGCTTGCGACAATACCGTTTAAAGTGACAGATAAGTACTAGTTGTAATTCATAACGACAAGTTGTAAAATAGCAAACACAATGGGGAATTAACTGTTAAATATAGGGCCAATGCCGACCGGTCCTGGGACCCAACAGAGATGCTATGCAAATGACAATCATTACAGCTAAACACGGATCATACTGTATAATGCTGAATTGAGGTGTAAATTTACATTGACATTACAACACGTAAAAGGCGTGAAATCCGACATCAGACTGTAGAAGCATGTGTACGGATAACGTCATCCTTTGATCACCAATTTTGCTGGATAAGCATTATGAACAGATTAGGATGATGCAAATATTTATTGGTTCTTCGAATTTCAACTTTCAAAGGATCAGTTTTGGGCTGGAGCAACGACCATATTAAGAAATTATTCAATAGATTCAAAACTTACCTTTAAACTCAATATTCATCTGTACCATCAGCAATGGAAATCATGCAATGAACTGACAAGCCACAGATTGAGTCTAACATGTTAACTGAAAGTTTCTTTAAACGAATAAATACAGAGCTTTAAAAGAGTTTACACAGAACAGCTGTTTAGGAGTAACAATTTGTAACAATCTGCAATTTTGTTGAGCTTTTTCTTGCCAGGAGTCAATGAGGACTTGGCAGAACAATACAAAACAAATATATGACGAGCTGTACTTTGTACAACATAGAAACCGTAGCAAATAAATATGACAATTAAATGGAGAGCGATATTCCCACACCAGTGAATTTAGCGTCGGACGTGATATGCTCCCGCCGATTGCGCAAATCGGCTAGCCTTCGGCCGGTTCCTATTCTGATAAGGGACTCATCGCTGACCAATGTTTAACCCTGGCCCTATTAACTGAGGATGTAGGCATCATACTGTTTGCAATGGCAAAATTATGTTGTAACTGCGAAAGTCATCGTAACTCACTTAAAAGTTCAGCAAAGATTGAAATTGCCCTCGCCGCGCGAACTGGAGCGAGCTTTTAGATTACTTGGACAAATATTCAAAAAGTTTAGGCGGAAAAAATCTGCAAAGTTTAATCTAATTCATTTCCAATTCAAAAAGTTTTCAAAAATGCTACAATTTAACATTACATGCTTTTAAAATTTTCAGACTACATTAAATTAAATACGAATTAAGAAGATATAAAAAATAAAATGTTTTTTAATACACATTACGTAATACAATACCAATCTCTAGCTCTATTCAAGAGACAATAGGCGGCAAACACCCAGGATCCGTCCGTAACAAAATTAAATCAACATTATCCTGATGGAATATGATCACAAATTACCATGCCACTGGATTCCTCTATGGAGGGCAACCAGAAAACTGTTGGATGTTCAAGAGTGGTTCGTGTGTAGATGATGATACGACCGGATGGATGATAAACGCGCACGGGTTCCCGCGCCGACCGAAAGGGAGGACCGACTCGATCCACGGCACGCTCCCGACTGACAACTAAAATTGCGAGCTTTATCATCGACCATACAATGCGCGCACGCGCACGTTTACCCAACCACTTAGATCTGTAAGGCTTCCGTTACGCTATTAGTACAAACATTCTGCTAAAGACAATACCAAAATGTTTGTTGCTATACTTTCTAACACTCTTGATTTGTGTGCTTCATTTATTTCTACTTGGAGCGTTAGTGCTTGGAAGCTTGCTGCTCTTCAAAGCTCTGTTGTAACTTACGTGACGTGACTTTTCACTCGTGTATGGCTGAGTCATGACACAGTAAAGATAAAATTGTAATAAATTTAAACTATTCAATTAAAGCATCGAATAATTTTATAGCATCATCTAATTATCGTTATGTTTGTTGTAGTGTCACTTGTATATTTTAGTGATTTATGACATTAGTTTAATATATGAGTTTCATGGCATGGTAATTGCAATATTAATAATATTTGTACATTTATAGAGTAAAAGTGAGCGTAAATATAATTTACCTTAAAAGCATATGAGCATTCTAATGCTCTTAAAATCGGTTAACCAGAAATTCCACTACTGTCCAGATAAATTAGGTCATTATTCTAACTTATGACCTCCACAGTTTAGTTTACCGGCGCCAACTAATCGAAATGCGAGTGCTTCTACGATACCCCACTGTTCATTAAATAGCCTTCATTTACATAAAGCCTAAATTAGTATCTAATGGCCGATGATACGCATTCTCGATTAGTTTAATTGTTTATGTTTTGTTAGATTATTTAAAATCGTAGTATGAGGTATCAAGAGGTTTCTAATGGTAACCTCTAGAGAATTTTGACACTGCGTAAAAGTGATTTTGATAATCATAACATTATACACTGTTAAATTTTGGTCGTTTTAATCCCGTGGAGGGTCGATTCGGTACATAAAACACTATCGATTTATAAAGATAAAATTAAAAAATGAAGTACTTGTTTTCTAAAACTCGAATTAATATACGCCTGTACGAAATTAATTTCCTTAAGTAAACGAGTCATTGACCTTATAGGAAGTTGTCGATCGTTGCGTACTAACTACCTACAGTTCATTGGCCTCGATGAGCTGACGTTTACTTAAAGAAATTAATTTCGTACATGCTTAAATTAATTCGAGTTTAAAAATAAGTATTACACTATATTTCATTTTTATTTTACAAATCGATAGGGATTCATGTACCGAATCGATTCTCCGCGGGATTAAAACGACCAAAATTTAACGGTGTATTATAATATCTAATAATTTGAAAAAAAAGAATAGTTTCGCTCTAAAAATATAGCAGATCTTTGAACAAAAATCTACTTATCTATATTTTTTAGCTTGCTTAAGACATATTTTGTTGCATGATGAGTTGGCACTTCAAACTGTGATTTTCTTACAACAATCCTCTGCTTTTAAATAAATAAATAAATAGAATCGAACCAAAAACCAATAACACAACGATTAATATCCACAACACGGTCACTATAAACAAATTTTAATCTGAACAATTCTAATAGGTGTAATAAAATCTTGTGACCATTTAAGAATAGGTTTCTAGCATATAAATATCGATGACTAATGAAACTGTAAAAAGCTTTAGCAATAACTATGGCTATATCATACCAAAAGCAAATAAAAATTTAGGTTTTTTGCACTTTGGTGATGAAAGTATATGAGGTTCTGTTACGTGGTACTCTGCTGTGGGGCATTCTTGCTGTTTCAGGAAGAAGGAAAAAGTAGAATATGCTTCCAACATTTCTCAACAAGCAGTTGCATTTGTTGTCGTCTCAAATTAGTATAGACACTTCACAAAACAGGCTACAGTGGGTGCCTGTTTGTATACAAAAGAGGTCCGATGACGGACCTCATTTCACAGGCACACCGCACAATTCCCCGGACACCGCGTCGGGAATCGTATCGCGATCTCCGGCCACCGCAAGCGCGTTCTTGCGGACGCGAAGCAATGAGTAGCACGCCGTCCAGCCGTTTGGAAAGAACCAAACCCCAGTCGTCCACGGTACGTATTGTTCCACGCTCACCTCAAAATAACATCAATAAAATCGTAGGGGCCCTGCAGGGCCAATGCCCGCTAGACCCGTGGGGAAGTTTAGTTTTAACTGTTTATGTGATTTGTGTAATACTTGTTTTCATATTAATATTATCTTTTTTTTTATGCACCTACCATATTGTCTCTCCACCACCCTAGGTTGACTGGTAGAGAATGCCTAAGGCATTAAGTCCGCCTTTGTACCTTTGGTTGCATGAAGAATAAATAAATAAATAAAGGTGATGAATTTTACTAAGAAAGTAAAAAAAAATCTGAAACCTACCTCACTCTCCCTCACTCTCTCGCTCCACCCTAAAGCGTTATTAGATGATTTCTCTCCAAGAAAAAAAACTCCCACTTACCTAGAAGTTACTACCCCAATTAAGAGTTGAACCCACTATACGTAACGCAGAAGCCAAAAGCTTAACAACTACGTTACGCAAGCCAATTTTAATAGCCCAACAGTCAATAGTAGCAAGTTAGTAGTAAACGGACATATTCAAACAACTCAACGTCTCCTTGACTCCGCAAACATACATTATTATTGCAAGTTAGTTCGACACTAGTTACTTAGTACCTTCTTAGCATCTTGTTCGTATGTAAAATGCAAAGCTTCTCATAAAACTAGGTACCGTAGGATTTATTCCCGTTTGCACGATGGTTTACCAATAGGGCCACCCGATTGATGCCAGCAGTTGTTTCTTTATCTGTTTTTACAGACTTACAAAAAAAGAAAAGGTTTTTAAGTAGTCTGATTTTTTGGTAATTCACCAGAGAACTTGTTTACCATTTAATTTCAGCTAATTACAAGTAATAAATGAAAAAAAAAATTGTGACAAAAAAAATAAAACGTGTTAAAATCGATTTTATAAAACAGAGTTAAAAAAAATTCAAAATGCGTTTCAAGTTCTTAAGTCGTTGCCAAAACACGAAAAGAAATAATACCAGAAACACTTTGAAAACTTCTCTAAACTTTTTAATGTGAGGAAAAAATATCCACTCTTAATTAACGATTATTATTTATCCGGGAATCATGACATCGCCATAGCATAACAGGTCTCATGATAGACCCTTGTAGGACATCTTAAAATTAAGTTATAATGAATTGGAAACTAAGCGTGAAAACCATAGATATCTATGGTGAAAACCAATACAGTGGATGTATAATAAATATTATACTAACTGACTCGACAAACGTTAGTCTGCTATATAAGTTACTAAAAAAAAATGGGGGGGGGCGAGAGTAGGAGGGTTAATAATATCATACGACCTATTCTCAGACCTACCAAATACCACACAAAAGAATTAATAAAAATCAATGAAACCGTTTTGGAGGAGTTCGATAACAAACACTGGGACACGAAAGAGGCTTCGATCATCACAGGATTTCATGTAGGCTTGAATTTGCAATCTCTTCTAAAATCTGGTGCTTGTAAGGTCAAAACAAACGCCGTCTGGCCTTAAATTTTGAACAGTACATACTTCTGTTTGTTACATCATCATGTTGATAGACAACAATTACTCACATTTAACGTGCTATTCATACGTATTATTAGTTTGACAAGAGATTGATCGCTGCCTTTGATTTCCTCGCCGATACAACACCTCCATTTTGGAGTTAGTGGCCAGCTCTGTTTGACCACACTCAATTTGGACTGCGTAGGCGTCGTTACTTTGGTATAATGTTTGATGGTAGTGATATAGTTGCGAAGAGCTGTTAACCAAATATAAGGCTGGATTGGTGTTTGTGGAGAAATATTTAACTTTAGTCGCAAATAACTTGCTGACTACTGAATTCGTCGTGAACTCGCGGCCCAAAACAAAAAATAGAGCTTCAATCCAATATGATTGAAGTCAGGTTTAGATAAAAGAGTGTAACCTAACAATCAGCACGAATCAGTAGAAGACAGAAACAAATGATAATCTAGAATGGAATAAAAGTTTAATCTAGCTATATGTACTGTACTTTTATATTTTAAATATCTAATGTTCCATACCGAAACTAGCGGATAATCCAAAATAATTTAATATCTGTTCCCGTATTGAAATTATTATAATATTATTCCAATCTCGGTATCTATATCCAAATTCGAAAATTCATATCCATAACATCCTTCATCAGATCAAGTAACTTTCTGACGATCTCTGCAAATCTAAGTTGAACTAACAAGACAACTTAGTCACAGTCATTCATTGTATGTTATATTTACGTCATTTTATTTTATTGCAGCCTTTGAAGGTGACAATGAAGTCACATCGTCTTGTATCTACTTAAAATCAAAGGTACCGCGATAAATGACATAATTAAATTCCTTATGTTTAATGACAATAGTCTTAGTACTAAACGAGGCTTCAGAAAACTAACGGGACTCCTAGGTAACAACTTAGAATGGGTGGCCCTAAGCGGCCAATAACTTTGATGACAAAGCTTTTCCCACAAAATTTTATTTATCTCTTTTATAGATATTGAAGTCCCAAAAACACCAATAAGATTAGAAGCATCATCAGCGTTATTACCAAAAAAGTTAGCTTAATTACTTACATATTAATTAGTAACAGAATTTTCTTTTCAAGATTCGTCTTATTTAACGATTTAACTTTAGCGACCACTTTTTCCAATGATCAGGTCAGCCTTAATTCTTTTTCTCTGCGTATCTTCTATCTATCATCTCTGCACCGTCTATTAATATAATTTTTATTAACCAAAGTACTTGGTCTTACTCATTATGGCAAGACCTTGAAGCATAGCCATGTGTTCTGGTACATACTCGAGGGCGTCATGTGTGATCATTGTTTTACTCAAATCTGGCCTTTATACTGACACACAGATTAGCGGCCGCTGGATTACATGTTACTCCGTGATGTACAGTCACTGTGAAATAGGTTTATTATCAATCTTAAGTGTATTTTAGTTCCTCCAATGTATGGTACCTACGCATTTTTTTTTTATTTGCTGAATTAAATTATTTTTAGCTCTAGTAAATAAATATGAAAAAAAACTTTAAATATCTTCATCAACAACGGAGTTATAAAGTTTCAAAGCTGCTAATAAGAAAGAGAAGTCTGACATGACACCCGCACGATCACCATAGAAAACGGTGACTTGGCGACTACATAGATAGATATATTTGTTTAAAATTGTTCTATCTCATTGGCTTTTTTACCAATTTTGAGATAGTTTTCACAGTTAATATTATATTTTTGTATATATTTTCAAAAAAAAATTTTATGTACATTCTCTATTTTTTACGAATAGTCATTGCAGATTTATATATGCAAGGATAATTTTGACCCCAAAAAACAGAACCTCGGTATTGTTATAACAATACTAATATGTATGATCATGAATGACACGTAGTTGCAAAATAATAATAATAATAATATAAAAAAAACATTGCAAGAACAATGTCACAGGAATGTAAGAGGAAAAAAAAAGTATCAATGTACATTATAAAGTTAAAAAAAAAAGATGGAGCAGTTAATAGACAAATATACAATAATGCAATTAAACAGCTGCCAGGTAAGCCAGGCAAGCACGTGCAGAAATAGTCATTGCCAAACCAGCGTGTCTTCAACGTAGTCTTTAACCTTGTAATACGCCTTCTTGACAAGGACACGCTAAATATGGGTCTTGAACTTTCCCTCACTAAGTTCGGTAACCGACTTAGGCAACTTATTATAGAAACGTACGCTATCAATAAGAAAAGACTTGCTTGTCTTAGCTAACCTCCATTTAGGCACTACAATTTCATGTTTATTACGCGTATTAATATTATGTAATTCAATATGTTTAAAACGTATTTTCAAGTTATTAACATATACTTTAGATTTATTCTAGTTTTATGTGACAAATTAAAAAAAAAATTGAAACTGACGAAGACATTTATGACTGGACTGTCCTAGAGCTATTAATAGAAACTTAACTTTGACATAGTTTGCTTCATGAGCAGAATTTGTTTGGTCTTATCTCTGATATTAGGTCATCGGTGCATTTATGAGATTTATGAGCTCTAATGTTCTGTAGTTAGAATAAACACATTCGTTGGTATCTATCATACGCCTTATTGATTAGGTCACACTAAGTTTACTGAACGTTATTGATATAAGAATATAGAAACATTCAAGAAAAAAATATGGTGAACCGACCTCAAATCAATGGGAATAAGGACAAGATATACACAGCTGCATAGAGTTGGAGTTTCCCAATCAGTAGTTTTCAATCACTAGGTAATAATCATAACTAAATGATTGAGTGAAAAAGAGCTTTTGTTAACTCATTTAGGAAATTCACCTCCAAAGCTTTACAAGGATTTGCAGAATGGGCTGCGGAATCATGCGGCTCTAGAACACGAAGGGCAACTGAAGGAACACAGGTGAGTTTCAGTCAGTAAAAATCTGATAGTCTAGGTTAGGGAACAGAAAGATAGCTTTAGGTGGAACGAGAGAGTGAAGTTATAACTTCACCCGCCTTAAAAAAAAACAGAGTCTGCAGAATATCTCCAAAATACATACATGATTATACATTTATCCAAACATAGTGTATCTCCTAAAGGCTTTACGCTAATAGGTAGATTATAAACTGCCTAAAACATTGTATTACGTTGGCGTTATCTTCAACAACACCGTGTAGGCTCGGGATTTATTAGCAGACAAATTATTTGAGAGTATATGGACAGAACTAGCTGTGTTTGGTCTCGTAATTGTCTTTGAATTATATCGCTAACTTGATTGATTGTTAGGAAGTGGTTATTTTAACTCTGGCGCCATAATTTTGATTGGAATACCATTTTTGGTGCAGTATGGGCTGTTAAAAGTCGGCCATGAAATGCTCTACTTTTAATGCTCCAAAAACTCAAATGAAAAGTTAACAACAAATTATAAAGTTCCCGCCTGTACCTATTACTCGAGTCTGACCGAGGTGGTGCCTGCCTAAAGTGTGTAAGTTTTTAAAACATGGTTAATTACATGAGAAAGCTACAAAGCTTCTTTTGCCGTCTAAAGCTAAACCACAGTAATGCTAGGCCGGGACTCGGACCCCAACTTCCAGCCACCGTAGGTGTGGGCTTACAGACAACGAACAATGGGTAGCTCGCCGTCCGCCCTTCCGGCAACTGCCAAGATCGAAACCGAATCGTTGACGACGTGTGGTGTTCCATGCGTGCCTCAAAGAGATGCCAGCAAAACCGCAGGGGCCTAGCAGGGCCGAAGCCTACTGGAGCAAGGCTTGACTTCCGAAAGGGAAACCTGGAGTCCTGGAACGCAAGGCAAAGAAGGAACATAGGAATGGTTTTAGTCAGTAAAATACTGACTCAATATAAGCGAGATAGGTTATTAGAAAACACCAAAAACAAAAACCAGTGAGGAATAACAGCTCTAAAACTCTTCGTGCTTTGTTTTGAAATATAAACTAACTAATGTAGGTAAATAGTTCAATTTTCAAATCGAGTCTCAGAAGATTTTTGAGAATGGTTTTTTTTTGTAGCGTAAGCTCAAATTTACAATTTTCAGATTTATTCCTGTACTTGTGCTATGAGACCTTGTTTCATGCCAAATTTTAGAGTACTAGGTCAATGGGAAATAATACCCTATGAATTTTGATTCCTTTGAGGGTGTCGAAATGTACCTACGATTTTTACGATATAAACGGCGATTTTTTTTCGTATTCTTAGATGTTTGATTTTTTCACAGTTTCAAGGTTTTAATTTCTACAGATACATACCTCCACGCGTGCTCGAGATAAAGGGTCCTTTTTTTTTTTGATGGTGGGTAAAATCATCCAATGACATCTCCCGCCCTTGGGCGGAACGGGAGATAGTGTCAGACTCTTACTGACTAAAAACCCACCCCGTTCCTTCGCTGCCTTAGATACCAGGGCCGAGCTTTCCTTTCAGAAGCAAAACCTTGGCCCCGGTAGGCTTCGACCCTGCCTGCCTGCAGTTAGCAGGCTGGGTCTCTACGGTTTGCTGATCTCTCCTTGAGGCGCGCGGGAACAGTGTGCACCATCGACGACCTGGGCTTGGTCCGGATGGTTACCGGACGATCGGTAACTCGCCGTCCGCAAGCCCGCGCCTACGTTGGCTGGAAATCAGGATCGGAATCGGAATCCCCGCGGCGGCTGGGCCGTGTGGGCCGTTGCCTCTCGCGTGCGGCCTCCTCCTTTGCTAGCATTACTGCTTCGCAGAAGGAGGCGACCGCCTGCCATCCCTCCTGGCGCGAGAGATCGCCGCTGCCGATCGCTCTCACGAGAACACGGCCATGCTCTGCCCAAGCGGGGCACACTTCGACCGTGTGCTCCACCGTGTCCTCCGGGCAGTCCAAGATAAAGGGTCTTGATAGACAGATGGACAACAAAGTGATCCTAAGAGGGTACGGAAGTCTAAAAATGGTGGCACGCAAAATGTAACGTATCAGTTACATGATTTATTCAAAGTACTGACTGTTTTTCTCAGGGCCATCACTATGGTACCTGTAGTCCTTAGGTTCAACAAATTCCGCCAGGACAGTACGTTCACCTTCTTTTAAAATCAGGCTTATCAGTATATATTGTTAAAGCAAATTTTTCGACTAATTCTTGTTTAATTTTCTTATTGAAAATTACACACATTTAATCTTGATTTTCGTTTCTTGTTGCCGCACATACCAACAGGCTTTACCAAACAAATATATGCCTTACTGTCTAGTGTACAATTTTTTAAGTTTTATCCTCTAGACCTGAAAACATATTTCCGGCTGCTTGCCCAAGAGGATGGTGAGGTAAACCGAAACATAATACAGTCGATCAACTCAGGACGGAAGAAATGGCAACAGATCACTGGAACAAGACCCACGAAAGCTTTTCAAGTAAAAGGGTAAAATTTACAAGTCCGTGTCCGTCCGTGTCCGTGATAAAATATTGGGCTGTGAAAAAGATGTTTGAAAAATGATTGCATGTAGTGGAGATTAGAATGTTGAGATGGAATGACGAGAATGAGAGAATTAATAAAGTAGGGAATTCGTACTGACCACCACCAGGCGAAAGTGAACCCCGGGGCCCTGGACCGAAGGCAATGAAGGTGCTCCTTCGGGATGAGGGTAGGTTTTTAATCAGTAAGGGTCTGATACTATCTCCCGCCCCACCAAGGGCGTTTTTTGTCATTTGATGATTTTACCTAACATAAAAAAAACCTCGGTTGTAACCTCAGGGGTGCCAAATGGGAATAAAGTAGTGCCAACCACCCCGGTGGCAACCTTAGGGGTGGCAGATGAGAAAAAGGGCAAAAAGGGTTATTAGCTTAAAGGAAAGATTATTTTTTGTATTTTATATGTTCAAGATGATGATGATGATACTGATCTATGAACAAAAAAAAGAAGAATATTTTACAAAACGTGTTCCTGGAAATTAAAAGCTTTTTTGAAGCTGAAAACTTTTTTTTTAAACATGAAGAATTGGAAAAAAACGTCGTTATTCAGAATCTTGATTCAATGTGAAAGCTTTCTTTATATATATAATTTTTTCAGAGATCATTACTGGATTTATGTTTTAATTTAAAAAAAAAACTAAATAATATCGACAACATATTTGTGTTTCCAAAATATCGAGAGAAAGTTGTGTAACATCACAATCACATACGAGCGATTATATATGGAAAGGCATCTCGGGTTGGAAGCTCTTAATTCGTCAACAAATATCTACATTCCACTCCAAAGGTTGAATGAAAAGTAATATAACCAGACGCATGCTTAGCACCCGTGACAGCTCCATATTCGTCTCAATTCGACACCGTCTAATGTTGACAGTAAGCCAGTGCCATAATACAACTGTTATTTGTTTAGAAGCAAGATAAAGCGAACCAAACTGATACATTTGTTTTCAGGCACTCATGTTTCTGTGGTTACGTACTAGACCAGGTATTCGCTCGTCATCATGTGGATTAACACGAGAACTGTGAGATAAGATTGCGAAATGTCTTGTTGCTATGTGAAATAAGACTTGAAACTACATTTTGTTTCTTGGAGTAGGTATCTGGAGGAATAGGAACCATCTTGATTCCTTTGCCAACTGTGACTGTCAAAGCCCGTGAAAGCTCCTGCTTTTTATGCTCACTAAATGCCTTAGAACGTCAAACCAACCCAGACTATCTCTTAAGTATGTTTAAATAAGTTTAGCTCGCAAATTAGTTTAGCGACGACACCTAGTAGTTTTTCATAGCATAGCATAGCATCAGCCTTATAATGTTCCCACTGCTGGGACTCAGGCCTCCTCTCTAGGAGAGGGAATGGGCTGTAATCCACCACGCAGGCCCATTGCGGGTTGGTGGATATCACATATCTTCGAATTTTTGGTTCTAGGACATGACAGTTTCCTTACGATGTTTTCCTTCACCGTTTTGAGAGCATTGGTGTTAAAATAAACACAAAATAATGTGCTTGGCTGGGTTTGAACCCGCAACCTACAACTCGTAAGTCGGGCCCATTACCACTCGGCCAACAGTGCCCTTATAGTCTAGTTTTTCATACTTTTGTCAAAAATGTAAAATATCTAACAAGTATGAGAACATATCCATAGTCTGTAGAGGAGGAGGTTAGTTCAATAGGGAAGTAGTCACCTACCTCTACGATAGAAAATCTTATCGATCCACTATTTTCTCTTGTCTAAACAAACCAATCTCAATTAATATCAGAGTGTATAAAACTCTCAGATCACTCATTTTGTCTCCATTACATTCAGGAAAAAATGCTGATATAGTGGAAAACTAGTTTAAAGTAAATGGCAACAGTTAAAAAAACTTGAACTGTAACAAAAATACTTACAACATTATCTTAGCAAAAATTTTAATTAGGTATTATCAAAAGTAAAACAAACAATGGCTTCGTTTGCTTTAGACGCGAATACGTCCGAATTCCTGGCGTGAGTATCTTGGACAGTTTGCGGATCACATTCCAGGCCAAATACTACGGCATGACTCATCAACTTTGATTAGGATTTGTAAATATTCTTATGGGCTGTTATATAATGTTTGTCTTTTATCTATAATAGTTTAGTGACAATCTTTGTACTTGGCAGTGGCTGGGGGTCCGCACCTTAAAAGGAAAAGACGGAACACTTATAGGATCTGCACTTTGTTGTCTGTCTGTCTGTCTGTCTATCAAGACCCTTTATCTCGGGAACGCGTTGAGATATCGAGTTGAAATTAAAACCATAGACTGTCGGTTGAGCTCCCTTAAAACTGTGAAAAAATCAAACCTCTAAGTTAACGTAAAAAAAAAAAAGATACGGCCGTTTATGTCACAAAAAACGTATATTTCGTCGTTCGGGGATGATGATGATGATACAATGGAAGTACATTGACCTAGAACCCTGAAATTTGGCCATAAACGGCCGTATTGTTTTTTTTTCTCGTTAACTTAGAAGTTTAATTTTTTTCAAAGCTTCAAGGGACCGCTGTATATGTTTTTTTTCAACTCGATACCTCCACGCATTCTCAAGATAAAGGGTATTGACAGACAGACAGACGGACAACAAAGTGATAGTGAAGATGACATCCTATAAGGGTTGCGTTTTTTCCTTGTGGTACGGAACCCTAACAAGACACTTCTCTTGCCAAAGAGTCTATAGTGGTATCGTGTTACCCAGTTACTGGTTGGGGAAATCAAATAGGCAGTCGATCCCTTTAAAATACTGGTACTGGGCCCAGCAGGGTCGAAACCTACTGGGGTTGGTTTCTGAAAGGAATGCTCGACCCTGGTATGAAAAGCAAGGAAGGAACAGGAGTGGGTTTTTAGTCGGTAAAAGTTTGATATTATCTCCCGCTCCGCCTAAGGGCGGGAAAGGTCATTGGATGATTACCCACCCAAAAACAAACCGTAACTGGATGGGTTTTTTTACCAGTTTAACTAACCTTCGCAAACTACTCAAATAAAAACCCTAACTAAAAAAAATTACTCTGAAAAAGTATGAAACAAGATTTGCCGGATGCTGAAATAAACAAGATAACTAGAGAAATAAGAACAAAACAAAAGAAAAGCCGTAGTCACACGTTATTTTATATCTAATAACGTGTGACTACGACTTTTCGTTTTGTTAGAGGGCGATAGAGGACGCCACATCGAGTTTTGTGACATGTCACGTAGCCTATGTTCAGCGGACAATTGAGACGGTTCTAACGATACCTCAGATATCGAGTTCCGATAAGTAGATGAGAGCTATGAGGGAACAGATGAACATACATACATAGCCTGTCAAAATCATAACCCTCCTTTGGATTTGCCGCAGTCGGGTAAAAACTAGACGGTAATAGATAGACATTAGTGATTGATGCAGATATGTAGATGAAACTAATTCCAAATCATTCGTATCTCTCCATCTTCGGCAGCATAATCTCCAGCCTACGTACAAGGCTACTTACCCCAGATCGGTTCAATGGGAGCGATCGGTTAGCTAATTATAATGAGTGAGCTCGTAACGCAGGTTGCTCTTATCTCGTGTTTGTGAACGCTATCTAATCTCTGTTTGCCGCAGCCTCCTTGCTAACCTGACCCAATTTCTGGACTTCGAATGTTTTCGAAAATGAAGGCGGTACAAACATTTTCATGTGATTATGAGAAATTGTTGAGAATTTATTATTTATTAGTTACGAAGGGATCCATTCCGATACCGTTTTTTTTTATGTGAGAAAAACCATCTAATGACATCTCCTGCCCTTGGGCGGAGTGAGAGGGTGTGTCACACATTTACTGACTAAAAACCCATTCCTGTTTCTTCGTAGCTTTTTATACCTGGGCCTAATTTTCCTTTCAGAAGGAGACCCTTGGCCCCAGTAGGCTTCGACCCTGCTGGGCCCCTACGGTTTGCTCCTTGAGGTCGTCGACGACTTGGGCTCGGTCCGGACGGTTCGACGGCGAGCTACCCTTTGCTCGCCGTCGGCAATCCCGCGCCTCAGTCAATCAGTTTTAGAAAAAAAGTACTTTATTTTTTAATTTTATCTTTACAAATCGATAGTGTTTCATGTACCTGATCGACCCTCCACGGGATTAAAACGACTAAAATTTTACGGTGTATATTAGACAGGTAATGACGAAATCAGTTGATGAATCACAAAAAACCTGGTACAAAAAGTCTCGAACGAGCTTTATAGCAAGCTAAGCCTATTCAAGATCCTCAGAATCCCACAGGCATACAGTATTGCGAAACGTCTAAAACGATACAAAACGGTACAAATTAATGGCTCCAGCCAATTTGCAGTTATCTCGACTATACATTAACTTATTACGTTATCTTCAACCTTGACTGGTTTTTAACTATTGCTATGAGCGTTATCAAACGTGTTATAACTATTAGCGATTAATTTAATACATTTGCGAAGATCTTCACGAATGTAAGTCAATATCAGCTGTCTTCTGATGATAATTTAAGGTCTTACAGTTCAACGTCTTCTCGTTTTGCTTGGCACTCTGAAACACTTTCGCAATACTAAGCAACTCGGTGATCAGCAGCATCCCTTTGCCTTTAGCCTATTTTTCTTTTTTGGTTCAGTTTAATAACATTTATTTTAAATAACACATTTACATGCACTTTCGAATTGCGTAAATGTGAGTTAATAAAAAAAAAGTGGAGCTATATTGCACATTCCAAAGCGTAGATCTCTATGGAAAAGAATGTGGAGGAAATAGGTACATAATACATTATATTCTTCCGATTTAGAGCACAGAGAGGAAGCACGACCTTCAGTGATGAGAAATACAATGTGAAGGAGGTTGCATATGGCTTCATCAACAGACACTGTCGTCAGTGAACTTGTTCTGAGGCACCCCTTCGGATACTTTACCATAATTTGAACTGAACTTTATCGTCTGCTGCAGGTTAAGCTGCTAATATTCGACCAGTATGACTAAGGTAGATCTCGTTTCTGATCTACGAGTATCTTAGTCATACTGGTTCAATATTGAATGATATCAAATACAGCACAAGCTTGGCACTTATGTCAAGTGTCGCGCGTGAGGCTGTCTAATGCAAATGAAGTAGATCATTGACCAGCCGTCCATTGGATAGCTGGATTACTACATTTTGAAATCGACTTCATCCCTATGGAATTGGCACTATCCCAAATCAACTCTTATAATACTACTATTTCTAATTCTTATTTCAATCATAATTTGAAAGGCACGAAGCGCTATCTTAACTAGAGTCCTGTGGTTTAGACGTGAAACGGTAACAAGCAAACGTAGGTGCAAATAAACTTTAGCATTTATAATATTAGCCCCTACTTACGAGTCATAGGAAAACATCGTGAGGAAACCGGCATGTCCTAGACACCAAAATTTGAAGACATTGTGACATCCACCAACCCGCACCGGGCCCGCATGGTGGATTCTCTCTCCTAGAATGGAGGCCTGCGTCCCATATTAGAACAGCTTTCTGAAATCCAAAGTGAGATAGCACCCGATATCTTGAAACGATTCGTTTGGTTATAGAAATGTAGATAGGTACTCTATCTTTCAATATTACGGCTAATTTTGCATCTCCTTTGATCTTGCTTCATCAATCAATTATAAAACGTACCTCGGAATTCTGATTTAAGCATTTGAAGTTTTATTTTTTGAGTATATCGCAAACTCTCTCTCTCAAAATATATTGTTTTGAGGCAAACTGACTGAACTATTGCAATATTTATTCCCATTTCAGTAGTTTATATCAACATATCAAGGAACTAGATCGCAAATCTGCAAACAGTCGGGTGTATTATGTAACGCAAAGTAAAACAATACAGTCGGCATGGTGCTCGGTGAGATAATATTTGTTTTATGTTAAACATGTGAGTATCTTGTAGGTAGGAGTACCTACTGCGTGACCTCATGACTGAAGCAGACTTCTGTTCGTCGCTTGATAATGATAAACAAAAAATAAATTACATACAGGTATCAGAAGGGAATAAACATTAAAATGTAGCATAACTTAATCAGACTTATATGCCCTCTGCTAGGGCTCAGGCCTCCTCTCCAGAGTAGCCAATGGCCTTAATCCACCACGCAGGCCCAGTGCGGGTTGGTAGATGTCACATGTCTTTGAATTTTTAATTCTAGGACCCCCCACCCCCCCCCCCCCCCTCTAAATAAATAAATAACCCCTGCCTCGGTGGTGAGGATGACAGCGAAACAAAAGAAGACCAAAAGTGTCTTCAAACTCCATAGTAAGACATTCTCCTAAAAATAATGAAATTGTAATAAATAATTTAACAAGCCTCGCTTATCACTCGATGCACACCACACGTGATAACTCACACTATTGGTATGCGACCTCATACTGTGTTTGCTCTGCTGCACCGAACGTTGTGCAAATATTTTCGCATTTTTCGTCCCACATTACGTTTGCAAACATCCCACTATGCAATATCGTGTAACGCTATCGCTGTTTGTTCCTTCTTGTAATGAATTAGGTAGATCGTCTTTGTAACAGATGGCGTGCCTATAGTTTTGATCTTGATACGGCTAACAATTAGGAAGGCTACAGCATTGCTAGAGGTTTATCAAGACCTTGTAAAGAGGATCAGAGGAAGGAAAGATTAGCATAGCATAGAATCAGCCTTATAATGTTCCCACTGCTGGGATTCAGGCCCCCTCTTTAGGAGAGGGAATGGACCGTAATCCACCACGCAGGCCCAGTGCGGGTTGGTGGATGTCACATGTCTACGAATTTTTGGTTCTAGGACATGTCGGTTTCCTCACGATGTTTTCCTTCATCGTTTTAAGAGCAGTGGTGATGAAATAAATTACACAAAGTAATACGCCTGGCTGGGTCCGAACTCATGACCTACAACTCGTAAGTCGGGGCTGTTACCAAGCGGCTACCACTGCTCTCTCAGGAAGGATTGAGTCAATATTAATCAATGAATAAATAGGTACTGGGACTACCATGACGCGTCTTTAACAGTTCAGTTTGAAATGTGTCGCGGTAAGTGCTCGTGGTAGAGCCTTTGTTTAGGAAAATTAAGTATGGGTATTGCATAAATCAGCCAAAATATTCTGGAATCCTGAAACAGCTCGCACCACTAGCCATTTTAAATAGGTATCTAGATGAATGGGGTCCCCTGAGTAGAAACGGTCTAAAAATACTGGCATTTATTTTTAGGAAACCTACTCGTACCTACCGGTGTGCAAAAATCAAATATCACGAAAAAAACAATTAAGGTCATAATGAGATGGAAATTAGGCGCCTTTCCATAGCAAAGCAGCCCAACCTTGCTTTCCCAAAAAAGGAAAAAGAATCCAAGTTAATCAAACACCATCGTCAAAATACAACCTGCTCCTTATTTTTAACTATGTGCATAACCTGGTCACGTCTAGTTTCCAGGTCAGTTGCGCAACAGTGGGGCCACGCGGCGCCACTATCTCCTACTGATAAATTAACGTTATACTTCATTCAATCTGATTCCAAATCTTCCAGTTTAACCTTAATTACGGATATTTGTCTATTTCTTTTTACACGAAGATGCTTCTTTTAAGGAAAGAAATCATCTAATAACTTTTCCCGCTCTAAACCGGGGCGAGACTTTTACGAACTAAAACCACACTTATGTTTCTTCTTTGCCTTTTGAGTTCCAGGACCGAGTATTTCCCGTAATTAAACCAATTGCCAGCCCAGTAGGCTTCGGCTCTGCTGGGTTCGACTCTACTTTTACTGACTAAAACCATACTTTTCCTTCTTTGCCTTTTGAGTTCCAAAACCACGAGTTTTCCTTTCGTAATTAAGTAGGCTTCGCGGACTTGCGGACGACGTGCAATGGGTAGTACGCTGTCCGATCGTCCAGTAACCGACCGGACCGAGCCCAAGTCGTCGACGGCGCGTACTTTCTCGCGCGCCTCAAGGAGCTCTCAGCGAACCATAGAGGCCCAGCCTGCTAGCTGCAGGCAAGCAGGGTCGAAGCCTGCTGTAGTCAAGGGCCGTTTTTTGAGAGGAAGGCTCAACCCCGGTATAATAGGCAACGATGGAAATGGGTAGGTTTTTAGTCAGTAAGAATCTGGCACTATTTCCCGCTCCGCCCAAGGGTAGGATTTGTCATTGGATGATTTTACCTACCATAAAAAAAGCCCAGTAGGCTTTGGCTCTGCTGGGCATCTTTTTGAGGTGCGTGTAGAACACAACGCGCCGTCAACGATCCTGGCTCGGTCCGGACGACAAACTAGTTATTGGTCGTCGTCCGCAAACCGACGCCTATTTACATGAAGATGCTATGATGAAGATACAATGTAACTTGGAATATCATGGAGGTGTTTCAGGAATGAACCACTTGCAGTCTCGAAATCCTGAATCCTCTACCTTAGATCAGGAACTTCGTTGGCTTTACTGATAATGGACTGAAACAATTTGCCTGCTGCGGTCTTCCCGTCTGATTATAATTTAGGTGTCTTCAAGGCTAGAGTGAATGGGCTCTTAAAAAACTAGTGCGCTTCACCATCAACGATTGCATCACTGCTTACCATAAAGCGGGATTGTAGCACTAGTTTACCTAAAGGTCAACTCACTCTGGCGATGAGTTTTTTTTTTTTGGAGGGTAAAATCATCCAATGACATCTCCCGCCCTTAGGCAGAGCGGGAGATAGTGTCAGACTCCTACTGACTAAAAACCAACCCCGTTTCTTCGTTGCCTTTCATACGAGGGCCAAGCCTTCCTTTCAGAAGCAGACCCTTGGCCCCAGTAGGCTTCGACCCTGCCTGCCTGCAGCTAGCAGACTGGCGATGAGTCAAAGCGTCACGACGCGTCATCTTTTTCGCCTATAGTACGAGTACATCGTTCATCTCTACTTTCCCATTATAAAGGTACAAAGGAGACGTTCAATAAATGTATATGGTGCTTGAGCGTAAAATAATTAAAAAATGGTCAAGTGCGAGTCGGACTCGCACATTGAGGATTCTATACAAACTAACTTATGTAAAAAGTTTAATTCCCGAGTCTCGAAGATTTTTCCGAATCGAAAAAAGGATCCAAAAGGTCTTGATTCTTGATTAAAGGTCTTGATTAAGACAGACAGACAGACAGACAACAAAGTGATCCTTTAAGGATCCCGTTTTTTCCTTTTGAGGTACTGAACCTTAAAAATCAAATGACGACATTTCGAAGACGTATTCATCATCATCATCATCATTTCAGCTAAAAGACGTCCACTGTTGGACATAGGCCTCTCCCAAGAATCGCCACAATGTCCTGTGCATCTCGCATCCATCGGACTCCAGCGACCCTGACCTGGGCATCAGTCCACCTTGTGGGAGACCTTCCAACGCTGCGTCTTCCATCCGGTACCAACGCGGCCGCCACTCCAGAACCTTTTGGCCCCAATGACCATCAGTTCTGCGTGCAATGTGCCCAGCCCATTCCCACTTAAGTTGGACATATTCCGTCGTTTGAAATCTCGTTCTCGTGGGAAAATAAAGAATAATTAACTTAAGTTACTCCTAGTAATACCTAAGGTAGCCGTCAGTAAAAATCTCGTCAAAATCGGTCTAGTAATTTCAGAAATGTCCCCCCGGGAATGAAGTCCTGTTTCCGTGGCAATATACAGAGTAGCATAAGTTCTTCATTATAAACAATATACCAATGAAAGTCCCGTCGAATTTTGTTCAACCGTTTCGAAGATGTATCTCTTAGTATTTGTTTCCGTAGCACAATAAAAAGTAGTAACCTAAGTTACTCCTTATAACATCAGCTATCCTTCAGTGAGTCTCGTCAAAATCGATCCAGTAGTTTCGGAGACAAGCAGACACGACAGACACAAATAAATAAAAAAATCTATTTTTGTTAAGGCATCGAATACAAAAGTATGTAAATCCACCTTTGTACCTTTCCAAAGGTTATGTGAGACTGTCACCACGGGCCCCGGGATAAAGGCAAGGAACGGAAAGGTAGGTTTTTAGTCAGTAAAAGTCTGACACTATTTCCCGCCCCACCCAAGGGCGGGATTTGTCATTGGATGATTCTACCTACCCAAAAAAAAAAAAAAAAAACCTTTGTACCTTTAGTTGCATGAAGATAAATAAATACATTTTTAACGCATTTAGTAAAAAAATATTATTTTGATATTACAAACGGATAGTTCAATCATATTTACATGTAATTTTAGTTTAGATGACGTATAGATGTATACCTAAATAGATTATATAAAGTATTTACCTACTAAGACGTTGCCACTTTACTAATAGATACGAATCCAGATATAAATCCTCCCTCACATTCTAGATTTGATGAGAAAATTACGTGAGCGTACATAAGCTTATAAGCAATCTGTAGCCTGCTCCTGAATTAACTATGATTGCAACATAATATCAAGCACGTGCATCTAACAGGCATCTCCCGATGACAGCTACAAAAAATGGTCACCATAACAATCTCCTCGCCAGTTAACATTGTATGCGGTGCAATAACGAAGATTGGCGGCCATCAGCCATCAGCTCGTCTCCACGCGGACACTCGCCCCCGCGGAAATGTTGCACCTATAGACTAGCGACACACGCGGCTACACCTGTTCTTTAAAAATTATTATGTTTGAGATCAATTTGAAAAGGTCGAAAAGACTTTGAAGAGGCCTTCGTCAAGCGAACGGACCAGCCAAGTGCATGTTGGAAAACGCACAGTGTCAGATTCCGTAGTTAACCGTCTCGTAATAACATAATAATATGCATAATCAGCCTTATAATGTTCCCACGGCTGGGACTCAGGCCTCTTTTCTTGGAGAGGGAATGCGCCACACCACGCGGTGAATGTCATATGTCTTCGAATCTTTGGTTTCCACACATACCGGTTTCCTCACGACGTTTATTTTCTTCAACGTTTTGAGAGCTATGGCGATGAAATAAATTACACAAAGTAATGCGCCTAGCTGAGTTTAAACCCGTGACCTCGCTGACTCCACTAGGCCACCACTGCTCCACTGGACCATCACGTCTCGCAAACAATGGCAAAAAAAAAACTAAGAAAATTACGAAAATTACTCTGACGAGTAAGTTAGATTGTAAAGTTCGTAATTAAATTCTATGATATTATATCAATTTATGTCAAGGGCCAATTCTCACACTCCAAAAAAGTCCTAATCTCTAACTCTTGTGATTTTCTTACATGAAATTAGGTGGCAAACAGGCAGGCAGTTGATTTTCTGGTAAGTAACCACTGCCACCTATGGACATTTCTACATTTGCAATTTCTAAAGTATCGCAGATACTTCTATTAAAATCCTAGAGTCAACTGCTCCATGTATACACACAGCACATAGGCAGGAACCACACATTCAAAATTTCAAACCAGAACGCAACTAGGCTGGATAGTGTTTGTTCCATTTGTACTGAAGAGCTTCTGCCAGCGTCTGTGTGAAAGTAGAAAATTATCCCAAAGAACATTTTTTTTTTTTTTTTATGGTAGGTAAAATCATCCAATGACAAATCCCGCCCTTGGGCGGAGCGGGAAGTAGTGTCAGACTCTTACTGACTAAAAACCTACCCCGTTCCTTCCTTGCCTATAGTGCCGGGGCTGAGCCTTCCTCTCAGAAAACGGCCCTTGACCCCAGCAGGCTTCGACCCTGCCTGCCTGCAGTTAGCAGGCTGGGCCTCTACGGTTTGCTGACAGCTCCTTGAGGCGCGCGGGAACAGAAAGCGCCGTCGACGACTTGGGCTCGGTCCGGCCGGTTACCGGACGATCGGACAGCGTGCTACCCATTGCACGCCGTCCGCAAGCCCGCGCCTACGGTGGCCGGAAATCGGGATCAGAATCCCGGCGGCGGCTGGGGCGAGCGCCCCGTTGCCTCTGCCTGATGCGGTCGGCCTCCTCCTTTGCTAGCATTACTGCTTCGCAGAAGGAGGCGACCGCCTGCCATCCCTCCTCACTACGGACCATGGCCTGAACCAAGGCCCGGCGAGAGAGATCGCTGCCGCCGAATCCCAAAGAACATGGCCTATATATGCACGGTTGCCGACATAGCACAAAGAATTGTCAAACTTAAGTGGCAGTAGGCAGGGCACTTTGCTTGCAGAACAGATAGCCGTTGAGGCCGAAAGGTTCTGGAATGGCGACCGCGTACCGGAAGACGCAGTGTTGGAAGGCCTCCTACAAGGTGGACCGATGACCTGGCAAGAGTTGCGGGAATCCGATGGATGCGAGATGCACAGGACCGTTCATTGTGGCGACACTTGGGGGAGGCCTATGTCCAACAGTGGACGTCTTTTGGCTGATTTGATGATGATTACATGGCCTATTCGTGATCCAAATTTTATTTAAATCTGTTCAGGCGTTTAAGCGTAAAGGAGTAATAAATATACCAACACACACCGGAACAAACTTTCGCCGTTGTACTATAGTATGACATTATTTTGCCTCCACGATAATTATACACAGCTAAATTCTGATCGTCCGATTTATAGTTTAGGTGTCTTCAAGGCTAGAGTGAATAGGCTCTTAATAAAGTAGTGCGCCTCAACATCAACGATTGCATCACTGTTTACCATCAGGGGGCTTACTCTCGAGTTTAATTCCGATCGGTCGACATTGGATTTGTGAAGTTAGGTACTCTTGAATTCGATGCTAGCGCCACATTGGTTTAAAATTGCGTGACCACACGCTAAGCCCAATCCCCTTTTTACTTAGTTTCCCAAAAAGGTCCCGCAATTTGGCCCTAGCATCGAATTCAAGAGTACCTAACGTCACGATTCCAATGTTAACCGATCGGAATTAAACTCGAGAGTAAGCCCCCAGGTGGGATCGCAGTCAAGCACTAGTTTACATATATATAAAAAGTTTTAATCCCGTGGAGAGTCGATCCGGTACACGTAACACTATCGATTTGTAAAGATAAAATTAAAAAATAAAGAAGTTTTTTTCTAAAACTCGAATTAATATATGCATCTACGAAATTAACAGGTCATTGGACTCGCTCAGCTGGTGTTTACTTAAAAGAAATAATTTCGTACATGCATATATTAATACGAGTTTTAGAAAAAAGTAGGTACTTTATTTTTTAATTTTATTTTTACAAATCGATAGTGTTTCATGTACCGAATCGACCCTCCACTGGATTAAAACAGTCAAAATTTAACAGTGTATAGACAGATGGTTAGATAGTAATAAAAATAATAGCTTAACATTGTGACATCCCTGCATCAAACTAACTCAGAGACAGCGACGGAGCGTAACTTATCAACTCGATGCTCTACTAATTTTACAATTTACCATGCCCACAATTTGCTATACTTACACCTACGCCCGTATAAAAATATGCGATGGTTATGTCACTTACGACTTTATACTTACTTTGTCCTTAGGTCCTTGAGGTATTTGCTCGGTAATAACACCTAGCAGAGTGATGGGTGTCGTCATTACAGGAAAAAGATACCTAGGGCCATCGATATTTTTGTATATGGCCAAGTAAAACTGGCCAGATCGTTATAAACGTTAAAGTTTGATTATATTTCAATCCCCGTTTGGCCTACTTTCTTTAAACCTTTTATTACCATAGAAATCCTAGATCAATGAAATGGCCAAACGAGGTTTGACATATCATCAAATAGTTAAAAGATCTGGACAATTTTAGTTGGCCATATTATTATCATGAAATGATCAATTTCTATGATCGGCCACGACATGTCTATATTCCACGACATGTATTGTATATGTATATGTACCACAAATCGATGCCTGAGGTCTTACCATGACGTCTAGGGCTCTGGGGAGGTATGAAAATGCATACCAGGGACCTGGAACCAAGGCAGGGAAGGAATAGGGTTACTTTTACTCACTAAGAGTCTGACACTATTTCCCGCCCCGCCCAAGGCCGGGATTTGTCATTGGATGATTTTACCTACCATAAAAAGAAACCATGACGTGTTAAAATGTCAGGTGTGCGAGCCAAGAGCTGGGATGGAGCTATACACCCTATAGGTATAACTCCATCCCTTAAACAGTTCAATTTAAAATGCATCGCGTTAAGAGCTCGAGGTAGGGCCCCTGAATAAAATAAGGAATAGGACATTTTTTGCCAAACCTAAGCAGGATTTTGTAAAAAGGTATACCTGTAGGAGTAGAGTCAAAATACCTGTATTTTATTTGTTCACCTACCTGCTTTAAATAATCGAAAGTACCGAATAAAGTGGATGCCGTGAGACACAAGGTATTTAAATTCATGAAGCACCAATCAAAATTAACAAACAGATCTTCAATTTTCTGCTCACAATTATTACTCAGGCGTTTGATCTAAAAACATAACATATTAGTAATTTTTTTGTTCTTCTTCTCTGTTCACTTCATAAGGCTATAAATATTGCTTTATATAAAATTGGTTTCGAAACAAATAATGATAGCCTGTGGTTTAGAAACTTGAATCACAAATAGAAACCACATTAGTTAAACTATAAAACTCTACTATTATTCTCTTCTCGCTTAATATATGAACTAAAATAATGTAATAAACACTTTATAAATAAATGTTTCGTTAGCTAAATTGACTCATGCAATAAATAATTATTCATTATTACTTAAGGAAAAATAATACTCAACTCATAACTAAAAAAGCTAGTTTACATAAGTTATTATTCAATTGTGATTCATTCATCCATTCATTCACGTAACAAAACTAATCTATGACCTAATAAATCTTACTTACAAAGAATATTCACAAATCAAAACAAATAAATCAAACAATTGAACTGCATACATTAACTCATGTCTGCAGATATGTCTGGCCCAGTTACGAGTACCGCGTGCACTTTGCCCATCCTAGACCTCAATAAGTGATACCTGACGATCCGATCAGCGCTAACGATGATGGAGCAGGCCTGCAACTAGGATAATCTAGCCGCCCACCAGTTGGTCTTAGTTACAAGCATTAAAAATAGGTCGATGTAAGTAAAGGATAGGTATGATCTAGTAACGAGCGAGAGAAGTTGGAAGTTATCAATCACGTAAAATCAAACAGAATGGAGCAGCATGCACTTCGTGAATTGATAAGTTATGGTATACCTACGTACAGCTTACCTATACCTTTTCATAGGTCAACAATAGCATCGATCAAGAAGATTAGACACTCTCGAAAAAGGGAGGCCCGATGATCATCAAGAAATGATTGAATAACAACAGAGCCAGAAGTTTCAGACGAGTAAAAGAACAAAACTCGTGAACTAATGGATTCTCTCCTAGAGTACTTCTACAAAGACTGATGGCGAATAGCCTTAGGTAGAGAGAAATCGAAGGAGAGTAGAGATGGCAAAGATAAAAACTGGTCTCGAAGAGCTCTAGATAGAGAGCAGTCGAAGGAGATTCAAGATAGCAAAGATAAAGACTGGTCTCGAAAAGCCCTAGATATAGAGAAATCGAAGGAGAGTAAAGAAAGCAAAGATAAAGACTGGTCTCGAAAAGCCCTAGATAGAGAGAAATCGAAGGAGATTCAAGATAGCAAAGATAAAGACTGGTCTCGAAAAGCCCTAGATAGAGAGAAATCGAAGGAGATTCAAGATAGCAAAGATAGAGACTGGTCTCGAAAAGCCCTAGACATAGAGAAATCGAAGGAGAGTAAAGAAAGCAAAGATAAAGACTGGTCTCGAAAAGCCCTAGATAGAGAGAAATCGAAGGAGATTCAAGATAGCAAAGATAAAGACTGGTCTCGAAAAGCCCTAGATAGAGAGAAATCGAAGGAGATTCAAGATAGCAAAGATAGAGACTGGTCTCGAAAAGCCCTAGATAGAGAGAAATCGAAGGAGATTCAAGATAGCAAAGATAGAGACTGGTCTCGAAAAGCCCTAGATAGAGAGAAATCGAAGGAGATTCAAGATAGCAAAGATAGAGACTGGTCTCGAAAAGCCCTAGATAGAGAGAAATCGAAGGAGATTCAAGATAGCAAAGATAGAGACTGGTCTCGAAAAGCCCTAGATAGAGAGAAATCGAAGGAGATTCAAGATAGCAAAGATAGAGACTGGTCTCGAAAAGCCCTAGATAGAGAGAAACCGATAGCGAAGGAGACGTTCATTGCAACGAATGCTCACAAAGATAATGGTAACAACAGATATTCACCGCACGACATCAATTGAGATCTTCAGCATACACGACATTGTCAGTGAGCCTGTCCGGAATATGAACATAAAGGTTCCTGGGACTACTCACACGGGAAAGAACGACGTAAAGCTGACCATGTGAAAAACAACTCACGCTAAGATCGACGCCAGCAACGCCTAGAGTCTGACCTTATTGTGCCTTATTTATTGTCATAGCATAACATAAAGCTACTGGTAACTGTACTCTCTTATACTGAAATGGGAAATTGTTCGGAATCAAAGGAATTCTAGGAATCAAAACACTTTCCCCGGCTCCACAACCGGTTAAAATTTGTGCCTCAATTGTGTTAGGTTGTAGATTTATGACCTTTTATCGAGTACCATTGCATAGTTTAGGATTTAAATTAATTGTAACTTAGATAAAATATTATAGTATCTTAGCCGTGTGCAGCGCCCCTTAGTCAACTCCACCGCGGGTGACGTAACCTACGACAAACTTATTATTTGCGGTAGATACAGTAATCGGGTTTAGGAATCAAACATATACTTTTTACACTTCTTTTTTTTTCTTTATACTTTTTTTATGTTGTTATTTAATTTTTAATTTATTTATTTTTTCCTTAATGATAATGATAATGATTTCTATATTGATTTTTTTATATTATATTGTAATAAAATAATGACTCTCTGCACGTGTTGGTTTCGGCTGTTAGTGCAGAGAGTACCTGTTGTAAATAAATAAATAAATAAACCGCCAAATTAAGTTTGTTTTTATTGTATATACTTTTCCGAGATAAAAAGTACCCAGTGTTGTGCCCAGGATATTAAAGAATAATTATACCAAGTTTCATCGTAATCGAACCGGTAGTTTTTGCGTGATGCCTGAACAAACAGACAGACAGACAGACAAAAATTTTTTTAATCACATTTTTGGGTTCGTTGTCGGTCTAGTAACACGGGGTGCCATTTTTTTTTTATATTTTCAATGTACAGAATTTTTACTTCTACAGATTAATTATAAGTATAGATATAGATTATCATTTCAGCCGAAAGACGTTCACTGGTATACATATATAGGACTCCAAGTGTCGCCATAACTATCAGTCCTGTGCGTCCTGCATCCTTTAGATTTCCACGATCTTCACTAGATCATCGGTCCACCACGTGTGATGCCTTTCAAAGCTGCGTCTTCCAGTACGTGGTCACCACTCTAGAACTTTTCTTCCTCTCAACCATCTTTTAACGAGTAATGTGCCCTACCGACTGCGATTGAAGTCTGGCGATTCTTCGGGTTATGTCGGTAACATTGATTCAACTGCCGATGTCTTTATTTCTGATGCGGTCATGCAAGGAAACTACGAGCATAGCCCTTTCCACTGCCCTTTAGGTGACCCAAGCCTTCAATCTGACGAGGCAAAGTTATTTGTATACGTACAATGCTCCATCATGGAACGAGTGCGAAAACCAAATTCCAAAGATAAGACAAATAACTATTTGTTTACAATAATTTTACATTAAAGTTAAATCCTAATAAGGATACGACAAGTTGTGTGGGCAAAAATCTGTAATTACTCGTCACGCGTTAGTTCCTGATATTTTGTCAGAATTTTCCGACCATATCGTATACTACAGCTAGAGTGGGTTTACAAATCATAATCAAATGACACTTGAGCGACCTGACGACGTTCCAGCGTTTCAAGGTTTCACACCAACATGGCATTCCTCAGTCAATTTACCTAAGTAAATACCCCACACGGCGGTAGCTTGCCATTATTCCGCAAGATCCACAAATAACGAACGGTGTGGGAACACGCTATCTTGATTGGGCCAATCAGCTGCTGATCTCAGATAAATGTATCAATCAGTCCAAACACGCAAAGGATGAAGCTGACGTCATGGTCCTGTCTGATACTTAGCAAGAATGTACGGTATGCAGTGTTTAAACGCTGTCGCGAAGAAATTAACACTCTGCATTCCTTGGGTAAAAATATCTTTTGGATTCAGTTTTCAGGAAGACGCTGTCGTTTGTTTAGTGAATGTAAATGCGACTATCATCAGGTCCTGCATTCGACCTCCATAGACTATTTTTGTGGTTTTCCAACAAGAAAAGGGCATTTCTAATAGCAGGAGTCAGTTTTTGTGACCAATTTGTACCCCTTTTCTTTTAAGAACTGGCGCAATTTCCTTCCATTGGAGCACAAGCGGTAATAAACTGAAACTAACAATAATATAGACCAAATATGTCTAAAATAAGAAATCTTTTTCTGAAAACAGCATCGAAATTGGTTATTAAGTGAAGCAGCAATTAGTATTTAAAATATTGTTAAGAGGAAGAATAAGACATGGTGGGAACATCTCGCTATCTCTTTTGTACACACGTAACGTAATGGTGTCGACGTCACATTTCAGTATGTGCATCGTCATATTGCTACTTGACAGTTTCCTCTCCCCTTGATTTAACCTCTCGGGCACCAGTGTACCACACACGGTACACCTCGTACCAGCTAACTTAAACCTTATTTTTACGTAATAAGGTTTAAGTTAGCTGGTACGAGGTGTACCGAATTCGGCACACTTGTGCCAGGTTAAAAGGTTTCCTACTTTTCTCTTACTACATGCAATTTTAGACAAAGTTATTTTTTGATACAAAAAATTCAAAAAACTACCAATTTTGTAATGATTGGCTTCAGGACATTTTTTTTATTTTCAGTAAAAGCAACAAACAATAAATATATGTATAGTTTAAAAATATGTTTATTTTAACACATAGTAAATCTACATGATAGCAAATTAATGAATCGTTTCGAGTTCGATTGAAGCTTAATTGGTAAAAATCACAGAAAACTTATCAGGTAGGTATTAATTTATGCTTATTGACATATTTTAACAAATAGTGACAAACAATATTGGTAGAGGTAGTAAGCACGACCCACAGTGGAGAATTTAATTCACATGGCGGTCATATATATTGATTTTGTTTAAATATCCCAAAAAAATAATAAGAAAGAGTTGATTGGCTGCTTGAAAGTTTTACTAATTAATTATAACATAAAATACATGCCATGACCGCCATTTGCGTAAAATTCTACACTGTGCAGCCATAAAAAATTAGAATACATAGTTACATATTATGTATAAATAATGTTTTCCATACACTGGTTAACTCATTTTCTAGCGAAACACCGCACACAATATTACGCTCTACTCCCTGAAGATTTAGGCAGAGATGTTTCGAATATCTAATTATTCATTCAAATATATTACCTACACACTCACTATCACACATAATCCTGTTGTTTTATTGCCATCAGACATCGATACCCATTTCTGCGGAGTTTCGCTAAGCCACTGTTCTAATCTGTTTGTGTGACATGCTTAGCTGTCATCGCAAGCGCAGTTTGCGTACACGCTGCGTGCACATCGCGTTGACGCTGCGTTCATGCAGCGTAATGCTTAAACAGCTATTAGATTATACGTACATATTTATAAAAGTTTAATAAAAGGTAATCTTCAACGTGTTATGAGCGAACACTACTTATTTCATACTAGTATTAGGTATAATTTTTCATGCATCCTAAATTAAACAACCCCATTCGGTTAACTCTTATAATAAATCAGCCTTTTTAGTTAGGACCCTAAGACGCGGTCCTTTGGCCGCAATAGTCCTGTCTTTAGATCAGGAACACATAACATTTTATATATTTTTAACCTGGACCCAGTCTACCATAATTTTAATTATTCGCCATACTATTAGAATTGATGGATAATTTCAGCCTTTTAAAGATATTTATTTCTGTGAACTGGAGGAAACACATGAAATGTAAATTTATCATTGGCTAGCTTTTTACCGCAGCTTCTCCCTCATACCATTACCATACCGTTACCGTTTCCACTGCAACTGCGGATTCAAGATCTAGAATAGCAGCCAGAAGCTCAGCCCAGCATAGCTTTCAATCAGTGAAAGAAGTTCCATAATCGAATCAGTATTTTCAGAGATTACCTTTTATAAACGCGTAAACAAACAAACAAAAAATTTGTGATCTTTATAATATTATAATATTATAAATTTAGATTTACGTAATATTATTACACAGCCCCCGATAGTAAAAAAGACGCATCTAACATTTTTTCCGGATTTGAGTTATATACATTTCCGGAATCAGAAAAAAAAGGCGCATCTGCCTGTATTTTTAACTCAAATCCGGAAAAAATGTTAGATGCGTCTTTTTTACTATCGGGGGCAGTACAATATACTTTAACAAGATTTGCAAAAAAAATCGTTATTTACATGCAGGAAATATGAGTATGTTACATTATAAATGGATAAGCTGCTCGAATCAATTTGCATCTTAACTGAGCAACCAATACAGCAAAATGTGCCGGCAATAGGAGTCCAAGGAGTTCAAGGAGCCTCCCTAATTCTATCTTCAACAAGCAAACTCTAAGTTTTTTACATGTTCTTTTCACCAACTTCCCATTTTCATCACAAGTATTATTTCTATCATAATTTTCACATCCATAAAAATGGCAGCCTTTAGCCTCAAATCTGCAGAAAATGGACCCTATTTCCTATCGCAATCATATTTACAGACCGTCCATAGGAATCATTACACCTTCATATATTTACATCCTCCGACCATAGACACTAATTTTTTTAGGAAGCTTGCAAGTTAATATACAGTGCGTCTTTAGACGTCTTCATTAATACCAAAGAACCATTACATTAACTACTATTCATTATACAAGTATTAGTGATGCACCCGGCTTCGCTCGGATTCAAATTGTACGAGTATACACAAACCTTCCTCGATTATTGCTCTTTCTATAAGTTTAAATCACATCAAAATCCGTTGCGTGGTTTAGGAGAAATTAGCGAGTAAACAGAAAGGCGCGAAAAGTACTTTGTTATTATATAAAAAGAAAAACTGACTGTCGACGAGCAATCGGAACTACTAACTGGGCCAGTCCTAGTAGTTTACAATAGTTTATTATGGAAAGATAACCTCATTCGTAATATTTACAGCGGAATTACTGTTTCACTGAAAATCATACAATCTTTAAAAGAATCACAAATCTCTACTCACAGTAATAATGTCTATGATCGTCACTTATATTTTTAAGTTCTATATTGCCATACCATTTTTCCAGCAGTTGTTTTCATAACGAAAGTGTGGAACACCATCAAGATTGGTAACTCAAAAAAATATTTACATTAGAATAAGATCAGTCATTTTTATTTGCAATCAGTCTAAGCAATACAAAAGACCAAAATAATTTGGCAAAATCTCTCAGGAGTCAACTGACCCTTTTTTAAGGTATTTATCGATAAATACTATTATTAAAAACAAAATTAAGATGATGTTTACAAAATGTATTTAATGTTACACCTTATTACTAAATATGTACGATTAAAATTAACCTAAGGATCACTCTGTCCAGTTCTGTCTAGACTGGGTACTCATTTCTATATATTGAAACTACTATCAAGGCTGGACTCCGTGGCACATGGGATACAACTCTTGGAGCTGATGAGCCATTATAATGAGGTTTTCTATACACTAACTGTCAGCTTTCGATCAAAACTTAAGATTAAAAATACGAGCTACAGAACTCTAACATAAGTATAATGTAAAGTTTCTCAGACTACACTCTTTATTATTTTAAGTTCTTAGATTCATCCTAAGGTTGTCTGGTAGATACCACTGTCAGCTATAAGACCGCCATTGTAACCATAGATTTAAGGTGGTTTATTAAGAACACAGCTGCTGTGAAGTACATTTTATGCTATTGGCCCATAGAGCCTAAAATGGACAGGGTCACTCACAATTAACTTATTTCAGAACTACACTAATATAATACTTGTGCAAAGAATGTTCACCAATAACTAAAGGTTTCTCAAACGAATTTATCATAGTGTACCATATCTCAAACTACTTTAAGGAACAACGCTATACCGAGGCCATGCCAACTGTATTCTTGTTTGCCATAACCAAATTTATACCTCTGGGTTGAAACTTTATGTGAACAGCGTGTCCCACCAACCAGCTAGTAACTAAGTCTTATTGCGTGTCACAACATAACATCTACTACATGTCATATGAACTAGCCTTTAGTTTAATTTCTTTATAGTACCCAGTCTTCATTCCTAGTCAACGGGGACTCAAATGCACGGAGCATTCCTCGTGCTAGAAGACACGGAGAAAAGACGCGATCTGGCCGAACAACTAGTTGTGGAGTTCCAACAATCCAACGACATCCCATAGGCGCCTAATAACAGGCGACCGCTGATGTCTATCAACACATATGACTTATAGATCTGATACAAGTCCACAGAACAATTTCAATTAGTTTCGACCAGTTCTGTAAAAACACTTGAGTTCATAATTTTTACGTTTTTCTTTCCGTAGAAAGCGCAAACTGTGCTATCACGTTCCGCCCCGCTCGTCCGCGCATATACAACATAGTGTCCTGTGCCATCTTTCTACTCACCCGTTGACACGCGGCCGACATTCGGACGCACGATTAATCGTAACCGTGCTCCGAATCTAAACGCCTTCGTCATTGAGGCTTTAGAACATTCAAGGCGTTCCCTCGGTACGAATAGGCTTTGAATTCCCCTATTTTTTGTCCATCTATGTACAGGTATTGTCTGAAGCAGGTGTCGCAGAAGAAGGCAGGATCGAAGGGGACCCTATTGCATCCCACCACGATCCATTTAGCGGAGAATTCGGCGCAAGTTGTGCAGTAAACGGTTTGGTTTTGGGCTATGGCGGTGGAACAAGGGTAATTGTAGAGGCGTAAGGGATCCGTCGGATTTAGGAGACGGATCTCTGAGAATAGGAATACGTGCTCGCAGTTACCTTGGTGGACGTAGACCTGTGAAAAAAATAAAAAGCAATGTTGTGATATCGATGTAAAAGAAAAACAACAGAAATCTTTGTCATTATGGTAACACTAGCTGTTGCTAGCGGTTTCACTCGCATGAACAAATCCTACTTAGAGAACACTCCCAGACCTTTCTCGCCTTCCATTCACTCCTGTACTCACTTTACACACATCTACCTAACCCCTCAAGTAGTAAAGGCTTGATGATTTACTTACCTCCGGATACCCCAATTTCAAGGTCAGTTCCTCCAGCCGGACAGCGCACATGTCCCTCTTAGGGAACACTCCGAGGTCCTTCTTACGTGCCCACTCGCGGATGGGCTCGCTATAGTCCACGCATCCTTCTCGGGTGTCCACGTAGAAGACGTTGTTTATGAACAAGAAGCCGGAAGGAAACACTTCCTGGAAATAAAGTAGTAAAAAATGGGATGAGTAGATAAAAACAAAAGTATACTATCGGGCAAGATTACGTACTTTGTGCTAAATGAGGATAAACTTTTCTGCCGGAAACAAATATTTGTCATTACAGCTCTATCTATATCCGCGTAGATTAATAGACGCGTATCCATCCGATCTAGGCATCTTAAAGTATTACAACTGTCATAAGTAGTCTTCTAATTAGCAAACAACTATTTGTTCTTTTCTCTGTACCTAGTGTACAGTCAGCATCAAAAGTTGATGACTACATTTAGATTTTCAAAATCGCTGTACACCGTATTATACCTAAATCGCTCAACATAACAAGCGCCAGAAATGAATGATTATCATAAAAGGGCATAAGTAGGTGACCATTACTTTTCAAAAGTCGCTAAACAAAGTTATAGTAAAAAAAGCATAACATTCTTCGTCTCTAAAGTTTCTGAACAAATTTTAGACAAAAATAGCATACCATCGTTTATCTCTAAAGTCCCTGAACAAAATGCCATTTCATTTTGTTCAGGGACTTTACAGATAAACGATTTTGGGTTTAATATGTGTGTGTATTTTTTTCGGCAGGTATGTGTGTTTGCTATATATATTAAGTAGACACATGCACATGTAAATCACCACCCTTTTATTTATTATCAACAAAATTAAATTAAATGGTTCAATAAATCAATACAGATAATTATTATTTGTTTTAATTACAGCTCAATACAATCATCTATACTATATACTATAATATTATAAAGAGGAAAACTTTGTTTGTTTGTAATGAATAGGCTCAAAAACTACTGGGCTGATTTTTAAAACTCTTTCACAAAATCAAATCAATGTTTTATAAACAAAAACAAGGTATGATTTTTTATCAATTACAATTATGATTAGACTTAAACTACTTAGAATTAAAACCTAGTGTGTCCCCCATTAGCATCGATGACATTTTGGAGACGTTCTCGCATGGAGTTTACCATATTTGCACAAGTATCTCGTCCTCTAAAATCTTCCCAGATTTCTATGGCGTGATTAAGTAAATTTTCCCTTGTTCGAGGAGTGCTTTCATCCCAAGCTTGGACCATAAGCCCCCATAAATTTTCGATGGGGTTAAGGTCTGGGCTCTTTGGTGGGAATGGAATTTCGACAATGTGATCAGCGTTATCCCGGAACCAAGCTCTGCACACTCGGGCCATGTGGATTGAACAGTTGTCATGTATGAAATGTATTGGGGCCATATCAGGTAACACTATTTGTGCTGTGGGCAGTAAAACATCTTGCAAGATGTCTTTGTAGCCTTCGGCATTTAGCCGACCACCAATTTCTATCAGTTCCCCTGGTCCACTTTTATTCATCCACCCCCAAAGACCCACAGAAATCCTTCCACTGGATCTATTTTCTAATAAGTGCTCCTCTTGATAACGGGTATTATTAATTCTCCATAACGTAATTCGACCGTGTTCAGAAGATGTGAAGGTCTTTTCATCAGCAAATATTAGATTGGAAAAATCAAAATTTAAATATCGTTCTGCAAACTGAAGTCTTTGCAACTTATGTCGAGCAGTCAATTTTAACTTACGGGCTGGTTTTCGGCAATGTATACCACCTTCGTGGAGACGTCGGCGAACGGTGGTTAAAGAAATATTGTTAGCTATAGCTACATTTCTGGTTTGAAGGAACGGAGTCTCTCTGAATTGACGAATGATATTTACGTCCTGTGTTCTTATTTATTTATTTATTTATTTAATCTTTCTGCAACCAAGGGTACATAGGCGGACTTAATGCCTTAGGCATTCTCTACCAGTCAACCTAGGGTGGTGGAGAGACAACATGGCAGGTACATAAAAGAAAAGGAGGGAAAATTACACACAAAAAAAACATGCATTAGAACCTAACACCTTATTGATCGGAACCTATGACCTATACCTATATATATTTTTTAAGTTTGAATTGTATTCTATATTTCAGAATGACTAATAATGATTACTTAGTAATTAAACTTCACTGATATTATTGCGTTATGAGATATATTTCCGTCAATATTTTATAGTCATAGTCATAGTAGTCATTGTTGTGTTTGTTAGATATTTTCATACATTTAAATGAGGCACAGAGGATACGATTTACTGAGTGATCGGCCCGCCCGCGGCTTAACGTTGTATTCGTCGCCGTCAACAAGTTATTCCCACTGCTGGGATACAGACCTACTTTCTAGAAAACCGTATTTCAATGAATATTCAGAAAGGTTACTTAAAAAATATCATCATCAGCCATATTTTTTTAATGATCCCACTGCTGGGATACAGGCCTACTCTCTAGGAGACAGTATTTCAATGAATATTCAGATAGGTTACTTAAAAAATATTATCACCAGCCATATGTTTTTAATGTTCCCACTGCTGGGATACAGGCCTCCTCTCAAGGAGACAGCATTTCAATTAATATTCAGATAGGTTACTTAAAATAATATAATTATCAGCCTTTTTTTTTAATGTTCCCACTGCTGGGATACAGGCCTCCTCTCAAGGAGACAGCATTTCAATGAATATTCAGATAGGTTACTTAAAATAATATAATTATCAGCCTTTTTTTTTAATGTTCCCACTGCTGGGATGCAGGCCTCTTCTCTTGGAGAGGGATGGGGCCGTAATCTATAACAGGGGCCCAGTGTGGGTTGATTTATTTAAAAAATACAGAACCAATCGATTCATACATAAAATACGGTATCAAATGGTATTATACCGTTTAATACGGTATTTTTCGTTTAATACGTAATAAACGAAATTGTATTATACCGCACTTACATCTCTAATCCTGTATAATCTCAAAATACATAAAATAAAATAACTTACAGCAACTCCCATTTCTCTAGCTATTTCGGCAACAGAAAGTCCTTCTCGCAATATCACTATTTTGTGACGTTCATGTGCAGTAATATGAACATTAAATGACATTATAATGTTTATTTGTTACTAAAGCGCAATTGATAACTAATACAATAAATAGATGAAAAATAATCGAACTAAAAAAATAATTAATTACGTGATGGTATAAATTCAAGCAGAATCTGCGTGATTTTTGATAGTCAAATTTGGTTACTATTCAATCGTAATACAGCAACATCGTCAACGTTTTTAGTTTGCAGTTCAGCTACTTTTGATAGTATAAGTTTACACGCTACGAATCCGAAACAAAGTAATGTTCAGTAACTTTTGCTATCAATGATTTTAAGTTATTTTTGGACGTCGTGATTACACTAGATAACCAAAACAAGCATTTTATATTGTTCAGTGATTTTTGTAAAACTTATTGATATGATGTTTTCGGATATTATAACGATCAGCAATTTTTGACAAAATGGTGTTCAGTGACCTTTGAAGAGTAGTGTTCAGTTAATTTTGAACTTAAATGATGTTCATTCAATACTGGCGCCCTCTCTTGTTAAGCGATTTATGGGTGATATAATGTACAGTGATTTTGAAAATTTGAATGTGGTTATCGACTTTTGATGCTGACTGTACATGGCATTTAGTATTGTCCTGTACTTTATACCTGAGGGCTTGTTATTGGCTGCCAGTCCCATTTACTATTCCTTATCTTTTTTTTAGCGGGAATTCCCGCATATTATTTAAATAAATAATTAAAACAGTAAGGTACGTTACCTTGGCCTTAGCACTGGGCAGCATGTCGGGGTGGTTGGACACGTCCACGCGCATGTCGAAGTCGTTGTGGCACACGAAGCGGTCGCGCAGCTCCGACAGCTTGTTGCGGCCCGACAGCATGATGTCGCAGCAGAACACCGAATGCCGGGTGCGAGTCTGGAGAAAGATGGACGGGAAAAAAGTCAGGGCCTACCATGAGTGTAGTAAGTGAGAAGGAGTAAGAAACAAACACACGTTTAAACAATCGTCTTATATTAGGTGGGAAATCATCCAATGACTTCTTCTGCTCTAGGGAGGAGCTCGGACGTGTCAGACTTTTACTGACTGAAAGCCACTCCACTCCTATGTTCCTTCTTTGCCTTGCGTTCCAGGACCACGGGTTTCCCTTTCGGTAGCCAATCCACAATCCCAGTAAGCTTCGGCCCTGCCGGGCCCCTACGATCTTGCTGACCTCTCTTTCAGGCGAGCGTGGAACAGTACGCGCCGTCAGCGCTCGGGCTAGGTCCAAAAAGCCGGGCGGCGAGCTACCCATTGCTCGTCGTCCGCAAACCCACGCCTACGGTCGCTGAAAATCGGGACCGATATCCCGGCGACTGGTGCATGAGGATGTTCGTTCCCTCACGCGTTTTATATTATAAACAAATATTGAAATTATACACTTTCTAAGTAAGTTGCCATAAACTAAATATCCATTTTTAACCGACTTTAAACCAAAGAGGTCATCTACTCACAAATCTATCCTTGGTTTGGTTGTAAACATAAGGTCTGTAAACCCTCACTCGGTACAGGATATCCTTGCCTGGCTCCAGGTCTACGTCAGGACTGTCCGCATTTGGCTTCTTGAGAGGCATGTGGTACATCTGCAAGGGAGTAAACATGCTATGAATCGAGTTTCAGCCAGGGACTACATACCGAAAAAATATCGGTTATAAGAGTTAACGGTATGACGTCATACCTTTTTATTTCAATACCTCAAAATAACGGTACCATAATTTTTGACTACCGAAAACTTACGATACCTAAATTTTTCAGTACCGAAAAATAACGGTACCGTTATTTTTACGGTACCTAAACCTCTAAAATTAAGGTATCCTTTGAAACCCCTACTCCCGCGCTTTTTTGTCGGGCCAATCGCAATACACTTGTCGCGATAGCTGAAAACGTCGCATTTATCGTAGGTACTCGCACGAGAAATAATTTCGGTACCGGAATTATTTCGGTTGGGTAAAGGTTAAATAAAGGTATAGCGGTACCTAAAAAAATAGCGCTATCGTTATTTTATACCGGTAGCGTAACCGCAAATCTTAACCGGTTTCGGTCTACCTTTAAAATAAAGCGGTGCCGTATTTTAATAACGGTAGCGTAACTGTATACCTTAACTGTAAACGGTCCCTGGTTTCAGCTAATAAGCATTTTGGTTTCTTTTTCTATTAGCGTAGAAAACATTTCTATATGAATAAATACATATAAGTAGGTTTACATCATACTAAAGTATCAATGTGAAATACAATTATTTGAACATTAGATGCTACTATTTAAAATATGTATGTTATTAAAAGATGAAAACCGAAACACATACAACCACTCTTACGTGATTATGACGTTATTATGCATTTTTCTCTAGAGATTTTTAAAGCACAAATGTCTTGTGGATAAATCAAAATATAAATTTGCGTAAAACTAATCCAGTAAAAATCTGTTATTTGTGTTTGTTTTGTGTGAACTTTGTAGTCATAAATTAAAAATATATATGTAGAAACCTTGCTTGCTTTAATCGAGATTCTGAATAACGAAATTTTTTGCTATTAAGGTTTTAAAAGAGTGGGTGACGGAAATTACCAAATGCCATCTGAGCGTTCAGACGTTGCCTCTATTTTTTTGCGTTGCCTCTCTGTCAACTCTTCAACAAGCTTTTAAACCATGCTGACGTTGATGACAGATGGATTGGGAATTATTTATCTTTTTTATCCATAAATCTATCATAAAAAAGATTTTCAATTTGCAATTGACTGCAGAAACAACAAGTAAGTTGCCAACATACCTCTTGTGTAAATGGTAGATTCCTAACCCCTCGGTACTTGAGCTTCTTGATAAAATGACTCTTGGTGTCCTTCTCTATCCGCAGCTTGTTCTTCTTCAGGATATTCAGGTCTGGGGGATCGTCCTTGTTGCGGGGATCGAAATTTTCTAATATTTTCACATCCACTACTCCCATGACAGGGACGTTAGTTTCCATCTCTATTTCAATTCCCGTTTTTAATTGTTCTGGACTGTAATAATGTGTTAATTAGCATCAATTGGGTGTCTCCAAGGTCTAATAAAGGTTCTTTGTTTGTAAAGATAAGAATCAAAAAATAGTGCCTCATTTTGTAAAAGCACTGCCAGTTTTCGTAGTTCAATTGTTTTGCAGTTTGTTTTGCAGTTTGCTTTATTAGAAACCATTTTAGCTATAGCATCAGATCTTCTTCGGTAAGGAAAAGCCCAGGTCGATGGCGCCTGGTGTTTTACGATCCCCTCAGAGATGACTGCAAGATTGATTGGGCCCATCTGAGCTGAAGACTACCAGCGCTACAGGATTGTTAGAAAAAGAGAGAAGGAACACAAATGAGTTTGGGTAGACCTGAGAGGGAGGAGTCATTTGTTGATTACCCACTATTTAAAAAAAAGTCCTATTTCCATACTGCATACTTAATTTCTAATTAGTGCGAGAATCAAACCCGCGACACTTGCTTCTCAGCCGGCGCTCTGAACCACTGCACTAAACTGGGTTGAAGGGTAATGAAAAACGCCCATCCCTAAAAGGCGATTACTGATCTGTTTCTTGATGTCTATTCTCAGGGGCGCTTTGCACCCACTATTTATTTCTTATGGGTGTTCGATCCCCCGAAAACCCACGGAGTCGGCGCCTCTGCCAGCTAGCACGCTACCAAATTCCCCATTCTAGTAGTAGGTATTCATATTTACAGACATTATGATTGTACTAAAAATTCTAGCTCACCTGCAATAATCTTCCAGTTGTTTAAACTCATAATCAGTCAAGCCACACCCAACAAACTCTCTAATTTTATGTGAAAAGTATTCTTTTAGGTTCTTACTGTCTTGAGGCTTCCCATGTATTGGCAGGTAATCAAACACCTTCGGCAAGTTCCTTGTTATTATTGGTGCCGTTACCAAAGCTCCTTTAGCCTTGTATAGTTGCGGCCCAGTATCTTCAGTAAACAGCTGAACTTTGCCTTTGAGACCGACAGGGGGCATCACACGCTCTTCAATAATGGGCCTTAGTCTTCTTGGCTCATAGTCTGTGTCGGGGAAAGTAGATTCATTTTCTTCAATTGCATTGTCAATTCTCGCATCAGTACCTTCTGCTATATGGTTGTTGTTCTGTGTTACAGCAAATTTGTTTGAAACCATACTTTTCTTTGATTTCTTAACTGCCTTTGGTATAGTATCAGGAGCACTATCTTCTTCCAACACCATACTATTGTTTATATCCTTACATACCTTAACCTCCCCTGAAGGAATATCCGATGCAAAGTCTTTATCTAACACAAAATCTCTGTTAACTTCCTTACCTTGGTCTAATGTAATATCAGAAGCAGATTTGTCATCTAAGACTGTAATTTCGATTACATTTTTAGCTTGGTCTAATGTTATGTCACATACAGAGTCTTTGTCTAACATGGTAATTTTGACTGCATCTTTTACTTCCCTTGATGGAATATCAGGAGTAGCGTTTTCATCTAACATCATAATTACATTTACATCCTTAACCTGTTCTAATGTAATATCAGGTGCTGGGTTTACATCTGTCATCATATTTTCATTTACATCTTTAGTTTCCTCTGTTGGAATATCATTAGCCAACTCTTTATCTAATATTGTAATGTCGGGTTTCATTTCATCATCAGACTCCATGATTTCAACCATAACTTCATGTATAACATACTTACTTTCATTCTCTTCTTCACCTGAAATCATTTTCGCAATATAAGAAAAGTATGATCATTCTTAAAACTTCCTCAAAAACATTTTTGACAAGAAAAAGCATCTGACTATGGATTTTAATACTGTATTTTGACAGTATCGTAACTAGGGTGGTGTGAGCGGTGCCCAGACACTGCACAGTTCCAGATGGGACACAAAAATTTTATAAGTAAATCTCTTTGTTTGTATTGTACTTTTTCCTGGGGATGCAGTTATAGAAGCTTGACCAGGTATATTTAAGACTAGTTACGGCACGGTATTTAGACTGGCTATACTCATCAACCTGTGGTACATTTATTTTATCAAATTGTTGCTGCTATATTTGCTAAATTTTCTAGTAGCAGTTTTATTATGTAATAAACTTTAAGTATATATACTATAAAACATAAAAGTGAAATACCACTCATTGATTAATCAGGAAATCTCAGAAACTATAACACTTTCAAACTTAAAATTTGGCAGGTAGGTTCCTTATAGGGTGTAGACATACGCTAAGAACGGATTTTATGAAACTAGGGTAAACCGACTATCATGCTAGCGAAGCCACTGGCAAAATCAAGATCCTGCCCTATTAATTCACTTCTTTACAATGTGCTGAGGTAATTCACCCGCTGGCAAATAGAAAAAATAGCCTATGCCAAAGAATAAGTGTAGATATTTTATAAAGTCTATTATATCTATATTAACATAGGCCCATCACAATAACAAAACAAAGAATGAAAAAAAAGCAGAATAGCTGACCTAGACCGAAATGCATGAATACCAGCATAGCAATGGTATTTCTATATTTATTTATTTTTGTTAACATACAGTAAGTTTTACAATAACACACTTTTTGTTTTAGAGTTTGGGCTCGGGATGAGTTCTAAAGAAATCGGACAGTGGCGAAAGTCATGCAGCTATAGATGCAGCGATTAACGTTACGAAGATAGAATACCTTGTGCCTCCGACTCCTCGTTCTCCTGGGGTATTAATATTATACCTGATAGTAAAGCATCACTTCTCTGTTCACTGCTTTCAGTATACGTCGCAGCTGGCGAATCTTCCGAAGACATTTTGTTTTTCTTTTTCTTATAAATTTACATGCCTTCTCGAAACTAATAAAAGTTGCTGACTGCCGAAAAAATATTTCAGAAAATTGGATTGCTTTTCTCAAATTTTATTCTATTTCTATTTTTAGAAAAATGGCAAATAGAGCCGATGTCGACTATTCTGCCAATGTCAAAAGTAAATTGGATAAGCAAGTGTGCGAATCATTAACACAGACAAACAATATGCTAAAAAACAAAGTAACTATGGAGGAGTAAATCTTCGATTGATACAATTGGACTTCATGAGTTAGTACTGGACTGAAACAAACAAAAAATAAAAGTACATAAATATTAAATTTGTTAGAACATTAACTATATACACGTAACCACAATTACATAGAAGTCAGGGCTCATAATTTAATGTTATTGTGACGGATGAACTTCATCAACGCCACAAGTAGATCTGGAGAGGAATATGTAAGGAGGGCGGGGACATTAATCGGGAGAGGAATTTTGAATTTTGGGAGACGGCTATAAAGATCTAAAGGAGGGACGTTGTTTGTACACTCAAAAAATATGTGATCCAATGTACCTTCTTCTAAGCCACACTCGCATATGGAAGAGTCGCGAACTCGGATTTTTTCCAAGAAGACAGGGGTGCAGCAGAACCCTAAGCGAATTCTGCAAAGGACGGAAATGACTGGTTTGGACATTTTTTTGAAAGGGTAGAACCAAGGTTTAGATTTAATGGTTGGCTGTACTGCGTAGTAGAATTTACCTTTCTTCCTACCAGAGGTATTCCACCGTTCCTGCCAAGCACATTGAAGACTTGCTTTTGGCAGGTTCAGTAAGTCGTACCCCTGGTAAGAATAATGAGAAAGGTCAGCTGTGGTTGACGAACAAGCGTCTTTTGCCAAGGTATCAGCATATTCGTTACCCTTGATGCCACAGTGGCTAGGTATCCAAACTAGCTGAACTTCTTTTTGATTATTAAAAGACGAAAAGAGAGACTTTTTAATTTTTAAAATTAGTGAGCTGTGCAATTTACTTTTAAAGGAGTTTTGGACCAAAGTTTGTAGGCAGCTAAGGGAGTCTGTGAAAATTACGGCTTTGTCAATGTTATGGTGTGACTCTATGAAAAGACAAGCTTCTAATAAAGCCACACATTCGCCCGTGAACACAGAGGACTCCTTGGGGCATTTAAATTGTAGGATAATCCTGGAATTTTGGTAGTAAATTGCAGCTCCAGTGTAACTGGAGTCAGTGAATTTCGAAGCGTCAGTGAAAAATTTTTGATAACCATTCCATCGCTCGCCCACCACCGCGTTGAAGGCCGAATCCGCCGAAGGGGAATTTTTGGAAATGCCAATGTTGTAGAACATTTTTGGGGTGAAACATAAAACTTCATATTCAAAATTAAAAAGGGGTAGTTTGGGATATTGGACGATCGGACATTCGAAGTTTTGAGTAATACGAAAATATTTTAATATTAAGGGAGTTTCTTTATTATTCCAGTAGTTTGAAGATCTGTATAAGTTATTTAGTGCGTTCAGTTTTGAAATAAGGGGATGGGAGGATCTACATATTATCCGAGACACAAAACGGGAGGCTAGATATTGCCGCCTTAGGGCTAGAGGTGGTTCAGCGCACTCGACCTGCAACGCGTTAACGGGGGAGGACTTCATACACCCAGAGATGATCCGAAGGCACTTAGACTGAATCCTATCTAGTCCGGCCAAAGCACCTTTATTGCATGGTATTAAGTGAAATGTACCGTAATCTAATATGCTGCGTACTAAGGCGTTATATATTAGTTTCATAGTGTAGGGGTGGGCACCCCACCACACACCCGCAAGGACTTTTAAAATGGCAATAACGCGTTCGCATTTTTGAATTAAGAAGTTTATGTGGTACTTACCTGTTAATTTTGAATCCAAAAAAACGCCTAAAAATTTTGCTTTGTTTGTCAGCGGAATGGCTTTTCCCGAAATAGTTATTGTGATGGGAGGGATAGTTCTTTTGCGAGAAAAGACTACTGCAGAGCTTTTCGGTGCAGACAATGATAAGCCGTGGTTCAACAGCCAGTGATTCAAAGAGTCCAGAGAGAGGCATAGGGATGATGCAGCGTCAACGATGGAGGAATCTGACACGTACAGGACTAAGTCATCGGCATACTGGAGGATGTGGCAGTTACTGTTAAGACAGGAGCCAATTTCGGCTGTATACAGATTGTACAGAATAGGGCTGAGGACGAAGCCCTGCGGGAGTCCCCTCCAAGTAAGCCTTTCATCAAAGTCCTCTCCCTGGACCCTCAAAGTCAAAGAGCGACAATACAATAGTCCACATATGCATTCGATCATCTTTACCGGGATGCTCAGCTGATGCAGTTTCTGCCTGAGGACGGGAAGAAGAACGTTATCGTATGCGGAGGAGATGTCTAAAAAGGCTGCGACGACGGATTCGTTTTTAGAAAATGCCAGACGGATATCTGTCACTAAAACTCCAACACTGTCCATTGTGCCAAGCCCTTTTCTAAAACCGAATTGATAGTTCGGCAGTAAGTCTCTGGATTCCACTATCCACTCGAGCCGGATCTTAATAAGATGCTCCATTAATTTAGCTAAGACTGAGGACAAAGCTATAGGTCTAAGGCCGTTCGGATCATCTACATGTTTGCCCGGTTTCAACAAAGGGATAATAATTTGTAGTTTCCACTGATCTGGAACCCAACCATTATCATAGCAGAAATTAATAATATTGAGGAAATATGATTTTGCTTTATCTCCGGAATGTTTTAAAAACGAGTATATTACACCATCGGCGCCAGGTGCCGAGTCACGAACATGGCAGAGTACCATGTTCAGCTCCTTCAAAGTAAATGGCGCATCAAAGGGGTCATTGGATACAGAATTTAAGGGAACACTATGGTATTCAGATGCAAGTGGAACATACGGAGGGGCTATTTTGTCAAAAAATAATTCAGCTGTTTCCCTAGTAATTGGCGATGATATTGACGGTGAGCAACCACATCTAAATCTTTTGATGTTCTTCCATACTAATGAGATTGGAGTGGAGGGGGATAAGGATGTACAGAACTTCACCCAACCTGCACGTTTTTTCCTGCGGAGAAGACGTTTAGATCGGGCACATACTTGAAGATACGCCAGCAGATTTTGGGTGGTCATCTCCCTATTATAACGTCTTTCAGACTCGTTCCTTAACCTAACTGCTGAGGTGCACTCTTGGTCCCACCATGGAGGTGACGGGATTTTGTTTCGGGCACTGTTTTTTAATGGGAAACAAGAATCTGCACTAGAAGTAACTGCTTCAACGAAATCTTTATAACAGCTCTTGGCATGGCGGTGATCAGAAGGTTCGGATAAACTTAAATTTAAATTTGGAAGAGTATCAATTTTCTGCTCCAGTAATGAAGCGAACTTTGTCCAATCTGGATTGGACAAGTTGTACTTCAAAAGTGGAGGGGAAGCTTTTTCTAAATAAGTTCTATTAATCAAAGAAATGACAATGGGGTAATGGTCACTACCATGCGACAAGGTTGTACATTCCCAATGAGTCGAAGCAGCTAACTCAGCAGAGCAAAATGTTAGGTCAACACAACTTTTCTGCTGACCAGGGGGAGACCTGCGTGTTGGGCAACCATTGTTTAATATACAAAGGTCCAAATCATCCAGTATCTCTATCAGAGCCGTACCAAACGCATCGCAACGCTCAGATCCCCATCTATAATGATGACAGTTAAAGTCACCCATGACCAGAATAGGACCTTGAATGTTTGAAAGAATATTTCTTAAAACAACTAAAAAATTTTGTTGAGGATGGGCAATATACAGGAAAAATTTTTAACCACTGCGTAATTTTTTTTTGGTGGCTCAGTGTAAGCAATAGAACACATTTCCATTTTTAGTTTATGACTTTTTTTTTTCTCATTTTTCCATTTTGTCCCAATTTGAAATAAGCAAGACATGGATATAATTTAATAGTAATACTATGAATGAGCATGAATGAAAACGCGAAGGCCGCCGGCCGCTGGACCACGCCCAGCGCACGAGACGGGGGTGCGGGGGCATGCGGCGCCGGCGTTTGATAAACAAAACGCATGCACATGCAGTACGTCACTTGCGGAAGTGGAGGTCGGACGTTCGCGCCCTTCGCCGTCCCTGCGCGTGTGCCGCGTACTAGACTAGCGTAGTGACAATGTCTCATTTTACTCACCGCGAGTATTATGAAATGGTGCGAGTGTATTTGTTAAGCAATGAAAATTTACGAGCAGCACGAAGAAGATACGAAAGGGAGAGCGTACCTCGTATGCAAGCCCAAGGGATCCTCAATCCTACGGTCCCTAATGAGAGGACAATTTTAGCAGCTAACCAAAGGCAAAGGCTGCTTGATCACGGCCAGTTCAGAACACCGAGCCACGCACAAGGGTCTGGCAGAACTCGACTGGCAGTCGAAGCCGATTTTTTTGAACGCAATCCAAGAGCCAGTACCTACGACGCAGAACGACGTTTTGGTGTTAGCCAAAGCGCAGTATGGAAGCTGCTAAATACAGCCGGACTCCATCCATACCACTTTCAGCCGGTACAACAACTCCATGACCCAGACCCAGCACCACGTCGAGCCTTTTAAATCACACCACAATTTTTTAAATACGCCAAAATGCAATTGTTTCAGTCTAAATTGTATCATGTCTAAATACCTATCATACCTAAATGTTTTATTTTGAATGGATTAAAACGTATTACCTACTTTCTTACTTATTATGATTTATTTTCTGCATTTTGATGGTCCTAAGCCCATGAAAGTATGAAGGATAAATTGGAATTACGTTTACAAATAACTTTACACAGTCTAAACTTAAAAAATTGTAGCGCTAAACTGGGGTCAATAATCGCACCGCGTAAGTAGGTACCGTCGCATAGAGCGAGCGCGCGTGAGTACTTCTGATACCAGCTGGCGCGTCAGGCGAGCGGTCGACGCGCGGCGTGAATCGGGCGACCAGTCGACGGACTGGCAAGCGACGTCCATAAAATAAATTTCTGAGTAAACAAGTCTCGTATGCGTTAACTTAATTTTTTACTATTGAAACATATCAAAATAAAAAATACGTGTTTATTAAAATATATTCAAGTTTATTATGTCAAAATTTGCGCACTGGTTAAAAACTTTTCCTGTATACTGATAATACTGTAATACTTTCCATCTTTCCAGATACAATACTCATATCGCCAGTAAGTGAAGGCAAAGATAAGGGCAAAAGTGGAACCCGATTGTTAACAAAAAGAGCCGATCCTCCATATCCGTCGGATCTGTCACATCGGAGGACATTGTAATGTGGTATACGGAAGCTGAGGCTTGGGGTGAGCCAAGTCTCAGCTATGGAGCAAGCTAGAGGTTTATACTTATTGAGAAGGAATATGAGGTCGTGCTTTTTATGCCACACGCTCCTCACATTCCACTGTAGAAATGTTTGGCTGGACGCCATTTCTAATTGGTAAAAGGATTTTTATTAGTTGATCGGCAACGTTGGACGGTAATTGGGGATTAGAAGAAGATGAGATAAGGGTAGGTAAGAGTTTGATAAGGAGTTCAACAATGGAAATATTATTGCTAGGTGATGCATTGTTCAGGTTGAGGGCGCAGCCATTTGGCTGTGTGGATTGGGGAGAGCTAACTAAATCGTTGTGGATACTTTTGTTGTATGATGGGGAAAGTGGGGCATGGGTCTTGGGTTTGAGTGTGACTGTTTTGCGGTATGACTGAGTAGTTTTGGCAGCATTGGCATAATTCTGGGAAGGTACTGGAACTATTTTGCTAGCCTCCACATAGGAAATTGACTTCTCAGCCATAATGGTCTTGATGGCCTTCTGTCTACCATGCTCGGGACATGACCTGCTATTGGCGAAGTGATTGCCCGAGCAGAGCACACAAAAAGCCTCGCCCTCAGCAATGTTGCAACCATCACCGGGGTGATCGTGGCCACATTTACTGCAGCGTGGTTTGGACCTACATAGGTTGGCCACATGTCCGAATCTACAGCACTTACGGCACTGTATTGTAGGGTAAATGTACTGTACAACTGGAAGAGATGTATAGCAGCAGTATACTCTTGGTGGTAGAACTTGGCCATCGAAAGTGATGACACAAGTTTCTGTTGGTTTCCACTCAATAGCACCGTCATTGTATATTTTCCTACTAATGCGTCTAACTTTTAATATTTGACCACATCCAGAAGGCACAGATAAAAAGGATAAGGCTTCTTCCTCTGAGATATCAGTGGGAACACCAGAAATAACACCCATCCGAGTAATGTTGAATGTAGGGATGGATGCTGAGTAGCCATGTTTCGGTAGAATGTTGTTGGCTAGGAACGCATTTGCGTCCTGAGGAGAAGAGAATTCTACTGAGACACGGTTTCGGCCAACTTTATTCACACCGTCTCGGCGAACATTCGAAATTTTATTAAATAATAGGAACTTGCCAAAGTTCACGGGGTGTAGCGTGGCGCCTGCGTTTGGCGCAGCTTCCAGACGAGAAACATGCACGATGAACGGACCTTTATCCAAAGCAGAGTATTTCACGCGACCTATCTGACTCTTAGGTTGTTTGCTTGGTGGAGTAGAAATGGGAGTCTCTTCGACATTTGGGCGCTTACGAGTACTCTGGGATACATCCATATCTGTAATAGCACAGACAACGTCGGCAAATTGTGACAGGGGGTTTTGGGAAAAGACATTTGAGGAGGATTGGATGTCAGGGGGGTCAGGATCGGGAGGTTTATTCCTATCCATTTTGGGGTGGAACTGGAAAAATATAGACAATTACAAAGCAAACCTGTTAACAAACACAAGGACAGCACAAATTAGGTCACAAAAGTCACAACAATCACTCGGAAACACTCAAATCTAAAAAACTCTCAAAACACACGTGCTAACCAAGGAACCCGTGGCGAGAATCCCCATTCTCAAATTTTAGTTTTGTTGCAAAAATGTTCTAGCATCAACATAACATAAACAACAAACGTCAAAGTCAAACCCGTCAACATCAACATGCTCTATTCTATTCTATTTTTTGTTAATGGCAAATGAGCCGATGTCGACTATTCTGCCAATGTCGGAAGTAAATTGGAGAAGCAAGTAGTGTATAAAAAAAAAATTGTTAAAAAAAAATTATAATAATAAAAGGGCTTGTGACTGGAAATTAAAATCCTTCGAGTGGTACAGTTGCACTTGATGTGTTAGTATTGGACTGAAACAAACATAAAATAAAGATACATAAATAATATAATTGTTAAAACATTAAATACACACGTAAACCACAATTACTTAGACAGAATATTTGGAGCTTATGACTCATAGTTTTATATTGTTGTGACGGATGAAGATCATCAACGCCACAAGCAGTTCTGGAGAAGGATAGGTTAGGAGGGCAGGGACATTAATTGGGAGAGGAATTTTGAGTTTCGGGAGACGACTATATAAGTCTAAAGGTGGAATGTTGTTTGTGCACTCAAAAAATATGTGATCAAGCGTACCTTCCTCCAATCCGCACTCGCATAAAGAAGAGTCACGAACACGGATCTTTTCCAGAAAAACAGGCGTGCAGCAGAATCCTAAACGGATCCTACAAAGGACGGAGATAACAGATTTAGACATCTTTTTGTGAGTGTAGAACCAAGGTTTTGTTTTTATGGTTGGCTGTACTGCATAGTAAAACTTACCCTTTTTTTTACCAGAGGTATTCCACTGTTCCTGCCATGCACATTGAAGACTTGCTTTTGGTAGGTTCAGCAAGTCATACCCCTGAATAAAATTGTGCGAAAGGTCAGCTGTAGTTGAAGAACAAGCGTCTTTGGCCAAGGCATCGGCACGTTCATTGCCCTTAATACCACAATGACTAGGTATCCAAACTAACTGAACTTCTCTTTGACTAGTAGCACATGAATACAAAGATTTTTTAATTTTTAAAAGTAGTGAACTGTGTAATTTACTTTTGAAGGGATTCTGGACTAAAGCTTGAAGACAGCTAAGGGAGTCAGTGAAAATTACGGCCTTATTGATATTATGGTGTGATTCTATAAAACGACATGCTTCTAGTAAAGCCACACACTCGCCTGTGAACACAGAGGACTCCTTGGGACATTTAAATTGCAAAATGATACTGGAGCTTTGGTAGTATACTGCTGCTCCAGTGTAGCTAGAATCAGTGAATTTTGAAGCATCAGTGAAAAATTTTTGAAAATCCTTCCAACGCTCGCCTACCGCCACATTGAAAGCCGAATTCGCCGAGGGGGAGTTCTTGGATATGCCGATATTGTAAAAAAATTTAGGAGTAAAGCATAGAACATCATAATCGAAATTAAAAAGGGGTAATTTGGGATACTGGACAAGCGGACATTCCAAATTTTGAGTTGTGCGAAAGTTTTTTAGGATTAGGGGGATTTCTTTATTTTTCCAATAGTTTGAGGTTCTGTATACGGTATTTAACTCGTTCAGTTTTGCAATGAGAGGATGGGAAGATCTACAAATTACTCGTGACAGGAAACGGGAAGCTAGATATTGCCGCCTCAAGGCTAGGGGGGGTTCAGCGCATTCGACCTGCAAAGCGTTGATCGGAGAAGACTTCATGCACCCAGAGATGATCCGAAGGCATTTAGACTGGATCCTATCCAGTCCAACCAAAGCACCTTTGTTGCATGGAATAAAATGGAACGTACCATAGTCTAATATACTACGGACTAGGGCATTATAAACCAGTTTCATGGTATAGGGGTGTGCACCCCACCAGACACCTGCGAGGACTTTTAAAATAGAAATGATGCGTTCGCATTTCTGGATTAATGAATTTATATGGTACTTACCTGTTAATTTTGAGTCAAGGGTAACGCCTAAAAATTTCACCTTACTTCTTAATGGGATATTTTCCCCTGAAATGGTCACTGAGATGGGAGGGAAAGTTCTTTTCCGAGAAAATATTACTGCCGAACTTTTTGGTGCAGACAGTGATAAACCGTGGTTTAAAAGCCAATGGTTCAAAGAGTTCAGAGAGAGGCATAGAGACGATGCAGCGTCAGCGATGGAGGCATCTGTCACATAGAGGGCTAAGTCATCAGCATACTGAAGGATGTGACAGTTATTATTTAGGCATGAGCCGATATCAACAGTGTACAGGTTATAAAGTAGAGGACTGAGGACGAAGCCCTGTGGGAGGCCTCTCCAAGTCTGTCTTTTGTCGAAATCCTCACCCTGGACTCTCAGAACCAATGAGCGACAGAGCATTAGTCCACATATGCATTCGATCATCTTGGCTGGGATACTCAGCTGTTGCAGTTTCTGCCTGAGAACAGGAAGAAGAACATTATCATATGCAGAGGAAATGTCTACGAATGCTGCAACCACGGATTCGTTTTTGGAGAATGCTAGACGAATGTCTGTTATTAAGATTCCAACACTGTCCATTGTGCTGAGCCCTTTTCTAAAACCAAATTGGTAGTTCGGCAGCAAATCTCTGGATTCGACTATCCACTCTAGTCGGTTTTTAATTAGGTGTTCCATTAATTTGGCTAGGACTGAAGACAAGGCAATAGGTCTAAGGCCATTCGGATCATCTGCATGTTTTCCTGGTTTCAACAGGGGGATAATGATTTGTACTTTCCATTGGTCTGGGACCCAACCACGATTGTAGCAAAAATTAATTATGGTTAAGAAATATAATTTAGTTTTATCACCAGAATGTGTTATAAAAGAGTATGGCACCCCGTCAATACCAGGTGCTGAGTCCCGGACATGACTGAGCACCGCATTTAATTCCTTTAAAGTAAATGGCACATCAAAAGGGTCATCAGAGACAATATGTGGGGGAATGTTAAAAAATTCAGAAGGAAGGGGGACATAGGGTGGAGCAATTTTGTCAAAGAAAAATTCAGCTGTTTCCCTGCTGATTGGTGCAGATATTGATGGTGAGCAACCACGTCTAAATCTATTAATGTTCTTCCACACAACTGAAATTGGGGTGGAGGGAGATAGAGATGTACAGAACTTGACCCAACCAGCACGTTTCTTTCTACGTAGAAGACGTTTGGATCGTGCATAGACTTGCTTATAAGCCAACAAATTTTGTGTGGTCATTTCCCTATTATATTGTTTTTCAGCCTCGTTTCGTAACTTAACCACTGAAGTGCATTCTTGGTCCCACCATGGCGGTGAAGGGATTTTGTTCCGGGCACTGTTTTTAAGAGGGAAACAAGAATCTGCACTGGATGTAACAGCTGCAACAAATCCCTCATAGCAGCTTTTGGCATGGCAGTGATCAGAAGGGTTGAATAAACTTGAATTTAAATTTGGAAGAACATCAATTTTCTGATCCAGTAATGAAGCAAACTTTGTCCAATCTGGTTTGGACAAATTGTATTTCAAAAGTGGAGGAGAAGTTTTCTCTAAATAGGTCCTGTTGATCAAAGAAATAACAATAGGGTAATGATCACTACCATGCGATAAGGATGTGCATTCCCAATGGGTTGAAGAGGCTAATTCAGCAGAACAAAACGTTAAATCAACGCAACTTTTTTGTTGACCGGGAAGTGACCTACGTGTTGGGCAACCATTGTTTAATATGCACAAGTCCAAGTCGTCCAACATCTCAACCAAAGCTACACCAAACACATCACAGCGCTCAGATCCCCACCTGTAATGGTGACAGTTAAAGTCGCCCATGACCAGTATGGGACCCTGAACATTGGAGAGAATATTCTTTAAAATTCCTATAAAATTATGACTAGGGTGAGCAATATATATGGAGAATACAGTTATGCCTTCCATCCTTCCAGAAACAATGTTCATGTCACCTGTAAGTGAAGGCAAAGATAAGGGGGAAAGTGGGACTCGATTGTTGACAAGAAGAGCCGACCCTCCATAGCCGTCAGATCTGTCACAACGGAGAATATTGTACTGTGGAATACGGAAGCTAAGACTTGGGGTGAGCCAAGTCTCAGCTATTGAGCAAGCTAAGGGTTTAAATTTATTAAGAAGGAATATGAGGTCGTGCTTTTTATGCCACACGCTCCTCACATTCCACTGTAAGAATGTTTGACTGGACGCCATTTTTAATGTCTAAAAGAGTTTTAATAAGTTTATCGGCAACGTTGGACGGTAATTGAGAGTTATTAGGATGAGTAGGAATAATAGATGGTAGAAGTTTAATGAGAAGTTCTATAATGGAAACTGTGTTGTTAGGGGAAGTATTGTTTTGGTTGAGAGCACAGCCATTAGGTTGTGAGGGTAGGGGGGAGCTAATAATTTGGTGATGGGCAGTTTTATCATAGGATGGGGAAAGAGGAGCATGAGTCTTGGGCTTTAGAGTAACGGTTTTCCGGTACGACTGTGTTTTGGCAGCGTTGGCATAGTTCCGGGAAGATACGGGGATAAGTTTGCTGGCCTCCACATAAGGAATCGATTTTTCTGCCATAACTGTTTTGATGGCCTTCTGTCTACCATGCTCGGGGCATGACCTGCTGTTGGCAAAGTGATTCCCGGAGCAGAGAACACAAAAAGCCTCGCCTTCAGCAATGTTGCAACCATCACCGGGGTGATCGTGGCCACACTTACTGCAGCGTGGTTTGGATCTACACATGTTTGCCACATGACCGAATCTACAGCACTTTCGGCACTGGATGGTTGGGTAGATGTATTGTACTACGGGAAGGGATGTGTAGCAACAAAAGACCCGTTGTGGTAGAACTTGGCCATCAAAAGTGATGACGCAAGTCTCCGTGGGTTTCCACTCATTTGCACCGTCTATTTGTGTTTTCCTATTAATGCGGCGGACTTTAAGGATTCGGCCACATCCAGAGGGAACTGACAAGATAGTGAGAGCTTCTTCTTCCGAAATATCAGCTGGTACACCTGTAATCACGCCCATCCTTGTGATATTAAATGTGGGAATTGTGGCTGTATAGCTGTACTTTGTAAGAAGATTGTTAGTAAGAAATGCATTAGCGTCTTGGGGGGAAGTAAACTCCACGGATACACGGTTACGGCCAACTCGTTTGACACCATCCCGGAGCACATTAGCAACATTGTTATTAATGAGGAATTTACCGAAGTTAACAGGATGAAGTGTAGTGCCTGAATTTGGTGTAACTTCGATTCTTGAGACGTGAACGATGAAGGGGCCCTTGTCCAAAGCTGAGTATTTGAGGCGGCCAATTTGGCTCTTGGGTTGTTTGCTAGGTGGAGAGGGATCAAGAGTTTCTACAACACTGGTGCGTTTACGTGAACCTTGGGTCGCGTCCATTTCTGAAACGCTACATACAACGTCGGCAAATTGGGAAAGTGGGTTTTGGGACAAAAAGTTTGGAGAAGCTGAAATGTCGGGGGGGTCAGGATCAGGGGGTTTATTTTTATCCATCTTTTAAAATAAAACTATTTATATACAGACAAACACAGTACAAACCTGTTTACAAACACAAGGACAACACAATTATATAAAAACAATACAAAAAGTTACAACAATCACTCAAGAACGGTCAAAACTCTCAAAAACACACGTGCTATCCAAGAAACCCGTGGCGAGAATCTCATCAACATGCTCTGTTCCAAGTCTGTTCCCGTCATTTTTTTTTTTTTTTGTAATGTTTGTGGCATGGCTATTTGGCCTTTGTGCCATTCCGTTCCCGTCAAACAACAGACAGCCACAGACTAGAGATATGTCGAGATCGACTCGTTTGTTTTGGATTCTCGCCACAGGTTTTTTGGTTATATAGTACATGATATAGCACGTGTGTTTTAGCTAGCTGCATATCAGTAATCTGTAGTGTGTTTTGAGAGTTTTGACTTGAACGTCCTTGAGTGATTGTTATAGCCTTCTGCCTGAAAACCCGCTTTACTTTCCCAATTCACCGATATTGTCTATAGCGTAACAGAAACGAATGTGACCCAAAGTTCACGTAAACACGCCAATAGCGTGGAACACAAATTAGTTGGGTAAAAAATTCTGCTTTAGCCAAGGGCCCCTTTATCGGCCACGTCTATACCAAACGTAGGCATCACACTTTATCCAGTAAATTTTGGTAAATTCGTTATTTCTAACAACATCGCTAATGTTCTTTGGGATGCTGTCAAAAGAGTTATCCGAAACCGTGTATCCGTTAAGTTTACTTCCCCTCGGGACTCAAATGCCTTTTTAGCGAGTAATCTTCTTGCGAAATAGAGTCTCAATTCTCACATTCAATATCACATGGATGGGTGCGATTACACTAGGTGTACCAACTGATATTTCGGAAGAAGAAACTCTAACCTTCTTGTCGGTGCTGTTTGGATGAGGGCAAATCCTTAAAGTCCGCCGCATTAACGGGCGTGGGGACGGCTCGGGTGTAATCTTACTATTTTTTATTGATTTCTTATAATAATGGTTCATTAATCAGGGAGATGTAGCTTTGATTACCCCCGATAGTCCCCAAGGTTATTATAATTAATAAATCTCGTACCTTGATTCTTCCTTGGGTATATCTTATCACTGGTTAGGAAGAGTTCTGCTTCGATTATGATTCCCTTTGTATTCTCCTTTCTCCACCTGTTTGAATTATAGCAACATGAGTATTTCTAGGCAACCAGCAGCCGCAGAGTGACGCCCGTTTTTCGTCATCTGAGCATCCCTCTTCGGTCATAACTGAAAATGATACACACATATATAGCTCAGCTACTATTTACATCACCAGGTTCCTACCGCTCTCACCCGAGAGGATCTAGGGAACATTCACATCATCAGGTTCCTACCACTCTCACCCGAGAGGATCAAGGGAACAGTCAAAAAGCATCAATGAGCCCATCGAACCCAGCGATACGCATTAGGATCATTCTACGATCGAACCCATAGATGATAATCTAACCCAGCCACTCTGGTTAGATCATAACTTGGTGATCACCACAGGAACCCACACCCGGCCTTACAGCGAGGATCATTATGTGGGATTTATTCCCAAAAATACTCAACTTAGGTGGATGATGATGATGGGGTGGTGCGCCGATCGTTGATTAATTCGACAAGTCCCGACACATGCACCAGTCAACTTTTCGCGGTTGCGGAACTATAGAGCAAAATAGAAAGACAATCTATGAAAGAAAGAAAGAAAAACATTTATTTGAGACTCGCACAGGACAAAAAATATATATACAACCACAATACAAAAACTATAAATAGATTTTACAACATAAAACAGGAACTCTCGAATATTGTGTTTGCTATTTAACATCCTACACAATCCTAAAACGCCCTCCTATCTGCGGGAACGCTTTTCCTATTCACGTCCTTCTGATGCACCTTGCAGGTCGCATCTAAGGAATCTCCTTAAATCCCCTCCTCACTCCAGCAATTTCTATTCCTACTCCTTCACTGCGCATGCAGTACGATTGTGGAATTCTCTACCAACTGACATTAGGGCCTGCCAAACTCTTGCAGTCTTTAAAAGTAGAGTAAAAGAACACTATCTTTCTATTCCGTTATAGTTGCATATTAGTATGTATTATAATTATATTATATAGGTATATAATATAATTATATACCTATAATATAGTTATACACTATTGAGCGGGTGGCAACACTGCAACGCGCTCAATAGTGTTGCCACATAATAAGGCTCCTCTCACAGTATTCTTGAGATATTTATTTTACTTTGTGTATGTTTATATTTATAATAGTATGTTTTATTTACATATTATAATTGTTTATTGTCAATCATTGTGTGTGTACTAATTTTCCTTTTACTATTTCACACGGTGTCTACTTCTCTTTTTTTCAAACTATCCTTTCGCAGGTGTGCTGGAAGAGATTTCTTTAGAAATAAGCATCACCTCTGTACCTATTTATCTGTTTTCTTCATTTTTTTTTTCCTTTTTTATGTGTGTGTACAAAATTGTTAGATAAATAAATAAATAAATAAAAGAACACAAAAAAAGACTGAAAATAAAAGACCTGTGCGAGGTCAAAAAGGCCTCTATCTCAGCATATGCTGCGATATTACCATGCATCTCTCTTGAGTGTTGCTACATAAAAGTGACAGAAAACCTTACTCACGTAATTAATTCGTGCTTGACTGGAAATGACGGGAATGACTGGAAACCCACGGAAACTTGTGTCATCACTTTTGATGATCAAGTGCTACCACAAAGGGTCTTTTGCTGCTACATATCCTTTCCCATAGAACAATAAGGTATATAATCAAAGTATCCCACTATCCAATGCCGAAAATGTTGTACACAGATTAGAGAGAGCTACTACGAGTACGTAGGTGTGGTAGATGTGACTAACCTGCACTGCACGTGCAGGTCTAAATCACGCTGTAGTAAATGTGGCCACGATCACCCCAGTGCAGCGGTGATGGTTGATGAACATTGCTGAGGGCGAGGCTTTTTTGTGTGCTTTGCTCTGGGAGCTTAACTCTCGAGTTTAATTCCGATCAGTCGACATTGGAATTGTGACGTTAGGTACTCTTGAATTCGATGCTAGCGCCAAATTTGTTTAAAATTGCGTGACCATACGTCAAGCAAAATCAAATTTTACTTAGGTAGTTTCCCAAAAAGGTCACACAATTTGGCCCTAGCATCAAATTCAAGAGTAGGCTAGCGTCACAATTCCAATGTCAACCGATTGGAATTAAACTCAAGAGTAAGCCCCGAGTAGTCACCATCTGTCGTTTGCCAGTCATCACTTTGCCAGTAGCAGGTCATGCCCCGAGCATGGTAGGCAAAAGGCCATCAAAACGGTTAATGTGGAGGTCAGCAAACTTGTCCCTGTATCTTCCCGGAACTATGCCAATGCTGCCAAAACACAGTCGTACCGTGAAACCGTTGCACTAAAGCTCCATACCCCTCTTTCCCCATCCTGTAACAAAACTGCCCATCACAAAATTGTTAGCTCCCCTACCACAGCCAGTGCTCTTAACCTCTCCCTTAATAATATCTCTCCCAACAACACAGTTTCAATTATAGGACTTCTTATCAAACTTCTACCTACTAAAAATACCATCCCTACTATTTCTTCTAATTCCCAATCACCGTCCAACGTTGCCGATAAACTCATAAAAACCCTTTTAGAATTTAAAAATAGCGTCCGGCCAAACATTTCTACAATGGAATGTGAGGAGTATGTGGAATAAAAAACACAACCTCATATTCCTACTCAAAAAATATAAAACCTTAGCTTGCTCAATAGCTGCGACTTGGCTCATTCCGAGTGTTCGCTTCCTTATTTCACACAATAACATTCTCCGTTGCTTGTGACAGATCTAACGGCTAAGGAGGGTCGGCTCTTCTTGTTAACAATCGGGTCCCACTTTCGCCCTTATTTTTAACTCCACTTAGAGGTGACATGAGCATTGTAAGTTTCCATATATATATATATGAGTATTTCTCAAAATAAATGTACGTAACGAAATGGTAGTAACGAAATATTGTTACGAAATAGTCCTTAGATGTAACTAAATAGTAACCATAAGGCTGGTTACACATTGGCGAAATATTGTGAATGCTCTTCATTTATTCAATACGAAATATTTGTAAGTATGTACCCAAATACTTAAGGGGTTAGAAATAAAATAAGGGAGTAATCATTCATACTATTTTAATCAAATTATTTTTTTTTCCCAATCTTTTAAAAATGAAAACCTGACGTTATTTTAAACATAAAAAAACTTAATTAGAATCACTATCCATTAGCGCTTTATAAATTTCTTCCTTAATAAATTGGCCTAATTTGTTGGGGTAGTCGTTTTTTCAGAATTTCCACTCGCTTTTTCATCCGATTGCAGGCCTGTCTTAAATTTTTATTTCGTCGTTTTAATTGAGTATTTTCTTCAGTAAGCTTTTGTAGTCTCTCCTTTAGGATATTTGTATTATTTTTAGCATTTTTTCTTACTTCCAATGTGTTGTTTTGTTTTGTCGTAGAGTAGGCCTTTTTTTTTCTTTCAGCTCTTATAGCATTGGCTTGTCTCCACTTTGCTCGTAGCTCTTGTTTTTCTTCTTCTGTAAGAATTTCTTTTTTCTTTTTGATATTTTCTTTAACTTTTTCCAAATGTTTGACACGGATTTCCTCATATTTATTTGGTTTATCCTTTTTGAGTCGTTCTCTGTAAGCTTTTTGCCTTTCGGCATTGGTTTTTGGCGGCATTCCTTAAAAAACAAAAGAAGTAATGCAGTTGTATATAAGCAGTTGTAAGTAATAACCAATTTGATAAGTCAAACCAACAAGTTTAGTGGGCATCTCTACAGAAGTGTCATTAGCAAGAGTTAAGTATTTGTAACAATCGGTATAATTCTATTCTCAAGCGAATTGAAACAAAGCCGCGAGGTTTTTTAACCGACGAAAAGGAGGAAGTTCTCAATAGAACTTCATGTAAGTAATATCAGGGGTAAAAAGTTATTAAATCACATAAAAACGTAATTTAAATTATTTCATTATTTTTTGCTGGTGGCACTTCTACGAGGGTCATTCAATAAATACTTAGCCTACAAAAAGTAAACGAAAATTTTGGAAAAGTGGCAATTTATTTTTCAACATAGTCTCCTTTTAGTTCGATACACTTAGCCCAGCGATGCTCCAACTTTTTTAACCCGTCCGAAAAATAGTTTTTGTCAAACTCTGCAAAATAGGCCTCCGTGGCGGCGATGACCTCCTCATTTGATCCATATCTATTCCCGGCGAGTGATTTTTTCAGATTAGGAAACAGAAAGAAGTCACAAGGGGCCAAATCTGGAGAATACGGTGGATGGGGCAGCAATTCGTAGCGTAATTCGACCAATTTGGCCATGGCAACGGCAGACGTGTGAACCGGTGCGTTGTCGTGGTGAAACAGCACTTTTTTCTTCGCCAGATGGGGTCGTTTTTTCTTTAATTCGGCGTCGAATCGGCCCAATAAATCGGCATAGTAAAGCCCTGTAATTGTTTTACCCTTCTCGAGGTAATCGATGTAGATCACACCTTGTGAATCCCAGAAAACGGTGGCCATAACTTTTCCGGCAGATTTTACAGTTTTCGCCTTCTTTGGAGCACGTTCCCCGGTCTGGATCCATTGTTTTGATTGCTCCTTGGTCTCTGGTGTGTACCAGTGGATCCAAGTTTCATCGACGGTCACAAAACGACGCAAAAACTCCGCTGGATTCCGCTTAAACAGAGCCAAACACGTCTCCGATGTGGTCTCACGGTTGCACTTGTTTTCCGGTGTGAGTAAACGCGGCACCCATCGCGCCGACAGCTTTCTCATGCCGAGTTCCTCGTGAAGAATATGATGCACTGTTCCTTCTGAAATGCCTACAGTCTCAGCTAGCTCCCGAACCTTCAATCGGCGATCTGCCAATACGAGATCATGGATTTTTTTAATGTTTTCCTCCGTAGCAGCTGTTTTCGGTGCACCTGGACGTGGTTCATCAAAAACCGACGTACGGCCACGTGCAAACTCGTTGAACCAATTCTTGACGGTGGCCATCGATGGAGAAGAGTCACCGTACACAGCATCCAAGCGCTCTTTGATTTCGATGCGCGTTTTCCCTTCCAAAAATAGAAATCGAATTACCGAACGATATTGCTCTTTTTCCATTTTTGTAAAACCGATCGACACGTTCGCTTCCTTAAGTTGTCAAATTAAAACAAATGAAGGGATTGGAATGAAAATTTGAAAAAAGAATTAAAAAAGAATGTGCTACACTGTGGTAAAACTCTTTTGAAACTACAGCGCCCTCTGGCGATGAGGCTAGGTACTTATTGAATGGCCCTCGTATATAGCAGATAATATCCAATCCTTTAGTTATTGACGCTCTATATATTTTTTTTTCATAAATTAAGTAGTGAATATTACTATGCTTAGTCAGGTTATAACAGTATACACTCAGCTTTATGTTGTACTTTTTCGTTACGTAACGAAATTCGTAAAAAACGTTACGAAATATTAGACAAATTGAGGTCAGAAAAAATATATTTATTGATAAAAGCTGTTACAGCAAATATAAAAGCTTATTAAATATTCGTACAACACGTATTACAAAAAATGGGTAAATGAAGACTTACCGTTCTATGAAAAATCGCTGATTTTACTTCCTGTCTCGAAAAAGTAACCCCACAAAACACACACGTTCTCACTGATTTTCACGATAGATGTCAAAGAGAATATAACAGGGGTGTAGGATCAAAACTTGCTACGTCCATCGAGGGAAATTTTACAGGAAGTAAAAATCCTTCGCATTTTTGATGACAACAACTAAACTTTAAGGCAACTACTCCAGAAAAATGAAATAAGACACACTCTTACTAGTGATATTACATTCAACATACCCATAGAGTAAAAAAATACGATAAATTGATAAAAACTATTGGACATAACCAGTTTTGATTCCAATCAGTGGACATAGCCATGTTTGATCCCAACTTCCTAGGACTTAACCAAGTTTGATTCCAAGGTAATCTCAGGGCTGGATTCAGTAAACTAGTGCTAGTTCATATTCAATTTGTAAATTGGAAGCTGTAAAGTATTCGAAAGGTAAATTTAAAAAAAGTAGTGGTTTACTTATTTATTTATATCGACGTACATTATCAGGCACGAAATTCCGAGTAACTACACAATTAAAAGCGGTGGCTCTTCTCTGGGTTCACATTCCAATTCTTCAGTGTGATTTTCATCCTCAGGCAGAATTTCAGCGGTGTTTATAATATTTGAATAGAAACTTAATTCTTCCCGGCTTTGCCAGTCTTCTCCAAAATGTTTCGACAGGAGATTTTTCACGTCCCTTACTTTTAATGCCTTTACAGGTATGTTTGGTCTTATTTCGCTAGGAGCGATCATGCTCATAATTTTATCTTTCCGGCAAACGTTTTCATATTTTCCTGTTTGCGTTTTATAAAATCTCTCCGATTGGACCAATACATTTCCGATCCGCTTCGATCGTTTTAAATAGAACCTTCTGCACTGTGTAAACTGTACTTTCCACTGTCCCGGCGGTTTCAATATTGTTTCGGCTTCCTTTTTGAAATCGTACACAGTAAAATCTTCGCCTATTTTCACAATAGTTGCCTGCTGTGAAATTATATTCAGATACTGCTCTGGAGTTAGTATTGTGTCCATTTTACGAAATATCTTTTCACTATTTCCGAATACTCTGTCTGCCGGAAGATAGGAATGACCAGTAACAGGAAACACGAGTTCTAGTTTTTTGATCGAGGGATGTTCCAGCAACCATTTGCAACACATTGTGATTATGGTGGAATTTTTATTTTGACCACCACAGCCATCTGAGATCAATCTAATAGTAGTTATATTGGTGAGATCAGTTTTGTTTAGATGATTATACACAGCAGATGCAATTGTGTTAGAATTTTTCGAGAAAGTGTTTTCTGTCCAGACATTTGCGAAAACGTTGTTTTTATTAAGTGGGGCCTTTGAAGTGCCTTCCACAATAGTAAAATTAAAAAGATAAATTTGCCTGCTATAATAGCATGATTGATCGGGCACTTTAGGAAGGTTCATGTTTTTTTGGCAATCATATGAAAGTATTTTCACTCCCTCTTCTTCCGTCTTCAGCAGCGAATAGAAAGCTTTTGCCCTCAAACTATGAACCCTCTTTTCTACTCTGTACTGTTCCTTCTTCTGTTCATCTTTTTCTCTTTTTATTTTCTCTAGAAGCTGTATGCACGTAGAGCACATATCTGTATAAGGACTACCAAATCCTAAATTATATTCAGTATTAAAAATGTGCCTAAAGTAGGACTCTTTCGCTGGTGCTGCACATTCAGATTTGTATAGTCTATATAGTTTTCTGATATTTAGGTCACTTGGCAAATATTTGCGTGTTGAAGTTTGGCTTCGGCAATAGTGTGGTTCTGAACACTTAAGTTTTCGAATAAATGCATGCACTGATGCCTTTAAATCTTTGAATAGTTCGGTTTTACGGTCTCCTCCTCTTTTTTCTATTGGAAACTCGCCGCTTACAAAAGACTTTTGTACTAGGTTTGTGACACGCCCTTTTTTCAAAGAAAGGGCTGCTAGAAACAACTTTTGGCAGACAGTTATAGATTTTTTATCGACTTTTACTTTATATTTTATGGTGCACTGCTTGGTGGCTCTTGAAGCGCTTTGGACTCCAGTCGTAGGATCCAGTCTAAGGGTTCTTGGTCTTTTTCTGTAAATCGGCACAGCCTGACAGCATTTCAATATAATAGCATCCTGACACGATTTGACAGGATTTTTATAAAAAGCTGTATGGAATTTTCGTAATATAGTACCGGTCACTTTGTTGCATTCAAATACTTTGCTTTTGTGTTCACAACGTGGAATTCTTGGCAAAGTCTTTGAAGAATACCTACAACAAAAATGAAATAGACTAAATTATTTTTTATGGTAAATACACTCTATGGTGGGGACGCCTGCCGAGCATAGGCGGGTTATCCGTCTATGTCAGGCTACTTCACTCAAAGGTGCACTCTCTACTCTGCTTGAAACGCAAGGCGCTTCAAACAATGACATCAATGACGCATCACTGCAACTTTATAAACAAGATAAAACCATGGGTAGATATTTCTGCACGATGATCAAGCATACATTTCTTCCAATGCAGGAATCGAACCTGTGAACTTTTTCGCGGTATCGGAGAAGAAATATATATGCCTACGTTTTCTATTCTAAACTTATGAAAATCTGTTCAATCGTTATAGTAACACAAATTGCAAAATAATTATAAGAGCGCCCGTCCAAACAAACACTTTAACTGTACGCAATAGGATATTTTACTACTATCAATCTTCAAACTCGTTGCTACTTACTATTTTAATGTGATAATAATTTTATAGTAATAACAGGTTCTCCTCCCTCTATGTTAGATCTGAAGTACGGCCCTGGCAAATACAAACGTACCTGATTTTTTTCGCCACATTTGCCTTCCAATTATGTGGCTGTGCAGTCCGTTTCCGTGCCTGGTTTTTATTAACAGGCAAAGGAAAATCATTCATCTTGCTAATAAACGATAGTTATCACACGAAAACAAAAGAGTTCTTATTTAAATTGCTAAAAACTGACGACTAAATCACACAGAAATTGTATCGGCAGCCATTGCTGTTTTGATTCTAATGGAGCGCTCCTATTGGCTGGCGCGAGTGTAGCCAGTTTTGATACTGAACTTTTGTGGACGTAACCACGTTTGTTTCCAACCTCATTTTTTAAATCAAAATAACTCGGGACGTAGCCAAGCTTGATGCCAAACTGTTTTTTTGGGTGAAAGGTAGTCTCGAAACAAAAATGTTGCCATCAAAAGGTGAATTTTGAAAAATTGTGGACGTAGCTAGTTTTGATCCTACACCCCTGATAAGCACTACGTTTAAGAGACGGGACTCCCATAGAAAAAAATGCCTCAACACGAAACGTCAAAACGTGTACTAAGATTCAATACCAACTTTGACATAGATGACCATATACATGACGTCAGGGGCTGCCAACATAACGGCCGATATAGTGGTGTACCTAGGTGCTCATGGTAATTTTTTATCGATAGTATTTAAAAAAAAAAATATAGGTCCATTTATTGGATCTGAATTAAGGTCTATTTACGCCAACTATATCCATCAGTTTAACTAAGAATAAGTGGAATATTCCATATCAAAAAATAAAACCCAAGGTTTCATTAATTGATATGGAATATTCCACTTACCAGCGAATTTACGTTGACGCAAATGAGGTTGGGTTTCAAAGGTGGGGTGGGGGTGTGGTTAACACTAAAGGAAACACTATTTTACGGATTTTAATAATAACAGTTTATTTTATTTTTCTTTATGGTTAAACAAATACAGAAACTATAACCTATTTGCTTATTCTCTGTAATGCATAAACCTTAAAAGTATCATTATCTTACTTTATTATTTCTGATTCTGATCTTTATTAGATCTGTAATTGTAAATATAACAAAGTTTACATGAATGATGTTCTAATTAAGAATCTTACCTTTGCATTTAAGAGTCGAATCAGTATCAGTTTTGCCAATGTGTAGAAGAAATCCAATCATCTCCCTAAGGTTCTGCAGTAAGTCCCACAGAAGGAATTGCAGATTTTTTGAGATGTGTCTTCGTAAAATCCTTGGCAGAAAATGTTTGCTACAAACGTGTTTAATTGGTGGAGCTAAAAAGCTCCACCAATACGTACGAACGTCCAATCCAATGTTTACATCTAGAAGAAAAAAATGTATTACATTACTTATTAGCATTTCATATTGAGATACCTGAAATATTTATTGTTCGAATAGCATGATCGTTCTATTTGAATTATACTAAATAAAGTTTAAATTATAAGAGTATCGATAGTCGATTAAACATGCCCAGCAGTAGTGATAGATCATTTTTAAAATTGAAGAATTTCATTTTTTATCACGAACTTGTAAATTTTAATAATGAATATATAAAACTATCGATATAGTCGATTCCACTACACAGCACTGTTAATAGGTTATTTTATAGATTTTCGACTGATTTTTATTAAAATTGATTTGTAAATCACCAAATCCTTTTCTGTAACTGAAAATGAACGTTTATTTACGCTTACCTCTCTTAATGTAATGGATAATTAGCCATGAACATTGGCTTTTGACCGTCCGACCGGCTGGCTCGTAAACCACATATTTCACAGATTTTATAGTGCATATCAACAGATTGCTTCACATGGGTACACGTAAACGTCCTATTAATAGGAATTTTCGCTTAAAATTCACGAAACACATATTAAAAACAAAAATTAAACTTTGTTTACAATTCACCTCTTGAGAAGTAGAAGATAGAATATGGCGGATGGATAGCTGCGACAGAGTCGAATAGATGTTAAAGCGAGACAGCGATAGCCGCCATTTTGGCCGCCATTAAAATTAGTACGCGTTTCATACATTTGGCGAAGATCATTTTTTTCTTAGGGAGTTGCGCCAGACTGATAAGCACTACGTTTAAGAGACGGGACTCCCATAGAAAAAAATGGTCAACACGAAACGTCAAAACGTGTACTAAGATTCAATACCAACTTTGACATAGATGACCAAATACATGAAGGGGCTGCCAACATAACGGCGTAAGCGGTGTAGTGATGTATCTAGGTGCTCATGGTAATTTTTTATCGATAGTTTTATAAAAAAAAAATATAGGTCCCTTTTTTGGGATCTGAAATAAGGTCTATTTACGCCAACGTTATCCACCAGTTTAACTAAGAATAGGTGGAATATTCCATATCAAAAAATAAAACCCAAGGTTTCATTAATTGATAGGGAATATTCAACTTACCAGCGAATTTACGTTGGCGCAAATGAGGTTAATTATTAGATTTTGAAAGGTGGGGTACGGATGTGGTTAATGCTAAAGGAAACACCATTTTACGGATTTTAATAATAACAGTTTATTCTCTTTTTCTTTAATATGGTTAAACAAGTACAGAAACTATATCCTATTTGCCTATTCTCTATACTGCATAAACCTTAAAAAATATCATTATCTTGCTTTATTATTTCTGATTCTGATCTTTATTAGATCTACTCGTATAATTGTAAATATAACAAAGTTTACATGAATGATGCTCTAATGAAGAATCTTACCTTTGCGTTTAAGAGTCGAATCAGCCTCAGTTTTGCCAATGTGTAGAGGAAATCCAATCATCTCCTTTTGGCTCTGCAGTAAGTCCCACAGAAGGAATTGCAGATTTTTTTAGTTGTATTTTCGTAAAATACCTGGCAGAAACTGTTTGCCACAAACGTGTTTTAATTGATGGAGCTTTTTAATGGGTACATCCAATCCAATGTTTACATCTAGAAGAAAAAAAAATGTGTTCCATTACTTATTAGCATTTCATATAGAGTTACCTGTATTTGTTGTTCGAATAGCATGACCGTTCTATTTGAATTATACTAAATAAAGTTTAAATTATAAAATTATCGATAGTCGATTAAACATGTTAAGCAGTAGTGATAGTTAATTTCAATATTTTTTTATCACAAACCTGTAAAGTATAATAATGAATTTATAATACTATCGATATTGTCGATAAAAATTCCACTACACAGCACTGTTGATAGGTTATTTTATAGATTTTCGACAGATTTTTATTAAAATTGATTTGTAAATCACCAAATCCTTTTCTGTAACTGAAAATGAACGTTTATTTACGCTTACCTCTCTTCATGTAATGGATATTTAGCCATGAACATTGGCTTTTGACCATCCGACTGGCTGGCTCATAAACCACATATTTCGCAGACTTTACAGTGCATATCAACAGATTACTTTACATGGGTACACGTAAACGTCCTATTAATAGGAATTTTCGCTTAAAATTCACGAAACACATATTAATAACAAAAATTTAACTTTGTTTACAATTTACCTCTTGAGAAGCTAAAGACAAATATGGCGGATGGATGGCCGAGACAGAGTCGAATAGATGTTAAAGCGAGACAGCGATAGCCGCCATTTTGACCGCCATTAAAATTAGTACGCGTTTCATACATTTGGCGAAGACCATTTTTTTCTTAGGGAGTTTCGCCAGACTGATAGATGTAATGGCGGAGACGTCAAACCAATAGCCAATCAGATTGAAGCTAGTGTTGTCCGTGTAAAAAAATTACGGAATCGTTCAGAAATCATGGGAAAGTAGAAATAAATCGTAACTAAAGAGTAATAACTAAATAGTAAATGAGAGCGACTCATTTTGTTTTTTTGCTTTAAATTGCCAATTCACTATGACACCCCATAGAAAATCAATTTGATACAGAAACTGCGATTACTGTAGAACGATGATACAAAGAAATTTACAATAATTTAGTTACGTATCGCATTTTATGAAACAAAAACACATGAAAAAGGTAGAGTGGCAAACAGGTTTTTGTATGAAAGGTAAAAAAAGCTATTTTTAAAATATCGAAATATTTGATAATAAGTATGATTATAGCTATAATTCTTCGTTATCTTAAAGATTAATATTCATCCTACAAAATTGAGTGTGTGTTTTTTTTGTGTGATGATTTATAAATATAAAACTTTTGAACTGTTTCAAAGCACACTTTTTTTTTCAAAGATGTACATGTATTTTGAGAAATACTCATATATTGCTCACCCTAATGATAATTTTATAGGAATTTTAAGAAACATCCTCTCCAATATTCAGGGTTCCATACTGGTCATCAATTCAGCCGAAAGACACTTGTTAACTCTTGAACATAGGCCTCCTCCAAGCGTCGCCGCAATTGAACGATCCCGTGCATCTCGCATCCATCGGATTCCTACAACCCTTGCCAGATCATCGGTCCACCTTGTAGGAGGCCTTCCAAGACCTGCGTCGTCCGGTACGCGGTCGCCACTCCAGAACCTTTCGGCCTCAACAGCCATCTGCTTTGCGAGCAATGTGCCCTGCCCATTGGTTCTCATGCGGATATCTTCATTTCTGATATATCCGCATGAGAACTGATATAGCACATGGAAATTAAGATTTCTTAATTTTTAAAAGGATCGCTCGATCGATCAGCTGTGCAATTCACTTTTGAAAGGATTCTGGACTAAGACTTGTAGACAACTAGGCTAATGGAGTCTGTGAAAATTACGGCTTTGTCGATTTATGGTGTGACTCTATAAAAAGACAAGCTTCTAATAAAGCCACACACTTGCCTGTGAACACAGAGGACTCCTTGGGACATTTAAATTGTAGAATGAAACTGGAGCTTTGGTAATATACTGCCGCTCCAGTGTAACTGGAGTCTCGGCGGCGGCCATCTCTCGCGCCGGGCCTTGGTACAGGCCATGGTCCGGTGCGAGGAGGAATGGATCACTGCCGCCGATAGCCCCCACTAGGACACGGTGGTGCTCTGCCCAGGCGGGGCACACCTTTACCGTGAGCTTAATAACCTTGTAGGGCGAGTTCAACGGTCTTGTAGGTAGTTGTTGGTCGTTGCGTTCTAACGTCCTACAGGTAATTAAAATCGACCAGCTGACGTTTACTTAAAGAAATGAATTTCGTACATGTGTAAATTAATTCGAGTTTTAAAAAGTACTTTATTTTTTAATTTTACCTGTACAAAATCGATCGTGTTTCATATACCGAATCGACCCTCCACGGGATTTCGGGTTGACAGTTGTTTCAGGGCGCATTTACGACCTTCCTGCTCTGAGCGGCAGCAGCGTTAAAATCAAATGTATCTCACAGCGGCGAGGTCGTGAACGGGGGTTCACAGTTTCAATGTCTTAATTACTGTATTTGCTTTTGGTGGCATGAAAACGCTTAGCTGAAATAAATTAAGTAATCCAGGAGACATACGGTTCTGTGGGTCACTTATTATTGAATCTAGAAGAGGGTTGTAAGTACGCTTACCTAGAAGTAACCAATTAACTCTTGACTTAAAAGATTGTAGCGTAGCCAGTAGTATTCCCAACCCTGGCCATGGGGGGGGGGTCATGGCCCCATGACCCCCCTGGATCCGCCCTTACTTATATTGCATGGAATTAGATGGAACGTTCCATAATCTAGTATAAGGCATTGTAAATTGATTTCATGATTGGTCCTCCACCAGATGAGCCGAACCCGTCAGAACTTTAAAAATGGAAATAACGCCTTGGCATATTTGTATTAAGAAATTAATATGATACTGAACTGTTAATTTTGAGTCTAGAATAATGCCTACAACAAATGCCTTGTTAGGTAATGGAATATTTTTTCCTGAAATGACCACTGTGAAAAATGCGTAAATTGAAGTGCTGATGTCAAAACTGTCGGTTTGTCCCATTAACGTCACCACAAACGTCACTGTCAATTCAGTTGTGGTACCTGTCACAACAAACACCCATTGTTTTTAACAAATTTAATTTATTTAGCAGGAATCGCAACATGCTTACTTTATGGAATTTGTTCGAGGCATCGTTGCTTTGCTTGAATGCAGTCTGCGTTTTGCACGAAGAGAGATTTATGCAAAAGAGTAAGTTCACAACTTAACCTAGTTTTTCTAATTCATGAACGCGGTTCAAATCTTGCTATTTTACTGTGATATTTGTTATTTTTAGTGGGTTGGGGATCCAATAATCAGAACCAAGGATTTGAAGATCAATCAACTGTCAAGTTCCAAATTTTAAACTTAGTCAGATCTATTAGGACAGTCACCAGAAGTAAGTACCTACATTTTTAAACATTCAATTCAATATTCAATTCAACAAAATAGAGCTGTTCTTCGTTTTTTAGGATTCGTTCTTGTAGGTATTTATTGATAGCTTGTCTTATGAAAGAATTATTTAATTATTTTTTTATGCTAATTAAAATTGTATATATTTATTTCTGATCATGCACACAATAATGATACAAGTCCACAATTATTATGTCAGTACTTGAATTCTTATAACAGATCTCTTTTTTTTTTCAGTTCCGTTGATCATACTCAATATACTCACGATAATATTTAAATTATTACTGGGATAAAAGAAGAAAATTGTGATGTATAATTATAAGAAGAAAACTATTAACAGCGATAGAGCTGAATGCTATAGAAACTATTTCAGATAAAGTCAAGTTATTTACAACCAATTTGTTGTAATTACTATTTCCTGCATTTCATGATACATGTCTTTTATTCAAGACCTTGTACAGTATATTGTAAATTATTGCAATGTATCTTTATATTATAGTCCCTCAAACTGAACTTGTATTTTATTTCCTTTTTTATCATAAAAGATATCATTATGTTTACTCACAATTGAAATATTAGCTGAACTAAGTAGCTATACAAACTGCATCATTGCTACAATGATGGTTACACAAGCTCTTGGGGTTGATTCCCAGATTGGAAAACATCTGATAGTTTATTGATGGTTCAACACCAGTAATTTTGTATCCCCTATTACATAGAACTTACTATTTTTTTTTTGTATTCATTTATTTTGCAAATAATATTAGGTATGAATGAATTTTTTGATGCCTAATATGGTCCTGTTTTTTACCCATTTGTAAATATTAATATTTTTAGTTTGTTTATATACCTTTTAAGTTATAATATTTATTAGTTTACAAATTTGTATTTAGTGACCATGGATCTACGAGGGTGGATTGAATAGTTCCCGGCCTAACACATAAATACTATTTTAATGTAACTGACCTCATTCGATTAGTTTACTCTCTGGTTGTTGAATTGTAAAATTCTATTGCAATAGCATTAACTGTATTTAAATTAGACTGAATTTTGTGAGCCTTTGTGCAGCGTTTTTAAAGAATGGAGAAAATTGAGCAATATGCAGTCATCAAATACCTGTCTAAAAAAAATAACTCCAAAAGAGATTCACGAAGATATGTCAACAACATTGGGGGAATCTGCTCCGTCGTATACGACTGTGAAAAAGTGGGTTGCTGAATTTAAACGCGGACGAGAGAGTATTGAAGATGACCCTCGCTCTGGCCGGCCTATGACGTCTACGACTGAAGAAAACATCGGGAAAATCTGTGATCTGCTATTGACAGATCGGAGATTGACCATCAGGGAGATTGCAGACACTATTAGCATCTCGTATATGAACGAACACAAAACATCATAGTCAATGAACTTGGATTTGGACCTAGATTGCTTTCAGTCGAACAAAAACTAATACGCCTCACGATTTCTCGCGACTGTTTGGAAATGTTTGAGGCTGATGCACAAGATTTTTTGGCCAGATTTGTTTGAATTGGATTTGGATGAAACTTGGGTACACCCCAGAGTCAAAACAGCAATCCAAGCAGTGGAAAAAACCTGATGAACCGACTCCAAAAAAAGCCAAAACAATTTTGTCAGCTGGCAAGGTGATGGCGTCAGTTTTTTGGGATGCTAAGGGTGTCATCATGGTGGATTACTTTCAGTATATTACAAAGTACTCTGTGATTACCTTGCAAAAGGTGAAACTATAAACTCGGCTTATTACTGCACCCTCTTACGTCGCTTGCGTGAAACAATCAAAGAGAAAAGGCCAGGATTACTCAGCAAGAAAGTGTTGTTCCATCTGGATAATGCACGCGTTCACACGTCTGTTGAATCTATGGCTTAAATTCGTGATTTTGGCTTTGAATAACTGCCCCATCCCGCTTAGTCCCCTGATTTGGCACCTTCAGACTTTCATTTATTCCCAAACCTAAAAAAACAACTTGGAGATCAAAAATTTTCATGAAATGAGGAGGTCGAAGCTGCGGTGGGTGACTTTTTTGAAGGCCTTGAAGAAACTTTTGGAAACCAGATGGAAGAAGTGCATAGAGTTAAGTGGAGATTACGTGGAAAAATAAAATTACTTTTGCTTATATTTTATATTGTTTTTTTGCTTAGGCCGCGAACTTTTCAATCCACCCTCTCAAAACGGTGAAGGAAAACATCGTGAGGAAACCGGCATGTCCTAGAACCAAAAATTCGAAGACATGTGACATCCACTAACCCGCAATGGGCCCGCGGACTGGTGGATTACGGCCCATTCCCTCTCAAGAGAGGAGGCCTGTGTCCCAGCAGTGGGAACATTAAAAGGCTGATGATGATGGATGTTCCTCTCACATGCACGCCACTATAGGCCTTAATTCCGATGTTTCGAGTCTACTTTTGTATGAACAAGTTTGGTAGTTGTGGATCTACATGTTAAATGACATCGGGGTAAACCGCCTAACAAAAAGTAGTACAATTTCTATAACAAATAATATATTTTGAATCATTTAAAATTTGATTAAATGCATTGCCATATTTTTAAATGAAAGCAGGGGGCTAATTCTAGAACCTTTTTTGACATTCGGTAAGGAAAATCTTATGTATTTAGTTTTTTTCCCATTGAGAAGAGAACTAGATTATTAGCAGTGAACCAGCTTTAGCAACATACCAAAGAGTATAATAATTATATAGGGGAGTACTGTACTCTTTGAATTCTATAGCGATGCAAATCCGAACGAATGTTCCTTTTTGAGAAAAAATGAGAAAATTGTACAGTTGGCATTATTCATTATGATGCGTTCAGCGTTCACTTGTTCGTTCACTATTCTGAATGTATAATGCAACTTTATGGATTTCCGCTCTACAATGTCTATTCCAGAAAGTGTTGCCAGTTTAATGTTGATTATTACAAAGTTGGGAATAGAATGAATACTTTTATCAACATTAAATTATTAATTATCTGAAGGCTGATCACATTTTTAAAAAGTGTTCTCAGACTTAAATTATAACTTAACTAGATATTTTCAAGTAAGTCGTATGCATAATTATTTACACATTCGCCTAGTCGACCCTACTCTGCGAATGTAACTTTCTATTGAAGTTTTCAACTAACGCCTAATGATTGAATTTAATTATTATTTAATCTTCTGAAACGCGCATGGTTTTTTTTTTTATAGAATAAGTTTTAAGCATACAAATTTGGGTAATCAGATTTAATGTGCTAGCATCCCCGATCGATAAAATTGGCGGCCATACTTTATCAAAGACAAACAAAACGCCGGTCTTTTCCGCTCTGAAGCGTCTGTTGTTTCGACGCGGAAAATTGGTAAATGATGGCAGCAAATAATTATTTTGGGTTTACTCATGGAGGAACCCAATACGGGTAAGTTATATTGCGTATTATTGATATAATTCATGATGTAGTGAATCTAATGAATGTACTATGAGAGAATTGTGTTGGATGTGCCTTGTGCTCATGTTTGTCCTAATCAAAATGGCGTCTGAAATGTATTGATCGTGGGATTTTGATAGTGAAATGTGATTTTTGTGCGTAATGTGAGCTTTCGTGTGATTTTAGTGCGGCAACGGCTAGCGCAGCGTATGGTGGGCAGACAGGGTACGCCGTAGCACCGGCTGCGACTGCAGCTACGTACGGCACCCAACGTGCGGCCGCTACGGGCTACGATACGGCATATCAGGCGGCAGCAGCCACGCAAGGTGCGTAAAACCCGCCAAATCCTTCGAAAATATCGTCAAAACACAACTTGTGTACAAAATAAACATTCCTATGGACAGAAATTTCCCTTATCTTCATTATGGATACAACCTACTGTCCGTAAAATTGATAAAACAGCGGCATGATTTGCTAAATTGAATCATTATAGAATGTCTATTGAACATGATAAGAAGTTGAGCAGTGCATTATTGTTCCTAACAAACAGTTTCCTGTCAGTGAACTGTGATTCATTGGTTAGCCACATGTATAACTGTACCTCTCTTTGGTTGGCTGACTAAGCTGAATAGAGATAAAAAAATTGCTTGAGTATCACAATGATCTAGATTACTTGTATCAGGTGAAATACATTCACACACCTAGGCTGTGTACAGAAAGCTTTTATAGACGATTTCTATAACTACCAGTAAACATTATGCATCACCTCAATGTTTAAACAAATATCTGAATAACCAATCATTTTATTTATTGGTGTCAACTCAGCAAATTTGTTTTTTGGATAAAAGAGAATATGAACTTATAAATGTAATTTTTTTACCAATTAATATGTTTATCTTAGCTACCTGTAATTAGCGCCAACACTAAACAAAATTCTGAAATTAAACAAAACATTTTTTGTTTTTACCTTTAAAATTAGACAAACAGTAAAAAAAATAGATATCCTACAAGTAATATAACTAATAGTAACAATAAAACCTATAAAATCTTATTAAACTAAATATGTGATATTGATCTAAACAATATGCTTTAAGACTTCTACATAACATCCTCAAAACTTCAAAACTCATGATAACTTATGTGCAAGGAGTTCTGTCACCTACCTCTTGTTGAGCTTTTTATTACTCCTCAAGTTGAGCTATACAAATGCTTGCACTAAGTGGATGGGTCCACTTAAATCTGTTTGGTTCTTTCCTCAAAAGGCCATCTCAGACACTAATTTGCATGGTTCTCATATGATTTGACCATTACATGTTTGCTGTATAGACTAAAACCCTGAGTTTGTTTCGGTGTTCCTTCTCAGGGTCGAGTTAGCTAGGAAACGCTCTTCCAGTTTAAACTGAGAAAAAAAAATTATGTGTAAAAGTGTTTTTAAAAAACCTATTTACGAAATAAATATCATTTCTCTTAATTTGGAAGATCTATTTCTTTTCGCCATTCTCCCATCATACTTGGGATTGGTTTGTGTTCTCTCCTTATTCATTATGTACCTTTCTATTCTAATTGAACCACCAATTGGAAGAAGGGAATAAACGCCATATTTCGACATATTCAGTTTTCTACACTTTTACATTCTTTAGACGTAGGGTTAATTTGTGAGTTCGAAGTAAGGAACAAAAACCATTCGCTTCGTATAGATTCAAGCGGCCGTAAAAATAGTTAGTTGGAAGAAGGAAACAAATCCTTCCTTTATTCCCTTCTTCCAACTATCAACTGTACGACTATAGAAATAGTGTTTCTTAAATTATAGTGAAACAACTCCCTCATAAGATTCTTTCTCACTCTTGTTGCAACGAATCGTCGAAAAAATATATCAGTACTTTCCTGTGCGTGGCCATTCGTTTTTACAGTGTGACAGAAATTTTGGGACCGCTAAAAGACTCATTAGGAGAAAGGACAGAATTTACGTTCCAAATGAATATAATAATCTTATTTCCGCAGCAAAAGTCAGGGGTTTTTTAGTTAAACCCGTTACTTCTAATGACATACTTGATTTTAAAAACTCATGGCAGCGATGTTTCAAGAAAAGCTGTAAGTCATTAGACAAGGCAACAACATTCAAGATTTCGCAATATAGAAGCTTTGAGTACAGTGCAAGTCATAAAGGTTACTTGACATGTTCCGAATTTATCGATGGTTTCGTTAAAGCTACATTTTTGCTCCAAAAACCTTCTACAAACCCGAAAATACGAGTTATGTTACTAAAATACCCATAAAGAGAAAAAAATGAACGACATACAAAAAAGTAATCCAATATATTCCTAACGAATTCAAAGATTTTTACGATGTTATTCTGACCTGGACAACTACAAGATCCGAAAGTGAAGAAGTAGATGAATAATAGAGGTTTTGTCATTATATTGTGTATTATTTTAAATTATTTTGTGCATAGTAAATGACAAATTGGAAGAAGGGAATAAATCCATGATATTTACATTTACATATATACAATAATATTATATATTTCTACCAGATCTATTAGTAAATAAATCAGAATTTATATTTTCTTCAATATCATTGATATCACATGAACCTTTATGTCGAAAGTAAAAAATTTATAAAGTTTTTTTTAATTATCTCCATTCTTGTTTTTTGGATTTATTCCTTTCTTACAATTGGTGGTTCAATTCTTAACATCAGTTCCACAATTCTTGCAGTCACATCACATGCTTGATTTCCTCTCATAGCTGCACTGAAGCATTTTACCTGATTATAACCCATAACTCATGACATGATACTAGTACTGGTAACAGGTGTGGTTTTACCAGCAGCGGCTCACGCGCACGCTCACGCGGCGGCAGCGGCGGCGTCGGCGTACGACGCGAGCAAGTCGGCGTACTACCAGCAGGCCGCGGCGGCCTACCCCGCCGCCGCCCCGCCGCAACCGCAGCCGACCTACGACGCTACAGCTGCCAAACCAGCTTATTCTACACCTGCAACTTACGCTCAGGTGAGCTTACAATTTTTTTGGTAAACCTTGCTACAGATAGTTGCTAACTGTTTGCAGGCTCTCGATGTGGGGCAAGTTGCTTTGCAGTAACAAATTCATAATTATGACGACTGGGGTGAGGAAGGTACTGTAAAAAGCAAACTTGTGAGCCTGATTATGTTTGAATCAACCTGAACTCTCAGGGAGACTGATTGTTTAGCAAATGCGTTAAAAAGTCTACTTTAATACTAATATAAAATCACAATTGATAGTTGTTAAAATTGGCCTATACTATGAAAAAATTGATGTAGCTTTTCAGTTTAATAAGCAGTTTATGGTTAAAACTATTACATTGCCTAGTTTTTGTCACTGTCATCATTACATTCAACCAAAAAGAAGAATGTCACTAATGGTTTGAAACAAGTAGTCAATTTGCTAAACAATTTCTTCTAGTAATAATATATAATCTCTTCTTAAAATAATATTTAATGTTTATATTCTCACCCATCTGTCCAGACCACCTAAGTGATGATTCACAAGTCCCCGAATATAATTTTAGCAGATTTTGTTGTTTAATCAGCTATTTAGCCAGTTGTCACTGTGATGGTCTGTAATTCTTATTGTTGCCAAAGCTTGTAGTAGTAGTTATGTGTTGGTAGTTGATGTTACATGGTTTTATCTCCCATATTTATCAGTATCCCTAAACATTAGTCACATTAGTACTCGAAAAACAATTGCAATTATATGATTTCTGTTTTCATTTAACATTTTGACAAAGTCCTTAGTTGACTATGCAAGAAAGTTTTGCATGTATGTTATTTTTCGAGAAACACTCCAATTACCGAAGACTATGGAATCTTTCAACCTTGTGCATGGTATGACACGCCTCAGTGTTTTATTTTTTCGAAGCATGTCATGTGTCTTGCTGTCAATGTTCCTACAAAATAAATATCTCTTTCATCCTTCTTCTCAAATTGGGAAATTTCTGACCATGTCTGCCCTGAAAACACATCCACACATCCAGATGGTCACGCCACATGTAACGCCGCGCTCGATCTCAGCGGAATTACCCTACCGGCGGCCAGTGAGTGACAATCATCATTTTATAATGTGGTTGACTAACCATCAGACTAGCCTTTCCAAACCATATTCAGGTCTAAACTAACTAAAATAATACCGGATCTGAACAACCCAGTTAGTGAGGAAAATCGGCATTACGAGGTTAGACTGATTGTTAGATTTGGGCTACTGATTGCCCATGTGTTATGTATCCTAACTGGAACTGTAATGAATGCTCACCCTCCCAACACTAACACAGCCACATGCTTGCTCTTCTAATGTTATTTGATCATTGAAAAAATAGTGTCCTCCATCTTCAACCATATATTGCTTACTGTTAGGTGAGATAGTGGTCAAATGCAAGCTGATCAATAAATAAAAATATTATGATTATGCTAAGTTAGGGTAGATCTGCCAATAGATTGTCCAAGCTACTTAGTTACCAAAAACTTTTATTATTGTAGTGAATAAAGTAAGAGCACTTGCCTAGAACTTAGTCAACAATGCTGATATAGATTGTTACAATTTATTTTATTTCTTGAATCTCGTCTATTAGCATTTTGCTTTTTCTACAAAATAATAAAAACAGCAATGAATTAAAGTTAATGTAGATGAGACTAACAACACTTGTCTCTATTAACATAATAAACTTGTAATACTTGAAGCTTGGTAATTAAGGCATTATAAATAAATCATCGTAGGAAAATTTTCCTTTTAACTTTTTAGTCCATGAGATTTTTTTATAGTGCTAACTACTGAATTTATTAATCTGGAAATTATCAAGTCTTTCTACAGAAAAAGTTTGTTCACATTGGATGCTTGCCAGTTTCTATCAGCCAATTATGAGGTGGGAGTTACTGTTTCTCTCAATATTTATGGGTTTTGTAATTCTGAATATTCTAGATTTCATCACAATGTAGATTTATTTAGTTTTTTAGATAAATAGAACTACATTTTATTCATAGAATCATGAAAGCTGTAAATATTTACTCATGTTTCAACTTTTATTTTATTTCAAACGTTTTTGTACGTAATAAAGTTGTAAACTTGAAGCTGATCCATATTAACCCAGCAAGGTGACATTTGTTTAAAAAACATTAAACATTAAATTTGAGGGTTTAGATCCCACACACTATTTGTGGCATTATAAAGGTCGGTAGTAACAAGTGAGTTAAAGTTGTGTGGTCAGGCCATACCATTTTTTGGTTATAACAGAAATGTTTCTTTTCTTTTTTCCTCGAGAGTAATGTCGCGCCACAAATCAATTGCCCATTGATATGATGAAGCCATACATCAATCATCCTTAATTTGATTGTGCCTGCGTCAATGTTATAGTCAATTGATTGAAACTTGTCATGTGCACACCTACCAACTTGTTGATTTGCAAGTTCTCATGTAAATTATATCTCAAATAGGTTTGGTTAGGATTCTTTGCGAAAGTATTTTCCGCATTTGCTATAGGTTCACCCTCAGAAAAATAACTGAAATAAAAGTATAAACACTGCTGTATTGATAAGGGTCTCATTCTTTACTATGAACTAAAGAGTTTAAAAGACTACCCAATAGTTTTTAGACAGTCTCTACTTCTAACTGCCACAACCACAAATAGTCAGATAGTGTCCAGTACGGTAGGACAGAGTTATGACTAAAAATACTGTCATCGTTATATGGGCTGGATTTAATCTGGCTGTTATCTATTTATTTTATTCTTTGGCGCACCAACAGCATTACATACGGATTAAGGAAAAATAATATTAAGATTTTAAGATCTATTTGTGATTGTAGCAGTTATTACTCCGATTATAAACTCTCTATGTGTATAAATAATGACTTTGATTGTATTTAATGCTTACAAAGATGGTTTAATGTCTGTTTGAAGTCTAATTCCATGTACCAGGGCGGCGCCCGCGGCGGTGGCGGCGGCGCTAAGGCGGCGTACGGCGGCGTGTACACCGCCACCACGGCCGCCGCCTCGTACCCCACTCAGGCCTACACCGCCACGCCCGCGCAGCCCGCCAAACGTCAGTATATACACGTCAACATAGGTACCGTACTCTTTGTACTACGCGACACCTAGGGACTGCGGTTCATTGCTCATTCAACTAAAAAAAAAATACATAAATCATTCAAAAATTTAACACAATCGGACACAGGAAAAAAGGACTAAAACTCCACATCCTGTCTTTCATCAACCTTAACCGCACTCCCTTGCTGTCGCGTACTGTACTTGTTTGTGTATCTTAACCATGGAGCAGTAATCAAATGGAGTGGTAACATGCATAAGATTAACACATTGTTCTAACTGAAAACTGTCCTGGAAATATACGCAAGTTACTGCAGAAACCGCGCACGTTCACAACTCATTCCATTTGCTTATCACTCTGTGTTCTCAAAAGCCTTTGTGTGTAAAAGACAACCTATAAAGCTCCTTTCATTATCATCATCATCAGTTATAATTTTATAGTTTTCGGTAATAAAATACCTATTTTTAAATTTTATTATAATATAAATATAAATTAGATGCTTCAAGAATATAGCTCTGTACTTTGTCTTTTTAAACATAAGACCAATTAGTAATTTGTGTTTTATTACTTATGGGTGTTGTCATACTATTTGGTAAAAACAAAATTGCTGCCTGACAGGCGTTAGCGCAATCGTGAGGAATGTAATACAAGATTGCTATGTTATGTTATATTTTTGTGTACAATAAAGAATTTAAGAATTTAAGAAATATATCTGTGTCAAACATATAAAATAGCAGAGAACATAGTTTCTATGCATTCATCACAGTTTTTGCACTCCCACGCTGTCGCCTATTCTATAAATAAGTATTGAAATCGACATTCAATACTTATTTATAGAATAGCAGTAGGAGGAAATAGAGCACAATTTTGTGAGATATAAAATGTGACATAATCAAATTGATATAAAAGTTACTTACTCTGAACGAATTTAATATAAGAGAATTTAGTGCTCTTTTCTTTCTTACTCTGAGGTATCATAAATACATAATTATTGTTCTGGGGCCTTACCATGAGGTGTTATCAAGTGTGTGAGCGAGAAGTAAGGATGTTGCTATACACTATTTAGCTCCATTGCGTTTAGGTCGTGAAATAGATTTCATTAAGAGCTTGTGGTAGGGGCTCAGTTAATTCATACCATTATACATACTAAACTTAAAGGTAAAGCGAATGCCTCTCTCTCAAATTCGACTTGTGCAAAATCATTGCATCCTATAATTTCCAGTTTCGTTCATTGTAGTTTACTTTTGAGAGCCTCTATAATTTCAACAGTAAAATGATAATGCAGTTCTCCCTCTTAGGGCGCTTTCAATATGGTCGTTTAATGTCGGAACGCTGCCGCACGTTTACCGTGCCGTATCCGGCCGTGAAGTCTGACAACAGGCGCCTAAATTGATAACTTATCTGGCTGCCGTGCGTTTGTATGCCAGTGATGGGCTATTCAATACCGAATTGAACACGTGCTGCTTGTGAAGTTTCTGTCCTGTTGTAAGAACGTTCGCGGTACGGTTGCCATACCGCGCATTTCGTATGAAAAGATCGTCCACCACCGCGCGCACCACATCAGCACTACAGCAGGTCGTCAAAAATGCATAAATTGAAAGCACCCTTAATGTTGATTATTTGCTTTGCAGCTGGTCAGGTTTGGCCCTTTTAGGTTTAATATCTACCTATATACAAAATGAGGAAGTTCTCGAATTTTTCATATAGATATTGAACCAAAAGGACAGGCAAAAACTTAGTACATAGAGCATTATCATATTCTCGTATCAATAAGTTCTGCGGCGCTGTTGTTCAAAGCCTGCTAAAGTCTTCCCAAATATCTAGTTTTTCTTTTTTTATTGAATGAATGATTTAGTGGATTTCCTGTATTTCTCTGCAACTTACCGAAAGCCTCTAGTTTACCACAAGAGGCAGGACACTGACACACTTGTACGTCCTCACAGAGCCAGCGAACAGAGGCAACACTGCATACGACACAGCTCTCTACAACGCGGCGACCATGTACGTGGCTCAGCAGAACAAGACCGGTGGCGGGACGTAAGTATTAGTCATATTCTAATTTAGATATTGTGACTGGATTCTAACAAACTATTTTACTGCATACATACATAAATAACGCCTTTTTCATGTTGGAGTATGTAGACACTACAGAATGCCACCTCGCTTCAATACTAACATACTCCTTTTGCTTTGTTTAATACATCTGACTGTCTTATTACTACATTTTCTTATGATGAAATACAGAGTTTCTTGCGAGACTTGAGAGGATACACAGTTGGTATTAGAACTGTCAGGCACTACTAGATTAGTAAGAAAGCTGAAAAATAATGTATTTTTTAACGAATATTATTTGGTGTGTTGGTTGAGCAGTAGCAGCTGGAAGAACTACAACAAGACGGGCGTGGGCGCCGGCCAGGCGCGCCGCCCCAAGCCTCCGCCCAAAGCGCAGCAGCTGCACTACTGCGACGTGTGCCGCATCTCCTGCGCCGGCCCGCAGGTAACACATCATCTATTGCCAGAACTACATTAATACTCAACCCCACGTCCTTGGTAACTTGAAGCATTGTGGGACAGTTGTAGCTCAACCGGGACCATGACGTATTAAAATGTCAGTCGTGTGAGTGAGAAAGAAGGGTAGAGCTAAACACCATATATAGCTTTATCCCTTTGACAGTTTTTTTTTTTCGTTTAGCTCGTCAAATGGATCGCTTTCGTGATAGAAATTCTGGACTTTATGTTTGGAATATCTTGATATGCTTTGTTGTATTACACAGATTGGATTTCTAACATGAAGTTTGACAAACTTTACTCATACACGTCACAGTTGACGTAATTAGGAGATCTGCTGAGTTGTGTTATTATTTTCCCAAAGTGCAAGTTTACACAACCAACGAGAATTTTACTCAATAGAGCTTGTTAATGGACATCATAGCGAAGGCATTTTTCGTTCCGCGTCAAAATATATTTACGCATCGATGCGAACGAAGACGTACATTTCTACGAAGTCGTGTTTTGGTCTTTTGGTTAGAAATAGAAACATCAGTCAAGGTTGTTGACATTTTATTAATAGAAATGTTTGAAGAAAGTACATATTTTTAACTCGAGGACAGCTGTTCACGAATATTACTTAATCTTGGTAATGCAAACGGTTTATTTAATAAACATTTCATAATGAAATAAATTTAGTATTGATGTAAGCAATTATTATTACAAATTTTTGAAGGTAAAAGTTTTAACCATATCTTTTGATAGTTTTTAAACCAGTATGTACACCTAATCATGTTTATAAAAGCAATCAAATCAATTTCAGGCATGGTTTTGAAAATTGAATTTCTTTTATTTCTTCAGTTATGTGAGTAAAAAGTACAAAGCTATCAAATTGAAGCAGGATAATTCAAAGAAGCCCATATATTTAATGGTTTTATATGCATAAATTGGTAATAACAAATGAATACTTTAAACTCACAATTAATTTGTTCCTCTTGATTGTACCCTGTTTGCGTGGTAACACTGGTAACTAATTGATTATGGTTACTGTCCAATTAGTCGCGATTGTCTGACGCGTGTCAGTTATCTATCAGATATAACTCGAGTAATTAATGAGATCGTGTCAGTTTCGCGTGTCTGAGCATTATTAGTAACAGGAACATGTTCATGGGAGCTAAAATATTGTTATTAAATCTTTATGTATCAAAATAATCATCACATAAGATTATTTGTCCATTAAAGTAATACAGTCCAATTATTTATAGTTCTCTTGTAATGTCAAGGTTGTCAAAACTTAGTACACACAAAAATGTAACCTTAGAGTTCCAACATGAGCGAAACGTATTTTTTTTAAATTTTTTTTTAAGGTAGGTAAAATATGAGGGAAACGTATTAGCGTATTTATCCGAGGTTGATTTTAAAATTGCGTCGTATTACCTTTTTGTCCTGAAAATAAACTAACTGTGCGTGTTCTTGAGTAATTTAGCGTTTACGGCAGCGAAACGACCTATTTTTAAACCTCCCCAGTGTCGTCTAAAGCTTAAGTTATTGAGTCGTTTATTTTGATTGTCCCATTTAATGATCGAATATAGCGGGCAATCAGAGCTAGGGCCGAGTGAAAGGCGATCGATAGCATGTAATGGTATTTGATTGTAGACATACAAGGAACACTTGGAGGGGCAGAAGCACAAGAAGAAGGAGGCGGCCGTGAAGCTGGCGGCGGCGGGCGCGCACCTGGCGGCGGCGGGCCGCGGCGCCGGCGGCGGCGCGCTGCGCTGCGAGCTGTGCGACGTCACGTGCACGGGCGCCGACGCCTACGCGGCGCACGTGCGCGGCATCAAGCACCAGAAGGTCGTCAAGCTGCACACCATGCTGGGCAAGCCCATCCCCTCCACCGAGCCCACCAAGATCGGACAAGGTACCGCACCCGATCCTGAACCGACCTTATCGACATCCAAAAGCGTCGATTCGGTACATGAAACACTATCGATTTGTAAAAATAAAATTAAAAAATAAAGTACTTTTTTTTCTAAAAATAAAGGTAATATACACATGTACGAAATATTTTTTTTTAAGTAAACGAGTCGGTTTGTTGTGTACTAACTGCCTACAGTTCATTGGCCTCGCTCAGCTGACGTTTACTTAAAGAAATTGATTTCGTACATGCGTAAATTAATTCGAGTTTGAAAAAAGTACTTTATTTTTTAATTTTCTTTTTACAAATTGATAGTGTTCCATGTACCTAATCGACCCTCCGTTAGATTAAAACGACCAAAATTTAACAGTGTAGAATGTAGAACACAATGTCCATCACATCAACATCAACATGTTGATGTCCTCCACTCTCAGCTAACACCAAATGACACCATAACTTAGTTTATATGTAGTAACGTGGGTTCTCAATTTGTTTGTATTTGAAAAAATATTTTTTTTTTTTCATGAAAACTACTTAATCTCTGCTTCATGTTATGGACTGTACAGTTGAGCGACTTTATAATCCACAGCAGAGATGCTGCTTTCGTAATTCTTATAAATGCAACTTTTACACTGAACCTGCTTTGCTAATAATGTCTATACTAATTATATGAGAGTTACACTCAAATATAATTCCAAAATGTAGAGCAGTCAATATTTCCCACTCACTGATAATGTTAGTTTCCTTGGTTTGATGGCATATTTAAAATAAGTGATAAATCACTAATTTGACTTTTTATATGTGCAGCTATTTATTTGTGTACCTATTATGTATGTGTAAAATATTTATTAAATAAAACAATTATTAGTATCATTGCTAGTACCTACATACATTTCCCAGTACAAGTAGACAACATCCTACCTCTCTGTTCCACATAAATGAAGTGTGCGTGGCAGTTGTCAGGTGTTGTAGAACGTGTTGTATGTTGTATACCAGATATGCTCTCCAAGTACGTCGCGAGACGTACGGAGAACATATTTGTCGATGGCCGCACTGTGCTGAGCCGCATCGCCACAACGCCATATCTGTATAAAGCGCGCGTCTTGTTGGCAGTTAGTATTGCAAATAGTCAAATTTTCTCAATGTTAATCATTTCGGCACCCGTACAGATATGTGGAGTGTGTTATATGGGCCTTTTTTATAACAGTACACGATTATATTGAACAAAACATAAAACAAAACCAAAAATAGAATGAAAAAATAAAAGTAGATGTAGAAAAGGCTCAAAAAGATCATAGTCAAAACAACAATCAAAGCTCTTGGCCAATGAGTAACTAGAGAAAATTTGACTTTTCCGATCTATCAGCCAAAAAGACGGTGGCGGGGACGCCGAAGATCGCATTCGTAGCGTCCGGCGGGCTCAGTACCGTCGCGGGCACATCCTCCAACGACCCCAATCCTGCCCAAGGCGAGAAAGACAAGGACGGCGACGACAAGGACGACGATGGCGACGCCGAGCCCGAGGTGCAGCCCGTCGGCCAGGACTACATCGAGGAGATCCGCGGCGACGACGGCAAGGCGCTCAGCTTCAACTGCAAGCTGTGCGACTGCAAGTTCAACGACCCCAACGCCAAGGAGATGCACATGAAGGGCCGCCGCCACCGCCTGCAGTACAAGAAGAAGGTACGTGCTATGCTCTATGCCCCAATCCATCAATGAATACCAATCTAAACATATGTCCACAGAACAGAAGAATGTAGTTAGAATTCGCATAGCACTTCATTTGTATCGGGACCAGCGTACCCAAACTCACACAATGACAGGTATATCATTATATCATAACACTAAGAAATCTTTGACGTGGTTGAGCATTTTAATATTAGTTAAAAGAAGGCAGTTTATCAATCGTTCCGTTTTAGAAAATAAACCGTATGTTAATGAGCGCAGAGTTATTTGTTCTCTACCCTTTAACATATTACCTCGCATGGAATAATTTTATGAACAATTTCCTCTACTCACTGTCTCTTATAATATTTACAATCAATTAAGAGCTTTATTTTGCTGCAATTAGATTGATATTTCCTATAAAAAATCAACGTCACGTCTTGACGTAACTTGTCACTAAACGTCAATTTCTAGAGATGTACCTTTGGCGATGCCTTATTTTATCGATGTTGTGTTTTATTTTCAAGTAAAATAAAGTCAACAGCTGTAGTCGATAAATTATTATCAAAACGAAATACTTACGTATATTTTTAATTGTATTTATTAAGGGGCTTGTAGCTATTACTTTAACCATGCAATTACACTTAATTGAAATTAAGATTTTCTTATAATGCTGAAATAAAAAATCTAAGTGAATAACAACATAAACACTTCTATAGATCAATGTTTCCTTAATTTATATTAAATTAGGCCAGTGTTTCTTGGCTGACTACAAATTTGCTTCCATACAGATTTGAATAGGTCTGTAATATCTTGATCTTTTTTGAGATTACTAGGGTTCGGTGTAACCAGATTTTTCAGATAAAGAATACAGTACAATACAGAACTCAAGTATTGGCACTGTTGTGTCGGTATGGTATTTCATTCCGTTTTAATTAAACAATCTGGTCTTTCAAAGTTATTTAAACAAATTATGCTAGTTTTTTCAGGAAATTAATTTTGCCTTCCAGTTACATTGATGCATTTTTTTTGCTAACTTGATCTTTAGTTTTTTTTTTTTTCTTTTTAACGTAGGTAAAATCATCCAATGACGAATCCCGCCCTTGGGTGGGGCGGGAAACAGTGTCAGACTTTTACTGACTAAAAACCTACCTTTCCATTCCTTGCCTTTATCCTGGGGCCCGTGGTGACAGTCTCACATAACCTTTGGACCCCAGTAGGCAACTTGATCTTTAGTAAATATGAAGTTACAAGATAACACGAAAGATACATCTCGAACCCATCGGATGTTTAACCCTGTTTAACTTTTATTTTTGAGTAATTTAGCTAAAATAAAAAATTGTGTACATTTATAATTTTGTCGATGCACTTGGGTATTTTATTCCGATACTAAAAAGTACATTATAATTTTACAATATCGATATCTCACTATTGATAGTGGTAATCTCTAATTGAGCAGCTGACAGTGACATTTGTTGAATGTTCTAGAGTATTTTTTTGAAATTAGACCTTATGCGTCACAAAATAAAGTAAACTCCTTTTTGTTTTTTTATTAAGATCTTGTTTATCAAAAATAATCAAAATAAAATAAATCCGTACTAACCGATGCTAGGATATACCATTTGATTAATTCTTGGTTCTGCTATCGTGTTTGCACTCTAAAATAACACAGTAGGGCATTTTTATATTTTTTATTTAGTTACTATCACCGTGGTGACCATAACAAGACTGACGTGCGCGGCGCATGCGCGTAGCAAGCACGTAGCAGCATACGCGGGACATCGCAAAGCTCGGGGTACGCGCGCCCCGCCTACATACGACTTCTAACTACATTCTTCTGTTCTGTGCATATGTCATTGTCAAAAACTGCACTTCACTTTAGCTAACATAAGCCAGTACCTCTACCATGAGTTTTAAGCAATAGTATTCGTCGCTACTCGATATCGACGCCGTAAATATTTTGTATGGCAAATTTTGGTTCTGCAAGTGACCGCTAGAGGCGCTGCAAAATTTGCCATACAAAATATTTACGGCGTCGATATCGAGTAGCGACGAATACTATTGCTTAAAACTCATGGTAGAGGTACTGAAGTGACACTTTCTCATTATGGACAAGAAGATATTAATAAAGGCTACAATACAAGGCATATAAGTTGAATCAAAATGGTGGTCGACCTTCAATGCACAGTAACAGGTTTCGGGGCTCAATTGAGGTGCGATGGCCATTTTGTTCAACTTATTTGCCGCCTATACTATACCAACTTGCTGACCAGTGCATTAATTTACTATGGCATGAGCTATTGAGTTACATGTCCAATTTCATATTTTTTCTTAGTCAATGATTACTTAGTAAAAGGTTTGAGGTGCGCGTGAGCCTGGCGGTCGCTCGCGATAGCCAAGAGATCCGCGCATCAAATGATTACAACTTTCTAATGAGGGCAAACTTCACCAGCATCATAAAAACAAACGCTAAGTCAACATTGTGATAACATATGTCGTGGTTCCCCGCAGGTGCAGCCGGACCTGGAGGTGAAGGTGAAGCCCTCCATGCACCAGCGCAAGCTGGCCGAGGCCAAGGCGCAGCGCATGATGGTACGTGACGAGATGTGGGCGCGCCGCCGCATGCATGATGTACGTATACATACCTACATGTGTGCACACTAATACACGCTGGAGGTGAAGGTGAAGCCCTCCATGCGCATGATGGTACGTGACGAGATGTGGGCGCGCCGCCGCATGCATGATGTACGTATACATACCTACATGTGTGCACACTAATACACGCTGGAGGTGAAGGTGAAGCCCTCCATGCACCAGCGCAAGCTGGCCGAGGCCAAGGCGCAGCGCATGATGGTACGTGACGAGATGTGGGCGCGCCGCCGCATGCATGATGTACGTATACATACCTACATGTGTGCACACTAATACACGCTGGAGGTGAAGGTGAAGCCCTCCATGCACCAGCGCAAGCTGGCCGAGGCCAAGGCGCAGCGCATGATGGTACGTGACGAGATGTGGGCGCGCCGCCGCATGCATGATGTACGTATACATACCTACATGTGTGCACACTAATACACGCTGGAGGTGAAGGTGAAGCCCTCCATGCGCATGATGGTACGTGACGAGATGTGGGCGCGCCGCCGCATGCATGATGTACGTATACATACCTACATGTGTGCACACTAATACACGCTGGAGGTGAAGGTGAAGCCCTCCATGCACCAGCGCAAGCTGGCCGAGGCCAAGGCGCAGCGCATGATGGTACGTGACGAGATGTGGGCGCGCCGCCGCATGCATGATGTACGTATACATACCTACATGTGTGCACACTAATACACGCTGGAGGTGAAGGTGAAGCCCTCCATGCACCAGCGCAAGCTGGCCGAGGCCAAGGCGCAGCGCATGATGGTACGTGACGAGATGTGGGCGCGCCGCCGCATGCATGATGTACGTATACATACCTACATGTGTGCACACTAATACACGCTGGAGGTGAAGGTGAAGCCCTCCATGCGCATGATGGTACGTGACGAGATGTGGGCGCGCCGCCGCATGCATGATGTACGTATACCGTATGTATACGTACGGTACGTATACATGCATGCAAACTAATACACAAGGGTTTTTGACATTTGATTGCAAGGATAAATTTATACTTACCCACAGATTTTAATAAATGAAAGCTGTAAAAAAACTAACTTTATTTTTCGTGCAAAATGCAGTTGCTTAAAGATCTAGTGACTACACTGTCCATATGGTAAATAGCCAAAAAGCCAATGTTAGCAAAAATGTTTTCTTGTTGCGATATTTCAAAAATCGATCCTGTATTTCTCGATTCTTGCTTGCGATTGTAGTGGTACAGTTCTCGTCGAAAACATGAAAAATTAACTGTGATTTTTATGCACCATATGATTACACCGGATATAAGTACGGTCAATTTAGACATCTGAGGTTACAATAATTCGCACCCAGTAGTATTTAACGGTGTTAGTTTTGCCTTAAAATGCCTAGCTAGCTAGTTTGTTAGCTTTAGTGACTGCGTTTAGTGATATTGAAAGTGCATGTCAAAAGACTACATGTCGCTATAATGTTGCTTGATATTCTGATACTTCAAAGCCCCAAATACACATGCTTGTAATTCAATAAAAATAAAAACTACTTGCACACCATTGTGTCAACAAGTTTTGATTGGTGTAATTCAGCTTTATGCAAACTTGTGAGCAAGTTACAGATATGTGTGTGAATTATGGACAAGCAAAGTTATGATAGTAAACAATATAAGTTTGTTTCGCAGGGTATGGAAGAAGAGGAGCGCATGTACTGGGAGGGCGGCATGGAGCCCTGGTGGGGCCGCGGCCCGGTGCCGCCGCCCATGCACCACCATCACCATGTTAGTATACCACCTGTTATAATATACGCTCTTATTAACCCAGGTACCCTCCGTGAAATGGTCAGTAACACCAAGGCGGCTGACCTTCGTTGAAGAGTTGGGGTGGGTCGAATGACACATTTGTCCCACTCGTACCCAAAATACGCGCCTTATTCGTGCCAGCACGAAACATAATGCCTTATTTGTAAAAACATTTCTACCCAGCCTGTATGGTTTTATCAGTAATAAACTATATGTGACTCTCAATATTATTGCGGGGAAGTTAAAAAGTTTAACTGGATAAAGAAATTCTTGTGATATCTGTCGCAACGGGTGACAGGGTAGAATGGAAAAAGAAAACGTGTTGCGCCGACCCCAAAAAACGTGAGAAAAGGGCAGGGAAAGATGATGATCTGTCGCAACGCTGTACAACAGTCCAAAAGATACTATCGGGCGATTGCCCGGACCAGACACAACACTCGTTCTGGTTGGAGAATCCTCCCTTTCCAACGGAAGTCTGAATTTGCCTGTTTTGTATACTACTAAAGAATTTTCAAATTTCGTACCAAAAATAAAACCGAGGAGTGCATGTACCCCATGTCCTTTAGTATGTTTCTCGTTTAATCAATTTATTATTAAAGTAAACCTAAAGCAAAGATTCAAGATTCAAAGCATTTTATTTCAAATAAACTATTTACAATCACCAAGTTTGTGGTGGTGGTTAAACAGTTATCTTAGAGAATCGCAACGGCGGAGATTGTAAATGGCTCTAATGGCTCTTTTCTGTAGTACAAAAATTGAGTCGATGTCTGCAGCCCGTCCCCATAGTAAGATACCGTACGACATGATACTATGAAAATAACTAAAATAGACTAGTCTAGCGGTATCAACATCCGTAAATTGACGGATTTTTCTAACAGCATATGTAGCTGAACTAAGCCGTCCTGCAAACGATGTCAAATGAGGACCCCACTGTAGCCTTGAGTCAAGCGTTATTCCCAGGAAAACTGTTTTATCGACAAATTCTAGTTTCTCATTGTTCAATACTATGTCACAATCACTACTTTTGACATTCGGTAAGGAAAATCTTATGCATTTAGTTTTTTTCCCATTGAGAACTAGATTATTAGCAGTGAACCAGCTTTGAACCTGCAGTAGGGCGTTATTTCGTCGTGAAGATTATTAGTCCTTCTATTTATCTTAAAAATCATAGAAGTGTCGTCAGCAAATAACACCATATTAAGTTTGTTTTGAAATAAATGGGGTAAATCATTAATATAAACTAAAAATAAAAAAGGACCTAAAATTGAACCTTGAGGTACTCCCATTTTAACCCCGACGAATTTACACCGTTTATTTGAACCAATTGCTGTCTACCATTTAAATAAGATTTTAATAAGCTTAACGCGGTTCTACCTAGTCCGTAATGCTCAAGTTTCAGGAGTAATGTTTCATGAACTACACAATCAAACGCCTTAGATAGGTCGCAGCCTATAGCATCTTGTGCCTTCTCCCACGCATCAAATATGTGTTTTAGTAAGGATACACCAGCGTCAGTTGTACAACGTCCTCTGGTGAAACCATACTGTTTATCGTGTAAGATGTTATTCGTGTTAAAATGATTAAGCATTTGATTTAACATCACCTTTTCAAATATTTTGGAAAAAACTGGCAACATGGACACTGGCCTATAATTATTAGTGTCTTTACTGTCCCCGGATTTAAAAAGTGGTATCATTTTACTATATTTCATTAGATCCGGAAAGACTCCTTGATCTATACACAAATTAAATATTAAATCTAAGTATGGCGCTATAGTCTCAATAATTGAAGTACAAACTTTAATAGACACCCCACAAATCTTCGGTCAATTTAAATTTGATTTGTTTAAAAGCTTTTATTACTGTTGTGGGGCTTATAAGCTTAAAGTTAAACTCGGTCGGGCAGGCTGCAACATTCTCCTGTAACAAACCGAAAGCATGCGATGGCGATGAATTTAAGGCTTCAGTAGTTTTGATTGGTATACTGGTAAAGAAATTTACAAATTGTTCTGCAACTATTTTGCTATCGCTAATACGGAGTAGGGATGGCGATAATGTGTAACGTTGTTGTTATTAGCAGGGCATGGGTATGCCGTACGGGCCGGTGGGGCGGCGGCCCGAGACGTCGGACGACCGGCACGTGCTGGCCAAGCACGCGGACATCTACCCGGCCGACGCGCAGCTGCAGGACATCCAGCGCGCCGTGTCGCACACCGAGCGCGCCCTCAAGTCGCTGTCCGACGCGCTCGCCGACCAGGCCAAGCCTAAGGTAAACTCTACAGATATTACGCCCACCAAACACCACAGGCAATGTCATTGCCATACATTTTTTACTTAACCTTTGGTGAGAACACTGTTCCTAACAATTCTGTTTTGCGTTAGAATTTTTTTGTTTTGCGTTAGAATTTTTTTTTAAATTTTTTGAACTGACTATATGTCACAGGCCAAAAGACACCGAAACACGGTAAATTACGGACTCGGTACTCATCATTTTATTATATAAATGCAGTCTTTCCCCTATTATGTGTAATATAGGCTTCCAGTCTAACAGCAACTGATGTATTTTAATGTCGAATACTGATTAAAAAGGCGTATAATACGCGACAAATAAGTTGAACCATCTGCTGTGCTTAAAAAACAGAAACTCGAAAATCAGTTACTGCGCTTTCAAGGTCGATCGCCATGATGTTTCAACTTGTGTAACGGGGATTATAATCAGTTTTTGGATCTCTAAGTAGCTGCGAGTAACCATAGCAAATGGTTCAACTTATTTGCCGCATGCTATGCTAGCACTTTCAAGCGGTAGGTATTGATAAATCCGCCGAACTTAATGTTGAAATTTAAAAAATAGTTTCTTCCTTAAAACAAATCTGGTGACAAATATTAACAAACAGGTGATGATTTTCTTCTAAACCTCATTAAATAATATCATCCCGTTTATCTCTTCAACAGGGAATTGGTAAAACTGCTAAAGCTGATGACCAGAAAGGTGACAAACCTGAAGGCAAGGAGGATGGTCGTGACAATCAATTGTGAGTAAATATTTTTCTTTTGTGTTCATTGGTTACTTTTTTATTCTTTTTTTCATTGGTTTCTTGTTATTATAGTTGGTTGCGCAAATAAGCTGTGGACTGTAGATTTTAAAAGCGATCTAAGGTTTATTAACAATATGCAGATACTATGCCTGGCATGGGATAAAGGTATTGGGAAGGAGCACTGACCTTTAGACTTCGAAGGTTCCACGTGGCACCGCCGGCGATTTTCGACTTCGCACATTTAAATCACTGCCAGGTCCTGTTTTGCACTACACTGCACCACTGTTGTTGAGTTTGAATGGTTGGATCACGAAAATAGTCAATTTTCTTGTAATTTCGAGCGGGCGCGGTTAGCGGTGCGGTCACATTCACAATCGATGCACAAACGTCAATGTCAAATCATTTCTAGAGGTCGTGCGGGGAAGCGGAAACGGTAGGGATAGGATTGCTAGGCCAAAAAAATAAATTACAAAAAACAAAGTCGCGGATCATAGCAAATTGGCGCAACCATTCCCCCCGGGTTTGAAGGGTTACCTTCAAAGAAAAGAAAAAAAAAAAAAAACAAAGCGAAACTAAACCCTATTACTAATCTAAACTATCAATACTAGGTAGCGAAACAACTTATAACTAACTATGCCACTACTACTGATTAGGCAGAGGGCAGAGGCGAATAACCGGACGCAGGTACGATCCAGTTGCGGTTTTAACCTTTTACGACTCGCGTTATTCCGTTCGAACCCGGAAAAACTTCTTCCACTACACCAAGAGGCCAGTGCAGAGGAGGCGCACTCTCAGTCTTCAGTATCACCACAGTACCGACTGTGACTGGATCTGAAGGAGTGTTCCACTTTTGACGCGACTGCAGCGTATGCAGATAATCTGTCCTCCATCGCTTCCAAAAGGACTGAACTAAGCTATCTAGCAGAGCGTGACGCGGGTGGAGCTGCAGTTTGTCAGTCTCGACATCTAAAGCGGGCAAATATTTAAGAGGAGTCGTCGTCAAGAAGTGAGCCGGCGTCAACGCTAGTGGCTCCGATGGATCACTAGACAAAGTCCGACACAACGGACGCGTATTCATCAACGCCTCTACCTGAGCGAGTACGGTGCTCAACTCCTCGTACGAGAGAATCTGTTCGCCTATGACCCGAAACAGGTGCGACTTAAGGCTTTTAATATTCGCCTCCCAATTGCCACCAAAATGACTAGCCGCTGGCGTATTAAAACACCAATCAATGCGATTCTCAGCTAAGACATGGGCGAATTCACTTTGGTAGTACTTGGAGCGTAAGAATGTATGTAATTCCGAAATATTGCGTCGCGCTCCAACATAATTTGTGCCGTTGTCAGAGTATAAGCGCTTAACGGGACCACGGCGAGATAAAAATCGTTTAAATGCAGACATAAAACCCTGCGTACTCAAATCACTGGTTAACTCTATGTGAACTGCACGAGTTGTCATACAAACGAATAGGCAAATATATGCCTTTGTGGAACGTATACCACGACCACGGGCAATAGTGACTTTAAACGGTCCAGCATAGTCCGTCCCAGTATGTATGAAAGGTTTCACCGTCTGTACAACACGACAAGAACGATGGTCGGCCATTTCCGGCGCGTTGAAACGCGGGCGGAGCTTAAAGCAGGGCACACATCTGTGCACTCTAGCGCGTATCAAATTGCGAGCGGAAAGTATCCAGTACTTCTGTCGAAGAATGGACATTAATAAATCGGGACCAGCGTGACAATTCACCTTATGGTGATAGTCCACCAACAAATCCAAAACGTGATCCTTGCGTGGTAGAACTACTGGATGCATTTGTTCAAACTCTAACTTAGCATTTCGCAGACGGCCACCGACACGAATGAGTCCGTCTTGCAAAAATGGCTTCAAATGTTGAAGTGCGGGACTACAAGGTTTATGTGATTCTAAACTACGAAATTCTATTGAAAAATAAAATTTCTGCAACTCTCGAAGTACAACTGATTCAGCTCTATCCAAATCAGCTGCGATTATAGAACCACGCGATGGTAATAATCTCAAAAATCTTAGGACATAAACTACACAGCGTAATAGTCTCGACCAAGACGAGACTCGATTAGACAACAACAAAACAACTGACTCTTCACGCGGAACTGATACTACAAGCGTATGTTTCTTCTCCTCGGGTGGCTCTGAAACAGTAGCGGGGCCAAACGGAGCACTTGGCCACTCGTTAGGAGCGGCATGAAGCCAGGGAGGACCACAAAACCAAAGCGGACGATTTAAAATTTGCGCAGGAAGCAAACCACGTGAGAGACAATCAGCTGGGTTTTCTGTTCCAGCGACATGGAATATATTTTCCTCTGCGGAGGCACGGGAGCCACCGAGCGAAAAAATATCACCCTTGAAAGGGAGCGCGACAACATAACGACCATCTTTATCACGAGTAGTCGTGCGGGTATAAATCTCCTCAGTGACCTGATCCTCAGGGCTGAGAATAGGCGGGACATTGACCTCTTCAATCTCCCAGAACTTGCGGATGGTAGACTCAAGCGGCGGCTCGACGGTGCAACAGTGCGACACAGTCGAGTAACTAACTGAACAAGCGGGTGCGGAACCAACTATAACAAACCCGAGAACTGTTTCCAGTGCGTGCGGAGCGGGGTACATCGGAAGACCTTGAATTTTACGTGATAACTGGAGATGCGGGAGAATCGAAGCACCGATCAATAGATCGATATCTCCAGGGAAAGCGTAATTTCCGTCGGCCAACTGCAAGTTCTCAAACTCCGTCAGCATGGACGTGTCAACCGGTACCGTGGGCAACCGTTCCGTAATCTTATCTGCGACTAGCGAATCCATTTCAAACGAAATATTACGATTAAAACGTGAACTAAATATTATTTTAATGGAACCGTGCATGGTTGCCTTTAAACCTCCAAAACCTTTCACTTCTGAGCGGGATGACCAATTATTAAAACTAAAACCAAGGCGTTGACAACAATCCCGAGTAATAAAATTACTCTGGGAAGCGCCATCTAGTAGCGCTCGAACGGTGTGCGGTTTGCCAAAGGCATCTACAATGACAACTTGCGCGGTCGCAAGTAAAACGGTAGTGATTTGAGTACCAGCGGCGGAAAGCGAACACAATGTTACGTCGTTTGCACTTGCAGCAGGCCGCGCGTCACAAGCGTCGCGCGTCTGCGCAGGCTGCGGCTGCGATGGCAGCTTACTACTCTCAAAATGTAAGAAGGTATGATGTCTAGCTGGACATTTACGACAGCTAACACCACTTTTACATGACGTAACCAGATGTTTGTCACTTAGACAATTAAAACACAAATTATTAGTGCGGACAAACTTGTAACGATCCCTAGGCGATAATCTCTGAAATTCCGAACACTTGTACAGCTGTGTATGGCTACCCTTACACAGAGAACAGTCAGGTGTTGAGGCGGTATTAACTAGCGTATGTGCAGTCTTGACTGACTTCGATGACGCGTCTATACGGCGATCGGAACCTGTCCTATTCGTGACTTCATGACGCGCCGACGTGCGCTGCAACACCTTAATATGGTCGCGAATAAAAGATTCTAAATCTTTGAACTTAGGTATTTCGTTACCGCGCTGAGTCGTTTCAAACAGACGAACAGTGTCAGGATCTAATTTCTGTAAACCGATATACAAAAACAAAAAGTCACAGAGGTCATTGACCTTTAGGTTCTTTACTGCACGAACAGATGATGCGAAAATATTTAAAAACTTCTCTAAATTATGATCGTTACAAACGGAAAAACTTTTCAAATCGAATAATTGATCTAAATATGCGGTGGCTACTAATCGCTTATCTTCGTATTTTGTTTTTAAAGTGTCCAAAACTAAAGTGTAATTTTCAGCGCTAAACGTAATTCCAGCACAGACAGCCTTTGCCTTACCGGTCAATTTTTCTACGAGATAATGCAATCTCTCGTGATCTGTCAGCGATGTGTTCCTATGTATTATATTTTCGAAACTATCTATAAATAAATTCCAATTTCGAATGTCACCATTAAATTCAGGTATTTGAATTGGCGGCAATCGTGGGCGTTCGCGAGGAGGGTTGGATAAACCACCCGCGGGGGGGGGAGTCTCTAAACTCCTAGCAATACGTTTGATACGACAATACAAGTCATCAAAGGACGACAATGCCTGATAACTCACACAGTAATCAGGATTTAACTCCAACTCTAAAATGTTTATATTATTAATTGTAGATTCAAAATCCGCGCGCAAACTATCTAAAGTTTCCAACGAACACAAGAAAGCATCTCTAATCGCCAGATCCGAGGTTTGCAAAGATTTATCACAAATTGATTGAACACGTGAAAACTGTGAGTCCCTTTTAGCGTATAAAAGCTTTAACTGAACCTTTAAATCAGTACTAACCTTGGTTCCCTTAAGAGACATCTTGTTTTGATATATTCACACTATACACTCAAACAAACACTTAACGAATTATTAAGTAAGCGATAATTAACTGATAACAATATGGTAATATTGTAAACAACAAAGTGAACGGCGAACGAACGGAACAACCTGAATCAATGAGTGAATATTACCCAATTTCTCGATTAAATATATGCGTATATAATCTATGGTTTATCCGTTTCCTACAAATGTTCACTCAACAATGAACGGGTATTTTTGAAATGCGTCTACCTACATGCAATTTGTAGGATGGTCGAATGAATTTTGTCAAGAAAAAGAATGCGATCGATTTATATCTACGCTGATATTTACGTAGCTAACTATAATTATGCGGTGCGGTTGACGGCGTAGGTACCGTAATTATCAATGACACTTTAACTATACGAGCGAAATAACGTATAGTTGCCTAAATGCCTAGATGCGGGTTTTCTACTATTATATCTAGGTAAACAGGCGCGTTGCGTTTATTCCCTATGGAACAAATACTATATTGCGAAATTACAAGAAAATGATTCACGATCCGGCTCGTAAGGACCAAAAATAATGGTTGCGCAAATAAGCTGTGGACTGTAGATTTTAAAAGCGATCTAAGGTTTATTAACAATATGCAGATACTATGCCTGGCATGGGATAAAGGTATTGGGAAGGAGCACTGACCTTTAGACTTCGAAGGTTCCACGTGGCACCGCCGGCGATTTTCGACTTCGCACATTTAAATCACTGCCAGGTCCTGTTTTGCACTACACTGCACCACTGTTGTTGAGTTTGAATGGTTGGATCACGAAAATAGTCAATTTTCTTGTAATTTCGAGCGGGCGCGGTTAGCGGTGCGGTCACATTCACAATCGATGCACAAACGTCAATGTCAAATTATTTCTAGAGGTCGTGCGGGGAAGCGGAAACGGTAGGGATAGGATTGCTAGGCCAAAAAAATAAATTACAAAAAACAAAGTCGCGGATCATAGCAAATTGGCGCAACCAATAGTTATACTGCACTTATCAGTTCACAATTGGCACATTTTTATTTTGTAATTTTGATTTTGTTCACATGTAGTTATTTTTGCACACACTTTTGTACAGTTTAAAACGGAGGTTGAATAGAAAATATATAAATCAAGTAAAAGATGAACCAATGGAGGTTGACCAGGATAATTTGTAAGTTACCTGATGCCACAAAAATAATGTTGTGAGTCGTAACTGGTTAGTGTATTGTAGTTAGATTGTAGTTAGACATGGAGCATTTTATAGAAAGTTTGACTATAGTCCATTCGCGTTAAGAAAATAGTGATGGATCAGTGCTGCTGCAAAATAAACAAGTCAATTTTTCCTTTTTTTACATTTTATGTTTTTATTATTTATGTTATGTAACCGGTCTATATTACATTAAAACACTATATTGTTACGCCGTAAAACTTAACACGCCGTATCTTCAATAAAGTCACGAGTAGCACCAAATAATTAAAACGCATTACTGTGAGAAACTTCCAGAATAGAAGTAGGCCTAGGCCTGGCAAGTTCTAGAAAAGTCCGCCATAAAGTAGAAGGTACTGTGGTGCTATTCTCTAAGAAAACGCAGCGCTGCCTCAACGACGAACACCCAAATAGGATACATTGGATTGTCAACCTAATATACCTATACATTGGATTGTTAATTCAATGTATCCTATTTGAAAGTTCGTCGTTGCGGAAGCGCTGGTTTTAGAGAATAGCATCACTGAATTATTATTAGAAAGTTTGAGTAGGTACTTAGGTAGTTGATAAGAGAAATAAGGTACAAATTCCGCTTTATAAGATAGAGTCGAAATTTGCATGTGTCGTAAGTCATAAGGTTTCTAATAATAATGTTTTTATTGCTTCGCGATGCTACTCCATTGTTCTGGAATGGCCTTGAAACGTCATTATCTAGAATTTTCCTGGCACCGCATATAAAAAGGAGGCCCCGACTTCGAGCCAGATTAGTTGGAATTCCTCTGCGATTCGAGTGCGATCTACGAGTACCTAAGTGAAGTATTAGTGATTCTATGAAACGACCCAAGCGATACGGAAACGGAACTCTAGGGTTGACAATCGTGTTTTGGACAAAGTTGATCGGAACAGTTTGTTATTGTTTGTGGTTATTGAAGTTCTCTTCTAGTAAACCAGCATTTTAATTACTCGCGTTCGTAACAATATGTGATATATTACTATTTTATTGTTTCTTTCCAAGTTGAATTCTTAGGTCTTTCTCAAATGCCAAAACGATTATAAGGGTGTCTGGGGTGTGTTCTGGGATCAAAATTTAAAAAAAAAATGTGTAATATAAATTTTGGTTTCAATTAGACCAAGTGTCAAAAGTAATTATTTTAAAATTTAACCATAATTATCAGAATTTTCTTTTTTATTTTTGCAAACAGCCAAGGTATTAAATTTTTAAATTTACAAAAGGCAGTTTGAAGGGCCTTACATCAATTGGTACTCTAATTGCTATGATCTAATTGGTCAAAGGGAGTGGTTAAGCTAAATGACAACGATGAGTCACTATTTTCATAACGCGAATATAGTTGTAGCAGTTACATAAAGTATAAGTTCTCTATCAGTATTCTTGAGTTTCAAAGTTTAAAATCATTATATTGCTTTATTTACTGTTAATCTTTCATTTTACTTTTGAAAAGGAGTTTGTATAGATAGCGACTCATTCCATTCGAAATAAATTAGACATTTTAAAAAGCTTTTTATGTATACAGTCTATTCAACCAATTTTAAGTGCTATTGTATTGGTGGCATGATAATTGGCGGCTGCAGTAAAAGTTGGTATTGTAACCACTTTTTTGTTTTTAATGCCATCCATCCATCGGGATAGAAGTCAAAAACGGTTGAACTGACAGTAAAAATAGGTTTCTTTAAATATCGTATGAATAGATAGAGGTAATGATGATTCGGTGGTCCAGGTTTTCATTCGTGATGGAGGGCGAGGGCGGCGCCGGCGCGGCGGGTGCTGAGGCTCCGGCGGCGCGCGCCCTCAAGGGCGTGATGCGCGTGGGGCTGCTGGCCAAGGGGCTGCTGCTCAAGGGCGACCGCGACGTGCGCCTCGTCGTGCTGTGCCACGACCGCCCCACCGTCACGCTGCTCAAGCGCGTCGCCATCGACCTGCCCGTGCACCTCGCCAAAGTCAAGGTAGGACATGCAGCGCTCACTCCAGGGCGTGATGCGCGTGGGGCTGCTGGCCAAGGGGCTGCTGCTCAAGGGCGACCGCGACGTGCGCCTCGTCGTGCTGTGCCACGACCGCCCCACCGTCACGCTGCTCAAGCGCGTCGCCATCGACCTGCCCGTGCACCTCGCCAAAGTCAAGGTAGGACATGCAGCGCTCACTCCAGGGCGTGATGCGCGTGGGGCTGCTGGCCAAGGGGCTGCTGCTCAAGGGCGACCGCGACGTGCGCCTCGTCGTGCTGTGCCACGACCGCCCCACCGTCACGCTGCTCAAGCGCGTCGCCATCGACCTGCCCGTGCACCTCGCCAAAGTCAAGGTAGGACATGCAGCGCTCACTCCAGGGCGTGATGCGCGTGGGGCTGCTGGCCAAGGGGCTGCTGCTCAAGGGCGACCGCGACGTGCGCCTCGTCGTGCTGTGCCACGACCGCCCCACCGTCACGCTGCTCAAGCGCGTCGCCATCGACCTGCCCGTGCACCTCGCCAAAGTCAAGGTAGGACATGCAGCGCTCACTCCAGGGCGTGATGCGCGTGGGGCTGCTGGCCAAGGGGCTGCTGCTCAAGGGCGACCGCGACGTGCGCCTCGTCGTGCTGTGCCACGACCGCCCCACCGTCAATCATATCAAGGCAATCCTCAACTTGATTGCTCACTCAATACGCCAATGCTATTAATATTCGTGCCCGAAAACTTTTGGCTACCAATAAGTAATTGTGCCGGCATTAACATAGTTAGGAAGTCACTTTTGGTTCCTATGAGTAAACAGTTTTGCAAACCACTCGTTGTCACTTTTTTTAAAGTGATAAAAGAGTCGTAGTTTCGGTGTGGCGCGATGGCGTGATGGCGTGCTGACATGAAGCGATGTGTCCGCAGGGCGGCGCCGAGGAGCCCAAGTACAAGGTGGAGCTGCTGGCGGCCGAGGGCGCGGTGTCGGTGTCGGACGGCGCGGTGTCGGTGCTGGTGAGCCTGACGTCGGCCGTGATGCGCGAGCCCGCAGGTCAGTCGGCTGTCTCTCCCCAGCGATGTTCGACGCCGCCAATTTCACACACACACCTCTGTACTATCACTTCTGATCGCTCCTGGCTCTTTAATGTTCTAGACAAAACTTAGCGCGCTGACGATACTAAGACGGACGAGTGGAAATTGGTAGTCGAAATCGTCACTTTATACTCCACCGAACGGAGGACCGATCAGCTCAGAACAAACTATCTAGTATTTCTAGATTATGGTATCATATTTTATATTCTTTGTATATGTATTTTACTGAGTATTTTTGTTTTACATCTCTTATGTGATGAAAAAAGATAATTTGTTCAAAGTTTACCGCCCGGCGCCTATCGCGTCGGGCACTGTGTTGAATGCTTATTTTTAGGTGTGAGTAGGTAAGATGCGGCCAGAAGAAAAGGATTTTTGATCATCTCTTACGATATATCACGTGCGTTGATCCGCACGGGTATATCACTCTACTGAAACGGAGCAAACATTTCCTTGTATATCTATTCCTATATATTTATTATTTTCTTTATTTACGATTCTATATCATATTGACACCCTATATATTTATTAGGCCTAATAGTGTTGTGAGCTCGTCCTTTGCAAATTGAAGTAAGTTGAGTTTAGTAAGAACGTAGATTGTCTGTACTGGCTGTTCCGATAAGTTAGGATGATGTGGCGCGCTACGGCGGGATGCGACTCGCTGCCTCAGCCCGCGTAGCCGCGACTCCCATGCTGTTCTGTTAGGGCTACTCATGTTTGCCCCGTTTTTGTCGATGTTTTGATGGTCAAACACCCTTTGTGTTGTTGTCGCTAGACGGTGGCGACATAAAGCGAGACGACAAGGATGTGCTACCGCGGCAGAAGTGTTTGGACGCGTTGGCCGCCCTTCGGCACGCCAAGTGGTTCCAGGTACATCGCCAAACATTATAAACGTGTGCGCACTCCACCCTACACATCTCTCTAACTCTAGACCCGAATAACTGACTCGATCTATCTTTGCTCCTTGCTCCCGAGTCACTACTCAATTGAGCTTTATATTTTAATAGTTTTCAAAGCGGGAGTGCGCACGTATTTTTTAGTCACATGTTTATTTATTTTAATCATCTAAAGTAGTAGTCTTTTATGTTAAATTCGAGTCATTGTGAACTCCCATGAACATGTGGCTACAAGTGCTTGTTATGTGTGCCCAAGCTGCGTTTCCCCGCACTCTGTAGCCTGTAGCCACCAGTGGGAGGGTACCGTGGACAGGAAACGCAGTTTCTAATAGTTCGGTCCACACGCACCGGCGGCGGGCGATGGCCCGTCGGCGAGGCGGCTGGTCCATGGTGTCGTGTGTGTAGGCTAGGGCGGCCACGCTGCAGTCGTGCGTCATCATCATCCGCATCATGCGCGACCTGTGCCGCCGCATCCCCAACTGGACGCCGCTCAACCCATACGTGAGTATTAGCCCTACTCTTACTACATCGTAGGGGCAAATATTAACCTCCCATCCCCCTCGTCAGCAAAAGTAAGCAAATTTCTTACCCCTCCCCCCATGCTTACGTAAACATTTGTACCTTGCAAGTTTCAATGTGCTCGTTAATTTAATGTGCAAAAGTTACAAGTTTAAAAATAAGGAATAGCCTTCAAGGCTATAATAATAATAAAGCGTTATTTATTCAACATCAAAAAGTAAAAACAATTGGTTTGTTTAAAAAATAACAATAAAATGATTTAATAAATTAACAATTGATAAATAATGGAGAATATGATCGATTAATATTAGTTGATTTCAAAAACACGATTACGTTGAGTATAGCTTTGAAATAGAGGAACTAAAAAAATAACTTTTATTTTGGAATATTAATTCAAATTAATCATCAGTCAGCAGTTTATGACTCTCGAATCCATGACTCAATTACATTGGATGTTTGCTGCTCAGTGATGTGTGTGTATGCTCACTTTCGTGATTTTGAAAAATCGACATCGTTCTCTTAAAAAACAAAAAATATATAGGTACTGCTGACGTAATCACCATCCAGACCCCCATCTCCCATGTCATCAAAAATAAGCAAAGCAAAGCCCCACCACCCCCCTGTAGTGCTTACGTAATACTTGAATGACCTCTTACCCTAATAGATACCTTATAAATATAATTAATCCTTTTTTTTTTTAAAACTAACATTTCTACGAATTAAATTGTTCAATTGCTTTTTTGCGTATCAAAAAATTAAACCTTAAAAAAAAGTAAATGTTACAAGCACAAGGTGGATAGTAAAAGTAGAAAAGATATTATACATAAATGTATTTATAGTACAATTTTTTGGACATGATGAGACTTGATGACGAGTCGTAAGGTGCTCAACATGTGTGGTGAGTTGGCGATAGTGTTGAGTTATTCGATGCTCCGCAAAATTCTCCGCTGGTTAAGTACTTCATGACGATTTGGCACTCTGATCCTAATGCACATCATATAAAAATGTTAGGAGTGAGACAGACGTTGTCGCGAGTCGTGTGTAGCACGTAGTGACGGTTGCAGGCGATGGAGCTGCTGGTGTCGGGAGTGATGCAGTCGGGCGGCGCCGCGCTGTCGCCGGGCGAGGCGCTGCGCCGCGTCATGGAGGCGGTGGCCGGCGGCCTGCTGCTGGAGCACGGGCCCGGCCTCCGCGACCCCTGCGAGAAGGACCTCATCGTACGTCATCCACTACATCTAACTCTACCACACTCATATTATTCACAAGCCACATGTCTTATTCAATTTCATCACAACACAAATATAGCCAACATAACACTCAAAATCTTTCAATCTCTACAAGAGCTTTTAAGCCACACATTCTCGAAGCCTGCTAACTGCAGGCAGGCAGGGTCGAAGCCTGCAAGAATCAAGGACCGTTTTTTGAGTGGAAGGCTCAGCCCCGGCACTATAGGCAACGAAGGAACGGGGTAGGTTTTTAGTCAGTAAGAGTCTGACACTACTTCCCGCTCCACCCAAGGGCGGGATTTGTCATTGGATGATTTTAAATTCAGCGATATAACATTGTCGAACAAACGATTTTGATAATGAAGATTTTCTTTCTATTGTGAAATAAGTTATTATTTATTGTGAGCAGTTTAAGTTGAAATTTATTAATCATCAATATTTACTAGCATATACCAGTGACTTCGCCCTCGTAAAATTCAGAAGAGAACTTACACCTAGAATAAAAAAAAAATATTATCCTGTTCCAAAACATTATCTGCACATGTACTAAGTTTCATCCGACTCCATTCCACCATTTAAGACGTGGAGAGTGAACAGGCAGATAGTTATCTTAACATTTATAGTGTAATGACAACTATGGCGCTACATGTATTCTAAAAAGTCTGAAGTCCTGCACCATACAATTAGTTTTCCGCCCGATTTGAACATACAACAGTTACCTGGATCAGAAAATGCCTGTCTGGTCTGCATACCTCTAAAATCACAGAACAGAAGAATTTAGTTTAAGTCGTAAGTGGGTGAGGCGTGCGTCCCCGAGGTTTGCAGAGTATCGCGTCCCCGAGGTTTGCAGAGTATCGCGTATGCTGCACCGCGCACATCAGTCTTGTCACGGTTGCCACGGTGATGGTAACTAGATAAAAATAATATAAAAAATAATATAAAAAATACCTACTGTGCTGTTTTAGAGTGCGAACACGATAGCAAAACCAAGAATTATCTTATGAAATTATCAAATGGTGGCATATCTTATTATCGGGTATATATTAGAAGTTTACTTTATTTTGTAAAACATAAGGTCTACTTTCAAAAAATACTCTAGAACATTCAAAAAATGTTACTGTCAGCTGCTCAATTAGAAATTACCATTATCAATTAGCGAGTTATTGATATTGTAATTTTATAATGTTCTTTAATAATCTTTCATAATGACGGAAAAAAATACCCAAGTGCGTCAACAAAAATATAAATGTACACTATTTTTTATTTTAGCTAAATAACACAAGAATAAAACGTAAACAGGGTTAAACTTTCGATGGGTTCGAAACGTATTTTTCGTGTTATCTTGTAACTTCATATTTCCTAAAGATCCAAATAGCAAGAAAAAGACAAAATTAGTGGCCTGAAAGAACTAGCATAATTTGTTCAGATCACTTTGAAAGACCAAATTGTTAATTAAAACGGATAGAAATACCATACCAACACAACAGTACCAGAACACGAGTTCTGTATTGTAATGTATTCATAATCAGAAAAGAAGCCATTTTATGAAAAATCTGGTTACACCGAACCCTAGTAGTCTCGAAAAAGGGTAAAGATGTTACAGGTCTATTCAAATCTGTATGGACTTTAAAAGCGAATTTTTAGTCAGCCAAGAAACATTGGCTTCATTTAGTTTAAGGTAACGAAAACATTGATATGTGGAAGTATTTATGTTGCTATTCACTTGATTTTCTTATTCTTAATTTCAATTATAATATGTAATTGCCTGGTTAATGTAATAGTTACAAGACCCTTAATAAATAAAATTAAAAATATACGTAAGTATTTCGTTTTGATAATTTATCGACTCCAGCTGTTGACTTTATTTTACTTGAAAATAAAACATAATATCGATAAAATAAGACAACGCCAATGGTATATCTCTAGAAAATGACGTTTAACGATGACTTTATAGGAAATATCAATCTTATTGCAGCAAAATAAAGCTCTAAATTGATTGCAAATATTGTAGAGACATCTAGGGGCGAGTAGAGGAAATTGTTCATAAAATTATTCCATGCGAGGTAATAATATGTTAAAGGGTAGAGAACAAATAACTCTGCAGTCTTTAACATACGGTTTATTTTCTAAAACGGAACGATTGATAAACTGCCTTCTTTTAATTAATATTAAAATGCTCAATCACGTCTAAGATTTCTTAGTGTTATGAAATATGATATACCTGTCATTGTGGGAGTTTGGGTACGCTGGTCCCCAATACAAATGAAGTGCTATGCGATTTCTAACTACATTCTTCTGTTTTGTGTCTAAAATAGTATGTATTAGTAGAGATATTGTATGCAGTGAAAATGTATTGTTCTATTTTTAATTGCAACATTTTGTAATTTTCAGGATGCTCTGGGTAACCTACCACCTCAGAAACGTGAAGATCTGACTGCTTCTGCACAACAATTCCTCAGACAAATTGCCTTCAGGCAGATACATAAGGTAATAATTGATATTCTTACATAACGTTTAGAATTATCTTTATTGAGAAAAATATGTATCATTTTATCTGTTACTATCTCGAAGTGTTAAAACTGAGTATTATTATGTGTTGGTTTAAAAAAAAAATACATTAAAGGTAAACCCTTTTTTGATACTAGGATGGAGTGAGTAGGGTGTGGCGGGAAAGTCTTTTTAAATACTTAATGACGGGGATGTCTAATATTAATAAAATGAATTCTGTTACTTGTAAATTCTTTGAAATATTTGTAATTTTTGGTGAGTTTTCACCAAATTGGTAGCATTGGTGGATTACTTGTTGCAGAATAGGAAGACTGATTTCACTAATTGGTATGATTAAAAAAATAATACCAATTATTTACAAAATGTAAATAGAATATTATAAAATGTGATATTTTGCTACACAGGTATTAGACATGGAACCACTGCCTAAGCTGAAGCATACGACGGGCGCCTGGAAGTTCCCGCGCAAGCGCAGGCGCTCCAACACTGACACTGAGACCGACACACCCAATGGTATGTATTTACGTTATAAAAATATATTACAAAAAGATTTCACTGATATAATAGTTAGTTTAATAGAAAGAGGTGATATAGATTAGATAGATTGAGTATGGAATACTTTAGTGCTCATACCATCAATTTTAACGTATAGTATCAAGTGGACGCGCTGACACGGGGTAAACACATTAGCACTCGTTACGTCACCAGTGCCTAGGTTCGACACGTCCGTGTTCGCCAGCGGCCTGTACACGACTGATACTTTGCCCATGAATCAAGTATAGTGTCTATACCTGTGGACTTATAATTGGTTTTTTAGTAATAATAAGTTGGTATAATTAAGTAGTCAAAGTTATTCATCAGCAACTTGCAGAATCTACTAAGTTGAATTTCAAAAATGCAATCTAGTGGATTCTGAGCTACTGTACTATAGGTATGTGTTTGATTTAGTTCTTGAAAATGATTGTCACGTTGTACTGGGATTGGTTTATTGTTACTGATTGGATTATTGTAGATAATAAGCCGGAAATAGTGGTGATAGACCTATTAGCGCGCCGCGCAATAATGGTTGATGTTGTCAACTCACATGATGATATTTGGACTTTGTATATGAGGTTGTTGACATGTGGAATGTTGTGATCTTCAATGGTTTTATAGCCAAAAGTTTCGATGATTATGTCGTTGCACGATTGGATCAAGGGTCTGGTATAGAAGATGTACTTTTCGATTTGGCTCGCATTGTGAAGAGGTTTTAGTCTCTAGAGCTCTAACCACTAGTAGTTTTTACCCTGTTCTCAGTTCTTGTTCTACTGTTTTTTTTTTAATATTTTTATTTTGTTTTAAGAAATATGTAAAAAATATGCATAGAAAATAAGTAAGGGAAATAATAATTTTATTCATAAAGATAGCGTGGGTCTATTGGTTAGTAAAAAATTGTTCGCCAAAATATATGCCGGCGGCGGGCGCGCCCCCCCCCCGCGCCGGCGCAGGCTGCGCGCGACAGTGCCGCAGCACCCACACATTGTGTATTTGAATTACGGCTAATTACAGTATTACGACAGCACTCGATATGTGCACTCACCGACAACACAGTTCACTTATTCGACGCTGCGTCACGCTCTCCACTGGTTCACCGCTTCCTCATGATTTAGCTTTTCTAAATTAAAATGTATCTTCATTGTCCGTAATACAATCTTATACTACATTCGCATTTTTGCCATAAGTTGGGCTAAAACTATGTATACTATTCTGTCCTTTAAATATTTCATAAATTTAATAATATGTTTATCAACGACAAAATACAAATTTATTTAAATAAATAAAAATCTTTATACACTAAGTTCATATCCACGATAATGGGTAAACGTGCTATAAACACATTAAATCTTCATCTCCATCAAGGCAACATGTGTATCAATCCTCTTAAAAATAAATTCGTAACTTTTTTCAAATTATTCGGCAATTTCATAAAAAATATCTACTAAACAAGTAACCTCAAAGCCATTCATTAGTTCAAATATTAGAAAAATAAGAATAACCTTCAGTCCAACCACTTTTGTTTTCATAATAAAAAAGATTTTTAAAACGATTGTAACCAAACAAAGTTGTTAGTTATGTTAAAATAAACATTGAATAATTTTTTTTTTTTTTTTTTTTTTCAGGTGAAGGCAAAGTGGTAAAGACAGAAGAAAAAATGGACGCGTCGGAGAATCAAGCCAAAAAGTAACGCTCTAGCTCGTAACGGCCGCATCCTCCCCCGCAGCCCCCCGACTCAAGCTGCTCTCTCCAAGCATTACAGAGATGACGAACTCACACGTGTCGCATGTGTGGTTCTTCCACCTTCTATAACGCCTCCATGGGGAGCACTAGCTGCCGTCCGAGCTGCGAGGGAGAGTGCGGTGCGTGTAGGATATTACACCAAATTAAACATGGCTGCGAGCGAGGAGCGACGTTGCAGTCCTCGGAAGACCTAAGACTGGAGCGAGACGCGTCATCCTTAATCTACATTAGTTAATATGTGCAAATCGATCCGATATTTTGTATTATCTATCTGTGTATGAGTTACACAAATTTATTTTTTGGTCACACAAACTCGTGGTCATGATCTGTCCAAAATATTCTAGTACACATAAAAAATGCCGCGATTTACAGTAGTTTTTAATATAGTTAGGTTTAGATTATTATAATAATATATCTAAGTAGTGTTAGCGTACGCGAAGAGACAGGGATAGTCGGATTGACAAGATACTGATCGCCGTGAAGGAATTGTCATAGAGATGATTGCGATTAGAGTTAATGGATCTGCCGCGGACTTTGGATACTCAGGGACAATTATGACATATTAGAGCTTCGTCTCCCGCGCACTCGCGACGAAGCCGCGGCGGGCAGCGCAGACTGTAGGGTTACAGTATTTGACTTTATTCATATTTAGTTCCTCACCGCTCCAGCCACGCTGGCTCGGGTACGTTCTCCTGCGACAATGCAGTTTATTTTTAATATACGGTTTCCCAATATTTATTAGTTTAGTAAGGTGTATATTTTTCGTGTATGTATTTTTGTGTAGTCTCTAAAGACTGCGATATGTGGAAGTATACATATTATATAGTACCCAAAATTTGAGAATCTATTTTAGTCCTGTCTCCATCAAATCAAAAAGTATAATGTTGAGATAAATGTGGCAGCAGTGTAACCTAGCACCATGTACTCTTACCTCGTGTAGGAAACAACATAGTCTCTGGTGTAGACATTAAGGACAGTTATATCATAAGCGAATGCATCTGACGTTACATGTGATTTATACGTTTTGTAAACATCGTTCACTTTGCAATAATTTAACGCCTTATTTACGTAAGATGTATGTGTTATATTTGTTGCTATTCCGATAATAATGTTAGTTAACAATGATACACGACTGTGTTTTGGCAGGGCACCAACATTTATAGTATACTTCAATGATAAGATTAAGAAATTTGGTGTGATGTATCTAATATATTGTTTATTTATAAATAGGGTTCTATTATGTTGTAACCCATTAAAATTTAGATAGATTTTAATAAATAATCCATTTGGGACTAGATTCTGTGAAAACTTTTTTATTTCATTCTTTAACTGTACTTTGGGAGATTAATGTCAAATAAAGATAATGACGAAAGTTAATTCTTCGTTTTATTTCTTTGATAGTTGCAGCATCCCAATGTACATGCTATTCATCTCGCTATAGGCCCGGTGGACACCGGGCCGGAGGAGAGACGAGAGATGTATGAATGAACCAATCTAATTTCGTTATTTTCACATCTCTTCTCCGCTTAGCTTTGGAGGAAATGGATCGAGCGGAGAGGACAGATGTCTCATTTTTCTATGGAATTTTGTGCGCCGAGCGAGCGTGTGCATCTGGATTGAGGGCCATTTTTTAAATCCTTACGAAACGATATGAAATTTACAGGGAATTTAGTTAAAAATTAGTAAAACTTAAAGCAATGACTCATAAATTTCTTAAACGTAAAATACGTGTGAGCGTAGTTCAAGCGTAAAAGTGTGGAATGTCTTAATTTCAGTTTAGCAGATATTTAGTGTATGACGTCTTGTAAATGTGTATGGTAAGTTCAGATTTGTGCATCCAGCCATTCAGCAGATATTCAACAAAAACTGTTTCCGCCAGGACTACGTATTCTGAGCGTAACTTTTTTTTTTCTATGGACATACAAGAAAACAAATACATACAATAATTAGTGTGTAACGAGATGTAAATGTGTATGTATAAATGAAATTTGTGTGTCTTATAATTACGAAGATATCCGAGTTTCCGCTGCGGTGACGTTTGCCAATTTGATGAAAATCATATAAAACGGTTTAGTAGAAAGTTATAATTTTTTATGCACGTTACTTTGGATTTGTGTGTAATGTGTGTAAAAGCAGAATTTGAAAAAAACATACCGTTCAGAAGATATAAAAGTAAACGTAAAATAAGGTTATTAGGTCAAAGCTCTTAAAATAGGAACTCTAGAGTCTAACTTTTTACATGTATCTATAACTTGTAAGGCTCTACAATGTCCTGCAAAGTTTCATGTATGTGCGCTAAGTAATTAATGAGCAATCGTATAATTACTACGACTGGACCACTATATTTTATGACATCCGATTATAGGACTTTTTAATGGAAAAAGCAAAATAAAATATATCCCAATCATTAGTGTATTAATGCAACTAATCCTATTTGAAATTTCAGCTCATTACACTAAATAATTAAAGAGATATAATAAAAAGACCAGAACAACTACAAAACATGGATAAACCGACCAAGTTTGAATGGGTACGAAAAAGCGGCCGTGCAGTACTTAGACCTAACGTTCTAAAATTTCCAGTATAATGTTGTTATTGTGTTGAATGATTTCGTACAGGTGCGTACACAATTGTTTTGCAGGAAATAAAATAACTTTCTATTAATTAAAGTATTTATTAGGTAACGATTTAACTAAAACAAATAAACGACATTAATAAAAAATAATAAAATAGGAACTAACAGTAAGTATCTAAGTACGTGATTTATGATCTTACCTTGTTTATCTTCCAATCATTCTCACTACTGGCTCAATAAGTATCAATAAGTATGGTTCACAGTCACTTACACTAGCTACGTCAATATCCGAATCCAGTAAGTACCTACATAATATTACGTTGATGGCAAAATAAACAGTGCATACGCACGTTGTCCTTGACTGCACATTTGTGACTGTTACTAAACAAAACGGAACAGGAAGCGCGCGCTCAGAAGATACTTGCCTACTATTCAAACATGAAGTCGAAGCGAATGCCGCATGCCGGTTTGCGCAGGATTCCCGCCATTCTGTCTGTCAAACTCCAAGCGAATGCTAGAATTGCGGGATCCGCGTAGATTATAAAATATTGAGTGTTCTATTTGTAGGGTACCTACTTATCCAAGAACGTAAATAAGAAGTAGTAAAGTCTACAATGAAGTCTAGAAATGTTAAGCATAAAAAACTGGGCAAGTGCGTGTCGGACTCGCACACTGAGGGTTCCGCACAAAACAAACTTACGTAAATGTGTGAGCCCGACTCGCACTTGCCCAGTTTTTGTCTATTTTTGTATTTGAGTTGATTGCTTGCCTGTGGAATTTTGAGGAGCACTTCGACGACGGCGGTGTGTTTTCGCCGTTGTCTGATGCGGTCGGGCTCCTTTCGCTAGCATTACTGCTTCGCAGAAGGAGGCGACCGCCTGCCACTCCTCCTCGCTCCGTGCGTAGACCGCAGGCGTTCCGCTGGGCCGCTGTAAAGGGCAATGGAAAGAACGATGCCTGCATAGAGCCTCCGGCAGGAGGCCTCAGAACCCTTAGGCAGGAGCGGCTTGAGAGCAGCCCCAGTCCTATTCAGTCTGGGAATTTTGGTGGAATTTTGACGCCCAGACGTCGGAAGTGCTCCTCAAAATTCCACAGGCAAGAATATCTTAGAGGTGAAGTAGTAAAACAGTATATAGTGAAAAAATATGATTACCCGCTTTCTTGATGTCCCCATTAAAGTTTCAGCTTTTCTCGAAATGCTACTCTCGGAATGCAACCAGCTATTTGTGTTTTAGTGTTTTATTAAGAAGATACTCGCCTATTTTTTATTATAAGTTAAATTTTTCAGTTTGAATCTATTAAGTCCTTGTGACATTTTCCATTTAAAATAAAGAATTCTTTTTATTTAAGATATTTCCTATTTCTTTTCGTTTTATATGAGTATCAAGTGCACTATTTAACAAAGAAGTTTTACTTTCAAGTGGAGGTAGTAACAAAGGCAAATTGTAATCACCCTTCTAACAACTTACTACTGCAGTAGTAAGAAAGGAAATCAAATTAACAGTATTACTACTGGTAGTAACATTGGTAGTAACACGGGCAAGAAACCATACCAGATCCGCATCATCCACATAGAAAAAAAAAACAAAAAGTAAACTTAATTTGGAACATTAATTGTGCATAGGTACGTGCGGTCACAAAAAAATATTTTTTGAAACGTTTAAAAATGGAATACTTTCTTTTTTTAAATACTGTTCATTTTCCTTCTAAACCTTAATACACTTTATTTCTAGTAAAAAAAGTTGGAAACTCTACCTTCAAGGACCACTAGCGCCTTAATTGAAATTAAAACCGCCGCGCTGGTTTTGTTTTTAACGCACTTTTAGGCCGTGTTTACGGAGACTCGGCGCGTTGTGCGGCGCGTTGGGCGTTTCATCGTACATTGCAGCAGCGGGCCGCGTCATCGCTCGCGCAAACACAGACATATGGCAATGTACGATGGACCGCCCGACGCGCCGCGTATCCGTAATCGAGCACTTAGATAAACACAATGTGCTATACAAATACTTTATTGCCTTTTCTAGCATTTTTACAAACCACATTTTGTATTATTTACGAGTTATGATTTTTTAAACTGGCGGCGCGGCGTTAGTAAATATGTACCTACTATATCAATTTTTTGTAAATATTACGTCTGCCAAATAAATGCATTTGTTAATAGGTTTTTTTTTATGGTAGGTAAAATCATCCAATGACAAATCCCGCCTTTGGGTGGAGCGGGAAGTAATGTCAGACTCTTACTGACTAAAAACCTACCCCATTCCATTCTTTGCCTTGGTCCCAGGGCCCCGGGTGCCATTTTCACATACCCTTTGACCCCAGTAGGCTTCGGCCCTATTGGGCCCCTACAGTTTGCTGACAACTCCTTGAGGTGCGCGGGAACAGTGCGCGCCGTAAACGACTTGAGCTCGGACCGGTATGTTACTGGACGGACGGACAGCGAGCTACTCATTGCCCGCCGTCCGCGAGCTCGCGCCTACGGTGGCCGAAAATCGGGATCGGAATCCCGGCGGCGGCGGCGGCGTGTACGCCGTAGCCTGATGCGGTCAGCCTCCTCCTTTGCTAGCATTACTGCTTCGCAGAAGGAGGCGACCGCCTGCCACTCCTCCTCGCTCCGGAGCATGGCTTGAACCAAACCCCGGCGCGAGAGATCGCTGCCGCCGATCGCCCCCACAAGGACAGGCGATACTCTTCCCAAGCGAGGCACATTTGTTAATAGGTACAGATGCATTTATTAAATTGTAATAATTTCGTAAGTAAACGTCGTCAGTAAACAATCACGTAATCACTACTACAAATTTGTAGGTACTATTTTTTATCACAAATTCGTCAAGAATTGTGTACGCATCTGTACGAAGCTATTACACTATATTACACTGGAAATTTTAGAACGTTAGGTCTAAGTACTGCACGGCCGCTTTTTCGTACCCATTCAAACTTGGTCGGTTTATCCATGTTTTGTAGTTGTTCTGGTCTTTTTATTATATCTCTTTAATTATTTAGTGTAATGAGCTGAAATTTCAAATAGGATTAGTTGCATTAATACACTAATGATTGGGATATATTTTATTTTGCTTTTTCCATTAAAAAGTCCTATAATCGGATGTCATAAAATATAGTGGTCCAGTCGTAGTAATTATGCGATTGCTCATTAATTACTTAGCGCACATACATGAAACTTTGCAGGACATTGTAGAGCCTTACAAGTTATAGATACATGTAAAAAGTTAGACTCTAGAGTTCCTATTTTAAGAGCTTTGACCTAATAACCTTATTTTACGTTTACTTTTATATCTTCTGAACGGTATGTTTTTTTCAAATTCTGCTTTTACACACATTACACACAAATCCAAAGTAACGTGCATAAAAAATTATAACTTTCTACTAAACCGTTTTATATGATTTTCATCAAATTGGCAAACGTCACCGCAGCGGAAACTCGGATATCTTCGTAATTATAAGACACACAAATTTCATTTATACATACACATTTACATCTCGTTACACACTAATTATTGTATGTATTTGTTTTCTTGTATGTCCATAGAAAAAAAAAAGTTACGCTCAGAATACGTAGTCCTGGCGGAAACAGTTTTTGTTGAATATCTGCTGAATGGCTGGATGCACAAATCTGAACTTACCATACACATTTACAGGACGTCATACACTAAATATCTGCTAAACTGAAATTAAGACATTCCACACTTTTACGCTTGAACTACGCTCACAAAATACGTGCCGTAAAAGGCGACTAAGGGATAATTTACCTTGAGTTGAGCAGACTTCAGCAGACAAGAGAACTTCGAAATTACTGATCCGATTCCAAAAATTATTTTACTAATGGGAAGGTACAGTAATGTCGAGTGTAAACTTATGTTAAAACAAGAAATTTGCCGCGGACGAAGTCGCGGGCAGAAGCTAGTTTTTAATAATTGTATTGATCATGGTGAGTTTCCTGACTTGATGAAGTAAAGTAAAATAATACCATTGTTTAAAACGGGTAGTACATCTGACCCCACAAATTATAGACCCATTTCCGTGCTACCCACCTTTAGTAAAATATTTGAGCAAATTATTTTACAGCTATTACAAAGATTTTTTAATAAACATAAATTATTACATTCTAAACAATTTAGTTTTACAAGGGGTCGTTCAACAACCGATGCCGGTGTTGAACTTTTAGGACATATTTACAATGCATGGGAAGACAAATGCGATGTCCTGGGCATTTTTTGCGATTTGGGGGGCGACCACAAGCTCTTATAGCAGTATTGTTTTAATCTTACTTATGTTTTTCGTACCATGTGGTCTTCAAAACAATCTTATTACAATATTAAAACAAGAATGTTTTCTTAGCGATTTTGTGACGTCAATGTTATAAAACTTCACTCATTTTGTACTTTAGGGCGATTTTTGACCGCTAGCAGTATTGCTTTTACGTCAAATTAGCAGGCTTAAAAAAGTTGCGCGGACGCAGCGGATTTATTATTGTTTTCCAAATATATACTATTAAAAGTGTTTTTCGTGACATACAAAGTGTTTAAAACTTATTTCGATTCTTTTTTTTTTCCGGTAGGTAAAATCATCCAATGACAAATCCCGCCCTTGGGTGGAGCGGGAAGTAGTGTCAGACTCTTACTGACTAAAAACCTACCCCGTTCCATTCTTCGCCTTGGTCCCAGGGCCCCGGGTGCCATTTTCACATACCCTTTGACCCCAGTAGGCTTCGGCCCTGTCGGGCCCCTACAGTTTGCTGACAACTCCTTGAGGCGCGCGGGAACAGTGCGCGCCGTAAACGACTTGAGCTCGGACCGGTCTGTTACCGGACGGACGGACAGCGAGCTACCCATTGCCCGCCGTCCGCGAGCCCGCGCCTACGGTGGCCGGAAATCGGGATCGGAAACCCGGCGGCGGCGGCGGCGTGTACGCCGTTGCCTGATGCGGTCGGCCTCCTCCTTTGCTAGCATTACTGCTTCGCAGAAGGAGGCGACCGCCTGCCACTCCTCCTCGCTCCGGAGCATGGCTTGAACCAAACTCCGGCGCGAGAGATCGCTGCCGCCGATCGCCCCCACAAGGACACGGCGATGCTCTTCCCAAGCGGGGAACTTATTTCGATGCCTAAACGTGTCAAGTTAATTGTTTTTAGCACTTATGTGGGTTATTAATTAATTATTGTATTCTAAATGGGGAACATATATGAATTTGTGTGCAAGGCCTTCGATTGTGTTCTCCATGAAACATTAATCAGGAAACTACATCATTATGGGATCCGGAACTCCTCTCTGGATCTTCTTACTTCTTATTTGAGTGATAGGATTCAGAGAGTTGACGTAAACGGAAAAAGATCACCCGGGTCTGTAGTGTCAATGGGTGTACCCCAGGGCTCAATTCTTGGTCCATTTTTATTTATTATTTACATAAATGACTTGCCTTACCTCATAATAACCATGATATAGTGTTATTTGCAGATGACACTTCGCTTTTATTTAAGCTCAAACGTCAGCAGCAGGTTACTGACAATATAAATATTGCCCTTTCAAAAATAGTACACTGGTTTAATGTTAATAACCTGCTTCTTAATGAAAAGAAAACTAAATTTGTTAAGTATACGATGCCTCATGTTACGCAAATGGAAACTAGTGTGCTAATAAAAAGTAATGTATTGAGTCCTGAATATACTACAGTGTTCTTGGGCATAACTCTTGATGCTAAGCTTCAGTGGGGCCCACACATAGATAAATTGTCAAAAAAATTTAGCTCTGCAGCATACGCTGTTAGACAAATTCGAAATCTAATCTTCATAGTGTTATGTCTTAAGGTATTTTGATGTGCGGAAATGCTGCCGATGTACGGACGATTTTTGTTCTGCAGAAAAGGGCTATTCGTGCCATTTATAAACTAAGTCCCAGATGTACCCTCAGAGATGAATTTAAAAATATTAATATTTTGACTGTGCCATCTCAATATATCTATGACAACATTTGGCATGTTTATAAAAATAAAAACTTATTTAAAAAATACAGTGATATTCATAATGTGAATACTAGGAATAAACACAAATTAGTGGTTCCGGCAGCCAGGCTCAAAAAAATGGGAGGCTCATTTATATGCCCACTTTAATAATGAGCTTCCCAGTCCTATTCAGGAACTTAGTATTAATAAATTCAAAACATTTGTTAAGCGAAAACTATGCCAGAAGGCTTTTTATACTGTAAAAGAGCCTGCCCCAATAATCACTAATTTTATTGTAGTCATAGCTTATTTTCTAATTTTCCCATTTCATTATTATTTATATTTATTTTTTACATTGAAGATTATTGTTATTTTACAATTATGAAATTATATTTATTTTTAACTTCTTTTTTACAATTTGACATTGATAATTACTTTTATATAAATTGTTTTTAGAATTTGCTATATTTACTTTGTAAAATTACATTTTTGAAAATTTTATTATCTTGAGTGTGGGGTCTATGTGGATTACATTTTCCTTTTCTTTAATTTTAACATAATGTCTGACAGTTACGAGTACTTTTTGCGGCCTACCCAAATGTCCTTTCTTTGGTATTGTTCGTCAAATCGTTGAGCTCCTTAGTAGTCCTGAGTTGAGCTACGAGAATACTGACAAATGCTTGCACTGACTGGACAGGTCCACTCAGAACTGTGCGGTTATTTCTTCAAAAGACCATCTCAGACTCCAATCTGCATGGTTCTCATATGATTTGACCATTACATGTTTGTGTATGGACTTTTTGTTTCGGTGTTTCTTCTCAGGGTAGTCAGCTAGGAAACACCGGCCTCACCTAGTTTAAACTGACGAAAAGTCGTGTAAAAGCGTTTTTAAAAACCTATTTGCAAAAATAAATATCATTTATCTGACGAATTTTACTGAAATGTCTGAAATGAGGGCCAAAGACTTTCGGCTTTATTAACTAGTCTGTACCTCGTAGATTAATGCAAAGTAGATTATTTTTTTCTTACTATTTTTTAACCAAATTTTGATGTATCGTCCGTTCTTCTAAATGCTTTTAAGAGAAAATTGATTTCCAATTTTGTAGGGTGACCATAATGTTCATCGTATCTATACATTTTAAAAAGCGTAGATAAAAATTCATATACAAGTATTTCCAGATAAAAGTATTATTATCTGCAAAAAATCATAATCTACTTTGCATTAATCTAAGAGGTAAAGTCTCGAGGGGCCTCGCTGGATAGATACATTGGTTGGCCAGTACATAATAAAACACTGTAATTTGGCAGTTGTATATATTTAACTATTACAGAATATTTCTTTACAATAATTTCTTTGTACAATATGGAGATAAAAATCTGCTTGTGTTCAATAAAAATAAAATGCAACACAAGATTAAAGTTGTCAAAAACGTGACAAAATATATATCTTTACAAAAAAAAAAAGAGGCCGTTTAGAGGCAAAAAATATAATACAGTCACACTATACAGATAATTACAATAGTATACAATTTAATACAATGTCGATGATATATATTTTACTAATTCATAATTAAACCAACAGTAAAACGAGGTTCGGTGATTGTAGAATGGAACAAACAATTTGCATTTTATTCTTTTGAACTACATAAAAATGACAGGAAAATTAAGTACGTATAAGATATAGTACAGTTACTTTGAATTTCATAACGTAATTTGAACTGATTTTGTATACTAGGGCGAAGCAAAAAATTTGGATTGAAAAACTGCCAAGGAGATCAGATACATTCTTAAAACTGAAAATTACTATTACATATATTTAGAAACTGCCAATGCTTACAAATATGGGACGTTAAAATGGCAGTGACGTTTTTACAACAATGTTCCAGAAATAGCCCGTAAGTATTGTATATTGTATGTGTGTTGTGTGTGTCGGCGTGGCGGCACTCCACGCTCTGGGAGATATGCTTCAACATGCGAACAACCTAAGGTTGAATGCCTAGAGATGTTATTGAAACCTACGCGGTGTTGTGCGTAACAATAAGCAAGGTGCTTCATCAGTCCTGGTTCTGGTTGCAATAAATCTCCGTTTTGTGAACATAAAATTCCAATACATTCTTTAGATTCAGAGTAGCTTGGTGTTAAAAACTGTTGCTTGAGTACTAAAATTATGTGAAATTTCATCATCATCAAAAATACTGGAATTACTAAAATGGATGATTCAGATTCAATGTCATTTTATCATGAGTATACTATTATTCAAAAACAAACCTTCAAGATTTTGTGATAATTTTTGTATTGGAATAGCATTGATAAATATTATACATAAACATTTAACAATCTGTTTACAAAAACAGTTTTGTAAGAGGCAGATGGAAGCCAACTAAAACATGCGATAAAATTTGAAATCGTCACATAAAAAGATTTTTTCTCTGAATTTTACACTTTTTTTTTTGTATTTTTTTTTTGGTTTTTTTTTCGTCTTTTATGTTTTTTTTTTTTGCTTTTTGGTTTTATTTTTTTGGTAATTCAATTTTATATTTTTTTTGTTCTTTCAATTGAGTGTCGAAATTTTTTTATAACTTTTCAAAAAATTAAACTGTTTTGAGAGACACTTTTATTTATAACTCTAATCAGTTTTCTTACATATGTAACTTGTTTTTAAAAATTATTTATTGTACTTTAATTATTCAGCGCGGCCAAGTGCCTCTTATGTAAAATCTTTATAAAACTTATACATAACGCGATATAAAATGCCAGGCGTTTTAATATTACATCAAACAGTGTCAGTGCTTCGGGCTATGAGGGACAACGTCCGGATGGTGAACTTTAAGAATAAAATTACAAAACAAAACTCAACAATTTCTAGTCTAGATATATGTCTAGTGGCTAGTTATTGTAAACTTAACCAAACAATAACTGCGAGGCATCGATGAAAACATATCGGTAGATGCCGACTCTTAACGTGAACAATAAACTACATTATGTGATCTAACGACTAATTTAAAATTATTTTCCAAAAAAAATCTGTAGAGATATATGAACAAAAGAATTTCGATTCGAGTTCATGCGTAAATAAAAAGCTGTTAAATTGTGGCCTTGTAAAAAAAGTTAATTTCATATGGTCAGTTCATGACGACGTGTCGTTAGTTGTGACGTCATAGTTCATAAGGTACAGAATTCCTTGCTCGTGCAACTCATATTATTATACAATCTTTGTATTAATTTAAAGATATGCATTGTTAGTGTCCTCTCACATTATAATAATAGGAATTCTGCTAATCACATACAATGTAGGAGTCAAGACCGCATCAAAATATTATTTTACACATCTCTACTTATTTTACGCGCGAAAAATGACAAGAGCAAAACGGTAAAATTAATTCTGACGCGGTCTTGCGATACAAGATATTTGCTCAATATCATAATTATCTATATCTCAACACATTAATTTAAGCTTTTCTCAATTTGAGAAAACTGATAAATTAACATGTTGATCAACATGTAAATTATTTAATAGGATTATCTAGCGAGGAAAGATTATAGAAGGCGTATAGTATTAATTTGACAAGACTTGGAAATATTCGTTGGACGTATGTGTATAATATTTCAGTCAAACGATGTTGGAATTTAACATTATCTTACATTTACAGTCAAAGAAAAGAACGTGTAAATATAACATTTTATAAAACTCGTATGTGTTCTTATACGGAAGCCTTCGATAATCTTATGGTATCTAGCAACTGTAACAGTACATCGTATATAAAGCGTAGCCCAGCGCCAAATATAAGGCAACACAATCGTTTAGCACCATTATTTAAGTTTACGCATTCTTCTGTACTTGCAAACGAATCAATCACTTGACGCGTGTTCTGTCATCGCCGCGCGCTCGGGAGCTTACAACTACTATCCGCTGCAGAGCGGACACCTCCCGCGCTCGCGGACCACGCGGCACTGGCGTGGTCTGCGAGCTGCAACCGTTGCAACGGAGCGTAACAACTAATTGTAGCACCTTTAAACAATTACTTCAACACTGTACACATATAATTTTCTTTCGTATATTATCACAGGGAATTTCTCATCTCCCATCGTACGCTCTCCCACATATAACGTAGCGCGGCGGGACCTGGCCCCCGCCGCGCAAAGCATGCATAATCAATATATTACATCATTCTATATAATATTTTTTTTTTGTCATTTACCCTTTCCTCATCACAAAAATACTATTTACATAAAAACCATACACGACCCTAAAATGAATATTTATGTATTTTTTTATTTCTTACTATTTACACGTATTAAATAACTTATAAATAAACAATAATAAATATTTAAAAACGAATAGGACGCCTTTGTCGAGGCAGCATAACGACTTGTGTTGCGACGGTCGCTTCAGTCACAGAAATGAAACAGACTATCGACTAGTGAACAACGACTCTACTACACGGACTACGAGTCTTGCTTCAGTCTTGTTGGCGTCGTGTGCTGGCGAGGCACGCGTGCAGCGGACGGCTGCAGCTACTGTAGGACACGCTTGGCAACGTACGCGACCGCTCCGGGCACGAGCGCGGCACCCGCGCCACCAGTGACGCGCGCCCAGCCCAGACACAAGCCCGAGAACCTATTCTGAATACAGTCTACAAAAAAGAAACGTAGAAATTAGCTGTATATGATTTGATTAAGTTGTACACTTTCTTCTGCTGCCGACTGTACACAAGTCTACGTCAGGTAGCTACAATATAAGTTATTTGCGCAATGAGTGTGTTGCAGATGTTTATATATTACAACTACCTTGATGTCGCTCGCGATCGAGTACGTTGAACGCGTGTATTTCATCCGAACATTAGTTTTGAGGTATAATTTTTATTGTAACAACAAAAGCATGTAATGAACGAGTAAGTATATATTTTCACTTAACTTTGGTCCGAATTGAGCACTGTGTTTATATATAATAGAAGGCTATTATAAAGGTGGCTAAAGAAATAATAACACTGGTTTAACAATTATTGAACTAGCTCTCTACTTTAAACAATAAAACAGAACTTTGAATTAAGTATTTGAGATCTTTACACAGGCAACTGAAAATGACAAAAGCTGCATGCTCGCTTTTGGACATTCTCCATAGAAACGCTTGCCTGTAACTTTGGCTCATGAGTGCTCGATTTTTGCCCGATTCTAGAACATCATTACACTATATTTTCAACGCGAGACATACTCATCGGGCAAAACGGCACTCTAACGCAGTACCCGGAAGTTCGATTCAATAAAAATTCTACCTCAAAACGAAGCGCAACAACTAATAAATACAACATGGCACTATGGAATGTAACATATAATTTTCATAGTGGCACATTTATAGTTTTTTATAATATAAATACTCAACTGTCGTTAAATTTTCATATCATGTTTAACATGGGTAATAAATGTGCGTAGAAGGAGTGATCCCTGGGTGGATGTGGGTGGGCGCATCATCGCTGCGGCGGCGGCCAGGCGGCGGCCAGGACGCGCGCGGCGGCCAGGCGCTGGTGCGAGCTGCGGAACGTGCTCACGATCTTGTCGAACGACTCGGGGTCGTACACCGAGCGCGCCGTGTTGGTGAGGTCGAAGGGCTCCTCCACGCACAGCAGCTTCCACTGGTGCGGGTCGTTCTTGTGCGCGCGCGCCGAGCGGCACACGCCCACCGGCACGCGCGCGCCCGCGCGCACCGAGATCGCCATCTTGTCGTACCTGCTCACGGACAACGTCACCGATCATAACTTGGTCGCATGGCTCGCTACACAGGAGGCGTGAGCGGTATACTGACGGGAACTCGGCGTAGTAGCGCAGCATGTGCAGGAACAGCTCGGCCAGCGTGGTGCGGTTGTGCTGGCGCCGCGCCTCGCCGCCCGCCTCGCACGCGCGCGGCAGTATCGGCGGGTTCGTGCCGCCTGAGGGGGGAACATCGCATCAATACTATCATAAAATAGGAACAAGAGGCCAGATTAGCACTGCAAATGCATGCGCACATGTTGCCCGTCCTGCACAACAGCCTGCAATTTACAGGATTTGTACGAGGCCAATGACGCAGCAGTACAGGTTGCGAAATATTGGTTAGAAAAAGTTTGAGTTCGTCGACACGCAAAGAAGAACTGAAAGCCATGCACCTGCATGGGCCATCATTAAATGTCGGCACATCTTGCAATTTGGCAGGTCACGGATCCACCTTACTGGCTTGCGTGTTCTGCAAGCAATGCGCCCAGCCCATTGCCAGTTAAGTTTGGGGTTGCTTTGGACTATGTCGGCAACCTAGAATATTTTGCGGATATCTTCATTTCAGGTCAACTACGCAATATTGATACTTCGAGTAAAAACCTTGACATTGCTATTTGGATGAATTTCAAGCCTTCTGAGGCCGGAAATGTGAATAAAAACGTTGGGTGATAACACTATCTATATAGAAACTGACTGACATTTAATAGTACAGCTTTGCAGAAGTTTTGAACAAAGCTTCGTTTTTTAATGTAGGCGAGCACTAAGAAGAGGTTTTTGGAAATCTAAACTTTAAGGGAGTGAAAAGAAGGAATTTCATTTGTATGCAAAATCGCACTCTGTGTACATATGTAAGTACTTGAAAGTTTTCACAAATAACAACCTAAGCAAATAACAAAGGATAGAGAGTTGTTACTATTCGTTTTCACAATTACCCACAATAGTAAAATTTAAGGGATTTTAAAGATTATTATTAAGAAGGGTATTGGAATCATATTTCTTACTAGCGACCCGTCCCAGCATCGCACAGGTGCAATGTTGATATTATATATTAAGCATGCATTTTACACATAAACCTTCCTCTTGGACGAGTCTATATATTAAAAAAAAAACCGCATCAAAATCTGTTGCGCAGTTTTAAATATCTAAGCATACTAAAGGACAGACAGCGGGAAGCGACTTTGATTTATATTATGTAGTGATGCAAATAAACATGAAACTTGGCACGAATTCTTATCAAAATGAATAATAAAGATTGTCATTATTAGTTTTTCAAACACTACCTGGACAATACAGTTAAAAAGAAGTTTTTAAAACATAATCGCGATTGTAGCCGCTGGCAAAGTGCTAGTGTACGTATACTTACACTGTAGGAAGTGTATGACCATGAGCGTGAGCGAGTAGGAGGAGAGGGTGCGGTGGCGGGCGTCGTTGATGTCGTGCGCCTGCGCCCACAGCTTCGTCAGCGCCACCAGCGGACGTACGCGCCAGTCCACTGCAACAACACGTGATTCAATGTTCAAAAACCTCACTCTTCAGTTGTTTCTCGGTTAGAGAGCGATTCACTTGGACAGCCTGAACTTGAACTGTTAAAGGGATGGAGCTATATAGGGTGTACAGCTCCATCTCTTTCTCGCTCGCACGCTTTCCATGTTAACTCGGCACGGTAAGGCCAGTCATGAATAAAGTCGATAAATTTTTTCACAAAAGGATCAGAGTGCCAAATCGTCATGAAGAGCTCAACCGGCGGAGAGCGTCACGCAGCGTCGAATAACTCAACACTGGCGCTAGCTCACTGCACATACTGAGCGCTCTACGACTCGTCATCAGGTCTCATCATGTCCTAATATTGGTTAAGAAACTGTCTTATTTGTACAGAGATTTTATTTCACTCTTTAAACTAAAGGATATTTTGAAGAAAGCAAAGAAATTTTTTCAGAGAAAAGTTCTATTGGTTAAAAACTGTAAAGTTCTTACGGCGAACCGTGTATCGGATAACGGTTCCAGAATAAAATTTCATGTATTAACACGATATACACCCCTATTTTTTAATTAGTGCACAAAAAAATTGAGCTTCATCAGTACCATTTACTGATCATATTTGTGTAGTCAAAAGTAAAATAATGAAATCAATAATGAAGTCATATTTGGTAAATTCATAATTGAATCAATAATTCTTAACAATTACTACTCAAAATACTATGCGCAGTGTTTTTCCATTTTTATTGTCATTCTTTCATTCATATCAATAACCTGTACAATGTTTCCATGAATTGAGTGAGATTTTGGGATATAAACAAACGCTCATAACTTTGCTGTTTATGAATATTATTTGAAGAGACTTTACTTAAATGATAACAAGACCTTTTCTAATAAGCCCTTTAAGTATTTGTACTAATTAAAAAATAGTGGTGTATAATTAATGAAATTCTAGTAATTTTTAACGGTCATGTTTATTTATTTATTTATTTGATCTTCATGTACAATAGTGGTACATAGGCGGACTTAATGCAACAAGGCATTCTCTAACAGTCAATCTTTGGATTAAAAAGACAAAACTGTGGTAGGTGTGCACAATAAATAAATAACAGATATTTCAAATATAATATAGTGAGAATAACTACATTATATTAAGATATAAGAAAAATATACAGCTATACAGTGTCAATACTAGAAATCTGGGTTAGAAACATTTGAATTGTCAAAATGTTGGCCAGTCACAAAAGTGAAGCTATAAGTTGCATGTTCCAAAGCATAGATCTCATGGAGAAGAACATTGCAGGAACTAGCTCCGATCATTTTGAACATTTTTTTAAACTGACAGGACACAGTAACAAATCAGAATAAGCCAAAAGAACTTACTTCTTGAGTAGCAGTGTAAGAGGTTAGTGTTTCGGATGCCGACGACGTTGTTGCAGTTGAGGTCCACCTGCAGGCCGTTGCGCGCGTCGCGGAACTTCAGGATCGGCACCTTGGCCTGGATCAGCTCCGCGTCTTGACACAGAACAGTAGGGAAAAATAAATATGTTATTCTGGCAGTTCATACTGGTTTGATAACTTATGTGGCACATCGAGATGAAGCAAAAAACATCAAATTGATGATGTTGATATAGATCGGAGTTCTTCAAAAAGTTGTGCCTAGTACGGCCTTAAATTGTTACAAATAAAAAAATATCATAACTTCATAAAATCGAATGTAAATGTTAATTCTTAGAATAATTTTGTACATGTGATAGAGATTCTAAACAAGAAATTTATACTTCTTTAGAAAGTGTCCAGTCCTAACACAGGCCTTTACGTGGTTAAGCCACGCGTCTATCACTTTACGCGCTGTGTCAATTGGAAAATTGTTCAGCCCAACAGGGCCCTTTGTAATGTCAATTAATACGTGCAAAGAAAGCCCACCATTGTTATGTACTTGCAAAGCTACATTGAAGTTTTTTATTTTAGGGAACTTAAGTTACCGGCAAACCCGATTTTAGGATGAACTAGTTTCGCTTAAATCAAACCAGTTCTCCTTGGACGGGAATTTTAGGGCACCCCGACACGGACAGGTTAGGTTAACGCCCAAAAATAGAGTGGTTAAGGAGCGCGCGTGCAAGGAGAACTGGTTTGGCCTAGGCGAACCTAGTTCATCCTAAAATCGGCTTTAGCCGGTAACATATATAGATTATTATTATTACTAAGATGATTATGATGTAAATGTAGATTGTCTTGTTAAGTTTTATATTGTAAATAAGTTAATTTAAGACCGCAATATATAAATATATTTTTTCGTTTTCAACTATCTATTAACGCGGTAATACTCACTAGGATCGAAGCTTCGAATGTAGCTGAGTATGTAGTTGAGGTGAAGAAGGGCATGCGCGCGCGGGTCCAGCTCGTCCACGGGTCGCACGTACAGGCACAGGTCCATGTCGGACGAGTCCAGCCCGAAACCCGACATCGTGGACCCCACCACGTATAGTCCGTAGCGAGGGAATATTGTCTACAAACAAAACGGATTATGTAATATAAAGACGCGCATAGGAAGTACAATTATATGAAAAAAATTGGGCAATTGGCTAAATCAAACATATACCCCTCCCCTGGCAGTGATAATTTTTGCCCTGGTACTTGGGGAGGGCCCTATTACCTATCAGAGGAACGATTTGCCTACTATGGTCTTCCGGTCCCCGCCCCGCAAGAGTCTGACACTAAATCCCGCCCTTGGGTTTTTTTTTTTTTTTTACGGTAGGTAAAATCATCCAATGACAAATCCCGCCCTTGGGCGGAGCGGGAAATAGTGTCAGACTTTTACTGACTAAAATCCTACCCTGTTCCTTCCCTGCCTTGGTTCCAGGGCCCTGGTATGCATTTTCATACCTTCCCAGAGCCCCAGACTAGGCCTCGACCCTACTGGGCCCCTACGGTTTGCTGACAACTCCTTGAGGCGCACGGGAACAGTGCGCGCCGTAAACGACTTGGGCTCGGTCCGGTCTGTTACCGGACAAACGGACAGCGAGCTACCCATTGCCCGCCGTCCGCAAGCCCGTGTCTACGGTGGCCGGAAATTTGGATCGGAGTTACGGCGGCGGCTGCGGCGTGAGCGCCGTTGCCTGATACGGTCAGCCTCCTCCTTTGCTAGCATTACTGCTTCGCAGAAGGAGGCGACCGCCTGCCACTCCTCCTCGCTCCGGAGCATGGAAATCCCGCCCTTGGGTGGGGCGGGAAATAGTGTCAGACTCTGACTGACTAAAAACCTACCCTGCTCCATTCTTCGCCTTTGTCCCAGGGCCCCGGGTAACATTTTCACATAACCTTTGGCCCCAGTAGGCTTCGGCCCTGCTGGGCCCCTGCAGTTTGCTGACAACTCCTTGAGGCGCGCGGGAATAGTGCTCGCCGTAAACGACTTGAGCTCGGACTGGTCTGTTACCGGACGGACAGACAGCGAGCTACCCATTGCCCGCCGTCCGCGAGCCCGCGCCTACGGTGGCCGAAAATCGAGATCGGAATCCCGACGGCGGCGGCGGCGTATGCGCCGTTGCCTGATGCGGTCGGCCTCCTCCTTTGCTAGCATTACTGCTTCGCAGAAGGAGGCGACCGCCTGCCACTTCTCCTCGCTCCGGAGCATGGCTTGAACTAAGCCCCGGCGCGAGAGATCGCCGCCTATCGCCCCCACAAGGACACAGCGATGCTCTTCCCAAGCGGGGCACACCTCGACTGTGTGCTCCACCGTGTCCTCCGGGCGGTCCGCACAGTGGCGACACCCGGGCGTCGTCTCCGCACGAATCTTGTAATCGCAGACATGGTCGTCCGCGCGCGCGTCGTTAGCAATTGCGAATATAATATTATATACCTAAGCCCAGAGATAATTGAGAGAACACGCTAATTTTTCGAACAACCTATAATTTACATAAGTTAGAGTATTATCTAATAAAAAATATTTTCAAACGTATCCCCCTCAAATACCCGGGTGTTTGTCATTTTTATATAATTTATGAAACAAACCTTTATTGTGATGAAGAGATATCTCCAAAGGTTCATTTTCTTTCTGAAAGTTTCTTCTGTCTGCTGTGACTTTATGAACTTGTCCCAAATCTCTTGAGATAATGTGTCCCATTTTGAACCTAGAAATGACGTTGGAATTATAAATACTGTTTCTTCTATATAGTAAGTACTCTGGCTATGCATTTTTGAGGATATTGATTGCTAGGACTTTTTATTGATCATCGAGTCTACTGTTTATACAGTAGTGGTACAAGGCATTCTCTACCAGCCAACCTTACCGATACCTGGTCACTTTACCTTACCTTACTGTCGCCTGTAGGTCCCTACTTATTACAATGTGGAAAATGGCAATAAACTTTATTTTTGACTCGTACTGCGCTCGCCCGCAGAAACTAAATGAAAATTGTCCTGAGGAAACTTACTTCACTAACCTATATGATATTCTAGGGCATCACGGGTAAACTGCCCATTGACAATTATTCCATGGGTCTTGAGTCTGCCTTGAACCCAAAGTGTTAAACAATATTGTTTTGTAATATGTATTATCATAATTAAATACCACAAAATTATATTTCAGTTGAAACAGTTGTTCAAATATGTTTTTCTGAAAACCGAAAGAAACTCGACAGTATATGAAATGCAATATCTTAGTCATTGTCGTTGGCCAGAAAAGTGGTGAGAGTAAGCACTGCCTAAAAATTGTTATGACTACCTACAATGGCTGAGGCCCGACGTGTGTGAAACAGAGAAAGGGAGGCCTTTGCTCAGCTGTGGGACATAATAGGCTTACTAAAATACCAGCCCATTCAGAAAGTTTTGCGAAAAAAAATATATGTATAAGGCACCGGCAATTTGTAATTATTTTGAAAACTGGTTATTTAAGAGTAAAAATATTTGAATTCTGAATTTCCCTCCAAATTTTTTCGAAATCAAATTATCGTGTCTCATTTAGAAATGCATCAGCAAGGGCAGGAAGACGATGATGATGACTATTTAGAAATGGATCTGCATCGAGAACAAAAGCAGTTTGATCGCCTTCAAATTGCTTTTATGGATGAAGGACCTTCAAAAGCAACGATCTACCGAGTCTATCTAGCGTGTTCAAGCGCGGTCGCCTTACTTTGGGGGATGAACAAAGGAGTGGTCGTCCTACGACAATTGTCATGGAAGAAAGTGTGCTGGCAGTAAAAAAAAAATTCAAGAAAACAGGCGAATTACATACGAAGAGATTCAGCATACAGTGCAGATTGGTTCGGGAAGTGTTCACAAGATTCTACACGAGCACCTTCGCGTAAGGTGGATAGTTTGCTGCTGGGTGCCGAACAACCTCACCGATGCTCAGAAAAGCCCGCGTGGAGTGGTGCCGTGATTAAAAAAATTTGAAGCAGGCTCGTCTCGGCGCGTTTACGACACATTCTAACAGGTGACGAATCCTGGATCTAACAATACGATACAGTAATAAAGCGTTAGTCGACAGTTTGGCCATTTCAAAACGAACCAACGCCTACGAAAGTAAAGCAATCGAAAAGAGCAGGAAAAATTTTGATCGTTAGTTTTTTCACTTAGACGTGGTATCTGATTTCAATTCCATTACGAGACCAAAGCAGCATCAACGCCGAATGGTATACAACAAAATTCCTGCCAGAAGTTTTGTCTGCAATGAGCAACAAGCGACCGAACACCGGACTCCGCGGGGTACTGCTTCATCATGACAACGCGGGACGAAAACGAGGGACTTCCTGGACACCACACCTGTCAGAGTCTTGGGGCACCCTCCTTACAGTCCTGATCTGGCACCGTGTGACTTTTTTTTATTTATCGCCGGAAGACGCGCTAGCAGTAGACTGGAAAAAATATTTCGAAAATTGATTCGGACACATGAAACTTTGTGTAGAAGCAGGGCCTCAAGTCTGCTTTACAATAGTGTCAGAATCGTCTATCATTGATTTCACCATGGTTGATTTTGACAAGTTTGGTAATCTACTAATATAATGGCGTCACTATGACTTTCCAACAGTCACACCATTGAAAGAAATGGTAATCTCGTACATAATGACAAATGAATTTCTGACTTATGGGGTAGTCTGCTAAAATTTTGTCAGATCCTTACCACCTTTCGTTTATGAGACCAATAACCGACCAATGATCGACCATTATGATTCAGCAGATTAAGAACTTTTACCAAAATGACAATGGTTCTTTCAAAGTTCTTTGAATAGATTTAATAAAATCATTTTATCCATAGAAGTTAGTTCCTCAAATCTTTCCGAGTGTCACACGTAAAATCCGATTTTTTCTGAGATCAGTTTCAAAAAATTAGAAACTCTTTACTGTAGTTCCCAAATTACAAATATGATATTGTAGAAACAGCGCTGCGAAAATGTAAGACACATCCCTCTTTCGTCAAGTGCCAGATCCTTACGCCTCTCTTTCGTCATGTGTGAATACCATAAATTAATATCACTCATTCGCTAATTTTCAGAAAACCATTTTATTTTTTTTACTAGTCTCAACCACTCCCGTCATTCTATTGCTAAGTGTCGGACACGTCATTCTTTTGCCAAGTGTCGGAACACGTCATTCTTTTGCCAAGTGGCGGGCACGTCATTCTTTTGGCCAAATGTCGGACACGTCATTCTTTTGGCCAAGTGTCGGACACGTCATTCTTTTGCCAAGTGTCGGGCACGTCATTCTTTTGGCCAAGTGTCGGGCACGTCACTCTTTTGGCCAAGTGTCGGGCATGTCATTCTTTTGCCAAGTGTCGGGCACGTCATTCTTTTGCCAAGTGTCGGGCACGTCATTCTTTTGCCAAGTGTCGGGCACGTCATTCTTTTGGCCAAGTGTCGGGCACGTCATTCTTTTGGCCAAGTGTCTGGCACGTCATTCTTTTGCTAAAGGTTGGGCACGTCATTTTTTTGCCAAAGGTCGGGCACGGCATCCTTTTGCCAAGATTCAGGCACGTCATTTTTTTGCCAAGTGTCAGACACGTCATTCTTTTGCCAAGTGTCAGGCACGTTATCCTTTTGAGAAGTGTCTCAGACATGTCATCCTTTTGCCAAGAGTCGGGCAAGTTACTTTTTTGCAAAGTGTCAGGCATATCATTCTTTTGTGAAGTGTCAGGCATATCATTCTTTTGTGAAGTGTCAGGCACGTTATTCTTTTGCCAAGTGTTAGGCACGTTATTGTTTTGCCAAATGGAGAAAGAGGAAATGTCAGACTTTGACTAACTAAAATCCACCAGAACTGTCACGCAGTTCCCCGCTAAGTATCCGACAAGCAACTTACACTCTCGCTAAGTATCAGACAGCCATGTTATTTTTTCACCAAATGTCAGACACATAATGTCCACCTTTTGTCAATTGTCAGAACGTCACTTTTCCGCCAAGTGTTCGACATTCACGTTACTCCTTTACCAATTGTTAGGCACTTACGTAACACTTTCGCCTACAGTTTGAAATTTGCATTACACCCCTCTTTTGTTGTACCAGAGAGCCACATAAATCATTCGTCAAGTGTCTGACATTCACGTCACTGCTCCAAGTGTCTGACACTGTCATAACTGATCCGCTATAGCACCAACAAATACAGTTTAATTGAACTTACCATTTAACAAGTCGTCGGGCGTGAATTTGACCTGGAACGGGTAGGATCCATTCAGGTACCTCTCGGGCGCGATGCGTCTTTGCGGGCGTGCGTCTCTGCCGCGCCGGCCGCGCCATTCGCGCACCTGCCCGTAGCCGCCCGCATAGTGGCCGTTAGATGTACGTTCCGTGTTACGGGACGACTCTTCACCTGTGAGAGAAATCAACGATTGAAAGTGAAAGGCTCCACTCAATAACAATTTTATGATTATAGCTAGGCGGTATTGTCCCATTGCTGGGCAAAGGCCTACCTCCATTCTTTCCAACGATTACGGTTCCTTGCTTTCTCTTTCCAATGCTTAAGGAAGATAATTACTGAAGAAATTTTTGTAACGATATCCAGAAACAAAAAGCCAGTATCATCGTAGTACTCTTGCCCTCATCCCTGATTTTCAGGGTCGGTGCAACGTTACTCGCAATAATAATCGAACATGGTAATAAATGGGTGAGTTCTCTGGAAAGGCTGGAAAGCCCTGACTCATTAACTGACTTAAGAGCCCAGCCCACACAATTGGATCTAAAACGCACAAAGTTTTGATCTGACATCCGCACAAAGTCTGACCAAAGCGGAGAGGAGGAGCTTTGTGGAGCAGAGATGTGAGCTGTGAGAGAAGTGGCGCGGGGAAAAGGCAGCGGGGTTGGGGGTTTCACGAGTGCGTGCACCACCCGGCCGCCCGACTAGACACTTCTCCGCTCTGCCGCACCTCTTGCTCGCTCGCCACACAAAATTCTATAGCCTCTCCGCTTGATCCATTTCCACAAAAGCTAAGCGGAGAAGAGATGTGGAAATAACGAAATCGGATTGGTTTATTCAAACACATCTATCATCTCCTCTCCTCTCCGCTTTGGTGGATACCGGGCCTGATATTGGTATTTAAGAAAGTCGAAAATTCTCAGAAAATTTTACATCTTAAATCTAGGCAACTATGGATTCACACCATTTTTGCTAAGGCAACCTAATGCGGTTGGATTAGGAATAAAAATGTTGGTATACCTTTTCCATCTCTTTAAACGAGGCAACCCCCACAGTTGCACCGAGGAAAAGCTTATATTTTTTTAGTTCCTTGGGGCACATTCTTCCAGCTGATGCTTGACTTTCTTAAATTACCAATCAGGGTAGTTGATGATAAAAAAAAAATGTAATAACAAATTGAATTGTTTAACATCATTGGCACCAGATTTAGTTAAGCAACCTATTCGTAATGTATCAATAAATGCGTTATCTAGCATATAATATTTATCCTAATCAAATAACAGATGAGGGAGGATACTTTTTCTATCGGATCTCGTACTATTTGCACAGACGTTTCTTTTATAATGTATACAGGCGTGCGAAGAGGCTAATTGGTGATCCAGATTTGGTGGAGTCCAATCTACAAAGCCTTGAGCACAGGGGTAGAGTAGCCAGCCTTTCGGTATTTTAAAGGATGCATTTTGGAGAATGTGCGCGGGAATTGCATGACTTGATACCGCCATCTCCTTTCTACCATCGAACAACCCGGCGTACGGCGAATACGTTGTTGAAACTTCGCGCGTTTTGCTTCGTCGTTTATACCGCGTACATCGGGGGACTGGAAAAATTTGCCTGCTGTGGTGTTCCCGTCTTATTATAATTTAGGCGTCTTCAAGGCTAGAGTGAATAGGCTCTTAATAAAATAGTGCGCTTAAACATCAACGATTGCATCACACTCCAATCAGGTAGGATTGCAGTCAAGTGCTAGTTTATAAAAATAAAAAAATATGCAAAGAATAAGAAAATCCTTAAAATCAACCCCTTAAGGGGAAGAAACGGGGGTCCAATGTTTTATATGGAACTTTACTTCACGCGCGCGAAGACGCTGGCTGGTAGAAGCCAGGACCTTCATCATTTTTAACCCCCTTCATTCATAGCATATTCGTCACAGACGACATAAAATCGTGGTTGTTTAGTGGAAAATGAGGTCTATAAAATTATGCAGACAACAGGTAACCATGAGTCAACGCGTAATTGAATTATAAGAAATTGTATAACCTAATTACGGGGTGACTGGCACGGTCTGGTTAAACCCTGATTATGAATAGCTTGGCGAATTACCACGAGTAGTTGAGACTTGCAAACGTTCTGGGCGACTGTCGCTGGCAGTTTTTGTCACTTCAAACGCATTAACTATTTCCGTAATGTTTATCGATTAATGCTTTTGGAACCTTCTAGAATCTAGTTTATAATGCAGTAAAGGCAATTTCGTACCGATCCGTTTCAAGTGAAATGCTAATGACTAATGAATGAGTTGCAAATACCCGCGAATATCTGTCCACTTGATAAAATAACCACAAACCAAATTACGCGCAACGAGTTATCTTAATGACGATGCATTATCTTGGTCGCAATTAAATACTCAATTGATTCCACACGTCGAAACTTGTATGAATATGAATCATGTTTTTATCGCAGTGGGATAGTTTGAATGCATTCAAGCTTTTCAAGGTTTTTTTTTTTTTTTTTTTTTTTATGGTAGGTAAAATCATCCAATGACAAATCCCGCCCTTGGGCGGAGCGGGAAGTAGTGTCAGACTCTTACTGACTAAAAACCTACCCCGTTCCTTCGTAGCCTATCGTGCCGGGGTCGAGCATTCCTTTCGGAACTAACCCATGACCCCAGTAGGCTTCGACCCTGCCTGCCTGCAGTTAGCAGGCTGGGCCTCTTCGGTGTGCTGACAGCTCCTTGAGGCGCGCGGGAACAGAACGCGCCGTCGACGACTTGGGCTCGGTCCGGTCGGTTACCGGACGATCGGACAGCGTGCTACCCATTGCACGCCGTCCGCAAGCCCGCGCCTACGGTGGCCGGAAATCGGGATCGGAATCCCGGCGGCGGCTGGGGCGAGCGCCCCGTTAAGCTTTTCAAGGTGGGAATTTTGGAACCGAATGTGTAGGAAATCAGAACTCGTAATACCTAATTCAATTCCTGTTCCTATAGGAAGTGGATTATTGAACAAATCATCCTGTAATTTCTATTACAGGATGATTTGAATTACTTGCGGTAGCCATGGCAACTAATAAACCGCAATGTCATGAGTTCAAAGTCCCCACGAATGATACTGAAGTGCTGTCACTCACTGAATTATTTTTATTTACATAGAATTTATAATCCGAATATTTTTCATGACAAAATTCAAATTGTAGACTTAAAAAAAAATACACAAAGCTAAAATTGGTATTTGAATTGATGGACGAAGTGATTTCAGATTATTACTAGACTTCCACTCAGTCAAATAGATTAGGGCTCACACATTTAAACTACGATGCGATGTGATACGATACGACGCCGCATCGGAGAAACCTGCGATGAGATTTGAGAGATTTTGTGCGGCAAAGGCGCGTGCAGCATCGCATCGCAGTTTTGTGTTTGAGCCCTGGTGAACGATAAGTAAAAAGACTCGCGAGAAAATCAAAATGAATTGGTGCTAAGTGCTAATTAGTTAGAATTCGATTGAAAATTGGCTTAGCAACAGCAATAAATGAATATTAACGTTAGTTAAGTGGCGATAATTCTATTCGCTACGGAATTTTCAACAGCTGTTAAGTTTCTAGCGAGAGCAGTAACTCATTATATTTAATAATAGAAACTATACTTTAATATTAAGATGCATAAGCAAATAGATTCGATTTGTCAAGTACTTTTTGTGAGAAAATAATTATGAAACAAACAGATACGATTCTGCGTTAGTAACAAAGAGCTATGTCATTTTTACCTTATCAGTAAGGCAATAATAAAATAGTTGAATTCTTCTCGCCTTCACAGTGCTACTCATAGGCGGTATTTCAATATTGTTAAAATCATGATTTTTTCTTACCGTTTAAGGGCAATAAAGTCCACATTTTTGTATAAAACAGCAAGACCACACAACGGATGAGCATGGAGTGCACACTGCAAATAACAGCAATAAGTTTTGTAGCAAATATTTAATGCTCAGAGATTTCCTGGCGTGATAGGAACAAAACTGCTCCATGCAAGTGTAACACATGTGAAGTTTTGACGACATAGCGGTGCGGTCAGGGCTATGCTTAGTGCACCTATGCACTGCGATCCCCTTTGAATATCGACGCATTTAATAATGCGCACAATTCTAGAATATTTGCCATTACAACATTATTTCACGACTTGCGTAATTTCTGTGTCATGCCAGGTACTTGTATCCTGGGAGTAATCGTTTTAAAATAGTCTTACTATTGAATACGTAATTTTATAATGCCTATTTTTAGAAAAGATTCAAGCTTCTGCAATGTGTGCAGATGTTAAAACCTTGAAAAAGTTTTATTGGGTCGATTGTTAGTTTTATTTGAAGCTTGATTTGGTATGTAACCTTGACCGGAAGTTTCGTATCCAAAACCTTGTCAAGATTTGGTGTTACTATGCGTGTCTATCCAAGTCTTTTCAGAACGAAAGCGCATCCTCAGATAGTTTTTGGTAAACCCTATAATGTTGTTTACAGTAAACTAATAGTTCTGGCATTACTGTCGTTTTTGGGGATCGCCCCCGATCTTGAAGATAGTTTTTCGCGGTCATCTTGATAAGATTGGTTCCCGAAATATCCTTAGGCTCACATTTTTATCAATAAATTATAAACGTTTGTAGCTGTTTTCGGCGCCTATTGTACCACTTGGGGATCCTATTCTAGTCGCGGATCACACGGCATAACGAGCGATTCTTCAGATTTTTATGCTAATTTGGATATTCAACGGACGATCTGTTGTCTGAAAGCGGATACATTGAAGCTGTTATTTGGGTCGTCAAGCGAAGTAATGATGTTCTCGTTCTATTTACTAACGAGATCAGTAAAATTCCAGCCGTAGGAGCGTTAAAACGCGTCTAGCACTTTTTGCGTCTCATGATCTTACGTAAAATTTTATTGCCTCTATAATATGCAGTTAGTGTTGTATTCCGTCTACGCTTTTCGATAAAACAATGCATTAATTTTTCTATTAACATAACTCATGTTTTCAAAATAAATCGTGTTTCTTAAAGCAGTTTAAATAATACAATTTGTACATAATAGGACTTGTAGTCTTTCTGGTTGCTCACTGTTGAGAATAGAAGACGTCATAGAATGAATATTTGTTGTACTTAAGTTCGTGATTCTTCAGAATTGCACGTCATTGCGCTAGTCCGTCATGAGAAATGGGTCGGGATCAACTCACTACGCTATTTTTCTATTTTCTTCGCCAGTGTAAACATACTTCAAGAATCACACCGATCTATTTACTTATCTCTGACGTTCTCAAGGCTAAATTATTTAGATATTATTTACATTGTTATCTAATATTCAAAGTTAACGTCACGTTAAACAAGACGCATTCCATTATCGCCTTTACGTTGTTGTGGTAAAGCATAAAATGATAGCGTCGTAGTTTAAAGTATTCCAAACATCTCTAAATATATCGCAGCAGAAATGTCTACAATGGGATTTTATTTTGGGGGTTACGAATGTATAGGATAACACGTGGCGCTTTAAACAGGGGCGCCAAACAATTACGACCTAATTTCGTAAAAAAGGAATTTGGCCATCAATAGAATTGTTTAGTTTTTCCGCTCATTTATGTGTGAACGTAGGTATACTAAGCATTAACTGAAAAGTGGGTGTTGACATTCCTCCTAACGACTATTGTGATCTCTGATCTTTTTATTTAAACGTGCGTATGGAATTTGTTTTAAAGCGTTATCGCGTCACGTTTTGACTTGGTAACAGAACTGCGCATTTAGTGAGGAAACTGAGAAATAAGATCAAAAATAAAATGTTGGACACGTGAGAAGTCGCGTGCTGCGACTAATTAGCATTACTGGCCCAGTTTTGTGAAGGATAGTCAGTTTGCTAGTTAATCTACTGTAACACTAACGGTACATGGAGATTTTGACTCAGAGGGTAGGTATGTAGTTTACCATGTTATTATCAGAAGAATAACTTGTTCAATCTGACAACAGTATAAAAGGTTTAGACGAATTAAATTTCTTAAATTTTTACTCAAATCTTACACCAAATTGTATTAATAAAGTAAAGCAGTAGTAGCATAAAAATATTGCATTTTTTTTAAAGTTCTACCTCCATATTCTAAAACAGATCATTATTTGAAGGGATAACTAAATTATTTGTTGCCTCTTCAGTTAAAGTGATGAAATATGCAGTCAACATTATTTAACCAGGGCATTTAAACAAATAATTCTTGAAAATAATCATGATATCCTATTGGCATCATTCTATGTGTGATATCAAATGTTCCAATGCTTTTAGTTGATATGCTGCAAAACCAATCCAAAATATGATTAATTTATCAATGATTGTTGAATCTTATTGACTTGATGTTAAAGAATAAAATCTTATTATGTAGGTATACCCTCAATAAAAAAAAACAAAAGTACTCAATCTATGTATCGATTGATGTTAAAAAATTAAATGGAATTTCTTCATTTATTTTGTTACAGATTATGAACGGGTTATTAAAAAAAAATCTTAAAAATCATTATTTTCACTTACAATTGAGTCTATTTGTAGCACCTTTTACCTTGAGCACCTACTTGTGCTTTTTACATTCCTAGTAATTATATTTTTTGATACAATCATTGACATACTTTCAAGTACTTCTAAATTAACATAATTTAATGTGAGTGACGGTGGCATATAAAATTTAGGAAACTATAATCCAATTAAGAAAATATTAATAGGAAATGAATTGATTTTTTTTTCCACTTTATCATGCTGGCAAATATACAAGATATGAAAAGTGAGAACAGAAACTTGAATGAATGTTACCTTTTTCTCCCGACTTGTTGGAGCCAGAAGCGTTGCTCGAGAGGCTGGAGTCGTCCGAGTCGTACCCGAAGGCTGTGCTGTCTCCCGAAGCCTTGGCGTTGGGGTGGCGTTCGCGGCGCGGCTGCCAGCGGCGCGGCGTGGCGTGGCCGGCCGGCGACCCCGCCAGGCTCGGCAGCCCGTCCAGCGGATAGGGCCGCGCCGTGCGCTCCTGCCCACCCATCATGAACATCTGCCCCGGCCCTCCGAAGGACCCACTCCCGTGATACATCATCGGTGCACCCTCGTTCATGCTCGCCAATATACCCTGCCGGCGGTTCAGGTTATAACTTTGACCGAGGTTCACGTTCACCGGCGAATTTTTAGACAATAATTTTTAGCATACCGACCTGTGTTTCGACCGTTAAATCCGATGGCGTCCGGCGTAGCAGGCGACTATTGCGTCATAGTAGGCGTAGTAAATTAATTAGAGTATGGTGCGACGTCGAAATCTAGTGATTCTATTTATCTTGAGTACGCCGAAATTCGAGACGATCGTCAAGTGGGATGTTCTTTCCGATATGATAGCTTCCGGCCTTCAATTGTGTCGATTATAACGTGTCGCTTGACTCCCACTGTGTGAAAAAAACTAGCTACAATTATTTCGACGCCGGTAATAATAAATCTACCCACGAATTATGGCAAATCTGTAAAATCTAATGAGGAAGATCCGCCATGACTTTAGGGAGCAACACTAGCGACATCTGACGGAAGTGAGTGAAGTGGTACACGTGATTTTACTTTTTTCTACTTCAAATTCCGAAGTTCCATTTTATGCCAGTGATTACAAAAATACTAATTTAACCGGCAGTCTTTCCAAAGCTATAAATAAATCGCTGTTTCTACTAAAAAATCTTGAACTACTCCCAGAAAAAATGCAAAAAATTTACTTTTTCAAATCATATGACTTCATTTTTTCAGTATGTTTTGTCTGTGGGTGTTGTTTTTCCCTTTGAAATATTTACATGACAGCAGTGACATTACAGTATTGGTTCCGTTACAAATATTGTAGGAATTTGAGCATATTAAAGTTTAGTCCTTGTTTTACGAACGGATATTGTATTTCGCTAGGCTGCTTTTGTCCAACAAGATAAATGTATAAAATATTGGTTTTATCACACTGTTTCATGACTTTTATGTTTGACATCAATTGACGACACATGACATGACGTTAAGATTTGCCAGACACACGTAAAAATAATAAAATTTGTTACAAAAATAGTCTTATTTCCAGTTCAAATCGTTTACAGTGATAATGGAAAACATCTTGGAATCTGTGCAATTATTAAACCAATTATAAAACCTATTTAGCAAGTGATGACGTTGATTGGGGACTATGTAACCTTAAAAGTGTTAAAAGAAACAAACTTTGCTTTCTCATTGTTTGATAATCATTGTTATCTCGGTGGAACAGTACGTTGATATGTCACATTTCGGAGATTTTATGGACGGTGTACCCGTTAAAATATCGGAGAGGTATAAGCGACCGCTGAGATTCGATTTACCTTATACTGTAAACGAATGTCCAATAAGAGCGCAAAATGTCGTCGACAGCGCTAATTATTCGTGTACGTTTGAGAGGAACGTCCTTGCTAAACTCAAGGAGCTTAGGAACGCGAAAGAGACGAAGAAGAATGAGAGGCGGCACCGTCTGCAGCTGCTACAAGAGGCGGAGCAAAAGAGGCTCGACGCGATAGCCGCCGCCGAGGATGAGGAGCGCCTGAAGCAGCTTAGCGTGTCCGAGGTGTCCTACCCCAGCACCGACGACATCAGCCCCCTCTCTGCCGACGACAGAGCTGATAAAAACTGTGATAACATTGCTAAAGTAGATAATATCCCCAACCATGCTGATGTGTCCACAAACATTAACTACCATACCCCTAGTATTGCTGCTGACTCCCAGCTTAACATACTACAGCCCACACTAGTGAAGGCGTATCAGCAGGAGAATAGTTTGCTTGATGACCCCGACCCACTGCAGAATTTGAAGTTGAATACCAAGATAACTAGAATAGCACACAATCCTAACGTAGATACACTAACATTTAGAGATTTTGAGAATGATACATCAAGTCCATTTGACAATGTGGAGCTGAAGACTATAAATGATATGGAGCTGCTGGCCCAAGTGCTGCAAGATCAAAAGGACTCTACTTCTAGTTGTCACCCGCAGTCAGGCTATACTCCAGAGCATGGGTACACTATGCCTAACTGTGTATCTCAGCCGCATGTTGATGGAGTCACATATTTACCAGCATCATACTTAGAACAACCCATGCAAAATACAAATATGATGTATGGCTCTCCACAGCACTACCCTATGTCGAATGGGTACTACATCCCCACAGATAACGATACTGCCAATATGTATATGCAAAATTACCAATATTATATTACTCCTAATCCATACCCTGCTGTAGATCAATATTATAGTAACCAGTTACCTACAACATCAGGTGAGATGAGTAATGTGTCAAATGGTTCTACATACATTCCACAGCCTTATTACTTCCAGTATCCTCATGTCCCTGTAACATATCAGCCTGGAAATGCACCAGAACCTTACCAAATGGTTTCACAGAATGAAAGTATGGATCAGAATCAAGCAGCTGCAGGACCACAGGCTTCAGTGAAATCTAGATCCCGGAGTGTTCCAGATATTGTAAGGGAATTAAATGAAGAATTAGCTAAACTGCGAACAAGTGAGAGATCATACAACGTCAGTCCAGCTCCTAAAACTCAAGCTCCTCAGGTAGCAGCAGTTCCTGTTACAAGTGATAGAAAGGAGGAGAAGCGAATCAGGAGGAAATCTGAGCATTTGCCGAATCCTTTTGAGAAGTTGTCTCCAAAGTTGCAGGAAATGTGTCAGAAGATTCACGGAATGGGTTTTCCTCTTGACAGGGTAGCAAGGGTGTGTACACTTGTAGGTGATAATGATAAGAAGGTGAGTTGGAATATCTAGATTAATTTAATTATAGTTAATTTTTAATTTAATTTAATTTTTTACATTTTCTCTTATGTTTAAATATAATTTTCCCTTTGGTTTCTAAATGTAGTGCTGATTAGAGTGTCTCTCGGCTCAGTATGCCTTTTGGTGTAGGCTGTTGACCGCTGCTACCCTTGTCCAGTATGGACTCAGGTCAAACCAATTTCATCTGCCCATCTTCTCATTGGGTGACCCAGTTTTCTATCACCATCTTTTGGGTACCATAGGATTACCTGCTTACTCTATTTGTTGGCCTTGCAATGAATCATGTGACATGTTTAGTACCATTTCAGATGGTTGAAAAATGGATAAGGAACTCCGTAGGTATGGAGTCCTTCTTATCCCTTCAATGTAGAATGTAGGGTGCCTGCTATGTTGCCAAGTAAAATGTTATCATTTGGAGTTCTGGCACTTGTGTGTCCGATATCCAATACTCAGTGTACAACATAATTATATTGTACAGTATGGAACCTTGAATTCAATGTCAATTCTGTTATAGAGGTTGTATTTCTTAGCAATTAATTTGAACTGCTTTGATATTGACATATTAGTTAATAGCTTTTGCTTGCAGTTTCGCCCGTGAATATAACCAAGCATAATCATAAAAGAAAAAATAATAATACTTAAAATTATAAAATAGCATAATCAGCCTTCCTACCTTTCTTGTTCCCACTGCTGGGACATAGATCTCTCTAGGGGAAGCCCATGCCCATCAACATTGGATATTATTCCAGAAGAAGGCTGGACCGATTTGGCTAATTTTGGTTTTGAAATATTCATGATACTCCAGGAAAGGTTTAAACGGTGAGAAAATATGAACAAATTCATGAAAAAAAATACCGACTATAGGCAGTACGAAGTTTGCCGGGTCAGCTAGTCAAGAATAAATGTATTCCATAAACTGTATTCATTATATTTTAGCAATTGAGGTGTGATTGATTCAAAAACATCCTATATTTTAACACCCACCATTAGTATGTCACTCCAAAATATACCTTATGTGAAAGTAGTAAGTACTCTTTTTGTAAGGCCCTTTTTTTGGCTTCCAGTCTGTATTGTAATTAAGTAAAAAACAGTTCCAGTAGTTCAATATATATAACAACCTAATTATGTTGGAGCCAGATAACAGCATTGACTTAAACTCATTAGTGGCTGGTGACGTTGGTAGTCAAATAATGTTGAAACAGGAAGTTTTGATCTATATTACTAGTAGAAATAAGGTTGCTAAATCCGTGTTTTTTTTTTAATGATAAGCTAAGTTTGTGGCGTATTGGTTTTAGAACTGCTCAATTCTTTTGAATGAAAGCATCGCTAGTGTGAATACGAAGCCAATTTGTTGTACAGGTTTTTTTTTTTATAAATTTAAAACATTTTTAGTTCTAGCAAGCAAACATGAAATAATTTTTATAATATCTTCATTTACAACGAAGTTATAAAGCTTCAAAGCCACTAAGGGTGTTTTTAATATCATGCGGATTTCATCACGCATGCGGATTATATCACGCGCATGCGGATTTGCTCCGCATGCAGAAAATTTCAAAAGGAAAAAAAAACGCGTCCCCCATGCGTATTGCACGCATTACATTAAATACTTGTAAGAATTTAAGGACATTTGCGGAGGAAACGCATGCGGAGGCTCCGCATGCGTGATGAAAGCCGCACGATATTAAAAACTCCCATATAAAAGAAAGAGAAGTCCGATATGAACTATAACGTCAAAATGCATCACGCCCATACAGCCGCCATAGAAAACTGCGTCGTAGCGAGAGATACAATTGTTTAAAATTGTTATATCTCGTTTACTTTTCAAACTCGTGTTTTTGCCGAAACTCAACCGAAACCGAACATTCGGTCGGACACTACAAATATTATTTTCGTGCACATTATTGGTAGTTAATAGACTACGTTGATTCATCACCAATAATCGGCGATAGGTTTTGCTGTCAGTTTTGCCACAGTCAAAATTTTGACTGACGAATAACACGGTAGGTTATTCGTCAGTCAAAATTTTGACTGTAAGTAATGGGATGATTGACGTAGCATAATAGTTCGTACGTGTTATTGGCAAAATTGTGGTGTCTCTTCCACAAAGGCCATTAACGAAGAGTTGAAGTTGAAGTACTGATTGACGATTCAACATGATTGATGGCAATGATTGACGTTTGCATGACCGTGTAATGGGCGCCATAGGGCTTTCTTAAGCTGAGCCAAATCGTTGGTCTACTGTTGGTATATTTGTATTTTATATCCACCGCTTCAGAAAGCAATTATTTTTTTTACTATTCAGAAAAAGCAGACGATGTTATTGGGCTGTGAATTGTTCGAAGAAGTTAACAACCCTCCTTATAAAGAGCAACTAAAGAAACTCACAGTGGGTTTTAGTCAGTAAAAGTCTGACATTCTCTCGCGCACCACGTAGAGCGGAGAAGTTTTTGATTGTAGTTTTTTCTGCTAAAAATGGTATTGGGCCACACCTCTAAATTCTTTGCTGAAATACGAACTTTTAAACAAACTAGTGCGCTTCACCATCAAAGATTTCATCACTCTTTGCCATCAAGTAGGATCACAGTCAAGCACCAGCTTACATTAAAAAAAACAAACAATTTGTTTTTTTCAAATTTCAGGTGATCGAAGGTCTATTAATACTGGGCGACCTTATGGACCTCGGCTTCCCAGAAGGCAGGGCGTCCGCGGCGTTAGCCAAGCACGAATTTAACCGGGACAAGGCTTTGGACGAGCTTGTACCGTAGAGGAATAAGGAACCCCCGAAACGTAACGTAAGAAGACTCGAAAAGTCGTAAGGAAAATGTTTTTGTAGGTGGACAAGACAAAAGGAAATACTCCTTGAGAGTCAGGTTGTAGGTGACAGAAAATGGCGTCTAAGCAAAGATCTGGTACTGGCTACTATTTAACAATCCATTTATAGATGTACAGTTGAGCGATGAAAAGGTTAAGTACCATTAGGGACATTTTACATGCACATGTAAATTTTCCGACCGTATACTGCCAAGATCATTTGACAATGCAACATGTGTATGAGAAATATGTGGGATTAAAAACATATATAACCTTTTATTTCTATCACTGCACTCGAAACAGAATACTATAAGAGTAGGCCAGTCTCATTGCCAGAGTATACGGGAAAAGTTTTAGAACGTTGGTAACATGTGTTGAGCCGTGATTTATTGATGCATTTGATTGGTAGCTTAAAAGATAATACTATAAAATCTGTAGGTACTGGTATAAACGATAGTAGATGTCTACTTTTTTGCAAACTTGCCGTTTTTTAAAGTGATTTCCTCATTTGCTTCGATGTTTTGAATGTAAGAAATGTTTTAAATTCCTTTCTATTATCTGAATAAGTGTTTGCACATTCAATATTTATAAAACTTCAAGTCACAGGGTCTGTTAATGCTTGAGTCAATAGTGATAGTGAATCAGATCTAATTCATGTTAAAAAAAATGCCTTGTAACATATGGGTGTATGTAGGTATATCTATTGGCTTCTCACTCTATCGAGACTGCCGTGGAGATTATGATGAAATGATGTACTCGTATTTATAAACCGTTATAATATACGAAGCTTTTACGTATTTCTGTTTTTTTTTTCGCTCTGACTTTTCGCGGATATAAAGTATTCTACATTCACAGACTATTCATGCGCTAAATTTTGAAGATTCTGTCGTCTAAATCAATTCAGCCGTTCAAAGTGTGATTCAGTAACAGACATGTAAACATCCAGACAGCTACTTACTTATATATAAAATAAAATATGTCAGTCAGTCAGTTTCTCCTTTTATATATTTCTTATTATATATAAAAGGAGAAACTGACTGACTGACATATTAACACACAGCTGAAACTACTGGGCGTAGGAACGCGTTTGCTCATGGTTTCCTTTTATGATGTAGACGAGCACTAAGGACCAACGTTGCGTTACGCGGTCGCCCGTGCGGTCCCATACAAAACTGCTCCGTCCGGGCTCTCTACGCAGGGACGCCTCGCGGGCAGCCGCGCCCCGCGCCCCCTTTGCTACGTAATAATATGCATTTGCATCGATATGATACATGCACACTGTTAAAGTTGAACTAGCTACGCTGCGCATTCTAGCTAGCTACGTATCGATTATAATTTGGCTAGGGCAAGCCAATTGTTTCGTTTTTCCTAGGGGGGCTGGTAATAACCCGGATTCCGCTACGGGGACCGCTGCACACGACACACGCGCATAGGCACGCGCGCCCGCTTAACGCAGCGTTGGCCCTAAGAGAGAATTTTTCAAAACTGACTTCCCAAAGGAGAGATAAAACGGGGTTCCAATGTTTGTTTGAATCCTACTTTCACGTGGAAAGTCGCTGGTTGAAGCTAGTTTATAATATTAGTAGGAAGAAATCACTGATTTAAAGTCTATTATATTAGTTTTCGTCGATGTATCAACGATTTTAGAAATAACACTTCTGCTTACCTTGTTTACTTGAAGTAGGAAGTTTTTATTTTGTGCAGTTTCCGGATATTTGATCAGATCGACTTAGTATAATTCTAAGTGATCGAGATTGAATATGGCCGCTTTTGTGAATGTTAGGATTGATTTGAATGAGCATTATTTTTATTTTATAAGTTGGAAATATGACTATGAGTCAATCAAAGAGATTGTAGTAAGTAAGTTTATTTTCAGAGTTAGGGCGCTTTCAAGTTAGACGTTTCATGTCGCACCTCTGCCGCACGTTTACCGTGCCGCAGACGGACGGTTGCAGTACATTAGCAGTCCAACAAGCGCCTAAATTGACAGTACGACTAACGCACCGCGGCAGGCCGTTAAAAAACTCATCATGCAAAGCGCCCTTAAATGCTATCAGCAATAATGATTGTCGAGAAGCCAAAAAATATAGAATGCGACTTTCCGGACGATTCATGCCACCAGATGCCGTCACTTAGCCGTCAGGTATTTTCTTATGAAAACGTATACACGACGTTGACGTCAATTTAACTAATGTCATTTACATAAGCAGGTGCCGGGACCTGACGCCTCAGTGCTATCTGGCGAACGTCATTTTAGAACACCCTCATTGACATGCACCACAAAAATAATTAATAAAAAAAAAACTACCACAACAATCTAAAAAAAATGTCATTTTGGCAAGCGATATCCCTGTCATTTTAGGCTATTTGAAAATTGAACCTTTATTTTGAAACTTATGATTTCAGATTCAAATAGGTAACCTCTTTTGAGTTAGGTCTTTTTATGATTAAGAATAAATTGGTTCTCTTCCTCCTTGCGTCGTTTATCCTCAATGCTGAGGGTCGTGAGCTCGACGAATAACTTTATTGTTACTTGTACTTTTCGCTATGATGTCCTATCTTCGGCGATGTGGATGGCGTCGTAGACTGTGTCTCCAGTGTAGCACGGATTTAGTCTGACCAACGTATCAGACTCCTATTCCTGGGCTTTTACCCCGTCTACTTTTCCTGTCAGCAGTAACTTTTCCAGGTTATGACCTCTCTTTCTGGCAATGTAGACAAAGAAATCAAAAATTCTTTGGCATATGGTGGTGAGTCTCATGGGTGACTTGAGTTCGGCTATTATAGAGTAAAATTTGTTCTAAAATTACAGAAACTAAAGTGCGCCCAAACGTTTTAATAATGTATTTTTCTTGTTAACATGCTTAAACTAATTATCATGCATAATTTTTTAAAGCAATATAATAAAGAGCAAGGCCAATCTGAATGAAAAAAAAAAAAAATTAAAATGTTTCTCCTTCACAACTGCAATGGTGGCTTGCTTTACCGAAAGTGCGATATATTTTGTTGATTTTTCAGTCGTTAATATGTTAGAAAATCACTTTGTCCTGAAACTTTGTTGGAAAATTATCCCTAGAACATACACGGTCTTCCCTTGTACCAAATTTCATCGAAATCCGTTCAGCCGCAAAGTAATACAAACTTTTAGCTTTATAATATTAATGATAAATGATATTTATTTTGCAAATAGGTTTTAAAAAACACTTTTACACGTCAATACTTTTTTCGTCAGTTTAAACTAGATGAGGCCGGTGTTTCCTAGCTTACCTTGAGAAGAAACACCGAAACAAACTCAGGGGTTTTTTTTATGGTAGGTAAAATTATCCAATGACAAATCCCGCCCTTGAGCGGAGCGGGAAATAGTGTCAGACTCTTACTGACTAAAAACCTACCCCGTTCCTTCGTTACTTATCATGCCGGGGCTGAGCCTTCCTCTCAGAAAACGGCCCTTGACCCCAGCAGGATTCGACCCTGCCTGCCTGCAGCTAGCAGGCCGGGCCTCTACGGTTCGCTGACAGCTCCTTGCGGCGCGCGGAAACAGTACGCGCCGTCGACGATTTGGGCTCGGTCCGGTCGGTTACCGGACGATCGGACAGCGTGCTACCCACTGCACGCCGTCCACAAGCCCGCGCCTACGGTGGCTGGAAATAGAGATCGGAATCCCGGCGGCGGCTGGGGCGAGCGCTCCGTTGCCTTTGCCTGATGCGGTCGGCCTCCTCCTTTGCTAGCATTACTGCTTCGCAGAAGGAGGCGACCGCCTGTTGTGCCTGCTCACTACGGACCATGGCCTGAACCAAGGCCCGGCGAGAGATATCGCTGCCGCCGATCGCCCCCACGAGGACACGGCGATGCTCCGCCCAGGCGGGGCACACCTCAACAGTATTCTCCACCGTGTCCTCCGGGTGTTCCGCACAGTGGCGACATCCAGGCAATAAACTCAGGGGTCACAGTCTCTTTTAAAGTCCATACAGTAAATTTGTAATGGTCAAATCACATGAGAACTATGCAGATTTGTCTGAGATGGTCTTTTGAAGAAAGAACCATACAGATTTGAGTGTACCTGTCCAGTCAGTGCAAGCATTTTTCAGTATTCGTGCAGCTCAACTCAGGACTACTAAGGAGCTCAACAACTTGACGAACAATACCAAAGACAGGACATTTGGATAGGCCACAGAAAATACTCAAATTGCCAGACATACATACATTAAAATTACTGAAAAAAAAAAGAAAAAAAAGCAATCCACATAGAAAAAAACCTAGTCCTCAAATTCACAATAATGAATGAAAAATGTCAAACATTAATTAAAAGAAAAAGAAATAGAAAAAAATATGTCTGATTGTAAAAAAAAAATAATTTAAAATGTCCAATTATAAAATAAATACTAATTTACTACATCAAATTGTAAAAAAAAAAATAAACAACTATGTCAAATTGTAAAAAAAAAAAATATAAAAAAAAAACAATCGAAAATAAAAGAAAAAGAAAATAACAACAGTTGTAGTGCATACTGGAGCATGTCAATCCCAAGCCTTTTGCGTCCTTAATATATTCCTATACAGTGTGAAAAGCCTTTTGGCAAAGTTTTCGTTTTACAAAGAATTTGAATTTATTAAGGCTTAGTTGTTGAATATGACTAGGAAGTTTATTATAGAAGTGTATACATTGGCATCTAAATGAGCCCCCTATTTTTTTTTAAGCCTAGTTGCAGTAACCACAAAGTGTTTGTTTCTAGTATTAAAATTATGAATATCACTATTTTTTAAACATGTTTATATTTTTATGGGCATACAAACAAATCATCTAGGACTTAATTTATAAATCGAATGAATAGCCCTTTTCTGCAAAACGAAAATGGTCTCCAGACCATTTTCGTTTTGCAGAAAAGGGCTCCATAAAAAGGGGTCCATATCGGCGGTATTTCCACAGCGTAGGATACCGTACGACATAACACTATGGAAATAGCTGAGGCTGTCACTATATCAGTTAAATTTCGAATTTGTCTAACAGCGTATGCTGCAGAGCTAAGTTTTTTAGATAATTTGTCTATATGTGGGCCCCACTGAAGCTTAGCATCTAGAGTAGAAAACTGTAGTATCTTCAGGACTCAACTTAACTTTGATTAGCACACTAGTTTCTACTTGCCTAACATGAAGCATGGTAAACTTGACACATTTGTATCAAGTTTACTATGCCTCCCTTGTAAGTGTAGTGAGTTTCCCTTTCTCTCATTCTTTACATTTATTTCTGATTATCTCGAAATGATCAATTATTGCTTATGAATGTGATTTTATACATTAACTTAGGAGGGGAGTAAAAGCTTTCCTTACTGTTCGTGACATGGGGCGGGGGGGGGAGGGAATTAAATATTGCTAAATTGAATAATGTGATAATAATCAAACAATAACACTAAAATAATAAAACATTGGTGGGAAATAAATCCGTATCCATGCTATGAGTGTATATTATTTACTGACTGTTATTTTGACTGGTCTGTTGGTCTAGTAGTTAGTGGCCCTGACCACTAACTATTAGACCAACCGCCAGAGCCGGGCTATGACAGAGGTCGTGGGTTCGATTAATAATAAAAAAAATAAATAAAAATAAATAAAAAATAAAATAAAAAAGGAACATTGATGTCTAGTCCGATACTTGGAGATGGGACAGGGGATGGTTGTGGATTGCTGGACGAGTTGACTAGGTCAGCCAAAGCCTTGGCCGGCTTGGCCTGCTGGGTTCCAGGTTTAACTACCTCTGCAGTTCCGGACAGGTAGTTGTATAGCCATTCGGAGGCCTTTTTATAGTACTCCACGGAGCTTCGATGCTGGGTCGCCCAATTGGACTTAAGGATTCCATCATTTCCCTGGGCTCTTATTATGGACTCGACCAATAAAGAGGCCAGAGTAATGTGGCGACGAGTGGTTAATCTCATGAATAAAGTATCATTTATGACTCTGGCCCATGGTATTGTTTTCTCCTCTGCATTGATTTTTTGGTACGTCTTGAAGAACGCCACAATCTCCTTCCATGAGCTCTGTGTTGAGGTTATCAATGTGGCTTTCATGATTGTTATCCAACTCACCTGATAAAAGTTGCAAACCTCAAATATTAAATGTAAAATTCCCATTCTATTCCATGCGGTGTCGGTCAAAATTGAAGCTTCGATAGATGCTGTCATCATGGGATTGGTTGCTTTCTCTGAGATGCATAGTGTAACCAGTTTCGCTAGCATGGAGCTGACTGCTGGGTCGTTCTTTAAAATTCCAACTAAAGCTTTTATGCTTTTCTTGCAAGGCGGTGCATATAAAACTGAAAGGTTTCCTGGTAATAAGGAGCTAATCTTTTTCTTATATTGTTTTTTTAGAAATCCGTTAATCATTTGCGCCTCAGTCTTGGTGGTTTTTCTCAACATAGTGAGTGCCAGGAAATTGGCTATCCTGAAAACATGCAAGTGTGTTCTTCCAAATCCTGCCGTGGTGGAATGCTTTTGAAAGACTTCTGCCAGAGATGCAACGAAGGTCTTTAGGGATCTTTCAGAGTAGATATGCAGGAATTGGTTTGTCATAGCAGATAGAGCAGTAGTATCTTTCTCGAGCCTCACATTGTTTTCGTCATCGGTACGCTTCTTCCTTTCATCAGTAGCTTCAAACATAATCTTTGCAGATAATGCAAGATCAGTTTGTGAGTGGGATAATCCGATTGCCTTTAGAGCAGCATCCTCATTGAGTGGTGAGACCTCCGTGTCAAGGTCTTTGTTTGGCACTTTTGAGGTTTCGGCTTTTTTCATATCCTCTGTCTCTTCCGCTACTGCTAGCATATTTATTCCTTTTACTGAAAAGCCGCAATCATCATCTGAGTTTCCCTTATATGCTAAGGGCCAAATGAGGTCTACTGGCGCTTTCGCTTTATCTTTAAATAGAAGGGAAGCTGTAGATAAGACGACGTCTCCAACTGTATGAGTATTCGGGATAAATCCAGAGGAGTAAAAGATCAGAAATCTGGTTACTATCTCCTCCTGAGTAGCTAAATCCCAGATTTCAGATGGAATCTTGTACCGTCCTGCTATTCCTGCACACTCTTTGGCTGACCATCCTTGCTGTTCTGCTCGTGTGGTTTTCCCAGGGATAACCTCATTGAGACTGTCTTCAACAATATTTAAGCTTTTACAGATGTTCTCATCAACCATTGTAAGATCTGGTAAGATCAAGATAATTTAAATCAACAAAATAGTTTTAAAATAATCAGATCAAAGAGTCAAAGAGAATATAAGCACTACGTTTAAGTATAGTAATCAATGCTTGTGATGGCTTGGGACAGTACGAATTCCATAAAAAAAATAGTATATTTTTTTTTAAATTGTACGCAATACTTGATGGCCTAGTATAATTCCATTCAATTCTGTATTAGACAAAAGAGGTTCTTAGAAGCAGGTGTGCACAACATTTATTTTTCAAGATTAATTCAATCTATTTTTCGCCCTCCTAGAGAGGAGGCCTGAGTCCCATCAGTGGGAACATTATAAGGCTGACGCTATGCTATGCTATGCTATTTTAATAAATAATGGTTTCAATATAAAATTTTAACAGTGTCTACTTAGATTTTTTTATTTTATTTTGTAAGGTACTAAACGCTTAGGTAAATGAATGGATTAAAAAAAAAGACTTTATTTCAAACAATTTCACAAACTATTTATAATGGCGTTTCAACCAGTTTAATCCTTAGAAAACAAATGAATTGTACAAAATACAAGGCAACAAGATATTATTATTTAACATTCATAGAAATAACAGATATTATAAACCGTTTATATTTAAAATAAAGACTGGTGTATCAACAAGTTTTCTACATACAAAATAAAAAAAGCAAACAATACAAGGCACTAAGATATAGAAATAGAAATAACTAATGTTATGAACCTTTTACATTTAAAATGAAGGCTGGAAAACTTCTTCCGGTTGTTTCACTAGGTTTTCCCGGTAATAGTGATGTCTGATTAATTCATCATCATCTGATGATGATGACGAAGATGAAGATGTTTCACCAACGTTAATGAGAAATGTCTTTACCACATCATCCATTATGCCATCAAGTTGACAAAACTTAGCCCCCCCCCCCCCTAGAGAATAGAAAAAGAAATACTTCGTTTGGTGTTGCGAACTCAGCACTTTCAGTGCTAGCTTTAGCACTATTATGGTAAAAATTGTGGTGGTGACTACAGTCCCATTGGACATTTTTGTGGGTATTCCACCAACTTTAGCACTAAAATGTTGAAGTTTTCGCTTGCTTTACAGCTTCAAAAGCTCTCGACTGTAACTACAATTCATAGTTTTGCCATGGTGACCTGAAATACAGGCCTTGAGCCTTGTTACTGTAGAAATAAGGCCAGCAATTAGTTACATTGTGGAGATAGAACTTTTATTACTCGTATTATTAAAAAAAAAAACTTTCATTATTTGTGTGTGTTTGTTACTCCAATCCAATAATCCCCCTTGATCATCGGCTGGCGACGCCCTTGACACAAATCAAGTGCTTACCAATATAACCAATAATAAGCCGTTTTCTTTTTCTTTTTGGGTTCTTTAATCTGCCCGGAGTGCTTCCTTTGAAGATAGTAGTATCTTGCCATACTAAAATTTTTGTGTCGCCAATATGTATGATAAAAAATTAAGATTAATATTCACATGAATCTGGTTGTAATCATTTTCTGTGCATAATTTCTGTACAGAAACTGATATATTAATAGTACAACTATTATGCCTTCTTTAAGCCATGTCTCTTCTTAATAATACATTTTTTCCTTCATTTCGAAGTCTTTTTATTTCATGGAGATACCCATTTGTGTTTTCACAAAACAATCTCCTGTCCGTCAATGAGTGCACTTTTTTTTTCACGTTAATTTTAGATTCTACTTAACTATTTTGTACAGAGTGATTCTTTTCAAGTTTGGCAGAGTCTCGTCACTGCTTCTAATATCATGTCCAACAGTTCAAAGTAGACGACTCATCGGCAAAGAAAACAAGAATACATTTTTCTCCGTATTTCACATAACATGTCTTCGAATTCATTACATTTTGAGTGCCGTTGGTGTGGAGGGGGCGACTGTAAGCCATATTTGGTGTTTTTTCTTTAATTATAATATTATTAATGATAACAAACTAACAATGAAACTACAAGAACGACAATCAATCACAGATTACATTTAAGTTACGTATTTTGACGGAAACCATTAAATTATAAACTGGCTAAGTTAAAACTACTGCCACAACGTATGAAGGAAAAAGGAAACTTAGATTTGGTAGACATAAAGTATAATGACAAACACAGAAAAAAAAAAGAAAAAAAAAATGACAAACGTTCGAAGTAGTGACGATCCCTGGTTCTTAAGCTTTTTAACATGAACACTAGTAGTTTATGTACGAACTAAATAATTTATTTAATTAAAACCTCGTAAATTAAGAAGATGGATAGTTCAAGTGAGTTCATTTAAGTTTATCAATTCATATAGTAAGTGGATTATAATAAATCCAGCATCAATCTTGACTGTAACAAAGCAATATATACATACATTGTACTTTTATTACAAAGTGTACCCTAAAAACAACCTTATTTAACTGCTGTCTAATACGACTTTAAAATTATAGATCTGAGTGACATTTAAGTTGATATAATATAATGAGGTGATGGCCAAAATATGTGATTTAGTAAATGCAATTCTAAAGATTATTTGTATTTTTTAGATTCTTGCAAAAACTTATTGTTGTGCAATTTTGATTGGATTAAAATTAAGCAATTATATTCTATTTTGTGTCTAGGTTATTATAAAATTGCTGGCAATTAATAGTTTTAAGGTCTTTCTCTCAACGGTTTATGCAAAAAAGCGTCTGTGGTATTTTTAACTTTATTTCGCGATCCCAGAGTCTTTTGAAACTTCCGTAAAATATTTAAATATTTCATTTGACACTGAGAGCAAGGACAGAGGTTGAATATCAACGGCACGGTTAGCGCAGTAGTTGAGCGATTGACTACTACGCTGCGTGTCCCGGGTTTGATTCCCGTACGAAACTAATATTTCTATGGTCTACAGATGATGTTTCGGATCTGGGTACATGTTTGTTGTGTGTCTCTGATGAGGCAACGCTTTTTTTTAAAATAAATAATACACATCGTTCAAGCATTATTAATTACAATGGCGATAGCGCACAAGTTGCACAGTTTTTCTACACGCAGTAAGAAAAATCTGTGCGTCTTGTGCCCGCACTGTGCAGGATGGTTGTGAGTAAACGCAGACTTACAAAATTTAAATATCACACACCAATATTCATAGATTGATATATTATGTATGTACAATCAACTTTGATATAGATATATCAAAGTACACGTACTTTAAAGATTTTTTTGTACAATAAGACACGCGAAAAATAACCATTAAGGTGAATCGCTGGGGTAGCCTTCGGAATTTAAGCATTCATAAGAGTTTTGCATTTTTTTTAGTGGGGAAAATCATCCAATGACATATCCCGCCCTTGGGCGGAAGATAGTGTCAGACTTTTACTGACTAAAAAACCCACACCGTTCCTTCGTTGCCTTTCATACCAGGGCCGAGCCTTCCTTTCAGAAGCAGACTCTTGGCCCCAGTAAGCTTCGACCCTGCTGCGCCCCTACGGTTTGCTGTCAACTCTTTGAGGCGCGCTTGGAACTACGCGCCGTCGACTATTTCATTAAATACTTATATGAAAAGGACATACGCATGCGGTGCAAATCCGCATTCGTGATGAAATCCGCATGATAATAAAAAAAAAACATTTGTAGCCCATTTATAAAAGGAGAGGAAGGGTATGTGATATATAGGGTGACTGGTAATTAGTGACCGATACATAAACACGTGATTGTAGTCATGATAATAAAGAACTTTTACTATGGGACCAAACTTGAAATCACAAAAAAAAATTGTTGGTCAGTACATTTATGTTCGTCTAACTGGTCAAAATAAACTGAACTTGCAGATTTCTTTCGTGATTTCAGGTTGGTCACACAGTAAAAGTTGTTTGTTATCATGACTAGAATCACGTGTTTAAGTATCGGTCACTAAATACCAGTCACCCTTTATAAAATCACGTTATGACCCACGGGACTGGAGCATTAGGTAAAGAAACTGCGGGGGATAGCTAGTATATGAATAAAATGAAAACTCCATATTTACAAATATTTAGTGGTTTAATTAACATTAGTGCCGCTTGTGATAATGACAAAGAATTTATTTTTCTTAGTAGTTTCTTATTCATGTTATAAAAAGGTTAGAAATTGCCAGAAGCTCATGGGAGATGTAATTTGTAATTTGATCTTATGGATAGTGGTAGGCATGTTTTTGGATTTTCTCGTTATATCCAATAAGAGTAGCTCGACTGATATAGTACGGCCGACGGATCTTGGCGCGCCTGAAGTTAGGCTCTGCGAACTTCGAACTCGTAAAAAAATAAATGGTTTGAAAAAATATATATGCCAATAGCAGTTGTTAACAGCAATAAAAACTGCTGTTGGCATTTATTTTTCTAAATCATTTATTTGGCGCACTTATTTTGAGCGCTAAAGTTCGCAGAGCCTAACTTCAGACGCGCCAAGATCCGTCGGCCATACTGTACATATTTCGTCCATGTTGAACTCTAGAAAAAAACAAACTGCATTCAATGATATAACACTTAAGACCAGAGTTATTTTAAGTTTATAATTTCCTATCTAAATTTATCAAACAATGAAATTGCTTTTCATGAAATATTTTTATGTCGGTACTTTTAAGTGGTTAAACGTTTATTATTTATTTGACTTAAAACATAAAATATCCGCAAACATTATCTAAATTCAACAACTTGAGTTATACTGAGTCTATTACATATTTTTAAGTAAGTACTTCACCTGCAGTAGGTTGTTAGAAAGTCGGGTGAAGTATGATACAATTCATGTATTAATTGTTAGCCTATAATATTCCGTATTCTAAAGAAAGAAAGAAAGAAAGAAAGAAAGAAAAATCGTTTATTCGACCTCTCACGATAAGGCGATATCTGGCCAAGCAAGGAATACAACCAGAAAAAAAGTCCAAGTTTTGGCATCGACATGCTAAGAAGTTATCCATTCATTGCACTTCTTAAATACTTTAAGCATTCGTCGAGGATCTTGGGGGTATCTAAGCTATCCATTGATATTATAAGGGAAGATACGTTAGGCCTAACATCGCAATCAGAAAACCTGGACTCGAAACTACACAACCTGTAGTCACTGATAGACAAGGACAGAAATAAGAGCCGGCGCTGTCGTGTGAGAGTGTAATCGTCGCGACCGATGTGAAATCGTACCAATATGCACAATTTCAGCGGTCCACGCGCAATAGGCGAGTCCACCTATCTTCCGCTCGCGGTTTTGATTTAATCTAAGTATTTACCTAACAGTTCCGTGTCATTAATTAAAATTATAATGTGTTTTCCTGTTGCCAAAATTTTCCTTAAAACCACTTAGTTTTTATAGTCTTCGGTACGGAAGTACATTAATAATCCGTTTATCACATTCGTTCTAAAACATTTTATCAAAAATTCAATCATATTATTATGATGAGCGAAATAACGGAAATGTACTATTTTGATTGTAAGCCATTAAGATAGTTGATCTTGTCTTGTTCAGTTGGTAATAGCGATTTGAACTTACAATACACTTAGATTTGATACGTATCTAGAATTCTTTCAATTTTGATGGTAATCTCATTTGATAATTATGAAGACAAGGGTTTGTTCGTATAGGTCAGGGATGGCGAATGGTGACATGCGGCAAAATAATCCTTACACGCATCATCATCATCATCATCATCAGCCTTTTTTAATGTTCCCACTGCTGGGACACAGGCCTCCTCTCTAAGAGAGGGAATGGGCCGTAATCCACCACGCGGGCCCAGTGCGGGTTGGTGGATGTCACATCCTTACACGCCTGTAACATTTTTTTTTAAATCTTCATATAATTAAAGGTAAAAAAGCGGACTTTAAGGCATTATCTACCAGTCAACCTAGGCAGGTACATAAAAAGGACATATAATTAAAAAAAAATATAGTCACAAAAGTATAGATATATTTAGGAATTAAAGGAAAGGGGTTTTTGATGTTAATATCTTGTTAATATCAAACAGCAGTGATCATAATACGTTTCTTTTTTATTTTACTTAATAAACAAAGAATTGCGGGCTTGCGGACGGTGTGCAATGGGTAGCACGCTGTCCGATCGTCCGGTAACCGACCGGACCGAGCCCAAGTCGTCGACGGCGCGTTCTGTTCCCGCGCGCCTCAAGGAGCTGTCAGCAAACCGTAGAGGCTCAAGCAGGGTCGAAGCCTGCTGGGGTCAAGGGCCGTTTTCTGAGAGGAAGGCTCAGCCCCGGCACTATAGGCAACGAAGGAACGGGGTAGGTTTTTAGTCAGTAAGAGTCTGACACTACTTCCCGCTCCGCCCAAGGGCGGGATTTGTCATTGGATGATTTTACCTACCATAAAAAAAAAAACACTCATATGAATTTCCGTTTGCAAATTAGGAATGACTAGCATCTAGTTTTTTTGTTCACTCATTAACTAAGTCAAGATTCTTTGAGTCATGATATTTTTTTAATTATAAATATTTTTGTGACTCGTCCTCCAATAAAGGTTTGCCATCCCTGGTAAAGGTTGTCTAACGTTCGAAATATTAACAATAGACAATATTGAAGTTTGACTCTCTTTCCGAAATCTATGAGAAACCTTTTTAGCGAAGTCTGTCATTTCTAGTACCTTATTCGTATCTTAAATGGTCCCATAGTCTTTTGATCCCTACATAAAATAGGATTGATACACAACTTTTTTGTTTCCATTGGAGCATTTTTTTTTTGTTGACTGAATAAAACTTTTACTATTTAGTTATAATATTTTGAAAAATGTTGAGGTACCACTTTTTGGTATTTGAAAGTAGTACCTACTCAAAATTGTCAAAGTAGTCCTATAATGCTATAGAGAGCCAGTAGGTAATGTTTCCTATTGGCTGTGAGTATTATTATTATTATTATTTTTTTTATGACTGTGAGTATAACAGAATCAGACTTGCCAATGTCTCGAAAAGCTGATTCATGCCTTACCTGTGTGGGTCCTACTTTGTTGGATAGCCTATTTGTTGAGGAAGGTTATAAGCTACACTAGCTTTTGCCCGCGGTTTCGCTCGCGTTGAGTATTATTATTAATTAGGTATATTTTTTGCGGCTTTAGTCTTAATTTCGTTCGTTCGATTTCGTTCCATTCGGTACTGATAGTTCACACTAATACATTTACAGCCTCCATTATCCCTTATTTTATCCCTATGGGGGTTGAATTTATCAAAATCCTATTTAAGCAGACGTCTTCATCATAGTAGCTCCAATAATTAATTTCAGTTCAATCAGTCGAAAATCTAAGAAGATTTATGCAAATTTCACCCCCTATTTTATTCCTTTAGGGGTGAAATGTCTCAAAATCCTTTCTTAGTACAAATTTCAGCCCGATCCCTCGAGTGGTTTGGGCTGTGCGTTGATAGATCACTATGTCAGTCAGTCAGTCACCTTTGAGTTTTATATATTTAGATTACGTCACGCTACGACCCGCGGGGAAGGCTTTATGTTATATTTATTTCCAATCCGTGCCAGGTTTGCCCATTGGGCGTTTTCATTGCAATAAAGTTATAATTTCAAGGTACATTACAAGCTTGTTATTTTAAAATTTAATAATATAATATACTACCTTTCTGCCAGCGTCTTAGTCCGCGTGAATGTCGGTTATTGCAAACGCGATGTCGAAGTCAAAGTTAGACAAAAAGCTTATGTTCTTCCTTGGGGTTCGATCTTACTTCGTACCAAATTTTGTTAAAATCGGTTCAATAGTTTAACCGTGAAAGCGTAATAAGTAGACATTTATAATAGCATAGCAGCATAGCATCAGCCTTATAAAGTTCCCACTGCTGGGACTCAGGTCTCCTCTCTAGGAGAGGGAATAGGCCGTAATCCACCACGCGCGCCTGATGCGGGTTGGTGGATGTCACATGTCTTCGAATTTTTGGTTCGAGGACATGCCGGTTTCCTCACGATGTTTTCCTTCACCGTTTTTGAAAGCAGTGGTGATGAAATAAATTACACAAAGTAATGCGCCTGGCTGGGTTTGAACCCGCGACCTACAACTCGAAAGTCGGGGCCGTTCCCACTCGGCCACCAGTGCTCTCCTTCAGACATTTATAATATTAAATATGAATACATATAGCAGGAATTTTATGGACATGAAATTTCATTAATGGGATATAGGAATAATATTGTGACGTCCCACATTTATGTTGTGTGAACTATGTTTTAGCTTAGTGCTCTATGTTAGTTTTCTCTATGGAATAGAAACTCTATGGTTCTTGCTGCTTTGGAGACATCACTTTTGGCGGTTGCAATTTACAGTTTTCTGAACGTACGACTTTTATTTCATCAAGCCCACTAATAAAAAAATACATACAGCCGAACATAGATCCTCCTCCTTTTCGAAGTCGGTTAATTAGACGGCGCTAAACGCTAAAATATTATACCGGTTTCAGTTACAGATATGTTTTTTTTGGGTTATCCGCTAGTTTCGGATTGTTTCGGTAAAGAACAGAAGAAATTTAAAATTATAAAAATAAAATACAAATGACAAAATTTTAGTTTTTTTTTCTACTCTAGATTATAATTTGTTTGGCCGGGCTATGCAATCAAAAAACGATCGTAAGCTGTCATTTATCTCCACCTCTATCCGAAACAATCTGCCACTAGCTTTTATATCGGTTTGGGTTACGAATATTTAATTATTTCGGATATCCGATAATCCCTGTTGTGGATATTTTTTTAAACCGTTATCCGATAGTTCCTGTTACGGTTACGGACTTCCATCATCATCATTCATCATCTTCATTTATTTAAATGACTTTATATCAGACATGTTATGCTTGTGATATTCTAATGTCGTTTAATGCGAGTGACTACCATTGTCAGGCCCTTTTTTATTCGAGTCTTAAATGCACTGAATGCACTATGAGTTGTATTTTAACGATTACTATGTTTAGATTGTAAATATCACAATGTGCATTTTATTATATTTTATAAGTATTTCTTTTTTCACCGCAATAAGACTTTATTGAAGTTTCAACAATAGGTTTTGTGTTCGACTGTACACTAAAAAAGTTTTTGAAAGAAACTTTTTTTCGATGAAAATGTCAAAGTTATAGAATTATTTGTCGTATAAATCTAGGGAACGTTTAAAAATCAAATCGATGTTAGAAAATAGGGAATATGCATTCAATTTTTTTTTTGGCTAAATTAAATATTTTTTGTGCTCTGGTAAACAAATATGAAAAAAAAAATATCTTTATGAATAACGAAGTTATAAAGCTTCAACGCTGCTATTATGAAAGTGAAGTCCGACATGGCTTTAAGAGTGCTTTTAATATCATGCGGATTTCATCACACATGCGGATTTGGTCCGCATGCAGAAAATTTCAGAAGGTAAAAAACCGCGTCCCGCGAGCGTATTGCATGCATTACAAATAGATACTTGTATGAAAAGAACATTTGCGGTCAAATCCGCATGCGTGATGAAATCCGCACGATATTAAAAACAGCCTTACGTCAAAGGCCATGACAGTATGGCCGCCATAAAAAACGGTGGTTATCGAGAGAGACTGATATATTTATTCAAAATTATTACTCGTTTGTTTTAGGTAATTTTTATGTTGTTTTCACAATTAGTATTCTTTTTTTATATTTATTTTTAAACTAATTAGTTAAACTGTCAAGCCCCAAGCGGACACCAGTGTTCGCATACCTATTGTCTTTTTATTGTGTCTCTAATTACGGTATTCAAAGAGTCAAATAATTTTTCATGCATATTTCCTATTCAGGGTTTTTGGATTTCAAAATCCGGGGAAATCATAATGCCAAACAGGGAAATGTCAGTTTACCTAAACCCAATTTTTATCGTATAATCTGTCAGTCGATACTGTTACAAAAATGTGTAGTTTTACTGTTTAGATCTTATTAAATGACTTAAGTAGACCTTATAATGTAATTTTTATTTTTCACTCGGCACGCGTTGCTAAGATATTGGTTGCGTTTTCATACAAAATTTTTCTTTAATATTTTATTTTGTTTTGAGGGCTTCGCAACTTGTAAAAAAGATTTAAAAAATAATTGTGATTTTGTTACGAAGAGTTTTGTATGAAAATGTAACTGGCGGATCACAATAAAGCTTATAATATATTATTTTTGTATGTAGATAATAAAAATACTCTAGCGTAATGTAAATTGAGTGAATAAGGTGATCCCATTGAGGCGGAGGTAGTAGAAAAGGCCAAAGAAAAGGAATAGCAATATGTTTAGAATGCCCTATCTCCCTCTAAGAGTCTTTTTTGTCACTTCTCCCTTCTTCGCCTCAATGGTGTTCCTATGGAGCAGTTTGTTTCAAACGAGGTTTTTATTTATTTGTAGTATAAAGAATGTTACTAGTAGTAAATTGTAAGTAAAGGCTTCGGTAGAATGGAATGGAGATTTTATACATTACAGCTTCACAAACGAATGTATAAATAAAAATTGTTATTTTCATTTTGTGGTTTAATTTAGCTCGCATCCCAGGAACTTGAATATGTCTGTAAGTGTTTAGATCGGGTTATTTAAATGCAAGAAAATACATGTCGAATCAACTCCAGTCCCTGTTTATGGATTTTGGAATGGCCTCCAGGACGGTACTATTACAGGTGGACCACTAACCCAACTAGTGGGTACTAAGTCGCAATGGATCGAAGACAGCAAGCTTCGGTCAGAAATAAAGAGGCCTCAAAACAGAACCTTGAGGTATTCCATAGTCATTGAAAATGCCTGAGATTACGTCATCACTATCCAAAAATCCAGACAAATTGCATTAAATCTTTCTTGGGAATCTACACTCCACGTATTAAAAAACCACAAGGAAAAGTAATATCTACGGGCCCCCTTACCTATTTGGCAAAAAAATTTCGTAGCCATACGTTCCTAAAAAAAAATTGCAGCTGTAGATCTAGTTAAAGCACTCGGTTGGCATTCTATTACTTTTTATTCCAATGTGAAATAAAGCAGTCTCAAATACTCTGCGCTGCTTCAATTGACAATTAGGTCTTCAATCATCAAACAGATAGTTAAAATAGTTAATGCGCGTAGCGAAATTAGAATAGAGAAACCGGCACCGCCAAAAACAAGTCAATGACCATTGTTCTTTGTTAAGACATGACCCGAATAAACGAATATTTGTCTCCTAACAAACGCTTGATTAATTAACATATTCGCCAACTCAAACTTCTTGCTACCGAACGAGCAAAAACATAGGAAGAGTTTTTATACAAACTGCAACACCGACAGACAGAGCCCATACCATGCAAATGATCTTCAACAAGTCAAGACCGCATCTGGTTTTAATTTTATAATAATCTTTCATCATTTTGATAGACCAAAACGATCTTTCACACCTTGCGATAAGAGCTTTAATGTAAGTGGGTTTTTAGTTATATTGTTCCATTTTGCGTAATAGGTCAATGCCAAGATTGTGATTAATGAATGCGTGCACGCATGCGGTTGTTTAAACACCGGTTGCGTGTTTGTGTACCGCGGAGGTTAACTGTGTAATGCCAGATAACACGTCAGGGAGCTAGATTTTTGAAGGAGATTTAGCGAAATCTATCACTTGTATATAGATATATGTAACCTTCCTCCAAGTAGTTAAAAATGGTAGAAGACAAGAATATAAAAAGGCAAATACCTCTTCTTCAATATTCGGCTTCAATACACACAAACAACATTAGATGAAAGTTTCAAGGGCGCTTGAGCATAAATGAATTTCGACACCTCCATCAAGTGAATTTGTTACAGCATACTTATGTAGGTAAAGGAACCCAGCTTCCTGCGGTCTCGCGTAGTTCCCGGACTTTCGCAAATAGGTCATAAAATGTAGTTTCCGCGAGCCGGTGACCCACCAGACAATGGGCGACCACCGCATTGTCTATTGTCATCACCGGCCAGACATGCCGCGATGAATGGGGCAAGTTCATTCCGATCCGGCCCACATTAGCCGTCCGAAGGGAGACGCAGGTAGCGTAATGCCGTGCGCGTGACAGAGAGAGTGAGCAAGAATACGGTCTGCGCGGACACTCGGAATTACCGCTGCTTGAGTTTTGTTTTGGAACGGTCCAGTTGCTTGGCGGGCGGCGCACGAGTCGAACTGTTCCCACGCGCGATACGATTACCTCGCTGCGGTGTAACGTAACATGAACGGGCTGCATTTGTATACGCGCCGCGCCTCGCCGCGCTCGCACCGCCGATAACATCTGCCAAACCGATATTTAGGCCGGCGATATCGTGATAGGGTTCGAATTCGTGCGCGACATTTCACTGGTACCGCGCGGCCATGTGATCGCTCCCCGACCGATGGGAGCGAAAATCGAAAAAAAAAGCCGCCTGCTAATGTCTACCCCTCCCGGCCGCTACAAAAAAGGGATAAAAAGGTTATTCCTGGAATGCACACATGTGGACGCCGGGTAAAAGTGGGTGCTCGTATTGAATCCGCAGTGTTACCACGATGCCTCGGAGGAGCAGGTGGATGAATCTGGCGGCGGGCGTCGCGCTCGGTGTCATGTTCGGGATATTCCTCAAGTTGTGTTTAAGGACTTCATCCAGGACGACTATGGAAGCATGTCCGGAGTCGGCTAAATTGTTAGCCGATCCCGACCCTATCGCGCTGATAGGCTTGATGCCAAACGAGACTGTTCACAACTCGAACAGGACATTAGTGTTCGTGGGTGTTATGACAGCTGAACAATATTTAGGTTCGCGAGCGAAAGCAGTGTACGAAACTTGGAGCCAAGACCTGCCTGGTCGGATCGCGTTTTTCAGTTCGGAGGTGTCGCGGGCGCCGGGTTTACCTTTAGTTCCCTTGCGTAATGTGGACGACAGCTATCCTCCGCAGAAGAAGTCGTTCTTAATGTTGCTGTACATGTATGAGAAGTATGGGGATAAGTTTGAGTGGTTCATGCGTGCGGACGACGACGTGTATGTGCGAGGTGATAAGTTGGAGGAGTTCTTGCGTTCGGTGGACAGTCGGAAGCCTCAGTTTATAGGGCAGGCTGGTCGAGGGACGAGCGATGAGCGGGATGCGCTGGCACTGGACTACAATGAGAACTTTTGTATGGGTGGACCGGGCGTGTTGTTCTCGCGGGAGACGCTGAAGAGGGTGGCTCCTCACGTCAAGTACTGCCTCAAGCACCTGTACACCACGCACGAGGACGTGGAGCTAGGCCGCTGCGTCGCCAAGTTCGCCGGAGTGTCATGCACGTGGAGTTACGACGTGAGTAATTCTTTATTGTAAGCTAACTTTAGTAGGTAAACAAATGACATTTCACAGACTACGATTTATTTCGCAAAAGATAATATTTTTTTGAAGTTATCAGGTGTTTCGTGTTTCAAAATCCTGAGTTTTATCGTTATCGTATGATTCTAATTGATATGTGGACTTGTATTAAAGTGCGTTCGTCGGCAATATGTGCAAACACGTTCATGTCAGCATTTCGGCTAATAACGATGTTATTCTAGCCGGTTTACCTATCCAATACCGCGTAATCGATCAATATTTGAGCTGTCAAAACAACCTAACGTCCGCGATTCGAGATCAGGCTTTTAAGTGTTTTCTTTTTTTAATTTAAATTCAATAAACATAAATGAAACATAACACAAAAATAAGTTTTTATACGCTTGTGGTATTCATGTAATTTGTGGATTTGTATTTGAATTAAAGTTAAACTATTTTATTTAACTACATGACACGTCTTTAATGTCTTCCCATGAAATAAATTGCATATTAGAGCTTTTAACTTATATTGTCGTTTCCTTATTGATCAGGAACTTGGAGGACATGATTAGGTACAACTTTATTGCCAACATTAGATAAGGAAATAAATCGATTTTATTGTCTTCCAAAGTACCTAGTTATTCGGCTATTCATTGAGCGTAAACTATTCTTAGTGGCCAGTGTTTTTCAGCCATGGGTTCACTGACCGCTACCTAGTCAGTTGGGCAGTTGACTTTACGGTATTTTTTAAGCCATTGAAAAAAAAAACATTTGACATATAGTATAAGTGCTTACTTCTATTTTCTACTCGGCTATTCTCGGAATGTTGTGTGTCGGATGATGTAATAAAACAACCTATTATTACATTAATTACTGCAGTGCAACGTAAGCAATTTTATCCACGTTCCTACCCACCTACAAGAATTGCGTACGGCTAAAACTTTAAGAATCAAAGTAGGTAGAAATTTTGTTTTCAGAAGTTACCGCACCTATCCATAGAGTTTTATGAGCTCAACGTTTCATGATCATAAACAAGACAACGTTTAAATAATTTTAATAAGATAGATACCTACCTAGTAAAGAATGTATCTTTAAATGAAACTTTTCAAGTCACTAGTTTGGGAAAAATTATCGACTAGGAAATGATGAGATTAATTAGTTGCTTAGGTAAATTAATTAATTGACTTTCGCCCGGTTATAGATCAGCCCGTTTGGTATCGTTACAATAACAGTAAATACCTAACTGATAAAGTTACCAACCAATTAAAATTTAACAGGAAAAAAAATATGAGTCCTATAAGCTAGGTGGCTAGTTATAATTGGTCAGATTTGCGATTGAAACAAATTCGGAACGAACTGTAAAACTGATTGCCGCCATGTCGTGCTAAATAGTATCGTAAATCCTTTACACAGGTATGACACTGGCATTGCTAGCTGGATTTGCCTGCTTAAGAAAAAAATTAAGAAAAAAAATATGACTGCATGGATTGTGGATAGGGTTGCCAACATTTCTTCGACAAAATATAGTATTTTTCAAACTAAGCTATAAAAAATATAGTACACTTTAAAAAAATATAGCATTTTATGGAAAAAGCAAAAAGTGAACAAAAAAAGTTTTTGTTAATTATTTGCTTTTATAAAAACTATATATTTGTTTGCACTTCTTGCATATGTTTACCAATGTTTTCTCACATTCAGTTTTTAAATTAATATAAATCAAAATCTCTATACTTTTATTAAGGTTTATATTTTTATTGTATTTTTTTTTGGATTTTTCTTTTTTTTGTTAATCGATGGTAGCGACCGACTTTTGTTATCGCTACTAATTTCTTTTCTATAACTAATTTATTTGACGCAGTAAGATCAAATGTTTAAAATATAGTATTTTTGCGTACTATATCTTTCTTCAACAATATATATAGTACGCAGACTCAAAATATAGTAAAATACTGTATATTATAGTACGGTTGGCAACCCTAAATGTGGAATTGAAGCAAATGTTGATGTAAGAACCTGAGGCACTAGCACGAGCACATAAAGCGATTCATTAGACGACTTAAACTGATTTTTTTAAAATTATTTCAAACTATTAGTAGGTATAATGTTTTTACTGTCTTTGTCAATTAGTTAATCAAGACGACTATCCACGACAACACTGCCTACAAACTGTAGTGCAGTTAGGCAGAAGATATGTGAAAATATTTATGTAAATTTTCTTGAATAAACTATTATTAAAAAAAATTTCGACCGTCGAATCCGACTCGGCTGGGCGGCATTCGGGAAGCTGCGCGGTGTCTTCTCGGCTAACATACCACAGTGTCTCACGACGAAAGTCTATGACCAGTGCGTATTGCCAGTGATGACATATGGCTCCGAAACATGGTTACTTACAATGGGTTTAAAGTCACCCAAAGGGCAACGAAAGGGCTATGCTCGGAGTTTCCTTGCGTGATCGAATCAGAAATGAAGATATCCGCAGGAGAACCAAGGTTGCCGACTAGCACGAAGAATCGCCAAACTTAAGTGGCAATGGGCAGGGCACATTGCTCGCAGAACAGATGGAATTTGGGGCCGAAAGGTTCTAGAGTGACGACCGCGTATCGGAAGACGCAGTGTTGGAACGCCTCCTACAAGGTGGACTGATGATCTGGCAAGGGTTGCGGGAATCCGATGGATGCGAGATGCACAGGACCATTGTGGTGACGCTTGGGGGAGGCCTATGTCTAATAGTCTTTCGGCTGAAATGATGATGATGATGATAAAAAAAAGGTGCTTGACTGTGATCCCATCTCCATCAGTAGTAAGTAATGCAATTGTTGATGGTGAAGCGCACTAGTTTAATAACAGCCTACTCACTCTAGCCTTGAAGACACCTAAATTGAAATCGGACAGGAAGACTGCTGCAGGTAAATTCATCCAGTCCTTCAATGCACGCGGTATTTAAAACAACGAGGTGAAACCCTTAGTCCGGACCGTAGAGGGACTGTTAAAGGGACAGAGCTATATAGGGTGTATAGCACCATCCCTTTCTCGCTCGCACGCCTGATATTTTAACACGTCATGGTACACCCTGAAACGTTAAGATCAGTCGTAAGCTTCTAGAATTAACCAATCAAAATTACATATTACATATGAGCCTACGTATCATGAGCTGCATATGCGTATAATACAATAATATGAACCGTTACATTTGCTCTTGTTTCCACGGCTCGCGTTAATTCGAGCGGTTGCATGGCAGAACGAAAGTGTTACAATTACTTAATGATTGCCGCTTGGCTCCTCAAATGTTGGTTTATGTAAAGATTTCTTGCTGTTATGATCTTATCTTCTGTATGCGAATGCTGATTTTGATGTGGTTTCTTTTTCATCTTGGTCAACATTATCAACTACAGCTTGTTATTATCCTGTTCGGTAATGGCTTCTTCAACTTTATGGTGAAGGATTACCCTTACAAAGTACTGACAAACAGGCCTTCTTCTTTATTTTTTATCAGTGTCTCTCCTGATGGTAAGTGACGATGTGGCCGACGATGGAGCATGCTTGCCTTTTCACTCTAGTAACTATCAGAAGATACAGACACTAGCAGGGAATTTCACTCATGCACAAAAAACGTGTTTTCAAAACGTTTTGTGTGTATGGGCTGTATGGGCCATTCTTTCTTGATTTGTGCAAATCTTGACCTTTCCTACGAGTTTTAATAAGTCATTGACTTACCTCACCGTCAGTCTCACTACTTCCTTCGTTGACTTTGTTTGGAGTATGTACAAAGGTGGCTAGTTGAGTCTCTTTCTTCTGTGCTAAGCCAGATCTGGCGCAGCTGGTCCCTTTGATCGTTGGTTATTGAATTTTTGCACGTATGAGTTGCATCAGCAATGTCGTCGGACTTATCTCAATCGTTAAAAATTCTGACTGTTCGATCTAATATATACTGTTCGATCTAATATAGTTCATACCCCTGTTTGCTAATTAATATTTCTTTTATTTTTTTAGCTGTACTATATTTAGATGTTCTCATTACCTAGTCTAGTAAGCCTCAACAAATAAATAAAACAAAATAAAATTCTGATATTTGTCATATTGTTGTTTGTATTTTTAATTTAACAGTTCGTTTTAATTTTTGCATACCTCCTATAGGTGAGATATATATAACACTATTTTTTTTAACAACCATTGTAAGTACCATATCTTTGGCTTTGACGCAGTAGCTGATTTCTTCCGACAAAAACATTCGTAAACATCAAAAAAACTTGTGTAACCACTCAGTTTTTCTTCTTACCTATATTGAACAGATTCGCACGACGGGCGCTTACAAAGAACAGTTGTATGGGTGAACTACAAAAACATTAAGATGAAAGCAAAAACAATAATTATCTCCTCAGTTTAAAGGCACGTGTAACATAATCACATGCTGTGAACGCTTTAGTTTATAAACACGTAGGCCTTTCTGAAATCTTGTGTTAAGAACAAGAAGTTTTGCGGTTTATTTCTTTCTTCATGCTGTAAATTCGACAAGCAGCATTACTGGTAAGTGTATTATCTTAGACGATTATAGTTCTTGATGGTCCTGTGGTTGTAATAATATAGATGCACAGTCGGAAAGTCGAATATTTCTTTAATAAATAATAAGATAACCCATAACTATGACCTTGAAGTCCTTCCCTCACATCCCAATTCATTGATAATGTTAGTCCTTGCTGAGTAGTAAACACTACAATTTTCTACGTCGTCATTACTACACAATGCCAAGTGTGAGTAAGTCCAGGGCTAAAGATCAAGCCATTATCTAGTATTAAGCCAATTCTTCCTGTGTAGGTTCATTCTAGTGACACTTTACTTGTAGTATAGTAGACTATGGTACTAGTAGGTACAAAGACTGATATTTATATGCAAAAAACTGTTAAGTACCTACCTAATTAAAATTATTATTAATGAGTTAGGTTTCCGTAATAATGACAGTCAAAGAATTATGAATAATATAATTAATAATTCGCTTTCGTAAATTCGAAATCTTCACGCAAAAACAATATTGGAATGATGGGAAAAGGCTAGATTACCAAAAGATATTTTTATTTTATTTCCAAATTCACTTGAAACAGAGAGTGATGCTATGGTTCGGTTTTAGTATCAGACAAAAAACTTTTTACAAAAAAAAAAACATTCAGCCGAACATAGAACCTCCTCCTTTTCGAAGTGGGTTAAAAAGGGCTAACGGCTAGTTTTTGGCAGGATTTCTTTGAGTGGAGTTCAGTGGTTGTTTTAATTATTAACAAATTGAGTCCTAGTCATTGATCTCATATATATATATTTGTACCCTATGTCAATGGTCCTAGTGGATATTGTGATGAAAAATTGCTGCAGTTTTATATCTCTAGTATCTACGCAGCTGGATAATATGTGGAATCATTGAAACAGGCACTACCACAGTGAAGCTTACCGAGAAGGCTGACTCGGTAAATTTCCAAATACTGCAAAAACATAGACAATACATTCGCGTTCTAATTTTAAACTTGACACTGGCTAGATGAAAAAACCGTGCGAAGCCAAAAAAAAAAAAAACAAGGATTAATTAAATGCCAAAAACGGTCGTCTAAAACTATTAGACTCAAGTTCCATGCTAGTTTTCAACTAAGGCTAGGTACCTCGGTCGTTAAGTTCAAGGCAAAACGTTATTTATTTTAACACCAGTTTCCGTAATACAAGTTTGCACGAGGCCTTAGAAAAAAATAATCGCTTGAGATGATAGTTTGATTTATCGACGATCGATTCGAACTACATAAATTCCAGACTAGTTTTTTAGGTGAAGTGGTTGGATCTGAATGTGTTTTGAAATTGAAAGTTGGCTATAGATTTTATGGTTCGTATAACATGGGTTCGTATAGTTTAGTTTTTTTTTTTGTGGTGCCGCTTATGATAGTGGGCTACGCCCCATCCTACAAATTTATTAAAAAAAAAACTATAATAAATAAAAGGTTTCTCTAATCATTAATATTACCAAAGGGCCTTTTTTTTGAGGTGGGAATTCATCAAATAAATTCTCTCTCTCTGGGCGGAGTGAGTGAAAGTGTCAGATTTTTACTGAATAAAACCACCTCGTGTTTTTTCAGACGTTTCAGGGTTGTGGTAACTAGTGATCCTTTTTTTGTTGTCTCACCCGTTGCGAGCTGCGTATAATACGCGGCATAAGTTAAACCAAAATTTGATTTTCGGGTTTTAATCGAAATTCGACTTGGCGGGGGCTGCGCGTAACTATAGCAATAACGGCTATTTTAGTTCAACTTATTTTCTGCGTACTATAACAGATTTTCGAGTCTCAATCGAAGAAGGGGGCTGAGCGTAATCATAGCAGCGGTTCAACTTTTTTGCCACTTATCGGCGTCTTTCAAATTTAGTAGTTATAAGTCTGTACTTGAAAGTTTAATCAAAAGAGAATATTTGAATTTGAATATATTATTTTAAATCATTCCACTGCAGAAAAAAGGGCATAAGCTGAAGATGAGCATTTCAACAATTATCTCAGCCATGTTCGTGTGACTTGCGAACTAGTATAAACTAGCTAGTATCATGACTAGAATCGTGATCATTGTAAAACCACAGTTAGACTACATTAGAATGATAATGACAAAGAGTCATGAATGTGTCTCAATTAAATTAAGTGGTCACATTAGAAGTTACGGTAGAACAGTGCAAGAAACAGTTCAGACTCATCTGCATTACATGCTTTTCTCGTTACGGGCTACAGTATAAAAATTGGTTTCGGGACTAGTATATCTTAAACTGTGAAGCCCCAAGCAGATACCAGCACACCTATTGTCTTTCTATTCTATCTCTAATTACGGTATTCAAAGGGTTTAAGAGTGTTTATAATATCGTGCGGATTTCATTACGCATGCGGACCCTCCGCAATAATGTCTTTTTCTCACAAGTATTTATTGTGATGCGTGCAATACGCACGCGGGACGCGTTTTTTTGCCCTTTGAAACTTTCTGCTTGCGGAGCAAATCCGCATGCGTATGTCCTTTTATACAAGTTTTTATTGCAATGGAGAATACGCACGCGGGACGCGCGCGGGGCGGGGCAATTCCGCATACGTGATGAAATCCACATGATAATAAAAAACACCCTTTCTGGTATTTAGGTGTAATAATTAGAGGCTAAGATCTGTTGGTCCCAGTTGTCATTCGTAGATCTTTGGCAGTAGTTACAGGTAGTCAGACGCCAGAAAGTCGGGCCATCAGTCTGTACGAGGAGTATCGTGTTGCCTAGTAATTGGGTTGTAGGGGTCTGATAGGCAGTCGCTCCATACACGGGTACATATACAGCCGCATACGAAGCATTTATTTGTGTGGCGGTGTATCTTCGAAATTCAAGATCAGAGGCCTACAATGAACTTATAAAAAACTCATATATAAAAAATAGTTAAATATGGATTCTGTAGAAAACGATATAAATTAGAAAGAAGTGAACACAAAAATTTTAGCTGATAAAGACCTGAGAAGAAGTAACTAGGTAAGATTACATGTATATAATTAAGTAATTAAAAAGGATATCTTCAAATGCAAGCCAACCTTCACTGATAGCCTTCGAGCAATTCTAATTTAGGTTTAGCATATAGTTCGACGTACCCGACGTTTGCAATGGTTGTTTTAAATTAATTTGTATTCAAAACAGTGTTATACAACTTACACTGTATGCATATCTTTAAACTAATGCAGATCGGTATTAGGACTTAGAAGACTGCTAACATTTCCAAGGTGATTATTTGGAAATGTATTTTGATTGGGAGCTGCGTTTCGATTGTTATTTAACTTTTGATTTTTTGTTAATATTGGTTGGGTATCGATATGGTCCTACTGCTTCATTTATGAGTTCCATGTGTTCGTCTTCAGGATTATTTAACTCTCTATTTAAGTCTCGTTTCTTAATGTAACGTATTTCACACTTTTTCTGTATCCTGTTTCTTTCCTATAATCTACTTGCTTGTTAACTTTTTTTAGACTTCAGAGTTCAGACACGGTTTCCGTTTCAATTACTATAATTAACCCTAGAACCAAAGAAACAATTGCCTGGGCAAAAACAGCACCACTTACTCCAATGCATATCCAAGTTAACACAGAACTGACTCAAGTTATATTTGTAATGGCATATTAAAGTATTAAGGCAACCATCCCGGCACTCAGTGGTGCAATGGCAACCGGTTTTTGTAACCGCCAGCAGTTTTTGCGACCCTGTGATGTTAACAGATACGGCTGGTCATAGATTATTAGCGACATATGTATGTGAAGGAGATGGGACACTATTGTGACTGTGGTAGGTAGATAGTGTTGATCGGTTTCTTAGTTTCTAGATTCTTCTTATCTAACTATATCTTAGATTATTCTATTCTAAGAGATTAATCAATTGGGTTGTGTGGTATGTTAATAAGTGTGTATCTATTTTGTGACCAAGTGGACAGACACAAAAGAAAGACAATAGGTGTGCAGACACCGGTGTCCGGTTGGGGTTTAATATCTCTATACTTGAAGAGATCGATAGTGATTTCTGCAAACTTAATCAAAGCATGGGGTGGGAAATGGTGCCACCTACCGGCCTTTCGCTTTGTGACAAATTGATTTAATTTGTTTTTTTTTTGCATTGCTTTGACTTATCAGTTACCTAAAATAAATGCGTCATTACAAGTCCACTTACAAGTATATACATATTATGCAGTTATTTAGCAAATGATGCAGTAGCTTCCTACAACATTGATTTAGCTAACCAAACACGTCACAGCCTGTAGAGTCAGATAAGATAGCCTGGATCTCTACAACACTGCAACAGACCTTATCAGGCGATCAGTCTGCTTAATAATTGGGCGTGGAAGTGAGAGTCGGGGTTTATCAACCGATTTAGATAGAAGGACTAACAGAAATAGGTTAGTCTTATGATTGATGTGTCTTTAAGGCGTATGAGAATGGCGGCTCATGTCTTTTTAAGTGTTACACTTTTTAGGGTTCCGTACCTTAAAAGGCAAAAACAGAACCCTTATAGGATCACTTTATTGTCCGTCTATTTGGACCTTTTTATCTCGGTAACGCGTAGATGTATTAAGTTGAAATTTAAACCATATACTCAAGTCACTTGAAGTTGTGAAAAAACTCAAACGTATAAATTAACGAAAAAAAGGAATCAATATGCTATGGTACTTCCTGTTGAACCCTGAAATTTGGCATGAAGCAAGGTCATTATCTCAAGTTTGTAATATTTTATTCTCTCTGTAAAAAGCATCACGAAAATATGATAGATTGCGTTTGGTATCAATCATTACAGCTGTTATGAATACAGACGCGTTTCGAAAAATTATAACATTCTCGTTTAAAACAGATGTTCCTCATAATTTTGCGAACTAATTACCTGGCAAGTGTTACTATTACTATGCATAATTGTTTACACAATCGGCCTTGTTGCTTCTTTACACGTCTGAGAATGATACTGTTGTAAAATCTGTACCAAAATTATTTTTATTATATTATGTACTATGTTATCTTATCTGTGGGTGACGTGGTTAAAGGCATCTGCAAACTGCTAATGAAAAATTATAATCGTGAAGATATGTGGATCTGACTTACACCCGGTACAATTTTGTATGTATCTTCGTGATTATCTATTATTGAAGAGAGAATGGTTTGTTCTATAACTTCGGATTTGTTAGGATTGCAGGAACTACGTTTGCTAGAAATATATTTTTCATCAGTTGCCGATTTTTCTTCGATGCGATATGGTTTTTTTGATAGTACCTTCTTGTTTTATTCCAAAATAAAACGAAAGTACCAGAATCCACTTATTACTTTTCAATACGGATTATGAATTTAGCTATACGGTAGCTAGTGTTTTTAATTTAATGTAAACTATGAATCAGCTCTGCTACATTTTCTGTTCTATGTCAGGCTACTTATTCAGAGGTATGTAAGTTTCATTTAAAACGAAAACCAATAATATTCTGTCGAATGTATTTTATCATGACCATTATTTGATACTCCTTTTCAAAACCGCTTAAATGCAATGTGCCTGATAAAAAATATCATTTTTATTTATGTAACAAAGTTAAGCGCTATTTTGATATGCGAATGATTTTCAACGGAGCGTGGTAATAAAAATGATAATAAATGACCTGAAGGTATGACTGTATTCAGACTTTGTGCTTTGAATAAAGTAATGAATATTAAACATGTTTCTTGAAAAATAAATAATAAAGTAACCGCAGAGGATGTGAGAAAGCAAAAAGAAAAAGTTTCAATAGTGCTGTTTACTTTTGTAAGTGAATGTTATATTTGCACAAGAAAACACTAAGTACAAATGCATTAGGCATTTAAAAAATCAATGCTTAGAGTTACTGCAAGTTTAATTAAACTTGCGAATTTGGAACTTGCAAGCAATCAATTCGATTTTAGGCCAGCAAACAGTGTTGAAAAAGTCTAAAGATATTTGGGAAAAATCACTATACTGCTCCTGCGGTATCTCATGTTATAACGATTCAAAATCATCTGCTAGTGCTACCGATATCAATACTCGAAATTGCATGCGATTTGGATTCCAATCTTATCTTACAATATCTCTCGATACAATGCGTGCCCAACGAGTTTCATAATCTGATTTGACATAAAAAACACATCGTCCGCTCCATAAAGAGCCCTATGTCCAGCAGTGAACTGATAGGAAGATGATGCGGAAACATTCGCAGAGCATCTTAAGGGCCTAGTTTCTGCGATATTGGTGCGTGTACATAGTTCTTATCTCGAGGTTCCTCGACTATCTCGTAAAGGGTTACGAGAACTTGCGAAATACATAAAGATATCGGTAGGGTTACTCCAGTGTGTTGAAATGAAATCGGAAGTAATTCTAGAATTTGTTTAGCTTGCAGGTCTCATACTATCATGTGTCTGAACTTAGCATTACAACTTATTTTCTCTGGGTGTTGACTTGTAGTTATCCAACTTGGCCAGTTTTGGCAACGAATTCCTTTTAATCCTTTTTCGGCCTGTGTCCTTCTTTAATATTGTATGAAGTCTACACGAAGTTTGTTTTTTTTTTCTTTTTGTGTATATATCGTTATTTTAATATTGTCTTCCTTTAATTCTGGTTTTTACTTTAGTTTTCGGGTTTCTTTTTTCATCCACCTTTTCGTTTTCTTCTATTTCTTGTTTGTCTTTAGGCCTTTTTATGTTTTCATTTCCCATTTTCTTTTTTCTAATTTGCTGTAGTTCACCGACAGGGTGTTCAATGCTATATTAATAAGGCTTATAATGAAGGATTGAAATATTTGCGGAAATGCCTATGCCAGCCCTGGGTATAAGTTTGTTTCCACATATGTAGATATGGGTACAGCATTTAGTTGTATAGTCGCGCATGTATTTACAATAGCTATCGTTCATGTTTATGAAGACAGTGTTTTAGTAAGTCGCCAAGGACAGGCTAATGTCCTCTATCTAAGCGTATTGTATTGATGATGTTATTGACTCACTATTGATCGTTTATGTTAATTTTTAAATTAGTCTCGTTTTTGATCTAAGTATATAACGCGATGTGAGTATAGACATAATTATATTAGCGAAATTTCTTCTTTTGAGTTGACTGTAAATGAGATATGGGAATTAAGAAGACATGTGACGCCGACCTCAACTTTATTTGCAAAAGAGCATTGCCCCTTGCGGTTATAAGAAGTCACAGTAAACCCTACAAAACTTAAAGAAAAGGGAATAACACATTCTTGTCTTCAACTTCAACTGCTTTGCCGTCCCGTTATTGCCGGGGATCGCGACCTTATGCGGTTTCCTGCACTGTGGACCGCTCAGTATATGCTAGCACCAGCAACCTTCTTAATTGTATTTGTTCATCTTACCAGTGTTTTACCTTGACTTTTCTGTCATTAAAAAAACATGAAGAAACTAACGGTTGACATGTAATAAACATTAGAATCAAAAGACCGTTGTACTACGTATCCTGTGACGTCACATGATAAGAGCATGACGCGAATAGCGAACACGTCTAGCGAGTCATGTTAAATAAACATTGAGCATATTGTGACAAAATGTGGCGACAAAATGACAAATGTTTATTTTATATTTGACATTCATTGGAATCCAGACGTGAATAAAAATATATTTTGTGTAAAGTCAAGGGTGCCCTCTCTATTAGAGCTTGACTACAGCTGGTTGCTTTTGTTTTTTTTTTACAATGAAATTATAGTATTAGATAATACATAGTATTATACTAAATACGGTTAAGGTCAGGTTTTCTTTTTTAAGAGAGAAATCATCCAATGACTTCTCCGCTCTTGGGCGGTGCGGGAGAACGTGTTAGACTTTTACTGACGCGCGTGGAACACTACGCATGCCTGGTCATGGTCCTCATGCATGGTGCTCGGAACGCGCCACCACCGCGTTCCCAAATAACGGTTAAGGTCAAGCTGCTGTGACCTTCAATAGTTATAGTTAAAATAATACACTTGTGTCCTAATCACTTTTCGAAAGTTTATTGGAGTTTCATTTGATTGTCTTTAGTCTACGACTCAATTGTGAAAGATCAGTACTTGAAGTTGGCTTTAACGATTTGGATAATGAAATCATTTACTTTCAAGGTCATCAAGCAGTCTAAAACGTTGAATCCATCTTTCATTTGACAAAACTATAATTTTATCTACAACCTCATTGTGATATGGTTATCAGTTCTGTAGGTGAATAGTTGGACATACTGGCAGACAGGCGTGACTCACTGAGTGATCGTGAAGTAATATCTCAGGACAGTGAACTCCCTGACATAGCGGATTATGCTAACGAATTGTGATTAATTAACGTAGATAATAGTTCTGTGCCTATTGATATATAGGTCATTTTGTCTAGCAAATATGGTAGAGGTACCTATTCCCTATTTTCTATCCGAAAAAACTAAAAAGCAATTTTGTTTTTTCATTATAAGTTAGGGGCTGTTTTTCTTAGCGGGAAAAGATTTACAGTAGACTTTTATGAGATAAAGCTGTGTATAGTACGCGGCAAATAAGTTGACTAATTGGCTGTGGTTGCCCTGCCCCTACTTCAATTGGGACCCGAAAATCGGTTAATCCACATTCAAGGTCGACCGCCATGAGGGTTCAACTTGTGTGTTGCGGGTTATAGGGCCACAGTCGAGGTGGGGGGCTGCACGTAGTCATGGCGGATGGCTTAACTTATTTGCCGCGTACTATAGAAGTACCTACCAATATTGTAATAAATTTGTTGTGTATTGACTAAAAACTAAAAGAAGACAACTAAAGCTACTGGAAAACAGTGTTCGGCATTGAGTTCAATTTATAAACGGTACCGGGCCATATGTTGAAAAATGTTTCGGAGCTACAGAAGCATGTTTCCGAATATTTTTTTGCGTAACAGTGGAATGTCCATTGTCCACGATGGAGCGGTGGATTGTGCTGGTAATTTGTGGTCTAGTGGACAGTTGATAAAAAGGGCTTGAATAACTTCTGCAATTACAGCGCACATGAAACGACAATCAACATTTTATTAGTTAGGATAATGCTTATTCATCATCAGATCGGCCTTCTCTTTTGCTACGATTATGTACGGTCGTGAGCGAATATTACTGTTATTATCACGATTGGTAAAGGCTGTTTATGATTGCAATATCCATAAAACGGTATGATCTCTGCAATTGTCCTTCAAGAAAACTAGCGATTAGACTAGGAATGCCTCTTTTTTTTGAGAATATGATTATAACCTATTAATTATAATATTTCTTTATTTTTTTGTTGGCAAGTGTATTTTTATCCTCTAATTGACTCATTCGATCTGTAGAATTTTTATGAGCTTTGCAAAATGCAAAAAAAACAATTAGTGTTCACCTGCATTGAACAGAGTGCAATTAAATATAGAATTTGAACTGAGTTTCATAAACATTTTTGGCATTCCCACCGATTTGTCGTAGTGCGTCAGTGTTGCCATGAAGCAGCCCAAAATATTAGACTGACTGAGTTTATTGGTTTCTAATTAGTGAAATTTTCTTACTGCGATTATTATCGGAGAACAATTTGAGTTTGAAATAATTTAGCCTTCAAAATTGGAACACAATTGTTGGTTTTGGCTAAACGTAGGATGAAAGTTAGTTTGGTAAACATTTAATATTGTGTTCCTAGATTAGTCACGATATATGACTCCATCGTAACTAAGTGCTGTATCCAAACGTTAATATACGCCGATATGGGCTAAAATTTACAAATTTTATAGATTTTAGACTAACATGTGTAAATAAAAAGCCGGCCAGAGATCACCAATGCATTACTGCATTGGTGATCTAACGTAACATTTGTAAAGGTAATTAGAGTGACAACTCAAACGTCACGATTCTACCAGTAATGTTAGTAATTGTTACTTTGAGTGTTAGTGAAAAATGTTTCGACAAATATGCGAGAAGCTGGGATATAGTTATCTCACATGTAATAATTAAGTCACAGTTATTTTTGGAGCAACTAGATATTTGAATGAAGCAGGAGAAATTGTAGGAATGTCTTCTTGAAGTAACGAGTTATTAAGACTCTTACAGATAGCCTCAACACGACAACAATGTAAAGGTGAGTCTACGCTAGAGGAGCCGAGCACGAACGGAACACAAGTCAAGCACGAGTGGAGCACAAACCGAGCATAAATTCCTTTAGTGTGGACCGAGTTATAAGCCTCGAAAGAGCGCACTTCGAGCGTTTGATTCGTGCTCGACTGTGCTCTGTTCAGCTCTGTTTTTTCTGTTTTTTTTTTACGAACACAAAGGGTTTTGTATCACGTTCAAGGACAGCTCTTTGGTTCCTTATGTCCAAACTTGACACCGCGAGTAGAGCAGGTCGATGTGCTTGCCTCCTCAAGCGTACAGTCTACGCTTGACCTCGTGTCGTGCCTATCTGCAATAGTCTTGTTCCCAAAACCTATATCTTTATGACGTCAGATCATCCCAGTCGATACACTGTTCATTAGATCTCCATCCATAAAATACGCAGTACCCAAAAGCGAACCCCCTTGACAAGGTAACTACACGTTGTAAAATGTTGTCTACATAAAAAAATATTTACTGATTAATATGCGAAAAACTGGTTTCATTTTTTATACGAAATTGGACAGCACTTATGATTTTATACGCACGTTAAAAAAGGTAACTTACGCTGTTGTGCGTGTATCTTTGACGTACCGCAATATCTTTTTTTTATTGGCTCAGGTTATTTATAAGTTGAAGATGTTCGCTCCGATAATCTGACTTGATAGTAGATTATGTGACTAGAGTATATAGCAGTGTCGTTAAGTCGCGGGCGGCATATTGAACTCCGAACGAAGTGAAGATTGCTAAGTTTTAATCCCGAATGCTAGTGAGGGATTTATATAATTAACTCCCGAGAAATGCGAGGGAGTTAATGTAGAAACCTGAGTGGAGTGAGGTGTTCAAGCCGTCCAAGACGAAGAGTTTTATTCCCGTGTTGGATACTCTACTTTTAAACCATTTGTGAGATAATGAAAAGATATTTTACTAAAACAAATTATAATATTAGATAAAAATAAGTATTTATTACAAGTTAATCTTAGCTATCACTCGACATGGTTTGAGAATTGAAAATAAACAAAATTCACTACTCTAAGATTACCTAAATAGTTTTAATTTTTTAAAACGCTCCCACTCTTTCATTACCTCATTGTTTTTAGAGACTCATCACTTCATCAGTAATCGCATTTTTTTTTTCTTAGTGGCCAGTTAGATTTTTGAATAAAATGTTTTGATGAACGTATGTTTTAGTTCACTCGGCAGTGAATGGAACAGGGTAGGTTTTTAGTCAGTAAGAGTGACACTATTTCCCGCCCCATCCAAGAGCGGGATTTGTCATTGGATGATTTTACCTACCATAAAAAAGGGCCGATTATTCAATCGTCTGATAACTTTTATGTGAAGAATATGTTTGACGTTTTGACAGCTTTTGTATAGTAAATATGTCAAACCGCCATATTTATTCCTCAGATAGAAGTTAACTGATGATTGAAAAATCGGCTCTTAGTGTGTTTTTAAAAAATAATAGTTTTGACCTTCCAAATTTAAATCTCATTATTCCCCAGGAATCGCCCATATTATATTATCATCCTAGAGAAAGAAAGACTTGCTATATGTGCTAATTGTATAAGTAATAAAAGGGCATTATCGAGCAGGTGGTGCAAAAATACGAAGAAGTCAAGCCTCTGCGACAATGTATCCAAGCCATGTTTCGGCTCGCACTCTGCCTATAAATGGTTTTTATGGGTTATTTTATAGGCTTTCATTTACCTATTTCACTATAAAACTTGCGCATTATTAAGGTTTAGTTGTGGGGTAGAATACTACTAAATTCTTCCCTTGTCTGATAAAAAGCGAAAAATTAAAAACTATTTACAAAAAACCTCTCCGTTCTATATCAAATATGGCCAACCTTTATAGCTTCTTGGTATGTAATTTAATTTATAAATCACTCATTAATAAAATTATATAGGGTGACTGGTAATTAGTGAACGATACTTAAACACGTGATTGTAGTCATGATAACAAACAACTTTTACTATGGGACCAAACCCGAAATCGCGAAAAAAATCTGCCAGGTTCAGTACATTTATGTTCGCCTAGCTGGTCAAAATGTACTGAACTTGGCAGTTTTATTTCGCGATTTCAGGTTTGGTCCCGTAATAAAAGTTGTTTGTTATCATGACTACAATCACGTGTTTAAGTATCGTTCACTAATTACCAGTCATCCAATATACTCTGAAATGAATCAACAAGGGGAGTACAAGTGTGTAATGTTCTGTGCATATATGAAACTAGCCTCTACCTGCCGCTTCACCTCCGTGAAAGTAGAAAATATATAGCCTATGCTAGCCAGTAATAATGTAGCATTCTACTGGTGAAAGAATTTTTTAAATCGGTTTAGTAGTTTTTGAGTTTATGCGTTACAAACAAAAATACAAATCATTTGCGGATTTGACATAGTTATTATCCTCATTACCAGAGCACACCTCACCAACCTTAGAGTAAAATACTCTAAGGGCTGATTTCATCATTCAATATAAAAACTCAGTTCAACTAAACTGAGCTCAACGTAATCTAGTTTAAAGACTCGTGTCGTAAACATGGGCGACAACAAAAGAATTGGAACTGAGCTTAGCGTAAACTAGATTCAATTCATAGTGGTGAAACGCAAAATGAAGCTGTAATCTCGATTAGGCGCTCAAACTGCGTTTTGTTTTATATAATCGCGATTAGTTTCTTGGAGAATTTGGCATTAAGTCACCAGCTGATCGGTCATCGTTCAGTGAACACACTATTAAAAAGTTCGCTCCTTTATAGCCTCGTACAGTAGAGAGGTTCAAAGATAATATCAGTAAAAGACCCTATAAAAATGAAATAACCAGTTTATTAAAACCGATAATCTGATACAATGTTAAAAGTTATATTTTTCGGAACTTGGCGAATAATTATTTAAACAGATATTTATGGTATACGTAGTTGATATAAAAAAAAATGTCTGGAAACAAAAAAAAACATGTATTTATTTGCCGATACACACTGGTTGCACAACGAAATAAAATAAAAAGAGATAATCTTTGTGAGCTTGAGAGCTTGCATTGCAAGCAAAGTGATTAGGTAATTGTAATAATGTTCAAAGTAACAACTTAGGTCTTAGATTAATTCAAAACAGCGGAATTCGTCTCTAGCGTGTGGACCGCTGAAATTGTGCCTATATAGCAGGATTCCACATCGGTCGCGACGATCACACACATTCGGTGGCTAACGCTATTTCGCTCGCACGACAGCGCTGGCTCTTATCTCTATCCTTTTCTATTAGTGACTACAGGTACTTAACTGTAGATGTGTAAGTTTCGAGTCCAGGTTTTCTGTTTGCGATGTTAGCGCGTAACGTATTTTTCCTTTTAATATATCAACGACTTAGGTAAGTACCATTTATTAGTTAAGTTTCTTTGTTATTAGGTCAAGCAAAATATTTTCACAAAACATTAATTATGACTGATCATGCTACTCTGATTTCCTACGTAAAACTTTGAGCATAAGACACAAAATGCATGTTGCAGTTCAGTGAATCACTTTAAATTACTGAGACTGTAGCGCTGAGCACAGTAATATTTCGCAACTGAGCTAGTAAACTATTATTCTTAGTGAAAAGATACCTAATCATAATATCTAAGTCGCCCTTGGTTAACGCTCGTAATTTGCGGGTTAATAATTTTCAAATAATTACTGGGAGTGCATAAATGCACATATAGCAGCCTTATTCAATTGAAATGCTGTGATCATTACTTCTCATGGCAGTGAGAATTCGTCTTTTTTTTCGAATTTCATCTTACATGCTAATATGTTTATTTTTCATTCTTCCTAAAGTTTCTGTCATCAGCAATCTATTTTTTGCCCTTAGATGTTTTTTTTTTGGATTGTGAAACATCAAATGTGAAATCACTTCTCCCGCTCTGGGGGGAGCAAAGGGGAGTCAATCTTTTACGGATTAAAGCTCGTCTATGTTCGTTCAGTTCCTTTTTGCGGTTCGGTTTTTGCGGACTTTCGAATAATCCCACCCTGACCTTAGGTGAAACAGATTATTTGGATTTTGCGAAAAGCATCTCTTCTTCTATTTGTCGTCATCTCAGCAGCCACTCTTTCTATATATTCAGTACTGTTCTCTAAGAAAACAGCCTTGAGTGCAGCGATGGCTGCAGCGACGAAATCCAAATAGGTACATTTCGTTAACAATGTATCTACCAGCACTGCGCTTAAGGCTGTTTTCTAAGACAATATCATGCCTATCTACATACCATCTTTTACACAGTCCATCCATTATTTCTTTATTCTGCGCTTATTATTATTTCCATCCCCATCTCATCTCAAAAGAGTTCCTTTAACATTATATATTCTTAAGGTTTTTTCAAAGACTCGATAGGATATATCAACTCTGTACATTGTATGACCCATGAAACCATGACCTCAGATTTAGTCCTCCAGTGGTTCCGTCCCACCGCACTCTGACTCAAAGTGGGTGCACTCAAACTCAAACAATTGAGTATTAAGATGTTGAACGTGATTTATGCTTCCTATGTCTAGATTGAACGGTTTAACGTTTGGTTCCACTAGTGCGCATTGTGGAAAATGTATATTAGCACCGACTGAACTAAAGTGATTGTTTGTAAACATTTCCTGCTTTTCTTTTTACTCATAACTTGTTTGTACCATGTGTTACAGATAATTTTCTATTGAAACCTTCATTCTCCTGGCCTTTTCCCAACTTATACATACTTCACTTTTTATTTCTATAAATAAAGGTAAAATTATTATTACTAATAAATTTTGTCTGTATTCTCGCTAAATTCATTCGTCGGTCATTTTTTAGAACTACAAATAAGTAAGCGTCGGTATTTTGGAGTAAGAGCCTGGTGATCCGTCACACCGGGTATCCTAGTATGGACTCCAGACTCTCATAAAGTGAAACAAAGTGGACCATACTGTTGTCTTTTTAAATAAAACTTTTATTATTATAAAGTTTTTACATGTGTGCTTTATTATCGATTTTATGAGAAACTATTGTAAGAACTTTTTTGTAGAGTGATAAACGATTATTATTATTATTATAGGTTCGGTGCAGCATGTCTGTTTTTTCTATGTACGTAAGAGTACCTACATCTCATCTAATTGCCATCATCTCAATATTCACTTTTGTTTCTAGCCATGCTAAGTACATTTTAGCTGTCAACTAACAAATGGAAGCAAAGTAGAAATTGTATACCAAACCTATGCGACGTTTGCCTCACCGTAAGTGGTCGAACCACACCTTTAGGTGCTTATTTTGGTGACGACCTTGTTGACGGTGGCTCGCTATAACTATGCAAACTTTGAGTGTTGTAGACTGCTTGCCGACTATGCTGTTACTTGCTATACATTTTAATTAATCCGCTCATTAGCAAGAACAAGAAGATTAATGTGACAACTCATTGTTCTTCAATTTGGTGATCATAACGGATATCCTGTAGTACCTCGTAAATTTTTAGAGGAAACATTGGCTTGATTACGAAACTCAGTGAAGTAATTTAAAATACAATAAAACGCTACAGATTCATGATTTAGATGACTTCGCAAAGAATGGCTTTGTTTGAGGTAAACCATCACTTTTTTCAAATTTTTATCTTCTATAAATATAATAAGATTATTACAACTATTACGAGTATCTTTGCTTGCTATATCCAACTCACGCTTTCCAGTCCATCGCAACAATTTCATAATCAGCCAGTCAGTTACATTATTATGCACCTCATTAACGATAATATTTCCGATCCAATTGCAATTGAAATCGACATTTACTTCCAATGCACAATATCTGTTAGCTAAGTATTCAAATATAGACAGCACTTAAAGAATTAATACTCGTTTTGATTTATTAATACTGCTAAGTGTAAAATTGATGGCTGTGTTTGAATATATTAGAGTATATCGTAAAAATTGTATTGTTATCATCATCTTTCTGACTTTGTCCCACATTACTTGAGGTCAGGTTACTATCTCCCCTCAACCCTCACGCTTTCATTCACTCCCTATTCTACCATGTCATTCCTCACATCACTCATCCATTTTTCTTTGAGTTCATGTAAATGATAATGGTCAAAGATATTCAGCTCTTATTATTGTCGTAAGGACAGATTACAATGTTAATTGCAAGCAACTACATCCTTTTAGCATTCCCTTCATATCCTTGCGATTGTTCGTGGCTATCTGTCGGATCTCTGTAGGATAAACAGCACAATGGGCCAATGACCTCAAATGTAAGATTCCACTGGGAATTAAATAATGATATTATTCATGGGCATAAGCGTGACGTCTCCGTTTATCATAATACCGGTTAAATACGTCACAACAGTCGTAACTTATGATTCTAGCGTGACTTATGATCCAGTATTAATTACTGGTCTATTAAAATCCATAACTTAAAAAAAATTCTTATATTATCAAAGCAATCATCATCAACTTCCTGCCCTTGTTCTATATTATTTGGGGTTGGTGTAACACGTTTTTTCTTCTATTCTATCCTGTCACCCGTCACGCTATGACTAGCTCCCTTTTCTTTCATATCACTCCTCACACAATGCATTAAGGTTTTCTTTTGCCTCCCTCTCCCTCTCCATCTGTTACATGTTCACAAGGTCCTAATCAATATAGACTTAACAATTTCCGAAGATTAGCCTTTAGTTTAGCCAAGTTAACGTATTTATCATCACTTGCGCTTTCTATGGTACTTCTCTTTTTTTTTCATTCGATAAAAATATTCCGTGTTGCGTTGGCATTTAGTAATATGGGGTTTGTTTTTTTGAATTGGGAAATTATCAAATAATTTCCTCCGCTTTAGGTGGAGCGAGAAAAAGTATCGGACCTTTGCGGACTAAGTGACTAAAACCCTCCTGTCTTCCTTCAGTTACCCTCTGCGCTCCTGAGACACGGTCTCTCGAACATTCACTCAGTCTGACATGGAATAAAATTAGGAAGATAATGGTGAAGAACAGGCCAGAAATTAGGCCTGTTCTAAGTTGAGATTAAATTAATATTCAAAAAAATTGTTTCGTAAACGCGTTAGTTTCGCTTACTAATAAGATTATGACAATTTGATTCCTAGGAGTCACAACTGCGGCTGGTGTAATATGTGGCGAACATCAGACTAGTTGGCAGACTGACCGCAATAGATCAACGTCCTTAGCCAGTCGAGTCTGTGTGGTAACGCGACGTGGCGTGATTCAGTCTTATCTCGCACACGAGGATGCAATCAACTCTAATTGCCAGGTTTGGGGAATTTGCGAAGGGAAGTTTTAGCTGTCCAACTTCCTCAATCATCCACATTATCTGCAGATTTAATTTTAAAAGGAAAACGCTGTATGCGTTTGAAATTATTAACTTAGGATGCCATAAAAACCAATGTGTGAGTTGATTCAAAAACAGGAAAAGTTAGCAAACATAACCAAAAATAAGGAAATCTTTTTTAATTTATTTTTTTAATAATACAAACTAGTGTTTGACTGCGACCTGATGCTAAGTAGTGATGCAATCGTTGATGGTGAGACGCACTAGTTTTTTAAGAGCCTATTCCCTCTAGCCTTGAAGACACCTAAATTATAATCGGACGGGAAGACGAAGCGGCGAACTCGCCGTACGTCCGTATTTATGCGATGGTTAGCTGATGAATGATGATTTATCAAAATTAAGTTAAGAATTATTCTACCTTTCCTAGAATTTTTTATTTGCGTCATCAAAGCTAGAGCTCCGTGTCTTTGGTAAGTAGTCTGATATTCAAAGAATCCTGCGCCGGAAATCGACGGAGCTTAGACAGTCTACAGAGTAGCGTCGATTCGATGATTTACAACAGTCATTTTGCCAGTACAAATGGATCAACGGCCTCAATAATCTAGTCTGTGTTGAAACCCTGTGGTGGCGCGATTGAGGTGTTATCTTACAAACATGAGTATGCAATCGAGTCGAATCGGCGTGTTTGTTTGTTACATATTGTTGACCGATGACTTTTGTAGAGCAACAAGTGTATTTGTAGGTGACGAGAATATAATGCGTTTGTAGATATTATTTGAGGAGTAGGTAAGTATTTATCAATATAAATACTTAATCCACAAAATTAGACACACACACAACCGACTTATTGATGACATTTTTGAAGCTAAAGGTCTTACAGATATGAATAACGTTAGGTCTTTACCTATACGCTTTTTATTGGCGATTTACGAAACTGCACACTTTGAAATTATGTAACTTCAGGTTGACTTGAAACTTGTTTGTTGAATAAACTTTATATTTAAGAAGTATTATAGCTTGAGTATTAGGTACTCCAATTATAATTTGGGTGTCTTCAAAGCTAGAGTGAATAGGTTCTTTATAAACTAGTGCGCCTCACCATCAACCGCTTGCCATCAGGTGGCAACTACTGAAGCACTATTTTATATCAATTAAAAAAAAATGTTATTCAATGGTTTTGTTTCTTCTGTTGTACCTATCGCCATACATATTTAAAACCATGAAATCTAAAAAAGTTTTTGGTGAGTTACAGTGCAATGCGTTTCAAAAGGCACGCAATATTGATGAGGTATACCTACCACTAAACGCTACGCTAACGCTGGTTTTATAGCATTGTTTTATATCCCGTAATATCCCGTAACCGTAATTTTTTTTCTCGATTCAAAAGCGATTGAAACAAAAATACACCACTTATTCGTTAGCATTTCTAAGTCCGTATACGTAATTTAATATTGCATGCGGCATGACACGCATTGTTTCTATGGTAGAACTCATATCCCAAAAAAATTATGAGCTTTCTTAGATTTCATATAGCAAGGGTAAATTATAGTAAACACATACAATACATAGAAACAAACAACTCATTACCGAATCGACCCTTCGCGGGATTAAAACGACTAAAATTTAACGGTGTTTAAGCAAAGATATAAAGTAGGTTGAAAGCAAATAATTGCACATTTCACACATTTGTAAGTTTTTATTTGCAAAATTCAGAACCTGCTGAATCCACAAACTTAACCCACTTACAATCGTTATAATCTTTTTTTGCATTTTGCATTATTTGTACACTACATATTTAGAGGACATTATTATAGTCCCTATACCTTCGTTAATAAGGGAGGACTCCTACGACCAGACGGGAGCTATGTCTGGTGGACAACTGCCCGATAGATGATTTCGGACTGTTGTATGTTTTTAAAACGCGAAGTTTACTTGCACGATGCAGGATTTAGTATATTTTGTAGTTTTTACGAGAAAAGAAGAATAGAGGGAGAAAAGTATCTGTGAAAGAAAATATGCAAAATTTTGCTGATCTACTACGAGTATTAAAGCGGAGATATAAATACGACATGCCTACGTATAGGTATGTAATAAAGCCTGTTCCCAAGAAGTTTTCAAAAACAGTAGGCAATAAAATTTAATTACCATAAGCGTGCAAACCACAAAGACCTACAACAGCTACAATTACTTATGTCTAAACAAGATCACAGCTTCATTTTCCAGACAATTCTCACGTTCTATTGTCGTCCTTCAGTTCACAACTGGTTGTCAAGCGACAATAGCTGTGAACACTAGCTTTGTTCGAAACTACCATCTTTTAAAGCTTTGTGGGACAACACCTGATAATTTACAAGTGGAACTGTTACAAGCGTCTGGGATATCCGACTCGTTTTCATGGCAAATTGTTTTGGGAGACATTTTGCCTGTGTATAAAGCTAGAACTACATTAGACCGACGCAAACGTGTAACACGCCTGATTTGTACGTAGAACGACGTCGCGTGGCGTGGATCAAGAGTGTAGCTCTATAAGTCTAGTTTCCATATAAAATGTATGGAGACCGACGCGCTTAGATCGGCGTGTGTGATACACGTATGCGAAGTGTAGTTCTAGCATAAGAATTTCTAAGACTCGATTGAAGCAGTGGATGAGCCAATGGTGCTGCGTTTCACAGGTTTCATTAAGTTTTTTTTTAAGGAACATAGAACGAACTTTGAATATCTCTGAAGCTACTATGAATCACAGGAAAGATCTAGACGAGGCTGGGGCAGTCTAGGAACTTATAGCAGCAAAGGAAAGGAACAAGGCTGTCAGTGATGTCAATGATGTGTAGATTTCTGAGAATTTGAATATAATGCTTTAATTTATAAAGTTTATACCAAATATTTAATTATATACAACTCATAATCTAATGGACGAAGTCTCAGGTATGTAATGCGGTTTATTTTAAGCAACAAAAAATACATACTCTAGAAATTCAATCGAAAAATTATGATTGATAACCGGCCTGGTGTTATCAATAAAATTGTTAGCAATAATTCATTATCTATACCTATCGGTCTGACGACGCGTATGCATGCTGTTATAATGAGCTGATCTACTCGTACATTACCATAGTAAATATAGTACATATTTTATAAAACCATAATGGAGTACCTAATCAAATAGTACTTACGTATACGGGTAATGCTAATGCAAGTCCGTGATAAGACCTGTCATACTGTATGAATCAGAATGTTGGGCTGTGAAAACGATGGATGAAAAAAGACTGCATGTAGCGGAGATGAGAATGTTGAGATGGATGTGTGGTGTGACGAAAATGGATAAAGTGAGAAATGAGTATATTAGAGGAAGTTTGAAAGTGGCGCCAGTGACTGAAAAGTTGAAAGGAAATCGTTTGTCTTGGTATGGTCATGTGAAGAGGAGGGATGAAACACACGTTACTAAAAGAGTTCTGAGTTTGCAAGTAAATGGATGGAGAGGCAGAGGGAGGCCGAAGAAGAGATGGATGGATTGTGTGAGGAGAGATATGAAAGAAGAGGAAGTTAGTGATAGTGTGACGGGTGACAGGATAGAGTGGAAGAAAAATACGTGTTGCGCCGACCCCAAGTAACATGGGATAAGGGTAGGAAGAGGAAGTATACGGGTAATGCTATTATGACAGCACTAAAAGATACTTAGAGATCAGCCGTCTATATTGCATATTGCTTTTCGCTAAATAAGGGCAGAGGCCCTACCACCAGCTCTTAAACTGTTAAATAGATGGACTGATGTGATGATAGCATCTACATTCAGTTGGTCCAGAAGTTGGCTACGGGGGGTTTTGCGCTATCAATGGCGTCCAGCAGTTCTTGTAGTGTGCAGACATCTGCAGTGCTACTACGAGCTATTAATGCGGTCCGTTTGACGACCTAAATTGATCTGTTAAAAGGATGAAGCTATACACCGTTCAATTTTGATCGTATTAATCCCGTGGAGGGTCGATACGGTACATGAAACACTATCGATTTGTAAAGATAAAATAAAAGAAATACTTTTTCTTAAACTCGAATTAATTTTTGCATGTCCGAAATTAATATCTTTAAGGGCGACTTGCACATGCTAGTTAAATCTCGATTTAGTATTATTTAAACTCGGCTTAAGCTTAAGTCGAACTTAACTCATTGCACGACATCGGTTTAGAGTAAAATTAGATTTAAAGAAGTGTCAAATTTAAACCAGCATGGTGGGCAGTTTAAGTTGCTAAATCTCGATTTAGTGAGTGTGAAATGTTCACTGTCATCTTATTTACAGTGAAATATTACAGTAAAAATGGATATATTTATTTATTAAAGTCGTACCGATGATAATCTAGTATGTAGCTAACGATAATGTGATAATAATCCAAGATTTGGATTCAATTTTTTTTTTATTATTTTCTATGATACTTTTCCACTAATAGCAATATTATTAGTGTTATATATTCATAATATTAATATAAAATCATAATATCCCTAAAATAAAACCAATAATTTGTATAAACAACACACAATGGCACAGCTGACAATGAAAAAAAGTAAACGGTAATTTACACCAGATTTTATTGACACGTTCCTTTCACTCCAAAAAAATGCACGCAAAAAGTTCAAAATACACGGAATATCCTACCAAGCTGTAAAAAAAGGAACGATCCAAGGGGCTGGAACATGCTAAGCTAGGTTTAGTTAAGTCGGGTAGATTTTTACTCCAGCAAGATGCGCCTAATACAGTTTAAGTTAAGTCGAACTTAATGTGTAATGCGAGTTTAGTAAAATCTAGTTTTAAGAGCAGATGGTGCAAGCGGCCCTAAGTAAACGTCAGCTAGGCGAGTTCAATGACCTGTAGATAGTACCCAACGACCGACAACTACCTACAAGGTCATTGACTCGTCTACTTAAAGAAATTAATTTTGTACCTGCGTATACTAATTTCAGTTTTAGAAAAAAAGTACTTTATTTTTTAATTTTATTATTACAAATCGATAGTGTTTCATGTACCGAATCGACCCTCCACGGGATTAAAACGATCAAAATTTAACGGTGTATATGTCATATTGTGTTATTCGTTACTGTTGTTTTATTAGTTTTTAAGCGACGCACTATGGAAAATCGTAGAACAACTGCTGTTTAAAATGGTTTTTGTCAATGTCGCTACTGGCATGCTTTTTTTATTTTACTCAATAGTTTAAGGACCAAACTAGACTATAATATCAAAAAAATATAAATATTAACCTGTTGAATACCGTAATTAGATGAAATGTTTTTTTTATAACACCACAAACTTTATACTCGTAGTTTTGACGGACGTCCATGTTAGGCCCGTTCACTTCATCACTTTTATATTAATTTTATTGTTATACGTTACAGGAAAAGGTATAATGTATTATATATATCTGGAAACCTCGTCTTTTGAAGAATATAAAACAGCAAATATGTATTTAATGTTAAGCTAAAGTTCACCTTAAAATAATTGCAAAATAAAATGCGGTGAAAAAAAAGTTTTTTTAAAGTTCATCGGGACTTTTGACAGTTACCCACGTTTAGGTACCCCTGATTTACATTTAATGTTGATTTGTAGCCTAACTATCCATAAACATAATCAAATAATAACAGTTGCGGATATTTACGGGTTTCGGAGTAATTAATAAAAATGTGATAATAGTCAAAAAACGGAAAACCGCTCGCTATCTATTGCGGTTTGAAATTTTGCTGTTTACATCAATAGTTTGCGGTAAGTTTGGTAATTTATCATTGATATTAAGGCATTTATCTTTTTTTACACTCATGTTGCATGTGAAAATATTAATCAACAAAATGCACACTACCCTCATATTTCAAATAGTATATAAACAGTGGTTTCGTTCCATTGTAAATAACAAAATAGTGGTGAATTAACAGAAGTGTAATTACGAATACAATATATACGTGTTTTGTTGACTCTTCAAAATGTCTACTTTCAAGTGTTCTAAACGTCAAATAATACTTTCGTATATCGAAGGATGAAAATCATTGGAAGCATTATCAACAGTTTTACAAGAAAATTATCATCTGTCTGAAGACAACTTATGTTTCATTGTCAGTGATTTTCAAAGACATATTATTCCCGCTTTTAATAAACGCTGGACAGAAGCTTCACGGAACAAGGATACATTTTTAATGAAAAACAGTCATCATCATCATCATCATCAACCTTTTAATGTTCCCACTGCTGGGACACAGGCCTCCTCTCTAAGAGAGGGAATGGGCCGTAATCCACCACGCGGGCCCAGTGCGGGTTGGTGGATGTCACATGTCTTCGAATTTTTGGTTCTAGGACATGCCGGTTTCCTCACGATGTTTTCCTTCACCGTTTTGAGAGCAGTGGTGATGAAATAACTTACACAAAGTAATGCGCCTGGCCAGGTGTGAACCTGCGACCTACTACTCGTAAGTCGGGGCCATTACCACTCGGCCACCACTGCTCCCCACATATGAAAAACAGTAATTGGTTGGAATCAGAATATATTAATATATGGTTTTAAATTCAATCATAATAAATTACATTCCATTTGAAGCCATATACACTATTCCATATTTATGCAAAATTTTAGAACATAAGAAATAAAAAAAATATTGATTTTTAATCAGAAACAGACCTTTATTTTCCATAATGCGACGTGTACGTTCATTTTACTGCTCCATAAATCATAAGCAAAATGCCATCAAAGTCCTATGAGACAATACAAATACACAATTAATTGTTATTTATCTATCTTGTAGTATTTCTTACTTTTTGAGTAGTACTTATATTAATTGCCAATTGAACTGTAATTTTAATATAAAAAGAGCAATCTAAAACCAGTTGTTTCGATCATTTTCCAAAAAACTATAAAAATCCTGTTATTACAGAATTTTGAAATCTACCTGAGACAACAAAACACAGAACAGAAGAAAATTTGGTATTTTGAAAAGTTGTAACTACAGTTTCTGAGAGCAGTGATGGCCCGGTGGTATTGTGGCCCATACAGTGGCCCGACTTAGGAGTTGTAGGTCGCTGTTTCAAACCCAGGCAGGCTTATTACTTTATGTAATTTATTTAATCAAGTTTATTTTCTAAACGATGAAGGAAAACATTGTGAGGAAACCGGCATGCTCTAGAACCAAAAAATCGAAGATTAATGAAGCGTGGTGGATTCCGGACCATTACCTCTTTTAGGACGAGGTCTGAGTCCCATCAGTGGAAATATTAAAAGAGACTGATTATATGCAATTTCTGTAGGCAATTAATTAATAAAACCTAAAATAGCACAAATAAATGTTTACAAAATCACTAAATAATTAAACTTATCCTGTACTTACTAAGTATATTTCAATATAGGACAGACGACTATAATTCTCTATTGTTCGTCGATTCCTTACGTCATTGCTAATGAATTGGCTATAACTCCTTATACTAACGTCATGGGAGGCGTTTACGAGTTGACAGCTCAAGTTGTGATGGAGACTCCAACACTATGGCAGATATCCAAAGGAAATTGAGCTGTAGTTTGAGATTAAAGGTGTGCAAGGAAGATATATAATTTCGTAACGAGTATTTAGGTTTAGCTTTTAGATTGATTGAATGAACGGTCTATGGGTGAGGCTAATAGACTTGCATAACGGTATCGTACAATAAATGAAAAGCTTTAACTGAATGACATATCTTAGATCACCATAATTCACATGATCACTTCTAAGACTATTTTACACAATTCTGGTTATCTTGGCTCATGAAATTTTCGTTGGTTTTGCAAAGACACTACTTTGAAACTTGGGACAGTCTTTAGATGACCGTGAAAACACAAATATTTTAATATCGAATTTATGTCTGGCGCTCTCGAAAACGCCAACAGATTTTTATTAGTAGTTTTTTTTTTTAAATCGACACAAACCAGTGAAGCAATCGTTGATGGTTAGGCGCACTAGTTTATGAGCCTTTTAACTCTAACCTTGAAGACACCTAAATTAGAATCGGATGGGAAGACCGCAGCAGGCAATATCCTAAGATTTTTTAGTACAAAATCTCCCTTAGCCAAAGTGCAACACAATTGTCAAGAGGCGCAATAACCCTTAATAACGATGCTGTTATTTATTTTATAACCGAAGGTCTTATTAATAATTGGCCAATATATACACTGAATAAATGGTAATGCGGTTCGATGATTGTCCCTAATAAGAGACCCACATTATGATACATTTGCAACATTTCTGTGGCCCAATATAAATTGGGATTCCAAGATGGCGCTGCTTCTTTGTTCAAATACCATGAAAGTGTCAAATATGATGTGTTTTTTTTATTGGTTTAAACTAATGCTTCATTGCGATCCCACCTGATGCAATAGTTGATGGTGAGGCTCACTAGTATTTGAATTTAGATCTTTTTTCGTCACAAACCTAGGGCTATACATGATTTGTCAAAATGCCAGTCATGCAAGGGAGAAAGAGATGGAGCTATACATTCTATGTGGCCCTACCACGAGCTGGATCCTTTTTACAACCTAAACCGAATTGTTAAATAGCTATATTATATCTCCATGCTACATAGGGTGTATAGCTTCATCACTCTTTTTCGCACTTAGGACTGAAATTTTAACATATCATAGTAGCCTTACCATGATATGTTAAAATGTCAGTCCTAAGGGGCCTCCCTAGCCACCTACCGAGCGATAGTTAAATTTATAAATTTTGACAAATTTAGTTCACTTGTTAGTTATTCAAAGCTAGATGGCGTCACTGAGGCATTTGGATGACAGATGACATTTCTTCTGATAGCTGCTCTATTGTATCTCTTTAAATCTCTTTGAGTAGAAACGATAAGCAGATTTATTCACCGTGACTAAATATCCCTGGGTGGAGCTTGTATAGCAAATGCTGTCCCTGAAAAAGTAAGCTAAGTTACATCTAGCAATGAATTACATATTTAACACAGGAGGCTTAGGTAATTACTTGAATTTTTTGCATACTCTACGTTTCTTTATATTCATGACAGGAAATTCACCAACAGTCTAAATTGACCATGCAAAGGTCAATTTCATGCTCATAAAAAATGACATTGACCCTCTCAGGTCCAGGATGGCAAAGGAACATAAAAATTCAATTACTTACTGCCCACCTTCCTGCTTAAAACATAAAGGATGGACAGTAGTATTTTATCATACTAACGAGTTGTTTAGTCGCATAAAAGAAAGCTGTAGCAAATTGAAGGCGGTAAACGTACATTCTGTGGTCTTACGTTACTATCCTGAAGTTTGCAAAAGAAATTATTTAAGTGGTAGATTTACTTTTTAAAACTTATTCAATTTTATTATTTCATGTATTTTTTTTATTATTTAATAGGTACCTACTCAATCGCAAGACGCAGCGTTGGAAGGCCTCCCACAAGGTGGACCGATGACCTGGTCAGGGTCGCTGGAGTCCGATGGATGCGCGACGCACAGGACCGGCCATTGTGGCGACGCTTGGGGGAGGCCTATGTCCAACAGTGGACGTCTTTTGGCTGAAATGATGATGATGATGATACCTACTCAATTATTTTATCATCAACATCGTCATTATCATCATCAGGTTCAGCCGAAACACGTCCACTGTTGGACATAGGCCTATTTCAAATTACGCCACAACGAATGGTCATGTTCGTATCGACTCTCACCAGATCATCGGTCCATCGCCGATCGTTGTACCGTATGGTGTCCGGACGTAAAGAATAGCACCATCCCATCTCTCCTCGCAGGTATCGTAAGACTAATCGACTAATAGACACACCAGAGAATGGGTAGCAGCATTCCTAGTGCACTGTAACGACCACACTGCGATCAGCGATCGTCAATCGCTTGCTAACCGTGGCTATTATTGCAAAACCCCCCAAAAAAAATCGTCACAATAATAGTAATATTCTGCTAACAATGTCGCGGTACTGTCAAGTTAGCAAGAGGTACACCCGCTGGAATCGTCAAAGAAGAAAATTCACGAAAATTCATCCTGCAGCAGCAAAAAGTTTAGTGCGTTTATGCTATTAATTTTAAGGTGGCGTGTTATGTCCTGATCGCGTGCACCCAGAAAAACACAGTATTTATATCCATTATTGGTCATAATAAGTACGTTACGGTGTACCAAGCAAAAACTTAATAACAGGCTGTTTACAATAATTCCGGTGTCTAGCTGCCTTTGGCGCCAAAAAAGTTTACCTAGTGATTCCTTGCCGCGTCATTTGAACTAATTGCGGAGTTCAGTGACTTGATTATTATGATACATATTTTTAAATTGACTTTAGAAAATGGAAGAGGTTCTCAATTTGAATGAATGTTTTTTTTATTGTTTTAATTTATTCAGCCTCATTGGCCGAATATAAATCGGTTTCGATGATTCTTTTTTGTTTAGAAAAGTATTTTTGTCAGGTTGTTTATTTCAATTTGGTGAATATCTGTTATAGGACTTCGTGGATAGACCACGGAACTATTCAATTGATGACAGCAAATATTGCGCGATTGCTGCAATCGCATGTTTGTTTAATTTACCAATCAATAGTAAATTTATCAATAGTAAAGTGTAGATTGAGTCATTATGAGTATTTTGTCATTCCTCTTGGGATATAGTAAAAATATAATAAAAAAAGATTATTTAAGCGAACACATCGTAATGAAATCTCTTTTACATTTCTTATAGTTCTCACTTATTGCGGCCTGACAACCTTTCCAAATCTCCTCTGAAGTATTTTTTAAACCTTAATTAGTGTTTATTTTAATACTGTAGCGACATCTATGTCGTCACAAATGAACTAATCCTGCATCGCGCAAATAAGATTCGCGGCGCGATTGGAACATATAGAACAAACCCGAATTCATCTATCGGGCAATAGCCCACCAGACATAACACCTGTCTGGTCGGAGGATCCTCCCTTTTCAACGGAGGTATGTGGGACTTTACTCTCTGTTCCACTACCCCCAAAATACCATCGTGAGAGTCTCTGCAGTACAATTACTTTTGATGTATTGTGGTATTCCACAGCTAAAACTAATTGTGAATAACTAAAAAGTGACGAATAAAAATCATTTAGACAAAATAATAGACTTAAAAAAATCTAAATTTTAATTTTGGAAGTCTAACTCAAAAAAGAAAGAAAACAAACCAGAAACACAGGCTTCCAAAATGAAACTTATTTTGTATTTTTTTACGTGTTGTTATTAAAACAACGCTTAAAAAAAATATTTAAGTAATATTTAATTTAATTTTAGTTTTAATTCTGTAGACAATTGGCCATTTAGTATGCCATTTGTCCTTAAACTTCGGACTCTTTGGAGTGTGAAAATATATATATTTGTTATTAAAAATACATATATTTCCTGTTGGTTGTAGGAAAAAAAAAACGTCTGACCTAAGGTGTAATAATTTTCCTATAGAATTGAAGACTTGAGCTCCGTCGAGAGTTAAGAACTGCCTACAAATTCCAATTAGTTTAGAATCTATTCTACTTTAGCGAATACAGTAGCTATTCTCTTTGATTTATAGCTGAGACAGCACTAAGCAAGTGTATTTATAATTTACGTTGGAAGCGCTGCGTCAACGCACCAAACGCCACAAGCTGGGTGTTACCTGTGTTCAGTGTCAAATTACTTCGATATTAATCAAGATTACCATGCAAATGTGTGGATTCTTAGGGCCAACGCTGCATTAAGCAGGCGCTCGCGCGGTCCCATACTAAAATGCTCCGTATGGGCTCGCCGCGCCGGCACCCGTCACGGGCGCCCCACACCACTTTTGCTATGTAATCATACATTAAAGTTCTCCATCTACACGACTACATGCAAGTTGTTAAAGTTGAACTAGTGACACTGCGCAGGTAATAATCTGGTTTCCACAACAAGGACCGCCGTACACGACACACGCGCATAGTAACGCGACGGGTGCTCGCGTGGGCACCTCGCGTGCGCCCGCTTGACGCAGCGTTGGCCCTTAAATATTATTTGTGGTCCGAGGTGTTGTTGTTCAAAAATTGTGAAAAGCTTTGGCCTTAGAAAAAATGTCATCCTATGTCAGGTAGCTATCAATAGTAAACATGCGAATTAAATTGTTTTTACAATATTTTCTAGAACTATTTGCGAAAATGATTGAATTCTAATTAATTACAGAGTACTTATAATTGGTAAATACGAAAAATATTTACTAAAATAAACCTAAGTTAGGTCCAGTCGTCCACACTTTCTTTTTTGGTGTTGGGTAAAATCTTCCAATGACATCTCCCGCCCTTGGGCGGAGCGGGAGATAGTGTCAGACTCTTACTGACTAAAAACCCACCCCGTTCCTTCGTGGCCTTAGATACCAGGGCCGGGCTTTCCTTTCGGAAGCAAACCCTTGGCCCCAGTAGGCTTCGACCCTGCCTGCCTGCAGCTAGCAGGCTAGGTCTCTACGGTTTGCTGACAACTCCTTGAGGCGCGCGGGAACAGTGCGCGCCGTTGACGACATGGACGTCGACGGGCTTGGTCCGGATGGTTACCGGACGGTCGGACAGCGAGCTACCCATAGCTCGCCGTCCGCAAGCCCGCGTTTACGTTGGCTGGAAATCAGGATCGGAATCGGAATCCCCGCGGCGGCTGGGCGTGAGGGCCGTTGCCTCTCGCGTGCGGCCTCCTCCTTTGCTGGCATTACTGCTTCGCAGAAGGAGGCGGCGACCGCCTGCCATCCCTCCTCGCTCCGGATCATGGCCCGTACCAGGGCCTGGCGCGAGAGACCGCCGCTGCCGATCGCCTTCACGAGAACACGGTGATGCTCTGCCCAAGCGGGGCACACTTCGACCGTGTGCTAAAGACGTCCACACTTGACTGAGCGACTTATTACCTAGGTAACAACTCTCGGATCACGTTTTTGTTCGCTATGTCTTGTCTATTGGTAGTATATATTTAATGTCTTTGTCTGCAAACAGCTCAATCGGTGAGGGGTAACTATTTCAAAATTGATTTTCAAGATTTGCCCTTAAGAGGACTACAGGCCTAAAAACGCTGTCGCTTAGGACTGCAGCCAAAGAAGGAGATGCACAAAGATACAATGGAAAATAATAGCATAAAGCACTGGGATTTAAGCTTCTTGTCCAGTGGAGGGAGTGGGCCATAATCCATCAAGCGGCGCCCGCGGTTTGGTGGACAATAGCGCTTTATTAAAAATCTATAGATTTAATTATAAAATTAAAACATTATAACAATCTGAAAACAATTAGTATATGTATACTTATATGTTTTTATTAATATAGGCTCGCGTTTGACCACTATCTCACCCATAGATCTCACCAGATAGTAAGCGATGATGTGGCCGACGATGGAGCACGCTTACTCAGAAGTAACTTCACTCTTGATTTACAGAACCCCAGTTTGCAGTTATCAGGGAACGCAAAGAATACCACAAATACACATAAATACATACAAACATTGCTAATTAAATAAAAGCCTTTAAAAAGAGTGAGTTCAATAGACAAGAATGATGTCAAAGTGAATGAAATTGATGATGATTGGTTTGGGGTACTGGATTCGTTTAGGTTATTAACCAGCTGCCTAGGATCATCTAGTGGTCTAGTTATTCAATTTAAATGGTCAACCAAAGAAATTCACAATGCGGTCAATTCTATTCAATTAACAAAAAGGTCTTTAACCTGAATTGCAAATATAATAACACTAGTTGCTGCCAAAAGCTTCGTCTCAGTGAAACTAAAAAGATGACTGTGTTAAGGGAACATACCCAGGATAAAAAGTATTCATGTAATTCCAGGACATAGTCTACCATGCGGAATCGGTCCGCATGCGGGGCTGCTGCCCGATATTATGCTCCGCATCCCGCGTGCGTATTCCACGCATTACAATAATTAATATGACAAGGACATTTGCGAGGGCTACGCTAGTAATCCGCATGCGTGATGAAATCCGCATGATTTTAAAAATACCTCAAAAATGTGACTCTCTCTTTCGCTGCACCCAGAGTGGGAGAACTTATGAGAAGCGGTCAACTCTTTTTTTAGACACCGTAGTCCCTAGCAGCGCTTGAGTGGATATCCGAAATAAAAACTTATGTAGGTATAAATTTCTAACAGGTTTACAATGATTAACTATTATTTAATTTTATATTTAAAATTTTATTTTATTCCGGCATTTTTTTTTTATATGCCAAAAGCCATAGATGTTATATTTAATTATAAATGCGTGCACTGATGCAGTATCTTTTTCATCCATGTAGAACAGGATAGCGCTTCGTACATACCGGTCAATGTATCTTGACGTAAGGAAAGATAATTCCGACTAATAATGCAAAACCACCGGCGGCAGCCGACTCCGGCCAATGACCCTGCCAATCAAGTTTGCCAAACCCACTGGTAGTGCCAGATTGTGTCCACCAGATCGCTTGCCACTTGCGTGATTTGAAAATCGAAAGTGACGTAGACATTTTTTAATACCGCCATTTTTATTTCTTTATTATTTGTGTTCCTATTTTAAAAATAGTAATGACTATCCGCATGAATACTTAGTGGTTTATATTTATTTTTTATTTTATTATGTTTTTAAACGTCAACCTTGAATTGGTTTGGTAGTTCGTTAAAAGCGATGAGGAAAATGAATGCGTTTCATTTTTTTATCGGTTTGTTTCCATGTAACTAGTTATTAAAGTTCTACGAAATTATAATATGCGTATTAGGCACTACAAATACATATTTAAGAAGGTAGCTCTTCTTATTGGTAACTATTGATGAGAGAACATACCACCAGGCCCGGATCTTGAATTTTTTTAAGACGGGGCAAAAACTGAAAGATGCTGCCCCCTTTATCATTTCACCCATTACACGCGCACTGATAAGTACGCCACAATGCGCGGCGGCGGTAACTCTCCTCTTTTTGGAGTGCCTGGTGGTGTAGGTGAGTACTTTGTGGTGTCTCACACCACAAAGTACTCACCTTCCGCTTGACGCGGGTCCTCACTGGACATGGCAAGTTGAGGAAGTTTTTGTTTCGGATTCAGGTGGAAAAACGCCCGGTTGTCACGAAGGTTTTTTTGTAATCATGTAAACCAGTGCTGCAGTGCAGTGCAGTGTGAAAAGCGCAAGCATTCCGACCTGAGTGAATGCTTGAATAAAAATAAATAATTTAAAAAAATAAAAAAAACACGACTGCCATTACAAAAAAAAAAAGAACTAAAAAGCAATAAAACAAGATTAGAAAAAACAATTTTCACCGAAGTCGGGGGACCAATCTGTACTTAATACTTATATAAAAAGTCTCCCGATTTATTTTTATTTTAAATTTTTTAGTGATATAGTTGGTATATTATAGTTTTTAATATACGACAGTTGCGATTAACGGTGTAACATATACGAGTATATTTATTATTTATTTATTTATTTAAACTTCATGTACAGTAGTGGTATATTTGGAATCTACTCGTCAAATCCTAGACGATAATTACATACGTGGTGTCGCTAGCACAACGCCATCTATTGAGTAGTTATACAACATTCATTGTATAACTACTCAATAGATTCACTAAACAGTCAAACACATTGTATGATGTTATTAAATTTTATTTAAGGAATCGCATTGCACTGCACCTGCTTTTCATTGGGGTTCTTTCAATATTTTGCGTAAAAACTTACAACAAAAATGGGTGGGTGTTCATTTGTTTATCATACCCACCACATTGGATTTCTATATTTTTTCAATAGCCTATGTTACTCGGGACGATGCAAGGATCTAACGATACCTCATACGTGTAAATCGGTTCTGTCATTTAGAAGTTACGGTGGAATAAAGAAACTCACATACATATACAGGAAAATTTTTTAACCACTGCGTAAATTTTTTTTGGTGGCTCAGTGTAAGCAATAGAACACATTTCCATTTTTAGTTTATGACTTTTTTTTTTCTCATTTTTCCACTTTGTCCCAATTTGAAATAAGCAAGACATGGATATAATTTAATAGTAATACTATGAATGAGCATGAATGAAAACGCGAAGGCCGCCGGCCGCTGGACCACGCCCAGCGCACGAGACGGGGTTGCGGGGGCATTCGGCGCCGGCGTTTGATAAATGCAGTACGTCACTTACGGAAGCGGAGATCGGACGTTCGCGCCCTTCGCCGTCCCTGCGCGTGTGCCGCGTACTAGACTAACGTAGTGACAATGTCTCATTTTACTCACCGCGAGTATTATGAAATGGTGCGAGTGTATTTGTTAAGCAATGAAAATTTACGAGCAGCACGAAGAAGATACGAAAGGGAGAGCGTACCTCGTATGCGAGCCCAAGGGATCCTCAATCCTACGGTCCCTAATGAGAGGACAATTTTAGCAGCTAACCAAAGGCTGCTTGATCACGGCCAGTTCAGAACACCGAGCCACGCACAAGGGTCTGGCAGACCTCGACTGGCAGTCGAAGCCAATTTTTTTGAACGCAATCCAAGAGCCAGTACCTACGACGCAGAACGACGTTTTGGTGTTAGCCAAAGCGCAGTATGGAAGCTGCTAAATACAGCCGGACTCCATCCATACCACTTTCAGCCGGTACAACAACTCCATGACCCAGAACCAGCACCACGTCGAGCCTTTTAAGTAACACCACAATTTTTTAAATACGCCAAAATGCAATTGTTTCAATCTAAATTGTACCATGTCTAAATACCTATCATACCTAAATGTTTTATTTTGAATGGATTAAAACGTATTACCTACTTTCTTACTTATTTATTATGATTTATTTTCTGCATTTTGATGGTCCTAAGCCCATGAAAGTATGAAGGATAAATTGGAATTACGTTTACAAATAACTTTATAGTCTAAACTTAAAAAATTGTATCGCTAAACTGGGGTCAATAATCGCACCGCGTTAGTAGGTACCGTCGCATAGAGCGAGCGCGCGTGAGTACTTCTGATACCAGCTGGCGCGTCAGGCGAGCGGTCGACGCGCGTCGTGTATCGGGCGACCAGTCGACGGACTGGCAAGCGACGTCCATAAAATAAATTTCTGAGTAAACAAGTCTCGTAAGCGTTAACTTAGTTTTTTACTATTGAAACATATCAAAATAAAAAATACGTGTTTATTAAAATATATTCAAGTTTATTATGTCAAAATTTGCGCACTGGTTAAAAACTTTTCCTGTATACATACATATACGAACCCTGAAAACATAACACTCCTTTTTGGGGGCAGTCGTGTAAAAAGAAGAGAAGTAGACCTGCTGGCAAGGATAAAACGCAAAGAAGTATCGCATCTCATCCCAGTCAGCTGATTTGTACATTGTTTACCGCGCGAGTCGCAGTCAGCTGGTTGTGCAGACCGCCTAGAGGACACGGTGTTTTATACGGTGGAGGTGTGCCTCACTTGGGCCGAGCACCACCGTGTCTACGTGGAGCTGATCGACAAGGGTCCTGGTTCAGGCCATAGTCCGAAGCAAGAGGGTATAGGATACAGTCGTCTCCTTCTACAATAATGCTAGCGAAGAAGAAGGCCGCAATCGTGAGAGGACGGACATCCACTCACGCCCCAGTCACCACCACAGGAGACACCCTGGGCGTCAGGAGTCGCCGGGAACGCGGGCTTAATAAGACGGCGGTACTTATCCTAGTAAAGAGTGCTGCAATAAATAAGCTCATTTACATATTAGCGGCTTATTGACACAGGTTGACTATGTATGCAGTAAAGCAAATAAATTTGTATATACAGACAGATTAAGAAGATTACAAACATAAAACGGCGGCAATGTCATATCGAGCGGATGTGAAATCCTTGTTGCGGTATGGAGTAATAAAATGGATAAATAGTACCAACTTTAATGGAGCAGCTATCGTATAAATACGAGCCTTATGGGTTTCTATCAGATGAATTCTGTGAACTAATATTTACAAAGCTTTGTACTAGACGAGATGCTAAATATGATAAAAACTGTGTATTTCATAAAATACCAAATACATTTATAGTATTGAATTAAAATTAAAACTATATAAGGTGACTGGTAATTAGTGAACGATACTCAAACACGTGATTGTAGTCATGGTAACAAACAACTTTTACTATGGGACCAAACCTGAAATCGCGAAAAAAATCAACCAAATTCAGTACATTTTGACTAGTTAGGCGAACATAAATGTACTGACCAGCAGATTGTTTTTCGCGATTTCAGGTTTAATCCCATAGTAAAAGTTGTTTGTTATCCTGACCAGACAATCACATGTTTAAGTATCGTTCACTAATTTACCAGTTACCCTATATAAGCGGCTGGATGAAAATAATTTCTATAGTGTTAAAGAATTTCTCGAACATAAACTGTAATGTTGTGTTGATAATAGTAGCAAGCAAAATTATAATTCCTCCATTATCCGTGAGCGCGTTTGTAACGTTCCCCGCGATAAATGTTTGTGCATAAAGTACTGCACGTGTCAAAGTAGCGTTAATCATGAATTGTGTATTCGTCTGCTATGTTAGATTTTACCGCCCTCTTAATTTGCGGCCCGGAGCATGGGCCCTAGGGCCTATGCTCCGGGCGCCCCTAGATCGGGGGCTGCATACCACATACCAATAGTGAATGCTGAATGAAGTGAAATATCATAAAAGGATGCTTTTTGAAAAGCATAATTATCAAAACTCAGTTGAAATTGCTGTCCTCAACACAGGCCTCCTCGAGCTTTGCCACAAAGGTTGTGGTCTAGTTTGGTACTTAAACAGAAACATCTTGGGATAGAAAGCTACTATTGGTTTATTGTCTTATGAAAGCGGATAAAATAAAAATAGCAAAAAATAAATAAGCCAGCAAAAAAATCTGAATTGAAGTTTTCAGCCAGATTATCAAAAGAAGAACGCTGAGGACAGGGCAACTATACGGAAACACGGGTACACGGAATTTTTTTAATTAGTAAAGTCTAATACTCTCTCTTGCTTCTCTCAGAGCTCAGGAGTTGCTTGATTATGACCAAACCAAAAAATAAGAAAGATAAACTGAAAGTCTTCAATGCATTTTACGCAAGTTTTACATTATAGTCTATCAACTACCTACCATACCCTGGGCTCGGTTATAAAAGCAGGAATTGAAAATATTACACACTTCCTTTCATACCAGCCTGGTAAGTCTAGTCAGTTTGCACAAGTAATATAGGTATTTGAAGAGATTTTCAAATCGTTGGGCCATCACAAAACAGCTTCTGTATGATAACAGTTCATCAGAATATAATTCGTCTTAAATATATTTGGATAAAAAGCTTCCTCTTATAAAAGGCCAATAACCCACAAATTGAAAAGAAAAGACCGTAAGTATTTTGATGAGTATCTTGTACCATAAAATGACCAATTACTGGAGGGTAGTAATTTCGAGGGACCAGGAGAGCATAAAAAACCGGAGCTTGTTTGCCGGAACGAATTCTGCGAATTAGAGACGACTGGAGACTTTAATCAATGCACGCATAACACATGTTATGGATCATGTATGTACTACATACGTTTGTGTGTGACGCACATTACTGGGGTTTTCAATGCTAAAAGTTTTGGTTTTATCGCAATTTGCATGTTTTTGCAGTCTCTCTGATGAATTCTTGATATTGAAACGCTGTAGTTTCTATGTTGTGTACAAAGTGCAAGATATACGAAAACTGTAGGTTTTATCTTTACTTCACCTTTATGCGTCAAAATATATGCCGTATCATATATTGCCGAAAATTAGCCGGTAAAATCGGGGAGTTTGTTGTTACGGAATATACAATAAGTAATGGAGTTGATGAACAGTTTCATGGTAACAGCCAATAGACAACAGATAACATGAAAAAAAAATGACCGTTTTTTTTTCTTGTTTCTCTTCACACGTTGTGTGCATTTAGCCAGTATCAAGTTTAGAATTTTACAGTCGATTTGAATAACTTTGAATCCATTAGAATACGGATGTGACCAGATGTGACACATTATAATGTTACTTGGCAGCAAATGTATCGAATCGGGTCAGCAGCCTTCTCGGCAAATTTCGCTGAGGTAGTATTCATAAATTCTCAGCACAGTTTTACTGAAATTTCGCCTGTTTTAATGATTTCACAAATTGCCCAGCTGTTTGAAATACTAAATACATCTTTACATCACAATATCCACTAGGAAGTAATTTTTTAGCTTCACTTTTTTGACTGTTAATGGTATATTTGAAATAAAATTTCCGATTTCTTTGCGAATAATTAAGACAGCCACTGAACTATGAGTCACTGTATTTTTTTAAACAACTTTATCAATCCGCGTTAAAAGTACTGTAATGTTGTCTTAATTACCATATTTAAACACATTCATACCTCCTTAAGTAGGTACTTGGGTTGTAGTGTAGTTAGCAAAAATGCCAACAAGTTTACCGTTAGTACCTAGTCCTCTTTACCGGACGCACAGCGGGTAAATAGCAAACATGCCAGCTTGAGGATAGTTAGCTGTACTTCATATTTATTTTTACCAACACTTCAAGAATTGCCAATACCAATAATGGTCATAGCTAAGCTGTTCCTTCGATATTTGTCCAATATTGGTCATAAAAATGCTCAAAGAGGGATCATACATGGTTATTTTTACGTCGTTGATTCAAACGAGGCCGAATTTGTTATAGATTGACCAATATTTTGAACCTAGTAGAACCTCTATGATGTTAAGCACAGGAGTGCGGGAATAAACACAAGAAAAGAGAGACCTAAACCCAAAAGTTGGGAAAACGGTGCAAATTATAATGATGGTGACTAACGAAAATTTATTAAAATTCGGTTACAGAGTTGCCAGTTTAAGACCACTGTAGAGATTAAAAAAAAAACACTTAAATTCTCCTTAATTTTAAAAGCATTTTGCACTTTCAGGTATGTGTACCCTTGCCTGCCTGGGCTGCGGCTTGTTTAAAATAGTTACCTATTGTGTTTTGGTCCTCACGAAGTGCAACTTAAGAAACACTGAGTTTTAGTCAGTTGACTTAAGACGGTTTCCAGACGGCGAGCAATGGTTAACTCAGTCGCTGTCCGTCCGGTTATTGACTTTGCTCATCAGGTCCAAATTGGTGCTCCGCGCCGTTTTGATAGAGCACCCTCTTGTCCTCATGGAGGCCAGCGTAGGTAATGAGCTCTTGCGTTCAGGTCATGACAAGGAGCGAGAAGAAAGGAGATGCATCCTTATGCAAAGCAGTAATGCGAGCAAAAGAGGTGGCCGAAAGCGTAAAGAGACGATCATCACGTTCCAGCCTCCGCCAGATAATCCGAGCGTCTCCGAGGATGACTCCCGCCCTGAGGACGGTGAGTGATTGGAAGCTCGCCATCCGCCGTCCGTCCGTCCTTTGACGGGGCCTGTTAGGGCCAATAAATTGTTGAGGCTGCGGAATTGTCTGAAAGAGTACTGTGCACCACACACGTGAGTTTTAGTCAGTAAAAGTCTGACACTCGAGATCTCGTTCCCCGGGAGAAGTCCCGTTTGATAATTTCTCACTTAAAAAAGTACGTGTTATAGTTGACGAAGTAAGTACTTAGTAGCAGACGCGTGGACAAGTCAAAAGCTCCAAATAATAATTAATGCACGATGTGATGTGATCCGGTTAGGGTTGCCAAATGTTTTTTTTTTTACAAAAATAACGTATTAATTTTTTTAGTAGAGAAAAAAAAGTAAGTATTTGAAAGAAAAAAAGTATTTGAGAGAAAAAAAGGTATTTTTCAAAATTGTATTTATTTGTTTGTCTCTTTTCTCGAAGACATTTTTTTTTTGTGTTAGAAACAAATTTTCTCATTATCTTTATATTTTTTGAAGCTGTCTTTATACTCCCAATTTAAATGCACAAGCAATTAATTTGCTCCTTAATTTTATTGGTTTTGATTTGATTTGAAACATAGTCGTGTTTCAACATAAGTTATCGATTACTTCAGTAGTTATTCATATTATTAGTGTTTCATTTTACAAATATACTTTATTTTTATAAAAAAGAATAAAGTATACATATTTACAAAAAATTAAGTATTGTACACGATTGTAAAGTATGGTTGGCAATCCTAGATCAAACTGCTTTTTCTGCAATACCTACAAAAAGTGATGGTAAAAACCCGGTAATAACTGTTGACAGTGTGTTTGCATTGGCGTTAACAGTACGTTATTCTGTATCTTTTTACCGTGATGGATCCCCAGTTGATAAAAAACTGACAAGGAAAAGACATAATTAGACAAAAGAAACTAGATAATTAATTCGACAAAAAATTGCAACTGTGTCTGTTGGCTTTATTGGAGGTGTTTACAGCGTGGCCAATTCGGATGTGTATTTGTACAACTTAAAGATATTTAGATATATTTTTTATTAAACGAGAATTGGCAATTTTTCTTAATTAAGTATATTTTATTTTATTATTGTTAAAAAAAACTTACAGCGAATAGTTACAATAAAGTAACTATTTGCAAAAAAGCGGCCATTTAATAATTTTCACTTATATATAATAATGTGAGTGACTAAAACTAAGACGACAACAGCATACGGTTAACGCGAGAACGTTCATACTACACTAAAAATATAAACACAAAATACAAAACATTTTTAATTTGTATTAAAAAAGTGACTGGCTAAAATTTTCGATACTTTTTTAATACTGGTTGTAAACTAATCCACCTCGACATCCCGGCACACCATATTAAAAGTACGACCAGGTCGTATTAAATATGATTTTTTTCGACAGTTTTTTGTAACTAAAGGTACATGAAGGAGACGCAATCAGCGGCGAAGTGCACACCAATTAGGTACCCGAAGTCCAACCTTGCTTACCAGCTTATGGACGTCAGTAGATCCATTCATTTTTCATGTTCATTATTCATGTAGGGGCAGAATATGGAACTTTTTACACCGACTCAATTAGGAAGATGATGATGAGCGATATTGAGCGTATCTTAAAAATCTCCTTTGTATGCTTTCAAGGCGATTTACATAAATATTATAATGTCGCTACGGACAAATGCACAATAAAGAATTTTAATAGTCTTAATGTTCTTCAAATCAGTAAAAAAATCTAAAAATAAAACCTAGGGCTTTAGACGCCTTATTAACTACTTATGTTATTTATATGCTCATCAAACAGAAGCTTAGAATCAAAAGTTATACCAAGATCCCTTCTGACGCTGACTCTGGCTATTGAGGTGTTCGATAGCTTATAGTCATATTTAATGGGGTTTGGTTTGCGAGAAAATGTACATACGTAGCATTTCGAAACATTTAAATCTAGTTAGATTGCTAATAATAAGTTTATTATTAGCACAATAAACGTGGAACCGGTCCAAATCCTCCTGTAAAAGGTATGCGTCCTCAATGGTTGATATTTAACCAAGAATCTTCATATCATCCGCATAAAGTAAAATTTTCGAATGTGATAAACAAGAAGCAATATCATTTATAAATATATTAAATAAAAGAGGTCCCAATAAGAATCCCTGGGGACTTCCTGACGGAATGTATATTAGACGCATAACCATTCAGAACTACCGTCTGCCTCCTGTTTTCCACGTATGACGATTGACGGTACCATCTAAATAAATTACCTCTCACTCTAGCCAGTGGTAGTTTATGCAATAGAATCGTCTCTTCACGCTGGCTACCTCTTTTGCTTGCATTACTGCTTTGTATAAGGATGTGGCTGCTTCTCATTTCTTCTTGCTTCTTATCGTGTCAGTCAGGTGGAAAGTGAGGACAATATAATTACTGGTGTTAATACAGTGGCCTTAAAAATTATGCAAAATTGCAACTTTTCCATTTGACCTGAAATCGTTTTTAAATAAATGTCATATTGTTGCAGTTTGCCATCTTATAAATGCAACCGAAAACTAGGTTGCACTAAAACAAGTTGTGTAACTAGTTTTTTGATGAAAATGAATGTTTTTAAAATTAATGTATTTTAAATCTGTGAAAATATACTATCCTGTATAAACAACGCCTGGCATTTTTTGCAAATGAATTAAATTTTATAATTTTAAATTTTATTGCCGAAAACATGTAACTCAGACTCACTGAGCACAACACCATCGTCAGAAACATGTAAATCTTTTATCGCTCACTCCTAGTCACCTGATTGTGTACCACACCTCAAGGCTCAAACAGGTTCTTTTTCTGAAGGAGTACCTGTACAAATACACCCACGGTAGGCAAAGTATCGTTGGACATGGCGATCAGGTGTCGGAGCCTTGACTAGGCGATAATGTCGATTGCTCGAGAATATCTGAATATATTGACACTAAATGTGGATTGATCTTGGCTCTGAGTGTGTGTGTAGCTTCACGTATTATTTTTCAGTATACGTAAGCTCCGGAGCACACGATGCCATAGAAAATAGCTTGCGCATACACAATCAACTTGCACGTGAATCTAAACTCACATCTAAGTCCTAACCTCCTTCATAATATAGTTTCCCTTGCGTCGTTTATCCTCAATGCTGAGGGTCATGATCTCGACAAATAACTTTTTTTGGCCTATATTTTTCGCCATGTTGTCCTATCTCCGGCGATGTGGATAGAGTCGCAGACTGTGGTTTCCAGTATAGCACGAATTTGGTCTCACCAACATATCGGACTCAAGCCTCTGGGTCTTTTCTCATATACTTTTTCTGCCAGCAGTAACTTTGCCAAGCCCTCTTTCTGGCAATGTGGCCAAAGAAATCAAAAATTCTTCTTTGGCATATGGTGGTGAGTGTCAAGAGTGTCTTGAGCTTGGTTATTACGGAGTCCTTGGTCCGAAGTGGTTGTTTCTACTCGAGATCATTCGCTCTGGCATTTGGATTAGATTATTTTCATCAGCTAAAGCATAAATAATAATTACTCATCAGATTTGCTCTAAAGAGCCAACTACGAAGATAAGCGTGGAGAGCAAGATCTCAAATTAATTGATTTAACTTTGTTGATAATGGCCGAGCAATTTGTTTGTAAAGTCACCGATGTCTGGATCAAATGTCTTGTTTTAATAGAAAACAAATCAATATACTGTAGTCGGCTACTTTGTGTAGCGGTCGAACAATGTCAAATATTGCGCATTGGATTACTGGATTGACAGGTTTTTCGCTGCATTTGTTGCATGTGAAATTATCTTTGATTATTTGGTGGTTGGTATAACGAAACTAGCAGTTCTGGTAGATGTTATCCTGTTCGAAAGTTGATTTTTCGTCAGACGAAAAATTGAGAACCCGATTGCATCACCTACTGGGATCAATTTTATTTTCAAACCATACTCATACTCATAAAAATCGGTCAAGCCGTTGAAAAGTTAGGTGACAAACACACGTACAGAAGAATAAAGGTAATACCAATGGAAAAAGCCTTTCATTTCCTAATACATAGGTACATAATACAATACAGTAAACTAAGACAAGTAAAAATAAGATTAATTCACAAGGTTGCTCACCTTCTGTTTTTTGTAAATGAATAATTATAGATTGCTGTTAGGAACCCCTCTCAGGTGAAGGCCTCTTCCAAGGATTTCCATCTTTCACGTTGTTCAACTATCAGTTTCCATTGCGGTACAGCTATTTTCCTGGTTATAATGGTCGTCACATAAGTTGAACCATCATGGCGTTCGCCCTTGAATGCGCAGTAACCGATTTTCGGGTCTCAATTAAAGTGGCTGCGTGTAACCTTAGCAAATGGTTCAACATACTTAACTGTTTTTATCCATCTGTGTCTTATTATAATATAATAGTAAATACGAAAACCAAAGCACAGACTAAACCGTTATTTATTGTAACAGAATTCCTGACATAAAGGAGATGAATTCGAAGGAGAGAAGTTTTTCATTCTTGCCGATGGCAAATCCCATTGAGCGTTATCGTTTTAACGGCTCCAACTTACGAGTTGAATAGCGAGAGTTCAAGCCCAGGTAGGCGTTTTACTTTGGTCAATTAATTTAATGAATTAAAAAAGTGGTGAAAGAAACCGTCCTGAGGACGCCGGCATATTTCAGAACCAACGGCGGACATGTGATATCCACCAACCCGCGCTGGGCCCGTGTGATGGTTCACAGCCCAATCTCGATCCTACACAGGGTGCCTAGGACCCAGCAGAGGGAACATTATAGGGTTAATTATAATTACTGCTGTGACGGTCAGCACCTGCATAGATAAAAGTGCAATAAACTCAAACCTCCAGAAGTCCACATTGTAATTATTTTGCAATGAACATTATCTACAAACATAATTTAGTGGTTTCCTGATACAGTTTGGAATTCATTGATAGTAATGTTTGATTTACATTTAAAATCAATTAGTTAAAATAACTGAGATTTTAAAGATAAGCATTAAAATTTAAGCAATAGTGTAGTGCTTTATCTTGAATATCTCCGTTATTTTTGCTAAGGCGGTTTTTTACGTTACTACAATATGATATACTTATATGTATATTGTTATCTATATAAATGTTTAGAAATATCCATTAATTTAAAATGAAATTTTATGTACCGGAAGTATTTTGTTAGAATTTTAAGCAAGCGATGTATTTCTTGTGTCAAAATGAATTCTTGATTTTGTTATATGATAGGAAGTGGTTGATAGTGTAGGTACCTATCGTAAAAGTAATGAAATACTACTTACAATATTAACCTTATCGTCAAATGGCTCTTGTCTTGTACATAGATACTAATATACATACACTAGTTCAGGTATACTTGAAGTTTGATTATGATGCCTTTAGTAATAACATCTGCAATCCTTTCTTGCTCATTCTGTACCAGATGTTTCCTTATCCCTAAAGTGCCTTTAATCGCTTTACCACTAATGTTTACCTGGGAATCCCAACCACAGAAATGGGTTTCATGCACAACAAACTTTAATCCGTTCTTAAAAATCTTCTCAGAATTGATCTTGCGGTTTATACATTTTTTTTCATTAAATATTTTAAATAAAATTGCCCAGCATTGAGAACTACTCCTGTATCGTGGATGCGAAAACGCAAACTTGCATGCAAAACACATCTAGATTGGGAACAACTATCTGATAGCTGTAAAAAATATGTGGATAAGAGTGTTTTTAATATCATGCGGATTTCATTACGCATGCGGATTTGCTCCGCATGCAGAAAATTCCAAAAGGCAAAACAACGCGTCCCGCGTGCATACTGCACGTTTGACAATAAATACATGTATGAAAAGAGCATTTGCGCATTTGCGGAGGATATGCACTTATGCACGCGGAACAAATCCACATGCGTGATGAAATCCACACGATATTAAAAACACCCTAAAACCTTTAGACATTACCTTAGAACCAAAAGAATTTCACAATCATTACTTTGTATGTAACTTGTATCCTACAAGGTAAAAGCGAAATGTCGTAAAGTAGCAAACTCAAGGGTGTTAATGGGCGATGAACCAGCACCTTCCATAACTTGGGTAATTTTAGCTCAAATGGCTCTGGAGAACACACCGCGGAAGCTTTTGTTACCTTGGGTAAAGTACTCTTCTAAAATTGACTTCTAGTAGTTATTTACCTGCTTTTCAAGGAGATATCTTTATGGTTATATTTACACATATCTTCATGGTTATTGATGTTAGTGATATTTCGTGATTGATATTCATATAAACATTTCAAAATAAAAGAATCTTTGTAGTCTTAATGTCTGTGATATTTTGTCTTCATGTCGCATTACACTTCTTTTTGTGGCGTGAATTTATTAAGTAACTGCACTTGCTCTCCCTCGATTGTAGTGAAGGAAGTGACACAATTTACTGTCTTAAACCAACCCTTCGTCTGATTCTTCATCTGTCCTTCTACTATGACTGTTTTGAATAATCCCACAGGTCGCATTACGCTTGAGGAGTTTCCCAATGTTGATTAGTAACTGATTAGAAGACACACTTGTAGTAAAACAAGTGCTCTACTAAACCACTCAACACCACTCAAAAAAGTCATTAGTGTAACAGGCACTTGAAAATTAAATAATCTACTTACGGATCTTCTTTCAAGATCATTTCTTTCTTGTTTTATGGTGATCGGTTTAGCTAAGTCAAGACGAATAAATGAAAATATGGATCAGAATTTGTAATATTTGGTCGTTTGGCTGTCAAATAAGTTAAGCGAACCAACACTACAATTGCTATATGATGGTGCGAGAGACACCTGTGGGATACCTATAATGTCTTTTCCTATCCTTTTCTCTCATCTTAAAGATGCGTATTTTAGTCCTGCTGTCATCCACCATGCTGTGTAAAAATACCTTAATGAAGAGTTACGAGCCAGACCACCAATACCAATATAGCTTTTACTGCTACTAAGTAGGAAAGATTCCAATACGGTTAATATATCTCAGAATTTAAATAGATCCTTTCTTCATCTCTCAAGCAGACTCGCGAACTCCTCAAACTATGTCAAGAGGACTATTCCGTCATTCAAGGACTGTAATCGGGAAGTAAAGACAGTGAGGTCCGTTTTGCTCTCCTAAGATTGACGTATCCTCGCGTGCGATCCTCAATTACACAGCACACAGCAGGGGTCCAAATGGGTGCTTCCTTTTAAGCCGTTGTTCTTTCAATGCCGTCAAATTGGCGCCGACAGGTTAAGTAGAAACGTCAACGTGACCGTCTTTTGACATGCAGATTTTTGATGACGTCAGAGGTGCGAATGAAATATCTACTGACTATATACTAATTCCTGGAGGTTAATGGTGGTATTCAAATGCATCCAGCGTAACTTGAGCCTATAGACAAAGTTTATACTTATTGTGACCGCGATACCATTGACATATTATGCTACTTTTAGAAAACCCTATTGACATATAATTATGCTGCTGAAGTATCACGTGGTCAATCTCCGCTGAAAGAAAGACATTTTGTCAAGAGGCCTTTGAGAATCAATATCAAAATATAATTGTCTAGTGCACCCTTAAATAGGAGTTATTTAAGGGTGCACTGGACATAACCATATCTCTGGGTAATGCGAGAGTGAGTGTGAGACTTTTATTGACTAGAACCTATCTGGATTCATTCAGTTGTCTTTTGCGTGTCTCTGCAGCGGTAACTTTTTCGAATGATTCCGCAGCCTAGCGTGGCAGATTTATTAATTTGCGGATTGGTTAGTACTTTTAAATTAGATTCATTAGCTTATATCTTATACATTTGAGCTTCGGAGAAGTCAAAATTGTCCTCAATTTCCAAGTTAATGCAATGACTAAAATGTCATTGACATTTCGATGGTTGATGTCATCGTCAATACTAAACAAATGTACATTTCTGTGTCATCTCTGCTTTATCAAGAGCTTTGTATATTTGTCTTTGTAAGCATGTCTTATGGACAAATACCTCGGAAATTTTGTAAATTTTTGCGCGTTCGATATTTGTCTAAACTGACTGTAGGTATCTTAAACTTTCACACTATCATGGCTGGCTCTTTAAACATATTCTCGCTTGCAGTTTGCATTTAGCGATATCTTATTCAAATAAGACGCGCCTTAAGCACCTCCTAGCACTTAGTAGGGCTTACAACGATTGCTGAACTTTCATTTTATTCATCAATAGTATTGTAGCCCATAATATTTTCTTGGGTTTGTAGTACAACCGACTTCAATTTTAGGTTTTTAAGACAGATGTTCCATCGGCGGCGGTAGTCTGTAGAAAAGTCAAGACATAAGGGATTCACTACGTGTGTTGCAGGATGGCTCAATAAAATCACCCTGGAATGCAGAAGGCAGCTGGCAGTCCACCCAGAGTGGGAGAAATAATTTGATAATTTCCTACCCAAACAAAAAAATGTTTTACACCGTGATGTTCCTGTAGCGTATCCTTGACATGAGGTTACGTCATCATCATCCGGATCTTTGGCCTTTTTTAGAAGCACCAAAAGCTCATACCTATTAAAAAAATCTTTATTAACTTGTTCCAGTATAAATCGATCACGGTTTTAGCATTAAGTATCTACTCGATATAAATCTCTGTTTTTATTACAAGATGTCCAAGTGACACATTTGTATTCCGGTGATAGCTTGCCACGAAACATTTCACACGGAGAATCTTTTCACAGTCGTGGTTGATTAAACTGTGAAGTGCACTTGGTATGCGATGTGGTCCATATTGGAATCTGTATGTTTAGTGATCAAGCTGAATAGGTATACAAGGTCCTGGACTTCTGTTGACTGTGGCAATATTTTCTCACGGTCTTGCATTTTAGTTGAATCATCTGTAAGTTCACAATACTGTACCTATATTAGCCCTTTGAATACCGTAATTAGAGACACAATAGAAAGACAATAGGTGTGCGGACACCGGTGTCCTCTTGGGGCTTTAGTTAAAAAAGGATTTGAAACACAAATAATTTTATTGCTTAATTTTTAATAATTTTATGCACAAATATTTGTATTTGTTTGCTGTTTTTGCCAAATATGTTTTATGAACCATATTGTGGGTTACTATAACTGTTTCATTTTATTGGTCATAGATCTTAATAAATAATGACTAGTACAATCCTGTTTTTTATTAAAAAAATCTTTCTTCTTATTTTGTTACGATGGTGTTATGTTGTGTTTATTTTTTATTTCTAAATGGAAATGATTCTTAGGTTACATTGTTGTATAATTATCTATCTATTTGGCATATCTCAACATACTAAACTGGTTTTGAAAACTTTGTCGTGTCCAACCTGTCACGTATTCTCATTAAAGATATTATCCAAGTAGTAAATAAACATAGAAAGAGTTCTACAATTCATATGAGCATATTCTGCACAATATACGAAGTTATCAATAGATAAGATATTGGCTGTCATTGATGCGACCGATTTTCGACCGAGCGCCAGTTCTAGTGAAAATGAAAGGTTAGAGATAACTGTTTACAGGCGTGTTATTGTAATATTGTCATGTTCTATTTAAATTTAACATATTTAACGATTGATTTATTGTTATTGTGTGTTGATTTATACATTTAAATCAGAAAAAATTGACTGGCCTGTTGATCTATTGGCCCTGACTGCTATGCCGGAGGTCGTGGTTTCGATTCCCACCCAGGAACAATGTTTGTGTGATTAGCACGATTATTTGTTCTGTGTCTGGGTGTAATTTATGTATAATATGTATATATTTAGAAATATATAAGTATGTTTATCAGTAATCTAGTGCCCATAACACAAGCTCTGCTTAGCTTGAAACTAGACAGCTAAACCGTAGGGACTCAGCAGGGTCGAAGCTTACTGGGGCCAAGGGTCTATTTTTGAAAGGAAGGCTCGACCCTGGCGACGACCGAACGGGGTGGGTTTTTTAGTCGGTAAAAGTCTGACACTATCTCCCGCTTCGCCCAAGGGTGGGAGATGTTATTGAATGATTTTCCCCACCAAAAAAAGGTCTGATTCGAACAGTAGGAGTTAGACACTATTAAACATTATGTACCTGAAATATAAAGTAGGTAATATTTAAAGGTTGTTATAAAGTGAGAAATATAATGAAATTCTGTCTTCTACGACAGAATATCAATCATCAATCAAATGGTTTAACGTTTCGGTACAATCCTTTATTAAAGAGACTCATAAACTCATAAGATATTGCTAGCACTATAAGAACAGATTTAGATGAAACAAAGATAACAAATGACGGTCTAGCTCTAAACACAGATGCTGTTATTTCAGACATTTTGAAGTAATTTATTGTTGCCCATGAATCAGATTGTCATCACCCACTAAATCGTTGCTGACAAATGTTTAGGATTTAGACTGCACGTGTAGACCACAAATGGACAACGTGCTTGATTAAAAAATATAATATACATAGATCAATGAAGATTAGTTACTAACACCGATTCATATCTTTCTAATAAAATTAGTTGATAAGATCGTGCTAAAATATCTTTGAACATTAAAATAACACACGGAAAAGAATTGAAATCTAAGTAAAAGGTACTAAGAAATATTTATCAATTAGGACGATATAAAAATGTACATTGATTAGAGTACAAGATTGAAAACGAAATCTAGCAAGGTCTTATCAAGCTAAAGAGTAAAGATTCAAAATCTTTAGAGTTTTTGAAAGTACTACATACTTAAGATAACGTGAATTCGGGCATAGCTAGGGTTGCCAACCATACTTTATAATAACGTATCTTACTTCACGGTGGAGCATACTGCAGATGTGTGCCCCGCCTGAGCGGAGCATCGCCGTGTTATCGTCAGGGCGATCGGCGGCAACGATCTCTCTCGCCGGGCCTTGGTTCAGGCTATGGTCCGGAGTGAGCAGGGATGACAGGCGGTCGCCTCCTGCGAAGCAGTAATGCTAGCAAAGGAGGAGGCTGACCGCATCAGGCAAAGGCAACGGGGCGCTCGCCACAGCCGCCGCCAAGATTCCGATCCCGATTTCCGGCCACCGTAGGCGCGGGCTTGCGGACGGCGTGCAATGGGTAGCACGCTGTCCGATCGTCCGGTAACAGACCGGACAAGTCGTCGACGGTGCGTTCTCTTACCACGCGCCTCAAGGAGCTGTCAGCAAACCGTAGAGGCCCAGCCTGCTAGCTGCAGGCAGATAATTTTGAAAAATTTTGTATTTTTTCTTTCAAAAACTTTTTTTACTAATAAAATGTTATACGTTATTTTTCTCAAAAGACAGTTGGTAACCCTAGGCAAAGCTGTCAGCACCATCACATCGAAGATATCAACTGTTACAATAGGTTCACTATATATATTTATAGGAAGTGATTGTTAGAACAGTGACATAGGACCGGCTGATAAGGATGACGTAGTTAATCGGTATAGAGAAATATATGAGAACGACAAAGGTAAAATTAGTTTTTTTGACAGGATTTTGCCGAGCGAAATTCAGTCAACTCAATACTTACTGTTAAATATATTTTTTCAATACACTTACTCGAAAACCTGCTCTCATCCTTATCGCTTTTAAGCACGCAATCTACTGTTTTCGGCACTAGTGCGGAAAAATACGCAAGCTGGCTTCCAACCCAATTTGTTGTATTTATCGTATCAGGTTAGTTGGGCGATAAGCGACTACCAGGTGTCGCCGGTCAACCGCATTGAAAAACGTACATAGTTTGATACACGTGGAAGAATATTTCGTTTGGCTGCCAATAATGTAAAAAAACCTTAGAATGTGTTACATCCGCATTTTAATAAAAAACAAAGTGACTGGATTTTGTAGATATCAAAAAACTAAATACTTTCTAAACTTGACGCTGGCCAAATGCACAAAACGTGCGAAACCAAAAGAAAAAAAAAAAATCAAAAGTGAAAACGAGGATGCTGTATAGGAAGAAAGTTTGATTGATTGAATATCAAGGTAAAACACTTATTGTACATAGGTTTCATACTTTACTTAATTCAGGGTAACCTAAGAAATTTTTTTCTTAAGTTTATTTGAATTTTGTAGGTCAATGGTCGGTCAGTTTGCAATATCATTGGCTGCCGATTTTTTTATTTTAAATGCCTCTGGGCGAGAACCACGCGGACTGTTTTGACACGCGGGAGAAGAAAGTCTCGAAGGATTTGAGAGAGGCCTTTGCCCAGCAGAGGGAGAGTAAGGGCTAGAAAAAAAAACTTTGTTCCATACTAGAAATAATTGCTGTATCGTGGGCGGGTTTACAAACTTGTAAACGAAAACTCACATAGGAACGCAAGACACCCAGACCTGATGGTAAGCAGTGATGCAATCGTTGACGGTGAAGCGCATTAGTTTATTAAGAGCCTATTCACTCTAGCCGTGAAGGCACCTAAATTATAATAGGAAGGGAAAACCGCTGCAGGTAAATTATTCCAACCTATCGCTGTACGCGGTATAAACGAAATTTTTCATGAAACTGCCTTTCAATATGCTGAGAGGTAATGCTTTTACCTTAAGGACCAAAAGTACTGCCTGCTTTGATTACTATTGATATTCAAGCAGCTGGAGTTACCACATACGAAGACTGTTGCTATTTGGATAGATTGAGAAGCAATTTTTTTTTTTATATAGTTTCAAACGATATTAAGGGTTGTATCGGGGCCGATATTGTATCTGCCGGACGTACTCAAACTACAAGTATCACCACTCATGCAGGCTCGTCAAATACACCCCTATGGAAACTGGTACTCTCTATTGTGTCCATACAACTCAATTTCTTCCATACAAAGCCCCCATAATTCGGCGAGACGAAATGCTCCTCAAATAAGGTCATTCGAGGACAATGCTCGTAATTTCACAGTCTCAAATCAGGACACATCTGTTTGCAGAATCGCGTCAGTCGGCAAACGATTTTATTAGATATAAAACTGTTTTTATTAAGTAAATTGATGGATAGTGTATCGTTCTGTTAGTTTAAGAGGTCGTTTAACTGTTTCGACAATTGTTAAATGTTCACCGATAGGATTCGATTGTGGCTTATTTATGTGGACAATATAAATAATTGTGAAAACAATGTCTTTATCGGTTTTAAAGTGATCTGGCAATGGGTATGTATAATTTTTGTCGGACATTGACACGTTGGCTTGCTGTCTCGATTTTATTGTCACTGGTAGCTGCTGCCAATGGCATCCCTCTCTTGGAAGAAGCCAATTTTCACAAGGGAATAGGCTCCCAGGATAAAAAGTATCTTAGTGTTATTCCAAGACAAGGTCAATGTTCATCTAAATCCGTTCAGCCGTTTGAAGAAGTAAAAAACGAACACAATCATAAACTTTCGCCTTAATTATATTCATGGCTGCATCACTCGCTTTCAAATGTGGTCATCCCGATTTAGGTGAACTTTACAAATACGGTAGCTGTCTCATATCGGTGGTCGTTTTCAGTATACATACGAGTATATCTCAAATAATTATTATTCAACTGATTATAAACTAATTTCTTTTAACCTCCTCCTCCTTGCGTCGTTTATCCTCAAGGCTGAGGGTCGTGACCTCGACGAATAACTTTCTTGTAGACTATATTTCGCTATGTTGTCCTATCTTCGGCGATGAGGATGGCGTCGCAGACTGTGGTCTCCAGTGTAGCATGGATTTGGTCTGACCAACGGATCGGACTCCTGCCTCTGGGTTTTTTCTCCATATACTTTTTTTGTAAGCAGCAAATTTTCCAGTTTATTACCTTTCTTTCAGACAATGTGGCCAAAGAAATCACAAATTATTCTTTAGCGGCTATTATAGAGTCATTGCTCCGATGCTCTGTCCAGTGAGTTCAGAGCATTTTCCTCCCTAACATTTAAAGCGTCCATCCTGCAGATTTACTTTCAAACGATGATTTATTCCACACCAAGTATCTATTCACTTTGTCCTTCACATTCTTGTTAATAGTCATATCTTAGGTCTAAGCATCCACGCATATAGGGCGGCTGGACCGGTTGTCGGCCGCACGAGAAAGTACGCCAACATCACAAGTTTTTATCACAGAGAGATTCTATTTGCAATTGCATCAAGTTGAGGGAGACGGGAAGTTTCTAATAAGATTCATGAAAATGATCGATTAGTTCCTAATGTACGTAAAAGGTGCTGGGGTAAGATGACTGAGAAGTTACAGACGTGGCCGGTTTGTGAAGTAGGCCATCCACTTATAGATAGGCTGATATTTTAAAAGGAAACTTGGAAATCTTTTCGATGATGAGAGACTATATATCATAGTGTTAGGATCTAGGCTATTACGTCTGTGTAGTTGAGACATTTTAAGCTAGGACCTAAACCTTTTTTTTTTAAGTGTTGCTTATCCTAGGCATTCCTCATGTATCGTAGGTGCATTCACAAACATACACCAAACTCTGATTAATTATTTGTAGGCCATAAAAATATGTTCCGTGTGAGAATCGAATCTACGTAATACACCGCAGCAACCAACTGACCCTTTATTCGCATAATGTCCACTGTATCAAATTGTTCACTGTATCAAAATGTCCACTGTATCAAAATGTCCACTATCACTGAAGAAAAGAGACCCAAAAACAACGCCTGATTAAAACCTTTCAAGATCCAGTGCAATGTGGGAGCAGGGGTTGCACCAACCGAGTCATCAAAATTTGAAATTCACTGATCGCCAAGTTTCATACATTACTGTTAAACGAACTACACTAATTATTTGGTTAAGATAAAGGAAGTCGTTGATCCCGTGTCATCATAATCAAGTGTTCACTGGAGGAATTCAGAGAACCTCAACATGCTATTAATAGGTCAACTGGATTACTCGGCACTACTGGACATCTAACGTGCCGAGCCTCCGAGAGTTCAATTAGGTAATTGTTTTATTTATTTTACATTCTAGGAAAGCTTACAGACTAATAACAATAGTAAATAACTAAATTGGTAATTACAAGCGGAAGCTTAAAAACAAAATAAAAACATAAACCAAATTATTGCTTCCTGTAGAGTGAACTTGCACAAAGTTGGTACAACACCATTTTATTTCAATTTTATACAAACATTAACAATTTAATTGAAAAAAAAAGAAACGTAAATAATAATAATGTTTGCATAAAAATTATTATCTGTATGGTTCAAGTACAAAAAGCTAGTAGGTATAGTAGTAAGTAGTTTTCGTTAAAACTGTCACCTTACTGGATGGATGATATCACGTGTTACGTCTTTCTAGGCAACCCCTCCCTTGGTATGAGTGCTGTAAGAAACATTATTCACCGAAGATTCTAAAGAGATAGCCGTGTATTGATGATTGTATGCAAATCGGCAGCACTAAGACAGTCCTTCGCAGCATTCTTTGTAAGCTTTAGTACTTATACAGCACTACCATCTTCGATCTTATTACCAAGATTGGCATTTACTACAATCCTTGTCTTATCATCTTTATGGTAGCTGCTAGGATTCATGTGAATTTTTATAAAGCCTCCCCAAATACCAACTAAAGTTACTAAACTTACTACCTCAGCAAGAGTTATCTTTGATGAGGTCAACAAAACAGAAGAAGCAGCACTAACCTTACCTAGACCCAAAGACACAAATCAAAATCTGAACAATAAAACAGTTATTTCCTAAAGAAAGTGGGTGCTGTGACAAAGGCCGACAAAGACTGATGTCCGTATTTACACACAATGCCCACACAAAAACTAGTCTCGACGAGCCAACTCGGCCGTTTGCTTGAGAATTAAATTTTTGCAAAATTATGTTTTGATTCATGTGCTGTCGTTGTTCCATCTTCGTCCGTTTGCGCAAAAAAACGTTTGTTTGGTTTTGTGTGGTCTTTAACTAAAAATAAATCTCAAGTCGTAAACTAAATTGAATTTTTATGTTCATTATTATCAATTGCTGTGATTTCGATTATGTTTAGGTTATTTACCTATTTTTAAAAGAGCAAGCTGAGTACAACTTAATAAATTAGGTAGGTACCTATACATTTTCATTTTTTTTATAGTAAATATATCGCATTAAGATCCTTCTAACTCCAAAACCCAGCTGCCTTATTTGTTCCTGAACTTAATCTAAAGACTTCTTCCGGTTCCTCTCTAGATCTATTACCGGGTCGGATAGGGTTTCATGAAACTTCTGAAATTACAACAAGTAGCTAAATCATTTCAAACTCAAGATCACATGGATTCGTAATAGTTTCCAAATATACAAATTCGCCTATAACCACAATATTTTCATCTGTAATCTGTATAAAATCGAGAATGTACCGCATTAGTACGATTTATTCAATTATTATAACAGTTAGATGGTTGTTCTCAGCGCACTTTCGCTCGGCTCTGTCGGCAATTTGTTCCAGTAGGTTCAAATCTACGAGTTTATCTCATTGCTCGTCGACACTTTCCTCTTAATTTTGTTATATAGATGATATATTTTGATTATGATGTTCTTCTTCTTCCTTCTTCTCGCCTTATTATCCTTGCTTGTAATGTGTATTGTTTTTAAACATATTTTATCATACATATTTTATAATACCAATAATCCTTATACTTTGGACTTTCAAATTATTGCAGATACTTTGAACTTTCAAATTATAACATGTAACTGATTATTTTTGTTATTAGTCAAATCAGTGTTCTCTGTTTAGCTTTATTAAAATTGTGTTATTATTCTGTCTAGTTTCAAGCAGACAGACAAAACTAGCTGTTTGTATGCATGTGGCATATAATAAAGTGTTACGTACCAAGGTCTAAGCGATGATGAGTCCGAAATTCGCTTTTCCTTCCAATCCGGTCTTGTGTTATCTTTTATTTACCTTTAAAAGCATTAAATTATTAAACAAGTCATTTATTATGATATTCAAATGCTTTCTTTCTTAACATTGTTCACTTATGCTCGGTTTTATAGTCCTCATTAATTGAACTACAAGTTTTTTTTATGGTAGGTAAAATCATCCAATGACAAATCCCGCCCTTGGGCGGAGCGGGAAATAGTGTCAGACTCTTACTGATTAAAAACCTACCCCGTTCCTTCGTTGCCTATCGTGCCGGGGTCGGGCCTTCTTTTCGGAAGCTGACCCATGACCCAAGTAGGCTTCGATCCTGCCCGCCTGCAGCTAGCAGGCTAGGCCTCAACGGTTTGCTGACAGCTCCTTGAAGCGTGCGGGAACAGTACGCGACGTCGACGACTTGGGCTCGGTCCGGTCGGTTACCGGACGATCGGACAGCGTGCTACCCATTGCACGCCGTCCGTAAGCCCGCACGCCGTCCGCAAGCCCGATTGAACTACAAGTTTATTATTCGATCTTGTGGTACATTATGTATGTATAGATACTGACAAGGTTTTGCATACGTGACTAAATTCACGCATCCTAAGAACATTTCTTAAATAAAAAAATGTTAATAACATACCAAGAAACTTTTTGTAAGAAAGAAGAAATAAACGTACCTAAAACTTAAAAACAGTTGGACGAGTCGAGGCTCCAAAGTTTTGAGCATATTGTCGATTTAATATTTACAAACTGGGAGTGTGAATAGGTGACCGTGCTTCATTGTCCACCACATCATTACATCATCACTTGCCATCAGGAGGGATAGTGGCTGAACGCAAACCTATAAATAATAGTAACAAACCAAAAAACCAGCCGTCACGTAAGTTGCAGAAAATTGAATTTAAATAACGTTTAAAATACATAGAGTTAGCTCCATTCACAAACCCCGCATTAAATGGTTCTAAGTTGTCAGCACCTAGTGAAACAAATAACAGCGTAGGTGAAGTAAATTACTCAAATTCCTCTAAATCTAGGTCATAGTATTACCTAGACAAGAAACAGACGCCTTTTAACATTCCTATTAGCACGAACAACGAAAAAACAATTAGTTTTCGAATTATCGATTTATTTTTCGTAAAGCGGAAAACTGCTGACGCAATATCGCTTCAAGGATTATTTTTTTTTACGGTTATGTTCTTAAATATTTTGAGTGGTTTAGTACATTTACGATATTTATTTTTTGAGCTGGCAACGAGCGAGATATGCAGTGTTTAGAATGCAGTGTAGATTTTTGCAGAATATTTGAAATATTTACGTAGGAAAGTGGTTTGGATTTGTTAAGCTATACAGTGATGTTTGAGATTTATGACTTCGTTTTGCAATTGATTATATTATGTACTCTACCGTAAATGCATCATCATACAGGTAGTTTAGATTCTTTTTCGTGTTTGCAATGTGTTCGAGAGCAACTTTTTACTAATTAGCTTAAGTTGTTATGGGTTTTGGATATTGTTACAAAGACTTTTCTTTAAAGGTAACTGAAGAAACACAGGTAGGTTTTACCCAGTAAAAGATTGAAAGTCTCGATCCACGCAGAACGGGAGAAGTTATTTGATGATGTACCACTTCAAGAAAAATAAAAAGATTACGATAAAAACGACAAATTGTCCACAGGAATATATTTAATCAGTTCCGAATCCCAACTTACCCGTCTTTTGCTACTTATGGGAATATCGTCTGTCAGTAGAATAACGGTGAACATTTCTGTCTGATATTTTGCCTGCGGGTAGTCGTGTGCTAGAATTACTGCTCCGTATCAATTCCTGGTCCGTTTAGTCTAGACGATTTATGTCGATGTTTATACATCTTTGGAATCTTGGGATACCGGTAAACGTATACAGTTGCCCTCTGATATCTTATTCGAACCGTGGACTGTGTTAAATGGAGATGACTAGAATGTTTTTTTGACGAATCGTCATGTATGAACTACTTAATATGAAAATGTCACTTGATGGCATTTGATAGAGAGAGGTTTTTGTATTTTTTGTCATCTTCTGCCTTTCTACCATGTTCCCTGGGCTCGGGTTGGCCTGTAAAACCTGCTAGATCTGCTTGTGTTTTTTCGTTATCTCTCTGCCTTTTTGCCATTTTCACAGGGGTTGGTGCAATATGATTTTTTCTTCCATTATTTTTTTATTATGATATCACATTCTTTTCTTCTACAACATCCTAACACAATCTATCCAAGATCTTGGACTCTCTCTCTGTTTTCATATTTACATTTATAACAAGCGTCTTATGAGTATATCTCTTCATTACATGTCCATACCAAGACAAACGGTTCCTTTTCAAATTTTATCATCATTGGCACAATTTTCAAATTCTTTTTTTGTGTAATCTCACTGGCCCAAGCCATTTTTATATCTTAGTATTTAATAAGTTATTTCTTTGTGTGTTTAAAATAAAATAATTTCATTAATTTTACGTATTATCATAACGTTATATACAATGAAACAAGCAATTTGTGACGTGTATTGAAAATAAAGCTGCGTTATCGCTGCTGATAATTCTATATTCGTTTAATTAATTCATTTCATTAATTGATGTGGCTGCAATCCTCTCTCTGGGTCACAGTAATTTATTACAGTAGGTGAACTGTTATCGCTAACTATGCGTTAATTAGGCGATTTGGCCGCCATATTTAACACACATTTTTTAGGGTCAAATTTTTGTAATTGAAAATTAAAAGTACTTTTTGATTGCATTGAAAAAGAAGTTGTATGCTGCACACAGACTTCTCTGATTGTACGCTAAGTAATTGGATCTTCAAAGACTGTGTAAAATTGGTTAAACCTAAAATTTAGGGGTCATTGAGTCAAGAGTGAATAGCTTACTTCTAGGCAAGCGTGCTCCATTGTCAGCCACATCATCGCTTACCATCAGGCGAGACAGTGGTCAAGCGCGAGCCAATGTATAATTAAAAAAAAAAAATGAAACTGCGTTTTGGATAAAAGGGTGGCGAGACTATACTCTAAATATTTGGGATTAACTGCTAAACTAATTTCATGACCCGTTTTCAAAATGGTGATGGAAAACATTGCGAGGGTACCGACTCGTCCCTTTGTAAATCGAACTGTGCCCTCATGGTGTACTACGGTCCACTGGCTCTCTGAAAAATCTGCGAAGCGGTCAATAGCAATTGACGGTTTACGCGAATGACAATGAAAATGTACCTATTGACAATTACTTCAATCGTTTAAAGTAAACGTAAAATTTTTGCATCAATTAGCGTCAATCACGTAAATATTGGCAATCGCACTTGGTCGTTTGAAGGACCATTAAGACCTGTGTTTAAAGTGTCTCTATAGTGGGAACAATAGGTATAGGCTTTTTTTTTAGGTGGGACATTATCCAATGACCAGTCAGTGCAAGCATTTGTCAGTATTCGTGAAGCTCAACTCAGGACTACTAAGAAGCTCAACGACTTGACGAACAATACCAGACAGGACATTTGGATAGGCTGCATATAGACCGAATACGCTGTGTTAAGTTAGGTCTAAGTGGATTCGTAAGTTAGAGTAGTTTTCAATCAATATTTATTTTTATTTTTTATTCTACTTATTGGCACTTGGCACCAGTTCTGACAGACATTATAATTACCTCTGTGAAGTGCACCTACATGACTTCGGTCTGATTGAACCCAAGCTATTAAATATAATAACCATCATTACAAAGATAGAGCACATTAAATTAGATAGCAAGTTATCGAGGGCCGTGGCTTATAACCCGTCACTGCTTTACCGTACACGTGCGTTTAACTAGCCGTAAATACGTAGTATTTTACTGTTAAGTTTTTTGGGCATCTACTTACGCAAAACAAGAGCTATTGAAACTGTTTTGATGTCGGATAACCACTTTTGTGCCCATTAAAAAAACCTTACACTCAAGTGCATTCTTCTCGCGACAGTTAATATCAAAAACTTGCCAGAAAGAAAACAAAACGTGTTTCTGTCAATCTGAGAATAAAATACGAAAGTTCTTCAAAAATACGGAAATTAGATGTTCACCGTACAGTTTTAAGTACCAAGTTCCAAGTACCAAGATCAAAAACGCTATACAAAGCCGAATAGTTTTCATAAACGATGTCCCTTATTTGAGTAACTGTGAACCTGGAAGGCAAATAGCAACTGAAAGCGAATACCTCACCTCACCTACCCAGAGCGGGAGGAGACAGTTGGCGATTTTAAGAGTAAAAAAAGTAATTTTATTCTAAAGTTTCAAAGTTTCGAATACATGTTTTTGACACACAAGTTGTGAAACTTGAATAATAATAATATGTATTATGATTTGATGGGTTTTAGTCAGTTAAAGTCTCTCTTGTTCTACCTAGAGCGAGAGAATTTTTTTGACGGTAATGTCCCACCAGTTTAAAAAAAAATTGTGTCTTATTTTACTTTTCACGATGTGTAAGATCAGTCTTATTGATTGATTAACAAATCATATTAATAAAGGCGAAAGTTTGAGTGTGTGTATTTGTTACTTCTTCACGTTAAAACGGCTGAACGGGTTTCGATAGAACTTAGTACACGGATAGACCATATCCTGGAATAGCATATAGGGCTTCTTATCTCAGTAATTATATTTGTATTATTACTATCGAATTCATGTTTAATATTTTTTCTTTTTTGTTACATTGCATGTTATTTTTTAGAATTAGAATTTTTGTGCCAATATCAAATACAATGTAAATTTTTCCTGATAAATAAATAATAATAATAATATGTTCAAGTATCGTGCGGGCGAAGCCTGACGAAGCTGGCAGCAACTAGTAGACGAAATATCCTTTAGGTGGATATTTGGTGTTATTATAAGGCAGTTTTTATTATTTTGATCGCATTTACATATGTAAATAAACTCTTCATTGTACATTAAAATAAGATTAGGAGTTTAAAAATATTAGGGTGTAACAATGGTCGATCTTATTGCTAAAATTTATACAGTCCAACCTTTGGATGAATTTTATTAGTCACTTTAAGATTTTATCGCTTTTCCGCTGACTCCACCATCTGTTAGCATTTGTGCGTGATTAAAACTATTAGGCATTGTTCAGACCAAACGTATTGTCGGTCGATGATTGTGAGCGGGCGTTACGCTTTTTGTCGCTTTTCTATATACTTATAGGGTGACTGGTAATTAGTGAACGATACTTAATCACGTGATTGTAGGTATGTTTAAGTATCGTTCACTAATTACCAGTCTCTATATATTAAGTTCTCGTTCACACCGAACCGACTAAATCAGGGGTGGCCAATTTAATAGGACTCGCGATCTACTGTTTGTTAAGGAGATTTTTTGAGATATACCAGTCACAAAATCAATTTAACAGAAGGATAAAAGAGCGAGTGAGCTCACAAAGAGAGTTGATTGTTTTGTTGAAAGAGGTTTAATATGTTAAACGAAGCTTGAAAGCTCGAAAGTTTGAGCCACCTTCCCGGACTACGTTCGATTTCAATTATGGGGGATAAGGTATCTAATATAATATAATAAGGTCAAATAGCTAACTATCTGCCGCCTCGCATCATAGTCATCTTTACCTAAAAGTAAAGCCAAGATCGACTGGATAGCGTATAGTCCAGGGGTGCAATAAACGCTATTACGTAGTGCGTTGTCGCTGACTCTCGATGGTTGGTTATCGTAGCACGCCTAGCAAGTTTACTCATTTTTTCATATATGTAACGCATTTTACGCTATACCGAACTGTCGGCTTGGTGAGAACGCGTACAACAGACTTGAGCCCACGTCCACACTGACTGAGAGTGAGCATACTCACAGTCGGTGGCGGACCAAGGTTTAGTGTGAACGATGCCTTACTTGTTACACAGAATACGATGTTTCCTCCAAAACAGAAACGCAACGGACGTAGACATTAGTCATTTGTTTTTATTCCGCGAACTGCTATATTTGTTATTCAAATAGATAAAATAGTTCGCAGTGCCTCGCAGCGTCTTTTGAAACATGCGTTAATTCTTATTCATTAGATTTTGAGGAAGAAATAAATCAGTATAATAATACATAATTACATATATTATGCCATGGAGCATCCATGCAGTTTCATATCGGATTTTAGCTAGTTTTAAAATGCTTTGTTCTCCAGTCCTTATTAATTTGTTCTAATTTTAGATTTTATTTTTTTATAATTGTTTATAAAGCAGCAAAAAGCAATTTTACAAATATTTTAACTCCGGTTTACTTAAAGAAAATAATTTCGTCGAAACTCGAGTTAATATACGCATATATTAACTCGAGTTTTAGAAAAAAAGTACTTTATTTTTTAATTTTATCTTTACAAATCGATAGTGTTCCATATACCGAATCGACCCTCCGCGGGATTAAAACGACCAAAATTTAACAGTGTATATGAAATGCTAATGGTTTGTTTGGATGTTTGCTTTGTTTAATAACAATCGTTTAATAATAATAATCTGTTATTTGTTTTTTAGTATAAAATATTTGTTTTATTAATCTGACTAGCAATACCAGAAATTTCTCATTTTAGACCTTTTAAAAACATAATTATTAAAGAAATGAATAGTTTCCCTGTCTAAAATCCTTTATTTGAAAACTGTATTGTAAAAAGGCCACAAGTGAAAATTCATGTTGCCACTTTCATGATGAAACCACAAAGCGTTGTAGTAATTACTAAAAGCCACGACGCGTACCTAACACGAAACGAAGATTGAGTTTCAAGATCGTTAATTTTAAGACGATATCATGCAAATGTATTTGTAAAATAATTCTCACGTTTGTGAACATTTAGTCGGTTTTGTTAAACAGATTATCTCGCCAACACAAGGCTTTGTAACGATTACCTACGCCTAAGACATTCGATGTTCTCAAGGCCCGCGCAAAGAATTGCTCGTTTGAATTTAGAAAACTTGTTTTTTTTTTAATCCTTTGATTTCGGTGGGAAATCATCAAATATCTTCTCTCGTTGTGTGAAATGAGAGGGAGTCTCAGTTTAACTAATAACCCCAGGAAGATTATTAGTTAGTTAAACTGTTCTTACAGTTGCCCTTTGCTTTCCAGGGGTGGTAACTCTTATATATACAAATAAATCCTGCAAACGTGGTATATAGAAGGCGCTTGCGTTTGTGATATTGAACGTTTATGACACGTCAAATGCATATAGTTCTTATTCCACTGCGTTTAGGCACGCAATGGACTGATTTCCGCACTAGTGCGGGAAAGTGCGCGTGCTCTCTCCGCAACAATTATATTGCAATATAATTGTTTATCGTACCCAGCTGAGCGCAAAGCAAATGTCGTTTGACACACGTGCAAATTTGTCACCGCAGCCCCATATGTCGACTCCATAGCACACTCGCTTACGGCTTGTGCGTATTCTGCTTCGGTCGCAAATGACAAACTTTCTGCACTTGTAACAAAATGTACTATTTTAATACGTTAAAAGATGGATGAGTGGACAGGAAGTCAGCCAGTGACAGCGTGACGGCTTGAATGAAAGAAGAAAATGCAGTTGTGACAGACAGTGCAATTAGCTTCACTTTTCTGACTAACCGAGTTTTTTACAATTCAAAAGTGCCTTTAAATGGTTTACTTATTTGGAAAAAAAAATTGGTTTATTTGAAAATTTGATGCACCGAATTCAAATAGGCATGAAGTTCAAAAATTCAATACTTACCTACGTACAACTTTCACTTACTTAACTATAATTGTGTTCTCAGTCACTCGGGTTATTGGTCCACCTTGTGGGAGGCCTTCCAACACTGCGTGTTTCTGTACGTGGTCACCAGCATTTAGATGTTCAAGATTTTCATAAATCTCTTAACGTTTTCCAGATGCAAACCATTCTGCACCACAATGGCAGCGGGAACCTGGCGTACACCGGCCGACTGAAGAACAGAGAGGTGCACCGAGCCATCACCCTGCATCCTGTGAAGGACCACCGACAGATGTACAGGATACACTCCTACTTTAAGGTGAGAAACATCCTCTTTTCCAATCGATGGTAGACTTCTTAGGTAGGCGATCCCACCTGATGGTAAGCAGTCATGCAATCGTTGATGGCGAGGCGCACTAGTTTATTACGAGCCTATTCACTATAGTCTTGAAGACACCTTACCAATTATAAATAATCAGACGGGAAGACCGCAGCAGGCAAATTGTTCCAGTCCTTCGATATATTGTATAGTTAATTTTTTATGCATTTACCTAGTAGCATCATTGGCAATAATTAAGTATTCCAAAGTTCAGATGAGACATCTAGTTCCAATCTTGTTTAGATTGACTACTAGACAACTGATAAATATACTAACATATTTCTAAACACATACTAACATACGTATATTATAGATAAATTATATTCAGACACAGAACAAATGATCGTGCTTATTACACAAACACATTTTGTCTTGGATAGGAATCCAACCGCTAAATTTGAGGATGATACTTTTCAAACAACTGATGGCATTCTTGATTTCGATTTGATTTTATTTTTGTATAGCTTCTTTTATAATGTGAATGTGAGAACACCGTAGACTCCGTAGATTCAAGGATTACAATTTTTATCGTGCTTTTGGGTACAAAGCTGACCGGTCTACATTGTCCTCTCATATATATTAATATTGTAGTATGAAAATATTGTAGAAACAAACACTTTTTTAAAAGAGTAACCATGGAGTTTCTTGCCGGTTCTTCTCCATAGGAAACGACCAATTGGAACCGTGCGCTAGCTCCTGACATTCTATAAGTGCCCATGTAGGCCTATGTAAAATAAACGATTTTGAGTTTGAGTTTGAGTTTGACCATCTGTCATTTAAATATGGGATGAATTTGGTCACATTAATCGCATTACAAACAAAACGTTCTAAGATTTATTATTTGACATATGCGCTGCAATTTTAACTGTTTCAGAACATATAAATGGTTTTAGATTTAGTAGAATGTGTTTTTGTTTAGTACAATTAGTTTCCTGAAGTTCGACGTCCCCGGACATTGTACCCACGTGTAGTTATTTATTGTTTTAGTTTATTTTAGCTGCTTTCTTAGTAATTGCTTGAAGATGATTTAGTTGTTCCGTTATTGTTTTGCTTCAGTTTGTTCTACAATTTCTTGGCCGGTTTAGATTACTGTTTGTTATTCATTATGATGCATATTTTCACGGCTCTTCTACATAGTTTGTTACAAAATAAAAACTGTATTGCGTTTCTTTTTTTGTTCTGTTAATTCATATTCTGCGTATTCGCACTGTTTAAGTCAGTTCTTCTGTCTTTTGAATTCGTCGAGATAAAACTTTATTGTCCCGCTAACTTCGAACTGGATCTTTGTTTTCAATTAATTTATTAGTGTTCGCGTGTGATTTTGATATCTCACCTGATGGCAAGCGATGACATAGAGATTTGAACTTCCTTATCCGATATAATTAACCACTCCGGTAAATCCCTATTAACGGAAGTGGTTATATCAGAACTGAGTTGGGATCGCAGTTTTTTTAATTTGGTTTGTCAATATCAGAACCGAAACCGGAGGCGGAGACAGAAGCGTCAAATGAAACGAAAAAAAGTAATCGACAGAAGGCGTTCGACAACTCGCACATTTAATCATATGAAGTGTTTATTTGTATCCTAAAACATCATTCATTTAATGAAAAGGTTTAATTTACAAATACCCTCTTGATGAGTTAAGTCTCTTTTGATTATTCAATATAATATCGGAACTAAAATCAGAATCGAAACTCCGTATCTCTGATGTGGAATATGATAGAGCACGCTTATCTAGAAGTTAGAAGACTTGAAGACTCTCAGGTGGTAGCTATTATGAGGAAACACAGACTCCGACATAAAATACCACACCTAACATCAAATCCGTGACCCTTTTCTCAGAATTCCATTGACCTTTCGGATATTTGTGTTGTTTTGTCACAAATCTCAATAAATCTCAGTTTTGAACTTTGATACCAAGATGAGATATTGTCTATAATTAACAAGTTACAATGTCAGATGGTGTGAAGTGTATGTCGTAACTCGGCCATGAACATGTGGATCGTGGATTCCATGTAATTCGGAAGTAAGATAAATACTATAAATAGCTTTACAATTACATACTTGTATTTAGTTAAGCATAATATTTTGATTCCTTTAGTGCTTATCACGGACAGGTTAAAGGTTGTTTTTACGTTCAAGCTAGAAATGATTCATGTGGAAAATATTGTTCTTTATTTACAAAAGTACTCTTCATCATTGTCACTCGGAAACGTGCTACGTCGAATGGCAATGCGGATTCTTTGGGCAAAGAATGAGCCAGCCCTCTGGACACGCAAAGTGTAGACCAGTCAGTGTGGAATTTCCTTGAAAAGGTAACGTCCACTCGGAAGTCATGACCCCAGATTTTCGACTCCAAACGGCTCAAATCTGTAGCATAGCATAGCATAGCATCAGCCTCAAAATGTTCCTACTGCTGGGACTCTGGCCTCCTCTCTAGGAGAGAGAATGGGCCGTAAACCACCACGCGGGCCCAGTTGGTGGATGTCACATGTCTTCGTATTTTTGGTTCTAGGACATGCCAGTTTCCTTACGATGTTTTCCTTCACCGTTTTGAGAGCAGTGGTGATGAAATAATAAATAATGGTTCGCTGTCGTTCTTTTAGACACACATATATATATTACATACATATTCCATATGTATGCATCAAGTTCTGCTTAATATGGCATAAAAAAAGATCCACGAATATTCTTGTTATCAATGTCCACATGGTCTGTGATTAATTCAGGATCGAAAAACACATGTTGGTAAAGATTAATGAGGATATTTTTAATGAGTTAGTAATACTTAAAAAAGATCGATTATAAAGAAAAGATACAACATTGATTGATTACCAACTTCCTACCTTTGATGAATAAATAACTGTTTGGTAAAACTTACTTGTTATAACTTCATAGGAGCAAGAAATCAGGTCTATGTGGAAAGCATAAATCTGCGCATTGCACACCAAGCGAACTGCCTTTGATCTTTAACGTGCATCTGAACATGGGGGTATGAATTTAACCAGCCGTCGGTTTAAATAATGAAGTGCAAATAGCAGAGACTCAACCACAGGGCTATTTTTTTTTGAGGGCCTCTGCCAGGGCTACAGGGTTGTTTAAACCAGTTACCGAGACGTCTTTGGAACGCAAAAGGCAACTGAATGCTTAGTCAGTAAAAGTCTGAAACTTCGTCTCGCTTCGCCCAGAGCAAGAGAAGTTATAAGTAATAATAATTTATATGTTATATTTTTTTTTTATTTATTTTAGTTATAGTAATAATAATAATTCATTCAAAGATAAGTTTTGGTCCGCATTATAACATTTGTACCTATTACTAAATATAATAATATTACCTACAGTAGGGTATTTATTCATTAGATCGTATACAAATTAGACTGTTTTAAAATTGTCAATAAATTAAATATCATTGAATAAAAACTAAAAATATCTACAACAGTAAACATTAAAATAATTAATAGTGATATGCCACCTAAAAAAACTGCAGATAAGAAACTCATTAGGTTAATTTATCAATAAAATTAGTTAGATGGCAAAGGCGAAGCTGATAATAATATGAGAAACCACTTTATAGGTCTGTAACGTCTAATAGATATAGAGTTAAAATTAAGATACAAAAAAAAATATTGGGACAACAATCAACCATCTGCGTTGGCGTAGCGTGAGGGTCCAAGGTCCAATAGGTCCGCCCGGAGGACACGGTGGAGCACGCATTCGAGGTGTGCTCCGCTGGGGAAGAGCATCGCTGTGTCCTTGTGGGGGCGATCGGCGGCGGCGATCTCTCGCGCCGGGGCTTGGTACAGGCCATGCTCCGGAGCGAAGAGGAGTGGCAGGCGGTCGCCTTCTTCTGCGAAGCAGTAATGCTAGCAAAGGAGGCCGACCGCATCAGGCAACAGCGCACATGCCGCCGCTGCCGCCGGGATTCCGATCCCGATTTCCGGCCACCGTAGGCGCGGGCTTGCGGACGGCGGGCAATGGGTAGCTCGCTGTCAGTCCGAGCCCTAGACGTTTACGGCGCGCAATGTTCCCGCGCGTCTCTAGGAGGTGTTAGCAAACTTAGGGGCCCAGCAGGGCCGAAGCCTACTGGGGCCAAGGGTTAGGTGAAAATTAACCCCGGGGCCCTGGATCGAAGGCAATTAATGGGGCAGGGTAGGTTTTTAGTCAGTAAGAGTCTGACACTATCTTCCGCCTCACCCAAGGGCGGGCTTTGTCATTTGATGATTTTACCTACCATAAAAAAAGGTCCAATAGGTAGTCTCCCCTAGCTTGATAAATTCATACTCCCAGGCGAAAGGAAGACCAGCGTTGATTTATTTTTAGAGGAATCCACTTCGTTATTGTTTATGAGACTTTGATTACACAGATGAGTTGTATGCCATTTTTTTACCTTTTTATTCTGGTTCAGCCGTAAACTGTGAGATTAATGGTCCGGAATTTAGTGCCTACAGGATGCTGGGTTTACTGTGGTTATTTCTTAGAAATTTGATGCAGCTGGAGAGCTGGTCAGGGAGGTGGTGGCTGTAACAGCCAATGAAGGAATCTGGCTTAGCGGTTTGTTGGTTTAGTCAATGTAGTCGCTGCGTTCGCTTTGGAATATTACAGGTCTGTTCTCAGTCTTAATTATTTTATGACGTTGAGCAAACAAGATATCCTATGATTAAAATGTTAACTCGAAACGAATAAATCATTTTCTTTAAGAGTTTGTTTCTAGACATTACAAAATAGTTTTTTTCATGTGCGGGTATTGATTTACGTGAGCGGTAAACTACCTGATCCACCAATCTGCACTGGGCCCGCGTGGTGGAATTCGGCCCATTCTCTCTCTTAGAGAGGAGGTCTGAGTCCCAGCAGTGGAAACATTATAAGGCTGATGCAATGCAATGCAAACGACCTATTTGTAGCATCTGCCGGTTATTTTAGAAAACTAATTTTAAAAGTATTTCATCGTTGAATTTAGAGACCCTGGTCACGTCATTGATGAGACGAAGTGGAAGAACTAGACGAGTTGGTGCAATGACCTAAAGAAAAATGCTTCTATTATTTCATCATCATCATTATTTTAGCTAAAAGACACGTACAGCTAAGGAGTGGGATTCCTTGTCGGAATCTGTGTTTTCTGATAACTTGTGGTTAGTACCTAGGGGTCTTTAAGTCAAGAGTGAATAGAATAATTCTAGACAAGCGTGCTCCATCGTCGGCCGCATCATCGTTTACCATAAGGTGAGATAGTGGTCAAACGCGAGCCAATCCAAAATAAAAAAATAAATCGATTATTCCCGCGGCCCTCATTAGGTCATCGGTCCACCTTGTGGACCTGAAGTCCTTGACCTTGAAGGCCTTCCAACGCTGCGCCTTCCTGCACTCCAGAATCTTTCAGTCCCATCGAGAATCTGTTCTGTGAGCAATGTGCCCTGCCCACTGGCATTTAAGTTTTGCGTTTTTCGGGCTATGTCAGTAACCTTGGGTTTACTTCGGAATCTTCTATTATTTACAGGTTTGTAATAGGTTATGTTATTATTAACGGAGTTATGGAAGTTCTCAATTTGACTGAATGTTTTTTTTTTGTAAAATATTCAGCTATATCTTTGCCAAATGTTAACCTATTTTGATAGTTTTTTTTTGTTTGAAATAATATTTCCCTCAGATTGAAAAAAAAATATAGACGAGATAACCGGCGGATGTCGGTGTCTAAAATAAGTAAACTAAACCAGAAACGCTGGTTTCCAAAATAAATGATATAGAATAGTGCCTAACTGCGGTCATATCTGATGGTAAGCAGTGTTTATTAAGCACTAGTTTATTAAGAGCCTGAATAGGTTCTAGCCTTGAAGACATCTAAATTGTAATCGGACCGGCAGACCACTGCAGGCAAATTGTTTGATTATATTTTTCGTAAAAAGTTTTTATTATTACAGATTCTAATGCACATGGCTATCGAACGGCTGATTGATATAAAGTAATAAATATTTAATACAATATTAATTTCCTCGCACTGTGCACTGTAGGATAATGGATGTCAACAAGATAATGCGGGTGCAATAAACGCATTAACATTTATACGACTCTTTATCACAACTGTTATCACATGAGGTTTTGGCAAATCTGCACTTTGTTAGTATTCGAAACTTATATCAATCATCAGGTCAAAAGTTATCGTCGAATTAAGGCCAGTTTCTACTCATTTTGAACTTTTTTAAACTTCTAGAAATCCGCAGATATAAATGAGAACACTATGAAACATTACTTTATAAAAATTGACTATATGACCAAGCGCCGGGTAAAAATCGAAACATGATATAAGAACTTGGCTCGATAAAAAAAAATCGCGAATCTGACCTTAGCTTACGATTTCGAACGTGTATATCTCTGTGATTACGTCACGGAAATATATGATAGTTATAAAAAAAAAAAGTTTGTTTTTTAAAAGCGCCTCCCAAAAACAAAAAAAAAAATAGTTATTGATTTTTTTTTCATAAAAATAAAAACGCTGTTTCGGGGCTGCAAAGTCGACGTAGACCCGAGCGGAGTTCATACAAAATACTATAGTGACTACAACCAGCCCTTACAGTGGTTCCTTCTTTACAAGAGAGTTTATTATTATTATTATTATAAAAAAAAATTAAATGATGTTAATTCGGTAGTTAGTCGTTTGTGAAATACGTTTCTTTTCTGCTTCCTCCTTGATATGGAAGTGGAGACATTTGCTGTTTTTTCTGATCAGTTTCGCTGACGAATTCAAAACTTTTAAATTGTTTCGCCGGGACTTGAAAATAACCTAGTACCTACAGTGGTCTGTAGCCCTTTCCTTACCCACCTATACACTACTATAATATACTAATTACATACCAGATAATATATTAAATATATTAGTGGCACTGACTGCTATGCAAATATTTGTGATATAAGCACGATCAATTGATTTGTTTCTGGGTGTATTTGTCTATAATAGGTATGTATTTAGAAATATATAAGTATGTTTATTACGTGGGCTACGCTGTCGACCAGAGTCCAGTGTGCGCGTAATTCCAACAACCGCCATAAATGGATAGGCATCGCTCGACATGCCGCAACCTTGGAGGCAGACGATGGCGGCGCGTCGCAACCCCGACCATCATCAACAGACACATCCACTCTGACAAGAGTGCCTGACAAAGAAGAAGTATGTTTATTAGTTGTCTAGTAATAATAGCTTGTGCTATGAGTACTAGACAACTGATAAACATCAACTGATAACTTTGCTTAGTCTGGAACTAGGTGACGTTACGTGAAAGTTGTTTAATAATGGTATTATTAGTAAAAAAATCTTCTCAATCTCACATTCACGTTTCCCATTCCAGAATCTTCGTATCCAAGAGCTTCGCGAACGTTCCCTGGACCTGCACCGTGACATCGCGTCCGCCATGAAGGCGCTGGACGTGCCCCAGGAGCTGGTGGCCGACTACAAGCTGCAGGAAGACGTGCCGCTGTTCCCCGCTAAGATCGGGGAGCCAGACTACTTGGGGAATAATAAAATATTAGGTGGGTAGTGTTTTTTTTGTCGTTAACGGCGCGTAGTGTACCACGCGCGCTTCAAAGAGATGACAGCAAAACCTCTGAGGTGGGTGGAAGCCTCTGAGGCCATGGGTTCGCTCCTGTAAGGAAATCCCGGGGCCCTGGATACAATTCAACGAAGGAACATTGGAGCGGGTTTTAGTCAGTTAATGTTCACTTGAAAAATATTTCTTTATCAATTATTGTTCACGGCCGCAGTGGAGGATGTCTTCAAGGTTCTGGACTGAAGTGGATTGGGCATTAATGTCAATTGGCGAGTACATCACTCACCTTCGGTTTGCTGACGACATAGTAGTCATGGCTGAGGCTACGGAGGAGCTCAGCACAATGCTCAATGACCTCGGTAGAGCTTCCGAAATAGTGGAACTTAAAATGAACATGGACAAAACCAAAGTCATGGTAAACAGCCATGTAGCACCTACTTCTATCATGATCAGAGTTTCTACACTCGAAGTTGTGGAAGATTACGTTTACCTCGGACAGACAGTCTAGTTGGGTAGATTTAATTTTGAGCAAGAGGTCGACCGTCAAATCTGACTCGGCTGGGCAGCGTTCGGGAAGCTGCGCGGTATCTTCTCGTCCAACATTCCACAGTGTCTCAAGAGGAAAGTCTATAACCAGTGCTTGTTGCCAGTGATGACATATGGCTCTGAAACGTGGTCGCTCACAATAGGCCTCATCAGAAAACTTAAAGTCACCCAAAGAGCAATGGAAAAAGATGTGTTCGGAGTTTCCTTGCCTGATCGAATCAAAAATGAAGATATCCGCAGGAGAATCAAGGTTGCCGACATAGCACGAAGAATCGCCAAACTTAAGTGGTAATGGGCAGGCTACATTGCTCGTAGAACAGATGGCAGTTGGGGCCGAAAGGTTCTGGAATGGCGACCGCGTATCGGAAGACGCAGTGTTGGAAGGCCTCCTACAAGGTGGACCGATGACCTGGTAAGAGTAGCGGGAATCCGATGGATACGAGGTGCACAGGACTGTTCATTGTGGCGACACTTGGGGGAGGCCTATGTCCAGCAGTGGACGTCTTTCGGCTTATATGATATATATATTTTCTACGTTCACGCGGGCGAAGCCAATGACAGAAGCTATATGCAAATACAACACTAATTCGAGTTTTAACAAAATAAGATTTTCTGAAAAATAGATTTTAGGAATAGGAGGGCATTAGACCGAAAAGCGCATCGATTTTTCATAATAATGTGATAGGTTAATTTCATAACAATAAATTCTTTAAGTCTATTGTTTTTTCCTCGCTATTACTGTCCCACAGCTGAGTAAAAGCTCCCCCTTCCAGATATATGTACTTTTCCTAGCAAGTTTATTCTAGCCAGTTTAATTTAACATTTTTTATATTACATTTCAGGAGCTCCAATCGACATGAATCGCTACAAACCGAACACTGTTGAGGAGATAGTGCCATTCGACTTCATCAGCAAGTCCCTGTATTCTGCCAGTCACTCCAATCCTAAGAGACGGATCGAAGGACCGCTTCGAGAAGCACTGGATGATGTTATTAGAGAGGTGATGATAAATAAATAATTAACAGTAGATGCAAACTAACCTATGTAAATAGTTGAATTCCCGAATCAAGTTTTGAAGATTTATCCGAATCGCAATTTTTTTTTTTGTGATGTTACAAACAATTTACAGTTCTGAGATTTTTACCTAAGATCTTGTGATAAGAGACCTTCCTTCAAGTCTAATTTCAGAATTCTAGGTCAACAGGAAGTACCTACTCTATAGGTTTTGTTTTCCTAGCAAATGTCAAAATAAACGTCTAATCGGAGTTTATACGGCCTTGTCTTTGGATTGTGATTACTTAGAAGTTTGATTTTTTCACTGCTGTTTGGGGCAGCAGACCTGAGTATTTGATATTAATTTCAGTTTCATGTATCCACGCTTTCCTGAGAAAAAGGGCCTTGGCAGACGGATAGACAGATGGATAGACGGACAACAAAGTGTACCTATAAGTCTTCAATTTTTGCCGACTTAAACCCTAAAAAAATCTTAACAAACAGTGGAAACAAATTTTGCACTGATACTCATGAATCATGAATCCAGCAAAAGCGCGAACAGTTTTAAAGCTACCTTTGAAACTTGCAGAATCTCTTTTCTAGGTTCAATTGAACACTCTTAAAATTCCAGGTGATGGAGATAATAAACGCGCCGTCACGCCAGCGCGGGCGCGTCATCGACTTCAACGAGCTGCTGTACGGCTACACTCGACTGCAGCCGCTGCACGGCGCCGACCACGTGCTGGACCTGCTGCTCAAGTATCGGAGGTATAGGGGCCGGAAGATGACGGCCGCTGTCAGGAGACACGCCTATTTGCAGCAGAGTTTTACTAGTGAGTATAAACAACATTAGTTTTAGTCACACTTCAGTTCTGTGGTTTTAGTAAATGTGAAACCCGAAACACGTGTCTAGTATTTTTATGTAAAGAACCTATGCACAAAATTTCATAACTGTATCACGAAAAATCACAAAGTTATGAGCTTGTTATGTTACCTGGTTGTCCGCACAAATACGTGGTCACCGGGCCATGCGGGAGACTGAGGGGTATTTTTGCTCTTGCGCTGGCTCCTAATGCCCTACCATGATCTTTGTCGTACTTAGTGTCCACTTTGAGACCTTTTTTAAATATTTTTGGAAAAAATATAACATGGTGAAAAACTTATTGAAATCGATTCGGTTACAAATTCAGAACATTCAGGTTTCGCATATACTAAAAATAATATTGAATATTTAGCTCTTTGAGTATTTTCCTTGTCGTCATTTCTCTGGTGAAGTTCACTGGAATCCTTTAGATACGAAAAGTGCTCGCACAGGACTAGTTGATTTTGATTTATTTTCAGTTGATGATCTTGGTGAATGATGACACACATATTTAGTTAAACATGTTCAAGTAATTTTAAAATAAATTATTGTTTGTTTAGTAAAGATGAATAGATAGAAAAAATAGATGGACAGAATAATTTTAGTATTATTGTGTCCTAAACATATATACTTAACTTAATAACGCATAAAAGCGTAGGCTGTGGGGATCGTATCCAATATTTAAAAAACACTGATGAAAGTAATGTTGGAGGTTTCAAATACCTCTACTGACATATTTTGCTGGCTAAATAATATTATGCTGGACATAAGTACGTCTTAACCGTATTAATAGACATTTTTTAATATTTTCAGGTATGGAGATTAGAGAACTGCCAATGGGAGACCCGCCACCTTTCGAAGATCCAGAAATATTGGACAAGCCTGATGTCCAAATGAACCCAGTCGACTATGAAGACTTTGACGAGTCCAAACAGCAGCAACAAGACGGCTTCCTTGATAAGTTAAACGTCAGAGAAGCTCTCGAGAATGGGTTAATGAAGTTACAAAATCTTCCCAATGTATTGAAATGGGGTGATGATAGCGCCGAAGAATATCCAGTCTACGATAGAAGAATTCATTTCATACTGCCACTGTCTGGTAGACAAGAAACCTTTGGAAGGTTCATGAAAAATTACGAAGACATCGTACTGAAGACCAATGAGGCTGTGTCATTGATAGTCGTAGTATATTTAGATACTAATAGTCCACTAGACTATAAGAACACTGAAAATTTAGTCAACTACTATGTCGATATGTATGGCAAGGATATTAAAGTTGTGTCGATGGGTACAGAAACTTTCTCGAGAGGCGCTGCGCTAACGGAAGGTCTGAAATTTTGCTCCGATGACGATCTAATTTTCTTCATCGATGTCGATATGATGTTCAATTTCGATACCCTTAGGAGAATAAGGATACATACTATAAAATATCACCAAGTATATTTCCCAGTAGTGTTTAGTGAGTACAATAATGAAGTGGTAAATAGTGAAGAATACAACAAACTTTTAGGTGATACAGCAGTTGATGAACCCATCCCAGAAGAAATGGAGTATGATGATCCCGAAGAAGAAGAAATTAAATCTGAAAAGGATTTGATAAACGAAAGGTACAGTAAAGGAATTAGTAACGAATTAGGATACTTTAGACAATATGGTTTCGGTATTCTAGCAATGTATAAATGCGATTTTGAAAGAGTTGGAGGATTTGATTTGAAAATCAAAGGCTGGGGAATGGAAGACGTTCAGATGTTTGAAACATTAATCAAATCTAATTTATCCGTATTTAGGGCTGCCGACGACAGTCTCGTACATATTTTCCATTCTGTTACCTGTGACAAAACTTTGGAGAAACCTCAATTTATAATGTGTCTCGGTACAAAAGCATCTACTTACGGTAGTGAAAAGCAAATGATTTATTATATGATGAATCATCCTGAGGTGTTGTGGCCTGAGGAGAATGTGGAAGAAGAAGCAAAAAAAGATGAAGAAGATAAAAAAGCAGAAGAAGAAAAGAAAAAAGCGGAGGAACAAAAGAAGATTGAAGCTGAGAAAAAAGCAGAAGCCGAGAAAAAAGCTAAGGCTGAAGCTGACAAGAAAGCTTCGGCGGAGAAAAAGTCAGAGGCTGATAAAAAGGCCTCGGCGGAAAAGAAGGCGGAGGCGGAAAAGAAGGCGGAGGCGGAAAAGAAAGCTGAGGTGGAAAAGAAAGCCGCAGCTGATAAACCAGCTGAAACACAGAAAACGGCTTCAGCCGAAAAGATGTCAGAAAATGAGAAAAAAGGTGCTAGATAGTACAGGGTTTAAAATATGGACTAGATAGTCGGTGCAAGTGAACTAAGTAATTAATGATTTGTATAAATATGAGTACGAATTCTAGTATTTTGTAATGTTTTTGTGGTCCTTTTCTGTACATACCTCGAATTAAACTCCCTTTTCTAACTAAATAGTTAGAAAAGGGAGTTTAATTCGAGGTAAGATATAAATTATAATAGATTTTATAATTTTTGTCTTAGATTATGAGATAGTGAGAACGAATCATTGACGCAAAATAAAATTACGTATTCGATTCTGAACGATAAAATTACTTCTTTACTATTAAATGTGATTTAGTATTAAGAAATAATTCTTGTAAAATAAGTAGAAGCTTAATATTTTGCGGTTTATTTTATCTTGCGTCAAATTATCCTTGTATATTTTATCATGATGATTCCATTTCTGTAATGATGCATTTATGTCTATTTTTATTAAACTAAGTATACTTTTTATTTATTTATAATTTTTATTATTGCGTCTTTGTTTTGACTTTATTGGAATCTAATATGTTATTCTCTACAGTTATTCTTCATTAATAATAATAATAAAAAAATACAAATGTCCTTAAAAATATTGCAAGTATAAACACTAAAGTCTATAAAAATAAGCATTTATTAAAATTACTAGCCTTGATGTCCATTATGACGTATTGTCCTTCTTTTAACTGTAAATTTAGGTATAGTTATAAATAATAATATTGTACAAATGTACAGTACATTGTCTGTAATGTGTAAGGATCTCTTTTAAACACAGTTACGAGATTAATTCTAAAATGTTTCTTTTTATGGAATATATCAAATAAAATGTTATGCCAATTTTTATGTAATTGTATAATTATGCTACATACTTAATTTTTTTTTTTTGTACAAAGTGACGGTACGTTAGGGAGGGCAAAGGGTTTTAAAATTTTAAAGTAAAAAAAAATAATAAAATTCCTTTTTAAAACTAATTATTCCTTTTTTAAATTAATTAAATTATTTAGCCTATAAAAATGTTTCTATTCACTTGATTATATCATTATTCAAATATTGCATATTTATAAAGTTAAACATTCTCTATTAGGTTTTTGGATCATAAAACAAAATTATTTTATTGTAATAACCGAATTTTCTTAATTCAAAGACGTAAATATCAAAGACCTTTTATTTGGCACAAAGAATTGACCTTATCATCATAGGCTTGGTTTTAAACTTATTTTTGACTTCTTAACCATCGGTTTCTGAAATCATAGAATCACTTGATTGGCTGAAGTTATTTCTTTGAACCAGTTTTGCTGAAACCGGATGTAAGTTGGCAATAAAAAGCATAATATTATTTATTCTGATTTTTACGAAAATATATTATTACTACCAAGTTATTATTGAGTTTAGGTTTCAAATAAATTCTAAGACATCGATCAAGCTTTTAAGTAAAATGTCTTTTGTAAATAATTTTTTTTTCATCGTCTACTATCCACATTTTACAGAATACTCGTAACTTTGGTTGTGACAAAGCTTATTTATCAAAATTAAGAGTAAGAGCAGGTACCTACCATGACGTATTAAAATGTCAAGCGTGCGAGCGATATAAAGGGACGGAGCTATACACACTATCTAACATTTTTTTTAGTATATACGAAACCCGGAAAACGTGTCTAGTATTTTTACAAAATTTCATAACTGTATCATGAAAATCACAGAGTTATAACTTGTTATGTTACCAGGTTGTTCGCGAAATACATGGTCACCGGGCCATCCAGCTGTGTGCTGCCACCTAATGCCTGCTATGATCTGTGTTGTACTGAGTGTTGGTCGTATTCAACTTGTGACCTTTTTTAAACATTTTTGGGAATGAATTAGAACATGGTGTAAAAGTTATTGGAATCGATTCAGTTACTGATTACGAACAAACTATATTCAGGTTTCGCATATACAATTTTTTTTTAAATATTCTTAAAATATTTCTGATATTTAAAAATTTAAAAAATGAGCTAAAAGTAATTCAAGTAAGACGTCAAAAAACTCTTTCCCATCGCTGTCCACTAGTAAAGTACCCAAAAGGCTGGCAGCATTGCATATACTAAAAGTAATGGTGTATAGCTCCATCCCTTTAGCAATTCAGTTTAGGTCGTCAAATGGATAGCGTTAAGAGCTCATGGTAGGGCCTCAGGTTCAGAATAGGCAATACCACTTAAAGGCAGTATTACTTACTTTACTATTATTAAGGAGAAATATTGTAGTTGATGCCAGGTTTAGGATTATCTGAAATTAATTATTATTTTTATGTCCTAGATTCAGAAGGCAAATATTGCATACTAGCTCATACACTGTCTTTGCTCCCGTGAAAACCGAAAATATATGTTTAAATAATTCAGTGATAAAACAGCATTCCTTGGTGAAAGAATTTTTAAAATCTATCGAGTAATTTTTAGTGTATTCATTACAAACATAAATAAATCTCTTCGATTTATAATATTACTGTAGAATTATATATTTACTGTTGGTAGTAAAGTACAAAATGAAACAGAAAAGAAATTGTACCAAAGAAAGCAATTTTTATTTCTGTCAATACCTAGGAAGCTCTTTTCTCCTAATAAAGGTTCAACATATTTTTTAGTTCGCATATTATGAAGCTATAAAAAATCCGGGTGGCTCTTTGGTGCTAAAGCCTAGCTTTAATGCATTGTTCGCCTTAAGCCCAGCTTCTGGAACGTAAATTATCGTAAAACTAATATGACAGATTGTCTATTGCATTAGCTGTTGTGGTTGGCTGATAGAATTATTAAAACCTTCTCACATCAATTTACTTGCGTTTACTGAGTCGTGGGGCTTTTTGGACCGGCATCACGGTCCTAACTCCTACCTTTAAAAATAATAGTTATTTTTTTTGGTAGTAAGAGTATTTTTGGGCCACAAATAAAAGATATTAAAGTACAGTTACACAAAAAAACTATATTTATTTTATTTGTGTTCCCAAAATAGTCATCATCATTATTTCAGCCGAAAGACGTCCACTGTTGGACATAGGCCTCCCCCAAGTGTCGTCTCAATGAACGGTCCGGTGCATCTCGCATCCATCGGAATTCCGCCCCGATTCTGCCAGGTCATTGGTCTACCTTGTGGGAGGCCTTCCCAAAATAGTATTAAAAATATTAATACATATTTTTAAAGGTGGAATTTGAGACCGCGGTCCCGATCCAAAGAGCCCCACGACCCCGTTTAATTTGGGATGCGTCAACAATTTCTTTCTTGAGGAAAACTGGGGGTAAACCTGGCATCATCATACCAAGTAGCGTTCCGTCTTCCTTTCCACCCAGCGCTCTATCATAATACGTAAAACTATGTAAGTATTATTTTTTAAATAAATGTAAATAATCATGTACATTGTTATTATTGTGCTCACTAAGTGCCAATCCCTAGTTTTATAAGTAGAACAATGAACGAAAAGCAAAACGTGTATTTACAAATATTGAAATTATTTCGTGTTGATATTAAACAAAATTGAAATTGCATTGTGATTTGAAATTGTATGGAAAATAAATATATTTTGCGATGAATTATAACAGTTTTTTTTTTTCAATTAAATTACCTGAAAAATGGCAAATTGGTATAGCCATTCCATTAATGGCAAAAAAGATACAAGAATAAAAAAAAATAGGTTTTCTTATTTTTAAATAATATAAACTAGTACTTGACTGCCATCCCACCTGATTGATGGCAAGCAGTGATGCAATTGTTGATGGTGAAGCGCACTAGTTTATTAAGAGCCTAATCATTCATATTTAATTTAATAGGTACATTATATTTGTATTCTACACATAAACATATTTTTGGTCGTGTGTAGAGGATGAAACACATGTTACTAAAAGAGTTATGAGCCTATACGTGGATGGGTGGAGAGGGAGAGGGAGGCCAAAGAAAAGATGAATGAAGATGAAGAATGGATTGTGTGAAAAGTGATATGAAAGAAAAGGGAGTTAGTGATAGCGTGACGACTGATAGGATACAATAAAAGAAAAAAACCCCAAGTAAGGAGAAAGGCAGAAAGATGATGATATTTGCATTCTACACTTCGCGTTTGCCCGTCTCGCACGGTTATAATGGTGTCCAAAAGAAAACTTGATTTAAAATCTTATTGAAGTGGTTGAATGCTTGTCAAAGCAATCGTTTGGCAATTTGCTTAACATAAATGTTGAAGTTCTCTCAAACTCTAGTGCTACTTGAGAAAACTAAGCAGTCATAGCAAAGCAAGGTTTTAGAAAGTCCAGTGATTTTTGTATGTCACTTAAACTTTTGGGAAGGTCATGCAGAAGAGCAATGACAGCTGCATTGAAATTGTGCTATCACCGACTTCTGCCAGCGACAACGCTCGTGTGAAAGGCAGAAATTATCCTACGAGAACCTAGTTCTGGTAAAATAAGAGTCAATGTCATGTCTTGGTATATCCTGACTATCATTTTTATAATAATAGGTCTAAATATAAATAACAGGTTGTACGAAGGATGGTAGATCTGCCCCGCTTAGGCGGAGCACCACTGTGCCTTTGTGCAGGTGATCGGCGTCGGTGATTTCTCGTGTCCAGTTCTGGTACAGGTCATGGTCCGGGGCGAGAGGGAATGGGAAGCGGTTGCCTCCTTCAGCGAAGCAGTAATGCGAGTGAAGGAGATGGCTGTAACCATGAGGAAATGGACATTCTTACACCCCAGCCGTCACCGAATGAGAAGTCCCGGGCGTCGGTAGTCGCAGGGCGATGTTCAGCCACCATAGGTACGGGATCGAGGCGGTAAGGCCCCTCTTTGAGGCGTGGCTGGAAAGGCCCCACGGCGTCGTCACCTTCCGTTTGGCGCAGGTGCTGACCGAACACGGCAAGTTCGGTCCGTACCTGTACAAGATTCGTGCGGAGACGACGCCCGGGTGTCGCCACTGTGCGGACCGCCCGGTGGACACGGTGGAGCACACAGTCGAGGTGTGCCCCGCTTGGGAAGAGCAGCGCCGTGTCCTCGTGGGGGCGATCGGCGGCGATCTCTCGCGCCGGGGCTTGGTTCAAGCCATGCTCCGGAGCGAGGAGGAGTGGCAGGCGGTCGCCTCCTTCTGCGAAGCAGTAATGCTAGTAAAGGAGGAGGCCGACCGCCTTAGGCAAAGGCGGACACGCCGCCGCCGCCGCCGGGTTTCCGATCCCAATTTCCGGCCACCGTAGGCGCGGGCTCGCGGACGGTGGGCAATGGGTAGCTCGCTGTCCGTCCGTCCGGTAACAGACCGGTCCGAGCTCAGGTCGTCTACGGCGCGCACCGTTCCCGCGCGCCTCAAGGAGTTGTCAGCAAACTGTAGGGGTCCAGCAGGGCCGAAGCCTACTGGGGCCAAAGGTTATGTGAGACTGTCACCAAAGGCCCCAGGATAAAGGCAAGGAATGGAAAGGTAGGTTTTTAGTCAGTAAAAGTCTGACACTGTTTCCCGCCTCACCCAAGGGCGGGATTCGTCATTGGATGATTTTACCTACCCAAAAAAAAAAAAAAAACCATAGGTACGGGCTTGCAGACGACTAGCTATTTAAACTTATCATATCTGTATAACATTGTTGTTATTCATTTACTTATTCACTTAAATATTTAGTATCACTATTAGTAACATTAGTAACATTAAATAATCAATTGTTTCATCTAATTGACACCAACAATTATGTTGGTACTAACTATTATTTGACTAAAGATAGATATCTTGTAGATACTTACTATCTATCAAACTATTGTAAGAGACAGATAGCTATGTCGCTATCATATTATTTTCTTATTACAGCCAAGAACTTGGCTAAACAAATTGCTCCTATTGCGCAACGCTATAACATGACAAATGATTTTGCCAATAACTTGGCATCGAATATTGACATTAATATTAATTTAAATTAGACATTGAGACAACAGAGTCAATCTCTAGCTTGAATATACTGGCAACCAAAAATTATTCAAATCAAGTTTTGAAATCAATAAATGATATCAACCTGGTGCATCAAAATATTCAAGGATTTATGAACAAAGATTTAGAAATAGAACTATTCCTTAATTGTAATCATATCGATATTCTTTGTATAACAGAACATTGGCTTAAAAGCCACCAGTTCATGTTTAATTTTAGTAATCACCGGGTTGGTAGTTCATTTAGCAGAACTAATGCCTTATGTGGTGGCTCATTGATTTTAGTTAGTAACCACCTTAAATTTAAGGAACGTAAGGATATTGTGAGTCTATCTGTTGAGCGGTCAATTGAAATAGCCTGTATTGAGTTGGACAAGTTTATTATATTAAGTGTGTACAAACCCCCTTCTGGATTGTATGACTGCTTTGAAAAGGTAATGGATGAAGTGTTTAACAAGATCTGTAATTCAAACAAATACATAATCACTTGTGGTGATTTTAATGTTAATCTACTAGAAAACTCAGCTTTATGTAGCAAAATCATAAGTCTATTTCAGTCATACAATCTTGTTAATTTGTTTTTGGAGCCCACAAGAGTAACTCCTACTAGTGCCACTTGCATAGATAATATTTATACTGATGTTATACATAGCCACAAAAACATTATAAATTTACTAGATTCTGATCACTGTGGGCAATTAATTACTTTTCAAAACCCAAACATCAAAGTGGCTAAAAAGAATATCACTGTTAACCCGAAAACTGCAAATCGCTTAGAAAGTTTTAAAACTAAACTCATTCATAATTTACCAGTTTTGTCAACATTAGATGATCTGAATCATCAATATGAGAGTTTTTTTAACATGTACTGTAAGCAATTTAATTCCACTTTTATACCCAAAACTATATTGGTTAATAGTAATGTATCTTTCAGTGAATGGGCTACTATTGGTATCCATAAAAGCAGAACGCGACTTTATGAATTGTATGATGAAAGAATTCTTGTAAACACTGCTGAGTTTAGTTTATATGTTAAAAATTATTCAAAATTATTCAAAAAAATATGTTCAACCGCAAAAGCGCGTTATTTGAGTTCCAAAATTAAAAATAGTAGTAATATAATTAAAACAACTTGGAATATTATAAATAGTGAAACTGGAAAGTCTACAAAACCGTGTAATGATTATAGCCTTATAATAAATGACAATGTGGTCAATTCGGACTCACAGGTTGCCGCGGCTTTTGAAAAGTTCTTTTCAGAGATCCCCATATTAACTACAAAATCACTGAACTCATCACCTACTGATGCAGAGTCTTTGCTCAAAGAAAATGTAAAAGTTTGCGATTCCGATTTTAATTTTGAACATGTTACTTATGTAGATATAATTAAAACCTTTAATACTTTGAATGTAAAAAAGACTACAGATTTATGGGGAAATTCTGTGGATGTTGTAAAGTCTATTATAAACGTAGTAGCTCCCAGTTTAGCACTTATTTTTAATAATTGTATTGATCGTGGCAAGTTTCCTGACTTAATGAAATATAGTAAAATAATACCATTGTTTAAAACGGGTAGTACATCTGACCCCACGAATTATAGACCCATCTCAGTGCTACCCACCTTTAGTAAAATATTTGAAAAACTAATTTTACAACAGTTACAAAGATTTTTTAATACACATAAATTATTACACACTAAACAGTTTGGTTTTACAAGGGGTCGTTCAACAACCGATGCCGGTGTTGAACTTTTAGGACATATTTATAATGCATGGGAAGACAAATGCGATGTCCTGGGCATTTTTTGTGATTTGTCCAAGGCCTTTGATTGTGTTCTCCATGAAACATTAATCAGGAAACTTCACCATTACGGAATCCGGAACTCCTCCCTGGATCTTCTTACTTCATATTTGAGTGATAGGATTCAGAGAGTTGACGTAAACGGAATAAGATCACCCGGGTCTGTAGTGTCAATGGGTGTACCCCAAGGTTCAATTCTTGGCCCATTTTTATTTCTTATTTATATAAATGATTTGCCTTACCTTATAAAGGATAACCATGATATAGTGTTGTTTGCAGACGACACTTCGCTTTTGTTTAAACTTAAACGTCAGCAGCCGGTTACTGACGATATAAATATTGCCCTTTCAAAAATAGTACACTGGTTTAATGTTAATAACTTACTTCTTAATGAAAAAAAAACTAAATTTGTAAAGTTTACGATGCCTAATGTTAGGCAAGTGGAAACTAGTGTGCTAATAAAAGGTAAAGAATTGAGTCCTGAAGGTACTACAGTGTTCTTGGGCTTAACTCTTGATGCTAAGCTTCAGTGGGGCCCACACATTGATAAGTTGTCAAAAAAACTTGGTTCTGCAGCATATGCTGTTAGACAAATCCGAAATCTAACTGATTTAGAGACAGCCCGCTTAGTTTATTTCAGTTATTTCCACAGCGTAATGTCGTACGGTATTTTATTGTGGGGTAATGCCGCCGATATTCAGACAATTTTTGTGTTACAGAAAAGGGCTATTCGTTCAATTTATAAATTAAGTCCCAGATGCTCCCTTAGAGATAAATTAAAAACCATTAATATTTTGACTGTGCCATCTCAGTATATCTATGAAAATATTTTGTATGTTCACAAAAATAGAAATTTGTTTAAAAAGTACAGTGATATTCACAACGTGAATACTAGGAACAAACACAAATTAGTGGTTCCTGCGACTAGACTCAGAAAAATAGGAGGCTCATTTAGATGCCAATGTATACACTTTTATAATAAGATTCCCAGTCCTATTCAGGAACTTAGCCTTAATAAATTCAAAAAACTTGTAAAACGGAAACTTTGCCAGAAGGCTTTTTATACTGTAAAAGAGTATCTCGAGGACAAAACGGCTTGGGATTGACCTGCTCCGGTACTCACTATATTTGTTGTTATTTCATTTACTTTTTTTTTTTATTTTTTTGATTGCCCGTCTTTATTATTTGTTTTATTTATTATATTTAATTTGACGATTATTGTTATTTTACAATTATGACATTGTTAACTTTTTTAATTTAATTTTTTTTTAAATTCTTATTTATACAATTATGACATTGTTTATTTTTACAATTTGACATTAACAATTACTTTACATTTTTACATTTTGTATATTTTATTATTGTGAATTTGGGGACTATGTGGATTTTTTTTTTCTTGTTTTTCTCTAATTTTAATTAATGTCTGACAGTTATGAGTACTTTTTGCGGCCTACCCAAATGTCCTTTCTTTGGTATTGTTCGTCAAGTCGTTGAGCTCCTTAGTAGTCCTGAGTTGAGCTTTACGAATACTGACAAATGCTTGCACTGACTGGACAGGTCCACTCAGAACTGTGTGGTTCTTTCTTCAAAAGACCATCCCAGACACTAATCTGCACGGTTCTCATATGTTTTGACCATTACTTGTTTGCTGTATGGACTTTAAAAGAGACTTTGACCCCTGAGTTTGTTTCGGTGTTTCTTCTCAGGGTAGTCAGCTAGGAAACACCGGCCTCATCTAGTTAAAATTGACGAAAAAAAAAAATTGACGTGTAAAAGTGTTTTTGAGAACCTATTTGCAAAAATAAAATATCATTTATCATTTATCATTTATCAGTATATATCTGTTTCCCCCTACATTTTTATTTGAGTTTACATAAAAAGCTATATTTACAAAGTCACAAATTTTAATTAATCGTCAACGATATATCATTGATATTATCACTAGTTCCCAAGCGATTATTTTCTAAGCAACCATTTTCATACCGTTGCCAATTCACAACTTTAAACTTACAAAACAAAAAAGATTTGGTAACAAAGAGCGATATAACATAAGTATTTGTAATGTCCCAAGCTAGCATTAAATCATTAATCATTTGACTTCATCTACAAATTAATTCATCATACACGCAGGTAGTGAGTACTTCAAGCCACACTTTCGATACGAATCTATAAAGAACTATGTTATCAACCTGACACATCATTTATCCGACATAACGAGGCCTACATTAGAAGATATATCACACGCCGTGATAGATAACTGTCCCCACAGTCATTCCAAATTGTGTAAGGTTGTCATAGATCGTGCGATGTATGGAAGATGTACATCTTACATAAAACACTTTCAATTAATTCTGTAGGCAAATAAAGAATCGATTTCTCTTTGGTATTAATCCAGAGGTTTGTTTGCTTAAAATTCTATTTGTGTTTCTTTTACTTTGGTTTTTGTACATCTAAAAATGAAATATAGTACGCGGAAAATAATTTGAACACATTGCTATGGTTACGCGCAGCCCCTCACCTCGATTGAGACCCGAAAATCGGTTACTGCACATTCAAGGTCGAGTGCCATGAGGTGAATCTCTTGTGTGCCGAGGATTATAAGCCTTTGCATCTTTGGGGAAGATATTTTCTGTCGCCATTTCGTCCCCTTTTATGGGTCTTGCGACGAGTTGATGATTGGAGCCGGTAGCAAAAGTCCAAAACGCGGTTAACAAAATTAAGATTGTATTTTTAAACTTTGGTAATAGAAACCATAGTGAGCGGGTTTAAGTAGCTTGGAAGATCGCACTATTGATAATATGATATGATATGATAATCTAGTCCGTGTTTCACGACGGTCGACAAGCAAAGGGCGAGAGGCAGAGAGGGTAGCGCTTGAAATCATCACTTCTAACTTGGTTATAATTATAGGGTGACTGGTAATTAGTGACCGATACTTAAATACGTGATTGTAGTCATGATAACAAACAACGTTTACTATAGGAGCAAACCTGAAATAGCGAAAAAAATCTTCTGGTCAATGCATTTTCTGTTCGCCTAACTGGTCAAAATGTACAGAACTTGGCTGATTTTTTTTTCACGATTTCATGTTGTTCCCATAGTAAAAGTTGTTTTTTATCATGACTACAATCGCGTGTTTAAATATCTGGTTAAAGATGTTTATTACTCATGATGAAATTTACATTTCACTTAAATGAGAATAAAGTTTATAAACTAAAGTAAGCTAATCATCATACTTCGACAATCGGACTTGCAACTTATCGTAAGTCTGTGTTACTAAATAGTTTCCACAAATGGTAAAAATCTCTAACTAATTATACAAAGTATTCAAATTTAATTAGTTTGTAGGTATTTCCAAAAACAATGTTGTTATAAACAAAGTCAAACTACCTCGCTTGTAGAAAAACATCAATCACTAATTACCAGTCACCCTATATATTAAAAACAATATCATATCATCATTAGGTTTTTATAGCTTATATTTCAGATCCGAAAACAACAATAAATAAGTTAGCCCCAAAAATATCTAGCTACGATTTCGTCACAAATTCACAGAACTTCATTTGAATATCATCGGCCTTCGTTTTCCACCTCCATGTGGTCCGCTAATAGCTAATTGAATTTAGAAGTTTAATGGAAGTGCTGTGTTTTGATATTTACTTTTTCAATTAACATACACAGCATAAGTGTGTCTAGTCCAATCTCTCGTGCGAAAGCGCTAAAATTATTTGTTTTGACAAATTCCGAACTTTCTTATGAACCAGGAATTTAATTAGGTAGTCAATATAGATTTATATAATCAGCGTTGGTTCACATCTCCTTTTACTGCTAGTAGAAATTTTAAAGAAGAGAAAAACAATCAAAATTCTTTCACCGTTCATTTGAAGAGAAGATTTGGAAGATCATGTTCAGCTATGAAATTAAACTGGTTCTTAGATTTTTAGTAAAAAAGAATAGACTGACAACAAAATCTATACTACTTGTGATTTTTTCTGTCACCAACCAGTTATAGTCATTACGAAGACCAAAGAACTGCCACCTACTCTAAATTCTTCTCTCAAAAAACCTGGAAAGCTTACAAAGTATGTCGCCATAGCATCAGTAATTAGCAATTAAATAAACAATGGCCGCACGCAACAGCAGAGGCAGAATCTTGCCATCAACGTGCCGTTGCAAAAGGAATGCGATTACATTGCGTATGAGGTGCTTAGACATGTGCAGGCGCAGATTGTGTACCATCTTTGAAGCAATTTATTGTAAGATTTACATTTGATTTCCAAAGAGGTCATAGTTCATTTTTTTACAAGTAAGTATGTACCTAATGCTAGTATGGTGGTTCATCCGGTTCGAAGAACCTATGAATTTTCAGGAGGGTAAAGAGAATTCCGAGTTTAAGAATTCTAGTAACAATTTTACTTTAACGATGATTAGGCTCTTAAGAGTCAAGATGAACCCTAAAAGCTTAGAAAACAGCTTTTTGGGATCAGAAAACTTGAAAGATCAGATTGAAGTCTACTTGCGCATTTAGTGATCCTGTTTGAGGATTGCTCTCAACTACCGGTAAGGTACTATTATATATTCTGTGTCTCAACTTTTATACATATTTATAAGTCAATATATGACGTAGGAATTTTCATCTTTATCATGAGTTAATTCAAATGTTTCGTTAAAATCTTAAAATTTTTAAGTAAAAATTGAAGTAGATACGATAAAACCCTGTAGCCCATATTAATAGGTTATTTTTTTAGCAGAGAAAGTCATCATCATTTTCCTGCTCTGGTCCATTATAAGGGTCAGTGTAACACGTTTCTTTCTTCTATTCTGTTCTATTGGTCGTATCATTGACACCCTTTTCTTTAAAATTACTTCTCATACAATCTATCCATCTTTTCTTTTCTCACCTTTTCCACCTACAGGTTCAACAAGTATAACTCTTTTAGTAACATGCGCTTCATCCCTCCTCTTCACAAGACCGTACTATACCGATCCCATTATAACTTTTCAGTCACTTTTAAACTTATTTTAATATACTCACTTTATCTATTTACGTCACTTCACACATTCATCTCATCATTCTTATAAGCTTATCAGGGAAAGTCAGATTATGTAAATCTAAGTTAACTAGGGATCGCTTAGTATTCTAGGTGCCAATTCGTAGTCTGCCGGTTGACATCACCTATCATTGCTTCTCAGAAGTTTGCTACTTTAACATGTTTGGAATACATATATGTAATATGTTATTGCTTTACAATGTTCACTTTCATCAGTCAAGGATTCTTGATTATGCATTTCGTGATTTAGTCTGTGATAAGTTTATTATGATTTAACACGACCATTGTATTTTAAAACAGTAGTTAGTATTGACGATCGATACAACAACATGCCAAGAAAATATGAAGCAGCTAACGGAACGGTTCGTTCAGTGGATGAGTGATTGCCCACTGCGCTGCTTGTCCTAGATTCGAGTCCTGCATAGAAAAATATTTATGTAGCTAACAGATTGATTTTCCAGGTCTAAGTGTTTTGTGTATGTGTTTGTATTTTTAGTGTACGTCGTTTCTTTAAAACAGAAAAAATAATGCTGTTGACTGTAACGGGTTCTCATTTAGGTTGGGACACTAACAAAAAGCAAAACCCTAGTGACTAGGAACTAGAACTTAATATCTTATAATAGACGAATAAGTGGGTGTACTCGTATTAATCACCTACATTGACGTACTAATGATAAAAAGATTATCTCCTATGTATTTAAATATGAAGCAAACTAATTATATTCCATCATAGACGACGCACTAACTTTAAGGAAGCTTAAACTTTTCAGTGACCCGAATGACATCGCGCATCAGTCTGCAACATCATCATACATGTCTGGCCACAGTCGCCGCCGGGAGATGACCATTGTCTTCTAAGTCGCGTTGGATGACGTAATTTTATGTAACGTGCATTACGCTCGCAATTTTAGTGAGATTAGTCGTGGGATCGCGCGATTTCCCAACTATTGATGGCACTCGCCCGATTGGGATCACGTTGGCTACAAGAACAGAGGTTTCCATTGAGATGTCATCACTAATGGCTTTATGTTGCCCTGGTTCATCTGTAGGCAAATATTATGGTTACCATGTAATCCATTACGTAATTTTTTTTTGTTTAATGCACCTTTAGTTTGAAATCTACGATCTTATTTAATTCCTTCATCATTGTATTCTGACTTTGTATTTTTTTTTATAGACTATAAAAAAACAACATGAGAAGTAATAAACTATATTATACCTTCGATGCCATATATCGTTTTATATCTGGCATTATTATTGTGTACTTAAGTCGTATTTACTTGTAAATATGACCAGTTTCTGCTTGAGTATTTCAGGTTTTGTCTCAGTCATTTGCCCTTTTTCACCTTATAGGAAATCTTAGCCCATCCTTATACTTGGGAGTGTCGAAAACCCAGTATTGAACAGGTGCTTATTATCTCATAATTCAAACATTAGGAAATGTAATATAAAGTGTCCATTATGTAGCGTTAAGTACCATTCACTTTGGCAATCTTCACGGTAAATAACCCATGAAATATTTCGACAGGTTCAGCATCTTAGAGTGTTAGGTGCACAACACAGTTTTACGATGCAATATTTTGTTATGAACCCTGCCTGAACCAATAGCTCTGTCCCTTTCTTGCCCTTTTATAAGTCTTCATAATTCTCAACTGTGGTGGTTTTGGTTCTCTAATATAAGTATTTCTTCAATGCCTTCCTTAAATTCATGTGTCAAGACACTTTGTAATTTCCTCTTGGTCAGTGCGATTCTATGACCTTGTTCATCTTCGATATATCATTTACCTTTCTCATAAACTTTAACTATCTAAACGATTATGCAGTTACATTCTAAATAATTTTGGAAAGGCATTTAATGATGTCATCGTGAGATCCGTGGTCATCTCGTGATGAAACACGATATTGCCAAGAAATGAACATTTTCCTTTGATTTTGTAAATTGAACTATCACGATTCATATAAGATGGCACGATGGTACATTAATAGAAGTTTTGTAATGTTATTTTAGTGCTAACTCATTTCGTACATCTCTATTTGTTGTGGTCAATTTTCAAGTACCTAGCGTTGTGATGTTAAAATGCTTTTGAGTATGTTTTTGCAGGAATGTATTGTTATTCAAATGTTGAGATTTTCTCTTTGCCAATTTTTTTTTTGTGAGTAGCCTAAAAGGTTTGATGTTTAACATTGAGTAAAAATTCAGTTTACGGTGTCAAAATGTATTTATTTTCTCTTTTTTTGTAAAATAAAAACATAAACTTAATAATACAATAAGCTAACCTTACGATAAACTTTATACAAGATGTGATCCGAGCCCAGCGGCTAGCCACTTCACGCTTTATAGCGCGACTTGTCAGCTGTCAATCTGTCAATTTAACAGACATGACAGATGTCAAAATCGGCTACCCGTGACTGGTTAGCCGCTAGGACATGTTCACCCGTGTGCGTGCACAGTCGCAAGCGCTGGCCGGAGGTGATGACAAGGGCCAGGGCCGACTTCACCTACATTGTACGTGAACGCCGGCCGATTCGAATACACATTCGAGCGGCTCGGGGATGTTGCGAGCGCGCCCGAATAACGTCGACCATCCGAACTTTATGTGACTACGGCATTTAGACGTCTCTTTCTCTATTTTAAATCTTTGATGTTGTTCGTCTAAATGTACTTGACAAGTTCGGATAAGTTAGATAGTTTAGTAAGGAGCGCCGTAGCTGCCGGAGGGGATGGCTGAGGGGTAGCCACCGCCGCTAGATGACTGCTGTTCGTACTGGGCGACCTGGATGGCCTGGCGGACTCCCTCGAGGACAACTCCGACGACGCGGGCAGATGGGACGCCGTAGCTGGTGGATGGGGCTCCGTAGGAGGAAGAGGGGGCACCGTAGGACGAGGAGGGGGCTCCACCGTGTCCACGGCCACCACCGCCGCCGCCGGAGTTAGCTTCTTCCTTCAGGAGGATGCCGCGGATTTGTTCGAGGAGTTGAGGGTCGACGTTCTGTCCTTCGGAGGTCTGGTAACCGGTAGACACGGCCTGGTAGCCACCGCCGCCACCGCCGCTGCCGCCGTGGAAGCCACCACCACCACCACCACCGGAGGGGCGGTTGTAGTTGTAGCCACCAGGGGCTTCAGCTGTGGCACACGCCACCAACGCGAGGGCTATGCACTGTGGAAGATAGACTCTATTAGTTTCCGATTCCAAGGTTCAAATTAGCGTCCTTAATCAATCATGCCGAAAATTGTGACAAGTCCGTGTATGATTTAGCTGATAACTATGTTAGTATGGCGAGATTGTTTTAGGATGATTTTGTTTTTATTAAGGTCAGTTTGTTCTAAGTTTAATCTATTTTTTTTTTTAGTAAAGATGACAAGTAAACCGTTTCACTCATTTAGTGCTTTGGAATTCGTGACTATGTTGAGGAAGATTGTCTTCAACGAAGTCACGAGTTCTATTGCCATGATACCTTACTAGGCTTTGTTAGTCCCAACTAGACTTGTCAGTAACAGAACATTAACGTGACGCTTTCTGTTTGTCCTCTCATTTGGGCCTGCACATCAAGAGGTGTGCAAATAAATACGTTGCGTAAACACGACATATGGCACTCACAGTTTTAGTTCTTGAGTTAATTGGATGTGAAGTGCTTTTGAAATGGCAGTTTATGTAATATTTTTATTCAAGGTGTGAATTTTAGGCTGTGGCATTTTATGTAAAAGTTTCTATTTTTAGAACGTAGTTTTGGTTTGGATTTGATAGAACTTTACAAGAATATCGGTGACTCTTTGGAATGTTTTATAAAGCCACCTAAGCATAACTATACAATAATAAACAATACTCATCAAAAACATCAAGCTTACAATTCCAAACAATTAAATTAAATGACCAACTTGACAACAAAAATAAAAGATAGATGACAATCTTTTAATTGTGAACTAGGAACAATAGTTCGACGGAGAAAGTGAGGTCAAATGAGAAGCAAAGGTAGCGTTACATCACAAGCTATGCTCTGGCGATTTATGTGGGAACATGAACTTTGACTTGCGAACAGGAAGATGCGATGCTTCGATTTATGCGTGTCGTGTTTACCTTTCGCTAAGGATTATAGGTTTTGATCCAACAGCCTATAGGGTAAAGTTGTGTAAGAGTTGCATCGCGTTAGGTGTGTGCCGTGAGAATCAATTTGTTTGGACAAGGCTGGCTTTTGTAAGGGCAAAAAATTATTCAGCATCAGTTTAAAATTGACTACATATAAATTGCTAAGGAAAACTGGGTAGGTACTTAAAATTTTTGTAACAATGTTATTTTGAGAGTTAAATTTTGAAGTATGATGTGTGTATCTTTCAGTGTGACCTCATCCTTATCTACTATTCAATATCGATTAAAATTCATTGCAAGAAATAAACAGCACATTTACAAGTAGTAGGAAACCATCATTGTGCAATACGATGTTTGTATGCGCAAGAGTGGATTTCTTTACAAAAGCCGTTCCGTGAGCTTAGACCGCGGAAGATGCGTGGGTCATGCCATAATGACCATCTCATATTTTCTCGGTATGCTTTCTAATGGGAGATTGTTGGCAGGTAATGTGTTAAAATTCTGGCGGTTTTACATAAAACAGCTCTTAGGTTTTAGTGACTAGACTAATTATAGCATCTTTCATACTCGCTTGTTTTTATTTTGAATATAGAATGATGAATATCATTTGCTTTTTTTTATGATGATGCAAATTCAAATACATCTGTCTGTGTTGAATATGGAATGACAATCTTTGTTCGTTTTTTTAAATCTGTCTTTGTATCCAGATTTCCCCAGCTGATATTGTCTATGGCACTAGTATGGCATGCGCCATTACGTCACAAGATGGCGCCTCTTCCGCCGGGAGGCACGGAGGCACCATTAACGAAAGCTTTCGTTTAGATCCCAATCGTGCTCACTGACATAATGACTTCATATTTTATGGTCACAAATTATGGGGTTCTGTTAACTTGTCACTGTAATCGTTCTTGAGAACATTAGCATGCGAAGTATCAAGATTGGTCGTCAAGCATGAGTTATGGAAGGTATTTTGTCAAAGATATATTCATCCTTCTTCGATAAATGTTAAGATGATGTGCCACACGATTTTGCGGAAAAAAATGGCTTCTGCTATAACGATAATGGACAGTAAGATGATTGTAGATTTACTTTTAATTAGATACAGCAGTGTGGCCAAATGGACATTAATTTTCTCTTTTCTGCGGGTAGGTAGATATTTATCAAGTCTTTCTAGTTTTAGTTTCATTCTTAATATAAAATAGAAATCTGCTGATTTGTATTGCTATTGCTATATTGTCATTGAAATGGACTGTCAATTAAAACTGAATCCTATATCTTATGCTCATATACACCACAAAGTAAGATTACGATGCTATTGTTAATGACGTTTATTAATTTAACAAATTATCATCAGAATGGTTGGAACTCCTTTCGTTTATTGCAAAGTTATGACCGTAAAATTAAATGAAGTTTTATACAACAGTAAAAGTGTGCATAATACACGATGGCGTCCGAATATTTCTTTATTAAAATAAGAAAGTGATTAACATTTAACAAACATAATATGTAATTACGTCTGTCTACAAAGTGTTGGGCAGGTATTTGTACAAATTAGAAGTTTGTTGTAAAGAATTGTATGCCTTGATTCGATTTTACGACTATGATAAAAGTTTCAAATACGTTTTTTTATATATAATAATTTAACTTTCTCTCTGTACCTCTATTACTCTAATGAAAATTGTCTTTTGCGGATAAACCAAAGTGGTCCTTTGACTGTAAAATATATGCCCTTTTTTCTAAAAGGAGTTTACAAGACAAGACATAGACCAGGACCTGTCAAATTTGAAATTCGAACCACGGTCGGCTCTACATTTCGGATACATGATATGATCCTGGTTTGAATTAAATCAGTTACGCCACGAGCCTTGAGTTAGAATATTGAATCAGAATGGACCATTCGACCGTAATAGTGTCAAACTTGAATGGCATAAACCAGCTAGTGATGAGCCGACTTTGCATTCGTTTATGGCCAGTTACAATTTATGTTCATCGCAATTGATCTTTTATGGGGAACTGGGAATTTCAACCGTGCGAAAAATTGCTGTTTTACTTGGTATATATAAGTATATATAAGTCTTATAACCACGTAAACGCCGACGTTAATCTTATACTATGTTCTTACACACTCTTCAAGCTCATAAAATTAAGATATTTTAATAATCTTTGTGGTTAAGTGAAACTCATAAACAATAAATTCTGATGATCGTTTTGACACAGAAATACAAATAATCAATAGCAAATCATGAAACGTAGTAAACAACATAACTAATCAACGCCAACAAAGTCTAAATAATTTACAACATCGTTTAGAAAGTCAATCGTTTATAGCTTGAATTTAAGCAAAACATACATACTATGCAAATGACTTTGTGTTTTGAAGTAATTTTAGGATTTCTCTCTGATATAATCCATAGATTGCAGAGAAATTGAAGTTTGAATTTTTAGTAAGAGAGAAGTTCCGTAAAGATCTTAGATGACACGCTTAAGCCGTTACGAAGAAGAGTATATTATAGTACAAAGAGTTTTACATGTACAAGATGGAGTGAAGTTCTTTTAAAGTAAACATTTAGAAGAAACTCATAACGGTGCTGAAGTTAAAGAAGATGCTCTATCAGTCCACAATAATAAATAATGTGAAGCTTTCAAAATAAACACTATTCATTTAAAAGCTCATCCACAAGGTCGTAAATCGCTTGATTGCACTACGGTTGAGTATCAGTAGCCGTTTGACTTTTGACCCGAGCTCACCTGTTTGCGTAATACCAAGGTACGAGATATGCGCGTAAAATATTACTTTTGAAACCTATTACAATTTATGTGCGTTTGTAACTGTGCCATGATATGTGGGTCTGTATTAGAATTGAGTAATTGGTAAAATCTAATAATTAATTTAGGGGTATACTGTATGAATTTTTTGGGGTTTAGTTATATCTTTTTTAGTCTCGGAAATATTAATAAGCAGATTTAGATGTATTTCATATACAGAGACAATAAGTTCATGATATTTTATATCCAGTAGTGGATGGTAATGATTTTTGGAAAAAATAGAGCACAACATCCCACAGTTACTCAAGTCAACAAACCCAGTTTTCATTACCTATGGGAAGATTCTATTATTATATCATCTAAAAAACCAACTCCGGTATTCTAATGCGGACGACAAAAACCGTATAGTCAAACACAATGGCGGCAAACGTGTGAAACCATTAAAATGTATACGTTTTGACATTTGAATGGCGCTTCGTGTGACTTCAAGATTTATTATATCGATTTTTAGATAATTGTTTGGGAAAATTGTGATGTGACTTTCACACCTTTTTTTTCTTATGGAAAGTTTTGACAAGAAAGGTTAAAGGGGCTAAGTTATATTTTGATTATTTTTGTATTGCTGTCATAAAAACCTAAGCAAGAGGCATGATTTTAACTGGCCGTGATTTTTTGCGGTTACAGTTTGAAGAAAGCAAAGCTAGATCATAATTTCTAAGCTAAATTAACAGAAGGCATGCGAAATATCTAATGGATCTCAATGTCAGGATATTTTCAGTTATTTGATATTCCAAAGCTAATTACTAACGTAAAATGGCGATCCTTATCGAATAAGACAGTGCTTAGTTGAATTAAAAAAGCTATCGAAATCAGACTATGATCGTGTTTTGAATACAAACAACATGTACGTTTCTCTGCAAGTTGAAAAGGTCTTAAGTATTGGACTAGCCATTGTGTTCTTAACTCTATCAGAATGCAATAAAGATTACTTTTTTAGTAGTTTTGTTTTTTATTATTTCTTATAAGGACATCAATCAACGGTATGTTAATGACCTAAAGGACGAATGAATAGTTGATGCTAAAAATAGAAGTATTTATAAAACTACGATCGTATTCCAAATTCGAATCAGCGTTAGTTCAGAAATCAACATCAGTGCATAGGCTGAATCACATTCCAAAAAAAGAAGAGAACGAACACACACGATTCCCGATGCACTACTTTGATTTCGGAACGACACGGCACTTGTCACTTTGTTTTTTTTTTTTCTTTGCACTTATTACACTGCACTGGACTTACCGCTACGAAGGCTTTCATGATGTTTAGTGATGGGTCACTTCGGAACGTAGCGAAGTAATGTGATGTTGTTGGATGGTGCCTGGTGATATATAGTATAGTACGGCGCGGTGGGGCGGAGAAAGGATAGCTGAGGTTGTGTAAGCACGGGAGATGCTACCATCCGAATAGGAAGTTTCGGTTAATTGGAGGGCGTCATGCGATTTTTTTTAGATTTTTTTCTATGACCGAACGGCGAGGTCAAGGGTTTTGAGAGTCTCTTTGAGGTTAGGCTTTAAAAACTGCTGTGGATCTGAGACGTATTGATAAAATCACTTGACCTTAGGCATAGATTTGCGGTTTCTTAGTAACCGTTATTTGCTTCATCGTATGTGTTATTGAATCAAGCAAACTTTGTAAGAAACAATTTAATTCATTGCATTTGAATTCATCCTATTTACTGAAATTTTAATCTAGTTTCAGGATTAATGATAGATATATTGGTGGACCGATATTGTAAACATTATAATCATCTTCTTGTCTTTGTCGCATATTACTTGGAGTCGGCGCAACACGTTTTTTCTTCAATTCTATCCTGTCAGCAGTTACGCTGTCATAGACTCCCTTTTCTATTAAACCACTCCTCACACAATGCATCCACCTTTTCTTTAGCCTCCTTCTTCCTGTTCATCCATTGCAAATTTTGTTGGTTGCAGATTACCACATAATTTATGAACTTCCTTCATCGTCCTGATTCCTAGTTCTTATTGAAAGAACTAATCTCTAAGCTGTAATCATCATTATTACAAAAAAAAGACTAATCTTGCAATACAATTGAATTGTCAGATGAATTATTTTAAAGGATTAGTAAATAGTCCTAGGTTCTATACTCCATTCACTTCTGCATTAGACAAAAGAGGTTCATAGAAGCAGGTGTGCACAACGTTATTTTTCGAGATAAATTGAAACAATTTAATAAATAATGGTTTCAATATAAAATTTTAAAATAGTTATTCAGATAAATTGGATTATTGTAAGGTAAGTATATAAATTTATACTATAATTTTGTTTCAAACTATTTTCCTTAAAAAAACTTTTTTTTAATTTCTATCTAATGCTATCGCGAATAGAGTATGGACATAGATAAAATAATACAAAACGATAAAAGAGTGCGTATATCAGGTATATCAGGTACACTTTATCCCAAGCTAGTACTATGATTCTTTGATGGGCAGCTGACAAGAGGTAACTTAAACAAAAGCGATCGCGAAACTGATTTTTTACATGAAAACTCCCTTCTGCCAGTCGTCTAGAACCCTATGTAAATCATAAGCAAACAAACGTTTACCTTCAAGTCACTAAGTAAAAGTCATTTCCATTTTCACAGTAGATATTAAGACCCATGCGTCAGCTACAGTAATTGTTTACCGAGAAGCTTATGTAATTCTAGTGTTAATAGCTACAGTTGGACAAAGACACATAACAAAATTAACTTGTTTGACATCGTAAATCATACGATGGGAGATATTTTTAGCACCATGATTCATGGATCTAGCTTATGCTTAATTATCTTTTACACCACCTGTTCTCCAATCACAAAAATGCGTAAAAAGTAGAGTAATTAACACGGTGATAAAGCTGGCATTGTCTTGGAAGTCTTATATTCCTTAGTTCTCTTAGGTTTCTATCCCTCGCAAAGCTCGGGAGTTAATTATATAAATCCCTCACTGGCTTTCGGGATTAAAAAAGCAAACTTCGTTTTGTTCGTAATTCAACATGCTGCCCGCGACTTAAAGACACTAATTTATCTCCTAGTCACATAATCTGCTTGTAGATATAGTAAGTGCTTTTGCTATAAGGTCGATAATGTAAACTTTTGATAGCCCTGTTTGGCTATAATAATATAACTTATATTATTATGTCGACAGAAGGGTCTTTGTTGTTTGTTTAGGTATGACTTAGACATTGTAAGGCTGATGAACATGAAAATAGGAAACTTGTAGACTGTACTTGAATTTATAATTTTAGAATTTTGGAACTCAATGTCAAATAGGACAAAGTTCAAATTCCATTGAAACCCATACTTTCTAAATCGCATTAATAATATAAGTCGTCGTAAAAATCAATCATGTCGATGTTTGATTTGGTGGCGATAAATTGTTATCTCGGAGTATTTTTATATGTATAGTTAGTGTTTCTTGAACCTATAATTGTCGCCGTAATTGATAAGATAATACATAAGTAAGTATATTAAAAGAAATTTGGAAATATTGCTAGCGACACAAACGTTGAAAGGGAATCTTCATCTCTAATACAGGCAAGTGATAAAGAGAGAAGAAACTCATGTGTATAAACGAATTATAAATTAAATACGGCATTACGGGTGATAATGTAGAAGGAAGAAAAAAATGTGTTGCCCTGATCCCAAGTAACATTTGACTATAGCAGAGAAAAATGAATAAAAACAATGATATTATAGTAGTCAAAATTTAATCCAAAATACTATAAATATCATAATACGAGTATAATCAAAAACAATAATTGTATTAATAACATTTTAAAGAGTTAAAAATAAAAAAGAATTTTATGTATTAGTTATTATTTTTGATTTCTAGGCATAACATGTGAACATTCTTTGGATATAAGAAGATTTAAGATTAGTGATTAATCTCATCCATTTTCTGCATATCTTACAAGGTTTTATTGATTTGTCAAATTAACCATATACCAGCAAAGTTGAAAGGCCTCTCAGAAGGACTGATGATCTTGTGAGGGTCACGTGGATCCGATGGATGGTGGTCCTAGTGGGGACACTTGGAGGAGGTCTATGTCCTGCAGTGGACATCCTTCAGCTGAAGTGATGACAATGATGATAGTGTAGTGATGAGTTGCAGCTCAAGTTCGCTTTGTAAAACAAAACTGCATTCAAATGATGTTAGTCATAATTCATAAGTGAAACAAAGAGTACTAATTAGACTTTGCAATTGCAATTTCTTTAAATTTCAAAATCTTTATATTTTTTCATTACTCATGCGCTGAAAGTAGGTCTGAAGTTGCCTGAAGAGCGGGTTGAAAGTAATACTTTTCATCCCTAGGGAGAATCACTTTCAACTGACAGCTGTCAAATTACTAAAAAAAAAACTAGTTATCTTCGCATTTCTATTGATCTATGTCTCAACTTTCTATACAGCCAGTCAATTACAGCACGATGTAAAATTAAAATTAAGAGATAAGTATGTATATTTTTTTTTAATTACTTAATTATTTATAATTTACTTTCAATTCATTTTTTATTAATTCTTTAAAACTAACATAGATATAAGAAATATTTACCATTTTTCACTGATATAAATGAAAAATTATGGCTGAATAGCCGATTGACCACAGAAAAAAAAAACAAAATGGCGGGAAACTTGTTGTAGAATTTTGTTTATAGGTACTTTACTAAATCTCTGCTGTAAGATTTTTTTTAATTACACAATAATCAGATTCAGTTAAGGATTCAACGCCTGATTCTTAAGAGAAGAGGTTAAAGCAGTAGTCGGAAACTTTTTACCGCCTAAATCAAAAGAAACATACCTAAAATCATACGACGACCTTTGACGACGACTCAGGTTTTTATTTTTATTTTCCTTTTATTCGTAATGAAAAGTACAATGTTTACCTCGGGTGAAAGGCTTACTTAGTCCCTCGAATATTAGCGACCTCGCTTCGCTCGGACGCCAAACTTCTTCTCGGGACTAAATAAGTTACTTTCACCCCTAGGGTAACAATATACTATTTTAGGGTGTAGCTTGCAGCTATTTAATTACCGATATTGGATTTGGTTAAGATTTACGTATATAAAGAAAGCTTGGTGGTTTAAAATCATTAAAATCCATCGGTTTAATCCTTCAGATCGAATTTTGATAATATCAAGTTGTGCTTTCTTTTTTTAAATTTATTTTGGCATCAAACAGTCATAATACAAAAAAATATAATTCTTAAGCTATTTGTTTCCTTACAAAAGACCGACAAAACTAATAGAAAAATTTAGTACAACTCCTTATAGAGGACGCGTTAGAAATAAAATTAAAATTTTTACATTAGAAAAATTAAGTTCATTTAAGCACATATTTGAAATTAAGTGAAATGATAAAAAAACAAGTTTTAAATTAAGTGGTATATCGACTCTTTCTGTTCCTTAAATCTCATAGTCTGGTATGTGATGATTATCCGACACGACCGGGAAGAGATTTGGCGTAGGATCAACAGCTTGTACATGCCTTTCGAAGCACAGAGGCATAACAACACCAACTTCTAATTCTGGACTGCTGCTGAGAAATTTCTAGTGAACATCTTATTATTATCATTATCATATCATTTTGGTTTAATCGCGTAACCTAACCCCATGTTCAACAATCGCGCTTGCAACCATTAGACCAACGAAGAAATTGTTATAAAATGAATATTAAATCTATTTTAATACTTCAATTTTATATATTTGTAGGTGTGACAGAAAGTTTGTCTGTCTATTTGTTATTTTAACATCTCTTGATGGCTGAATTCATTAGGCTGAAACTTCTCACACGGGTGGGCCAAGTCCAGGGTTAGGATAATATTTTTACCCTGAGAATATGATCCCTGGGGATGAATATCGAGCAAACACGGGCGAAGTTTCTGGAAGGAGCTACTTAGAGAATAATTTGATTATTAAAAATGAAGTCTTGCTCAAAAGGATGGAGGAGCAGAAAGATTTATCATGATTTAAACAATCAGTAAGTATCGTTACCTACATTTCGTATATTATTATGAAAACCTAGTTTATAGTAATTAAACGAAATAAGCTATTGCTAGTATGTGACGATTTCTAAATAATTCAATTCCACATGCTTATCTGAATAGTATGCAATATCTGTAGATTTCGATGTTTTGCTTGGCATTCTTTGCTCCACTAATATATCTCCATTGGCAAATGACTGATTTCGTAGTTAACTGTTCGGTCACTGGTAACGTATTAGTGCTCGATTACGGAGACGCGGCGCGTTGTGCGGCGCGTCAGGCGGTCCGTCGTACATTGCCATATGTTTGTGTTTGCGCGAGCGATGACGCGGCCTGCTGCTGCAATTTACGACGAAACGCCCAACGCGCCGCGCAACGCGCCGCGTCTCCGTAATCACGGCCTTAGTATATTAAAGCCCTTGTCTTCCTGTTGCAATAATTTTGCCAGAGTACGACAGGGTGGTGTTTTATCTGCTTTGGAAAACTCTTCCCTAAGTGTTTTTTGATGTCATTTTTCCGTTTAGTAAGAAAACTTCGGAATTTGACAATCAGTCTTTTGGATAGCTCAGCTACAGAAAGTCAACCACAAATTATTCGCATACATCTGCCGTTTACCACACGTTCAAGGAGAACAATTTTGTGAAATAAAAACAGCTAGACATAACATAATACTAGCAAAAATAATGCACTTTCTTCACAAGTGTTCATTATTCAGGTGAATTTTAGAGTAGACTATGTTGTACAAAATCATAATAAAATTTAATCACAATGTAAATTATATTATTATTAAAGAAAAAACCCTGTGCTTGACTGTGATTCCACCTGATGGGAAGCAGTGATACAATCGTTGATGGTGAGGCACACTAGATTATTAAGAGCCTATTCACTCTAGCTTTGAAGACATCTAAATTATAAACGGACGGGAAGACCGCAGCATGCAAAGATTATATTAGTCTAATATTGACTTTTCCTTTAATATTTTTTTAAAATTTAGGTTAAGTATCTAATTCTTCTATTGCTGCCTTTATATCCACAATATGGTTGTGGTACATAGAAAGTTAAATAAATAAGTAAAATTACCAAATCTAGTTTTGCATAGCAAATATAGTTTCTCTCGCCGCTATCCTTTTACTAAGGCATTAATACTGAGTTAAATGTGAAATCCTAGACCCGACTGTAGTATTAATATTCAAATGAATTTATTCACTCTCAGTTGTTATGTATAGTACGAATAATTTAATTGATGCCGTAAATAGAAAAAAGTCCCACAACAATTTTACTCATCATCACAACAATGATAATAGTAATATTAGTTTTTAAATTGTCCTATTTGTTTTCAACAAAACATGTGCAACCTGTGCAACGGTTGGGACCTTTTGATTCCAACCGTGCTAATCCTTGGTTTTATTGAATTAGATCATTTTCATTGACTTACGTTACATTGGAGTTTGTTCCCGGGTGCAGTGACACAACGCAACTTGAACTTCTTCAACAGCACGAGGTGGTAATATTATCTGGTGAGTAAAATCAGAAGACCGAAGAAAGAAGATGGTTCAGTTCAACCCTCGTATCTTCGACAGGGAAAGCAGCTATCCCAAGGGGCGACCTCCACGTTCCTAGTAAACCAATATCAATACCTTTGCGATTATGATATTAAAATTGTCAGTTTCTTGAACAGGGATCTGTTTATTTATTTTTTTACAATTAGATACTAGGACGGATGCAGCGCCTGCCTTTGCTTTGATCCTAGCGACCAAGAAGAAAAGAGTGCCCAACTCTTTTCTTCTTGGTCGCCAGGATCTGATCAGGGCCAGGGTCGGGTGGTTCTGTCTCTGATAGTTACAGTGAGGGTTGTTGGGCCGTTCTTTAAGTTGCCCTTTAAGTTTCTAGAGCCTCGGTAACTCTTTCGAACAATCTCGCTTTACTTCAAAGTAAATGTCTATCTATTTATATTCTAACATTTACGTTCATACATACCTACTTTCTCGTATGGATTTTCGCTTATCAATTTTCTAAAGACCTGACTTCATGATATTTTCTAAATTTCTGGTTTTGTATGACCTTTATAACTTTCAAGGATTTTTTACTTAAATTGATTTCTATTTTAAAAACTCGATAATTGTACTTGTTATCCCCTTATTTATGTAACTATACTGCAAGTATGTTTTTTTAAATTATAGTATTGTGGTTGTCAAGCAGTTTTGAAAATAGTAATATTAGTTTTTAAATTGTTCTATTTGTTTTCAATAAAACATGTGCAACCTGTGCAACCATTGGGACCTTTTGGTTCCACTCGTGTTAATCTTTGGTGCTTTTGCTTATATTTTTGCATTTTTGTACGTAGTTGTACGTAGCCTGTGTGATATCTCAAATATACACATATGTGTACAGTAATTACATATTCTAGGTTGAAGAAAAAAAAACAGTTTATGGTAAAAAATAATTTATTTTTCTACTTTTTAAATAAATAAACTTAACAATAAGTTTGTAAATTACTTAATGGGGAGCGCCGTAATGACCAGAGGGAATATCCAAAGATGAGGAAGAATCAAGTCCTAATGAGCTAGAATCTGGTATTGTTTGGTGGTACTCAGCGATTAGAATGGATTGATCGAAACCCTCAAAGGTAATTCCGATGATGCGGTTGGATTCGCTGTGATCGGTGCTTGGGGCTCCGTATGCAGACGAAGGCGCACCATAACTGATGGATGAGGCTCCGAACGAGGATAAGTGATCTGCGGTTTCATAGCCAGAACCAGATGCGTCCTCTTCTCGGAGTAGAATTGTGCGGATTTGTTGAAGGAGATCGGGGTCTACGTTTTGTCCTTCGGAAGTTTGAGAGATGGATTCGTAATGGCTGTGGATACTAGAGCCTTCGCTGTAGTCCTGAGAGGTACCATCTTCGTAGCCGCCTTGGTAGTTACTAGCACTTGCGCTGTTGTATTGGAGACTGCCAACTCCTTTGCCACTTTGGTACCTGACATCACTAGGGCTTGCACTGTTGTCTTGGAAATTGCCACCTCCGTGGCCACGTTGACAATTGATCTTGCTTACACGTGCACTGGTTCTTTGGTAACTATTGCCACTAACGCCTCCGATGGCGCTTTGTATACCATTGGCATTAGACCCTCCGCTATATCTTTGATAATTACTTCCGATTCTGTTACCTCCTTGGATGCTTGAACCACTAGCCAAACCATTGATGGGTGGAGTACTGTAGCTGGTGGAAGAAGGATTTAGACTACTTGCGCTCCCGATGGGATTTGGGAGGCTGGAAGCATCAACACCCCAGCCTTGGAAGCTGCTGCCACCCACGCCTCCAATAAAGTCTTCGTTGTTTGTAGCACTAGCGCCTCCAATGCCAACTCCGTTGTCACTTTGGTGACTGACATCATTAGCGCTTGCACTGTTGTCTTGGAAACTGCCACCTCCGTTGCCACCTTGATGTTTGACGTTGCTAGCACGTGCACTGTCTCTTTGGAAACTGCTGCCACTATCACCTACGAAGGCGCCTTGTTTACTATTGGTACTAGAACGTCCGCTGTATCTTTGATAATTACTTTCGATTCTGTTACCTCCTTGGATGCTTGAACCACCGGCCAAACCATTGCTAGATGGAGCACTGTAGCTGGTAGAAGGATTTAGACTACCTGCGCCTCCGATGGGTTTTGAAAGGCTGGAAGCACCAGAACCCCAGCTTGGGAAGCTGCTACCACGCACGCCTCCAATCAAGTCTTGATTGTTTATAGCGCTAGCGCCTCCACTGCCAAATTCGTTGTCATCTTGGTAACTGACATCATTAGCACTTGCACTGATGTCTTGGAAACTGCCACCTCCGTTGCCACCTTGATAGTTGACGTTGCTAGTACGTGCACCGTTTCTTTGGAAACTGCTGCCACTAACGCCTCCGTAACCACCTTGTTTACTACTGGTACTAGAACCTCCGCTGTATTTTTGATAATTACTTCCAATACTGTTACCTCCTTGGATGCTTGAACCACTAGCCAAACTATTGGTGGGTGGAGTACTGTAGCTGGTGGAAGAAGGATTTAGACTACTTGCGCCTCCGATGGGTTTTGGGAGGCTGGAAACATCAGCACCCCAGCCTTGGAAGCTGCTGCCACCCACGCCTCCAATAAAGTCTTCGTTGTTTGTATTACTAGCGCCTCCACTGCCAATTCCGTTGTCACCTTGGTATCTGACATCATTAGCGCTTGCACTGTTGTATTGGAAACTGCCACCTCCGTTGCCACCTTGATAGTTGACGTTGCTAGTACGTGCACCGTTTCTTTGGAAACTGCTGCCACTAACGCCTCCGTAACCACCTTGTTTACTACTGGTACTAGAACCTCCGCTGTATTTTTGATAATTACTTCCAATACTGTTACCTCCTTGGATGCTTGAACCACTAGCCAAACTATTGGTGGGTGGAGTACTGTAGCTGGTGGAAGAAGGATTTAGACTACTTGCGCCTCCGATGGGTTTTGGGAGGCTGGAAACATCAGCACCCCAGCCTTGGAAGCTGCTGCCACCCACGCCTCCAATAAAGTCTTCGTTGTTTGTATTACTAGCGCCTCCACTGCCAATTTCGTTGTCACCTTGGTATCTGACATCATTAGCGCTTGCACTGTTGTATTGGAAACTGCCACCTCCGTTGCCACCTTGAAAGTTGACGTTGCTAGCACGTGCACTGTCTCTTTGGAAACTGCTGCTACTGACACCTACGAAGGCGCCTTGTTTACTACTGGTACTAGAACCTCCGCTGTATTTTTGATAATGACTTCCGATTCTGTTGTCTCCTTGGATGCTTGAACCACTAGTCAAACCATTGGTGGATGGAGCACTGTAGCTGATAGAAGAACGATTTAGACTACCTGCGCCTTCGATAGGTTCTGGAAGGCTGGAAACACCAGCATCCCAGCCTTGAAAGTTGCTGCTATCCACGCCTCCAATACCGATTTGGTTGTTTATAGCGCCAGCGCCTCCACTGGTGGATGAAATTCTGTAGCTACCTACGTCCGAGCTGCCGACTGGGACACTGAAGGCCTCAGCGTGGGCTATAGATTCTGGAAGGCTGGAAGCACCAGCCCCTCTGCTGTGGCTGACCAAGGGTTCTAATTTTTGATAATTACTACCACTGCTTCCTTGATTGCTGAGGCCACGAGCAGTACCCCAACTTTGGAAGTTGTTGCCGTCATTGGGTCTGCTGTCACCTTGGTTGCGTAAACCACTATTGCCTTTTGTTGAGGCTGATGCTCTGTAACTGCCGGTGCCTAAATTACTAGCTGTGAGACTGAAGCTATTGGCGTCTTCGATGGGCCTTGGGAGACTAAAAGCACCTCCACCTAGTTTATTAGTGCTGGCGCCCCAGTCTTGGAAATTGCTGCTGCTCGCGCCTCTGCTACTGCTATATGGGATGTAGAAACCACCGCCTACAACTCTTCTGTGTACTCGTCGCCTGCTGTCATCGATGTTGAGCAGTCGAAAGAATTTGCTGCTCGTAGCGTGGCCTCGGGCGCATACCACCAACGCGAGGTATATACACTGTCGAAAATAAAACTGTTTTAGTTTACATATGTTTATAATATCTTTGAGAAAAATTAAATAATAATAATAATCATTTTTTGAGTAATCTATATAATTTGCTTCTGAGTTATGAGAAACAAGGCGAGATGTCATTATTTTGATTTATCACTTGACCTGTCTTAAAAATATCTGTACACGTAATTTAGGCATCGGTAGCTACGGGGTTACAGCCTCAAGCGTAGACAGTGGCGGTTTAAGCAACCAGGTTCAACATATTATAAATCTGAAATAATTTACTTATTAAATGTATGATTTAAGGTTTTGAATTGGTTCCAGTGTTTTCACATTCTATCTTTCCTCTCATGTGTATGCCATTAAATACTCTAAATAATCTCTGCACAATCATAATAATAATACTATACTGTTTAAAATGACTAAATAGACTATATTACGACTGAGTAACAGTAGCATTTGACGATACATTACACTAGCGCTCAATCTATTTCGCAAAACCAAGATATGCTATGACATAGAGTTGGATAAACGATTCAGAAGTTTTTTATTATTTGTATTAAAAAGTAACTTTATCCAAAATATCAAATAGAAAGAATTGTACAAATCCCTTCAGTATTAAGTAAGGTAGAAACCTTTCAAATCTAGTGGAAGGGGAAAATCCAGGTCACAGAGTAAGGATGCACATATTGAAATATGACGTCACTGTCATTAGGTTACTTGTGTACAAAAGAGGTAGCGAGTTGTTCCCTTCCTCGTAAAGTTTAAAATGCTAACTGCTTCATTTAAAAACCAAGTTTGATTCTGTTTTTAGAATAAGATTTATTTTTAATGTTAATTTTGTTATTATTTTCTCTTTATTTTTCTTAATTACATATTTTTGACATTTTTAAATATTTCTTCAAATCAAATATATATATATATAAAAAAAATCTAGTGCTAATTTTGTTTATTATTATTATTACTTTATAAACCTATATCTATACCACGAAGGGAATGGTGGGATCTGTGTTCGTTCGTTCTTATTCTGTCCGAGTCAATGTGTACAAATCCTTTAATAAACGTAAAAAGTCCATTTATGTTTGGTGTACAGTTAGTGTTTTTAGTGAAGAATTATATTTTTGATGCACGGTTACATATATCCCGAAAATAAACAAGATAATTCCCAATTGTACACTGTAATTTACAACTGGAAACTGTATTTGTACTGCGCTGCAAATATTACCGTTGCAAATATCTAAGCCATTAAACGTATACAAAGTGGACATAGGTATTTATGTTGCTCTGAACTGGACTTGAATTTAAATTAGACGTATGTATGTTGCTTTTGTCTTATCACGATTTATTCTCTTTCTGCGAAACAGTAATGCTAGCGATGGAGGCGGCCGCACGCGAGAGGTAACGGCCCTCACACCTCCAGCCGCCGGGATCCTTGACCCGATTTCTAGCCACCGTAGGCGCGGGCTTAAGGACGCCGAGAATGGGTAACTCACCATCCGGCCGTCCTTTAAACTCGAGCCCGAGTCGTTGACGTCGCTTCAAGGAGATGTCGGAAAACCGCAGGGGCCCAGAGAGTCGAAGCCTACTAGGACCATTGGTTCGCTTTTGAAAAAAAAAACCCGGGGTCTAAGAATACAAGGCAAAGAAGGAACATAGGAGTGGGTTTCAGCTAGTAAAAGTCTGACACGTCCTTCTGCTCCACCCTAGAGCGGGAGAAGTCAATGAATGATTTCCCATAAAAAAATCACCATTCAATGAAACAAGTTTTTAGGCTGAACAACCATGGCAATACTAAATATAGCGCAGTCTATCACCACAAGGTGCAAAACTGTTCCTATATTACTCTCGTATGAGAGGGGGCTTGTCACCTTAAATATAGTGTTGCCAGCACTGGGCTGCGACAGTCGCTGTCGTCATTGCACCATGAGATCCCGCCAGAACTCTGTCCGCCATGCCGCGGTTAGTAGCGGCATCGGAGATTCGCCCTAGCTGCAGCTTTGCATCTCGACGCGCAAATCGTGCTTGTGTGCAAGGACTGTTGCCTCCAGATCCCATGATGGCAGGCCAGCAGTGTCTGCACTTAGCGTCAGCATGCTTCGCACACCTGAAGTGTTGGCCACAGATTTTTCCACGATTGTCATTACTATTAATTCGAATCATGGGAGACCCCCATGATTGGAATTATATAATGATAGAGATAGGCCTCCAAAAAAGTTTGGCCACAATTGCAGGTTGTACACAGAGGGCATATGGCAGATTCCTGAGCCTTCAATTCCTTGTTTAGTTTCCCAATAGGAAGAACTAACACACACTTTAATTTTATTCTTTATTTTGTTTCTATCCACGATAATATACACTGCACTGAACTTACCGCTATAACAATCTTCATGATGCTTAGTGATGGGACATAGCGAAAGATTGTCACCATCTTGGATTGTGCCTGGTGATATATAGCAAAATGGCTAACTAGAAAGTGGAAATGATATAACCAAAAAATATACAGGTATATGTATCAAATTTTAACAAATATGCATATGACATAATGCGCTTTTGAATATTTCTTGTTGTTTGTTCAAAATAATGCATCAGAATTGAAAGTTTTGCCCATTCATTTCCATTTATGGATGCCCGGTGTTGCATAATGCTGATTTTATTATCAATTTTTTAATAACATAACACATTATCATAATTTGTAGGATATCCGAAAGTTCTAGAATGAATATGTTAGATAGCAGCAAAAATCTTTGTCGTATTATAATAACGAATAGTGAAGAATAAACACAACAATAACTCTGTAACTCAAAGGTTTGCTGAGAGAAATGTCATTGCTGAGTTAGCTCGCCTTTGTACGTGAACTGTCTGTTTCACTGTGTACATTATTCAACAGGTTTTTCAAGATGCAATGGAGCGTTTCAGATGCAGACCAAAGCGAAAAGTGAGTAGAAGTTTTGTTCAATCGAATAAACCCTAACAGCCTTCTGCGACTGAACAAAGACGGTGTCCACCTGGTAAGGGGGACCATCACCGAACACCGGTCACTGAACAAACACCTCGACAAAAGAGACATCACAGCCATCCCCTGTGCAGAGTTTGCTAGGAGACAATCACTCAAGTGCTCCTTGACTGCACAGGTGTTTTTAATTACACGAATACGATCCCTAGGATCACAGAATTCTTTCACAGACGCCCTGAAAAACCTGGGAGAACTAAGGCTGAATGGAATAAACCTGCCAAATAATGCCCGCAATAGCTTACGTACAATGGTCCACCATGGAAGTGAAGAAACCCTAAAAGCTGACGTACATTTACGGCGTTAATCGATTTACATTACAACAAAAAATCAGAATTTATATCACAGTGCTCCAATCTTGAGAATGAACTCTTAGCTTTCATCTATATTGATGACAAGCGAAGTCCAAATGCCATTATTACAAAACATTCAAATTAAAGTTGCAATAACGTATCGAGATTAGGTTTCGAATTTACTTTACAGAAAAATAACAAAGCAATATCTCTATAATTAAATATGACACATTATCTTTGTTAATCTGAGGTATTGCTTGAATTGTCAGACGGTAGATATTAAAAAAAGTGTCTATTTTATAGAACAAAAAAGACAGCGCTTCCTTGTAGTTGAGTCATAATTTCAACCTGCACTAGCATCGTCGGTTGTTCATAAATTTAATCTACTTTTTGGTATCTGTGATTTGATCTATTTATTTATTTATTTTAAACAGAACGACCGAAGCCAATTACACCATTTAAAAAGAAATCGAAACAATAAAATATAAAACAAAAATTAAAAACAGACAATTCACAAGTCACGCAGGACTTTCAGGGGTTATTTAACAAATATTATACACAGTCATACATTTACCTCACAAATTTTCATACATTCTGATAGTATCGTCTTCCATTCTTCCCCAAACATATCAAAATCTTTGTTCTGGTTTAGGAGAGCATTAGCGCGGATAGTGTCCGCGGTATGGGTGATTTGGAGTGCGCAACTGTACGACACGTCGGAATTGCCAGAAGCCGATGTTTCCTGCCACGGCTGTAGTTATTTGGCACATACAAGTTTTATTTATTTATATTTTTTCTTATCATCAAATCAAACACGATATCCTAAGTTCATTTCAAACATTCAAGCAGTCTGCTTGTTGCCTCGATTAAGAGCGTACGTGTTTCGTGTCGGCTGGTTATTTTAAAATAGAAACTCATTCTTATATTACTTAAGGCTAGACTTACATCCTACCTACTGTAAACACACCAAAAAGGAACAATAGTATACGATGTAACAGCAGAACACTGACTCCTAAGTCACAGGTCTCACCTAGTTTAGGACGCAGGGTCCTAATATTAGAAAATACCTTCCAAATTTAATGTACCTATGTATGTAAGTCATAATTTTGTATAAGGTAAAATTGTTTCAATAAAGTTATTATTATTATTATTCTCTTGTCAGCACGATGCAATAGTCATAAAACTAAAAATAATAAAAAAAAATATACATAGATATTGTAATGTTACAGTAATCGATGCAAATACTCGTATAGTAAAAAAGTAACCGGTTATATGATAATGTTCGGTCTGTGCTGTCTAATTGATATAAGGAGCCTCGAGTGAAGGAAATCATCTTCATTTAAGCTGATAGACATCCACTGCTAGATACAGGCCCCCACCTATTATCTACTTACACGTATAGTCAGTGCGTCTCGCATCCATTGAAAACCCGCAACTGTCACCATGTTCACGAGTCACCTTGTGGGAAGCCTTCCAAAGCTGCGTCTTCGGTACACGGTCGCCGCTTCGGAACCTTTCGGCCCCATCAACCATGTTTTCTGCGAGCAATGTGAGACTGTTCGTGATGAGCTTGTGCGAGGACTCTTGAATGACGACGAACTTCGACGAGTCGATCGATCGTTCAAGTTTCATGAGCCTCGGAAGCTCCCACGCATTTGAAACTCCTGGTCGATAAACTCTTAATCTTCAGTAAATACATTGTTTACAATGGACTTATTGACGACACCACAAATAGAACGAGTAACTGTTTTTTGACCTTTTTTTTTGTGGTGAGTACAATCATCCAATGACATCTCCCGTCCTTGAGCGGAGCGGGAGATAGTGTTATACTTTTACTGACTAAAAACCCACCCCGTTCCTTCGTTGCCTTTCATACCAGGGCCGAGGCTTCCTTTCAGAAGTAGACCCTTCTGGGTCCCTACGGTTTCCTGACAACTCCTTGAGGCGCCGTCGACGACTTGGACTTGGTCCTGACAGTTACTGGATGGTCGAACAGCGAGCTACTCATTGCTCGTCTTCCCCAAGCCCGCAACTAAGGTGGCCGGAAATCAGGATCGAAATCCCTGCGGTGGCTAGGGCGTGAGGGCCGTTGCCTCACGCGGTTCGCGGAAGGAGGCGACCGCCTGCCACTCCCCTTGCTTCGAACCATGGCCTGCACCAAGGCCCGGCGCGCGACATCACCGCCTCCAGTAGCCCCCACGAGAACACGGCGATGCTCTGCCCAAGCAGGGCACACCTCGACTGTGTGCCCCACCATGTCCTACGGGTGGTCCACACAGTGGTGACACCCAATCCGGTACAGGAACTTCCCGAACTTGCCATGTCAGATGAGAACCTGTGTCATGCGATAGCTGAGGACGTATACTTACCACCATAATTATGGCGTGCCCAAACTGGATTTGACCTCCCGCCGGTGTGGTCCTCCTTGTCCCGTCTCCTGCGCCTCCCGGTACGCAGCCGGCACATTAGAACTTGTTCTGTTTGTATAGCGTTGTGTCCAGTCCACTACCATTTAAGTTGGCATGACGATGCGCGATGGCGCATCATATCGGGTTATTTCATTAATCTGTCCTAGCTCAGAGGACACCGGTGTCCTCTCACATCCACGCCACTATAGGCCTTAATTCCGATGTTTAGAGTCTACTTTTGTATGAACAAGTTGGGTAGTTGTGGATCGAAGTGTTAATCAACAACAGTTTCTCTACTCACCGTACTTTTACATCCATACTAATTAAATAAAATGCTAAATACTATTAGATGTAGGTAATAGGTTGTTTTCATTATATATTTAAATTAATTCACGATTTAGACTTAGTATGTATACCTGTGTATTGTAGAAATTATGCGTAAGACTAGTTTTAAATCGACGCAAAAAAATAATATGCTAATTTATACTTTTACTTTCCTTTTTCATTATAGTTTGGTGATTATGAAACATGTCACATAACATATCGGAAGGGGTTGGTCGAGGTGTATGCTATAGAACGTATAGTGCTGGTTAGCGGAAGGCGCGCAATGGGTAGCTGGCTGTACACTGTACAGTAAGGAGGACCAAGCTCCTGTCGACGGCGAGTTGTGTTCCATCTCAGCAAAGTGGCTGGGGCCCAGTAATCTCTCCTCAGATATAGCTCATCGTCCGGCCGTCGGGTAACCGTTTGAATCGAGTCTGAGTCGTCAATTAATTTATTTGTGTACTTTAACTGATCATGCAGGATCCCAGAGGATTTAGAGTTTCCAGTCCCGTAAATAATAATAATAATATAATAATAATATTCCACAACTATCACACAACGTCGTCTAGTCCCAAGCTAAGCAGAGCTTGTGTTATGGGTACTAAACAACTGATAAACATACTTATATATTTCTAAATACATACTTAATATAGATAAATTACACCCAGACACAGAACAAATGATCGTGCTCATCACACATACATTTGTCCTGGGTGGGAATCGAACCCACGACCTCCGGTATAGCAGTCAGGGCCACTAACTACTAGACCAACAGGCCAGTCGAAATCGAAAATACAAAGATTGTATACTTACGGGATTGCATTCCGCAATCGAAACAAATACCTCCGCTAACTGATTACTTAGTCTACCTAATGAGTTCACGTACTTAAGAGAAAACGTACTACAGACGATGAGGATTGAAAGCCACTTGCACAATACAGGGAGCACGTTCTCTTAGATGCAGTAATGGCTAATTAGTGCGTCGGACCACCTGGACATAAATATGTGAGATGTGCGCCGTGTGCGCATGCGTTTGATGTGAGACGAGGTCGGGCCGTCTGGGGCCGATCAAACACTTCGTGACTTAGTTAAAGAGGTTTTTCCTTAGACGAGCGACAAAACTATACAAAATTAGTTTTAGTATATGCGAAACCTGAAACACGTGTATAGTATTTTTATGTATGTGTATTATCTGTATCATAAAAAATCACGAAGTTATAAGCTTGTTCTGTTACCTAGTTGTCTGCACAAATACATTTTCACCGGGCCAACTGGGCGTCTGAGGAGTTGTTTTGCTCCCGCATCCAGCTGTGCGCCTTCCAGCCATGTGACCATTTCAGAAATTGTTAGAATCGAGTCAGTTATTGATTCCGAATAAACTATATTCAGGTTTCGCATACCTATACTATAAATAATATTCCATCCATCCTAAGGTTGTCTGGTAGAAATCGCTGTCAGCGATAAGACCGCCTTTGTACCCATAGATTTAAGTTCCTGTAAATTGTTACTACATATTTTGGTGTACAATAAAGTTTATTGTATTGTATTGTATTCCTTCATAATAACAGTCATCAGCAGGTCAGCCTTATAATGTTCCCACTTCTGGGACTCAGGCTTCTTCTCTGGGAGAGGGAGTGGGCCGTTATCCATCACGCAGGCCCAGTGGCGGGGTTGGCAGATGTCACAAGTCTTCGAATTTTGATTCTAGGACATGTAAATTTCCTCACGATGTTTTCCTTCACCGTTTTGAGAGCAGTGGTGATGAAATAAATTACACAAAGCAATGCGCCTGGCTGGGTTTGAACCCGCGAACAACTTGTAAGTCGGGACCGTTAACACTGGAGCACCACTGTTCTTAAACACATCTCGTCTAACACTCCTTCTACGAAGCTGTAATAGCAGGTCGCACGCGTGAGGGAACGGCTTTCCTCACGCCCCAGCCGATTTTCGACCTCAATCTCGACCCCGATTTCCAGCTACCGTAGGCTTGGGCGAGCAATGGATATCTCGCTGTTCGGACGTCCGGTAACCGTCCGGACCGAGCTCGAGTCGAGCTGCGTTCAGTCTAGAACGGATTCCACGTCTCTCACTTTTACTAAAAAATTAGGTTTAATCAGAACGTTATTCATTTGACGATGCGTTTGGGAACTTGAATAACCTGTTAAACATCTTTAGTCATTTGATAGTTTATCACAACTTTAGGTCCAACTCGCAGTGGCGCAGACGAATCATCGCGTCGCGTACTGTTTTTCAACAACAAGTTTTGTCGCGCGTTGCCGCTTGCATTAACGCGCCCGGATCACAATATATATAATAATAATATTCCTCAGCTATCACACAACGCCATCTAGTCCCAAACTAAGCAGAGATTGTACTATGAGCACTAGACAACTCATAAACATACTTAAATAAGGTGACTTGTAATCAAAAAATCTGCCAAGTTCAGTACATTTATGTTCGCCTAAATGTACAAAAATGTACTGAACTTGGCCACAGAATAAGAAATAGTACCTTGGCAGATATTTTTCGCAATTTCAGGTTTGGTCCCATAGTAAAAGTTGTTTGTTATCATGACTTCAATCACGTGTAAAAGTATCGTTCACTAATTACCAGTCACCTTATATATATATATATAAAGCACCATTGCTAATTGTGTTCGTCAGCTGACGTGTCACTACGCGCTACTAACGCACGGTGACGCGCGACGATGCGTAAAGCCCTTCGACTCTAATACCCGTATTTATAAAGCAGTAATTACTTGTTACTAAGTAAAATCTTATTAAGTCATTACTTGACGTTTGAAATCTTCATTCAAAATTTAAATTTTTCTTAATTATAGAACAAAAATTGTTACTTAAGTAGTTACTTTTACTCAAGAATTTAGTTTTACTTGTTTATAAATAGGGGTGTAACCAAGCATAGATTCGTGAAGGCACGCCCGATTTAACATAATTTGTAGCAAGACGACTCGCTATTTTGTACCTTAGTATAATGGTACCATAGAGATGAATATTCTATAGGCGAAATACATGTCACGCCGCGACCTTCCCACTGAACCCCAGTGTGAGACGAGCTTTAAAGCTGTATTTTATGTCGTTAAATCTAGTCTCGATCATGTTAAAGTGAACTTCAATTTATATTCAAACTTAGTGAATGCCGTCTGGTGACAAAAAAGTTAAAGTCAAACTGTTTATTATTTTCTATTATTTTGCTTTTTGGCTATATAGCAGGTCTTACGGTTTATTTATGGTAACTCAGAACCCATTGGGCATATAATTATCCTTTTTTTCCATAATACCTACACCGTTAAATTTTGATAGTTTTAATCTCGTGGAGGGTTGATTCGGTACATGGAACACTATCGATTTGTAAAGATAAAATTAAAAAATAATGTACTTTTTTTTAAACTCAAATTAATTTACGCAAGTACGAAATTAATTTCTTTAATCTGTCCTAGCTCAGAGGACACCGGTGTCCTCTCACATCCACGCCACTATAGGCCTTAATTCCGATGTTTAGAGTCTACTTTTGTATGAACAAGTTGGGTAGTTGTGGATCGAAGTGTTAAGTAAACGTCAGCTGGGCGAGTTCAATAATCCGTAGGTAGTTAATACGCAACGACCGACAACTACCTAAAAGGTCATTAACTCGTTTCTCCATCTTATTAGCCTGATCTATCCCACTCCTGGGCAAAGGCCTCCCTCCACGCTTTACATTGACTCGTTAACTTAAAGAAATTTTACTTAAAAAAAGTACTTCGTTTTTTTATTTTAACTTTACAAATCGATAGTGTTTCATGTATTCATGTACCGGATCGACCCTATAATGGGTGAAAACGATCAAAATTTAACGGTGTAGACATAAATAATGTGATCGACTATGTTAAAATCTTCGCACACAGGCCTCTAATACATTATTGGGTTGCTGTGGACACTTGGACATCCGTATTATTAGATTTTAGCAAACATAAAGTCAAATAAGTAAGTATGATAATTTGTCTATTGTACACAGTAATGTGCGATTTCTATCATTACACTTGAGTGAATCTGTAAACCTTACGTAATATTAACTTAGATCCTCTTAAGAAGAATTTGGTACGTGATTATTCAGAAAAAATATGATTATTTGAGATCCTATTAGCTCCTACCAAATGTAAGCACTTTCTTAGAATTACGTGTTTATTTGTATTTCCTATTTAACTCAAATATATGTAGGCATGTAGTAGGCCATCTTAATAGACATCATTAAAATCACAACGATTTCGTTCTTAATCAGCTAATGAAGTCAATCTACTGCATTTTATTGTTGGACATAGGTATTTCTCAACTTACACCATAGCTATTGCTAATATACCATGGTTTTTCAGTATCCGTTGCAGATCTAGACTAGATCAATGTATTTTATAATCTAAAACTATATGTAAAAGTATGGCTTTTACTGATTTGTACTCGTTAGAAAGCTGTATTCCTAATACTCCCGACCGGATTTCGGTCATAATGGCCAATCTCAACGTTGATTACAATTGCAATTGTGTGCAAACCGAAGGGTAATGAAAAACTCGTAAACTCTCAGTTCTTGGAACGACGATTCGATACAACCGTGGCTCTCCAAAGCTCGGTCTGCAGAACCAACGGCTTTACGACGATTTAAGAGCCACGGGGGTATCGCACCATTAACTTCCACACTCCGGGCTGTTACACTTTGCGTCTGTTTCGGGACACCTACCAGTACACTAACAGGGTCGGTCAGGTATGATAGTACGTTTCTGCTGCTCCGAGCCGTGGGCTAATAAATAATCGCCATCCTGAAAGAAAAGGGTATTAAAATTTCACAGAATCTTGTCGTAATCTTATGAATACTATATTTGCACCAAGTAATAATGCTTTGACCGAAGCAACGAACCCTCTGAAGGTCATTCAAGCTGCCAATATTGCCAAACGTACAAACCAAATAAAAGGACTAATAACAATATCATTGATACAAAAGGAGCTATTTATAATCCTACCATGTTTGGACATTGACCTAGTCTAGATCAAGGTCGATCGATCCAAAAGTTGGCTAAGTGCAGTATGCCAAGTTCAGTACAGCCGATATGTCAGAAGTGAATCTGAGATTGTTGACATTTTATTGTTTTAGCTAAACCGGTCTTTGGTGGTGCAGGCTGGCCTAAAGACACTTAAAAACACTTTGGAATCAAATGACTGATAAATTGAAGACAATTAGGAGTTATGCTTCTTTGCTACAGTAGCTAAGATGAGACCTAAAAAAATAGGGGTATCCGGTAACACTTATTTAAATAAGGCCTTCTGTATCATGCTCTTGTGGCTCAAAACTTACAAAATGTAGCGTATCGGGCAACACAGACTACAATAGAGAGTTATACTTATTAGTCGTATGGACAGTAAACAATTTTTTAAGATTTGCAGAGGCTTCGTGCTTACCTGGAATTGCTAACTCTTGATTACATGCCTCCATTAATTTCTGCTATCATCTTCATCATTTCAGTCGAAAGACGTCTACTGTTGGAGATAAACTGGTCATAAACCTGCCCCAAGTGTCACCACAATCAATGGTCCTGAGCATCTCGCAGCCGCCGGATTCCCGCAACTTTTACCAGGTCATCGGTCCACTTTGTAGGAGGCCCTCCAACGCTACGTCTGCGTATTTCTGCTATGTACCGATGTTATTAAGGCTTAGTCAGTGTTGATTTCGCAGTTCGGCTAAAAATTCAAGGTCATTAGTCACTAATGATTCCTTTTCGTTTTTCTTATAATATACACCTTGAAAATTAAATACAACAATTTAAAGTTACACTAATGGGGTCAAGTATAGATTATAATTATTCATATATCAATCGTTGAAACAAAATAAGAGAATTAAGGCTAATCATGCTATCAATTTAAAAATTTCTCTAACAACTGAATTAAATACTATAAGCAGTGAAAATAAATGATGACGCATCGACATAGCGTTCATGTTTTGAGCTAAGGAACTAGTACAAAAGTTGGTCAACAACATTTTGGACGTGCATAGCTGCTGCAGGTTGTCAATCAATCTTTGGAATTCTATCGGTAACAACATTGGTCCTTATTTGTTTTATTTTCTACAACTTGTGATTTTGTGATCACGCTTTTTTTGGTTTGTATGTTAATATTATGTAAATTTACAAATACAGCCTTATTATATACTATAATCTATTAGACTGTAAATTCTATTTAAAATATTTAATTTCATATGCATGGTTTCAATTGTTTAAAAACATGTTCGCATATTTCATAGTTATTGTAAGTATGTCTGCTTGGCGAGCGGGACATAATGCAACTGTAATTTATTTAAAGTGTCTGATTCTGACAATATTTCCATTTTAAAATATTAATAGGTATGAGAGGATAGTGTAAACCAATCAAGATCGTATCAAAAAGTACAGTAAAAAGTACATCGAATTAAAAAATAAATCTAAGAATCTGCGAAGTCTTCTCACATTCATTATCATCATCATCATTTCAGCCGAAAGTCGTCCATTGTTGGATAAGGCTTTCCCCAAGTGTCGTATTCTCATTATAATACCATGTAAACCTATCAAACCCCATTATCAATATAACTTTGATAAGTAGGTATTATATTTTTTTCAAAAGAAGTGTGTTACATTTTTTTTGTATATTTTGTTACAAAAATGAATTCACGTAATGAGTCTACACTTCGGTTTTTTTTTAACAGTTTTATTGTTAATACTGCATGCGAGGCATTCATTTGAAATTTAAAACCAATCAATGTCACCCCCCGTTTTACCAGTATTTAGAAATTTATAAGCAAGTATAACAGTCTGTCTCGTAGGTACTTATAGCACAAGCTCTGCTTAGTTTGGGACTAAATGGTGTTTGTGTGAAAGATATTATAAATTATTATAACAAACTTGAAGATTTAGCGCATCTAAAAATAATTAGATGATTATACACCTAAAAAGGTGCATTTATTACTAATTGGACAGTATTCTGTTAACTGAGTAGGCGAGCGTGCGACCATCGCACAGATCCCACGGAGTTATTATCAATTGCTACAGAAGTACAAATGATTGCAGAACGCCGTAAACGCCTTGTTATTCAATTGTCCGTAGATGTTCATGGTAGCAGGAAGTTTAAGCAACTGCTGTTGGGTTACTTATTTTTCTGGTCATAAAATTATTTTAAGTACCAATTTTCTGCTTCAGCGAAAAACAAAAAATCTTTTCTAAGGACCTGCTTGAAAGAGTCATTGTAGTCCTGGAATACAAAAGAGCAACTGAACGAACATGGGTAAGTTTTAGTCTGTAAAATTTTGACATAACGTCTCGGTCCAACCAGAATAGAAAGATATTTGATGACTGGCCAACTTGAAAACAAAAAAAATCTACAGTGAATAGCTTAGTCATCCACCAATATTGCATTTCTTGAGCTTTTAGCACGACATCATCATCATTTCAGACAAAGACGTCCACTTTTAGTATAGGTCTCCCCCACAAGTCACCACAACGAAGGAGGAACTTCTAACGCTGCATCTTCCGGTATGCGGTTGCCGCTCCAGGACCTTTCGGCTCCTTCACTCATCTGTTCTGCGAGCAAACTATACCCAGGGCCTCAAGTCTGCTATTACAATAGTGTCAGAATCGTCTATAATTGATTTCATCATTGTTGATTTTGACAAGTTTGGTAATCTACTAATATAATGGCGTCACTATGACTTTCCAACAGTCAATCTACCAAACTACACACATGCATGATTTACGCGTGGAGATGCAACGTCGGGGCGAAACTCCGCTGCCGCGACAAGTCGCGGCATGGCGGACAGAGTTCCAGCGGGATCTCATGGTGAAATGGCGAGAGCGACTGTCGCAACCCCTTGCTGGGCACGCCACGATCGAGGCGGTAAGGCCCCTCTTTGAAGCGTGGCTGGAAAGGCCTCACGGCGTCGACACCTTCCATTTGGCGCTGGTATTAACCGAACACGGCAAGTTCGGGCCGTACCTGTACAAGATTCGTGCGGAGACGACGCCCGGGTGTCGCCACTGTGCGAACCGCTCGGAGGACACGGTAGAGCACACAGTCGAGGTTTGCCCCGCTTGGGAAGAGCATCGCCGTGTCCTGGCGAGGAGTGGCAGGCGGTCGCCTCCTTTTGCGAAGCAGTAATGCTAGCAAAGGAGGAGGCCGACCGCATTAGGCAAAGGCGCACACGCCGCCGCCGCCGGGATTCCGATCCCGATTTCCGACCACCGTAGGCGCGGGCTCGCGGACGATGGGCAATGGGTAGCTCGCTGTCCGTCCGTCCGGTAACAGACCGGTCCGAGCTCAAGTCGTCTACGGCGCGCACTGTTCCCGCGCGCCTCAAGGAGCTGTCAGCAAACTGTAGGGGTCCAGCAGGGCCGAAGCCTACTGGGGCCAAAGGTTATGTGAAAATGTCACCACGAGCCCCGGGCCAAAGGCAATGAATGGAAGGGTTGGTTTTTAGTCAGTAAGAGTCTGACACTATTTCCCGCCCCACCCAAGGGCGGGATTTGTCATCGGATGATTTTACCTACCATAAAAAAAAAATACAGTCAATCACTAACACACCATTGAAAGAAATGGTAATCTCGTACATAATGACACATGAATTTCTGACTTATGGGGTAATCTGCTAAAATTTTGTCATTTCTTCTGATTAGTGACTTACCATTAGATTTTTCTGAATACGACAAAGTCATTCGACCACCTATCGTTTGGGAGACCAATAACCGACCAATGATCGACCATTATGATTTAGCAGATTAACTTTTACCAAAATGACAATGGTATTGTGTTGGAATGTCCAATTTACAAAAATAGCAGACTTGGGCCCCTGCCCACCGTCACTAAAACACAAAACTTCTACCAAAAACGTGCGTGATTACTTGCTAACTATTGGATTATATTGTGTGGTCACAGACAATTTGATGCATATTGAAATGGATCTTTAATTAGCTGTCTTAAGGTCAAAGTAAGAATGAGAGAGCTTACATTATTTCTGACATTTCACTATTTTACTGTTTGATTGTGGTTTAATTTATAAGCGAATAGACGAATTTTAGGTAAAACCTATGTAACTTTATAAAACTTAACATTAAAATATATCACTTTGTGTGAAAGGTGGATCTAGTAAAAATTATATAAGGTATGTTTTTACGTAAAGAAAATAAAAATTTACACTAAAGCTGGTAATCGTAATATAGCAAAAAAAAGCCAAGTGCAAGAAAAATCAAAAAAATTGCAAACAAATCACTTTTTGATGTTGGTGGCATTTATTTCAGTATTTTCACAGATTTCTTAATTTAATATACGAGTATTAACACTAGTCTGTGAATATTGTGAGCGGTTTTGTTCGTGAATTTTTTCATATTTTTTTTACCGTTTAATTTTTACCCGACTGCGCCAGAAGGAGGGTTATGTTTTTCGAGAGTATGTATGTATGTATGTATGTATAATTGTTTGGCACGCTCTGCAACCTGAACGGCTCGATGGATTTTAACTTGAGAGGTGTCGTTAGATTCGTATTTACTGCGAGAGTGACACTGGGTATAACAAAATAAAAAATAAAAAAAATCGCGGATTTTTGGCGCCAAATTCAAATATTTGGCACGCTCTGTGGCCTGAACGGCTCGATGGATTTTAGTTTGAGAGGTGTCGTTAGATTTGTAATTACTGTGAAAGTGATATCGTAAAAAAATAAAATAAAAAAATAAAAAATAAAAAATGGTAATTTAAAAAAATAAAAAACCCGACTGCTTTTCTGAGCATTCATGAAAAAGCCCTAAAACAAGAAAGTCGTTGTAGCAGTCGGGACCCATTCTAGAAAGTCAGCCGTCTAGTCAGTAGATCTATGATGTAATGGGTCCCGACTGCTACAACGACTTTCTTGTTTTAGGGCTTTTTCATGAATGCTCAGAAAAGCAGTCGGGTTTTTTAGTTTTTTAAATTACCATTTTTTATTTTTTTTATATTTTCTTACCCTGTAGTATCAATAATATTTCAAGACTAAAATTGGCCAAATCAGTCCAACCATTCTCCAATTTTAGCGGGACCAACGAACAACTTTTTATTTTTATATATAAGAAGATTTTTTTACGTATATACTGTGGAATCAAATCCCGGGGCCCATTATTTTGATACATCACACGATTTTATTTATTTACATAGATATACAATTGTTTACAACCATTCTAATGTAAATGGCTACGATATAAATCTATGATCATTCAAACTGATTTCCTAAATAAACCTGAAGATGATTTTGAACATCTATTTAATGATAACCTCACTTAGCATAGTTTATCGACTTTTTTTTTTCACAAAATGGCATCTTGTGGTCGCATACTCGCATATTGCATTGTTTACTAAAACATTTGATGTAAGAATCATCAAAATCGGTCCAATTTTTGGTTGTTAACCGGCTCTGTGCATCTCTCATCAGGTGAACTGACACTCACCAGGTTGTCATTCCACCTGGTGAGAAGCCTTCTAACAGCTCGCTCATCATTCATCGCTGAGTCGTCCGGTATGCGGTGGCTGCTCCAGAATTTTGTAACCCCATCGACCAACTGTTCTACGAGCAATGTGCCCATTGCCATAGGACCGGTCATTGAGGCGACACTTGGGGAGGCCTATGTCCAGCAGTGGACGTCATTGGGATGAAATGATGATTGTGATACGCTGATAATATACAACATTATTTTATTTATTTTTATTCCAATAATTTTTATACAATGTTATATTTTTTCCCAAAAATATTTTAAAAAAGGTCACAAGTTGGACACCACCGATCACAGCGGGGTGCGTGAGTAAAACAACCCTTCAGTCACTCGGGTGGCCTAGTGACTGGTGTATTTTTGAACACAAAATGGTAACATAAAGTCACAAAGTTATAACTTTGTGATTTTTCATGATACAGTTATGAAATTTCGTACACAGATTCATTACTTAATAATACTACACATGTGTTTCACTTTCAGGTTTCGCATATACTAAAATTAATGTTGTATAAATGCTAGACATAGAATAATAATGAAGATACATGAAGTTATGATGATTGAGCAAAAAACTAATCTGTTGACCAGCCTCCATTATTATGAATGGTAAGTGAAAGGAGGAAAAAAAGAAAAAGAAAACTAGCTTTCTGACAGATCATTATGTTGTAAATTCATTATTGTTACTACTATTTTGTGGGTTGAATCAATTCAATTAATATTTGTTTTATGTTATTGATAATTTAGGGTTTGATCAAAACGCCTGATGGTAAGTGATAATGTATTCGACGATAGAGCACGCTTGCCTTAAAGTAACCTTATTGGTTGACGATTTTATGTATAAGATTATCAATATATCGATGATAATTGGTGCTAATATAATTTTTTATTATATTTGCTATTTATATACGCTGTTTAATTTTGGCGTCATGGCCTTTTTGAAGTCTGGAAGGTCGAGATAGAAGTATCGGTTGGATGTTATCCTATGTTCGTCTTCCTCATTGGTAATTACTGAGAAAGAAATGAAAGATGAATAAAATTATTTGAGTTGGCTTGGACAGTAGTGGTGGCCCAGTGGAGGTGCCGACTTTATATTTTAGAGCCCAGCCAGGTGCATTACATGGTGAAATTTTTTTCATGTCAAAAAAATCTAAATAGTTTTTATTTCACATAGGCTTACATGGGCACTTATAAAGCGTCAGAAGCTAGTGCACGGTTTATAATTGGCTGGTTCTTAAAAAAGTGGTTTGTCTTACAATATTTCCATAGTACATTATCAATAATTATGTAAGGACAGTATAGCTACGGATAGCCCAGAATAAAACTAATAATTATAATAATAAAAAAAAAGTGAGTCGGAAGTTATCTAAAAATTGAATGTCTAAAAGTCTACAATGTTCTCACATTCACATTTTAATGTCCATTGTTTTGAAAAGGATAAAAGAAAACATCGTGAGGAAAGCGGCATATCTTAGAACCAAAAATTCGAAAATATGTGACATCACTCTATCTGCACTCGACCTGCTTGGTGGACGTCCAATTTCCTCTCCTGGAGAGGAGAGCCTGAGACTCAGAAGAGGGAACCTAAGCTGATTATGCTATGCTATTTGGCCTGCATTTTACAAAACGCCAATCTCTTGTAACTAAATCCACACATCACATATCACTCACACTTATTTTGCATTGCCATTGCAAAATGGGCTAAGTTTAATTTTCGGTGCGATTAACTTTTCTTTATGTACAATTTGACATTTGTACCGTTATACAATGGTCAAGTGTGAGCTGCCAAGCAGTGCCGTAGGTCATGTCTTTCTGTAATTAAATGCATTATTATTTATTGTGATACAAGTTGGTACCTTTTGAAGAACTTTTGTAGCATTTGTAGAACTAGGCGTTTCGCTTCGTCGTTTATACTGCGTACGTCGAAGGACTGTACTAATTTGCCTGCTGTGGTCTTCCCGTCTGATAATAATTTAGGTGTCTTCAAGAATAGAGTAATAGGCTCTTAATAAACTAATTCGCCTCACCATCAACCATTGCACCATTGTGTGATGTATTTACCTTCATAATATTATTAATGAGTTGTTTAGTATATGTGGGTAAGCCAACAAAATGTATCGGAGTTTGTACAACCTTCAGGTAGTCGCAATATACTTGTAACCGTGAACAGCTGTTTCATTCCCTGGCTCCGTATCCCGGCATTCCCAAGTGTTTCACATTGCTTATTAATAGGTGGGATCGATATATCGATTATTGATATAAACCAGTGCTTGACGCACTGGTTTATATCAATAAAAAAAAAAAACTAGCTATAATGTTTATCTGCTCAGTGGTCTAGAATAGGTGTTTTTATTTTATTGTGAACAAGTCCTACTTAATAAAAATCCCAAACGCGTTGCTCAACTGTATTACGAAGATAGTATAGATAATTATATCTTGTTCTCTATTCTTTTATTCTTAAAGCATGTGGAAGAGTATGGCGAGTATTTGGACAGTGTCCGAATTGATACATTTATTTATTTCAATATTTTATTCACTGATGTTCAGACACACACTGTTTATTTCCGTAAGATAAAAAGTTTTAAAATATATTACGTTTATGGAGAAAAAGCGTTACCAAAACTATTTTAGGCTAGATTTAAGACAGCAACTTCAACAACGACGGCATGTAGTGTTCCAAGCGCGCCTCAAGGAGCTAAATCGTAGTCAGCAAAATCGTAGGGATCTTTGGGACGGAGCTTGATGCGCTTGAGACAATTGAGAGGCGAGTCAGGAGGATCATTGGCAATGATGCACTCGTTGATTCGAGGCTTCAAAGTCTTGAGCATCGTCGCCGAGTCGCTAGCCTTTCAGTTTTCTACCGGTAAAAGTACCGGAATTGCGCAGCCTAATTCCGCCTAGCCCATTCCATTATCGGGCCACCAGGCGCTGATGCAGATGCGCGACCGGTAAACGATGGACATCTTACCTGTACGCACAAAACCTATTGGGAACACAATTTCATTGTGCGTACAGCTAAGAAACGGAATTCCCTGCCGGAGTCTGTGTTTCCTGATAGCTACAACCCGGGATTTTTTATGTCAAGAGTGAATAGGTTACTTCTACGTAAGCCCGCTCTATCGTCGACCGCACTATCACTTTCTATCTGGTGAGGTCAAGCGCGAGCCTATCAACAATTAAAAAAAAAGTTGAAGCTTCTGGGCCCATGGATTCGCTTCTAAAAGAAAAACCCGAGGTCCTGGAAATCTCAATGAAGGAACATAAGAGTGAGTTGTCGTCAGTAAAAGTCTGAAACGCCCTCGCACTCCGCCCTAGAGTGACAAAAGTTATTAGATGATTTTCCACCTAAAAATAAACGATTTATCGAGAAAAACACGCAATGACCAATTTGCGTGCTCCATTAAATGCAAATATACTTCTGCAATACACTAAAACTAACGCCATCAGAATATTTATCGCCTAAACAGTTATTTTTTCCAAGTCGCATATTGAATGCGAATCAATTGCGACATGACCTTCAGTTGTTCAGGGCCGATCGTTTTTAGAAACGTCCGATGCATAATACGCACGGCGGCATCCATTGTGCTGTAACATTTTCACTAATGAATTCTTAACGATTTTACTGTGACCTTAGTACTGTTAGATTTAGGACTTTAGATGTACTACACTTTACAAGCGTGGTTTAAATGGTTAATGTTGTTTTCGAGACGGATGCTACTGTCAATCTAGACGATAAAGGTCACAGATCATTAGACAAAACCAACACTCGTCCAGCTCCACCTCATCACTCGTCCACTCGTTATCGACTGGTGGTCCACGACTGGATGCTGGATTGTTAGCCAGTCAACGTCACGTAGTCAACGAGTAGCCATCGCGTTGTCCACGAATGGATGAGTAGTTTATCAAGGAATGACAGGAAAGGGTGCGGGCGGTCAATCAAAATCAAAATATTTTTATTTTACATAGGCCTACATGGGCACTTATAAAACGTCAGAAGCTAGTGCACGGTTCACTAAACTAGACACTTGTGCCTTATGTTTTTGGTTAAGACGGTATGCCGCCAATGCTTTGTCTTTGCGCGTAAACCACTCGTGGATAGCATACGATTCATTGGGGGCCTCTGAGTGGGCTTCACCGAGTGGTCCACTCGCTGTCTACGCGTTCTTAGCCCGCGGGCGAGGAGCTCCGGAGTGGATATAGTGTGTGTATCCATAGAACTCCATACAAAGTAAACTTACCGCTCAAGGCGTAGTGGTGCTATGACCATAATACTGTAAGTTTATATTATAAGAAGGTGTGGTTCTAAGTTATTTGGTTAGTAGGCTGCTGGCACAGATCTTGAAGAACCTCTTCGTTGTGCAAGCGGATAATCAAACGGGGTAATAAGGTAACCCTGACCACAGAAAAGACTACATAATGCCCTAGATTAAGAGGACTGCAGAACTTTTATAATGCACGAAAGTATATGACACAGTAAACAGAATCAGAAAAATATTATTCTATTGTTCAAGATAAATGCTACAAAGATAGTGTATTCAATACATAATGCAACTAATTTAGTATGTTAGAAAAAAAAAAACACGAAGAGGTCTCTATAAATTACTTTTATCAATTAAAAACCGGGCTAGCACACATCCAATAATTTTGATTACTCTACAAGTAACGTTTCACCTTTATAGTTTTTTAATGCTTCATATTTTGCCAGCATTGTCTCTTTGCGCATCTCATTCTTGTGTATGCAGTTCGAGAGCGACTTCGCTTTAGATTCTGTAGTCCTCTTAAATTTTAAATGAATATGGGCAACATCATTTTCCCAAAATTCCATTGCACTCTGACTGTGTGTGTGACGGTGAAGTTGCAGGAAGTTTGAACGAAAATCGAAATGCTTATAGACGCTACTATAACGTCATATAATCAACATGAGTCCGGTGTCAGAGAGAGACGGAGCTATACAGAACGAATAGCATTATCCCTTTTCTACACAGAAAACATGATGGTTTTAAGACGTCATAGCAGGAAGGCTACGTATGCATTGCATAATTATAGCAGAATTAGCCTTATTATTTTCCCACAGTTGGGACTTAAATGTCCTGCCCCCCTAGCCAAGTTATACTCGTTTAGTTTACCGTGAATGCTTGGAGTTGGCCACGCCACCGATTCTTTTTTTTTGAGATGACGTTAGAACACAGAAATTGGGGGCGTGGCCAACTGCAAGCGTTCACGCAAAACGAAAATATTGTACTCGTAACTTGGCTAGGGGGTCTGTCTGGAAAGATAATCGTAATCGACCATGTGGGCCTAATGTGGTTGCTAGATGTAACATGCCGTTTCCAAAAGATGTATTCAATAGTGGTGGCGGTGCACGGTGTGGTGATGCTGGTGGTAGGTAAGTTACACAAAGTAAAGTGGCCTCCTGGGCTTGAATTTGCGACGTATGACGCGTAAGTCAGGGCTATAATGTCGGAGTCAAAATCAAAGACCATATGTGGAACGTGAGGCAACGGCGGTCACGCTCCAGCCGCCGCCGGGATTCTGATCCCGATTTCCGGCCACCGTAGGCGCGGGCTTGCTTGCTAACCGTCTGGACCAAGCCCAAGTCGTCGACGGCGCAAATAGTTCCACGCGCACCTCAAGGAGTTGTCAGCAAACCGTAGGGGCCCAGCAGGGTCGAAGCCTACTGGGGCCAAGGGTCTGTTTCTGAAAGGAAAGCTCGCTCGAAAGGCAATGAAGGAACGGGGCTGGGTGTTTGAGTCAGTAAAAGTCTGACACTATCTCCCGCTCTGCCCAAGGGCAGAGGAGTTTGGGATCTAGTCAGTGTTTGTCCAATTTTGTTGCGATATGCGGCAGACATGGCCTGCCTAGTTCCATTTTGTTTTTGGAACGGTTATTGTTCCACAAGCGGTTTTTTTTTTTTGGTGGGGAAAATCATCCAATGACATCTGCCGCCCTTGGGTGGAGCGGGGGATACTGTCAGAATTCTACTGACTAAAAGTCCACTGCTGTTCCTTCGTATTTTTTTACGCCATAGGGATAAAGTATTAATTTTGTAACATCCTGCATGCTGACTTGCATGTATGCAATGCAATGTCGTGTTTTGAAAAATAAAATTGTCTTAAATGTTTAAAAATTGGATTGCATTTTATAAATGTGTTTGCTAAAATGGTGTCATTACGTACATTGTAGATGTCAACAGTGTACCGAACTCGAATGTCATACACAAACAGTGAGTGGCATTTGATTTTATTTCAGGTGTTAATAAAAAGATATCTATTGAAACAGAGCCTTTCGTTTATGTGTTAAATTATATTTTTCCTTGACTTTTAAAGTGCTGTTTTATTAAAGAGTTCTATATAGAAAGAAAGAAAAGAAAAAATGTTTATATTGCCCAAATAGACGCACAAAATATAAAAAACTGCCAGCCATGTGTGAATCGGGCATTACTGTGTTGCACCATAGACAATAGGCAGAACACAGTTGCCTTGGTCTGAGGCTGAGCCTTGGTCCTTAGTATATGTTCTAATTGAATATTTGTTTGTGGTTATTTTGTACCATATTTCATACTAAACAACATAAAACACAAAAAAAAGAAAACTTTTTCTGAAAACAGCATGGATGTAAATTTATTTTAATTACACTCGTACATAGGTATATACTTATTGAGACGTTTTTTTTTTTTCGGTGGAAAAATCATCCAATGACATCTCCGCGCCCTTGGGTGGGGAGATAGTGTCAAATTTTTACTGAATAAAAACACACTCCTGATCCTTCGTTGCCTTTCATACCGGGGCCGAATCTTCCTTTCAGAAATCGACCTTAGTAGGCTTCGTCCCTGCTGGGCTCCTACGGTTTGCTAACAACTCCTTGAGTTTTAAGATATCATGGTACGGCCCTAGTACTCGGCCACTAACGCTACGTCCTAGGTAGGCGGTTCAAAGCGAACGCGATTGTGGAGCAGTGACACGCGAAATCAAAGCGATGCGGTGCGTTACGGCGGCTATGTCCTACGTGCACGTGAATCGTCTCGCACAGCCGCCAACGACGTCGCCATTCAGTGACACCGCATCCAGTTTGCACGAAAATATCTAGCCAACTGATCGCGTTCGCTTCATTTCGCGCCGCTTCGCACCGCACCCCACGTGCGTTTGATCACGTAGGCTACTTCAATAGGTTTCAACTGTTTGTTGTTTTCGCGTCAACCGCGCCACTTCGCGTTCGCGTCTTGATCGCTCAGCCAGGACATCGCGTTATCGAAATTCTGTTCAGCGAGTAGTGATGTGATCATTTCTAAAACTAGCTCTAATCATTGAGTTTTCAATTAGCCTCTTTTTTAAATCGCTAAGAATAGCCGCAATAATCATACAAGTTAATGATTCAATAGATGCTATTAATATAAAGAGAATTATAAAGGTCGTATTAACACACTTTTCAATATACATGCATATATTCGTAATTATGTTGTAACAGTAGTAAATAAGTTGGAATTAATGTTAACGATAACTTCATAGCTTACTGTTCTGTTACAATAGAGTTGGGTAACAGAAATGTTCTGTTACGGAATTCTTTATAGTGTTATTTTAGATGCAAATTGTTAGCAGGGGTCAGAGGAAATTTTTGTATAAATTTTTAATAGTGAAGAGACCACTGATGTGTTTTTAAGGTTCCATACCTTAAAAGGAAAAATGAAACCCTTATAGGATCACCTTGTTGTCCGTCTGTCTGTCTGTAAGACCCTTTATCTCGGGAACGCGTGGATCGAGTTGAAATTAAAACCATATAGTCACTCATGGCTACGGTCTCTTAAAGCTGTGAAAAAAATAAACTTCTAAGTTAACGAAAAAAAAAGATACGGCCGTTTATTTCGCAAAAAAACGTACATTTCGACACTCTCCAGGGAATCAAAATTTATAAGGTACTTCCCGTTGACCCACAATCCTGAAATTTGGCATAAAGCAAGTTCTTATAGTACAGGTACATGAATAATAATAATAATCATTTATGTTTCTGGAAATTATTCCCATATTAAGACACTAAAAATTACAATTTACATAAACACACGTTGTATTAAAATTCAATTCAATAAAAAAAATCTGAAAACAGGAAAAATACATTAAAATATTTACTTTAGTAAGTTTAAAGATAGGCGAATAGGGAAGGGCTCTCTTAAAAGTGCTCGCAGCGTCACGAGTTCGCGACTCAGTGTCAGCTGACCCTAAGAGACAGTGCGCTCGCATTTCCTTGTGATGTCATAGCTACATTGCACGTCGTTTTAAATGGCTACTGCGCAGGTCAGTTGATGTGAGAGGTTAAGTGATGTTGTCATAATCGATGACAAAGGTTACATATTGAGTGATGATTCGCAACTCCGCTTCGAAGTACTAGTACCAATTTAATTATGTTTCAAAGCCTACAAATAAAGTTCTATTTACTTAGCCATCGTTCTCTTGCATCATACATTGTTCATCGTGTTGCATTGCTCTCTAGCACTCTCTTTGCGCTCTACACTCTTTTGGACACGCATCGACTGTGATGTGTTCGCGGATGAATGGAAAAGGATCATGTCGGAATGTCTGGAGTTTTGTGTGACGAGTGTGTGTTTTGTGTGTATTAATATAATAATAATAATAGCTTTATTGATTCCTTACACAGATTAATCCTAATAATATTTTTGGTTATGTTAGTACCTATTTGCTTATCCTAGTTTGTTAGTTTTGTCTTCTGTTGTAAGGATCGCTCTGGCGGTGAAAGCCTCCTCCATTTCTCTCCATTTGTCTCTATCCCTTGCCAGTCTGTTCCAGGTTGTTCCAGCCGTGGCTACTATGTCATCACTCCAACGTTTGACCGGCCTGCCCTTTCGCCTTTTTTTATGTATAGGGTACCAATTCGTGATAATTTTGGACCATTTGTTCCCAGGTGACCTTTGAACATGGGCTGTTTACTGTTATAGCTATAGGCAATATGGTTTTAAAAGAAGCCACGCAAAAAAAAAAAAAAATTGGTACAGCATGTGTATATTGAACAGTCATGGTGTACCTGTTTTTTTTATCGGTTCGGTCTATTTGTATGTCGTGTATTTGTTTATTGGAGTCCGGGCTTTGCACCTTATACCTTGGTAAATAGGCTCCAGAAATCATCTAATTAGCACCCCAAAAACAAAATCAACTTAAAAAAAGATCGATAAAATCTTCATTCGATGTAAAGAAACTGGCGAGACAGCAACCTATTCATTTTTAGGATGAATTCCAGTTTTGTTTTATGTACAGAATTCATACGATAATATAATCTATATATATTTCGCAAGCAATCTTCCTGTCGTAGGTCAACTGGGAAAAAAATACTAGAAAAAAAAACGCGTGGGTTTTAGTCAGTAAAAGTCTGACACTCCACTCAAAGCTAAGAAAAATAAATTTGATGTCTTCAATATCTAGTTGGAGAAAGGCGATGAATTCAAGAACCGTGACACCACCACCCGTCCCACTAGACGTATACCTAGTACTTAGTCAATTCTCACATGAACCTGTGAAGTGACTTCACAAACCGCAGTTAACAAAATGCACTTGCATTTTCGTGAACAAATTTTAGTCTCCTAACTAATACATATTGCAAACACATTAACCGTTACCTTTATGTACATTTTGCAAACCGTTTTGAAATTATTCAAGTGCGAATCGATACTTACCGCAATTTATATGCAATACTATCAAAGTTAAAGAAAACATATTGATGTCTTATATTACCGTATTATTATAAGCGTTTTGCGTATGACATTTATTTATTCTTACGGTTTTTTTTTAACATTTTCAGTATTCCATATTAACCTGAATAGTTTCCATGACTTCTTGCTCCTTCATCATCGTTATAATTTTTGCTGTCCTTGTTCCGTGTTATTTAGGATCGGCACAACATGATGAATTCGACTCGCACTTGGCCGGTTTTTATTTTCTTTCATTCTGTCCGGTCCCGGATTTCCCGGGAGACCCCGGTTATAATAAATTGTAAGCCCGACCTCCCGGGATGCAATTTTTTTTCCCGTTTTTCTAAAGTTTTAGGGTCTTATCACACTTGTGAGTTACGAGCTGGTTTTCTATACAAATATCAGTCGCGGCGAACTTGTGAACTTACTAACAAACTTCGATTTTTCATGTAGATTTTTTTAGGATCTTGGGTTAAAAAAATACAGGCAAATATTAGATGCTGCTTTATCGAGCGACATCTTAAAGTAAATATAAATTTTAAAATTAATATATTATTATTATGATTGAGTTTTTAATTTATCACATCACTCCCTCCCCTCCCTATTTCTTCAAATTCTCCCGAGTTGGTCTTATATTTGTCTAGGTGTTACATGCCTGGGTGATACATTTTTAATTATATTTTTTATATAAGTAAATAAAACTTGTTCCTTTTAGAGATTACCTTTGTACAATTAGTTGCGTAATAATTCAGGATCAAAGATCATAATCCTGCATACTTGTACAGGTTGAACAAGCCCTACCAGAAAACCAGTCGTAAACCGACTCGTAGGTCAACGGACCTGACATGGGTACTTGAGTAGGTACGGTGACCCAGATAGCATCTTCACTGAGATGGTCCAGAAGCTGGCTACGGGTTTGGTACCATTAATGGCATCTAGCAGCTTCTTGTAGCGTGCAGACATTAATGTACGCAAGATACCAGGGCCTCAAGTCTGCTATTACAATTGTGTCCGAATGGTCTATCATTGATTATCTACATGATTGTTGATTTTGACAAGTTTGGTAATCTACTAACATAATGGCTTCATTATGACTTTTAATGATCAACCACTGACACTCCATTGAAAGAAATGGCATAGAATGGTAATCTCGTACATAATTCATTTAAAATCTCGACTGTTTCGTTGACCAGTGACCTACCATTCGAACGTCATTGTGCAGTCATTACTTTTAATTCTATTACGAGACCACTGATCGACCAATGATCAGCCATTACGAATTAACAGATTACGAACTTATGAAAATAGCAGACAAGGGTCCCTGATATCGTGTATTTAAAACTAATTGCGGCAATAGAGATATGACTACTATTATCGTGGCTGGTTGCGTCGCCAATCTGCCTGCGCTTTGCCAATTAATGATAATACATCGTTAATTAATAAAGTATTTTACATTTACAATTAAATATCTTAAATATTAAAATGAACTCAGTTGCTTATTTACCTGAACTAGGGTAAACCTATGCTTCAGGCTAGAAAGTGTTAAGAATTAGTAACAAAATAATAAATTAACATAATATAATTTAAAACGAAACTAGATTAAAAGATATGGCATGTTTCATTTACATACGGCAAGTAGGTCTTCTGTTTCTTTCCAGAATTTACGTGGGCCTAGCAGGCATCGGTCCTACTGGGCTTCAACGGTTTTACTATTATCTCTTTTAGGCCGTGTTTACGGAGACGAGACGCGTTGCGCGGCGCGTTGGGCGTTTAGTCGTACATTGCAGCAGCGGGCCGCGTCATAGCTCGCGCAAATACAAACATATGGCAATGTACGACGGACCGCCCGACGCGCCGCGCCACGCACCGCGTCTCCGTAATCGAGCACTAAGGCGCGCGTGGAACACTATGCGCCGTCGACGGCTCGAGCTCGGTCCTTGTCGGTGGCTGGACGGTGTGCGATCCATTGCTCGTCGTCTGTAAGTTTAATATAATAATAATAATATTCCACCGATGCCGATGGACATTAATAAAATTGATTAGGCAGGGGCCATAGTTTTCACATAGTTCCTAGTAACCAGTCCACTTAAGACTCCAAAAACCATAGCCCTATTGTATTTATTTTCCATAATATGTCACAATAGTTTTCACCAACCAGGGTTTTGTCCTTGGATGCACTAGCATTGCGTGTATAGGGACAATCGTCGGTTGGCATCACATTCCATTAAAAGTATCTAAAAGGCCTCTGTGATTTGGTTTCGGCTCCTCGTACGCCTTCCAAAGGACCAGGACTTTAAGGTCCTGTGATATATTGACACTTAAAAAATAATAATATTCCATAACTATCACGCAACGCCGACTAGTCCCAAGCCAAGCAGAGCTGGTGTTATGAGTACTAGACTACTGATAAACATACTTATATATTTCTAAATACTCGTACATACATATTATGGATAAATTACACCCAGACACAGAACAAATGATTGTGCTCATCACACAAATATTTGTCGTTGGGAATCAGACCTCCGGCATCGTAGTCTGGGCCACTAATCACATGACCAACAGGCCATTGCAGACAGTCTAGTTTGTGCCTACGGTGTCCTGGGATCGATATTTAACTCCCGACATCCGGTGGCGGTGGCTGGGCCGTAAGTATCTACTTCAATAAGTATTCCCTATTGCTACGCACACGGAGGTAACCGCTTTCCGTTCCCTCTCACTCTAGATAATTGCATGAACCAGGGCCGGACACGAGCGGTCGCCACAAGCCCCTGTGGCTGATTTGCGGAAGGCGTGCAATGTGTAGCACCATAGCACTCTGTCCGATCGTTCGGTAACCCACCGGACCGAGCCCAAGTCGTCGATGGCGCGTTCCTGTTCCCGCGCGCCTCAAGGAGCTGTCAGCAAACCGTAGAGGCCCAGTCTGCTAGCTGCAGGCAGACAGAGTATAAAATATGTAAATTTATTAATTCATTTTTATTTTATTAATGTTTGCGCTTAATTTTATGTGTCATTTATGCACATAAAACATTTTAGAGAAATATGCGATTTTACACATTTCATTTTAAAATAGTTATAGTAACAAAAAGATCCATATTCATAGAATTGTTATCTTCCTGCCCTTGTCTCGTTTTATTTTGGGTTTTTACAATACTTTTTTTCTTCCATTCTAGCCTATCACCCGTCACGCTATTACTGATATCGCTTTTTTCACATCACTCATCACAGAATTCAATTTCTATTCAAAGAATAAGACTAAATATTTGAACGCATAGGGTAACAAAATTAACATCACAGACTCGTGGCATGATTTGTATACTCAGCCTATTAAAAAAATATAAAAAAATATTTCATGACGACTTAAAATCGTCATAAATCCGGTGTGAAAGAGAGACGGAAGTACACAGGACGAATATCGAATAGCACTATCCCTTCCGCACACCTTTATTTTTGATGTTGGATTTCAGCTAATGCCTTCTTTACCTCTAGCGTGGAGCGAGAGGGTGCATCAGACTTTTACTCACTTAAACCATGCCTGTGCCCTTCAGTTTTCCTTTATGTACCAGGACCACAGATTCCCTTTCAGAATCCTTCGAGGCACTAGCGGGCATCTGCCCTGCCGGGCCTCTACGGTATGTGTGTAACACTACGCGCTGTCGACGATTCGGACTTGGTCTTACTACACCACTCGATATTCATATTAATATTTCGGTTTTGTCGACGTCGCGTAGTGTAATTAATAAGGGTCAGAAGGGTACTCAGAGGTACCCTTACCATGAGTTACTATCGAAAAACGACACCATCTTACCGCAGTCGATATCGAATAAACGCGCATCGAATAGTTTACTATTAAACTCGTACCACAGACTGTCTTACTCGGAAGTAAACTTTAAGACAGTCTATGTAACTTGTGCGGAATATCGAGTGGTGTAACCACAGATATAGATAGACATAGATAACGCAAGCATCACGATCTGTATGAAAACCAAGCGTGCCATTTTTTGACTATCTATTATGACGTCACAAGCACTATTTAGTGAAGACGCCGCCGCGTAAGGCGTCCCCCTCGCTCCACCCCCACACCAACAGCACAATTAACCATTTTTATATTTTTAACTGCATCCGACTAACGCTGTACTCCGATGCAGACTGAGCGCGAAAGTGACCACTTACGATTTTTGTACGTAAGCTAGGCACGCGAAGTAGTTGCTCTTGCGTTATCTAGGTATATCTATATCTGTGGGTGTAACAGACGCTTAACGGCGAGCTACCTGTTGCTCGTCGAATGCAAGCCATCTTTTTCTCACACCTAGGGCCTTACGTGTTAAAGAGGGATAGAGCTTTACACCCTATATAGCTCCATTCTTTTAACAGATCAGTTTACGCTGTCAAATGTATCGCGTCAAGAGGTCATGCTAGGGCCTAATATGATACATTTAAGATGTTATGGTCCATGGGTAATTTGAAAGTGTAGGTACCCCGGGGCCCTGGAACGACGGCAAAAAAGGAACAGGAGTAGGTTTTTAGTCAGTAAAAGTCTGACACTATATCCCGCTCCGCCCAAGGGCGCGGAGATGTCATTGGATGATTTTCCCATAGAAAAAAAAAGATGTTATGGTGCTGGCCCCAGATCAAGCTTTCTTGTACAAAACCTGTTAAATATTTGTTGTTACACAACGATAAGATTCGTATTAATGAGAGATTTTAATTGTTTTCGTTTCAACACGTTGTTACAAGTTTTGTTACAATAGTTGCTGATACGGTCAATTACTGATGTTCGGCAACTTAGACATGCTATTATGTGTTGAATCTTCGGAATAGAAATAACTTCACGCCTAATTTCTCCGAAGAAGTATCCTATAAACTTATTAATAAAATTAGCAAAGTGCGGGTAGGACTCGCGCACGAACATTTCAGTAGAAAAAAAATCGGGCAAGTGCGAGTCGGATTCGCGCACTGAGGGTTCCGTAAAAAAAAACTTACCAAACGCAAACTTACATATGAAAACAATTCAATTCCCGAATTGAGTTACGAAGATTTTTCCGAAAATCAATTTTTTTTTTGTGATGTAACTACTTTACAGTTTTCCGATTTTCCCTATACATATGCTATGAGACCTTGCTTCATGCCAAATTTCAGAGTTCTAGGTCAAAGGGAAATATGAATTTTGATTCTCTTGAGATTGTCGAAATAAACGTTTTATATGTACGACACATACGGCCAAAACCTTTATTTTTCGTTTACTTAGATTTGATTGATTTTTTTACAGCTTTATGGGACTGCAGATCTGAGTATGTAGTTTTAATTTCAACTCGATACCTCCACGTGTTTCCGAGATAAAGGGTCTTGACAGACAAACAATAAAATAAGAGTTCCGCTTTTTACTTTTTAGGTACGGAACTCCAAAAACGACCAATAAAACATATTTTTTGAATGAGAGCCCCATTTAAATATTTATTTCTATTATGTTTTTAGTATTTGTTGTTATAGCGGCAATAGCAATAAATCGCGGCAATGAAAATGTCAACTGTCTAGCTGTCACAGTACATGAGATACAGCCTGGTGACAGACAGACGGACAGCGAAGTCATAGCAAAACGTAGGTTCCAATTTTTACTCATTGAGTACGGAACCCTAACAAGCATTGTATGCTACAATAGTACAATCCTAACTTGCCAGGGATCATTTTTTGGTGAGATATCATAAAATAATCCCTTCTACTTTTTATCACGCTTTGTAGTTCAGAGACTTACAGAATAATTTTTTGGGACAATTCTAAAAAAAAATCACGAAGACTAGGGCATGAGTTCTGCCTTCTTTCGCTCTTGCCCTTTTTCCTGGTTAAAATAAAAATCTGTAATATGCAAAAACCAATTGACTGGCCTGTTGGTCTAGTGGTTAGGGGCCCTGACTGCTAAACCGGAGGTCGTGGGTTCGATTCCCACCCAGGACAAATGTTTGTGTGAGCACGATCATAACTTGTCCTGTGTCTGAGAAATATATAAGTAAGTATGTTTATCAGTTGTATATTATTCATAGCACAAGCTCTGCTTAGTTTGAGAATATATAAAAATGAATAGCTCTTCTCGCTAAAACTCGAGAACGGCTGGACCGATTTGGCCAATTTTGGTCTTGAAATATTCGTAATACTCCAGGGAAAGTTTAAACGACGACAAAATATGGAAAATTCACGAAAAAAAAAACGACTGACCCTAACCTAAGCTGTCCGTGTCGGGGTGCCCTATAATTACATCAAATTACATCACCTCCTACTGCTCCCGTCTTTTACACACATTACCGGCTGCGCATTCGATATTGTATAAAATACCTGAATTATACAAATTGCCGGTAACATTTACTTCGTAAACTGATAAATATTTTGCAAATAAAATAACAGGCATCAAGGCAGGCCGTTATTTATTTAACAGCTGATTGATTGATGACAGTCAATGTCGAAATTTAACTTGTTAGCAAACACTTGAATTACCCTTGTAACTGCAATTTACCTTGGATCAATCACAAACTTGCGTGGGAAGATTAGAATGAAACACAATCTGTACTTTTCTATTTAACTTAGTTTATTGTAACTATGTCTTACATGAATTGAACGTGGTCGCTTACAAAGAGCCTCATCAGAAGACTTACACCCGTATTTATAAAGAAGTAATTACTTGTTGCTAAGTAATTTCTTATTAAGTTATAACTTGATGTTAGAAATCTTCATTAAAAATTTCAAGTTTTCTTGATTATAGAATACAAATTGTTACTTAAGTGGTTACTTTTACTCAAATAATTAGTTTTACTTGTTTATAAATACGGGTGTGAAAGGCGCCCAAAGCTAGGGTTACCATATTTCAGGACTTGTCCTGAGATTTCAGGATTTGTGGACTCTTCTCAGCACTGCGGCCGGATTTTGCTAGCTGGAAATCTCATGTAGTCTAAGGATTTAGAATTTTCAAAAAATACAGCTTATATTTAAAAAATGTTTTTATTAACAAGTTAAAGTAAAAAAACCTTACTTGATAATTATTGCATAATTATGCGTGAGCGAGATCCACATTGTATAAAAAATACTTTTTACACAAAAAGCTCCTTTTTTTTAGTCGGTTAAAAACGATAATATTTATTAACGGATTTAATGAATAAAATTTATTAAACTATAAAAAATCTCAGGATTTTTTAATGGACGGCCTTTTTCCGGACTTTTAATTTTCTATCTGGTAACCCTACCCGAAGGGCTATGGAAAGGGCTATGCTCGGTGTTTCCTTGTGTGATCACATCAGAAATGAGGATATCCACAGGAGAACCAAGGTCACCGACATAGCCCGAAGAATCGCCAAACTTAAGTGGCAGTGGGCAGGGAACACTGCTCGCAGAACGGATGGTCGATGGGACGAAAGGTTCTGGAGTGGCGGCCCCATACCGGAAAGCGCAGCGTTGGAAGGCCTTCCTCAAGGTGGGCCGATGACCTGGTGAGGGTGGCGAAAATCTGATGGATACGAGACGCACGGAACCGGTCATTATGGCGACACTTGGGGAAGGCCTATGTCCAACAGTGGACGTCTTTCACCTGAATTATGATAAACATGAATTATGTACTTAAATAAGAAACTTATCTAAGTACTTATTTTTACTAACACTATTTACATATATTTACAAAAACACAAAACGACAGTACATTTAAACTTATATTTTTTTGTTGTTTAGAAATTAGTAAATGAATTCTCCCGCTCTGGGGTGGAGTGAGAGGGCGTGTCAGACTTTGACTGTCCACAACTCACCTTTAGTTGTGGAACACTACACGCCGTCAACAACTCGGGCTCGGTCTGGAAGGCTGGACGGCGAGTTACCGCTCGTCATCCCCAAGCCCGCGCCTACGGTACGCCGGATGACTAGCAGTTTTACAACAGAATGGAAATGCTAATCCTTTGAACAAAGGACAATCCAACTATTTTATTTCACTAGCTTATTTTAACTTTAGCTTTGTACATTCTACAACACAGAAAGCTTCTGATATTTAAAAAAAAAGTTAACAAATGTCAATTTTTAATGATAACAATAATTTCCTAACTCTTCCTAACAAGGTCAAGACTGCATACAATTCTTATTTCTAAGTTAAAATTAGCATAAATTAATTTAAATAAAATAATAATATTTTCTCCGATTCCAATATGGCGGCCACCCGCAGAGAGAATCAAACAAAGGGGACATGTGTAAAAAGGAAGCGAGCGCGGAAAGCGTTCTCGAAAACTCTTTTATCCCCGCTAGCAAACCATTTAAAAAACCGGCCAAGTGTGAGTCTGACTCGCGTACGAAGGGTTCCGTACATCTAGATATATTATGCAATATTAGACACTATATTATCTATCATTTTTTTTTTAGTTTCATCTCGGTGTTTGTTTATTGAAAAATCACGTTTTTATTAAAAATACATACCTATACACCGTTAATTTTAGTTGTTTTAATCCCGCGGTTGGTCGATTTGGCACATGAAACGCTATCGATTTTTAAAATTAAAAAAATAAAGTACTTTTTTTAAACTCGATTTAATTTACGCATGTACGAAAATAATTTTTTCAAGTAAACGTCAGTTGAGCGAGGCCAATAAACTGTAGGTAGTTAGTACGCAACGACCGACAAATACCTACAAGGTCATTGACTCATTTACTTAAAGAAATTAATTTCGTACATGCATAAATTAACTCGAGTTTTAGAAAAAAAGTACATTATTCTCCGCGGGATTAAAACGACCAAAAAGTAACGATGTGTAATTTGTTACAGTTAGTGACAGTACAGTAACAACATAAATACGCTTAAAATCAACCAAAGTTATGTTGGAAAGGTGCATGGAATGTACTCGAAACTAGGATAAGTAGTATGACACTCCCAAGAAATTCAAGAATCGAAGCAAACTGCATTTAGTCATTTCTGCCAAACCCTTTGGGTAAATAAAGGGCGTGAGTTTATTATTTATTTATTTACACTTCATGCACATAAAGGTACAGAGGCGGACTTAGTGTCTTAGGCATTTTCTACCAGTCAACCTTTGGGTGATGCATAGAAAAAATGGTTACAGGTGCAATAAAGAGAGAAGAAATAAAAATTGAATTTAATAAAGATACAAAACTGAATTGTAATAAAATTATATAATATATACACAATTTAATAAACTAAATATATACGTATTTAGTATAAGTACATACTCAAGAAATTACTCCAAATCGGCCAACAGAGAAATATGAGCCCTGTGTTGAAATATGAGTCGTAAGAAGTTGACCACTGCCAACTTCTTACGACTATGCTCGCAAACCTAAATCTTGAATTTTTGAATCGGTTTGTAGCCACTCTGACCTTTTGAGGGAGCGCATTCCATAGAGAAATAGCCTGAACAAAGAAAGAACAGTGAAGGAAGTCAGTGTGATGAGTAGGACATAGAAGAAGACGCTTATGAGATGAGCGTAGAGCGCAAGTGTATATATTATTGTAAACTAAATATGTAGGACCTCGTCCCCAAAACCTAATTGAATCTAGACTCATCCTTACAGAATCTTTGATCTTGTTACACATTTTATCTCATTAAACTTAACCATTTAAGAGCAATACAACTTTTTTTAATTACTATGCGTCATCTACACAACCTCCCGACTTAACTCGTAAGATATAACATTGAGTGTTTTTGTATCTGACTGCACGAAGAGGTTAATACTATTCGAGTGTATGTACATATACCTACATATATGACACACACACACTGTAAAGATGGGACCCGTCTGAAGGTTTGCTTATATGCCGCGTTTACACTCAGCCCCTGCCACTGCTCCTGCCGCTTCCACATTGCCCTAAATAGGTACATCTGAGACAGTATCGTCGTGAGTGAGTGTTCACAGCCTTTTTTATCGAGGGAGCGCCTGGCAGTGGCAGTAGCGTGAGAAGTGACAGTGCGAGTGACTTATTTACATTATCGCGCTGCCCACTGCTCTGATTAATTCCCTGCCCAACAAGGCTGAGTGTAAACGCGGGGTTACACGTTTACAATACAAGAATCATGGCATTTTTTGATGGTTATGTGTACACTAATACAGTCAAGAACTCTCCTGACCACTCCCGAAGATTGTGAGCTTATTACGAGCAAATTTATCACATCAGAAAAACGTAAAAATTAAAAGTTCAACTTAAATAAGTATCTCTCACTTGAAAGTGATCTTCTTATACACATTTTTGTTGTTTTTGAAGTCGGAGTTTCAAGTATCAAATCTTCAGTCGTAATTTGTCTTTATTGTATTAGAATGTTCATTTGATACTTTATCTGTGGGGATTTATCAGTCGTCATCCCAGATTCTTGCTTGCTATTTTAATGGTGTCTTATATTTTTATAGTCATTAGTAACAATTTTGCCCAAGGTTGTGTTCAATTCTCGGACCAAGTTTAGCTTAATTGTCTTCTCCAGATCTCGAATTTCACATTTGACCATTTTGCTCATCTCATTACATACTGCTGTGCTGCTGTGTTGCATGAAAATTAAATAAATAAATAAACATATAATTCTTCTAAACGTGTGTTTTTCACGTAGTCTAGTAAATCTTCAGGGAACCTTGCAGGAGTGCCGTGCTTCTTTGTTTTTGTTTTTATGTACTCGTATGTACTGCTATTAGTAGTTTAATCATTGGTCAGAAGAATATCCTCCACGGCTACTCGATGTGTCTTCGTACTTGACATTGTAAGACGCCATCTGTTGGCTCTGTTGACCACTTTTAATCTTCTTCAATAGTTTTAGTACTCCCATTTGAAAATCTATAGTTTCATTATCATCAAAATTAGCCAAAGACGGTAGGATTCCTTTGAAAAATAAAAGATGCCGGTTATTTTCTGAAGGTTCTTGAGTAGAAATAGGATCATTTGCGTCATCATTGTACGTAGGAATGATTTCTAGTGTTGTATTCATTGAACTCGTATCATTAGCCTCCAAAGAATTGTCCGATATATCTACTGATTCAGAATAATTATTCTCATTTTCTGTTTTTATGTTTACTACAATACTGCTTGGGTCAATTTTTGGCAGTATTTTTTCCAGAAATACTAATTTTTTGCTGTATAAATAAGGTTTCGTTGGTTTTGTACCAGTAATCCGTTGTTCTTGTAATTTTTTGTAAGATCGATAGTAATTATCCCTTATGTGAGTCCATCTCTGCTTTACTAGTTTATCTGGACAATAAAAAAATTGTATGAATAAATTATTTACATTATTTTACATAGGCTGAAACCAGGATAGTTGATACTTTCTACCAGCCGTCTCATGAAATCGCACAGAGACATGCAACATGGTCAACTTAGTTGTAATTGCAGAGTCTCTCGATAGACAAATAAAATAAAATTTGTTTCATTTGCGAAACTAGAGTAATTACAATTAAGGCAACTATACCCCCGGGGCGACTATCCGGGTTTTACCCTACTTGAACAACGAAAATCTGTCATATTGCAATGCTACGTTTACACGCTTGTCAACGTTTGGCCAAGAAGCCAGTGTGTACCGGGCACGCAAACATGGCAGACGTGGACATTGAAGTTGTGTCGGTTTTTACTTTTGGACAATTATTTGGCCCCATAGATTTTTTTTGTCGTGATCTGATTGTGAACTAGATATGGAAAGAAATCCCTCACAGCATCATAGCAAGACTGACGTTATATTTAAAAAAAGTAATTTTAATTTTAAAATATCTAAATATCGAAGGATCAAAACTACTAAAAAAGCACCGACTTCCGAAATTAAAGTAATTTTGCACTTATTGCTTTTTCTTAAATTTAAATTAATTGTTTCTTAACTTTTTCATTCGTCGCTTGAATTTTTAACTATGAGAGGTATCTCATGATCAGAATCAGAACAGTTTATTTCAAATAGAACAGATACAGGCCCTTTTGAATTTTCTAAGGGCCAAATTCACCAATAAACTAATCGCGATTATATAAAACAAAACGCAGTTTGAGCGCCTAATCGTGATTAGGCGCTCATTTTGCGTTTCACCGCGATGAATTGAACCTAGTTTACGCTAAACTCAGTTTCAATTCTTTTGTTGTCGCCTATGTTTACGATACGGGGCTTTTAACTAGATTACGCTGAGCTCAGTTTAGTTGAACTAAGTTTTTATACTGAATGATGAAATCAGCCCTAAATGTCGGTCAGTCCATAAAAAAAAGTGAAGCTAAATTGGATCGATACGTTGACCGTGGTCGAACACAGCTACCGCCCGGCGCGAGCTGTTGTGCGAGGTAACATTACATAAGTCGCAAACGTTTCCTTTGATCTTAGATCAAAATCCGATATTAACCCGAGACAAGCTCACACAAACCAAGCTAAGTCATGCCAAACACTGTTCACACGCTTGTGTTTGTGGACTTGCCGAGGTTTGCCAAGCGTGTAAACGTAGCATTACGAAATAAAGGTAATCAGTGTTAAAATTGTAACGTGGGCTCGAGGTTGACTGTACTTAACCGTGTAAACGTCAAGTGAAGGTTAGATCAAAATTAAATACGCAGCACAAAAACCAAATTTTATTCTATAAAGAAATTAAAGTTACATAAAACATACCGTAAGCTTTTCTAGCGACATCGTCCCACGTCGTGTATTCTGGTTTCAAAGTCTTGGCCACTTGTTTCCAAGCCGCTTGAGTTGCAGCACGATTCTTATAAAAATCTAAAGTTCTGTCCCAAAGAACGGGATATTTTTCTATTAAAGAAATCAATAAACTGTTGTCTATAGAAACTAGGTCATCCATTTTGTTTTTTGATTTTTTAGCGTGCGTTCGACTCCGCAGAGGCTTCGACACTAGACGCGTGGTCGGTGAAACGTGCCGTGGGGAACGTATATCTGTCTCTTTCTTGCAGCGCGACGGCACACGTTTTAATCGAATGGCGAACGAGCCGAGCAAGCACGATGGAACGTGGGGTCGTTCACTGTTCACACATCATTCTATGTAGGTATAGTTCGTTCTATTTGCGTCACAAGTACGTTGAATCTCTGATAAACGTAGTATGTATGTTTAGATTAGCTGTTTCCATTTTGCGTTTGTCGTGGCAAATATTACGTTACGGAAAGATTATTGTAGTATCCACTTAACTGGTAAAGTGAGATAAGTTATATTTTTAGGATTGTAACTGCAATTTATAAGTGAATGCGCAACAATAATTATAATAACTAAAATATGATACTTAACTAATATTTATACTGCCAAGACAGCACTAAAAAATAATTAAGTAATTATTTTTATTTATTTATATGTACATCGTTAAATTTTGGTCGTATTAATCCCGCGGAGGGTCGATTCGGTACATGAAATACTATCGATGTGTAAAGAGAAAATTAAAAAATATAGTAGGTACTTACTATTTTTCAAAAACTCGAATTAATTTACGCATGTACGAAATTAATTTCTTAAAGTAAACGTCACCTGAGCCAGGCTAATGAACTGTAGGTAGTTAGTACCTACGCAACGACCGACAACTAACTACAAGGTCATTGACTCGTATACTTAAAGAAATTAATTTCGTATATGCATTCACATTAGCCGTATGCACACTGATCGTTGGGCAAGAGTCTCCACGAGATGGGTACCTGAAGATGGACGACGCCGCCGAGGTCGGCCTGGGAAGAGGTGGCGAGACGACCTGGACGACTACTGCAAGAACTGGTTTGAGGTGGCCCGAGAGAAAAATACCTGGAAGGAATTGGGGGAGGCCTTTGCCCAGCAGTGGGAAAGTATAGGCTAATTTAAAAAAAAAAAAAAAAAAAATATGCATATATTAATTCGAGTTAAATAAATAACATATTTTTTTTTTGACTCGGTATCTCGGTCCAAAAAGCCCCACAACCCCTTATCTTACCGCTCTTTCCATCTAAAATGTTTCTGAGCTTGACTGGGTCAATATCACGTCCATATTTAATAATTGTTTCCCAATTTTAATATTTATCACCTAATTATGTACATTGATTGCTATGGGAGCAGTGGTGGCCGAGTGGTAACGGCCCCGACGTATGGTCGTGTTTAAACCCAGTAACGCATTACTTTGTGTAGGTACCTAATTCATTTTGTCACCTCTTAAGCCGGTGCAGGAAAACATCGTGAGGAAACCGGCATGTCCTAGAACGAAAAATTCGAAGATATGTGACATTCACCAACCTGCACTGAGCCCGCGTGGTGGATTACGGCCCATTCCCTCTCCCAGAGAAGAAGCCTGCATCCCAGCAGTGGGAAAATTATAAGGCTGATTATGCTATGCTATGCTATATGTACATTACGAATTGAAAATTGAGACTTGATTTGAGGTTTTAAGACCGATATAGGAGCTAGTCACGAGTTTTATAAGTTTTATAAGCAAAAGTATATAATCCACTGAAGTTAACAGAATCGGAAAAATATATTATTATTCCTGATTAAGGATAAATGCTAGATAGTAATGTGTTCAAAACATAATACAGTTAATTTAGTAGGATAGAAAAAAAATCACGAAGTGCCTCTAAAATTACTTTTTCGATTAAAAACCGGACTAATAAGTATACATGCAATCCTTTAATTGTATATTACATTATTTTTCAAGCAGCGTTTTATCGGTATAGTGTTTTAATTGTAATATTTTTTTCAATCGTTGATAGTGAATCACACTATGTACGAGTAGTTTACTAAGAGCATATAACTGTAGTCTTGAAGACACATAACTTATAACACTAGTTTACAAGAAAAAAAACGCAGAGATGAGATACATGTGCCTAAATAGAATTTTTTATGCTGGTTACGAATCTGTGACTTAAAAAAATGTAGCACGTCTAGTTTCAAAAATATTTAATAAAATTGAAATTTACAAAAATACTTCACTTCTATAGAAAATTGTCGACAAAAAAATTAAAAGTGACTTATTTTCGCCTTTTTTTTGTAATCAGACTGCTCAGTTTCCCTTATAATTGACCAGCAATAGTCTGCCAACATGTTTTGGTCCCAGTATCCTTGGTATCTTTCTTCAAACATTTTCAGATCCTGGTGAAAACGTTCACCATGTTCATCACTAAATTGCCCTAGGTTTTCAGGGAAGAAATCTAGGTGCGAGTGAAGAAAATGTATTTTTAAAGACATGTTTACTCCCATTTTTTGGTAATTCTGTAATAATTCAGCAACAATACTTTCGTAGTTAACACTTTTCTTATTTCCGAGGAATTTCTGAACCACTGTTTTAAAAGATATCCAGGCAGCATTTTCAATTTGAGTCAAATGTGACGAAAATGTATCGTCCTTTAACAATTTTCGTATTTGAGGGCCTGTGAAGATGCCTTCCTTCAATTTTGCTTCAGAAAGAGCAGGAAAAATAGCTTTTAAGTATGTAAAAGCAGGACCATTCTTGTCAAGGGCTTTAATGAAATTTTTTATCAAACCTAGTTTGATGTGGAGGGGTGGCAAAATAACATTATTCGGATTAATTAACGGATTGTATTTTATATTCTTGGTACCTGGCAAATATTCGTATCTTTTAGGCCATTCCTTCACAACATAATGTTGATCCTTTGCTCTCGAGTCCCAAAGACACAAAAAGCAACAATGCTTAGTGTAACCGCTTTGCATACCTAAGAGTAAGCCTACCACTTTTAAATCGCCACATACTTTCCAGTTATGCTCATGATACTTTATAAGTTTGATTAACGTTGACATCGTTTCGTAAGATTCCTTTGTATTTACAGCGTGGCCAATAGGAATAGACGGTTTGAGATTTCCGTTATGTAGAAGCACAGCTTTCAAACTTGCTTTGGATGAATCAATAAATAAACGCCATTCGTTGGAATCATAGACCTGTTCCATACACACGAATAAGCCATTAATGTCCGAACAGTACACAAATTCATCATGCCGCTGAAAATATTTTGAGAAACGTTCACTTCTGCTGCGATAAATACTGACTCTAGTCTCAGATGCTAACAAATTCCATTGCTGTAATCGTGAACCTAATAACTCTGCTTTGCTCTTTGACAGTTGTAGGTCTCGTACAAGGTCATTCAACCTTGACTGTGTTATAAGTTGTGGTTCCTTGTTGTCAGTCTCGTCTTCATCAGAACTGATCTCCTCTTTGGTGTTTTCAATCTGCAAGTCACTCTGACTTATTAGCCTGCTTTCTTCAGTTACACCAGAAGATGAGCCTGGTGGTGATGGGAATGGAATGCCATCAGTGTGTAAAATAGGCATTGTCACAGAAGAAACTTCAGGATATCGAACCTTACTTTTGTTTTTGCGGTTGAAACCAAATGATTTTGTTAAACAAAAATAGCAATCTGTATGGTGATTTGTTGGCATTCTCCACATCATTGGTACTCCAAACTGCAAATATTTATTTTTGCCTGCTTCCCAGTTGGTTAAAATGCTTTGACAGCTCACACAAACTACATGAGGGACCCATGGTTTGTCCAGGTTTCCAATCGAAAAACCAAAATAATGAAAATAAGCTCTTTTCACTGAGTCCGTGATGTTTCTTCTGTCTTTTGACAACACAATCTTGCCACAAATGTAACAAAAATGGTCTGGATTAGTTTTACAAACCATCGATGACATTTTAGAACACAAAATTATTATTAAGACACTTTTTAACAAATTATTTCACTTTTTACACAATCCAACTTATGCGCGGGTAGTCGTAAAATGTTTTAATGTTTAACTAAAAAGTTTGACGTGATAGAAATTTATGAATACTAAATTTATTTATGTAGGGTAGTAATGTATCAAAAACAATTAATGTAATCTTTGCGTTCGACAAAAAGTTTTTTTTTGTAAACTAGTGTAATCGGAAGGGAAGACCGCAGCAGTCAAATCTATATATTTTTTGTAAACCGCTAAAATGCTCCTTATTTTGCAATTATTCTGCTGTCGTTAATAAAAAGGGCACAACTAACATTTTTACCGATTTAAAAAAAATACACATTGCAAATCAGAAATATAGTCAATTTTTTTATAGATATTATAAACTAGAGCTTGACTGCAATCCCATCTGCTGGTAAACAGTGATGCAATCGTTGATGGTGAGGCGTACTAATTTATTAAGAGCCTAATCACTCTAGCCTTAAAGACACCTAAATTATAATCGGACGGGAAGGCAAAACGCTTAGTCCGGACCGTAGAAGTTTTAACAACGTAAGGGTGGATATTGTCCGATAGTCCGATGATCAATTTTGAAAAAGAATGTTAGTTGTACCACTTTTTAATTACAACGCCGACGGCAGTATTGTGTTTGCGCATCTCTTTATGCAGTACGAGAGTGACCACACTTTAGCAGTATGTCCTGACCCTTACTGCTACAAGGCTATGACCAGGGGGCTTACTCTCGAGTTTAATTCTAATCAGTCGCATTGGAATTGTGACTTTAGGTACTCTTGAATTTGATGGCAGCGCCAAATTGGTTTAAAATTGCGTGACCACAGGCCAAGACCTATCCCCATTTTACTTTGTTTCCCAAAAAGGTCACGCAATTTGGCCCTAAAATCGAATTCAAGAGTACCTAAAGTCACAATTCCAATGCGACCGATTGGAATTAAACTCGAGAGTAAGCCCCCAGGTGAGAGAAGCTGTATGTTCCCGCTCACTTCTCACATCTAACGTAAATATTTATATGATTACAATATGCATAGAGGTAAAGTTTTTAATAACAGTGGTAGTAATTTGCGCTGTTATATTGACCGTGATGTTGGGTAAGAGTCGTCTGCTAAATATAGTTGATGTGTTTTTTAGAGTTTTCTCATCGGATTGTGACGCAATCGGAGCTGTAAATAACTTAACCGTTACTAAACAGATAATCTAGCATAGCATAGCATCAGCCATATAATGTTCTCACTGCTGGGACTCAGGCGTCCTCACTAAGAGAGGGAATGTCACCATGCGGGCCCTGTGCGAGTTGGTGAATGTCACATGTCTCCGAATTTTTGGTTCTAGGACATGCCGGTTTCCTTACGATGTTTTCCTTCATCGCTCTACAAAATAGCTGTGGTGATGAAATAATTACACAAAGTAATGCGCCAGGCTGGGTTTGAACCCACGATCTACAACTCGTAGGTTGGGGCCGTTACCACTCGGCCACCACTTCTCGTAAGTATACATAATTATGTACATAGTTAGGTCTACTATAAATTCTTAGTTTAGCTTTTATGTACATAAGTTTAATATTAATACTTAGTTAATATTTAAGTTTCTTATATAGGTACATATTTTGTTAGTAAAGTTCTTTTTATTTCCTAATAAAATAAAATAGCCATTCTTCTGCAATTTCTTCCTCATCCAACAACGACATAATACTCAATATTAATCACTTACTATTAGTACAATACAATTGCAATATTTATTACAATAATATTATAAGTATTTCACTGACTCTAATTACTAATCGGTTAATAACGTAAACCTTAATTTTTAAAGAATTAATTGGTACATCAATATTGTAACATCTATTATGCCATATTCTTATATTTTTTAGGGTTCCGTACTTCAAAAGGAAAAATCGGAATCCTTATTACTATAAGGGTTAAAAGTCCAGTCTGTCAAGACCTTTTATCTCTCAAGAAATTAAAACTTGAGCTTCAACAAAACGGTGAACCAAAGACGAAAAAACCAAACATCTCATTAAACTAAAAAAAGATACGGCCGTTTATGTCACAAAAAATGTATATATTGACGTTTGAATCTCAAGGGAATCAAAATTCATACAGTACTTCTCGTTGACCTAGAATCCTAAAAATTTGGCATGAAGCAAAATCTTATAGCACAAGCAGGTATAGGAAAAGAATCTGACACATCTCACAACAAAAAAAACTTTTTACAATTCGGAAAAATCTTCGAGACTCGATTCGGGTATTGAACTATTTACATAAGTTAGTTTGTACGGAACCGTCAGTGTGCGAGTCCAACTAGCACTTGCCCAGTTTTTTTTTTTAATTTGATTTGAACTAATGATGTCCCTTGAATGTCTCAATATTATGCCATCGAATAGCAGGCAGTGTACGTACCGCCCACTTAATATCAGCAGGTACGCTTAGCTCACCTTCCTGTATCTGAGAAAAGGTACATAACTATCTAATGGATATATTTCTTATGTAATACAATCTCACCTATGTGATCGCGGTAAACTTTGAACTCTATACATCATACGTCTTTATATACAGTGTAACTTGGATAACTGAGCTCTCTAGATTATTTGGGTTTTTTACAACGGTTTTTTATAATTACATTACATGACATATTAACAGTTGTTAATAGGCTCGCTTTTGACCATTATCTCACCTGATGAAAAACGATGATGGAGCACGATTGTCTAGAAGTTACTCTTGACATAAAGAGTTTGAGAGATCCAGGTTGCAGCCCGCGAGAAGTTTAATGCTACGTTTACATGTGGGCCCAGCCTCGGCCAATCGCCATTATGTCGACGATCTTAAGGATAATATAGACATTGAACGGGAGCGTAGGGCACTGGGATTCGAGGTAACATGTTGATCCGTAGATTCTTTTGTTGTACGGACCAAGTCCAAATTACCCTGTTCAAGGCGTTTTGTCAGGGTCTGTATACGGGGGGTCTGTGGATCAGCTACACCAAAAGATCACTGGATGTCTTGCGTATTCAGTACAACAATGTTTTTAGGATGTTATTGAAACTACCCCGTTTCTGTAGTGCGTCAGAAATGTTTGCCGAAAATCGAACTGACGACTTTCATGCAGTAATTCGCAAGAAGATAGCATCACTGATGCACAGGACGCGGGTCAGTGACAATAGCATCCTGAAAACAGTGGTTGAGAGTCCATATTCCCCTATTCTGAGGCATTATGTGGAGAGAATGGTTTGGTAGTTTACTGCTTGCTATATCGTTCTCTGCACATTTTGTCTCAGATATTTTCTTTGTTTTTACTAACACTAGTTTTAAGTAATTTTAAGCTAACTAACAAAGTGGACCATAGTGGTCAAATAAAATTATTATTATTATATTATTAATAGTGATTGGCCGAGGTTGGGCCCACATGTAAATGTAGCATAAAAGTACTGCGTTACTGCAGAATAAATTTGACGCCATCAACTTAGTCATTGCTTTAACAGTCCTGTTGGTCTAATGTTTAGTGGCCCTGACTGCTATGCCAGAGGTCGTGGGTTTGATTCTTAACCAGGACAATTTGTGTGATGAGCACGATCATTTGTTCTGTGACTGAGTGTAATTCATCGTATGTAATTAGAAATATATAAGTATGTTTATCAGTTGTCTAGTACTCATGACACAAGCTCTGCTTAGCTTGGGATTTGACGGTGGTTTGTGATAGTTGGGGAATATATTATTTATATATTATATTATCGATTCTTTTATATAATAATATTGGTAAAAATCTCATAATGGTTGAGCTGAGTGATGCCGTAAGTATACATATACGCGTCATGTCACGCTGTCTGTTGAGACTGGTCATCTCTTAGCTTAATTCAATTTCTATTTTTTAATTAGTTTATTTTATTTTTTCATTACTTATCTACATACTGCTCACATAGTAGAAGCGACAAGAAAAATGTAATCAAGATGTATGTAATTCATAATATTATGAATTAAAAAGAGTGTCCATTGAGCTTCTTGCCCGTTCTTCTCCATAGAGATCTACGCTTTGGAACGTGCAATTTAGCTTAACTTTTTTTTAGGGACTGACTGATATTTTGACAATTCAAAAGTGCCTGTAATTGGTCTTTTTTGAAATAAAGTTTTCTTATTCTGATTTTGATGATTTCCCACCTAAAAAAAAAAATCATTGAATGGAGTGTAAATATTATGTAAAGAAGTACATAATATTTACACTCAATGGTTCTTTTTCTTCTTCATTTTGCTGACTTGATAGTAATTTAGCTTTATGTTTAGCTTAATTTCACAGAGGATAGAACGGAAGATGAAGAATAATTTGCGACTCGGCTCCAATTACGCACACTGATATTGTTCCAAGAAGGTAGCTGTTTACCCAATCTGCGAGGCCTAAGGCCCTACCACAAACTCTTAACGTGGTCTGTTTTACGACTTAAACTGAATTGTTCAAGATATGGTGTATTGTATAGCTCCATCTTGCTCGCACGCCTGACATTGTAACATGTCATGGTAAGGCCCTTGGTTTTTAACTTAAAATTACAAACTATAGTCATGTAACTAAACCAGTCAATGACCTTGTAGGTAGTTGTCGGTCGTTGCGTTCTAACTACCTACAGGTCATTGGCCTCGCTCAGCTGACGTTTATTGAAAGAAATTATTTTCGTACATGCGTAAATTAATTCGATTTAAAAAAAAAGTACTTTATTTTTTAATTTTCTCTTTACAAATCGATAGTATTTCATGTACAAAATCGACCCTACGCGGGATTAAAACGACCAAAATTTAAAGGTGTATAATTTAGCAATAAGATATGTATCTTGAAATAATTAATTATGTTAAATTCACATTCTTTAGACATCGTCCTTGTTTTGATCAGAATATTTTTAGAGAAAATGCGCGTTATACATATTTTCATAAAATTAATGACAAAATAGTGTAACAAACAAGCATGTTGGGTAATTCAATAATTAGAATAACTTTAAGTAACGATACAAAATGGCGGAGACTGCCTGACTGGTCAAGGTTGTGACCTTTTTGCATCATAAGCCTTAAGCCGGACCTCTTAGTCTATTTATAGTAATAGGTTCTTAATAGTTTGTAATAGTAAGTTAAATAAAAAACTGTTTTCTTTCTTATTTTTATTGATAGGAACAATTCGCCTTCTTCTTCCATTTGCCACTACTCGGACACCTCACACAGTGACGCAGAGATGAGCAAAATTGAAGAACTGGGCTCTGGTAAAACATTTTTTGTTCACGATTCGTAAATAAATTAAATTAAAAAAAATCTTGTTTTGCTCACCGTACCCAATTTCTTCAATTTGACAGTTCGACGTGACGTCACAACATGGCAATCGATCCTATTCTCATTTGGACCGCATAGTACCGGTGGCACATCGCCGCACATTCTAATTGGGTTTAGTGTCGGTAATCGTTTCTAAGAAATATTATAATGTGCCTTGGCGCCTCTTGCTTCATATTATGTACTATAAATATTATAATGTAGTAATTTACTTAAAGGAAATTAAATATTCATTAGGCTAAGTTCCCATGTAACGTGAGTTCAGATGATGAGTGGTAACGCGCGTTTCGAGAGTATTCGTCAGTCTAGTTCAGTGGTAGCGGCGATCTCTCGCGCCGGGGCTTGGTTTTGGCCATGCTCCGGAGCGAGGAGGAGTGGCAGGCGGTCGCCTCCTTCTGCGAAGCAGTAATGCTTGCAAAGGAGGAGGCTGACCGCATCAGGCAACGGCGTACACGCCGCCGCCGCCGCCGCCGCCGGGATTCCGATCCCAATTTCCGGCCACCGTAGGCGCGGGCTCGCGGATAGCGGGCAATGGGTAGCTCGCTGTATGTCCGTCCGGTTACCGACCGGTCCGAGCCCAAGTCGTTTGCGGCGCGCACTGTTCCCGCGCGCCTCAAGGAGTTGTCAGCAAACTGTAAGGGCCAGGGCCGAAACCTACTGGGACCAAAGTTATGTAAAAATGAACCCCGGGGCCCTGGAATGTAGGCAATGCAAGGAGCAGGGTAGGTTTTTAATCAGTAAGAGTCTGACACTATCTCCCGTCCCACCCAAGGGCGGGATTTGTCATTTGATGATTTTACGTACCATAAAAAAAGTCTAGTTCAGTAGAACTTAGAAAATGGAAAGTGCGCGCTCAACTGAAGAGCAAACTGACGTTACAATAATATCAAAGTGCGAGTCAAGGCGCGATCGACTGTGTCTAGAAACATTTTCTCTGAGCGCTGCGGTGACGCTCACTGACGCGCGTTAACGCACGCTCATTTGATCGGTTGTTACTGTTGTTAGGTATATTTAGGCTGTGTTTACGGAGACGCGGCGCGTTGCGCGGCGCTTTGGGCGTTCGTCGTACATTGCAGCAGCGGGCCGCGTCATTGCACGCGCGAACACAAACATATGGCAATGTGCGATTTGAAAACGCGCGTCAAAGTTTTGCCATCTGTACATAGCCCTATAGTTCTAATTTTGTGAGTACCTATTTAATACTAAAACTATTACTCAATAATTTTATCTGTCACAGAAATACTGACGTACCTACCTACTAATTTATCGGCTACCATTGTTAATTAACTGTCTGTACTCAGTACACTCTAGATTAATTTAGATAGATCAATCACCTAAGTAGAAAGGTATTGTCGAGAGTTTCAACATCGAGGTGTATTTCAACTGATTTGAAAAAAGGCCAGGTGTGAGTCGGACTCGCACACGACCAATTCCGTACTACAATATTAACCAATTAAATATTTTTAGGCATGCAATTTACTGTTTTTCGTACTAGTGCGGGAAAATGCACGAGCTCATCACCGCCACATAATTATATACTTTTTAACCGACTTCCGAGGAGGTTCTATGTTCGGCAGTATGTATTTTTTTTTTTTTTTTTTTATTTATGTTCACCGATATCTCGGTCAATTGTATAAAATTTTTGTTTTGATTATACTTCCGAATTGGTCCCATAAAAATATCTTTTTGATCTGATGATGAACTTCGAAGACATAGGACGAAACTCTTCAAAAAATCATAGAACTGTCGTTTGTATAAGTTTGTTCGCCGATATCTCGGTCAATTGTGAACCGATTTTGAAAAAAATGGTTTTGATTGAAAGATTATACTTCCGAGTTGGTTCCATAGAAATTTTGTTTTGATCTGACGTTGAACTTCGATGATATAAAACGGAACTCTTCAAAAATCATAGCAAAACTGTCGTAACAAGTAGAATTGCTTTGTTTATACATGTAGTCGGTTAGTGACTGAAGGAAGAAGGGGAGAAGATACCTACATAGAACTGATATGATGATGAAACCGGAAGGTAGGTAAGAACCGGAATTCTGTAATAAATCCGTGTATCCTAGCAGTGTTTGGTATTATTAAAATTGACATGATTATTTGATGACGGAACCAAATGGCAGAAGGTATCTGTTAAAGTTTTACTGAGGGGTACTACAGCTAAAAAGTGTGAAATAAAAAACTTTTTACAAAAAAAATACAACCGATTTCAATAAAAAAACACAAAAAAGTGCAAAATAACTTTTCGGAAGTCGGTGTTTAATAACGAAGAGACTAAACTAATATAGAAAATGCGCGAGCTCATCACCGCCACTTCTTATCTTATCTTATCTTCTGAGTATGGTTTCCGCACTCAGTCCTCTGCGGACCATTGTACGTGGGCCATGGCGGCCATAATCTTAGGTGGGCTTATTCCAACCAGCCCACCTCTCTCCAAAAACTGATTAGGCCTCTCAGGTTTTTCAGGGTGTCAATAAGGGATTTCGGGGATTTCATCACCGCCACATAATTATAAATTTTTTTGGTTGAAAAACCTCCCGCTGACAGACGAACAGACGGACGGACAACGGAGGCTTAGTTTTCGTTAATACGGAACCCTAAAAAATATCGGACAAAAAATTAACACTGTAGATTTTAGACTGTTTATAAAAGCGACATCAAACAGTATTTTAACCATCACGTTCACGTAACAATATCATTACAGTAAGTCACAGATTCGAGTTCCGGGTCACGTATGTTTTCACACTGACTGCTTCGGCGTCTAGTGCCTAGGTCTTAGGTCAGCATACCTGCACTAAGTACCTCTATTGGGTATATTTTATTTGTTGCATCATCTTTTGATAGGCTACTTTTCCTGTAGGCATAACTCTGCTGAACCTGCTTGGCAATTTGAGCGTGATGTTATGTATGAATAGCGTAATTATGTACTTTGTTATAAAATGCTTAGATATTTGCTTGCCATTTAAAAACTTTATTGATTTTTAAGGTTTTTTTTTGTGGTAGGTAAAATCATCCAATGATAAATCCGGCCCTTGGGTGGGGCGGGAGATAGTGTCAGACTCTTTCTTACTAAAAAAATACCCGGTTCCTTCATTGCCTTCGTTCCAGGGCCCCGAGGTTCATTTTCACACAATCCTTGGCCCCAGGCACAACCCTTAGCCCAGGCACAACCTTTGGCCCCAGTGATTTTGTAAGTTAGTAACGACACAATCACGAAGCGTTGGAAGGCCGCCTGGCTTTCCAACGCTGCGTCTTCTAGTACGTGGTCGCCACTCCAGAACCTTTTGGCCCCAACGGCCATCTGTTCTGCGAGCAATGAGCCCTGCAATTATTCGAAAGAGTTACCGCAACTCTGGAACGCATGACGTAACTGAAGGAACCCACCTGTTTCTATATTAAGTAGGCCCACCAAAAAAAAAATTGGTCACGAACAGATACTGTTCATTGTAGAACGCCATTCCCATACTGTCTCACAATTATCGACACTAATGGCGCCAATATTGCTCACAGGTGCATAAATCCATAATTTCATATGCAAATGCCATACACAGAACATAACAGATTGCTGTTATTCAATATATCAATCAGCGTTGAAATCTATCGTACGACACGTAAGAGTGATGATTGATTTGAATGATTTACTGTTTTGTTTTTAATTTACCAATACCTTAGTAATGTTAACAAATTTATGGCACTTTTTTGTAACGATATCATTATCATTTCAGCTGAAAGATGTCCACTATTGGACATAGGCCTCCCCCAATTATCGCCACAACGACCAAATCTGTGTGTCTCTCATCAGTAGACCATCAACCCTCACTAGGTCATCGGTTCACCTTATAAGCGGCGATCTGTCGCGCCGGGCCTTGTTACAGGCCATGGTCCGAAGCATGGAGGAGTGGCAGGTCGTCATCTCCTTCTGCGAAGCAGTAATGCTAGCAAAGGAGGAGGCCACATGCGTGAGGCAACGGCCCTTACGCCCCAGCTGCCGCAAGGATTCCGAACCCAATTGCCGGCCACTGTTGGCTCGGGCTTGCGGACGGCGAGCAATGGGTAGCTCAATTCGTCGACGGCGCGTACTGTTCCCAGCGCGCCTCAAGGAGTTGTCAGCAAACCGTAGGGGCCAAACAGGGTCGAAGCCTACTGGGGCCAAGAGTCTGCTCGTCGTGTGAATAAATAAATAAATAAGTAACAGAATTAGATTTTTGGTCAGTAAAAGTCTGACATACCCTCCAGCTCCGCCCATGGGCGGGAGATACCATTAAATGATTTAAAAAAAAATTGGTGCAGCTTACCGAAGACAATATATAAGCGTATTGTTATATCTAACCTCTATTTCCCTCTGCTAGATACGGACCTCACGCCATTCCTCCTGCTATTTACTTCGTGGTCTCCGGCCACCTCGTCGGAGGTTACGGGGAGAGGAGGTGGTTTACGGGCCCACCGCTCGAGTAGCATACGAAGTCCCACGTCCCAAGATTGACAGCCTTCTGAGCCACGTTCATGATCTGTGTTTTAGACCGCAGTACGTATAATCGCACACAAGTCGAATCATCATGGCAGTCGACCTTGAAAGCGCAGTAATCGATTTTCTGGTCTCAATAGAAGTGGGGGCTACGCGTTACCATAGCAACGGATTCTATTTATTTGCCGCGAACTATAAAGTGTTTTGACCGCGATCCGTCAGTTTAACACTCACTAAACTTTGCACCTTCACAGAAATAAGGCAATACTATATATTTAATTTATAAGAGATATCCTTGATAATTATGTATTTATTTACTTACATATTAAAACTTCATGCAACACAAAGGTGAACGGATTTTACGAAACTCCCTATAGGCAACGAAGAAACGGGGTAGGTTTTTAGTCAGTAAGAGTCTGACACTACTTCCTAAAAAAAACACTCCCCTAAGGGCGAAGCCGCTAGCAGAAGCTAATTGTATTATAAAATAGGTAATTATTATTAACCAGGGTTACCAACATAGCACGTAGGGGCAGGGCACATTGCACGCAGAACTGATGGCCGTTGGGGCCGAAAGGTTCTGGTGAGGCGGCCGCGTACCGGAAGGCGCAGCGTTGGAAGGCCTCCCAAAAGGTGGACCGATGAACTGGGCAGGATCGCTGGAGTCCGATGGATGCGAAGCGAACAGGACCGGCCGTTGTGGCGACGCTTGGGGGAGGCCTATGTCCAACAGTGGACGTCTTTGGGCTGAAATGATGATAATTATTATTATTTATTATTATATCCAGCGTTTAGTACTGATCTTACACAGATTTTTGATTACATAATCCAAAAATATTAGTGAAAAGTGTTTCACAAATTACATCATTAACAAAACCGGTTCCTGAAAAAAAATCACTGTTTGCCTTCCGACCTTATGCGTAGACGCATCGTATTCACGGTATTATGACTTCAATTTCACGAGTCTCTTTATGTACAATTAGACAGTGACGGGGTCATCACTGGTGATTATCTACTCCATCAAACCAATGCCCCAGGGCTAAAAGAAATTTTTAGTTTCACATCTAAGTGTTAAAATTAGTTTGACCTGAGGCAAATAATGTGGTGATTTTGTCTCATCATTCTGTCTAGGATAAGAGACGGCTAAAGAGTAATATAATAGATTTTATTAAAGTATACTTTAGTCTTCTGGAATAGTATGTTAGTGAACTAACTGATACGAACACCAAATTATTTATAAAGAGGTATGTGTGAGGTAATCAATCAAAAAAAATTTAACTGGCCTGTTGGTCTAGTGGTTAGTGACCCTGACTGCTATGCCGGAGTTCGTGGGTTCGATTCCCACCCAGGACAAATGTTTGTATGATGAGCACGATCATTTGTTCTGTGTCTCGGTGTCTCCTGGGCACCTTTCACTTGGTACCCGCTGAAGGGGCTGTTCTGGACATCAATCCAATGCCCAGTACTGACGCGAAGGGTGGTAGTCCCACCATCACCGGTGACCACCAAAAACACTCGCGACCATATCAATTTATTTATAATGTGTATATATTTAGAAATATGTAAGTATTTTTATTAGTTGTCTAGTACTAATAACACAAGCTCTGCTTGGCTTGACACTAGACGGCGTTGTGTGATAGTTGTGAAATATATTTAAAAAAATCTTTTTTATTGTTGAAAGGTTCGCGCTTGGCCGCGATCTCACCTGATGGAAAGCGACGATGCGGTCGACGATGGAGCGCGCTTAACTAGAAGTAACCTATTCACTCTTGACTTAATGATTCCTGGGTTGTAGCTATCAGGAAACACAGAATCCGGCAGGGAATTCCACTCCTTAGCTGTACGCGCAACGAATGTGTTCCCAAATCTCTGAAAATATACTGAAAAAAAAATTTGAGTGTTTTTTTATATGATGTCGAAGGGGATCGCATGAGGTACTGGCGTATTAACTAACGGACTGGCTTGATAGATGTTTTGAAGGATGTTGGCATGTCTAGAATAGATTTTAAAATTGATAGAAAAAATGCATTGTCTACTGTTTCTTCACACCACCAAAGACACAGGAAGGTCACGACCCTCAGCATTGAGGAATACGCAGGGAGGAGGAGTGCTGATTTGTAGTGATATAAGTTTAAAGAAATGCGAAAATATAAATGATTACTGCGACTCCCAGTCTTTTATATTAAAACACAGACCCCGGACCTAAGCCCTGCCTGAGCTAGCCCTCACAGTATGTTATTGAGCTGCCAGATATCGACTCTAAATTATTTATAAAGAGGTATGTATGTAGGAAGTAATCTCTGAAACTACAAAACTGATTTTAAAAATTCTTTCACCAGTGTAATGCTACTTTATCATTCAGTAACATAGTTTATAAAATGTAGATTTTTGTGATGGGTCAGTAAGTGCAGAGACCTTAGTATCATAGTATTTCTTTTTTGTAGACTAATTTATGTCCAAAGGAGACAGATACGCTTTCATACAATCTTGGGCCCGGGTAGTAACGAAATGAAAGTGATGTCAGTTAGTAGATTATATATTTTCAACCATTTGTTGAAAATTCTGCGGAATTTATCAGTCAGAGAAAAGAGTTAGAGATTTAGTAAAAGTGAGGTTATGCAAAAAACACAATCATAAAAAATACTTAAGTAAAAAATTTTTAATTCATAACTACTAGATAGGTAGGTACGTACAGATTTTGACAGACAGGAGTTCGTAACATTATAATCGCTAGTCATAAAAAGCTCAAAGAATCTCATATACCTCATAATTAAAATTAATGATTATAATTACAACATTTAAGTCGTGATGGTTCCCTATCAGACTTTCTATCACGACTATATTAATAGTGTTTCATATAAATTCATAAATAAATAATTAAATAAAATCTAAGTTCGCCGATTTGCTATTAATTAACCTATGGATGAGCTATAGTGAGTTGCGAAATGCGGCGATATGATTTTAAGGCTCACGATACGGAGTCGATACGACCGAACGCCACGATCACGATTTTTATATCTTTATAGGGAATATGTAGGAACTATATTCTATCATGACATTACATCATAATGGATTTTGTTGACATTCTATTTTGTTTTCAGAAATTTATTAACATTATTTACATTTTATTTAGTTATTTTTTATCTACGATCTTATGTACAAAGTGGAATGTAATTTTATTTATTTATCTAGAAACTTAGTACACCAGTGTGTCTATATAAATTATATTTTTGTTTAGTATTGTTGTTTTAAAATGTTGTTTAATCTCTTCGAAACAAATGCAAAATTGATAAATAAAACTTTAGAGGACAGTGCATAGCCGCGGATAGAAAGGAAAACTGTCTTAGCCTGTATTTTTCTTGTACTGGTTTTGGGCCAGCCATGATAAGTTCGCTTATTGAGGAGTGTTTAAAAAGGTCAATAGTTTTCGGTCAAACGAAATTCGAACAAAAAAAATTCGGAATTGTGATCGGTTCCCGTGCCGCGCTTTATGGCATGGCCTATAGATAGTTGTTCCCATGGGTTGTTTCGGGCACGCCACGATTATGGCGGTAAGTCTTTGAGGTGTGGCTGAAAAGACCTCACGGCGTCACCACACAAAGGTTGACTGGTAGAAAATGCCTTAAGGCATTAAGTCCGCCTCTGTACTGTTTGTGTGCATAAAGAATAAATAAATAAATAATGCAGGTACTAACCGAACATGGCAAGTTCGGGAAGTACCTGTAAAAGATTCGTGCGGAGGTGACGCTCGGTTGTCGCCACTGTGTGGACCGCCTGGAAAGAGCATCGCCGTGTCCTTGTGGGGACGATCGGTGGCGGTGATTTCTCGCGCCAGGCCTTGGTACAGGCCTTGGAGCGGAGCGAGGAGGAGAGATAGGCGGTCGCCTCCTTCTATGAAGCAGTAATGCTAGCAAAGGAGGAGGCCGACCGCATCAGGCTACGACGCTCACGCCGCAGCCGCCGCCGATTTTGCGGTCACTTAGGCGCGAACTTGCGGACGGCGAGCAATGGGTATAACAGTCCGGATCGAGACCAAGTCGTTGACGGTGCGCACTATTCCCGCGCGCCTCAAGGAGTGGTCAGCAAACTGTAGAGGCCCAGCAGGGTCGAAGCCTACTCTGTGGCCTTGGGCTAGTATCAAATTGCGTACCAAAGCCCTGGGACCAAGGCAATGAAGGAACGAGGTAGAGTTTTAGTCAGTAAGAGTCTGACACTATCTCCCGCTCCGCCCAAGGGCGGGAGATGTCATTGGATGATTTTACCAACCATAAAAAAAATATATATAAGTAATGTTGTTCCGGATCTGTGTGTTTTGTGTATGTGAATGAGTATTTTTACTTGTTAACATCCACGATAAGTACTAGAGTAATTCCTAGTGTGTGGCAAAGGATTAAAAAAAAATGTTAAACATCGCGTGTAGTAAAAGTCTTGTAGAAATGCTAATATGCAGTACTGAGCTTGATTGCCGTTTTGAGTCACAAGTAATACACGTCTACGGCCTATCGAGTATTATGTGTTGGTCCAACTCAAAAACTTTTCTTTGTGTTGATTAAAAAATAAATATACTTACACGTTTGTGCTCACATAATAGAAGCGACAATAAATTTGTAACCAAGATTATGTAACTCATAATATGATTTAAAAGAGTGTCCATGGAGTTTCTTGCACGTTCTTCTCCATAGAGATCTACGTTTTGGAACGTGCAATTTAGCTTCACTTTTTTTGGACTGACCGACATTTTGACAATTCAAAAGTGCCTGTAATTGGTCTATTTGAAATAAACTATTCTGATTCTGATTCTGTTAATCTTTCTTTCATTTGGTACATTTTGACCAGTTAGGCGAACATAAATGTACTGACCAGCAGATTTTTTTCGCGATTTCAAGATTAGACCCTTAGTAAAAATTGTTTGTGACTGACTGCAATCACGTGTTTAAGTAGCGGTCACTAATTACTAGTCACCCTATATATGTATGTCCAATCAGTGGCCGTCTTTTGACTGAAAAGATGATGACACCACCTAATACTGACGTGTAATTAGCAGACAACGTTGAATTTCACAGACTTTCTAAGCGTATTCGGTGTCATACTTCAGACCAACTTGTCTCTCAACCCTTTTACAGCTTACGTCATATAAATCCGACAAATATTTTCGGGTCCATTTGGCACAGAAATGAAGAGTTAAACCAGATGTATTATTTCAAATTTGTTGGATTAATCTGACGTTAGCGGTTAAATAGTTAAAATCGCTCACCACTCATACCTTGCGGGAACGTGAGAAGCGAAGATTGTGATATATGATGCGTCCTCCACAGATTCACCTTTCATTTTTACAATAACGAGTAAAAGGCTATAAAAGTGTATGTAAACTTGCAAACGATTTGCATTCCGACGAGGTTTGCTTAGGAATTTGTACACAAGTTATATAATCTTGTTTTTTATATTAGAATTTACCTCATAGTTTGAATCTTTAGACGTAAAGAAAGCTAGCAAACTAAGTATCATTTAGATTTATGCGATTTAATTTTTGACAATATTTTGTGATTTGTCTTTTTAATATTTTCTGTTGAAGTAGACAAAAAGTAGTTCTTTGATGTCAACACTTGTGATTTTGAGGTGGAAAGCCATCGAATTACTTCTCCTGTTCGGTGGTACTTTTTTACACAACATTAGTTATAATATATGCGAAACCTGAATCACGTATCTAGTATATTTATGCAAAGAATCTGTTTACGAAATTTCATAACTGTATCATAAAAATCACAGAATTGTAAGCTTGTTATTTTACCTGGTTGTCCGCACAAAAAAATGGTCACCGGACCTTCCGGGGTATGTTTGGTGTAAAAGTTATTGGAATAGTTTAATATACTGATTCTGAAGAAACTATATTCAGGTTTCTAAAATTAAGTATGTATATCTAAAAATAATGTTGTATAATATACGTAAGTAAGGATGACAGTTCCAATTGTAGTCATACAAACACACAAAGTAATGATAAACAACGATTTTCAAGTAGTGAATTTTATCTTTTCTACATCTATAAACTCTGATCATTGAATACATTATGAATGTGTGAAAAGAATGGCTCACGACTAGAGACAAAAAAAAAACTAACAGTCGAGATCAGAGGACTGATTCTTTCTTTGCCCAAATAATTACTATTGTCATTCAACGTGGCAATGCCCCCAGTCTTCTGGGTACGCTTCCGGTGTGCCCAGATTGATGACAACGATCTGGAGGAGTACTTCGACGCCTAAGTGTATTTGATTTTGGATATTTACGCTGGTTTCGTGGTTGCAAGTACGATTGCTAAGCGTGTGGTCCTATGCTTGATTCCCGGGTTAGGCAAAAAGTGCTATTGGATTTTCACATTAGGAATTACTATGTAGCAGCTCGGAGTTTGGAGGTTAGTGATGTGACGCCCTTGTGTCTCGGAAAGTTCCGTAATATCGTTGATCCTGCACCTAATTTCTCTCCGGTCGTGTCGGATTGCCGCCCCATCGGACTATGACAGTAAAGGAACGAAGAGGGCATCAGCTGTGTTTGCGCACGCACTTGTGCACTATACTATCCCCTGCGTACTCGGATAATGTCTGTTGAGATTGGACATCTTGATCGAAATTCGGTCGGAAGTATTATTTTTATATGTTTTTTTTTTAATTGTTGATTGGTTCGCTATCTCACCTGACGTGGTCGACTATGGAGCGCGCTCACCTAGAAGTAACCTATTCATTCTTGACTTAAAGATTCCCGGATTGAAGCCGTCAGGAAACACAGACACCAGCTGGGTATTAGTCGGAGTTATTTGATCTTCTTCTTTTCGAATCGATGGTAAACTCGCTAAACTGTTTGGGCCCAGTAGGTGGCCATGTTGACTGCAGCATCGGTGGCCCTCATTAAATCCTCCATAGTGCAGGTGTATGGGCACTTAGATAGAAAGAAAAAGAATTTATTTGGTACAGCATAAGGCATGAACACAATAATTAGTTATCACCAAAAAAAAAAAAACAAACTCACTCAAACTCATTGCTGAGTTAAGCTCGTCTTTGTACATGAACTGTTTGTATCCCTATATGATATGTTATATTTTTTGTGTACATTAAGAATAAAAGAAAATTAGTTGTGTGTCTCATGGCTGCACCAAAATAGGTTCAGTTCAGCTTTTTTAAGCGTTCTTAGGGTACTTCAACATGTGGGTCACGTTTTGAACAGGGGCACCGCACTCACATTAAGTATCCGACGGGTTTATAAAACTCTATTTCACCAAGTTACAATTACAGCGGCCTACCTGGGTGCGCAACTAATTAAGTGTTTTCCATAAAGACCACTGCAACTCGTGTCCAGGCGGGAAAGGTTCTTCGGGTTTTAAGAAGTCGGATGGTGGCACATGATTATTTGATGTTTTCGTATGATACAAGTAAAGGAAACGAAGATTTCCCTCCCCATCGGTATAAAAATAAATCTATATGTGAGTAACCACTACTAAACATTCTAAGTAATTTATTTGAAACCACATTAAGTAATTCACGTACGTAAAGTTATTTTTTGAACTGCCGAGAGTCATCACGCTATGTCGAAAGGGGGTCAAGCAAGTTCGAAGTAATGTCAGCAATTTTTAACATTGAAAGCGTATCTTGGGGATTGCGTGTAGTGATTGTTCGGATATAATAAAATATTGAACTGAATATGAGTCGCGTCATTAATCAGTTTTTTTCGTTTTTAGGGTTCCGCACCTAAAAAGGAAATATGAACCCATATTATATCGTTTCGTAGTGAACTATTTCGTTATTCATCTCTCAGTTTGCCTGACAGTCTAGAATATTTTTTTTCTGAAAATTGTGAAAACAAATTCGTTGAAATTAGTATTTACCAAATACTCAGGTTTACATCATCAGAGCTGTAAAAATGACTAACTTCTAAGACGATGCAATTTAAAAATACGGTTTAATATACCGTACATTTGACACTTGCAAGGGAACAAAACCTATGGATACTTCCTCTTGACCTAGAATCATGTTTGGTAAGAATTCAAAATGTGTGTGTTGTGTTATTTTTGCATTGTTTTTGTTCATTATTTTTGGTGTACTTACTAAAAATAAAGGGAAAAATTCGAAACAATTGAACAAAAAATATTTTTTTTGTCATTCGGAAAAATTTTCAAGACTCCGTTCAGAACTTGAAGTTATTTATATAAGGTGACTGGTAATTAGTGAACGATACTTAAACACGTGATTGTAGTTATGATATCAAACAACTTTGACTATAGGTCCAAATCTGATATCGCGAAAATAAATCTGCCAAGTTCAGTACATTTTGACCAGTTAGGCGAACACAAATGTACTGACCAGCAGATTTTTTTTGCGATTTCAAGTTTGCTCCCATACTTAGTGTTCAGACTTCACCTTAACACAAAGATTTCGCGGAGCTGTCATCTACCTCATAGCGATTGGTCGCCCACGCATGCCATCGAATAATCACCACCGAGCTACACACCAACGTTTTTTCCAAATTCAATTCTTTTTCGAACCACCATAACATTGCACGTACTCTACTAATATATACCATTTTCATCCAATTTCATGTAATACGCAATATATATCAAAGTTAAAAGCAATTTCTGGTGTCGCCTATTATTCCAAGCAACCTTCAGTCTCCTACACGCAGCAGAGCTGAAATCGAAACACTTAGTAAAATTTATTTGTTATCATGACTACAATCACGTGTTTAAGTATAGTTCACTAATTACCAGACACCCTATATAGCACAGAATAAGTAACAGTACAAGACATAGGTAAGTTTGTATGGAAGCCTCAGTGCGTGAGTCCGACTCGCACTTGACCAGTTTTTGTATTAATACTAGTGTGCAAGATGAACTTTGTTTCGATTAAGTACAGCTATTTTAAGTTCTTATTTTCCGTTCAATGGTTGTGTGCTTGATATTATTATAGCTGTCAGCGATAAGACCGTTATAGCAACGTTTGGTTTAGTTTTACGCAAAGTTTTTGTTACTATTTTGTAAAAAAAATAAGTTTATGCTATTCTATCCAATTCATTGGCATCGAAATATATACAAATTACATAAAATTTAAATATAACGAGGATATTGATTTACTTCTACTTAACGAATCTGGAACTCGTTAGAAAATCGAAGATCTTAATAGAAACTTGGGAAATCTTTACATCTCAAAAGAAAATCTTTCAAATAAAGTCTTTTAAATATTTATCAGTTTCTTATGGCATTGGTCTCATAGATTTCACACTTCAGGCTGCTAAGAACCAGTATAACTTGGTCTTTCACCAGAGCGCTGCTTGCCAAATATTGGGTTTAAAAAATGCTAATTTCATGGGTTTTTTTTTTGGTGGAAATTGTCATGTGATTACTCCCGGTCTAGAGGGACGAGAAGGCGTGTCAGACTTTTACTGACTAAAATCCATCTGTTTTTCACTGACTCCTGAAATACAGGTATTTACCTAGCTCTGGAGTTAGCGCTTCTTTAGTTTGTGAGGATTTTTTATGAAATAAAAATTATAATTCCGTTTATTCATTATATATAAATTATATCTTTAAATATTTCAATAAAAAATTAAAAAAAAATCTTTTGATTTTTTTAATTTTTTGAAAGATAGTAGCCCACCGTTATTGGGAACAGGGTCCAAGCTACCGGCGCGCGGCGGTCAGGATTCCAGAGAAAGGAACCTCCTAACTATACGAGACGTGTCCAGAAGTACCGCTTTCTGAATCAAGCCCTTGATCCAGCAGTAACGAGAGCCTCCTAAGGTGTTGGTCGAGACTCTTGATCATTAAGCCATTGGCTGAAACGACTATAAGTCGATAGAATGATCAAGATTAGGTATTAAATAAAAAATATATATTTTATTATACCTACTTGTCTTTTGCGCTCTAGGGCCACGGTCTCGGTCATACTTTCCCGCAACCAATTTCATAGGACCTAATAAATTTATTCAATGTGACGAAAAGAACATTTTTGTTACTTCAAATAGTTCCTTATGTCCCCGTATGTCAAGATAGCCTGGACGCCCTGAGGCAGCTGCATCAAGTGCCAAACACTTGACACGCTGATTAACATTCAAAATGTCCAACAATTTCTAAATCTACAAGATATTTGTGAACCTTGTATTTGACCTCTTAGTTAGTTTGATAATTTGTTATAAAAAGTAAAAAAAAACAAATATTATTCTTCTAATAGGTAACATTCCTTTTTTTTTATTATTTGGCCTCGCAAAGGAAATTTTATATTAGTTAATTATTACGTTAGTCAATAGATGTATTTATTTAATTGTTGATCCTGTATGTATGAGTCACAAACAAACTTTATTCTTTATTAGTTCTTATACAGTTATTTGCTTACTACAATTTTTGTAACAGATGAACAAGTATCCTTAACAACGATTTAAAAACTAGTTTCAAAATTGAAAATAAAAAAATACTCATCTTAATAAGTTCTATTTCTCAGCACACTTTACAACAGAAATGCTTTTTCAAAAAGCCAACGTCACGCGGTATTCCCAGGCGGTCACCCATCCAAGTACTAACCGCGCCCGATGTTGCTTAACTTCGGTGATCGGAACGAGAACCGGTGTTTTCAACATGGTATGGACGTTGGCGAAAGTGCAGCTGAAATTAGTTTTCACTATCAGTGCAGTTGGCAGCTTCCCAAATAAGATTTATTTTTGTTGATTGTAAAATAGCAGCAGCTCATAGAACTACTTACTAATACACATCATAATTTCTTCCGAAAGACTTCCAGTACTGGAAAAAGGCCTTGCTCAACTGTCGCCAAGTCAACAACGCGACTGGTCCTGAATATCTTACATCCAGCAGATTCTCTTCTTCTCTCTCACTCTTCAGACCATCGGTGCTCCTTGTGATACCTACAGACATATTTGCCGCTTCTGCCAGAGACACCCAACTGTTGAAGTGGTTGTATCGGCACCCAATTCATGTATAGTCCCCAAAGTGCTTTCCCTTTATTACTTGCATAACTTCATTCCGTTAAGCCTGTTCCATCATCGGACTACTAGTCGTACGGTAATTCGCCACCAGTAGGTACATGACGGATATTCCACCCATACGCACAAAAAGTTTTGGGAACACATTGAGGGAGAGAACTCACAAGGCGGATTTTTCCCGCGGTCGTCACGGTTGCGGGCCCGCATCTTCTGTAGAATGCAAATAAGTATAAAGAAAATTAAAGCAATTTTCACGACGCCGTTTACGGCCGCAGTTTTAAATAAAATAGCAATTTCCTCTGCCGCGGCGGCCGCGGGAGAAAACCACTTCATGAGCTCAGTGCCTTATTGTCTTTAACTTAGGAAAATATCGCCATGAAGGATCATTCCTTCGTACCGTGGAGTGAACTATATGCTTGTATCATCATAGTCAGTAAGTATATAATATTTTCGCGGCTGGGACTTAGGCCGAAGACGGAATGTCATCATCATTACCAGCCTTTCCTTCGTACCGTGGAGTGAACTATATGCTTGTATCATCATAGTCAGTATATAATATTTTCGCGGCTGGGACTTAGGCCGAAGACGGAATGTCATCATCATTACCAGCCTTTTAATGTTCCCACTGCTGGAACACAGGCCTCCTCTCTAAGAGAGAGAATGGGCCGTAATCCACCACGCGGTTGGTGAATGTCACATGTCTTCGAATTTTTAGTTCTAGGACATGCCGGTTTCCTCACGATGTTTTCCTTCACCGTTTTGAGAGCTGTGGTGATGAATTAAATTACACAAAGTAATGCGTCTGGCTGGGTTCGAACCCGCGACCTACAACTCGTAAGTCGGGGCCGCTACCACTCGGCCACCACTGCTCGGAAGACGCTCGGAGACGGAAAGTGCTGTAATTAATTAATTTATTTATCTAATTAAACATCATGTACAGCAGTGGTACATCGGCGGACTTAATGCAACAAGGCATTCTCTACCAGTCAACCACCAAAAACTAACCACCAACCACCAATCAAAAATCTACTATACGGGCCGGTTGCGGGTTGGTGGATGTCACATATCCACGAATTTGGGGATTCTATGACATTTTGGTTTCCATAAGACGTTTTCCTTTACCGTTTTGAGTGCAGTGGTGAAGAGTGACCAGTCCGAGGAACATTTTGAATCGGGGTAACACAGACATGCATACGTTTTTTTATTAGTAGGCAGAGATATGATTTAAAAAAAATCTCTGGTAATTATTAATTACACTGTTACTAAGTGAAATAGACTACTTTTATTTAGAAAAAAATGCCGTTCCTACATCTCCTGTGGGTTATAAAACGAGAGCAAAGTAAAGCACCTAGTGGATAATAAAGCCACAAGTAACGCCGACAATTCTACCAGTCCAAATGACATCTGTATTGTTCGATAATGACCCGCCAGAACATTTGCATGGAGCTATGGAATGCTTGCATAACTTCAACACATCAGAATTTAACGATATTTTTGTAAAAGTATAATGACGTAATGGATTTCTAGATTCGAATCTGTCGAAAGTCATTTTTTGTAGTTCATGTATTTTGAAGGCTATTGTTAAGTTAAAGATTGTAGATTATCTTGCAGATTCATCGAAAGTTAATGCTGATTTAATCTGTTTATGTAGTGTTAAAATCATGGGAATTGTTATTGCTCATGTAGGCATACGATTTACACTTGCATATCTTTTGTTATAAATTGTTATACATATTATTTTTAAACAGGACAAACGAACTTCACGTTTGAGTCCTCTGGATGTAGGTAACTAGTGAATTTCTTCTGTTGCTTTGTTTTTAAAATGAAACTTATATCCATTAGCAGTTGTTGGAAATAATGTTTATAATGTAAGTTTTCTTGCAGATAGTTATTAGGGTTCTATAATATTCTCTTCTGTTTATGAGAGGTTCTAATGATTGAATTTTGGTATTAACCAAAGATATTTTAATGCACAAGTTTGTGGGCACACAGAAGAGCATAGTGATCTTTCTTCTGTCATTTTCTTGACTAGCTGTACTCTGCGATTTCACCCGTGTCTTTGGTTACTACATTCATATTGTCGTAGCGTGATGTTGTAGGTATAGCCATCCTGCTATCGAATACTACAGATTTTTTTCAATTCGAACCAACAGTTTCTGAAATTAGCACGTTCCACCAAACAAACTCATCAGCTGTACCTACATATCTGTGGCTGTACCTAAATTACGTATCTGTGTACATATTTGTGTATATAGTGTAGATAGTCCGATGTAATGAAATAAGTCCAGAGAATATTTTATTATTCAGATCGTTTATTTTTTTATTTAATTTGCAAGCAAACGTATAGGAATGTGAGGTCTACTTTAATCTCACTATGTTGACATATAAGACGCTTCCACCAATTGTAATTGTGCTAAATACCAGTACCAGTACTGACTGTTACTAGAGCACAATTGTTTGATATTGTCACACACAGTTTACATTGGGTTTTGTAACTAAAGCAGTAGCATCATTTGTTACTGTTGCGATATTTAACACAAAACGTGTTTGCAATGTCTAATGCAAACACGTTTTAAATGTCTTTCAACCTACACTGTTTTTTTTATAGTTGATAGGCTCGCGTTTGACCACTATCTCACCTGATGGTACGCGATGATGTGGCCGACGATGAAGCACGCTTGCCTAGAAGTACTCTCTTCACTCTTTTAAGATACCCAGGTTATAGATACCGGGAAACAGTTTTTTTTTATTGTTATAAACTAGTATTTTACTGTGATCCCACTTTAGCAAACTGTAGGGACTCAGCAGGGTCGAAGCTTACTCTGGGGCCTTGGGATAGTGTGAAAATGTATAATACCAGGGCCCTGGAACCTGGGCAAAGAAGGAACGGGGTAGGTTTCTAGTCAGTAAGAGTCTGACACTATCTCCCGCTCTGCCCAAGGGCGGGAGATGTCAGTTGATGGTGATTTACAGTAGCTTATCAAGACCCTTTTCACTCTGATCATGACATATGTTAAAATATCAGGCGTACGATCGCGAAAGAGTAATTGAGCTATACACCCTATATAGCTCCATCCCTTTTCATAATCTCAATAATCCCAGTTCAGTTTAGGTCGTCAAATGGATCGTGTTAAGGACTCATGGTAGGGGCTTGTAATTTTTTATTCACAATCTTCAACAAAGAAAGCTATTTATCTACAATTTGAGTACAATCAAGCATATCATTAGTAGCGGTGAATCTTCTGTTCCCACATTCCGAGATAATGTTAAATGGTGTTGATAAGTTGCGCCTGTACCGATGCCATAACCTTCGCCTCTTACTTTCGAATGACCTGCGTAGATCGTTAGGGATGAGCGGAGTAGAATGCGATATCGATGTTTTAGTGCGTGAGTTATCGATGAATGTGGGCTGGTTTTATTTAGAAATGGCTAAGGGAAAGACACTATTGTTTAATTTTAAATGATCTGGCGAAACTTTTACAGAAGAAGAAATGGAAAAAAAGAAAAAAAATGGAAGAGTTATTTTTAATTACATTACTATGTTGATTCCATAATACAAAAAACGTAAATTAAGGAGATTCAGAAAAAGCTAACAAAGAGAAATTATTTCGTTTCAAAAAGTAGCTAAAGTTATTTGCTATTTCGTTTATTTAGCCTATACTATCCCACTACTGGCGAAGGCTTAACCTTAATTCTTTCACGTATTGTTTTCCCGAGGCACCTCAAATCGGCACTTGTAGTAATATCACACAGGTTCATTTTAACCTGACAGTCTCTACTTACCTATACTTGCCTGACTAAATTTGAAACAAAATTCAATAACTAAGAATCTATATACGAGTATGTAGACCCGGCAAACGCCATTCTGCCATATAAATTTAACAAACAAAAAGGGCAAGTGTGAGCCGGATTTGCACATTGAGGGTTCCGTACAAATTAGCTTATGTAAATACCTAATTAAATTCTCGAACCTAGTCTCTTAAATTTTTCCGAATCGAAAAAAATATTTTTTTTTTGTGACGTAACTACAAATGTTCAGTTTTCAGATTTATTCCTATACTTGTGCTGTAAGACCTTGCTTCATGCCAAATTTCGGGTTCTAGGTCAACGGGAAGTACCCTATGAATTTTGATTCCCTTGAGAGTGTTGAAGTTTACGTTTTTTGTTATACAAACAGCCGTATCTAGTTTGATTTTTTCACAGCTTCAAGGGACCGCAGATTTGAATGTATAGTTTTAATTTCAACTTGATACCTCCACGCGTTCCCGAAATAAAATTTCCTGTCAGACAGACGGGCAACAAAATGATCAGTTTTTTACTTTTGAGCTACGTACCCTAAAAATCGGTCAAGCGATTTCAGAGGAGTTCGATGGCAAACACTGACACGAGATTCTTATAGGTTAGACATATTTATTTCGTTAAATTATTTTTATTGACATCACCACCTCACTAGTAGTTAACCTATGATAGTTATTATGTCACCACGCACCAGCAAAGAAATAAAATAATTGTATGGCCGATGTGCGTATTGCACGATTTGAAAAACAAAATAACTATTTGATTGTAACAGTGTACTTTTGACAGTTGAAACTGCTTTTGTGTTGTTAAAACTGCGTGTAGGAATTTTGTTAGTAACGCGATTAACAAGACATTGGTACATACCATACCATTGTTCCGAAATCTATGTGGAAGTTATGAATAGTGAAGGGTACAGGCAAAGAATAGGGAATATCCACTTGAACTGATTTTGAGTAAAACACATTTAAAGTTTAGAAGATTAATTGTTTTATGGAGATCTAAGTTTACAACATCGTAGTTTTAAGGAAGTCAGTGAAGAACAGGGAATGTTTTTATTAAATGATTTTAAGAAAAAACATTTAAAGTTTAGAATATTAATTGTTTTTATTGAGACCAAAGTTGCAATAAAGTAGTTTTAACGAGATTTGTTTAGTTTTTGTAGTTGAGGATGAAATTATTCTGTCCTAGCTCAGAGGACACCGGTGTCCTCTCACATCCACGCCACTATAGGCCTTAATTCCGATGTTTAAAGTCTACTTTTGTATGAACAAGTTGGGTAGTTGTGGATCGAAGTGTTATATTACACACATAAATATAGTTATGTCCAGTATAAAATACAAATATACAATTATTGTGACATTCCCAGTTCTTTGGCTGTACCCTTCAGTTTGGTTTTTTATTTTATAGTTTTTATTATTACTGGTGAAACCATACCATTGTTGCGATATAATAAGTGGAAGTTATGAATGGTTTGCCTTTTCTACACAATTTTTATGAAAGGTGGTTTTTCGCGCGAATCTTGTATATATATAATTATGTGTAGTATTCATTACTACTTCATATCTTTTCTTCATAAACTAAAGTCGGTAGGAACTTGGTTTTTCTATATTCGTATACAGGTGCTTCATTTTGTTCTAAGTTTATAATGTTGCAGTCAAAATTGTCAATTGGTCGAAACCACTTTTAACAAAACAAGTTCCTTTGATCAGCAAAAACTAATTTGAAAAATTTTAACCATTTTAAAAACACTTTTTGATTCATTCTATGATTCTTATAGTTAATTAATAAGTTGTAGATTTAAAAAATATATACGCTTTTTAACTTTTTAAGGGATTTGAGTAATAACCAGTGCTGGAACTATAGGGTGGCAAGACTTGCAAAACTGCTACTGGCCCGCGGTTTGAGGCCTAAAGCTCAGAAGAAGTAACTCATCCTATTTAAAAAAAAAAATCACAACCTACCCAATGAATTTGCCTTAGGATGATATAGTTACGCCACTGGTAATAAGTATTGTATTGACTTAAAAATTTATGTAGGTACTGTTGTATTAATAAACAAACATATTAATAAATCGAAAGATTTAAGAGCCAAATTCACCAATAAACTAAACACACACAATAAATCACAAACTAATCGCGATTCGTTCAAACAAAACGCATTTTTGTGCGACTAATCGAGATTATAGCTTCATTTTGCGTTTCACCGCTATGAATTGAACCTAGTTTACGCTAAACTCAGTTTCAATTCTTTTGTTGTCGGCCATGTTTACGACACAGGTCTTTAAACTAGATTACGCTGAGCTCAGTTTAGTTGAACTAAGTTTTTATATTGAATGATGAAATCAGCTCGATTATTTTACGCTTGTCAAACTCAAATCAAATCAACAAACGTGTTGCCTAGCAACGTCACAGATTAGTACATACAGCAGGTACAGTATATAAGTCATTTATTATGGTCATCATCTCAACAATATGAAAGTACATTGATAACAATAAAACAACATCTCACTGTGATCCTTCACAGACCATCACTAAACAAGTCGTGTTTAAGAGCTAGCTATTTAAATAGCGAGGGAACAGTAGCAGCCAGCAGTAATGATCACACTCACTTTACATATTATGTCACTGTCTCGTCTTACACTCCCCAGTACTGACACGAACTAAACGAGGCATGTGACTGACTTGGCTATTCTAGACAGATTTTGATTTCGTCACTTTGTTCGTGGAGAAAAGTAATGGTGTCATTAGGGTTTCGTAGATGCTGATTGCGTTTTATTAATTCCTTAAACAAAGTTGACGAGAAGTCTTCCGAAATTAAATTGGGGGCCCCTAAACTTTATCAATTTAATTTTTTTTTTAATTTTTATTTAGATTTCAAAGGAAGAATTCTTCGCTCGATCAATAAATGGTTTGCGAATCAGGATTTAGGGGCCCCTGGAGCTTGAGGCCCCTGAGGCACTGCCCCATCTAGCCCCTTAGTAGTTACGCCCCTCTTTGAAATGACATAATAAAGTCGATTTTAACGAGATTTTTCGTAGCCTCCTTGAAATATCATGTAGCCCTAACTTTTAATGTACGTTTTTTGAATTGCAGAAGTCTTCTACTTCTTTTTAAAAAAACGTTACCACATACTAGAAATTACTTGTATAATTTTGGGTGGTTGCCGACATAGCACGAAGAATATTAACTTAAGTGGCAGTGGGCAGGGCACATTGCTCGCAGAACCAATCGCCGTTGGGGCCGAAAGGTTCTGGAGTGGCGACCGCAACCCGGAAGACGCAGTGTAGTGGAAGGCCTCCTGCAGTGTAGTGGATGGCTCGATGACCTGGCAAGAGTTGCGGGAACCCGATGGATGCGAGATGCACAGGACCGTTCATTGTGACGACACATGGGGAAGGCCTATGTCCAACAGTGGACGTCTTTGGGCTGAAATGATGATGATGATCTAAAGGAGTATATACTTGATGATGATGAATTTTGGGTGCGCTGATGTAATCTGTAGACAGTTGATAAGGGTCCAGGTGGACCTGGATCAACTATCTGCAGGACATCTATAGCTATATTTTATCCACGCTGGAATCCATCTTGTGACTCGCAGAGCACTGCTACGTAATTGCTCAACCACTAAGGCAATCGTGTCTTTAAAAACGATGTTCCATCGAAATAAGTATGATTTCTTCAGTATGTATATTTTTTGGCTTAAGTATAATATTTTTTAATGATGTAAACTAGTGCTTGACTGTGTGATGGTGAACAGTGATGCAATAGTTGAATAATTGTTAATGGCGAAGCGCAATAGTTTATTGAGAGCCTATTCACTCTAGCCTTGAAGACATCTAAAAAAATACTTGTCTAATTTAAGATTTTTTCTTTTGCAGTTTTGTTAAATTGCCGTAAATAAATTGGCAGGCGTTTAACCTGACAAGCAATCGATTATGTCACTGCACCATCAATCATATTTCAATGTAACATCCTTATTAGAAAAGTATTCCTCCACAGGTAGGTCTAGTGAGAAAGGCATGATGATTTTGCAGACGTAGGTATATTTACTTAATGGCACAGAACATCAAGAATGAGTGTCAGATTTTTACTAAATAAACCCAGCCATCAGCCATGTTTCTTCGGTGGCTCTTTCCGGTCTAAGTTGGTGAATCTTTCAAACTTGCCAACTAACACAAACCTCAAATTGCCACATCATCTGTCGAAGGGTTGAGGAGGTTAGTAACTAGTCATTGCAGTGGAACTATAAAGACAACCCATGCAATGAATTAACTAAACTTAGCTATGTTTATATGCAGGGGCGTCGGCTTTTAAAAAACCTCATCGGTGCTAAACTGCTCATGCTTATTTGATAACTCTAAAAAGTGGCGAAATGTGAGAAGAGAAATGCACACTGATCGAAGGACAAATAAATAAATGTCCTACTTATATATTGGGTACTTAATTATAATTAGATTTGTGTTAGAATTGAACACGCGAGCCCTGCGTCTCAACCAGCGCGGGGCTCTAAATCACTGCGCTAAACGGGTCGTTGGGTAATAAACGCTCATCCTTAAAAGGCGATTACTGATCTGTTTCTTGATGTCTATTCTCAGGGGCGCTTGGCACCCACTTTTTATTTCTAATGGATACTTGAGCACCCATTGAGTCGGCGACCGAGTTTATAAGTTTAGACATTATGTAGCAAGCCTGAAGTTTATATTATAGCAAATAGCTCTTATACAACTCAGAAAAATATATTTTTTCACATTCTACAATATGTATATCTAATGCATAAACATCTCGTTTAACAATGTTTGTTATCGAACTTCTCCGAAACGGCTCGATCGATTTTTATGTTTTTTTTTTTTGTGTTTATTTGATAGTAGTACTTACTACACGATTAAAAAGGTACCGCCTATACCTACCATCTAGAAAGGTATGGGCTAGGTACCAGGCATAATACCAGGTAGTATGGTTGTTGAAGTTAACAACACCTTTCACGTGAAGAGCCTGATATTTAGTGATAGCAACGAGCGACGATGCATCCTATTTTTGTTTAGTTTTATAAGTAGGCTAATTAGCTATAAGAAATGTCTTGTCATTCTTGTTAGCACCTTTGTCCTGTACACGCTAATATACAGTGCGCAGTAATCTCGTATTTTCTCCTGTTTTATTTTACACAAATCCCGGTCAGTCCCGCACATGGTCCTTTATCGAGCCTGATTGTCGTTATCAGCAAGTAATTTGAAGAATATATAATTAGAAGACGGAAATAATTGATCTGGATTTGAGAGGTTAAACGCCGACAGCGTGTCTTATGGATTGAGTACACATTATTTCTCACGGTGTTAAGTATATTGGATAATATTATCACCCAACACTCGTACAGGTTGTATCTAGCTTTATTTAAATTTACAAAAGGTTAGTGCATTTATTTTGTTAATTATGTTAATTGAGTACCGGTTTTCTTTTTGAATAGTTTCGGTATTTTGTATGTTACATGTACAATTAGCGACAGTCGTTATTATATAATACTTTTAAAAGTATAGTAGGAATTAGAACTACATTTATATAATTTGTATTGTTGCATTTGAGCGATAACTATTCAGTTAAGTATCATAGTTAATGTGTAGGTATTCGTTAATCATAGTTTATTCTGGAAAGTGTTAGATATTATTTCAAACTATTGACTGTTAATCTCAGTTAACTTGCCCGTAGTGTACTTTAGTTTTGTGGTGTTTTATATAATAACTTATTAGATAAGTTATTGAGGAATTCATTTATAATAAAAGTTGTATCGTTACATTTGCAATCAGATTTATTTTTATACAGAAAGATTACCTACCTATTTACATTGTTAGACCTTATTAAATTCTACCTTACAACTCTGTACCTAAATTAATTTCGGATTAAGTATATTAAGATATTTATTTTGCGATTATATACATTCCAGGTCGACAACACTCGATTTCCAGCATGTCCGAGGAAAGGGAATTAGTAAAGAAGCGAGGAAGTTTTAAGGGTCGCTTAACTACATTTGTCAATTACTTGGACGCATTGGATGACGTAACATTAAGCGAATGCGATGTCATGGAATTACAGTTGCGCATGGGAAAACTGGAGTCGTTGTACGAACAATATGATGAGGTACAGTTGCGGTTAGAATGTATGGTTGACGATACGAAGGCCCAGTTGTCTGAACGTTCCGAGTTCGAGACATTATACTATAAGGCATTGTCGAGGGCTCAACAGTTAGTGAGTAAGAGTAACAAGCAAAATGGTTCAGTTAGTGGTAAGGGTAGTCGTGGTAGTGTTTATAAACCTATTAAGTTGCCTACTATACAATTGCCCAAGTTTAATGGTTCATATAGCAATTGGTTAGAGTTCCGTGACACCTTCACTAGCCTCATCCATCATAATGACGAGATCGACGAAATCAACAAGTTCCACTATTTACGTGCTTCTCTGGAGGGATCTGCTGCCGTGGTAATTCAATCTATTGAGTTTTCAGCGAACAATTATGATGTGGCTTGGAATTTAATTTGCGATCGATTTGACAATAAACGCTTATTAGTGCAGAATCATGTGTCAGCATTATTTAACATTGAACTCATTACGAAAGAGTCTTCTATCGCTTTGAAAGGGTTAATTGATCTATTAAATAAAAACTTGCGAGCGTTAGAATCTTTAGGCGAACCAGTCAAGCAGTGGGACACGTTGCTGATATATTTAGTTACACGTAAGTTGGATCAGAAGTCCTACCGTGAATGGGAGGAGTTCAAAGGTCACACTGATAAGAATAGCAAAATTACGTTCGATACTTTCCTCCAATTCATTCGCGCACGCGCTGATCTAATTGAAACTTTAGAATTATCTAAACACAACATGTCAGGTAACCCTAAATCAAGTTCCGCGAGTAAAATCAAATCCATGGTGACGACACAAAATTCTAATATGGTGAGCACTGAACCTGCTTCGAAATCTTGTCCTAATTGCAAAGGTGACCATAGTTTAGTTAATTGTTCACAGTTCCTTGCATTGAGCAATGAAGCTCGACGCAAATTAATTCCTACTTTTAAATTATGTTATAACTGTTTTCGTACTGGTCACTTTTCTAACAATTGCAAAAAACCGGGTTGTAAGTTATGTAAGCGCAGGCATAACACTTTGATTCATACTTCGGAAACAAAAGGTAACGATAACACATCTGATTATGCAACTTTGTCTCCGTCAACGTCTGCAGCGCCCGCGCAGTCCGCTGACACTGACGCGACGAATAACGTGTCCTTGTCTGCGAACATTTCCCCTACTCATGGCGAGAGTAAGGAGCGCGGCGTCTTATTGTCAACCGCGTTAATTAAATTATATGATTACAAAAATCATGAGCATATTGTGCGAGCGACACTCGACAGCGGTAGTACATCGTGCTTCATGACGGAGCGACTATGTAAACGACTTAAGTTAAATACGAGTTCGATTGATAGTTCAATCTATGGCATAAATAACGCGTCCAGTCGCGTAGGCAATATGTGTCAGGTAAAAATGACGTCACTTAACAATAGTTATAATGCTAAGTTGTTATGTTTTGTATTGCCATTGATTACTAATGAGATGCCATGTCGTGAATTAGATTTATCTAACCTGAACATTCCAACTGATATTTGTCTGGCAGACCCTACTTTTTACAAGCCCTCAGACGTAGATCTTTTAATTGGTGCTGATCTGTTCTGGGACCTGTTAGGTTCGCAAAGAATTAAGTTAGGAGTCGGAAAGCCGGTGTTATGTGAAACCAGGTTAGGATGGATCGTCTCTGGTCCCGTTATCTATAGTAATCACAGTAAATCAATAAATAACATTAGATGTAATTTTACTCAAACTAGTTCCTGTAATGATGCCGACTTGGATTTAATTCGTAATGATATTACGCGATTTTGGAATCTCGAAGAGATTAATTCGCAAAATTCTGATTATTTGCCTGAAGAAAGGTTGTGTGAGGAGCATTTTTGTAAAACTACGACTCGTTTGGAAGACGGTCGTTTTTGTGTGCGTCTACCTATGAAGCAGAATCCATCTGTTTTGGGTGAGTCATTTCATAGGGCTACAAAATGTTTATATTCCTTGGAACGCAGACTTAAGGCTAAACCTGATTTTAGTAAATTATATCACGAGTTCATGGCGGAATATGAGTCATTAGGTCATATGACAATAAACAAGGAACTAGATTTAAACTCGTATTTCATCCCTCATCACGGGGTCCTAAGGGAAGGTAGTACCACTACGAAGCTGCGTGTGGTGTTCAATGCTAGTTGTCCCACGTCATCAGGTGTTTCCTTAAATGATTTACAGATGGTGGGTCCAACTGTTCAAGATGACCTTCTGTCTATACTTCTTCGGTTTCGACAGCATAAATACATCTTGTCAGCCGACGTTGAAAAGATGTATAGACAGATAGTAGTCCACCCATCTGATAGGCACTTGCAACAGGTAGTTTGGCGCGAAGACACATGCAGTCCAGTTAAGGTATTTAAATTAAACACCGTCACATACGGTACGGCGAGTGCGCCATTTCTTGCGACGCGCTGCCTCAAGCAATTAGGTAATGAGTGCACGAATGATAAGATTGCCACCATAATAAAGCATGATTTTTACGTTGATGATTTGCTCACCGGTGGCAATGATTTAGATGAAGTGTTGTTCATTCGCAATGAAGTCACAAATGCACTGGCATCAGCTTGCATGCCACTTCGAAAGTGGAAGTCGAATGAACCTATTTTAGTGTCAGGGACTCAGTCATCATTAGATTTAGGTGTAGGATCTAATAATCCCAATAAATTATTAGGACTTGACTGGTTCGCTGAATCTGATGAAATAGGTTTCTTAATTAGTTTTAAGTCACCTTCTAGAAGTTGCACTAAACGTGATTTGCTTTCAGCAATTGCACGTATTTTTGACCCTTTAGGTCTTATATCTCCTTTTGTAGTCACCATGAAAATGCTATTACAAAAAATGTGACCAGACAAACTTTCATGGGACGAACCGTTGACTCTGGAACTTAGCACAACTTGGAACGCTATTGTTAAAGCTCTCCCTCTTTTAACTACGTTACGTATCCCACGGTATGTTATGACGGACGGTTACCAGACGTTAGAACTGCACGTATTCACAGATGCATCTGAGCGCGCGTACGGTGCGTGTGCCTACATCCGTAGTGTTAATGCAAATGGTGAATGCATGGTTCGTTTACTTATCGGTAAAAGTCGTGTGGCGCCGATTAAACCTACTACTATTCCGAGGTTGGAACTGTGTGGTGCCGTCGTGGGAGCTCGCGTTTATGAGAAGGTGGTCAAATCACTTCGAGTGAAGTTTGATCGGGTTTACTGTTGGACAGATTCGACTATTGTATTGGGATGGTTGCAGATGTTGCCTTCTAAACTTCAGCCATTTGTGCGCAATCGCGTTGCTGAAGTTCTAGATAAGGCGGGTAACTGCACTTGGCGTCATGTCCCAACTGACAAGAACCCAGCAGACCTAATATCTCGTGGCGTGGATATTAGTGTTCTGCAAGGGCTGCAGTTGTGGTGGTGTGGCCCCGACTTCTTAAAGGAAGATCAGTCGAACTGGCCATCTCAGGTTAAAGGTTTAGAACTCGAGACTTTACCCGAAACTCGACCTCAAGTTTCATTGAGCGCTATTGTAACAAATAATGCTTGCAATACTTTAATAGATTTTAACCGTTTCTCAAACTACTTAAGACTTGTTCGTTCAATAGCGTATGTGTTAAGATTTGTTAGAACCTGTAGGAAACTTCCTGTCATTAATAAATTTATATCTGAAGATGAACTACAGGAAGCATTGAATGTTATTATTTTAAATTGTCAAATCGAGTCGTTTCCAGAGTACAAATTACTTTTAAATAAACAAAATATACCTTCGAAAAGTGTCCTCTTTAAATTTAATGTTTATTTAGATAAAAATAAAATCATGCGTGTCGGAGGGCGCTTAGAAAATTCTGATTTTTCATATAATAAAAAACATCCTATAATTTTACAGTCCGCTCACATTTTTACAAAATTATTATTTAATTTTGAGCATAAAAGATTGATGCATGCAGGCCCTCAGTTATTGTTAGCTTCAATTCGGGAATCGTACTGGCCTATAGGTGGCCGTAATCTAGCTAGGGCTTGCTATCGAAACTGTGTGCGCTGTTGTCGCATGAAGGGTAACGTAATTACCCCATTGATGGGAAATTTGCCGCAGCAGCGTGTCCAGCCAGGAGGTTATCCTTTCGACAATGTTGGTGTCGATTATGCTGGCCCTATCATGTGTGCCAGTCGGCAAGGTCGTGGCTGCAGGTTAGTGAAGGTGTACGTAGCCATATTTATTTGTTTTGCCACTAAAGCTGTACACCTGGAGCTAGTAGGCGATCTAACCAGTAATACCTACTTACTTGCCTTATATAGGTTTATCTCGCGACGGGGTAAGCCAACTAACATTTATTCCGATAACGGTACCTCATTCGTTGGCGCATACAACGATTTATCGAAATTTCTAAAAACTTATTGCGATTCCTTAGGTGCAAGTTTGGCAAATGATGGTATTAAAATGCATTTTATTCCCGCATATACTCCTCATTTCGGCGGACTCTGGGAAGCGGGTGTTAAATCGACAAAGTATCATTTGAAACGAGTGTTGGGAAACTGTAACTTAACGTTCGAAGAACTTAACACCACGCTTATTCAAATCGAGGCCATCTTGAACTCTCGTCCATTGACGCCGCTATCTTCGGATCCTGCTGACCTTGCACCTCTGACGCCGGGACACTTCCTTGTGGGTCGACCGCTCACATCATTACCTCAACGGGACTATTTGGAACACTCCGTTCATCACTTGGCTCGATTTCAACGGGTTGAGCAACTCCGCCAACATTTCTGGGCCCGGTGGAGTAAGGAGTTTGTTTCTGAATTGCAGCAGAGAACGAAATGGCGTTCCTGCAAGGATGCACTGAAGCTGGACTCACTCGTGGTAATAAAGGAGGATCACTTACCCCCTCTTAAATGGAAGTTGGGAAGAATTGTTGCCGTCCACCCAGGATCAGACGGTATCGTTCGGGTGGCTGATATCCGGACTCCTGCTGGAGTAATTCGGCGCGCCTTCAATAGGATTTGCCCACTACCCGTCACTTGCTGATTTTGTTGAAAGACAATCTTTCAATGTCCGGGGGTATGTTGAAGTTAACAACACCTTTCACGTGAAGAGCCTGATATTTAGTGATAGCAACGAGCGACGATGCATCCTATTTTTGTTTAGTTTTATAAGTAGGCTAATTAGCTATAAGAAATGTCTTGTCATTCTTGTTAGCACCTTTGTCCTGTACACGCTAATATACAGTGCGCAGTAATCTCGTATTTTCTCCTGTTTTATTTTACACAAATCCCGGTCAGTCCCGCACAATGGTACTAGGGAAAGAACGTAAGACCTGGTGGATGTCACATGCTCTTTGGCTCTGAGACATGCCGGATAAAAATAAATTACAAAAGTACCTGCCAGGGTACCGCCGCTGGTCTATCACTGCTCCACCAGAAGACGTTCCCACAAACCTACCCGTCCCATTATTTCGTTCTTGTGTATTGAACAATGAGCTTAAAAATAATTAGGTAGGCGTCAACCAACTTACCTTCACAATAGCCCAAAATAAAATCAAACAATTAAAAAATAAAACACGACTATCTCAAAAATAATGATGATGTTTGTTATTTCATAGGAAAGTGGAGAAAGTTAGTCACTTGTTGACTAAACACGGAATCTCGAAAATTACTTGATCAACAAAACTGAAATTTTCATCGTAGTCGGCAGACCACTGTGTAAATAAAATATTTTCTTATAGTCTAGGAATCTTATAGTATAAGAAGTATTTCTGGGACGATGCAAGGATTCTGACGATATCTCATACATGTAAATCTGTTCAGTCATTTAGAAGTTATGGTGGAATAAAGAAACTCACATACATACATACATGAAAACATCGCGCGTCTCATTGAGCTGTCAGTAAACCGTAGCGGCCCAGCCTGCTAGCTGGAGGCAGCCAGGGTCGAAGCCTGCTTGGGTCATGGGTCAGTTTCTGAAAGGAAGGCCCGGCCCCGGCACGATAGGCAACGAAGGAACGGGGTAGGTTTCTAGTCAGTAAGAGTCTGACACTATTTCCCGCTCCGCCCAACGGCGGGATCTGTCATTGGATGATTTTTGGGAAAGTCGTGAAGTAATCCTCATCATACAGCACATCGGTCATCGTCCTCAACAGAAGCACATTAGTTTTTTGCGACAGCTATGCGAGTACATTCACTCTTCAGCGACGGTCCAGTTTCTTTAGAATGGACCCATTTACACGTCTGCAGTGTCGTGCAATTATATGAAATTATAGCTATAAGTACAGAGCTACTGAGTTACGAGTGGTCAGCTGAAAGTGATGCAACTTGATGCTAGCGGGGGTCAACTCATAGCAGTCATAGCTGCTAAATGCACTTTTGTCGTGTAAAATATTCACCAGCTTTTGCAAGCGGCAGCAGCAAAGGATAGCAAGCACTGTTGGTGCCATAAGGTTGGCTGCTTCGCTGAATAATATAATATAATATTTCACTACTATCACACAACGCCGCCCAGTCCCAAGCTAAGCAGAGTTTGTGTTATGGGTACTAGACAACTGATAAACATACTTATGTATTTCTAAATACTTACATATTGTAGATAATTTACACCCAGACACAGAAAAAATGATCGTGCTCTTCACACAAATATTTGTCCTGGGTGGGAATTGAACCCACGACCTCCGGCATAGCAGTCAGGGCCACAACATTTGACTGGCCTGTTGATCACTAGACCAACAGGCCAGTCAAATGTTGTGGGCTCAACACCCGCGCTGAATAAATATTGATCTAGAGATAGTTGTTGGGGAGAGCTCCCACGACACTGGGGTAGTTTGAAGTGTAGGGTTGTGTGGACCGACCGGAGGACACGGTGGAGCACACGGTCGAGGTTGTCAGCAAAGAAGGAACGGGATGGGTTTTTAGTCAGTAAGAGTCTGAAACAATCTTCCGCTCCCGCCCAAGGGCAGGAGATGATTTTACCAACCACAAAAAAAAAAATGTGGGGTTGTCATTTTAAGAAAATGTAGAAAATTATCCCTCGGAAACACAATACTAGGATTAAAAGTAAATATCCAATATCGTGATCCATGCGGTAATACGGGTAGACCACCCGTCTTCCACATCCAAACACGTCCTGCGTCCCTGGCCTGTTCCACAATATTGTGTGGGAAAATATCTATAAAATGTCTTCCGTGTCTAACTTCACTGAAGTTGACCGATGGTATAGAGTTGTTGTACATTTATACTCTATTCGTGACAGCATCAGACAGATTACACTTCCAGGGTCAACGCAGTTATTGTATTCTCTTTGGGTCAACGTAGCACTGCCTAAAAAAAATATAATATTCTTTTCCTATAAATATTCAAATGTGTTCTAGAAATGCCCACATCCTTCGAGGTATTAACAAGCCAGTACGATAATTCATAAGTACTAGGTTGCATGTTTATCATATAACCTCGTTGCAGAGACTTCACAGTACACTTTGTAATAAAAGTACAATATATGTACTATATTGTGCTTAATTACAGTTAAGATTAATGCTGAATTTATTATTATCAACTTGTATACTAACTGTTATACTTAAATGAATTCATATGAACTATCCATTTTCTGAATTTATGAGGCTTTTAATTAAATAAATTATTTAGTTCATACTTATACTACTAGTGTCAATGTTAAAAACCTAAATGAAGCAGGGGTTGTCAGTGCCTCGAATGTTTTTCATTGTACTATATAAAATTAGTTATTTCTATTTGTATGAATGTTTAATAATTATCTTTTTGCCTTTTATTGTGTACAATTCTTATGTTTTGTAAGGAGGAAACTTTTTGCCACGCCATTTAAAAAAAAAATGTTTGAATTGAAATTACCTTTATTTGAAAAATCCATTTCATTTACTTACCTATCTGTTTAGTAGTAGTAACCTTACAATAGTCAAATTTATCTAAGTAGGTAATGTTAAAAGTTTATATTGATGCCATTGGTGAAATTAGTATGAGTAAGACATTATGATTTAGGAGGAATCAATGGATTCTCAAAATACAGGCATATCTTGCCTAGTTTGGGGTCCAAATGATCTCAACTAAATATATGCACTGACTACAAAACACATAACAATTTTGTACACAAGATTCTGTTCACAGTCTATATTTAAAATGTAACTACCATGATTGTTTACCTTTTCAAATAAAAAAAAAATATTTATTAAAATTGTTTGAATTTATCTCGAAACATTTATGTTATGCACACCTGCTTCTATGAACCTCTTTTGTCTAATGCAGAAGTGAATGGAGTAGAGAAGCAGCTAGTGACCGTGGTACATCATCATCATTTCAGTCGAAAGACGTCCATATTAGTCGGTCTGTTCAAGTTTGTAAACGCCTGTCAAGAAGCAACCGCAACACCCCAATTAGGTGACAATTCGTCTAAACAAGAAATTGTACATCGCCATCATACTATGATCATTTTGCGATCTCCATCAATTTATTTTTTATTTGTTATAAACTAGTGCTGGACTGCGATCCCACCTGATGGAAAGCAGTGATGCAATCGTTGATGGTGAGACGCATTAGATGTACGTACAATTTTCAAAAATCAATAAGAATTGCTCTTTGACTCTTTTGTTTTTTTTCACCGCGGCAAATAAGTTAATCCATTTGCTATGGTTATTCGCAACCCCCCACTTCGATTGAGTCCCGAAAATCAGATATAATCCTCGTCTCACAAGTTGAACTATCATGGCGGTCGACTTTGAATGCGCAGTAACCGATTTTCGGGTCTCAATCGAGGTGGAGGGCTGCGCGTAACCTTAGCAAATGAATCAACTTATTTGCCACGTACTTTATACATCGTTTAACCGGACAACTCATTTTAATAAAATACTATTGATATTCCCGAAATAAAGCCTTCCCTAAGCGTCGTTGAATCAGGAATTAAAGAAGATGAGAAAGTGAGTGCTACTCAAAAAGAATGCGAGTGAACAAAATTCTTCTTCAAAATAACTCAATAGTGTACGCCGAAAATAATATCTCCAAGTTACTTTGGTCATAACAACAAGGACTCACGTATACAAACAAAGTATTTCAACAGCTTGAAGTTTGTTCATTTAATAGCCGATACGCGGCTGAAATATCAAATTCATACAGTGATGCACTGCATTGGGAATGAGGAAGTACAATTCGTATGACTTAAGAATATAAAAAGAATAGCATTTTCGTAGATGCTTCTTTTTTTCACTCTTTAATTAGCACTTTAGTTTGGTACAGTATTGTAGAAACTTTTTCATCAGAACCTCTTTAGGTGATTTAAGAAGTAATCTAAGATATATACCGTTAAATTTTGGTCGTTTTAATCCCGTAGAGGGTCGATTCGGGACATGAAACCCTATCGATTTGTAAAGATAAATTTTAAACATAAAGAACTTTTTTTTTAAACTCGAAATAATTTACGCACGTACGAAATTAATTTTATTATATAATTTTATTTAGCAGGTAGATTAGATCATAATGTATTAGATTATAATTTAGCAGGTGGTTTGAAGGCCGGCCGCCGCGGCTGAGGCTGGTCGGCTTAGCCGGCCAGCAAGCCGAAGCTAAAATTTATTTCTCTTAAATTTATCAAACCCACGACCTCCAGTCAGGGCCAATAACCATTTTTGGACGCCATTTTTTTTTCCACAACTATCACACAACGCCATCTAGTCTCAAGCTAAGCAGAGCTTGTGTTCTGAGTACTAGACAACTGATAAACATACTTATACATTTCTAAATACATTCATATTTAGAAATATATAACATTTGTCCTGGTTGGGAATCGACCCCACGACCTCCGGTCCGGGCCACTAACTAGACCAACAGGCCAGCCAGTAGTTAGCGTAGTATTATTATTTACTGTAATATAGTTAATAATTTATTAAAGATAAATAGAGTTACAGGGTGTGAGTAATGCTAAAACATTTTGTTTTCATTAATTATTTAACATAAAACGTTTCCGAAGACTTCCTGCACTTGGCTAGGCCTGTCCTGCAGGAAGCTTACAAGTATTCTTTGGATTTACAAATTATAAGTATGCGCATAATAACAAAAGGAAATAAAAATCTAATATGTCTATTATATCTAACATTGCAAATATACTATTTAAGGTCACCATTTAAGGTTAAGTTAGTTAGGTATTGCTGAATAAAATCTCGGCACCATAGTATGTAAATAAATACATTTCCACTTTTCCCAATACAATAACCCCACATAATAATCTCAGAGCACGCACAGAGGCGTCATAACACGGTGTGTATATTATAGAAACCGTGTATTGCAAATATTTGTGATGCACCGCGCGCTCTTCAGGTGAAACACTTTGCTACTCATCGCAGAATCCTTCTGGTGTGGCGGTGTAAGTTATAGGCGATTAAATTTGAGTGCGTCACGATTGGCCGAAGTTTGGCGTGTTCGTTGTAGAACGGAGAGATGTTCGTCGAACAAACTAGCACCCGAAGAATGTGAACTATTGGATAAATGGCTAGTCAAGATTATTGCACAATTCTGATTCTTCTGTTCTATGTCTTTTTTTTTGAGGCGGGAAGTCATCAAATTCCAGACTTTTACTGACTAAAACCTATCTATGATGTTCCTTCAGTTACCCTTTGCATTGCAGGGCCGCGGTAGCTCTTTTTTTTTTCTTTCAAATAATCCTGCAGTTGTAGATGTAAAGAAAAAAAGAAAGAAAAATATTTTATTTGGCATGCATTGACACACACACTGTAAAACCAAATTTATAAAAGTTATGACGAAAACCAGAAAAAAAAAATAGACTCAATGTTTGTCTCACGGCTGCGCAAAATAGGTCCAGTGTAGCCAAAAAGCCGGACAACTACATGGTAGTCAGTTGTAGTTGACTGACTTTTCAACTTTTTACTTATTATGTGCAAGGTTAACACATAAATATAATTTAATGTGTGATAAATAATAACTAGGTGTTTAGCGTTAGGTGTGTAGGAAATCATAAAATACTAAAATAACAAATAAAATAAATGTCTAAAAATTTAACAAGACTAGGTAACTTTAATCGTGCATAATTCCATGTGCATAACAAAAACCGGTTTTGAGCGACTCAACCTCAATACCTTGAGATGTCTTGAAAGATGACAGGAATTTTCCTTAATCATCAGTAAGGCTTGGAATTACCCTACAAGCAATGGAGAGGTCTATGGTCGGAGTTTCTTTGCGTAATTGGTTTAAAAATAAAGATTTTCGTAGGAGAACCAAGGTTACCGACATGACATAGCTCGCACCGCTAAAATTAAGTGGTAGTGGACAGGGCACATTGCTCGCAGAGCAGATGGACGATGGCAGAAAGGTTCTGAAGACATAGCGTTGGAAGGTCTTCCACAAGGTGGACCGACCACCTGACCTAAGAATCGCGGAAATTCAATGGATACGAGACGCATAGGACCGGTTATTACAACGACACTTGAGGCCTCTAAGGGTCGAAACAGATAACAGCGTTGCTTCACCACGCTGCTAAAATCGGCAGTGCCACCTGCCGCAACGTAGAATTTTGCGGTGGGCACCGTGGCGCGAATACCATAGTTTTATTAAATGGATGTAACCGTATCTTCTTTGTCATTTATTTAAAATAGAGTAATGCCTTCTTAATAACAAATAAGCATAATTTTATTACGATCCATGGCAGAGAAACGTCTACCCACACTCAAAAATCTTGCGGTGACGCGAAAAAGAGCGGCGGGCAGCACTGCCGATTTTAGCAGCGGTACGGCGCCGCAACGCGGTTTTGTGTTTCGGCCCTCACTACCGAATTAATGATCAAAACAAAATCGAAGATTTTTAATACGTAAATAAATCAACCCGCTGCCGCTCATGACATAGGCCAGCGACAATTTTGCGTAATTTACACGGAAGCTGGGAGAGTGTCACTGACATAATGATCGGCGCATTACATTGCTAAACACTACTTGATATTTGATTCTTTGTAATCAATCTGTATTGCACGGCCTTTTGTATTTAGTTACTGGAAGTAACAACAGACAGGTTGATCGTTGAAGTTGGGGTACGTTTGTGTGGTGAATCTTACTTTTACGCGAGTGAAACCGTGTTCTGACCTTGCTAGTTTTAATACGTGCAAACAGCAGTTATAATCCATGACCTTCAACGCCCTTGGCTGGCGAACGCGCTGCGGAACGGAAGGCTGCTGTTAGGACGCTGGATTACAACCGACTGGTCCACCTTTAATTTATATGGTAGAACAACGTTTTCTGGGTCAGTTAGTTATTCAATAAAAACGTAATCAAATTGTAAATAGACGCACTTACGATCACTTTGATGCACAATGTTATAAAAAGAAATCCATTAAAATCTATTTTGTTGCCTATACACCGTTAAATTTTGGTCGTTTTAATACCTTGGAGGATCGATTCGGTACATGAAACTATCGAGTTATAAAGATAAAATAAAAAAATAAAGTACATTTTCTCTAAAACTCGAATAATATACGCATGTACTAATCTGTATATGTGTCTGTCTTAAGCGAAATATTTGCTGTACATCCCCATGCCTACATCTATCTCGTGTAGTAAAATAAGGGAGACTACGCAACTATACACGGTACACTTAGTGTATACATCCAGTGACTCTGTGTGCACACGAGTGTCTCTTAATGTTCATACAGAGACACTCGATGTATACACTGAGTGTAAAGTGTATAGTGTTGTAGTCTATTCATATCTTTAGACCTTAGACCATTCATTCGATTTTTTTTTCATGTCGATTTCTCAATGTCTGACATTGGCATTAGCTTCATTCATATTTTCGAAGGTTTACCTTGTAATGAGTATCTAACACCTGATTGCCTTCTTAATCATAACATAATTTATACATAGAATGTTTATTAATTTGCCTATGTACCACTATTGTAGATGAAGATTAAATAAATAAATAAATAATTTATCAGAAGGTTAAAATAAGAATAAGGCCTCTACAGCAAAAAGCCGCCAGATAGGTTTTTGCCTGTATCGTATCCGGTGGGTTGAGGCCGCGCAAGCTCACTGGCTCGATAAGCCCCCGCATGCTCACTGGCGGGATAAGGCCGCGCTGGCTCACCGGCGGGATAAGAACACGCGAGCTCACCGGCGGGTCGAGCCTTCTCGAGCATAACGGCGGGTTGAGCCTGTTTCAGCTCACCGGGGGCTAGAGCGGTACCTCTCGTGTTCACTCGCTTATTTCGCCACCGACTTGTATATTAGCTTGTACATCCCATGACTAAATTTAGGTAAGTATGACCATAACAGTCAAACTCCAAAATTCGAATTTTTGATCACACTGGTATAAGTAACAAAAAATACACATCCCCTCTATTAACTCGGTAACCACTAAATGTTGGACGACATACGCCGCTGATGCCGCGGCGCTCGTGTCGTCAGCAATAGTGGCCCGGGTTGCGATGCTCTTATGGCGCCGTGCATACTAGCTTAACTAGTTTTTGTGTGAAGAGGCCTTGAATGATTTACAAACAGTTTGCGAACGATTAATTAATTACGTGACTGCAAGAACCTTGGTAGAGTCTACAAATATTCTCATTCACATAGCAACAGCAATTCTGCCGGCCTAGTTCAGTTTCCTAATAACTATATGTAGAACGTGGTATCAGTTAGTGGGCCGCATACAATTTTAGCTAATATTCGTACACTATCTAAAGCTTTCATTGCCAAACCTCTATCTATCTATAATATAAAAATGAATCTCTCAATGTGTTGCCAAGCACAAATCTCGAGAACGGCTGGACCTATTTCGCTAATTCTTTTTTTGTAGTCTTTGTTATTGTCAGGAGAAGATTCTTTAGTAAAGTGTTTTGTAGGGTAGAGTGTGAGCGAAGCCACGAGCAAAAGCTAGTGTTAAATAATATTTAACCTGTCATTGTCATTATAGCATAGCATAGTATCAGCTTTATAATGTTCCCACTGTTGGGATTCAGGCCTCCTTTCTAGGAGAGAGCCGTAGTCGCGCGGGCCTAGTGCGGGTTGGTGGATGTCAAATGTCTTTTTATTTTTTGTTCTTCCTTGTTATTAGCACTGAAAAATATCGGCCACAAAGGAAACTCTCTAGGGCCTATACCAAGGCAGGAGTATATCTGTTGAATAGTGGAGCAACATGATTTTCGTAATAAAAAACAGTTAACATCAATTTGCTGATCTTACTTAATTTTATATCTACTTAACTAGACCACGGACAGCAAGTAGATGTACTGTGGGTACTTTGATTTCCATAAGGCCTTTCATAGAATTAACAATGACGTCTTATTTATTTAAAACTTCATGCAACAGAACGGTATAAAGATGGATTTAATGCCTTGGACATTCTCTACCAGTCAACCAAGGGTACCGAAAAGAAAACATGACCAGTGCATAAAAGAAGGAAAAAACTTACTACTGAATGGTGGTCAGGAAATTCCAGATGGGCGCACATTCCACAGAAGTAGGTATGGACTGCATATGAAAGGAAGAATGAATAAAACAGGAGTATGAGAAGAACAAAGCATTAGAAGATTGTTAGAAGAACGCAGATTCCTAGCGTATGATGAACAAAAATATTGAAAATGAGATTTATGATAAGAAAAAAATAACCGACTTCAATGTAAAAAAAAAACACAAAAAGTGCAAAATAACTTCACTTACATTGAATTTGGTTGTATTTTTTTTTTTGTAAAATGTTTTTATTTCACATTTTTTTTTGCTGTAGTACCCCTCACCCAAACTTAAATAGATATCTTCCGCCATTCGGTTCCATCATTAAATCATCAGGACAATTCAATACCAAACACGACTACGATTCACTGATTTATTAAAAAAATCCAGTTCTTACCTACCTTCCGGCTATATCATCAGATCAGTTCTATGAATCCCCTTTTTCCTTCAATCAGTCACCGACTACATGTAAAAACAAAGCAATTTTACTTGTTACGACAGTTCTGCTATGATTTTTTTAAGAGTTCCGTTCTTTAAATATCTTCGAAGTTCATCATCAGATCAAAATAATATTTTATGGGACCACTTCGAGGTGTAATCTTTCAATCAAAACAAAAATTTTCAAAATCGGTTCACAATTGACCGATGCGATGACATGATGAGTGTCGGACTGGCATTCAGAGTTGTGTCAAATTATTTATTCCGAATAACTGTAATTTGCTCCAGGAAGCCTATATTATTTAATACCCCATTTTGTCAGACTAGAACTCGGAAGGCTTATCGAGCGACTAACGTTACTTAAAGTGTTCGCTCATGGAGACCTATCCAGAATTGGACTTGTTTGCTGATGAATGGAAAACAATATTGTTAAAAAGTTTGCGGTTCTGTTCCTAAAGAGCGGGCTCCTTAAGAAACACTAAACAGTCGCTCAACGTTTTCGAAATTTCTAAAAATACACCGCACTGAATAACACAAAGAAAACTATCCTTAATTTCGCGAAAAAAAAAACATTGTTCATATCTCTCAAAAACAGCTAAATCGACCATTTCTATCTGCATGATTTATTTTTTTATTTATTTCGAAATTAACTATAGGTTTGCAAATATCTCACGGTGAAACTGTTGACACATCTATTTAGGTTCTGCATTTTGTTTTTTGTATAATTCACTGCGGTGTATTTTTAGAAATTTTGGCAACTGTAAGAAGTGTATCTTAAGGACTCTCCCCTTAAGATATTTTAGTATTAATGACTAACATCACGTTCCTTGAAAAGTATCTAAGGGTGTATGCGAGTAACTTTCAGCCCCTCGTACACCTTTTAAAGGTCTAGGACGAAAAAACAATATTACAACAAAAGTTACAATTTAACGAGAGGAAATTTAACACCGACTGATCGACACTGCGTGACCAGAGGGCTGGCTCGTTTTTCACCCACAGAATTAGCATTGCCATTCAACGTGGCAATGCTGCCAGTCTTCTGGGTAAATTTCCGGATGACAGCGATCTGGAGGAGTGGTTCGACGCCTGTGTTTTGGTATTATATGTACATAGGTAGGTTTTAGTATATAGTTTAGTGAATATTTAAGGTTTTGTACAAGTGTAGATATCGTTTGTAATAAATGCTTAAGACATTGAAAAAAAAAATTAACGTTAACAACATATACTTTTTAAGCGGGTTTATTTGATTCTTTGGATTTCTGTCTTCAAATGAATGGCGGAATTACTTGCCTTATTTTTAGGGCAACACAATCATAAACATAAGAAGAAATTTAGAAGGCAAATGTCTTTATAAATAATTTTACAACAACCTTTCATAAGAGTGCTTCCCAATCTTCATCTCTTGTTATTCTCACCAGTCGCTTAGTCTCCGCCCACACATTCCTAGTTAGCACTGTATCATTTGCGAACCAAGAACTGTAAAATTCATGACAGTCTCTAAAATGTTTTCCACTTTCATTCTCAAACTTTGGGTCCACTGCTAAGAACACTGCCATAGTTGCCACTCTCGGTAACGGCCTACCAAACTTCAACAGCGCAGCATTGAACACATTTTTGATAAACGCATTGTCGAAATTTCTAAAAAACTCAGATTTTCCAAGTCCTGGATCCATACTGAAGACACTGACTCCACTTCCTCTGATTCTCTTGTCCATTTCTACTGTGAATAGTATATCAGCCAGTTTAGCATTACAGTAATAACCAAAATTGGAGTACCTTCCAACGTCATTCCAGTGGTCTAAGTCTACCGTCCCTAAGATCAAGGCTAGAGATGAGACGTTGACTACTCTGCTTGGTGCTGATGCTTTTAGTATCGGGAAAAGGAGAAATGTGAGCAGGAATGATCCGAAGTAGTTGACTTGCATCATCAGCTGTAGGTTATCTCCAGTTAGTCTGTCTTCCAATCCGATAGCTCCAATATTGTTGATCAAGATGTCCAGTCTCGGTTCTGTTCTTAGTGTTGTATCAGCAAAGCTTCTGACTGAGGATAGCGATTCCAAATCTATCTGCCTAGTAACAACATTTTGGTTTCCAGAAGCTTCAATAATGGTATTCTTTACATCAGCTAGTTTGGCTGGATTACGGCTAGCAATGATGACTTTAGCGCCTCTCCTGGCCAAATTTTTGGCTATTTCAAGACCTGTTCCGGCCGTCGCCCCGGTAACAAGCGCCACTTTCCCGTCAAGCCGGACATCGGTCTCACAATCCGTGAAATCGTCTCTTACAGACATAACGCGACTATCTAGTTCTAAAGTTTCGATATTACTGAGCAATATTGTATGCTATAAAATTATAAATAAAAAAATATATCTGCCAAGGTAGGAAACCAACTAGCAAGGTCGTATGAATATTTCATAAGAAAAATGTATTACATGTGTCCAAAATAGATTAACATTTTAAATACCAACTACATTCAAACTTTCTTTACATCTTATTATTAAAATCGTCACCATCTGTCTTCACTTCTTTATTAAATCAAATCAAAATATTTAAATTCACATAGGCCTACATGCGCACTTATAAAACGTCAGAAGCTAGAGAACGGTTCATAATTGGTCGTTTCCTATCGAGAAGAACCGGCAAGAAACTATCATTACTTTAATGGAATAGTAAGTACTAATAGTTTTACCCACTTAGCACTTAGGATGGTTACCTTTACATTTGTGTCCACTTAGTGCAGCTATCACCTTCGTTTCCTGATGTCCTGGTAACAAAAGTGTGGTCACAATGGAAGCGAAACACGCAGATGGCAAACACGCGGTGTACAATAAGTTTACGTGAGATGTCATATTAAGGTACCTTAGTATCATTGATGCATGATTTAGTTATGAACATTGCAGATAAATAAAAAAATATGCATATTTGCAATTTAATCCTTAAGGAGACAAGGTTCAGTTCGGAAGTAAAATATAACTCTTCTTTTTCTTCCTGCCTTTGTCCCATACTACTTGGGGTCATTGAAACACATTTTTTCTTCCTTTCTGTCCGGTCACCCGTCACGCTATCCACCTATCTTTTATTTAACCTCTTTCTCCTTCTTCACCCATCTACATGTATACTCATAACTCTTTTAGTAACATGCGTTTCATTCTTCCTCTTCACATGACCTTACCGAGGTCGGTCAATCGATTCCCTTTCAACTTTTCAGTCACTGGAGCCACTTTCAATCTTCCTCTAATATACTCATTTCTCACTTTATTCTCGTAACATCACACAACCATCTCAACATTCTCATTTCCAATAAATGCAAAAATGAAAAAGATTTTTTCATCTATAATATAAATTTCTTCTTCAAGATTTAAATTATTTATAAGCATATCCAGTGTCATTGTATGTTTGTGAATTAATTGTTACGGTATGTGCAAGCAGGTTGTTGGTATTGACCTTTAGTTTATTGTCAAGGTAGGCATACTATTTTCCAACGTAGTAAACGGATAGACAAGGGTTTGACATTGTACTGTTAGTTTATCTTTGTATTTCATTACTACAAGGTATATAGCTATCGCTGCGGATGAAGGCAGCACGCTTAACCGCAGCTACGTTTGTGCCACGAAGTGTTTTGTTCGTTATCCATACTAATATATAGAAAACCAGTCGTGCAGCTGCAGCCAGCTTCGTGCAACCGCCACATGTACTGCCTGCATTTGACTGGCCTGTTAGTCTAGTGGTTAGTGGCCCTGACTGCTATGACAGTTCGATTTCCATCCAGAACAAATGTTTGTGTGATGAGCACGATCATTTGTTCTGTGTCTGGGTGTAATTTATCTATAATATGTATGTATTTAGAAATATATAAGTATGTTTATCAGTTGTCTAGTACCCATAACAAAAGCTCTGCTTAGCTTGGGACTAGTCGGCGTTGTGTGATAGTTGTGAAATATTATATTATAATATTATCTGCAGCCGGTAGCCGAGGTTCGAATAGCACCTTTAGAGAAACTGGTTTTTTTCATTTGATCATCTTTTGACTTTCTGAAACGCCATGTTTATATACCTATCTATTTTGATGGTTCAGGTTACCAACGATGATGAAAGGGTTCACCAGTCACCAAAATATGAGAAGTATCATCAGCTTCATAATTATACGGAATCTTACGTCTTAAAGTTTTAGGTGAAATGAAATTCGGTCAAACATTTTTCGATCTTATGATAGGGAACCGAATTTATCAATACCCTCTATACTGTACAATTTCCGGCAATTACAATTGAAATTCAGCTCATGATTAGTAATAAGTCATAAATATTTACGTCTGCCCATGTTAGCAATAATTATGGCACGGCAATGTGTATAACGCAGTTATGAGAGTCTTAACAATATTGTTTATTTATGGTTCGTGCATTGTTTGTAAAAGAAGTAGGTGCTTGCACGTTCCTCTTTTGCATGTGGTATTCATGGATGCTATCTGTCTCCTTAGATATTCATGAGGAATTTCATAGTTACGGGCGAAGATTTTCTGTTAGACACACATCTTCCACTCTAGGGCATCATCTCCCACTCTGACTAAACCACACCTATGTCCCTTCTTTGCCTAGCGTTGGGAAGTCATCCCAAGGCCCCAATAGGCTTCGGCCTTGCTGGGGCTCCTAAGGTTTTGCTGACATCTCTTTGAGGCTCGCCTGGAACTGTACGTATCGTTGATGACTTGGACTCTGTCCGGATGATTACCGAATGGCCGGACGGCGAGCCAACCATTGCTCTTCGTACGCAAGCCCTCGCCTTAGACCACATGGTGTACTCGAATTACCCACGGCCGGGACGCAAGGGGGAATAAATATTGGATCCAGACTATGATTCCATGCACGCACGATAGGCTACGAAGGAACGGGGTAGGTTTTTAGTCAGTAAGAGTCTGACACTACTTCCCGCTCCGCCCAAGGGCGGGATTTGTCATTGGATGATTTTACCTACCATAAAAAAAAAACACGCTTCATAAAAGTTTTCACGCCGACAGTTCTGGTTCTCATAGCGCTCATGTACTACTTGCAGACAGCGTTTTTCCATCTTGAAAAGAGGTTAAATATCTCAAAGAAATATGGTATGGCGATATAGAGTATCTTTTGTTCTAAACCAAGTCTTGATCTACCCTTGTATCAAGTCCTTTATGCATTCTTTAAGCTTTAAAGGCGTGAAAGTTTAATAAGTAGACAGAGTTGCTTTCGTTTATTTTTAATATGATTGAATTTAGATACATTCAATAAAAAAAAAGAATTCAAAATATTTTATATATTTTGTATATCATAGTCTTATCATCATCATCATTTATGTGGGTACTTATAAAACGTCAGAAGCTAGTGCAGTAGATAGGTTCCCTTACTACTACAACTACTACTTATATTTAAGCTACCAGCCCCCCTAGCCAAATTACAATAGTTCCGTTTAGCGTGAACGCTTGGAGTTGGCTACGCCCCCAATTCCTTTGTTGAGATGACGTCAGAACAAAAAAAAATTGGGGACGTGGCCAACTCCAAGCATTCACGCTGAACGAAACGATTGTAACTTGGCTAGGGGAGCAGGCCACTTATTAAATTGAATCAAAGTTACTCGTATTTACACGATTTTGTAACCATAGGTAGTGTTCATACACGGACAAGTAATTAAGTATGAGCCGGAAATTAGTGTTATTTGGGTTTTAATGATTATTATGTTCGAGTACGTTTCATACTCTTTATGATGCAAAACGAAGTCATTCCTTTCACTACTGCCAACATTGAGAGTACAAATATCCGCTACACACCGTTAAATTTTGGTCGTTTTAATCCCGTGGAGGGTCCATCCGATACATGAAACACTATAGATTTGTAAAGATAAAATTAAAAATTAAAGTACTTTTTAAACTCTAATTAATTCACACATGTACGAATTAGTTTCTTTAAGTAAACGAGTCAATGACCTTGTAGGTGGTTGTCGGTCGTTACGCACTAATTACCTACAGGTCATTGAACTCGTCCAGCTGACGTTTACTTAAGTTAAAGGATCTTGACAGGCAGATAGACGGTCAACAAAGTGATCCTATTTATTAGGGTTCCATTTTTTCCTTTTGAAGAACCCTAAAAACGATGAGTATTTGGTCGAATACTCCATGATCCATTTCTTACACGTTAGTTTGTGAAGCCTGTTGATAGCCAAGCCAATATCTTGCGTCCAGAACCACACGGAAGTCATTACGAATATCTATTTGCTTATATTAACTATTATTCAAACCAATTTCCTTATCTTTTTCTTCATCATGAAGACCTCAAATGACGTAATCCCTTGGCAGATGAAGTAATTATTGATGGCACAGAAGTTGTAGTAATTTAACGATGTAGCAAAAACTATAGGTGATGTGAGCAATGTCAGTGTTGAGGCCAAACTAAATGAGGAAAATATTATAGAGGAAACAAAGGACGGTTTATTTTATAGTTGGATTTTCTAAAGAGCCAAGGCTGTAGTAGCACGGGCTGATTTCCAAGAATAAGGATCTTTTTGTGAGGTCAGTGTGGATGGGTGAAGATTTTACCATGCTTTTTTATTGATGGGAAATTCATCCAGTGACATCTTTCACTTAACCCATGGCCCCAGTAGGCTTCGACTCTGCTGGGCCCCTACGGTTTGCTGACATCTCCATGAGGCGTGGGACGCACCGTCGACGACTTTTGCTCGGTCCGGACGGTTACTGGACGGACGGTCGGATAGTGAGCTACCCATTGCTCGCCGTTCGTAAGCTAACGGGAAATCTAATTTCAGTCTTGCTAAGGAGTATTGTGTTGTACAGTTCACAGAAGTAGTTGGACTACTTATATAAAATACCAGAAGCCTCTCTGGAAGCCGTCTTCAAGAAAATTTAGATTGATTTATTTTCCAAAGGACCAAGGTGGGTAGTTTCCAGGGTAATTTAAAACTTCGATCTCTTGATCAAAACGTACAAACCGCTATGCGTATGCGGTGGCTGACACGTAATCATTGCTGAAGCATACTGCGACGGATCAAAAAGTTTTATTCAGAATTAATGTTTCTGTAGTAGCTGGTCTTAAAATATTTATTTAATTCTTTATGCACACAAAAGTATAGAGGCGGACTTAATACCTTAAGGCATTTTCTACCAGTCAACCTTTGGGTGATGCAGAGACAAATTGTGGTAGGTGCAATGTTAAGCATTATAAATTATTTAAACACTATATTTTATACAAATATATACTTATATACTATACATACAATATACTATATCTATAATTGTGTACTCAAACTAGAAAAAAAAAAAGAGAATACACGAATCTAGTGAATAATTGATGCAGACAAACAACAGGAAAACCATTTAGCGCTGTGACGATACTGCTGCCAACTTCTCCGAAAAAAAACCAAAACAAACCAAATATCCGTGCCCGTCTCAGCTGTCACAGCCGCAGATTTACCATGGGGGTAATCAGTGACACAGGTTAAGCTTGGTTTGTGGTTGAGTTTTGGCGATTCCGTCTGTTAATTGCCACCGGAAATCTGGTTGAGGTCAATAACGATGAAGACGAACATAACTTTACGGTGTCCAATTATATGCACACGTACTCGTACTGCGCCTTAGGCCGAGTTTACGGAGACGCGGCGCGTTGGGCGTTCTTCGTACATTGCAGCAGCGGGCCGCTTCATCGCTCGCACAAACACTAAGATATGACAATATATGACGGACCGCCCAACGCGCCGCGCAACGCGCCGCGTTTCCGTAAACACGGCCTAAGTGGCAATACGAGTATCTGTGCATTTAAATCTGGCCAGCTGCGCCCGTATAGAGCCCTGCTGACCTTTAAATCCATTTTCTTTGAGAAATATTGATTTATTTACATATTCTATACATTCTGAAGAACATTTTAACCAGCATTTTTTTTGGGATTCAAAGGAGTAGGGAAAAAAGCAAAAACTATCATGTTGTTAATTTTTTTTGTTGCAAAAGTCTTATGAAAAAATAATTTGTTGATAATTTTTTACATAAATCTTTAATATTTATATTAATCTTTAATATTAATTTTTAAATAATATACATATTGTTTTTTCAAATCAACTTAACCGTTACTGAGGAGAAGGCTTCAGAAAGTCACAGTTTTATAGCACTGCTCGAGTGTTATTTATTTATTTATTTACACTTTATTCTACACCAAGGTTATAATATATTATAAAAGGAAACCTTAGCCAGGAAATAAACCTGTCTTTTGTTTTTAAGACCTTAGTCTTAAAAACAAAAGACAGGTTTATTTCATTACCTGTATTTTTCCGAAGGATCAAGTCAGGGTCGTGGGAAATTCTTTAGCCAACAAAGTAAAAAATAGTCTGCTTATGATAGGTATACAGATGTTATCAACATCATCATCATTTCAGCCGAAGGACGTCCACTGTTGGACATAGACCTCCCCCAAGTGCCGCCGCATCCACCGCATTCACACGACTCTCACCAGGTCATCGGTCCACCTTGTGGGAGGCCTTCAAACACTACCTTTTCCAGTGCGCGGTCGCCACTCTACTAATGTTATACTAATACTAATGTTATAGTCCAGTCAAATTAGATAAAAAAATAGGGGTAAGGTTACAATAATACGCACCCAGCTGAAAATTAGTAGGATTGTTTACAACACCACCATTCGTCCACCAGCTTCTTACGCGGGCGAAGCCGCGCGTATTAAGCTAGTCTAATATACAAGTTAAAACTAAATTAGCTTGCTAATCTCTGCAGATGTATGATGTTGTTGACATCTAATGACGATAAAAGGATACAACATTATTTAAATCGGTAATATTAATTTAACTAGGAACAAAATTAATTATATTACGGGGATTATAATGGTGAATAAATGCTGATTACAATGTCTACTAACTTACCAGTTGTTGATATCTAAATATTATCAACATAAACACGTCTTTCTTTTCTTAAATTAAATTATTTGCTTCCCAGTCTTCTTTTTCAGTTATCTTCACTGCTTTCTTCGATTCTTCCCACAAGCGTTTGGTTAATAGTCGATCATGCACCAGCCAATGATGTGTAAACTCGTAGCAAAACTTGTACAATTTTCCGCTAACGCCTTCCATTTCTGGTGCCGCAGCCAAATATGCTATCTGCTTTCCTACATCTTCCTTCCTTTGTCCAGCTATATTGATAAAAAATTGGGATACATTTTGAAATACTCCTGGTAAGTTAGACAGTAAGTTTGTGTCTCTAACCAGATATGGATCGTAGCTGTTAGAAGTCACTCCAGTATTCTTTAGTCTTCTATCGAGCTCTACACTGAATAAATCAACCGCTAACTTAGAACTTCCTAATGCTGTTATTGGATTGTAACGTCCAGGATCGTTCCAATGATCGAAATTGATTTCACCAACATACATTGCGGCTGCTACACCATTTACAATTCTACTCGGTGCCGATGATATTAACTTAGGCAGCAATAGATATGTCAGTAAGAAAGCTCCGAAGTAATTCACTTGCATTGTAAGATTCAATTCATCTACTGTCAATTTATCTGGCAGTGCTATTGCTCCTGCGTTGTTTATTAAGACATCAACTTTATCTTCCATATTTAGTTCATTTGCCAAACTCCTCACTGAACTAAGGGATGCCAGATCAACAGTTTTGTATGCAATATTTTGATTGCCAGTTGCTGCTATGATTTGGTCTCGAGCTGCCTTCAGCTTTGTTTCTGTTCTACTCGCGATGATCACTCTAGCCCCTTGGTTGGCCAGAATCTTGGCAGCTTCGAAGCCCATTCCTGAACTTCCACCAGTCACAACCACCACTTTGCCATTCAACTTCGCGTTAGTATCACACGTCATGGTCAGGACAACACACACTGGAGTCGGTCAACAAACTAAAGTATAAGAGGAAAATATAATCCTTACGTACGTCAGACTACATTACGTTTTATTTTATTTTTAATTCAAGACAATAAGGGTCCTTAACTCCTTACTGAGTAACAATGTGATCTCATTTAATTTCCGCATCGACTAGTGCAACAAAAACATTACTTGAACTTTGGTCAGGAGCCTTATTGTGACGTGTTAAAATGTCAAGCGTACGAGCGAGAAAGAGGGATGGAACCATACTCCCTATATAGCTCTGTCCCTTTAATAGTTCAATTTAGGTCGTAAAATGGATCGCGTTAAGAGCTCATGGTATAGCCTCTAGTATAATAACTTCATTGATAAATACAGAGACACAATATTCGCAAGTACTCGTCTAATGCATAATTTTAAGTCTTTGAATCTGAAGGTCCTTCAATATGACAATCAAAATGTTTACTCGAAAGGTCGTTGACGCGAGTTCCATTAGTTTCTCCGAAACCAGATCATATCCAAGAAAATGGACGCATAAAGTGGAATTTTACTGATTGTTATTTATGGAGTATATTTCTGTTTATTGAAACTCGTTTTTTTTAAAATTAAAACACGTTGGCCGTGTTTGTGGGTTTATACCAACGTGGGTTATTTACCTTTTATAAGATCAAAACATATTACGCTTAATTATTTTTAATGACCCGTTTGGGTATTTGCATTTTTTGATTATATTTTAAGTTTAAGATATTTTTTATAAATTTTTACTTAATAAGATTCGGCTCAATCAATTGCATTTGTATTCTCTGCTCGTGTAATCAGTTTTTATTTAGCTACACTTTGTACTGTCTCTACTACCTCAGTAATGTTTGCACCAAATTGCATGAACTTTCGAGAAATTCCAAAATCAGGCTAATGTCCATCGAAATCAATCAACTGATTCTTATCGTTGATGTTCCAAAAAGAATTTCAAACTTCAATTATAAAAGCATAACGAGAGCAAACAAGCGGTTAATGGCCGTCATTGATGTCTTAATCGCTCCCTAGGTCGACTATACAATCACATATAATATTCCCCATCAATTTGTAATAAAATATAATATTAAATTTAATGTTATAAATGGAAGTTTAGTAGTCTGTGTACTTGGAATACTCACATTGTGAAGACTGTAATATATTTTATTGGTTCAGGAAGAAATGATCCGCATCTGTTTGATTGCGTACATTATTTTGATGTTAGTTTTTGGTTACTGGGCGTCCGTAAGTTTTTTTTTATGATTGATCTTTTTACGTGATTAGTCAATACTTTGTGTTTTATTGCATTTTCTATCTTAATTCCATTTTCCCTCTTTGTATTTATTAAGTATTTAATACTCACTTAGTTGTAATTAATGAGTTAGAGACGGCTTGCCTATGTGATTTCCTCTAGGTGTTTTCTATTATTAGCACTGTCCCTGTCCACTAAAATTTCAATGAAATATAGACACAAACATGGACAAATTACATTTTATGAGGTCTTAAATTAGTGTTTATATATCTACGAGCACAATTTTTACATTGATAGTAATTAAAATAATTACAATTCAACAAATTAGGTAAAACAAAAACATGAATAAAAATTATGAATTCCAATTAGATAGATAAACGTTAAATAAAATAAAGTAAAAAAAAAAAAATTGATCTCAGATCACACAACTTGGGTTTCAAACGGATTTCAGTGTATCTTTAATGTCGTCATTGCTTTGGGCTCGTCACCCTGAGATATATTGCTAATAAGTGTTCGCCTTTAAAATCAAAGTAAAACCAACTAACTATTTCTGATTTTCCAGGACGCGTTTCGCCAAGAACGAGCCAAGCTAAAGTTTGCGAACCCGAAATACATTAGAGATGTGACCGTATTCACTGGCAGGAAGAGTCGACACGACCCTTACTTGACCAATATGACGGGAACCATACTCATGCCATATGGGAATAATGTTAGCGTAAGTAATTTAGAGAATTAGAATAAGAATTTAGAGCAGTGGTGGCCAAGTGGTAACGGAACTGACTTACGAATTGTAGGTCGCGGGGTCAAACCCAGCCAGGCGCATTACTTGGTGTAATTTATATCATCACCACTGCTCTCAAAACGGTGAAGGAAAACATCGTGAGGAAACCGGCATGTCCTAGAACCAAAAATTCGAAGACATATGACATCCACCAACGATTACGGCCCATTCCCTCTCCTAGAGAGGAGGCCTGAGTCCCAGCAGTGGGAACATTAAAAAAGGCTGATGATGATGATGAAGTAATTTACATTTTCAATAGACTTGATGAAGACTTCGGGAAGAGCCTGGAGCCTGGATTTTTTTCATGCTCACTCAAATATCTCTTTGAAATGTAGCACGTGTTATTGTGAACATCAGAATAGCGAGTGTACATCAAAAAACAGAGATTCTATACACATGAAAGCAATGTTTATATAGACGTTTGGTTGTCTTTGCCAGTATAAAATAAACAGGCGTTTTAATTTAGAAATTTTTATTTTCAATATTACTAACTGTTAAGAACCGAGAGGACGCCGGCGTCCGCACACCTATTGTCTTTCTATTGTGTCTTTAATTACGGTATTCAAAAGGTTAAAACCTTTTGCCGCATCTAATTATGCCTTTGGTACGTTCGAGCACATTGCCATACTTTGATACTAAATAATTTGCTCAGGTCAAAAATACACCCGTCATTTTGATATCAGGCTGGCGGCTCACAATGTTTTTAATTAATAGTTTTATAAAAGGACATTGCTTCAAATTTGACGCACATTCCTCACATTGCTAGATCATTGCTTGTTTGTGTATAGGATCACTGTTTTTTGACGTGAAACGCTTGTGAAGTAAATGTTTATCTATACGTTTGGTCGTTATTGCTGATGTAAAATCAACAGGCGTTTTAATTTATAATTTTTGTTTTCAAAATTACTTTTAAATCTTTTGCCGCATCTGATTCTGGCTTTGGTACGTTTGAGCAGATTGCCAGCACATTGCTATGCTAGTGCTTTCATACTTAGATAGTAAAAAATTTACTCAGATCAAAAATACACCCGTCATTCTGATATTAGGCTGGCGGCTCACAAAGTTTTTTTAAATAACTCTAGTTTTATAAAAGCAAATTGCTTCAAATTTTACGCACATTCGTCACATTGCTAGAAAATTGCTTTCATGTGCATAGAATCTCTGGTTTTTTGACGTACACTCGCCATTCTGAGGTTCATGTGTTGTTGGTTCAGTTCCTTTCAAAATGGTTGAGCTGGGTGGGGCTGATGCACGCGTCATGCTCGTGAACGGGGGCCATCTGTTGAGACGGGTCATCTTTTAGCTGCCAGTAGCAGTTCAACTTAGATTTTTTAATTACTTTTTTTTTCATTATTTATCACAACAAATAAGAAAATATGTAACCAAGATTCATATAATTCATACTACTTATATTATGATTTAAAAGAGTTTCCATGGAGTTTATTGCACGTTCTTCTCCGTAGAGATCTACGCTTTGGGACGTGCAATTTAGCTTTACATTTTTTGACTGATCTACATTTGGACAATTTAAAAATGCCTGTAAATTGTTTATTTTGTTTGAAATAAATGTGTAGTTTTCATGTTTATTTAAAAAAAGGAGTAAAAAATACGCGTCTCTTTTATTTAGACAGACATTTTAATCGCGGAAAATATGACATTGTTGTTATTATTTTAACCCACCAAAACATTTGTACAAAAGAATTATAAATTCAATTTGTACATTTTGTATTGTCATACTAGGTATTGTATAGAAGCACTCGTTCGACAAATTAGCTCGTTACGGAAACCGTGTTAAAGGCAATGTTCCATGACGTAGCTACCAGACAATCGGCAGATCTCCATTATAAAAAATTACAATCATGATATATCATCAGCGTCGAGGCAACTTATCTACTAATTTTAAATAAATAAAGCGTGTGCTCAGAAATGAATGTCTTTCAGCTAAGATGATAATAAAATTTACATTTTTAGCAGTAAATTAGTAGCTAAAAGATTATAAAATTTGAGACATCGAAGGTACGATAGTGAAAAATAGTATCTATTGTAGATTTAAAGGCACAATAAACATGAGTAACGAAATTAAGCAATTACAGAAAGTAGGAAACCTTGACTTAATTCTTTTGAAGATGTAATAATAGGATGGTGGCGCTAATGACCGGTGGACCGGTGAATGTGGTTATACTTGTATAAATCAATATGACTAATGTTAGGAACAAAATAATAAAGTAATATTGGTTTGGCAGTAAATGATATTTATTTTGCAAATAGGTTTTAAAAAACATTTTTACACGTCAATATTTTTTTCGTCAGTTTAAACTAGATGAGTCCGGTGTTTCCTAGCTGACTATCTTGAGAAGAAACACCGAAACAAACTCAGGGGTCATAGTCTCTTTTCAAGTCCATACAGTAAATTTGTAATGGTCAAATCATGAAAACTATTCATATTAGTCTGAGATGGTCTTTTGAAGAAAGAACCATACAGATTTGAGTGGACCTGTCCAGTCAGTGCAAGCATTTGTCAGTATTCGTGAAGCTCAACTCAGGACTACTAAGGAACTCATTAGCTATTGATTTATTTATGCATGAAATATTAATGTAGACTAGATGTAATCTTAAACCGATAGAATCATGTGGCTATTATTACTTAGCTACGAGCTTCTTTCTCACCTACCAGAATAATAATAAGTATGACCTTTTATTCAGATCCATATTACAATTATATGAAAAAATAAGAATATATAAAAAACTTAAATTTAATGCAAACCTTAATCTATTGTATTTTATTTGAATTTTACTTATTTTCTGTAAATCTGTTTGACTAAGGCCTCTCCCAATTTTATCCATTCATGTTTTTCTTGAGCCACTCTGTTATATGTGACGGTTGCCACTAGTCTTGTGTAATTCCATCTTTTTTGTTGTCTAACTCTTTTTTTACCTTTTCCTCTTATTATATGTCCTGTCCATCACCATTTAAGCTTTTTAATTTTATTGGTTATGTTAAAAACAGAATAATAAAGTAATATTATTTTTCAGTTTGCAACAACCTTGACGTTGCGTTCTGGCGGAGACTTCCGAATCGTAGCGAAAGTGTGCGACACGATCAAGAAGAAGTGGATGAATGAGTTCATGAGCTCCTTCACCAACTTGACTCTTTCTAAGTGTCCCTTTCCACCTGTGAGTATTCGTCATCTCTTGCTTTTTTCAAAATCTAATAAAGGACTGAATATCGTTAAGTGTACCTAATGTTGTGGTTCTAGTTTTAAATTTGGTTGTCAAAATATTTACGTCCTAGCGATGTCACAAGCAATAGAAAAAGTAATGTACAGAGTTATAATTCTCGTCACACACGTTAAACCATCATGGCGGTTGACCTTGAATGTGCAGTAACCAATTTTCGGGTTTCAATCAAATTTTGTTCAACTTATTTGCCACGCATCTCTTATGTCACTTAATTCAAAGGTTCAGTTATACTTTTGAACTAAAAATGGTTGGTATTTTTGAATTCAACATGTATGACGATAGTAGTATCCCAATTTTTGAGTCGCTAATCTGATTTATTATAAAGCTTTCCGATTCGCACAGGCCAGATACACGTACATCAACATGGAACTTCCACCGAAGAACATTCCGATCCCCATCGCTGATGGTGACTACTTTATCAAGTTCGAGCTCTTCGTGACCGCCACCAAGGAGTCTATCCTTGAGATCGACACTCTGCTTCATTTCGACCAGAACGCTAGGAAAGCCAGGTCAAAGAAAGGGTAGGCAATAAAGAATTGGAATTGGTGAAGTTTTTTTTTTACTTTTTTATATTTTTTTTTTTAGATATACACCGTTAAATTTTGGTCGTTTTAATCCCGCGGAGGGTCGATTAGGTATCTACATGAAACACTATCGATTTGTAAAGAGAAAATTAAAAAATAAAGTACTTTTTTTTAAAGTCGATTTAATTTACACATATACGAAATTAATATCGACCGAAAATAAGACCGAAATTAAGACCGACAACTACCTACACGGTCATTGACTCGTTTACTTAAAGGAATTAATTTCGTATATGCGTATATTACTTCGATTTTTTGAAAAAAAGTACTTTATTTTTTAGTTTTATCTTTACAAATCGATAGTATTTCATGTACCGAATTGACCTTCCGCGGGATTAAAATGACTAAAATTTAACGGGGTATACATTATAATTTACAAAAAAAAAACTCAACTAATTACTGTAAAACCAAAAAAAAAATACTCTAAAGTAATGACTACATAAAAACAAATTAAAATATGGCGTTATAAAATCTTTCATTTCGTGGTCGACTAGTGCATTGTCATTTGTGCACAGGGTAATATGCCTTAAAGTCTGACGGCATAAAAAATACTATACGCCATGTTGATGTGTCTTTCTCTATAAAAAAAAATCATATATAAGACATACAAAGGTTATTTAAATTTAGTTAATTACCTAAACAGATGGCGTATAGTAAGAATTTTTTCTACAGTTTAGACCGTTTTGCTTCTTTGTAACATGATTGATGAAATGGTTTAAAAAAAGGAGTTAGAATAAATTTTATACATTGATTCTCTCCGAATAAGTCCGAAAAAAATAATAATAATGTAGATTAGCTAGAGAAATGCTTTATGAAATGTATCCATCGCGCGCAAGATAATATAATCCAATTATTTCAATTCATTTGACAACATTTTCTACTGTAAATACACTTGAGAGCAATAAAATTGCAGCTGTTAACTTTTGTTTGATTTTTTCATATTTAAGTATTAAAAAAGAACAAACGAGTACACTTTTTTATTTTTATGGGTGGTAAAAACATCCAGTGACATCCACCGCCCTTGGGCGGAGCGGGATATGGTGTCAGTTTCTTACTGACTAAAAACCTACCCCGTTCCTTCATTGCCTTGGTTCCAGGGCCCTGGTATGCATTTTCATACCTCCTCAGAGCCCCAAAGTAGGCTTCGGATCCTACTGGGCCCCTACAGTTTGCTGACAACTCCATGAGGTGCACAGGAACAGTGCGCGCCGTCGACAACTTGGGCTTAGTCCGGACTGTTACCAAGCGAGCTACCCATTGCTCGCCGTCCGCAAGCTCGAGCCTACGGTGGCCGGAAATCGGGATCGGAATTACGGCGGCGGCGGCGGCGGCGTGTGCGCAGTTGCCTGATGCTGTCAGCCTCCTCCTTTGCTAGTATAACTGCTTTGCAAAAGGAGGCGACCGCCTGCCACTGCTCCTCGCTCTAGACCATAGCCAGTACCAAAGCTCGGCGCGAAAGATCACCGCCGCTGATCGCCAGCAATGGAGGATGTCTTCAAGGTTCTGTGATGGCGAGGACTAGGCATCAATGTCAATGGCGAGTATATCACTCACCTTCGGTTTGCCGACGACATAGTAGACACAGCTGAGACTACGGAAGAGCTCAGTACAATGCTTAATTACCTCAGTAGAGCTTCCAAAAGAGTGGGATTAAAAATGAACATGGACAAAACCAAAGTCATAGTAAACAGTCGTGTAGTACGAGTACCTACCCACTCCTATCAAGATCGGAGACTCTACACTCGAAGTTGTGGACGAATACGTTTACCTGGGACAGATGGACCAGTTGGGTAGGCCTAACTTTGAGAAAGAGATCAATCGTCGAATCCGACTCCGCTGGGCAGCGTTCAGGAAGCCTTGTGGTATCTTCTCGTCCAATATACCACAGTGTCTATAGACGAAAGTCAATCAAGACAGACCAGATTGTCAGTTACAGTGGGCCTCATCAGAAGACTTAAAGTCAACCAAAGGGCAATGGAAAGGGCTATGCTCGGAGTTTCCTTGCGTGATCGAATCAGGAATGAGGATATCAGCAAGAGAACTAAGGTTACCGACATAGCACGAAGAATTGTCAAACTTAAGTGGCAATGGGCAGGGCACATTGCTCGCAGAACGGATGGCCGTTGGGGCCGAAAGGTTCTGGAATGGCGACCGCGTACCGGAAGACGCAGTGTTGAAAGGCTTCCTACAAGGTGGGCCGATGACCTGGTAAGGGTTGTGGGAATCCGATGGATGCGAAACGCACAGGACCGTTCATTGTGGCGACACTTAGGTCACTTGTTGTACCGATGTCCAACAGTGGACGTTTTTCGGCTGAAATGATGATGACGACAATAAATTGAAAAAAACAACCCGTTTTGTTGTTGCGGGTCCAGGTGCAACTGTAGGGTAGTAATGCAATTGGGTGAATTTGGGGAAATGTGGTGAGTTGATGAGTTTACGGTCGGTTGCAGTAAGTTACGCGAAGGTCAATGATTCCAATTTTATGTTTTTTGTAAAGATAAGCTTGCATGTTTAAAAATTCCAACTCAATATCTATCATTATCTTTTTGATATCTTTTTTCTTGTTTTGTACCTTTTATGTTTTGGTTTGTTTATCCTTTTAATCTTACGTATATATTATTGTGATCCTTGGCAGCCGATTAACGTCTCACCGTCAACGACGTCTGGCGTTGAAACTTAGCGCTGTGGCTCTGTACTGCACACGAACTCCAGCTTTTTGCTAAGCGCTGGCTGTTTTGCGCGGATGAGACGCATATCTTATCACTTCGATCCACAACTACCCAACTTGTTCATACAAAAGTAGACTCTAAACATCGGAATTAAGGCCTATAGTGGCGTGGATGTGAGAGGACACCGGTGTCCTCTGAGCTAGGACAGATTATTGTATTTTATTTATTTATAGTCTTTGTTGTATATGTTTTATTTTTAAGGTATACGCCATGTTTGTCGTAAATAAACTCTTTTTCTTTCTTTCTTTCATAGATTTATGAAATTCTTTCTTTCTTTCTTAGATTTATGAAAAAAAAACAGTATTAAACCAAATTACAAGGGCTGTGCGATTTTATTGCTCTAAAGTGTAATAGCCCAAATTATGTTGAGTTTTAGTAGAAATTAAATGCGGACTGCGGGATATTAATCTGTTATTCAGTGTTGACATTGAAGCCATGAGGTGTCTCTGTGTATCCGTAATTATTTTAATAATATTAATTAAATGGAGCACCACAGTAAATGTAAGTATTTCGTCCAGTGTGATGTCGAGTTGTCATTATTCTCCTTCCCTTATCCCTGTTTATTTTAGCGGTCGTATGATTGTCCTTTTCGTTGATACAATCTCTCTTTGATAAACTTGATAGCCACCTCCTGTTTAGCCTCTATCTCTATGACCCGACATTAATATACAATATCACATCGGCGTCGGGTCAACGATGCCCTGGATGACCTGGGACTCGTCCTCCGTCGTCAGCAGATGGAATTTCAAGGAACACTTCCGACGTCTGGCTTCCAAAACTGGAGCAGGTCGGGGCTGCCCTCAAGCAGCTCGTTCCCAATCTAAGGGCTCCAGATGCCTCCTACAGGAAGCTCTAGGCAGGGATCGTTCGTTCCATGGCTTTGTACGGAGCGCCGATGTGAGGGCCGACACTGCGAAAGCGACTGGCGGCCAAGCCAAACGAGTCTCAGGGGTTCTTTTTTACGCGAAGCGGTGAGCCTCCTTGTCAGCTTGCGGACATGTGATCTGGAGGCAACCATTTTTGCACACATGCAGGATTTGAGCATGAATTTGCAACGCCGGGGTGAAACTCCGCTGCCACGACAAGTGGCAGCGGAGTTTCAAAAGCATTTTATTTGAAATAAACAATTTACAGGCATTTTTGAAAGGTCATGAAGCCTGTCTATCCAAAAAAAAAAAAAATGATGCTAATAACACATTCCAAAGCATCTCTATGGAAAAAAAATGGAAACTCCATGGACACTCTTTTTAATCCTGTTATGTATTTCAAATGTCTCGGTTACATGTTTCTTGTCGCAACTATTATGTGAGAACAGTGTAAATAAAATAAAGAGAAGAAAAAACAAAAGAAATTTTAAATAATAGTTTTTAAAATAAACCACTGGCAGCAAAGAGATGATCAGTCTTAACTGACAGCGCCCGTTCACGGTCATGACGCATATAGCAGAGCAATAATGGCGGTAAGTGCATTTTTAAGAAGTGGCTGGAGAGGCACCACGCTGCCTTCACCTTCCGCATGACGCAGGTCCCCACAGGGTATGGTAAGTGCTGGAAGTTCCTGCACTTGATTCAGGCGGAAGAAACGCCCGGGTATCACCATTGTGCAGATAGTACGCACCATGGAGCACACGGTCGAGGTGTACCCCGTTTGAGCGGAGCACCGTCGGCGTCGTGTCCTCGTAAGGGCGATTGGCGGCAGCGACCTTCAGCGACCGGCCCTGATCCGGAGCGATAGGGAATGGGTGGCAGCCGCCTCCTTCTGCGAAGCAGTAATGCCAGCGAAGGAAACGGCCGCACGCGTGAGGTGCCTATATATCCTCACTCCCCAGCTGCCGAGACCCCGACCCCGCCTACCGTAGTCATGGGCTTATGGGTGATAAGCGATGGGGTAGCTCGCCATCCGGTCGTCCGGTAACCGTCCGGACCGAACCCGAATCGATATATGACGTGGAGGATGAGTATCCACCCTTACATTGCTAACATCTCTACGGTCCGGACTAAGCGTTTCGCCTCAGAAAGACTGGAACAATTTGCCTGCTGCGGTCTTCCATTCTGATTATAATTTAGGTGCCTTCAACAGTGCATAGGCTCTTAATCAACTAGTGCGCCTCACCATTGAATAGTACATTTTGCTTACCATCAGGTGGAATCGCAGTAAATTGCTAGTTTATATCATTAAAAAAAAACCCAACTGTTCATTTTAAATTTTTAACTTTTCCTAGGCGAAAGGCACAATATTGTATAAACTTATCACTATTTGTTTCAGTCCCAGTTAAAGCAGGAGAGAGCAACGATCGACATTTGCAATACTAAATATGTAACGGACTGTTATGCTATAACTCGGCGCCTCAAGAGAGGCGGATCCTATAAGACAAACTTGACTATGCAAACCCGTTACCAAAATGACAATAATGTTACGGTATGTATGCCATATGTCAGCGCACTCTTGGAGTGCCGTCCACAGATTAGGGTATCTGTGGACGGCACTCCAAGAGTGCGCTCACCCCACCCCTACCCTTTTGATACCCTACCCGTCCATAAATATGCTGTTGACAAATTGCTCCTGAAGCGCAATCACCAGTTAAACGGAATTACTTAACTTAACCAGCACTGGGCAAGACGTAGCAAGAGGCAATGGGGGTAGGTGGAAAAGACGAATTCGCTTTCGTTTATTCCGTGTACACCGAATGACTGGAATAATTTGCCTGCTGCGGTCTTCCCATTCGATTATTAGGTGTCTTCAATAGAGTAGCATCGGGAGTTCAAGAGCCTGATAGACGTAGAAGAACTAAACACCAACAGTGACTTTGCCGTGAAGTAGGATTGACGACAAGGTGTGAGCCGCAATATCTTACTGGGAAGGCGCAGCCAATACTAAGGCAGTCAAAATTAAACTGCCTGTAAATCTTACGGCACGGTCTATCAGGCAGAACTCTAGGCCATATGCAGAGCGTATACGGAGACAATACATCGAGGTGCTCAGCAGAGCTTCGCCATATACAGCGATTCAAGATCTGCGCTGGAAGCTGTTGTCAACAATGGCTCCCTGCATCCCTTGACGGTCTGCAGAAACCTCCGGACAACCTTTGGCCAGAACAAAACTGTCCTTGTTCTAGCTGAAGGCCTACGCGGGGCCAGCGGGTAACGAATGCGCCAATTGCCTGGCGAAAATGGCTGCCCTTACGCTTAAACGCGCTCCTGACTATGATATGTATGTGTCCAGTCTCGTTCTTCAAGAGGAAAATCAGAAGAAAACTCATCTGATTTGCCTCTTACAACTTAATCCTCTCACTCATCATACAAACGTAGTTGCCAGTGCAGTAAGCTGACGATTTGTAACTGTTTCCCAATAGTGATTCCAAGGAAACTTATTCTGTGTTTAAATTTTATTTCAGATGAGGGTAGTATTGTTTGACACTATACCAGTTGAACTAGTAAAGATCAGATTGTGCGAAATTTCAAAAATTGATTGGCTGTACGACTTTATTATTAAACATTCAAATATTAACGGTATATTCTGTCCTACTCAAGCGGTAAGAACTACTTTTTGGCTTGTATAGTGATATTTTTAAATACATATCAGCTGTATAATTTTTCAGCACACTAGGTAACTCCACTAATTAACTGAATGCATACCTACCAGAAAAAACCAATTGATTAACTAAACATGTCTTACAAAAAAAAACTAAAAAATCACACAAAACGAGATGTCTTTTTTTATCGAAATTACATCAAAAATGAATGTGGTTTGTACGGTATGGGGTCAAAAGTGCAGTTGCACTCTAACAATGCGGTGAGAGCGACTGTCGCAACCTCGTGCTGGGCACGCCACGATCGAGGCGGTAAGGCCCCTCTTTGAGGCGTGGCTGGAAAGGCCCCACGGCGTCATCACCTTCCTTTTGGCGCAGGTGCTGACCGAACACGGCAAGTTCGGTCCGTACCTGTACAAGATTCGCGCGGAGACGACGCCCGGGTGTCGCCACTGTGCGGACCGCCCGGTGGACACGGTGGAGCACACAGTCGAGGTGTGCCCCGCTTGGGAAGAGTATCGCCGTGTCCTCGTGGGGGCGATCGGCGGCGATCTCTCGCGCCGGGGCTTGGTTCAAGCCATGCTCCGGAGCGAAGAGGAGTGGCAGGCGGTCGCCTCCTTTTGCGAAGCAGTAATGATAGCAAAGGAGGAGGCCGACCGTATTAGGCAAAGGCGCACACGCCGCCGCCGCCGCCGGGTTTCCGATCCCGATTTCCGGCCACCGTAGGCGCGGGCTCGCGGACGGTGGGCAATGGGTAGCTCGCTGTCCGTCCGTCCGGTAACAGACCGGTCCGAGCTCATGTCGTCTATGGCGCGCACTGTTCCCGCGCGCCTCAATGAGTTGTCAGCAAACTGTAGGGATCCAGCAGGGCCGAAGCCTACTGGGGCCAAAGGTTATGTGAGAATGTCACCACAGGCCCCGGGACAAAGGCAAGGAACGGAAAGGTAGGTTTTTAGTCAGTAAAAGTCTGACACTATTTCCCGCCCCACCCAAGGGCGGGATTTGTCATTGGATTATTTTACCTACCAAAAAAAAAAAAAAACTCTAACAAAGCTAAACTGTCTAAAATTTCTTTGTAGTAGAAGTCCAGTGTTCTACTAATTTTAGATTATATGCTACAAGCTAAATCGGTCATGATCCATTGACCCCTTTTATAAAGAAATTTTACATACTTTAGTGTCGGTAGAGTTTAACTGCACTTTTCAGCCCTGACTGTACATCGGATTATGATTTATAAAACAAAAATACGAATTTTTTATCAAAGTACTAACTTGCACTATAAATTGTCATTTTGAACTTTGTGAAATAGGTTAGGTTAGGTTAAAAGAGCAACCAACCGTACTTCTCTAAATTTTTACAAGTAGGTTTTCGTTCAGTAAAACAGTGCAAATACCAAAAAGTATATTTAATTTGATTTATTTAGTGTTCATAATGCCTTGTGTGCAAGTCAGTATTTTTGGTTTAACTTTCAAATATTTTGTTTGGAAAAAAGGGAATATACAGATATCGATTTAATTACCTACATGCCATATTAATGGTCTTTTTACATATGAAATTGCCGTTCTGCTATACTCCTGCATACCTGGCTAATCTCTGTTGAGATGGTTCACCGTGATCGAAATTCGGTCGGATAATTAATTTATAAGATATTTCACATTTTGATTTCAGGGCCTATACGCATTTTATAACCTAGAGTTTCCACCTAAGAACTTTCCACGGAAACTCATGAGCTTACTACAGGGCAAATTTTACGGAAAATTCTACTTTCTAGTTACGAATACGGAAGAGATAATAATAGAGTGTACAATAAGATTTCATGCGTTGCAGTAACAGATAATAAAGTTTGCTTAAACTGAATTTGCTCTTGTTTTTCATTTATTTCACATAGGATCCACAGAAAAAAAATACTTTTTCACAAAAAAACTATAACCGTTTTCAGTCGGGTTCGCGCACTGAGCTTTTCATACAAACTTACCTACGTGCTCGATTACGGAGCCATGTGTTTGTGTTTGCGCAAGCGATGACGCGGCTCGCTACTGCAATGTACAACGAAACGCCCAACGCGCCGCGCAACGCACTGCGTCTCCGTAAACACGGCCTAACAGTGTAAATAATTCAATTCCGAAACGGAGTCCCGAAGAATTTCCGAATCGTTTTTTTTTTGTGACGTAATCAACAATTTATTGTTTTTAGATTTATTCCTACATCTGTGCTATAAGAGCTTGCTCTATGCCAAATTTCAGGATTCTGGGTCAACGGGAAGTACCCTATGAATTTTGATTTATACATATTTTTTGTGTTTATGTCGACCGTACCTTTTTTCCGTTGATATTTGTACAGCTTTAAGGGACCGCAGACCTGAGTATAATGGTTTTAATTACAACAGCTTTCTTCGCAGCACACAGGCTATCCTTGACCAGTTTATGTAAACGCATGTTTGACAAATAAATTATCTTTCTTTCTTTCTTTGTTGACCCTCCATCTAAAGCAAGAATCAAGCTTTGGGAAGAACACCATCTACCACCATCCGATTTCTTGAAACCCCAAGAACATTTCCCGCCTGGACACGAATTACAGTGGTCTTTATGGAAAGCACTAAATCTGTTGCGTACCCAGGTAGGCCGCTGTAAATACAACTTGGCGAAATGGGGTTTTAAACACCCGTCGGAAATTCAATGTGAGTGCGGTGCCCGTGTTCAAAACATGAGCCACATGTTAGAGTGCCCTAAGTGCCCATACACCTGCACTATGGAGGATTTAATGAGTGCCACCGATGCTGCACAGCCACCTACTGGGCCCCCACAGTTTAGCGAGTTTGCCATCGACTAGAAAAGAAAAAGAATTACAACTTAATACCTTAACACGTTCCCGAGATAAAGGGTCTTGACAGACAGACATACGGACAAAAAAGTGATCCTATAAGAGTTCCATTTTTCATTTTGAGGTACGGAACCCTTAAAAAACATCTTATACGAGTATATAATTTTACAAAATAACTTTAATTTTGCAAATTTTTGTACAGTTTTTTATTTCAAACTTTGTAGCTGTGATACATATAACCTGCTCCTGTTTGAAGTTGGTTAATAAAATCTGATTCTGATTCTGTTATCTTACTTTTTCATTTTTTTTGTGAGAAGTTAGACTTTTACTGACTAAAACCCACTTGTGTTCCTTTAGATACCCTATGGGTGCCAGAGCCTCAAAAACTCTTTCCAACAATCCCACGCCACTGCCGGGCATCGCATCGGCACTAGCAGCGGCATCGGCTTGAATAGAGTAAAATAACAAACTAAAATACAAACCTTCTTGTCCTTTTTATTATGAATTCTCAAATTATTTTTTTTCTCTACCAGAGCATAGTATAAATCATAGTATTTCCAATCTACCAATAAGAATTCGTCTACTAATACGATATCCCTCACATCGCTCTGGGCTTACCTAGTCCTACTTCTTTGTCCAAGCGATCTCTCTATATAGAATGCGCTCCCGCTGAACATTAGGTCGGCATCCAGTCGGTTCTCTTTTAAGCTTACAAGAAGTTAAACTTCCACATGAAGTTGGTAGAATCATCACAGCGTTGATTTGTTGGATTAGTTTTTCATAATAACATTGTTAATTTGTAAGTATGTACGGTCAGGGGTCAAAAGTGCAGGTGTACTCTACTAATGCTAAAGTGCATAAAATTTCTTTGTAAAAGAGGGCCACTGGGCCACAACTGGTTTATTTAATTCTTTCGGTTCTACGGTACAAACGAACTAAGTGATGATCCATTGATCCTCTTCTATAAAAAAATTCTAGATACTTTATTATCGGTAGAGTGCAACTGCTCTTTTTACCCCTGACTGTACCTAATTGTATATTTTTATTATTGTATTTATTTTTATTTGTTTACCACTAAGTTGCACCTACCATGTTGTGTTTCTGCACTACCCTAAGGGTGTTTTTAATATAGTGCTGATTTCATTACGTATGCGGATTTGGTCTGCATGCATATCCTCCTTAAATGTTCTTTTCATACAAGTATTTATTGTAATGTGTGCAATAAGCACGTGGGACGCTTTTTTTTGCCTTTTGAAATTTTCCGCTTGAGGAGCAAATGGGCATACGTGATGAAATCCGCATGATTTTAAAATCACACTTAGGTCGACTAAGTACGCTTTTGTACAGTGTTACGTGCATAAAGTTTCAATAAATAAATATAAATATTATATATCATCATCATCATCAAAAGACGTTCAGTATTTGACATAGACCTCGCCACAATGACGGTCTTGTGCGTCTCGCAACCATCGGATTCCCGCAACCCTTACCAGGTTATCGGTTCACCTTGTAGGAATCTTCCCAACACTACGTCTTTCGGTACGTGGCCGCCATTCCAGAACCTTTTGGCCCCAACGGCCATCTGTTCTGCGAGCATTGTGCCCTGCCCATTGCCACTTAAGTTTGGCGATTCTTTGTGCTATGTCGGTAACTTGGATTCTTCTGCGGATATCCTCATTCTTGATTCGATCATGCAAGGAAACTTCGAGCATAACCCTTTCCATTGCCCTTTGGGTGATTTTAAGTCTCCCGCGGTCCCTGTATTGAGCTTCAATATGCGATAAAAAAAAAATTATGTAGCCTTCTGCCAAGTCCTTTCAGACTTTCTTTTCCCGCACCGTCTCAAAGCAGTTCTCGCGGAACGCGTCCCAGATCATCCCACTATCTCTTTAGTAAGTATGCGATTTTACAAAGGTTTAATTAAAAACAGGGAGTCGGTATAATTTGAGAAAACTTTATTATTTATTACTTTTATTTACCATGAAGTATTACAGTCATTTCTGCTATTATTTCTTCCGTTTTCGTGGCTTGAAAGTAGAACTTCCCCTGAAAGTTGCCCTTTATTAAAGGCATGAGGCTCCGTGGAAAGTTTTTTGGTGGAAACTCCATGTTATAGACAGAATATTGTCGCTGCAATCAAAATGTGAAAGTATTATAGACATAATGATAAGGTGAAGCATTTTTTTGTTGGGGAAAATCATCCAATTTAAAAACAAAAACCAATCTCCCGCCCTTGGGCGGAACGTGAGATAGTGTCAGACTTTTACGGACTAAAAACCTACCCCGTTCCTTCGTTGCCTTTCGTACCAGGCCCGAGCCTTAATTTCAGAAGCAGCCCTTGAACAGCCTTGGCCCCAGGCTTCAACCCGGCTGGGCTCCTACGGTTGCAGACAACTCCTTGAGGCTCGCGTGGAACAGTACGCGCCGTCGACGTCTTAAGCTCGATCCGGACGGTTACCGGACGGTCGGACAGCGAGCTACCCATTGCTCACCGTCCGCAAGCCCGCACCTTCGGTGGGCGGAAATCGGGATCGGAATCCCGGTGGCGGCTGGGGCGTGAGCGCCGTTGCCGCACGCGTGTGGCCTCCTCCTTTGCTAGCATTACCTACTGCTTCGCAGAAGGTGGCGACCGCTTGCCACTCCATCTCGCTTCGGACCATGACCAGCCCCCCTAGCCAAGTTACAATCGTTTCGTTTTGCGTCAACGCTTGTAGTAAGCCACGCCCCCAACTCCTTTGTTCGAACAATCGAATTGGGGGCGTGGCCAACGCCAAGCGTTAACGCAAAACGAAACGATTGTAGCTTGGCTAGGGGGGCTGTACCAAGGCCCAGCGGCGCGAGAGATCGCGATTTTATTGATAAATAAGTCTGAAAGTTATTCTTACCGGCTCATAAGGACAGTTACCATCGATATTTGAATGTTTTTTTATAAAATCGAACACCCAGTCAATTTTTGGTATGTCGCATAGTTTCACCTTCACCATGTCCACTAATACCGTGTTAAGTACTGCTACCCTCATCTGAAATGAAGCCACAGAATCAGTTTAGTTGGAATCGGTATGTGTACTTACAGTACTATGAAATACTGTACTATTTATACGAATATCACTAAGTATATAAGTTGAACCAAAATGGCGATCACCTTCAATGCGCAGTAATAGATTTTCGGGTCTCAATTGAAGTGCGGCACAGAGGAGGACTGCGACCATGCAATTTGTAAAGATTGACTTAAAAAATAAAGTACTTATTACCCGACTGCGCCAGGAGGGTTATTTTTCTAAAAACCGAGGTAATATACGCATGTACGAAATTAATCTTTTTAAGTAAACGAGGTAATGACCTTGTAGGTATTTTTCGGTCGTTGTGTACTAACTACCTACAGTTCATTGGCCTCGCTCAGCTGACGTTTACCTAAAGAAATTTATTTCGTACATGCGTAAATTAATTCGAGTAAAAAAAAAGTACTTTATTTTTTAATTTTCTCTTTACAAATCGATAGCGTTTCATGTACCTAATCGACCTTCCGCAGGATCAAAACGACCAAAATTTAATGGTGTTAGGTATACCATAGCGACGTCGTCCATTTTATTTCAACTTAGCTGCGCCGCGTACTATAGCTATTTTTTTTCCTTTGTAATCACATGACTTAATCGATGTTTTGCCGAGTATTTGGTCAATTTTTGTTAGTAAAATTCTGAAAAACAGTCCGCCTACCCGCTCCATCCTAGAGCAGAAGAAGTCATTTGATGAATACAAATGTCAAAACGGGCCTTTTATTTTTTGACAACTTTACATATACAGAAAACATGAATAAAAAAAATGTTCAAGTCTAAAGTCGGACAGGCCGGACCTGCAACCGAAAAGTCTAACTGTGTCCGGCTTTAACCGGACGCCAGGCAACGCGACTCAGGTTTAATATGGAAAATAGTTAATAACATACCGTAACATTATTGCCGCTCAGGTATCTAGGTGTGAATGTCATGTTAGTCGTATAAGGCTCGCCTCTCTTGATGCGCCGGGTTATACCATAACAGCTCTCCAAATAATTAGTATTACAATAGTTTATCGTTGCTCTTTCCTGCTTTAACTGGGACTAAAACAAAGAATGATTCATATAATCTTCCCGAACGAATTTCGATCACGTTGTCTCTCAACAAAGATTAGTCTAGTACACAGGAGAGAATAGCGCACGCACTTGTGCGCAAACACAAGTGCACTCTCTATTCCCTTACTCTCATAGCCCTATAGGACGGCAATCCGACACGACCGGAGGGAGATCAGGCGCAGGGCCAACGGCTTTACGTGCTTTCCGAGGCAGGGGGTGTCACACACCGACTTCCAATCTTCGGGCAGCTACAGAGTATTTCCTAACGGAAAAACTAAAAAGCAGACCTTTTTTTGCCCGACCCGGGACATGAGGTCCCGGGTCACCGGGCAGTTATGAAAATGATCCATATAGACAGTGAAGAACATATCCGATAAACACTTTTATTCCGCCAGGGTCGCACATTCAAGACCAAATACTCCATCTCGTCAGCTTTTCTGTCGCCTATGGGGATTGAAGAGCTAAATGAGATGGAATACGCAGTCGCAAACACACGACCCTGGTGAATAGTACGCGAAAACACTCGAACCAATCCGACGCAAGTGGGTAAAGGGTAAAAATACAGGTTTAAGAAAATTAGGTAAAATTTAGTAAAATTATGCAAAACAATACCGTCATGATCGTTTAGAAAATTTATTATAAAACGATATTTAGGTAAACGTAAGTTTGCCGAAAGAAGAAATATTAAATGAAAAACCTTTGAGTATTAAACCATGAAAAACGTATAAATGATTAAATATAATCTGAACCATTTGTCAAAAGAAGCATTTGCCAAAAAAGAGTTTATAAAGCGACAGTTTGTAAAATGAAACATTTGCAGAATGAATCGTTTGTGAAAAACGACGTGTACTTACGAGGGAAATGTGATTTGTTTTTTTATTATTTGAATAAGTTGTACAACGCATAAAAGCATACGAAGGCATTTTAACCATCTTTATCCCACTTAAAACTGCGTAACACCCTCGTTATGTCACTCGCCGACTGTGACCTGCGACTGAGTGAACTTAGGCCGTCTTTACGGAGAAGCGGCGCGTCGCGCGGCGCGTTGGGCGTTTCGTCGTACACACACACACAGCCGCGGGCCGCGTCATCACTCGCGCAAACAAAACATATGGCAATGTACGACGGACCGCCCGACGCGCCGCGCGACGCTCCGTGTCTCCGTAATCGAACACTTGACATAAACTACCCTGATTTCAGCGGTCCACGCGCTAGAGGCGAGTGACCTATCTTCCGCTGTTTTGATTATATCAATGGCCTGATCATACAAAACTATAAACTTGATTAGACAGTTATGGAGGCCGATTTGATTTTTCCATTCCTAAAAAAAAAATCTTGTGGCAGGTTCTTAAGTTTTGTTTACTGAGATAACACTTAAAGTTTGCGGAAACCCCACCTTGTGTATTTTCCCAAGTCGTCGACGGCGCGTTCTGTTCCCGCGCGCCTCAAGGAGCTGTCAGCACACCGAAGAGGCCCAGCCTGCTAACTGCAGGCAGGCAGGGTCGAAGCCTACTGGGGTCATGGGTTAACTTCCGAAAGGAATGCTCGGCCCCGGCACAATAGGCTACGAAGGAACGGGGTAGGTTTTTAGTCAGTAAGAGTCTGACACTACTTCCCGCTCCGCCCAAGGGCGGGATTTGTCATTGGATGATTTTACCTACCAAAAAAAAACCTTGTGTATTTTTAAAATTAAGAATTACTTAGTTATTATTATTCAGTTGTTATAATACTACTTACAGCAAAACATTTTTCAATTGTTATTATCAAAACCACAAATAAAACGATAGACCTCATTGACGCAAATGACTTCGAAACAAACTGCCGAAATGACTTTGAAACTATCGATGGCAAAAAACTCATCACGACTGCTTGTATGTGAGCTATCTAGCACACTGTGATAGACAACTTAATGCCTTCCTGAAAAATAATCGATCATATATTATGTTACCAACAATTAAATCAAATAGTATAATCATATAATTATGTGAATTTGTCATTTTTACCGAGCTACAGCGAATCCAAAATGTTCATCTGATCGTATTTCTAAATTACCGACATTTCCCTAATGTAATCTCGTAGATAATCACGTTAGAAATCGTAAATTATGGTCAGATTCGCGATTTTTTTTAATTAAGCTAACGAATTTTTATAATGTTTTCAGTTTTACCAAGCGTTTGGTTATATAGTCAATTTTATTAAAATAAATTTTCATGGCGTTCTCTTCTATATTTGTGAATTTCCAGAGGTTTAAAAAGTTCAAAATGTGTAGAATATTATAGGCGTCAAATATTTACCTGCTAGCAAGTCCGATATAAATTTTTATTCACATAACAATATTTACAAAAAATGAACAACAAGGTTTTTCATACAATTAGAGTCCCTAAAAATATACAAAAACTGTAATTAATTGTGGTTCGGAATTGCAAAGTTTGGTAACGGCCTGCCAAATTTGTTTCAGGCAATACGCCCGCGCCATACAGAGTAGCATTTACCTAATAGAAGTGCAGTTAGTTTCTTTTTTTTAAATTATTACTGGTTCCTCGTTTATGGAATTAGAAATATGGTTAAAAATAGCCGGTTCGTACGCTGGTTTTAGAATTATCAAACTTAAAGAGACATCGAAAAAAAAAAACTTAACTGAGTTTTTTTTTATTATTGATAGACTCGCGCTTGACCACTATCTCATCTTATTCTTTATTGTACATAAAATTTTATCAAATAATAAAAAATAGAACAGTGGATGTATATAGGCAAACTTAACCCATAATTGGGTTTTCTTACAGCAAACCATATACAACAAAATTCTTCTTCTTCTTCCTGCCCTTGTCCCATATTACTTGGGGTCGGCGCAACACGTTTTTTTCTTCCACTCTATCCTGTCAGCCGTCACACTATCACTAACTTCCTTTTCTTTCATATCACTCCTCACACAATCCATCCATCTCTTCTTCGGCCTCCCCCTTCCTCTCCATCCATCTACTTGTAAACTCAGAACTCTTTTAGTTACATGTGTTTCATCCCTCCTCTTCACATGACCATACCAGGACAAACGATTTCCTTTCAACTTTTCAGTCACTGGCGCCACTTTCAAACTTCCTCTAATATACTCATTTCTCACTTTATCCATTTTCGTCACACTACACATCCATCTCAACATTCTCATCTCCGCTACATGCAGTCTTTTTTCATCCATCTTTTTCACAGCCCAACATTCTGATCAATACAGTATGACAGGTCTTATCACGGACTTGTAAATTTTACCTTCAACTTGAGTGGCATCCGTGGGTCACAAGTTGTTCCCGTGACCTGTCGCCATTTCATCCATCCGGCGTTGATCCGATGTGTTACGTCTCGGTCTACCTCACCATCTCCTTGAACGAGCGATCCGAGGTACCGAAAGTCGGAGCAGATTGGTATGGGCGTTCCGGCGAGAGCTAAGGGCACAGACCGGAAAGACCGCCGAAATCACAGAAAAAGTACTCCGTTTTGGTTCTACTTAATTTCAGGCCAACACTCTCCAGTCTGTGCCACCACACCTCCAATGTATACAACAAAACTTAATAACATAAATTATTAAATCTAACTTAAAACTATAAATATACTAAATAAATATGTGTACAGTATACTATACATAAAAATAATATTTATACAATAAATAAAAACCTATATACATACATATTCACGGGTCATGTTGATAGGAAATGTTCCTTTATTCTTCCCCTAAAAATTTCCAACGAAGGGCTAGCCTCAATGTGTGTGGAAGAGAATTCCAGAGGTCCCCAGCAAAAACGGTAAAAGATTCAATGTAGCGACTTGAAGAGTAGGGAGGAAAACGAAGGAGACGAGAGGACGATGAGCGATATGGCTTTCCTCTCGGCACAAGATATTAAAAGCGTTCCCGAAGATACAAGGGGGATTACGAAGAACAGAGAATAAATAAAGAGTGTGGCAATCCCGACGTTGCCAAATAGGCAGCCACTTCAATTGCCTTCGAAATTCCGACACATGGTCGTCCTTTCGAAGCCCAAAAATGAAGCGAATACACAAATTCTGCAGACGCTCCAGTTTGTGAAGAAGTTCCTCAGTCGCATCAAGGAAGCAGACATCAGCGTAGTCAAGAAGAGGTAAAAGAAGAGACTGAGCAAGAGTAGTTAATTTTAGTTGAGAAACGCAGGAACTCCTGAAGACGTTTCAGTGACTACTCCTTGTTGTAAGCAAAATAAATGTGTTTTGTGCGTTTAGGTTTTTTTTTTTTTTTTTTTTGTGGCAGGTAAAAATCATCCAATGACGAATCCCGCCCTTGGGTGGGGCGGGAAACAGTGTCAGACTTTTACTGACTAAAAAACCTACCTTTCCATTCCTTGCCTTTATCCTGGGGCCTTTGGTGACAGTCTCACATAACCTTTGGCCCCAGTAGGCTTCGGCCCTGCTGGACCCCTACAGTATGCTGACAACTCCTTGAGGCGCGCGGGAACGGTGCGCGCCGTAGACGACCTGAGCTCGGACCGGTCTGTTACCGGACGGACGGACAGCGAGCTACCCATTGCCCACCGTCCGCGAGCCCGCGCCTACGGTGGCCGGAAATTGGGATCGGAAACCCGGCGGCGGCGGCGGCGTGTCCGCCTTTGCCTAAGGCGGTCGGCCTCCTCCTTTACTAGCATTACTGCTTCGCAGAAGGAGGCGACCGCCTGCCATTCCTCCTCGCTCCGGAGCATGGCTTGAACCAAGCCCCGGCGCGAGAGATCGCCGCCGATCGCCCCCACGAGGACACGGCGCTGCTCTTCCCAAGCGGGGCACACCTCGACTGTGTGCTCCACCGTGTCCACCGGGCGGTCCGCACAGTGGCGACACCCGGGCGTCGTCTCCGCACGAATCTTGTACAGGTACGGACCGAACTTGCCGTGCTCGGTCAGCACCTGCGCCAAACGGAAGGTGACGACGCCGTGGGGCCTTTCCAGCCACGCCTCAAAGAGGGGCCTTACCGCCTCGATCGTGGCGTGCCCAGCACGAGGTTGCGACAATCGCTCTCGCCATTTCACCATGAGATCCCGCCGGAGCTCTGTCCGCCATGCCGCGACTTGTCGCGGCAGCGGAGTTTCGCCCCGACGTTGCATCTCCACGCGTAGGTCATGCATGTGTGCAAGGACTGTTGCCTCCAAATCCCATGGTGGTAGGCCAGCAAGGAGGCTCGCCGCTTCGCAGGACACCGTACGGTATCCGCGGATCATCCGGATGGCCATGACCCTCTGGCAGGCGGTTAGCCGGGCCGCCACTCGCTTCCGTAGCGATGGCGCCCACACCGGCGCACCGTAAAGGGCCATGGACCGAACGATGCCTGCGTAGAGCCTCCGGCAGGAGGCGTCTGGACCCCCTAGGTTCGGCAGGAGCCGCTTGAGCGCAGCCCCAGTCGCATTCAACCTGGGAGCCAGACGTCGGAAGTGCTCCTTGAAGTTCCACCGGCTGTCGAGGACGAGTCCCAGGTACTTCATCGTCGACCCGACGCCGATGTGAACTCCTCCTACCGTTAATTGGGAGCCCGGAGGTGGCGCGCTCCGAGGGCCGTGAAAACACATGGCCTCGGACTTGTGCAATGCCACCTCGAGTCCCAACTGCTGTATCCTCTCCACGACTGTCGCAACCCCGCGCGTCGCTAGTTCGACCGCCGCCTGGTACGACCGTCCCCGCGCCAGGACCAGCGTGTCGTCTGCGTAACAGACCACGCTGACCCCGTCGGGGAGGTCGGCGCGCAGCACGTAGTCGTACCCGATGTTCCACAAGGGCGGCCCTAGTACCGATCCCTGCGGAACACCGCACGACATCTCTCGCCGTTTCAACTCCCCCTGATGACCGGGGTAGATGATGAACCTGTCCGACAGGTAGGCCTCGATCACCCGACAGAGGTAGTCGGGCACCCGGTGGTACCGGAGTGCCCTACCAATGCAACTCCAGGGCAGGGAGTTGAAGGCGTTGGCGATGTCCAGAGACACCGCCAAGACACACCTGCCCCGGGACACCGCATCCCCCGTCGTGAGGGCTCGCACGCGCATGATGGCGTCCACAGTGGAGCGCCTCCTGCGAAATCCGAACTGGCCGTCCGCAAGATCCGGCCCCTTCCGTGCCAGATGCACGACGAGGCGGTCTGCAATTACTCTTTCAAAGAGCTTGCCCACCTCGTCGAGCAGCACAATGGGCCGATACGCGGACGGAGAGTCCGCGGGGCGCCCCGGCTTCGCGATAAGGACCAGTTTCCCCGTCTTCCAGCGAAGCGGGAACTGGCCCCTCTCCATGCATGCGCTGAAGAGCCCTCTCAGTCGAGACCCGAGTTCCTCCATGACCAGGACCCAGGCTTTTCCAGGCAAGCCATCGGGTCCTGGGGCGGTGTTCTTGGCACTCAGCCTTCGCACCGCCACTCTCATCTCCACCTCGGTCACCTCTGGAGCATTGTTGCCGTCGTTGCCGTCGTGGTCCGCATCGGACACCGCTGCTGGTGGCGGAGCCATAGGCGGGGGAGTATGCTCCCCTCGCGTAGGGAACAGAGCGCTCACCACACCCTCCACGAGCTGGGGCCGGAGACTCTGAGTCAGCGGGGGAGCCCATGGGCGGAGTTTCTCCATCACCATTTTGTATGGGCGTCCCCACGGATCGACGTTCAGAGACTCCAGCCACACGTTGCGGGCCTCGAGTTTGGCCCGCTTTATCTCCGCTCGGAGGGTGCGCTTTGCAGCTCTATATCCCTCATACAGCTCCGCCTCTATGGCCTCCGCACCCGGTGGACGGGTGCGGCGCCTGCGGTGTCTAGTATACCGGCGTCGCGCAGCATTGCACGCATCGCGCAGTGCCGCAATCTCTGGCGACCACCAGTGTACTTGGCGCCGGGCACGTCCTGGCCGGACTCGGGGCATGGCCGCGTCGCATATTTGCGACATGGCCACCTGGAACCAGTCCGCCTCGACGTCGATGTCGACAGGCCTGTCCGGTGCTTGCACCCAGGCCTGGACTATCGCGGCTTCCTGGAGCAGGTCCCTGTCCAGCTGCCTCAGCGCCCAACGCGGACCACACGGGGTCTGTCGGACCGGCACGGTCGAGGTCTGGGCGGAGACGTCAAACCGGATGTACCGGTGGTCGGAGAACGTCTCCACCTCCTCTATGACGCGCCAGTCGACGACGCGCGGTGCCAGTGCAGGGCTGGCGAACGTAATGTCCACCACCGACTCGCCCTGCATCCGCACACACGTGGGGACAGAACCCCGGTTTTGTACGACTAGGCCCTGCCCTAGGGCCCATTCCTCCACCCTTCGACCTCGTTGGTTCGTGAACCGGGAACCCCAAGCCTCGTTCCAGGCATTGAAGTCCCCGCAAACGACCACGGGGAGGCTGGAGTCAAACCCAGCAACGACGGCATCCAGCTCCAAAAGGGAGCTATCCAATTCGGCGAGAGATCTGTTCGGGGACAGGTAGACGCCTACCACCACTATGTCCCCGAACCGTGCTGCCACGCAACCCCGACCTTTCTTGACGGCCTCGAGCGCCGGGGTACCGGCGGCGGCCGACGAAATAAGTGTCACCGAGCCGGTCAGGTCCTGAACCCAGTCGGCTCTGGGCAGGACAAAGTGCGGCTCGGTGACAACGGCGATGTTGATCGACCACTGCGCCATGCTCTGGAGCAACAGATCCTGAGCGGGGGCGCAGTGGTTGATATTCGCCTGGAGGAGACGTAATGGAGCCGTTATTGGCAGTCCATTACAGTCTCCTCCCGGGCCCTCCGTGAGGGTCCTGCCGCGGTGGTAGCGGCGGCGGCGTCTGCGGAGGCGATGGCGGCGGCAGCCAACGGGGCAGCCGCGGCGGTGAGCACCTTCGCGGGGACGGGCCTTGGGACCTTGCCCTTAGCCTTGGCAGGGGGATCGCAGGTCCTGCTCCCAGCCCGGTGGTCGGCCGACTTGCCCGCCGCCGCACATGCGTAGCAGTGCGGCGCTGCACTGCAAGTATCGGCCTTGTGGCCGGGCTGACCGCACTGGAAGCAGCGGTCGCTGCGATCTTCCTCCGCTGCGCAACAGACCCCCACGTGGTGGCCCACGTGGCAGCGATAGCAGCGCAGCGGTCTGGGCTCCAGCAGCTTAACCCGCGCGGAGACCCAGCCCACCAGAAGCCGTTTGCCGTCCCCGGTGATGCTCCTGGCCGCAGACACGGGGCAGTTCACTGTAACCGCCCCCATGCCAGTGCCGTCAACACGGATGGTGCCCGCCCGGACCTGATCGGCAGGGCACCCACCCGTCCTGGCGACTGCGGCCACGACCTCCTCGACCTCGACGGAATCGTCCAGGCCCATAATGCGCATGTCGACGCATCTTGTGGGCCTGGACACCCGGGCCTCCTCCACGTCGAAGATCGCCCTGATCTTTTCAGCCAGGGCGTCTGCGGTGGGGTCGCTGTTGGCTCCGGGGACCTCCAACAACAGGGCACCAGTTGCGGTATGCCGCATCTGGAAGCCCCCGGTGATCCCGAGGTCGGTGAGGTTCACCGCCTGCTTCGCCTTCCGGAGGACCTCGCCATAGGTCGCACCCTTTTTCGCCGCTTCCGGCTGCAGCGTAATTACTACAGCCGTAGAGCGCGGGGTGCGAATCCTGGCCGCGAGGGCCGTCCGCTTCCTCTGCTTCTGCCGCTCACGCCTCCTGGCAGCGCGAGCCGCCTTGCCAGCCTGCTTTTTGGCTCCGGCCACTTGCCATCCGGCTTCAGCCGGAGGATCTGCAGGTTGGGGAGGCGGCCTAGGCCGCCTGCTTGCCGCCACAGCAGCAGGGGCTCCCGCCGCCTTAGTGGCCGGTGCCGCCTTGCCCTTCTTGGGGGGAGCTGCAGGGGTTGGCCTCACCTGCTGCTGTTTTCTGCCCTGCGGGGCCGCTCCGGCGGGGTTCGCAGCCGTGGCCACGCGCCTGGTCTGCCCTGACGAGCCCGCCATGGGCGCAGCCGCCGAGGCCGCGGCGGCAGCGTAGGACGCCACCCTTCGCTGGCCGGAGGCCGCTAGTGGGGGGCGCAATACGATGCCCTCCAGCAGGGACAGCTGCTGCTGGATCCGCAGCTGGAACTGCTGCTGCTGTTCCTGCAGCTGCTTCTGCAGCTGCTGTTGGAAAGCAGCCAGCTCCCGCTGCACCAGTGTCAGCAGCTGGCTTCCTGACTCGGCCTGGGGCTGGGGCTGGGGCCGAGGCTGGGGCTGAGGCTGGGGCTGGGGCCGACTCTGCCCCTGCCCTTGCTTGCACCCCCCCTCCACGGGCTTCTGGCTGCTGGCTCCATGGACCGCAGCGAGCTCGGCCTGAAGCTCGGCCCGGAGCCCGGCTCGGAGCTCGGTCTGGAGCTTGGCCACGCTCTTCCTGAGAGCGACGTCAAAGGCCTCCTGCATGGAGGCGGCATGGCGGAGGACCGTCCTCTCCTTTGACGTCCTCTCTCGCTTGCGGCCCATATCGCGCAGCGCGGCGACTACGAGCTCGCCGAAGGACCGACGCGACTCCTCGGCGGAGTCTTCCTTCTCGCTGCCAGATGGCCCCGAGGGGTCCATCGCAGCGGGGTGGCGCCCTTCCGCGGCGAGCCTCTCGGCTCGCTCAGCCACCTCCTGGGAGGTGACTCCTCTACCTCTTCCCGGTGCTCGGCCCGCTCCCCGCCCACTGGTGGGGATTTTTCGGGCCGAGCCCTTTTCGGCATCATCGGAGGACGGTCTGTCCCTCGATAGGGAGCGTTTCCGGAAGAAACTCGCGTTTCTTCCGGTGTCGCCTCCCGACTCCACCTCTTCTTCCACCTCCGAGCCTGAGCTCCTTCCGGATGCCGCGTCGGACTCCGACCGCGCATCACTCTCCAGAGGGTGTTTAAAAAACTTGTTTCTTTTATTTTCCATAGTAGTTCCCACGAGTGTAAACTTTATGTACTTGCTCAAAAACGTGGTCCGCACTAGGGACTAATTTAGCTACCCATTAGTCAAGCTAACAACCTCCCTCACGGTGCGCCGCCGCTTGGAGGTTTGGGGTAATTTTTTATAGAGGTTGTCTTCCTCGCGGCCCGGGCGGTTAAGCCAGGACCCTCGACCCCCATCAAAAGTCAGAAACATGACCTTGGACAATCTCTGGGGCTACGAGAACAACGGTGGCAGAAGGAGGGGGAAGCCTTCCTCCTGCCTGCCCGGTGGCAGGGTGAGTGCACGCCGAGCCCGCCCTTGCTTCGTCACTGTGCCCTCTGCTAAAGCAGAGGGACACGCGTTGAAGCGTACTCCCGACAGAACATTCGCAGACGGCCATTGAGGCCCCTTGGGCAGGTGTGCCCAAGGGGGTGGTTGGCCGTCTCCCAGGGTGCACCGTCCCGCAGACTAGCCTTCGCTCCGGACGTATCCGCAAGGGAACTATAGCCTGCGGGCACTCGTGGAGGTTTTCTGTCATGGCACCCCTTGTGCGTTTAGGTAGGATGTCTACCATAAACCGGTGGCACATCACCTTATGCCCGGTAGTCCGATGATGGAACAGGGTTTGCGGAATTAGGCGATGCAATTCCGTCGCACACTCCCTGAAATGCAACCAGGAGAAACCGACCGCCTAGCAACTTGGCGTCGATGCTCAACACTTTGAAGTTTCGACTTGAAGACCGCATCATTACTAATGATGTACTCCAATCGAATCTTCAAAGCCATGAGCACAGATGAAGGGTAGCCAGCCCTTCGGTATTTTACAGGTTGCATTTTGGAGAGTGTGCGCGGGAATTGCATGACTTGATTCCGCCATCTCATTTCTACCATCGGACAAACCAATGTACGGCGAGTATCCACCCTTACGTTGTTGAAATCTATACGGTCGGGGCGTCGGGCTAAGCGCTTTGTCTCGTCGTTTATACCGCGTACATCGAAAGACTGGAATAATTTGCTTACTGCGGTCTTCCCGTCCGATTATACTTTGGGTGTCTTCAGGGCTAGAGTGAAAAGGCTCTTAATAAACTAGTGCGCCTCATCATCAACGATGGTGGTGCTTACCATCAGGTTTTTACTATGGTAGGTAAAATCATCCAATGACATCTTCCGCCCTTGGGCGAAGCGGGAGATAGTGTTAGACTCTTACTGACTGAAAACCTACCCCGTTCCTTCATGGGCTTGGTTCCAGGGCCCTGGTATGCATTTTCATATTTTCCTAAAGCTCCAGAGTAGGCTTAGACCGTGCTGGGGCCCTACAATTGCTTACCATCAGGTGGGATCGCAGTCAAGAACAAGTTTATATCAAATTAAAAAAATATCTCTCTTACTAGGCCTAGCTACACTATTCTTTTCCCCATGGGCGTCGCCAAGGGGGGGCAGGGGGCTACAGCCCCCCCCCCCCCTAGAGGCTTGCTTTACAGCTTCAGAGCCTAGTTTAGGCACTAGTCTTCTACAATATAATGCCCAACCTATATGTTACTGTAGATATAAGGCTAGCAATTGCGAGTTTTATTGTGGAGAATATAAACTTTTATTATTATTAAAAAAAAAAACTTCTTTATTATTCTCTATACTTCCAATAGTCCCCCTCTAGATCATCGGCTGGTGATACCTGTGCTTTTCCCCATTCCTATCCCCATCCAATATATTATAGTTCGTTTATCTTGTTTGATCCAAATCATACTCACACAATAAACGTCATTAATCATGGATGAACTACTGCGACTACCTAATACACATTTTTGCAAGACAGGTAGGTAATTTTCTATATTGTTTTTTAAATTACAAATTGTACAAAAACTGATTGATATAATAACATTGTGTCGCCCAAATAAATATTTTGTGACAAAAATTAGATAATAATCTAAGTAGATTGTATTATGTAATTATTTACAGGAAAAGTAAAGTACATTTTAGCAGGTTGATCGTGTAATTTTAGCAATTATATATTTACTGCAAAACATTTAGGCGATAGCGAATAATTCCAGTGTTTAGAATTGATTGACAGTTGCGGGATTATTTCGAAAGTGTCGACACAAGTATGTGGTCCCTGTGTTTATTTGTGATTTTACTAATTTTTGTTCAATACTCAACTGTAAGTACCACAATAATAAATTAATTCTTTAAAATATAACATAAAAGAAGGTTATAAATGGTCATGGAATCAAATAAAAAAGGCAAGACCACCAACTAACACAGTGCGAGATCAAGTTTTAGGATGCTTTTCCTCCGAAGCTGAGCGAGGTATCGAGTTGTGAGGATGCGTCTGCTACGCATCCTCGCAACTATCAAAATGTGTGACTAATTCCACCAAAGCAGTGGGAGATAGCGAGAAAGCTCGAAGATGAGTAGCAAAGCTGAAACAGTGTGTGGTTACGTGGTGGGAAGATAAGATAAGAGTGGCTTTGGTTCGTTACTTCACATATTTTTGGTGCAAAAGCCTCATGCTGAGCTATGGCCGTTTTGCGCCAATCTAACTCATGCTTTTCCTATTGACATATTTTTTGCCAGGTATGCGATGCGACGCACTAAATACTTAAAAAAGAAACCTTTATTTTTAGACGGATTTAAAGCAGGAGAGGGCGACAGTTCGCTGTTGCAATGCTAAATACGTAGAGGAATGCTACAGCATAACCCGGCGCCTCAGGAGAGGGGAGCCTTATAAGACTAACATAACAGTTATCTCTAAGCACCAATGGGGCAACAATGTTACGGTATGTATAACATGATATGACAGTACTATATGGTAAAGAACTTGGGCAAGGAAATTGTTGATAAAATTATTAAGCGGTTACATCGTATGTTACCATGACCAACGAAATAATTTACAAAGTTTTATCAAATCAAGCAAAGATGTTAGACCATTTTTTTGCTAGCCACTAGTCAAAATCTAGCAAAAAAATTGACGTAATTTTAAAGTAAATTGACTAGATTATTATTTATGATATCGCTAAAATCACAAAGGCGAGAGTTTGTGTTGCAATTATATTAAAGAAACTTACGCCTGAAATAAAAAGTTACTACATATGAAATAAAAGCCTATGTGCTATTCTAGGATATGGTCTGCTCGTGTGCCAAATTTCATCTAAATCCGTTCAGCTACTCACGTGCGAAGAAATAACGAACATACACACATGCACTCACAATATATGATTTCCAAAATAAAGATCATTTGTCATTTTATTATTTAATAAAAGAAAGAAAAAGAATGAATACACTCCTGACATACGCATCTCGAAGCTAACGACATCTTCAATGATCACTAATACAACTTTCACTGAAATCGGTCAACTGAAGATCATCATTATCATAATGATATAAATCAACTACCACTAAGTACTGTATTTTAAATGTAGTTTATTTTCAGCTCAAAGTGATTATTCATAACGGCTTCCCAATCGAAGTATTAAACATAAAACTGTGTGAAATATCAAATGTCACATGGCTAGCGGAGTATCTTAGAGCATATTCAAACTTTACCCAATGCCCTATATGGCCGGTAAGACAATTTTGAATATTAATTTTTTATTGCCAGTACCTGATTTACTACTAGGCCCCCAATCCCTACCACCCTAGGCGCCTACTTTACTTTGAAAAATATTTTCTAATAGGTATTTTAGGTGGAAAAATCATCCAATGACATTTCCTGCCTTTGGGTGGAGCGGGATGGTGTCTCAGACTTTTACTGACTAAAACCCATTCCTGTTCCTTCGTTGCCTTCGTTCCAGGGCCCCAGGGTTCACTTTCGTAGGTTCCATAGGCCATCCCCAGTAGGCTCCGATCCTGCTTGGCTCCTACGGTTTGCTGACATTTCCTTGAGGCGTGCGTGGAACGCACTTACGAAGCATTACTGCTTCGCAGAATGAGGCGACCACCTGCCATTCCTCAACGCTTCTGATTATGGCCTGTACTAAGACCCGGCGCGAGAGATCACAGGTACCTCCAGAACTGACCATATCCGGTGAGAACCTGCGTCATGCGGAAGGTGAGGACAACGTGAGGTCTGTCCAGCTACTCCTCAAAAAGGGGACTTACCGCCATGATTATGGCGTGCCCAATTCTAGTAGGAATTAGGACCGAAGCTGCGTAAAGCGGACGCCTGCGACTGGCACCCATCGTGTGAGAAGCGCGTGTATCCTGTGCGACAGTCCCATTGACTAAACAGCCCCATTTGGTAATTGTTCTGCGGCGACCTGCATCAGATCTATAAGTAATGTTTTGACTGACATGATTGTGTCGCCTGTTATTAGACATCTAGAAGATCCCCATCGCGGGAACCGGATTATTACTTGCGCAGTGTCACTAGTTCAATTTTAAAGTTTAGGGAACTACATTAGATCGACGCACACGTGTGCCACGCTGATTTGTGTGTAAAATTGCGTGGCGTGGATCCGTAATGTAGCTCTACAAGTCTAGTTGCCATAAAAAATGTATGGAGACCGACGCGCCCATATCTGCGTACAAGGCCCACGTGTGCCCAATGTAGTTCTACGTTAACGGTGTGCATGTAGTCGTGTCGATGAAGATCTTAATATTATTATTACGTAGAAATTGGGTGCAGCCCGGTCCCGACTCCATCCGACGGAGCACTTTTCTATGGACCGCGCGGACGATGGTCTGCAGTTTCGGCCATTAATGGATAGTAATGGCCGAACCTCTTGTTAGAATAGATACCTTTTTTGAAGAAGGAAATCATCAAGTAACTTCTATTACTTCAGGTGGAGAGGGAGGATCAGACTTTTACTGGCTAAAGCTCAGTCGAGTTTCTTCAGTTACTTTGAGTTACAGGGCCGCAGATTTATATGAAAAATAGACTTGTAGAGCTACACACGACGACACGCGACATCGTTCTACGTACAAATCAGGCGTGTTACACGTGTGTGTCGGTCTAATGTAGTTCTAGCTTTATCAAAATGATCACTCATCGTGATTAACAAGATCGAGTAAGAAGAAGTGGTATTATTATAACATTTTATTTTCAGGGTCATCTTGGAGTGTATAACATGGACCTTCCACCCAAGAATTTGCCAAAGGCCATGATGAATATAATCAGGGGGATAACTTACATTCGCTTCCTTATTTTAGTCACTGCAACACAAGAGATAATAGTAGAAAATTCTGTAACAATCGGCTAGCAAGCTTGTAAAACGGGTTGCTTGTAGAATCGCACTTGTGAAAAATAAAGGCTAAGAAGTGTTTTTTTTTTTATTTATTTTATTTTATTAAGAAAACAAACAGCGATAGACATTGGTTGCGCCAATTTGCTATGATCCGCGACTTTGTTTTTTGTAATTTATTTTTTTGGCCTAGCAATCCTATCCCTACCGTTTCCGCTTCCCGCACGACCTCTAGAGAAATGATTTGACATTGACGTTTTGTGCATCGATTGTGAATGTGACCGCACCGCTAACCGCGCCCGCTCGAAATTACAAGAAAATTGACTATTTTCGTGATCCAATCATTCAGAGACTCAACAATAGTGCAGTGTTAGTGCAATACAGGACCTGGCAGTGGTTAAATGTACGAAGTCGAGGTCCGCCGGCGGCGCCATGTGGAACCTTCGAGGTTAAAAGGTCAGTGTTCCTTTCCTAATACATTTATCCCATTAATAAACGCTAGACGCAGTACCTGCATATTGTTAACAAACCATAGATCGCTTTTCAAACATACAGTCCATTAAAACATCAAGCAAATTCGCGCAACCAGACATAGTATGTTACAAATCGAGTAAGTATTTTTGTATGTGCAGTGAACTAACAGGTATTCTTTTCTAACTGGAATAATTACATAGCATACCAACGGACTAATAAGGAAAATTCAATAAAAATGCATTTCTGTTAGCCTTGGACTCTGTGGAAAGGCGTGCGCAGAGGCAGCCTTACCGTAATTTCCAGGTTGCATTTCGGGTTGCAATGTGCGTGGCAATTGCATGCCTTGATTCCACCATCGGACAACCCTTACGTTGTTGAAACCAGATGGACTAACGGCTTGTTTACGGAGACGCAGCGCGTTGCGTGGCGCGTTGGGCGGTCCGTCGTACATTGCCATATGTTTGTGTTTGCGCGATCGATGACGCGGTCCGCTGCTGCAATGTACGACAAACCCGCAACGCGCCGAGCAACGCGCCGCGTCTCCGGAAACACGGCTTAGCGTTTCGCTTCTTCGTTTAAACCGCGTACATCGAAGGACTGAAACAATTTGCCTGCTTGTGGTCTTCCCGTCCGATTATAATTTGGGTGTCTTCAAGACTAGAGTGAATAGGTTCTTAATAAACTAGTGCGTCTCACCATCAACGATTGCATCACTGCTTAACATCAAATGGGATCGCAGTCTAGTACTATTTTATATCACATTAAAAAAATACAATATTTCTTGAAGTTGCATTTGGAATATTATAGAATAAATTTGAATAATTATAAAATTTAAAATAAAAAGCCCCGACAGTTATGAAATGTATAGAACTGGTTAAGACGAGTCTAATGAGCCCAAACTCGATGGGTTGACTAGTAGGCGTTTCAAAATTCCATCAGCCACCTCCCAGTTCTAGCATCAGGTCCTTGTCATTATGAGAAATGTATAGCACTAGTTAAGGCGAATCTAATGAGCCCAAACTCGATAGGTTTATTATGTTAATAAGCAATCCAGGGTTCTTATCTTCGAGCTCCATCGTCAAACCAGCTCAATGGCACGAGTATTTCAAATGTTAGGTCACACATATGTTTAAAATGAAGTAAACACCCATTAAGTGTTTAAAAACAATACCGCACTTAAAAAACGAGCTGATGACCTTGAAAACCTGCAGAGATCTTCATAATTTGTAGCTAGGAACCATCTTGATTAAGCCGGCTTTCAAAAAAAAAACCGCATCAAAATTGGTCCATTCGTTTGGGCGCTACGATGCCACGGACAGACACACAGACAGACAGATCAAACTTATAATACCTCTCTTTTCCGTCAGGGGTTAAACATAGATTAAATTATGGGAGATTAATTGCTAGTCCCTTAACCTTCTTTTATAGTTTTAACAATTAGTTTTTGAAAGTTGGCTTATTGCAATTGAATATATCTACTCGAAAGAAATCTGTTTTTTTGAGTTCATTATTTTTGTTTTATAAGGGCTTTCAACATTCCACGGACGCGGAGCTTCGCGTAGCACGACACGACAGCATCACATGTGACAGCACGACACTGTCGCTTCGTCGACAGTTATTTATTATAAATAAATAATAATCAAAAAATAATAAATCTGCTACGCTGTACACTCGTAACTTGCTCGTCCACTATTTCTGCGAAGACACTGCCTCCTAAGATACAGGATCTTCCTAGTTTAGGAGTCAGGGTTCAAATTTTGAATTGACTATCTGTGTGACAGTTATATGTACTTTCACGCTTTGATTATATACCTGTCTAAATAGAGCAATGCTAACAAACGACGCGCTGAAAATGTCTCCAATTGCGTGATATGTGTGTGTACCGCTCGTGTACTTATTGTCGTCAAACTGTCAAGGTGTGCGTGTTTAGGAATGCCTGCTCCAAATTATTAACTTTCCTTTTCTCCATAATTTATTATGATGAAAGTTTAACAAAATAGGTCGAATAAAATAATTATTTTGTAGATTAAAGAAAGAAAGAAAACACATTTATTTAGAACATTCTTAAAGACACACAATACTCCAGTTAAATAAGTACATAAAACAAACAAATAAAAAGTATAAATTCCGATGTGTGAATATAGCAAGAATGTGTGACTCACGGCTGCATCAAAAAGGCCCAATTCAGCAAAAATGCCAGTCAAGTAGTGCCTGATTAGTGTATCATTCATCATCATCATTTCAGCCGAAGGACGTCCACTGAACATAGGCCTCTCCTAAGTTCCACCACAACTAACGGTCCTGTGCGTCTCGCATCCACCGCATTCCCGTGATTCTCACCAGGTCATTGGTCCACCGTGTAGGAGGCCTTTCAACACTGCATTTGAATTGAGAACTTCTTATTTTTCTTGAAGTCGGTAAAATAGCCATACTGCATATCGTGCCTGGTACCGAATTACCGATCCCTTCTTTAGCCGTCGTAATCCCTTTTTTGTAAATATCATCATAAGTGAAATGTCTGGAACACACGACTGAAGCTTGTGAGGTTTCTACTGGTCTTTATTTCGAATCTGCAGTATAATGTCTCTCCAGCAATTTGCTAGTATGGGATCCGTAGGCAATCTAAAACCCACAACATTAGAAAGTAACTAACAAAAACACTACACATTGTGATCAATGAAAGAATAATCAGGAAAACCCTGCAGTATCATGGGTTCTTCTTTTTCCAATATGACGTCAACCTCGTTATTACTGAAACCCGGGCTTTTTTGAAAAAGTTTTGAGATCAGTCAGTTGACCCGCTGCCAGAAAAGAGTTACTAATATACGTTGGCGTATTAGGCGTATTAAACAGGATGACAAATCGTATTAGGCGTTAAGAAATGTATGGAATCATGTCTCAAGTTGCAGGGACTGGCGGAAAATGTATTAAACGTGATCGTATTAAGCGGGTTCTACTGTATTTAGTGCATGACGTCATAGTTTTCATTTATTTTGTAGGTATAGATTTTTACTGATCAAATAAATACTGTAATTTTTAAAATAATAATGTTCTCTTGATCGAAAGATGATGTAATTGTATTTGTATTTTGTCTCCCATAGTTTAGCCAAATCTCCCTAGCAATAAACTGACAACACTAGCAAATCAGACTAAACTTCAAAATAACGAATTAAAACATCGTGTTTTCTTAAATAATAGTGGTATAATTACAAACCTTACCGATGAAAAGTGATCTTGGTGTTATTAAATGGTTTTTCCACATAATTGCGACACAGTCTGATAGAACAAACCGGCATAATTAATTATTTTTCGTGAGCACGTCATCCTTACGTACTCAAAATGACACTGACGCATGGGAGAAGCGAGTCTACCAATTTTGGTAGACTTTTTTTGAGCCGTTTTAGTACGGTCAATGTGGCATCTAGACAGGTATATAATCAAAGCTTTCACGTGTCAAATTCGTATTTTTGTTAATGAAAATTTATTATTATTATTCGTTTATTCAACTAATTCACTTACCAATAACATTTTTAAATATTTTTTGAAAAACTTACAATTATTACTATTACTTACTTATTATTATTATAGTTTCATAGTTTTCGTATGGTCGCTTCACGCAGGCGTGCACCAAGCGTATAGTGACGAATACGTATCTATGAAGCTACGCATCCGTGGACAGTAGGCTTAACTTTACAATAATAGAACAATTTACTAACAACTTATTATTAAAAAAAAAAACTACGTCAGTTGCAAGCGGAACTGCCGAGCATAAGATTCTTTTTAATTCTTTTTTACACCTTCAAATGACGCCTGAACATTTAGGACGTGTTTACGGAGACGCAGCGCGTTGCGCGGCGCGATGGTCGTTTCGTAGTACATTGCAGCAACAGGCCGCGACATCGCTCGCGCAAACACAAACATATGGCAATGTACGACGGACCGCCCGACGCACCGCGCAACGCACCGCCTCTCCGTAATCGAGCACTTAGAAGAAAATTTGAGTGGGTGGAATTTTTACCTCACTAAAATTATCCCAGCGATCGCTATCAGTGTATGGAAAGGGAACTGTGACTTAATTTTTTTCGAGGAAGGAAATCATTAATATGTTTCTTCCGCTCTAGGGTGGGGTGAGAGGGCGTGTCAGCATTACTGACCAGCGTTCTAGGGCTACGGCACTTCGGGCGGACGTAATATTATGTATTTATTTATACAATTTTAATTAGAGAGCAGTGGTGGCCGAGTGGTAATGGTCTCAACTTACGAGTTGTAGGTCGCAGGTTCAAACCCAGCCAGGCGCATAACTTTCTGTAATTTACTTCATCACCACTGCTCTCAAAAAGGTGAAGAAAAACAACGAAACCGGCATGTCCTAGAACAAAAAATTCAAAGACATGTGACGTCCACCAACCTGCACTAGGCCCGCGTGACGGTTTACGGCCCATTCCCTCTCCTAGAGAGGAGGCCTGAGTCCTAGCAGTAGGAACATTATAAGGCTGATGCTATGCTATGCTAATCGTAAAGGGTACCTATTTATAATAAAAACGAGATGAAATTTAAGTGGATTGATAGTGTAATTGAAGTCATTATTTACAGGAAAACTTAAATGTATTTAATTAAGGCGATGGCGAATTACACCAGTGTTCTGAATTGATTGAGCGTTTCGAGATTATCTCGTCAGTGTCGACACAAGCATGTGGTCTCTGTGTTTATTTGTTGTTTTACCAATAATTCTTGTTCAATGCTCTGCCGTAAGTACCACTATTTTTATTATTTTGTCATACTGAGATTAGACGTAAAAATGGATGTGTCATGGATGGTTTGTAGGTTAAAAGAAAAAGCGGCTTGTGCGCCAACTAGCACTGTCAGTACGAGACACAGCTGTCTTACAAAACAGTATAAGGCCCAGTTTCCACCAAAGCAAAGAGGAGAGGAGACGAGAGTAGTTGTGTTTAAATAAACCAATCCGATTTCGTTATTTCCACATCTCTTCTCCGCTTAGCTTTGGTTTAAATTAATCAAGCGAAGAGGAGAGGATATGTCTCATTTTTCTATAGAATTTTGTTTGGCGAGCGAGCAAGCGATGCGGCAGAGCGGAGAATTGTCTAGTCGGGCGGCGCGGCGGGGCGGTGCACGCACTCGCGTATCCCGCACCAAGCTGCCTTCTCCCCACGCCTCTCCTCTCACAGCTCACATCTCTACTACACAAAGCTCACATCTCCTCTCCACTACACTTCACCTCTCCGCTTTGGTGAAATGCGCCTCATAAAATTCTATAGAAACAAGAGACATCTCCCCTCCTCTCCGCTTGATCCATTTCCACCAAAGCTAAGCGGAGAAGAGATGTGGAAATAACGAAATTGGATTGGTTTATTCAAACACATCTCCTTTCGTCTCTTCTCTCCGCTTTGGTGGATACCGGGCCTAAGAATGTTTTTCCAGCAAAGATGCAATCCGACTATTGCGTGTATTTGACATATTTTTCCTATTAATCTAGATTTTTTCAGTTATATGATACACTAAATATTTAAAACAAAATCTTTATTTTTAGACCATTTTAAAGCAGGAAAGGGCGACAGTGCGCAGGTGCAATATTAAATATGTAGAGAAATGCTATAGCATAACCCGGCGCCTCAGGAGAGGGGAGCCTTATAAGACAAACCTGACGACTGTAACCAGGTACCAATGGGACAACAATGTTACGGTATTTATATAATTGATTACGACTATAGAATAGAATAAAGTTTAGTGTACACCAAAATAAAATAAAATAACAATTTCACAGAAACTTAAATCTATGGGTACAATGGTGACAATGGGTTCTGTGAATAGAATTTTCTGATAGAGAGTTCATGGCGTAGAATCAAAATAACAATTAAATTCACAGTCACTTTTATTTCAGAGTACATATTATTAGGCCTTACTAGGGTTACAGACTTAGGTATAACGTAATTTTCGAGAACTAGTAAATTCGTTGGGAGCGTCCGCACTACTCGACGGATCGCCCGAGACTGACATTCGTAAAGGTCTACCTCGAAACTGCGAGAGCTCCTTTCCGCTTTGCCCCCACTTTAGCTTTTAACCTAATCTGTCCGTGTTGGGGTGCCCTAAAATATAGTAATTCCTCATGTGCAAAACATCATTAAACTTTAAATTATTATGAGAAATTAAAATTTAATAATTACAATGAATTCGAATGTTTTAACCTGTTTTATAACTTAATTGTATGTTTGACCGTTAGTCTGCAGATTATCTAGTATAAAAATATAAATTATTATCCACTCTAATGCAAATTAATCTACGCTCAAACTGATTTACGCACATAGTGGTAGCATGTATAAACATAAATTATTAGGAATCAATGTGACTAAGTGTCACCACAAACAGGCTAAAAAAAAACGCCGCGTTTTTTTGTGGTGGCGCTTTTATGTGGCGCCTTTTTTTTTGTGGCCCGTATGCGGTTACACTAAGTTTTTTTTGGTTTATTTTCAGTACAAATTGGTATTATTAAACAGCGGATTCCCAGTCGAAGTAGTCAGAGTAAAACTGTGTGACTTGCAAAATATTACGTGGCTGTCGCAGTATTTTAGAGTGTATTCAAATCTCGTCGGCAAATGCCCTCATAAGCCGGTAAGACAATTATGAATTTTTATTCTAAAAGTATACTGATACTTATCATGAAAGACTTTTTTCCCTAATTGTATCAATTAAAATTACCATTTATGAAATTAACAATTCTCACATAATATTATTTTTTTTTGTTTTGTTGAGCACTTATAGTTGTACTCATGTCCAAACCATAAATTAACAGTTTGTTAAAAAGAAAACACAATTTTGGGTTGAGCTCGCCTTTAGAGCTGTACGGTTCAAAATGTTTTTTAAAGTTCTGTGTTCAATAGAAATAATTCACGAGAAGCATAAGAAATTTAAATTGCTAATTAGGTACGACATAATGTAGAGACAAGCTGTGTGTAATTGATCTACAATATGTGTGTATTTAGAAATATATCAGTATGTTTAGCAGTTGTCTAGTACTCATAATACACGCTCTGCTTAGCTTGAGACTAGACGGCGTTGTGTGATAGTTGTGGAATATAAACAAGGAGATATGAAAGAGTAAAAAAACTTCACCTTAGCATGATTAAATATGTTAAAGATAACTTCACCTTAACGCTATCGAGTATGTTAAAAAAAACTTCACCTTGAAGCAATCGAATATGTTAAAAAAACTTCACCTTGAAGCAATCGAATATGTTAAAAAAACTTCACCTTGATGCGATCGAATATGTTAAAAAACTCGAGTATGTTAAAAAAATCGCTCTAAGCGCATAATGGCCCATCGAGTTTTAAGATTTTTTTTTTACTTTCTTGAACGTTTTTTTTTATCAGACACCTGAGGGATACTCCGAATTCTGTACCTACAGATATTATTATCCACTCTAATACAAATTAATCTACGCTCAAACTGATTTACGCACATAGTGGTAGCATGTATAAACATAAATTATTAGGAATCAATATGACTAAGTGCCGCACACGGGCTACAAAAAAAAACGCCGCGTTTTTTTGTGGTGGCGCTTTTATGTGGCGCCTTTTTTTGTGGCCCGTATGCGGTAACACTAAGTTTTTTTTGGTTTATTTTCAGTACAAACTGGTATTATTAAACAGCGGATTCCCAGTCGAAGTAGTCAGAGTAAAACTGTGTGACTTGCAAAATATTACGTGGCTGTCGCAGTATTTTAGAATATATTCAAATCTCGTCGGCAAATGCCCTCATAAGCCGGTAAGACAATTATGAATTTTTATTCTAAAAGTATACTGATACTTATTGGTTGCGCAAATAAGCTGTGGACTGTAGATTTTAAAAGCGATCTAAGGTTTATTAACAATATGCAGATACTATGCCTGGCATGGGATAAAGGTATTGGGAAAGAGCACTGACCTTTAGACTTCGAAGGTTCCACGTGGCACCGCCGGCGATTTTCGACTTCGCACATTTAAATCACTGCCAGGTCCTGTTTTGCACTACACTGCACCACTGTTGTTGAGTTTGAATGGTTGGATCACGAAAATAGTCAATTTTCTTGTAATTTCGAGCGGGCGCGGTTAGCGGTGCGGTCACATTCACAATCGATGCACAAAAACGTCAAATGTCAAAATCATTTCTTGCGGTCGTGCGGGGAAATAAACGGAAGGGATAGGATTGCTAGGCCAAAAAAAAAATAAATTACAAAAAACAAAATCGCGGAACATAGCAAATTGGCGCAACCATTCCCCCCGGGTTTGAAGGGTTACCTTCAAAGAAAAGAAAAAAAACAAAGCGAAACTAAACCCTATTACTAATCTAAACTATCAATACTAGGTAGCGAAACAACTTATAACTAACTATGCCACTACTACTGATTAGGCAGAGGGCAGAGGCGAATAACCGGACGCAGGTACGATCCAGTTACGGTTTTAACTTTTACGACTCGCGTTATTCCGTTCGAACCCGGAAAAACTTCTTCCACTACACCAAGAGGCCAGTGCAGAGGAGGCGCACTCTCAGTCTTCAGTATCACCACAGTACCGACTGTGACTGGATCTGAAGGAGTGTTCCACTTTTGACGCGACTGCAGCGTATGCAGATAATCTGTCCTCCATCGCTTCCAAAAGGACTGAACTAAGCTATCTAGCAGAGCGTGACGCGGGTGAAGCTGCAGTTTGTCAGTCTCGACATCTAAAGCGGGCAAATATTTAAGAGGAGTCGTCGTCAAGAAGTGAGCCGGCGTCAACGCTAGTGGCTCCGATGGATCACTAGACAAAGTCCGACACAACGGACGCGTATTCATCAACGCCTCTACCTGAGCGAGTACAGTGCTCAACTCCTCGTACGAGAGAATCTGTTCGCCTATGACCCGAAACAGGTGCGACTTAAGGCTTTTAATATTCGCCTCCCAATTGCCACCAAAATGACTAGCTGCTGGCGTATTAAAACACCAATCAATGCGATTCTCAGCTAAGACATGGGCGAATTCACTTTGGTAGTACTTGGAGCGTAAGAATGTATGTAATTCCGAAATATTGCGTCGCGCTCCAACATAATTTGTGCCGTTGTCAGAGTATAAGCGCTTAACGGGACCACGGCGAGATAAAAATCGTTTAAATGCAGACATAAAACCCTGCGTACTCAAATCACTGGTTAACTCTATGTGAACCGCACGAGTTGTCATACAAACGAATAGGCAAATGTATGCCTTTGTGGAACGTATACCACGACCACGGGCAATAGTGACTTTAAACGGTCCAGCATAGTCCGTCCCAGTATGTATGAAAGGTTTCACCGTCTGTACAACACGACAAGAACGATGGTCGGCCATTTCCGGCGCGTTGAAACGCGGGCGGAGCTTAAAGCAGGGCACACATCTGTGCACTCTAGCGCGTATCAAATTGCGAGCGGAAAGTATCCAGTACTTCTGTCGAAGAATGGACATTAATAAATCGGGACCAGCGTGACAATTCACCTTATGGTGATAGTCCACCAACAAATCCAAAACGTGATCCCTGCGTGGTAGAACTACTGGATGCATTTGTTCAAACTCTAACTTAGCATTTCGCAGACGGCCACCGACACGAATGAGTCCGTCTTGCAAAAATGGTTTCAAATGTTGAAGTGCGGGACTACAAGGTTTATGTGATTCTAAACTACGAAATTCTATTGAAAAATAAAATTTCTGCAACTCTCGAAGTACAACTGATTCAGCTCTATCCAAATCAGCTGCGATTATAGAACCACGCGATGGTAATAATCTCAAAAATCTTAGGACGTAAACTACACAGCGTAGTAGTCTCGACCAAGACGAGACTCGATTAGACAACAACAAAACAACTGACTCTTCACGCGGAACCGATACTACAAGCGTATGTTTCTTCTCCTCGGGTGGTTCTGAAACAGTAGCGGGGTTAAACGGAGCATTTGGCCACTCGTTAGGAGTGGTATGCAGCCAGGGAGGGCCACAAAACCAAAGCGGATGATTTAAAATTTGCGCGGGAAGCAAACCACGTGAGAGACAATCAGCTGGGTTTTCTGTTCCAGCGACATGGAATATATTTTCCTCTGCGGAGGCACGGGAGCCACCGAGCGAAAAAATATCACCCTTGAAAGGGAGCGCGACAACATAACTAGTCGTGCGGGTATAAATCTCCTCAGTGACCTGATCCTCAGGGCTGAGAATAGGCGGGACATTGACCTCTTCAATCTCCCAGAACTTGCGGATGGTAGACTCAAGCGGCGGCTCGACGGTGCAACAGTGCGACACAGTCGAGTAACTATTTAAATAAGCGGGTGCGGAACCAACTATAACAAACCCGAGAACTGTTTCCAGTGCGTGCGGAGCGGGGTACATCGGAAGACCTTGAATTTTACGTGATAACTGGAGATGCGGGAGAATCGAAGCACCGATCAATAGATCGATATCTCCAGGGAAAGCGTAATTTCCGTCGGCTAACTGCAAGTTCTTAAACTCCGTCAGCATGGACGTGTCAACCGGTACCGTGGGCAACCGTTCCGTAATCTTATCTGCGACTAGCGAATCCATTTCAAACGAAATATTACGATTAAAACGTGAACTAAATATTATTTTAATGGAACCGTGAATGGTTGCCTTTAAACCTCCAAAACCTTTCACTTCTGAGCGGGATGACCAATTATTAAAACTAAAACCAAGGCGTTGACAACAATCCCGAGTAATAAAATTACTCTGGGAAGCGCCATCTAGTAGCGCTCGAACGGTGTGCGGTTTGCCAAAGGCATCTACAATGACAACTTGCGCGGTCGCAAGTAAAACGGTAGTGACTTGAGTACCAGCGGCGGAAAGCGAACACAATGTTACGTCGTTTGCACTTGCAGCAGGCCGCGCGTCACAAGCGTCGCGCGTCTGCGCAGGCTGCTGCTGCGATGGCAGCTTACTACTCTCAAAATGTAAGAAGGTATGATGTCTAGCTGGACATTTACGACAGCTAACACCACTTTTACATGACGTAACCAGATGTTTGTCACTTAGACAATTAAAACACAAATTATTAGTGCGGACAAACTTGTAACGATCACTAGGCGATAATCTCTGAAATCCCGAACACTTGTACAGCTGTGTATGGCTACCCTTACACAGAGAACAGTCAGGTGTTGAGACGGTATTAACTAGCGTATGTGCAGTCTTGACTGACTTCGATGACGCGTCTATACGGCGATCGGAACCTGTCCTATTCGTGACTTCATGACGTGCCGACGTGCGCTGCAACACCTTAATATGGTCGCGAATAAAAGATTCTAAATCTTCGAACTTAGGTATTTCTTTGCCGCGCTGAGTCGTTTCAAACAGACGAACAGTTTCAGGATCTAATTTATTTAAACCGATATACAAAAACAAAAAGTCACAGAGGTCATTGACCTTTAGGTTCTTTACTGCACGAACAGATGATGCGAAAATATTTAAAAACTTCTCTAAATTATGATCGTTACAAACGGAAAAACTTTTCAAATCGAATAATTGATCTAAATATGCGGTGGCTACTAATCGCTTATCTTCGTATTTTGTTTTTAAAGTGTTCAAAATTAAATTGTAATTTTCAGCGCTAAACGTAATTCCAGCACAGACAGCCTTTGCCTTACCGGTCAATTTTTCTACGAGATAATGCAATCTCTCGTGATCTGTCAGCGATGTGTTCCTATGTATTATATTTTCGAAACTATCTATAAATAAATTCCAATTTCGAATGTCACCATCAAATTCAGGTATTTGAATTGGCGGCAATCGTGGGCGTTCGCGAGGAGGGTTGGATAAACCACTCGCGGGGGGGGGAGTCTCTAAACTCCTAGCAATACGTTTGATACGACAATACAAGTCATCAAAGGACGACAATGCCTGATAACTCACACAGTAATCAGGATTTAACTCCAACTCTAAAATGTTTATATTATTAATTGTAGATTCAAAATCCGCGCGCAAACTATCTAAAGTTTCCAACGAACACAAGAAAGCATCTCTAATCGCCAGATCCGAGGTTTGCAAAGATTTATCACAAATTGATTGAACACGTGAAAACTGTGAGTCCCTTTTAGCGTATAAAAGCTTTAACTGAACCTTTAAATCAGTACTAACCTTGGTTCCCTTAAGAGACATCTGGTTTTGATATATTCACACTATACACTCAAACAAACACTTAACGAATTATTAAGTAAGCGATAATTATCAGATAACAATATGGTAGTATTGTAAACAACAAAGCGAACGGCGAACGAACGGAATAACCTATGCGTATATAATCTATGGTTTATCCGTTTCCTACAAATATTCACTCAACAATGAACGGGTATTTTTGAAATGCGTCTACCTACATGCAATTTGAAGGACTTCCGAATGAATTTTGTCAAGAAAAAGAATGCGATCGATTTATATCTACGCTGATATTTACGTAGCTAACTATAATTATGCGGTGCGGTTGACGGCGTAGGTACCGTAATTATCAATGACTCTTTAACTATACGAGCGAAATAACGTATAGTTGCCTAAATGCCTAGATGCGGGTTTTCTACTATTATATCTAGGTAAATAGGCGCGTTGCGTTTATTCCCTATGGAACAAATACTATATTGCGAAATTACAAGAAAATGATTCACGATCCGGCTCGTATGGACCAAAAAAGTAATGGTTGCGCAAATAAGCTGTGGACTGTAGATTTTAAAAGCGATCTAAGGTTTATTAACAATATGCAGATACTATGCCTGGCATGGGATAAAGGTATTGGGAAAGAGCACTGACCTTTAGACTTCGAAGGTTCCACGTGGCACCGCCGGCGATTTTCGACTTCGCACATTTAAATCACTGCCAGGTCCTGTTTTGCACTACACTGCACCACTGTTGTTGAGTTTGAATGGTTGGATCACGAAAATAGTCAATTTTCTTGTAATTTCGAGCGGGCGCGGTTAGCGGTGCGGTCACATTCACAATCGATGCACAAAAACGTCAAATGTCAAAATCATTTCTTGCGGTCGTGCGGGGAAATAAACGGAAGGGATAGGATTGCTAGGCCAAAAAAAAAAAAAATTACAAAAAACAAAATCGCGGAACATAGCAAATTGGCGCAACCACTTATCATGAAAGACTTTTATCCCTAATTGTATCAATTAAAATTACCATTTATGCAATTAACAATTCCCACACAATATTATTTTTTTTTTGTTTTGTTGGGCACTTATAGTTGTCCTCATGTTCAAACCACAATTTAAAAGTGTGTTAAAAAGAAAACATAATTTTGGGTTGAGCTCGCCTTTAGAGCTGTATGGTTCAAAATGTTTTTTAAAGTTCTGTGTACAATATAAATAATAAAATTCATGAGAAGCATAAGAAATTTAAATTGCTAATTAGGTACGACATAATGTAGAGACAAGCTGTGTGTAATTGATCTACAATATGTGTGTATTTAGAAATATATCAGTATGTTTAGCAGTTGTCTAGTACTCATAATACACGCTCTGCTTAGCTTGAGACTAGACGGCGTTGTGTGATAGTTGTGGAATATAAACAAGGAGATATGAAAGGGTAAAAAAACTTCACCTTAGCATGATTAAATATGTTAACCCTAGAAAGATAACCATATTTTGACAACCACAAAAGATAACCATGCGCTTCGGAGGCGCACGATATATTATTGTTTTTTTTTTTATGAAATACCTATTTATTGTATTTTTTAATTAATTTTTTTAATATTTGGTTAATGAACTAATAATGAAAAGCTTTTTTTAGTGATATATTTAAATATTTTAATCATTAAACATAAATCAAAAAAAGCTCTAGAAAAAATCAACAAAATTAGCAGTCTTCTGTTTACAAGAACATAGTGTCAAAAAATAATACCTTTTTTCATAAAACTAATTATATTATTTCTTGCCAACTAATTAGCTAAAAAAAATTAGTGAAAATAATAATCATTTGGTTTGACAGGCATTCAAAACAAACATCATTTTTATGTTCGCCGCAAACTTGCATTTGGCGCAAGTCATCTTAGACATTCTTTTTTTTTTATTATTGTAAAAGGTGCAATACCATCAATTCTTGGCCGGAGGTTCTTCTTCATTATCGGTATCGTTCTGCACAACCAGTTTCGGAAGAATATTTGCGATGTTATCTCGCACATGCTTTGGCAAAGTAGGAGCTTCCAGTCTTTCCTTCATCCACGATTCTGATAACTGAGTGCTTAACTTTTTCATATAATTCCTTCTATTTAGAGGCTTTTGATTTTGCTCAAGAATATTATGACAATATATAACATAAGAATTGACGAATGCTATGTTCAGAATGCCATAAAACATAGACACTGGCCATCTATTGGTTTTCCTCGAAAATGACATTGAGGAACACATTTGATCGAAAGTGTCCACCCCGCCTTTGGACTTATATCATCTTCATTTTGTGTATAATTCATTTGTTGAGGCACCTCATCATTGATAAACTCGTCTTCGAAATCACTCTGTATGTCATCGTCACTCAAATGATCTTCTATCTCACTGTCACATTCTTGTTCTCGTTCATGCTCGTTCTCTTCTTCTCCAGCGATCAACCTAGATATTGCATCATCAGTTAGTGTTCTCCGGCTCGTCATGATGAAGGCAAAAAGATTTCATGCTAAAAAAAAGAAATAAACAGTTATTATAAATATTTTATGTAAGTATAAACAAATCGTTACTCTCACTAAATGTCACACAAAAGATAACCATGCGCCTTTGGAGCGCAAAATTTAGTCGTTACTGCAAAACTATGGTACTTACCGCGTTAAACCGGCCGTCCTGTGACGCTGTGCACCGTCCATTGAGCTAACTTAGAAGGACAGGTAGATACGCGCGCTGATTAGGAAGAGACAGCGATTTCAAACCAACGCGGGCGCCTCTGAGGCGTAGGTTATCTTTCTAGGGTTAAAGATAACTTCACCTTAACGGTATCGAGTATGTAAAAAAAACTTCATCTTAACGCGATCGAGTATGTTAAAAAAAACTTCACCTTGATGCGATCGAGTATGTTAAAAAAATCGCTCTAAGCGTGGCCCATCGAGTTTTAAGAATTTTTTTTGGCTTTCTTGGCTTTTCAGACACCTGAGTGATACTCCGAATTCTGTACCTACAGATATTATTCTAACATTTTGTTTTCAGGGCACATATGGATTATATAACATGGAATTACCACCCAAAGACTTGCCACAGGCCATCTTGAATCTCGTCAAGAGTAAAACTCACGTCAGTTTCCTTATCGTGGTTACTGCAACAGAAGAGATAATAGTAGAATATTCTGTAACAGTTAGCTAGCAAGCTGGTTTCTTCTACAAGCAAACCATTTTCATTGTAGAATCACACTTTTGCAGAGGCTAAGAGATGTTTTTGAATTAAATATGTTTGTTTCATTACTTTACATTAGTAAAAAAATATTATTACTAACAACCTTCTAACCTTATACATCTTTAAAACCAACTGCGTCGTTGGTCACAAGCGGTAGATACTTCTGAGCATGAAATTTTGTTTTTTAGTATACTTATCGAGGGGAAACTTTCAAGTTACTTAGGCTTTTTGGCAAAAAATCAGGAAATGTGGGAATTTTAGATCATTAACACACAGCTACTCAACCCTTATAAAGCGCAAGTTCGATCGTGTATTGAGTACTGCTCTCATCTTTAGGGTGGACCTGCCAAATATCAGCTTGATGCGCTAAAGTCGATTGAAAAGCGAGCTAAGAAGATCTTTGGTAATGATGCACTTGATGAGTCGAAACTCCAAAGTCTTGGGCGTCGACGCCGAGTTTCTACCTTGTCGATATTCTATCGTTTACATTTCGGGGAGTGTGCATTGGAATTGCACAATTTAATTCCGCCAAGTCTGTTCCATCATCGGACCACTAGACGTACGGCGATGCGCCACCGGTACATGCTGGGCATCCCACCCATGCGTACAAAGCGTTTTGGAAATAGGTAGGTACATTTATTGTGCGCACAGCTAAAGAGTGGAATTCCCTGCCGGAGTCTGTGCTTCCTGATAGCTACAACCTAGGGGTATTTAAGTCAAGAGGGAATAGGTTACTTCTAGGCCAGCGTGCTCAATCGTCATCGCATACCATCAGGTGAGATAGTGGTCAAATGCGAGCCTATGAATAATAATAAAAAAAACTAAAACCAGCTCGGTAATCACCACCGCCATATTGCCCTTCTATCAACGTTTTGTGACCTCTTAAACTACCATCTCGGAATCGCCTTTGTACAACGGCTGTTAGGATAGATCTTGCAAATACTGTTAAGGACTCATATATAACTATTTGCAGAAGGGTCCAACTGCAAGGCAAGTGTGGTTTTAGTCAGCCAAAGTCTGCCACTCGCTCGCGTTCCACCGTAGAGCGAAAGAAGTTATTGGATGATATCCCATCCTAAAAATCAAGGGGGTAAATATTTAATATCGATATTAGAACTCATTATCAGTTTTGGTGTTGCAGAACCTTAACAAATATTTCCATAACTAAAATAAATCTTACTGTCAAAATAATGCTACGAGAACCTTTGAAAGAGCGATACAGTGGTCCTGTATGTAAAGGGCAACTAAAGCAAAGAGGCAGATTTTAGTCAGAAATGTAAGTACATTTTGATACAAGTGCAGAAAGTTTGTCATTGCGACCGAGAAGGAATTCGCACAAGTCATAGGCGACTGTGTTATGGAGCCGAGGGCTTCAGTGAGAAATTTGCACGCGTATGAAACGACGTTTTTCAATACACTTACGACGCGTGGGGGTCGAACCGTGCCTCTTGGGGAGTGACGCGCGCACATCCTGATACAAAAAATGATATAAACAATTTTATTACAATATAATTGTGGCGGGGAGAGTAGCAGCTTTTTTCCGTACAAGTGGGGAAAACAGTCCATTGCGCGCCTAGAAGCAGTGGGATAAGAGAGGATTTTCGAGTAAGTGTATTGAAAAAGTCTTACATGCTTCTTGCTGGAGCAAGAAGCAAGACCAGGAGAAGTCATTGGTTGATTTCCTTTGCAAAATTTACTTTTCATTTGCAAAATTGTACCGAAGCCTACTGGGGTCACGGGTTGACATCCAAAAGGGAAACCCGTGGTCGTGGAATGCAAAGGCAAAGAAGGAACATAGAAGTGGGTTTTAGTCAGTAAAAGACTGGTACCTTAGCCTTAGTGCTCTCCCAGCCTGCTAACTGCAGGCAGGCAGGGTCGAAGCCTACTGGGGCCAAGGGTTTGCTTCCGAAAGGAAAGCCCGGCCCTGGTATCTAAGGCCACAAAGGAACGGAGTGGGTTTTTAGTCAGTAAGAGTCTGACACTATCTCCCGCTCCGCCCAATACATAATTATATACTCGTAGGTATATTTGAAGTATATATTTTATTTTGTACTAGCTTTTACCCGCGGCTTCATTCTCGTCAACTGACTACCTACTCTACCTACCGTACCCTACCTATCTACCCTACCCTATCTACTCCGCGGATACCGTACGGTGTCCTGTGAAGCAGCGAGCCTCCTTGCTGGCCTACCACCATGGGATTTGGAGGCAACAGTCCTTGCACACATGCATGACTTACGCGTGGAGATGCAACGTCGGGGCGAAACTCCGCTGCCGCAACAAATCGCGGCATGGCGGACAGAGTTCCGGCGGGATCTCATAGTGAAATGGCGAGAGCGACTGTCGCAACCTCGTGCTGGGCACGCCACGATCGAGGCGGTAAGGCCCCTCTTTGAGGCTTGGCTAGAAAGGCCCCACGGCGTCGTCACCTTCCGTTTGGCGCAGGTGCTGACCGAACACGGCAAGTTCGGACCGTACCTGTACAAGATTCGTGCGGAGACGACGCACGGGTGTCGCCACTGTGCGGACCGCCCGGTGGACACGGTGGAGCACACAGTCGAGGTGTGCCCTGCTTGGGAAGAGCATCGCCGTGTCCTCGTGGGGGCGATCGGCGGCGATCTCTCGCGCCGGGGCTTGGTTCAAGCCATGCTCCGAAGCCTACTGGGGCCAAAGGTTATGTGAGAATGTCACCACGGGCCCCGGGACAAAGGCAATGTATGGAAGGGTAGGTTTTTAGTCAGTAAGAGTCTGACACTATTTCCCACCCCGCCCAAGGGCGGGATTTGTCATTGGATGCTATGCTATGATAAAACGCGATGTAATTTAAGTAGATTAATAGTGTAATTTAAGTCATTATTTACAGGAAAACTAAAGAGCATTTAATTTAGGCGATGGCGAATAACACCAGTGTTGACCGTTTCGAGTTTATTTCGCCAGTGTCGACACAAGCATGCGGTCTCTGTATTTATTTGTTGTTTTATCAGTTCTTGTTCAATGCTCGGCCGTAAGTACCATTATTTTTATAAATTAATAAGGAACGTGATTACTTATCCTATTTATATTATAGTTTGACTGGCCTGTTGGTCTAGTGGTTAGTGACCCTGACTGCTATGCCGGAGGTCGTGGGTTCGATTCCCACCCAGGACAAATATTTGTGTGATGAGCACACGAACATTTTTTCTGTGTCTGGGTGTTATTTATCTATAATATGTATGTATTTAGAAATATATAACTATGTTTATCAGCTGTCTGGTACCCATAACACAAGCTCTGCTTAGCTTGGGACTAGACGGTGTTGTGTGATGGTTGTGGAATATGTATAAGTTTTTGATGAAAATATCAGATTAACATTATCAATAATTGTGCGGGACTGACCGGGATTTGTGTAAAATAAAACAGGAGAAAATACGAGATTACTGCGCACTGTATATTAGCGTGTACAGGACAAGGGTGCTAACAAGAATGACAAGACATTTCTTATAGCTAATTAGCCTACTTATAAAACTAAACAAAAATAGGATGCATCGTCGCTCGTTGCTATCACTAGATATCAGGCTCTTCACGTGAAGGGTGTTGTTAACTTCAACATACCCCCGGACATTGAAAGATTGTCTTTCAACAAAATCAGCAAGTGACGGGTAGTGGGCAAATCCTATTGAAGGCGCGCCGAATTACTCCAGCAGAAGTCCGGATATCAGCCACCCGAACGATACCGTCTGATCCTGGGTGGACGGCAACAATTCTTCCCAACTTCCATTTAAGAGGGGGTAAGTGATCCTCCTTTATTACCACGAGTGAATCCAGCTTCAGTGCATCCTTGCAGGAACGCCATTTCGTTCTCTGCTGCAATTCAGACACAAACTCCTTACTCCACCGGGCCCAGAAATGTTGGCGGAGTTGCTCGACCCGTTGAAATCGAGCCAAGTGATGAACGGAGTGTTCCAGATAGTCCCGTTGGGGTAATGATGTGAGCGGTCGACCCACAAGGAAGTGTCCCGGCGTCAGAGGTGCAAGGTCAGCAGGATCAGAAGATAGCGGCGTCAATGGACGAGAGTTCAAGATCGCCTCGATTTGAATAAGCGTGGTGTTAAGTTCTTCGAACGTTAAGTTACAGTTTCCCAACACTCGTTTCAAATGATACTTTGTCGATTTAACACCCGCTTCCCAGAGTCCGCCGAAATGAGGAGTATATGCGGGAATAAAATGCATTTTAATACCATCATTTGCCAAACTTGCACCTAAGGAATCGCAATTAGTTTTTAAAAATTTTGATAAATCGTTGTATGCGCCAACGAATGAGGTACCGTTATCGGAATAAATGTTAGTTGGCTTACCCCGTCGCGAGATAAACCTATATAAGGCAAGTAAATAGGTATTACTGGTTAGATCGCCTACTAGCTCCAGGTGTACAGCTTTAGTGGCAAAACAAATAAATATGGCTACGTACACCTTCACTAACCTGCAACCGCGACCTTGCCGACTGGCACACATGATAGGGCCAGCATAATCGACACCAACATTGTCGAAGGGATAACCTCCTGGCTGGACACGCTGCTGCGGCAAATTTCCCATCAATGGAGTAATTACGTTACCCTTCATGCGACAACAGCGCACACAGTTTCGATAGCAAGCCCTAGCTAGATTACGGCCACCTATAGGCCAGTACGATTCTCGAATTGAAGCTAACAATAACTGAGGGCCTGCATGCATCAATCTTTTATGCTCAAAATTAAATAATAATTTTGTAAAAATGTGAGCGGACTGTAAAATTATAGGATATTTTTTATTATATGGAAAATCAGAATTTTCTAAGCGCCCTCCGACACGCATGATTTTATTTTTATCAAAATAAACATTAAATTTAAAGAGGACACTTTTCGAAGGTATATTTTGTTTATTTAAAAGTAATTTGTACTCTGGAAACGACTCGATTTGACAATTTAAAATAATAACATTCAATGCTTCTTGTAGTTCATCTTCAGATATAAATTTATTAATGACAGGAAGTTTCCTACAGGTTCTAACAAATCTTAACACATACGCTATTGAACGAACAAGTCTTAAGTAGTTTGAGAAACGGTTAAAATCTATTAAAGTATTGCAAGCATTATTTGTTACAATAGCGCTCAATGAAACTTGAGGTCGAGTTTCGGGTAAAGTCTCGAGTTCTTAACCTTTAACCTGAGATGGCCAGTTCGACTGATCTTCCTTTAAGAAGTCGGGGCCACACCACCACAACTGCAGCCCTTGCAGAACACTAATATCCACGCCACGAGATATTAGGTCTGCTGGGTTCTTGTCAGTTGGGACATGACGCCAAGTGCAGTTACCCGCCTTATCTAGAACTTCAGCAACGCGATTGCGCACAAATGGCTGAAGTTTAGAAGGCAACATCTGCAACCATCCCAATACAATAGTCGAGTCTGTCCAACAGTAAACCCGATCAAACTTTACTCGAAGTGATTTGACCACCTTCTCATAAACGCGAGCTCCCACGACGGCACCACACAGTTCCAACCTCGGAATAGTAGTAGGTTTAATCGGCGCCACACGACTTTTACCGATAAGTAAACGAACCATGCATTCACCATTTGCATTAACACTACGGATGTAGGCACACGCACCGTACGCGCGCTCAGATGCATCTGTGAATACGTGCAGTTCTAACGTCTGGTAACCGTCCGTCATAACATACCGTGGGATACGTAACGTAGTTAAAGAGGGAGAGCTTTAACAATAGCGTTCCAAGTTGTGCTAAGTTCCAGAGTCAACGGTTCGTCCCATGAAAGTTTGTCTAACCACATTTTTTGTAATAGCATTTTCATGGTGACTACAAAAGGAGATAAAAGACCTAAAGGGTCAAAAATACGTGTGGTCGCTGAAAGCAAATCACGTTTAGTACAACATAGAAGGTGACTTAAAACTAATTAAGAAACCTATTTCATCAGATTCAGCGAACCAGTCAAGTCCTAATAATTTATTGGGTTTATTAGATCCTACACCTAAATCTAAAGATGACTGAGTCCCTGACACTAAAATAGGTTCATTCGACTTCCACTTTCGAAGTAGAATGCAAACTGACCTAATGACTTACATATATTCCGCCATGACTTATGAAATAATTTACTAAAATCAGATTTAGCCTTAAGTCTGCGTTCCAAGGAATAAAAACATTTTGTAGCCCTATGAAATGACTCACCCAAAACAGATGGATTCTGCTTCATGGGTAAACGCACACAAAAACGACCGTCTTTCAAACGAGTCGTATTTTTACAAAAATGCTCCTCACACAACCTTTCTTCAGGCAAATAATCAGAATTTTGCGAGTTAATCTCTTCGAGATTCCAAAATCGCGTAATATCATTACGAATTAAATCCAAGTCGGCATCATTACAGGAACTAGTTTGAGTAAAATTACATCTAATGTTATTTATTGATTTACTGTGATTACTATAGATAACGGGACCAGAGACGATCCATCCTAACCTGGTTTCACATAACACCGGCTTTCCGACTCCTAACTTAATTCTTTGCGAACCTAACAGGTCCCAGAACAGATCAGCACCAATTAAAAGATCTACGTCTGAGGGCTTGTAAAAAGTAGGGTCTGCCAGACAAATATCAGTTGGAATGTTCAGGTTAGATAAATCTAATTCACGACATGGCATCTCATTAGTAATCAATGGCAATACAAAACATAACAACTTAGCATTATAACTATTGTTAAGTGACGTCATTTTTACCTGACACATATTGCCTACGCGACTGGACGCGTTATTTATGCCATAGATTGAACTATCAATCGAACTCGTATTTAACTTAAGTCGTTTACATAGTCGCTCCGTCATGAAGCACGATGTACTACCGCTGTCGAGTGTCGCTCGCACAATATGCTCATGATTTTTGTAATCATATAATTTAATTAACGCGGTTGACAATAACACGCCGCGCTCCTTACTCTCGCCATGAGTAGAGGAAATGTTCGCAGACAAGGACACGTTATTCGTCGCGTCAGTGTCAGCGGACTGCGCGGGCGCTGCAGACGTTGACGGAGACAAAGTTGCATTATCAGATGTGTTATCGTTACCTTTTGTTTCCGAAGTATGAATCAAAGTGTTATGCCTGCGCTTACATAACTTACAACCCGGTTTTTTGCAATTGTTAGAAAAGTGACCCGTACGAAAACAGTTATAACATAATTTAAAAGTAAGAATCAATTTGCGTCGAGCTTCATTGCTCAATGCAAGGAACTGTGAACAATTAACTAAACTATGGTCACCTTTGCAATTAGGACAAGATTTCGAAGCAGGTTCAGTGCTCACCATATTAGAATTTTGTGTCGTCACCATGGATTTGATTTTACTCGTAGAACTTGATTTAGGGTTACCTGACATGTTGTGTTTAGATAATTCTAAAGTTTCAATTAGATCAGCGCGTGCGCGAATGAATTGGAGGAAAGTATCGAACGTAATCTTGCTATTCTTATCAGTGTGACCTTTGAACTCCTCCCATTCACGGTAGGACTTCTGATCCAACTTACGTGTAACTAAATATATCAACAACGTGTCCCACTGCTTGACTGGTTCGCCTAAAGATTCTAACGCTCGCAAGTTTTTATTTAACAGATCAATTAACCCTTTCAAAGCGATAGAAGACTCTTTCGTGATGAGTTCAATGTTAAATAATGCTGACACATGATTCTGCACTAATAAGCGTTTATTGTCAAATCGATCGCAAATTAAATTCCAAGCCACATCATAATTGTTCGCTGAAAACTCAATAGATTGGATTACCACGGCAGCAGATCCCTCCAGAGAAGCACGTAAATAGTGGAACTTGTTGATTTCGTCGATCTCGTCATTATGATGGATGAGGCTAGTGAAGGTGTCACGGAACTCTAACCAATTGCTATATGAACCATTAAACTTGGGCAATTGTATAGTAGGCAACTTAATAGGTTTATAAACACTACCCCGACTACCCTTACCACTAACTGAACCATTTTGCTTGTTACTCTTACTCACTAACTGTTGAGCCCTCGACAATGCCTTATAGTATAATGTCTCGAACTCGGAACGTTCAGACAACTGAGCCTTCGTATCGTCAACCATACATTCTAACCGCAACTGTACCTCATCATATTGTTCGTACAACGACTCCAGTTTTCCCATGCGCAACTGTAATTCCATGACATCGCATTCGCTTAATGTTACGTCATCCAATGCGTCCAAGTAATTGACAAATGTAGTTAAGCGACCCTTAAAACTTCCTCGCTTCTTTACTAATTCCCTTTCCTCGGACATGCTGGGAATCGAGTGTTGTCGACCTGGAATGTATATAATCGCAAAATAAATATCTTAATATACTTAATCCGAAATTAATTTAGGTACAGAGTTGTAAGGTAGAATTTAATAAGGTCTAACAATGTAAATAGGTAGGTAATCTTTCTGTATAAAAATAAATCCTGATTGCAAATGTAACGATACAACTTTTATTATAAATGAATTCCTCAATAACTTATCTAATAAGTTATTATATAAAACACCACAAAAATAAAGTACACTACGGGCAAGTTAACTGAGATTAACAGTCAATAGTTTGAAATAATATCTAACACTTTCCAGAATAAACTATGATTAACGAATACCTACACATTAACTATGATACTTAACTGAATAGTTATCGCTCAAATGCAACAATACAAATTATATAAATGTAGTTCTAATTCCTACTATACTTTTAAAGTATTATATAATAACGACTGTCGCTAATTGTACATGTAACATACAAAATACCGAAACTATTCAAAAAGAAAACCGGTACTCAATTAACATAATTAACAAAATAAATGCACTAACCTTTTGTAAATTTAAATAAAGCTAGATACAACCTGTACGAGTGTTGGGTGATGATATTATCCAATATACTTAACACCGTGAGAAATAATGTGTACTCAATCCATAAGACACGCTGTCGGCGTATAACCTCTCAAATCCAGATCAATTATTTCCGTCTTTTAATTATATTTCTTCAAATTACTTGCTGAACACGACAATCCGGCTCGATAAAGGACCATGTGCGGGACTGACCGGGATTTGTGTAAAATAAAACAGGAGAAAATACGAGATTACTGCGCACTGTATATTAGCGTGTACAGGACAAGGGTGCTAACAAGAATGACAAGACATTTCTTATAGCTAATTAGCCTACTTATAAAACTAAACAAAAATAGGATGCATCGTCGCTCGTTGCTATCACTAGATATCAGGCTCTTCACGTGAAGGGTGTTGTTAACTTCAACAATAATACAGTCTATAACTTTGACTATTTCCCTCAATTCCTTATTGATTCCATCGTTAGAACAAAATTTTGATAAAAATCAGGAAATAAAGTAGGTACCTTTCCTATTATTTCAAGTAAAAAAAAAACTGATGAGAAAAATCCTTCTTTTTTTTAAGTCATTCACATGTAAATATTTCTTCTTTTTTAAAAAAAATTTAACACCACGTATTGAACATACGATGCAAGTGTGTTGAGTGTTGACACACGCTCGAACTTGATACAACGGATTAGGTCCGTCCGTATCATGGTCGAGAGTCACTCAACCCATTTTTTGATAGTGTTAACACACGTTCGACTTTGGTACGACGGACCATATCTATTTCTGCAAGATCCAAATCGATACTCGCTCACGACTCAGCGTACGTTTAGTCCTTCATACCAAGTTCGAGCGCGCGTTAATAGTGTTAACACATAAGTACTCGAATTCGGTACGTCATACCAAACCCGCTGTACTGTATCCGTTCTGGTAATAGATAACTGGACCACACCGTTGCTTTACGGATGATAGGCCAAGTGGAGAGGCGATCCGAGAATCGATTCTACAGGTCAGCAAAATCTAATTTTTAAATCGATGAGATCGAACGATCAATCGATTCAAAACATTCATTGAATCTTTGACACAGCTGTCTCGTAAGACACAGCCTGCTTATGGATGCTTTCCCAAACCGGACATTGCATGGTTGACATATTTTTCCAATTCCAATTCATGTTAATTTTGACATAAATAGGAAACTATTTTTTTCCAGCTATGTGACACACTAAATATTTTAACCAAACACAATATTTTTAGACTAATTTAAAGCAGGAGAGGGCGACAGTGCGCCGTTGCAATACTAAATATGTAAAAGAATGTCATAGCTTCACCCGGCGCCTCAGGAGAGGGGAGCCTTATAAGACTAACCTGACGACTGTCACCAGGTACCAATGGAATAACAATGTTACGGTATGTATACAAAACAAAAAAGGAAGCTTGTTATGCAACTCCATAACCGTAATCGAAACTATCGGGTATTTAAAATAAAAAAAAATATCCGTAATCGTTACCGAGATTTTAAGTTTCGGATACTTTCGGATAAAGGGGGGATCTAAATGACAGCTTGCGGCAGGTTTTTGTTTGTTATGCCTGGCCCAACAAATGATACCTAATCTAGACTAGAAATTAACGTTGCAATTTGCTATCTGCATATATTTTTTTAAATTTTAACATTAATAATAAAAAAATAAACCGAAATAATTTAATATCCGTATAGGTATATCCACATGCGTAACCTCCGCAAAATATTTCCTATTCATACAAGTACTTATTATAATGCACGTAGGACGCGTTTTTTTTTTACCTTTTTAAATTTTCTGAAAATTACCCTAACCGTATTCGAAACCGTATATCTAATATTATTTCTATGTGGAATAATACCTGTAATTATTATTCCTTTCTAGAAGAGGGATTGACCTATAAAACCACCACGTGGCCCATTACGGACAGATGGATGTCACATATCTCCGAATTTTTGGTTCAAGGACATATCAGTTTCCTCACGATGTTTTCCTTCATCGTTTTGAGAGGAATGAAGAAGGAAATATATTACACAAAGTGATGTTATTCTTTGATTTATTTTCAGTACAAACTGGTATTATTACACAGCGGGTTCCCAGTCGAAATACTGAGAGTGAAACTGTGTGACGTGCGAAATGTTACATGGCTGTTGGAGTATGTTAAATTATATTCAAACAGCAGCGGCCAATGTCCTCATATGCCGGTAAGATCATTAAGAATTTTTAAGGGTTTCCTATCTGAAGGCCAAAGGAACCCTATTATACAGTGGCCCAGTTATGTAGACAAGGGACCAGGGGCAAAAACATATTGACGTTCCCAAATTGTTTAGGATTATATACCTACTTCAAAATGCAAAGCTACTTTAACCTAATTCCGCCTAGCCCGTTCTATCATCGGACTACCAGACGTACGGCGTTGCGCCACCGGTACATGGTGGACATCCCACCAGTACGCACAAAGCGTTTTGGGAATACATTCATTGTGCATACAGCTAAAGAGTGAAATTCCCTACCGGAGTCTGTGTTTCCTGATAGCTACAACCTAGGGGTCTTTAAGTCAAGAGTGAATAGGTTACATCTAAACAAGCGTGCTCCATTGTCGACCGCATCATCGCTTACCATCAGGTGACATAGTGGTCAAACGCGACCCTATGAATAATAATTTAAAAAAAATTAAAACCATATCGGTGATCACCATCAGCATATGGCCCTTCCATCAACGTTCCCTGCTGGAGTCCGGAGTGGAATTCCCTGCCGGAGTCTGTGTTTCCTGATGGCTACAATTCAAGAATCTTTAAGTCAAGAGTGAATAGGTTACTTCTAGGTAAGTGCGCTCCATCGTTGACCGCATCGTTGCTCTCCTTCAGGTGATATAGCGGTCAAGCACAAACCTATCAATAATAAAAAAATACTTTTAGATAGATAGATAGATAGATAGATAGATAAACCTTTTATTTGTTACAACACAGAACATACACGAAAGCACAATTAAATTAAATTATAAAAACTAAGCACATATATAAATATAAACAGTATCAACAAAGAAAAATATAATAAACACATGTAGGTAATTAGAAAAAGAAAAAAAGAAAAATACAAAGATGGGAGCCATAGTGCGGTGTGCATCTCAGTGTTGCACCAAATGGGAGTCCAGCTCAGCATATGTCAGGCAAATGTACCTGACGCTGATTTTCTGCTGGATCCTTGTGATGACATACGGACGACCAGATGGTTTTGTGAGAGAAGTTTTATGTGCGTAGTGAATTTAGTAGGTGGTGATATATATATTATAATAATGTTGACAAAGTGAATAATGTGTATTAAAATAATGTGTTCATAATTTGGAAAAAAAAAAGTAATAATAAAACAATAGTGGTCTTAAACAGTAATTTCATAAGCACTCAATTATAAAGTTCAAGCCGCCAAACAGTGAATGTAGGTACGCCCAGCTGACCGTTCCAGATATAAAGAACACGCAGGCAAGCTATATGATGGACGTGTTCAAAATAAACATACCACGTTTTTTCTGTGAGGTTATAAGAAATTGTCGTAGCCGTGTCCTGAATGTGTTAAGACATTTTACATTCCTTATGGGCGGAGGAATGTTATTCCAGCATTTGGATGCTGCGTACCGAAAACTGCCTCTGAAAGCAGCTGTCTTGTGCGATGGAGTGGACAGTTGTTGCGAGCACTGTCTGCTGGCACATTCCCTTTAGGATTTTTAAAATAAATCCTAAACTGTAAGAAGATAAGGAGATTGATAGATCACAATATGCACACAACATGATATGCAGATGTCGTAAATACTCGTATGATTGATGATGGTATCTTGCACTGCTTAATTACCAAATCTTCTTGGGTAGGCTTTTCTACCAACACTATAGCAGTGGTCACACTATAACCAAAATATTTGTTATAAATCTGCTTGTAGAATGATGACTAAACAGTAAATTTTGAGAATTTTTTGTATAGTAGCACAAAGAGATGGGTTTAAGAAAAGCAACAACGAGCCAAAAAACTAATCTATTGCGCACATAGAACAAATAATAAAAAATTCAAATCTTCCTTTTTACAATATCATATCCAGTATAGAAAACCTCCGATGGAAGCGAGACGCACAGGACCAGACGTTGTGGCGATGTCGACGCTTGGACGAGGCCTATGTCCAACAGTGGACGTCTTATGGCTGAAAGATATGATGATGTTTTACTAATGTTTGACTGCGATCCCTCCAACCTGATGGTAAGCAGTGATGCAATCGTTGATGGTGAGGCGCACTAATTTATTAAGAGCTTATTCACTCTAGTCTTGAAGACACCCAAATTATAATCAGACGGGAAGACCACAACAAGCAAATTGATCCAGACCTTCGATTTACGCGGTATAAACGTAACGTACGTAAGGGTGGATATCTATTCTCCTTACGTCGGGTTGTCCGATGGTAGAATGGAGATGGTGGAATCAAGTCATCATCATCATCATCATCAGCCTTTTAATGTCCCCAGTGCTGGAACTCCGGCCTCCTCTCTAGGAGAGGGAATGGGCCGTAATCCACCAGGCGGGCCCAGTGCGGGTTGTTGGATGTCACATGTCTTCGAATTTTTAGTTCTAGGAAATGCCGGTTGCCTCACGATGTTTTCCTTCACCGTTTCGAGAGCTGTGGCGATGAAATAAATTACACAAAGTAATGCGCTTGGCTGGGCTTGAACCCGTGACCTACGACTCGTAGATTGGGGCCGTTACCACTCGGCCACCACTGCTCTCAAGTACTTAATACAATTCCCGCGCACACTCTCCAAAATGCATCCTGTAAAATACGGAAAGGCTGGCTACTCTACGCCTGTGCTCAAGGCTTTGAAGATTAAACGTAACCAAATTTGGATCACCAGTTACCAATTACCCTCTTCGAATTTTTTTTTTCATTTTTTTTTCAGGGTTCATATGGATTTTATAACATGGAGCTACCACCCAAGAACTTGCCACAGACGATCTTGAATCTACTCAAGGGTAAAACTCACGTCAGTTTGTATATTGTGGTTACCGCCACAGAAGAGATAATAGTCGAGTATTCTCTAACGTTAGTCGGCTAGCAAGCGAGTGAGACGAATCGCTCTTAGGTTTCAGAAAAATAAAGGCTAAGAAGTGTTTTTGAGTTAATTATTATATTTGTTTTTCATTAACCTTACATTAGTTATAAAATATTACTGTCGATACACTTACTCGAAAATCAGGCATGCGTCGACCCCACAGAAATACAAGGCGCGGGTCAACCCCCACGAGTCGTAGGTGTATTGAAAACCGTCGTCGGACACAGTACCCCATCCCCATCGGCCCCATCGTTTTTCCTGGAGTCACTCGGTGAGTGGACAGAGTCTTTTTTATAAGACCTCATGACCCCTGATTACCTCTTACCTTAAATGGTGTAGACAGGGTTTAGACCAATTACGCCATCTGGTGGATGCCTGCCCGATGCTTTCTTCTCCGCCTCTTGGAGCCTGGTTTTGCCTGGTGGAGAGCAGTAGGCTCTGCCACCATTATATGGGAAATGTGGGTTTACTATAGGCACACCTTGACCTGTCCCTTCGAGGAATACAGGCATTGTAGAAAAAAAAAACTACTCTTTGTAAGATTTGGTATCCTACTACTTTATTACTGGAAACAATACCAGGAAAAAAGAAATGGCATAACACATACTTTCCAGACATACAGGAAAAGGTATTACTTGTTACCAGTATACCGTATAAGATCAGCCGCACGCTCCGCCATTGCAACGAGCACCGAGTTGGGGTACAAAGACACGGGGGATGGTAGAACACTGGCGTCCACGATCCGTAGTCCTGATATCGATTTTACTCTGAAAAAGGTCAAAGTATTAGTTATTTATGAATCGACGATTTTATTTTTAAAAATCTCCAAGTTTTCCCAGTATAGTGTCCTGTCACTGCCTATCTGATTATGCACCCCTGGTACTTCAAGACAATAAATATCCCGTAATAACAGAACGCAAGAAAGAAAGAAAAAATATTTATTTGGCATAACTGCTGAGAAGACGTGCTTATCATAACTTATGGTAAACGTTCTTTCCACCAGTACAGATGCCTGCCTCCAGTCACTGTCTTTCTGGTTATGCACTCCTGGTAAAAATGGCGCAATCAAGAATACTGGTATAAAATCTGTAGATCTGTAGATTCTTACCGTAAATCTCCGTCTACCACCTTCCCTCCGGCACAGGTGCCTCCGGCATGATGACCAGTCACTGCTACCTCTCTGATGATGCACTCCAGGTACGCGTCAGGGGGACTTGGAGGTGGCTTTGGCTTGAGAGGCTTAGGTTCTTTGGTCTTTGACTGTTTCTTGCCACTGGAATTATAGACTTATCTAGTAATGATGTAATTTAAGATCTTGGCCTTGAATTGGGTGGTTACTGTTAAGCGCACTAGTTTACTAGAAACCTATTCAGCCTGGCCTTGATGACTAAATTATAATCTTTATCGTATAAACGATGAGCATCCAGTTAGACTGGAAGACAACATCAAATGTAAGATACATAGTGGAAAAAGGCTCATCGCAAAGGCGTTTTCTACGTATTTTTTGAAGGAAAAGTGCCTTTTATATTTCCTGATGACAACACTCAACACTGACACCACCTCCAAACTCTCTCTCTCTCTTTGGGGTACTGTGTCCTGTCTGATTCAACACTTGACTTCCTTCGGTTCAAAATCAAGCTAGATCAAAACAACCACGAAAAAAAAATACCATTTGCGTTTTTTCCGCTAAACGGAATCAAATCCACCCGAGTCCATCTTTCCGAGGTGTAACCGTGACGATAACCGACCACCTTGAGCTTCTTGGAGTAACGTTGTTGTCTACCCTCAATTTCGGCTCATACATCGAGGCAAAAGTCCAACTGGCTGCTAAAAAATTGGGGATCTTAGCAAAGATGAGACGGTACTTCTCGTCGGAACAGCTACTCAACCTTTATAAAGCTCAAGTTCGGTCGTTTAACGAATACTGTTCTTATCTTTGGGATGGGTCTGCCAAATACCAGATAGATGCACTAGAGTCGGTTGAGAAGCGAGCTAAGAAGATCATCGGTAATGATACACTTGTTGAGTAGAAACTCCAACCTTGGGCATCGAAGCAGAGTTGCTAGCCTGTAGGTTTCCTATTGTTTACATTTCGGGGAGTATGTATGGGATTGCACAATTTAATTTCGCTAAGTCCGTTCCATCATTGGACCACTAGACGTACGACGTTGCGCCACCGGTACATGCTGAACATCCCACCCATACGTACAAAGCGTTTTAGGAACACATTTTTTATGCGTACAGCTAAGGAGTGGAATTACCTGCAGGTGTCTGTGTTTCTTGATAGCTACAACTTAGGGGTCTTTAAGTTAAGAATGAATAGGTTACTTCTAGGTATTTTCTTCTCCGTTCGACTGACCCTTTTTGCTCCTTCTTGCTTTACCTTCACAGAGATTGAAATAACCCAGGACGCCTTCGTCTTCAACAGCTTCGAGGATATCAACTACTCGGATCTTCGTACAGCTATGTGACACAGTTGTCACCATCTAGGGATTATAAGGGTACTCACAATTTCCTCCTCCGTATCACGGGTCCCCTCTGTTCCTCTTTGCTGTACCTCCACAATGAGAGGCATCGCTCTGGTCGTGGCCAGTGTATCCGAGCGCCGATATCTTTGAACGGCTTCGAGGAGATTAACTGCTCAGCTCTTCGGATTGCTGTAGGATGTTGTAAATATTGATTGCATATACATTATATAGTCTAATCATGATTTTTCTTGCTATGAAATTTTCGTGAACTGGAAATATTTTTATAGAAACCTTGCATTCGTTGGGCTTTGATTAGCGACTAAAATAATTTAAAATGCCCTTATTCATTTTTAGGCTACGATCAAGGTGAAGTGGTTGTGCAATTGAAAAGGGCTGAATTTACAAATAATTAAGATTTGACGGTCAATTGTTGAAATCGTCTCTGTAACCTTTATCTCACCAAAAAATCTCACGCTTTAACTGCTATCAGATGCCAATACAGGTGATAGAATGATATCGTTACCTTTAATCATACACCGCACATCGTGATACTGCTCCAAATAATTGGGATCGACGATAGGTGGCATAGAGGTGGTGGAGTCAGCCAGAGTCACGGTTCCTTTACTCCTGGGCTGCACGCAGGTGCACAGGAACATGAAGCCTTCCTTGTTCGTGTTGTTGTAGAAGGGGAACGTGTCGCGGAACACCTAAAAATGGAAGATGTTTAGCTATAGCTGACAATCCCTCTATGAGTGTCAGCTGAAATCCACCTGTATTGTTAAGTAGCCCTTTGCGTTCCTGGGCCACGGCAACTCTGTCGATTAATTCCGCAGCCCTGGCAAGAAGGTTTTATGCCTGTGGTGGCTCATTGAATTAAGGTTTCAAATTACTCTCTCTTTTAAACTCTTTGGGAAAAGTTTACAGAAGAGTGTTTCAAAATCTAGCTTTAAATACTCGAAAGTTTGCATGAAACGTACCTACCGCGTTCTATACCTTCACTGAATAAGAGATTCTGGAAAGTAAAAGATCTATAACTAACTATACGCAGACTCCAAAAAATTTAGATGAGGGCAAGAGAATTCTGATGATGACAAAAGCCACTTAGAAAGGTATATGTACCTACAGCAGTGAACTACTACGGCATGATGATAAAATTTTTCAAAGGCAAAGTTTAACAAGCTAGTAGAATATTTATTTATTAGGACTTGCTGTAAACTTACTTGAGGTTTGTAGTTGGATAGATCTCTTAACAATCTCTCGCTAGCTGTTCCCATAGAGAACAGCATGACAGCAGACGTGTTCTGATACTCCACGCCTGATAGAGGTGGGAACGATAACAAACCTGCAAAAATGGAAAATGTATATCAGTTGCAAGAATTCATGAACTCAACAGTCCCAATATAATTCATATGCTTTGAAGCAGTCTATCGTCGAGGTAGTAATGAGCCTATGGTTTTTTACAGAATTGACGAAAAGGTGCATACATAGATACTTTAAAAACTGCTTGTACTTATTGCTGTCAACTATATTGTAAAAAGTTATACTAAACTAGCGAACAAAAAATTGCATTTTTGAAATATCTTCATAAACACAGCAGTAATAAAGCTTAAAAGCTGCTATTATGAAAGAGCAGTCCGATATGGTCTTTGACGTCAAAGGCTATGACGCCCTTACAGTCACCATAGAAAACCGCGTCTTGACGAGAGAGACCGACATATTAGTTTAATATTGTTATATCTCGTTTGATTTCCTATAAATTTATGGGCTATCGAACATTGAAAGAATTTTTCAATTCGAACTAGTAGGTAGGTCCTGAGATACTAATTGAACAATTGTAATGCTCATTTTTTTTTCTAAATCGATCTCACGTTTTTTTAATAGACAAACGTTTTTTACATGTCCATCTCAGCTACACATATCATATTTTCTTTTTAAATTTTTACAATAAATTATCAACCACCGTAAAAAAAGTCCTAGGTAAAAACCCACAGGCACTGTGGACTAATTGTTTTCACAATATTGATGTATTTGGTGGTGTGTATTTGGGTTTTGTGTATATTGATTGATAAAATGGTCAGATAATAAATACTTTGTTTACGTATATTCCCTATTGGATCTTACCAGTATTCCTCCAGAAATACTCCACTATAGTAGTGAACGTGAAGACCTTGGACAGCGTGATGCTGATCGGCTTCTGGACGCTGATGTAGATCGGCATGTTCATATGGTCGTGGAAGTTACGCCCTACCTCGGAATTTGGCGAAATAATCTTTATTTTTAACCTGAAACAGCAAGTATTCCTACATAAGATGTCAATAACAAGAATAATAGTAAGGTTTTATACATCATTATCTTCCTGTTTTTGTCTCGTGTAGTTTGGAGTCGGCATAACATGTTTCTTTTCTCCATTCTGTCCTATCACTGACTCCATTTTTTTTCATATCACTCCTCACACAATCCGTCTATTTTTTCTTTGGCCTCCCTCTCCCTCTTCATCCATCCACATGGGTACTCACAACTGTTTTAGTAACATACGTTTCATCCCTCCACTTCAGATGACCATACCATGACAAATGATTCCCCTTCAACTGTTCAATCACTGTGGTGCCACTATGCAATCTTTTGTCATCCGTTTTTTTTTATTAGCCCTACATTCTAACCCTTAGAGTGAGTTTTACAATTAGGTATATCTACTATTAAAAATGGGAACTGCGAGCATACAGCCACCGGAACCTAAAACCAAGGAACAGGCAACTTACCAGAAGTGTTCTGGTAGGATGATGGTTCCCATACATAAATACAATCTACTATGGATCATTTTCTTTTGAAAACCTTACCTGGACTTTAAACCTTACCGTTACTGGAAAACGACACCTGGACTTTCAGGAAAAAGGCCAGTGAGAGTATCAGAATCAGAATCAGAATAGTTTATTTCAAATAGACCAGTTACAGGCACTTTTGAATTGTCAAAATGTCGGTCAGTCCAAAAAAAAGTGAAGCTAAATTGCACGTTCCAAAGCGTAGATCTCTTTGGAGAAGAACGTGCAAGAAACTCCATGGACACTCTTTTAAATCATATTATGAGTTACATAAATCTTCGTTACAAATTTTCTTGTCACTTCTATTATGTGAGCACAATGAAGAAAAGAAACTAGAAAACAAATAATGAAAAAAATACAATAAACTAATAAAAAAATAGAAATTGAATTAAGCTACTGGCAGCTAAGAAATGACCAGTCCCAACTGACGGCGCCCGTTCACGAGCATGACGCGTGCCTCAGCCCCACTCAGCTCAACCATTTTGAAGGGAGCTGCAAACCCAATAACACGTGCCACCATCAGCGAAACATTTGAGTGAGCATGACAAACTCTCAACTGCCATGCTCGTAACGTCAAACAAGTTGTTACCTAATAGTGAGAGTAGGATTTTAACCTCGTCACACGAATGTGCCCTAACAGGCGCTATAGTTGATGAGGTCTGGACCTCGGTGTAAGTACACGGCAAGGCATGTGATTACTGTACCGCCGTCTTTGCTAGGGTCACTAGGTCGTCAGACAGAGTCCTCACACTGAGCGCTTGAAACCCTGAAGTCCCAACTGCTATATACAGTGCAGGCGGAGTTTCTTCATTTACTCCTTCTCCGAGGACATACTGTTACAGGATTACTGGGTTTAGCTTATCCGAGCCATTTTCCAATACTACATATCTTTACTACGCTATCATCATCATCATATCTGCCGAAAGACGTTCACTGTTGGACATAGGCCTCGACCAAGTATCGCCATAACGTGTATGCCTTCCAACGCTGCATCTTCCGAACACCACTCCAGAACCTTTAATCCCCATCGATCATCTGTTCTGTGAGCATTATGCCTGCCACTTAAGTTTGGCAAATTTTCTGACTATCCCCCGATTTCTGATTTAAGCATTTGAAGTTGAAAATTACTCAAACTCTACTTTAGCCTGTAAACCTGTCAAAATTTGGCATTTAATTATGGTTTGAGACGTTCTTAACTCAAGATACTCAATTCAGAAACCCGCTCTTAGTCACTAACCTTGGTTTTCCTGCGGTTTTACTACGATACCTTTGCAACAACTCTGGAGGTCCAATCCCTGACAACATCAGCAATTGCGGAGTCTTGATAGCTCCAGCTGACACAATGATCTCCTTGTTCACGAATATATTGTCCAGCTCGCGGTGATTTTGCAGGATGTACAGGGAAGATGCTGTGCGGTTCTCAAAACGAATCTGATAGATAATATTTTTTTATTATGGAAAGAAATAAAGAAAATTGCGTTTACTGGCTAATGCCAACTTACTACTTAGTGTACTTTTTTTTTAATTTTAAGGTTTTTCCGTTTTTATAATTAAAAACAGAAACATCTTTCGAGGCATGGGGGTGTCACACCACCAAATTCCGGGGTACAGAGTAATTCTAAATGGAAAAATTGAAGAATTCTATTGGGATAGCACACTGAACCCAGGACGCGACGCTCAGCAGTCACGCTTATGACCACGAGAGCAAAAAGATTTTTTTACATTATTACGGACGACGGTTAATATCAAATCAGGCAGTTAGGCAAGAACAAAGATAAGCAACACTTACAAAAACCGCCTGTGTTTTATGTAACACATGTAGATTCCTTCTCCTCAAGGCTGGCCTCAAATACGCGTCTAAAGTGGAATGTCGGGCGCCATCTTTGATTGTCGCTGTCGGTTTTCTGAAGATCGTGTGCTTCGTCATTGAGGATAGAGAAGCTTCTCTGAATGTGTTCATTAGTTCGTTTTCATCGTTTATTAGTCTTAATTTCATTGGGACCTGAGGAAAGAAGGCGGTCATAAAACATAATAAGTACTTACTAAGTATTTTTGCAGATGGCAATAAATAAAGCAGTAAGTGGTTAGGTGGATAGGTAGGAAACATGGATAACTTCCGTCAGTGGTCAACAATACGCTGAAATACCGGAATCTGCGGTAGTTGATAAAATTCTTCTAGCGAGCAGGCTCGTTATTACCTACCCATTCTTAGGTAAGTATACCTACCTATTACTACCGGCATATTTGGAGCAGTGGTTAAGTAAGCGATTAGCTGCTGAACTTATGTCGTGGGTCCGATTCCCGAATGGTACAAACATTTCTATAGTCTACCTCTCTAAACAAGAACAACTATCTAGTTGGTCCGGGTCTGGGTGTCATGTGTAGGGATTGCAATCCCGCAACTCAAAATGGCATTTATCAATTGTATCATCTCCGAGCCTACTTCTGAGTGAACTGCAGATATATCCTGATGCTGAAAACACTTTATTGGCTTCTATGCTAGAAGGCTGAACCGCGAGTTTTTATTCATAAGTGAGCGTCAGTACGACTACGTCGCGCTCGAGATGTTCTAGCGTCAATTTTTATTTGCGAGATCCGCGGATCTGCGCTTTGAAGGTGCGGAAGAAGAGAGAGAAGAAGGTCCTTATAGTCAGATAGAGATAAGAATAATTCCCACACACGGTTATTTTAATAAAAAAAGATCAATGAAGTTCATTTAAGCCTGCTTTTTTGGTGGTGGATGGGACGGTAAGTAAAAATGTAAACTACTGATTTCAGTGGCTACTGTCTACAAGTAAAGCAATATCAGCTGTGGAAAACCAAAAACTTATCTTAATCTATCTTCAAAAACTACAAATCTGCTCACCTTAGATGCAGGACAGTCTCCATCAATAGCACAATGTCCTGAATCAAACTCACTCCTCACAGTTCCAAAAGCCTTTATCAGATACGGCCGCAAGTCCTCAGTGGTCCATCCTTCGAAGCCAAGCTGAGCCCATCTCTCATAGTCCTCGGGAAGACCGAAGCCGTGGAGTAAGAAGTTTATTTGACCAGATCCACCGAGGCCTTTGCCTCTTGGTATGAATTGGGACTGGAAAGACAAAAAATCCTAGTAACTTCATAGGATACCAAGAGTAGGTATACCTACCTCCCTTCTTTATATCAAGCATTGATCATAAAGTTCTGCCAGCGGGTTTGCCATCTTGAATGTCGAAATTTACCTCACGGGAACAATCTGACTGTCTTGTTGGTCTAGTGGTTAGTGGCCCTGACTGCTATGTCTGAGGTCGTGGGTTCGATTTCCACCTAAGACAAATACTTGTATGATGAGCACGGTCATTTATTCTGTGTCCTGCCGCCAGCATCCCGATCCCGATTTCCGGCCACCGTAGGCGCGGGCTTGCGGACGGCGAGTAATGGGTAGCTCGCTGTCCGACCGTCCGGACCGGGCCCGAGACGTCGACGGCGCATATTGTTCCACGCACGCCTCAAGGAGATGTCAGCAAACTCAGCAAGGTCGAAGCCTGTTGGGGCCGTGGGTTCACTTCTGAAAGGAAAACCCGGCCCTGCAAAGGCAATGAAGGAACAAGAATGGATTTTTAGTCAGTAAAAGACCAGACGACTCTTGTGTCTGATCTGACAGTCGATTTCGTTTGAACGGAGAACTCTAATACCACGATGGTGGCTTTTAAATTTTTAGTTCTCATGTGGCGACATAGATGTCGCTACTACACCTACATTTAGAACAGTGATAAACTGCAGCAGTTTCCTACTTTCTGTAGTTATATCTCAAATGTGAAAGCTGATAGTCGGAAAATGGTCTACCAGTATACTTACTGGTCAGTATCATACCTGTCTACTGATAGGTAACCTAATAAAGCGGATGTTACCTGTCCCCATAACCCAAAAGACGAATACTTCTGCGGCTTAGTCCTCACAGCCCAGTCGTTAGGTCCTTGCTGCGCTGCTGTAGGAGTCAGCGGGATCTTGGTGAAGTAGCCCATGTGGTCTCCGGCTTCTACCAGCAGGACCCTGGTGTTTTCGTCTTCGGTGAGACGGGATGCGAGCACACATCCTGCTGTACCGGCACCCACTACGGCAAGTATCACATGACGCGATTTTAACTGATGCGACATACTTAAGTTAAAGATCTGGGAATCAAACTAGGAAGGGGGTGTCAGATTGCTTACTGATTTAAGTTCGTGCTGATAATGCACATTATAAATAAAATAAAAATGATTCATTGCTAGGCATCAATGCCTAGTGTGTTAGTAAGTTATCGTCATCATGATAATCAGCAGCCTTTTATTGTTCCCACTGCTGGTACATAGGACTCCTCTCTAAGAGAGGGAATGGGCCGTAATCCTTCCGTCTTCGAATTTTTGGTTCTAGGACATACCGGTTTCCTCATGATGTTTTCCTTCACCGTTTTGAGAGCAGTGGTGATGAAAATAAATTACACAAAGTAATGCGCCTGACCAGGTTTGAACCCGCGACCTACAACTCGTAAGTCGGGGCCGTTACCATTAGGCCATCACTGCTCTCAAGTGTTAGTAAGTACCTCAAATGAAATAGGTAAATTTATTAATGTACATTTGTACAATTTAGGTGTTACAAAAATATAAATGTTTCCGTTTTCTACTACAGTAAATAAGTGACATACAAATATTAGTAAAATAAACAACCTATTTTTAGTATATGCAAAACAAAACCTGAATATAGATTGTTCAGAATCAGTAACTGAACCGATTCCTTTATTACTATATATTTTAATCTATTATACCTACCACGCCTTTAGGAAAATATTCTATCCTTGAAACTTAGTAAGTAAGTATAGGTACGTAGATTTGGTGATCCACGAAACTAACGACCTAACAACACTGGTGTTCGTGCAAAATCTGTACTGATTTTTAAAACAGGCGCTAAACATAAAGAAATATTCACTCACCAATAATATAGTCATACCGCTTCTGTGGCTTAATAATAATACTTGTATACACATTCACATATCTTTGATACACCACATAAGATACACATGCCATAAAAAGCCCGAATAAGTACGAAAATAATGCCATTCTTAACGCCTAACGAAAATGTTATAGCAATCAATTGTCATGAAGACATTGTAAACTATAATTATTTTAGCTGACGCTGGAATGGCAAATACTAGAAGGACTACACCAGGAAGTCATAGATTGGAAAGCGGAAAGACTGATAACCCCGTAGTTTGATTTCTATAATGTTATTTAATTCTTACGTTACCACCACTAATTGAATTAGATAGGGATGTACAACATTAAGTTCATTTCAATAGGTTATCATTACCTACTGTTTATCATTTGAAACTCCTGAGCCTAACTTATTACGTAAGTACCTAAGAAAAAAAAAATGGTAATTTAAAAAACTAAAAAACCCGACTGCTTTTCTGAGTATTCATGAAAAAGCCCTAAAACAAGAAAGTCGTTGTAGCAGTCGGGACCCATTACATCATAGATCTACTGACTAGGCGGCTGACTTTCTAGAATGGGTCCCGACTGCCCAGACTTTCTTTTACATCAAAAGTCCACCAAAAGTCATGCTATGCAGTAGCATAGCATGAACAAGATTAAGGTAGTAACCTACTGGGGCCATGGGTGACTAGGTACTACCCATGGCCCCAGTAGGGAACTCTGGGGTCCTGGAACGCAAACGGGAATGAAGGAACATAGGCGTGGTTAGTAAAAGTCTAATACATCATGAATACATCCTACCGCTCCGCCGTAGAGATTTCTCACCTTGAAAAAAACCTATGCTCATCATCATTATTTCAGCCGAAAGACGTCCACTGTTAGACATAGGCCTCCCCCAAGTGTCGTCACAATAAACGGTCCTGAGTGTCTCGCATCACGTCCACCTAGTAGGAGGCCTTCCAACGCTACGTATTCCGGTACGTGGTCACCATTCCAGAACCTTTCGGCCCCAACGGCCATCCATGCTACATTACCTATACGAAATCATACAAGAAATTCCAACTTCATGTTTAATACAAATTGTTTGTGCCCCCTGCCTGCTAAGAGGATTAGTTTGCGATACTAGTGCCGCAAGAAATCAATACTTCTTTTATATTACGACATGCAATAAGTCACGTGTATAGCTTTAGGTTGCGACGCGTATGGTATCTTCGTTATTTATAGCTACAACTTACCTAAGTGAAACGATTTCGTTTAAGTTAATAGGATTTGAAGTCAAAAATTCCAGCATAGAGGCGAATTTGCGGACGATGAGCAATGGGTAGCTCGCCGTTAGCTAAGGCTGTACCACGAGCTCTTAATGCGATCCATTTGACCACTTAAACTGAACTGGAAATCAATAGCTCTTGTTTCATGTGCCATAATTAACTTTATAGCAGCTAGTTTACCAAGTTTAGTTTGCTCGCCGAACGGATGGCCTTTGGTACCGAAAGTTTCTGGAATGGCGACCACGTACCGCAAGACGTAGTGTTGGAATGCCTCCTACAAGGTAAACCGATGAACTGGTAAAGGTTGCGGGAATCCGTACATCCGTTTATTGTGGCGACACTTGCGGGAGGCCTATGTCCAACAGTGGATGTCTTTCAGCTGAAATGATGATGAGGCAGTTCACACTGTTCACAGTTGGTCAACTTAAGTAATGGGTATATATAGATTGAAAAACTATTCAATCTCACTTATGATCTTGGATAGGAATGTGCTCATGAATGTACAGATATCATAGAGTGGCCTGCCTTCAGAAAATACAGCCTTAACTATACCTAATATCTACCCCTGGGATCACTTTATTGTATCATGGCTCTTTTTTTGATGCAAGTTAATTGACCTTCTATGTAATGTGCCCAAAACTCAAGACAAATGGCGGTATGATATATTTTAGCATACTATTTGTTTTGTATATATGTATTGTAAATATTTCAATTTTTATCTGGTATTTTAGAATGTTTCAGTAAACAAATATAAGGTATAATTGAAAAGGATGAAGATTAAAAGATATAAGTTCACTATAAATAATGTTTTATTATACTGTAATAATCTGTTAACAAAAACCAAAAGATTTTTACAGAATAATTTTGTCACAATAACGCGATAACGTAAGAAACTTGCTTCTTTTTCTTCTGTTCAGGATGGGTGACTTACATGCACAAACTTGGAACATAGACTAATTCACTTTGTTGATTAATGCAAGATACAATTGAAGATTGTTCCCAGTAAACTCAGATGACAGTTACTTTATAATAGCAAAAAATTTTGTTTTACACAATCTTGTATTAACTTTGCTGAAGACTCAATCAATTTTTGAAACTTCTTATGAAATAACATCACTGCTTAAACTTAATCCGCTGTTTACAAATCAATATCTCCGCCGTCTTCAATCATCTCGCCAGTAGCGGGCACCATGACAGGTGCCTCAATGACCTTCTTGCGTCCCTTAGCATCAACAACCTCAATGGTCTCAGGTTCAATGTCCATCTCAGTCTCTTCTTCCAATTGTCTTTGTTTGAGACCGGCTGCTGGTGATCTGAAAGTAAATGTGATGTTTAAAAATATGGTAAATTAGAATTATTATTATTAGGAGGCAAAATCATTTTTGGAGACTCAGCTATCCTGACTTCTGGTGTTTTTCACACAAGTAAATATGTTTATAAATAACTGTACACAACTGATTAAGATTTATCTTTGTAAAATTAATAGAGGTGCACAAAATACAATCCAAGTCTTTTTAATTCATTCATTTGTTGATTTTCATTAAAACAAATGACTTATGACCACAACAGTTTAGTGAACCAGTTTTCCACTGTATTTATATTTGGACGTAGTAAAGCAGAAAGGACTCAATCCCCATTAGATCACGTAAGGATTGAGTCCTTTCTGCTTAACTACGTCCATTTAGAGTAATAATCCTACTGCAAAAGTTTTGTGATAGAAAGTCAGCTATTGAACCTGGAAAATACAAGGCTCCTATGACACTGGCAACAAGAAAACACATATTTATTTATTAGATAATGTGAGATATTTTACTTATGTCAATTCAACAGCTATAAATTACTTATTTGATTAAAAATGCACAAAATTATTATTTTATTGTTAGTATTCATATGTTGATTTCACTAATAATTGTGATTGTTTACTACATCAGTAAACTATATATTACACAACAATAATAAACATTTGGAAAACATTCAAACTTTGTTTAGCAAACGTGTGGGACAGTTTTAAAATGATTGTATTAGTTTTAAATAGGGCTTTAGTTTATGAGTTACCCACTCATGTGTTGTCTCTCAACACATTAATTTGTGAATCAATGTGTTCGATCCATTTTCTGTATTCTTTATGAGCTTGAATGTATTTTATAAAGTAGATATGTATTGTCTACACTTAAGTTCACTATTTTAAGGCGAAAATAAATTGAAAACTTACTTGATCAATGAGATATCGCGCTGTACTTCTCTGACGTCTCTCTGCCATTCTACTTCCCTGCCCTTCCTCAATCTCTGCATAATATGGTTATTACTCCTTCTCTGTCTAATTTCTTCAACTTTCTTCATAGCTTCAATAGTCTTCGTCCATAATTCTCTACTGTATTTGACAGGAGCATTGCGACGCTTTTCAAACTCAAACGATGGGTCAATAGCCAAGTCTTTGCCAGCGGTCTTACGGTACGCTTTGGTCCATTTGGTTTTACGTGGGTTCTTCTTCTTTTTGAACGCCGCATGGCATTTTGATCGGCAAAATCTAAAAATCTGACGATGAATAGGTTAGTGGCGTAATATTGTGGAACACTGAATGTTTGTAATTAAATAAACGTGTTGAATAGTTACCTTGCAATCGTTTCTGACGAATTGAATCCCGTGTCCAGGATATATCCTGGACGAACAGAAATAGCAAGTTTCTATACGCATTTTTTACACGTGCTGTTTTGTTTGGTAGCACGTCAAGAAGGAACAATATGGCCGACGTCAGCGTCACTGACGTTTAAAAGACATAGTTGCCATAGTTGATGTTAGTTTATTTATATTTTATTTTGCTTTTATTAAATTGGTTGGCTTGGCTTATATTTTAATTTTTATTTGCCTACTTTTCCCAATACTAATCCTCCATCTGTTTATATATGGAACTATTGCAATAGTCTAAATAATATATTTTTATTTTTGTGGTGACATCTAAAATTGTAAAAGAAGACTAACCTACTATACTTTTGCTATTCTCCAATAGATGGCACTACAAATGCAAAATTATTTTTACTTCTTACCGCTAGATGTCACTACTAAGCATGATGTGAAAGAAATGCACCGAAACTGTAATGTGTAATATTTTACCTTAAGTGATTACTTTTCAATCACCCTGCCCATTTATAGTCTTCCTAAAATATACCGTCGTGTTTATACTCAGGGATGGATGGTAAGCTTCTAAATTACTTAATCGTTAATTGCAGACAGATGATTATGCATGCATTTTCTCGATATTACGTACGGGCACAGAAAGAATTCGACTTCGTTATTACCTACAGGTTTCCCACCACTTTTTTTTTAAATTATAATGTTTTTTTTTATTATTTAGAAAATTAAAATCTATTTAATTAAAAAAAATACCTAGCTAAAAGTTCAGTAACTTGTAGTTCCATTGTACTTAACACAGAACATAACTACATTCTTTTTGTTTTTCATGTCAGCATGTGACATTCGACGATTCCTATGATTTTAGGATCAAGCTTATTGTTAATTTAAGTTAGTTATTGTTAAGGACAATAAGCTTCTTTCTATAGGTACTTTAAAATTCTTTGTCCTGAATGACTGACTGACGGATCATCGCTCCGCTGATCGTAATGACCAGATACTTGGAGCGCATGCTTACTCCCAGCTTGCACCCGATAAAAAATGAGTTTTCAAAATTATACCTCTCTGTGAAAAGGGGGGCAAACTTTGTATGGGACAATGTGATTCCTTGGTCCAATCTAACTTTACATATTCTTTGGTCCAATCTTCAAATTTCATCATCATCCATCATTTCAGCTAAAATACATCGCACTGTTGGACATATGCCTATGTACACACTGTTGGACACTTCAGTTTGGCGATTCTTCGTGCTATCTTGGTAACCTTGGTTCTCCAATGGATATCCTCATTCTTGATTCGGTCACGCAAGGAAACTTCGAGCATAGCCCTTTCCATTGCCCTTTGAGTGACTTCTATGTTTTTGATGAAGACCATTGTAAGCGGCTATGTTTCGGAGCCATATAATATGTCATCACTGGCAACACGCATAGACTTTCGATCGTCTTGAGACACTGTGGTATATTGGATGAGAAGATACCGCGCAACTTCCCGAACTCTGCCCAGTCGAGTCGGATTCGACGATTGATCTCTTTCTCGAAGTTAGACCTACCGAACTGGACCGTCTGTCCCAGGTAAACGTAATCATCATCAACTTCGAGTGTAGAGTCTCCGATCTTGATAGGAGTGGGTGCTATGTGGGTGTTTGCCATGACTTTTGGTTCTGTCTATGTTCATTTTAAGTCCCACCCTTTCGGAAGCTCTACTGAGGTAAATTAGATTCGACGGCACCTTGACACAGTGGTTGAGTGATTGGCTACACTGCGGGTCTTGGGTTCGAATCCCACATGGAACAAATATTTGTATAGTCTCCAGATAGGTGTTCCGGATCTGGTGTCTTATGTAAATGGGTTTATATGTTTGTGAACGCACCCACGACATAGGAGATAATTCCTAGCGAATATTTATATATATATGTAGATTAAGTGAATACTCATATATAATTATAGTGAATATTTAGTGAAAAAAAGAAAGTAAATATTTCATCTCAGATTGGTGCTTACATCAGCGTCAGTGACCAGTGGACCTGTAGTATCATTACAATAGAAACTGTTTGCTCTCTTGGTTTTTCAACTACTGTTGAGAAACGCAGATATTTCGCACGCGATCTTTTTTTGGTAAATGATTTTGCTGTTAAACTTTTTAATTCACATGTAATTTAGTAGATATCGGATTGGTTTTTTCTGTATTAAGAACATAGAAAGTGTATAAAAACTTTTGACTTGACTGAAAACAAACTGCAGCTGAAAGTCATATCTATCGATAGACAGGTAGATAGATATATTATAGCTATGTTTTGACTCATCGACAAAAGAAACAATACTGCGACTGTGTCATGTATGACCTGCCATACAACATACAATTCAGACTTTATTAAAGCAGATTGTGATGGTAATGAGGGCTCCCGGTGGTCCATACATGCGGGCCACGTCGCCAATGAGAAGAGGGTCGTGCAAAGATTTAGCATCGGCTCATTACCTCACATCATTACCAAATCGTCATTCACGTTCAGCATTTTGATCGCGCAAATTAGACGAATCACGAGTTTTGGTAAGTTCTAACGCGTCATTATGTTTTATGGTTATTTAATTTGCTTTTTATTGCTTACGTGCTTCGTGGCTGATGGGTATTGAGTCATTGCAGAAGGATATTCTGGGTGGTATGTTAGTTGGTAGCGAATTTTGTGTATCGCGTGAATAATTAGGTACTTACATATATTTTAGAGGCATTACGAGAAGTAATTCCATAGGTAAGTACGTGAGGAGATCATGAATTTTTGTGGGTACAGATTGTTTAGACAGGTACTTAGTGTCTAACAAAATTTATTAGAAATTGACTGAAGCAGGGGCGCCGACACCTGGGTACTCGGGGGCTCAAGCTCTCATGAGAAATAAATAGTGTTTGCAGTAATCGCTTTTTGGGGATGGGCGTGTTTTTCATTACTCGACGACCTGTTTATTGCAGTGGTTTAGAGCTTTAGGGTTCGACTACAGCACCAACACAAATCTATCTATATTTTCATCAAACATAATTAGTAATTAAGTACGCAGTGGGACATTTATTTATTTGTCGGTCGATCAGTCTGATTTCTCTTTTCACACTTCGTCACTTTTTCGAGTCATGAAATGACCATGAGCACTTATGAGGTTTTCTAAAAGCCGGCGCCCCTGGACTGAAGGAGGTGAGATTATGTAAAATATACAGATTGATAGCTAGACAGTTATAAGAAGATTAGAGTGTTAGAGTACCTTGATACTGTTTTTTTTCCGGTGGGTAAAAATCAGTCAATGACAACTCCAAATAAAAAACCATGGAGAAATTGCTTTGTGCAATAAGACCGCCTATTGTACACTTTATTTCTTTATAAGTGTTTGTCCTAATAATAAATTAAGGTGTGCAATAAAGAAATAAGTAAATAAACTCCCGCCCTTGGGCGGAGCGGGAGATAGTGTCAGACTTTTACTGACTAAAAATCCCACCCTGTTCCTGCGTTGCCTTGGTTCCAGGGCCCTGGTGTGCACTTTTACATTAACCCAAGGACCTTGATACTGTAGAGTTTCTTTTTCATAAAAACCTCTCTAATGAGTTTAGAACTAATCGAACATTATAAGTAAATTAATATAAAAACACTAACTGGGCTTTTATAATAAAAATAATGTTATAAGCATAAGCATAATCAACCTTGCAATATTCCCATTGCTGGAAGTCAGGCTAGGAGGCTTGACTCCCAGCTGTGGGAACATTGTCCCATTCTCTCTTCTAAACAGGAGTTTAGGAGAGAGAATGGGCCGTAATCCACCACGTGGATCCAGTGCGGGTTGTTATATAAAAAAAGGTGTGTAGAAGAATATTACCTACTAGATCTAAGAAGTATCAGTTTAGGCTTTAAATAATTATTTAGAAGAGTACCAATTAGGTTATTTTCGTAGGAATAAAGCTTATACTAATCCGCGAATAGGACTTTTTATTATCTCCGATCCCTACCTATTTAATAATTGTTGTTAAAAGAACTACGTACAGGTAAATAAACGAATTGAACACAATAAACGCAAACCCTATTGCGGCTGTATGTTTTGTTTTTGAAAAATCTTTGCAGGTAAACAGCAAAAAAAGGCATGGAGAGTTGAGCAATTACTCAACTTTCTCTAAAAGGAGTTTCGTTCGACATTCTCATTCCCTTGAGGCCAAACGCGAGCAATCACACATTTTTCAAAGGCCTCCGGAATGCATGGCGGGCATCGGCCATTCATCCTTTTCCCACCGAGACAACTAAAAGTTACAGGTTCATTAGGATTCGGTGCACATCGCATGCAAACACAGTGAACGTGTGATTTTTTTCACCAACACTGTTCGTGTGTGTTGAGCGGTATAGACACCATGATTTAGGTAAAGACAGTCTCTTTAATATGAACATTTTTAGGGTTCCGTACCTAAAAAGGAAAAAACGGATGCCATATAGGATCACTTTGTTGTCCTTCTGTCTGTCTGTCTATCAAGACTTCACCTTTATCTTAGGAACGCGCGGGGGTATCGAGTTGAAATTAAAATCATATGGTCAATTCTGCGATCTTTTGAAACTGTGAAAAAATCTAACTTCTTCTTCTTTCTTCGAAACGGGAAAAAAGATATGGCTGTTTATGTCGCAAAAAAAACGTATATTTCGACACTCTCAAGGGATTCAGAATTCATAGGATACTTCCGTTGATCTAGAATCCTGAAAGGTCATGGGGCATTTCTGACCCACTTTATGAAAGTTCGCGTACACAAACCGAATTAGTTTTAAATTGAAGAATTCAATCCCACTTTTCAAAATATGTAATTTTTTTAATGTATCCAATTGGAGAAAAAAGTTATTTAACATTAACTTTTGTTAATAAAACATAAGTTTTTACTTTTAGCGTCGTGGAAACGTGTGGTACAAGCACAATAAATGTTTGTAGAGCTCTACGAAATATCTCACTCGCACTTTTGGCAGATAGATAAAAATACCGGAATTTGCTTGGGTTTGCAACCCTCATTTTATTAGAAATAATTGGGTAGACTTAATTAATACCCCTTCACTCGAAAGCTTTAATGGTGCTCATGTTGTTGGCATGATGAATCTGTACAAATGGGGTTTCGAACGACGAAATCAATTTGATTATGAAAATGTCGAACAATCTAACGAAATACCAATTTAATGTAATTTTAAATCAAACGCCTTCTCTGTTTCATAGATCAGAACGCCACAGTTCTTGTAATTTACTTAACTAAAATAATAAACCGGTGAACTAGATGACGCTTAGATAAAAAAATTCAATATGTAGAGGAGAACCTTTCTAAGGTTAATAATAAGGAAATTGGCAATAGCAAGGGAATTCTTAATTAATGATTTCGTGCCACAGCGTTTAGGCTTAAATCATGTTACAAGAGAAAATGTAGTAGCCAGAAACCTTTCTATCCCAAGCCATTTTTTCGTTGATAACCAAAATAATCCCGCAGCCACTGTCGTATGTGATGAAACATATTTTACCTGCAGAAGAGTGCGAATTTCCTTTTTCAACGGAAAACTTACAGTCTCCTTATTTTCGGAATTTGGTCAACGGTCGACCACTCTGTCAAGAGTGATACCGACAAAGAAGAAGAAGGTGAGACATTTGATGGTCGACTTTAGAATAACTGCGGCAATAATTAATGCCACTCGAAATCCATATGTAATGTATGTATGTGGCATCAAGATGTAATAGAAGACCTGTAGCTTTTTTAGATGAAATAACAATAGATTTTGATCAAGCAGAATAAAATATATTATTTAAGTAGACCTGGATTTTATTTTTGTCCCAATGATAGTTTAAAAGAACTGCTTTTGATAAAAATAGCACATTCTACTTTCTTTTCCGTCGGAATTTCCCATGGGAAAATATTTTATGCCACTTAGGGATGACAAGCTTTCGACTGCTACAAGTATTTTTAAAATCGGTCGAGTAGTCTTCAGTTAGTCAATTACCAAAGTGCTAGTGCAAATAATATTAAGGTATTTTTAAAACCTTAATATTATTTAATTTTTTTCTCAATTCTCCCATGGCCCACAAGAATGCGACCCATACCACTGGGTTGCAGATGTCTTTATCTTTATACTTTGCCCTATTTCGTTTGTGTACGCCGTGGGTCATATGTCCGAACAAAATGCCCAATGACCTTTGGCATGAAGCAACGTCTCATAGAACAAATACAGGAAAAAATATGAAAAATGTACATTATTTTGTAGTTACGTCACAAGAAAAAGCTTTCTTTGCGATTCGGAAAATCTTCGACTTCGACAGTTCAGTTTAGGTCGTCAAACAGATTGCGTTAATAGCTCGTGGTAGAGCCTTTGTGAACTTGATAATGACGTGTCAAAGTGTCAGTCGACTGAGCAAGAAAGAGAGATGGAGCTATACACTGTATGGCTCCATCCCTTTAAAAGTTCAGTTTAGGTTGTAAAATGAATCGCGTTAAGAGATCGTATCAGCACTGCGGGATTACCAAACACAATGGCGTTCCAACTAATCAAACTAATATTGTAAAGGTGCAAGTTTGCAAGTGTTTGTGACTGTTTGTGATTGTTTGTGATTGTTTGCGATTGTTTGTGATTGTTTGTGATTGTTTGTATGTTTGTTTGTTACTTCTTCAAGCTTGAACAGCTGAACGGAATTTGGCACACACGTAGACATGTACTGAAATAGCACATAGGATACATTTTATCCCTAGAGTACCTATACGAGTATGTTCCTTTGGAACCATCATCAAATTATCATGAGAATTCTATTAAATTGAAGCGAATGAAGTCACTGGCAGCAGCTAGTATTATAAATGTGAAGGTAATTCTTTCTGTATGTTACACTTTAATACTTAACTACTGAGCCGATTTTGAAGGATTATTGATTATTTTCGCTGACAGAATGCCTGTCTGCTAAAAACTCAGGAAGATGATGATGACACTGGCTTTGCCAATGTAGCATACGGGGTTACAAAGAAATAATGCAAAAAAATATTTTTCTAAATTCACCTCCTTAGTCTTGATAAACACTCTCAATGGAAAATTTTCGTTTGCACTGTTGATTCAGTTTATCTGGGTCCAAGGGCACTAGCAACTATCAAGTAGTGGTGGTGAATGGAATAGTCATGTTGTGTTGTGTTTGTGTCGTGTGTGTGTCGTATTGTGTGTCATGTGTCGTATGTAGTTGTCGTTCTAGATGTCTGTAGAACGGCACATACATAAGAACTAAAAATTCAAAATTCTGCATCGCGGTATTACAATTCTCCGCGCAGTTAGAACTACAACAGCCCAAAATCAACTATTGGGCTTCAACTTATTTGCCGCGTACTATACTCATTAGTCTCGAAACACATGTGCACACTTGCACAGCATCATCTGAAAGGTACTTTATAGGACTCAGTACCAAATCATCAACCAACGGATCGATCTTTAGGAAATCGAGTCTTTAGAACTCGATTTATTACTGAATCGATTCTTTAGACTTCGATTTAAACCGGTCCATAAATCGATCTTCTATATGAAGAATCGGCTTCCCTAGCCTGGATCAGATACAATAACCAGTCTAGTTGGAGGATCCACTCTTTTTCAACGGAGGTTTGTAGGTCTTTAGATATACCTTGTTCCGCATACCTGTAAACATTAATAGACACATAAAAGCACCATTTCGCGTTTTGAATAAAATTTCAAGGTAAATATTTGTGGGTACTTCATGGCAGCTTCTTACCATTAACCTCACGCATCTCATCTTTGAACTTCGCACGTCGTTTGCAGCAAGACGTGTCAAAAGTGTTTTAGAAGGTTTACCACCCACTAAAATATTGATATCTTTAACATCTATACTTGCATCCTGTTCCTACTGTTATTGCTTGAACGGCGCCGTGCTTTGAAATCTTTCAAAACTGTAGGGGCCCAGCAGAAGTGAAACCCGGGTCCTTGGAACGAAGGCAAATAAGGAACAGGAATGGGCTTTTAGTCAGTAAAAGTCTGACACTATCTCTCGCTCTGCATAATGTCATTGGAGGTTTTTCCAACCAGAAAAAAAGGGGGTCTAGTAGGCCGATGCTTGCTAGGGCCATTGAAAAACTTTTGGAAAGAATACTCCCATCCTAAATCCTAGAACAATCTAGAACGCAAAGGGCAACTGCAGGAACTTAGGTGATTTTTTTAGTCAGTAAAAGTCTGATAAGCCCTCTGGTTTCCTAGAGCGGGAGAACTTATTAAACTTTTCCAAAAGGCTTTTTACACTGTGGATTGACCCGCTCCAGTGTGCTTTACAATTATTGTAATTTTTTATTTTATTTTTTAAATTTTGGAGTTTGAATTTTAATTGTGCTTTTTATCATATTCTTTTTTCAATTATTTGAAGTTGAGCTATGCGAATACTGACAAATGCTTGCACTGACTAGACAGGTCCACTCAAACCGTTCAAAAGACCATCTCACACACTATCTGCATGGTTGTTATATAATTTGACCATTAGGTACATTTTTGCTGTATGGACTTAAAAAGAGACTTTTTACCCCTGAGCTTCCTTCGGTAGTCTGGGTTGTCAGCTAGGAAACACCGGCCTCATTTAGTTTAAACTGACGAAAAAAATTACGTGTAAAAGTGTTTTTAAAAACCTGTTTGCAAAATTAATATATGTTTTTTATTATTGTTATAGGTTCGCGCTTGACTGCTATCTCACCTGATGGAAAGCGACGATGCGGTCGACGATGGAGCGCGCTTACCTAGAAGTAACCTATTCACTCTTGACTTAAAGATTCCCGGTTTGTAGCCATCATGAAACACAGACTCCGGCAGGGAATTCCACTCCTTAGCTGTACGCACAATGAATGTTCCCAAAATGCTTTGTGCGTATAGGTGGCATGTCCACCATGTACAGATTAACTTGTTAGATAATTACTAAGCTCAAAAAAACGCATCTAAGATATATATTATATCCAAAAAGTGCCAAACTTGTGGGGTTATCAACTGCGTGCAAAAAACTGCACGTCTATATTCTCAGTGATAAATGAAGTGACATGGAGAAACCGTCACGAGGCGCATCGTGAATATGTGCTACTGATTTATAAGGAGTGGTAATTTTGTGATTTTTTACACTTTAGGAATGATATATTTAGGTATATTACCACACGGTCCACTAGCATTACAAATCGCTGATTACACTAGCGCTAAGTGAATTACTTATAATTATTTGAAGATGATAGGGCAAAATGGCGTTTAAAATTCGTTTAAAGTTAGTAAAATTTGGTGTAAGAATCAGTTCACCTTAAGGTCACGAAATCTGACCTAAAATATACTGTTCTTTTTAACTCCATTAAATTATAGCTTCATCTAAAGTTTGAGAGATTGTAAAGGCAAACAATAACGACTTTTTGTCTAGAATAGGTAGGTACTGAATCTATCTCTACTCTTTGTCAACTAAACTCTGTAATGTGCTTCCCCTTGACATTAAAATAGGTGAAAGTAAATTTTCCTTCAACAGTAAAAATCGGAACTACTACTTGAAGTCCTCTCAACCTTAGTTTCAGTCTTCGTCATAATTTACATAGTTTTAGTTCTCTTAATTATAATGATTTGATATTTATCATAGTATTTATTAGATGATAATATTAGCTTTTACGTATTTTATAATTATAAGGAATTTAATTTATAATGAATTCTATTTGAAATATTAATGTAATGTGCTCACTGGCAAGTGTGCACATTACATAAATATTGTCTTGTCTGTTTGTCTTGTTGTTGTCTTTTTTTTTTTTTTAACCCAATCTGGTACAGAATGGCTTGTTGCATTAAGTCCACCTATGTACCACTCTCAGAGTCTCCGGCCCCAGCTCGTGGAGGGTGTGGTGACCACCCTGTTCCCTACGCGAGGGGAGCATACTCCCCCGCCTATGGCTCCGCCACCACCAGCGGTGTCTGACGCGGACCACGACGGCAACGACGGCGTCATTGCTCCGGAGGTGACCGAGGTGGAGATGAGAGTGGCGGTGCGAAGGCTGAGTGCCAAAAACACCGCCCCAGGACCCGATGGCTTGCCTGGGAAAGCCTGGGTCCTGGCCATGGAGGAACTCGGGTCTCGACTGAGAGGGCTCTTCAGCGCATGCATGGAGAGGGGCCAGTTCCCGCTTCGCTGGAAGACGGGGAAACTGGTCCTTATCGCGAAGCCGGGGCGCCCCGCGGACTCGCCGTCCGCGTACCGGCCCATTGTGCTGCTCGACGAGGTGGGCAAGCTCTTTGAAAGAGTAATTGCAGACCGCCTCGTCGCGCACCTGGCACGGAAGGGGCCGGATCTTGCGGACGGCCAATTCGGATTTCGCAGGAGGCGCTCCACTGTGGACGCCATCATGCGCGTGCGAGCCCTCACGACGGGGGATGCGGTATCCCGGGGCAGGTGTGTCTTGGCGGTGTCTTTGGACATCGCCAACGCCTTCAACTCCCTGCCCTGGAGTTGCATTGGTAGGGCACTCCGGTACCACCGGGTGCCCGACTACCTCTGTCGGGTGATCGAGGCCTACCTGTCAGACAGGTTCATCATCTACCCCGGTCATCAGGGGGAGTTGAAACGGCGAGAGATGTCGTGCGGTGTTCCACAGGGATCGGTACTAGGGCCGCCCTTGTGGAACATCGGGTACGACTACGTGCTGCGCGCCGACCTCCCCGACAGGGTCAGCGTGGTCTGTTACGCAGACGACACGCTGGTCCTGGCGCGGGGACGGTCGTACCAGGCGGCGGTCGAACTAGCGACACGCGGGGTTGCGACAGTCGTGGAGAGGATACAGCAGTTGGGACTCGAGGTGGCGCTACACAAGTCCGAGGCCATGTGTTTTCACGGCCCTCGGAGCGCGCCACCTCCGAGCTCCCAATTAACGGTAGGAGGAGTTCACATCGGCGTCGGGTCGACGATGAAGTACCTGGGACTCGTCCTCGACAGCCGGTGGCACTTCGGAGAGCATTTCCGACGTTTGGCTCCCAGATTGAATCTGACTGGGGCTGCTCTCAAGCGGCTCCTGCCGAACCTGGGAGGTCCAGACGCCTCCTGCCGGAGGCTCTATGCAGGCATCGTTCGGTCCATGGCCCTTTACGGGGCGCCGGTCTGGGCGCCGACGCTGCGAAAGCGAGTGGCGGCCCGGCTGAACGCCTGCCAGAGGGTCATGGCCATTCGGATGATCCGGGGATACCGTACGGTGTCCTGCGAAGCGGCGAGCCTCCTTGCTGGCCTACCACCATGGGATTTGGAGGCAACAGTCCTTGCACACATGCATGACTTACGCGTGGAGATGCAACGTCGGGGCGAAACTCCGCTGCCGCGACAAATCGCGGCATGGCGGACAGAGTTCCGGCGGGATCTCATGGTGAAATGGCGAGAACGATTGTCGCAACCTCGTGCTGGGCACGCCACGATCGAGGCGGTAAGGCCCCTCTTTGAGGCGTGGCTGGAAAGGCCCCACGGCGTCGTCACCTTCCGTTTGGCGCAGGTGCTGACCGAACACGGCAAGTTCGGTCCGTACCTGTACAAGATTCGTGCGGAGACGACGCCCGGATGTCGCCACTGTGCGGAGCGTCCGGAGGACACGGTGGAGCACACAGTCGAGGTGTGCCCCGCTTGGGAAGAGCATCGCCGTGTCCTTGTGGGGGCGATCGGCGGCAGCGATCTCTCGCGCCGGGGTTTGGTTCAAGCCATGCTCCGGAGCGAGGAGGAGTGGCAGGCGGTCGCCTCCTTCTGCGAAGCAGTGATGCTAGCAAAGGAGGAGGCCGACCGCATCAGGCAACGGCGTACACGCCGCCGCCGCCGCCGGGTTTCCGATCCCGATTTCCGGCCACCGTAGGCGCGGGCTCGCGGACAGCGGGCAATGGGTAGCTCGCTGTCCGTCCGTCCGGTAACAGACCGGTCCGAGCTCAAGTCGTTTACGGCGCGCACTGTTCCCGCGCGCCTCAAGGAGTTGTCAGCAAACTGAAGGGGCCCGATAGGGCCGAAGCCTACTGGGGTCAAAGGGTATGTGAAAATGGCACCCGGGGCCCTGGGACCAAGGCGAAGAATGGAACGGGGTAGGTTTTTAGTCAGTAAGAGTCTGACACTACTTCCCGCTCCACCCAAGGGCGGGATTTGTCATTGGATGATTTTACCTACCGAAAAAAAAAAAAAAAAAAAAAAAAACCTATGTACCACTACTGTACATGAATTTTAAATAAATAAATGAATAAAAATAAATAAATAAAGGGATTAAATCAGATTCTAACAACAGTATTTAACCATCAAAGAAACAATTTGAACACAGACGTATAAATCATAAATGTAACGTCCTGGAAACAGACAGACCCACCTGTTGGCGGAATGAGTTACTTACGTGACGTCTGTGTATCAACCACAGACAACGGAACTGCGAACTAGAGATACTACCTCTAGTGCAAGACAAAATCGCTTTCTGCGACAGTATTTTTGTTTATCCGCTAAGTTCTCCTAAAGTACATAACGCATATCGGATTTTAATGCGGTTTTCTCTAGTAAATAGAGAGATAAAAGAGAAAACTTCATGCATATAATTTGCCCCCGTGCAAAATTAAAGTCGGTCGCTAATCCATACTAATATTATAAATGTGATAGTAATTCTATCTAGCCGCATTTTATGTCGCGAATTAAAAAATAAATCTAGTCTAAGATCAAGTAAAAGGATCAGTCTGGAACATTAAGTAAGGGATTTAAAAGACTTAGTATTCCCATATCTATTCTAATAATAATGTAGTTTTCTAATTAAATACCTAAATAATTATCAAACATTAAGCACATAGGTACCTCAAGAAAGTTTATTTCAATTTAATCCTTTGTTTATGTATCCACCAATTTACTTCAAAACAAAGTTGACCTTGAATGAGCTTCGCGTCAAAAAATGTCAAGTGTTACGCGTCGTTCGTTTAGGAACACAGTCTCACTAAACACAAAGTTTTAATAATAAATTAAATAATTATACCATTTGTCTTAACTGAATATTAACTTTTACTGCAGTTTCTTCGTATTAGATCAAAATTTGAACAGTTTTAAAGGCTCCGAAACCACTAGGAACTAAATACGTATATAGTTTTTGAACGAAACGTTCAATCAATTTTAAGATCATTCGCTCAATTTAGTACATCCTTACTTCTGATGATACCGTATGACGTCACTAACGTAATCGTATCGAGGTCTCGATACTATAACGAAAGAGCTTTGTGACTTTATAGTTGTATTCCAGATATTGTATCGGCAACTCGATACGTTTATGATAGGAAACCCACAAATATTTGTGCTAGAGGTACTGAAACTAGTTACTAGAAAAAAAAAATCGTACTCGTTTTAGCTGTCACACCCATAGTAATAAATAATTGTCACGGGCCATCAATTTACTGACGCGTTTGGTTTTTAAGGCCGTCGGTTTGGATCCGGCAATTCCGTTTTTAGTTCATAAAAAAAAAAAACATTGCCCTACACTGGGAATAACTCCTGTATCATGGGTGTATTCACAAACATGTAAATTCACATACACAAGACACCCAGACCCGGAACACCTATCGTTACGCTATACAAATATTTGTTCCGTGCGGTAATCGAATCCACAACATACAGTGCAGCAGCCAATCGCCAAGCCACTGCGCCAACTGTGCCGTTTCACCTTGTCCACTGAGGCGCTTCTTTGGTCTATGTAACGTCCGTATATCACGCAAGACGCCTGCTAGACAGTAGCATGACGCTACGCGGAGATCAACAGCGATACAAGGGTTATGTATCAACTTTATCAAGCTGTTAATGTCGTAGATTCTTGAGCTGATAAATACCGAATGAATGAATAGTGCTTGGGAGTATTTGTGATTCAGTGAAGGCGTTTAATAGAGATTGCTATTTATATTTTCAAATTCGGAACGCGCTATCATGGATCACGTAGAATAAACTAAAAGACGAAAAAGAGGCCCTACCTTAAGCTCTTGCCATGGCTAATGTGAAAGTGAACACCAGGGCCCTGAAACAAAAGAAAAGAAGGAACGGGGTGGGTTTTCTAGTCAGTGAGAGTCTGACACTACCTCCCGCTCCGCCCGAGGGCGGTGGATGTCATTGGATGACGTTCACCCATCATAAAAATAAAAATGCCTAAAAACAGTCTGATTATGTAACATGCGCATAAGCATCAAAACACTCTGTGGGAGGTCTTCTAAAGCTGCGTTTTCCGGCAAATTACGTAGAGAAATAAGCAAAATCTTAACAGGATCTTTGCTATAAATAATGTGTTTTTATTTCTTTCCTTGACCACTTTATTCCACCAATTAATTGTATATCTAAGCTCACGCCGTCACACTCCGCTTACTCAGACTCAACTATATAAAATAACATGTTTATTAAAGTCTGTCAGCCTCTAATCGAGGCAGTTAGCGACCCCGACCAGACAACCAGTCAGCGTGAAGTCTGACAATAAACTGAACATTTTACTTAGTCGTGCCGTTTGATGTGCCGATGCTGTGCGCGTGCGCTTACAGCCAACCACTGACTTTATCCGTATGTATGTCTGTACCAGAAAAAACTGTGTTAACATTGTGTTCGTAATGAAATAAATTATAAATAATTGTTTTTTTTTGGGTGTGGAAAATCATTCAGTGACATCTCCCGCCCTTGGGCGGAGCGGGAGATAGTGTCAGACTTTTAACTGACTAAAAAACCCATCCTGTTTCTTCGTTGCCTTTCATGCCAGGGCCGAGCCTTCCTTTCAGAAGCAGACCCTTGGCTCCAGTAGGCTTTGACCCTGCTGGGCCCCTACTGTTTGCTGACAATTCCTTGAGTAATGCACTGCTCCTTTTGTGTAACTGCAGAGCATCTCTGGAAATCTCTCCTTCTTCGACACTCCCTTTGCGGACAGCCTTTCTCTGGATGTCTTCAAGAGAAAAATTAAAGAACGCTTCCTTTCACAACTGACATAATATTAGCTGACCATGAAAACGTTGTTCTGCCTTATAAATTATAAAACAAAAAAAATGGGGGTGTTATAAGGAAAGTAAAAACCAAACCTGTCAAACATTTATACAAAAAAAAAAATACAACCAACTCGGTTGTATTTTTTTTGACTGCCTACATGTATAAACGAAGAACAATTTTACTTGTTACGACAGTTCTGCTATGATTTTTTGAAGAGTCCTATAGACCGGCCCGGACCGGTTTTTTGTAGAATTCTATATCTTCGAACTTTATCATCAGTCAAAATAATAAAAGAACATTACCTCTCTACTATCTCGTAAAGTTATATTTATTATAGATATATGTATTATTTTAATTTAATGTATGTATAGTATCTATTTTTGTGTACACTTATTTACTATAATTAATTTAATTTAGATATCATAGTCTATTTTTGTTTTTCTAAATTATTTATGCACACTGCGTCTACATCTCTCATCCAACTCTCCTGTCGCAGGTCTGCTGGAAGAAATTTCGCTAGAAATAAGCAGTACCTTTGTACTCTTTTATCTGTATTTGTATTTCTTGTTGTTAAGTGTTTGTGTGTACATAAATAAATAAAACAAATAAATAAAATATGCTAAAATTATAAAATATGCAAAAAATATAAAATATGCTAAAATTATAAAATATGCTAAAATTATAAAATATGCTATAATTAAACTAAGCGTCTGCTAGCGGCTTCCAACACGTGAAAGTCGGTTTCTCCATACAAATTTCCAACCCCCGTTTTACCGTAGAGTTTCGTAAAATCCGTTCTTAGCGGACGTCTACACCCTATAAGGAACCTACCTGCCAAATTTTAAGTTTGAAGGCGTTATAGTTTTTGTGATAAATCAGTGAGTGGTATTTCGCTTATATAGGTATACACCATTAAATTTCGGTCGTTTTAATCCCGTGGAGGGTCGATTCGGTACATGAAACACTATCGATTTCTAAGAAAAAAAACTAAAAAAAATAAAGTACTTTTTTTCAAAAACTCGAATTAATATACGCATGTACAAAATTAATTTCTTTAAGTAAACGAGTCAATGACCTTGTAGGGAGTTGTCGGTCGTTGCGTACTAGCTACCTAAACTTCATTGACCTCGATCAGCTGACGTTTACTTATAGAAATTAATTTCGTACATGCGTAAATCAATTCGAGTTTTAAAAAAAAGTACATTATTTTTCATTTTTATCTTTACAGATTGATAGGATTTCATGTACCTAATCGACCCTGCGCGGGATTAAGAGCCAAATTCACCAATGAAACTAATCGCGATTCGTTCAAACAAAACTCAGTTTGTGCGTCTAATTGAGATTATAGCTTCATTTTGCTTTTCACCGCGATGAATTGAACCTAGTTTACTAATTAAACTAGATTACGCTGAGCTCAGTTTAGTTGAACTAAGTTTTTATATTGAATGATGAAATCAGCCCTAAAACGACCAGAATTTAACTCTAGATAAATACTATGATAAATATTAAATCATTATAAATTAAGACAACTTAAAATGTAAAGATTTTGATTAAGACCGAACTAAGGTTGAAAGTGGTTGATTACTGCTCATTCCTTCTCCTAGAGCTTATCTTTTCTCCTCTGATAAATCCAAACAACGATTGTCTGTAAAAAACGTTTTTATTTATAAGACCCCCTACTGTTACACCCGTTTAATTTTAGGCCCCTAGAGTATTTTTTTATGGTATGCAATATAAAGTATATCAAACCATAGAGCAAGCCTGATTCTCGGCAGTGGGAACATTATAAGGCTAATAAAGATTAAATATTGCTTATTAATATACCATAACCTTGTCCTGTAAATTCAAGCCAAGTTCTCAAGTGATGCTCCGTCATGAATGTGACAATTCTTTTCTTATTTATACACACTTGATATGTCCCATTACGTCCATACCTTGCCTGTAGGTAATAAAAGTTCAACGCATAGTACGTATTAATTTATAATTAGGTGACAAGTTAAAACCAAACCCGTGTCGGCCATGAAGACATTATCTTGCAAGATCGCACATTAGCATTTAGTTTGCGCCGGCGCTCCGCAGGTATTTCAACTCGAAAATATCATAATTAAATTAGTGTACTTGGGTAAGAAGGTTCACTCCGAAAAGTCTATCTATATTCGTTTTAACTTCCACGAGGAAATCGTCCAATGACTACTTTCTTAGTTTTTTTTTATGGTGTGTAAAATCATCAAATGACAAATCCTGCCCTTGGGCGGAGCGTGAGATAGTGTCAGACTCTTACTGATTAAAAACCTATCTTGTTCCTTTCATTGCCTTTGTCTCAGGGCCCGGGGTTCATTTTCACCTAACCCTTGACCCCAGTAGGCTTCGGCCCTGCTAGGCCCCTACAGTTTGCTGACAACTCCTTGAGGCGCGCGGGAACAGTGCGCGCCGTAAACGACTTGGGCTCGGACCGGTCTGTTACTGGACGGACGGACAGCGAGCTACTTCTTTCCAAGGTGGAGTGAGATGAAGTACAAGACTTATACTCACTAAAACCATACCTGTGGTCTCATTCAACCCTTTACGTTCAAGGCCCACAGGTTTTCTTTTCAGGAATTCTCTGTGGCTTTAGTGGGCAACGGTTCTGGTAGGCCCCTGCAGTTTTGCTGACATTTCTTTGAGGCGCGCGTCGATGACTTCGGCTCCGTCCTTACCGTGGATGGGTAGCTAGCAACAGCTCGTCACCCGCAAGGCCGTGCCTAGGGTGGCTGGAGATCGTTCTGCGACTCCTCTTTCTCCTGTCGTGGCGGCTGAGGCGCGAGGATGTCCGTTCTCTCACGTTTGCGGTCATCTCCATCACTGTTCATTCAGTCTGTCCATTACTGTTTCGCCGGACTGGGTGACAACCAGTAAGAATAATAAAGTTTTCACATTTCGCTATCTCTCTTGTGTTCTGTGTGTTAATATTGAACATGATTACTCGTCTCAAAGACATTAAAAACAACTATCGACTTCAATGTTACATTGTTGTAATGCACTTCTGAAGTTTCCTCTTCCCGACATTGCGTCGGAAGTTGTTGTAAGAGAGCCGTTTTATTCAAAGGCCCTAGATATTTCATTCAAGTAGTTTATTAAACTTTCATTACCTAAATGCTTTTTGCTACGTCATCTTTTAAAAGGGCAGTCATTGCACTTGCGTACAGGGGTACACAAAGTATTGCAAAAAAAGAAAGGAAAAAAAAGAAAACAAGAAAGTAAGGTAGAAGGAAAGAAAGACTGCCAGAAAGAAACGAACCCAAAAAGAATTTGTTTTTTTTTTTGCTTCCTGTCAAAACATACTTGGCTACTGTCGCCACAACAAAAAACAACAAAGACTCTTTATAATGTTAGTGTAGATAGACTTTCTGTTTTATCTCCCATAGTGATAATATCGAGACATCGACACTTTCAGCCATAACTATTTATAAAACTCATAGGCCTTTCATGTTTAATAACTCTATCAGATCTGTGATGGCCGAAGGTCGAGCCGGAGTGTAAATATCTCTTCAGGGAAGGATGTTTTAATCGCTTTTTATTCACAGACTACAAGCTATGCTGCAATGGTGTTTTTACGACCATGTTAATTTATTAAATGTCATAATTACATTTGCGTCAGAAAACAGCAACATTAAAATTATGGACAACTTTGTTTAATATTCTTGAGAGAAAGATCTGATTTGCTTGTCCAAGCAATATGCTTGTTTCTGATACCCAGAAATATGCGTTCTAGTGTCGACCACACCATCGTTTACCATTAGGGACACTGTAGTCAAGACTAGCCCAGAGTACAGACATAGAGTAGCCCGCCTTTCGGTATTTTACAAGATGCATTTTGGAGAGCGTGCGCAGGAATTGCATGATTTGAATTCGCCATCATGACAATCGAAAAACCTACTTAAGCACAGTGTCCACCCTTATGTTACTGACACTCAGCTTGGCGCTGAGAGCAAGCTTTTGAGTTATTGACGTAAAACATTAAAAGTAAAAAGGTCAAAGCATTACAAATGCTAGTCCAAAAATTCTACATCAATTGTTGGGCACTTTTCACATTTTGCCAGAGGACGGCTGCTCGACTAAAACTTTGTTTTCTTATTGATTCGCAAGAACACTCCTGTTCATGTCATATTAGCTACAATGCTCATAATCAGCCTTTTAAGGTTCCCACTGCAAGGACTCATGCCTCTCTAGGAGAGGGAATGGGCCGTAATTGACCAAGCAGCCCCAGTGCGGGTTGGTGGATGTCACATATGTATCTGTCGGTTTCCTCACGATTTTTTCCTTTACCGTTTTGAGAACAGTGGTAATGAAATAAATTACATGACCGAGGTTTTATTTTATTTTTTTGGTGGGTAAAAATCATTCAATGACTTCTCCCGCCCCTAGGCGGAGCGGGAGATATGGTTAGTATACATTTTTCACATTATGTCACTGAATTTGTATCCCTCATATCAAATTCGCTACAATGCTTATTACAAGTCAATGCTCTAGTTATACATCAACTTAAGCCTCTAGCATGGCAGCGTGACATGAAATGATTGATTATATTTACCGTTTAATGTCAATGAGGTCAAACTAGACTGAATATGCTTTGCCAAATCGACAGCACCTAAAGTCCGGGTCGGGCTCACGACACCTATGTTCGGTGTGCTGCCCAAAATTGCAAAGATGTAATTAGCAAACTGGAGTAACGATTTTCTAATTAAGATTTGCAATAGCATGACAAACGTGATTTAGAAGTTTGGTAGTGCACAGAATTAGTAATTTTCTTTTTTAGGGTTCCGTAATCAAACGGTCAAACCGGAGGACTATTACTAAGACTCGCTGTCCGTCTGTCTGTCACCAGGCTGTAACTTATGAAATTTTCTGTAGCCGCTATAACAAACCGAATAAAATAAATATTTTCGGGGGCTCACAAACCACAAACGTGATTTTTATGTCGTTTTTTCTTACTACGGCTGTTACGGAACCCTTTGTGAGTGACTGACTCACATTTGGCTGGTTTTTTAGACTTTAAAGCGGTGTGAAGTGAACTCACAAATGCGGTTGTATCTATGTGATATCATTTTTGACACAACCGCCTTTGCGAGTTGCTAGAAGGGACTTCTGTTACACTCCAGAAACATACTTTGGTACTAGGAACATCATAATTTAATTCCCTGACTAGGAGTGAGTCCCCAGTTAATTTTTTTCTGTACCTAAGTCGACAAAAACGAAACCTTAATATGATCCCTTTGTTGTCTATTTGTTCAGACTCTTTTTCTCAAGAACAGTGGAGGTATGACACTGAAATTAATAACAATTACTAAAGTCTGAAAATCAAACTTCAAAGTCCGCGTAATAAAGATAAGGTCGTTTATGGCGTTAGGTAGCAGTACTTTCCGTTGACCTAGAATACTGAAAGGCAGGAGCTAAGGACTAATAGTACAAGTAAAGGATTTAATGTTTTTTTTTTTTACACGTAATTACTTATCCTAATTTTGACACTTGCGTTTATATTATTGATTTGTATTATTAATTTATTTGAAATTTTGCTAATTATTATTATTATATACCCCATTTGTATTAAATTGCTGTGCCCGACAGAATCTATGTGAACTTGTATACATAATTATTTGAAGACCATAAGAAAAAACATTGTAATTTGCCATAAAAAAAAATAAAAAAAGATACTCAATATGTGGGTTGTTTGACTTATCTAAAATATATTGGCATACCCTAAGTCAGAATAGAGAAGGCGTATAATTTGTGGGTTAATGCAGAAGGTTAGGCTGTAAGTAATTCCCTTTCCTATTTTATAGTATAAGAGTATGTAAGTATGGTAATTCGTGTAAATATATTATAAGGTACAATGGGGTTGACGTATCCGTGTGGACAAAAACCCCTTATTAATAAAGTTTAAAAAAAGGAAAGGATAAAGTTTTAAAACTTTAAAGTTTACGTCAAAAAATAAAGACCTTAGTACTCAATTATAGAGACGCGGCGCGTTGCGCGGCGCGTTGGGCATTTCGTCGTACATAGTAGCAGCGGGCCGCGTCATCGCTCGCGCAAACAAACATTATGGTGCCGCGTCTCCGTAAATACGGCCTTAATGATTCGGAATTTCATTCGAGAATTGAACTGTTCACATAGGTAAGTTTTCACGGAACCTTCAGTGCGTGAGCCCGAATTGTACTTGACCAGTTTTTTGATAATGCGAATTCATCAAAAAGGTTTCTCAAGCTCTGGGTGGGGCGAGAGGGAGTGGCAGGCTTTCAACTTTGGTTCTTCACTTACTCCTTGGTCCTTGACTTTTGCATTCCAGGGCTAAGGTAACTCCTTCGAAAGATCTTACAGCCCTGATAGTATTTTACCTATTTTTACCGGTTGAATGTTAAAGTCAACCCTCTGACAGTGAGGTGGTGTCAGCTGCGACAGTTTTACAACCACGGCTGAGGTACGGCGTCTAGACGATGAGACGTGACCACAATCGCATTATAGTGTTGTGTTGTGTGTGGGCAGTGACATTACTGCTGGTGTAACTCAAAGTATTTGTTGAAAATTATTTTATCTTATGACTAGCTTGCTGCCTGCGGTTTCACTCAGATCCTAATTAAATTACTAAGGACTTGTTATACCTGCATAAGCGCAAAAACTTCTGTTTTACGGTAACGAGCAGAGGATATGGTAAACCTAAAGCCTTTCACTTAAGTCATTTACAGCTTATTTTGAATAGTAATAGAATTGGTCTTGACTACACATCTGCCATCGTTCGCGTGTCCTCTTTCTACTTCTGGCAAAGTCTGTCCAATTCTTCACGTCATCTGCTTCGTGGTCTGCCGCCACCCCATCTCAATGCAATAATTTACATCACATCATCATCATCATATATTCATATTCAACCCAAAGACGTCCACTGTTGGACATAGGCCTCCCTCAAAGTTACCAGAATGAACGGTCCTGTGCGTCTCGCATCCATCGGATTCCTCCAACCTTCACCAGGTCATCGGTCCACATTGTAGGAGGCCTCCCAAAGCTGCGTTTTCCGGTACGCGGCCGCCACTCCAGAACCTTTCGGCTCCAACGGCCATCTGTTCTGCGAGCAATGAGCCCTGCCCATTGCCATTTTAGTTTGGTGATTCTTCGTGCTATGTCGTTTATCCTGCGATATCCTTATTCCTGATTCGATTACGCAAGGAAACTCCGAGATAGCCCTTTCCATTGCCCTTTTGGGTGACTTTAAGCCTTCTGATGAGGCCCATTGTAAGCGACCACGTTTCAGAGTCATATATCATCACTGGCACCACGCTGGTCATAGACGAAAGTTGATAATAATTTTCAATAGATAACTAACTATTTAAGTGTGTAAAATAATCAATGTACACAAGAAAACAGTGGTATTCATGTCTTCACCGCGTCTACTTTGGAAAGTAGTGTAACAGCCTCTCAGGTCTCAGACTAGCACATAGGTAGCTGCCATAGGTTTAATACTAATCCATGTATCATGAAGGACCAGTAAATTCTACTTGACGGTAATCCTAAATTGCTACTTATCTAAAGCGTAGTCACGAAACTTTTAAAGAATTACGCAACTCACGAATGCCTTGCGCATTAGGAAGGCTTACGTGCTGAAGTGGTTTTGATCCAAAGAGACATATTTTTGAAACATTAGATCCTGTAGCAACAAGGTGATTGGTAGCAAAACGTCGGCAAATAAGTTGAACGCGTTGCTATGGTTACACGCAGCGTCCAACCTCGATTGATACCCGAAAATCTGTTACTGCGCATTCAAGGTCGATTGCCATTTTGGTTCAACTTAAATTTCGCGTAATGTAAGTAGAATTTGATCAATGCGGCTGTTATTAATCAACCCACGAGTTTCTCTAATAATAATAGATATTTTCTCTAAATTGAGAAAAATCATTCTTTTAGTAATTTTTCGGCCATTATTAAGATTGTGAACTGACTACTTTTGCTTTTTGGACGTAACATTTTTTATTTTTTAAAACGTGTGCTTTTTTAATTCTTACCTATTTCTGGTAAGAAATAGACAGAAGTAGACATTTCTTACCTTTGAAGTTAATCCCTATTACCCGAATCGTGACTCCTAAACCGATAAACTATCTCTATCCTGAACCTAAATGGTCTTAGCCCCTCAATTTCGCCAAGCGACATTTATTTGTCAGTAAATTAAAGCTTTAAATTGACCGATAAATTAACCATAAATTTTAAGTACAGAACGTATAAGTACCCATCTCGTTGAGAGTTCCGCTTCCTCCTAACCTTTGTTATTACTCCAATTACTAGGCCAGCATAATGTACTAGGAAGCTTACAATATGCGTTTAGTGATTCAAGTGTGACCGTTTCTACCGCGCATGCGTACTTTCTAGCTGGTAATATAGTTTGTAATGACCTAATACGGTGTTCTGTTACCCTGGTAGGTAACAATGGTTAATGTAATGAGGCAGGAAGGTTAGGTACAAGATGTTGATTGAATGGTGCAATGGACGTTAGGACATTATTTACGGCTGTAAAGAGGTGGACGTATTTAGGTCGTTGTGAAGTTTGTTTGAGTTTTGACCGTTAATTTTATTCATATTCTGCCCCCCTAGCCACTTAGAGTTGGCCACGCCCCCAATTCCTTTGTTCTGACGTCATCTCAACTGAGGAATTGGGGGCGTAGCCAACTCCAAGTGTTCACGCTAAACGAAACGATTGTGACTTGGCTAGGGGGCTGCTCACTGCCACTTAAGTTTGGCGATTAAATGTGAAGTGTGATCTAAATAAACATGGTAATATTATTCAATGGGTGGTCGGGAATGATGATGATTATTATGGTCGAAAGTTCTTAGAACTTCTAAAGGATGATTGTAGGAAACCTAATACTTCGGTCTTCTTTATCTCATCTAGCTTTAATTCGTCTGGGCCCATTCTGATTAAAGATAATGAAATATATTATGATGGAGATCGCTTTAGGTTAGTGAGCGCATAATTTCTAATATAAAGTTTGGTCCTGGATGCTAGGGAAGGGAAATGTGAGATGATTTCAATGCTGCCGACTCATACAACATGTAACTAGAATAATGTATAATTGCATACCCTTCACCTCAATAAAAAAAAAAGTTACAATTATAATTCAAGCACTAGAATTTTACTTAAATGCACTTTGCTAGTGTTTTTTTGGGTCCCGTACTTCAAAAGGAAAATAGGATCACTTTGTTGTTCGTCTGTCTGTCTGTCTATCAAGACACTTTATCTCGGGAACGCGTGGAGGTATCGAATTGAAAATAAAAACATATACTCGGGTCTGCTGTCCCTTAAAACTGTGAAAAAATAACTTTTAAGTTAACGAAAAAAAAAAGATACAGGCGTTTATGTCGCAAAAAACGTATATTTCAATACTCTTAAGGAAATCAAAATTCATAGGATACTTCCCGTTGTTACACATTTTTACTGCTTATTGATAAATTTGGTCGTTTAATTTATAAACCTGAATCCCTAATTAGTGATTCTTGTGTATACCACATAACCTAAGAATTTTAAGCTTCTACTGTATTTCTATCTATCTACCTTTTTCTAACTTTCATAGATGATGATGACTCTGTTATATGGCGCTGGTTTTCAAGATTATTTCTAAGATTAGCCCCGAAGGTTACGAACGGATTAAAACCTCTTCACATCGTTCCTCGAAATACTTTGTAGTAGCCTTGTTATTAATATTGAGATAATGTTTTGTTCTTCTTAAAATAACTTCTTATTTCTCATGACATCAGCGAGAACATCAAGGTGGTATGTTTTGATAATATTTTTAATGGTGTTTGAGAACGTCATTGTTATGAACTGCCATTGTTTTAGTTATGATGTTATTAAAGTGGGGTGATGATGTACCGTATTTATCTTCAGGGTTGGAGATTGAGATCAATCAGTGTTCAGAAAATCATTAAACTCTTCATGTATTTCAGATGTGAACGCATCTTAAATTTAGTATGCTCTGAAGTATATTTTAAACGCAAAGTTTTTTTTAATAATGTAGATAAATTACAAACTTAAATATTAACTCAGTATCTATATTAGTATAGATACTGAGTTAATACTTTAGATAATAGTTAAATAGTAGTTAGGCTTAGGCCTTGCTATGTACATATTATTATATAGATACCAAAACACTAAATACAATCAGGCATCGAAGTACTCCTCCACATAGCTATCATCCGGAAATGTGCCCAGAAGACTGGCAGTATTGTCATGTTGAATGGCAATGTCAATTATTTGGGTAAAGAATAAGCCAGCCTTCTGGTCACCAGATCAGTCATTACGAAATTTTCTTGAACAGGACTCTCAAACCTCGAACCCAAGCGTTTCGAACACAAACGGTTCAAAACTAATTACCAACATTTCTATTGTATTTATGATAATTGAGTATCGAGCGGCAGCGCTGGCATAGCCCGCCATTTTTGAAATATGAGATGACACCAGGGTGTCGACGCAGTTTGCTTTTTACTCACCTTCCACGGTACCAATGCCACAGGCAAGCAAGCTGTTTGCAGATCAAACAGCTGAACTAATGAACATAGCCGACTACTGCTCAGCAGAATAATAGTGAAAAATTGTAGATATCAATTGTACAAATTCTTATAATTTTTGTATAACAGTCACTAAGCTTGATGATAAAAATTGAACGCCAATATCTAATGGCTCCTAAAGCCACCGAACAAAATCGAAGACGCCTAGAAACCTCACAACTTCGGATATGTTCGATTGGGATCCATGGCACTGTTCTTTCACAAGACTTAAACGTGAACATATTGCGCAGAATCTCGAGGATTTAGAGAACGCAGGTGATATGGACAGCTCAATCCCCTACCAACTAATGCTAGACTAAGTGATACTGATTATGTACCAAAAAACACAGGAGTCGACTGCTTAGTAAAGCAAACAATCACTCCACGCTCCCATAAATTGTAATCAGTAAATGGAATAGGGAAATATAGAACAACTTTATAAATTTATGACTGTTTGTACGCACTAACAAGCTCACAGCATACACTACACGACATTTATACTGATTTCTTTCAGACAAATACAGACTGTGTGTCTGACACACCCACGGGCCGAATATACCACCGGCTTGTGGAAATAATGAACAACATAATGAACTGTGGAAATAAACATTTTTCAATACTCAAAAACCCGCTCTCATCGTTGCCGCTTTTAGGCACGTTAATGTTTTCTGCACTAGTGTGGAAAAATGCGCGAGCTCACCCCCACCACACTTTATTATATTTATCGCATCAGGCTGGGCGCTAAGTGACCCCCACAAGTCGCGCGTCATCCCCCGTTCATACATATATTTCTTCGTAAATGTATTAAAAACGTCGTTTAATACACGTGGAAATTTGTCACTGCAGTACTGGGCTCCATAATACCCTCACCTACGGCTCGGAAAAATTCCACCTCGGTCGCTATGACGAACTTTCTGCACTTGTATCAAAATTTACTATTTTTATTCGCGTCTTGGTAATTATTATGGTTTTTAATACTACATTAAGATACGTCATTTTACTCCTAGTTCGTTTCTACTCACAATTTACGATAGTTGACGCCACATTAAATGCATCGAGTCTACTTACCGAGTCAGGCCCTGTAGTTATTAGGTTACTACTAAATTGTTATTTATTTATTGGTTGTTCCGTTACATTGGTATTAGAATGCGTATTAAGTGGTTCAGGTTTATACCTACCAGCTGTGCTAGATTGTTTTGGTAGAAGCTCTAAGGAGAAACGCTTTTGTGTTCGTAAGAAGAAAATATGAGAGAATCAATTTGCTTTTGAGATTATAAGCATTAATAATCTACTAACAACATAATTATTTTATATTCAAGCGATTTATTTACACTTTCAGAGATATGACATTTTTTCTGAATGACCTGTTATTTTGGTGGCCCAGTGTATTTATAATACCATTTCCCTTTAACGTTAATTTAAAATGAACACAAAATGTTCATTTTTTATAATTTCTATTAAACGCAGAGTCTGTGGAAGCAGCCAAAAAAATCTGGGGCCTTACCATGATGTGCTAAAATGCACCCTTACGTTATTGAAACCTCTACAGCCGGACTAAGCGTTTCGCCTTGTCGTTTATACCTCGTAAATTGAAGGACTTCCCGTCCGTTTGTAATTTAGGTGTCTATGGCTTATGGCTAGAGTGAATATAACAAACTAGAAATAATAGAACAACGACGACTTGTTTATTCTACCTGTTGAATACCGTAATTAGAGACACAATAGAAAGACAATAGGTGTGCGGACGCCGGCGTCCTCTCGGGGAATAATGAATTAACGACATTAATTGAATAAACTAGCGCCCCTCACTATTAACGATTGAATCACTGCATATCGTCGCAGTCAAGCACTAAAAAAAAATTACAATGGCAGTACGGTTTGAAACATTATTTTCCTAATATAAAATGAAAAAAAAAAGGGAAATTATTATGCTTTCTATAATCTATAGTAAAGCCATGAGACACACAATTTTGTTTTGTTTATTTATTTTTTTATTTACGTTTGTACGTACTTGTTTTTGTTTAATGCCGTAAGTGTCACAGTCAACCAGAGACCATACAACATGTAACAGGTGCATGTACAACGGTCAGGTGGCAAATATCATTCACCATAAACTAGCAACTAAACATAAGCTCATACAGGGCAAAGATATAATCACTCCTTATTACAATTATGTCCCACAAACTATTTTGGAAAATACTACACACAAACTTTACTACGATCGTGCCATTTTAACTGACAGGACCGTTCACTACAATAGACCAGATATCGTTCTCCAAGATAAAATTAATAGGTTTACATACCTGATAGATATTGCAGTCCCCAATACGCATAATGTGCAAAAACCCATAGGAGAGAAATTAAGTAAATATGCAGAACTAAAAGAAGAAGTAACAAGGATCTGGAGGCAAGAAAAAGTATATATCGTACCTATAGTTGTTTCCACTACAGGGGTTATACCCAAACATCTTCACAATAGCCTCAAATTAATAGACCTGAAAGATTCGATCTACATATCACTCCAAAAAGCTGCAATTTTGAACACCTGCAGAATAGTGAGAAAGTTCATGCAGATAGAGGAAAATGAAATTTCTCCTCATAACATCCACTCTACACCCACTACACACACGCTACATTGACTTGGCTTTGCCCGTTAATGTAGCTAAAAACTAGCCAAAGAGCTAAGAAATTATACAAATTTTCCCAAAATAATAATAATCTTTATTCACATAAAAAGTGTTACAAATAGTTTTAAAGTCTCTGATTCCTGAGCTAGGTTCAAAGACCTGAATTATAGAAATCAGCGGCCTTTCTCATATTTTGGTGACAAACAATTATGTAAATAAAAAATAAATGCAGTGTGCAGATTTTCTATGTACTGGTTTTTTCATTGTATCTGTGTGCTAAAATAAATGTCTTTTCTTTCCTTTTTTCTTTGTAAGCATTACTAGTCTACTAACAAAATATTATATAATGTATATGAGCGATTTATTTACGCTTTGAGTGATATCACAATTCTTCTGTATGACCCGTTATTTTGGCAGTCCAGTGTATTTATACACGATTTCCCTTCAAAGTTAATTTTCTATCATGTCGGAAACTAATACTTGTATAGTGTCATTATGTCAAGTGTTTTACGATATTGTCGTATATCTAGCGTAGCAATCGATATCGATAATTTTACGCCCATATCCTGACAGCCGATATAATCGAACTATAAAACACTTTCTCTATATTAGGGATATAATAACGTCTTATAAAGAGATACCGCTTTACCAATTTACTATAGGACACGTTAGAATTCGAAAACTAACAGTTTTTGGTGACATAAGCATGATATAAGGATTTATAATGACAATGATATAATCGATTCGTGAAATCGAAGATCGGATCATAAGGTTTTTTTTTTTAATAAGGTGTACCTAATGATGTATTGTATACAGTATTTTAATGGTGCGTTTACATGGGGGCCCAGCTTCGGCCAATCGCCATTGTTTAAACGGGGTTTCCTTGTTTACATAATGACTAGGTAAGACGATTGGCCATGGCTGGGCCCACATGTAAACACAGCATAATATGCCTACATGGCCCCCTTTCATGTGATTAGTGTGGTGATTTTAGTAGTAAATCCTATACAGGTTGTGTAGGATAGTCTTTAATTTCATAAGAAAAAGATAATGATAACTGTGAGTCGGAAGCTATCTAACTCCTTGAATTGTGGTTTGAATGCAATGGGTGAAAAAGATTTAGATAATAACAATTGAAAATTACAATAGACTATGTTATGGTGCCTAATAAAAAAAAATGTAGATCCACTTACAATGTTTATTACTGAATTAGGGTAATTGGTTCAATATCAACATTTATTGAAGCTCCGGAAAATGCTTTAATAGCAAGTGACTTGGATAGTTTTAAACTCTATTTGAGATGCTTGTGGAAGTATTATAATCCTTCTAATCAAACATATCACGGTAGCCAATCTCAACTGAAATTGTTCAAGTGCACAGGAGTGCTTAGTGCTTACACGTATGCACAAATACATTATTTATTTATTTTATTAAACTTTTTGCAAAAGTAAAAAAAAAAAAAACTGTACAAAGGCGGACTTAATGCCTTGCCTTTATCTACTGTTATAGTTGAAAGGTACTCTTATCTCCATACACCATTAAAATAAGTCACCAATTCGTGAACTAATCACTATCCTGTCCATTCAAGAATAAACGTTCTTCGAATAATAAAAATCGTCTTAATAACCCATTAATCGGAATAGACCGAATCGAGTTACAATCGAATCGAATATGGAATGCATAAAATTCGAATGCACCGCGTATCGAATGGTATCGACAATAATGTAAGTCGATACATCGATAATCGTTCTCGTGGAGATTGGGTGATAGTTACGTACCATTTGACGGTCAGTTTCGTTAGGTTGGTAGCACTGATATGATAAAAATTTTATTGTTGGCAATAAAGTTGTAATGATTTTTAGGGTTTCATAAACTTTAGCGATTTGAGTTTGTCGTAGAGACCATTTGCATACATTATGATTATCATTTACTTAAATAGTAAGACAGGGCTGACCACGCACTTTACTGATTTTAAAAAGGGGTTTAAATTAGTTAGGTATCTCCGGGAGCGGTCGGCAATCTTCGCGAGCAGTCGTGAAATTTGGTACAGACGAAGAAATGTTTTATTTACTAGTACGTTATGCTTTGAAAAGTTGGGAGTTGTATTGATATCATTTTAAAGGCATTCTTCCCCAAAATGTCCCTTAAATTAACCGTTTTTATAAGGTTAATTCGCGTTCTAACAAGCGACTAGTGTTTCTTGCACAGAACGCGTGTTGGCAACTATTTGGACAACCCTATCTATACTATTTAAATCTATGATTATGTGACTTTTTATGTACAGGTCAATACTTACAACATATTTTTTGTTTAGTCCCAGTAGGAAATGAGTAATTTCTTATCTCTCCCTTTTACTTTAATATCGTAAGAAAGCTCTAACCTTCATGATAAATAAGCTATTTCGTTTGATTTAATTCAGGGTGAAAGATTTTTAATATTAGAAGTGTTCAGGTTCTACCATGACTCGAGGAAAACATGAAAGTGACAGCATTCAGTTTGAAGATGTCACAGCTAAATTACTGAACACAAAAGAATTCTATTTTTAAAACTTCCAGACAAAACAATATTCAAAAAAAGAATCGTTCAAAAATAAATACTGTCTGAAAACTGGATACTTACAATTTATTTTGGTGTACAATACACCGAAATTGAATAATGCAATTTAAATACGACAAATAAACGCTAAAGGTGAACATTTTAGTAATTTTTGCATATAAATCTTTTGTCGGCGAGAAAAACCACACTAACTTTCAACTTGGACACAGCCTTATTCAGTTGTGATAGAGTTAAAAATATATGGTTTTATGTGTGTATATTAAGTTTGTGGGTTATAATCGCTTGTCTTGCCATGCGTTTTCGGCTCCGGGTGACAAGTGACTTTTGACTTCTTTTGTTTTGAAATATACCGTAAATTATAAGCGGAGAGCGTTTATTTTTGGGAAGAAAAAGTTAAAAATATAATTTAAACAAAAGGTAGTCTTGTAAATAAATTAAAAATAAATTGAATATTGCAGTTTGCTAAACTTGCAAGGTTATATTTTTATTTGTGTTTTCTCAATTACAATATTCATAAATCAATTTTTAATCCTAAGAACACATTTTAGCTTTATTTTTAAATTCCACTGAAATGTTGAATCCTTCTAAAAATTAATATACTTAAAAGTTTCCTAAAATGGTAAACATTTCAAATTTTATACGGGTCTTTTTTCATTCAAATTGCCGTCTTTTTTCGAACGACGTATGTGAAGTTTCACTAACAAATTAACCTCTATCCTTTATTACAGGAATAATTTAGGTAGGTAATATTTGATTTATTTGTTAGCAATACACGGCCCAGAGAATCGCTAGCAATGGCTCGCCATCCGATCGTCCGGTAACCGTCCGAACCGAGCCCTAGTCGTCGACAGCGCGTATTGTACAATGCGCGCTTCAAGGAGTTGTCAGTAAACCGTAGGAGCCCAGCAAAGTTGAAACCCACTGGTGTTAAGGGTCTGCTTCTGAAAGAAAGATTCGGCCACGGTATGAAAGGCAACGAAGGCACAGGAGTGGGTTTTTAGTCAGTAAAGACTGACACTATCTCCCGCTCCAGGAGATGTCATTGGATAATTTTCTCACTTACAAAAAAAAGTGGCAGTGATATATAATGGTGCCGAAAAGTTTTAGAGTGGTGACACTTACCGGAAGATGCAACGCCTTCCAAGGCGTCCTTTAAGATGGAATGGATGGATGGATGTTTTCTTTTTTTTTTCTTTTTTTTTTACCTAGTGGTCGTAGGAATCCGATGGATGCGAGAAGTATAGGACGGCCATTGTGGTGACACTTGGGGATAGCCTGAATATGTTCAGGAGAGAACCCCGACGGTTGAAATGATGATGACAATTACAGAAGTTTGTATATAAGTTATGTTACTATTTTGGTGTAAAATATAGACTATTCTAATCTACATATTCTATTCTAACAAACTCCGCGATCCATTTGTCAATTTAAACTGTACTCTGAAAGGGATGCAGTTATATAAGATGTATATCTCCATCCCCCTTTCTCCTGGTAAGGCCCCTGTATAAAGAATCCTGTTGACGTTACCTTGTCATTGCTCACGTCTCGTGATCTTCGACCCGCCATTGTTGCTGTGAGCAGGCCTGTGTTCGCTGCGGCTTACTGCGGTTTACCTAGTCACCGACATTTTGTAATTCACGGCTGAGAATGCCACCCTGATCTGTACGAGACGTTTTACAGGATTTATAGGGAAATCGTTACTTTTACTGCTATTCTATTTTGTTGTTAATTGTTTTATGCTGTTTCCTGATAGCTATTATTTAGTGGTCACTAGGTCTGAGGCCGTGTTTATGGAGACGCGGCGCGTTGCGCGGCGCGTTGGGCGTTTCGTCGTACATTGCAGCAGCGGCCCGCGTCATCGCTCGCGCAAACACAAACATAATTATGGCAATGTACGACGGACCGCCCAAAACGCCGCGCGACGCGCCGTGTCTCCGTAATCGAGAACTAAGCTTAAAAATTACCAAAATCAAGCCATCATTGTTATTAGGTTTATTTTCTTATAAATTGTATCAACAATCACACGATAAGCGCTAATAAAGTACTTTTGATTGTATTTTATCAAAATATAAACAAAACTCAATAAGTCTCATAAAATTAATAAAATATATTTCACATTCAATGGAGCATCTTAATCGGTAATTTAACCAAGCTCGTATTAAGTACCTTATTACCCTATAGATTTGACTAGTTCATTAAGAGGGTATGTCCAAAACAGAGAGAAGACAGAAGACCTACTTGGTATTCGAACCAACACAAGCGTAAAGTTTAGCTTGGGACTGCAAATAAAGAAAAATAATAATAAAGAGCAATAACAAAAGGCTATGCTTGGAGTTTATTTGTGTCACATTAGAAATTAAGGGATCTGTAGGAAAACCTTACTGACATAGCCCGAAGAATCACCAGACTTAAGTGGCAGTGGGTAGGATATTACTCGCTGAATAGACGGTCGATGGGGCCGAACGGTTCAGGAGTGCCAACCGCGCACCTAAAAATGCAGCGTCCAATGCTGCATTTTTAGGTGCGCGGTTGCCACTTGATGGACCTTTCACAAGGTGGACCGATGACCCGGTGAGGATCGCAAGAATCCGACGGATGCAAGACGCACTCTTCTCCATAGAGATCTACGCTTTGGAATGTGCAATTAGCATCATTTTTTTTTCTGACAGACTGACACCTTGACCTTTCAAAAGTGCCTGTAAATGGTTTATTTGAAATAAATGCTTTTGAGTTTTTGCACTGCCCACTGACATTTTAGAGTCTAGTGATGCAAAATATACAAAAGTACATTTACATATATAATTATATTACATTTCTAAAAAAACAATTCTAAGACATTACTATAAACTATAGTTTTAGAGATATCAACACAATTTTATTTTTTTTATCTAACCAACCAGTATTTCAGTGCAGGTTAGGTACTGCATTAGTTTCGTATTTAGTTTTTATTATATTTTAGTTGTATGTATGCATGGAGTTTTTTGGCCAAATAGCCAGGAAAAATAGCCATAATCTGGAATAGTATCTCATCGTAACTGGCATGGTGGATAGCAAACGACCTAGAGATCACAGCTCAAAAAGATGGGCAGATCCATCGCACGCCAGGGGGTAATATTATTTCGTAATAGCCCCCTTTTTAGAAAATCATATAAAAAAAATAAAAATTGATTAAAAATGAACTTTTTCGGGGTTTTTTCAGGAAAAATAAAGATATAGAAACAAAAATTTACAAAAAAATGTTTTTCGTATATTTGTGTGAACAGTAAGACAATTAACGATTTTCAAGGTCATTCAAGTTGTACAAACGTATGAATAATCGGTCTTCGAGGGGTTGTCCGCTCCACATTGGACACTCGCACTGCGTGATGCAAAGAATAGTGACAGATGGTGAAACACCATCAATATGAAGCTGATCCAGCGGAAAATTCATGACTCTCAGTAATGTGGAATATTACTCGAGGAGGGGAATAGCTGAATAAACTGGTGAGCAAGAGCATATTGAATGACGGCAAAGATGCACAACAAAATCTCTAAAAGGAAAAAAAATAAAATAAAATAAAATTAAATTAACAGGACTCCGTCAGACTCAAACAAAACTTGTGAACGTTTCTTCACATGGTTCTTCTGCTCTTTTACTTACCATCTCGAAGGTAATTATTAGTTAGTCCGTATGGCGTGAGATACAGCGCCTCATGTAGCTTCATCTCGGAGGAATGCAGCTGTCGAGGTGCGTGTGCGACTTGGATTCTGAAATCCTGTGGCGTGGAGTTGAAAGGTAAAGAATACGGAACAGAAAGTGAAAAATGCCAGGCTTTTTTGTCATTCTCAAAAAATGACTTTGAAATTCGAATGATGTCAAGTTAACCACTATGATGATGATGAGATATTAGAACGAGCGTGTTTGCTTTCAAATTAGGTGTCATCATCTTCCTCCCCTGTACCATATTATTTGGAGACGGAACATGGTTTTTTCTTGTATTCTATCTTGTCAATCGTCACTCTATCTATGACCCTTTTCTTTCATATCGCTTTTCAAACCGTTCATCCATATTTTCTCTCTCCATCTGTTCTCATGTATACTCTTGTGCAATCACTAGAATATGTGGTTCCAATTTGTAATAACTTAACATTGGTTGGTGTTCTCAACGACTTCACAAATTAACGATCTTAAATAGTGTGATGCAATTGAAAGAAAGCCTCAATAAACACCTTATCCAAAAGTAAGCGTACTTTGCTAATAAAAGTGTTATCATCCAGTGTACAAAGATTATATGCGCGTGTATTCGTCGTCTGTTGCTATCTGTACCGGCCACTTAAACGTAGGCATCTCGTTTTCCTCATTTGACCATCTTAATTTAATGTGAGATGGTAATCACCTGATTGGCTCTTCATTTAGTATCACTCCCTGATCATATCGGTTTATTTTGAAAGCAAATAAGCAACGACTTCAAAGTAGACGTACTAAGTATCGCCGAGAATGGAAATGCTTGTACGCTTTCGCGAAACATGCAAAACAAGCCAACAAAACCAAAAATCCGTTAAATAAGCAAGCCATTTTTGGCACACACTCCTAAAGTTCTTTGAAAAAAAAGAAGAAATTCAAATTTCGAACGGATTATCCCGTCAAAAAGTGACATGCCAGCATCCGAATTAAATTGGCCGAACGCGGTGGTCGATCGAAAAAAAAAAAGCGTAAAAGTATCAAAGAAAACCGCAGACCGAGGCGTCAATCTCGCAGATTTTCAGTAAAAAAAAAGAAAATAAAAAAAAATAACGAGGTGGGTTATTATTGCTGTCTCGTGTCTGTATTGGTAGCTCAGTGTGAGATCCGAACGCACCGCGCGCGCGCGCTCCCGTCATCGCGCCATTTCCCATTTACCACCACCGTAATACGAGTCCCATTAGAAAAAACAATAGAACTTTAGACGATTTTTATCGATTCGTTATTGATTTTCGATTCGGTATTTCAGTGCGTGAGTGACTGCCAGTGCTGTGTTGTGTTCTTTTTTTGAAATGTAAAGGTGACTAGCTTTTACTTTTTTTTTTCATTTAATTAAGTATATTATCTGTGCCTGTACTATTAGTTGTCGCTGATTACGGCGCGAGAATGCGCCACAATTTTGGTAAGTATTACATTTAGCCATAATTGCCTATTGCTCTACATTTTTATCTGTTCATTTTTAATTGTATGAATCACAAAACAGTGTGATTACGGTTCGCAGGCGACATATCTATGAATAGAACGCATCCATTCTGCTAATACATCCGATCGGCTGAAATAAAAAGTTCGTGATGTAGGCAGTGGGGATGCCAACGATGATAAGTTTTAAATTCATATATTTTAGAAAGTTTTATTGGAAATATCTATTGAATAAAATCATGGTCTTGTTTTACTAGAAATCTATGTTAATTAGTTTAATTTAGTGTGACAAGAAATACGGTATCTCTGTCACTATTGTCTTGGAATTCGGGTTTTGTTTAAAAATCTACGACCTTATACCTCAAACTAATGTCTTACCTGTCGTTAACGTTCTTGCCACATCAACAAAATCGAAGCGATAGTTTTATGTAGGTAGTAGGAAATTCGTTTATATGATTTCAACATTGTAGTTTTCATTTTATTTCGTAGGAGTTTCTAAAGTACTATCTACCCGCCCCTTTAAGCCTTTGCGGGTATACTTAATTTTGCTTTATACAATTTAGAATTGTCATCATCAGTATACTTCATATTCTTCCTTACCTCCATTTTCTCACTATACTTATATCTGTTAACTTTATCAAAATCTGTCATTTAAATAATTTTACGCAGTCTATGTTAAATTTTTCTCTGTATCACTATGTCTACAAAGAGACGGTCATCTTCTGTCACTGGCATTTCTAAACCCTTTAACATCTGTATACATATCATAGTTTATAAGTGTCCTACGACCTGCTTATTCTTTATTTCTCTACATTTCTGATTGTAAGTAATAGTAAAGGTCAGTTTCTCAATCAGTTCTTTTCTCACATAGCTACGATTTCATTGTTGTAGAACTTAGAACAAGCCTACAATGGAGAAGACAAGTTCTAGCAGTACGATCATCCTACTGCTGGAACTTGTCCTCTACCTTGTGCACTGGTGTGAATCTTCGGATTTCTGTTGACTGCTGGATCTTGATATTATCGTTGTTATCAGTGGATTGGGAAAACATCATATAACATCGCCTCCTGTAGGTGGAGCTAGAGCACGTGTTAGACTTTTAGTGAGTAAAACTACCTATGTTCCTTCGATTGTCTTTAGCGTTCCAGAGCCACGGTGATTCTTTCAAATGATCTCGCAGTTCTAACATGATTTTACCTACCATAAAAAATTTTAGTCGTTTTAATCCCGCGGAGGGTCGATTCTGTACATGAAATATTATCGATTTATAAAGAAAAAATTAAAAAATAAAGTTTTTTTTTTTCAAAAACTCGAATTAATATACGCATGTACGAAATTAATTTCTTTAAGTAAACGAGTCAATGACCTTGCAGGGTGTTGTCGGTCGTTACGTACTAACTACCTACAGTTCATTGGCCTCGATCAGCTGACGTTTACGTAAAGAAATCGATTTCGTACAAGCGTAAATTAATTCGATTTTTTTTTTAAAGTATTTTTTTTTTCATTTTTATCTTTATAAATCGATAGGGTTTCATGTACCGAATCGATTCTCCACGGAATTAAAACGACCAAAATTTAACGTTGTATATTCCAGTATCTTTACGATGCTTTCACTAAATTAAAGCAGTTGTGAGCATCAAAGTAAAGCGCTCAATTAAAGTCTTTTTGTGAAGTCAACTATTGAGTCACCATTACTGCTTAGGGCGCACAAAACTGCGATGCGACATCGCATCGTAAAAATCTACTGTTCGCACGACGCATCGCAAGAGCTTGCGAATTGATTCGCATCGCACATTGTATGGACCGATGTTTTTCCGAAAAAAATCGCATCGCTGCACTTTACATCGCAAGTTTCTGCGATGCGGTATCGTACCGCATCAACTGAAAGATTAAGTCCATTGCTGGGCATAGGCCTCCCCCAAGTGTCGAACAACGACCGGTCTTGTGCGTCTCACATCCACCGGATTCTCGCAACCCTCACCAGCTCATCGGTCTACCTTGTGGAAGGTCAACAAACGCTGTTTCTCCCGGTACGCGGTCACTATCCCAGAAGCTTTCGGCCTCGCCAACTATACACCGTTAAATTTTAGTCGTCTTAATCCCGCGGAGGGTCGATTCGGTACATAAAATACTATCGATTTGTAAAGAAAAAATTAAAAAATAAAGTACTTTTTCCTAAAAATCTAATTAATATACGCATTACGAAATTAATTTCTCTAAGTAAACGAGTCAATGACTTTGCAGGTAGTTGTCGATCGTTGCGTACTAACTACCTACAGTTCATTGGCCTCGGTCAGCTGACGTTTACTTAAAGATATTTAATTTCGTACATGCGTAAATTAGTTCGAGTTTAAAATCGAAATAATATAATCAAATCGACCCTCCGCGGTATTAAAACGACTAAAATTTAACAGTGTATGTTTTGCGAGCTGTTCTATTCTATTCTATTCTTTATTAATGGCAAGTAGAGCTGCTGATGTCTTCGGCGGAGCGGGAAGTAGTGTCAGACTCTTACTGACTAAAAACCTACCCCGTGCCTTCGTAGCCTATCGTGCCGGGGCCGGATATTCCTTTCGGAATCTGACCCATAACCCCAGTAGGCTTCGACCCTGCCTGCCTGCAGCTAGCAGGCTGGGCCTCAATTCTGCCAATGTCTAAAGTAAATTGGAAAAGCAAGTGTGCATAATTTTCTATTATTGTGGCGGATAAACATCATCATCGCCACAAGCAACTGCTTGCTGGAAAAGGGTATGTTAAGAGGGCGCGGACATTGACTGGGAGAGGAATCTTAAATTTCGGGGGACGGCTGTATCAATCTAAAGATGGAACGTTGTTTGTGCATTCAAAAAATATGTGCCTTCCGCACTCACAGAAAAAGGAGTCACGAACACGGATTTTTTCCAAAAAAACAGGCGAGCTGTAATGCGGGCTGTTCGTTATGTATTAGTGGGATATCTGTTACAAGGGAACCAGCTCTCTAAGAGCCAAATTCACCATTAAACTAATCGCGATTCGTTCAAACAAAACGCAGTTTGAGCGCCTAATCGAGATTATAGCTTCATTTTGCGTTTCACAGCGATGACTTGAACCTAGTTTAAGCTAAACTCAGTTTCAATTCTTTTGTTGTTGCCCATGTTTACGACACGGGTCTTTAAACTAGATTACGCCGAGCTCAGTTTAGTTGAACTAAGTTTTTATATTGAATGATGAAATCAGCCCTAAGTTAGCGCCAATACTGACGCTTGTTACATGAGACTGTTCAGCGAATGAATGTTAAACATTAGACGTCAAAGTCACATGACTGTACTTGAATGAATGCAAGGCAAAGGCGAGAGCGGTTTTCATTGACTTTGATGTAAGAAAATTAAATTGGAGAAATTTTCTCCAATAAAAAAAAAAGAAAACAAAAGAAATATATATTTCTAACTTTGTTTTTGGGTTGAGTGTTTAAGCAATCTTTTTCAAAGAAAGGAGGAGGTCATCAATTCTGATGTATTTTCTTAATGTTTGTTACCTCAGAACTCTGTCGTTTATGGACCGATTAGCAATTTTTTTTTTAAGGATATACTTCCAATTTGGTCCTGTTTTTTTCAAAATCCATTCCTAATGATGTTATCCAGGAGAAATCGAGGGAACTCTTCAAATGTTATAGGGAACCATATGTTGATTTTTAATTTTTTGATCCTTTCACTGTTTATTTTTTTTTGTAGAAGGGTCATAGACACGACGATCACATGTAAAAGCAGGGGTGGCCCAGTGGTAACGGGCCAAATCCAGTCAGGCGCATTATTTTGTGTTATTTATTTCATCACCACTGCTCTCAAAAGTGTGAAGGATACATTGCTAGGAAGCCAGCATGTTCTAGAACTAAAAATTCGAAGAAACGATATCTCTGTAGCCTAGGGTCAAGCGAAAGTGAACCCCGGGGCCCTCGAACAAAGGCAATGAAGGAACAAGGTAGGTTTTAGTCAGTAAGTGTCTGACACTATCTCCCGCCCCGCCCAAGGGTGGGATTAGTCTTTGGATGATTTTACCTATCATTAAAAAAAATGTGGCAGCTAACAATCTGCACTGTGAGCCCACGTGGTGGATTGTGGGCCATTTTCTCTCCTAAAGAAGAGGTTTGAGTTCTAGCTTAAAAGGTAGGTAAGGACTTAGAATATCGATTAACATAATATTAATTCCTAATTCGCTCAAAAGACTAAACGCTGCTGTATATTTATATAATTTCATTTAAATAAACAGTACCTATATTATGTAAATTGCACATTAATTATTTAAAGTAACTACTAGCGTATGCAAAATTCATTTGTACAGTGAACACGGCAAATAAAAACTTTCTTAGGAGTACAATTAGGGCCAAACAAACTGGCCTCAATATGTTTGTATAGAGTACAGTAAACTGAGATACACTTTGTGTACAGATATTGTATGATATCATATGTTTTATAAGGAACTGGCTTCTTTTAGCAGCTTTCCTCGAGGTAAATTAGATTTCTCTATACAAAATTAGGACCCGCCTTGAAAGTTGAATTTTTAAAAATTCCTTCTTAGTGTTCGACTATGTCATATAGAAAGCTTTGTGTAAAATTGCACGTTCCTTGCTTGAGTTGTTTCGGCTGTCCGTTGATAATGTCAGTCAATCAGTTTTTCTTTTTATAACATACACCGTTAAATTTTGATCGTTTTATTTCCGTGGAGGGTCGATTCGGTATATGAAACACTATCGCTTTGTAAACAGAAAATTAAAAAATAAAGTACTTTTAAAACTCGCTCTAATTTACGCATGTACGAAGTTAATTTCTTTTAAGTGAACGAGTCAATGACCTTGTAGGTAGTTGTCGGTCGTTGCGTACTAACTATCTACAGTTCATTGGCCTCGCTCAGCTGACGTTTACTTAAAGAAATTAATTTCTTACATGCGTAAAGTAATTCGAGTTTAAAAAAAGTACTTTATTCTTTAATTTTCACTTTACAAATCGATAGGATTTCATGTAGCGAATCGACCCTCCACAGGATTAAAACGACCAAAATTTAACGGTGTATAGCTCTATCTCTCTTTTTTGCTCGAACGATTGACATTTGTCCCCTCAACTAGCTTTGAAGTTACTGATCTAGTTTTACAGAAGAATTCACTATAGTCAACCTACTTATCATTGTAATTCTGCTGGAGCATTGAATTATCTTTACTCTCACTAATCTTATTATTTGTACGACGACGGCGACTACAAAGCTCTTAGGCATTTTCACTGAATGTTGAAAATATTGACATTGCAAATATTTCCGTACTTAGCGTATTTTCTCTGGGGAACGATAGAACTGTAACATTTAACGTGAATATGGAGTTTAGGCGAGTCTACGCTACAGGAAGACTGGAACAATTTGCCTGCTTCATTTTCCATCCGATTATAATTTGGGTGTCTTCAAGGTTAGAGTGAATAGGCTCTTAATAAACTAGTGTGCCTCACCATCAACGATTACATCACTGCTTACCATCAGGTGGGATCGCAGTCAAGCACTAGTTTATATCAAATAAAAAAAAGAAACTAGTACGAATGGAGTACAGCTATTCAAATTCGTGTAGTGTGGACTGACTCTAGAAGAGGCAAGCACGAGCGAAACTAAATAGAAGGATTTGAGCTTGGCTCATGCTCTGCTTGTGCTCCGTTCGTACTCTGCTACTTTATCGTGCACCTTTAAAAAAAAACAAAAAAAAAAACACAGATCGTCTAGGCAAACGTTCTTTTAACGCTTACTTTTTTTAATGTATATAAACTAGTGCTTGATTGCGATCTCACCTGATGGTAAGCAGTGATGCAATCGTAGATGGTCAGGCAGACTAGTTCATTAAGAGCCTATGATTTTCCTCTATATTCCTGTCTCTGGCGGAGTGAAGGGCCCTATACACCGTCAAGAGTGGTGCGGAGCTGGTCGGACCAACGTATTGGGCTGCGTCTACGAGGCCTTTTTCCACCTCTTTTACCAGTCACAATGAGCCTTTCGAGGTTGCCACCGTCTTTCTTTGAATTAAGCTGAATAAACCAACAAAAGTGTAATTTATTTTGCCCGCCAGTGTACAAGGTATATCTTATCTAGTACTAGATAGGAGAGGTAAACATTTGCGTTGAGAGAAATGTGTAAACAATTAATTTTGCATTCAGTCCTTTCTCTGAGACTTTAATAAGTGCTTTAAGCATTTCATTAGAGGATGGAGAGGCTTATTAGCCTCGCATTTGTACTTGTACTTTGTCCTCTTTTCGGTTTTTTGTAGGTCATCTATGTCATACTAGCTGCAGCCAGCGTCTTCGCCCGCATGATTGTAGAATAGATCCTAAAAGAACATACTTATCGGGATAAAAGTTTCCTATGTTCTATTCCAGGATTTTTTCATCGAAGTCCGACTAGCTATTCGAGCGTGATGAAGTAACAAACATACACACACTCACAAAACTTACCTAGTGTTTCGTTTTTCTCCATGAAAAAACACATTTTACAGTTACCTAAGTGTAGCATTTTTTTTCTATTCGTTTCCCATGGTATATAAATGTTTATTTACACCGAGAGAAGCCTGTGAGAAGTATAGAAAGTATCCGATGAATGCGAGACATACTGGACTGGTCGTTGTGGCGACACTTTGGGGAGGCCTGTGTCCAGCATTGGATGTCTTTCCTCTACAGAAGACAAGATGTTTATTTGCTAGAAGAAGAATTTTACGAGCGTTTGTAGTAAGTGTTTGTAGAACTTCTGGAAATTGATTTCGACTGAACTGAAATGTTCAAGACACTGTTATTTCACTCCTCTAAAATAACTAGGCTCGACATACGAATGTTCAGTACCGAATCATTTCGCCTCTCGATGTGAATGATTGACTATGCTGAACGATTCCTATAAAAGACTTAATGGCAATTACACCTGCAGTTGCGAATCTAAAGTTAGAGCATCAGCATCATATAAACAGTATTTTCTCATGAAATAACATAGGAAACGACCTATTTTAAAAGAGTTTAGTTTCGATGAATGCTATATTAAGAACACCATAAAGTTTATATATGAACAATAGGGGAATGAACGCTCCTTGTGGAGGCGATCGATGGCGGCGGGAGCGACCTCTGGCGTTCGGCCCTGGTTTAAACAGGAACTAGATGATTTGATTCCTTGGTCATTGATAACGATGACCGTGGGTTAAGTTTTTTTTTAATCATCATCATCAGCCTTTTCTAAATGTTCCCACTGCTAGGACTCAGGCCTCCTCTCTAAGAAAGGGAATGGGCCGTAATTCACCATGCAGGCCCGGTGCGGGTTGGTGAATGTCACGTGTCTTCGAATTTTTGATTCTAGGACATGCCGGTTTCCTCACGATGTTTTCCTTGAAATAAATTACACAAAGTAATGCGTCAGGGCCGTTACCACTCGGCCACCACTGCTCTTTTTTTTTAATAATGTATAATTTGTACACAAATGTCATATCATATGTTCATTTTTGCGATTCGGAAAAATCTTCGAGGTTCGATCCGTCAATTGAATTACTTGTACACACTTATTCGCTTTTTTTATTGATAGGCTTGCGTTTGACTACCATCTCACCTGTGGATATGCGACGATGTGGTCAGCGATCAATGACTATACATCCTCCGATGGAGCACGCTTGCCTAGAAGTAACCTAATCATTCTTGACTTAAAGACCCTAGGTTGCAGCTTTTAGAAATGTCTGGTGTTTGGCAATAGTATGGAGGGCGTGGTTTTGGTGATTATCCCACAATCTAGTTTTCTGCATGACACAGATCCTCACCGGACATAGTAAGTTTGTGAGGTTCCTGCATCGGGTTCAGGGAAAAAAAACGCTCCGGTATGGTGGCGCCATTCTACTGAACACCTGTTGGACATAGTGGAGCATACGGTGGAGATATGCCTCGCTTGGGCGGAGCACCGCCACTGGGAACCGAAGGAACAAAGATTAGGTTCGCGTGTCAGTGAACAGAAGGTTTTCCTCCTCAAAAAAATTTAGCTCGGGAGGTTCCTGCATTGGATACAGGCTGAAGAAATGCCCAGGTGTCACCACTGTGATGACCGCCCGGAGGACACGGTGAAGCATACAGTGGTGTGCCTCGCTTGGGTGCAGCACCGCCGTATCTTCGTGGAGGCAATCGGTGGCAGTGATCTGTCGCGCCGGGCCCTGGTTCAGGCCCAGAGCGAGGAGGAATGCGGTCATTGCTTTCTGCGAAGTAGTAATGTTAGCGAAGGAGGATGCAACGAACGAACGTCCTCACGCCCTAGCCGCCGAGATTCCGACCCCGACTATCAGCCACGGTAAACGTGGGCTTGCGGACGTTGAGCATTGGGTAGTTCGCCGTCCGACAATCCGGTAATTAACTGGACTGAGCCCAGTCGTCAACAGCGCGTAGTGATCTACGCGCTTCTCAGGCAGGGCCGATGCCCACTTGCTAGGACCGCAGGGATTTTGCGATGGGGAAACCCGTAGTCCTAGAACGTCCTCTGACACGCCCTTTCGCTCTGCCCGCGGGCGGGAGAAGTCATTGGATGATATCCCACCTGAAAAAAAAACCTCAAAAAATCCCACAATCTGCCTGCAGTTATAAACATAAAACCCAGCAGTAAGCCAGACAAGTTAGAAAACCCATTAACAATCCACAAAATAAATTACGTATTTTAATACTGTCTGCGATTAGAAAAAACTCATTGGAACATGCATAATTTCTACAAATACATAGTTTCGAAACAGACGGTAAGCAATTAAAGCGCTCCAAGATAACTTGAACTTTATTCGCGTAAACCAGTTTCTTTGGACGCGGTATATGCGTTTATGGCCTAATTATAATTTAAATACTCGTAAATGCGACGAGCTGTGGGATACTGGAGTATTGAATGCTGTATGAGATGTTGGTATTTAGTTGAGAATGTACTACAATTGAGAAGCGAGCCAAGAAGATTGGCAATGATGCGCTTGGCAAGTCAAAACTTCAAAGTCTTGAGCATCGACGCCGAGTTGCTAGCCTGTCGGTTTTCTATCGTTTACATTTCGGGGAGTGTGCATTGGAATTGCACAATTTAATTCCGCCAAGTCCGTTCAATCATCGGACCATAAGACGTACGGCGATGTGCCACCGGTACAGTACGGCCGACGTAACTTGGCGTGTCTGAAGTTAGGCTCTGCGAACTTTTGCGTTTTGTGCACTCGTAAAAAAATAAATGTTTTAAAAAAATAAATGCCCATAACAGTTGATGGTGAGGCGCACTAGTTTATTAAGAGCCTATTCACTCTAGCCTTGCATACACCTTAATTATAATCGGACGGGAACACCGAAGCAGGCAAACTATTCCAGTCCAGAGTTCCAGTAATTGTTAACAACAATAACAACTGCTAATGGCATTTATTTTTTTCTCATAGCTTGCATTAGGCGCCATCGTACAGCTAGGTGCTCAGCGAAAAATCCCTCAGTCACCCGGATGACCCGGTGGCCATGTATTTGTACAACCAGTTAACATAACAAGCTTATAACTTTGTGATTTTTCATGATACAGTTATGAAATTTTTTGTACATAGATTTTTTATATAAAATACTAGACACGTGTTTCGGGTTTCGCATATACTAAAACTAATGTTGTATTATGTTTGATAGTTTTATCTAAAGACCAATTAGAGAGATCAACAGTTACTTGAAACATACTACTTAACTACTGGTACGCGTAAAAGTAAGTTTATCCATACCAACTTTGGACCCACGCTTCATCCCCTTAGGGGGTGAATTTTGGGAAATCCTCTATTATAGCTCTTCTACGTCATAAAATGAAACCTTGTGCAAAATTTCACGTTTCTAGTTCCAGTAGTTTCCACTGTACGTTGATATGTCAGTCAGTCAGTTTCTCCTTTCATATTTATAGAATACTAGCTTTTGCCCGCGGCTTTGCTCCCACTCTACCCTACTCTACCCTACTCTATCCTTCTCTACCCTACTCTACCCTTCTCTACCGTACTCTACCCTACTCTACCTTACTCTACCCTACTCTACCCTACCCTACCTACGTTTTCCTGACAAATACAACAAAAAAAGAACAATCGAAATCGGTCCAGCCGTTTTCGAGATTTACGCTTAGCAACACATTCAGCGATTCATTTTTATATTATAGATACTCGTAGATCTACTTAGTATAGTGGTATAGTATAGTATACCTCTTTATAATTTTTTCATAAACAAAACTCAATCAAGGAAATCCCTAATGACATTTTTAAAAGCCCAGTTTAATCGTCACCAACAGGAGACATAATACCAGTAACGATGTACTTAATGGAAGACCGACTTTATTTACGATGCGTCGGCGCACGTAGCTTGACATAGCGCGCTCCACATATCAGGCGGCACATCAAAGCTAAGGGCGCGATACACCGCATACTAAATACTACAAAATGATTGAAGAGGGAATGTTTCCTGTTATTGTGTTTTACGTAGCTTTGCGTAGAAGTCTGGTTCTGTTTTTAGGGTTCCGTACCTCAAAAAAAACCCAGGACCCTTATAGGTTCACTTTGTTGTCTGTCTGTCTGTCTGTCAAGACCTTTTATCTTGGGATAGCGTGGAGATATCGAGTTAAAATGAATACCATATAGGTACTGGTCTGTGGCCCCTTGAAGCTGTGAAAATTCAAACTCCTATGGGCTGATTTCACCATTCAATATAAAAACTTAGTTCAACTAAACCTAGCTCAGCGTAATCTAGTTTAAAGACCCGTGTCGTAAACATGGGCGACAACAAAAGAATTGAAACTGAGTTTAGCGTAAACTAGGTTCAAGTCATCGCGGTGAAACGCAAAATGAAGCTATAATCTCGATTAGGCGCTCAAACTGCGTTTTGTTTGAACGAATCGCGATTAGTTTATTGGTGAATTTGGCCCTAAGTTAACGAAAAAAAAAAAGATACGGCCGTTTATATCGCAAAAAAAATGTACATTTCGACAGTCTCAAGGGAATCAAAATTCACGAGGTGTTTCTCGTTGATCTAGAATCTTGGAAGGCTTTTTGCATTTCAAGATTCTAGGTCAATCCAAGGTCGGTCAATCAAGCACAAGTATAGGAAAATATTTGAAAACTGTATATAGCGTGACCGGTAATTAGTGAACGATACTAAAACACGTGATTGTAGTCATGATAACAAACAACTTTTACTATAGGACCAAAACTGAAATTGCGAAAAAAATCTGTTGGTCCTTATATTTATGTTCGCCTAACTGATTAAAATGTACTGAACTTGGCTGATTTTTTTAACTTAGCTAATTAACAGTCACCCTATATTTGTACATACGTCACAAAAAAAATTGCAATTCGAAAAAAAATTAACTGGTTTCATACGGAGCCCTCAGTGCGCGAGTCAGACATGCACTTGCACAGTTTTTTTTTTTTTGCCTAATAGACCAACGATACTATCCGGACATCTATCCTTATTTTGTAAGTAGGTATGTTGTATTTGTTAAAGTGTACAGACCTACTATATCATCTCCCCCCCCTTTTTCCTACCTAGCTTGGGAAAAAGGGGGGGAATCTTATTGGATGCGACTGAACACCTGTGTTTTTACATGGAATGACTACCAATCATATCCACGTCCCAAGCATCGTGTTGTCCAGTAGCTATTGGCAACCAATAGCAGGCCAGACATTTTGGCGTCTGACTACCTGTAGCGACTGTCAAAGATCTACGAATGACAACAGGGATCAGCGTGCTTTCTGAGGCACGAAGTGTCATTAGTGCCATGGTTCCTAACCGGGGGTAATTACCCCTGCGGGGGTAAAACTGGTAGTCTTCGGGGTAATAAGCTGGTAAAAACAATACGTTATTTTTAGTATATGCAAAACCTGAATATATTTTGTTCGGAATCAGTAACTGAATCGTTTCTTATAATTTTTACGCTAAGTTATACATATTTTTTCCCTAACATATTTAAAAAAGGTCACAATTTGGACACCACCGAGGCTAAGTACAAAACAGGTCACGGCTGGCCATTGCAGGCTTTAGGCGCGAAGGAGGGGGGGGGGGGGGGGGTTAATCTTTAGCCAAATCATAGGGGTGACAAGATTAAAAAGGTTAGGTACCACTGCATTAGTGTCTAGATAAACTTAGATACCTACAACAAATAAAATTATATGTATCTATCTATGTATAGGTTACCGTTGAAAAAGAAATTTATTAACTATTTCTCGAAGATGTCCATTTATGTCGCGTCCACCGTGACACGACACTGCGCTCACTGCCCATTGACACTGTTGAATGTTTCATACGCGACACTTATACTTGGTGACAGAAATAGGTGTGATAGTGTCATGAGGTGAGGCGACTGCAGGTAACTTTCAGGTGGTGAATGTACATATTGAAATGAATGGATTATTTTTACTGTGCGACCTACTTAACACCCTGCACAATACTGAAAAAAATCGATTTCTTCTGCCCACTAGAACAAAGAGACTACCCACATATTTACTCTCAGATTTAGGCCACTGTAACTCAGATGGCTAAATCTCGAGCTATTTTGGATTGAATTTCTCGAAGGTATCCACTTATGTCGCGTCCACCGTGACACGACATTGCGCTCGCTACCCAGTGACGCTGTTGAAAGTTTCATGTGCGTGTAATGTCACACCTATACTTGGTGACAGAAATAAGTGTGATAGTGTCATAAGGTGAGGCGACTGCAGGTAGGTATTTTTTGGTTTAGTTGCAGTATTTAAGGCTGTAGATGCGCTCAAATTAATAGACAGTAGTCAGTAGGTATTTGTCAGTCGTATGTGTATATTAATTCGAGTTTTAGAAAAAAAGTACTTTATTTTATCTTTCCAAATTGATAGTGATTCATGTACGGGGCGACCCTCCACGGGATTAAAACGATCAAAATTTAACCGTATATAAATTAATGATGAAGCTACATAAGATGACAAACTCCTTATTACTTACTCTGATCACGTTTAATAACACATTAAAAAATAAAAAAATAAACTAATTTCTCACCGTCCTAGACAGATCTCACATATTGAAGATATTTCTACGTCTCTCTGAACATAAGGAAGCTATTTAGTGCTAAAAAACTAACGCTTAATCCCCAGAGATCTTCCTGTGGGGGTCGATTGACTATTATCTCCTAAACCTAATTTGATTCTTAAATTAACATTGATAGAGTTTAAAATACTTTGTAGACTTTAAACAATTAATTTACTAGGCCATTGACATTTCTATAATTGTTTCGAAAAGATGAGAAAGTAATTACGTATTAAATTCTTTATTTATAATGTCTGTTATGGTTATTTTCTCACAGTTTTTGGGATATTTAATGTTTATTTGCTTCTAAATGGGACGTATTTAGGAGTGTGAATTATTGTTTTTAAAGAGGTTATGCTAGATATTTTTTTTTCCCTAATTTTAACTTAACAGCGGCCAACCCGAGGTATTTTCATACAACCTACTCATCTTTCTCCAGATATTTTTTTTTTATACTGATATTCTGCGGTTAGATATTATCTAGGCTGATAAAGAAATCAAAATATAAATTTGTTTAAAACTAATCCAGCAAAGAACACCTCTGAAAATCTGCTATTTTACGTGAAATTTAGCCCTTCATAATGTACTCATTTATTAAAAATATAAAAAAAGTACCTCTGAAGCCTTGCCTATTTAACCAAGATTCTAAATTATGATAATTTTTAAGGGAAAAAACCATGTATTTCCTGGATCAAGTTTTATGAAATATTACATCATTCATCATCATCAGCCTTTTAATGTTCCCACTGCTGGGACACAGGCCTCCTCTCTAAGAGAGCTAATGGGCCGTAATTCACCACGCGGGCCCAGTGCGGCTTGGTGAATGTCACATGTCTTCGAATTTTTGGTTCTAGGGCATGCCGGTTTCCTCACGATGTTTTCCTTCACCGTTTTGAGAGCAGTGGTGATGAAATAAATTACACAAAGTAAAGCGCCTGGCTAGGTTTGAACCCGCGACCTACAACTCGTAAGTCGGGGCCGTTACCACTCGGCCACCACTGCTCTATTACAGTACATTACATTACATCATTAAATCACGGAATTACTGAATGCTAACAGAGTTTTTAGGCGTTAAGTACCTCTCTTTTTTTCACGATGCCTTACCATCAAACATCGCTTTGGATGAAGCAACAGGCTTTAAAACATGCCCGACGTTGATGATAGGCGAATGGGGGAGAGCCACCTTAATAAGTGTCTCTGTTGCCGGGCCTTGGTTCAGGCCATGGTCCGTAGTGAGGAGTGGTGGCAGGCGGTCGCCTCCTTCTGCGAAGCAGTAATGCTAGCAAAGGAGGAGGCCAACCGCATCAGGCAGAGGCAACGGGGCGCTCGCCCCAGCCGCCGCCGGGATTCCGATCCCGATTTCCGGCCACCGTAGGCGCGGGCTTGCGGACGGCGTGCAATGGGTAGCACGCTGTCCGATCGTCCGGTAACTGACCGGACCGAGCCCAAGTCGTTGACGGCGCGTTCTGTTCCCGCGCGCCTCAAGGAGCTGTCAGCACACAGAAGAGACCCAGCCTGCTAACAGTAGGCAGGCAGGGTCGAAGCCTACTGGGGTCATGGATTAATTTCCGAAAGGAATACCCGGCCCCGGCACGATAGGCTACGAAGGAACGGGGTAGGTTTTTAGTCAGTAAGAGTCTGACACTACTTCCCGCTCCGCCCAAGGGCGGGATTTGTCATTGGATGATTTTACCTACCATAAAAAAAAAACCTTAATAAGTGTAATTATATGCGATTTATTATGGCATGGTCTCAGGTGTCTTCTCAAACATACTTAAAAGTTATGTGGGCAAACAGCATCTACTATTTCTGGCCAGCTATGGTATAGCATGCCATGGCTATGGTTAAGCTATGGCTTCCATCCTGGTGGGTGGGGTGTGATGACGTTCATTCTGCTACGCAGAAGAAGGCTACCGAACTTTATGATTTTGAAGTCAAATTGTAGTTTTTAATGTTCCCACTGCTGGGACACAGGCGTCCCCTCTAGGAGAGGGAATAGGCCGTAATCAACCACGCGGGCCCAGTGCGAGTTGGTGGATGGCACATGTCTTCGAATTGTAAGCGCATCTTTTTCCTGTTCCACGACAATTACCCCTTCTGCCACATTTGAAAGGATTCACTTGCTTAATTTTCAACGGAAATTCCGAATTTGTATAAAGTTACATGTAAAAGTTAGTTAGCTATTATTTTTTAAGTTAGTTTTTGATATTCTCAAACCTATTAGTGAGTAAACCGTGAACTATTTCAAGCATTTCTTAAGTTAGGATTTAGTTAAGACATTGCTAAGACAGCTTGAAAGCTGTGGGCTTTGGAATGACATATATAAAGAGGACTATCGCACTGCAGTCGTTCTGCTAGGTGAACATAATAGTACTTTATTTTAATTAACTTGTACGATGCACTGTTGGCGCCAACTATTCGTCCCCTGACTGTTAGTAAATCTATTACGGCGTGAAAAGTCGATTCATTTCTATTTCCATACGCTACACGGCTAAAAAACACAACTTAGCACAATTAGAATTAGCAAGGAGCTAACTTTTACAAATGGGCTGGTGACTAGTCGATTTGTAAAAGTAGGGCGCAGTTATTTCGTGAATTTGGTTGCAAATAAACTTCAAGCTTCGCTGACTCAGAGGTGATGTGCAATTAAAGGAATATCGTTTATTTTTTTAAGTGGAAATCCTGTAATGACTTCTCCCACTCCAGGGAAATACACCAATCTCCTTCAAAAACCCTTTGCGTTTCATGGTTTATCTTGGTTTATCATGGTGGATCATGGTTTATCTTTAAAAAAAATCCTCGTGGACCGGACCTCTAGGGTTTGCAAGCATTTTTTTAAGGCGCGTGCCTGAAAGAGATGTGCGTAGTGTCTTACGCATCACCGACCACTTGAGCTCGGTCATTACCGGACGGTTGGACTGTGAGCTACCCATTGCTCGCCGTTTGCACGCCCACGCCTGCGGTGGCTGGAAATCCAGGTCAAGATGTCGGTGACTGGGGCGTGAGGGCTGTTCCCTCATGCGTGCAGCCGACTCCTTCGCTAGCATTACTGCTTCGCAGAAAGAGGTGACCGCCTACCATTCCACCTCGCTCCAGACCATGGCTTGTACTAAGGCCTGGCTTCAATTGACCTTTGGGTTCTAGGATCACTGCTTCTCTTTCAGAATTACAGTTTGCAGATATCTCTTTCAGACGCGTATAGAACACTCCGCGCTGCAGACGACTCGGGCTCAGTCCTTATCGGGCGGCGGGACGGCGAGCTACCCATTGCTCGTCCACAAGCCCGCGTCTACGGATAATATACAGGAATGCTTTAATCAGTAAAGATCTGACACTCCTTCTCACTCTATACAAAACAGGAGTTATTGGATGATTTCCCACATAAAAAAAGGGTTTATGTTAGATAAGGCTAAAGGATTGTTCGCAAGAGTCATCTTGTCACTTGACTATAAAGGGTAACTGAATAAACACAGGTGGGTTTTAGTCAGTAAGCCTGACACACACTCTCTTTTAGCACATCCAGAGCGGGAGGAATCATTTAATGATTCCCACCTTAAAAAGAGATGTTGTTTTAAACAAGGGTCTAGTTTTTTATGCATAGAATCTATGTACAAATTTTCATAACTGTATCATGTTATGTTACCTGGTTGTCTACACAAACACATGGTCACTGGGCCATCCGGACGACTAAGGGCTTGTTTGGCTTTTGGTCCTTATGCTTGCCATGATCTGCCGTGACCTGTGTTTTTTTTTTATTTTATTTTTTTATTAGGGACAAAAAACAGTTACATGCTAGAGAAAATACAAGAAAATCCTTAAAACTAGATGCACAAACATGTAACCCACTCCAATGTCCACATATTAACATAAAAATAAGAGAAGTGAAGGAGTGTGGTAAGAGTTAACAGAAAACATTGCCTTCTGCGAAAGCTTTTTGTATTACAAAATAATTTGTTTCCTAATTAATGTTATATATAATATAATTCAATTCTATTATTCTTAATTCCATTTAATTTAATACAATATTTTTTTATTAATACTGTACTATTATTTTCTAATTCAATTCAATTCCAAACAATTCAATTTAATTTAATTCAATTCAATAAAATTCATTTAATTTGTTTTTTTTTTTTTTTTATAATTGAAATCTACTCAATTCAGTGTTGTACTTAATGTCGGTGGTGATCAACTTGTGACCATTTTTTTTAATTTTTGGGAAAAAATATAACATGGTTTAAGAATGATTGGAATCGATTCAGTTACTGATTCTGAACAAACTATATTCAACTTTCGCATTTACTAAAAATATTTTATTTTTCTCTAAATTTTTTCTCTTTAAACCTTGATGGGGTTACTAATGTTAATTTAAACAAGTTCCTACACTATCTTATGGTGTCTGGATATCATCCTCACTAAATGCTCTGACGTTAACTTTATATTACTGTCAAACGTTGCTGGTTTTGACTAATAAAGATTTCAAGATCTTCTTTAATGTGTCAATCAGTAAGTTAATTAAACATTGAATCCGTCGGCTGTTAATGCTGACTATCAGACGACCATCGGAGAGACTATATGGGACAGTTTCAACGTATTCCCAATGAGATACGGTCGACCGTACATCAGCCCCCCTAGCCAAGTTATTTATTTCTTTATTGTACACCTTACCTTATTAAAGGACAAACATTTATAAAAAAATTAGTGTACAATAGGCGGTCTTATTTATTTATTTGGTCTACCAACAATTGTTTACACTTACAACTTGAAACAAAAATAACATTTCTATAAAACTTTAAACAGTGCTACAATTACTTATAGGTAAACACCACATGAACTAAAATACAATTACGTTAGTGTAAGCTTATGAGTACATGTAAAGCTAACATGCTATCTTAGAACCATTGAAGTTATTTATGATTACCTACTTACAAAAAATCTGATAGACAATCTTAGATTTCTTGTTATGATTGTTTCGTTAAGCGTGGACGCTTGGAGTTGTTCACGCCCCCAATTCCTTTTTCTGACGTCATCTAAACGCTTAGTCACGTGGTCAGAACAAAGGAATTGGGGGCGTGGCCAACTCCAAGCGTTCACGCTCGTAACTTGACTAGGATGGTAGGAGTCACACTCTGATCTTGAGCTTCATTATTGTGTGGTTGATGGAATAAGACAGCGGATACTGGCTTCGTTGCCAATAATGTGCGGCCATTTGTATAGTAGCATAGCTTTTTTTTATTATAGATAGGGCGTTTGATCAATATCTCAGCTGTTGGTAAAAAAATGATTTGGTCGACGATGGAGCACAAATTACTTAGAAGCAACCTACTCACTCTTGACTTAATTTAAAGAAGAAAGAAAAAGAAGAATAGAAAGACAGGTTGTAGCTATCTTTCATGTTATGATATTCAATCAATCAATCAATTCAATCAATTTTTATTTCAGGAACAATTTACATTGTGTTTGAAATTAAATCATAAATAAATAACAATATTATTTAAAATTATAAAACTAACACACTACATAATTCAATAAAACATTAATAAAAAAAAGTCAATAAAATTACAAAGTCAATAACATTAAAATAAAAATAATAATAATAATAAAAAAAAACGTCAATCATTACAAAACAATTACTAATAATATTATTCAGTGTTACATAAATATTTTCAAATCATGGATATGTCATCATCTATTGAATAGAGACATTTCTCCAATAAGAAAGCCTTGAGTCTACATTTAAACGAGCTCGTGTAAATTATACTTTTTAAGTCTAAAGGCAACCTGTTAAAAATCCGCACTGCTTGATATTGAGGACTGTGCTGAACAATGTTAAGGTGGGGTATTATTTTGTTTTTAAAATCTTTCCTGCGCGTACCTTCTCTTAAATGTCTCTCCTCATCAGTTTCATAGTTATGTAAATATTTTTTGAAATTCACCAGTAATACTAAAACATAAAGGCTGGACACAGTAAGAAGTTTTAAATGTCTAAAATGTGGTCGACAGCTCTCTGTTTGAGATATTCGGACCATAGTTAACACTGCATTAACCTTAGCAGAAAGCTCCTGTATATCATCAGCTTCAACTATTGCGTTAGTGTCATCAGCAAAAACTGTCAGTGGTGTATCGGGAAATATTGTACTCATGTAATTAATTAGATCATTTGTGAATAATATAAACAAAATAGGGCCTAATATTGAACCTTGGGGTACGCCTGCTACTATGTCCTGCAAAGAAGACTTGTTTCTATTACTATTAGCTTGCATATTACTAATATCTACATACATTTTCCTATTCTTTAAATATGAAGAGAAAAGTTGCAATATTTTGCCCCTCACACCGTAATATTCTAATTTAGCAATGAGTAAGTTGTGGTCAATTGTATCGAAAGCCGAACTTAAATCAAGGAAAATGCCAGCCACTCTTTTTCTCCTATTCAATTTACTGATAATATCTTCCACCAATGCATAGATAGCGTCCCCCGTGCCGACGTTTTTTTGGTATCCAAACTGTCTCAAGTGCAAAACCTTGTTCAAACTTAGATGAAGCACTAGTCTATGTTTAATTATTTTTTCGAAAATTTTTGAAAGAATTGGGAGCAAAGAGATCGGTCTGTAATTTTTTGGATCTGTTTTAGAGCCCTTTTTGTGGAGTGGGATAACTTTTGCTATTTTCAACTGTTCCGGAAAGATACCTTCTAAAATGCATTTATTGCAAAAACTAGCCAAAGGTTCTGCTAATATATCCAAATTTTCTTTAATAACTGCTATTGGAATGTCGTCATAACCACATGATTTTTTATTTTGCATACTATTAACTAGTTTCACAATCTCACTTGGGTTAACTGGCGCAATTACCATGTCATTTTGAACTCTTTTAGTGCTTTGTTTAAGAAATTTAAGGGCATCACGATTTTTAACTTTACTCAATAAACATTTGTTGTTAAATTGATTCACCAATACATTTGCAACATCCAAAGGATTTTCTATAATTCTACCGTCAAGTTTAAGCAAGAGATTTTCAGAACGCGGTACTTTTATTTTATTCATGCTTTTGTTTATAATTTTCCAAACCTCTTTACTTAAATTGTTAGAATTTCTAATTGTTTCTGTTATTGATATTTTTTTGGCCTTAGATAGTACCCTTCTGTATATTCTTATATAATTATTTTTATATTTCTGAACACTATCTTCCAGTTTATTAGCACTACCAGCACACAACAAACGTTTCATTTGGCTTGATGTTTTAATGCCTTTTGACATCCATTTTAATTTTAATCCCTTTTTGAGTCTAATTTTATGTTCTCTTTTTCTGTAACAATTCCTGAAAATTGTAGCAAACGTCTGCAAAAACTTGTGGTTGCGCCAATTTGCTATGATCCGCGACTTTGTTTTTTGTAATTTGTTTTTTTGGCCTAGCAATCCTATACCATCCGTTTTCCCTCCACCCGCACGACCGCAAGAAATGATTTGACATTGACGTTTGTGCATCGAGTGAATGTGACCGCACCGCTAACACGCCCGCTCGAAATTACAAGAAAATTGACTATTTTCGTGATCAAATCATTCAGAGACTCCACAATAGTGCAGTGTTAGTGCAAACCAGGACCTGGCAGTGATTTAAATGTGCGAAGTCGAAAATCGCCGGCGGTGCCACGTGGAACCTTCGAAGTCTAAAGGTCAGTGCTCTTTCCCAATACCTTTATCCCATGCCAGGCATAGTATCTGCATATTGTTAATAAACCTTAGATCGCTTTTTAAATCTACAGTCCACACAGCAAATTCGCGCAACCATTACTTTTTGGTCCTTACGAGCAGGATCGTGAATCATTTTCTTGTAATTTCGCAATATAGTATTTGTTCCATAGGGAATAAACGCAACGCGCCTGTTTACCTAGATATAATAGTAGAAAACCCGCATCTAGGCATTTAGGCAACTATACGTTATTTCGCTCGTATAGTTAAAGTGTCATTGATAATTACGGTACCTACGCCGTCAACCGCACCGCATAATTATAGTTAGCTACGTAAATATCAGCGTAGATATAAATCGATCGCATTCTTTTTCTTGACAAAATTCATTCGGAAGTCCTACAAATTTCATGTAGGTAGACGCATTTCAAAAATACCCGTTCATTGTTGAGTGAATATTTGTAGGAAACGGATAAACCATAGATTATATACGCATATGTTATTCCGTTCGTTCGCCGTTCACTTTGTTGTTTACAATATTACCATATTGTTATCTGATAATTATCGCTTACTTAATAATTCGTTAAGTGTTTGTTTGAGTGTATAGTGTGAATATATCAAAACAAGATGTCTCTTAAGGGAACCAAGGTTAGTACTGATTTAAAGGTTCAGTTAAAGCTTTTATACGCTAAAAGGGACTCACAGTTTTCACGTGTTCAATCAATTTGTGATAAATCTTTGCAGACCTCGGATCTGGCGATTAGAGATGCTTTCTTGTGTTCGTTGGAAACTTTAGATAGTTTGCGCGCGGATTTTGAATCTACAATTAATAATATAAACATTTTAGAGTTGGAGTTAAATCCTGATTACTGTGTGAGTTATCAGGCATTGTCGTCCTTTGATGACTTGTATTGTCGTATCAAACGTATTGCTAGGAGTTTAGAGACTCCCCCCCCCGCGAGTGGTTTATCCAACCCTCCTCGCGAACGCCCACGATTGCCGCCAATTCAAATACCTGAATTTAATGGTGACATTCGAAATTGGAATTTATTTATAGATAGTTTCGAAAATGTAATACATGGGAACACATCGCTGACAGATCACGAGAGATTGCATTATCTCGTAGAAAAATTGACCGGTAAGGCAAAGGCTGTCTGTGCTGGAATTACGTTTAGCGCTGAAAATTACAATTTAGTTTTGAACACTTTAAAAACAAAATACGAAGATAAGCGATTAGTAGCCACCGCATATTTAGATCAATTATTCGATTTGAAAAGTTTTTCCGTTTGTAACGATCATAATTTAGAGAAGTTTTTAAATATTTTCGCATCATCTGTTCGTGCAGTAAAGAACCTAAAGGTCAATGACCTCTGTGACTTTTTGTTTTTGTATATCGGTTTAAAGAAATTAGATCCTGAAACTGTTCGTCTGTTTGAAACGACTCAGCGCGGTAAAGAAATACCTAAGTTCGAAGATTTAGAATCTTTTATTCGCGACCATATTAAGGTGTTGCAGCGCACGTCGGCGCGTCATGAAGCCACGAATAGGACAGGTTCCGATCGCCGTATAGACGCGTCATCGAAGTCAGTCAAGACTGCACATACGCTAGTTAATACCGCCTCAACACCTGACTGTTCTCTGTGTAAGGGTAGCCATACACAGCTGTACAAGTGTTCGGAATTTCAGAGATTATCGCCTAGTGATCGTTACAAGTTTGTCCGCACTAATAATTTGTGTTTTAATTGTCTAAGTGACAAACATCTGGTTACGTCATGTAACAGTGGTGGTAGCTGTCGTAAATGTCTAGCTAGACATCATACCTTCTTACATTTTGAGAGTAGTAAGCTGCCATCGCAGCAGCAGCCTGCGCAGACGCGCGACGCTTGTGACGCGCGGCCTGCTGCAAGTGCAAACGACGTAACATTGTGTTCGCTTTCCGCCGCTGGTACTCAAGTCACTACCGTTTTACTTGCGACCGCGCAAGTTGCCATTGTAGATGCCTTTGGCAAACCGCACACCGTTCGAGCGCTACTAGATGGCGCTTCCCAGAGTAATTTTATTACTCGGGATTGTTGTCAACGCCTTGGTTTTAGTTTTAATAATTGGTCATCCCGCTCAGAAGTGAAAGGTTTTGGAGGTTTAAAGGCAACCATTCACGGTTCCATTAAAATAATATTTAGTTCACGTTTTAATCGTAATATTTCGTTTGAAATGGATTCGCTAGTCGCAGATAAGATTACGGAACGGTTGCCCACGGTACCGGTTGACACGTCCATGCTGACGGAGTTTAAGAACTTGCAGTTAGCCGACGGAAATTACGCTTTCCCTGGAGATATCGATCTATTGATCGGTGCTTCGATTCTCCCGCATCTCCAGTTATCACGTAAAATTCAAGGTCTTCCGATGTACCCCGCTCCGCACGCACTGGAAACAGTTCTCGGGTTTGTTATAGTTGGCTCCGCACCCGCTTATTTAAATAGTTACTCGACTGTGTCGCACTGTTGCACCGTCGAGCCGCCGCTTGAGTCTACCATCCGCAAGTTCTGGGAGGTTGAAGAGGTCAATGTCCCGCCTATTCTCAGCCCTGAGGATCAGGTCACTGAGGAGATTTATACCCGCACGACTACTCGTGATAAAGATGGTCGTTATGTTGTCGCGCTCCCTTTCAAGGGTGATATTTTTTCGCTCGGTGGCTCCCGTGCCTCCGCAGAAAAACGCTTTCTATGCTTGGAACGTAAGATGCAGGCGTCTCCTAAGTTGAAGCAAGCCTATGATGATGTGCTGATCGAATATTTAGATAAAGGTTATATCTCATCAGCGCCTGCCGAGACTGAGGAGACACGTGATTACCCGTTTTACATCATCCCGCACCATGGAGTTGTTAGAGAAGACAAACTTACAACTAAACTGCGTGTGGTTATGGATGGTAGCGCTAAGACTAGTACTGGCATATCGCTTAACGATATCTTGTATTGTGGTCAGAACCTCCAGGGTAACTTATTTGAAATAATAGTAAATTTTCGCTTGTTTGCTATTGCGCTCTCTGCCGATATTCGGCAAATGTTTCTTAGTATTGGAATCAGAGAATGTGACCGTAGATTCCAACGCTTCTTGTATAGATTTTCTCCGCAGGAACCTTTGAAGGTTTACGAATTCAATCGTGTTTGTTTTGGGCTTAAGTCTAGTCCCTTTCACGCTCTTCGCACTATCAAGCAGTTGGCCGCTGACGAGGGTGATACATACCCGAAAGCAAGGGCCACTATTGAAACCGGATTGTACATGGACGATTTTGTGTACAGTGTACCTAGTGAAGCAGAGGCTATAGAGACCGCTGCTCAAGTAATCAGCCTCATGAAGTCCGGTCAATTTGATCTGGTGAAATGGACAAGCAACTCGCAAGCTACATTAGAGTCGATTCCACCGTCACACCGGTTGACTTCGGTAAAGGAATTCGATGATAGTGATTCGCATAAGATCCTTGGTTTAAGTTGGTCACCCGCAACTGATATGTTCAGTCTTAAAATTAGCTCGACTCCGCCAACTTGTACCAAACGCGTTATCCTAGCATGTGTAGCTCGGATATGGGATATAATGGGTTTTGTAGCTCCTGTCGTTTTATATGCAAAGCTGCTTATAAAAGAGCTTTGGCTTTCCAACTGTGATTGGGACGACACCGCTCCTGAAAGTGTTGCCAAGTTGTGGGCTCGCTATAGGAAAGAGCTTCCAATGCTCGATCAGATACAGATTCCTCGCCATGTTGGTATAGTACCAGACACTGTTGTTAATGTGGTAGGTTTCGCAGACGCCAGTGAGAGGGCTTACGGGGGAGTGGTTTACTTTCAGGTCCAAAATGGCGATAACATTTCAGTTTTCCTCATTAGCGCAAAATCAAAGGTATCTCCTAGTAAGGTTGTCTCTCTTGCTCGTCTCGAACTCTGCGCGATTCTTATGTTGGTTCAATTGATTACATCTATAGTCAAAACTTGTCGTCCTCGCATTAATATAGAGAGAATTGTAGCGTTTTCAGACTCAACCGTTGCCCTATGTTGGGCCCACTCTTCACCCCATCGATGGGGCACGTTTGTCGCAAATAGGGTGGCTAAGATTCAAGCTGAATTGTCACCGGAAAATATGTTCCATGTCGCTGGAACAGAAAACCCAGCTGACTGTCTCTCACGTGGTTTGCTTCCCGCGCAAATTTTAAATCATCCGCTTTGGTTTTGTGGCCCTCCCTGGCTGCATACCACTCCTAACGAGTGGCCAAATGCTCCGTTTAACCCCGCTACTGTTTCAGAACCACCCGAGGAGAAGAAACATACGCTTGTAGTATCAGTTCCGCGTGAAGAGTCAGTTGTTTTGTTGTTGTCTAATCGAGTCTCGTCTTGGTCGAGACTATTACGCTGTGTAGTTTACGTCCTAAGATTTTTGAGATTATTACCATCGCGTGGTTCTATAATCGCAGCTGATTTGGATAGAGCTGAATCAGTTGTACTTCGAGAGTTGCAGAAATTTTATTTTTCAAAAGAATTTCGTAGTTTAGAATCACATAAACCTTGTAGTCCCGCACTTCAACATTTGAAACCATTTTTGCAAGACGGACTCATTCGTGTCGGTGGCCGTCTGCGAAATGCTAAGTTAGAGTTTGAACAAATGCATCCAGTAGTTCTACCACGCAGGGATCACGTTTTGGATTTGTTGGTGGACTATCACCATAAGGTGAATTGTCACGCTGGTCCCGATTTATTAATGTCCATTCTTCGACAGAAGTACTGGATACTTTCCGCTCGCAATTTGATACGCGCTAGAGTGCACAGATGTGTGCCCTGCTTTAAGCTCCGCCCGCGTTTCAACGCGCCGGAAATGGCCGACCATCGTTCTTGTCGTGTTGTACAGACGGTGAAACCTTTCATACATACTGGGACGGACTATGCTGGACCGTTTAAAGTCACTATTGCCCGTGGTCGTGGTATACGTTCCACAAAGGCATACATTTGCCTATTCGTTTGTATGACAACTCGTGCGGTTCACATAGAGTTAACCAGTGATTTGAGTACGCAGGGTTTTATGTCTGCATTTAAACGATTTTTATCTCGCCGTGGTCCCGTTAAGCGCTTATACTCTGACAACGGCACAAATTATGTTGGAGCGCGACGCAATATTTCGGAATTACATACATTCTTACGCTCCAAGTACTATCAAAGTGAATTCGCCCATGTCTTAGCTGAGAATCGCATTGATTGGTGTTTTAATACGCCAGCAGCTAGTCATTTTGGTGGCAATTGGGAGGCGAATATTAAAAGCCTTAAGTCGCACCTGTTTCGGGTCATAGGCGAACAGATTCTCTCGTACGAGGAGTTGAGCACTGTACTCGCTCAGGTAGAGGCGTTGATGAATACGCGTCCGTTGTGTCGGACTTTGTCTAGTGATCCATCGGAGCCACTAGCGTTGACGCCGGCTCACTTCTTGACGACGACTCCTCTTAAATATTTGCCCGCTTTAGATGTCGAGACTGACAAACTGCAGCTCCACCCGCGTCACGCTCTGCTAGATAGCTTAGTTCAGTCCTTTTGGAAGCGATGGAGGACAGATTATCTGCATACGCTGCAGTCGCGTCAAAAGTGGAACACTCCTTCAGATCCAGTCACAGTCGGTACTGTGGTGATACTGAAGACTGAGAGCGCGCCTCCTCTGCACTGGCCTCTTGGTGTAGTGGAAGAAGTTTTTCCGGGTTCGAACGGAATAACGCGAGTCGTAAAAGTTAAAACCGCAACTGGATCGTACCTGCGTCCGGTTATTCGCCTCTGCCCTCTGCCTAATCAGTAGTAGTGGCATAGTTAGTTATAAGTTGTTTCGCTACCTAGTATTGATAGTTTAGATTAGTAATAGGGTTTAGTTTCGCTTTTGTTTTTTTTTTTCTTTTCTTTGAAGGTAACCCTTCAAACCCGGGGGGAATGGTTGCGCCAATTTGCTATGATCCGCGACTTTGTTTTTTGTAATTTGTTTTTTTGGCCTAGCAATCCTATACCATCCGTTTTCCCTCCACCCGCACGACCGCAAGAAATGATTTGACATTGACGTTTGTGCATCGAGTGAATGTGACCGCACCGCTAACACGCCCGCTCGAAATTACAAGAAAATTGACTATTTTCGTGATCAAATCATTCAGAGACTCCACAATAGTGCAGTGTTAGTGCAAACCAGGACCTGGCAGTGATTTAAATGTGCGAAGTCGAAAATCGCCGGCGGTGCCACGTGGAACCTTCGAAGTCTAAAGGTCAGTGCTCTTTCCCAATACCTTTATCCCATGCCAGGCATAGTATCTGCATATTGTTAATAAACCTTAGATCGCTTTTTAAATCTACAGTCCACACAGCAAATTCGCGCAACCAACTTGTTTATTCCCATACCATTGCAATCTGTTTCAAGTAATTTTTGTCTAAAAGCTATACGGTTTTTATTGTTAAAGATTCTCTTATTCACAACTATATATTTAATTTATTTGAATTATCACTTACATTATCTAATAAAAAATCGCCCAATAGCGCACCGTGTCCATCTGCTAAGCCATTGTGGTCAACTTCACATTGTTCCACAAAATCATCTGGAAGATTGGTTATTACGTTATCTATGCAAGATGCGCAATTATTGCGAATAAACGTAGGTGTATCAATAAGCAGTCGGAAATTATAACACGCCAGTAAACTTATAAATTCAGTCCGGGCTTTGCTCTCTACCATGAAGTCCACATTGAAATCACCGCATATAATACTTTTCTTATTGAACAAATATTCCAACAACTTCTCCATTTTTATCATAAAAATATCGAAATTCTTAGTACTAGGGGTACGATAACAACAACACAAATATAGACCAGTAGTAGTATCCTTAACACAACATATTTCAAAAATATCCATCCTATACAGTTTGTTTATAACATCTATATTTTCCACTTTTCTGTCTATGTGGCTTAAGATTAGACTCCCCCCCCTAATTTTTTTAATCCTAGTATTATATGAAATTAAATTGTAATTTTCAAGATTTAAAACATGAACTGATTTATCATTTAAAAAATGTTCACTTATACAAATAAAGTCTACTCTTTTACCCAGCGAATTAATGTAAACTTCTAGTTCAATTTTCTTGTTACTGATACCACATACATTTTGATGACATATGAAGACATTTGTTTGAATGGGCGAACACTTTGTATCAGGTTTGTAGCAAGAATTGCAAGTAGTATTCAAATCATTCACGAAAAAAGTCCGACTCCTGAATAGAGTTGTTAGTTTGTGTCGTAGAGGCAACACACTGTGGAAAAATTTGATTGCAACTTTCATTTAACATGGAATCTGTTTGAGTACTAACATTTTTTAAATATACAGTTTTCATCTGTTGACAATTTGCTAAAGTTGCCTTATAATTTCGATAGTTGGTCATGTATTTGACATTTAAGATATGTCTATGAACTAGTCTACATGCATGTAATTTATTAATACGTTTCATTGACTTACTGAAATCGGAATCTAGATGAATAAAAGTTGAGTTAACACAATTACAACACACAAAATTAAGTAAACGGTTTAACATTTTTACGCTAATAAAATTATTGCTATAAATATTTCCTATTATAATATTAGTATTACTTAATTGACTCAACGTATAATGTAAATGTGACTGTACCAACATCGGATTTTTATCATTAGAGCCTGCCATTATCAATACAAAATCAGATTTAGTAAAGTCTTTACACATAGACACACAAGACCTCAGTACTTCATTCATGGTTGCGTAGGGTTTTATTATAGAAATTACAGAAAAATCATTTCCAAGGTAATTTTGTAGAATTTGTCGTACACCGTAACCAGTTTGATCCGCAAATATCATAAGTCTATTTGTCTTGGTATGGCTGGAATCATTGCTACGCAGTTCCATTCTTTCTATGCAGTTTATTAATTGTTCTTCCTGTCTTTCATGCTCGTCGTCATTTGGCAATTCGTTAATTTGCAGTGAAACTTTATTTTCTAAGGTAATTTCGTTAATTTGTGGAGAAACTTCCTTTGTGATTTGTGTGTTTTTGTTATGTTCACAGGACTCATTTAGACGTACCGACATACGCAAGTTGTCTGTGACGGAGCGTCTATTCCGTTTCCTAGCCGAGAGTAATTGTATTCTGTGTGATTTTAAGGGGCTACCACAGATCTCTTTAAGTGCAGTTATTTGTTTTTGTTGTCGCGATACCGTCTCTTTTAACTCATTATTTTCAAGTATTATATTTTCTAGCTCATTACGCGTACTTTCTAGTTCCCTCCTTAATTGCGAGATTTCGTTCTTCCAGACATCATTTGAGGTATTATTTTCAATGAGTAGTTCGAAACTTCTTATATTTATATCAAGGTCCGAGTTACTCAATGATGAGTCAAAGTTAACAGATTCGATCGATTTTGATTTAAATAACTGCTTACGCCGTCGTGTCACATTATTTTCTAATGACATCTTGGTAATTTAATAGATTTTGGTGTTTCTAAACTTATAATGTAATTTCCATATCTTACAAAAAGAACCACGATTAGTGAGATTCGAACTTGCGACCTCACGTCCACACTTGATTGTTCCACCTCCTTAACCAACCACGCTGAATGATCGTTGAGTAATATCTCGAAATTATGTGTGTATTTGTAGTTAACGAATTTTTTAAATAAGGAATAGTCGTTAGAGATGATTCATGCTAATAGAATTTTTAAACACTTCTTTGTTCATTTTGTTTTATAAATTGTCACTCTTTTAACTTAAATATCTTCATTTAAACACAGATTTAGTATGTTTATAGTCAATTTGATTATTAAATGAGTTTTTAGTGGTGGTTATTTATAACTTTGCTTAGTTAATTAACACTGTTTATTAAATATTTGTAACTTTATTAACTCATTTTGAACTTTATTTTGAACAATGTCACTTTGTTAAAATATAGAAGTTTTGTAGTGATTCACTTCAATATTTATGAATACTTCACATATTTATCACAAAAATTAAAGTCACCGAGAATATAATACAGTTCTTCACTTTTTGTCTTAAACACCTATTGTCTTCTGTCTTGCAGAAGAAACCAGTTCCTTTATCATCACATTTACGACAAAAAATTCATATAAAAACTATTTACTTAATTTTAAACCAAATAAAACTTGACACTTAGTGAGAATCGAACTTGCGCCTCGGAGCGTAAACACGAGAGTCGATTATATCTATGATGTTTCAATTATACATTTAGAATTGTTCCTTCCATTCCCGGCAAACTATTACTAACTCCCTTTTCTTTCTTATTACTATATACAATTTTTTTTTTAGTTTAAGCGAAACCGAAATATAGTTTGTTCAGTATCAGTAACTGAATCGATTCCAATAATTAACCGACTTCTTTTTACACCATGTTATATTTTTTCCCAAAAGTTTGTAAAAAAACGTCACATGTTGGACACCACCGTGACTAATTACAATACAGGTCACGGCAGGTCATAGCGGGCATTAGACACCAGAGCACAGCTGGGCGCGGAAACTAAACAACCCTACCACTCAGTGGCCTGGATGGTCCGGTGACCACGTGTTTGTGTGGACAACCAGGTAACATAACAAGCTTATAACTTTGCAATTTTTCATGACGCATTTATGAAATTTTGTACATATATTCTTTGCATAAAAATACTAGACTCGTGTTTTGAGTTTCGCAATACTAAAAATAAGGTTGTATAAATGTAAAACTATATAAATCTACAAAATATATTCAATTGAATTGTACCATAGACTTTGACCCTTCACTATTAATGATAATCTTCTCAAATTGTTGCCACATCTATAATTTATGTAGCCGTTCATTAGTTTATTATGTAAAAGGACATTCATATTTTACAGTATTATGGAATCTGTCTATTACACCATACCGTGATCATACCACGACCGAACGTATCATACTAAAAATATTCTTCGTATACATTGATATAAGAAAACAAAACCTTTTTTTCCTAAATCAATGTTCATATATTATTATTAATTATTATTTTTTATTATAATTTTTATTTATTTCTTTTTACTAATAATTTAAAAATATTTTGGATAATATTCTTCTTTTTCTTCTTTGCCTTAGCCCTTCATTCAGGGTTGGCTCTCCTCGTCTTTAAGAACTAGGATAGTCTTTTAGAATAGTATTACCTTAATTTACCTTAATATCATATCACTTTTTAGTTATGGAGAGGAAAATCCATTTCTGCAAAAAAATACAAACTGTCCTTTCCTATGTTTGTCCTAAAAAGGGTTTTTTTTTTTTTTTTTTATGGTATGTAAAATCATCCAATGACAAATCCCGCCCTTGGGCGGAGCGGGAAGTAGTGTCAGACTCTTACTGACTAAAAACCTACCCCGTTCCTTCGTAGCCTATCGTGCCGGGGTCGAGCATTCCTTTCGGAACTAACCCATGACCCCAGTAGGCTTCGACCCTGCCTGCCTGCAGTTAGCAGGCTGGGCCTCTTCGGTGTGCTGACAGCTCCTTGAGGCGCGCGGGAACAGAACGCGCCGTCGACGACTTGGGCTCGGTCCGGTCGGTTACCAGACAATCGGACAGCGTGCTACCCATTGCACGCCGTCCGCAAGCCCGCGCCTACGGTGGCCGGAAATCGGGATCGGAATCCCGGCGGCGGCTGGGGCGAGCGCCCCGTTGCCTCTGCCTGATGCGGTCGGCCTCCTCCTTTGCTAGCATTACTGCTTCGCAGAAGGAGGCGACCGCCTGCCATCCCTCCTCACTACGGACCATGGCCTGAACCAAGGCCCGGCGAAAGAGATCGCTGCCACCGATCACCTCCACGAGGACACGGCGATGCTCCGCCCAGGCGGGGCACACCTCTACAGTGTGCTCCACCGTGTCCTCCGGGTGTTCCGCACAATGGCCACACCCGGGCGAATCCTCCGCACGAATCCGGAACAGGTACTTAGCGAACTTTCCGTGTTTGGTAAGCACCTGCGTCGTGCGGAAGTTGAGAACGCCGTGAGGTCTTTCCAACCACGCCTCAAGGATGGGCCTTATCGCCCCAATTGTGGCGCGCCCCGAACGAGGTTGCGATAGACGCTGACGCCATTTCGCCATGAGATCCCGCCGGAGCTCTGTTCGCCATGCCTCGACTTGTCGTGGCAGTGGAATTTCACCCCGGCGTTGCATCTCCATGCGCTTGTCGTGCATGTGTGCAAGGACTAAACTGTGAGCATGTGACATTTTGGCTTTCATATGTAGCACGGTCATTGTATGATACGGTGAACTGGACAGACGCTTTAAGAGCGCCCAACCCGAGATACATTACCAAACCAGCGTTCCAACTTGATTATGACGTAATTATACACATGCTTCTCTAGATATTTTGTAAACACAGATCGTAGATATAATATTTACGAGACAAAATGATTTTCAGTTGTCTTCACTGGATTAGTTTTACACATAATGTTTTAATTTAAATAAATACCTCGGAAACACAGATCGTAGATATTATATCTCTTTGTTCATCTGAAAATTTGCTATCTTCTGCATAAGTTAAAAAAGTAAAGTATAAAGTAATTATATGTTTTAGAAACTGCACATTTCATTGAGATTTGGAATGACGTAATTTTTTTCAAAATCTTTGAAGGTTCTTTTTATTTATTTATTTTTATTTTTTACACAGTACAAATATTTATATCAATAACAACTCTTTATTGCTTTATTCTTTTTATTAGGTATATTGCTGTATCTTTCACTTACTGAGCAATCGGAATTTGTAAATTGGTGTTTTATTTAATTTGTGTGTTTTATTTGTCTAATTTATTTGAAAAATAAAATAATCATTTAAATAACGTGTATTAAATTAAAATAACAATTACGTCACTAGTCTATTTTCTAAACTGAATATTCAAAGAGACCCAGTGGCATGGTTTGCATTTGAAATATATTACCTGTAATGTACATAATAGTAAATTATTTAAAGTTTATGCCTAGTAATGTGATATTAAAGTCACATTAAATCTATTGTGATTTGTGACTCAGATTGTGTGGTCCCACCTTGCTTCTAGGCACTCCTGCCAGGCCATGAGTTCATCGTAAAGACATTACAGGAAGGAGGATTTTTCCTTTCAAACAATCACGCAGCCATAAATTTTGGAGATTTAAAAAAGTGTGAGTCTTCAAACATCTAAATAAACATAATCGTTTAAGGTCATATTTTGACAATCGCTAGGAAATCAAAACCTATAAAGGCACTTCCCGTTATAGTACGTCTCATTTTTATTTTGCGGTTCAGTAAAATTTTCGTTTGCCGATTTTTTTTTTTTTATTGTAGGTAAAATCATCCAATGACAAATCCCGCCCTTGGGCGGAGCGGGAAGTAGTGTCAGACTCTTACTGACTAAAAACCTACCCCGTTCTTTCGTAGCCCATCGTGCCGGGGCCGAGCATTCCTTTCGGAAATAAACCCATGACCCCAGTAGGCTTCGACCCTGCCTGCCTTCGTTACTCGATTCAAGAATCGAACTATTTACTTAGGTAGGTTTTTATGGAACTCTCGGAGGGGGCGAGTCCGACTCGCACTTGGCCAGTTTTATTCTTTTAGGGGTGGATCATCAAATATCTTCTCCTGCTCTTTGTGGAGTGAGAGCAGTGGTGGCTGAGTGGTAGCGGCCCTTGACTTATATACCCCCACCCCTACCCACGACCCACTAGTTGTAAGTCGTGGGTTCAAACGCAGCCAGGCGCATTACTTTGTGTAATTTATTTCATCATCACTGCTCTCAAAAACATCGGTGAAGGAAAACATCGTGAAGTAACCGCACTTGGCCCACGTGGTGGATTACGGCGCATTCCCTCTCCTAGAGAGGTGTAATCAGCCTTACAATGTTCTCAATGCTGGGATTCAGGCCTATGCTTTGTGGAGTAATACTGACTTTTACTGACTAAAACCAACCTATGTTCCTTTCATTTACCTCTGTTAGTGCCTTTGTTCATTTATATTTTATAGAACTTTGTCACTTGAAAGAGATAATAAACAATATGGGATAATATATCACGTCACATATGACATGATACTAACAAAATAATATGGTTGTGTACCGGGTAAACAAACATGGTGTTTGTTACAAACACTTTGTCTCATGCTCAAGACGTAAAATCTATATAAAAGTCAACTGCGACTGGACCAAACCAAATTATGGACACTAAAATCAAACAAGTGCTTAGAGAAAACTTTGCCTTTCAATTCAAAAGTTAGAAACTATATGTAACGTCACAGTTTATAAACCACGATCATAATAGAGTAGTAAAGTGATCTTGAGTATTGTTGAATGTACCCTGTCACAAGTAGTGCCTGGTGCCAAACAAAGCACTAAGCCAGTGGGTCACTCAAGCGTTTAGTGCTAGACTATATAAATCTAAACAATTCTACTTTCTATTGAAATTTGTTAGTGCTGGGGACACGGTTTGAAGTCGAAGTTTGCGAACTGGTCATTTTTTTAAATGTCTTATTTGTAAACTTGATTGTAAGCAGTGATGCAATAGTTGATGGTGAATCGCACTAGTTTAATAAGAAAGAGCACTCTAGCCTTGAAAGCACCTAAATTATAATCAGACTGCTGCAGGAAAATTGTTCGAATCATTCGATGTACGGGTTCATGCATCAGCTATTAGTCATATTTTCCAATCTTTTAATAAATATATAAGTATGAATTCAGTTCTTTTCAATCACATCTGAGCCAAAAGTTGTCTACGGTTGGACATAGGCTTCCCCCAAATGTCACTACAACAGCCGGTCTTTTGCGTCTCGCAGCCAATGGATTCCTGCCACCCTTACCACCTTGTAAGAAGCCTATCAACAATAACATCAGTTACAGAGAATTTTGTATGTGCTAACGCATAAAGACATTGTATACGAGTATTTTAGTGAAGCATGACGATGATAGTGTAGTGGTAGTGAGCAAGAAGATGACCGAGGGTATATTTGAAGCGGAAACATTATCATAATATAGATACTATAATGGTTTAATTAGGAAGTAGATAATATAAGAGTGAGGTCTTCCGATACAGGTATCTCCATTGTTATAAGGTCTCTACAAAATGCTCGATGAAACCAGTTTATTAGTATTTAAATAAATGATTATTCATTAGATATTTCTTCTTGGTCGTTTTACTCTTGGCAGAGTGGTCGTGGTTATCATGAAGGTAGCTCTCCGGAAGCCGTCACGACTTCCCGCCACTTTTGCTTTCCGGCAGTCATCCGGGCGCACTCGTTCAATGGGCCGCCCACAGCCGATTTGTCTTGGTCAGTCCATCGCATCGGTGTCTGCCATGCGGCCTTGTTTCGTCCACTTTCCTTTGTATATCAAGGAGTTCGATAGAGTCACCTCCAAGTCAACAAATATGGTCAAAGTATTTAAAAAAAAATGACTGCGCATCAGCGTAGACAAGCGCTCCTTGAGGCCCAGCCCCCCTAGCCAAGTTACAATCGTTTCGCTTTGCGTTAACGCCTGGAGTTAGCCACGCCCCAACTCCTTTGTTCGAACAAAGGAATTAGGGGCGTGGCCAACTCTAAGCGTTAACGCAAAACGAAACGATTGTAACTTGGCTAGGGGGGCAGTTCTAAACTCGGTTCAAGAGACCCGAACATTTTTGTCCAGCACCACATTTCCAAAGTGTCAATCTTTTTGGTGTCTGTCTGTTATAGTGTCGTAGATACTAAATTATTACAAACAAATATAGTAGACAGATTCAGAATATTTTCTATTAATATTAAAACCATAATCATTAGATGAATAAAAAATGTAGTTGTAACATAATTTCATGCTGTGACAGTGTCATAGCAATCAGGTGCATTTAAAAATATTTATTAAAATTTATGTTCATTTTCATATAAGATTTAAAAAAATCATGCTGTGAATTTATAGATTAACTTTCACACAAAACTGAAAATTACGTTATCTAAGTTAATTTAATTAAGTAAGTTAAATATTATTTAAAAAAATTTAGTGGTCTCAAATGTTATTGAATAAGGTTGATTCACACTTCATTACTGACACCATAGGAAAACCTATTAAAACCTATACACACATATATCTGTTGGGTCTAAATGACCTCCAACATCTTTTGGCAAGCTTTCTAATGATTTTACTAGCCAGTGTCACCAAACGGTGGTATTATTAAAAATCCAAGTTAATATATAACTACCACAGTTCGTTAGCTTTTTTTTTTAGGTGGGAAAATCTCCCAATGACATCTCCCACCCTTGGGCGGAGTGTGGGGGCGTGTTGTGTTGTTCCTTTTTTGCCTTCGTTCAAAAGTGGTGGTGACACCCGAGCGTTAAGTCCGCACGAATTCGGTGTAGGAACCTGCCAAAGTGACCATTTCCGGTGAGAACCTGCGTCATGCGGAAGGTGAGGTCTTTCCAGCCGCTCCTCAGCATTGGCCTAAAGTTCATATTATTTATTACTCATCAATGAGGATTTTCTACAATAACTTTTACGATGCAGCAGCACTGAGTCGTCTGGTCTTGACACCTGTCAAAACGCTTACGTTAATTACAAGAGTTAAATTGACGTCGTCATGACCTCTCGGCTAAGTGGCGCCGACTGGTGGCGGGAATTTTCGTGAAAACTCTCATTAAGGCGGCCCTCCCCGACTCGTCTATCGTCAAACTTCGAACATGGTTTAAAAGCTTGATGCTTCATCTAAAGCAATTCAATGCAATGCTTGATGGAGAGGCAATGCGAAAAAGGAAAAATAACGCCTGAAAACTCTGTGGCATTCGGTAATTCCGTGATTTACTTGAATATTTCAGAAAACTTGTTCCAGGAAATACATGTCTTTTTAAAACCGTTAAAAGTTTTTGATGAAAATTGACATCATTTAAAATCTTGATTAAATGCGCAAGGCTTCTATAGAAGTACTTTTTTATATTTTTAATTAAAGTTAACATAAAAATAGCAGATTTTGTCTTTACTGGATTAGTTTTACACAAAATTTATGTTCTGATTTCTATACAAGCCTAGATAATATCCACAAGATATCTGATTATCCAAAATATCTAAAGAAAAAATTGTAATAAAATCATAATCACGAAAGAGCGTTTGTATGAAAATGCACCTCGGGTTGGCCGCCTTAACTGTCTCATAAACTTCAACTTTCTTTATTGATTGACAACAACATTACCTACTAAAGTTTGCCTCTACAGGCAAAGTTTGAAGTCTACAAAATCGTGTACGAGGGCACTTATTTACACTCATGTATTGACTAGACTCTTACAATACGGTACTAAAATAGTGGACACGCAAAGCTTAGAAATGGCCAGTTTACTTGAGTGAAATATTACAATAATATTAATATTTTATAGGAAATTGAATGCTCTTGAACGTGCGTAGGGCATTCGGAATGGCTTCGTATACTTTTAAGTGCTTACTGGGTAGTAAACGTAATGATGCTTATTGATTCATTGATCTAGTGCCTGTACAGCTTGCTCTCGAATTACTTGATTACTTTAATGTATTTCTGACGGACCCGTTGGTCTAGTGGTTAGTGGCCCTGACTGCTATACTGGAGGTCGTGGGTTTGATTCCCACCCAGGACAAATGTTTGTGTGATTAGCACGATTATTTGTTCTGTGACCTTCAAAGCCTTGTGCACAGACGTAGAGTAGCCAGCCTTTCGGATTTTTACAGGATGAATTTTGGAGAGAGCGCGGGAACTGCATGACTTAATTCCGCCATCTTCGTTCTACCATCGGACAACCCGTCGTACGGCGAATATCCACCCCTACGTTGTTTTGTCAGCAAACTGTAGGGGCCCGACAGGGCCGAAGCCTACTGGGGTCAAAGGGTATGTGAAAATGGCACCCGGGGCAATTTTTAGTCAGTAAGAGTCTGACACTACTTCCCGCTCCACCCAAGGGCGGGATTTGTCATTGGATGATTTTACCTACCGTAAAAAAAAAAAAACCCCTACGTTGTTGAAACCTCTACGGTCCGGACTAAGCGTTTTGCTTCGTCGTTTATACCGCGTACATCGAAGGACTGGAACAGTTTGCCTGCTGCGGTCTTCCCGTCTGATTATAATTTAGGTGTCTTCAAGGCTAGAGTGAATAGGCACTTAATAAACTAGTGCGCCTCACTATCTACGATTGCATCACTGCTTTCCATCAGGTGGGATCGCAGTCAAGCACTAGTTTATAGATATATAAAAAAAAAACAGAATTATATAAGTATGTTTATCAGTTGTCTAGTACTCATAACGCAAAGTCTGCTTAGCTTGGGACTAGATGGCGATGTGTTGTGGAATATTATTATATTATTATTATTTCGTTTTCTAATAAACATTTTCAGTCACTTGTGATTATAAAAAAAAAAATCTTCGTTTCTCAATTCGGGAATTGATTTGTTTTCATAGGTAAGTTTCTACGAAACCCTTACAGTTTTTTTTAAACGTTGCACTAGGAATTACTCCTGTATCGTAAGAGCGTTCACAAATATGTAAACTTACTTATGCATGACTCTCAAGGCATACAAAAATTTGTTCCATGCGGGAATCGAACCCGCAACACAGTGCAGCAGCCAATCACTCAACCACTCCGCCAACTATGTTGTCAATAAACCTAGATATGAACTGTAGCTGCAATGTGAACTGATGCTATGCTATGCTATGCTGACTCTCCGGTGGCCGAGGGGAGGTGAATTTTACCAATGAATCGATTCATAAAGACAGCTCTTTATGTACTTAATACGTTGCGATTCATAGGTAAAATTCACCACGGCCACTGGGGATATTAGTATAGCATAGTATCAGCCTTATAATGTTCCCACTGCTGGGACTCAGGCCTCCTCGCTAGGAGAGGGAATGAGCTCTGATCCACCATGCGGGCCCAGTTCGGGCTGGTGGATGTTACATGTCTTCGAATTTTTCTCACGATGTTTTCCTTCACCGTTTTGAGAGCAGTATGATGAAATAAATTGCACAAAGTAATGCGCCTGGCTGTGTTTGAACCTGCAACCTACAAAGTCTAAATCAAGGCTGTTACCACTCGGCAACCAGTGTTTTTTTATCACTCGGCCGGCTTCTACCGAGCAAGGGAGGGTATTATTATTACGTAATTGCGCGCTTTTTTAGAAAATCACATAAAAAAATAAAAAAAACTTTTTCCGGTTTTTTCCAGGAAAAACGAAGACAAATTTTAGACTGAATTAAATTCGTGCACCCGTGTGTGCAATACGACAATTAAGCGTTTTTCAAGGTGATTCAAGGTGTATAATACAAACGTATGGACAATCGGCGCTTGAGGGGTTAATTTACATTTATCGACGCAATGTTTGTTCAACAGCCCCCTAGCCAAGTGTTGAGAGAACGCTTGGAGTTGATCACGCCCTCAATTCCTTCATTCTGACGTCATCTCAACGCTCAGTCACGTGAACAGAGCAAAGGAACTGGGGGCGTGGCTAACTCCAAGCGTTCACGGTAAACGAAACGATTGTAACTTGGCTAGGGGGGAAGTCACAAAGTTTATCGACCCTCTATTATGGAATTCGACACATGTCGCACATTTTCCAATACCACACGAAATACAAGGAAAAATGCGCTCAATTAATTATACAAGCAAACGTGTTGACGTTAGAAGATAGCATCGAGGCGCTATCATTTGGCGTCGATAAAATAAACAATAATGGTATGTGAGATTGACGCATTTTTAACAAGACAACCTCATGAAATATTCATGGGCTCACTCCCAGAGGATGTATGTAATCACGAAGGTACTCCATAACCGGCATAATTTATATAGGGTTTGCACGGAGACGCGAATTTTTTGATGCAGTTTTGTAACTTTCATATTCATTCCCGTGTATGTATCACGTCAAAACTTTATCGCAGAATAATCGTAGGTAATTGAATAGCAGGGTGCATTTGTGTTATTTAGAGATTTTGGTGTTATTGTTCATTAAATCAAACCTGCATTGTCACTTACAGGAATAATGTTACATAGTTTGAAATATGTGTTCTCACATATACTCGTATAATCTCATCGAAGGACTGGAACAGTTTGCCTGCTGCGGTCTTCCCGTCCGATTATAATTTAGGCGTCTTTAAGGCTAGAGTGAATAGGCTCTTAATAAATTAGTGCGCCTCACCATCAACGATTGCATCACTGCTTACCATCAGGTGAGATCGCAGTTAAGCACTAGTTTACATAAATTAAAAAATATATATTCTTGCTTTAAACGATAATAATACTTCTTCTATAATTATTCCCCCAATCGAGTTTAGATCACGGTGGTATCTCAACAGATTAGTCTAGTACGCAGGAGATATCATAGTTCACAAGCGTGTGCATGAACATTGATGCTCTCTTTGTTCTTTTTAAAGACTCGCATAGTCCGATTCAATAAGTCGGTTCTGATCTTCAGTATTTGAGCGGCGTCTCTCTGAAACCATGTTCCACCTTCCATCCTGCACCACGAGCCCTGTTACCTGTTTACTTAATGACAGCATCAGTGAAGGGCATTGCCGAGGCCGAATACTGGGCCGGCAAGGAATTTAACTAATTTTGCCATCGACACGCTAACAACAAGAAGTTCGATGTGACAGCAATCCGACAGGACCGGAGAGAGACCAGGCGCAGAACCAATTATTTTACAGTTTTCGAGGAACGGGGGTGTCACAGTATCATATTTCAAACTCCGGGCTATTATAGAGTAGCTTCTCATGGAAAAACCATATAGTTATATTTACCCGACTCTGGAACCGAGTCCAGGACCCTATGCTCCACAATCGCAAAATTATTTATGTGATTTTATATATTACTAGCGGCTTTGCCCACGTGATAATAGAATATCATCCCAAGGGCATACATGCGAGATTAAATGTAATCTAAGTCCTATTCCAGGCCTTGCTCTATCTGTGCGCCAAATTTCACCTAAACCTATTCAGCTCTTCAAGCGTGAAAGAGTAACAAACATACACGTACTGACAATCGGGACGTCGGGATTCGATGTTGCCTTAATAATATTAATGGAATTTTATATAATATTTATTTTCCATACACTTACTTGAAAACCCGCTCTTATCCCACCGCTTTTACGCACACATTGGACTATTTTCTGCACTAGTGTGGAAAAAAGCGCATGCTCACCCTCGTCACAATTTTATGTCAATTCAATAGTTTATCGCATCAGGTGCGCGTCGACACCCACGAGTCGTATGTATATTGAAAAATGTCGTTTGATACAAGCGCACATTTGTCACTTCAACCCTCGGCTCTACGGCTCGTGCAAATTCCACCTCGGTCGCAATGAAAAACTTTTTGCACTTGTATCAAAATTTACTTTCTTCTATACATTACAGAAACACTATGGTTCATTCCCTACCAATGTTTTCAGAGATTCTAGACTAGTTTGACAGGACTCTTTAATCATAAACATTATGGAGCTTGCGTGTCCAGATTGCGCCGGAGTTCCGATATAAGAATTTATTTTAGATCTGTTCTTAATTCGAATCTAAATTCAAATGTGGAACCGATCGTAACGGTTTATACTTAAATGTAACCAGTTAATTCATTCATAATTGAAAAATGTTTGATCAATACCTATTATTAATGTTTTACCAGCATTTATTGTAATTTTAGAACAATTTGTATAGGTTCCACACCTTAAGGGCGTTCACTATTAAAACATTCAATAATTTCAGATTTGATTTATATGCTAACGATTTATAAATGAAGTTGATACGGAATTCGGAATCGATTGATTCGAACATGTTTCAAGGTATTGATTTAGCAATTGGTGCATTCATAAATCGATTAATGGAATAGGATTTAATGGAAGCCGCAAGCTGAGTATAGAAAAAAAAATGCAATGAGATGCAGCGATAATAGATCAGTGTTGGATCACGCATCAATTTCATATTATATATTTTTAGATTGGTCTGTTGGTCTAGCGGTTAGTGGCCCTGACTGCAATGGCAGAGGTCGTGGGTTCGATTTCCAACCAGGACAAATATTTGTGTGATGAGTACGATCATTTGTTCTGTGTCTGGGTGTAATTTTTATATTTTCTATTAATTAGAAATATATGTGTTTATCAGTTGTTCAGTACTCATAACATAAGCTCTGCTTAGCTTGAGACTAGACGGCGTTGTTTGATAGTGGTGGAATATTATTATATACATATATATATATATCGCTTTTGACAACTCTTATCCTGCGTGCAAAGATCGTCATTTCATCTAGCTTGATGAGCTTGGTGAAATATCCTTACCTTACGTTTCCCGATTGGCAGTAGGTACGCACTGAAGGATCAGAAAAGTTTGAGGTGCCATATACATTGAGTTGGGCTCCTTAGTAGCCCTGAGTTGAGCTTTACAAATACTGACAAATGCTTGTATGACTTGACAGGTCCACTCAAATCTTTATGGTTCTTTCTTCAAAAGACCATCTCAGACAAATCTGCACGTCCTCATGTGATTTTCACAAAATCAAACAAAAATACCGTCTCTAGGAGAGTACCTACGTCTTGATTTAAAACCAAGTAATTTTTTTAATTGGTCCAGATTTAATTGTTGTTTATAGTTAAAGTTACTGAAATGTTGTTTTTTTTTTTTAATATCTAAATAGTATAATAGTAATTGTTGAATTCATTATATTCTAGTTCAGTACTTGCAAACATTACTAGTAACAAATAAGATTTAATTTTCATCATCATTCCAGCCAAAAGACGTCCACTGTTGGACATAGGCCTCCCCTAAGCGTCGCCATAATGGCCGGTCCTGTGCGTCTCGCATCCATCAGACTCCAGCGACCCTGACCAGGTCATCGGTCCACCTTGTGGGAGGCCTTCCAACGCTGCGTCTTCCGGTACGCGGCCGCCACTCCAGAACCTTTCGGCCCCAACGACCATCTGTTCTGCGTGCAATGTGCCCAGCCCATTGCCACTTAAATTTGGCAATTCTACGTGCTATGTCGGCAACCCTGGTTCTCTTGCGGACATTTAATATTATCTCTTTATAATTTCAGTTCAAATTTAGATGATTTATGGATCTATCGATCGTTATAGTACTTTAGATAATTACTAGTTTCAAGAGACAATGATTGCGCCATCGGCAAACCGAACAAATTCGTCCTTAGCTTGATAGTAATGTTTATTAATACCAATACCTATTAGATTAATCCAGTTTTGTTAATAACTGCGCGACCTCAATTATAAAGAGACATAATTTACACGTGCCTACCTTTGATTTCTAAAATTATTCGCTTATTGGCAGTCTTGGCTCTTAAGTATTAGGTGCAACATTTGTACCTCTAGTAGCTAGCTTTAGTGCTTATAAAATGGTTATAATACTGGTTTCAGTAGAAAATATCTTTTTTATTTTTTATGGTAAGTAAAATCATCCAAAAACAAATCCCGCCCTTGGGCAGGGCGGGAGATAGTGTCAGACTCTTACTGACTAAAAACCTACCCTGTTCCTTCCTTGCCTTGGTTCCTCTGGTATGCATTTTCATACCTCCTCAGAGCCCCCGAGTAGGCTTCGACCCTGCTGAGCCCCTATAGTTTGCTGACAACTCCTTGAGGCGCGCGGGAACAGTGCGTGACGTCGACGATTTGAGCTCGGTCCGGATTGTTACCGGACGGACGGACAGCGAGCTACCCATTGCCCACCGTCCGCAAGTCCGTGCCTACGGTGGCCGGAAATCGGGATCGGAATTACGGCGGCGGCTGCGGCGTGACCGCCGTTGCCTGATGCGGTGGGCCTCCTCTTTTGCTAGCATTACTGCTTCGCAGAAGGAGGCGACCGCTTGCCACTCCTCCTCGCTCCGGACCATGGCCTGTATCAGGGCCCGGAGTTGCAGATATGGGACTTAGTATTTTTTTTTCAAATATTTTTAGCTTCGCACTTGATCACTTGATTCACATTTGATGCTAAGCGATAATGTGCAGATCGATTACCGAGCTGTGTTTCCTGCCCCTTAGCTAAGTTACGATCGTTTCGTTAAATGTGACCGCTTGGAGTTGGCCACGCCTCCAATACCTTTATTCTGACGTCATCCCAACGCTCATTTGGTCAGGACAAAGGAATCGGAGGCGTGGCCTACTCCAAGCATTCACGTTTAACGAAACGATCGTAAGTTGGTTAGAGGGGCTGATAGCTTCAAATTTGGGGTCACCGAGGTGACTTCTAAACAAGCGTACTTCATCGTCGTTTGCCATCAGGTTAGTTAATGGTCAAGCGCAAGTTCATCAATAATGTTTAATAATAAAGAGGCTATTTTCCATTAAAGTTCTTCTGCAAGTTGACTTCGGCTCCTCATATGACTTTCAAAATTCCAATTTCAAGACCCCAGGGTCCTGAGATAAACAAACATAACATAAAAATTTCATTAATAAAAAAAACTGGGCAAGTGCGAGTCGGATTCGCACACTGAGGGTTCTGTACAAAGTAACTTATGTAAATAATTCCATTCCCGAATCGAATCAACAGTGTATCTGTGCTATAAGACCTTGTTTCATGCCAAATTTCATGGTTCTAGGTCAACAAGAAGTATCCTATGAATTTTGATTCTCTTGAGAGTGTAGAAATTAACGTTTTTGGTATCGTTTTTCTCGTTAACTCAGAAATTATATTTTTTCACAGCTTCAAGGAATCGCAGACTTGAGTATATGGGTTTAATTTCAACTCTATATCTCGTCGCATTTCCGAGATAAGTTTCCGAGATAAGTTCCGGGTTTTGACATACAGACACTTAAAATAAACAGGCTTTTGCCAGCGGTTTCACCCATCTGAAAGAAGAAAATCATCTCAAGGGAACTACTACTCTAAGGGTAAAAAATGATGGCCGCCTTCCTCGTCCATCTATGCAGTGATGATGAGTCATTTACTGAATTTGCTTTTACCTGATCAGTCCACCCCATAGGCGATCTTCTTCGTGGCTTGGTACCTAACATACACAATCAAAGTTTCGCCTTTATGATATTTGTGTGATGTTATTTTATTCGCTTCAGTACTAATATTACAAACCTACGCATCCCCACTCGAACACAGCCACTTCCAGGTAAACTCCAATACCACTAGTTTCCTTACTAGATCGCACATTTTATGATGTTAGTTTACCGTGAAACGTGATACTTTTGAATTCAATTTCCGGTGCACATACTCGTATTATTATGTATGACAGTTTATTGGCGCCCGTCGTCTAGCTGTTTAACATCAGCCCCAGTTTCACAAAACATTAGACATTAACTGGCCTGTTGGTCTAGTGGTTAGTGGCCCTGACTGCTATGCCGGAGGTCGTGGGTTCGATTCCCACCCAGGATAAATGTTTGTGTGATGAGCACGATCACTGTTCTGTATCTGGGTGTTATTTATCTACATATTATATGTATGTATTTAGAAATATATAAGTATGTTTATCAGCTGTCTGGTACCCATAACACAAGCTCTGCTTAGCTTGGGACTAGTGTGATAGTTGTGGAAATATTATATTATTATATTAACTGGACTGTTTTTTTCATATTGAGATATTTTTTACACTTTCACACGACGCCATCTAGTCCCAAACTAAACAGAGCTTGTGTTATGAGTACTAGATAACAGACAAACACACTTATATATTACTTAAATACTTACTTATTATAGGCAAATTACACCTAGACATAGAACAAATGATCGTGCTCATCACACAAACATTTGTCCTCGAACCCACGACCTCTGGTATAGTAGTCAAGGCTACTGATAACTAGGCCAATCAAATTGTCAACCAGGTACGATGTAGGTAATTGGGATTTATTTATTTTAGAATTTATGTACACACATAATGTAATCTTTGACGAAGATAAGTATGAAGAACTTATGTAATTATCCTATCGGAAAAGGTGTTGCAAATAAAGCAGCCAACACGTGACTCTACTTTTACTTTGGTGCCACACAATTACGAGGTCTGTAAATTAAGTTATGTGACTGGTGTTCTTTAGTTTTTCAGAAATCAGAATAGTCTATTTTAAATAGAACAATCACAGGCACTTTTCAAAATGTCGGTCAGTCCAAAAAAGTGAAGCTCAATTGCACGTTCTAGAGCGTAGATTTCTAGAGAGAAGAGCGGGCAAGAAACTTCATGGACACTCTTTTTAAATCATATTATGAGTTACATAAATCTTGGTTTTTGTCGCTTCTATTATGTGAGCACAATAAAAAAAAAATAGTTAGCAAGTAATGAAAAAAAAAAAATAACCAATTAAAAAATAGAATTTAAATTAAGCCACTGGCAGCTAAGAGATGACCAGTCCCAACTGACGGCGCCCGTTCACGATCATGACGTATGCCTCAGCTCCACTCAACTCAAACATTTTGAATTCAAACTAGTACGGAAGGTGTATCACATGTTCCCCGGCGGTTTTCTTACAGCAAAAGCAGCAGCAGCAACGAGTCCAGCGCCTCAATTGTTTCCAGATCGAACGCTTCAAGTCTTATTCTTATATATAACACAGATTATAAAGTTAAGAAAAAGTAGGACAGGTAATGTACACAGGCGAGCTTAACCCACAATTTGGTTTTCTTACAGCAACAGCAGCAGCAGCAACGAGTCCAAAGCCTCAATTGTTTCCAGATCGAACGCTGCGTAGCCAGTCTCATTACTTAGTTTACAGACCTCGTACAATATCTTTGCCTCTTCTGTGGCCGTGAATGAGGCGTGAGGATGTCCGCTAGCTCACGTTTGCAGCCATATCCATCGTTTGCATTACTTTGTAGAAGTTCCCCTCGGTTCGGACCATGACCTGAAACAGGCCGATGCGAGAGGTCACCGCTGCCATGCCGGTCTACGAGTACAAGTTGGTGCTCCGCCCAAGTGGCCAAGCCTTCTGCCGTATGCACAATTATAGGTCTAAAGCTAGAACTAAATTAGACCGACGCAGACGTGTAACACGCTTGATTTGTCATAGGTACCGGACGTCGCGTGGCGTATATCAAATGTAGCTCTACAAGTCTAGATTCCATATAAAATGTATGGAGATCGACGCGTCCAAATCGGCGTGTGTGGCACACGTGTACGCAGTGTAGTTCTACCTTAAATGTATCTGCCTATTATCACGTATATAAACTTATTCCTGCCGAAGATTGTTCTGGTACTAGGTGTCTTGTGTACGCGAGTTTTTTTTCATAAGCTTACACTTCAGCACTATCTGATGGTAAGTGATGATGTAGTTGACGATTGACTACGCTCGCTTAGAAGTAACCTACTATTACCTAAACTAGAAGAAAGCACAGACTCTGGCAATGTTTTGTGCCTTTATCTGGTCTGGTCTATTCAATGGCTAACAGCTTCAAACATGAGCTTCACGGCTGATTAAATTGGTGATTTTAGAAACTATGTCTATCTATTTGTCTCTGCATCATCCAAAAGTTGACTGGCAGAAAATGCCTTATTGCATTAAGTCTGCCTCTGTACTTTTGTGTGCATAAAGAATTAAATAAATATCTAACTCTTCTGTTACTCATCTTACTACCTCGTGGTAATCTTAGTAATTTGTACTTAACGTTAACAAACCGGTTTTTATCTGATAATTACTTGCAGCCATTTGACATGTCAAGAAAACTGACCATAATTTTTAAACACTTCCTTTCACAGATATTATTTTATTAATTTTTAATAGGATAAACCTAGATTAGAATCTCTTTGGTCATGTTTATTAGACGTGTTCATTCGTCACAGAGTGTAGACGTCACAAATACTCTATATTCATATTTATCTATTTATTATGTGGTAAGCCAAAGTAAAGAACTTTCTGTCAGCACCCGTATTCTATATTAGGTCATAGTTACTCGTAGAAGTAGCTTTTTTTATTGTTGTTAGGTTCGCGCTTGACCGCTATCTCACCTGATGGAAAGCGACGATGCGGTCGACAATGCAGCGCGCTTACCTAGAAGTAACCTATTCACTCTTGACTTAAAGCTGTGACCTTATATTAAAGCAAGAGTGAACAATAGGTTCACTCGTTTAACATCAGACTGGGGAGACTTTTATGAGGCCCTGGGCAAAAGATCTTCGCGAGGTCATTTTTGCAAAGTATGTCAATCAAAAATGGATTTTTCTATGAGAGAGAAAAAAATACATACATGAATTTCAAGTTTAAAATATTATTTTAAAAGATTAATAAAAATGAATAATCCTAAATTCGTCAACGATGTTATACCTATGTAAGTACTATATGCCTTAAAAGATATTTGAATGGCATTTGGTTTTGGATTTAATTAAGATGATTTTCAATAATTTTGTGTGTAGGCAGCTTCATTCTGATTTGAAGAATAGAAATACTTAGCTGAAAATTGATCTTTTATTCTACTACTAATATAACTTTACTATGAAAGGTGCTCGGTAAAAAGTTTCAATTATTGACTTTGTTTTTCTAATCGAGTTGTTGCGCGAGGCTCCATCAACAACGAGGCTACGGGCACTCTCCTTGCTCGCTAAAACTGTCATCAGGTGAAATAGAGATAAAAAATTAAGAAGGTAAATTAATAATAATCTGTGACAGACATTTTCAGCTGCCATAAGTCGTTATCACTTCAATTCAACTCTTAATTAATGGCCTTTGTGGAAGAGACACCACAATTTTGCCAATAACACGTACGAACTGTTAATATACCATCAAACGCTGGAGAGTATTTAGCGAGAATTAACAGTAAAATTAATATAAATATATATTTAAATTAAAGTACAAAATAAAAGAATTTCTTCGCAGACGGAAACCGTCCGTCAGTCAGTCAATGTTATGACGTGAATCCACCTAAATTTTCTGACATTTCTAGTATTTCCATGCTCTGTGATTGGTACTGTTTTTATTGCCTAAGGTACTTAAAACAGATCTTAATAAGTGACCCAGTACCAACAAGGGAGGGACGCTTGAGTTTTACGACATTGTGACGTCAATTTTCACCTTAACTTCTTAAACCGGGTTGTTTATGTTGCAGTTTTATAACCTGATTACTTTAAATGGTTATGGTTTGTAATGTAGCGGCCTAATAAACTATATGTGTATGTAATTAATTGTTTTCTTAGCTTATCTACCTATATTATTTTTTTTGCTGGGGGAAATAAACATTGGCTATTCATGATGGAGTCATTAGATGATTTTCAAATTATAAAAGAGAAAGTATTTAAAACTTATATTCTAAGCAATGACTCAATAAAACAGTAGTTACTTATATAAACATTAATCGAGTGTTTTTTTGATTCTAAAGGTAACTGAGTCGACTGTAGGAAATTTCCTTAATTAATATTCTTCTAGTTATACTTACTTAAAACTTTGAGCAAGAAGTGCCAGTTCTATCATCATTTCCGGAAACTATAAAAAATGGGTTAACTTCTGAAAGGAATACCCGGCCCTGGCTCGATAGGCTACGAAGGAACGGGGTAGGTTTTTACCCGACTGCGCCAGAAGGAGGGTTATGTTTTTCGAGAGTATGTATGTATGTATGTATGTAAGTATGTATGTATGTATGTATGTATGTATGTATGTATAATTGTTTGGCACGCTCTGCAGCCTGAACGGCTCGACGGATTTTAGCTTGAGAGGTGTCGTTAGATTCGTATTTACTGTGAGAGTGACACTGGGTATATCAAAATAAAAAAAAACAAAATGGCGGATTTGTAGCGCCAAATTCAAATGTTTGGCACGCTCTGCGACCTGAACGGCTCGATGGATTTTAGTATGAGAGGTGTCTTTAGATTTGTAATTACTTTGAAAGTGATATCGTAATAAAATAAAACTAAAAAAATAAAAAATAAAAAATGGTAATTTAAAAAACTAAAAAACCCGACTGCTTTTCTGAGCATTCATGAAAAAGCCCTAAAACAAGGAAATCTGGCAGTCGGGACCCATTCTAGAAAGTCAGCCGTCTAGTCAATAGATTGGAGTAATCTGCAATAGGTATGTGCTCTCAATTCTAGAATGGGTCCCGACTGCCAGATTTCCTTGTTTTAGGGCTTTTTCATGAATGCTCAGAAAAGCAGTCGGGTTTTTTAGTTTTTTAAATTACCATTTTTAGTCAGTAAGAGTCTGACACTACTTCCCGCTCCGTCCAAGGGCGGGATTTGTCATTGGATGATTTTACCTACCATTTGTAAAGACATTACGCCTTATTCCAAAACGCGATCTAAAATAGTTCCGGAACTACATTTAGATCGCGTTTTAGAATAAGGCGAGTAATGTCTATAACAAAAAAATAGAAACATAGAATATACTTTAACAAAAACATCCATCGATTACTAATAAAATTTACTGCACACCAAAATCGTATCATAGATCATACGAGTAAAAACTTGGCCGCAGCTTAATGGTGTCATGGGTAAACTTCTGGAAGGGAAACCGGTGGTAATAGGACGCACAGAGCAACTGATGGAACAGAGTGGGAAAAATCATTAGATGATTTCTCACCTTAAAAAAAAAATAGTAGCATTGTTTATTTGTAATAATGGGCAGGGCACATTGCTCGTAGAACAGATGGCTATTGGGGACGAAAGGTTCTGGAGTTTTGGCCGCAGCATTGAAAGGACTGATGACCTGGTAAAGGTTGCGGGAATCCGATGGTTGCGAGACGCACAGGACCGTTCATTGTGGCGACATTTGGGGGAGGCCTGTGTCCAACAGTGGACGTCTTTGGGCTGAAATGGCGATGGTTGTTTATTAATATTATTTTTATTAACGAACTCCATAAGAGGTTATCATTTTGGTTATCTACAGTTTGATAATCTTATTTCCATAGTTTGGGAAAGGATTAAATAGTGGTCTGTAGAATTTTCAACGCTTTTAAATAGATTCTGAATGAAACATAATTTTATCTAGGAACTAGCTGACCCGGCGAACTTCGTACTGCTTAATAGTCAATGAATACTTTTATTTCTTACCTTTTAAAGCTTCCTTGGACTATTACAAATATTTCAAGACCAAAAGTACCCAAATCGGTCCAACCATTCTCGAGTTTTAGGGAGACTAACGAACAGCTATTCAATTTTATAACTAAAAAGATAATCTTAGGTAGTGCTAGAGTATTGTAATTAACAGATTTACTATCCTCATTAACTATTTATTATTGTGTAATAATTTCTAGTTTAATGTGCCATTTTATTACTAAAAGACTTAATTTAAATGTTAATATAGCTTCCTTCTTCCTTTTCTTCTTTTCCGGACTTTCTTTCCTTTTTAAAATCCAGTTTAAGTGTAAAAGTGAAAGCTAAAGGATTCAGAAGTTTTTATTTACCCAAGGGATCTATTTTACTAACTTTATAATGAACTTTTATTTTTGCTACAGCATGGAATACCTACATTCCATATAGTATATTACAAATTTACTTAGAAGCTTACTTTGACTTAAAATTTGATTGTTTCACTACTGTTTGAGCTTACTTCCATGTGATTTTGAGAAAAAAGAGGTGTAGACACAGGGACTATAAAGCGATCCTATATGAGTTCTATTTTTACTGACTAAGTTGTTATTTTTGATAAGGTCAAAAAACGCTACATATTATATCATAAGCATAGTCAACCTAATGTACACAATGCTGGGACTCAGGGCTCCTTTCTAGAAAAAGAATTGGCCGTAGTTCATCACGGTGGCCTAGTATAAAAAACGCTATATACTTTTTAAGAAATGTACCCTTATTCACATTGAGTTCTTTATTGTCATTAACTAGAGCTGTACTGTACTCAATAGGAATAATAGTAGTTCAAGAAATGAAATACGTAACCATTTCATCAGTGGTACAAGAAAGCTCACAAAATCTAGTAACGAAATCTAATTACAAGACAGAACTACTCGAGAACAAATTGACAACATTACACACTATTGTCAACACAATATACAAAGCCGCCAATGTTGCCATACTCCTTATAAGGAACTTGAGTCAGGCAACACAGGCTTGGGTAAAGAGTCTCGACACCTCTATTATATTCACATTCTCGGCATCAAGCTTATTTTCGCAACGTTGATAAATCCACACAAGTTGTGTGCCCTTTTAATTTATTCACAAATCAATGATTCATCGAGTGTTGTCGTTTCGAAATTAGACCTACATAGGTTTCCTATTTTCGCAATTCTCAGTGGACATTGTATAAGTACCGACTTTATCCGAATACATTCGACCACTGTCGACGCTGCGTACAAGCTTTGTTTTGCTGTTCGAATTTCGAATTGAATTATACATCGCGCTTTAATTCTTTGTACATGTAATGAGGGGTCTAGATTTTGAATATTGTAAAGATTTCGCTGGACAGGAGCGCGATTATTTGAAATTTGGATGCTATTGTTAAGAAAGTAGAGTTTAATTTCACTTGAGCTGTTTTACACTATTTTGAAGGTGATACACCATGTCGCCTGTATTTATGAAAATAATATTTATGAAGCAAGATTAAAATAATTGATGACGAGAAAAGGAGGAGTTATGAATGTGCTCGGCAGAATATAGAGGAACGGTAGCTATTCCATGATTGGTCCGTTTGATTTACGGCATTCAAGTAAAGTACGCTCATTTATAGATTTGCTCAATTTATTGGTATGTAAAGTGATGAATCTTAAGATTAATTGCTGATATAAGCTTCACTGGTATTCAAATCAGTTGTCAATTACGTACTAGGTATTAGCTTTCGAATAGTTTCGAAGCCTTGAAAGCACTATCTGATCCGCGAGGCGCTCTTTAACCTCGAATTAATTGGCAAACGATAGGAGAGTTATGAAGATGACATATATTACGTTAAATGTTTGTTTTATTTAAGTCAAAATTTCTTTAAACGCGTTGAGCACTTTTTTGCGGATAAAACTGAGCAATGGTCATGTAATGTCTCGTTCAAAGTTGTAATCATCAATCATCAATCAGCCGAAAGACGTCCTCTATTGGAAATAGGCCTCTTCAAGTATTACCAACAACGAACGGTCCTGTGCGTCTCGCATCCATCGGATTCCCGCAACTCTCCAGGTCATCAGTCAACCTCATTGGTTGGCCTCCCACAAGAGGCCTTCCAACGTTGCATCTACTATGCACTAATATGCCTTGCCCACTGCCGCTTAAATTTGACGATTCTTTGAGATATGTCTGCAAACCTGGTTCTCCTGTGGATAGATCTTCATTTCTGATGCGATCACGCAAGGAAACAAGTCTCTCTCCCTTTCTATTGCTCTCCGGATGACTTTAAGCCTTCTGATGAGATACATTGTAAGCAACCGCATCTTAGAGCCTAGTCATAGAGTTTTGGGATACTGTGGTTGTGGTGCGTATAATTTTTTAAACTTAAACAAATAAATACGCTTTCATTCGTGGCAACCCTTACTAAACAGCATTAAACGCGTCGCCGGCATTATCGCGGCATAATTGCGGGTGGTTGCAGAAAAGACAAGTGCTACAGCAAGCGATTCGCGATTTAATACCAAAACTAACAGGAAAATTTATAAAAAAGTGATTTTTCATAGAGCATATTCGGAAGTTGTACTGAAGGGCATGTAATATTCTACAGTTCAATAATAACTAGCTTTCCATCATCACCATTTGGCTAAAATACATCCACTGCTGGGTGCAGGCAACACTTAAGTGTCGCCACAACGACCTAACCGGTCCTGTGCGTCTCACACCCATCGATTTCCCGTAATACACTAGATCATCGGTTCACTTTGTAAAGGGCCTTCTAAAGTTACGTTTGTCATAGCAGAACTTATCGAATGTTTAGTCAATAAGTTCTTCTATGACAAAATGTCTAAACCAGTTCAGGTCGACTACAAAAGAAGATATTTTTATGCACTCAAGACAAATTACTACATTTTTAATAGACTTCTGTATCCTGTTGCCTATTCATTAGAAAAATTGATGGAGACAGACTCGAAGCTGTTTTTTAGACTGATGCTATTAAGAAAGTCATCGATAGACGTTATGAAGAAGAAACTCGTTTTTTTTTTAGTTTATTTATCCAAACAATACACACAGACTCAATTCAAAACAAGGTGGCAGAAATACAAAAAGCACAGTTTTGTGAACAGGTAATTTTAGTCTACAAAAAAATTATGAACCCTTTCTCTTAAACCAGGAGACTTGTATTTGTATCATAAAAGACAGTGAATCGGCCAAACTGAAATAATTTTAATAAATTATTGGGGCATATGTCCCTCTTACTACGTGATATGTGTGCTTTTGCAATGAATCCAATCTGAATTCTGTATATCATCACATAGTATAAAACAAAAGTCGCTTCCCGCCGTCGGTCCCTATTTCTATGCTTAGATCTTTAAAACTAAGCAACGGATTTTGATGCGTTTGTTTTAATAGATAGAGTGATTTAAGAGGAAGGTTTTTATGTATAATACATGCATACCTAATATATTTAATAGTTTATACACCCCTATTTTTTAATTAGTGCACAAAAAAATGGGGCTCAATCAGTACCCGTTACTGATCATATTTGTGTAGTCAAAAGTAAAAAAAACGAAATTCCAAAAATGTCCACGAAAATTTGTCATTATTGGTAAATTAATAATTGAATCATTATTCATAACAATTACTACTAGAAAATACTAAGCGCAGTATTTTTCCATTTTTATTGACATTCTTTCATTCATAAACAATAACTTGTACAATGTTTCCAGAAATTGAGTGAGATTTTGGGATATAAATAAACACTCATAACTTTGCTGTTTATGAATATTATGCACTGAGACTTTACTTAAATAATAAAAAGACCTTTTCTAATAAGCCCTTTAAGTATTTGCCATAATTAAAAAATAGTGGTGTATATATTATAGTTTATATCTTTAGTTTGATTGACTTTGAAATCTGGAATGGCTAAGCATTTATGTGCTGTCTTTTCAAAAGTTAAAAGATTAAGACAAACATGATTTCTACATGGGTCCGCTACCCGCTATCTTTGTAACCATTTCCTATCAACCTAATAATTACACAGCGAACCGCTTGCACCGAATTGGAGGGCGCGGAACCGACAGTTTGTTTTCGCTTACTTAGCCGATTATACAGCTTGTTATTTTTTTTTAAAGTATCATAAAGCCGGTTTCATACGAGACGCTATACTTAGGTATTGGATTGGTTATGAGGTGTGGGATACAGGTCGTTTAGATAGGCTTTTTAAGTATAGTATGTGGGGACCTGTCTGGATCTGTAGGTTACCTATATCGGTGATCTGGTTCTGTATTGTTTACCTTGTATAATAAGCGTAGGTATTTTAATTATGAGTAGATAAGTGAGCCTTTTTATGAATGTTTTCTTATGCAGAGAAGGTTGTATGTGATGGCGATCTTATATCAGTGTAGTTACTGAGGAAGTGTTTATCATTAGATACGGATTAGTGAATTGAAAACAAAAATAATGATATCCTGTTTTTATAAGAAAACCAGTCCTGACTGCAATCTATATTAAAATATGTTATCTGTAATAGGAATCGAAAGTGCCTACAGATAATATAAATTTACACTATCTTTTAATAATACCAGAATTAAAATAAACAAGTTAAATGTTCAAGTCAAGTGCCATTAGCGCACCGAGTTTAGCATAAATGCACCAACTAGCAATACAGATTATAAAATAAACATTGATATTTCTACGTCGAAGTAAAACCGACAACACTTCATTTGCAAAACCGCGTATAAAACCTAATCCGAACTAATAGTCGATTAAAGCCAAAACATTGAGACAATCAATGCTAGCACAATGTCAAAGTAGGTAAACGAACCAATTAGTCTTGATCCCCAAATCCTCTTTCTAAAGAGACGTGGGAGCTCTCACAAACCTGGTCCCATTTCAAACCGCTAAAGAGCTGGCACAAGTCCAAATGAACTCAGAAAGCATACGATTTATAAAAAAAATCTCAAACAATATATTTTGCAAGTATCAAGATCACTTCGTTTGAATAAATTAATTGTATTCCGAGACGATTTCTAGGAAATAGTGTTGTAATTATAAAAATAGTGACATCGGACGTGGAATTTGTGTTTTACGTGTGTGACTAGAAATAACGTGATTTTATCTGACTCGGTATTAGGGACCCAGTGACGTCTGCTACAATACTTTTAATATTGTCTGCTGAAGAATTTTGTTTCTTTTTCCGGAGTTACTTCTTTATATTCGACGGGATGGCATTCCTATTGTTTAGTGTATTTTTCCATTGGAATATAAAATGACGAAAATGACTGTTGGTTTCTCCTGTTGAAAGAATGTATCCCATCTTCCACGTGTGACCTTATTGACATTTGACGCTAAGGAATATCTGCGTAATTTTAAAAACAAAATTGATCTGAAGGTTAGGAAGTGCGCTAACATATAAATCTAGTTACAGATTTTGAATTTCAGATTCAAAAACGAATTGTGGTGTTGGTAGGTGGTAGTGTTGCTGATGATAACATAAAATCGAGCAAGTTCAAAGATTGCTAAAGCCACGATGAACTTCTGGTCAATGGTCAAAGAGAAGAGTGGTACCTCTTTCTTCTTCTATTGTAATATTCATTATTTAACCAATGCAGTTCAACTCTTTAAGTTTTAAAAGCACAAAGATAAAGGAATGTAAATCATTTTTAAAAAGCAATCCGAAATATGTGTCACCGCGGTAGGTTGATATAATAAATTAATTTCGTCATATTGCAAATATATACAGACGCGATCAAGATACGGAAGGAATTCATGTCGTTTTTAAAATTATAGTGGTTTCATAAACAAGGCGGTTTCAAAGAATCGCCAATAACGGAGATCGGTGATAATACTCCGGTATTTGACCTTCGAATGTTCATATTAAAATTATATATTAATATATTGATAGAGGTTTTTTCACATTAGGATGTTCCTACGCTACCGTATTTTGGTTGCTGCAACGTGTTAAAAACTAGAAGCAGTCAATGTATTTGTCCGGATATTCTGAGAGAAACGTATTCTGCAAAATTGTACGAAACATTTATTCATCAAGTAGCAGATTATTATAGACAAGGTAGAAGCAAAACCGATGGAGATATAAAAAAAATAGGGAATATATTTTTTATACAGCTCCAATTAAAATAAATCTGTCAAATGAGTTTTATCCGAGTGGGATATAATAAAAGTGTTGTAGGGACAGAAAAACAAACACACAAAATTAAAGTAAAACATAAACAACCACTTCGTTTTAATAGTTTTACATGTGTCCACGTATATCATAAATTTCCTTTGAAGCTGGGTTTGTTCAAACCACGTTTAAGCCGACTCTACTAAATTCTCGCATATTGTAATGTCGTGTCTAACATGACATTACATTCGTCTGAAGATATAGTAATAAATGATTTTGGCTTTTATTCAACTTTGAAGAGTAGCTTTCCAATGAGTTTCATAGGTAGTTCTAAATGTTTGTAATGAAGATCCTTTCTTCTTTTCTAACTCTTCACTAAGACTATTTTTCCCTGACCAAAAACGTTGACAATATTTGTAGCTGTGTGTCTGCCTGAGATATCGTAGTTTCTAAAAGGATGAACTTAGTAACGAAAAAAAGCCAGTATGTTTCTAAATAAGCGATGATCATGATCTGCTAATGAAGTAGACAAAATCAACAATAAATTGATTATATATTTCAAGTTATTTGCACTTTAGTCGATATGATAATTTGGAGGATATGTTTTTTTTTAAATTATGAATATTTTACCTTTGGGTAATTGCCACATTATTTTTTTCTGAAATCCGTCAAAGTTTGAAGATAAATATTTGAGTTTCAGAAAGGATGACAATTTTGAAATGGATGAATTAGTAAAATATCACCAGAAGATATAATTAATACTCTCTAAGTTATTGTTGTATTAGAGCATATTTGTGTATTAGTTGTTATGGTCCCGGTATTAATTTCTCACGACTAATCATTTGACCAGTCTTTGCCGACAAATTATATTCTCTATTTTTCTCATTTCCATAAATAAAGCGTACTCTTTAAGATTTAAATAAAATAAAGCTTTATAATTAATTGAAATCTAAAGAATGAGCTTCCAATAGCCCCTGATTCTCAGAATTTGTCGATACGAAATTATGATAATCGCCACTGTTTTTATAATTATGCACATATTTATATAATATCTATTATAATAATTTGTGTATGTTTATTGGTTTGCTTTGCTTGAATTTCTGTATATTACGAGATCAGCTTCGTTTATTGTTCCAATTTTTTGTTGTTAGGGAAAAATAATTATTTTAATATCCTTTGATCAAAATTGATGATTTTCTTAGTGTTCGAGCTAGTTACTTAGATTTGACCACTAAGACTGATTATATTTTAAGATTGAGGTGATTCTTCCAATGACCTAAACAGTAGTTAAGTCAAGATTCAAAAATGCTTTGGATCTTGAATAAACTATTTACAGGCACTTTTGAAAGGTCAAGAAGTCAGTCTGTAAAAAAAAATGATGCTAATTGTACATTCCAAAGCGTAGATCTCTATGGAGAAGAATGTGCAAGAAACTCCATGGACACTCTTTTCAAACATGTTATATATTACAAATATCTCGGTTACATGTTTTTTTTACAATTAAGTTTACTTTTCAATATTTTTAGAATTGCCGTAGTACTCGTAATAAACCATGATCTTATTTCTCCACACTGTTCATTTAGATCTATCATAGCTACATAGCGGAATACGTCAAACCTTACCACATCATATTACAACAGCCAGGTAGCCCTACTACACAAGTTTCTCTGATAAACGACTCCAACAAACCCATATCTTATGCACCTACTGTATTGCCGAACCTACGAACCTTATCGGACAACTCAATCTTTGAAAATCAAGTCATTTCGATGTAGATGCAGCTATATTCCAGTTCCTGAGGTAAAGTATCAAAATTCATAAGGTGTTAGCTGATGTTAATCTGTTTAATAAGCATTTTGATGCTTTAGATAGCATCGGCTTAGCTATAAGCCATGTAAAGGTTTCATTTAGTAAACGTTTTATTAAGAACGTTTCCTAAATGTTTTTTTTTTATTGAAGAAAAATGTGTTGGGATATGAATAGTGGATCAAAGATTACTGTTATTCTGACACATTAGAGTTCAGGAGATCAGCTGTGGAGCGATGTTAAAGCAGATTTATGTCGTGTTTAAAAAACGATACTGAGAAGAGAGCGAAACTTGTCATTAAATGTGGTAGAGAAATGTAAATATTTTTGTAATTTTTAGATTAAGACCGTCGATTTATAACAGCAAGAATGGTATAATCAATGAGTTGTTAATTATTATAATTCCTCATCGAAGATTCGTTAGGTCAGTGTGAATGGTTGTGGCAAATTAAGACTTGTGCCCCGAAACAGTCCCACAATCACCTCGTTCTAGCTTGATTACGTTCAATTACACACCCTGTAATCACTCCATAGACGCAGATTCAAATTACGAGCTCCACTTCAATTACTAAAATTATTTATAGATCACCAAGTCTATTACATTCTTTCCCTCAATTACCGTTCAACAGTTTGCAAAACAAGATAACATTATTAACTCGTCGGGTGTACTGAATGGTGCACACGACAAAACATGACTTACGGTCTACAAGGTAACAAGAATCGATTCTGTTGTTAAAGAAATACAGCAGTACACGATCAACAGTGGTATTGTGATCAGCAACTCAGTCGCGGAAACTAACGATTTTGAAACAATCGAATCGAGCTTACATTTCGCTCATAATCGTATTTCATAACGTCACCATGTGCGGGTTTATGTGGCAGGCTGCGTTGATATAGTGCTCTGTTGACTTTATTTAGTCATCTTTGCTCTCGATTTCTTTTATAATGAGACTCGCAAGCATGACGGGTTTATTTGTTTGGCAAATAAGATTTGCATTACTACTCTTATAAAATTTGAGGTTTTCTATTCTGTTTTGTCTTTTAATTATTATGTGGTGTTGTATACAAAGCTTCATTTTTAGATAATATACAGATTTAAAAATTACGATTATTAAGTGGTCTAAAATATCCCTAACTTTTGTTAATTTCAAACCATGTCTAATATTTCTCATTACTAGTACACACCAATCTCTTTTAATCTATTCCTATCGCAAGTGTTCTATCTCTAACCGTATTACGATGTCTTTGCAATCGACAGCGAGCTCGCAAGTCTACAACTAGCAGGAATGCGTTTGCTTTTATTGTGCCTACACTGCCCACAGACACGACCGCGTGTAACATGTCTATTAGCAACACTAACCTAGGTATAGTCTAACTCGTTTATTGTATAGAACTTCCCCAGGTGTCGGTGCTGTTACTGAAGATTTACAGTTTCCGTATTATGAAGACAAACAATCAATCCTTTTACTACTGTTTGGTTATTACTTTCCCTTTTAAATGTTATTCCTACAAAATAAATATTAGCTTCATATGTCCTAATTCCTTTTGTGAAATTCGAGTATTTATTTGTTTGTTTTAGTTTAGGGTTCGTTTCCTAATCGTCAACGTTACTTGTAAGTAGTTTGGTTCTAATTAATGAGGTGATGTCGACCGACAGATGGTAGTGTAAACATTGTAAGTGTAACATGGTAACTTGCTAGCCGATATATTCCAGCTAAGTCTGTTGTACGCAGTAATAGTTGTTAGTGCTTGCCTTGTTTCGTTATGTCCAGCCATGTTGTCGATAAAGGGGGTTCCTCTATTTGTCACTATCGCTATGAAAATACAAATTATTATGAGAGTCATGACATCAATGAATATTTAAGTTTTCAATCAAAACTTGAATCTAAATAGTCGTAATATCAGCCATAAAACTATGACTGTTGAAATTTGGCCTGCTGTTTAGCAACTTAACGATCAAATGGTAACTGCCTTATTTACTGCACTTTGATGGTGGTTATGATATTAAAATTGTGACAGCCTAGAAATTTATTACGATTTTGCACCATCAGTGGCGTCCATAAGTTGCTCTAACATTAACATGCACGCAGCGAAAGAAGGCTCTTAAGGTAGTATTGACCGTAAGTGTGGGCTTGCAGACAATGAGTAATGGGTAGTTTGCTGTCCGGCCGTCCAGTAACCGTCCAGACGGAGCACGAGTCATCGGCAGCGCGTGGTGTCCTACGCGTGCCTCAAAGAGATATTAACAAAACCGTAGGGGCCTAGTAAGGCCGAAGCCTACTGGGGCTATCTGTTGGCTTCCGAAAGGAAATTCTGGGGTCCTAAAACCCAAGGCAAAAAAAGAACATATATCCACATATAGTTTTAGTTAGTAAAAGTTTGACAAGAATAGAGTGGGGCAAATCATTGAATGATTTCGCACCCAAAAAAAGAGTAGTATTTTTAATTTTAATATTTAGTGTTTGATAATTATTATATTGCTGAATAGCTTCGCATTTGGATCTTAGGTCAGAAGTTGGAGTTAGCTATTAGCAAATCTTTTCCTGAGCAGGTATCTATTGTTTCAGATAAACAGTCCCAGAGTGGTTCGTGAATGTTTGTGGTTAACAATTGGCATTCGGTTGCTGTTAGCCATTAGTACCTGATCACTACCTCTTTTAAAACGTGTGCTCCATTGTTTTCCAAGCATAAAAGTGAGCAATCTTTGTCAAGTTTTAATCTTCTCTCCCCTTATGTCAAAAGGTCATTCTCCTCCCAACTACTAGAACAAGTTAACTGGTTTTCTATCACCAAAATGTTATCTCACAAATCTATGGCATTAACTACTATGATATTGTACACGGGACTTTCTCCAAATACTAATTACGGAGATATAGCATCGTCTAATAAAGTGTTAAGTTTATTTGAATATTTTCATTCGTCGTCGAGGTAATAGTGTTGATTTTATTAAGATGTTTACGTGTTTGAAGTTTTTGGATGTACCAAGTTTCTTTAATTCTTTTTTACTCGGGATGATGCCAAAGAAATGGGTGCAGATGCACTCATTATCGTGAACTTTGACTAAAATATTGGATGGGATATACCTAAATGTTTTTCATACAGTTTCACTAGCAATATTTTTTTTCTGATGTTTTTATTTTTGGAAATGTAGGTATTTATGAGTTCGCGATCAATGTATAATTTCAATATCGGCGCATCATGTCTTCTTTCAATCGATTTTTTTTTCAATCGATTTAGTTTTTTGATTCATTATTTGATATAACTTTAATTTAGTTGACAATTTCATTAAGGCTCACTCAATTATTGTTACATCTTATTTCGTATACCTACAACATTGCAAATAAATTTTACTTTACTTCGACTATCGCTTTATTTATCCGCTCGACAACAACCTCCATTCTACCTATATTATCTTTCTCACAGATTTTTTATAAATGTGACTTTTCAATAAACTCTGAAAAAGAATCACACATCCTACGTTTATTGACACATCTTCCAAATTTCAAATAAAATCTACGTTAACCCAGTACAACCACAAACATTTCACTCCTCGAAAACCAGTACTAAAGTTTATCTTCCTATAACGACCCAGCATACATGTCACCCGGTTATCACAAGTTAATGTAACTATTATTAGAGACCACATAATCTGCATGCATGTTCAATAAATGGTTAATCTTAGCGGCTGGCTCGAATGCTCGATACAGCGCGGGCGCAGAGTCGCGACCTAAACTGGTATTAAATAATTGATCCATTAACATATATGCTGGGTATAGATCAAGCTGTAGATGTGACGTGAGGAGTTGGAATTGTAATTTTTTTATGTTTTCCTTATCCATAAACTTATCCATAAAAACGACAAAACTGGGCTCATGTAGTTAACTATGAAGATGCTTGGGAGAGTTTGGAAGACCTGCAAAATAATGAGTCTCTTAACCTAACTGATTTAAGATCTTGTTTTGTGGAGTCATTATAATTCCAATCATCTTCTACCTGTTCTTAACCAGATATGTTTCAGTCAAATTCTGCTGTAGTATTCCGAAAGTAGCCGATAATCGGAAGGTATTTAGAAGGAGCGAATGTTCCTCAGACCTCTAGTACCAATGGTAACACTAACATATTAACTCATGATATCAGTATTAAAAAAAAATCCAATGCAGTTTTAAATTGCTTGCTACAAAACTATTATCAAATCACACTAATATTATAAAACCGAAAGTTCGTGCACGAATGTCTGTTACTTTTTTATCCTCTAACAGATGAATAGATTTCCAAATAATTTGGTACATGGGTGACCATGTCCAAAAATAACACATAAGATATCTACTTTTTATACCAGCAGTTGTTCCTTTGGGATAATTTTCTACATGCGGGCAAAGTCACTAGCAGCAAGCAGCTAGTAATTTAAAATCATGATTATCAAGTAGTGAAAGTACCAACCCATAATAACTATTAACTAAGAAAACTTTTGGCTAAATATAGTTCAAACGTAGGTTTCGCAAATAGCAGTGCCCAAATTGAATTGTCCCGTCCATGTAGTGTGTACAACTCAGATCAGATACGCTGTCAGTTCTACTAATATGAACGTTTATGCAAGACAATAACGTTCCAAACTTAGGACTACTGACAGATACAAGTTCTGGTTTGACTTGAACAACTTGCACCGAGCAATAGAAATGTATTGCTTAAGTTTTTGTATGACCATTCCCTTTTGAAACATTGCCAAAATAGAAATCTGCTTAACTATTATTGCAATATCCTGGAACAATTTCTTTAACAATGATTGTAAAGCTAAAAAAATCATTAATACTGTTGATAGAGAAGAATAAATCGAAAAAGAAGTAAAAGATGCCTGTTTTCAAACAAATTGTGATAAGGGCGGGAAGATTTATTAACTAACGAGATTATTTGATAAGGCTTTTTATTTTAAAGATATGTATAATATAAGAGTTACGATAACTCTTATACAAAAGTTTTTACAGTTGGGTATTAATATCAAGTCTGCATGTTTAGCTACACATGATATGTATGAATTGCATGCAAAATATTATTAGTGAAATCTGGTTCAGTGTTACAGATAGAGTCAGAGTCACAAAAAATATATACTAGTTTTATCTTATCATTATCCGCAATGACAATAAAAAAGTTATATTTTAATAAAACTCTCTTTCAAATCTCTCTGTAATTCTTACTGATCTATGACCACCTTGATTAGGTCTCGCATATGTGATGTATATATTTAATTACTCGTTAGCATTAATACTAATATATGAGGTGCTGCGAAAGGACAGGGGTCCTTGTGTATTGATATTATAAACAGGATCTTGAATGTATAAATATAGAACCAATATTAAGACATTCACTAATGTTATATGTTATATGTATATGATTTTAAAAATTGTTTAAAAATTAAGTAAAATCTTAAATTTTTAGCAAATGATTTAATAGCTTTTAAGTAATTCATCAGCATCCTATTGTTTATTTATCTGTTTCTCTGTATCTATTCATCGTTTGTTTAACTCTATTATCTGCTATCTCAACAGTCACCTCGTTTCTAGCAACAATTTTTGATCTTTCACAAAATCCTGTTTTAATTTCTTTGGCCTCCCATTCTATTATTACTTAATACTATTTTAGATTATCTGATATTTAAAGAATTTCTTCTACTTTTTCAGTGATTTATATAAATGTGCATCACCTTGAAATAATTAGGCAATTGACGCCATTAAAAGGCATGGAATTACAACTATGTAGTTGAGTAGATGATTCAACACCATTATCAGCTATAACCTTTTTAATTTTGACATACATTGGAATCCAGAATACAAGTGTAAAATTAACTCCCATTCCCACATCAAATCAGATTTACACTTTTTAAAGCCGATGTCTTGAGTATTTATCGCTGCTACCGCCACATAAATTAGTGGTCCATAAAATAATAATCCATATTAACGATGCCTGACCATATTTAACTGGTTGTCTGACGTTGGAACTGGCCAATCAGGTATTTGTCTTGAGACATTGTTGACGCCATTCACTTGGGGGATATTGATTGGCTGGGGTAATGGATGCTGAGGCTTGTTTGGAAGGTAGGATGGTGCTGATTGATATGCGTGATGGTTAATTCATGATTTTTCTTGTGAAGTTATTGCGTCACACTTATGTGGAGGTGATAGAGATATACATCTGAGGCCTTGAAGACTTTGGTACGGAAAATAAGTCTTAATTGCTGATGTCTATTAACAATAGTTATTCTTCAGCTACTTTTTTCTTTCTCATCGTAATGTGCCGAAAAATACTGAGTCAATCTTTACTTAATGTCACCATTTCTTAGTCTTGAGATTTTGCATAATTGTTTTATCACCGGTCTAGCTACATAAATAAGAAGCCCATGATACATTGTACAAGTTAATTTACTTTTCTTAAAAAATGTCACAAGAATATTAGAAATACGGCATTTAGCGAGATTATAATATCATTACCGTTGTAGAGGACTTGCGGATAGCAAGCAATGGCTAGTCTGCAGTCCAGTTAGTACCAGGCCCGAGTCAGCGTAGTATTCCACGCGCTCCTCAAGGAGATGTCGACAAAACTAAAGTGGCTAGTAGGGCTGATGCTTGCTAGGATTGTGAGAATGTCTGAAAGAGTAATAGTGATCTTAGAACACAAAGGGCAACTAAAGGTAACAGGTATTAGTCAGTAAGTAAAACACGACCTGTACCGCTTGGTCAAAGGTGAACCTTGGAACAGAAGAACTCATTTGGTTATTTCCCACCCCAAAAAAGGTACCATAGGATTTCACCATTTTGATTATAGGTAGCCTTTTTTTCATTCCTTCCATGCCTTAAAGAGCCCGTTAACCAGATATCCAGCTTTTATCTCGAAATTACAGTACGCGAAGACGAGTCAGCATCACGGTGAGAATTGATGGTATCGTCTCAATTGATGCTTACAACACTTGATAAACAACTGACAAGGTATACTTTTCTCTCATTCCCAGGTTTTAAGACCAATATGTTGAATATACGTGTTACTTATAGAGTTATTAGCATATCGCTCGGTTATTAGTGTCTTATCGCGATCAGACGGAGAAAGTAAGAATTATGGTGTTTCCATGGGAGCTTATGGAACTTTGTCACGGAAATCGACGGTATATTAAGTTGCAAATGTATTCGGAACATTGTTGAAGGCCTTGAGGGCACTGTTGCAGTCCAATATTATTCGTAAATATTCGAACACCGAAAATAATAAAGTGAATCGAAGTGATTTTGCTTTTTAATTATTTTTGTGAATTTTGATGTTGCTGTTGTATCAGTAATAGAGGCTTCCCATAGTATAAGACACTCTTTTTTTTATTATTTTCTTGCCTTGCTCCCATTTTGTTTGTAAACAACGCAACAAAAACCATAGTGTGGTCTTTTTTAACCCAAAGGTTGACTGGTAGAGAATGCCTTGTTGCATTAAGTACCACTACTGTATATGAAGATATTTTTTTTTTGAGGTAGGTAATCATCGACAGACTTCTCTTGCTCTAGGGTGCAGCGAGAGAGCGTGTCAGACTTTTACTGACTAAAACACATTCTCTCCTGCTCTTTCAGTTTTGCTGACATTTCAATTAAGGCACACGTGAAACTCTACTCGCCATTGAATCGGTCGGACAGTGAGCTAACCAATGCTCGTCGTCTACAAACCCGCGCCTACGGAGGCCGGGAATCGTTCTTCGACTGTCAACTCCGGGGCGTGTTCTGTGGTAGTCTGAGGATGTTCATTACTTCACGGTTGTGGCCATACTTTTCACTCGCATTGCTGTTTACCATTCCTTTTGCTGAAATAGTGCAACATGTCTACTTTCATATTTCTCTATTCATCATTATCATTTCAGCAGTCCTCCCTTTCCAAACAAATCATTTTACACATTGCCTGACCAACATTTTGTTTGGTCTTCCACTTTCTCCAAAACGTTTCAGTTATTTTATGAAGACAGATATGTGTTCTTTATGAAATTCGCCAGTGTAAATATAATATTTAAAAAGTTAAAGGTTGAATTATATACAAAGTAAAAAAAAAAAAATGTGCCTTACTTTTGATGTGAACAAACCCAATTCAAGTTTATTGTTATTGGAGTTTTCAAAAACAGCCAACAATATCCGATTCAACCATAACAGAAATATCCGACAGATCGATTGTTGAATCGAAATCGATGCATCGATACGATACTGTTTGTTAAAACATCGCTATCGAAAGAATGATCGGTAACAATGGGTTGTTTATAATCTTACGCCACTAGTGTGTTTAGAATTTCTATAACTGAATGTAGTTTTTGCTTGACTGTGTTATACACAGATGCCTTTTCTCTTAATTCTCTGGTAAATAGAAAACCCAATTTAGTCGTTGTCTCACAACGCTATCTAGGCCCAAACTAAACAGATAACTGTACTATGAGTACTAGACCACTGATAAGCATACATACTTATTTGTAGATAAATTACACCCATAGACAGAACAAATGATCGTGCTCATCACACAAACATTTGTCTTAAGTGGAAATCGAACCCACAACCTCCAGCATAGCAGTTATCGCCACTAAACACTGATCAACAAGTCAGTCAAATGAAACGGTATTTAGTAAAAACTATCATCACAGCTTGAGGTTCGCCCTAAATAGGTACCAAATAACTTTAAATACCTATGGAATACAAATTATTAAGAAAGACATATAAAAAGTAAAGTATGCTTAAACGAATAATTTTACAATGATATCCATCAGTAGATATTGTAAACGTTATATCAAAAATTTGTTCTAGATTATTCTCAAAAAGTCTTATGAGTAATGGGATAATTATACTAAACTCTATTCTAATAAAAAAAAAAACAGACGTCAAGTCAGAAATCATGTTTTAGAAACTAAATAAGAGATTATGAAAATGAAAAAAATAAGGATCCAATATACAATACGATAAGAATCATGTGAAATATGCTGGAATACAAGATTACATTAGTTGTATAGGTCTTTAATGAAGCGTGAATAAGGATTCAGTAGGGAACACAGTAGCTTCAAAAGGATACATATAATACAAGAATCAATGTAATCCTTACATGATGTGTGCATTTGGAGGCAAGGGGTTAAGTACACTGTTATTGTTAAAGTATTGAATAAGTTTCATTTGCATAAAATAGTCAAATGAAACTTCCGTATAAAATTTTGCTGAACTAAATGAAGAAGATAAAAGACAATGAAAATCTCATCGATGCATATTTTTATGATGAGTTAAAAAAAAAGATAATCAAGAAGACCATTGTAAAACCCAAACATAAGACACAAACATAACACACACAAAAATAACATACACCTACATAAACACATAAATAATAAAAATAAAGTATAGGAAGTACGTCGCGTATAACTTGTAATGTTGCTTTCACAAAGTGCAGTTAAAAAGTATTTTCCTTAAATACTCGGACCGGTGAGGTAACACGAGTCAGTGTTTTTGCCCTTTGCATTTCTCATTAGACCTCTCATTGAGGATTCAGCCATCTCCTTCTTTTAACCCATCAAAGAAAGGGACAGAAAATTTTCCCAGCTCCTTGCGTAAATAAAATTAAAAAGAGTGAAATAAAAGCAAATTGGCGAAGCGTTTTTTTTCCAATTTGTAAAGATTTTGTCGAAGTGTTTTATAACCTGGCAGTCATTGTTTCGATTTTATTAATGAATTTGCTATTGTTTTAAGCGAACTGAGCGCAGTAGGCCGCAAACTTAATTCGGGTACAGAAACAAATAATAGTTGGTACCCTATATGTACATCCGAACAATGGAGTCCTTCGTAAAAAAGTGATTACAAAGAACATCAATAAAAAGTAAATCCATTGGAATATCATTTGCGCGTAATTTTTTTTTACAAATGTGAATCAAGATAATGAGTCATATAGAAATTAAAAAAGTAACATATAATTCGCTAGCGATACATTTTCAAATATAAGATAATTGATCTATATACGTTCACGAATATTCAATGAGAAAGATGAATGATCATAACTGATGCCAAGAATTCAGTGGTGCATTTGATGTACTGTTATAAATTGCAATGAAAACTGGCCCTTGCACAAATCAAATTAGTCTACACTTGTATTTGTTATTGGAATAATAATACTTTTCATACCTGAATACATTTGGTGGAAGATACCGAGAAACACAGCTTTTGGTTACATTCATCTAATTGTATCATTAGGCCTAAGCATAATCGGACTTATATTACTCACGCTGGTGTGACTAAGGCTTCCTCTTTATGAGAGGGAATGAACCGCAATTCATCTCGCGGATCTAGTTGAGAGGGTTGGTGGATGTCACATATCTTCAAATTTTTGGTTCTAGGACATGCCGGTTTCCTTATGATATTTTCCTTCACCGTTGTGAGAGCAGTAGTGGTGTAATAAATAACAAAAAGTAATGTGCCTGACTGGGTTCGAACCTACAACTGTTAAGTCGGGACCGTTTCTGCCGGGCTACCATTAATCAGATACTTTGTCGTCTTCATTAAACCCTTTTTGTTTGCTTTCTCATCTTTAATGATTTCCATATTTCATCAATTTCTATAAATTACAAACTCTCCTTCATCCAACTTATTATTTCTAACTGATAATATCTCCAAATACCATTTATCATTTCGATCGTTTTTCACTTCATCACTTGATGCCGTTTCATATCATATTTCTCCTGAGACAACATAAACTACAATCAAGATCACTAATGAGATAAGAGTCAGTAATCCAGCTAAGTGTATTATAAATTATGATATTCTATTTAAATGTGTATATTTCTTTGGTTAAACCTCTTAACGTGTGGTTAATGATTTGTGGTTTATCATCACGCGATGGTTGACTGACAATTAATTTATTATGTGTATTATTAATTGGTTTATTAAAAAGTGTTTCCCGCTTTGTGACATTCTTGTGTCTGCCAGGTGTTTGTATAATTTATTTTAACAATTTTGTTGTTACAAAAAGCGGAGTATTTCGTTTTTATGAGAAAGATTCTTACAAATTGGTTAAGATATGAATTATCACATTTTCGTCTTAAAATTTTCATGTAACTGTCTATTTTTGTTCTTATTTTAATAACTATAAATATTTACCATCTCTGCAACTGTGAAATTACTTATTTTTAACTAGTCTTGTACATGATTATTAAGTTTATAATTTAAATCAATTATTACTTTTTTTTAAGTTTTCAAATTGCAAAAATGCAATGTAATATTACCTACACTACGTATTTAATATTATTAAACTATGGCTATTTAAAACCTGATAAATAAATAAATTCATTATTATTATCGTCATTCTTACTAAATTAATGGTCAGAAAGTATAACTATGCGGAGGGTAAGTTTAGTTCTCATTTATCTTACAACAATAACGGAGTTAACTAAATCACTACAAAGCAGCTGTCCTATTTTAATCGTGGACCACACGGCAAACTTTAGTGTTCCATAATATAAATCATTAGCGCCGCTAAGTATAGAACTAGTTTGAGCCTAGCTCTAGACCACGACACAACAATAATTGTGACCTACATCGACCATGAAATTAGTTTCGTGGCGGTCACACGCAACTATATTGTCCTGAGTTATTTGTAGTAGACTATGTTTAATCCGGGGTGCTATTTTGGTGGGATACGCAATATGAATCATAATTTTTATATATATAAATAGTAACAATGTGGAGTGTAGCCCACATAAAGATATTCCCAATTCTTTAATGATTTCATGGATCATCATAGGCTGATTAAAAAGTGACCTTTTATCAGTTACAACGATTGTCAAATTAATGTCCAAAATGTATTGCATCGACATTTAAGCTATAGTAAATTCATGGGGGCTATCTGTAAAATTTTAGACTTATGACGGGTATCTGTCAATACGACTTTATGTATTTGCTATATCTTCAGAATCCAAATTCTGATTCTGTGACCAACATATCCCGCGGCTTACAATAATAATTTTAACGATTTCAATATTGCTACTTGCCCTATCTAACCATAAGTTTATGGAAAAAAATTATTAAGTGCCTACTCAAATTCTGTAAGATTTTATAGTCCTGAAAAAAAATGTATTGCTTTGTATATTGATTTCATTTAATTTTACCAAAACTGTATCTAGCAAAAGATAAGTTAGTTTACATTTGGAAACGTATTGAATTGTACATTTACTTTTAACATATGTACTATGTGTACAATCTACTATGTATATATACGGTCGTTTAATTTTTAAAATAAAATAAAATTACAAAATCCCAGTAAAATCAATTAAATTCTAAAACGCAGTTCTAAAATTAAACTTCATACTAAATTACCTAAGTGCGGGGAAACCCGTCCTATTACCGAACACAGATATAAAGTGGTAAGTACACGTCGATTCGTTGGCACAGTTTCGGTGTCGGTGGTCTTCAACGATTCCGTGACACTTTACGAGCTCATTATAGCGTCTGAGAGCCGTCGCCACATTCAGTCTCGCACCTTACTATATTACTACATGACATGCTATATTGACATTGTCAACATTATAGAAATAATGATGCTTGAAAGAGATAATGGAATTATTAACTTTTTTCTTTGATAGGTCTTTCACAAGTAGAAATAAAATGAGGAAAATCTTTATAAATTGTGTATGTTTGCGTGTTTAACTGCCGCATTGGTCTCGTGGTCACAAGCGCGACTGCTAAGCTTGCAAGTCCTGGATTCGATTCCTGTGTCGGCAAAAAGTGCTATTAAAATTTTCCATTACAAATTACTTTATAGCTGCCCGGAGCTTAGAAGTTGTTGGTGGTGTGACACTCCCGTGCCTAAGAAAGCATATAAAGCTTTTGGTTCCCCGGTTGTGTTGGATTGCCGTCTCATTGGACTATGAGAGTAAAGGAATAGAGATTTCGAACTTGAGATCTATTATCTCCTGCGTGGTTGGTTAATCTCTGTTGAGATTGACCACCGTGATCGATATTCGATCGAGAAGATTATTATTATTTTATACATGTACAGTTCTGTATAGATATGGAATTTGTTCTTGAGCTTCCGTGTTTTCCACAGCAATGTTAATGCGTGTTTCAAAGTGTAATAATTTATATCGACCATGACTTTGACTTTGATTCATTTCAAACGAAATTCCTGTGAGAAAGATTTTGTTCAGACACAAAGATCTTTCGAGCCTTATTAAGTGATACATCAGGCTCTAATTAAAAAGACAGCGTGGAAACCGACAACAAATCCTTTATTCTTTGTGTCCAATTAAATAGGCGTGAAAAGATAAACAACTTTCAAGATGCTCACAATGTGTTTGACAATATTCTTTTGTTTCATATCCAGTTATTTGTAACAGATGAAGTCATTTTGGCTTAGAATGTTGATTTCTCCAACGAAAAAAATGAAACTAAGACAATGTTATCTTTTAACCTGTCAATGAATTTGCAAAATGTCGTCTAGTTTTATAATTTAAGTACCAAAATTCACAGAACTAACAATTCTAAGAAATTCAACATAAAATTTAAAATGAATGTTATCAAGAACCTCCAAATAAAAATGAGTAACATTAAATCTTTCATCAAATTATATGTATTTTGAATTCTGAAACTTTCACCGCCTCTGCAGACTTTGGTTGTTTGTTCGAAATGTCTGGAGGACTTTCCAATGATAAATTAGACATTTAATAAATTTTTATTTGGATCATTATTCTTGTCATTGCTTGATAAAAAAAAAGATGAAATTCAGAGATGTTTTACATGATGAGAGTGTTGTAAAATATTTTTACTAGACATAAATTAAAATGGTCTTTGTGGTGCCATTTTCCGAGTATTCTATTCTATTCTATCGTTCAGCAAAGGAACAAAGTATAAAGTCCCATTTGTTTAGAAAAATTCAATCTGAAAAGTACTCGCTATATTTGCATTTTCTTAGTATCAAAATGTCAGGCTTAACAGGCAACCACCAACCACACACATCTACAGACAGACTTATTAGATATTATATTATTATTTTGTCGCTGGCACTTTTTTATTTAATTTCGACGTATGAAAAAATATTCATTTGTTATTTCAACTTCGTTATAAGTATACATTAAAACAATCCAATAATAAAACTCTAAGTAAATAAAATTGACTAAAAACTATATAAAATAAGGCGTCGAAAGTCTCCTCCGCATCGCTGGTGACAGGTGATGTACCCAAAAGACTAGCAGCATTGCCACGTTGCATAGTAATGCTCATTCTGTGTTCAAAATAAATACTAGCCTTCCGATCGAATGAAATCTCAATAAGGCATTTCAGTAGGTCTTTATATAATTTGTAAGCACCCTCAACAGCTTAAAATATAATTAACAAGTGGGATGTTACATTTACACATCATTATAAATTGATGGCCGCTGCCCTGGAATAGAAAAGGCAACTGTCCTTCAGTGATGAGTTTTACTCAGTAAAAGTTGATTGTCGTTTGAAGATTACGGACCGAGATCGGTCGATACGGCTTGCTCAATTGAGGAAGCTTGTTTCATTCCTCAATATACATATGTAACTCAAGCCTTCAACTCAATCCCGATTTCCGGCCACCGTAGGCGCGGGCTTGCGGACGGCGTGCAATGGGTAGCACGCTGTCCGATCGTCCGGTAACCGGCCGGACCGAGCCCAAGTCGTCGACGGCGCGTTCTGTTCCCGCGCGCCTCAAGGAGCTGTCAGCAAACCGTAAGGCCCAGCCTGCTAACTGCAGGCAGGCAGGGTCGAAGCCTGCTGGGGTCAAGGGCCGTTTTCTGAGAGGAAGGCTCAGCCCCGGCACTATAGGCAACGAAGGAACGGAGTAGGTTTTTAGTCAGTAAGAGTCTGACACTATTTCCCGCTCCGCCCAAGGGATCTGTCATTGGATGATTTTACCTACAATAAAAAAAAAGAAAAAAGGCTAGTTAGCCTTCCTTATTTGCAAGTCTACTTTAAGGATTAAGATGCTTTTGCATCTTGATCCACTTTGATCCGCAGTGTCAAACAAGCAAATATCTCATGGTACAGAAATATCCTCGTCGCCACCGGCGCCGTGATATTTTTCGTATACAATACGATTTGGCAGACTTTAGCGTCGATTTGTTACTTTCCATTTCACCTTTGTCTGGTTGCGTGATGCAAGTGTACAAAAAACATCATGATGATATTTTTTTATAGTAAGAGACACGCTATCTCCGAGTGACGTTTTGACTCGAGTAGACAAAACAAAATAAAAAACCAATTTATTTAATATCTTGTGGAGATATAAAACACATCGTAGAAACTTTTATGTCTGCAACATGTTGTAGTACGCTTTGCACTTAGCGCATAAACATAATAGTAATAGACCAAAAATACTGCCTTGCGGAACACCTTCATAGTTTCAAAATACGAATCTGTTGTTGGAAAATTTATGCATACGAATAAATATACTATCTTTATCTAAGAATCATATAGTAATTTCTATAAAAGTTATTTTTAATAAACACATTGTTTTATTTATTGAAATATAACATAACCCTATCAGTAGCCCTTGGAAGAACTTTATATAAGTTATCATTAATATTATCAGATTTTACTAGCTTATTATACAATTTTATGAGTCATTTATTATAAAAACATCCTGCTGAATATTAAAGTGACTATATCCGAATAAAAGTTATTTCTGAACCAGACGACGGCGCTTCCCAAAATAATAAACAAGCATAAATCACGTTCCACAACCAGAGTAAATGCCGTCTTTACCGACTAATTGAAATAAACTGCACGCAAAAAATGCTTTTGGCTGACATAATAAGTAATATGGAATCTTTTCACTTTAATATATAAAATAATATATTTTTCAGATTCAAAAGAACTGCAGATCGTTTTGTCGTATTGTCGGTATAATTAGGAGTTATGGGCGCCTAAAGCTGTATACTCACTGGAAGCTAGAATGATATTATATGAGGGAACGTACGTTTTCGTACAGATCATAGGTTTATGGTAAAAAAAATCAAGTCATGTTTGTTGAACCGACATAACAATCGCAAGTAATATTTAATGGTATATCATGCAACAGAATTTTTTTCGGCAATAATGATATCCTTGGCAGATAGGAAATGACAGAATATCGAAATATAAAATAATACAGACTTCATTATTTGAATAACGTCAACAACTCATTGATTATCTGCTTATATAATTGGCAAAGATTTATCTTGGTGTGTCTCTACCTTAAATGTAAAGATGCAGTAGATTGTAACGATGGTACATAACTAAAGCTTAAATGTATTTAAAATGGTTATAAGACGCCTTCTTTTGATTAATTGTGTGCAAAACATGGTGACCCCGTATATTTTTGCTAAAATACGGATATTTTATCATTAAACGTATAATTTTGAAATCTGCGAGCATCTTAAAGTTGTTTGATGCTTTTCTTTAATTGCTTTTTCATTCAAATCGGTATTCTAATTAGATTCGGTTATCTTACATTCTACAAATGATCGCCAATTTATATTCCACGAAAATGAAATGTTAATTTGCAGTTATGCCACGAGGGCAGTGCAAATTACCAATTAACCTTTGTCGTGCTAATAAATATTAATAACAGGATTTTATTCATTAATTCGTGTACGGCGATATCATTGACTGGCCCAGCAATAACTTTAAGTATGGCAATCATTTTGTATTTTGTTGCGTGAAGACATATCACATGTTGTGGATATGACATGGCATTCTATGTCTTATGTCCCTTGTTAGTAAACTTAGCTCTTTACTAAATTCCTTATCCTTAGAATATCTTGATAGATAAAACCACCTTTTGAGGTTTCTTGTACTATGATTAAATTTCCTGTGTGTAAATTCGGGGCTGCTAAATGCTTCGTATAGTCCAACAATACTCGCAATTCAGATGAATCTAAGGCCCTATCACGAGCTATTAGCATAGTCCTTTACGATATAAACTGTTAAAGGCATAGAAATATATAAAATAAAAGTCATCCTTCTTTTTCGCTCGCACTACTAACATTTTACCACTTCATAGTAAACCTGTTGCCATTACGATGCTAAATAAACATATTTTTTTTTGTAATATAGATAACATTTTAAGCTAATCATCATAAAATTAATGGTATAAAAGAGAACAACGTCTGAGAGTACATCTTTAGGTCTTTGTTTTGTGTTTAGTTTTAATTTGTGAGCATCACCGAGACCACATTAGCCATACTGAGTGAACTAATTAGATTGTAGTAATTCATGAGCGTTTTAATGGTTTGCTTTGTCTGGCGAAGGGAATTTTAATTGGATTACTGAAATTGATGTTTGTATTTAAACTAATGGGTCCTCATATGGTATAAGTAGAGAAATCGCTGCCAGATTTACCATTTGTGCAATTATATTTTATGTCGATAAATTATTGCACTATCCTAATCCATATATTACAACTCCAAACAGGTACATTTCATGTTTCCACTCATAACGTTTCACTTAGCAAGAGAAAGTTAAATTATAGTATTTGAATAATTTATGATATATGCTTTTCAAATATGAATTTAGTATCGAAATAATACAGTTTGACAAGCAATTTAGAACAGAAATGGCATAACACCTGAGAAAATTTACTTAAAACCAGAAATGGAAATCAATTGAAGTTCTATCTTCTCGTAACTATCCTTATCATTTGTTCAGGTTATTACGACCTGTTTCAATCTTTCAAACTGAACTTAGTCTGTATTTGCATCATTAATTGCATCGTTTATGCCACGTGGACACCCACAATATTGTAGTAATACAGGATTACGCAAGAATTTACATAGTTTACGTTATGCACTAGCATAATATTTGTAGCGATGAAGAACTGGTCTGCCTTCGCAACTAACTCTGCAAACGTCAATATATTATGTGCTTTATTCGTAGTAAATTACTATTTGTCAGTTTGGTTTCTCACGGCCCCATAATTAATGGTTTTATTTTTGGAAAGGTATTGCTGTAATAATGAAGAAATATTGGCAAAAATGTTTCTGGTGAATTTTAGATCTTGGCGCAGAAATATTGCAATTAGAATATGTCAATACATTATATTATTACATTTTGTATATTTCCTTCTATTTGATATACAATTTTTTTCAAAATTTACCCCTCCACTCAATTATGTATCGGTTTCATATTTTTACTCTCTAAGGTTGCTACAAGGGTTTTCTGCAAAAAAAATCGCTTTTAGCGATAAGACTACCCATCGTTATATCCTATTAATTTTAATCTCCTATTGTAATTTCGGTTTACAATAAATAATACTCGTATATTTAATAATAAATAATATTGTAACATATTTTTTAGTGTGTAGATTTCAATGTTTGTCATTCATATAAATGTTGAAGAGTTGAGGTGTTTCATAAAATAATTTGCGACTCATTTTTTTGCAAACAGTTTTATCTAGTCGCAGGATATGAGTGTAATTTGGAATAACTTTTGTAGCATATAAATAAGGTATCCAATCCGATAATGCGGATTGTCATAACAGTCACTACGTCCGCCTTTAAAATTAACATCTATCATAAGGTTAATTACATTGAATTCTATTAACAAGATTCCTGTATAATTAATTTCTCTAAGTGATTGCTTTGTTAAGTGTTTGATTACAACTTATAAACGGTTATGTGCAATAACTGGTGTTACTAGCTAATTTTATACTTAATGCTTAATTTTCCTATTGACACCTTGATAATTAGTAAATGTGTTGCAAGTTTTGTTGAGTTCTATGATGATATTAATGATACCTTCAAGATCTTAACCATGTGTGTTAATCTTGGCTTATTCACATTGGAAAATGTTCTTTCGACAAGTCTTGCTAAACTTACTGCGTTTGATGAAGTTGAAATATTGATAACATTCGCAAACTCTTTAGTAGCATTGAGGTTTTCATCATGTTTGATAATGCCAAGTAATGTAAATTGATCTTATGCATTTACGTATTGTATTTATATAAATTTTGATTACAAATGTAAATTAAAACGCAATTCTGTTATGCCAGTATTTACATCCTTTTGAATTATCAAATTAGGGCGGTCTCAAAGTTCTTGTTGCAAACTTGATGCATAAAGGAAATCCTATTACACGCAACAAATTAACATTCATAGCTTGTTTACTATTAACATTATTGCAAAATTATCGTACAACTGTGATATTTGCATAAGTCAGCAAAATCAGATCTGTATATAGATTGTACACACCGTCACTTGGTGCATAATTTGATAATTGAATAGCTTCGTGAATGTCAAATGATGTGATCTCCGCAGTTGGTCTGTTAAGACCTAATTTTGAATAATTAGTGTCCAATCCTAGCAAGGACAAATGATTTATCTTCAGGATTATTATCAGTTGTAATATATTATTCGGATTTTTTAATAGTCACTATATGAGTAATAGCATTATTGTACTAATGTGTCTAACAATTTGAATAATAGTGTTCAGATTCTGTAATATTTTGATTTATTTATTTATTAATCCTTTATGCACACAAACAGTACAGAGGCGGACTTAATGCCTTAAGGACAACGTAGAGTTTAAACCTGGTTTTTATTTTCCTATTATTATGCATGATGTGCAAACCCGGAACTCTCATCTGTGGGCCATACAAATATTTGTTCCATACTGGAATCGATCCTGCAATAAACAGCGCTACAGCCAATCGCTCAACCACTGAGCACGGTTCGTGCCGTTAATTATTGTTGTTGTTACAATTTTTATTATTTTCTAAATGACATTTCAAAACTGAATAGATTGTTTTTGTTGAGATATCATCCAATAACATCTGCCGCCCTTGGGCATGTCAGACTTGTACTCACTAAAACCCACTCCTGTTCCTTCTTTACCTTCGTTCTAGAACCCTGAAGTTCTCTTTCACACGGCAAGGCTTCAACCCTGCTGGGCCCAACGTTGACGAGATAAAATAGAAGAAAATGATGTCTTGCACTGACCTCAAATAAAATGGGACAAAGGCAGGAAGATAATGATGCCACTTCGAAACTGCACAGTAAAGTTTTTATTTACAATCTCATCTAAATTCACAGCTTGTCTCACTTAACTCTCACTGATTTTCTCCGTTAGGAAGCAAATAATATTTACTTTGTTTTCCCCGTTAGAAACAAAAGCTAACATTATTTATAAAGCTTACCAAAGATTGAATTCAAATAATCGAAATGTCTAATAAATCATGTTCTTTGATAACGGACATTAAAGGCTGTCAAGTGTGGGTACTGTGCCAAAACGAAACATGTTCGAATCCGTGTGGTGACATTGCCGGGACGGTAATTGGTAGCAGTCGCTTTTGTTATATTTATGAGTCCCATAATTGGTAACTATTGCAATAGGTTCTTCTGAATTTCTTGACTGCGGTTTGAGTGAAGGTATCCAAAGAATTTACTAATAAGTGCCAATTTAAGCAGCATTTCTTGAATTGATCCGATATCGGCATGATCTTTATTGGAGACTATACTGTGTATATTTTATTGCTTATTTTTTATCTGTTGTATCAATAAGTTGTTCGGTAACCACAACGTCTTCATTAAACGAAACATTTTGTTGGTGGAAACGATTTCAATATATTTTTTACTGATTTTATATCGTATCCATTTCTCTTTTCCTCATTCATACACTCCTGGCGGAGTGGTTATGGTCGTGGATCGTATTGTTACTAGACTTTTGTAGGTTGGTTGTGGCTTTTACGAGACTTCTATATCGCTCTCCTGCGTGTTATCGTGTACCTACATTTAATGAGCCAACACGAATTAAATGATATCCGACCCTCTCAGAGAACCCTCTACTCTTCCCTGTACCATTAAACATTCCAAAGAGTTTTCATTGCGTATGATTATGTTCAAACATCTTAAGCATGTATTTTTTTTATGCAAAGCTCTTTCAGAATGGAACCGTTAGTGCGATGAGCAGCCCATTTTATCCTCAGTTAACGCCTTCAGCGCTACATCTCAAGAGCGTCAATTTTTTTACGGTGCTTTTATTTCCATTTACATTTATGTAAAAAAAAACCTTGCCCATAAACCATCACAATAGCCACTAATATGCACGTTGATGCAAATCGCTCGATTTCAATCCAAATTTCCAATACAATACAATTTATAGAACATTTTGAATCCACCAGCTTTGCTCTTGACTTCGGTTACTTCCGCAAATATATCGCTATTGCAGAAAACGTAAACATTCGCATACAAATCAATGAAAGTAAATGCAAACTGTAACGTAATAACCCCGTTTACGACCTTAGGGCTAAACCTTTGCAATAAAAATAATACAAGCGATTTAATAGAATTTATGATATTCTTATAAGGAACTGTATCGTTGGGTATCGTTGAAGAAATATCTCTGGTAGTTTTGTTAAAACAGGTATTTGTTATTTGTGTTTTAGAACTGCAAAGGTTAATGGTTAAATTTGAATTTATTAGTTATATAATTTTACTACTGGTAACAATTAAGGCCCGTAAAAGCAACTGGACCTTTCCTAATGAAGTGATATGTACGGAAATGGCCTTTAACGATGGCAAGGCATTTTTTGGCATGTCCTAGAAACAAAACTTCGAAGACATGTAACATCCATGAACCCGCATTGGGTCCAAGTGGCAGATTATGGCCCAATCCTCTCTACTAGACAGACAGAAAGAGGAACATTATAAGGTTGTTTATGATGGCAAGGTGAAATTAGATGAATTAACTTCAGAACATTTTGTATGTTTTATAGTGAATATAAAGGGTATATCTATCTTCTTCAGAATTTTCATTTTTATCATTGTACAAGATATAAGTCTGAAAGCTTTTGTAGTCATGGGCCTAAAAGGAAACATGTTAAAGTATACCATTTTGAATTTGTCAAAAAGTTGATCAGTCAGTAAGATGAAGCTTATTACATGATGCGCATATTATCTATAAAAGACCGGCCATGCACGAGTTGGACTCGCACATAAAGGGTTCCGTACCATTGACAAGGTAAACAACAGAACAACAACAAAATAGGCAATGAATGTCGTTTTCTTGTGAAAATTTCAACTATCTAGCTGTCGCGGTTCTTGAGATACAGCCTGGTGACAGATAGACGGACAGATAGTGAGGTCTCAGTAAAAGGTCTCGTTTTTACCCTTTGGTTACGGATCCTTAAAAAAACCGTGAGGGACACTTCATTGACTCTATTAGTATTCCCTAATGTCAATCATGGGTTTGATTCGCTTTTTGGAAAATAATCATAAAATACGCATGTACATATTTATAAGTATAACTGGGACATTTCAGGACTTCACAAAATTAAAAACCAAGTGTCTGAGATTATGCTAAACTAAAATAAAATAAAACATAAGAGTGCATCAGCAGAATCCACGGTAGTAAAAACACGTGTAATAGTAGTTCATTACGGAATTAGGTAAATGAATAAATACGGCAGCGGTAACACAAACTCTCCGCGTTCATTGAAAGTCTATCTTTCTTTCAACATAGATTAAGGTGTACAGACGCGGCAGTTGAAATTACAGAAGAAAAACTAACTTATAGGTCATCCTAAGCCGAAACTTATTTGTCGCCATCTCACGAGAGAACTTAAAAGACTGGATTGAAATATATTATGATAGAATTAAGTGTCTTGTAACTAGAACAGCTTGTGCACTTATAGTATTACTTCATGGGTGTACAGATCACACTTGTAGCTAAATAAATATAGTTACAGCTCTAAATTACTGTTATAAATTGCGTTATTGCAAATAAATGAGTTTCTAATTTCGAATCTGTTTTCAATTAATACAAATAGCTCAGCTTGAAATCAAGATATAGTTTAATCAGGGAGAATCGAAAGTGATAGTGAAAGTGTTTTTTTTTAATGCCATATTTTCTTTACATCATCCTTTTCATCCTTTGACTGGGAGAGAATGCCTGAAGTATTAAGTTCACGTTTATACCTTTGTGTAGTATAAAATTTAAATTAGTAAATAAATAAATACCTACTTTACTAATCGATTCGATCGATTAAGATCGATTAGCAATATAACTTTGGTATCAAGAATTTAACTATACATTTTAATACCAATTTTTTTTTTCAACTGTCTTTAGAATACCTCTCAGAAGCCTCCGACGTCTAGGCATAAACCCTTGAATTCGACGCCGCATCTCTTCCCCAAATCAATCTTTCCTCAAATACCTCGCGGGCGCATTGCATCCATATTTCAATCAGGCCCGATCTACCGACATGTATTTACAACATGTTTTAAAGCCCGCTCTATTTTGGACATGTTCGATCCGTGTGCTTATTTGGGCCTGTTTGTTTTCATATTGGGAAACAGTGATCAGTAATTTTGTACCATTTATATACTGTGGTGGTTTAGTTCTAGCGTTATCACTTCTTCATTTAGTTCTTTATTCATGTCAAAATATAAGAATTTCTTCAACATTCATTTTATGTTTTTAAATAATGTAGTTTTTGTTCTTTTTTTCTGTTAGTTTATCATATTCAATCTTAAAATTCAGAACTGAATTGAAGCTTTTAAATATTACTAATGATTTTGTTGCAAATATTTGCTCCTACCAAAACTAAAGCGAACATAAAAGTTTTTAGTCGCCAAGGGTCAAGTCTCATATTTTACTTCCTATTCTTTGCGTTGAGCTAGTTTAAACCAATCTGCGTCTAGGCAACAAGCATATTCTGTCAATTTTGTCTAGTTCAGTCACAATATGACTGGATGTTGCCTGGGTCTAACATTGTAACAAACATTGCAAAGGCTTTATGAGGCATTCTTTTCGTCATGAGAACAATGACAGTATGTGTTCTAAAACTGCATAAACAGTTACCGACAAATGTTTATTTAAACTCAAAGTGATTGATTTGAATGAAAATCAATATGACAACGATCGGGTAAACAGTTAAGGTAACGTTAGATAAGATGGAATTCTTTAGTTTACGATTGTTGTAATTTGACGCAATGGTAGTAAACGTTTTATGTTTCAGTCAACAACCGCTAACATTGCTAAGACTGAGTTCAAGACTAGTCTTGAGTCAAGTTCAAGTTTAGCTAAAGTTTTATGAAGGAAGCAGTAAAATCTATGGGAAAATATTAATTCTGTTAATTGTTTGGTAGATCATGAAATGTTGATGGAAAATAACTTGATAGTTATATCAAGTATATCTTGATAGTTATATAGGTTGAAATAAAATAATGATGATGACAGTATCAATCAGGCTAGGTATATTCGAAATCAAAATGTCGAGAATTTCGGGAGTGAAAATAAGCTTGGGGATTAAAATTAAACGGAGGGGAAGTCACTAGATATTACATTGTAGTAGACTGATAATAAGATGACCTCAATAGCAGCTTATCATGCGCTAAAACTTTGAGGGAGTTCTAAAATAAAATGCCTTTATCTTTGATATTGACGTCATAAAACTGACTTTTATATTTTTCAGAAAATTATAAAAGAGTATTTACTGCAAATATTTTACACTTTCTTTTTTTACAGCACTAAGGTCACAAAATAACCATCCCGTGTCGTAATAATTACATAATCAACTACTGTAAAGACCTTATTACCCTTCGGTTATATCACACGATAAAATTTTAATGGCCCTATTACACATTACAATTAATAAATTGACGTCGACCGTCGATACATGAACGCTGATAGATACATAATATTACATAATGCAAATAAAAATTTATATTAAAATAATTAAATAATATTAAAATTTATAAGTACCTTTTATTTTTTTTAACTATTATGATTTTAAATAAAAAAAGTCAAGCAACCAATGTCAACATTCTAGCATTTTTGATAAGATCAGTTTTGTAGCCCTAATTCTTACTTGATACATAATTTGTTAATTTACTGGTATTTGCTAAATTAGTAAGTACATCATTTGTAAGATTTCTTCAAGATCTCTCAAATTTGCAATGACATTTTGTTTACTTGGCAAGATGTCATTGCAAATTCGACATCAACACTCTACTGTCACAAATTAATTACATTAATTACATGTGCATCCTAATCAAATGATACGCTTTCAGTACCAATTCTATTATTGTACATATTGTTTCTAAGAACGAGAACATCGCAATAAATCTAGTCACGACACGTATAATTAATGTTTATGTGTTTGTTGGTGGTCTAACGTTAAAATAAATCTTATCCCAATGATGTAATAAATTATTTCTATCATTTATTACCGTGCCGATTTCGGTAGGATGGAAAACAGTGTGTCGGCCTGTCATTCCGAGGAAGTTTGTGCGATGCAATTGTGGGTCATTCACAGATCAGTCTACAACTTGTGATTTATTAGTAGGGATATTGCAAGATAGATCTCAGAATCGTTGAATTCATTTTCGATGGATTTGAGGAACGAAATCGAAGTACGATTTGGTGCTGCGTAACAAATCATCCACCTCTTGATAAACAGTTACCTGACACCGCAGTTGATACTATCAAAGATAACAAAGAAAAGTAAAAATATAAGATGTTACAACTACCGTTAAAATAAATGTTTTACGTAAGGTTTTAACAATACGTCCCATTAAAGAGTAAACCACAATTCATAGTCCTGCGTTCCAATATGACAGCTAGTGCGCTACGGAAGCACGTTTCCCTGTTGCAATCTGAATTGAAAACATAAACAGATTATGAAATCAATAAATCATTGACAGCCACTGCCGGATACGATCATAATAACTAACACATGTTATTATATAAATATCACGCAAATGCAATACGTGGTTTGCATGCCATTGTTTTGATTAAGTTAAGTAACAGTCGATCATAATTTGTTTAAAGGTCGAAGGTCTTTGCTCTAGTAAATCTTATAGGTACTAGGACTGAATAAAGCTGTAAGCAGTAATAACTATAATAAACACTAGATAGAAGCTTTGTAGCTCAAAATAGTGACAGGTAACTCTCACAGTTAAAGGAAGTAATTTTCTCGTAATCCTTTGTGAGTTGAGATTACTAGCAGAAAGAATTTACAGTGACTCCAAACCAGAGTTTTGTACATTTCTAAACTTCCCATCGAAATCAACTATAATGTTTGTGTTACCGCTAATCTCAAATTAAGTGATTCTGAACTCAACCAAATTAATAAAATTAATTTTATTGATACAAATAAAAATAAAGTTGACTTTGAAAGCAATATTTTTGTCCCAAATATTCAAAGTGGAGATTATAGAAATGCAAATGTTCAGTATTAAGTTCTTGAAGTTTAAGTTGTTTATATTTAACGTTAACTATAAAAATATATTTAACGGGTTTTGTAATAGATTTGGTAGGTAGTGAGTCATTGACATTGATCCTATTATTGTAACAAATCACGGTGTCTTAATTTTGAGGATTATTGAAACTTCAAGGGGAAAAGTTGTAAAACTTGACGCAAATGTAAATAAAACAGGTGATTGATGTGAGAAAATTAAATTGACTTAAGAAAAGTCAAACCATAATGCATAAACAATGGTATTAAGAAAAGATTTTTGAAAGATCGTTAAACTTACAAATAAAGATTTAAAAAATACGAGATTTTGGAATCGTCCATATTTATAACATTCAAGTCAGTATGTTTAAGAAGTTAGAGACGCTTTACGATGGATAAGTAAATAATTCAACGAAATAGTTACAATCAAGAGAAAAATAATTTTAATCACTGCACTAGCTTCTGACGTTATATATACATATAGGCCTATTTGATTTTTTTTTAAATTAAGATCTTTGTTAACTTGGTACTTGTATATATTGTTTGTAATATATATGTATTTTTTTGGTTATTGTATTGTATTATATTATATCTTTGGTTTTATTTTTAATTTACGACCCCTGTGATTTGCCATAACAGTGAATTTATAAGGTGTCCAATGAACGGTAATGCATTGTGTCTAAGTACTATCTATCCCACAATTCTGTTCACCTTTAAAAGCTAAGTGTACACAAAGAAACGTATGTGTATTTCCATCATCTCCAGTAACTTGTTGTGCCTCTTTGTTTGGACTCCGTCAGTTCCGCTCGCTTCTTAATAGCTTTACTGAAAGACATGTTTACTAACAGGTAAGAGTTGCTAACAGATCACTCCATATTGAATTCACGTACTGCTTCAACCATTGTGAAAACCAATGTATGATTTGTATTCAATTTTATTTTGTGATCACTGATATTTTTTTGAATATTATCTACTTTGTAAGTGCTGAGTTCTAAAAATTCAGTCATTTTAATTATTCGTTGTTTAAAAACTTAATGGCTTTAGGATATCCTAATTTTCTATTGAATTGTTAAGACTATGTCACAGAAATTATCATCTGGTCAATTTATACAATTTATTTTACTTTTATAGGCTAGTGTTTGGCCATTGTCTTACCTGCTTATAAGCGATGTGGCTAACAATAGAGCTTGCTGGTCTAGAACTAACCTATTTTTCTTAGTTAAATACTGCTATAATATAATTATCAGGAAACAGACTAATGTAGGAAATCCGATTCCTTAGCTGTTCGCACAATGAGACTATAATTTTGAAAACGTAAAATACAATCACCATAGAGATATAAAAGAATAAATTGACATGAATTTAAAATTTGAATAGAAAAATAACAAAATTATGCAATAATGCTGCCCAAAATGAGGTTCCCAAGAAAACCCAAGTACTTGAATTAACAGTTAACTTATCAGAGTCCAACATCTGTTCCCAAGTTCCAAATACCTCATGTTATCAAATCACCTTCTGTTTTAATTGCTACTTAGATAACTCACTAACTAATCGATCTCCACTCACCATCACTCCCTTTTCGTAAACATTATGAAACATTTCTATTGGCACCTCGCCTCTTATTTCATTATCTTTACCATTATTATCTTTGACATCAACAGTATAAGGTTCATTATCATTTGTATTATCAATGAAGTCAGTGTTATGAAATTTATTAGTTAATGTTGACTGTGTTAAATCTCTTAATCAAATCGAACCCGACTCAGTCATGACTCGGAGCTTCGGTATTTGTTCTAGTAATGATGTTTTGTTTGTTGTGTCTATATAAGCATTTTCTTACATAATGGATTTCTGAATTTCTATCGTATAAAAATTAGCACTTGTGGGTTCTATTGTTTAGGATCATCGGGTGGTCGTAACTGTAAATCTTTGACACGTGAGTGTGAATACTACAAGTGGCCTACTTTTGGTGATCTTCTTGTGATTTTTTGAACGAAATGATAACAACCAATGAATTGACAACAAAAAGAGGCAACCTGACCTATCACAAAATCCTATTTTAAATACCTACGCCTAACTAACAAATACATAATCATGATATTTTAATGTTGGAAACAAAAAGATAAACCATTTTTGACAGCCATTGTCACTGCTACATACTTTACATATAACATTTCAAGAACAGCAACACAAAAAATCACAGATATACAAACTTTTCCTTAACAAATAAAAAAATAAAATAAGTTTGTATCAATAATGCTACTTGTTATACAAAGTGTGCCTTTGTATAACTATGTTGTTTATTTAGCCTTAAATTTTGTATTTTATCTACAACTCTGCTTTCTTATAAAACAACACAACCTTAAAATTCACAAAATATGTTAATATTAGAAAGATGTTACTTAAACTCTTAATTCTAGTCCACAACAAATTTATAATGACGACAAGATTTTTGGGTAGGCGCTTCGAGTTTTCCGCACCCTTACCTGTACATAAACCACCCATGTCACTCGCATAGAGCGTGGATCTTCTATCCCCATTTTATGAACATCCTATTGAACATCCGTCTTAAATCTATACTTCTAAAGACTAATAATATCACTATCCACAAGTCCTATATGATATTATTTCCATATCTTGAGTTTTGCAGGCAAAACGCATTTGTAACTTTCTGCAAATTTAGCTTCTATTAGCGGAAGTTAGTTTTGCAGCAAGTTACAAGAACACATATTTCATCGGAATTGAGACACAAACTTATAAATCAGATCAGCACGATGTGTAAACAAAATAAATCTTTTTCTCACATACATATTGCTCTTCCATGAATGAACTTTCAGAAGAAATTGCGAAATCGACTTGAAAAGAAAGAGTTCACGTTGTAAACAAACAAATAAATTGGGATACGTTAAAAGGCTGAGTGTAGACTTGATAATATACAAGTCTTTTTTTTCCGGAATTTTGATAATTTTTTTTATTTTAAAAATAAAATTTAAATATTATTTTAAACAAAAGTCCATAGATAGTCATAATTCTCTTAATATATAATATGAATGAGAAAAAAATAAATAAAGATGTGTTGAATCTTGAATGGTTATTTCCATAATATGTTTTCATCGTGCTCAACTTTGTTAAAGTATAGTTAAGCCTGCAATAATCTTCATTCATGAAATATGTTTCCCAACACTGGTTGGAGTCAGTAAAACAGCTGCTATCGTAAACTGATATTCCAGAATAAATTAAACATTTTAGTGAAACGTATTTGTCTGTTATTGTAACCAACACTGAAGCGATAAAAATATTGCAAGCTCAACCAAATCGCGCACAGATGATACTAAAATACCCGTCCATTCGAATAATCTTTAAATAGCTATAAAGTGTAATAAAAGGCTAAACAAATATCGAATTCCCAACACACGGCGGCGCTATATCCCCTTTTACGAGTTGCCTACAAGATTCCTAATCCCGGATCCCGGGGAATCTGTTCAGTGAAGACTAGCCTTTACCTACAGCGTTATGAATTATTTCTTTTGATCCTCTTAAACGCGAATATTATAAAATACTTGTACGATTTACGTACATATTGTGATGTCGTAAATAACGCAAAAAATCTAAGATACTATTAAGATATACATAGTTATTTTAAGTGTATATTATAAATTGTGTTGATAGATCTACTTTTTAGTTGCGAATTAATAAATCAATTTTATGCGTTTTTTTTTGTTTTATGTTTGCTTTAATTTGTGAATTATTATTCTTTTTTTAACAGAATGTTTGACGGATTTAGTGGTTGGTTTATTATATTGTTTTAGTAGATGATGAATAGTAAATTGAAGATGTTTTGTGATAAATGGAAGTTGTTTTTAGATTTATTAAATTTTACGTTTTGATTAAAGGTTCCGTACGTCAAAAGAAAAAAGCGGAACACTTATAAAGTCACTTTTTTATCCGTCTGTCTGTCTGTCTGTCAAGACCCTTTATCTCGAGAACGCGTGGAAGTATCGAGTTCATATTATTAAAACCATATGATCAAAAATCAAATATTTATTTGACGAAAAAAAATATAAGTACGGCTGTTTTTGTTGCAAAAACACACTCAAGGGAATGGAAATTCATAAGGTTCTCCCCGTTGACCCAAAATACTGAAATTGGTCACACAGCAAGGTCTTATACCACAGATATAGGAATAAATCTGAAAACAGTCAATTTGTTGTCACTTCACAATATAAAATACATTTTTACGATTCGGAAAATTTTTCGCATGAACATACGTTTGTACGGAAGACTCAGTGCGTAATCCCGACTCGCACTTGACCAGTTTGATTGTTTTAATGTATAATTAATGAACCCAAAACAGGAATCGGACTTAACACCTCAGAAAGATTCATAAAGTTAATGTAAAAATCCTTGTGATGATGGAGATCTATAGAAATCATTTCACATCAAACATGCAAGAGCCGAAGTAGATCAGCTCAATCTAAGAAAATAATATAACTATCATCCTAAATTAGATCCGAACTCACAACTTAGCTAATGTAGCTGTAACTTATTAGTTCAAGCACCAAGTATACACCAGCCACCCACAGTAAGAAGCGTCTAAATCTAAATGAAAAAGGAAAATCTTCAGCGGTCTTCGATCTATTTTAAATGAATCATTCACTGGCTCACCGGGTTCCTACTCCGGTTACTGCTGGTAAGAAAGTGATAGAGATTTAAAAAATTTCGATCAATTAAAAAAGTCTGAGTTTTTTTAGGCGGTAAAATCATCCAATGACATCTCCAGCCCTAAGACGGAGCGGAGGATAGTGTCGGACTTTCACTGACTTACTGACCCATTCCTTTTCCTTCGTTCCAAAACCCCGGGTTTCACTTTCACATTACCCATGGACCTAGTAGGTTTCCAACCTGCTGGTCCTTACGGTTCGCTGACATCTCCTAGAGGCGCGCGTGGAACAATACGCGCCGTCGACGATTTGGGTCCGGTCCGGACAGTTACCGGACGGTCAGACAGCGAGCCAAATGACATAATATGAGATATGCTGAAATACCTACCAGTTTTTTTTATTCCAGTGAAGATTTTTTGTTATTTATATTCAAGCTCTCGCTTGACCACTATCTCACCTGATGGTGGCGCATCACCAAACTTCTAGTGATTCAATGATAGAACTTGCTTACACCAAGCCAGTTCCAGACAGCATGTTATACAATTCTGACGAAAATTCCCCGAAATAAAACTTATAGAATTTAGCTTTTTGAAATCTTCATTAAAGTTTTATTCTTCACGTATACGTAGATATTGAGATAAAAATTATTATATGTGTCAAGATATTAAGTGTTTCAATTGTTGAGGCATAATTGATAAGCAAATATTTAAAAAACAGGCAGACATAGATACTGTAGTAGTCCTAAATTGAGCTATACGAATACTGTATGGTTCTCATATGATTATTACATTACTTGTTTGCTGTATGGACTTTTAAAAGAGACTTTGACGGTTGAGTTGGTTTCGGTGTTTCTTCATAGGGTAGTCAGCTAGGAAACACCGGCCTCATCTAGATGAAACTGACAAAAAAATTTACTTGTAAAAGTGTTTAAAGAAACATGTTATCCTTTAAAAATATAAGCTTCTGTCAAAAACTTCAACCGCGTGAAAGTAAAAATAAAAAAAAGCTAGGATAAAAAGTTTCCTAAGTGATATCAAGAAATTGTGTAATCATGTGCTTTTGCATTCGATTCCGCTTGACTGTTGCAGCGAAGAGTAACAAACATACATACACACAAACTTTTGCCTTTACCATTATAATAAAAAACGAAAGAAGGAAAAGATGGATAGGATATTATTTGTAATGATGAGAAATAGACTGTACTTCTTTTAAACAACACTTTAATGATAATATAATTGCTGAGATTAACATTGAAATTAGTATGCAATGATTATTATCTAGCTTATATTATTGATAGATTTTATAATTCCAGTTACCAATATCAGGGGGTCTCATGGGTGATCCGAACAGGGACGCTGGGGTCCTGAAACACAAGACAGTAAGTATATAAGTATGTTTTCAATCAGTAAAAGTCTTACGGTGTTTTTAATATCGCAGATTTCATCACGCATGCGGGATTGCTCCGCATGCGTATTACAAGTATTTATTGTAATGCGTGGAATACACATGCGGGATGCGGGGCGTGATATCGGGCAGCAGCCCCGCAAGCGCAGCAATTCTGCATGCGTGATGAAATACGCACGATATTAAAAATACCCTGACACGCCCTCTTGTTCCACCTTAAAGTGGGAGAAGTTATTGGATGAGTTTCCCACCTTAAAAAAAAATGGGTGGTCTATTTTTACGCACGGCTACAGAACACGTGGTAGTAATATCCATTAATACAGAAGCGGGTGTCAGCTGTTGTCATCTAGACATAACAATGGTTACTAGGAATATTGTCCTATCAACAGTTGATATGGCTAATAGGTAAGTGTGAAGTCAAGGGGAAGCCCTGACGATGATGTAATTTGTTGATAGGACGACACTTTCAGTAAAATTGTTGATAAATATTTATTTGTTGGTTCTAAGAAGTTATGAATGGCTAAAAGCCAGTGTTATTATACCAAGTTCGACGTTAACTAAATCATGAAGTTAAAAATCAACAAACAAATCATTAAGGTTGGGCTGATAGCCTTAAATCTGTCTCCTTTCGTTCACTTCATCCAGACTTGAATGATTTTTTATGCGGTGTACAATGAAGAGAACATGCTCTTTACAAAAACCATCTTATCTGAAAACTTCCTGCAACTATTATATCATCACTAGATATATAATACTATTTTAAATATCTTTAGGACCTGGTGTATCATTTTTGATGCTCATTTTATATATTTCAACTTTTTTAGTTACATTTGTAAACTGAATGAGTGCCATTACCGCCTAACCTACAGGCGGCAAAGTAACTGTTAATTTAACTACCTAATTCATTTGCATATTTAAAACACTATTTATAACTTTATTTACTTTAACAAATTCTTGAACGATACATTTTATAGGCCTCACACGAGACTTATTTTGATTGTCAGTTCCCACATGCAATTTGTCGCCATGGCAATAAATATTATCAAATAATCCCAATACTAAATCGATCAACGATAGCCGTAAAGTATTGTATAAACACGGTTTTATTTTGACGTACCGTTGACAGATTTTCAAAAACCAAACAACATTTGCCGCTGTCAAAATATTTTAACATCAAATTTGAATCTTAATGTCTTAGAATAGGAAATAATAAAATATATGAAGAACTTTATGGAATGAAAATTTTTAGTTGGTAGTTTACACTATCGAGTAGGGATAATCCCTGTATATCGATAATAAAACGGAATTATATCAGAACTGATTCGAAGTAGGTCGTGGAATTAGCATGTTGGAGACAAAATCTCGTTAAGCACATAGTGAATTATGGTAAAAACGAACGGTACTGAGAACGGCAGATTTTGAGGTGTTGCAGCTTCCATTGTGACATGAATATTGAGGCAAAACGTTACAATTCCTAGACAGTCAGATCCAGATAACTGAAAGGTTTTGTACACTCAAACTTTGTGGATCCTCTTTGATTACTTTGGTTATAAAATAGATATAGTCTGCAACTAAACTCTTAGGTGGAATTAAAACCGTGGTTTTGTATAAATAATAGAATGTTATAGAATAATACTTCATAGTATACCAAAACGGTTAAACAGTCACCTCCTTCTGCGAAGTAGTAATGAGAGCGAAGGAAGTGGTAGAAAGCTTGACAGAGAGGTCATACTTACACCCCAACCGCCACCGCAGGAGACGCGTGGTTTTACTTGAATTAATAAAATAACAGTAAAGTACGAGCATATTCGCTAATACAACAAAACAATTTTTTAAATAATTTTATCGAAATTAAGAATTCAGAGAACACTCTTAACAGTATAATGGTAAAACGAAAACAATCAAAGAAATCTTTGGCGTACTCTACTGGTAATGCTGTAAAGACCTCAACCTGTGCGGTTGTTAAGCAGTAAGTTATATCCTATCTTGTCACGCAGAGTTCTCGCTATAAATAAGACGAAAGAAACAACAGCGTAGTAAGAAGAGTTATTTCCAAAAAGAAACTTCTGTCAAAATAAAATACTTAAATTATTTGCATATCATATCAATCTCTACGTGTAAGCATCGGTCATCCATCAAATTCATCGCACGCTCTAAACGATGCACATAGTTTTCACTTTATAATTTATCGAATAAAGAGTCAATGTTGCAGCTCTAACATCAAAGACGTGCATCGATACTAATACAGAATCGATTCAAATCGATTGATCAACTCTCGATACACGTACAAAAACAATTTGCAAAACTGAGTTCAATTCGCGCCATCCCGTTGTAAAGCACACGAGACGGAATGACGAATTGTAAAAGGAAAGGCACGGTTTAAATCGTCGTTTAATGTGCAATTTGTATGACTGGTCGCTTTGAAATGAGCCAACACTTTGTGCGGATCCAACGATGGAGTCAGCTCGCGTAAACTCTAACCAACATAACTTTGCTGTTAATAAACAGCTGTGCTTACAAAATTGAATGATGTGTTTATAGTAATAAGATTCAAATTTTATTGATCTACGATGAATGGCTGATAAAATAAAGTTGGTAATTTGACGTTGTTGGCGCCACTAGAGTCGCGAGGCGCTGCATGCAACGAGCGCTCATCGACGACTAAACGGTTATAATCGAATGGTCTTTATGACATGAAATGACACGCGGATGTAATTCAACATTGCTTCTTACTCCTGATAAATAGGTAATAAAGGTGACGTGAAGGAGTTTCGATGAGCTACAGGTTAGAACTGCAGACAAAATACGTTCTTCGTCACCAAGGATTTGTTGTTTATCTACGACCATTGTGACTGATCTGTTAATATATTATTATACTACTATAAATCTGTCTTTTTGTGTACAGATTTATTTATCTTCCACTTATCAGCATCACCAATCAACCTGCCTGCTTTTTGCAATTGAGTTGGAGTCGGCGTCTAGTGAAACTATATCAGCTGCATACATCAGATACCAATAAATTTGCATAGAGCCACCGCTTACCTGGCTTCTGCTACCCAGTTACGCGATATCCCTTGGCCAGACTGGTGTCACGTTTTCTGGCCTCTTTCTAAAGCGTGGAGATCTCGATGTATTAGGATGGTTCCTACCCACAGAGTAACTGCAATGTGGCTGTTATAACGTAGCAATGAGTTCCACGTCACCACTGGCATTATTTTTTGCCTTGCTTCAAGTGATTAATATTCCTTGTTTCTAGTTTTGTTGTTGGCATCTTCATTACTCTCCTGCCCAACGAAGACCCAGTGTGTCTTTTCCTTCCATACTTCTCCGTTAGTCGTTGTCTCAATAATCACTTTATTTTAAGTCATACCATTTTAACACAATTTTTTTTGACTATCATACAACGCCGTATAGTCCCAAGTTATGCAGAGGTTGTATTAGGAGTACTAGTTAACTAATATATGTACATACATACTTATTATACATAAATTATACCCAGGTACAGGACAAATGATCATGATCATCACACAAAAATTTGGCCTGGGTTGGAATGGAACCCATGTCCTCCGGCATAGCAGTCAAGGCCACTGACCACTAGACCAAAAGGCCAGTCATTTATTCAATTTTTGATCGATCTTCCTGTGCTTATAAAGCCATCCTTGTTTATACTCAAAAGTTCTTGGCCCTAGGACTATTGATGGTCTGGGAATATTAAGATAACTGAATTCTTTTTGCGACTTTACATTTGCCATTGTGTCCATTTCGTAAGCCCTTCTATTTGAAGGGATTCTAACGAGCTGGTCGTTTAGTTTTATCTTAACAATCCAATGTAATTGCTTCATCTAGAGCTAATGCGATAGTCGTGTCTCTAGCCGATATCCTAACTTTATTGACATTGCAGGTACCTGCACCTCGTTAGTTTGTGGTTAATTTATTTCATTGTTTATTAAGACATTCTAGTATATTAGCCCTCTTGTTGTTGCTCGTGTATTGTCGCGCCTTTGATGCTATATTAAGTGCCTATTCTATCATTTATATTCTTAGATTATATTTTTATAATTAAATGTTTCATGGGTAGGTAAATAAAGGTCTAAAATTCAAATTCTACAAATACAGACTAATATTAAAAGTAATCTAGATGTCATTTTTACGATGCCAGAATCAGTCTAAATTTTCTTTTGATTGCTTGTACTCATTATATATACTAATACACAATACACAAGTATTGTGTATTAGTTTAACCGAATACATAACACCTATTCTTGTTTATTAAGGTATAATGTTAATAAACCGGTTTATGTTAAAATAATGTTCATAACAGATAGTGCGATAATTTTCTGCAAAACTTACATCTTTATTTTACTATCGTTTTCTAGGTCGATAATGTCATCAATGTTAGAAAACTAATCTAGAATATTACATTGTATTCTTTATTTACACAAATATAGCTTTAATAGATGAAAGTTAGTAAATTTATTTATGAGAAGTAACATATTAGAAATCTCAAGTTTTAAGCTAAATGTGATTTACATATTGCTATGTGGCAGCAAGAAAGAGAGTTAAAAATAATTAATTAATTGAGCATTTTTATTTATAATAAAATCTTGATAAAGGCTTTTCGTAGTGTCAACGCTTATACTTTATTAAATGTTGTTTATTAACCGCAATAGAATCAATCAACTTAGTACGAAAGCCAACATCGATATCTATAGTTTGATTTGACCATGGATGCTAAAATGCATGGATGCGCTTATTAAGAGTTATTTACATTTACACCGAAATTAGTACTTTACCTTAGATCAAACATTGCTGTATAACATTCAATTCTAAGAATGGTACCTCCATTAGGCACCTCTGCATCCATAGGAATGACGATAATACTGCTATTCCCGATGTCTACACGTACCTACTTCTGCATCTACACATTACTTAAATACCTCCTAATTTCCCACATTAACAAACTAAGCACACAGCCAACCGGTATTTAGATCATCTGCAAACTGAACTATTGAACGGAGCGTGCCGACTTACGGTGGTCCAATATTGACGCAGCTATCGACGCGACCCGTCGCATACATATTGCGATAATACTACGTCCGTCTAGCCGCCGCGACTCTTTATTTGCTCGTCCGCACGTGTGCAGAATTCCTTATTTTTTTCTTTAATAGATTTATTTGATTGTTGTTTTTTTCTTGTTTATTGACCATTAATGTCGACTGTTCGTTTTTTTTGTTAAGTGTCTGCCGCTGTTGAGTCAAAGGGCTATATTAATCTTAAGCTTTTCTTTAGTCATATCCGCAGTTGGTGTTGTGTCATCGCCACTTAAAGCTGTCACTGTAATATTAATTATTACTCCTTTGTCTGTCATTTGACAGGTCTCACTATCACTCATTTTCACAAGTCAGTCGTCAAATATATTGTTAAGCATGAGAACTTTGACGAGTTGTCCGTTGTCAGTGACGTGCCAACGCTTATGACGCGATTTGTTCGTGTCCAGTATGTCAGATGAGCTGTTAATTTATCGGACAATACGCGTTTTACGACATGTTATTCCTAAGGCCTAAAATCAAAAGGTATTTAAATAAAGTTTTCTAAATTTGAAGTCAGTAACTATTAAAAGAAGAAAACTGTTCTAAATTATAAAAAAGAAAGAAACAAATCAAAGAGAATCTTTTTGTTATAATATTACCTTTATATGGCCTTTTTAAAACTGAAGAATAAATGTGAAATACTGAAATAATTGACTAACAGTATCATTGAAGAATCACTTATTACAGCTAAAAAGGGAAAGGAAAGGCACCAGCAATATAATTTAAAATTTGTCAGTAATGGGCAAACAGAATAAATATCACTGTTTACACAAGATAGCTTACGTACAAGTTAACAGTTTTATTACCGATTAAATATGAGATAACTTCAACTTCATCTAACGAAACCATTTAACTAAGATTCCAGTAAATTCAACAATCACTATTTGAATGTGTTCCACCGAAAGGCACACTTTAAGAAAATTAAAAATCTTGTTAAACTTGGCGAATTAAATTTGAGTGAAATGGGTGCCGAACGAATAATATAATTTAATTTATGATTGTAAAAACACAGACTTCAAGTGTTCCTTAAACTCAATCTTAAACTGTGAAGGCCCAAGAGGACACCGGTGTCCGCCACCTATTGTCTTTCTATTGTGTCTCTAATTACGGTATTCAAAAGGTTAAAATAATTTATTTCACTTAGACCTTAAATAATATGATAGGCCTTAAATATATAAATAATATGGTTATAAGTGCCTATCAACAAACATCAGAATCTAGCGCACGGTTCCGATTGGTTGTTGTTACCTATGGAGAAGAACCGATATAAAACTAGAAAAAGGTAAATAATGCTGGTCCAGCTCCACTACCACTAGGGCGTACAAATTGATTAGTTTGAACAATACCACTTTTTTTTTAAACTTGATATTTTTATAGTATTGTATAATGTAGAAGCATTTATTTCTTTAACAAATTTTGTAAATGTGAGTACCATGCAATTTATAGTTTAAGGTCATGGACTTGTTTGACGTAAATGAGCATGGCAGTTGAGAGTTTGTCATGCTCACTCAAATGTCTCACTGATGGTGGCGCGTGTATTGGATCATTCGGTTCCCTTCAAAATGGTTGAGCTGGGTGGTGCTGATATACACGTCATGTTCGTGAACGGGCGCTGTCAGTTGAGACTGGTCATCTCTTAGCTGCCAGTGGTTTATTTTTAATATTATAATTAGATATTTTTTTCTCTTTATCTTGTTTACATTGTTCTCACATAATGGCAGCGACAAAAATCATGTAAACGAGATATTTATTATACAAAACTAGTTTGAGAAGAGTGTCCATGGAGTTTCTTGCACATTCTTCTCCATAGAGATCTACGTTTTTTAATGTGCAATTAGCATCATTTTTTCTGACAGACCGACATCTTGACTTTTAAAAAGTGCCTGTAATAGGTTTATTTGAAATAAACTGCTATGAATCTTTGATAAAAAAACTCCATTGACAAATTCTTTAAAAAAAAAACATCGTTTCTACAATATTTTCATATTAAAATATTAACTGCATATCTATTAATAGAGGAAAATATAGAGTAGTCAGTTTTTACCCAAAAAGCAAAATTCAAACTGTAATCCATGAATCCGCGGAGTCTACGGTGCTCTCACATACCATTATAAAAAGAAGCTATACAAAAATAAAAATAAACCTATCAATACATTATTATAGATGTATACAATAACAAATTAATAGTGAAATCGAGAATTGATTATTTCAATATCAATAAGCAAAGAAATATTTTCTGTTTTCTTTATTTGTGATTGCGAGTGATTCTACAAGAGTTCCAGTCTTTATTCGGACTTCAGAAAAAAAATATCAAAAAAAAAAATATCAAACAAGATCAAAAAAAAGCTATGGGAATGATACATTAAATTCATTAATGTGCTCACTACCTTCTACAGACACAGTCAGTTAAGCCCTGATAATGATAAGCTAAAAAGACATTAGTCACCCCTTGGACTCAGACTCTGATTTCGATTGCTTGCCAACTCTGAAGATGGTTAGCAAGAGAACTGTCAAAGACAATAAAGTGGGCAAGTTTACTAGGTTCAGAAGGCGCCGACGCGACGGCAAATGAGTATCTGAATATATTTATGTTTATAAGAGACTTATTGCATGTTTACTTACATAAAGCAGATAAACGCGCTACTTAAACATAATGAACTTTACCCATAGGAAGATTTAATATTCAATGTTTCTCAAATTCTATAGTTTCCACAACTTTGTATTTTCTGTGCTTTTGAATTTGTCTTCCATAATTATCTATAAATGTCTTAAATGAATACTAATTTTTGATTTGTCCTTTTCAGATAAAATCTAAGCTGAAATGAAGGAAAGGATAGGGTATGTAAGTATTACGTTTACTGCATGACGAAAAACCATTTCACGAAGTCTTTAACGTACTTCGTCACCTTCATCTATGCATAGTTAATTGAAGTATATAGTACATGCAATGAATAGCTTGGTTATCAAGTCTTCAATTTTACTTGAAACTTCTTCCATCTGACCTATACAACCTTTTGGGAAACCTTACTTTCCTGATTTGACTGTATCATTAAACAAGTGCACTTGCTAATGAGTTCTTACTAGATAGTCATTAAGTGCTAATTGAGGAAGAAAAACTAGAAAGAGGTTAATAAAATTGTTTACTTGTGGTGAAGTTTTCACTGCCGTTAAATTGAAAACATCGTCATTAAATTGAAATACAACATGTAGACGACTATACGACAATGTATAAAAACACACTCATAAAAATGAACAACATAATGTTATGGAAAAGTTAGCAAATGATAAATGATATTTATTTTGCAAATAGGTTTTAAAAAACACTTTTACATGTCAATCTATTTTTTCGTCTGTTTAAACTAGATGAGACCGGCGGCAATGTATTCATTAATAACCATGAAATATTATTGTAATTCATCAACTGAAGTTGATTTACTGGGGCAAGATGGGATGGATGATTTTTTTGTTTATGTGATATGTGTTTTGTGTGTTGTTTGTGTGTGTGTGTATCTAGTTGCGTTTCGTTATTTTACTATAAGAACTAACAAACGTTATACACAAATATCTGGAGTATTATTTATGTGAATCACCTATTTGCAGAAAATATATTGTATCCTTTCTTTTATTCTTTATTTTGATATCATAAATAATGAATTCATCACCAGACATGAAAGGGTTCCCATGACTTAAACTAGATGTAATAACATTTTCGACTGAATTATCTCATAATTTGTTTAGTGTTGTCTGCCAGACATATTAAAAGTGCTATTTTCTTTCCCAGACAACATTGATATGTTATTTATTTTGGTTAATCACCGACGGGCGTCCCAAGTAGCGCACAATGACAAACGCCTGCCTTTGATCATGGCTGATTTGGGTGATATACGGGCGATACTAGTAGTTAAAGTATTATATAAAAACTGTTTATTTAATAAGCAGCAGAAGGATGGTAGACAATTTTTTTTGGGTTATATCTGATTCATATTTTTGAAATACTATTTTAACTATTCGAATAAAATGGGTACCTACTACTTTCTGCCAAAAGGTGGAGCGTAAACCATTTAAGACATACATAAAAAATATTTTATTTGTGTAAGGTTCATACATATATTCGGTTTATGCAAATATGATCGTGTTTCTGAGTTCTATTTTAAACTCAAGTGGTTGTCGATTCCTCCCCTTTTGTATATTATGCTCTGTTCTTCTTATTCTCCTCTTTATTATTCTATTCTATTCAATTTGGTCCCTAGATACTTTCTTGTCTTTATGTTATGTTTTACTATAATTATAATATATATATTTAATGTATTTAGTACATATTTATTGTTTTTTTTTTTATTTTTATATATGTCTTTCGTCCAATATTAAGCATAAATTTCTGCTCATTAATTGTATAAGTAACTTATTTTCTTTTATTGCATGAAGTGCAATTCGAACTGGTGTCTAGGCAATCCCTATTTAGTCTAAGTTACCTGGAACAGCCAATTGTATGTATATCTATTAACTTGGTGTACAACAAAGTACATATAAACATATAAAGAAACAATTTGCTCTGAAATACATTGAAAATTAAGTGGTCATTATTCCTCAGTTTAAGTGTTTTTAAATAGTTACGTTTATAAACCGTGAAGTAGTCTAAAAGCTACAAACTATTTGTTTGAGGTCTTGTTTGAACGGGACATGCTCGTTAAAGGATCATGACCAACAATGTATGGAAATCCGTCTCAAGTTGAATAACAATAAATATTTATTTATTATAGAGAACGCTTTATATACTATTAAATAAAAGTGTTCATTTTCACACAAATACCCGAGTTTTGAAGTAATTAAACAAAAACGGAGATAACCTACAAACTATGTCTAACCTACTCGCAACTTCTAAAATAACCACAATCACTAATGTAGGTACAAAACATGAATGTTACTTAATAACAAAACGGAACAGCTGCAAATTAAAAATTAAAACGTAAAATAAATGCTTTTATGGTCTTGCAACATTGATGTGACAATATCTAAATAAAACGACAACCTCAGTCAGATGGATTATTTATTAATTTCAATATATCCCATTATGAAGTGTTGGTAGTCTTTAGGTATTTAATGCAGTTTCTTGAAGCAACATCTTCTATGGTTAGGTGATTAAATCCCTAATACATCGGTACAAACTGTCTGGTCAACTGTATACCAGTAAAGTCTCTTAACTGTGAGGGAATTAACCACTGACCATGATATAAGTGATAATTACATATTGGTGCTCCTGGTAGTATATAAAACCTGTAATTTTAAAGTACAAGCTCCTTTATGGCAGCAGGAAACAGTCAACAAATATGCAATGATTAACTGTATTCGCAGCTCGTCTGTCTACTGATGATGTTATTTTATATATTGCTGGAGAAGGTTCACAGGAATGTTGCGGGGAATGATGCGGAATGACTTGTTCCTACTTCTGGCAGCATGGGGCGATTGATGTCATGGTGGTTTTGATATCTCATAGAGAAGTCTATAAACTGCCACCCAATAACACTCTTTCCAATCTTGAAACCTATAAAATAACAAATTGACATACTAACTATTCAATATCAAAACAAAACAATATGGAATATCAGCATTACCGTTTCAGCTGAAAGACGTCCACTGTTGGACATTGACCTCCTTCAAGTGTCGATACACCTAACAGTTCTGTGTGTCTCACATCTGTACTGTACTACTCATCATCATCATCAGCCTTTTAATGTTCCCACTGCTGGGACACAGGCCTCCTCTCTAAGAGAGGGAATGGGCCGGAATTCACCACGCGGGCCCAGTGCGGCTTGGTGAATGTACTACTAATACAGTATTATTATATGGGTCAGTATATCTCAAGAACTCTTGGGTTCTGAACCTTTAGAAGGCGTATGAGGAGCTGAACCAACTCGCAGAGGCCCTTTGGACATTTTTAATGGGACATGGTACCAACCAACGATCATCCCTGTATGTGCTATGCTTTGCACTCAAGGACAACCCGCGGTTGGTGGGAGACTATTGCAACATATGAAAACAAAGATAATAGGGCTATGGTTATTGAAGTCGTAAGTGGAATGGTTACCAGGAACTATGTTAAGATTATATTGTTATTAGTGGGAAAAATATCAGCATTTTAGAAATATGTGTAAATCAAAAAATATTTACCAAGCGCAGTGGAACCCTTCTTAGTATAATGTTCCTTTCTTGACAGTCAGATCTCACAGCGTGTGTTCTTAATGGACATAAAATAGTCCACAAAAAAAGCATATACTTCTGTGACCAAAAGCAGGCAATGGTATGATATTTTCTCCATCAATGTGTGTTTGCTCGATCTTGAAGTATTACCATACACTCTGTAAAAAGAACACTTTCTGATGAAAGCTGAAATAAAAGAAAATATTTCTTAATGCCGCTGTTTTTCTGAAATATTAATTCAGGTTATAAACCAATCCTCACATATTATAAAACAAAGTTCCTCACTGTTTCTGTTGGTCGTTATGATTATGATAAACTCAAATAGTACTGAACAGATATTCATGCAGTTTTCCAAGTTTCAGAGGATCATTGTTAGATTAGTTATTAAAAAATAAAATCAACCCATCCCAAGAGAATTGTCTATTTCGTGGTCACCATACAAATACATTTGAAGAGCATTCTCTCCTCAATCTTATATTAACCACACTTCAATAAACGGTTCCTACCAACATTTTTGGGAAATCTCAATAAAGATTGACATTCTTAAAGATGCTTAATTTATACGGTCTTGTAGTCTTTAAAATAAGGTCGGAATTAGCAAACCAGAGAATTAAAGAGTTGGAAGAATTGTGTCAAAGGATCGTTTGGGTGTCGTTTGTCTCTGTCTAATTTGGTTTGATGACCGTTGATGGACATTGATAACTTCTTAATGACTTTATTTTTAGGTCGAAAGCTTCTGTTAGTGGTAGTGCTGGCAACATTAAGATTCTTTTCTTTTCCCGTATCGTTAACTATTATTAATACAGTTGTAAAAAATGTGATGGATGCGGCAATAGTTTTAATTCTAATGAAAAATACTTTTGAAAATATTTCTCCAGAATATACTAGTAGGTACACTACTGAAGATTATTTGACATTATAACATGGAGAAAGATGTCTTAAGAATTCTTTTTCTATAAAAATCTTCAACAACCTTTAAGAGGGACCTTCTTCTCTTCTATTATGAACGCGAGGGTGTTTTAAAAGCTTGTTGTTTCAACAAATGTAATAAAGAGGCCACATAAAAAAAGAAAGATAACGCCTGAAAACTCTGTTGGCATTTCACAAAACTTGTTCTAAGAAATAGGAATTGGATTAGTATTACACAATGTATTGACTTCAGTGAAAACCTAGATTGTTATTACAATTACTTTAATATTTGGGCAAAGGTGTGTTAAATAATAACGTCAAAATCAAGTTAGAGCGGTTTTATGGAAATGTATCTTCGTTTGAAAGCTCTTAACGAAAGATCAAAAAACTGACCGCCCTTCATTTGACCCACGTCTAGTAAGAACACCACTATTAAAAGGCTATTAATATTCAAATAAATATCAGAATTTACTACAAAAACCTGTGTTTTATTAACAAAATCTTCATTTTATTAATGAAATGGAAATACATATCTTAATTACTACAGAAATGTCACGATATAAATGGTTAGTAGTCCACTTAATTAAGTTAATTATTGTATTGTAGAGGAAAATACCGTCGTATAGATCCTGTTTGGTGACTTTGAATATATAATAAGGTTTATCACGAGGACTGTTCATTCATAATGACCACACTTGGCGCCGCTTTTATCGTAGTGAGTAGGGTGCCAGTAATGGAGACATGGAATATTTATTTTATCGGTACTATTTTGAATGAAACTAGCACTGAAATAATCAGCAATATAATCATTTCAATCCACTCCTCCTGCTCTACTATTTGCTGATGATGATGATAATGATTTGCGGATTATAACTCCATAGACAAGAGATTACTACGTAACTTTCGAAGCCACTGAGAAACCTGTCTCTGAATTATTAATCTTTGTAGCTATATGAAGACTTACATAAGATATAACAAGTGAGATATGGCAGAAGACAACAAAACTAAAATAAAAATAGAAATTTTTATGTAGCAGCTAGATTGTAAAGACGACATGACAGACAATGAACGTTATTGTACTGATAGGCCAGCTGTATCCGAATACAGAGGTAACCGACCCCGAAATAGTCGGAGAAAGACTAGACAGTCAATTTTATTGGTTGTCTACCGTCTACGCACTCGACCTACTTCATGATTATGAATTAGTGCAAGACTAGTTGACGCACGTTAGGAAGGATTCCAGAAATTTATCTAGAATACAATTTGATCGTGACGATGAAGATTTTATTGTGTTATTTCTAGTCGACGTACTACCTACGCAAGTCGTAAAGAAACAGCTGAGATTTACTACTGTGCTTGCAGACTTGCTATAGCCAGCAATTTTTCATTGTTGCCGACTTGGAACATGTGTATAGTACAATTTATTTGTGTTCTTCATTTCTACTATTATTTCCCTATAGAGATTTCCTTTCATATAAATACATAGTAGTTAGTGATGGATCTACTAGAATAGCTTTTATTCATAAGCTTATTAACTCGTAATTGTCGTACACGAAACATACAGTTTCCTAAACATTATAAAATTAAGAGCTGATTGTAGCTATCAAAGGGACTATACCGCAAGTAAAAAAATATAGCTAAAACACTAATGAATGCAGATGACCAGTCCTAATCAGATTTAAGATAGCATCGGGTCATTTCAATGACTTTTAAAAATATGCACATAGAAACATTTCACTTTACATTCATTAAAATTGAATTTGCTAATATATTCAAGTAGAAATGTAGAAGATAAGATTTAATCAGTTCTATATTGTTCTACACGATCATAAAATTTAACAGTAGTTATCCCGTTTAATGTATTAGTTAACATAAAAATCTAATTTGAACCAGTATTTTATAGATTATTAAATTTATTTTTATATTTATCAACTATGGACATTTAACATTGACAATTTTTTTTGTTAAATTTTACATAAATTATATAAAATTTAACAAAAAAAAATTTTTTTTTGTGTATATAATACAAATCACCGTGCATATTGAGTAATTATTTTAATTTGCTAATCCCGAGTTTAATTTATTATTGTCTATTGATAGGCTCGTGTTAACCATTATCAAAACTAATGGTAAGCGATGGTGTGCTTGACCGTGTATCAACAAAGAAGCAGAATACCCTGCACAAGTTCCTTGTAATGAAGTTGATAATACAATATGTTTAACGAAGAGTACTCATGTTTTACCATTATCGTATTTCACCCACGAAACATTACATTAAGTAGAATATATCAATTCAAATGGTCTAATAATATTGTCGATAGCCATATATTGTTCCATTATTACCTATTCCAATTTCATTCTTGTATTTATTAGAATCATTTGGTCGTAACGCCTACCCAACAATGATATTTAAATCGTATACGTAATTATGTAAAATAGGTTCTATCTTAGGTTGCTCTCTATTCCATTGATTATATTATTCTTGACCTCAAAGCTATAAATTCAGTTGCTCAAATCGTCTTTTTGAACATAGTAGTTTGTAGTAAGAAGATTATTAGGCAGTTAAATTTTTTAATCTTAGATATCTTTCAAAGGAAGAAAAGTTACCAAACGTTAAATGTAAACAGAGGTAATCACAGTTTAAATACCTTCTCCCACTATTGGGGGAGCGAGAAAAAGTGTCAGACTCTTATTGACTAATACCCAACGGTCTTCCTACAATTACTCTTAGCGTTTCAGAGCTATATTTAGAATGCCACAATAGAGGAATAGATAAAGAGCCACGGTATCCACTCTTTTTGCACGAGTCACCTTGTGTATTCTGAATTCAGCAAGAAGAAACTCCCGGGTCCACCATATACCACCATAGTCCCGGGACCACTGTGCGGATAGCTCAGAGATTACAATGGAGCTAGCGGTGGAATTCTGCCCCACTTGGTTGGAGCGCCGCCATACCCTAGTGGAGGCGATTGTCGGAGCAAATATCAACCAGTCACCTCCTTCTGTAAAGCAATATACACTTTCGTTTCTATAAATATACCATCAACAGGATACATCAACAGGATACCCCAATCCTGCTCAATGAAATAATCATCTTATATTTTTCAAATTATTACATTGTAATTATCTTGATCTTCACAAGTTTCTAAAACATCGTCACTTTCATGTGAAGCAGTTTTATGCCCAAGTAAATGGGTTTGTTTATGACCAGTTCTGGTGTGACTTCTTTAACTATCAGCTACCAGTTCCTTTATCTCCACAACGCTAGTTTAGATTTTATGCTTAACTGTTTTATTGATGAAAATATAACATCGTCAAATGGAAGACTCAAGCGTCCGATGGCTATAAGACCACGGGGGTCATCATTAAATGCTTTCCTACTGATAATATTATCGGTAGACCAACTGTTTACTTCCCACGGATTTGCTAAACCATTTTGATTTTCTACGATGACATTACTTTTTTAGAGGAAATTAGTGGTTTTCAGGTTTATTATATTTGTAACGGGTTATGGCGTAATCTGAATATTTCATTAATGACTCTTCTAATAAATTAAAGAAAGAATAAAAAGGTGAAGGAAGGAGAGGAGGAAGGAGAAGGGAGGAGTGAAAGGTGAAAAGTGAAGGAATAAAAAGGTGTAGTATAAATTAGGCTTAGATTATATCTGGCCCTAGAAGAACCTTAAAATAATTATTTTCGGTATTTCATTCATAACTTAGGTTGAAAAGCTGATTAGTACGATACAAACAATTACCCGATATACCAGCAAAACTTTAATTGCAAAACATTAAACAATGTTCATTGCACAGGCGCGGCGGATACACAAGATAGTATAAATAATGAACTTGTTTATATTTATTGCATCGTTAATAACGAACTTGATGAATTTAATTAGATGGTAAATGTTACCACTGGTTACATAAATATTGTGAGCTTTGAGCCAAATGAGTAATAAAATTGTCTAACACACCTTATTGCGATGCTGCTAAGTTATACACTTCTCCCTGAATGCAGGAAACGTCATAATATAAGCCCGTTAATGTCCACTTCTGAATGAACCTTCTCTATTTATTATTGATATAGTCAATCCGTGGAAAACCTTTTCGTAATTACCTCATTAACCAATGCTAATTGAAGCTGAAAGGTGGTTTTACTAAAGCACAGAGGTTTATAAAAAATAAAGATCTATAAATATACATTTGAAGAGCACATTAATTTGAATATCAAAGGCCCAAAGGAGAATAAAAATACATCAAAATTACGTCAAGATCAAACCCTAAATATACATAAAGACACAAAGCAAGCACGGGAATAATGGAGGACCATCCAAAGTTGAAACAAAAGCAATAAAACAATGCTGATCGATAGCCCGGACGTGAGGAGATGTATTTACCTTCGCAAAACGAACAATCGCTAAACAAGAGCGCAGTTAAAAGTTTAACAAACACCGATCTTGGTAGTTATATGCTCATAAATTTCGCGAGCATAATCGATACCGATTGAGATATCAGTATTTTTGGCGATCCTCTCTTGTGCAGCGCAATCAAGAGGATGCCTTCTTTAATTCCATTAAAATTAGATTCATTATCCTTTGGACTTGCATATGTAAATCGATCATTTTGGGATCCTTTATCACTTTCCGGTATTTCAGTTCAAAACTCTTTGTAGTCGACGTTCATTTCTAAGTCTTTGTTTTAAAGTTCATTTTTGTAGTCCGCACGCCCAGTCTAATTTTTTTTTTCTGTATACGCAAGGCGGTCTCACACGTCGTGGTCGGGAAGGATTTTGGTAATCATAAATTGAAGAGTACTAATAGTCAGTTTGCGGATAGCCTGAAGGTCTGAAGTGAATGAACTTTATTTGAGGTTCAAAAACGTTTTGCATTCTGCAAGTAAGTTGGAAGGCGAGTTATTATCGACGATTAAGAAGTCTGCCCATTACACCGTAATATGATACGGTCATGGTATACCATGATCATGCTAGGAATGTATCAAGTACGGAAAGAAACACGACATAGTCAAAAATGCTTTCTAGAACGTATTATATCTGTGGACAAGAGTTTAGTGAATTATTTGACGGTTCTAAACAGATATTATTGGTAAAAATACAATAATTTTAAGTCCTAATATTTTATTTTATCATACGTGGTCGTAACACTATGCTTATATGCATAAGTTTGGCAAAGTTGCGTACCAGCATAGAGTTCACTTATTACTGACACTAGTTGACTGATTTATAATGCTGCGTCTGTTGATTGGTGACGGAACGGTCTACAAGTAGTGGTCTCCTACGTTTCATTACATAATTGTAATATTTTTTCTTAGTATGATACTTTCCGAACACAATCATCGTATGATCATGGTATTTTACAGTGTAGTGGGTAAAATCCTTTATTGTTTTACTTCAATTTGTTCTGACAATGGTTGTGAAGTTATGACTACGATGGAAGATGTAATTGCGCCCAAATTTTCAACACTAATTGATAATCTATTGTTGAATTAGCTGAAAAAATTGATGAAGATATTAGTGCAAAGAAAAGAGAATCGAAGGTTTATTTATGTGAAGACACCTAATTAATGATATTAATATTTACGAACACACTTCAGAAATTATTCAAAACAGCTTAAGACAAGAGTGTTACAACATATTTTATTGTTTATAGTTTTAATCATAATAAACAGACATTATTGAGCCTAATAACAGCAATCATGTGCTTTAGTTGTCGGTGAGGATTATTGAGAAGCGTCATTACAAATGTTAAGCACTTCATGTAGGCGACCATAAATATCCAAGAACGTGTACAGAATCAATTGACCTCATTAAATTTTATTACAAAACTAACACGCAATTAAAAATCTATGTAATTAATTATTTAAGTATGTCGGTTCATTGACATTTTATATCAAAGTTTCAATTTGTACAAACGCCTGGTTCAACCGAATTTATCTATGTCATAAAATTGCCGTAAAACTCGATACTAGCAAAGACAGGCATTTTGACTATGATAAAAAAAAATGTTGTACTGACATTTTTAACCGATGTTGCTCATGTTATATACAAGATGGGTTTGCTCTCGTGTCCCATTTTCAACTGTTCATTAAATTTAGCAAAATATATCTATGACTCTTAAAAAAAAAAATGACTCTTCTATTCCAATCAAATTCGATTCAATTGTATGTTTAAAAGTTTTTTGCATTGATGAACGTAAACGTAACAAGTTTTGCCGATACTGCGGTTTTCTAATATTAATTAAGAATATAAATCTAGGTTTTCATATCTTTCCATGACTATTTTATAATCCTTTTTGTTTCTTTTTATAAGCTACGCTAAGCTTATTATTTAGCTTATTTTCCACTTTATGATTGACATGCGCATAAATATGAAGTGTGTGTCGGCTCATCATTCTAACAAGTTATAAAACCTGTAAAATACAATAACTATATGACTCGTAAAGTGACTCATAATGCAAAAATACTTTATTAATATATATAGTTTTTTTGTGTAACTCTATGAATGGTAATTTTATAAGTATTATTTATAAAATGTCATCACTTAAGACCATTTTATGATGCATTATTAAGTATATCGCAGATTTTCCCATTGATATCATCTTAGATATTCATATAGATTGTGACCAAAAATGATATTTTAAAAGGTGATTAGAATTTTAATTTACATCACATAGTAAATATTTAAATGTAATTAAGACCATATTATAGTTTTGTTATACGATATTGTATGATAAAGATTAAGTTTATGGCGCTGAATGAACCAGTTTTGTGATTAAAATCGAAAAGAAAGACCACAATTTTTATTTTATTCATAAAAATTTCGAAAATATTAAAAATATAAATAAAAAACGGTTTTGCAATTTCCATAATTTGAGTAGAGAAAAGAATCTGGGGAGCCAAAGGTAAATTGAAGAAGTAAATCTGACTAATAAATTTAAATGGCTGTAGATGAAATTTACTAACGAATCACTTAGATTACAAGTTTTCTATAATGCCATGATGAAGAACTATGAATACAATAAATATATTTCTTCCTCTAAACAGATGAGAATGAAAATATATAATAATAATATAATATATTCCACAACTATCACACAACGCCGTCTAGTCTCAAGCTAAGCAAAGCTTGTGTTATGAGTACTAGACAACTGATAAACATACTTATATATTTCTAAATAAATACATACATATTATAGATAAATTACACCCCGACACAGAACAAATGATCTTGCTCATCAAAAACATTTGTCCTGGGGTGGGAAGACCTCCAGCATAGCAGTCAGGGTCATTAACAACAAGACCAACAGTCCAGTCAAAAATGGGATTGGTCAGAAACAAGCATACACATAAGAAATGCCACGATTGAACTACATGCATGAATATTTAGTAAGAATTTGAGTGGTTTACATGAGTAAACCATCGATAGTCCTCGTACAAAACGGAACCAGGAAGTAGGCTGCGGATCAAGAAGTTTGTTTCACTAAACTGGATCATAGAAATGGATCTAGGGTTTATCTCGTGTACTTAGATAATCTTAGATCAACTGGATGATTCGGGTTATCATTGTTGGTAGAGGATGGATTAGCTGTCACTAATGCTTTATTTGTATTTTATTTGTAACTTGTGTTTATCGCGATATTAGTACTAACCTGTACTTTTATACTGCAAGAAAGAAGTATTTTTTTTTTTTTACTTTTTCAACTATTTGGGACAAATCTTCATCGTAGGCGTCCTGTTCAGGAACGCTCAATAGAGTTACCACAACCTTAGAATGTAATACGTAAGGCGATTGTGGAACACGGGTTTTTATGGTAGGTAAAATCATCTAATGACAGATCCCGCCCTTGGGCGGAGCGGGAAATAGTGTCAGACTCTTACTGATTAAAAACCTACTCAGTTCCTTCGTTGCATATCGTGCCGGGGCCTGGCCTTCCTTTTAGAAACTGACCCATGACCCCAGCAGGCTTCGACCCTGCCTGCCTGTAGCTAGTAGGCTGGGCCTCTACGGTTTGCTGATAGCTCCTTGAGGGGGGTACAGTACAGTACGCGCCTCGCGGGTACAGTACGCGCCGTCGACGACTTGGGCTCAGTCTGGTCGGTTTCCGGACGATCGGATAGCGTGCTACCCATTGCACGCCGTCCATAAGCCCGCGCCTACGGTGGTAGGAAATCGGGATCCGGATGGATATAATCAGTAAAAGGTAGGTAAGGTAGGAAAGGAGGTAAGGTGGTGGACCTTTCTCAGTCCTCCCTGAGCGTGAGGAGTTATTTGATGATTTCTCACCCAAAAGAAAAAGATCGCGGCAGCCCCAAATGGATAATTATGAAGGAATGCTTCATAATTATGCTTTTGAGGCTGCTGCGATTCTCTTCTGTATAATAAAAGGTAAAGTCCTGAATTACTCACTGACTCATGAGTCAGTGAATCTAAATTTACACAGAGGACTTTTATAATACATACTCGTATATGCAAAATATACCTCTAGGAGATGAGACGGGATTTCAAAATTTGTATGGAGAAACCTGCATTCACGCGAGAAAAGCTGCTGGAAAAATTAGTTTTGTATAAAAGGTACAACTGTGTTGTCCTTGATATTCTTATTCGTTCATTTTTTCCTTGCTTTTGCAGATGAATAGAGTCTTTCTTGAAACGTTCTGCGCTACTATCTTAGTAACTTTCGAAATCTTCTCTACAAAGTATTTGCTACTTAACACAAAACTTAGTAGAACCATTCAAGTAAGTTTATTGATAAGATCGTCATCTTATAGGTCTGTTAAAATATTATGACTGTAGCAACACGATTGTCAACAAATTAAATAAAATGCAAAACATTTCTCACAAACCAGAATGTTATGACCAACAAACACTTACGTTTACTCTCGTAGATAATCCAAAAATACCACAAAAGCTTGCAGACGACCAGCACAGAAGTCAAAACCAAGATATAACAATAAAATATGTGATTTACAGTTATACGTGATGTCCCGTGTCAGTCACCTCGTTGGATAGTCGTAAAAATCTTTATTTTTAGCGTATACTATTGTATCCGCGAGAATCAGAGATAACAAATTCAGATATAACAGCTAGCAGTGGAGTAGGCACCAGTTGCGTCTATATGAAGTCTTCTTAATAGATATTTCTCCACAAAATGAATGACTCAAGTCTTGAGTCTGATGAAAACGATGAGAAAGATTTGATATATATATATTATGTTTTTTTTTGTAACAACTTGCTTAAAGCACTAATTTTCATAATTTCAGCTGAAAGACGTTCATTTCTAGATATACGGCACTGGCGAAAATTGCCTCGACAAGCAATATTATGCGTCTCGAATCTGTGGCAATCTCGCGATGCTCACAAAGTCATCGGTCCACCTTGTCGAAGACCTTATAATTATCGCAATGTCTTCTAGCAAAAGCACTTCCAAGCATCAATTATTCAATGTACAGATGAAGCTGTAAAATAACTTGTCAACACAGCTTGAACAATTTCGGTTACAGCAGTGATACTAACATTGCCCCACTCCCAAGGACATTCATGAGAATTGCCACCACAATAAAAAAAAGTTTTGACAGTTTAGGTACTATTCACATTAGTTTTAATTGAAATTTCACATGTTTCACGAGTAACACTGCTGCTTAAAAATCAACCGACCAATCAATCTGCCTATTGACAAAAAAATCGACGAAAATTACTTTGAGCAAAGAAGCTGCTACAGAATGTAGAAGCCACGATTGGACTGACATCATCTTTAATAATAAATTAATGATACTAAATATTATACACCAATAACTTTTGGTCGTTTTAATTCCGTGGAGGGTCTATTAAATTTCATTACATGAAACACTATCGATTTGTAAAGAGAAAATTAAAAAATAAAGTACACTTTTTTTTTAAACTCGAATTAATTTACGCATGTACGAAATCAATTTCTTCAAGTAAACGTCAGCTGAGCGAGGCCAATGAACTGTAGGTAGTTAGTACGCAACGACCGACAACTACCTACAAGGTCATTGACTTGTTTACTTAAAAAAAAAAAATTTCGTACATGCGTATATTACCTCGACTTTTAGAAAAAAAGTACTTTATTTTTTAATTTTATCTTTACAAATCGATAGTGTTTCATGTACCGAATCGACCCTCCACGGGATTAAAACGACCAAAATTTAACGGTATATAAATGAAAAATAAATATATAATAGAAGTTGGTACTGGATCATCCTTTAAATGTCACGCCCGATCAAAAATTCCCAATCCAAGCTCCTGAGCTTGGATTGGGAATTTTGGTTCCTGAACCAGAAATATACAACCCCAATCCTTCCGGACTGAATAACCAGAAATAACCGGCTGTCGATTCTAGTAGATACAAAGCTCTAGTCGTAAAGGCTAGATGTCTGACAAATACAAGGACTATTTCAAATCCAAGTCGCAGGCGCCACATAGCCGCAGATACTCTATTTTCATATGATTATCTTGTTTGTGATTTTATGAGGCAAGCCTTAGACGATCTCGGTTTATGGCTATAGTTCTGCGGAAGCGGTTATCTGATGGCGCTATCTGGTTCGTTGAAGTTCTCAGGTGGTATAAAGGTACATTTGATTTATTTGATTGGATCGTTGTGTTTCGATACATTAAGAAATTAGTGGTTTTATGTTGTAGTAGTTTTAATGTGGCAAGGCATTAAGCAAATTTTCCATGTAAATCAAAATCTGACTACCTTTTTTAGTAAGCTTATATTTAGTCTTATAAGGGGTACTGGTTTACTCTTGGTGTCAAAAATTAAAAATCTTGTATTTCATACTATTTTATATTTGGTATGTCTTGTCTAAAGAGTAGGGATTATAATAATAAATTTAATGAACTGTAACATTTTGTACAAGCAAATACTGTCATAAAACAAAGACATAATAATTAGAAAAAAAAACTGTATGTTAGTAGTATTTGTAATGAATATTTTTACCTACCCAAGGACAGCAAAATTTAATTACGGGTAACAGGATTGTCACATTAGTTTTACAACATAAGTCACATTAGTTTTACAACAGAAGGTAACAAAGTAATCGATCAAAAAACCAAAAATTTAAGAGGTTATAAACGAGAACAGCCCTTTTAGGTGTACAGCTGTTGGGTACATGAAGGTACGACTTGGGAAGAGTGTGTAATTATTTGTGCATAGTGGAGAATTTAAGTACCTATATTAGAAAACAAATGGATTATGTTAACTCGCAGCAACTACGAACAGCATCTAAGTCAACATCGATTTAGTAAGAGAGTAAAATTCCTCACAAAAACCAAGCAATCGACGGTATTTCCCATTCAAGAATGAAATAATTTCAATCAAAAATATTCTTATTCGCACGCCCATCAAAATCCAAGATCCACTTCATAAAACTTTTACGACTAAATGCCGAGTGACACTGTGAAAGCATTTCCTTAGATCATCCGGTTTTTTGATAGATTGGACACCATAAAAGGCTGTGTTGGGACAACTTTACGGCCCTATGGTGACGTTCCTGGCGTAGAGTGTGAGAAAAATCAAGATTTACCATTGACAAGTGTTTTACGATAGTTTGATAGGCGAATTCTTGGCGTAATTGAAAATTTTCCGTTTGCTTTGTTTTCTTAGTAAAATTTTGCTGTTATGTATGTATTTAATGTTTGGGTAAAACGACTAGGAACTGTTATACTCGTAGAATTGAAGTTCCTTTAGCCATGTATTTTCACAGAAGTGGAGTCAGCCTTATAATGCTGCACTGCTGTTCTCCAGCCTCCTTGCTAGGAAGATTCATCACGCGAGCCCATTGTAGATTGTAGGATGTCACGTGTCTTCAAAGTTTCGTTTCTGGGTCATGCTAGTTTTCTCACAATTTTCAAACCCTCTAAAGTATTTGGGAAATTTAAAATTAATGCTCATTTGATCAATATGGAATTTAGATCAGACTTTCATCTCCAAGGCGGTCAATCTATAATCTAATACCGAAGCGTGACGTGGGCTTTGTTTAGAATCGTCATAATATTCAACAGCCTGTTGCTACAAAACCTTATATCAGAAGTAGGTAGGTAGATCATACATTTACATACCAAATGCCCGTCTAGCCCAACTGAGCACGTTTACGACGCGGATTATACGAAACATTGACCACAATTTGTAAGATTTGTCAAATAAAGACATAAAGCCAATAAATATTTATTGATAACTAAGTAATCTGTCGCCCAATCAGCTTCGGTCGTTCGGACGGCAAACGAAATTTTAATGGCCCGGGGCCGTTAAAATATCGCTGTCGCATGTGGTCTAAAATCTCTTTGGAATTTTATGAGAATACCGATAAGCTTCAATAATACGAATTTTAGAAAAAAAAAACATTTTAGACTTCGCAACAGACGAAAGGATGTAGGACAAACATTTTATTGCTTTTTAATTAACGATTTGTATGCTAATCTGTCGATTATGTTCTACTGGTTGCTAAATTGATTACCTAAAGGAGATTTTGAAATTTTTATTTGAATGAATATGGACTTTGCACCATGGCCTATCTGGCTGCAAGAACTCTAACCGCATCACCAGCATCAACGATTATATTCGTAGAACTCTTGTATCAGCCGGTGTACTTGCGCTATTAGATCTCACTAAGCAAGTCACCAAGACGATAGAAATAGACGAGATGTCATGACGTGACTGCCGTAGAATGTAGGTAGGCCTCTGGTGTAGGACACCCTTGCGCCAACTCAGGTTCCAAGTTGGCTGCTGAAGCCCTCAAGCAGGGAAAATATTGTACAATTTTTGGTTACGTTATTGCCATTTAGGGTCGAAATGTTTGGCTCATGAAATGTTTCAAGGAAGATTCACACTGACAAATCGATACTTTACGTGACCAAAGGGCTGACTCTTTGCCTAAAAAAATAGCATTGCCATTTAACGTGGCAATGCAGAGACCTATGGCTCTTGGACGCAAAGGACAACTGAAGAAACATGTCAGTAAAAGTCTACTGGACCTTCATGTTCTACCCAAAGCAGGAATTGTTATATAATATGAGAAAATTTGTGCAAGATAATTCTTAGTCCTAGTCCTCTTAGCAAGCATTACACATTGTTCATAGGTCTTGGCCACACGCAATATCGAAATAATTTTAGATTTGTTTCTTTTTTTTTTCAAATATTTTATAATTTATTGACTCATTTTAAGAGCCGTAACGGTTTTTGACTATTAATTAAAAGTATCGCTCACGCCATTTTCTCTATTAGGATAGATTAAATATTGATTTAAATATCACTCACTAGACTTGGAACTCCAAGTCTAGTCAAAACAGTATCTAGTTAGATTCGAAATTAATTTAGAGATCAGACGCCCACATTTTGCTAGTAGGCTAACCTAACGCTTTTTTCGTGGTAATATGCATTTAAAAAAAAAGAGTAACCATGGAATTTGTTGCTATTTGATTCTTCTTCATACATAACGACCAATAATCCACCAATTAATCGTTTTGTATAGTACTAGTTTCAGACTTTTTTTTAATTTAAAGTGCCAAGTGTGTATGTGACATAAAAATATTTAGGATTTGAGCCTATGGTCACGTAGATTTATTTTTAACTGTTTTTTACCTAGATTTATAAGAGAATATGCTTTATAAGAGAATATGCTTTATAAGAGAATATTTGCGCCGATAGATTTTCACCAAAATGTTAATAAAAGATTGTTCTACCGAGGTAAAAATTTATAAAAGTATCGTAGTTTTAGAATTTTTTTATCGGATATACCTTTTCTCTACAGTTTGAATCGGCTGAAAGTTAGAAAACCGTTTTAATTTATACCTAACATTAGTAGAAAGTAGGATTTCTATAATGAATGACACTAACAAATATGATTAATTCTAATTCAAAGTGCCATTTACTATGCACATAAACAATTTTCTGAGTTTACCAGAAGTCTCATTTACTGTCAACCACCATGGTAAAGTTTATGCGCTAACTTTCCAGTACTGAGCGGATTGTACGCACTTACTCCGTGATTCATGGCTCGCGTAAAAATCACATGTACCCCGGCTATGTTAACATCGCCGTACACTACCATCGAATTAAGAAAATTTGAAGCTTCTTTATTTGTTTTGTGAAATTATAACATTTTCTAAGAAAGAATTTCTTTTAGCATATAATTTGTAAACAAGCCATCCAAAAACGAAGAAAAATCCGAAAAAAAAAAACAATTAACAAATGTACAAAGAACGGCAAAAATTGATGCAATAATAACAAGTGTAACAAATACACATATGACAGGACTCATAATTCAGAAACAAATGAAAATGTACAGACATATGTTTTTTTAGAAAAACCACATACCTATAAATATTCTAGTTATTCTAGTAAACTGGTAATCCAACCGTACACTTTTCTATCAAAACTAAATCGAAGTATAATTTTCAATTCGATCCGTTAAACTAGGTTTACAATCACTTAAACCGCCTATAAATGTCCAGGCATATAGAACAAATACGGTACATCAGAGCTGTAGGGTGCGACATGTTTAGCGGGCTGGCTCCCTAAAGATTAGCATGAACATACAGTTCATATCGTAGACCGGTTCGGAGCAAGCCTACTATTTTACGTCGTTTGTCTCTGATCTTCGAAACAACTAGATACTCCTGAATAGTACCAAATTATATGGAATTTCTATTTTAGTCCTATAAAGCCTTTTGTATGACTATACTGATTATGTCATACCAGGCGACCATAAAAAATCGCCAATTTTAGGAGAGTCACTAAGTTTTTGGAACACACCATGGCGTATTGTATTGCCTTTGGCCAGCTATTGTCATTGATAATTAAATTGAAAATTGAAACTGCGTACATAAAGGATGCAAGTCTTTGAGGATTGTATACTTCATTTTTTGTAGACTGCTATAGATCATTATTATCATTTTCATCGTCTCTACTTTAAATGGTCGTTTCAATATTACAGTTTACCCATATAACCTTTTGCGCCTGCATTATATTAGGTATCATGTTCTCTTGCCACATCCGATGTTTCTATAATCCTAGTAGCGAGTGCTATCATACTAAAACGTCACACTGCCATTGACCTAGCCATTGTCTTGATCTTAATGTGTAGTGTGCGGCAGTTCGTTCGCATGTAGGATTATACAGTTCAGCTTTATGCTCTCTTCTGATATATCTGGAATTATTTTACTGAATTTTATGGCTACGTTTAATATATTGCAATATTGTTAATTATAGAAGGTATTAAGAAGTGCACTTACGCACTCTCCTGACATTCAATAAAAAAAAAACATTTATACAAATATACTAGACTTAGAATATTGTTCATAACTGATATGAGAGGGAAAAAAAACAATAATTTTCAAGCTATCTTCCCTCACTTTCACATCCTTTTTCTTTAAAGTCGGTTCATCTATGTTGGAATATATTAAAAACCGAATTCCCTGAAAATATTTTTACAGACGCCTATGGTCTCATATACCTCATTTTCTTTCTTTTGTTTGTATTCTTAGTTACAATTTGAGTAATAATCGGCTAGATTTTCGATAGAAACCAAGTTGGGCCATGCTCACATAATATATGGTTAAGTGTCTCAATGACAGAAGAAATTAAGATCGATTGACTGTTTTGGCCGCTATGAACTACTTCGCAAAGTGGGAAACTTCTTTTGGCTAAATGATGATAAATGCTGTTATTATACTGAGAGATTGCAAACTCGCTGCCTATTTATCGACACGAAATAATATCCACAAATAATATACTTTCCCCCCGGCGTTTGTGCGATATGATAAACGGCTGTTCCAATCCAGTTCTCGATTAACTTAAAGTTGCCAATTGTACATATACAAATATTGAACTTTGAAAGTCAGCAAGTGACAATATAGACAGGATTTTATAGGGATAACTGTTTAAAGAATCAAACGGTAGTCCTAGTTTAAATGTTTCATGGATTTTATTAAGCTGTACTGTTTGTCAGTATACATTGTGGGTACAATGTTCAGATACAGAGAATCGTAACATTAGCTTACCAAGAGGATGAAGTGATAATCGTTGGGATTTTCATTGGTACTCAAGAAATAAAATGATAGGATTTTGTGATAATATGTTTTCTATTTAAATATGCAAACGAATTCAACCACTGGATATGTTTAAATAAATGGACAATTTACTTCATAGGAGTTGACATAGAAATATAAGACAATATGAATACAAAATTCCTCTTTATCGTTACTTTTAATACAATCAAATCGAAAGCTACGAAAGCACTTACTACAGAAATTTTTGCTCACAAAACAATTCTTAAACACTAATATAATACAAGAAACACTGTAGCCAAAGTCACTGAACATAATTTGCAAACCATTAACGATAATACTGAAAGGAAAATTTTCCACCGAATTTATGATCAAGTACATCATGAGTCATGCACAACCAGTCTAGCCAGAGATAAAGGGAATGTCCTGTTCCTTATAGCGACTGTAAAACTTATGGGAGGCATTTTGAGTGTCCCTGTGTCTGACATAACTTTATGCTGGTGACAGCTTTAGACAGTCGCCTTTGCATGAATAAGGATTGAGGATATAGAATATTGAATTCACATCAATATTTACGATACGAATTTTATAGTATTTCTAGTATACAAAAATATGCAAGGATTTGGCAGTTGAGACGAAAAAGATTGATGCATTTGTAATCAACATACTTATACGTGTTGTATAATTACTTGTACAATTTTATTTATTACTACTTTACGATTCTAAAAATAGGATATCTATATCATCGTTGTAGATATTGTTTATATTATATAGTTTCCTTTGTACAATACCTTGGATCTTCTCCGTAATGTTGTACAAGTACCAGCAAATAAATAGATACATATTTCCAAGTTGACACTGAGTGATTTTATTTTATACTATTATAAGATATCTATCGACATCACATTTAGCAGTTGACATTGGTTTTTAGGTAATTGTTTAAGCACGCTGAATTCTTATGAGTACATATAAATCCGGGGTAACCAACTCGGATGTAGTAAAGTAGAATAACTAGTAAACTTTGAATAAAGTAGCATTATTTTAAATCTAACAAAACATTCAGATATAATACTTTTTCATAATTATGTTATTCAGGCTCTGCAATTTTGTATGGTTAACAAATTTTGGACTGCGGATATTTTATTAATAAGTATTTGTCTTCTTTATTTTTTTTATGTGTTTTTGTTTACGTGTAGGTGCTTAGTTCATTTTTCTCTGTAATTTTTCATTGTGCTTTAGTGAGTGTTTGATGTTGTAACAATTTTTCTTTTATCTATCTAGACACCTTTCTATCAACGTAACAGATGTATTGCTTTAAGATTGAATATGAAATGTTAAATAACTCTATCAAAAAGAAAATTGCAATTCTAAAAAAAATTACCTCAAATCGAAGTTGGCAAAAAAGGTTTATTTTCTTAAATAATTATACTATTTACAAATAATACCCACGTAGCTAATACACCACTGATATACTCAACCCACTCTTAAATGATGTAACGTTTTTGATTTTTAACAACTTTTATGCTCGATTTGCATTGTTAATACAAGAGATTGTAAAACGATACCATCAACATTAAAATAAATGCTGCTTTACATCTTCATTAAAATGTCATAAAAAATCTACCAAATTAATTGAAAACACAAGAAATTTTCGCCATTACAATAAAATTAGAAATGGATAACGATCTAACAATAAACTTGACTGAAATGCAAATCTCGAACAAATTTACTATTATATCCTGAGGCGGTGTGATCTTATCTTACAGAACCAACTTAAATCTTGGTTTAACAACTTAATAATTATCACTGTAAGCCTGTAGACCACACACAGCCTTAACAGATGTCCTCCCTCGCATTTTGATATATTGCTTTGTAATAAGGAACCGGTCCAACCAGCAGTTTGAACTGAATGAAGTAGTAAAAGTTTTTACGAATGTACTGTTACTTTTAGTGGTGATGAAGTGGCGTTTATTTTATAGGTTTAATAAAACTTGTTAATGTTATCTTAATTAGTACTTGAAACTGGTATCTTTATAGAATACAGATAAATATAAAAGATATTTGATGTATTAACATCATTGGATATTTTTTTTTGTGAACGCTCAATCGTAAAGCTTCAATTTGTCAACAGCTTCTTACAATTACAGCACTTTATAATTAGTCAATTAATTCAGAATTATAGCTAACAAAAATATTAGGTATCCAAAGAATAAAATAATGCTAGTGCTACATGGGTCTATCGATATTTTCCACTATTTGACCGCAGCCTATCCGAAAGCATAGTCGTAAATCAGGTGGAATATAAGGAGCATGCGTGGGCCAAGACAGTTCCTTGCGGAACTCCAAACCAGTAGCACGAGTCTTTTATAGAATACAACTTCTGAACTCTTACTTAGAGTCATCTGAAGACGAGGGAAGTAATTAAGGGTACAATATTCATCTGGTTTTAAATGAGGCTGTCTTTTATGAATGCTATCTTTATGAAGTTAATTCGTTTGATGTTTGATGCTATAAGTGGCTTGAGATAAATTGAATGTATTTCGTAATCATCGTTTTATTGCAATTATTATAAAGTTGAATGGTAATGTTATTATTTTTGCGGTTATGATGTGATTAAGTAGGATATGTCCACTTTACTTATTTGTACAAAGATTCAAGAGATGTTTAGCAAAATATTGACCAGCTACCTTATTTTACAAATGGCGTGCATTTGCATAAAGCAAAATCAAGTAGCTGTCCAACACAACAATACATAGTAGTGGCAATGGTTAAAACCTAAGGGTTACACTCCGCCCCTCCGCGCGCTCCGCCTTTTTTCCTTTGGTTACAGGATGATTAAATAAATAAATAATAAATAAATTCCTTGTAATGTTATCACTGCTTGAATTTAGACCTGCTCTCTAGAAAAGGGATGTTGGATATCAAAAGTCTTAAAATTTTTGGTTCTAAAACATGCCGCCGGTTTCCTCACGATGTTTTCCTTCACCGCTTTGAGAGCAGTAGCGATCTAATAAATTATACAAAGTAATGCGTCTGACTGGGTTTGAACCCGTAACCTACAACTCATAAGTTACAGCTGCTCTACTAAACTAAAACTTTTTATGTAAAAATAAATTTATAGGCACAATGACGATTATATCACCGATAGCGATATCTACTAGAAATTTGGATGGACTGAAAGAATATAAAATAAATAGGGGTAAGTTGCTCCGTATTACCAGAAAATTAAAAAGCACGAAATACATTAAAAGTGATCACAATTCTTTAGGAGCTACAATAATAAACTTCGAACTTGATTACAGGAGTCAGCTACCAAATACGCTTAGATACGACGTACCGCGTTTATCAAGATCACATATCAATCTGATAGTTTTCTTTTTTTTTTTTTTATTTAAAGAATAATATTGGGAGTTTTAGTGCAGATACAAGAAATAGTTTGGTTCACATTCCGCTAAAAAAACACTTCTACTTAAGTTCCTAAAAAGTCATTTAAAGAAAATAAAGCATTTATAGCCAAAGGACAACTGTAAAAAACAATAAAATTAACAACCGTAAAATTCCAAATTTAATAACTGAAACGCTGGACCATAAAATTGAAATGTGGACAATTGACGAAAAGTATGTTTGGGAATTGGTGGTGGTGTGATACAAGAGACTATTAAGTGGTTTACGAGTATACATATCGTTTAGTGGACAGTACAGGCGCGAGAGACGCCGTTTACTATCCCAGCGTTGAAGTCATTTGATTTATACTGTCACTATTTTTGAATACATCTTTTTAAATTTATGAGCGTGTTCAAATAGTGCTTACGTTTCAGTGGCGTTATATGTGTTTTTGATTTGTTAAAGCGGTTAATTAACTGTTAAAGTTTTCTTTGTAGGCGATGCTTTAGTTTTTATGTGGTTTAAATTAAGCCTTTTAGTTCTAATTAAGTTTTATAGCTTGATCTACTTGTTAAATGAATTTAAATCTGTAAAATTACCACTTTCTTGTAGCTTAATTGGCTTTCGTGTTTCATAAACTTGTTCAATTTAGGTTCGTCAGAATTAGGCACCAGTCATTGTTTTCACTCATACAGTTCCAAATTCTTTCTTATTTATCACAAAAGGCAAAATAATTTGTACGACTGATCTTTTCATTTCGTAAAATGTGTCTGGGGCTCTCTTGATACACTTTAATTGAAACCACATACTACAACGATTGTAGAGTAATTTGTATAAAAATATTATCAAAAGCTATTTAAAACACAACGTGTGGTCTTGATGCACTTATCAAAATCGCAAACCTAACTCTTAAAGCAGACACTTTGCTGACAGCAAATGACAACAACTAATTGATTTTATGTACTTTAAATGAAGTCGGCGACACTTTGGGCTTTATTCTTAGCAGACCACAGGCAGTTATCGTTAATATCAGTGAACATTACAATTGCAAACTTGATGGTGAAATTGCTGGAAAGCTGAATTGTTCGCCCACTCCTAATATCACAATAAGATTATTAACATAATGTGATCTTGGATTGAAGGAGAATAATAATAGTAACTTATCATTTTATAGAAGCTTATTGATTGAGACATCACAATGGAAAGACCGAAAAAGAGTGCAAGTCAAGGCAAAAAAGCAAGCCGTCACTGGAGTATGAATTTTTATGATAAAAAGTTGCCGAGCATAGGTTGTAAATTGTAAATAACTACAATTATAATGATAACAAATTAATAACTACAATATTTAAAAATGTTAACAATCTAATGAAGTATGTTTGAAAACGTATGAGTTTCCCAAACTATGAGTTAAATCTGGTTCAACCTTGGCTAAAATATTGTAGTAATCTACGTCGTCCCTTCCAAACAGAATATTCTTAGTATTCAGTCTGGACCCAAAACCGGATTGGCTATTTTGAACACTATTAAATTACGGTGGAAATTGAAATTCTCTTCCTATTCGCAAATATGAGATACATGTTAATTAATTTAAATGGCAGCTTTCATCACTCACATGTATCATAATTTAAATCATTTGGAAATTGTCCAATAAGGAACGGATCAATTCCAATACAACACTATTTGAGGTCGGAACTTGCCCCAAGTGATGTGCTTACGGCGAGATAGGATATGTTTAAGTCCTACGTAAGTAAGTGCTTTTAAATATGTGTGATAAAAACAAAAACGCTAATAACTCTAGTTCCAATAACGTAAGTGCTTATGTAACAGTTTGTATAAGAGGTTCAATTTTTTTACTTAGTACTTTTCTGCTAAGCATCTGCACATTAAGTTCAAGTTTATTTCGAAACAAACTTTTCAGCTGGGAAATACCGATCTCATCTATATTAGTGTTACGTGGCAAACTGATTTCAAAACCTGTTTACAAAATAAATATCATTTATCAAATGTTTATCAATATGATTCAAAAAGGTTTTGTGATGAAAGTAAAAAAAAAAATGTATCTACTAAACTATAACATCATTTTGTGTTTTGCTTTGAATGAATTTTGTAAGTTACATATTAATAAAATCATAAGTTCTGAATTCACTTTTGAATTCAACTACATCCACCCAGTCATTGATTCCGATAAACAAAAATCAATCAATTTCACTTTTATCTCTAGTATCTTCATCATCAACTAGAGACACATGATTGATTTACTTAATTAGATCGTTATGCGCTTCATTAAACCTTAATACAGTATCTTTTATTACATTTTCGTTATTGATATCTACTCCTACATTACAAAGTTATCTTTAAATCCGATTCTTTTAATCAAAATTTTATTTATGATTGCAAAATTCCTCTTTTGGCAGGGATTGTGAGTTTATTGGCAAATTAAATGGCTATTTCATACAAATATTGTATATTTATTAGGTGACTAGATTTTAATGGCCACATTTGCAAATCATTAACTTGGTCACTCTGTGGTCTGTGGTTAGTAATATGTAAGTTAAATGCAAAATTACATTACTTTATTATTAAAAGTAGTCACGACAATCACAATACAAGAAAATTTGCAACTTATTAACCTTCTCTTATTTAAAATTACAGCTGCTATAGTATCTATAATACATTATAATGTATAGCAGAAAAGGCTTAATAGAACTAGACTAAGATACTGTTTACGAGCTTATATTTCTTAGGTATCGATAAGAATCCATCAAGAGAAAAGAACAATGCATTAAAAATGACCCATCCAACATCACAAACTGTACCATGAGAAACATAGCGAGGTACACTCCCAGAACCGTAGCCACACATGCTGATCGGAAGTGCACTCGAAATTTCGTCAATGTTAATATATCAAGCCGTAGTTACACCCAGCCGCTGTAGACAAATGTGTAGGACAATAGACGTTTTATCTTTTTGTGTCTAGTTTATTTCAGGAGTGTCCAACGAGCCGTGCCGCAACCGACCGATTTAAGCAATTTGTTTCACGTGCTGACGTTTATAGTAGCCGGCATTTGTGTCTATTTTAATATCAAAATTATGAACAAATATGTCCAAAGTTACAGTTTGATGAATTCTGGGCTTAAGGTAAAATAGATTATTTGGTTTTAAAGGAAGCTTGAACTTTTCTTCAGTCGTAACACGGAACCGATTTATTATTATAATAAGGTTATTAATTGGAGTTAGTAGGTGTTAAATGGAAAGTTATTTCAATGGGTGGCTGATTTTTGTTAACGACTTCTTCAAATATATTTTTTTTATTTTGTTGTTAAAAGGGTTTTATTTCTATTTTAGTGTCTTGATGGACGCTTATATTTTTTTCAGCAATACTGAATAGAAATTAAGAAGTAGATTTTATTTAGTCATTATTTCATTTTATATAATCATGAAAATGTCGTATCGAACCCGTACCGTTGACACCAAACAGCACCATGTTATCCCCTTTGATACATTCACTTGTATCTTTTGTTTTCGCATTTTCTTGTTTTGTTATGTTATGTAATGTTCTGTAATTGTCTGTATTTAGGATATGCGCAAGCAAGTTTGTGCTCTATCGACACATTATTTGTATAGATTAGGATACAATTTTGCTTGTTTTTGGTGTTGTCCGTTGATCTAGATTCTTTAATTAATTAGTTTTAAACTCCTTTGATGCTGGCGACAATAGAACAGATAGGTTCATATTGCATGTCGGTATTTTACGAAGTGTGAAGAAGGAATTATTAAAGAGAGTGTTGTGAAATGTGGCGTATCTTACTAAACAGACGTTGTAGCAAGTGCGTTAATAAATTATTGGATGCTCGTCGTAAACTGGACTGTTATGGCGTACTATATGTGAATGATATTTTTTTTTCTCTTATATAAGTTGAAACGTGTTGAACTTTTGTCTCTATTTATCAAATTACCTAGAATGATTCCATTCTCCATCTTATCATACTTTTCATTAACCATTTTGTAGGTCATTTATGAGATTGAGGATCAAAGGACATTGCCGTTCACCTCTTCTATTCACCGTTCACGTTGATACCGACACATGGAGCACAATGATCAAAAATAGCTTCCTAGGTATCTAGACAGAAATTGAAAAACAAAATGCCCACCGCTCGAAAGCAGACCTTCCTATATCTTCAAACAGAAACACGACGATTTGTCTTGATTAACAGAATCGATTCGCGATCACTCATAACTTCAGCGGAAATATGACCAAGTGCTAACAAATCAACGTGATTCGAATGATAGATATAAATCGATATTATTTATCTCGATTACTAAGTTCGCGGAACTTCGACTCGAGTTTCAATGTGCTGATGGCTGGTGGAAGTGAAATGTTATGACAATGTGATGGAGTGGTCGCTAGCGGGAATATCATTTGAGTCCTTGACGGCTTGATACCTGGAGAAAATAGATTAGCATAAGACAAAGAGATTAAAAATGATTAATGTAAAGTGAGATAGAAAGTTTTAGGGACAATTGAATAAATTTGTGTTGGTAACTAAAGTAGTTCCGTCAATGATACAGTCACTTTGTGTTACGTCGACATTTAGCTATGGATTTTTGGCCTGATGGTTAAGGGCTAGCCAATTTTTAGTTTCAAAGGCTCTGTTGCAAAGTGTTAAGTTTATCTGTATATTAAAAGGTTGTAAGGTGTCTATATTAAAATATATCTACGACCAAACCAATCAAAATATACAGATTCAAATTTCACAACATTGAAATCTAATGATTTAAAAAAATCGTAAACTAGATAGCCAAGAAATCTTGTGGTGGTAATAAAAATTATGTAAAATATGAGATCAAAGAAATTCCGTGCAGCGATAAAACTGGAGATTTCGATATAATAAACACAGATGATGAGAAAATAATTCACATGCTCTTATTTACCAAATTTACACCACGTGTGAAAACTAAATCGAAAAAAAAAAGCTGGGCAAGTGCGAGTCGTACTTGCGAACTGAGGGTTCCGTACCAAGTACCAACCTACCTATGAAAACAGTCTCGACCGAATCAGTACTTAAAAGAGTCTCAAAGATTTTCCGAATCACAATTTTGTTTTTTGACGTAACTATAAATTTTCAGTTTTCAGATTTTTTCTATACTTGTGCCGTAAGGCCTGGTTTCATGAATATATATGAATTTTGATTCCCTTGAGAAAAATGAAATGTACGTTTTTTGCGATATAAAAGGCCGTATCTTTTTTTTTTAGTTAACTTAGAAGTTTGATATTTGCACAGCTTCAAGGGACCGCAGATTTAATTATTTGGTTTTATTTTTAACTCGATACCTCCACGCGATCCCAAGATAACAGGTCTTGACAGACAGATAGACAACAGAGTGGGATAAGGGTATTTTTTTTATGGTAGGTAAAATCCCGCCCTTGGGTGGAGCGGGAAGTAGTGTCAGACTCTTACTGACTAAAAACCTACCCTGTTCCTTCGTTGCCTATCGTGGCGGGGCCGGGTACCGTATTTTTAATGTACGGAAACTTATATACAAGATTGTGTCGAAATCAAAGCATGAAAAAGTCGCAACATTTTAGATTTTTGATAGTGACAGTTTATTCTAGAATGCTGTTTTCAGAAAAACTATTAAGCGCTTAAAGACTGGTTCGACGAAAACACTAAAATATAGTTAACTTTATAAGCAAACAAAGTATCTGTTCAAAATAGCAACCATGGTCACCAAGCCGCCAGTTAAAAGGATTACAGCGAAATTGCTTCTCTGAATGGATATTATTGTACTAAATGGCGATGTAATCCTTGAAACAGTATATTTAGAAGATATGAACATCAATTGTACCTACATGCGATGCTTGAGCTCTAGCCAACTATCCTAAAACCATAATACTGTACTAATGCATTCGATTAAATTAATTATCTTATCATTCCTACAAGTTTTAACATTTCCAGACAGTAAATTAAAGACTTCTGTTTTATTTTATGCATCGGTCTGCAAAGGTCAAGTGATCTTTGGTATGATTGTCACAGACGTGATTTCAAGAAATTTGCATATTGCTATTTTCCACATAGATGTCAGCGGATATCCGAAACATATTATGAACCCACTAATCAAAAGGAACTTCTTTACGACAAAACAGTTAATATGCTACTAAAAATAGCAAATGTAGATAATGAGTATCGTAGAGGTACCGTAAAGATATCATAAAATTTATCAACTAGGTAGATTTACATTAGTAACAGAACTAGAAACGACGATAGAGACATAACTGACCTTATATCAAATTATGACCTTATGACAAATGCAAATCTTTGCGTATACACACGGACTCAATCTGTAGCGAATATTTATGAAATGTTTGATTTAAAAACAGATTATAATTTCAGCTGAAAACAACTAGTGAAGCGAAATGAGGGTGGAGAACGGAAAAACATAATTATACTGCTTTAAATATATTCAGGAAATAGTAAGAACATCTTGAGGCTTAGCATTTTGCTCCACTTCCAATCGAATTCGATATTTGAGAAGAAATCGATATTCTAAACTCAAAAGAAAAACTCATAAAACCAAATCAATAATATAATATTAATAATGTTAAATATATATATAATATTTAATAATGTTAAAACATTTATTCGTAGAAACGGCAAAAGTGATAATAATGATTACAACAAAAATCATTTTCAGAATGAATGATCTAGTATCTTACTAGAACAATAAAATTTCTCGAATTCTCATCAAATGATGAGCATAAGCTATGAATCCCAACATATCACAAAACACGCTCACCAAACTCAAGACTTCTACATCAACCAACCATAATGGGGCACCATTTATCTCAGCATTAAGACCACTCGATAAAGCCACTTAGCTAATTTAAGAGCAGTGGTTTTCACACCTAAGGTTACCTAACCTACAGTTAAGCCGCTTATCATGGTTACTCATAATAACTATCACGATAAACACCGACAAAGTTTTGATTTATTTTGGTCCACTATCGATTCTCAGCTCATTATGCACTTGATCTCGTTGGTATTGGCGCCAGGCAGGTTTCCAACGGTAATTGTGTTATGAAGATCGAACTAAGATAAGTATGGTGGGTTTAACATATTGCTGATATTTGCTTATCTTTGTGAGGTGTTTGAGGGAATGTGCTCTTGCTGTGAATGTCGTAAGTGATTAAACGGTAGATGGGTAGTAAATCTTTACTTTATAATTATTAAGTATTCAAAATGTGACGGCGTCATCGTCAAAGTTGCTCTTTTCTTCTGAGCCAACTATTTGACATTGAATTTAGACATTGCGTTCAGATCTATTTGCACTCTTAAGAGTATTCCACATACTTCAAAAATTGGATTATATTTGGTTTTGCCCTGTTTTTGGTTCATATAATATCCAATTACAAATTCACATTACCTACTTAATCTCCATAATGCACCTTGCAAAATATTCTCAGCACACCTTAATACAATATCTTATCGAGCCTCAAAATACTCATGTCAAAGTCTAAAGCCCAGTCCAGCCGCCCAGTTGTCGTTATCAAGATGTGTATATTGTGCCATAACAGGCCAGGCCCGATAATAGTTAATTGTAGCACTAAGTTCTCACTACTCGCAAGGCTATCGGCCACCACTCGATAACAATACCACTTGGGTAATAATTAAGTGATTTTAATTTTAGTTTCGACAGTTCTTGTTCTAACTAATGTATTGTTTGTATTCTTTGTGAGTTTGGTAAGTGCTGGGTTTGCTGAATATGATGATTTTGCAAAGTCAAATCTTAACTTCTCTTAGTTACTTTCTGAACTTCTTGGCTGCTTTTGTCATCGGAAGTATCTTCTTCAACATCAACTGATATGATACAAACATAGCACAATTTTTTATCAGTATCCATCTAGCTTTTGAACTTTCGTTCATCTTAACACTGAAAACATTATTAAAAATCTCCAGCTCGTTCAGAATATGATTCAACCAACGGTTTCCTTGAACTCAAATCCGGGTAACTAGGTCTTAACCATTTTGAGAATAGGTTGCGAAAACACGATCATTAAAATTTTATTGTCATACATATTACCATTGGGAGCGATCCAAGTTTCCTAAATCCCTATAAAGGTCGAGAAAACAAAATTAACTCCGATAAATAGAGCAACTGATCCCGCATCATATTTTAATATTAAAATTTCATAGCGGTTAACTAGCTGTTGAATTCGATCTTGCTTATTCATTTTCGAAGATAGAATCGTGAACGACAATGTCGATACAATTTCAAAACGGTGTTTACTCCAAGCACATTGATCATTCTACTACGGTAAAATCAGTTTTCAATCCTCATACGGTTTTATGTACCTTATATCTTTTGTTGCTCAACGAGTGTGAGCAACTTTAGATGGGTAAACGATGAATTAATTGTGTTAAATGTAATTAATGTCTTTTTTGGTAAAAAGGGAATAATACTGATATGATGGCTGATAGAAATAAAAACACTGAGGAAAAACTATTGACGCGTTAAATCAAAATTTTAGACAAGAACAAGACGATGTACATTTTTAAATCATATTAGAGCTAGTTCTACTCTAACTAGTACGTGACGATGACGCACGCAAACTAATGTGGCAAGTAATTTACTATACGGAATCACTATGATAGTGTTAAGAACAGATCAACAAAGAACTATATTTTGAGTTTAGTTATTATTAATAAATACTGTATAATCCGTGGTAGAAACGGTGTTGGCTCAAATCCACGTGAACTTTATCACAAAGTGGCGCCACAGACTTCGGCTTGAAAGGGTAAATCCGTTCAATAAAATGTAGTGTGTACGTGCGTAGATTTGATCTTCTGTTTTCTGAGATAAATTTAAGTAGAATTGGTAACGTATGTGCTGAAACTGTATATAGCTGATGCCCCAATATTAGACGGTTAGTTTACAGTACAGATGAAACGATAAAAAATCAGAGTCAAGTAGAAATTTTCGGTGCTTTTTACATTCTTGCTGTTGTTCCTTATTTAAAGAAGGCACAGGTAATTTATTTTCTTCCATTGTGATGTATACTATTTAATTATCACGCTTATTTGGTACTTCACGTAGCTAGGGCTAGCTTTTACCTAGGTTTAAAATCAAGCATTTTCCTACAATATGATAGTTTTTTTAAGCACACTTTCTGTCGACAGCGACGTAAAAGTTATTTTATTATTTTTTTAAGAGCGTTAGTTTTGAGTGTAAATTGAGTTTTTTAATAATTTGTATGCAATATAAATTCTATGTAAAACATTAATATGATTTTACCATCATTATTATAATTTTTAGTTTCCAGCGTTCTTATTTTAAATCTCTGAGCCATTGTTCTGTGATGTTGATAAGCACTGCTGCTGAAATAGAAAAAAAAAAATGTAAAAATTCTTCAAAAAATACCACATCCAAAATTCTGATATTATCCTGCCGTTCGTTAACCTTACTTCAAATACTCCACAATCGCGTGCATTGACATTCAAAAAGTGAAAGCTATAATTTTTACAAAATGTATATAATTTGTATGATTAGCGTTCGGGCGTCGCAAATTATATCATATTAAGATCTGAGAACACGCAATACACCGACAAGTTTGTAACGCGAATCATGTGGCTCAAGGTATGGGAACAATTGTAGCGAGCGAAGTAGCTCAGGAATTTTTTTGGAGCATCATTCTTGATTGCAACATTTTCACATGGACAGATTGGAAGGGCTGAAGCTCTAGCTTCATCAGTATTGTTACCATTGTCATCATCAGAAAAAAAACCGCTGTCTAATATTCTTTTGAAGGTTTTTTTAAATTCCATCTCATACCATTTTCTGTTTAATTATCAGAAACTATTCAGCCTTAATTTTGTATTTCTCATTTAATAAGCTAACTATTCCAATCGGATGATTTAGCTTTCCGTTTTTTTAGTCGTTGGGTAGGTTAGGAAACAATATTTGTACTGACTTTTTAACATCTAATGTGTCATCGGCTTTGTAAAATTTTTCTTTATGCTTGGTTTTATTTCTTTTTACTATTTCATTATTAAAAGTTGAAACATCAGCTCTGTTAACCGCTACCACTGCAACCCCGCGTACAAATCGGACGAGGCGCTGAATGATTGACATAATAGTTGTTTTGACTCAGGTGTCGGTCGCGTTTGTTGCTATTTCGTGTTATACGCCACATGTCTTTTGTTAATGTTCTTACCACGATTTATATTATCCCGCCAGTAGACAGATTTTTTATTATGTTATCACATATTGTTAGTTTGTAGGTGGCTTTTTTTTTTATTTAAAAGGGACTATAAAGGAAAAGTAGGTCTTAGAAAATTCCCAGCCAATAGGACCGTAGTGTAACATTGTGTGCTGAGGCGTGGCTGGAAAGGCCTCACGGCGTCGTCACCTTCCGTTTGGCACGGGTGCTGACCGAACACGGCAAGTTCGGTCCGTACCTGTACAAGATTCGTGCGGAGACGACGCCCGGGTGTCGCCACTGTGCGGACCGCCCGGTGGACACGGTGGAGCATACAGTCGAGGTGTGCCCCGCTTGGGAAGAGCATCGCCGTGTCCTCGTGGGGGCGATCGGCGGCGATCTCTCGCGCCGGGGCTTGGTTCAAGCCATGCTCCGGAGCGAGGAGGAGTGGCAGGCGGTCGCCTCCTTTTGCGAAGCAGTAATGCTAGTAAAGGAGGAGGCCGACCGCATTAGGCAAAGGCGGACACGCCGCCGCCGCCGCCGGGTTTCCGATCCCAATTTCCGGCCACCGTAGGCGCGGGCTCGCGGACGGTGGGCAATGGGTAGCTCGCTGTCCGTCCGTCCGGTAACAGACCGGTCCGAGCTCAGGTCGTCTACGGCGCGCACCGTTCCCGCGCGCCTCAAGGAGTTGTCAGCAAACTGTAGGGGTCCAGCAGGGCCGAAGCCTACTGGGGCCAAAGGTTATGTGAGACTGTCACCACGGGCCCCAGGATAAAGGCAAGGAATGGAAAGGTAGGTTTTTAGTCAGTAAAAGTCTGACACTATTTCCCGCCCCACCCAAGGGCGGGATTTGTCATTGGATGATTTTACCTACGTTAAAAAAAAAAAAAAAAAAACATTGTGTGCTGTTCAATCCCCTGGGGAACTGAATTAGGGGATCGTAGTGGACCGAGCGGTTTTGATTCAGTGTGAGTCAGTAAATTGAATGACGTATAGATTTTCTTAACAGTATCTCAATAAACTTAGTCATTGATAACTCCACGAATAAAGGTGATAAGATAAGAGATAACTAAAGACTAACTTTCGACCGCCCATTGTGACACCCTATTAATTTTAAATTCCTATTGTCATTTTATTTATGGTGTACGATAAAGAGTATACCTATTCCTCAATCTAACTTTTATCTGTAGCTGTAAATATTTCAGTTAAACATATTTCAGCACTTGCCAAAACAATACAGTAATTACCATAATAGAAACAAACAGAGCTAATTAATTTATATTCCGCGATCGATCTACTATCAAGATACACAGTTTGGTGTCGAGTTTCCGAACGTTAGATCAAGGACTCTGGGCATTGTCGCCTATGGCATTTGTTGATAGCAAATATTTACAGCAGTCTTTGAACTGAATTATTAACTGGTTTAATTAGGTATTATGATTTGTTTTGCATTTAAAATGTAGTTCAAGATAAATAACCACCCTTATTAGAATGATTGATGTGGTTATGGGAATCCAAGTTAAGCTTACAATGGTTGAGTATTTATGGCATGTTACTAAAAGGATAACCTTTTTGTGAGTATACATGTGGATAGGGGGAGAGTGAGACCAAATAAATGATGAATGGATTGTGTAGAAAGTGATATGAAAGAAAAAGAAGTTAGTGATAGCATGACGGGTGACAGGGCAGAATGGAGAAAAGGGCAAAGGGCAGGAAAAGGGCAGGAAGATGGTGATTGTTGGGTATTTGTTGGCCTTCGTCATAAAAGTGTTGACAAGTCAGTCAATTTCTGGCCAGTTACTGGGCCCCAACAGTTTAGCGAGTTTGCCATCGACTCGAAAAGAAGAAGAAGAAGTCAGTTTCTCCTTTTATATATATTTTTTTTATGGTAGGTAAATCATCCAATGACAAATCCCGCCCTTGGGCGGAGCGGGAAGTAGTGTCAGACTCTTACTGACTAAAAACCTACCCCGTTCCTTCGTAGCCTATCGTGCCGGGACCGAGCATTCCTTTCGGAACTAACCCATTACCCCAGTAGGCTTCGACCCTGCCTGCCTGCACTTAGCAGGCTGGGCCTCTTCGGTGTGCTGACAGCTCCTTGAGGCGCGCGGGAACAGAACGCGCCGTCGACGACTTGGGCTCGGTCCGGTCGGTTACCGGACGATCGGACAGCGTGCTACCCATTGCACGCCTTATATATTAGATAATTCAGGTAATTAAGTTATGCCAAAGACGGTAAGACTCTTTTTTGGAGTGGATAATCACCAAATTACTTCTCCAAATGGGTGGAAAGAGGGGGATGGATGACACTATCCATGATCGGGTGCCCTTTGCAATCCAGGGAATGATAACTTACAATCTCACAGCCTTAGCAGGCATCATCAATAAAGCTAACATCTTTGTAAGGCACGGCTATGATTCTGGCGTTCAGTTTATGTTTAAAGACAAAATCGGAAATAAAATTTTCTTGGCCTAAGTGACCGCTTTTTTTATTTTTATTATGTATTCTTCCAACTTGTGATTTCTTTTTATTTTTATATATGTGTGTAATATTAATAGTAATAATCAATGAGTCATTAGCACACAACCTTCAAAAAATATCTATTCACACTTCTTGTTTTTCTCTCATTCCTCAATGAAAATTTTATCTATAATTACATATTAGTTTTACCCATATACGGTGAGTAAAACGGTTGAGTACTTATCATAAAATATTCAGGTAATTAAAATGATTACACAGTAATTACTAATATCTAATACTTGTTTCTTATGACCGGAATTATCTTATAAATTTGTTATTAGTTCCAGTAATTTGTACTTTTACAAGCAATTTGAAACATGAACGTGTGCTTATGTCTCTTAATTTCAATCAAGCAGTTTTAGTGCTGGTGCTAAATTATAGATTATTGAATGTTTAGTGGCAATGTTCTGGTTTAACGCTTGTTGATTGACATTGACTTAAACGTGTCTGTGGCTCAAATATTTATTTAGGGCCAAATTCACCAATAAACTAATCGCGATTATATAAACATAACGCAGTTTGAGCAGGCAATCGAGATTATAGCGTCATTTTGCGTTTCACCGTGATGAATTGAACCTAGTTTACGCTAAACTCAATTTCAATTAACGTAAGACTCAGAATTAAGATTTATATTTAAGATTGTATTAACTTATACTGTAAAGAATTTTGAATAAAAATATTATTATTAAATATTATTATTATTAATTCTTTTGTTGTCGCCCATGTTTACGACACGGGTCTATAAACTAGATTACGCTGAGCTCAGTTTAGTTGAACTAAGTTTTTATATTGACTGATGAAATCAGCCCTTAGTTAGCTGCATGTCTTACCGATGCTATTCGTGTCAGCATATGGTCAATATCTTTTATGTTATCTTTGATTTTTTATTATTATTCCATTTATTTACATTATACATACATGTTTCATACATTTTTAAATATTTCTTAACAAAAACATTATGAAAAAAAAAAACATTTAAACCAGCAACGATTGCATCACTACTTACCATCATATAAGATCACAGTCAAGCACTAGTCATTTAAAAAGAACTACCAAACTTCTATTCGTCTCACAACTCGACCGTACCGCGGTCACGTTTAAATAATTCTATTTTTACGGGTATTTCGGGCCCAAGCCTTTTGATATAGCTCACGGGCTGGTATGGCGGCCCTTTGATCTCACACGGTGGCCGGACATAAATCGTAAGTGACAAATTACTGATCAGTAGACCAATGTTATGTTAACTTTCTTTGTTTCGTAAACGATAAAAATTAATGCTTTATTAGTAATGTTGATTTTATTTTGTAATTTGGAATGTTTTTGTGGCGTAATCCGGTTTCTTCGTGGGAATGGACCGTTGAGGCGTTGATTAGGTTTGTTTTAAATCGACTTACAAAAATGGAGGAGGTTTTCAAGTCGTCTGAATGTTTTTTTTAATTATATCTTGTTCAGGGACATAAAATGGGGACAACCCCATTTTATATTCAGGCAAGTTATTAGTGCCATACAAAACCAGTTAATTTGGACAGTGGTCCAATTTAACTTGTTTTGTAATGCACCAAATTTGTACTGTCTAAAAAATAGAGTATACAGCGTGTAACCAAAAGGGTATATATATCGAGAAGCGTTGAATATTACAGGTGGTATAGAAACTCTACACAAAGTTTCAGCCCAAAATAAATTACTCAAAGAATGGATACCAAATTCTTGGTATCGCCGGATTCTTGAATACAAATCATAACAAACGTGTCACGCCACTACGAGGTTAATTACAATCCACGTCAATTTCTAATATTACGCAACATTGTAGTGTTATTAATACTCACACATATTTCTAAATCACTTCATAATCATTTCCATTCTTTTTTTATACTATTGTATTGTTTTTCGTTAACTTTTACAAAATTTTATCATTTTCACTGTTTTGTTTACGTCTTGATGTATGACGCTGTCAGAACATTACTTTTTCTTTGTAATTTATTTTCTTCGGTATAGTTTTAAGGAGTTTTCATACTAGAATTTATTTGTAGGTCAGTTTCACACTTATTCACTTTTTTTTTTCAAAATGAATGAGCTGCGCGCTAACGGACACGTCCCTACACGGCTGTTGAGATTTCCTTCAGAGATGTCTGGAACACGCATTCGCTCTAGTTTTTGGTTTAGTTTTTTATTTTTATTAAATGATATGTTTACTTTTAAATATGACCATAGCTATAATACTCCTTGATGTCCCTAATTAACATTCAGTGGGAAAGAAGCTTAGATAATGACAACGTCATGTCACACAAAAATAATAATGCAGAAATTATAAAAATTAAGGTTATAAACTAACAGAAGACATTATTACAATAAAAAGAGATGAGAACAGAGATCAAGTAATTTAATACAAGTGTAAGTATTAAATAACACTACAAGGTTTGTTTTTATTCATGAACTGTTCACTGCCACCGATCAGCTGATTTTTTGCTAGTGATGTATTGATCTCAGTTTGAAATGTTCGGTTTCTGTTTTCATTTGTATTAGAATAATTCATAACTTCCTACCATGTAAACATAAGGTTAGAAAACCCTTCCAGTATCGTTTGTTATCTAATCAAGAAGCCGTGCATTTGATATGTATATGGGGTTTTTGTGACAGGTTGTATATCTAACACTAGATGAATACATACATACTAAATAAACTTACCTATAGACAAGAAAACAAGTGGCATCTACAATTTATACCGATAAAAACAAAATATTGCTTAAACGTCAGTTGGGCGAGTTCAATGACCTGTAGGTAGTTAGTATCCAAAGACCAATAAGTACCTACAAGATCATTGACTCGTTTACCTCAAAATAATTATAATTTCGTACAAGCGTATTCGAGTTTTAGAATAAAAGTATTTTTTTTTTTTTTATCTTTACAAATCGATAGTATTTCATGTACCGGATCGACCCGCCACGGGATTAAAAAGATCAAAATTTAACGGGGTATATTATACTGCAGTGAAAATATTAAAAGCTTGGAGTATTGAAATGTTTCTTTAATCAATGAGTTATGCGACTGCTGTAGTAAAAATAGCTGATAACCCAGTTTCAATCACGTCGATCGCACCTAGGTATTAAAAGCTCTATACTACGATTTTTTATTAGACGAAGTAAAGTGACAGCTATAACAATGGTTGTTTGACAGTTGGGCATTGTTATTTGACAGTTGGACATTGTCCACTGCTGTCACTTTACTTCATCTAATAAAAAATCATAGTATAGAGGAAACTTTTTTGCTCAACCACAAGTCGTCTCAAAGGCTTCAAGCACAATAAATAGGTATAAGGCCTTCGGAAAAGGGTCTGGAACGTAAAGATAACTGGCTTGTTTTAGTCAGTATAGTACACGGCGTATAAGTTGAACCATTTGAACCATTTGCTATGGTTACGCGCAGCGCCTCGATTGAGAAAAAAACTCGGTTATTGCACCTACAAGATCAACCGCCATGATGGTTCAACTGGTGACGAGGATTTTAACTGATTTTCGTTGTCTCAATCGAAGCGCTGCGCGTAACCATAGCAAATGGTTCAACTTATTGGCCGCTTACTAAATCGGACACTCCCTTTCGCTTCACTCAGAGCGGGAGAAGGTAATTGATGATTTTCCACCTCAGAAAAGCTGCTTATTTGTCACAGAGACAGGACAATACGATAAAATTGTTAGGCATCACATATTGGTGCTATTCTCTAAGAAAACGCAGCGCTGCCGCAACGACGAACATCCAATTATGATACATTGAATTAACAATCCAATGTATAGGTATATTAGGTTGACAATCCAATGTATCTTATTTGGGTGTTCGTCGTTGAGGCAGCGCTGCGTTTTCTTAGAGAATAGCACCACAGGTCTTTGAAATTCCAAAGCTATGTCTATCAGAGTCCAGTCAAGTTCAACGAGAAAACGGCATTACAATGTAAACTAACTCGGCAAATATTATTATTGCGAGTAATGCTAAATAGTGGGTGTTTGTAGTTCCGATTATTATGTATATTGGGCAGTTGTAGCTGTATCTACATTTAGATGGCGCTACCGGCGGGCGCGTGCCGCTGATGTGCTCAACATTTTGTCATAAGATAATTTCTTGAGATGGAGACTTTTTAGGGTTCCGCAACTAAAATGGAAAAAAACAGAACACCCTTATAGGATCCGTAGAGGCCCAGCCTGCTAGCTGCAGGCAGGCAGGGTCGAAGCCTGCTGGGGTCAAGGGCCGTTCTCTGAGAGGATGCTCAGCCCCGGCACTATAGGCACCGGAGGAACGGGGTAGCTTTTTAGGCAGTAAGATTCTGACACTACTTCCCGCTCCGCCCAAGGGCGGGATTTGTCATTGGATGATTTTACCTACCATAAAAATAAAATAAAAATACCTTTATAGGATCACATTGTTGTCCGACTATCTGTCTGACTGTCAAGACCCTTATTTTTGATCTCGGGAACACGTGGAGGAACCGATTTCAAAAACCATGTATACTCAAGTCTGCCGCGGTCCCTAGAAGCTGTGAAAAAATCAAACTTTTGAATTACTGAAGTCACTCTCAAGGGAATCATAATTCACAGGTACTTCCCGTTGACTTAGAGCCCTGAAATTTGGCATGAAGCAAGGTCTCATAGCACAAGTATAGGAAAAATTCAGAAAGCCGTTTTGTAGTTACGCCACAAAAAAAATTTTTCGCGATTCGGAAAAATCTTCGTGACTCAATACGGGAATTGAACTGTTTTCATAAGTAGTTTGTGCGGAACCCTCAGTGTGAGAGTCCAAATCACACTTGCCCAGTTTTTTAACTTAGTCTTGCACTAGTATTTATTATTCCTGTATTCTAATTATGTTTTGAAACTCACATATACAACCCTATTTTTAGTATAATAATATGCGAAACCCGAAACAGTTGTCTAGTATTTTTATGTAAAGAATGTACGTAAAAAAATTCATGACTGTATCATAAAAAAATCATAAAGTTATAAGCTTGTTATGTTAATTAATTGTTCACACAAACACATGGCCACCGGACCATCTAGGCAACTGAGGGATGGTTTTGCTCCCGCACGGAGCAGAACATTGGCAATAACCTGCCGTGACCTGTGAAGTAAATATCTTTAGAAAAATATATAACATGGTTCTGGAGTGGCGGCCGCGTACCGGAAGACGCAGCGTTGGAAGGCCTCCTGCAAGGTGAACCGATGACCATCGTAAAGACTGCGGGAATCCGATGGATGCGAGGCGCACAGGTCCGTTCTTTGTGACGACATTTGGGGGAAGCTTATGTCCAACCATGGACGTCTTTGGCCTGAAATGATGATGATATAACGTGTAAAAATTATTGGAACCGATTTAGTTACTGATTCTGAAAAAACTATATTCAGGTTTCGCATGTACTAAAACTAATGTTGCACGAGTTCATGACACCCAGAACCTCTAGGTATCACATCTGTAGGCTTTACAAATATTTGTTCCTAATTAAACCCACAATATACAGTGCCGCAGTAACGCTGCAAGATTGCTCGACCTTGCTTGTTGAAATTTCATCATGACCCTGGAATACAACAGACAACTACAGCAGGACAAGGTTTTGTTTACAGAAAAGGATTTTAACTTTGTATTTCATTTGTAATTGTAACCCCTACCTGTATGAAATTGCTGTGCCCGACAGGGTCCATGTGCACTTATATAACTACTTTTAAGATCCTATAGAACACCATATGATATAGCAATAAATTGAATTGAATTGAATACATTCAAACTGTGCCCAACTCCTGACAAGAATTATTCTATTTACATTAATGAAAGTCATTGACCTTTTCAGAATTTCAATGTTATGAAAACAATCTCACCTAATTATGTAAAACATTTTGCAGGAACGTTGTTTTAATTATAATTTGAGTAAATAGTTAACGTTGAAATTTTAACAATTACTTAAGTATGTAAATAATTTGTTACTATGGCAATTTAATTGGAAAATTAAACAGGTTTTTTTAGATGGGAAAACATCCTAGACTTCGACCCTGCTGGGCCCCTAGGGTTTGCTAACACCTCCTAAAGGCACGCGTGGAGCACTACGCGCCGTCGACGACTTGGGCTCGGTCTGGACGGTTACTGGACTATCCGCAAGCCCGCGCCTACGGTGGCCAAAAAATCGGGATCCCGCGTGGGTGGGGGCGTGAGGGCCGTTGCCTCACGCGTGCGGCCGCCTGTTTTGCTAGCATTACCCCTTCGCAGAAATGTCCTCCGGGAGGTTAAAACAATGGTAACACCCGGGCGTTTTCTCCGCACAAATCCGGTGCAAGAAATCCTCGAACATACCATGTCCAGCGAGAACCTGCGTCATGCCGAAGGTGAGAACGCCGTGAGGTCCTTTCAGTCACTCCTCAAAGAGGGGACTTAACACCATAATTATGGCGTGCCCGGCACTGGGTTGCGACAGTCGTTGTCATCGTTCCACCATGAGATTCCGCTAAAACTCTTTCCGCCATCGATCACCCCTCAAATCTATGTACAAATCGTGTATGCGTGCAAGGAATTTTGCCTCCAGATCCCAGGGTGAAAGGCCAGCAAGGAGGTTTGCCGCTTCGCGGGAAACCGTGTTGTATCCCCCCGCAGCGACTTTAACCATACCGGCGCTCAATATAGGGCCATGGACCGAACGATACCTGCGTAGAGCTTCCGGCAGGAGGCATCTGAGCCATGGGTTGTGTGAAAGAGAACCCCGGGAACGTAAGGCAAAGATCACATAGGTGTGGTTTTAGTCAGTAAAAGTGTGACACACGCTCCTGCTTCGCCTAAGAGCGAGAGAAGACATTGGAAGAATTCCTATCTTTAAAAAAAATTACTTAGTGACTTAGACATATATTTTCTACTTTTACACGAGGAAAGTCGCTGGTATAGGCTATAGCCCTGTATAAAGAAAAAATATGGCCATAATTCACTGTAGCGTAACATAGTAAACACTGTCGATCACTGAAATGATGTCATTCGTTGCAGTGACATACTTTTATTGCTGCACATTCATCGCTGCATTGCTGATGATATCTATTCGGGTATATTGTATGACGATACGGTTCAGTCGTCGAATGTCATTAATAGCTGTTAAATTGTAAAAAGGGTTTGGTTTTATTGATACGTTCTTATTTCATAATACTTACCCAATGTATATATTCATATATATATTTTTTTAGGTGGGAAAATCATCCTATGACCGCTCTTGGGCGGAGCGGGGAATAGTGTCAGACTTTACAGGCAAAGGCCCACTTCTCTTCCTTCTTTGCCTTCGTTTCAGGGACCTGGGTTTCATTTTCACATTGCTCATGGTCACAGCAGGCTTCGACCCTGCTGGACCTTTATAGTTTGCTGACATCTCTTTGAGGCGCGCGTGAAACCATATGCGCCATCGACGACTTGGGCCCAAACCAGACGGGTACCAGACGGTCCGTAAATCCCCGCGCCTACGGTGGCCGGAAATCGGAATCAGAATCCCTGCGTCAGCTAGGTCGTGAAGGCCGTTGGCTCACGCGTGACCCAACGTATATAATAGTTGTTCAATCCATGGTTGAAGACTATCACTACTGGATACCAATATACGGTTATTTGAGCATCAAGAAAGGTAGAAAAACATTTATTATAAACTGGCACAGAACAAACAAAAAAAAAATTTTAAGTAATTACATAAACTAACAAAAAATAAACTTGAACAAAAATCTTGTGCAAAGCCAAAAACGGCTTCACAAATGCTGCAATATTTATAAAGGGGGCAAGCAAGGCCAATGGCCACTAGCGCGGAAAATATTCTGGAAAAAAAACTGTGGTCTTAAAACGCAAAGAGCAACTGAAAGACATAGCAAAAGTCGGGCACGCCCTCCCTCTCCACCCTAGAGCGAGAGATGTCATTGAATGATTTAACACCTGAAAACCCGAAAAACGAAATAATCTTAAACCGAAATCGAGCGCGAAAGTATTGTCGCGTGTCTAAACTATTAATATCCAAACAATTACAATTATATTAAATATTTCGAATACTTCGCCAACTAGTCACTCAGAAAATCTATGTAGTTGTACCCAGTTTTACATTATTTTTAATGTTTGACAAGTAACGTATGCAAATATAATACTATTGATGTTGACAATATTTATAAAGGTGCGAACAAATATATAATGGAAGTAGGGCTGCAAAATAAAAACTTTTTTTTTTGAATCTGCATATTTATATAATTTTTTGATGATTAGGTAAGCTAAGTAAACCTAAATCTTACTGTATATTTATATATTTAATTGTTTATAAACACAAAAGTATAGAGCCGGACTTATTGCCTTGGGATATTTTTTATTAGTCAACTTCAGTTACACGGTACACGGACTATGATGATAAAAAAAAGTGATCTTTATTAATTTCATTTAGTGGAAATAGATAAGAAACTTAAATACTAACTAAAATTATATTAAAAACAGACCGGGATGATAAAAATGAAAAATTTGTAATGAAACTTATTAATTTCATCAATTAGAAATGCATAAGAAACTTAAATATTAGGTACTTTAGCAATTTAGCTTCACTTTTTTTTTTTTGGACTGACCGACATTTTGACAATTCAAAATTGCCTGTAATTGGTCTATTTGAAATAAACGCTTCTGATTTCTGATTTCTTATACTAAAACTAATAAATAATATTAATAATAATAAATTTAGTTCGAACTGGCCTAATACTGGACCAAGACCTTTCTTCAATTCTTCTATTATTCCCGACTCTGAGCCACTTCTTGCTAATTCCGAAGAAGATATAAATTGTACAATTGTACGACCAAGGCATTAGGAACTTACTTACAAGGCTTATCAAATCTAAAAGATATGCCAGATACTAACTGAATAGCAACGTACTGCTGTTATCTTCAAATGCCACAGTTAAATTCAATAATTCTTCTCAAAACCCATTCAAATTACGAGGTGTAGATAATAACACTATTAATATCGATACAATTGCTACAATCTCGATATTGTTTCTCGAATTAAACCAGTATCGGAGAATTCGCACTAGGAATTCCAAATCTTGACACCTAGTTATAATTTCACACCTCAAGCCCAGTAGCTTACCTCAGTTAAAACGCATTTGATAACTGTCTGAACCTAATGGTTAAGTTTAGCCGTGAAATGGGAGTAACTATTATTATCGTTTGTTAGGCTTGTTATAAATTTTTGTTTCTTATTATTCTTTCTGTGGCATAAGTTGAGTTTGTTAAAAAGTAAATGAAGAATTGTTTTGTCATCGATATTAGTCAAATATGAGTCAAATAGTAATATTGCACTGATATTATAAAGGTGAAAATTTGTGTGCATGTTTGTTGTGTCTGAACTTCACGTTCAAATGACAAAACGGATTTTTATAAATTTTGCAACATGAGTCGTGCTTGTCCTGGAATAGTACATCATTATTGAAGCCAACGGTCCTTTCCCTTCATTGTGGAGTGCAAAATTTCATTGTGGCGTGGCCTTAGTGGTTATTGGCAGGGTACAAAGCTCGCAGAACAGATGGCCTTTAGAGCCGAAAGTTTCTGGAGCGGCGACCGCGTAATGGTAGACGCAGTGTTGGAAAGCCTCCTACAAGATGGACCGATAACCTGGCAAGGGTCACGAGAATCCGATGGATGCAAATTACACAGAGCCGGTCGTTATGATGACACTTGACACTTTACTGAAATTTTGATGATAATGACGATGTCTACTTTCATTTTCATCGAATTTATTTATCTGTAAGTAAAAGTCGTCATTTATTCTCATTTGTCGAATATACAGAAGAAATAAACAATTGTCAAAACAAGCCAAAAACAAAGAAAATAAAAAAATATTTTAGAGGTAACCCTATTCGAGTGTGACAGACAGACAGACAGACGTGCGTAGGCGCCGCACGTCGCACACTTTGACTGAACGCTCACCTTACCGGGTAGGGCTATTTGTTTTACAAAAATGCAAAATTCCAGCCGTTTCTGTCAGTCATTGACAACTTACGAGCTAAAATTAAACTGTTTTACTGATGTAGAATGCATAATTGCAATGCTCTTCTCAGAATCGATGAAGAATTAATCTGATACATATGCTACTCAATAATTTATTTATTTCTACAAGAAACTGCACGAAGTATTTTGAATTATAAGCAGCTATATATTTCAAATTTCTAAAGCAAGAAGACTCAATAATTTAAGCTTTAAATAAAATTTAAATTAGATTTTCTCTCTAAGTGGACCGAGGGAAAACAACCTGGTCTTAATTTTATTAGTAGGCTCTGAAACTTAATTGGGAACAGGCTATTTTCCTAATTATAGTAGACTAGCTTCTTCCAGCGGCTTCGCGCGCGTGGATGTAGGTTATTCCATACAAAATTTTCCTATGGATCCTTCAAGTCCCAGTAGTCTTGGCTGTACGTTTAAATATCAGTCAGTTTCTTTTTTAATATTATAATTATATAGATTTGTACTTTCAAATTAATAAGCTTAGCTTAGTTTTTCTTTTTGTAAATTTCTTAGAAAAATAGTTACTGTATTTCATCATCATCTTCCTGTTCTTGACACATACTCGTATTACTTGTCGGCGCAATTCGTTTTTCTCTTTCATTCTACCCTGTCAACAATAATGCTATCACTGACTCCCTTTTCTTTCTTATCACTCATTCACACAATCCATTCATATTATTTTGGCCCCTCTCTTCCTCTCTATCCATCCACACGTGCTTCGTAATTCTTTCAGTAACGTGCGTTTCATCCCTCCTCTTCACATGACCATACCAAGATAAATGATTCCCTTTCAACTTTTCAGTCACTGGCGCCACTTTCAAACTTCCTTTAATGTGCTTATTTCTTTAATATTCTTATCTCTGCTACATGCATAATAATTACAGTGATTAAAAGTTGATTAGAGAATAAACCCCTAACCAATTCAGATATTCTATGGAGGTTCTAATCTAATTATTGTAGTTTATATATAACTAGATCAAAATGATCACAATTTCATTATAAATTAATCGTTTTATAGTTATTGTTGTGTAAGTTATGCAGTTTGTATGCCAATTGGTATTTATTGTAATAATTCAAGCCAATAATAAATAGTTATGACAGCCCAATAATAAGCAGGTACAATAAGAAGGCAGGCTACCATTTTATCGTAAATTTTATTCATAAAATGAAACCGCAGCAGCCCATTCACAGTTTTATTACAGTAACGTCGAATATCTATAAAATCAAACAAGTTTTTCTTGTTAAAAATTGAATATGCATGTCAGGCGCCATTTTGCAAAACAAAACGCGAGCAGTAACTCTTTTGAACAATAAAATACGTTTCAAGGTGTTTTACGATTTTCATAAAATTAAAGTAAAGAAAAGTTCATTGAGAGAAATCCTTCGAAGCTCAAACATCAGTTTATGTTTGGCCTTTGAATGAAATCTTTTGAGATCTTCTTCAGGAAGTTTTTTAAAATAAAATCCTAATGCTGTAATCATATAAATTGCGTTTCTTCTTCCATCTCAAATCAATATTATCACTTACACTTCAATAAGCATATTATTGAGTCATATAATGTTCCCACTGCCACTATGCAGGCCTAGTGCTGGTTAGTGGATGTCAAATTTATACGAACTTTTGAGTTAAGGTGCCTTCTTGATGTATTTCTTCACCACCCGTAATTATTACAGATTAAATATTATTTCTTACTATTGATTGGCTTGTAAATACTTGACCACAGACTCACCTGATGTAAGGCGACAATGTGGTGTGATGGTAAGTTATGATGGAAAGCTAGAAGTAACCTATTTACTCTTGCTTTAAAAACTCCAAGGTTGTAGCTATCAGGAAACACAGACTCCGGTAGGGAATTCTACTCCTTAGCTGTACGCACACATTCATAATATGTTTCCAAAAAGTTTTGTTTATATGAGTGGGATGTCGACCATGTACCGCTGGCGCAACAATCGCGCAGTTAGATAAAGAAAAGCGACTGCTTGGATTGAGGCCGTCACCACTGGACCACCAATGTTCTTTACACTTACATATAACATTTTATTTGTTGTCGTAATTAATCTAATGACATCAGTGTCAAAACATACACCAGTTAGACTTCTGGTTTTCCATAATTGAATTGGAAAACCATTAGTCTAATTGGTGCATGGTTTTCCATTATTCTGTGCTTAGAAACCACTCTACAACTGTATACAACAGTATTTTTAGTATATTATGTGAAACCAGTTTGTTCAGAATGAATAAATGAACCATGTTATGTTTTTTTTCCTAAAAATATTAAAAAAAGGTCACAAGTTGGATATTTCTGCACCACCCTAAGGTCGACTGGTAGAAAATGCCTAAGGCATTAAGTCCGTCTTTGTGCATAGTTCTTTACTAGTGCTTAAAGATTTAATTAATAAATATATGTGTATGTAAACTAGTGTGTCTCACCATCAACAATTGCATCTCTGCTTACCATCAGAAGAAAATTTCAAACTCCGCATGATTGTATATAATTTTTTATTAGATTTTAAATTAGGTATCGGTATATTACGAAAAATTCGTTTGGTATACGATAAATCACATCCAAAAAATCGTGTTTAATTTAGAAAAAAAAGTTTACAATATATTGCTATATTTTACAATCTTACAGCGTTTCTAATTTTCCGGTGACATATTATAGAAAGATAAGAAATAATTTTTCAAAATTCACCTCCTAAGGGGATCAAACGAGAGTCCAAAGTTTGTATGTAAAACTTACTGACACTCAGGCAAAGCCACTTGCAGCAGCTAATTTTTATTCCCGAAAAGTCCAAAAACCATGTCACTCTTGTTAACATAAACATAACAACTCTTAAAACAGCCGAGTTCTGAATCAAAACGAGGTCAGAACAGGTTACCAGCAAAAGTTGATCTATAAGTCATAAGAGCAAAAGTTGATCTATAAGTACACGTGTACCAAATATGCCTGCGACCCTGGCCAGCTCTAGTAAAAAGCTGGTACAAACATCTTCTAACTCAACAGGAATCAGCAGGAAATACGCAGGTATTTAAGTGGGATACAGCATGACGAAAAGAGAAATGAAATTTGTTTGAGTACTTGGTTGTATGTTTTTTTGAAAACGTTATTCGCCTTGATAACAAACTATTCTTCTTGTCGATATAAAAGAAATTTGCTCTCTGTTTAGTATTAATGATAATAAATAATTTTTTTTCAGGCATCTTACATAGGTATGTAAGATGCCTGAAAAATAACCTTACTTAATAATTATTATTAATTATTAAGTAAGGTTACTTAAATAAGTGTTAGGACTAGTAACATTTCAATTACACTATTATATTTAAGCTAACTGAACAGCTCTCTCATTAAAAAATATTATTATGATTTCATAAAAAAAAGTAATTAAATCGCTTAATTTGAACTTAATTGAAAATTTGAGAACACACTGATTTGCTTGAACTCATGCATTACCCATATGATTAGTTCCTACCTATCTAATTGTCGAATGTTTTGAATAACACAAAAAAATATTACGTAAAATTTTTTAAGGTTGATTTTATTGAATATGATTATTATAACAACTAAGTGTTTTTACCCCTAGTGATTTTCAACCCTTCAAAAATTCTACATATCTTTTTATCCCTACAGTTTTTCCACTCTTAAAAAATCACAAGTGCCTAAAATAATAAAAAATATAATTGAACTAGTGATAATAAAATTCAACATTAGTTCCATTATTTTCAGATTGTTTTAAAATGGAACTAGTGATTACAAAAATCATCCGTTAGTAGTTCCATTATGGAACTGCTAATGGTACTACTGACAATGAAGCATATGCATCCCCCTTAATAATGCTCGCGGGCTTACCAATGTCCAAAGAAAACATTGCTCATGTGTATCCAGCATTAAAATTATGGCCCATTCAAAGCTGGCACATGATTAGCATCGATTCACTTCGAGCAGTTTCGATTTCTTATCGAGTCGGAAGCGAATCGTTAACATCAGGTACCTATAAATACATCAAAGAGTATCCTATGCTTAGAAGTATCTAAGGTGCATACAAATACTATTACGACTTATTTACAATTGACTAGGTAAAAACAGTATCGAGCAAAAATAGGCAAAAAAAATAGCGTTTGTTGTATGTTAAAAAATTATTTTATTTTAATTGTATTATTAAAGCTTGTTGCCTCTATTGATATCGAGCAAAAAAGGTAAAAAAAGTCGCGATTGTTTTATGGGAGCCCCGCCTAAATATTTATTTTATTTTGTTTTTAATAATTTTTGATTTAGAGTACGGAACCCTAAAAATTGTAAAAAAAAGCATTTAATTATATTTAGATAGATTAACTTCTTGTATGTACTCTCGCGACTATTTTTGACCTAGCTTTATTTCCGCCCAATACGATATTCGAATATGCCACCACATTTCAACGGTTTGGACTCAATCACATCAATTCTACTCAACATGTATATATGTAATAAATATTCATGTTGTGAGTACTGACTCAGCTAAAGTCAGCTTTGTCATAAAATCCGTGACAAATTCATCGGGTGGATATCAAAATTGAAACGGTTGAGTCGCAAGTTATAAGCGAAAGCGTGAAACGTACAAAGACGGGGAAAGTGTGGAAAACTCAACTGTCAAAACGTAGGCTTATTATGTAACTTTGAAGGAATACAGAAAACAGAATGTAGTAGTACTTTCATAAAAGGCTATTATTTATCTGAGGAATTATCTTGGAAGTCCGTCTTTGTGTGTACGTCTGTGGCAACATAGCCGGCCCTAACAGAATACCAGCGCTGCAATATTTCTATAGCCATGGGCTTGCGGATGGCGAGCAATGTATATTTCACTGTTCGGCCGTCCAGTAACCGTCCGGACCGAGCCTCAAAGAGATGTCAGCAAAACCGTAGGGGTCCAGTGGTGCCAAAATTTAGGTACTGGAGCCATGCGTTAACTTTTCAAAGGGAAACCTATGGTCTTGAAGCACAAAATGTATCTAAAGGAACATAGGTTGTGATTTTAGTCAGTAAATGATTTTTTTTTTTATTGATATAAACTAGTGCTTGACCGCGATTCCACCTGATGGTAAATAGTGATGCAATCGTTGATGGGGTGGTGCACTAGTTTATTAAGATCTTATTCACTTTAGCCTTGAAAACACCTAAATTATATTCAGACGGAAAGACCACAGCAGGCAAATTGTTCCCTGGCAAGCTTTCCCGCTCTGTCTTAAAGCGGGAGAAGTTGTTAGATGATTTCATTCTTAGGGCAACGTTTTTAAAAGAAGAAGGAAATAACATACTTCACTGAAGCTAAAAATTAAATAATTTAAAACTGTCTTTACATACGCTCGTCTCTCGCACTTGCACCAAACCCAAAATCCCAACAGTTTTAGATTAAAATACATGTAACTGGGCTACCAAGCCACCTCGTATAGATTCGCTAGGGAAAACCTGGTGTTCCGAGTTCCTAGGAGCCTATGACTAAGAGAAACATGTACCTACCGACTTGTTCACATATGAAAACACTGTTATGTAATTCAAGATGTGATTGCTTGTTTCAATAACATGCGCTGCTGGCGTTACAGTCATCTAAACGTGGAAGGGGATTATGTTTGCGTATGTGTGTGTTTGTGTGTGGCAATATGTTTTGTTTGTGTGTGTACCACGTGTTTATGTGTAGCATTTGTGTTTTATTCAGCTTTCAATCTACACAGCGTGACTGTTTTTTAAAAAGGTGAACTACTAAAAATATATTTCTTTACTAAAATAAATAAATATAATTTGGGAAATAATTCAAATTAACATTTAATTGGAGCCATTTTACTGATTTGTTCATACTAAAAACGATCGCACTGATCAGACAGTATACTTTTTTCAGTGTTTAGGTGTTTTTTTTTTTATTTTTTCAGCGATTCGGTTTTGTAGTAAATTGTTTATTTCGATGTCATTTCGCCGGTACTCTATCCGCCATCGATCACCCCGGCATTGCATCTACATGCGCAAAACGTGCAAGGACTGTTGCCTCTAGATCACATTGTGGCCAGCAAGGAGGCTCGCCGCTTTAGGTGACCGTGCTGTATCTCCACACCATCTGGATGGCCATGACCCTCGTGCATGCGTTCAGTTTGGCCGCCAGACGCTTTCGCTGCGACGGCGCCCACACCGGTTTTCCGTAGATCCTCTGGTAGGAGGCGTCTGTATCTCCTAGGTCACCAGGAGACACTTTAAGGGCAGCCCCGGTCCGTTCCAGTTTGGAAGCCAGACGTCGGAATTGCTCTTCGAAATTCCACTGACTGTAAGTTTATGACCTTGAAAACGCGTTAATGAGTTTTTCCCATTGATATCCGATACCGATGTTTTTAACGATGTCCAAGGTTTTTCCTTAGAGGAAGCTTTGTCAATTAGCAGCAGATTGGCTCTGTATGTTTATAAACGATTATTGTACTCGTATGTACCCATTTTGGTCTCTCCATTACGCTCATGTTTAAGTGGATTAGGTGCAAAAAAACAAGGCATTTTTAAATATTGTCACGTGCCGAATTTAATATTCAAATATTGGACATTTAAAAAGGTGTGTACTTTTTACTCGTAATGGTTTAACTGTCACTTCGCAATTCAAAGGTTGTAGCATAAACGGTAGTAATATTTTGGTAGCTTTGTTTTTTGAGAATATAAAAAATCAAATTACTTTTTCCACTCTTGATAGAGCGAGAATGAGTGTCTAATTTTAGTAACTGATTTTCACCCAAACTGTGGAATTTAGACAATATATTTATTTATTTATTTATTTAATCTTCATGCAACACAACGTACAAAGGCGGACTTAATGCCTTAGGCATTCTCTACCAGTCAACCTAGGGTGGTGAAGAGACAATGTGGTAGGTGCATAACAAGAAACATGTTTTTAGAAAACATGAATAATACCGTCTGGACCAAGCCCAAGTCGTCAACAAAGCATAGTGTTCCACGGGCACCTTAAGGAGTTGTCAGCAAACCGTAAGGGCCCAGCAGGCTCGAAGCCTACTGGGACCAAGGATCGATTTATGAAAGCAAGGTTAGGCCCCGGTATGAAAGGCAAAGGCGGAACCGGAGTGGGTTTTTAGTCAGTAAAAATCTGACACTATCTCCACACCCCGTCCTTTCCGGCCACCGTAGGCGCGGGCTTGCGGACGGCGTGCAATGGGTAGCACGCTGTCCGATCGTCCGGTAACCGGCCGGACCGAGCCCAAGTCGTCGACGGCGCGTTCTGTTCCCGCGCGCCTCACGGAGCTGTCAGCAAACCGAAGAGGCCCAGCCTGCTAACTGCAGGCAGGCAGGGTTGAAGCCTGCCGGGGTCAAGAGCCGTTTTCTGAGAGGAAGGCTCAGCCCCGGCACTATAGGCAACGAAGGAACGGGGAAGGTTTTTAGTCAGTAAGAGTCTGACACTACTTCCCGCTCCGCCCAAGGGCGGGATTTGTCATTGGATGATTTTACCTACCAAAAAATAAAAAACCCCGTCCAAGGGCGCGGAGATGTCATTGAATGATTTTCCCACCGAAAAAAAAGGCAGCAGCTAGTTACAAATAAAAATACAAATCTTTTCTCTTTATTATAATATTAGTACAGAACTATAGACTTGCAAACATCAAAATTTTACTATCAGCAATGTGTGTGGTTACAAGCTAGTGTAAGTTGCTCTATTAACTAACAATTTGCGTGGGATGAAGAAGCAACTGTGAGCTACACGTAACTATGCTACCCTAGTAAACTGGTATGGTTAAGCTTTATTGGTAGCCATTTGTACTATAAAGTTGTTTCCATTTAGTTCATAAATATGTACCTAGTATATTAATTACTCAAGAAACTCCACGGACACTCTTTTTAAATTATGTTGTTACATCATTTTCTTAACACAATAATAAATGCAAGAGACCAAATGTGCGTCCTGCCTCAACGGCTGCCAAACTCAGACTGCCCCCGCCAGCGCGCTACATCCCCCACTTTTTTACAGATAATCACAAATATGTTTCGGTGTTGCCAATATAATCGATCAATATTTTTAATTATAAAAAACAGACTCAATAATCTGATTAGTAGTAGTTTAAAAGACAAATTGGACAGACCTTTTAACATATAAACTGCCTAAAGCTACTCGTAGAATTACACTGCGCACACGTGTGACATGTACATCGATCTGGGCGCGTTGGTCTCCATGCGTTTTATATTGTAATTAGACTTGTAGAGCCACACGACTTCGTTCTACGTACAAATCAGGCCAGGTACACATGTGCATCGGTCTAATGTAGTTCTAGCTTTATATTTTGTCTTTCTGTACTTAGTTGTTGTGAGTTACTTTTTTTTTATTTAGCCTATACTGTCTTACGACTGGGCAAAGGCGTCCTCCAACTTCTTCCAAGTATTTATGCCATTAGCCACCTCTTCCCTGGTCGAACGAGGCGATGGAAAATAACCCTTAAGACAACTGGACAGCCCGGTGATCATGTATTTGTGCGGACACCTGGTAACATAACAAGCTTGTAACTTTGTGATTTTTCATAATCAAATAATGAAATTTTGTAAGATTCTTTACGTAATAATACTAGACTCGTGTTTCGGGTTTCGCATATTTATGTACTAAAATAAGTTCTAGGACGAGACAAGTAAAAAAAATACCGAGTACTTTTAGTATTAATCAGACCAGACAGTACTTCTAGAGATTACAAACAAATAATAATTTTATCTTTATCTGTCATATTCTAAACTTGCTAAAAATGCCTAGAGATGTTACTAACTTCTATCGATAATATGTAAGCTAACTTTATCGAAATCGTTAACTATTTAGGTATCTATACTTCTCTTGAACTATGACCCAAACCTACTTTACCTGCAGAATATATTTGAGCACCGCAGGTACCAAAGGATTTATACTTGCGTTCTTCAAATCTATTACCCACAACCCTAAGATCTTTTCACAAGTGACTCTTGAATGTACTTACTCAATAATAATAATAACCGAATGCCTCAAAAATACTTTAAAAATGATCTACAACAAATTGTCCTTTCTTCTTCTCATTGAAAAAGCAACTCTACTTTCCAAAGACTGAGTCGGAAATCGTTTGGCTAGATGGTATGAGGTAACAATAAGACTAATTAGAGGTACCTTTGCGCAGGTACTTGGGTTTAAGCGTTGATTGTTTAGCGACACCATCGTTTTTGCATTACACTCGCTAGCATATTATTTGACCACACCTTTAAATGTGAATACTTGAAGGAAGAAGTAATTATTTGTGTTTAAGTGCACTGTGAAGAAGGAAAATAAAAACACCGTCAAATTTTGATCGTTTTAATCCCGTGGAGGGCCGATCTGGTACATGAAACACTATCGATTTGTAAAGATAAAATTAAAAAATAAAGTATGAAATTACGCATGTATGAAATTAATTTCTTCAAGTAAACAAGTCAATTACCTTGTAGGTAGTTGTCGGTCGTTGCGTACTAACTACCTACAGGTCATTGGTCTCGCTCAGCCGACCTTTACTTAAAAATCAAAAAAATCGTACATGCTTATATTAATTCGAGTTTAAAAAAAGTACTTAATTTTTTAATTTTCTGTACGAATCGATAGTGTTTCATGTACCGAATCGATCCTCCACGGGATCAAAATTTAGCGGTGTACTTTTTATTTAATTTACTTATGACTTATTTTATTTAGTATTATTTGTGTTAATTCGACTGTGAGGAAGGAAAAGTACTGATTTTATGAAATCAATTCTTTGATCTATATTTTGCTTACTTTTTTACGCTCGATACCAGATGTAACACTTCAAAAGTTCTTTTTAATGTTTTATAAGAAAGTGGAATAAATACTGGCCAGGTGTGAGTTCTCTCAATGTTTAAATCAAGCATAAAACGACGACATAATAACATCTCTTATATGACGAACCCTTTTTTTTATTATTGTTGTTGCAGCCGCAATAAAAATACACATTTTGTGAAAATTTAAACTCTCTACCTCTTATGGTTTACAAGATACAGCCCGCTGATCGTAGCCGAAGACGGACGGGTAGCGAAGGCGTAGCAACAGAGTCCTGTTGGCATACTTTTGATACGCAATCCTAAAAAACTCTACGGTAAAGGTTTAATTAAATTGACCATATTCTAACGATGTGGTTCAGTTATACCACCAATTTCAAACACTTTACATTACAAATGAACAACTCCTAAATCTAATTTATCGCAATGATATTTTGACGGCAGTACAAGATAATGTTGAAGTACAACAAACATAAATAACACGATAGGTATCCAAAACTATGATAGATGAGCATTCAGATCAACGATAAAACAATCTAATCGATTAAAATCACACCTCAACATCGATAACAATACATCACAGTCTACAATAAACGCAGCTTCATCAGTCAAATGCAAAAATCTTTTCAGCGAGCTTTGCCAAGTTCAAGCGCAATAGGCGTGCGCCGGCGCAGCGATACGCCAGTATCCGACGCACACGCAGCCCGCAAACACGCACCCATCTACGATCGATACGAATCGATTCGACGACAGACATCGATACTCGTCATCGATTAACGTGAATTCTTTTTTATTTGCAGTTTACATGAGGATTGATTAGTGTTCCGAATTTTTTTTTCTTACAATTTTTTTTCTTTTTATTAAGTGCCAGTGAAAAGTGTTAAGTGAAAATTATTGTTTATGTGTGTTAAGTGGACACTGACGTCATTAAAATTGACAGGTAAGTGGTTACTAGTGAAAAGTAGTGTCATAATATTTACGTGATATTTAAGTATGTTATTATGGCTATGTTTTGTGGATAAGACATGCTTTTTTGGCGTGACACTTTCACGGAAGATAAATCTTAATAAGTAGCTAAAAATAGAAGTCAAAAACAGTTCTACACATAGCGAAATATCAAGCATAAAATTACGCTATAGCCCCACTTTGAAACTAAATAAACATTAAATAAAACTAACACTTCCAAACGAATATACTTAAGCAAACCTGAACCTCATAAGTCACAGTCATAACACACGCTAGAACGATCGTACAGAAGGTGTTATGTACTATAAAATGTATATTATTTACTCGATATGGCTCGTAAATTATAAATATATAACGGCCTAGTTAATCTCATAACATATTGCTACCTTTCTGTGAGAACCTTATAACTAAAACACTACATAGGTAATCGTATTTAAACGGAAAGGTAATGAAATAGCCCTAAAGCATTTAAATATCTCGGTTATATTGTGTCTAGTGACTTTAAGGATGATGAGGATATTGAGGAGCACAGGGCTCTGGTCGTGAGAGCTAATTACCCCACCCGCAGATTACGCTATTCGCTAGAGAAGTGAAAGTTACGGCGATTCAAAACTTTTTGCTAGTTCTTCTAATCATGCGGCCTGTGGGTGAGACATATGCAGCGAGCCTAAAGAGTCTGGCGCACTATGCACAATAATGCGTTCAGGATGCTGTTCAGTTTGCCGTGGTGGCGCAGCGCCTCTGGGATGTTTGCTGAAACGCACATTGATAGTTTTCAAGTCATGACCTGTGGTCTGATGACCTGGGGGTCACGGGAATCCGATGGATGCGAGACGCACAGAATCGGTCATCATACCGACTTGGGGGAGGCCTATGTCCAACAGAGGACAGCTTTCGGTTGCAATGATGACGATAATGAAACTGTGATCATGTGTTTCCCACGAGCAGTTTTTTTATGAACTAAGGAGTGGAGTTCCCTACCGGAGTCTGTGTTTCCTGATAGCTACAATCTAGGGATATTTAAGCCAAGAGTGAATAGATTACTTCTAAACGTGCTCTATCGTCGACCGCATCATTACTTACCATCAGGTGAGACAGTGATCAAACGCGAGCCTATCAAAATGTATAATTAAAAAGAGAGATGGGATCATAAATGATAAATGATATTTATTTTGCAAGTAGGTTTTCAAAACCCTTTTACACGTCAATTTTTTTTCGTCAGTTTATACTAGATGAGGCCGGTGTTTCCTAGCTGTCTACCCTGAAAAGAAACACCGAAACAAACTCAGGGGCCATAGTTTCTTTTAAAGTTCATACAGTAAATATGTATCAGTCAAATCACATGAGGACCATGCAGATTTGTCTGAAATGGTCTTTTGAAGAAAGAACCATACAGATTTGAGTTTACCTGTCCAGTCAGTGCAAGCATCATGAAAGATCCAATTACTTCTCCACATCCAGAGTGGAGCAAGATGGTGTGTCAGACTTTTACTGACTAAAAAACCACCTATGTCCTTCAGTTGCTCTATACATTCGAGGACCATGGTATCTTTTTCAAAGGTTCCCGCGGCCACAAGCGGTGGCTGACAGATTTCAGTATGAACGTTCCTAGTAGTGGACATTGAGAAGCCCATTTCTACGTTTATTTGCTGATACGTGAAGTGCACACTCCTGTTACCTTATCAATAGAACATAAATATACCTAATAGAACTGTTGGTAAATCTAACAGAAGCATCCAACTGATATTTTCGGAATATAACTTTTGACGTAGCTATATTTTCTATTTCAGGCACAGATATTACAATGTAACATGTTACAATATCTTAGTTACAATGTCTATTTTTCCTTTTTTTGAAGACTATAATTATCAAATAATCTTCTCCCACTCCGGGTGAAGCGAGAGAAAATGTCAGACTTTTGCTGAGTGAATCCCACTCGTTATCCTTTAATTGCTCTTTACGTGCATTCTTTGAAACATTCCGAACTACAAATTTTGCGGAATAAAAATGACCTATGATATTCAACGATGATGATATTGAACTTTTATACCCGTGAAAGTATATTTTAAATTAGATCCGTATTTCATGAGATTACCATCATTATGTACACGCAGTAACATAATCTATGTTTATAAAAGCAAAATACCACTCACTGATTAATCATGAAATCTCAGAAAAGTATTCGTGCGGAGGAGACGCCCGGGTGTCGCCACTGTGCTGAAAACCCGGAGAACACGGTGAAGCATACTGTAGAGGAGTGCCCCGCTTGGGAAGAGCATCGCCGTGTCCTCGTGAGGGCGATCGGTAGCGATGATCTCTCGCGCCGGGCCTTGGTTCAGGCCATGGTCCAGAGCGAGGAGGAGTGGCAGGCGGTCGCCTCCTTCTACGAAGTAGTGATGCTAGCAAAGGAGGAGGCCGACCGTATCAGGCAACGGCGCTCACGCCGCAGCTGCCGCCGTAATTCCAATTCTGATTTCCGGCCACCGTAGGCGCGGGCTTGCGGACGGCGGGCAATGGATAGCTCGCTGTCCGTCCGTCCGGTAACAGACCGGATTGAGCCCAAGTCTGAAAATGCATGCAGGGTCCTGGAACCAAGGCAAAGGAGGAACGGAGTAGGTTTTTAGTCAGTAAGAGTCTGACACTATCTCCTGCTCCGCCCAAGGGCGGGATTTGTCATTAAAGATTTTACCTACCATAAAAAACCCCTAAGGGGGTAAAACGGGAGTTGGAAGTTTGTATGGAGAAACAAACTGTCATGCGGGCGAAGCCGCTGGCAAACGCTAGTTTAGTACAGATAACTTAATTCCCAAACGTTAGTTACCGACCAGTATAGCCATACAGTAAAAGCTAGCCCCAACGACCAAGGGAACTGTGTCGCTAGGTCAATAGGACAATTGTCAACTGAATTACAGATTCTATATGTAAAATGAAAGTTTTATATGGTCTATCGATTGTAAAGCCTACTTACATTGTAATCTCACAATTTCTCATCTTAATACTAAGATAGAGTTTTGAATAAGTTAACCGCAGACAAGCAAGTAAGTTGGTCCAGTTTATGTAGTTCATTATTTACTTGGGATTCAGTTATATACTGTGAGGTATTTCTGTTATAGTGTTTTTAATGTATTTGGTGTAACTTTTGTGTCTTTTAATTACATTAATATAAAAAAAAATCGGTCAAGTGCCAGTCGGACTCGCGCACGAAGGGTTCCGTACCATTGACGAGGTAAACAACAGAACAACAACAAAATAGGCAAAAAATGGGGTTTTTTGTACGGGAGCCCCCTTAAATATTTATTTTATTATATATTATTAAAGTAAAAATACAACTGAGTATTTTGTGAACATTTCTACTGCCTACCTTTTGCCATTATTGATATCGAGCAAAAAAGAGCAAATAAATTTCGTTTGTTGTATAGCAGCTCTCTTAAATATTTATTTTATTTCGTTTTTAGTATTTGTTTTTATATTTCCAGACGTAGACATTATTTTCATAGGTACTAATGAAGTACATAGTTTCATGAAACTCTATTATTATAATAAAATATTTTTGAATAGCTTTTTTTATTAACTTTGTATTTCTCACCATACTTTAATAAATAAAGCATGATATTATAAGAATTGAGTAGGTTATTTAGAAACATATAAAACGGACTTAACCTAGTTAGTTTCATACGCAAATAACTAGATCAAACCCGCTCTTAATAAAAGCTCTAAATTAATATATTAGCTAAACTTTTAAGCTTTATCGTAGAAACCATTTCAACGCACTGGTCATAGAAAAGAGTGGATAAGTTACTTCTAGGCAAGCGTGCTCACCAGGTGAGAAAAGTAATGGTCTAACGCGAGCCAATTCATAATAATAATAAAAAAAAATAGAATATAAAAATTTGAATGTGTCGAAAAAATTAATCTCAAAGCTTAGATAGTAATCTTTGTAATTGAAATAACAAAACACATTCTATTTTGACTTAATTTCCAAGACAAACAATAAACCGGACGGCAGCAGCTAAGTTTCTATGACTGTAAAGGCCGGTACACACTCATTGGCACCCTCAAATAGACTGGGTGCGAGATAGTTTCAAGAGCAAAAAAACTATAAATCAGTAGTGTGTGCAAGCGCAGCCGCCCAGCGCTGAAATGTTGATGACTTTGTACTGGGGGCACTTCGGGTGGGGTGCAAGAGAGAAACTTGTAGCGAAAATTATGATAAGACTTTCAAACTAATGTTATAAAGGCAAATGTTTATGTTTTTGTGTGTGTATTTTTTTTAATTCGTCACACACAAAAATATCTTTGAAAATTTAAAGTTTACGTACACGGAATATACTATTCTGACGAAATGATAAGAAAGATTAAAGGACAAACTAAAACTTTATAGATGAGATAGAAGAAATGTCCTCCCAGAACAAACTTAACTTTGTAGATGAGATAGAAGAAATGTCCTCCGATGCGTCGATATTTCTGCATCACATTTGAATTATTTAATTGAAAATATAAGTTTGTAATCACTAATAAATATTTAAATGTAAATATGTTACTTGTGCTGTGAGATTGTGCTTCTTGCCTTCCATATTTTCTATAGTAACGGACGTATCCTGTATACTTTACTATAGTTAACATAACGACCGAAGTATTTTTTATTGCGTTGACTTTTTTATATTTATTTATAAAGTTTATATGACCTACATTTGAAATTAATTTCAACTTGATATCTTCACGCGTTGATCCAAAGAACTTAATAGAGATGTAATCAGAAGGAAAATTATGTGATCTTTCTCTTTTTTTTTTCTTTGTATTTACGGAACTCACAAAACTGCCAAAAGGAATGAAAATGACTTACTACATAGTATTAAACTACAAAGTACACATTATTTAATACAAAGGCCATAAATATGTTATCAATACTAATTTAAACTATATTAACGAACATAAATTATGTAAATGAAAACCTATAAAATACTAAGATTTATAATTTCATTCAAATTATTATAATTTTGAAACTTGTTATTTTGTTTTAGTGTCACAGTTGTTTGCCAGACAAGTTTGAATTTATATGATAATAAAAGCATACTGACTGATAAGTATATCATTCTTTAGGGAATATTTTTAGACATACTGAACAAGAACCACTCATTTTTGTTAAGTTTCTATTTTTACAATGTATGGCAACACTGTCTGTGTTATTTTTTAATGAAACAAAAATATCACTATGAATTTTCAAGACATTTTTACCCCTGTAAAAAGCTAAAGATTATTTCATTATTTATTTTTAACCTAGTAAGGCCCAAAAATAAGTACTGAAAATTAATTTTAAAAAATCGTCTTTCAAGTTTTTCTTACAATCATGGGTTATGTGAAAGTAAACCCTAGGGCCCTGGAGCGAAGGCAAAGAAAAAAAAGGAGTGAGGTTTTTGTCAGTAAAAGTCTGACACGCCCTCACGCTCCGCCCAGAGCAGGAGAAACCATTGGATGATTTCCCACCTAAAAAAAGATTTTCTGACAAAGTAGCAATACATGATACATAATCCGATAATCCAACGATTTTTTCAAAATCTTAGATTTAGTTTGTGGAAAAAATCGCTTCCGCTTATGCTTTAAAGCAACCATTACAAAACCAACTTAGTTTGACGTAACGACAAAGTTATGTGCACTTTGACAAATCTGAAGCAATTACTGTTAACACTAGTAAGCTTTTACTTACCACTGCTGTTGTTATGGTTACAGTGTCAAAATAGAATACCACAGTACATTCATATTTCTGAAATGTGTAAGGGATAGATAGCATTAAGTGTACGTGACATGGAAATAGCCGATAGGGCTAAAAATAAAATTTTATATGAATAGTGGTCCAAAGAAATCAACAGGGCCAGAAAAGCGCTGGGTTGGTGATATCGTCTAAATAGTAGAAAATACCTGAATGAGAGACGTGCAAAGTTGGAAATGATGTCACGCAAAAGAAGAGGGCTATTTTCAGCATATGGCTCTGGGCTGGAATGATGGTGTTGATGAATTTAAGTTTGCCAAGGATGAACTAATCAATTTGTCTAATTTTTTCCACCAATGTAAATAACTCAGCAGGTTATTTACATTTTAACCTGCTGAGTACCAATATTTTACATGGAACAACTGCCTATATAACCAACCCAGCAACTAGGTAACACGATAGCCTATGTCAAGATAAGTCCTAGTATCAGATTTTATGGTTTCGGACTATTCGTAATGACTGCCAAAGATCTTCAAATAACAATTGAGATCAATACAGTTGGGGTCACCTGGGATTACCAAAATCCTATTTCAGAGACTACTATTTTATTTTATTTGATATAAACTAGTGCTTGACTGCGATCCCACCTGATGATAAGCAGTGATGCAATCGTTAATGGTGAGGTGCACTAGTTTATTAAGAGACTATTCACTCAAGCCTTGAAGACACCCATATTATATTCGGATAGGAAGACCACATCAGACAAGTTTTTCTAGTCCTGCGATTTACGCAGTATAAAAGACGAAGCGATACGCCTAGTTCGGACCGTAGAGGATTCAACAACGTAAAGGTGGATACTTGCCGTACGTCGGGTTGTCCGATGGTAGAATTGAGAAGGTGGAATCATTTCAAGTCATGCTATTCCCGCGCACACTCTCCAAAATGTAACCTGTAAAATATCAAAAGGCCGGTTGGTTACCCTACATGTGTTCAAGGCTTTGAAGATTGGACTTAACTAAATCTGGATCACTCTCAAATAGGAATGCCAGTTAAATTATGTGATAATATTTTGTTGCACCAGCAATAAAATATTATCACATAATTTCACTTGCATCCGAACGAAGTACAAACAAATGAAATAACACGCAATTTATGCGTCGTTTGAAAATTGAATTTGCCCCACAATGTCCTGTTAACCAAATATATGTAAGTCTTAAATTGTAACGAACAAAGCCTGGTTGTATTTGTAAAGTTTTGAACCTTACTTAGCATATTGCTCAAAGATATTATTTCGTTTAGCTATGTGAGGATAATAGCTATCACTATATGTGCACTATCTCTTCTCCTAACTGATAAATGTTGACAGATGAATGAGTTCAGTGGACCTGACAAATTGTGCTTCCGTAGTTTTTTGTGTTATTTCCGAATATTTTTTGTTCACTGTCATAAATGCTGGTATCTCGTTTCATCATGTCTATGGGTTTTGTATTCAATAGTTACAAAGTTATTGGGAATCTACTTCGTTAAAAATTATTATTATTTACATTACGATGCGTGTTACCCGTTATTGCTCATCTTTTAAATTTTACATTTTCATCAAAATTACCAGTTTCTCAACATGATTGCCAATGATGGCTGTTACTGCATTAGTTGAAGAAAGCAATAACGTATCTGTGATTCTTAACGTTCTGTCTTTCTTCAAAAGTCTTCACCTTCTAATTTTGAACGGTTTCCACTTAATATAAATGTAAATAGTCGCCGTATTCAATTTCAAATTGAAACTTTATGCTACCATAACAATCACGGTAGCATCATATCTATCATGATACTCATCACCTACATTGTCTTCAACAATTTCATTAAATATTTATTCAAAAACTATTAAACTATTAAGTATTCAATATTGAATGAACAGAAGAAATACATATTTCAATAACCCGATACCTGTATCGAGCTATTGAAATGTATATTTCCTATATTATAGACCGTTGGAATTCATCGGGTGTAGCTTTGTGAAACGAATGGTTCTAAAATTAAGTAAAAGGCGGTGTTTCACGCCGAAAGCTACTTGATATGATAATTCTTACAATAACGGAAGAGTGGTCAATTAATTTTACGGTTAAATGGGTGGTGTCACAACTTGGTTGATTAAGATTGACTTTTGATGAGGCACTAGTTACGACTCAGTGGTTTGACTGAGTATGTTCATTAATCTACGAATGATCTTCAATTGATTATATGAACACTTTAAACCACCTGTAATTATAATCATAATCATAATTTAGTACACTTGTCAGTTTCTAATTTTTCTTGATAAAAATTCACTGAGTGATTTTTGTCAACACAATGCCGACAACAGATTTTTCCAAAATATGCCATGTCGTCACTCTTTCTTTGTTGCTTTCATGTAACTCTTATTGTCTCCAAATTATTGTACATAAAGCCGATAACCCTTAGAAATTCAATCGATATTCTTGCAACAGACAGACATACAGACGAGACACTTTCTACGCTCTCGTATGGAACCCGCGTGTCCAACGGAATGTCACTTAGATCGACCGGATGCATTTTATGCTTACAATCGGGAACTATGGAAATCATGGACGGGAGTCGCATAGAATGCTCCGACAATAAAATTTATAGCCATTTAGCTATCAAATTTTATATAATTAGCAGCTTTTTAGTTATTGACACTTTGGTTTTAGTTCTCTATGCTGCGCGTTTTAATTTATGGTCAAGAAAGTGTGAAACTTTCTAGAAGTATTTATTTTAGCGAGTATAAAAAAGCTTTTTACAAATTTGCATTAACATTACAATGTTACTAGTCTTAAGATATTTTACAAGGTTTATTTATAGTTAAAAGGATCGCTTTCTAGCATCAATATAGAGAACAGTATAATCTAAATATACTGTAAGTATATTCGAAAATATTGGTCTATTTTCAATTTGGTGTGTCTCAAGACTAAAAAGTAGACTAATTTTTTTTGAGTTATTGTAAAAGTATATTTATTTATTTTTATCAACGCCGTTTAGTCCCAAGCTAAGCAGAGCTTGTGTTATGGGTACTAGACAACTGATAAACATACTTATATATTTCTAAATATAAAAATATTATAGATAAATAACACCCAGACACAGAACAAATGATCGTACTCATCACACAAACATTTGTCCTGGGTGGGAATCGATCCCACGACCTCCGGCATAGCAGTCAGGGCCACTAACCACTAGACCAAAAGGCCAGTCGATATAATAGGTATAATTTTAAATGATAAATACCAACGGTTCTTTGAGTAAATTTTATCCATAATAATGCGATAGCTAATTGGGAACATCTGGCCACCAAAGCGTCGAGCTACTTTATTAAAAATATATTATGCATAATTTTATTTGAGGCTTACTTAGACCTTTTATCTATATTTCTCAATTTCCTGATGCAGTTAATGATCAAAGATCAAAAAGTTCAAAGCCGCTGCTGTTGCACTTAAATAATTATGTTAATTCAATAAAATTACAGGTTAAAATTATCGAAACATTCGATAGCATCTTGTTTTAACCAAAAAAACATTTTAAAAACCGAAAGGCAAAAAATATTCATTTAACAATAACTATAATTATCAATACTGTAAATTAAAAACATTTATATAATAAAAATAATACAGAATTAATTGACTATGCTTGTTATATTCAGATTCCATACCATATGATAAATACCTAACTCAATGCTCACAGTCTCAATATTGATTAATGTGAACAAAAAATAAAACATTTTTAAACCAAATAGAACGAACAAAATCCTGAAACAACAGCAAATATTTCCAGTAATTCCTATCAGAAATAGTGAGGAACAACATCTTCCATATTTACTTACTTCAGGCTATTTAAGGCACGCGCCGGCGTCTAAGTTATGTGACATCGTGTAATATTTTCATTGTAAGAGCTTTTAAATCAACTGGCCGAGGGACAGGGCTGACACAAGAATTGTACAATTTCTGCTTAGTGTAATGCTTAATTATTATTCTGGTTTGAAAATTAAATTTTGTAATAAGAATAGGCTTCCATCTCTATTGTTTTATTGGTTTTTAAAAATAACATTTATTTTAATGCTGTTGTTGTTATGTTTCTGCCTCGTTGTATCTGTTATATCTTCCTGTGTGGTGTTATGTGTTCCAATGTCTTTTGTTTTTGTTATGAAAAGACTGTGTTCTACTTCTATATTGAAATCAATGAGTTGATAGTCAAGAAAATTAATTATACCATAATTGTCCCTTTAACTGATAGTGACACTATAAGCAATTTCTTAGAATATATTAAGACCATTGACATGGTCTTTTCTGAATGATCAAGACAAATTACTCTTGTTTAATATGATGTCATAGTCACACATTGCATTCCTAGCTTCACTTAGAACATTTATCAACCACGTGCATTATTTGAAAATCACTGCACAATCAAGTTTATAAATAGTACTTAACTGGATGGTATCACGTCGGTTATAATTATTATAGTAACCCTTGAGTTGACTCTCATAACTTTGTGGAATGACCAGTGGTCCATACAATTTATGTTCAATGGAATCCCTTATATGTATTAATGTTGACATACAAATAGTTATGTATCTTTAATGACGTTAGCTTCATACTAATATTATAAAGGTGAAAGCTTATAAGTATGTGTGTGCGTATGGTTTTTAGTACATATGGTGTTCCCTTGAGATAAATTTCTACTTTTTTCATAGGAGAAGCCGCAAGTAGAAGCTTGTATGTTATAATACTCTTAGTAACGACACTAATGTAATTGCTTATTCGTTTTTACTTTAGTGCCTTATATTTTATAGGTGATTCTAATCTTTAGTAGGTTATTTCAATAAGTTAATCTGTAAATCTTACCAAACTAATGATTTTCTCAACTTCAAGCTATACAAAATAAGTTTACGAGATGGCCATTCACGTTAAAAACTGTAAAATCTACATCAATTGAACATATTTAGTTTGTCATCATCGTCAATGCCATTTACTACTGCATATAAGACTCTTAAATGTTGCCACAAGGACCAATCTTGTGCATCTCGGGTTCATCAGATTCACGAGCCCCTCCATGTCCACCAGGACATCGGTCCACCTTATGGAAAACCTTCCAACGCTGCATCTCCTGGTATGCGGTCGCCCCTTCAGAACCTTTCGTCTCCAAAGACCCGTTCTGCGAGCAATGTGCACAGTTCATTAGGATTTATGTTTAGCAACTCTTCTGATTACGTCAGTAACCTTGATCCTCCTATGGATATATTCATTACTAATTCCACCACACAAGGACACTTCCTTTGTAATTTGAGATATAGATAGGTATATAGAAAGTCAGGATTTTTTTTTGGTTATAATTTGTAATGATTTTCGGTCAGCCTATTCCATTTATTATCAGTAGTTAGAACTATTTATAAGCCGCGAAGGTCATTCTTAATCCTTACAGTTTGCCTCCACTTTTGGCAATCATGGAATTTATGACTACATTAATCAGCTATTTAACCAATAAGTATATATTTAAGACCCAATATAATTTTATGTTATGACACTTCTAAACAACGCTTGACCTAAATATAGTAGTGGTTAATACCTCGATGTAAGATTTACGGAACGTCATAAACACTTAATCTGCACAATTATCAACAGATATAATGATATTTCACTTAAAATATGATGGAATAAACTTAAATGACGATTGGCCGATAAGATTATACTGTGAGGTTAAAGCAGACTGAAGATTCAAACAATATCTGCATCAAGTGATAAATTATGGTTATAATATTATTATATCCATTTTAATTGATATTGCATTCAATACCATTTATATACTTCTTGCCATCTAACAGCCTTACTCTATATATAGTAAAATGTTAAAAATTATATCTACAAACAAATGATGTTTCGTACATATTCATACTAAAAGTAAGTAATTCAGTCTATTTGCTACTACGCCTTGACGGACATACTATCGAACCAATTTTGGTGAAATTTAGTACAGAGTACGCTTGATCCTCAGAAATGAGATAGAAACATTTCAATTGCCGTTGACTGTAACTTCGCGTCGACTATAACCAAAATTTTAACGCGAAAAAAGTGGTGGGCTAGTTTTATATAAATCAAAAGAGCAGACCAAAAAACCTTGACTCTAAAATGACACGTGCAACTGTTCCTGCAAATAAACAGTAAATCCCTCACCACTGGCTGCCATAAAATCCCTTCCTCTTACCTTCAACCTCTGAGCTCTGGCCGGAACAATAAATAACTTTTTTATTTTCACTTCATTCCATAATTGTTTACTTAGTAGCAGAGCGGGCGTGTGTGGGGTCCCTTCTTATATTTGCACGCCACGGTTCTCTGTATCCATCGACCGAATTAGAACTACTTTTTTCGTCTCCAATATCGGTTTGAATGGTTAACAATGTGCTGTAAAAAGGATTTTTATTCATTCGATTCAAAGCTTGCTTGGTATCGTAAAACTTTTAAAATAATAGTCCTCAGTAATACTCTTAAGCTGCCGATTGAACAAATTTTAATATTCGTTGGTGATACACTTGCCCGCCTTTTTCGTGCCTCTATTAAATGTTGCATATCTTCTACCATTGATCTTCTGCACAGAACGCCTTGTTTGAATAGCTTGGAATATTTTATGTTATTACTATTTGTGTATAAAATATTGGAGCGGTAACTTAAAAGAGAAGGTAGCTTGGAATTTTATACACCAGTGATTAACCTATTACCTAAGCGTGTGTCAATATGGATTGATTAGAATTTGTCATGTTCGACGGGAAAACTAAGTAAGTACATACAAAGGTTTTTTACCCCTAATATCTAATCATGAAATATTTTAATTTAAAAATCTTCCTCAATAGTGATCCTATACAAAAATAAAATTACATAGAGTCAATGCATATTTATGTAAATTAACTCACAAAAATCTAATACATATAAGGAGATAATTTGACGCAAAATTTCATTTTCAAAGTCGCATTCGAATACCAATTACTCAATTAACAAAGTATCGTACAAGAGCTCATCATAACAACCATCAACCAACAAGTTGTAATAGTTATGAACCGCGTCAACGAAGTGCTTGCCTATACAGTTAAAGTTATGAAGAATAAAAAGTAGCACAAACAAATCATAAAATTTCTCTATGCACATAAAGTGACAGAGGAACAAATGAGTGTTACCATAACAGTACTAATCGATACGACTCGTGAGGTCCAATCGATTACGTTTATAAATCAAATATCAAAACCAACCGATTAGGTTTATAAATCGAATAAATTTTCAATTAGCCGCCGGCTTTTGGCTATGGGATACCATTTATTTGGATTAATATCTCGTGACAAAATGACTTTCGAAATCATCGTAAAGTTTTGTGTCGTTTAGGTTGTATAATTTGGCTTCCAGACTTGTCTTTATAGTACAAACTATAGTAGAGGTTTGATGATACGAGTAAGTAGCTAAAATTAAGAGTCTTAAGTCAATACTGAATAGGTTACTTCTAGGCATGCGTGCTCTGTCGTCGACCACATCATCGCTTTCCATCAAAGAGATAGTAATCAAGAGCGAGTCTAACAAAATAAAAAAAAACAATGTTAAACAGTGTTTAGAATAGTGTTTTTTTTTAATATCTATTCATAATTTGTTATCACTCAAACCGTCAAAGAGAATAAAATTGTCGTTCAGCCCTGTTACATTAATATCACAAACATACAAAATCGAAATCCCACAAATTAATTCGAATAAATTCACTAAGGTTTGATCAAAACTTTTAATAATCTAAAGGTAACAATAATGTTTTAGCTGTTCTTACACAAGTAAACCTGCGCCACAGTCTACGGTACTAGTTGGTTGCAATTCCCTTTATGTTCCCATTGTTGTACCCGTAGCCCTCTGGTTTCTAAGAAATCGATACAACCAAAACCCAAAACATTCGGGTTTTCTGAGAAAGGTGCGGTTTTCGAATACCGACACTTTGTTCCATACCGACAGAATTTGATTTGAATGAACATTACTCCAATTTATGTGGGAAAGACATTTGATGAACGTGACTACTTTAATTTATTCCTGCTTAAAAGTCTTGATGTCGAAGATGTAATACAATAATGTTCGTAATATTTTTCCATAAAAGAAAAAAAAAGAAAGAAAAAAAAAACGTTTATTCATACTTTACACATACAGTGGAAATAAAATAAATAAAGAAAATAGCATTAAAATCTATATAAGGCCAAAAAGGCGCCTAACTCAGCATAAGCTGCGATACTTAAAAAAGATAAATAGCGCAGCGCTGGTATTCAGTTAGGGCCCGCAGTGATGGCCTGATTATCGATTGTAAGTACCCGTAATGTCGTACTGGACCCAAAAACTTTAAGGGAAAAGAAAGCCATCGATTCGAGAATATGAAGATTCATGACCACGACCATTCTGCCAGAAGTGCACAACTAAGAAGAAAAGAATATTTGTGCTGTCGACTTTAGCGTTAAGAAACAAACATAATTTTAGTTTCCAAACATTATAGATATCAGTACAGGAAATCCAATCACCAAAACAAGTAATTCAAAGCAATATCTACTACTTTCTTCTAATATTAATGTTGTCTAATGAACTCATACTAAAAGCTCAACATGCAATCATGTGATAGTCTTATCAAATAAAGATATCAAAAAGAGAAATTCAAATTACCTATGCATCAATATGGTAATACTAATAGTAATCCACCCATTTTAGCCCTCATTACTTGAACCGTCAGAGCTAGAAAGTAATCCAATGCTCCTTTGAAACGTGTGCTTAAAAGGGACCGACGTTTAACCTCATTAGAATTGAAACCCCTCGGTGCGTTGCCTAATTTGTCCACAGGTTTCTATTCCAAAGTAACGCAATTAACTTTATCTATATGAATATTGTTAAACAGAACATACTTTACATTTGTTTTGTCACTTAGTGCACCAGATTTGTCACTATCAATTTCTGTTTCTAATTGTTCGGTTTGGTATCAATTTCAATGAAATTGTTCAATGGGTCACAAAGAGGCCGCTGTTTTGGTAATATATTATTATCTGGGGCTATTTTGTTGTGAATTGGTGTTATTCTAAAGTAAGAAACTTGTTAATCACTATTAGGTATCGGTTTTTTAATGTTATATTGGATTAACTAACCATGGGTAGTAACTAACCAAGCAGATTGATAAAAAAGCAGACTTGTCCTTATCCTGTTACATTTTTATTGCGGCGCCATGTAATTTACAGGCCTCAACATCACATTAAATAACATTTAAAACAACAATCACCAGATGAATCACACGCCTTTCTATTCATTTCCCAAAATAATACAGAATCTCTTTCAAGATCCTCTGGCGCCAATGAACAAAGAGAGAGAAAAAAACTTCTTGAACATTGTCCTTTCGTATCACATCTTCGAGTGGTCCTTATGAGCGTGAATGATCTTGACGTGGAAAAAAACTTGCCAATTGGTGTGTCCCTGAGACAAGGAGTTCAAACAATACATGACAGTAACATGACACTAAAGAGATGCTGCACGTGACACAGTGACCATATTTTTTGTCTAGAACATGTTCGAAGAAATGTAGGTGAGTGTATTTTTTGTGATTGTTATTTGTTCCTCCTAATTTGGGTACAGTTTGCATGACAGCATCTATATCTATACCACAGTACTACACTTTTCCGGATATGGTTATTTTCGAAACTGTTTTTCAGTCAATTCTGTAAATCTATGCTCTGTACTCATCAAGTCATCATTTCTATTGTAACACGTCCATGACTGTGGGACATGCCTGCCCCAAGTCTCGCAATAATGACTGGTCCTGTGCATTTCACATTTATCGGATATTAGTTAAATCTATTACGTTAGTTAAATATATATGCTATTAAGTTTTGCATCCGGCTACTTTATCATACCAAAATCCGTGGTCTATGCAAATATCAGGTGTTACATTCTTAGCTAAGATTCTGATAAGCACACGTGGCTCACGTTTAGCTGTCAAACCATTTAGGTGTCAATAGTTTCCAAAATTCATTTTATTTAAATTAAAGCTGTTAATCTAGTTATTAAGTTGTCAATTCAATGTTCTGTCAATATTAATCATTCAATACCTTTGTCATAATTTATCAGTTATTTAAAGGGTGTTCGTGGGAGGTTATTACTCATAGTCGAGTTTAAACTGTTCTACTGTTGAATTGTGAATGTTTTCTAAGCTATTAATAAAGCTGATAAGTGTAAAGTGGTATTGACATCCAGTAGCAGATAACACCACGTGCTGCACAAAAAAAAAACTGGGAGAGATGCACCAACTTTTTGTAATGACAAAAAATTTAAAATTTTGTTATAAAGTTTGAATCATCCATTTGTAAAGGCCACTTTAAAATTTACTCGAATACAGTTTCTCAATGTCAATTATTGGTTTTACTCGTTTTAATCTGGAGTAAAGTGTTTTTCTGTGCTGCGTACAAAGGATCACAATATTTGCCACTTGAAGCAACACTGTCACGCCCTCGATCTGTCATTCTCACATTTACTTCTTCAGACAGTGGAAAAAACGTTACGTTTAATATCAAAGGCATACAGTCGACAATGCTTTAGCATCCGCTTAAATGTTGTAAGTAAAAATTAATGGTGTCTTATCTTTTGTTGACAGCAATTGAGTGATTGCTTTGTGTTAAAAAGTGAGATGTATCAAAGAAGGCCGCGATGCGTGTGCTTTAAATGCCTCCGTTTAAAAAGTAATTATTTTTAGTGTGTGTCCTCTCACATCACATTAAACATTTTGAAATATTGGTCAGTTGCATTCTTGCTTGCAACTAAGGCTGTCTTTGTATGCCGTCAAAATTACTGATAAACGCACTTTGTAATCGCAACCGCACTGGAAAAGTAAGGCACGAATGGATTTCACTTTTAATGAAATTAATTAAGAAGAAATCACCAGTAACAGCGTTAAGGTAATAAAACTAGTCAAGAATTCAATTACAACTTGAAGTATCAATTTACTGCTTATAACCATGGATGATATACTGAAATAGGCAAGATTCCTCGTCTCACATCCACAATCGAAGTAACGAGTTCAATAACTGATTTTCCATGTATAAGTTATGAAGCAAGATTACTAGTTTCCAAGCAATTAACTGGACACAACAACATAGCTATGAAAACGAAAGCTTTTCTTGAAGGTTTGCGTAAATAGGATCATGTCTGTGATAAAGAACTGTTCAATAATGATCCTTATTATAAAACAGTAAGAGTTCTTGTTGATGGAATAGGTCGTAAAATATATTATGGTAAAAATTCTCAAGGTTTGCCCGTTGGCGCCTCCAAGGGTCCTTGAGTCGGTGGCAATACTTGACAGCCCTTGAATGGCTCGAGAAATATCTAAGTGGTAGAAGTAGCAACAAAAATAATATTGAATTTTTGCTATTAATTACTAATAGTGTTTGTTTTCAAGTTATACACTAAGATTTAAATGTAGATAGCAAATTATCATCTTTATTGGATTCTGTTTAATTTTAATTGGGTCATAATTTATTTCGATTGTTAATTTGAATTAGAGATAATCTTTTTCTGAGAATTATTGAATTATGTACTATTTTGTTTTGAGCAAACATTTTGCAAAAATTAAATATGACATACATATATTATTTAATTTAGACTTTTGGTATTTCGAAATCGTTTTTGCAGAATTATTGATATTAAATATACAATTATCTTAACTGCTATCATGCGAGACTAAATGTATGGTTCTGATATTTATTCGCGTGTACATATAATCGTAGTTTTGATCAGAAATAAATTGTTAAAAGTTCAAGAACAAAATGCTACTTTGTTTGACATTCCTAGAGTTATTTATGTATGTTACATTCGTACATGTATGCTGGCCTTATTTTAAAGTTTAGAATTAAGTACCTAATATTGTACTTGACTGGTTTTCACAGTTTTATTATAACCTGTTGCATTAGACTGTCTTACTTATCATATTAGAAAACTATTGTATTATTTTACTTTCTGTTTTGATTCCAACCTTTTTTTATTTTACATATTCTACTTAACAACTATCTACGTCAGGAAATGTATCGATTTTTTTATTCTAAAACTGATATCTTCAATAAATGGAACTAAATTATCAACTAGCATAACCATGACCTTGTCACTTGGTTTACTGAACTTTATCCTGTTAAACATTGAGTTTATATTCAAATGCACACTAGGTCTATTTAAATTAGTCTTTCTCCGATCGTCGAAGGAATTTGCGTGGGTGTTCATAGCTTGTTTTCTTTGAGTTTTCGCCTCATTAAGTGTTTGTATACACGCATTGAATACACTGTAGTATACGTGATAAATGCTTGCCCAATATAGATTCAATACATCTCTCTTATGGGAAAGGTTATTGTTCAATTTACTCATCATTCTTTGTTGAGCTTCTGAAAGGCTATGTTTATACAAAAAAAGAAACTTCATTAATATAGCTAGCCTGTACTGTCCCACTGCTGGGCAAAAGCCTCCCTGCAGTTCTTCCAATAAACTTCCTGGACACTTTAAATTCATGTTATGTTATAACAAATATTTCAGTTTCTGTTCTCATTTTTGAGATGAATGTGTCAAAAAACAGTTTGATGCGCTTGAGTCGATTGAAAAACGAGCCATAAAAGATAATTGGCGATGGTGCGTCGAGTAAAAACTCCAAACTCTTGAGAATCGACGCCGAGTTGCTAGTCTATTGGTTTCCTATCGTGTCTATTTTGTATTGTATCTATTTTGAAGAGTATGCATCGGAATTGGACAATTTCGTTCCACTCAGCCCGTGCCACCAACGGAAAATACAAACAATTGGCGGCCTTATCGCTTTCCGCGATCTCTTCCAACTATGAATGGATTGGATTCTCAGAACATGAAATGGGGCTGTCATAATAAGCACCAAAATTTTTCTACAATATACTATAATACATACACAGATACATACATATGCTATATAATATATACATAAATACATACATACCAAAAATATAGGAAAAAAAAAGAAATAACGACTTTTGATAATCACAGAGACAGGTAGTAGTAATTACTACTTTGTACTGTTGAAGTTGTACAGTTCCCAAATAAGTTAGGTAGTTTGATTCAGTCTAGATCGTTCATTATTGGATCGTAGGCTTCTGCAGTCAGTAGTTGGCTAAGTACCTATATAATCTTTCCGATGCAGAGTTCATTAACATTAAAATGTGCAAATATTATTCGCAGAGTGTGTATGTGCATATTGATTTCAATAAGGTCATGTTCAGCGAGCACTACACATTGGCCTATTTCTCACCATTATAATTTACAGGGCGAGTAAGATAAGACCTTTATCTTTTATAAAACATTCATAGTAATTTTCTGTATGACTATAAATTGTCATTCATCATCTTGAATTTATATTTAGAATCTATTTTTCGTTTTGCTATAGCAGCTTCTTTGCTTTTAACAGTGTCATTGTTTTTGCTTTGAACTATAATTTATGCATAAGAAATTTCAACATATTACATTTCATATTAGGATAACAACATTATTCATCAGGAATAATTTAGTAAATGCCTTAAAAATCGTCCAATCCAAGTTAAAAAAGCTATAGCCAATCAATCAGTTTATATTAAAATCAAAGTAATCACATTAATGCAAAACCTTTTTTTCATTTCTACAACTTCTTGATCTCCAGTAGCTTCTAGTTCAATTTATTTTAACGTTTCAACATCAAATCAGTCTCAAATGTTTTCCTTTTTTCCGTATCGTATCACATATTTACATTTTACAAGTTAACCATCGACTATCGTATCGTTTTTATCATTAACCTCTCTCTCTATACAACTTTTAACTAATTCGTAACTCTAAACCGTTCAAGCTTCCTTCAAAGATAGTGCGGTGACATTTCACAACACTATTATCCAGATTACATTATCGATATCGTTTAAGTATCGATATTTCGTAACGTTTTCTGTTATCGGGCGATCGATAACCTTTATTCTGCCTTCCGCAGTGACAAGTACAAGACTTGGGGAAAGTAAGATATTGTGAGGTAAGCTTTCAATACTAATACTTATAATAAGTTTGGATTTGATTATTTAATTCCAAAGTAACAAGCTATGAATATTCCAACAGGTCGCTTCGTGGGTGTTGTAAGGAGGTAATTTAGAACTGATATCTTATGGCCAATGCGAATTTGCTTATTACATTTTGCTAGGCTCAGTTTTATTCACAGCAGCAGTAGTAGGAACCTAAGCTAAACAGAAAATCTAAATCTTAGTTGTAGCCTTAACTTACCGCAATCAATCATCTCGTAATCACTAAACCATTGATATTTCTTATCTATAACTTACAGTTTATTCTGGGCAGTTTGGGTTACATATTAAATATAATATTATAATTTTGTCAGTCATATCTAACTTCTATACTTTACCTATTGACCGTAGATATCCGATACTGACCGTTACTGATACGATGGTTGATAATGAATTTGATTCGTGTGTAGATGACAGCTACGTTTAAGAGTACTTCTACGCCTGCGTATATTAGTTTTTGCATATACTTATGTATGCAGTTAGATTATGAATATTCATGGTAATTTAATATTTAAATCTTTTATGATTTTAGGAATAAGAAATTTCGTGATGGCTCAGATGTTAATGCATCCGCTGCTCATGTATGTATGAGGTTGAAGCTTCTTTAAGTAGTTATGTACTTTTCTAAGCTTATCTAGGATATTACTGATATCTTGTGCCACGAAAAGCACGTAAAGCCGTTGTTCCCGGTTGTCATCTGTAGATTTTTGACAGTCGTTACAGGTAATCGCCAGAAAGTCTGACTATCATTTACAAATACTACCGTGTTGCTTATTAACTGCTTATTAAAAGCGACTGCTCCAGGTAAAATAGACTGGAAGACGACTCCAACGCAGTTGAAGCTATTGAGATGAAGATGATGTAATTAATATATTTCGTTACTTGCAAAAGGAAAGTATTGTAACTAAACATATGTTTTGAAATGGAGTTAGTGATTTTACAATGATGGTTGATTCTCAATTCTCAGACAATTGTAGCTACTTCAATAATGTGCCTTACAAATTTACATCGTTTCACAATTGGCTTCTCGATGTCATTACAGTTAATGATTCCATCTCCATCTGTTACTTTGTTAACATTATTGCAAAACAACCTTTATAATTGGCAGTATTAATCACTGCTTTGTGCTTATCTTTGAGTTAACTGAATAATAACATCACGACCGGTAATTTTATGTCCAGATATTATTAACCTACTTGCAGGCAGTTGTAGGACAATTGTTAACAATTTAGTATTATGTTTGTTAGCCTTATTAGGGAGGGCTCGTGGCTAAAGCGTGGGGACCTATCAGCGGCTGGTTTGTTCACCATTATTCACTCTTCGAGGGTTTGAGATTGAGAATAATCTGTGCCTGAGCCTGCAGTCTCGTCATTGATAGCAAAACTGATATTTGCTTTCGATCGTAAAATTTGTAGATGTTAAAAAAGCTAGGGCGCATTTTCTTTTCATATTCAGGGGAATGTAAAAAAATTAAAAAAAAACGTTTGAAAAAATATACATTTTCTGAGCTTTGTACAGAGATGCCGACGATTCATTTTATTTTGAAAACACTACTTGTCATGATTTATTTTATTAAGTTTTTTTTAATGTGTACCTTTTGTATGAATGAAATTAATTTGTCAAAATATTTAAAGACGTAATAGATTGGCTCCTTGAGACTTGACATAACTTATTATATGTAGTATTTATAGCTTGATTTTGGTTTACTAAGCCAGCGCGAACCCTAGTTGTCAAACGAATATGGGTTGATATTCGACACAAATTGTAAGAATCTTGGAAGTCTGATTGTCGGCTTAATCTTTTGATTAGAGGTTGCAGAGATCAAGTGGCCGATGAGTTATCTTTCTGAGATTTAATTGCATCATTTTTATAGAACTGCTTCTTCGTATCGATGGTACATATATCCATTGAAATTTTATTGGCGCAACACTTTAATGGAACTGGCTGCCATTGACTAATGCTTCACCATGTTAAGATAGAATCAGAATCAGAATCAGAATCAGAATAGTTTATTTCAAATAGACCAATTACAGGCACTTTTGAATTGTCAAAATGTCGGTCAGTCCAAAAAAAAGTGAAGCTAAATTGCACGTTCCAAAGCGTAGATCTCTATGGAGAAGAACGTGCAAGAAACTCCATGGACACTCTTTTAAATCATATTATGAGTTACATAATCTTGGTTACAAATTTATTGTCGCTTCTATTATGTGAGCACAATGAAGAAAAAAAAAAAAAAATTAAAGCGCAATGAAACCACAAATAATGAAAAAAAATACAATAAACTAATAAAAAAATAGTAATTGAATTAAGCCACTGGCAGCTAAGAGATGACCAGTCCCAACTGACGGCGCCCGTTCACGAGCATGACGCGTGCCTCAGCCCCACTCAGCTCAACCATTTTGAAGGGAACCGAATGACCCAATAACACGTGCCACCATCAGCGAAACATTTGAGTGAGCATGACAAACTCTCAACTGCCATGCTCATAACGTCAAACAAGTTGTTATCTAATAAAATAAAAATGCTCCATGGTACTTCACGTTCACAAATTAGAAAAAAAAAGTGCTTCTACATTATACAATTTTATTGTTCCCAATTACAAAAAGTAATAATTGATCACAAGCTCCATTAAAATAAACTAATCAATTATAATATATATATATTATATTGAAAAAGAAAGATATAACATTTTGAAAACCACGATACAAAAAGGGTCCCAGCATCTCCTCCATTATTAAAAAGTAATAAAATACATAAAATAAAATGTAGAACTAATTTGTAGGCAAATGTGGCTGTGGCTGTGGAGCAGGACCGGCATTTAGCCAAGCATTTTTATCAAGGATGTAATCATCCAATCTATAATATGCTTGTCTACATAGCGTGCGTTTAATGCATGTTTTAAATTTTGACTCATTGAGATGGAGAATCTCAAGTGGTATTTTATTATAAAATTTTACACAGTACCCCATAAAAGAACTTTGTACTTTAGCCAATCTGAATCGAGGTTGATCTAATTGGTTCCTATTCCTAGTATTAAAATTGTGCCTGTCACTTATCTTAGTAAAAAGATGAATATTTTTCCGAACATACATAATGTTTTCATAAATGTATTGACAAGGGACCGTCATGATATTTATTTCCTTAAATAGTTCTCTAAGAGAATCGCGCCTGCGAAGATTATATATGGCTCTGATAGCTCTTTTCTGCAGAATAAAAATAGACTCCATGTCTGCAGCCCGTCCCCATAGTAATATACCGTAAGACATTATGCTATGGAAGTAACTAAAATACACTAGTCTCGCAGTATCTACATCTGTAAATTGACGGATTTTTCTAACGGCATATGCTGCTGAACTAAGCCGACCTGCCAAAGATGTTAAATGAGGACCCCATTGTAGCCTCGAGTCAAGCGTGATCCCCAGGAAAACCGTGTCCTCAACGAATTCGAGTTTCTCCTCGTTCAATACTATATCAAAATCACCAATTCTTACATTCGGTAACGCAAATCTTATGCACTTAGTCTTTTTTCCATTTAACACCAAATTATTAACAGTGAACCATTTGTGGACTTCCTGTAGAGCTTTGTTTACGTCATCAAGGTTTGTAGAACGTCTACTGACCTTAAAAATTAACGACGTATCGTCGGCAAACAATACAATGTGTGGTTGTTTTTTTAATAGATGCGGTAGATCATTAATATACACTAAAAAGAGAAAAGGACCCAATATTGAGCCTTGTGGGACACCCATTTTGACTCTCAAACCTTGAGAATTTATACTATTTATTTGAACTTGCTGTTGCCTGTCATTTAAATAAGATTTCACCAAGCTGAGTGCAAGTTTACCTAGCCCATAATGTTTTAGTTTTAAAAGCAAGGTTTCGTGATTAACGCAATCGAAAGCCTTTGAGAGGTCACAAAAAATCCCTATCGCATCTTGGGCTTCCTCCCACGCTGCAAATATATGTTTTAATAAAGCGACACCAGCGTCTGTCGTACAACGACCTTTGGTGAAGCCATACTGCTGATCGTGAAAGATTTTATTGCTGTTAAAATGGTAGAGCATTTGATTCAGCATAACTTTTTCAAACACCTTACTAAAAACTGGCAATACCGATACAGGTCTATAATTATTAATGTCATTATGGTCACCGGATTTAAAAAGTGGTATAACCTTACTGTATTTCATTATATCTGGAAAGACTCCTTGGTCCACACATAAATTAAATATTAAAGCCAAGTATGGTGCTATGGTCTCAATTATGGATGTACATACCTTAACAGACATTCCCCATAGGTCTTCAGTTATTTTGATTTTAATTTGCCTAAAAGCCTTTATGACTGTCATAGGGTTTATATGTTTGAATTGAAATTCAACCGGACAGCCTGGCACGTTTGCTTTCAATAAAGCAATTGAGGCTTCAGGGGAGGAATTTAGAGCTTCCGTTGTTCTAAGAGGTATATCAGTAAAATAATTTACAAACTCTTGGGCCACTTCTATGTTAGAGCTTATGGGACCATGTGACGTCTCCAGTAAAAAATCCGTGTTGTGTACTTTATTCCTACCAGTTTCACTATTAATAATTTTCCACACAGTCTTTATTTTATTGTCTGCCGATTTGATCTTGTTGCTAATGTACAGGGCCTTTGCAGCCTTGCAAATCTTTCTAAAAAATTTAGAATATCTATTTACATATTTATTAAAGCTTTCAGTGTTGAAAAATGGCTTAAGGCCATATAGCTCATATAGTCTTTCCCTACTTATCCTTATACCCTTAGTCGCCCAGTCACTAAATACAAACTTAGGGAAAATATTTTTTGATTTCTTTTCAAAAACTGTATTAAACTCATTAAGTACCACTGAAAAGAAATTATCATAAAATTTATTAGCATTATCAATATTATGGCCCAGAATATTTAATTTATTTTGTAAGTTACTATTAAATTTTGTTAATTTGCCAGTTGTTATTGGCCTAGATTGAATTTGAGTTTTTTCTAAGGCTGCTTGAGACATAAAAGTTACTGTTTGTCCACTATGATCAGACGGAAGACAATCTACTATAGCTTTATCTAAATAATCACAGTTGCAGAAAACATTATCAATACAAGTTGCAGAGGATGGAGTTACTCTAGTTGGTTCTGTAAAAACATTAGACAGATTAAATGATTTAAAAAGGGTTAAAAATCTGCTGCTATTTGAATTATTTTCCAAAATATTAATATTAAAGTCTCCACAAATAATTAAGGATTTGTTACTATTTGCAAGTTTCGCTAGAATATCTTCCATGGTTGATTCAAATAGACTAAAGTTTTGAGGGTTCGGGGGTCTGTATACGCACACTATAACATGCTTATCTAGCTCAACACAGGACAGCTCAATGCAATGTTCTATTGACAGGTTAACTATGTCATTACGTTGTTTATATTTTAAACATTTCCTTATCAATATTAGGGAACCACCCCGCAACATAGATTTACGGTTGAAATAACTACCCACACTATAATTTTCATAACTCAGTAGCCCCTGGTAATCCTTTAACCAATGTTCACTTAAACATACAACATCAAACTTAGTTTTTTCTAGCAACATTTCAATTTCTAACAATTTAGAAGAGATACCTTGAATATTTTGGTGAAACAATTTCAATGCATGCTGCTGAGACCCTGTTTGCCGTTTAACCATTTGAGAGCAAGAAGGTACCTTGTCGTTGGTTGGTATAATTATCATGTTACTGGTACCCCCTATTGTCTTATCAACTAGTTTAAATGATTATCCGGAGTCAGTCCCAAATCCATAATATTATTATTGTCACCTAGCAGTAAGTTGCAACTAATTGTAGCCTCCAAATTAGAATTTTCGAAAGTAATACATGGAACCTCCTTCGTACACTTTATAAAAGAATTTATAGCCATTGTGCTATTGTTTATCTGGCCTACCACATGATTATTAGTATTATTACTAAGCATCGTGGTTTTAATTATACAAGACTTCGACATACTACTTATGTCTGTGTTAATATAATAACTTAATAGCTTTGCTATTGTGTGTCTAAAACTAATTGGCAGATACGATGTACCCCTGGTCGACTTCAAATGGTCAACAAAAATGTTGGTGTCAAAAAACATAAGCTTGTCACTATAGTGACTGACTAAAAAATGCATATGTTTGTTAAGCATATGTATATAATTATTTTGTCTATTTGACAATTGTTCAAAATAAGGAAAAGCACACAATATAATTTTTTTACAATTCAGTTTTAACAACTCAGTGACATAGATATGAATTGGTTATGATTTTTAACGATGCACATTACCTTACTAGCATCTGAGAAGATATAATTATTCGAAGTTATCGTATCCCCAGGATATGAGTATCCTATTTTCTATTCCAGAATATGGTTTAACATTGTGTAAAATGTCATCAAAATCTTTTCAGCCGTTTAAACGTGAAAGAGTAACAAATATAGGTACACACATACTTAGATACAAACTTTCACCTTTAATTTATTAGTGTGAATTGTGTACCTTATTTTGGCTTAAATTAAAATAAATGGGATAGAGTTGGACAAATAAGTTTTACTTTCAAACTTCTTAGAACTCGGAAGTAATAACTTAGCAAGACCAATTGAACTTAATCCTTTAAACTTGGAAAATAGCACAAAGTAAATATCGAAATGTTCTAAATTTATTGCCCACACGCAACTGGACCGCGGATTAGTAAGATCATAATTAATTAGCAGTTTAACATTAATCCTAGAACAAAACGCTGATAAAGTATGTCTGAAAATAGCACTTAAGATAGAGAAAGAATTGCTAAATTAGCTTAAACTAGCTGACTCAAAAAAAGTAATATGCATTATATGCGTCAATTTACAACATCAGAAAGTGAAGACGAGAGAAAATAGCTTTTAGAAAACAACATTATTCAAGTATCGTTTTTTACGGCTCTGGTACTCTTCAGAGGGATGTCTAACGTTCATGAATGTCAATTCAGTATGTCAAAATTACATGCTTCAGTCTCAATATAAATGACATTTCTTCAAGGAAACGTTTTGGCTTTGTTCATCACTTATATTTTAACTTGACCTCTTATATTTTGACGCTAACCACCCCAGCACCCTTTAACTGCGTGTTTGGAGTTCTATTTTCGATTCGCAGGTAGCAAAAACGGATATTGGGTTTTCCCATTAGGAATTTCCCAAATACGAACATCGAAGTTTGTGATACGACATGCCCGTACATCAGCGGCCTGATGTTTCCCTGGTCGTGTCAGATTGCCATCCCATCAGACTATTACAATAAAAGAACAGAAAGTAATACAACTGTGTTGGTTACGCATGCCTGTGCTGTATTGTTTGGATTAGCCACCGTAACTAAAAACAGTTAAAAGAGGGTTATATGATTTTAAAGCCATCATTAGTGTTAGAAACATATATTTATTACCCTTTAAACAATAGTGTAAGCTAGAGCTCGCAGACAGCAAACAATGGGTAGCTCGCCGTCTAGCTGTGCGCATCCAGTCCGAGTCATTGACAGCACGTAGTGTTCCACGCGCACATCAAGGAGATGTCAGCAAGAGATGTTCCAAGCAGGGTCGAAGCCCATTGGGGTTATGGGTTGTGTCAAAGAAAACCGGGATCCTGAAACGAAGACAAAGAAGGAACATAGGAATGAATTTTAGTCAGTAAAAGTCTGACCCACTCTCTCACTTTGTCCTTAGAACCTGAGAAGTTTCAAGATGATTTGCCACATAAAACTAAATCTCTAAATATAGTAGTCCATTATTTGGCAAGCTTTATATTAAACCTGGCAACAAAATATCAAAAGTAAATCCCCTACATACCACTGATATCAGCATATATCAAGGTTGTAAGCGATCACCCGACGGCTTCTGAGAACTTTTTCGTCAAATCTCAAGTTCGTAGACATAACATCGATGCCTACCTGTATTAAGGTGCTTACAGACGTTTAAATTCTTTAGTAATGGAGTCACAAAGGTGATACCGCCTCCTGATTATGAACCCGTCTGGAGGAAGTCTGGCTTACATAACATTTCAGACAGCTTACAAATAGCCTAGAATATAGGATATAGGAGTTGATTTGTCTCATAAGCCGTAGATTCTAACTCTATCTTATAGTAATTTATTTCGCAACTATCACACAACGCCATCTAGTCCCAAACTAAGTAGAGCTTGTGCTATGAATGCTAGACGGCAAATAAACACATACCTATAGATATCACAAAAACGTTTGTCTTAGGTGGGAATCCAACCCAGGACCAGTAAAACCAGGCAAACAGACCAGTAAAATTGATTTTCTTATTACAAAACATATCACTGATTGAAAGTTTTCGTAATTAATATTTTCATTAACTTCATTTTCAATGTCAGTAAATTGAGTTATTCCCTTTTTGTGATTTTATAATTGTACACTGAATCTTACCCTCACATATGATCTCTTTCTCTATAACGCAACGGTTAGCTGGAAGAAAACTCAACTTTGAGTTAAGCTCGCCTATGTACCTACATAAATTTTGTAATCAACTTTGTTACATATTGTTTTGATGTGAAATAAAGAAATAAGAAAAAAAAAACCGCCATCTTAACTTTAAAATGTAGCAAAGATCAAGAATTTTTTAAACAAATATTATTGTTTGTCAGCAGATATAATTATAATGTAAAACAATGATATAACTTCCCGACACACTTCATCGATTTCAGAGTACACTTTTTAGGATATTCTAAGAAAGTTCCGGGGCGGTCCTCTTAGCGTTGGAGTGATAAGTAGCGCTTGTTCTTTATTGAGCCTCTGACACGTGTGTGCGAAGGTTAAACTCGACGGTATCGGGGTGACCTGGACTACAGTCCGTCATCATACTAAATGAACAAGAAACATTGCCTTATGGAAGTAAGTCATTTGGGATTTAGGGTGCAGTAATACTGTGATGAGCAAGCAGGTCATATGTTACGAAGAAATGTCTTAGAAAAACTGTCATCCTATGTCAGCTAGCTTTCAATAGTAAACATGCGAATTAAATTTGTAATTTATATATTTTTACGCTATTTTCTAGAACTATTTGTGAAAATTATTGAATTATAATTAATTACAGAGTAAATACGAAAAACATTTACGAAAATAAACTGAAGTTAGGTCCAGTCGTCCACACTAGACTGAGCGAATTACTACTCCTAGGTAACAACTATCGGATCACGATTTTGTTCGCTATGTCCTGTCTATAGGTAGTATATATTTAATGTCTTTGACCACAAGGCATCTCTAGAAGAATCACAATAAACGCACATTCTTTCAATAGGTAGATACTCTTACATATTCGCTGTATTTACCCATCTTTTCAGCATCAATATTCAGTAGTAAAAACATATTAAACAAAGCTAACTGCCGTAAGGATTCCCACGCTAATGTCCATACAATATCCATATTGACTCTGACACTTAGTATCTGCCAGTGTCACGACACCTTTGTCAGTTTGTCACGTCCCTCTCACGGCTGTCATGCCAAACAAAACTAAGGAAATTATGATGATTGTTACAGAGTAAATAGTTTAGTAAGATGTCTTTGGTTATGATAGGTAAACAAGTCTAGTAGTGATGTATTGGATGTCATTATCCGTGTCTATGGATATCTTAGGTGGAAGAAAGATCAGTGTTTATTTCAATACATACTTGCATGGAAATTAAATTTTATATACATAGGTACATTCTATTTAGGTATGTAGACTGGCCTGTTGGTCTAGTGGTTGGTGGCCCTGACTACTACGCCGGAGTACGTGGGGTTCGACCTAAGACAAATGTTTATGTGGCAAGCACGATCGACGGCGAGCAATGGGTAGCTAGCCGTCCAGCCGTCCGGTAACCGTCCGGACCGAGTCCGAATCGCGCATAGGAGCGGGTTTTAGTCAGTAAAAGCCTGGCACTCTCTCGCGCTCTACCATAGAGCGGGAGAAGTCATTGGATGATTTCCCACATATTTTTTTTTTTTAATCATATCAAATAGTATTTATTTAAGTAGTTCATTTTAATCAATGTCAACAGTATGATTGAGCGTTAATCTTATTCTCAATTTAATTCTACCTGTTATTTGTAATGTTATAATAGAGTGGTTTGAATATTTTTATACGAGTTATAGACGTTATTATCCTGGCCTGTTGGTCTAGTGGTTAGTAGCCCTGACTGCTATGCCGGAGGTCGTGGGTTCACACAGGACAAATGTTTGGGTTATGATCACTGTCATTTGTTCTGTGTCTGGGTGTAATTTATTTATAATATGTATGTATTTAGAAATATATAAATATGTTCATCAGTTGTCTAATACTCATAACACAAGCTCTGCTTAGCTTGGGACTAGACGGTATTGTGTGATAGTATTGGAATATGTTTTTTTTTTTTTTTTTTTTTTTTATTTATCTCAGGACCCTGAGGTCCTGGACCTTTGGAAGGCGTACGAGGAGCCGAAATCAACTCGCAGAGGCCCTTTAGGTACTTTTAATGGAACGTGATACCAACCGACGATTGTCCTTGTACGCACAATGCTAGTGCATCCAAGGACAACCCCCGGTTGGTGAAAACTATTGTGACATATGGAAAATAAAGACAATAGGGCTATGGTTTTTGGAGTCTTAAGTGGACTGGTTACCAAGAACTATGTGAAAACTATGGCCCCTGCCTAAACAATGTTATTAATATTCATCGGTAAACAGGCAGGGGGTGACTTGCACACTCAATAAATGGGCCCCCAAAAACGGCCGCTAGCACGAAGTGACGTAGCAACAAGAGGGCAACATATCCTGAGGTGCTTGAGGAGTGGAGAGGTATACCACGGCTATCAGGACAATCCCGGAAGTGCGGTCAAGATCCCTACCAGCACCTTACTGGATTATACATCCTTCTCCCGAGCACGATTGCTCTTGCGAATCTCCACTCAAACCAGCCAATAAAGGCAAGAGAGAGGTGGGAGCTCTGTTCCTCGTCAGTGTTCACTACGGCCGGCCAATAAAGGCAAGCCGGAGATGAAGAACGAGAATTCTCCCGGGAGATCGGGTCCGTGGGGTCGCTAATGCCCAACAGTTCGCCACAAAACTGCCCTGCGGATTGTATCTCTCTTAGTCTGGCCCCTCCCCCCAGGCGAGTTACAACCTAGGGTTTATTGGAGCACGCAAGCCCCATCACGACGTCAACGTAGAGATACAGCGATGGGGTTATTTATTTTATTATTATTGTTTTACTTGCTAATCACAAAACCTATAAAATTCGCATCGAAATATTTGCAAGTGAACTTTGATTATTCTAAGCTCACGTGTATATCGCAAATACGCATTATTAGCACATGAAGACATAAATCACGGCTGGTCAAGCGGGTCGATGTAGGCATAAGTTTCCTATGAGTTATGACTTACTGCCAAGGCTTTCACCTCTGCTGATGCCAGTCTCATTATGGTTTGCGAAGTTATAGTGATGAGGAAGTGCTTATTATCATGTTAGGGATTATGGCATAATTATATTTCTTAAGGGCTGGTTGTCGACTTCACGGCCTCGATTTTTTTATGTGTGGAATTGTATGTACAATAAAGAATAAGAATAAGATTTTTGCTTTTGCGAGGCGCTATTAAAAAACAAGCTTTATTTTTCAAATGTCAAATATTTCCGTGACATAATCTCGTAGATGTACACGTTTGATATCGTAAATTATGGTCAGATCCGCGTTTTTTTTTATCGAACTAACTAATTTATCATGTTTCGATTTCTGCCCGGCGCTTGGTCATATAGTCAATTTTAATAAAATATTTTTTCATGATTTTTTCTTTTATTTTTGTGGCTTTTCAGAGGTTTAAAAAGGCTTAAAACGAGTAGAACCTGCCCTTAACCAACCTCCTTTTTGACTGACGGATGCTTTTACAACACAATAATGCCTGTATATGGTGTAACTTTAATCATCATAATCTTCCTGCCCTTATCCCATTTTATTTGGAGTCGGCGCAACACGTTTTTTTCTTCCATTCTGTCCTGTCACTCATCACACTATCACTAACTCCCTTTTCTTTCATAAACTCCTCACACAATCCATCCATCCACAAGTAAACTCATAATTCTTTTAGTAACATACTCGTATTATGTTTCACCCCTCCTCTTCACATGACTATACCAAGACAAACGATTCCCTTTCAACTTTTCAGTCACTGGCGCCACTTTCAAACTTCCCCTAATATACTCATTTCTCACTTTATCTATTCTCGTCACACCATATATCCATCTCAACATTCTCATCTCTGCTACGTGCAATCTTTTTTCTTCCGTCTTTTTCACAGCCCTACATTCTGATCCATACAGTATGACAGGCCTTATCATGGTGTAACTTTAATAAGTGTTTCAATTTATTAGGCACTTTCCTCTGTATTACGTCGTTTATTCCACTGAAATTAATCAAAGTGATAGTTATAGCTGGCAATGACACGCCGTGAGCACATCACACATTTTGAATGACCTATTCTGAAACATTTCATCTGGCCACCTTCCTACTGACCTGTTGGTCTAGTGGTTAGTGGCCCTGCCCTGACTGTTATGCCGGAGCTTGTGGGTTCGATTCCCACCTAAGACAAATGTTTGTGTGATGGACACGATCCTTGTTCTGTGTCTGGGTCACGCTTGCCCACTATCTCACCTAATAGTAAGCATTTATGTGGTCGAACAATAGAGCATGCCTACCTAGAAGTAATTTATTTGCTCTAAACTTCTTAGACATTCAGGTTGTCCACCGCTGGCGTGGACTTGCGGAAGGCGAGCAATGGGTAGCTCGCCGTCCGTCCGTCCGGTAGCCGTCTGGACCGAGGCCAAGTCGTTGACAGCACCTCGTGTTCCACGCGCCCCTCAAGGAGATATCATTATATTGTAGGGTCGAAGCCTACAAGGACCCTGGAACAAAGGCAAAGAAGAAACAGGAGTATGTTTTAGTCAGTAAAAGTCTGACACACCTTCCAGTTCCCACTTAAAAAAAAGATTCCCAGGTTTTAGCTATCAGGAAACACAGACTGCACATTCCAATTCTTAGCTGTATGCTTATTAATTTCTAAGAATTCCTCAACAAAATCAGAAACAACACAAGCACTTGAAGGCATGAGTCACCTAACGTTCTGCTCATTCCCACGTTACAATACCTCGATAATATTTACATTCCACCTGACCCAGAGGTCCTTAACCCCGTCCTTATGTAATGTTAATACCCTGACAGGTAACATCTGTCTGTACGTCTGTCACTTTGTTCCCGACTGATTTGCATATAAATAACCTGCAGTGGGAGTTTGCACGTTCAACAAACATTTCCGATTTGTTTTTCTTTGGCTGCTCTATCTGCATGTCTTAAGTTTGAAATCACTGGTTGAGTTTTGTGGTAACACTGGATAATTGAGATCAGAGAACCCATTCCAATGTACAAGGCGGTCCAAATGAGAATAGGATCGATTGTCATGTTGTGACGTCACGACGAACTGTCAAATTGAAGAAATCGGGTACGGCGAGCAAAAAAAGAATTTTTTTAAATTAAATTTATTTACGAATCAAGTTAATAAATATAATAAAAAATATAAATACGAAAAAAGTTTTATTAGAATCCAGTTCCTAAATTTTGTTCATCTCTTCGTCACTGTGTGAAGTGTCTGATTACTAGCAAATGGGAGAAGAAGGTGAATTGTTCCTAACAATGAAAATAAGAAAGAAAATTGTAATTTTTTACGTAATTATGACTTAAAACAATAGATTTAGCTAATTTATATTAAGCAATAACGTTTTTACTTCACCTAGACTTAACTAAGACTTCGTAACACAAAGCAAAAAAACTCTTTATTTATTATACGCAAATAAGGTTTTTTTGCAAACTGTACTTTTCACTCAACAACTGACAGATCGAGGTTATTGGCTTTCCTATTCTTATTTGGAACGCATAGTATGTTCGTAATTAAACAAAAGAAAAACGATACAGTCTGTAATACCCTGAAGTGTTCTTTTGTTTTAACAATTTTTTTATGTACATAATTATCCAATGACTTCGCGCTCTTTGGCGGAACGGGAGGGCGTTACATTTTTACAAACTCTCCTGTTACTTCTTTGCCTTTCTTCCAAGGCCCCGAGGTTCTCTTTCTTACAACCCACGGCCCCAGTAGGCTTCGATGCTGCTCGGCCCCTACGGTTTGCTGACATCTCCATGAGGCGCGTGTGGAACACTACGCGCCATCGACGACTCAAGCTCAGTCCGGAGGGTTACCGGACGGCCGGACGGAGAGCTACTCTTTGCTCGTCATCCACAAGCCCACGCTTACGGTGGCTGAAAATTGGGTTCGCAATCTCGGCGAATTGGTTATAATCTTCGTCACACAAGTTGAACCATCATGGACCTTTCATGATTTTCGAGTCCTAATCGAAATGAGTGGCTACGTATGCCTAGCAAATGGTTCAAATCGTTTACCGCGAACTATACACCGTTAAATTTTGGTCGTTTTAATCCCGTGGAGGGTCGATTACGTACATGAAACACTATCGATATGTAACAAGAAAATTAAAAAATTAAGAACTTTTTTTTAAACTTGGATTAATTTACGCATGTACGAAATTAATTCTTTAAGTAAAAATCAGCTGAACGAGGCCAATGAACTGTAGGTAGTTAGTACGCAACGACCGACAAATACCTACAAGGTCATTGACTCGTTTACTTAAAAAAAAATCGCGTATATTACCTCGATATTTAAAAAAAAAGTACTTTATTTTTTAATTTTATCTTTACAAATCGATAGTGTTTGTACCGAATCGACTCTCCACGGGATTAAAACGACCAAAATTCTGCATTGTCTACACCGGTCTTTCTGTTCTTCATTTTAGCATTAATAATTGTGAAAAGATATTGTGTCAACTGGTTATTGTACCGCGGAAGTAAACGTCAATTGATGGATGTGTCACCATGCGTCTTCATAATAGAAGCGTTAACGATTTGAAGTACACTGCGCTCTGGCGACAATGCGTGACTGTAGCTGTATGTGCATGTTTACCAGACAATAGCTCTGTGACAGAGGCTCTTCCAGATATTATGGTAACAGGTGCAGGAGTGGAAGCTCTGTGTTTTGAATTTCGAATGCGAGAAATGTTAAAATGCATTTTTGCATCGACACAACAAACGCCATTTATCATTTTTGAAAGAAAATTATGAATGACTTCTTCAGGGAAATGTCTTTTTTCAGCAAAAAGTTACTTTCTGTTTGTTGTTAAGAATCTCAGCCTTTTTTTGAGATCAACCATCTCCGGCTCTAGCGTGAAAATTTACCTTTTTGGTATAGTGCCACTTTTGCTAGCACAATAGCATAATGAACCTTTTTATGTTCCCACTGGTGGGACTTAGGCCTTCTCTCTAGGAGACGGAATGCGCCGTGATCCACTCCGCGGGCCCAGTACGGGTTGGTGGATGTCACATGCCTTCGAATTTTTGGTTCTAGGACATGCCGGTTTCCTCACGATGTTTTCCTTCATCATTTTGAGAGCAGTATAATACACAATCACAAAGTGGCTAGTAAAAACTAGAAAACTACTATACTCACTCGCCAATCCATAAGGATGGTTTGCCAATGTCGATGAAATTTTTTTCTTTTTATTTCATTCATTTTAGCTAAATGTAAGATTTTCATTTTTCAATCATGTTTTATGCTTTAATTGTTTATTAAAGAATTTCTTTAAATCTATTCCTAAAATCAGTGAATGACTTAAACGGCGCCGAAAAAGCAAAAACAATAAATCGAAATTCGAAGTAAATTGATAATATCGTGGTTGATAGTACCTACTCGTACATATTATTTAATTCATCATAACAATATATAATAATTATTGATATCGGTAAGATAAGTTTAAGGTATGTGGTCACCTTTGGACTGCCAAAATATTACATTAGCTATGAATGACATAACATAAAATTAATCATCACCAAAAAATCCAAAATATTGATTGATACACTTGATTCGTTTAAAATCTGATAAAAACTGTCTAATAAATAATTCGCGGAAAGCGTTATCCTTCTTATTCTTACATTCTTTATTGTACACAAATTACAGTCAATGAAAAAATAGAACAGGCGAGCTTAACCCGTAATTGGGTTTTCTTCCAGCAAACCTATACATAGGATACATATATTATGAAATTTTAAACATGAGGAGCACTACATTACACATGGGGCATTTTATTGTTTTCTCTTTTGATTTCGTCAATGCAAATCAATCATTATGTTTACCTACCAGGTCAACACATTTATACGTCATTTACTATCCTTAAGAATCGGCGGCAGCTACCACTCACGTTGCGCCCTGATTCAAGCCATGGTTTAAAGCGAGGGTGCGGTGGGCACCTCCTTATGCAGAGTAATAATACTAGTGAAGGAGACGAAAGAATACGTGAAAGAACGGCCATCCTCACGTCCAGGCCGCCAAAACCCCGACTCCGACTACCAGGCACTTGCCAGCTTTTAGACAGACAATTCGGTAACCGTCCGGACCAAGCTAAATCGTGCCATCGACGTCGTAGTGCTCCACGTGCGCCTGAAAGAAATGTGAGCAAAACTGTAGGGGCCCAGCAGACCGAAGCCTATTAAGGCCATAGGTCGACTTCTGAAACGCAAAGAGTAACTTAGGTGTGGTTTTAGTAACAGAAAGTCGGCCCTCCCACTCTACCCTAGAACGGAAGAAATCATTAGATTGTTTAAAAGCTAGCCTAATATTTTGTTATTTATTTTTTTTTGCCACAAAAATACCAGTGCATACGTACCAGTATTCGTAACAGTATTTATACGAGTATTTTAAAACATTACTCTTATCAAAAACAAAATGAATGAACCACTTAGAACTCTTCTAAATATAAAGGTGTAACAAAATATTGTGCAACATTGACTTGACAGTGAAAATAATGAGAACACCTATTAAAAAAACCTCATGATATAATGGTTGTGGTGACATTACTCAAGTCTTTGTACAAATATTTTTACTATCACCGCGTATAAACCGAATATACAATTACAAAGAAATGATGATTCAGCTCTCTAACTAATACACATTCTTTTTTCCAATACGTCAGCTGATAATGGTATTGTACCTATTGTACCGGTAATGTGTTACACAGCACCGGTATTTATTTCATTGTTATGAAATACCTATTAGCCAAAGTATTTGTGACCTGACAGATTTAATGTGCTAGAGTGTATACAAAAATAACGGTAACAGGGTAACTAGGCTGGGGATCTTTTTAACTTAGTAAATGTACTAGTAGAAGAAACCAACATTATTGTGAATTTGAGGACTATGAGGATTAGTTTTTTTGCTCTCTCTTTTTGAGTATTTTCTGCGGCCTTCCCAAATGACCTTTCCTTGGTATAGTTCGTCAAGTCGTTGAGCTCCTTAGTAGTTCTGAGTTTGAACTACACGAATACTGACAAATGCTTGCACTGTCTGGACAGGTCCACTCAAATCTGTATGGTTCTTTCTTCAAAAGGCCATCTCAGAAAAATCTGCAATATGCTCATGTTTTTGACCAATACATATTTACTGTATCGAGTTTTAAACAAACTTTGACCCCTGAGTTGGTTTCGGTGTTTCTTCTCAGGGTAGTCAGCTAGGAAACACCGACCTCGCCTAGTTCAAACCGATAAAAAAAAAAATTAACGTGTGAAAGTGTTTTTTAAAACCTGTTTGCAAAATAAATATTATTTATCGTTTAATACATTAATTATATTGTTATTGTCCTAGCATTGCAGAGGATTTATTGTAAATGGAGCAGCACTTCTAAAGCCAAGCATCATTATATTAGCCGAAAAATGACCACTTTTGGACATAGGCCTCCCCCAAATACTGCCACAACGATCGATCCTGTGCATCCATCGGATTGACGCGACCAGCTCATCGGTCCATCTTGTGGGAGGTCTTTAAACGCTGCAGCTTCAGATACGCGGTCCTTACTCCAAAACCTTTCGGACCCATCGAGCGTTTGTTCAGCCAGCAATGTGCCCTGCCCACTACAACTTACGGTTAGAGATTCTTTGACCTATGTCCTATGTGTAAAAGAAATATCTCTTCATAATATGCGGTATTCTAATCAGTTGAAATATATTTTACGAAAATTTAATAATATCATAGTAAAAGATTCTAATGAGTGGGCGACTATAACTTTTAAAAGAAAAAGAAATTGTTCATGTGGTTTTAATACGAAGAAATTCATGGCAAAGCTTAAAACTGGATATTGAATGACCCGTAATATATTAAAATACCTACCTTAGTAGAAGAGTTAAGTGCAACGAAAGGTCGTCAAAATTTTTCGAAAAAGTCACCGCGGTTCCAGAACATAGGTGGGTTTATAAGTCAGTAAATGTCCCGCTCCGCCCTGGAGAGAGAGAAGTCCCACCTAAAAAAAGAATCACACAAAAGCCAATGACATTTCTTTGAGACGCACGTGTCTACGCACTGTCGACTCGATCTCGGTCCTTACCAGACCACAGGACGGTGAGCTACCCATTGCTCGTCATCCTTCAAACCCAGGTGTAACACCACATTCAACTACAAAATGTTATGAAGAAATTGTAATAAACTACCTTTTTGTAGGTCACTCTTGTTCGCAGTAGACTGGCTTATTTTCATGTCGTAAAGAAAGTTCATTAGACCAGAAACTTGTACTTTACATTTACCAGAACAATAGCTTCTAGACAATTAGGTAATGTTGTAACAGCTGTGTTGCAAATTGAAAACGTTATCTGTGTTATGTAATTTTGTTAGTAATTTGCAGATTAGAGCCAATTTAGTAACAAAGGTTGGATGACTCCGAATTCGGGTGACGGGAAGAATTAGCAGGCCTCATCATCGTCCTATCATTATCCCATAATATATTACTTGGGGTCGGCGCATCACGTTTTTAGGGTTCCGTACCTCAAAATGAAAAAGCGGTGCCCTTATAGGATCACTTTGCTGTCCGTCTGTCTGCCCGTCAAGACCCTTTATCTCGAGAACGTGTAGAGGTGTCGAGTTAAAATTAAAAACATATACTCACGTCTGCGGCTTCTAAGTTAATGACGAAAAAGATACGTCGAAAAAAACGTATATTTCGACACTCTCAAGCGAATAAAATTCATAGGGTACCTACTTACCCTTGACCTAGAACTCTGAAATTTGGCCTGAAGCAAGGTGTTAGAACACAAGTATAGGAATAAATCTGAAAACTGTTTTTTTTTTTGTTTTGACATAGAAAAAACCTTTTTTTGCGATTTGTAAAAATCTTCGGGACTCCATTCGGGAATTGAATTATTTACATAAGTAACTTTTTACGGAACCCTCAGTGTGTGAGCCCGACTCGCACTTGCCCAGTTTTGTTTTCCATTCTATACTCATAAAAAACTTTTGTTTTTTTTTACTTTGCGTTCTAGGGCCACAGTAATTCTATCAAACAATTGTACAACAACTTAATATAGGCTGGCGCATATTTATAAATGGTGCGCTTTTTTGTCTACGATTTTATGCTACTTAGTTTGTTTGCTTTTTTACTTTTTTTTTATTCTGATTTTAGGATTTTTTGGTAGTTTAATAATATCTCTATGGACTAGTACTATGAGTATTTTAATTTATTGTTGTTTTGTCGGCGCCACCTTGTATAATAAACACTGCATAATACGATACACACTCCCCGAAATGCATAGCATTTAGAATAGTAAAAGGTTAGCATTTCAAAGACTTGACAATTAAATAAACCCTTTATCATGAATCACGTGGAATTAAGCTAGAACTACACTGCGTACACGTGTGCCACACGCGCCGATTTCGACGCGTCCGTCTCCATACATTTGATATGGAAACTAGACTTGTAGAGCTACACTTGATCCACGCCATGCGACGTCGTTCGCATGGCAAACGACGTGGCATGAACGACGTTGCGTGGTCGTGCAACGTACAAATCAGGGGTTTTTTTATGGTAGGTAAAATCATCCTATGACAAATCCCGCCCTTGGGCGTAGCGGGAGATAGTGTCAGACTCTTACTGACTAAAAACCTACACTGTTCCTTCTTCGCCTTGGTTCCAGGGACCTGGTATGCATTTTCATACCTCCCCAGAGCCCCAGATTAGGCTTCGACCCTACTAGGGCCCCTACAGTTTACTGACAACTCCTTGAGGCGCGCGGGAACAGTGCGCGTCGTAAATGACTTGGGCTCGGTCCGGTCTGTTACCGGACAGACGGACAGCGAGCTACACATTGCTCGCCATCCGCAAGCTCACAAATCTGGCGTGTTACATGTGTGCGTCGGTCTAATGTAGTTCTAGCTTTAAACGCACAGGTAGACAGTACATCCTTTTAACCTAAAACCAGTTAGTCAATCATCGCAAGATACTATCGCTTTACGTAATCAAGGAATAACGACAGATTGCCGTCATTTGATTTGATTAAATCCAACAAAACCTTCATTAAAATAATCTGCAGTTAGATCTGAGTATCAGTTACATTATGTCCGTTTATTCACTAGTTCGCCTTTGCACTGCTGTTGGGCCGTAAATTTTGTAGATATCATCAGAAACTAGAATTAATATATGTAGGTACAGTGTTATTTTGTTAGTATAGGATTATGGCGGGTCGTGTTGTTCTTACTGGTTTTGCTCGTGACTGTGTCTTCTTAAGGCGTATAGTCTCTTGAAAATCTGGCCGGGATTAAATGCACACACACTTGTATTGTCGCTTAGGATGAGGTAGTAGTCCAACTGAAGTGTGACATAGTGTGCACTCTCGATCTGTCCCCGAGAAGGGCTACACGTCATTTTCAAGTTGTATATGCTTACAGATAATTTGGTTGTTTAATTTATAAATCCAAATCCATATCTAGTGATTTTAGTGATCACCACATTCTAGTGGGTAGTAGTACGTGTATGTGTGCATTTAATTCCGGCCAGCTGCACCCGGATAGAGCCTACTGACTTTTGAATTCATTTTCTTTCCGAAATACTTATTAATTAATTTACATATTCTATTTATATTCTGAAGAACACTTAACCAGCAATTCTTTTTTGTGTAAAGTTTGAAAGAAGTATGGAAAACAAGTGAAAAAATATCATGATGTATTTTTTATTTATTTTTTTTGATCATGTACATGGATCTGTAATAAAAATATATTTTTTTTTCAAACCCATTGATCAAGTCGTTACCGAGGAGTAGGCTTCGGAATGTCACTGTTCTATAGCACTCGGGAGTTAGGGCCTTAAAGCTGTTGTTTGTAAACATACTAGTTGGACTATTCAGCTGTCATTGTGTGGCCTAGTCTTTTCAAGGTCTTACGTCAGTTGTCACCTAGAGCTAAGAGCATTAGGTTCAACAATGCTGCCAAGAACTCCTTCAGCAAAGTGGCTAAGAGCATGACTTCTTATGCTAAGATAATTATTTTTATTATTTCACAATTACTTACTACAGTGACAGCTTCAAATAATGTTTATTATAATTTCATAAATTCATTTTACATACAGCTAAGGAGTGTAATCCCCTGTCGAAGTCTGTGTATCCTGATAGCTACAACTTCGAGGTCTTGAAAACAAGAGAGGTTACTTCTAGGCAAGTGTGCGCCATCGCCAATCACATCATCTTTTACTATCTGATAAGATAGTGGTCAAATTTTTTAGCATTAGCATGCATTATCGGCATTGTAATATTCCCACTGCTGAGACTCAGGCCTCCTCTCTGGGAGAGGGAATGGGCCAATCCACCACGCGATCCCAGTGCGGAATGGTGGATGTACATGTTTTAAAATTTTTGATTCTAGGACATGCCGGTTTCCTCACGATAATTTCTTTCAACGTTTTGAGAACATCGGTGATGAAATAAATTACACAAAGTAATGAGCCTGACTAGGTTTGAATCCGTGACCTACAACTTGTAAATTAAGGCAGTTGCCACTGAGCCACCACTCCTCAGTGGTCAAGTGCGAGTCTATAAATAATAAAAAATAAAACAAAATGTTGTAATTACAAATCGCGATACAACAACCATTTAGTTTCCGTAATCATTAGGAAAACTAGATTCTCTTGCGATTGGTATCAGTGACAAGATAAATGCAGCCACCTACCTGTATGACATAATTCCCTGATTATCATCGCTTACAGCACGAACAGTAAGCAAATGCGTAGGATCTGATATGTAGTCGGAAAAGTGATCACAGAGAGTTCAGTCTCTACACGGTTATGTGACCAAAACGTAATCGTACGAGTAAATAGTGACTTTTTTTATTCAAATCTGATCTGGCTTAAGACTGACTGTGAAGTGTATTACTATTAAAAACTTTGCAAATGAGAGTCGTACTCGCACACCAAGACTTTCGTACAAATTAACTTTATTTACATAAATTATTTATAATTAAAATAGTTCAATTCCCAAATCGAATCTCTACGATTTTTCCGAATCCAAAAAAGTGTTTTTATTTGTGACACTATAAATTTTCAGTTTCTATTATTATTTCTATATTTGTATTATAAAATTTTACTTCATGCCAAATTTCAGGGTTCTAGGTCAACGGAAACTACACTATGAATTTTGATTCCCTTGACAGTGTCGAAATAAACGTTTTTTTCAAGTCAATACCTTTGAGATAAAGTGTCTTGACAGACAGACAGACGGACAACAAAGTGATCCTAAAAGGTTTTGAGGTACAGAACCCTAAAAAATAAGTACAGCAAGCAATCCAGAGCAACAAGCATTTTTTGATTAGCCAAAGACCATTTATATATTAAGCATAATCAGCTGTACAATATTCCCATTGCTGGCATTCAGGGCTCCACTCAAGAAAAAGGGGCTATAACCTACCACACCGGACAAGTGTAAATGGTGGATGTCACATGCTTCGAGATCTTCGAATTTTAAGTCCCAAGAACAAAATCGTACATGAAAAATTATCGATTTACGATAAGATTTTAAGTTTCTGTGAATAAAGAATAAAACACAGTGCATATTACTTTTAGATAAGGTTTTGTTCTTGGGACCCGTTGTTTTGCTTCTAGGATTATTATGGTATTAGACCAGAAACGCTACAAACTAAATTCAAACTAAGAACTGGCTTTATAAGTTCATACTAAACCTTACAAAATACCTCAGGAGTAACACCATACATCACTGCTCCTTACTCAAAGCGAAATAGTGTGAAGTAATTTATTTAACTGTATTTTTGAATAACAGTCTTGCCCGCACGTCTAAAACACGGACAGACCAGATTACTTGTTAAAAGCAAGGAACAAATTATGAAGGGGGCATGGGGTAATAAGTAAGAGTATACGCAATCTACTGATTTGTATGTGAGGAATTAAGACCGTACTTGGTACAGGCACATTCAAAATACTTAGTTTCACTTTTTTTTTTGAGGGAGAGGAATTCATCAAATAACTGCTCCCAGTCTAAGCTGAAATTGCAGACTTTGAGCAGTGGTAGCTGAGTGGTAATGGCCCCGACTTACGAGTTGTAGGCTGCAGGTTGAAACCCAGCCAGGTGCATTACTTTGTGTAATTTATTTCATCACTGCTCTCAAAACGATGAAGAAAAACATTGTGAGGAAACCGGCATGTCCTAGAAACAAAAATTCGAAGACTCGTGACATTCACCAACCCGCACCGGGCCCACGTGGTAGATTACGGTCTATTCCCTCTCCTAGAGAGGAGGCCTGAGTCCTAGTAGTGGGAACATTATAAGGCTGATGCTATGCCATGCTAACTAAAACTCAAACTAGTGAGATAGATTGTCCATTTGTCTACTAGTGCCTAACTTATTTTCGTTGTTTGTTCCTTCTACGACAGAATCTGTTTTACTGACTCATACGGTATCATAAAATAACCAGTTTATGTTTTAGTTTGATGTCAACTAGAAAATTTTGTTAATTAATGCATGTGCCGTTATGACCATTTTTGTGACTAAATACAGTTTAATAAGTAGTAGGCTTCTGAATACTAGAACTTTGAAAGGTTACTGATAATAATCATTAGAGGTTTTTTTCTCTCTCTAGGATGGAGCGGGTGGACGTGCAGACTTTTACTGAGTAAAACCACACCTTTATTCATTAGCTGCTCTAAACGACCACGGGCTTTCTTTTCATAAATTCGGCGGGCATTAGCCCTGCTGGGCCTCTACGGATTTGCTGAAATCTCTATTATATTTTGTGTGCGGTCTAGGTATAGAAAAATAATTGAAAACTCACAAATGTATAAGCGGCTCGACTGTACCTCGTTTTGCATGTGGATTAAACATTTTATGAGCGTGTTGCACCTTGCCTTATATCAACATTATGCAATTTCGTTCGTCTTGTCAGACTAATGCAAAAAGCTGACTCACTATCTAGCACCCTAGTGTCTTATTTAGTGCACTGATGGCGTAATAATTGACTGGCCTCTTGGTCTAGTGGTTAACAGCCCTGACTGCTATGCCAGAAGTTGTAGATTCGATTTATTTATTTAATTCTTTATGCACACGACAGTAAAGAGGCGGACTTAATGCCTTATTACCGCCCAGAACCAATGTTTGTGTCATGAGCACGATCTTTTCGAAAAATAAAATATAGCTAGTTACATTTACATGTCATCACTGAATAAAGAAACTCATTTTATACTTTCTTTTGCTCCTAATCTTTATTTAGCGTATCTTTTTTCCTTCTCTGTCAAATCCATCCAAAGTTTGTTTCTAAAAAACGCCTGCAGCGAAAACACCTCCTTTTGTTACCCCTATTAATTTTAAGGGCCTACTGTAATTTTTGAAGGTGTACAATAAAAAGTATATCAATCAATCAATATAGCCGATAAAATAAACAAAAATATTTATTCATTATTTATTTATAATAATACGCAGTTTGCTTGATTTCTGAACATATTTTAACAGATGGAACACTCAGTCAAATGCATATGCATAGATTGATAGTAGCTGTATAGAAACATTGTTTTTCCTTCCCCAACGAGAAACGAATTTTGAAACTCACTGACAAAGTTATCGTAAGGACCATTGGGTCGAAGCCTACTGGAGCCATGGGTTTTGTGAAAGTGAACCCCGATGCCCTGGAACGACGGCAAAGAAGGAACAAGAATGGTTTCAATCAGTAAAAGTCTGACACGCTCTACCGCTGCGACCAATGGAGGAAGAAATCCTTGGATGATTTCCCATATAAAAAAAAAATTGACAAGGTCATCTACAATTTATTGTATTTTCATTGACTGACTCTGTTCTTCTGCTAGACCAAAGCCTGCTCCAAATCTTTCTAAAAACTATTCTCCGTTTTCACCGCAAACCTGTCTACCAAAATATGATCATTTTAATTCCGTTGAGGGTCGATTCAGTACATGAAACACTATCGATTTGTAAAGGTAAAATTAAAAAATAAAGTACTTTTTTAACTCAAATTAATTTACGCATGTACGATATTTTTTTCTTTAAGTAAAGGTCAGCTGGGCGAGTTCACTTCATGACCTATAAGTAGTTAGTACGTAACGATCGACAACTACCTACAAGGTCATTGACTGGTTTACTTGACATTGGTGAATATGACAACGACCAAGGGGCCGCAGCCCAAAAAGATGACCAGATCAGGTCTGCTCCACACTGGACACCCAACTAAACGTCGCACTTCATGACGCCAAGAACCGTCACAGATGGCGAGACATCATCAATAAGAAGTTAATCGAGCGGGAACTTCAAGACCCTCAGTAATGAGAAATACGAATCGAGGAGGAGGAGCACCATAACGTCAATTTCAAGGCGTTCGCGGTGCGAGTCCCGAACAGTTTTCTGCCCCTCGTGTTGAAGGAAGACTTTTGGCTGCAGGGCGGGGTATTCCGTCGCTTCCGCAGACTGGTGCTACAGGACAGCACAAAGTGAACTAGTGCAGTGAACATAACATGTTCATATGTCGTATCATAGTCATAAGTTTTATTTACTAACAATAAATTGTATTTACTATATATATATGATAGTCTGTAAGGTGTATATCTATGGGCCAAGATGCCTGAAAATAAATGATTAGTATTATTATAATAATAACACACCAAATGTCTCCAAAGATTTTCACACAAAACCATCACCTACCGGCCAATTACATAACAGTACTCACAATCTGAGTCAACCATTAAAATAAGTTAATTACCACATTAAAACTGTTTAGTAGTTCTAATTGAGCTATTATCACACCCGAAGTGTTTGGGCATCATTTTAAGAGTATCATTAGTCTGATTTAAATAAAAGGGTGCGCTGGATTCCTAACGGGATAAACGATTAAGTAGAAATGATTGAATTTATAGCACGAGATTCTTTAATCTGGAGAATTGTAATTTTATTTATTAAAGTACAAGTCAAAACGGTGAAGGAAAAAACATCATAAAGAAACCGGCATGTTCTAGAACTAAAGATTCCAAGACATGTGACATCCAATAACCCGCACTGGGCCCTTGGGGTTTTTTTTTTTTTTTTTTTTTTTGGTGGTGGGTAAAATCATCCAATGACATCTCCCACCCTTGGGCGGAGCGGGAGATAGTGTCAGACTCTTACTGACTAAAAACCCACCCCGTTCCTTCGTGGCCTTAGATACCAGGGCCGGGCTTTCCTTTCGGAAGCAAACCCTTGGCCCCAGTAGGCTTCGACCCTGCCTGCCTGCAGCTAGCAGGCTGGGTCTCTACGGTTTGCTGACAACTCCTTGAGGCGCGCGGGAACAGTGCGCGCCGTTGACGACCTGGGCTTGGTCCGGATGTTTACCGGACGGTCGGACAGCGAGCTACCCATAGCTCGCCGTCCGCAAGCCCGCGTCTACGTTGGCTGGAAATCAGGATCGGAATCGGAATCCCCGCGGCGGCTGGGCCTTGTGGGCCGTTGCCTCTCGCGTGCGGCCTCCTCCTTTGCTAGCATTACTGCTTCGCAGAAGGAGGCGACCGCCTGCCATCCCTCCTCGCTTCGGACCATGGCCCGTACCAGGGCCTGGCGCGAGAGATCGCCGCTGCCGATCGCACTCACGAGAACACGGCGATGCTCTGCCCAAGCGGGGCACACTTCGACCGTGTGCTCCACCGTGTCCTCCGGGCAGTCCACGCAGTGGTGGCACCCGGGCGTCGGTTCCGCACGAATCCGGAACAGGAACCTCCCGAACTTACCGTGTCCGGTGAGAACCTGGGTCATGCGGAAGGTTAGGACGCCGTGAGGTCTTTCCAGCCACGCCTCAAAGAGGGGCCTTACCGCCATAATTAAGGCGTGCCCAGCACTGGGTTGCGACAGTCGCAGTCGCCATTTCACCATGAGATCCCGCCGGAACTCTTTCCGCCATACCTCGACTTGTCGTGGCAGGGGACTTTCGCCCCGGCGTTGCATCTCCACGCGCTTATCGTGCATGTGTGCAAGGAACTGGGCCCTTGGGGGGGGGGGGGGTGGAATACGACCCATTGCCTCTCCTAGAGAGAAAGCCTGAGTCCCACTAGTTAGAACATTTTAAGGCTGATGCTATGCTATGCTATGCTATTAAAGTACCGCAGTCAGAGCCAGGCACATTACTTTAAGTAATTTATTTCATTAACACTGCTCTCGAAACGGTGAAGGAAAATATCGTAAGGAAACCGGCATGTCCTAAAGTCAAAAAATCAAATATAGGTCATCCACCAATCCCCATCATGGTGGACTATGGCCCCATTACCTCCCTAGAGTGGAGGCCTGCATCCCAGCAATGGGAACATTATAAGGCCGATTATGCTTTATAAGTTAAGTAACTTATAAAGCATAATCGGCCTTATAATGTTCCCATTGCTGGGATGTACCTACTTAGGTACAGCCGCATCACATATAAATTACGTATAAGAAAAAATCTTAATAGTAACAAGACCAATGCACATAACAATTATGGCGTACATCACTCACCATAAAAGTAATGTTGCTTGATAAAAATAATCTAACATTATATCAAGTTAACAAAAGAAAAAAACACAAAATGTGTATAATCTTTGGCACATAAGTTGAACCATCAAGGCGGTCGACCTTGAATGAGCATTAACCGATTTTCGGATCAATGTATGTGGTTCTACTTATTTGCCGCGTGGTCTAGATAGATTTCGATGTATGTGTGTGAATAATTATAATCAATTATCTAGAAAGAAGTGACTATTGAGATGATAACTAAAAGAGAACTTTATTCAGATTTGAAAGATCAAATATGGGATTTATTTAAAAACTTTTTCAATGTAAAAGTAAAAGAAAAAGTTACAAGAGTTGATATTTTAATCCAAACACAAAGTTCAGTTTCAAATGATCCTTTTATGAGATCCTTTAAAATATTACCAATACTTAACACTACAAGCCGGTAGAACATGAAAAACCCGTTAATATCACCATAAACCCATAATCACCATCATAAGCGCCGTAATTATTCGAATCGATAAAACAATCGATTGCATTCGTTTCGATTCTCAGACGATTTGGGATCGTAAACCGATGGTTACAAATAGGTTCCTTTATTGCTTGATTATCCTTTTAAGGATTCAATTATGTTTTCATAGCGGTTGAAATGTAAGGATATGTGTCAGTTGATTTTTGAACTGATTGCATATAAACAATTTTAGATCAACTAGTTTTCTCTATTGAACCAAGTACATTTTTTTTTTCATTTGTCTAATTCTAACATACTATGTTCAATAATTTACTGATATAATAATAAATATTATGAAAAAAAAATTACACAGCAGCCCCATAATCTGTCGTAGTATTTAATATGAATTTAAGTATTCTATTGTTAGTTGTCAGTAAAGTTCAAGCACCATGATATAGAAACCATCATCAATCTAGTTACTTTAATCATCTTAGTCAACTTATATCTTCCTGAATTATGTCTGTATTATGATTACTTTAAAATCTTTAGCTTTAACTACTACTTTTAAAACGAGTTTACTACTATTTCCCTTTGGCACCCTGACAGTAAAGGCGATAATGAAAACACCATTGCCCATAAAAATAGATGCATATCCCAATAAAAAGTCTTTTCATTCATCCCAAGTGTCAAGGGCCGTTTATTCATCCACCAAATGTATAACACCCTAATAACATTTCTAACACAAACCCCTTCTAACTATGAGAACTTGAGTAATTATAGCTCAACAGTCAAGTGTGAAACGCGATAATAAGGGAAGCGACCATTTTTATTGGACTACAACTCTACACAATATTTAATTTGATTATGACCAAGTCGATAGATTGCATTACAATGCGGATACAGTGAAATCGAAATTTGAAATCTTTCGTGGTCCTCGAAATAATTTGAGGACTGTGATCAGTTACTGCGGTTTAGTTTTATTGCGGTATAGTACGTTTTTCGACGTACTACTTAAATCGAAACATTATATATTATGATTTTGCTGAATTGTTTCACGATTTCTACGTAAACTATCTATATGGTCAGGAGATTAGTGATAATAATAAATGAATAATTAAATAATATGATCGGATACCAATACAGAGGAGAACACTGATACACAAAAACGTTCCACTTATGCCAGAATTCTTTTAAAACACGAAGAGAGTTAACGGTCACTATAAGTGATCGAAATTCCTGAGCATTTCTAGTAGATATTGATACAAAGACAATCTTTTAAGTCTCAAATCATCGAGTATTGCCTCGCGGAGTGGCTCTTGAATAACTTAAGCAATGTATTTTCTTCCCACGTCTTTTGAACACATTATTGTAAATATTATGACTAATGGAACGTTGCATAGTTATGAATTCGTTATTTGTTATGAATTTTATTTCCTTGTTTTATAAAATACAATGGGAAAGAATCGCTTTATTGATATTAAGTCTTTAATTGCCTTAAGTACTTCCTCTCCTTATCTTGAAAAAAATATATAATCTTTCACAAATGCTAATTGGTTGCGCAAATAAGCTGTGGACTGTAGATTTTAAAAAAGCGATCTAAGGTTTATTAACAATATGCAGATACTATGCCTGGCATGGGATAAAGGTATTGGGAAAGAGCACTGACCTTTAGACTTCGAAGGTTCCACGTGGCACCGCCGGCGATTTTCGACTTCGCACATTTAAATCACTGCCAGGTCCTGTTTTGCACTACACGGCACCACTGTTGTTGAGTTTGAATGGTTGGATCACGAAAATAGTCAATTTTCTTGTAATTTCGAGCGGGCGCGGTTAGCGGTGCGGTCACATTCACAATGCACAAAAACGTCAATGTCAAATCATTTCTTGCGGTCGTGCGGGTGGAGGGAAAACGGATGGTATAGGATTGCTAGGCCAAAAAAACAAATTACAAAAAACAAAGTCGCGGATCATAGCAAATTGGCGCAACCATTCCCCCCGGGTTTGAAGGGTTACCTTCAAAGAAAAGAAAAAAAAACAAAAGCGAAACTAAACCCTATTACTAATCTAAACTATCAATACTAGGTAGCGAAACAACTTATAACTAACTATGCCACTACTACTGATTAGGCAGAGGGCAGAGGCGAATAACCGGACGCAGGTACGATCCAGTTGTGGTTTTAACTTTTACGACTCGCGTTATTCCGTTCGAACCCGGAAAAACTTCTTCCACTACACCAAGAGGCCAGTGCAGAGGAGGCGCACTCTCAGTCTTCAGTATCACCACAGTACCGACTGTGACTGGATCTGAAGGAGTGTTCCACTTTTGACGCGACTGCAGCGTATGCAGATAATCTGTCCTCCATCGCTTCCAAAAGGACTGAACTAAGCTATCTAGCAGAGCGTGACGCGGGTGGAGCTGCAGTTTGTCAGTCTCGACATCTAAAGCGGGCAAATATTTAAGAGGAGTCGTCGTCAAGAAGTGAGCCGGCGTCAACGCTAGTGGCTCCGATGGATCACTAGACAAAGTCCGACACAACGGACGCGTATTCATCAACGCCTCTACCTGAGCGAGTACAGTGCTCAACTCCTCGTACGAGAGAATCTGTTCGCCTATGACCCGAAACAGGTGCGACTTAAGGCTTTTAATATTCGCCTCCCAATTGCCACCAAAATGACTAGCTGCTGGCGTATTAAAACACCAATCAATGCGATTCTCAGCTAAGACATGGGCGAATTCACTTTGGTAGTACTTGGAGCGTAAGAATGTGTGTAATTCCGAAATATTGCGTCGCGCTCCAACATAGTTTGTGCCGTTGTCAGAGTATAAGCGCTTAACGGGACCACGGCGAGATAAAAATCGTTTAAATGCAGACATAAAACCCTGCGTACTCAAATCACTGGTTAACTCTATGTGAACCGCACGAGTTGTCATACAAACGAATAGGCAAATGTATGCCTTTGTGGAACGTATACCACGACCACGGGCAATAGTGACTTTAAACGGTCCAGCATAGTCCGTCCCAGTATGTATGAAAGGTTTCACCGTCTGTACAACACGACAAGAACGATGGTCGGCCATTTCCGGCGCGTTGAAACGCGGGCGGAGCTTAAAGCAGGGCACACATCTGTGCACTCTAGCGCGTATCAAATTGCGAGCGGAAAGTATCCAGTACTTCTGTCGAAGAATGGACATTAATAAATCGGGACCAGCGTGACAATTCACCTTATGGTGATAGTCCACCAACAAATCCAAAACGTGATCCCTGCGTGGTAGAACTACTGGATGCATCTGTTCAAACTCTAACTTAGCATTTCGCAGACGGCCACCGACACGAATGAGTCCGTCTTGCAAAAATGGTTTCAAATGTTGAAGTGCGGGACTACAAGGTTTACGTGATTCTAAACTACGAAATTCTATTGAAAAATAAAATTTCTGCAACTCTCGAAGTACAACTGATTCAGCTCTATCTAAATCAGCTGCGATTATAGAACCACGCGATGGTAATAATCTCAAAAATCTTAGGACATAAACTACACAGCGTAATAGTCTCGACCAAGACGAGACTCGATTAGACAACAACAAAACAACTGACTCTTCACGCGGAACTGATACTACAAGCGTATGTTTCTTCTCCTCGGGTGGCTCTGAAACAGTAGCGGGGTTAAACGGAGCATTTGGCCACTCGTTAGGAGTGGTATGAAGCCAGGGAGGGCCACAAAACCAAAGCGGATGATTTAAAATTTGCGCAGGAAGCAAACCACGTGAGAGACAATCAGCTGGGTTTTCTGTTCCAGCGACATGGAATATATTTTCCTCTGCGGAGGCACGGGAGCCACCGAGCGAAAAAATATCACCCTTGAAAGGGAGCGCGACAACATAACGACCATCATTATCACGAGTAGTCGTGCGGGTATAAATCTCCTCAGTGACCTGATCCTCAGGGCTGAGAATAGGCGGGACATTGACCTCTTCAATCTCCCAGAACTTGCGGATGGTAGTCTCAAGCGGCGGCTCGACGGTGCAACAGTGCGACACAGTCGAGTAACTATTTAAATAAGCGGGTGCGGAACCAACTATAACAAACCCGAGAACTGTTTCCAGTGCGTGCGGAGCGGGGTACATCGGAAGACCTTGAATTTTACGTGATAACTGGAGATGCGGGAGAATCGAAGCACCGATCAATAGATCGATATCTCCAGGGAAAGCGTAATTTCCGTCGGCTAACTGCAAGTTCTTAAACTCCGTCAGCATGGACGTGTCAACCGGTACCGTGGGCAACCGTTCCGTAATCTTATCTGCGACTAGCGAATCCATTTCAAACGAAATATTACGATTAAAACGTGAACTAAATATTATTTTAATGGAACCGTGAATGGTTGCCTTTAAACCTCCAAAACCTCTCACTTCTGAGCGGGATGACCAATTATTAAAACTAAAACCAAGGCGTTGACAACAATCCCGAGTAATAAAATTACTCTGGGAAGCGCCATCTAGTAGCGCCCGAACGGTGCGCGGTTTGCCAAAGGCATCTACAATGACAACTTGCGCGGTCGCAAGTAAAACGGTAGTGACTTGAGTACCAGCGGCGGAAAGCGAACACAATGTTACGTCGTTTGCACTTGCAGCAGGCCGCGCGTCACAAGCGTCGCGCGTCTGCGCAGGCTGCTGCTGCGATGGCAGCTTACTACTCTCAAAATGTAAGAAGGTATGATGTCTAGCTAGACATTTACGACAGCTACCACCACTGTTACATGACGTAACCAGATGTTTGTCACTTAGACAATTAAAACACAAATTATTAGTGCGGACTAACTTGTAACGATCACTAGGCGATAATCTCTGAAATTCCGAACACTTGTACAGCTGTGTATGGCTACCCTTACACAGAGAACAGTCAGGTGTTGAGGCGGTATTAACTAGCGTATGTGCAGTCTTGACTGACTTCGATGACGCGTCTATACGGCGATCGGAACCTGTCCTATTCGTGGCTTCATGACGTGCCGACGTGCGCTGCAACACCTTAATATGGTCGCGAATAAAAGATTCTAAATCTTCGAACTTAGGTATTTCTTTACCGCGCTGAGTCGTTTCAAACAGACGAACAGTTTCAGGATCTAATTTCTTTAAACCGATATACAAAAACAAAAAGTCACAGAGGTCATTGACCTTTAGGTTCTTTACTGCACGAACAGATGATGCGAAAATATTTAAAAACTTCTCTAAATTATGATCGTTACAAACGGAAAAACTTTTCAAATCGAATAATTGATCTAAATATGCGGTGGCTACTAATCGCTTATCTTCGTATTTTGTTTTTAAAGTGTTCAAAACTAAATTGTAATTTTCAGCGCTAAACGTAATTCCAGCACAGACAGCCTTTGCCTTACCGGTCAATTTTTCTACGAGATAATGCAATCTCTCGTGATCTGTCAGCGATGTGTTCCTATGTATTATATTTTCGAAACTATCTATAAATAAATTCCAATTTCGAATGTCACCATTAAATTCAGGTATTTGAATTGGCGGCAATCGTGGGCGTTCGCGAGGAGGGTTGGATAAACCACTCGCGGGGGGGGGGAGTCTCTAAACTCCTAGCAATACGTTTGATACGACAATACAAGTCATCAAAGGACGACAATGCCTGATAACTCACACAGTAATCAGGATTTAACTCCAACTCTAAAATGTTTATATTATTAATTGTAGATTCAAAGTCCGCGCGCAAACTATCTAAAGTTTCCAACGAACACAAGAAAGCATCTCTAATCGCCAGATCCGAGATTTGCAAAGATTTATCACAAATTGATTGAACACGTGAAAACTGTGAGTCCCTTTTAGCGTATAAAAGCTTTAACTGAACCTTTAAATCAGTACTAACCTTGGTTCCCTTAAGAGACATCTTGTTTTGATATATTCACACTATACACTCAAACAAACACTTAACGAATTATTAAGTAAACGATAATTATCAGATAACAATATGGTTATATTGTAAACAACAAAGTGAACGGCGAACGAACGGAATAACATATGCGTATATAATCTATGGTTTATCCGTTTCCTACAAATATTCACTCAACAATGAACGGGTATTTTTGAAATGCGTCTACCTACATGCAATTTGTAGGATGGTCGAATGAATTTTGTCAAGAAAAAGTATGCGATCGACTTATATCTACGCTGATATTTACGTAGCTAACTATAATTATGCGGTGCGGTTGACGGCGTAGGTACCGTAATTATCAATGACTCTTTAACTATACGAGCGAAATAACGTATAGTTGCCTAAATGCCTAGATGCGGGTTTTCTACTATTATATCTAGGTAAATAGGCGCGTTGCGTTTATTCCCTATGGAACAAATACTATATTGCGAAATTACAAGAAAATGATTCACGATCCTGCTCGTATGGACCAAAAAGTAATGGTTGCGCAAATAAGCTGTGGACTGTAGATTTTAAAAAAGCGATCTAAGGTTTATTAACAATATGCAGATACTATGCCTGGCATGGGATAAAGGTATTGGGAAAGAGCACTGACCTTTAGACTTCGAAGGTTCCACGTGGCACCGCCGGCGATTTTCGACTTCGCACATTTAAATCACTGCCAGGTCCTGTTTTGCACTACACGGCACCACTGTTGTTGAGTTTGAATGGTTGGATCACGAAAATAGTCAATTTTCTTGTAATTTCGAGCGGGCGCGGTTAGCGGTGCGGTCACATTCACAATGCACAAAAACGTCAATGTCAAATCATTTCTTGCGGTCGTGCGGGTGGAGGGAAAACGGATGGTATAGGATTGCTAGGCCAAAAAAACAAATTACAAAAAACAAAGTCGCGGATCATAGCAAATTGGCGCAACCACTAATTGTAGCCTGATAATTCTCATAGGTTGTGGCTATGTTGTTGATAAGTTATATTGTAAGTTACTTAATCGCACTAAATTCAAACCAATAAAATCTATTAACGCTAGCACAGTGTACTAAGCCTTACTCACACCCAACATCATAGCATCATTAATTGAATAGTAAATATGGGATGACAAGCCATTAAAGCACTTTGTCACTCCTATGACTACAAGACAGATATGGAAGTAAGGAAACTAATTTACCACATAATTGCAAAAGCTAACCAGAACGTTTCATGATTAATCCTGTCTATAATAACCAGTTGCGAGCATTGCGTAACTTGGCGCCTGTAAGTGTTTTCTTATTAGTGTAATATATTGATGCTATGATTGGCAACCATTCATTATTTTGTATAAACTTTATGTTAATTGTGTGTAGAGTTGATGGCAGTTTGTTTGTAATTTATTTATTTTTCCTGGAATCTTCCTCGTCAATTTGTCCTGTGCATGGAATCGGGCTTTCCAGGAACCTTTCAAAATTAATTACTGGTGGTAGAAGAGCTTTTAATTAAATTTATTTTGAGAAGCTACGAGTACCTATCCCAGTGGATGTAATAACAGAATCATTTGCTATATCAAACCTTTACCATTTTCATATTTAGTTTTTACAAGCCATTACACAGCAGTTATCTGATATACAACCAAATAATCAAAACCTAGCAGTAGAATTTGAAGTACCAAGGAACTCGGTGAAATTAATTTAATCTTATCGTATTTAATCCGACAGCATAGAAAACAGACAAAATGTTCCATAAACCTGAACCAACTAACACAAAACGTTAGTCATTTACTCCAATTATTCTGAACAAGCAAACTCAGTCTGAACCTTGTATAAATCCGTAGGTTGTCACCGTCAAAGTTGATATGTCGCTCGGCGCTAACGAAGTTTTTGTGCGTTCCTATTAACTGCAAGCGTGAAGAATGCTAATCCAATAGACTGGTGTAAGACAGGCAGGCTGTCAACGTACCGCCCCACATTGCAATCAGTTACAAGTATATTTGCTTTTAAGTGGTCTTTGGGTGAAATAGGTCATTCCAGATAGTCCCGTGGGAATCTATCAGGCATTTTGGGTATTTAGGTTGTTGTAATGCAGGAGCTTGTCTTTGACAACCGTTTTGACGATGTAGCATGTTTGGATTTTCCGATTCTATTTTGGTCTCGTTCTGGAGATGATGACTAAATAAGTTGTTGCGGTTCCAGTATATCGATGCTAGTTGACTATTTATTTTGCGCATCATAAGCTGTTATCACAGTTCTTGCCTGATAAAATCAGTTTAACACTTTCACTGTTCTTGAATTAGGCTTTAAACAATCGCTGTTAATAATGTTTGTAATTTTATAAGTATGTCTTTAAGCAGGTAGAGAGGTGTAATCGATTACTTAATATTTTATATTCACTAATGCCACTAGCATTATGTATTTTTTTTAGCCATTCATTATTTCAGCCTTTAAGACCTCTAGTGTAGATACCGTGGTCCTGGAAAGTAAACAACATCTATAAAAGTCCAACGCGTACTCTCGCTTCACCCTAAAGCGAGCGAATTCATTTGATGATTTCTCTTTTGTGTCCTCTATTTGTAAAATACAATGTTAATCTTTGAATTTTCGTTCACTTTGTATTCTTCTTTTTATTGCTTTCAGCCACTTTATTACTTTTTCACCAGATCAAGCGATGCTATGACAGATGATGTAGATCACTTGATTTGCACATTTTAGCAATTTATCTGCATTCAAATTCAACAGATCTAGTTTACAATTGCAACATATGTACGACTCCTAGACCCTAGTAATCAGTAAACAAGACTACTGTGCACTCACCAGCCACCAGCCCTTTACTTTAGTCCTTCACATTCACACGAAACAAACGCAACATATTAATCCTAACAATTCGCTTATCAATCACACTCATTATACGATACCTAATTTGATAGCGCTCGGAATTTAGGAACTAATTGAGTAAATTAATACCTACTAGTTAATTAATCGTAGAATTATGTATTTGTTTGCTCATTGAGTTAAGCTTTCATTTAATGGTGGTATGTGTAAAATCTATGTATTTGGCCCGACCAGCAGGGATCCTAACAGATGTCATGTTCTTACACGCTGTTTGAAGGGTGGTTTGCATACTATTAAGACGTCTTAGTAATTCTTAGTAGTTATTATGATCGTTGGTAGCCTTACAAAGTAAAGAGAAGTTGTTTCATCATGTTTCATGTTCTCAAAAACTTAATTTATGAGAATATGAGAGCGGTGGTTTATACTGCTAAATAAGGACCTAAAGATCCAGTTTTATAGAACTGTTTATCCATAGCGAAAAATATGCAATTGGGCCATTTCAACTTTGTGTTGATGCACCAATTTAAATCAGCAAAATCTAAATTTATACACCATAACTCTTTTACAAAAAAAAAAGGTTAATCAAAATGCTATTAAAATTCCATAAACTCACCCATTTAATTTATAACGCACCATATAAAACGAAACTGGTAAAAAAAGCTTTGAACCCCATAAGCCACCCATGACGAATTCCAAACTCTAAGTCATAAAAGTTGACCCACAACAATGCATTATTTACCATTATATATCGGCAGGGCGACACACAGACTAATCACAAATATAAACATCACGCTAACGTAGGTGTAAAAGCGGATAGCAGCAACAACTCTGTTTGGATACAACACTAAAGCTACCAAAAACTTGACAATGAAATTGTATGGCCCAATATTGACCCTTGCGGTACGCCTGCGTTCCCACGATGTCCTGAGGAAATTTCTCATGAAATAAACTTCTTTAATGTTGAATGTAACACTAGAGGGCGCCTGCTCCCCAATATGATGGGTAAACAAATTTCAGAACAAATATTGAGTCTGATTATTCGGGTACTCGTCTGTATGAGGGTTTCAAAGGCGGCTTTTAGATCACAAAAGACGTGGTAATTGAATTGGATTTTTGTGTAATCGTTGACCACTTTTGATCCTTGTTTAACATCTTTACTGGTCCGTGTTGGGAGGTTGAAGAGTTTTTTGGTAATGGATTTAGTTCTGGTTTGACGTATGAGACTAGTCATCAAATGGTTTAATTTCCTTGCCTTACGATGAAGTGTTAGCACTTTCTACTTCTCTGAATGAAATTCATATTTGAACTTTTACCCCCTAGCCTATTAAGGAGTTCACGAGCAGCAGGACGTCTGACTCTACGAAAGCTTTGTAACGGAATCAACCACGATTTATTTACTAGGAAATTCTAAGGGGAAGTCCAAAACTCTAGCTAGATTAATTTATAAATAGGTAACTAAACTGTTACAGATGGTTATTGTTGGCGAAAATCATATTATAAAATATATCGTTTAGATTTAATGCCTTTAAAATTTCATTTAAGAGTACATTTAAAAGTCAATGTGTAAAACGCTCAACAAACTCTCCATAGAGGACTAATGTACATTTGTCTTAAGATTAAATCCATCGTTTGTACTTTATCCTTTTGATTTATGAATGCCATGCACTTGACGTTTGCATTTAAGTATAATTATCACAAATCATAATGTTTGAATTGCATTTACTGCACAAGTTTGTATGGTTCAGGAGTTATATTTTCTTAAATGGACTTTACTAAACCTATATGCGCAACGTGGAAAACTTCAATCGATTTTGAATCGAATACCAACTGTCTTTAAAGCTCTAATTCCTTTGAAACAGTTTTAATACATAGCGTAAATGTTCGTGAGATTTTAGGAAATTATATGCTTTATCGACTTAGCAGTAAAGCTTAAATTACTATGCACAGAAAAGTAAAGGTGGTAGAACATAGCAAGAGCTCCTGCTGCGTTGTTTGTTACAGTTGTCAGTATAGTAATTTAAATTTATCAGTTATGGTTACGAGAAGTTTCCCATTTTGATACCGACGAATTCACGAAATGAGTTTTCATGGTGGTAAGGTGGCAAGGTATCGCACGGATAATTGACCCTAACAGTAATTACCTAGAATTATATCGGAAATCGAGGATCGTAACTGGTTCCTATTTTATATGGGCATAAAATAAGCTCAGAGGAGTGGCCACCCAGTTAGACAAATATTGACGATATTATCAAGAATATATTCAGCAAGTCAAGACTATTTTAATCTCTGTGATAAAATTGTGATCTTTGTGTAGATCAACTGTTTTGAAATCACCAAGTGAATTTTTAAAACACTGGTGCCATTAAATCCTCTTTTATCTGTAAGCGACCAAGGTTTCTTATAGATGGTTTGGGCCAGTAATGAACTTCAAGTGTAAAAGTCAACCAATATATTATAATTAAACATTTTTTTCTTATAGCGCCATGTCACACGTGTCTGGCGAAATATAATTCAGCGCCACCTCACTATTCCTAAGACTTGGCAACGAGTCTGTAAACTCACTTAACAAGTGTCAAAACTCAATTATTTCACTGTGCACTAGGAAAAGGAGTAATAATGTGTGAAGATGATTTGATTATGTTGTCCATATCTTTTGAACGTCAAATTTATCAGATCTGCTTAGAACAATTCGGAGAATCGTAGGTTTCTGTTTAATAAAATGCGTATTTGGGTCCTGTTTTCAATGTTGGACCAGTATTTTCGGTTAAGTTGTACTTTTCTACGTTTAAATTTTTAGCTAATATCAATGATTGAATGAAATATTCATATTTTTAAGATTATTGCGATATTCTCAAGCTCTAGGTGCATCTTAACCGCTATTAAATTATTCGTATTATTTAATTTATTCTGACCTCTCACTTAATCATATTTTAAAACACCTACTAAGAACTATCTAGTATCTGAATTATCTTAACTACAAGCCTTATATTATTGTTAACTACATCATTACCTCGAAAACACCGTAATTCATGTTTCATAACACACGTATTATCACGGATTTGCTGCTTAACAGGTATCCATTTGGCGTCCTTAACCAAGGAAGCTAGTTAGGTGTCAAACGATTATATCTGGGACTCGAGTCACGATTCCGGATTATAATAAACTGAATATCCATCTACGGAGTTTGGACTAGTGTTGATTTCGCTTTTAGACTTATAAGACGAATACATTCGTCTTATAAGTCTAGCCAAACGGCTATAAGAGTAACGGGATATGAAGGATTTAATGGTGTAACCGAAAATTATGATTTTGTTGATAGCCGTAATCTATGAGTTAGCTGAACGGTATATTTTCTAGCTATAAGAAAACTTTAAACGACAGTTTAATTTAGTAACTTGAGGGACTGTTTCCTTGACAACATCTTGAGACTATCTGTTTCCCAACCATTTCTATTAATATTATTTCTGGGGTAAAATAACAAAGTCATGACGTCATGTCATGTGCACTTAAAACTTCCTTATTTTTCCATTCTCCAACATTCTATATAGCAAATAAATTTCTAATATATGATGTCACGTTTCATTTACGTCCAATTAAACCTATTGTTTCTAATTAAAAATATCTTTCCTTGTTTCAGATACATCTCAATCGTTTGACCTCTTACGAAGAACAAAATTACAAAGGTACCTATCATTAACTACTTGTTACAATCGTCATTATCAATTATTGTTTTGGCATTGAATGCAGAAAATAAAAAAAAGCTTGCAGATGTCAAATCGATCAACATAAATCTCTATGAAAATACAATAAAAAATAATGATAATGGTCGGAAGAATTGTGTTTATGAAACTATGGATGACTTGTTTAATGATGCATCAATTTAGAAACATATTGATTCGGAAACATTGATTTTTATCGATGTTGTTGAGTACTTGTGTAATGAAGCTGATAAAAAACTAGTCAAATATCTACGTCATCTTTGGAAGTACCCATTTACTAGCATTTAAATAATTATAATTTTATTCAGCTAGATAATATTTTTCAGCTCAGTTTTTTCGTAAAATGCCTGTGGTTGATATAGACTATCACATTAGCTGTTTTCAATCATTTACACCTCCGACGAATTCATACTTCACATACTTCAAAATTCCCAAAACAACTGCGCTGAAAATCAAAACTCAATGTGATCAAAGTCAATTACAACTGTGGAATTCTCAACATCCATTATAATAACAGTGCCATGACTAAACCTGTTAACAGCCGATGACAAACGACGTGACAGACGTCGTTGTTAATTTGTCACCACGTCTTTTTTCTTTTCTTTCATTTAAGCATTTTCATTGAAACAGACGACTTTCTTCACATCTCAATTTAGATTTTTAAAAGACTTTACGTATTGTGGCGATTCACTTTGAAGCTTCTAAGTGATCATTATGAGTGTCTCCTGATTGATTTGTCTTCTTTTTTAGTGATTTATTCTCGGATACATCTTTAGAACTGGACTTAGTGTTATAGAAAGTTGTGCAAGCTGGATAGTCTAGCTTGATTTGTTAAGCAATTTAAATTCTTGATAATATTTGTCTTAATCAAATTTCATAATTCGTTTAGCAAAACTTATGACTTACCTAAGTCCAGATTTTATCAAAATATCATAACAATTGGTTGATTGGTTAGATTTTGATAAAATCAACATTCCATTTGAAATCAGACAGTTTATTGAACCAAGAATCAGTATCTGTGTTATGAATGATGTAGCCATACCCATAGTTAATTCAATAAGCCCGATCTAACTGATAACATGGTCCATATATGGGGTCGAATTAAGTGAATGTCAGAACAAATTGCGATCGCCATACTGCCATGTAAAGCACGTAATGAATTGTTAATTGTTCTAATGGTCGATGCATGACATGATTATTGCCGCCAAGATAAGATCTATGATTGACTGATAGAGCTGCTCTAGCGTTGAGTTTGCCAATGGGTTTGGCATTTGTTTTGACATTTCATAAATGTGAAGTATGTGCACGAATTGTAATGATTTGGCGGAAAAACATACTTGTTCATTTATATGTATTTTATTGTACACCAAGATAATAAGAAAAACTTTAATCTAAAAAAAAATATTGGCGGTCTTATCACATTATGCGATTTATTGCAAACAATCTGGAATGGACAGACAGTGAATTTAAAGATTGGTGAGGATCAAATGAAAGGGAAAATTTAGATGTTTTTAAAGTCAAGGTATAAGTTGTAGTTCCAACCAATTAGGAAATTTTAAGATTATTTCCACTTCTGGAGGGCAATAGGCCATGTTTAATAGTATTAGAAGACATGTTTAATACTATTAAATCATGAGTATATAAACTAATCATGCATATGCTAACAAGCGCTGAAACAGTTTCTGTATGCAAATCAGATCCAGCAGTCAGCCGGCAAAATGGCGCAAAAAGATGTATGGTAGCCCCGCGAAGATATAGGAATAACGTTCTTGACAACAATCTAAAGGCCTTTAAAATATGCAGCTCTTTGAACTTCATTACACACTGTCAAGTGCATTTCTCCAATTCACAGGTCAAGTTTAACCAACTACTTTGATTGGTGCAAATTGGCGCCAATGTTTCAAACCATTCTGTCATCTTCTATCAATGAAACACACTTGATAATGCCAACGATAAATAATGCCTTTTTAATGATGAACTTTAACTTCAAGAGATAAGGTTGATTTTGATATAGTTTTATTTTTTTAAAGAAATTTAAGTTGGTTTCACGCTATTGTATCTGATTATCACTTTGTATCATAGATCTGTCATTAAAAGGTTTGAAGTAGTGCTACGTCATATGATATTTATAGATATTTGCTCGGTAACGAATTTACTATTAGACTATATATTCAGTAAATAAGTACTCTGACTGACTGATTTAAGGCTTCATAGAAGTCCTTACTCGCAAATATCAAAAACAATGTAATGATTGTAAATAATATTTTATCTGATGTATTTGTTAAATGTTTTTACTAACAATACGACAACACATGAATTAGGATATGCAAATCTAAGTCTGCATTATCGACGATTTTCTATAGACACGTTATTATAGAAATCTCCAACATTTGCAGTCTACTGACGACTGTAGCTCTTCCGATAAGTAATTTCATTAATCCAAATAGTCGTTAGCAGAAAATGTGTCGACATTAACACCGATAAATTATGTCCCATAAACTATCATCAAAGAACAGATAATAAAATATATTAAGTAGCGGTTGAAGTTAATGGAGAAAATCTAATTAAACAGTATAATTATAATCTTTATTATTTGTATATTAATACAAATGATAAAGGAAAAGATATCAAACATATAAGTGCACTAACTTACCAACCTCTGGTCTAATAAAGCCATGATAATTAAATGTTTCGCTAAGCTAATAGAATAACAGGCGCTAGCGAGTAATTAACTAAGATTGATAGCTCGACAGTTCACAAACACGGCAAAATTGCCGCTCCGCTATGTCAGCCGTCATATGATTCATGGACTCAGTTTTCAATTAAATTTATTGAGCTTTAGCTTCGGGCTTTAGGTGAAGGCTTTGATTAGCTCTTTTCCTAGATTTAATGTGGTGAGTGGATATTTACTTAGTAAGTTGAGCTTTATTAATTTGTTTTACTGGCAGTTCAATTCAAAGTTGCCAGTTTTTGACGTTAGTTAAATTCTACCTCTATATTTCTTGTTTCAAATTCATTGCGATGAAATGTGATGTCTCATAAACACTTTTCTCTGGTACATTTTTACTGTTTCAAATTTAGTTTCATTATTCAAATCGCTATAAGCTTTTTAGGTTTTTAAATATAAACCCTATATAAATTCCGACCCACCGCAGACATCATCATTTTCATTGCAAATTTCACACGTATTTAAATGAAAAAAGCTTTCAGTTATTAAATTCGTCCTTCAGTAGAGACCTACCGCGTACTGTATCATCATCCTTTGTATTTTATAACTAACCTACATGTCAGAATCATTTTGCATACAAAAGCTTCTTGGTATTATCACTTACGTTTAGGTTCGAGCATTCAATTTGCGCATTACGTTTATTGGCGATAAATCGCGAGCACGCGTGGTGAAAGACATCGTCTGCGGGAGAAAAAGTGCGGGTGGCGCACATCGATGAGAAGTTTTCGACTGAAGATTAACTTGCTACATATTCTTTATAAGAAATAAAATAGTGATCAACAGATCAGACACTAGTTGCTTTCTTCTTAGTGACCATTATTACAAGAAAGTCTGCATACTTATATCTCTAATGATATCTTTGCAACTGTTAAAAATTCGTCAGTTTCTGAGCCCTTCTCTTGTTACCCAATTCAAAAATCGTGACTTCAAAAAGGACCTCCAACGTTTTTATTTCCAATCTGATTTATAATATAGCACGTGTGTACCGGGTGTACCCGTCGTTCATTCGGTGGTAGGTAGAGATCTCGCCCGGTGGTCGCTGGAGCACAGTTGTCGATAAATTCGAACATGTCATGTTCTGCACCCACATTTTTATTCATCACCTCGCCATCTTTTTATTTGAGCTGTTGAAGACTCCCGCGGTTTTCTTTAGATTTATTGTGTCGATGAGCTGTTTCTTGTTCATAAATTCTCTTTGGAGATATTTTATTGGTCTTACATTTATTAAGCACGTCTGCGAGCTTTTTATTTGATTTCGGTACATCTTGATAATCGACTTCTTTATTTATTGTTTTACTGTTATCGTTTTATGGACATACAGTTATTTCACGGGTATGTTTAGAACCATTTAAAGTAAGTACCATACCACCAACAAAGCCATAACCTTTAAACAAAACTATTTTCACATTGAATACTTAAAACAAATTAATTTCCTTCATAAGTTTTCCGTTAACTATAGTTCACTAAACTGACAACTTCCTACTTATGCGGTCCTGGTAGTAATCACGTGCAAACGGCCAAACAATCAACACTTGCTTGTCTAAAGTGGGAAAGCAGAGTTTTAGACTCAACAAGAGCAATACTGGGGATATTTATAGACGGGGCTTACGTCGAACGAGTCAAAACATTGTTTAATTTTAAATGCGCGATTACAGTTCGCAATCGTGTAGGTGTTGTGTTGATTTTGTAATTGAATGTCGCCTTGTTGCATACGCGTGTAGTAACAAGCGTTCGTTGTGTTTTACAACTGATATTTTGCGATAGCGAATTTTAAGAAATAAGAAAAATTCCTTGTATTTTAAAAGGCAGTTTTGTAAAGTTCATAAAGTTTTGAGTGAACGAAATAATTAGTTTTGGAGAGCGAGTCTATCAAAAAAAATTCTTGTAGAGTCAAATCCCAATCACAGCAAAAATAACAGCATTTCCTTACTATTGTTTATAGAACTACAAGTGCAGCCAGAGTAAATTATAATTTATCGGCAAGAAAACGTGTGCAATGTATTCTCGTACCCCTCGTAAATTACCCTGGGGAAATGGTTACAACTACTGTGTTACAGTCAACTTACTCTATTTCGGTGTAGCTGGCACACTGTATTTTGTGTATAAACAGGCCGTACCACGAGCTTTTAAAGCGATCCATTTTACGACCTAATCTGAACTGTTAAAGGATGGAACTAGAAAGAGTATATAGGGTGACTGGGAACTAGTGACCGATACTTAAACACGTGATTGTAGACTTGATAACAAACAGGTTTTACTATGGAACCAAACCTGAAAACGGGAAAAAAATCTACCAAGTTCAGTACATTTATGTTCGCCTCACTGGTTAAAATTTTCAAAACACTATATTGCGCTCCAAACGAGAATAGTTGATGTGACTCAAAACGCTGCCCAACTGGATTGGGATTGGGCAGGACACGTCTGCCGCATGCCCGATAAACTTTGCGCCAAAGTAGCACAAAGTTGGTGCCCTGAGACAGTGCGACGGGGCCGCGGCAGACCGCGAAGGAGATGACGCAATCAAATAGACAGATTCGTCCAGCACTGGCAAGAGGAAGCGCGAGCCTGCGAAAGATGGAAAGAGTGGAGGGAGGCTTGTGCCCAAGAGTGGTACAGAACCGGCTAACAAAATAAAAAGTTGTCTGTAAGAAATTGCCCTGTATTATAAGACCTTACGTACCCTTCCTTTTTTCAAATGTTTATCCTGTCTTTATTATGAGGTGTACAATAAATAAATATTTCTTGTCACTTCTATTATATGACCACTCTTAGAGTATAACAAAAACAAATCCATTCTACTTCAACGCTATGGTCTTTCTCTTTCTAACCAATAAATATTGTTTTTAATTGGTCTTGTCAGCACTTGACTGAAAGCTGTAGTATAGTTAAAATTACTGTATTCCAGTAGCCCTGCTTAGAAGCGCACGTCTCACGTAATATTACTGAAACACACCTTCCAGTAATAAAGAAAAGGATAATAAATCAGTTATTATATAAATCCTTAGTACGGTCTTTCGTTGGCATCCACCTAATAACCCCTTTTTTAGGGATAGAAATCATCGAATGATTTCTCCCGCTCTGGGCGGAGCGGGAGGGCGTGTCAGACTTTTATTGACTAAAACCACACCTGTTTCTTTCAGTTGCCCTTTGCGTGCAAGGACTACGGGTTTCCTTTTCAGAGATTCCTGCGGTCCTTGCTAGCGGGCATTGGCCCTGCTGGGTCATGGTTTGCTGACAACACTTTGAGGAGCGCGTGGATCACTACGCGCTGCTGACGACTGGGCTCGGCCCGGTCAGTTACCGGACGGTCGGACAGCAAGCTACCCATTGCTCGACATCCACAAACCCACGTCTACCATGACTAGTAATCAAAGTCAGAATCTCGACGGCTGGGGCGTGAGAACGTTCGTTCCCTCACGCGTGCGGCTTCCTTCGCTAGCATCGCTGCTTTGCAGAAGGAGGTGACCACCTGACATTCTTCCTCGCTCCGGACCAGGGCCCGGCGCGAGAGGTCGCTGCCGCCGATTGCCTCCACGAGGACACGGCGGTGCTCTGCCCAAGCAGGACTCACACGATGGATCCGTCTATTAACCATAACAAGCACAATGTACATAAATAATAATAAAGATAGTGTTGTGCAGGTGTCACTTTCTCGTGTAGTTGACTGTACCCTCTAGTACAATCTATTACTATTTTAATAGCTTCACAAAGGTGTAAACCAGTTATGATTTTCATTATGTTGATAGAAACTTCATCGTAGACATATTAATTATGGATTTTGCGGCTTGCAATTAGTAAATATAATTAACCTAGTGTTTATGATATTGTGCTCCATTTGTTTTTATTACACTATAGTAAAATATATTGTTTGAATTTATCAGTTTATTTATGCAGGTAATAAAATGTCGATCAAATTATTACTCTTAACCAGATTTTGCTAACAGCTTTGAGCAATGGGCAGCTCTATGTCTGGTAACCAGTCGGTTACCGGCCCGACTGAGCCCGAGTCGTCGACGGTGACAGTAGGGCCGAAACCTACAGAAGCCCTGGATTTTTTTTATGGTAGGTAAAATCATCCAATGACAAATCCCGCCCTTGGGCGGAGCGGGAAGTAGTGTCAGACTCTTACTGACTTACCAGACCTACCCCGTTCCTTCGTTGCCTATCGTGCCGGGGCCGGGCCTTCCTTTCGGAAGTTGACCCATGTCCCAAGCAGGCTTCGACCCTGCCTGCCTGCAGCTAGCAGGCTGGGCCTCTACGGTTTGCTGACAGCTCCTTGAAGCGCGCGGGAACAGTACGCACCGTCGACGACTTGGGCTCGGTCCGGTCGGTTACCGGACGATCGGACAGCGCTGCTACCCATTGCACGCTGTCCGCAAGCCCGCGCCTACGGTGGCCACCCTGTTGCCTCTGCCTGAGGCGGGCCATGGATTGACTTCTGAAAGAGAAATCATGGTTCTGAAATGTAAGAACAAAGAAGGAATATACGGATAGTATTCGTTATATGGACTTGTATGGCTAATCGCTCACTATATCAGCTTACGAGCGAGGCGATCCGGTGACGCTACGGAGTGAATTTAGTGAGCGCTTGCCCATACAAGTTCATATAAAAAATACTATCCACAGCAGGCGAGGCGATGCGGAGTAGGTGCCGGGGGGTCTAATGAGCTGTGTGGCCTTTAGTCAATAAAAGTCTGACACGCTCTTCTGCCCTGCTCTAGAAGGAAAAGCTATTAGAGGATTTCCCACCAGAAAAAAAATTACAACAATGACGACATCAATGGCGCGCAAAGTCGTAACAAATAGTGACAAAGTTCAAGTTATGAAAGTCTTGTGTTGGCAGTAAGCTTCTATACACCTTCTAAGGCAACAAGACCGGCTCTCCAATTCTATAATTGGAAACTAAATATTTATTAAAGGTTTTAACTATGTTCTGCTCAAAATATTTATTGAACCATTGGTAATAAACACAGCTGGCTTCAAAGCAGCTCGCGTAAAGTCTAGTTCAAAATGTGCCTTGTTTTGGCGCTGTTCTAGCTACATAACTGACTAGTATAAGAAAATCACACTGTCACATGGATATTACAAAAGCAAAAGTTTGTATATAGGATATGTGAATATTTTATTACTCTTGACTGGCCTGTTGGTCTAGTTGTCAGTAGCCCTGATTGCTTTGGCGGAGGTCAAGGTTCGATTCGCACCCAGGACAAATGTTTGTGTGATGAGCATGATCATTATTTTGTTCTGTATCTGGGTGTAATTTATCTGTGATAAATATGTATTTAAAAATATATAAGTGTGTTTATCAGTTATCTAGTACTCACAGCATAGATCCCCATCTAGCCAAAAAAAAAATTCATTACTTTCACTCAACGCCTTGAGTGAAAGTTGTGGTACACATGGGTCCGAGTCCTAGCAGTGGCAACATTATGAGGCATAGCTTATAATTAGAAGAGAAAAAAATCACAGATATTCCCAATTATACGGTAGCTTTGTTATCGTATAACATAGAAATAAAATATTCCACAAACTAACTCAAAAAAAAAAACCTTGCTAATTTCTCCGACCTCATGGAATGCGATTAACACAGTCGCACATTGTGAGACAAGTCCATAAATCGTATAAAAGGACCATACAGGCCGTGCTCGGACTGCACAAGCGCCGTACACGGAACGTACAGGCAGGTCCACCTGTACGCGCTCGTAATCCGCAAGATAGCCATCGGGGAGTGCCTCCTCTCGCTTCGTTCTAGATAACGTACTGTTGAAGTGAAAAGTTTTATGTCTTTTATAGAATACTTGTGTATGCCATGGCGAACCATTTTATGCATGTAGCATAACATAGCATCAGCCTTATAATGTTCCCACTGCTGGGACTCAGGCCTACTCTTTACGAGAGGAAATGGGCCGTTATCGACCACGCGGCCCCAGAGCGGGTTAATGGATGGATGGATTATTTGATAATTTATTTATGTATTATATATATATATACGTCGGATGCGGCGTTGATTTGTTGACAACAAAACCAAGCATGCCATCTAGTGGCGACTAGAAGAAATAGAGGTGGCGCGCCTAGACAGAGTCAGCCGTTTCCGCTTTGGCTACGAGCTTGGGGAAGGAGAATCCGCCGAGTACAGCGGACACTCTCAGCTAGGCCGTCGCAGAGTCAAGACGTTCTGAAACTGTCCGTTTTGTTGTTTGTACCTACCTAATAACAGTGCACTGTACCGAAATGTATTGAGAAGTAAACTGATTCAGTTCCTAACCATTTTTATTCGTTGCACGATACCCACGTAGGCCCACCTGGTAGATGACCAGAGCTCGAACCATCCTGAACGAGCCGTCATATATATTCTCTTTTTCTATTGTATTATTTATATAAATATTTCTATTATTTATATTGTTGTACACTGACAACCCGAAATATTTTTCTTTCTTCCAGTCCATCCAAAGGTTGTCTGGTAGAAATTGCCCTGTGCAATAAGACGGCTTGTTGTACACTTATTTTCTTTATAAATTTTGGTCCGAATAATAATTTAAGATGTGCAATAAATAAATTATGTATGATATAGGAAAATGTCGATATCAAAGTTTTTATTATAGTATACACACATAGATATTATAGTTTTTCAAACAATTCCGCAGCACCCAAGGAAAGCCTTGCCAAGATCTAATCTTGATGCTTGAAGTGAGACGAATCACTGCAACTAGAACAGAAGAAGAATTTGATGATTTCTAACACAAAAAAAATACTTGTAACACTTGTGCACACCGCTGTACCTTGTACAAGATTAAGATGCGAGTCCGAATGTATTCGGTTGGATGTCTCAATTAAAAGTTTTTATTGGCCAATTTACGCTACACTGCGACAGAGGAAAAAATTGCAATCGTTTATTATCTTTTTTTTTTATTTATTCTTTGTACGAGTTAAGTTGATGTAGGTTGCTTTTTGTTGCTGTTAATTGACTTTGTTTGTAGTAATTTAATAGTAATATGTCAGTGTCACGATGAGTGGTTATTTTTAGGGTTCCAAACCTAAGTTTTCAAAAATGAAACCTTTGTAGAATTTCCAAAGAAAAAATTAATATTTTTATTAAGGCATACTGCCAATCTCTTTACTCGAGCGAACTGTGGGTTCGGTATACGCAATGAGCCTACAACGTCCTGCGTATTCAATATAATAATGCTTTCAAAATGCTGTTGGAGTTGCCGCGCGTCACAAATGTACGCAAACGCACGCGTTGACGGATTTCACGCTATAATGCGTAAGAAAATGGCGTCGCGGTAGCACTAATAGCATTTTGCAAATTATTGCGTCCCGTCACGACTGTCCCATACAAGCACATTGGGTGGGAATAGTTACGGGAAGATTATGATACTACTATAATATTATTATGTACCATTGCGGTAATTTCTGATGGTAATTAAAAAAAAAAACTCTTTTCGTGCAAGCAAAATTGAACTTAGCGGTGGTCAGGCGAAAGTGTCTTTGATGGTACCTACTAACATAGATCTTAAGAATATTGTTACTTACGCTACTATCATAGAATAGAATAGAATAAACTAAAAAATTACAAATAACAGAATATTTTTACTAACACTCATATGGATCTCAGTCCGAAATAAATGGATTATTATATTATAGGATCACTTTGTTGCCCGTCTGTTCGCCTGTCCCTTAGGAAAGCGTGACCCTTTTCCTTAGGTAAGCGTGGTACTTGAAATTAATATCAAATACTGAAATCTGCTCTCCCATGCAGCAGCGAAAAAATCGAACTTCTATGTCAAGGCAATCAAAAGATGAGGACGTTTAGACGCACATTTAGACACTCGCTAGGAAATCAAAACCTAGAGAGTACTTCCCGTTGGCCAAGTTTTTTGGTGATTGCTGTTTCAATTATAGGCTTTACAAAGCAACGGTACTTTTTTGTTTGTGTTTTGTTTCTTTAAATTTATGATTTTTTAGTTGTATGATCTTCGTTTTGTACAAAACTGATACTCTTCATCTCTTCTCATATCTTTTCTTGATAAGAACAATGTAATTAATAAAGAAAAGTATTGTCATCATCGCGAGACATCATCATACTTTCAATTTTCTTTCTGTAACGGGTAAGTAGATCGATACAATCTACCTGCTTCAATGCTTTTTTGTGTAAGTTCTAATAAGTAATTATGTTAATGCAAATACCAATAGCCTTGCAGTGTCGATAGAGCATTGGCAACGAGGCAATACAAGAAAATGGTCACGGTAGTAATTCTCCCAAGGATTGGTGCCTGACGGCGTAAATTAATCCTGACATGGTGGCAGCACTGGCAGCCTATGTCCATATTTCAGACAATAACATTAAACTAAGGTAAATAAATTTATATTTGTCCAAGTTAAATACCTATTTGTATGGTAATAGACATGTCGGACGTTAAATAACACTAAATGGGTAACAATTGTAATAATTTGTTGTTGTTTCGGCATTCCGTTACGGTAGGGTCAGGTATAAAATTCTTTGCAACGAATGCTAATCTAGATGAGGCCGGTGTTTCCTATCCTGAAAAATAAAACACTGTAACAAACGCAGAGCACAAAATCTTTTATAAAGCCCTTACAGGAAAACCATAATGGTCAAATAATTGGGTTCTCAATATACAGATTAGTGTGTGAAATGATCTTTTGTCAAAATCTGTGAGGTGTTGAAGTCTGCTGTGAAGGTAGGCTTTCCAAAAAACAATGTAAGCAAAGTATACAGTTTGAAATCACAGTAGGTACCTAAGCCTTGTATAATAGGCTTAACAAGAAGAAATTTCGCAGCCTAAGCTCTATTAACACATACGATTTTAATAGCCTTCACTTTCGTCCGTTTTATATTATTTTATACAATGTCCGAAGCTTTCCCATTGCTCATAAACACTCTCACGAAAACATAAATACTTAATTAGCCAGACTTCCCTAGACTCATAAAATAAAATGTTTTTGAACGCTACTAAATATTAGGTACACTGTACAGCACTTCATATGTAACTTCCGCGTAATTTTATCCCACAAGTAGCTTTCCCCACATCTTCGTCCGGTTTTTTTAGTCGGACTAAGCGATTCGCCTCGTCGTTTCTACGTATACCGCGTACATCGAAGGACTGCCCCCCTAACCAAGTTACAATCGTTTCGTTTTGCGTTAACGCTTGAAGTTGGCCACGCCCCTATCTCCTTTGTTCGAACAAACAAATTGGGGGCGTGGCCAACTCAAAGCGTTAACGCAAAACGAAACGATTGTAACTTGGCTAGGGGGGCTGGAATAATTTGCCTGCTGCGGTCTTCTAGTCCGATTATAATTTAGGTGTCTTTAAGGCTAGAGTGAATAAGTGCGCTTTACCGACAACGATTGCCATCACTGCTTACCATCAGATGGGATCGCTGTCAAGCGGCGAAAAAAAAGGCGTAATGTTATATAGCCTATATACTGAATTTTCCAAAATAAACCAAAATTTCTGAGATATTTATAGTATTACTAACTGCTGCCAGCGGCCTCGCCCGCATGGTAGTAGAAAATTCTTCTGCCTTAAGTGCTATTTCAGGATATGGTCTACCAAGTTTCATTGCAATCCATACAACTGTTCGAGCGTAAAGAAGTGACAAACACACACACTTACATATTTTCGCTTTTATAATATTAGTGTGATACTATGATAGAGCTTTATGATATATCACCATTACGTCCAAAACGGTATAGAAAAACATCGTGAGAAAACCGGCATGTCCGAGAACCAAAAATTCGGAGACATCTGACATTCACCAATCCGCACTGAGCCCGCGTGGTAGATTTCGGCCCATTCCTTCTCCTAGAGTTGAGGCCTGAGTTCGAACAGCGGGAACATTGTAAGGCTGATAATGTTATGCTAAACTACCGATAATTCGCGACTTTATCAAATAACCAATACCCTCGCAAACTGAACAGCAAAACATCAAAATACCATAAAAACTGTACCTCATTACAAGGCTTACATTTCCTGTCTCACGGCACATGAAAACAGCCGTAAGTAATGGCCGCTTGGCCGTATACCTCAATAGCCGCAGCCGGGGAACCAACGCGCTAGATATTTTACAGACCTGTAAAGTCGGATAGACCATTTGACCTTATCACATCGAGCTGACGTTTATTCCTTGTAAATAACTAAAGTTTATGCTGGACCACACGGAGTTTTTTACCATTTATGTCTTTGTTTAAAATTACGCGAGATAATATGGTAGGCTAGGTTAGCGTATTGAATGATAAATCTATATTCTTTATATCCCCTGGGACGCCAGGGGTCATTGAGGGGGCATTGAGCCCCTTTATGAAAATAAAAAAATTAAATCATCAAAATTTTTTTTTCTATGAAAACGAAAATATAGAAACCAAAATATTCGGCCAAATAAATTTCGTAAAAACGTGTGTAAAAAACGACAATTAAGAATATTTACAAGGTCATTCAAGTTGTACAGACGTATGTACGAGTACAATCGGCGCTCAAAGAGACATATAAAAGCGAAATACCACTCACTGATTAATCACGAAATCTCAGAAACTATGACTTGGCAAGTAGGTTCCTTATAGTCTAAAAGTCCGCTAAGAATTTACGAAACTCCAAACCTAAAGGTATAAAACAGAGGTTGGAAGTTTGTATGGAGAAACCGACTTTCACTTGGGCGTAGTCGCTGGCAGAAGCTAATATGTCATATTTATTTTGCAAATAGTTTTTTAAAAACAAATTTACGCATCTACGAGTATGTTTTCGTCAATTTAAAATAAATGAGGCCAGTGCTTCCTAGCTGGCTACGCTGAGATGCACCGAAACAAGCTGAGGTTTGTATCGGTAGTTGGATTATTATGAGGCTTTGTAAAGACCGAGGTACCTCGGTCGGTGAAAAAAGGAATCACTTTGACTATATGATTACTTTGTTATCAGTCTGTCAGTCCATTTTGTCAGGAACACGTTGAAGCATGGAGTAGAAATTAATATCAAATACTCATGCCAGCAACTGCATAGAGTGGTGAAAAAAAGCAAACTACAAAGCTTTATAGTGAAATAGCGGACACTACCCCGACCCCAAAATAATATATAATCATTTGCTTGATCCAACCCTTGCTGCCCTCCCTCAGCAAAGCCCTAACCTGAGGTTCGTACCCCACTGGGGGTGCCCTTAGCTTGTAGTCGCTTAGTTTTAAGTTTTTTTTTTGCGTGTTCAAACGCGAGCACCATCATGTGAGGTAGTGGTATGTCTCTTGATGGTAACTGATGATATGGCTGGCGGTAGAGCGCGCTTGCCTAGAAGTAACCTTTTGACTATTGACTTAAAGACCCCTAGGTTATAGCTATCAGGAAACACAGATTCCGGCAGGGAATTCCACTCCTTAGCTGTACGCATAATATAATAATTAATATAATATAATATAATATAATATTGCACAACTATCACACAACGTGGTCTAGTCTAAAGCTAAGCAGAGCTTGTGTTATGAGTACTAGACAACTGATAAACATACTTATATATTTCTAAATACATACATATTATAGATAAATTACACCCAGACACAGAACAAATGATCGTACTCATCACACAATCTCAATCGAACCCACGAACTCCGGCATAGCAGTTAGGGCCACTAACCACTAGACCAACAGGCCAGTCAAATAATGTATTCCCAAACCGCTTTTCACGTATATGTGGGATATCCACCATGTTCTGATGCCGCTACACCGTACGTCTAGAGGTCTGATGATGGAACGGACCTGGCGAAATTAAATTGTGCAAATTTAATGCACCCTCCCCGAAATGTAAACGATAGAAAACCGACAGGCTAGCGACTCAGCGCCGATGCTCAAGACTTTAGGACTTTTGACACGACAAATGCATCATTGCCGATGATCTTCTTAGCTCACTTCTCAATCGATTCTAGTGCATCAAGCTAGTATTTGGCAGACCCATCGCAAAGATGAGAGCAGTATTCCACACAAGTCGCATCACACATCTTAGTATGCCCTGGCTAGTGGCTTTACTTTTCTAATAAAGCAACAACATAGATTGCGACCTACGTGAGGCCAGAAAAAAGAAACACCAGGCCGACAAACCATACCATAGATACATACACATACATATCTTATACGTACATACGTAGGCAGCTATGTAGATTTAGTTGCAGTTAATAGAGTTCTGTGTTAGCCGCGTGTTGGGTGGTGTTAAATACGAGTAATCAGCGAAGATAATAACAGCTTCACAGCTAACAGGTTGCTAGACATGTGTTTAGGACTTTTTGCTTCGCTTTTGTTATTATCTAGCTGCGGTAGGTGAGGTTCACAGTAAGACTTTTTTTTAAAGATGCTTTAGTGGACACTTTGTTTTGATTTCTAAAGGGTTCTTCGCTATTTTTGCGAGGTTTCTCTGATGATCATGTTATTTAGCATAGCATAGCATCAGCTTTATAATGTTCCCACTGCTGGGACACAGGCCTCCTCTCTAAGAGAGGGAATGGGCCGTAATCAACCACGCGGGCCCAGTGCGGGTTGGTGGATGTCACATGTCTTCGAATTTTTGGTTCTAGGACATGCCGGTTTCCTCACGATGTTTTCCTTCACCGTTTTGAGAGCAGTGGTGATGATAAAATTACACAAAGTAATGCGCCTGGCCAGGCTTGAACCCGAATTATGGGTTAAGCTCGCCTATTTACATCAACTGTCCTATTTTTTTTTTTTTTGTGTAAAATTTTATGTACGATAAAGAATAAAGTGAATTATTTGTGAGACTGACACTGGGATACTGATATTATATTTTAAACCAAGACACGGGAAAAACCGCTTGCTGAAGCTAGTTAATTTTAATTATCCCATTAGCTGGGATGTCTAGTACATTTCATAATACTTATTCTGCACTTTGCCAGTCCATCATCGGCTATTGTATTCTGGCTTGGGGTGGATCGGCCAAAACTAAATTCATCGAGTTGGAGCGCGCGCAAAGGGCAGTACTTAAGGTTATGCTACAAAAGCCCTTTCGCTATCCGACTCATCAGCTTTACACTGAGCTCAAACTTTTAACTGTTCGACAGCTATTTGTACTCAGAACCACTCTTTGGAAACATAACCTAGTACCACCTCCAGACTCAAATAAACGAGGTCAAAGAATAGTCTGCCCAACCCCTGCGCATAGAACCACCTTTGCCAGAAGACAGCTGTATGTGTTGAGTTCTCTTGTTTACAAAAATATTAATAAGACCATACAAATAGCAAGATTAAACAAACACGAAGTAAAGGCTAAGGTGAAGAACATGCTGTATCTCCTGAACTACGCCCAAACTGAGGAACTACTAATCACCCTTACATAATTCTTTCGTATCAATTCAAACATACTCTTTCGGCACCACGTCTTTCACACCCTCACACACTCATACCCACAGACACTCAAATCCACACATACTCACACCTACACACACTCACACCCACACACGCTCACACATCAGAAACACAATTCTCAATCACCAGACAGTCATTTTACTTTTAATTTAATTTAACTTTTCAATCTTTTACTTTTAATTTAATTGCTTTTTTTACTATGTACCTAACATACTCGTATTTTTGGTGCAATATCAGCTTGTCAGCTCAAAATTCGTACATAATTGGGTTTATAGTGTCTAAGTAGCAGTAGAACACTGACTCCTAAGACACAGGAATTCCTAGTTTAGGAGTCAGGGTATCAACTTTTGTGCGCCTTTAATTATTGTGAACTTAAACTGATATTAAGTATGTTGTAAGGACTTGTGTCAATAAAGTTATTATTATTATTATTATTACTTAAAAAAAAACTGTATAGGTACTTAAAAACTTGTAACAATGATTTGAAAAACCGCACTTTAGCATCGCCATGATATTTATACATTTAATATTAATGTAAAACATTTTTTTAATAGTTTTTTCAACACTGAACATGAAGGCTTGAGGCAATTGGCAATAACCCCTTTATTACTAACGAAAGAATGGTGCTGTAAAATTGTAATTGCTACCACCATGCCTGCCTGTGGTTTATTAGTTGCTTTTAAATAATAATCTTTGCGTAATGCACCTTCTTTACGACCAAACACTACTGCTGCTCCGCAGTTTTGTTCACTATTACATATATAAAAATCTATGCATAAGGTGAAATGCAATTTAGAATCTTATCTCTATAAAATAAGGTTGAAATTACAGTGTGTTCGAAGTAATGTTTCAGTCTGCATGCCTGATTAATGTATCATTCAATTTTAAGACTTATTTTCTTTGTCGAAAGGTGTAAATTACAGTGGTTTTCAGCTAGCTTTTTTTCAGTCTTATTAATGCATCACACAATTTTAAAACTTAGTTTTATAAAAATAAGGTTGAAATTATAGCGTTTTAGCGGTAGAGTGTCCACGATTTCTTTGAAGACTAACTATTGTATTGGTTAATTGGCGGGGTCAGTTTAAAGTTAATTAAAAGTCCTTATGGTTTTAGTTAAAGTTCCTTTGTCGCAGTGATTTGTTCATTTGATTCGAAACTGGCTTTGGTTTCTTTTATTTTTTTTTATTTTTTTTGGTTTCTATTTAATTTTTTTTTGGTTTTTTTTTTGGTTTTTTTTCTGGGTACGTGTAGTACTAATATAACAAGACGGCAAGGTTGGCGCAGTAATTAAGTGATTAGCTGCAGCGCTGCATGTCGCGGTTTCGTCCCATTTATGGCATACAGAATAGATAGGTGTTCCGGATCTGGGTGTCTTGCGAATGTGAGTTAACATGTTTGTGAACGCACCCTCGATACAGGAGTTATTGCTAGTGAGAAAAACAAGGTCCTATTGAGCTTGTCCACTAACACATTCAGGACCCTGTTCGAACTAGACCGCGTCTCCTTTGGCGGTGGCCGGGGCGTAAGGATGTCAATTTTCTTAAGTTTGAGGCCAACTCCATCGCTCACATTTCTACCTATTCTACCTGCCCCAAACATTGTTTTAATAATACTTACTTAGTAATCTATGTAAAATAAAATGACAACGTATATAAGTTTTTTTTTTTGGTTTTTATGCACACAAAACTACAGAGGCGGACCTAATCTCTTAAGATGGGATCGCAGTTAAGCAAAAAGAAAATTGTATGTAACATAATTTTTAGTATATGCGAAACCTGAAAATAGGTTGTTCAGAAAACAAATATTCCCAATGATATATTTTTTCCCCAAAAATATTTAAAAAAGGACAAGGACACAAGTTGGTCGCCACCGATACTAAGTACAATACAGGTCACGGCAGCCCATAACAAGCATTAGGTGCCTGCACACCGCTGGAACCGCGAACCCCGCTGGCAGATGGCCGTTGGGGCCGAAAGGTGCTGGAGTGGCGACCGCGTACCCGAAGACGCAGAATTAGAAGGCCTCCCACAAGGTGGACCGATGACTTGGTCAGGGTCGCTGAAGTCGGATGGATGCGAGACGCACAGGACGGGCCATTGTGGCGACGCTTGGAGGAGGCCTATGTCCAACAGTGGACGTCTTTTGGCTGAAATGATGATGATGACACTGGATGGCCCGGTAATATACATAATATATATAAATTAAAAAGAAATTCAACTTTGTTATTTTTCATGATTCTTGACAAAAAAATACTAGGCACGTATTTCAGGTTTCGCATATACCTACTAAAATTAAAGTTGTATAATTATGTACTCAAACTAGAAATAAGAATTAGAAATCTAACGAATCTAGTGAAACAATTGGTGTAAACAAATAACACCTAGTAATATGTAATAAGAAAACAAATTAACGCTGTGACCACAGGACAGAAGACTACATTCTTCTGTTCTATGGCTGTGACGATACTAGGTACTGCCACCTTCTTACGAATGTACTCTCGAAACCATAACATGTTGCCAACATCCCAGTTAATCTGCCAACGGTACACTTCAACAAAAAAGTGTTACAACCCATAATTAGGTGCATTGCCGACTCGCAGTTTTATGCATATTCAATGTATCCAAAACGGAAGCATTATTATCAAGTTGACAAGTACAGGCGAGCTCAAAACGAGAAACGTGTTTAATATTGACGTTTTAAATTGCAGCTGTTTTAAGAGCTTGTTTGATTGAAGACTTATTTTGCATTCGCTGTCTTTGACGTTAATTAATACTGAATTGTCAGCTGTGGAATATATTTAGATACCTATTTATTCATATTTTTGTCTGTTTTCATCAAACATTGTAAACATTCCGTAATTATTAAGGTAGAACTACACTGCTAACACGTGTGCCACACACGGCATTTGGTCGCGTCAGTCTCCATACATTTTATATGGCAACTAGACCTGTACCTCTACCATGAGTTTTAAGCAATAGTATTCGTCGCTACTCGATATCGACTCCGTAAATATTTTGTATGGCAAATTTTGCAGCGCCTCTAGCGGTCACTTGTAGAACCAAAATTTTCCATACAAAATATTTACGGCGTCGATATCGAGTAGCGACGAATACTATTGCTTAAAACTCATGGTAGAGGTACTGTAGAGCTACGCTTGATACACGCCACGGGACGTCGTTCTACGTACAAATCAGGCGTGTTATACGTGTGCGTCGGTCTAATGTAGTTCTAGCTTATTATCTAATGCCTACCAAAAATGTTGTAAACAATGTGTCGTAATCGTTTATCATCCCTACATTTTAAATCATTTCCTCCGCTCTACTCAACCTCGATCTAGTCTCCTCAATCAATTGGTATTATAGCTAATATATAGCTAGTGTAGAAAATTTCCTCCAATAGGATTTAGAGTCATTATTTGTAGGTACTAAGTTGACACAGCGATATTATTAACTAGCAACAGAAATAAACTCGACGACTCATAAACGCCAAACCAAAATCATTTCATATCATCAACCAACGGATAAAGGAAAAGGCCAAAGAGATCTTTAGCCTTTTCCCCACTAGCTTGGGTTTGCTTCTAATCTGCAGGATGTGGATAAATACCTATGTAAGACATCCACAGTTGGACATAGGCTTCCCAAGTGTCGCCACAATGAACGGTCCTGTGGGTCTCGCATCCATCGGATTCCCGCAACCCTTACCAGATCAACGGTCTACCATATTTATAGGAGGCCTTCCAACAGTACATCTGCCGGTACGTGGTCGCCATTCCAGAAGCTTTCGACTCCAACGGCCATCCATTCTGCGAGAAATGTTTCCTGCCCATTGAAACTTTAAGTTTGTTGATTCTTCATGCTATGTCAACTTAGTTCTCCTGCGGATATCCTCATTCCTTATTCGATCACGCAAGGAAAATCCGAGATAGCCCTTTCGGTTTTCTATTGCCCTTTGGGTGACTTTAAGCCTTCTGATCAGGCCCATTATAAGCGACCACGTTTCGCAGCCATATGTCAACACGCACCGGTTAAAGATTTTCGTCTTGAGACACTGTGGATTGGACTTCCCGAACGCTGCCGAACCGAGTCGAATACGACGATTGACCTCTTTTTCGAAGTTAGAACTACCCAATTGGACCGTCTGGCCCAGGTAAACGTAGTCGTCTACAACTTCGAGTGTAGACTCTCCGATCTTGATAGGAGTCATTACGATACGATGACTTGTCATCAAACTAAAAACATTTCATATCAACTTCCAATAAATTACTACACGATACTACCCACCTACACTTACAAACCACTTTGTACGCGATCACCCAAAGCGCCCCATATATGGCCATGACACATAACTTCGCTTTCACAGGCTGCGCATGTGCAGGTATGGCAGGCGCGAGCCAAAGATTTATCCCCTCACACTTTAACACTGAATAATCAATTTTTATATGAAACTGTAATTTACTTTGTAATTTCACACCTTTTTATAGTGCCGTTATGTTTGGTAATACATTGTTGTATCATTTTGAGCTATATTTTTAATGGGATGTCGCTTTTCACTTTGGGATCATGTTCAACCATTTAAATTTATTTTAATTAAAAAACTCTCACTCTTAACTGTACACATAATTAATGTGTTCCCAAAACGATTTGTACGTAGGTGAGATGTTCACCATGTACCAATGGCCGCTCCGGATTTCTAGTGGTTTGATGATGGAACGGGGGTTTTTTTTTTTTTTTTTTTTTATATTTTATAAACTAGCACTTGACTGCAATCCTACCTGATGGTAAGCAGTGATGCAATCGTCGATGGTAAAGCGCACTAGTTTATTAAGAGCCTATTCACTCTAGCCTTGAAGACGCCTAAATTATAATTGGCCGGGAAAACCGCAGCAGGCAAATTGTTCCAGTCCCTCGATGTACGCGGTATAAACGACGAGGCAAAACGCTTAGTCCGGACCGTGGAAGTTTCAACAACGTAAGGGTGGATATTCGCCGTACGCCGGGTTGTTCGATGATAGAAAGGAGATGGCGGTATCAAGTCATGCAATTCCCGCGCACACTCTCCAAAATGCATCCTGTAAAACAACGAAAGGCTGGCTACTCTACGCCTGTGCTCGAGGCTTTGGTTTAGATAATTCAGTCTACGATGCTGGTAAAAAATCCTCTATACAACATTAGTTTTACCTTAGTGAAACCCGATACACGTATCTATTACTTTTAGTTATAGAAACAATCTATGTACAAAATTTCATAACTGTATCATGAAAAATCACAAAGTTATAAGCTTATTTTGTAAAAATACATGGTCACCGAGCCATCCGGGTGACTGAGGGGTTGTTTCGCTCCCGCACCTAGCTGTGTGTTGGCTCCAATGCCCGCTATGACCTACCGTGACCTGACACTATGTCCAACACAGATCACGGTGACCTTTTATGTTTTGGGAAAATATAACATGGTGTAAAAATTACTTGAATCGATTCAGTTACCGATTCTAAACAAACTATATTCAGGTTTCACATATACTAAAAATAGTGTTGAATAAGTAATTATTACAAAGAAAACCTTTTGAATACCGTAATTAGAGACACAATAGAAAGACAATAGGTGTGCGGACACCGGTGTCCTCTTGGGGTTTAATGAATTAATTATAACTAGTAAGTAAATAGCTACTGAATACCTTTTCACAGAAGCCATTGGCTGGACCGATACCTTTCCAACAGTTATAATAAATCCAAACTATTTTGAATGGAAACCGAATAATTTTACCAAGCAGAACATTTTATTAGGTAGTAATTATAATAAACACAGAAACTTTATTGCTCTTACGCAACGTTGATTTAATACAGCCGCAGTTAGGCATCGCTCACACACACCAACGTACTTTCTGCCGCCGAATGTGAGTATGCTCACGATCAGCCCCAGTAAGAACGTGGACTCATTCTGCAGTAGATATGCATTCTCATCAAGTCGACAGTACCTACGCTACAGCGTAGAATGCGTTACATGTGTAAACAAAAGAGTAAGATTGCTACGCGTAGTACAAAATCGGTCGGAGATTCGAGAGTCAGCGACAACGCAATAAGTAATAGCGTATAGTTGGTTCGGTGTGAACTGCTTAGGACCCGCTCACAGTCAGCAGCCGAAAATACGTTTTTCTTTTATTTGATATAAACTAGTGCTTGACTGCGATCCCTCCTGATGGTAAGCAGTAATGCAATCGTTGATGATGAGGCGCACTGGTTTATTAAGAGCCTATTCACCTTGAAGACACCCAAATTATAATCGGATGGGGAGTCAGCAGCAGGCAAATTGTTCCAGTCCTGCGCTGTACTCGATAAAAACGAGGCAAAACGCTTAGTCCGGACTTTAGAGGTTTCAACAACGTAAGGGTGGATAGGTTCTCGCCGTAGGTACGTCGGGTTGCCCGATAGTAGAAATAAGATGGCGGAATCAAGTTTTCAATTCCCGCGCACACGCTCTCTCTCTGTTTGGTCTGTACAATGCCTTAGAATACCCTAATGAAGTTAAGAGTAATTTTATTCACACTAATTATTAAGGTCTTTCGAGAGCCCGCCATCATAAACATGGTTGGCCCTCGAAGAGGAACGCCGTAACCAATTCCCAACTTTAAAATTACGATTGTAAAATTCAATTTCGAACGGAGTTGATTACTTAAGTGTCTCCTAAGAATTTGCATCATAGTCTACACTTTGTCAGTAAGAAGATGTATCGCCTTTAATATAAAGTAGTTAAGCAGCGGCTCTTGAATTTAATTCGGAATCGATTAACTGATGCGTTTAATGGCCGTTTTAATTACTTCGTAAAATATGCAATGACAATAATAATGAAGCTCGCAGAAGTTATTTTGATGGAAATAACGTAAACAAGAAATCCAGCTTAATAGAGCTCTTCCCCACTCGCTTATCGTCAACGTTGAGCATGGTAGGTTTCTCAGAGTCTAGCCAGTAAACAGTAAATCGTGGGTAGAATCAAGTTGGTCACCTCTGTTATTTACATAATTGTTACTTCATTGTTTGTACCTTTATGTCAAATATTCTCACAGCAAACCTATACATACATTGTGAAATTTTAAACATGAGGATAACTCGTATGCACATCAGAACTTAACCTACTTGGAACATCCAAGTCGTCGACGGCGCCCAAGTCGTTGACGGCGCCCAAGTCGTCGACGGCGCCCAAGTTGTCGACGGCGCCCAAGTCGTCGACGGCGCGTACTGTTCCCGCGTGCCTCAAGGAGCTGTCAGCAAACTGTAGGGGCCCAGCCTGCTAGCTGCAAGCAGGCAGGGTCGAAGCCTGCGGGGGTCATGGGTCAGCTTCCGGAATGAATACCCGGCCCCGGCACGATAGGCAACGAAAGAACGGGGTAGGTTTTTAGTCAGTAAGAGTCTGACACTACTTCCCGCTCCACCCAAGGGCGGGATTTCTCATTGGATGATTTTACCTACCATAAAAAAAAGTTGAGCATGGCTTAAAAGCTTGTTGGTTCAACTAACTCAATCCAAAGCGAAGTTTGATGAAAAGGCAACGTGAAAAAGAGAGATAACACATGAAAACTTTATTGGCATTCGGCTATTCTGTGATTTACTCGAATATTTCACAAAACTTGTTGCAGGAAATACGTGATTTTTAAAACCCTTAAAAGTTTTTGAGGAAAATTGTCGTCATTCAGAATCTCGAATAAATGTGCAACGCTCCTTAAACGTACTTTTTTATATTTTTAATATCACACATATCGAGACGGCGCGGGAGAATAAGGTTTGGAAGGACTTGAGGGAGGCCTGTGCCCAGCAGTGGGACAGTTAGGGCTAAAACAAAACACACACACATTATAGAAGGCAAAGTCCACGTCTACAGGATTTTAGAGATCTTTATGGAATAGTTTTACACAATATTATGCTTTGATTTTTATGCAAGTCTAGATATCATTCACAAGATATCTTTGTATCTAAAATATCTGGAGAAATATGTGTAATAACATCATAATCACGTAAGAGCAGTTGTATGAAAATGTTCCTCGGGTTTGCCGCTCTGAACGCGTTACATTTAACGACCGAAATGCTATACAACCTTATTTTTAATATATATACTCGTATATGCGAAACCAGAAACACGTGTCTTGTACTTTTATGTGAAGACTCTATGCATAAAATTTCATAACTTTATCATGAAAAATTGCAAAGTTGTAAGCTTGTTAAGTACCCAGGTCGTTCACACAAACACATGGTCACCGAGCCATCTGGGTGACTGAGGGGGCGGGGTTGTTTTGCTCTCAATGACCTGCCGTGTTGTACTTAGTGTCGGCGGTGTCCAACTTGTGACCTTCTTTAAATATTTTTGAGAAAAAATATAACATGGTGTAAAAATAATTGGAATCGACCTACTAAAAATAGTGCTGTATAGAATGTGAGAAAGAGGGACGCTGCTATACCGTCCCGTTTTTATCACTCGCACGCTTGACACTTTAATACGCCATAGTAAGGCCCCTGAAAGACCCCATAAATCCAATACTCCGGCTTCATTTACCACACCTTGACCTGATGTGTCAACAGGGTCAAGGTTAGGCCAGGTCAATCTTGATGTGTCACGGATAAACTCACATGGCGGGTTACGAGCCACTCCACTCGTCGAGTCGTCAACTGGACGCTTCCGCGTTGTGAACCTTTGTAGACTGAGGAATGAATAGAGTGGGAGACTGACTTTAAGTAAATTGGTGTATAGATAAGACAACGAAGCTGATGTATATGATAATTTTAATAATACTGACGATGTGTTTTTTTTTTTTATTATGGATACGTACTCACCTGATGGTAAGCGACGATGTGGTTAACGAAGGAGTACGCGTCGAAAAATGTTTGATTTACCAATACAATATTTCCAATTTTGTATATTTACTCATACAAAAATAAAAAATAAATAGATACCGTGAAATTTCTGGCCAGTTCTTCTCGGAACCCTCCGTACCAACAAATTTATGTAAATAACTCGATCCCCGAATCAAGTTTCGAAGATTTTTCCGAACCGTATTTTTTTTGTGACGTAACAACAAATTTTCAGTTTTTAGATTGATTTCTATACTTGTAGTATAAGACTTTGCTTCATACCCAATTTCAGGGTTCTAGGTCAACGGGAAGTACCCGATGAATTTTGATCCCCTCGAGAGTGTCAAAATATGCGTTTTTTACGACATTAACGGTCGTATCTTTTTTTGTCGTTAACTTAAAAGTTTTGAATGTTTTATGTGGTCAACATTTAAGCGCTAAATACACACATTTTTATCAAATATTTACAGATGGTTCTAAAGAAAATAACAATTCCGGTGCAGCTTTTTATGACCCACAACAAAATACATCTATGAGCTTTAGTATTGATTCGAAAGCGTCTATAATGTATATTGAACTATTGGCAATCAGCGAAGCTATATCATATGCCCAATCTATAAGTCACAATAACATTGTAATACTAACTGACTCCAAGAGTGCTTTACAACATGTGGCTCGTTGTACCTCGTCATTTCGAGGGACACCGATAGCGTACACAATAATTAACCAGATACTGGAACTTCAACAAAATTTTAAATCAGTAATACTGCAGTGGATTCCGTCACACATCGGGATTCATGGCAATGAAATGGTAGATTCGGTTGCAAAGCGAGCCTTTGTTGAGGGAATTCCGTTAAATGTAGATCCATTTTTCACAGACAACTTTTGTCTAATTAAAAAACATTGTCATGAATTGTGGAAACAATATCATGATGAAAGGTCAAGAGAGAAAGGTATCTGGTACAACACCATCCAACCAGAACCTTTAACTATACCTTGGATAGAAAACAATACACTCAACAGAAAAGACATTGTTACTGCCATGAGGCTTCGCTCTGGTCATATTCCATCGAGGAAGTTTACGTTCCTTATGGGCATCACATCTTCGCCTAACTGCGAAAAATGCGCAATTATCGAGGACATACATCATATTCTGGTGGAATGTGAGCGGGGTGAAAGCCTCAGGAGAAATTTGTTTAGTACTTTAAATTTGTTAGATATCGGTATCTGCAACAGTATTCTATCGAAACCTACGTCAGACGAGGCAATAATTTTATATAAAATATATTATAATCATTTTAAATAAGTTAAAATTCAAAGTCTGGCTTTGATGGAGCGTCATAGTCATTATAGTGACCAAGCTCCCTAATTCAGATTAAAACAAAAAAAAAATTAAAAAGTTTGATTTTTTTACAGCTTCAAGGGACCGCAGATCTGAGTATACGATTATAATTTCAATACATCCACGCATCTATATATCTATCGATGTTATCCTATAAGGATTCAGTTTTTTTTCCTTTTGAGGTACGGAACCCTAAAACAAACATTGTGCATGCCTCACGGCTACGCCTATCTCTATTAATGCCTCCTTTATTTATTCCTAGCTCTGTAATCTTGATCCATCTTCGCAACCGTGGCCTGTGGGTCGATAGCACCGCCCATGGCCGGATTTATCGGGTTCCTGCTAAGCAACCAATCGACATTGCCATCGGCTGCAACTATGCGCTCGACATCACGTGAAAATGATCACCAATGTCAAATTCATTAACCTCAAAGCTGGCGTGCTATTCCGTAAGAAAACAGCCTTGCGCAGCGCTGGCCCAGCGATGAAATCTAAATAAATACGTTTAAATCACATACAAATCCAATGTAACTATTTGGATTTCGTAGCTGGGTCAGTGCACAGTGGACTGCAGAAGGCATTGACTTTGTAAAAATTTCGTAAATTTATTTGAATGGTTTAAAAACATACTTTGGTCTTCATTGGTCCAAGTGTCTTATCTTTAGGATAAAAAACGAAATCACCCCTTTTTGGCGCATTAAGAAGATAAATAATATTTTTTAGTAAGCCACCCCAGCATTGTACAAGTATTGGAAGTCTTTGAAATTCTCGGCTTTTTTCTACTATAATAATTATGAATGTATAATGTCTCTGTCTATTGATGTGTATCATGCCTATCTTAAGGTGCATAGAGCTGATTACTTACGAAACTAAAAATAGTTTTGCACTGCATTCAAGGTGTAAAAACAAAAGCGCTCAAAAATGGTCATAGTCCTCATTCTCCTTGCGTCGCATTCCTCAATGCTGAGGGTCCTGACCGGGTGGTCTGGCTCTTTCTTAAATATCATAAGAGCGAAAGTGATGAAGCAGGGTTGCTTTTGTTGTTCCTCCATTTATTCCTATCTCTGGCGGAGTGAAGGTCCCCATTTACCTTGGAGTCAACAACGGTGCTGAACTGATCGTGCCAATGTATTGCGCTGCGTCAACGAGGCTTTTTCCATTTATTTTACTGGTCACAATGGTCAATTGTTGGGCAAAAAAGCTGCCAGGCTCAAATGGGAGGCGGCGGGTCACGTCAGCCGCATGCACAAAGACTACTGGGTATGGGTCGCCATCCAGTGGGTTTCTACAGAGAGAAAGCGCCGTTGAGGCCAACGTATAAAGAGGTGGTTTAGATGTATATCATGAGGACTATTTTGAAAGACTAGGATGAGGCCTTTTTCTAGCAGTGGGATGAATATCCCACTGCTAGGTGTGAGACTTTAACTGACTAAAATCCACCCATTTTCCTTTAGTTGCCCGTTGCATTCCAAGGTTGTGGAACCTCTTCAAAAAATATTTCCATACCGTAAAAGTACAAACCCCTATTTATTTAAAGTTCGCTAAGTACCTGTTCTGGATTCGTACGGAGGATTCGCCCGGGTGTCGCCACTGTGCGGAACACCCGGAGGACACGGTGGAGCACACTGTAGAGGTGTGCCCCGCCTGGGCAGAGTATCGCGGTGTCCTTGTGGGGGCGATCGGCGGCAGCGATCTCTCTCGCCGGGCCTTGGTTCAGGCCATGGTCCCTAGTGAGGAGGGATGGCAGGCGGTCGCCTCCTTCTGCGAAGCAGTAATGCTAGCAAAGGAGGAGGCCGACCGCATCAGACAGAGGAAACGGGGCGCTCGCTCCAGCCGCCGCCGGGATTCCGATCCCGATTTCCGGCCACCGTAGGCGCGGGCTTGCGGACGGCGTGCAATGGGTAGCACGCTGTCCGATCGTCCGGTAACCGGCCGGACAGAGACGTCGACGGCGCGTTCTGTTCCTGCGCGCCTCAAGGAGCTGTCAGCAAACCGTAGAGGCCCAGCCTGCTAACTGCAGGCAGGCAGGGTCGAAGCCTGCTGGGGTCAAGGGCCGTTTTCTGAGAGGAAGGCTCAGCCCCGGCACTATAGGCTACGAAGGAACGGGGTAGGTTTTTAGTCAGTAAGAGTCTGACACTACTTCCCGCTCCGCCCAAGGGCGGGATTTGTCATTGGATGATTTTACCTACCATAAAAAATAAATTAAAAAAAACCCCTATTTATTTAACATTGCCAAGGACCATCGTTGTATTCCATTTTAAACGGTTACACATAAAAACAAATTATTTAGTTCACTTGACCTTCAAAGTAGGTTTTCTTTTATTTGCAGTTAAGACTGCTAAAACTATATTCATTATTGACGACCAATAAGATATTGACGTAATGGCAGAAATGTGCCGCGATCTAAGAAGTCGTTATCATTAGTGCCAATGCAATATTCAGAACTTAAGAAACGCTTTTAGTAAAAATATAGGTTAAAAGCTGATAAAAGTGCCAGATTGTCAACCTACATTAATTTATTGAGTCATTCAGAATACGTCAGTTCGTTGCTTTTAATTCTGATGCACTAATCAAATTCTTATTTCAGTGCGACGATGACGCCACATAAACATCAAACTGTGAAGTTTTGATGCTTTATTAAATTCGTCACAAACTGCTAAAGGCTTTTTCAGACAGACCAAATTAGTGCTTCTATAAAATAATTTCAGTGCCAAACTTAAGTGGCAGTGGGCAGAGCAAATCGCTCGCAGAACAGATAGTCGTTGGAACCGTAAGTTTCTGGAGTGGCGACCACTTACCAGAAGACACAGCATTGAAAGGCCTTCCGAAAGGTAGACCGACGATGGAGAGCGTCGCGGAAAGGATGTGAGATGCACTGGACCGATCATTGTGGCGATACAAGGGTCAGACTTATGAACAGAAGTAGACGTCGTTCTTTAAAATATTTTTTTTATTTAGTCTCTTGATGGATAACTGCTTCGTTAGGCTTATGGTCGGAAGCATGACCGCTGAACGTGGGGTCCTGGGTTTTGCTTCCCATGTCTAACCAAAAGTGACTTACTTTGTGGCAGCCCAAAGATAAAAATTAGTGTTGTTGTGACACTGTACTTCGGAAAACACGTTGGTCCTGCACCGGATCTTTCCCCGGTCTTGACGGATTGCCGTCCCTATGGACTATGAGAGTAAAGAAACTGAAAGTAAATTAGTGTTTACACACACACTTACCGCTTTACGAAAAAGGCCCTACAACTGACTAAACCTCAGTTACGGAAAGTGACGGCCGTTACAACTGGCCACGGGACCTTTAACAAGCACCTCCCTGTCATAGGAGTTACAGACAGCCCACTGTGCAGAGCCTACATGGAGGAGGAAGAGACTGCAGCACATCTGCTTCTGAGCTGCCCTGTTGTCGCTGGATACAGGGCAAAGTACTTCGGTAACCCAGGTAACCTCCGTGAAATGGTCAGTAACACCAAGGCGCTGCTGGCCTTCCTCAAGGAGCTGTGGTGGATCGAATGACACATTTGTCCCACCCGTACGCAAAATACGCGCTTTAGTCGTGGAGTTGCGAATACCAGTCCGATATACAATACAATACAATAGTGTTTACACATACATTTGCCCACTCGTATATCGTCTACGTACCTGACTAAAGAGATTGGCCACCATGATTGAAATTCGCTCGGGTGGATTTTATCAGATCTCTCATCTACATGAAGCAATAGCCATCAATACTGTTTCGTGCACCAAGAACTAAATAGTTTGATATTCAGCCTTCGAAGGCGAACAACAAAATCTGCCTATCAGGTTTTCCTTTACTTTGATTAATAGAAACAGGAATGCTAATGTTTTGCGTATCTAGAAGCAAAATAGTTCGCTCTGTTTATATTACGATATGATTAATGGTTTCTTTAGGAATGCAACGGATTATCTCCTTGGTCAAGAGTGGATTGATGGTGGAGATGACGCCATCAGGTAAGCTGGTCCTTTTGTGGCTGGTCATGGCGATGGGAGTGGCTTGATCCGTAGGTAAAACTTTGATATGAGTTATGAGTATTAATCAGTTAGGATAAGGATACAATCTGTTGTTTATAGATACAGCCAGGTTGATAATTTTTGCACTAGCTATCCTAAGGAATGAATCATTGACAAGTGCAACCAAACTAGTACTTTCATTTGCAGTAGAACAGAAAACCAATTAACTGTAGCATAAGTAATTTTGTTGGTTATATTTTTTGTCAACGTTATAGGAAGCAAATAAATTGATTTATAAATTTCTAGCTTCTGCCAGCGGCTTCGTTCCTTTACTCTCCTAGGTTTTTTTTATGGTGGGTAAAAATGACAACTCCCGCCCTAGGGTGGAGCAGGAGATAGTAATAATAATAATAATTTTTATTCAAAAGACAACACGGGTCCAATGGTTAGTAAACAAAACTTATCAACTAAAAGGGTTAGGAACAAATAAAAAAAAAAACTTAACTTATTGCCGCACCAGCAATCGCAACCAGTGATTGATCACTGGCGCATCATGCTTGTCGGCTAAAATCCGAAGAATGCCATTGGAGCTCGCCCTAGATCTGCTTAGCAACGAGGCAGCCTTCCTCCTCATAATGGCGTGGAAATTATCCACACGCGCTAAAGCAAACATGCCCGATGCACTGCAGTATCTAACAATGTCAAACTCTTACTGACTAAAAAACCCACCCCGTTCCTACGTTGCCTTTCATACCAGAGCCGAGCCTTCCTTTTAAAAGCGAACCCGTGGCCCTAAAAGGCTTCGACCCTTCTGCAGGGTTCCTACGACCCTCATAGTTTCGCAAAACTCTTTCTTAGCGGACGTCTACACCCTATAAGAAACATAACTGCCAAATTTTAAGTTTGTAGGTATATAGTTTCTGACATTTTGTGATTAATCAGTTAGTGGTGTTTCGCTTATATATATAAAGATAAACGACTTTTGAATCATGTAAAACATACACTTTAAAGTTGCCATATACAGCGCTTATGCATAATCAGCCGTTTAATGTTCCCACTGTGACATGGAGAGGGCCGAAATCCACCACGCAGGCCGATTGCAGGTTGGTAGTCGTCACTGTCTTCGAAAGCTCTAGGACTTTTTTTCATTGCCATGGTGGGAAAATCATCCAATGAAATCTCCACAATCTTAGGCGGGGCGGGAGATAGTATCAGACTTTTACTGATCAAAAACTCACTACTTCTTTGCCTTTCATACCGGGACCGAACCTACCTTTCAGAAATCGATCCTTGGCCCCAGTAGGCTTCGACCCTATTTTGCCCCTACGGTTTGCTGACAACTCCTTGAGGCGCGCGTGGTCTTCGACGGTGTGTATAGTTACACACCGTCGAAGACTTGGGCAATGGGTAGCTCGCCGTCCGCAAGCCCATGCCTACGGTGGCCGGAAATTGGGATCGGAATCTCGGCGGTAGCTGGGGCATGATGTCTTTCTTCACCGTTTTATTTATTTATTGAATAAACATTTTATTTCTTCTTCACTTTCTTTCTTTTTTAAATTTTTTTTTTAGAGCATTGATGATGAAATAAATTGAAGTAAGGCGCCTGCCTGGGTTTAAACTTACAACCTATAGCTTGAAAGTCGCAGTCGCTACCAAAAGCCACTAATCTAAAAAAATATACTTCTAACTAATAATTTAGCTTCACTGGACCACCTCAAAACCTTGTCACATAAACCTCCCGTAGTCTAAACCCAAACGTCCGCTTCGAGCTTTATTACACGTAATCTTAACTAAATAGCAACTGTCACCGCCCTTATCCTTTACACTAATCCATCAGATTTGCAACTCTAGTAATCCCACAAACATCTCGGTCGTGGGTGGACATTGGATAAAGCGATTATTATATTATAAATGTAAATAATCGATTAGCATGCGCCGGCGCCGGTCGAGCCGCGTCACTTGCACGCGGCGCCTGGGACGGCGTCAGAGAACCTATTAAAGGTATACCTCCAGCTGCATGTGTGGTCTTGGACAAGAATAGGTCGCGAATTATGTGGAGGACAGAAATGGGATTTTGGTTAAAGTAACAAATAGTAAAACATAAGTAAGGTAGGGGTTATCCTTAGTAGATAAATTGTTTTTGTACAATAATCTTAGATATAAGCCATAGTATACAGCGCGTGTGGGTAGTGCATGTGTTAGTCGTCTTATACGAGTATAAAAACCTGAAAGTCATATTATACGAGTGAAAATATTAACTAAACTCAACTACCTGAGACAGACAATCCAGTTTGGTAGGTCGAACTTTGAGAAAGAGATCAATCTTCGAATCCAACTCAGCTGGGCAGTGTTCGGGAAGCTGCGCGGTCTTCTCGTCTAACATACCATAGTGTCTCAAGATGGAAGTCACCAGTGATGACATATGGCACTGAAACATGGTCGCTTACAATGGGCCTCATCAGAAGGCTTACAGTAAACGCATCAGGAATGAGGATATCCGCAGGAGAATCGAGGTCGCCAACATAGCCTGAAGACTTGCCAAACTAAAATGGCAGTGGGCAGGGCACATTGCTCATAGATCGCAGTGTTTGTTGAAAAAAAAAATGATTAAGACAGAAGAGAAGTATGTAAATACTTAGGGCATATTACCTATAAAACAAAGTATTGGCAAAGAAAGCGCTCATAGCTCTAAACTAGTCTTAAGATTGCTTAAAAATAAATTATTTTTCTTTCTTTTTTACCATTTTTCTTTTGTTGTGTCGTTAATCCTATGGCATCAGCTATGTATGTATATTTAAAAAATAGATCTTCGAAAGGCACTGCACTTGACTTAAACCATTATAATTCCGTTACCATCCGCTGCTCAATAAGGACCTCCCATTAGATCGCTTTCAAGAACAGCGCCGTGTAACTAATTAATATTTGGCTTACGAATCATTTTGTTCTAAGTTCCTACGTGCGTCTCGTGTCATACATACTAAGTACGATCTCCTAAGGCTCAACACACACTGACGCAGAGTTAAAACGTCGCAACGCGTCATGTTTTTCGCGTGTAGCATACCTATTCATCTCTATTAAGAAGTCAGTACAGCCCTCCTAGCCAAATTACGTTAGTTTCGTTAATCGTGAACGCTTGGAGTTGGCTACTTGGAGAGCATTGCGTGTCATATTGGAGACATTTGGTCTCCTCATGAGGACGCATGAGAATCGCGTGCACTGACGTACCATTCACGAATCTATATTTAAAAAGCGAAATACCACTCACTGATTAATCACTAAATCTTAGAAACTATAACACCTACAAACTTAAAATTTGGCAGGTAGGTTCCTTGTAGTGTATAGATACCTGTTAAAGATTAATGCCAGATTTTACGAAACTCCACCCCTCTACTTCGCGCTCCACCCAAGGGCGGGATTTGTCATTGGATGATTTTACCTACCATAAAAAAAACCCCTAAAGGGGCAAAATGGGGTTTGGAAGTTTGTATGGAGAAACCGACTTTCACGTGGGCCAGGCCGCTGGCAAAAGCTAGTGTTTAAATAATTCTGAACAAGTCCAGCACTGTAATATTGGCGCTCTAAAACGAGCGTCATCACGCGACAACGCGCGTTGCCATGCGTTGTAACTGAAAAACAGAACACAAAGCGACGATGTTTTAAGTCTATGCGAGTGTGAGTTACACCTAACGCGCCACGCTCGCCGTATGCCAAAGCCCTAACGAGTTGATACGATCGGTGTCGTGTCAATCGATCCCGCTTATCGAATCGATCGATCGATTGATTTCATTTATAATTTGTATCAAATTGCTTTTCAGTTAGTATTCTATTAACAACAATTTGCATACGTATCGCTCATGCTAAACAAGTAAATGCGTCATTAAAAACCGGCCAACTGCGAGTCGGACTCGTGCACGAAGGGTTCCGTACCATATCCAGCAAAAAAGGGCAAAATAATAATAATATTCCACAACTATCACACAACGCCGTCTAGTCCCAAGCTAAGCAGAGCTTGTGTTATGAGTACTAGACAATTGATAAACATACTTATATGTTTCTAAATACATACATATTATAGATAAATTACACCCAGACACAGAACAAATGACCGTGCTCATCACACAAACATTTGTCCTGGGTGGGAATGGAACCCACGACCTGAGGCAAAGCAGTCAGGACCACTAGACCAACAGGCCCGTCAAAAAAAATAAAAATCGCTTTTGTTGTATGGGAGCTCACCTTAAATATTTATTATATTTTTAGTGTTTGTTGTTATAGCGGCAACAGAAATACATCATTTGTGAACATTTCAACTGTCTAGCTATCGCGGTTCTTGAGATACAGCCTGGTGACAGACAGACGTACAGACAGCGATGTCTTAGTAATAGGGTCCCGTTTTTACCCTTTGGATACGTAACCCTAAAAGTGTCGACTACTTACTTCTGTTTTATTTATAAGAAAATAAATCAACGTCTATTAACCTGGTTTTTGATTGGAAATTGGTTGAAATGGCCGTTTAAGTTAAACTGTGACATAATTAACTTTTAATAAAGATGACGATTTGTAGACTAGTCTGATATTTAAAGGTCCAACAAGATAATTGTGTGTAGTGGGTGCTTTGATGGAGCAATTTTATCTAATAGGCTTTCAATTGAATTGATCGAATTACTAGTTTACAATTTATTACTGCTTTGCAATCTTCTGTTTTATTTTACCATGAAACTGGGCAGTTTCTTATTTATATACTGGTAATTAGTGAACGATTCTTAAGCACGTGATTGTAGTCATGATAATAAACAACTTTTACAATGGGACCAAACACGAAACCGCGAAAAAAAATCTGCTTGTCATTACATTTATGTTCGTCTAACTAACTGGTCAAAATGTAGGCACTGAACTTGGCTGATTTTTTTCGCGATTTTAGGTTTGGTCCCGTAGTAAAAGTTGTTTGTTATCATGACTACAATCACGTGTTTAAGTATCGTTCACTAATTACCAGTCACCCTATATAAAGATATTAGTATCAATGGCTACACTTTTATCGGAACTAGAATACCTACTCACTTATTTATTTTATCGAAAGTATTTTTTATTTTTATACATACATTTATTTAATACCTGTAATACTCGTAACTTATGTTTGAAACTGCTTGCTCCGTCACTCATCACTGAAGGTTCATTGGAAGACCAGCGTCAGATAGTGTTTTTCTGTCTGGCAACATTGCTGAAATGAACCTTGTTTGGCGCAGCCGTAAGGCACACATAGTGTTATAGTTTTTATTTATTTATTTATTTAAGTGTGTTAAACGTGAAAAAATATATAGATTTTTTTTTTCTTTCTAACTAAAAGTATCTATCAGTATCTATCAGAAGCATAGATTATCATTTTCCATAGATTTAATTTAAGCATTTCACGAAATTACATCTGATTTTATTCAGGTAATTTTAAAACCGTACGGTTTTAGGTGTTATACTATGTTTTACCAATGAATCACTCGTGTTTATTTTGAAAACTTTTAATTTGTTTTTTTTTGTATTTTGAGCAATTCTAATAAAAGATACGTACGTACACAAAAATACATAGGTTTGGAAGTATGCGTAACAGATAGTTAATTCCCGCAAACATCCTTTGGAAAGGAAGGTTCCTCCGACCAGACGGGTGTTATGTCTGGTGGGCTACTGCCCAATAGATGATTTCAGGATGTATGTATTCAAATCGCGCGGAGAACTTTAATTGCGCGATGCAGGATAGTTCCTTTGTGTCTGTCATAAATGTCGCTATCGTTGATCGTTGGTTCTTGATGCTTCATGAAGCGTCCCAGGTCCACCTCATAGGTGACCTTCCTCATAATCTGGTATCTCAACCTTTCCCTGGACAACAATACTTTTCTCAAAAATTTCTTCCTAATGCAAGTTTAAATCAAACTTAATTCTAGTTTCAGTATCTTTTTTTTAAAATTGATATATACTAGTGCTTGACCTGCAATCCCACCTGATGTTAAGCAGTGATACAATCGTTGATGGTTTTTTTTTTATGGTAGGTAAAATCATCCAATGACAAGTCCCGCCCTTGGGTGGAGCGGGAAGTAGTGTCAGACTCTTACTGACTAAAAACCTACCCCATTCCTTCGTTGCCTATCATGCCGGGGCTGAGCCTTCCTCTCAGAAAACGGCCCTTAACCCCAGCAGGCTTCGACCCTGCCTGCCTGCAGCAGGCTGGGCCTCTACGGTTTGCTGACAGCTACTTGAGGCGCGCGGGAACAGAACGCGCCGTCGACGACTCGGGCTCGGTCCGGTATGTTACCGGAAGATCGGAAAGCGTGCTACCCATTGCACGCCGTCCGCAAGCCCGCGCCTACGGTGGCCGGAAATCGGGGTCGGAATCCCGGCGGCGGCTGGGGCGAGCGCCCCGTTGCCTCTGCCTGATGCGGTCGGCCTCCTCCTTTGCTAGCATTACTGCTTCGCAGAAGGAGGCGACCGCCTGCCATCCCTCCTCACTACGGACCATGGCCTGAACCAAGGCCCGGCGAGAGAGATTGCTGCCGCCGATTGCCCCCTACGAGGACACGGCGATGCTCCGCCCAGGCGGGGCACACCTCTACAGTATGCTCCACCGTGTCCTCCGGGTGTTCCGCACAGTACTATCGTTGATGGTGAGGTGCACTAGTTTATTAAGAGCCTATTCACTCTAGCCTTGAAGACACCTAAATTATAATCGGACGGGAAGACCACAGCAGGCAAACTGTACCAGTCCCTCGATGTACGCGGTATAAACGACGAGGCAAAACGCTTAGTCCGTATCGTATAAGTTTCAACAACATAAGGGTGGATATTCGCCGTACGTATCGTCAATTGCGAACTGTTTTAAATATACAGATAAATTACTAAATAATGACTTCCAGGTAACCTGAATTTACATAAAATTATCTAGTTACCTACATACTTATTTGTAGTTCCTACCGCATTTATAATCACTTAAAGGCTATGTTTTAAAATCGTGTAACATTGCACCAGTAACTACGTTGTCACATTTATCATGTCGGCTTAGGTTTTCATAGTCGTTTGTAGAGTGACGAATCACTTTTAAACCAGTATATAAGTTTAGACATGAATGATGCTGTCGCTATAAAAAGGACAAGCAATTTCCGTTTGGTTTATGTAATTATTTTTACTGTTAGGAAAATTAGTTCAATGATTATGAGGAACTTGAAAGAGTGTTATCTTGTCGGAGGAAGTACTGTTACCATATTTATTTCTGACGCCATGTAGCGTTTCTGGGTGGATAGGATGATTTAGGTTTGCCGCGCACGGGTTTCCAGCCACGACCACAAATATGCCACCACTGGCATATTTCTTGCAGTTTTCAAACATTTTATAAGTACTCGATGCACACGGTGGACGGTGATGGCCGCCACATACTACAAATCGCCGTTGCTCGCTTTTTGTGGCCCACTAATCGTCGACACAAAACGTCACACCGCCAAACACCACTCGCGTGTTTCACCATCCCTCTCTACCTTACCAAGTCACCATAGTTAACCTGTTCAAGTTGAAGGCAATGCACGGACGCACTTAGTACATTCTTGATTGAAATAAATGTGGATATAGAATTATTTATATAAAAAATTCAACCCCGTTCATCGATTTTGGATTAAAAAAGCGATAGTTACAGTAATGGAAGAGAAAAATTTATAGCCACCGACCGCAAGTATCAACAACTGGCCACAAGTGGCTGTCAAGCGCTTACGCTGCCTTTGTAGCTTCTAACCTCGCATTTGTGACTGAAGCGTGTAGTAGTCCACCCTTAATAAAACCTATTTGGTCTGTACTAGTTAGATTTATCATAACTTAATGGAAACGAATTTATTAAAAAAAAATCTAATAAACGATACGTTAGGTATGTTGAAATTTACGTGACGTCACTTTTATGCAATAAATGTACCACTTTTTTACTTTTACAAGAAAGGTAACAGCCCCCACTTCAAAACTTTGATGCGTCGACTTCTTCATTTTGTATTGATGTATTTTGGTTAATTTTTATGCATTTTGTACTTTATAAAGTACAAAATACATAACTAACAATACTTGATAAAATCTGGCAAACTAAACAATTTTTTTACCAAAGAATTATCTCTATTATATTTTTTTTTTTTGCTTTTGAGAATAACTGCAACATTACATAAATTTTACTTAAAGATACTTTGCAAGTGGTTTGATAATACGCGACAATAACAATGTATCGACATGAGATTTGTAGCTCGATATAAAAAAGGAAAATGTTAAAAAATATATAATTATTTAATATAATTATCACAATAATAAGCATGCGATACATATTAGCTTTAACTCTGGATGCGAATATGCAATAGCTGTGATAGCTTTTGCAGATGTGCAAACGTCTTGAGAACGAGTTGAGTTAAATCCATATTGAAAAACAACAGAGAACGATGCTAAAGCCCCCTTGCGCCACAAATCACTAGATGCATTTAATGTAAAACTAATTTAAATAATATTTTTTTCGGCCAACCGTTTCTAGATGGCAGAGACACGATTACGTTTTAAAAAAATAATTCATACATTTAGCATATTCAATATTTTCAGTGATCTCTGGTATAATTACTGTCTGGTATAAAAACCCAGAAGGAACACAAATTCTCACACGAAGACGTAGATCATAATATAGTAAACCAGAGTGAAAAGAAAACCATTTATAAAAAAAGAGACGTGAATCCAAACAATAATTTGAAAGAGAACACAAATTCGCAGTCTACACATACATCAATGAAATATCGCTCGATCGCTCGATTCATACAACTCCTAAACCATTTCAATAGATTATCAATTCAATCCTGATAATTATAATTGCATCAGGCATTCTATCATGATTCATTAGTTTCGAGTAAGGATTGGCGCCGTCGTCCATTGGTTGGTAGAGCATAAAATATTTATTCGCACACATTATAATATCTATATTAAGTATGCATTACATATTATGCATAATTAGGTAGTGGTGTGTATTGCCACCGCCATGATAAGTAAAGTGGTGCATACACGAACACATTTTTTTAAATTTAGAAACTCAAACTAGTTGATGGTTAAAAGTTGGGGTAGTGTGTGCTATGTCTAGTGTATAATATTTTTCCTGTATCTCATAATCATATTGTATATCCATTACTGTCCGTTTAAAATAAATAAATTTATCGAATAATTTAGAAGACAGAAAGTTGAAAGGAAATCGTTTGGTCTTGGTATGATCATGTGAAGAGGAGGAATGAAACGCATGTTACTAAAAGAGTTATGAGAATATATGTTGATGGATCAAGAGGACGAGGAAGATCGAAGAAAAGATGGTTGAATTGAGTGAGGCTGCTGACAGGATAGAATAGAAGAAAAAAAAAACTTGTTGCGCAAACCCCAAGTAATATGGGACAAGTCCGATTGACCCATATTACAATGATTCCAATTCAGCAGCAGGCAAACCAAGCATAACCATCATCTTTTTGCAGCCCTTTTTATAGCGCTGTTCACTTTGACATTAAACACAAAATGAGGTTATGCACAAGATATACCACCATAGCTGTCCATAAGGAACCGTACAGTCAACCGCTTATTATAGTAACACTTAAGTTTGGAAAAGCACTCTCGATGCTTCAAAATAATGTTGTTATTATTATTTAATTTTTTATCTTTTAATGTCGTTAGACTGTACCTACGTAAGTATATTAATGAGGACCGTAACCTCTTCCTTTTTACGACACCCTCTGTATTAAGCTCATCCATTCTGTTTTCATTTTGCTCAGCTTTCAGTCTAAGTACCAGTAAGTACTCTGTTTTACGATTTGTTATTGGAGCACACTCAATAATATTGTTTAATTTTTTATGGTGGTTGTAATAATTTTATTACTGGCTTTAAAATATGTAAGATTATAATTATTTAGTAGTGCTTGTGCTAGTATAAAATTATAATTATTTGGTATCTTTTTGACACCAAATAATTATGATTTTATGCTGAATTGGATCGGTCAATTGAATATTCGCTTGTTTGATTCCGTAAGTACTGATATTATTACTATTAAAGTGTATGTATATTTGTAAACTAAGTGCAATTGATTTACTTATTTACAAGGCTATTAAGGGTGATGAATTATTAACCACCCGTAGTAAAATTTATGTAGATACTTGTTTTAGAATATTACATTACATAACTCTAGCTTCTAGGAGTGGTATCGCCTGCATGATAGAAAAACGTATTCCAACGAAACGTACCCCCGGGATAAAAAGGATTCAAGACTAAATCCAAATCCATTCAAACGTTTGATCGTGAAGTAAATAACAAATACATACACACATATATGTACATACGTACAACCTTTCGCCTGTATAATATTAGTCTAATTTGCGTGAACCTCCAATTAGCTAATGCTCTGAAAACCAAACTTAAAATTAAATGTCTTCGAAAATTGAATCCTTCAAATCAAACCTTTGAACTAAAGACGGAATATAAAGATACTAAAACAACACAATGACAGCAAAAATCCCAAGTACTTTATATAGCTTCATATTAGTGGAAATTTTTACTCGATTGCGTTAAACATCAATTTGTACTTACTAAAATTGTTTATGTGCCGTCTGGCGACTATAATACAAAACCTCTTCTTTAGAGACCGCCCGAAGATTCGGTTTTGTTTTTCGCCAGTTCCAAACAAAATATTTTTTTAGCTTTCGGCTTTATATTTTGGCTAGAGTTTCGGTTTCGGCTAAAAGTCGCCCGAAACTATCATCTTTGATCTGACGGTTATTATAGATACCTATAAACTGACTGACTTTGACATTCGTCTATGTAATTTTTATGATTGTTTAGTACTATAAGAAATTTATAAAAAATTCGTAATATGGCTAGGAATAACTGTATCGAAATATATGTAATTTTTATTGTTTTGTCACTTTCTGTTACAATGTCACTTTAGGTTTTTGGTAAGCCAAACATTTGGTCACGATTTCGTTTTCGGCTGCAAATCGCGTTACAATCGGTTTCAAGTGTTCCATAACATTTCTCATAAACAAACGTAAACCCTTACGTTACGATTTTACTGAATACCACCACTACCAACCTGTCCAATGTTACCAGTTTAATTCTAAGCGAAGGAACTAGCAACAACAAATACCTTTACAATTCTGATACAAATTGAACGCCTCTGAATCCATTCAAGTTACTTTATCAGCTACTGGAATTACTTAATCCGGTTCAGTCTTATCCCTCACGCAATCCTCCTGACACGTTGCACGATAGTTGCCCGACAGAATAGATCGTTCATTTTGAATTAATAGATCGGCCATGTAGAGCTTTGGGCTATGGGATCGTGGACCAGCATTTATACTTGTTGGCTTGTGCATACAATAAATGATTATCTCTTTTATTATTTCTGTACACACAGGCAAACAGTATTGTAAAAAATACATCATAAAAATGTATGGAAATAAGTTTATTTTTATTTCCTGTGAAAAGAGAAATTAAGGGCAGGGCATTTTGAAGTTTTTAAACCTCTGAAAATCCTCAATTTTTTATATTTGTGGATTTCCAGAGATTTAAAAAAGTAAGAACACCATTAAAAATTATTTTATTAAAATTGACTATAATATGACCAACCGTAAGGACAAAAAAGTTATTTTGCATTTTTTTTTTAACATTGACGTCGGTTGTTTTTTTTTTTTTTTTGTAAAGAGTTTTTAAGAAGTATGATTGGCGTAATGATAAAGCAATTGGTTTCCATTCCCACATGGAACAAATATTTATAAGACCTACAATAGTTTTTCCGGGTCTGGCTGTCATATGTATGTGAAATTATATGTTTGCAGGCTTACCCACAATCCGAAGGTATAAATTAAAATTCTTTGTAGTTTTAATTGAGTGGTTGCAACAGTTTTTATAAAAAAAAGGAATTAAAAGAAATTGTAGATAAAAGTAGATAAAGCGACATTTTCTCAGATATAATGATTTTATGAAGGTCGAAATACATCGGCCCTGGCACGATAGGCAACGAAGGAACGGGGTAGGTTTTTAGTCAGTAAGAGTCTCACACTATTTCCCTCTCCGCCCAAGGGCGGGATCTGTCATTGGATGATTTTACCTACCATAAAAAAGGTCGAAATACATAGAACTTTTATCTGATTCAAATATTCCAGAAGTTCAACAGGATGAAGTACTCTCGTACATCTCTTGTGCTCCGTCATGTCCAGACTACGTACTTTATGATCACTGAACAAGTATTTCAACATTTCCAGCCCAATTATTCCCTCTATAAATATTCTGCTCGTGACACCGCTAGGCGCCAACATACCGATCCTTCAATCTATACATAGATATGGTTCAAAATATGTGTCATTATGTATGTACACCGTTAAATTTTTGGTCGTTTTAATCTCGCAGAGGATCGATTCGGTATGTGAAACACTATCGATTTGTAAAGATAAAATTAAAAAATAAAGTACTTTTTTTAAACTCGAATCAATTTTTGCACATACGAAATTGATTTCTTTAAGTTCTTTAAAAACACCAATTTAACGGTGTATGTATCATAGTATGTATCAATTTTTATATTTTTGGGCATTGGTGGCCGAGTTGCAGGCGCATTACTTTGTGTAATTAAAAATTCTTTTCATCACCCCTGCTCTTAAAACGGTGATGGAAAACATCGTGAGGAAACCGGCATGTCCTAGAATCAAAAATTTAAAAGGAATTGGGGACGTGGCCAACTCCAAGCGTTCACGCTAAACGAAACGATTGTAACTTGACTAGGATATAGTAGGCAGGATATAGTGGTGAACATTGTAGAAACGATTACATTTCATTCTGTCATTTTAAACGATTTGAACTTGGTTACGACTTATGTTGAGATGATGTCATTCCCATACATTTTATTACTTTTCTAATGGCGTTAAACGATTGTAGATTATCAGCTTGGCTAAGCGTACTGTATATTAACGGTTCATGCTGATCAGCCGTCCTTGTGGTACCTTGTCCTGTCCACAAATCTGTGCAGCGTGGCTGAGCAGTAAATTGTCACGGCGTCTTGTTACCTGTTAACTGCATTGCTGATTAAATTAACTTCAAATGATACAAGCTGATTTTAGTTGCGGTCAGTGCCTTTGAAGTGTTTTTAGTTTAAGTGTTTGTTGATAACTGCTAAGAATATATTAGTATTGACTGTTATCTACTTTCATTTTTAATGTCAAGCATCTTTTCTTCTTTGCTTCTTGGAAGTATAACCGACTGAAATGCCGTGACGGCAAATGGCATGAAAGCGTCATGTCATGATGTCCCCTTTGGCCACCGCTCTCGGCTTTCTTATGTATATACGGAAATCATTAAATGAGCGAGAGAAGTCCCGCGGAGGCTTAGGGCGGAGAGAAAGGATAATTTTTCGTATGTTACTTTTTGCCTTACATTCTAGGACCCCGGGTTTGCCTTTCAGAACCCAACCCATAGTCCCAGTAAGCTTCGGCCCTGCTGGGCCCCTACAGAACGCAAGTGTATGGTAACTTAAATAAATTTTTGTATATATTTTAATTTTCTATGGCTACATTAGTTTGTTTGTTCTTATTTTCCTATCACTCTTAGATATGGCTTTTTTTCAACTCTCTTTTCGTTATTATGCTGGAAAAGACTTTTAGAGCGTCAGAGGTCATTGAATGTCATCTCACTTAAAAAAGAACCTATTTGCCACCTGTAGAAATATTGCAGTCGACTTAAGTATCAGGCAGAAGTTTTTTAAGTACAAATTCTATGCCATTTCAAAGAGACATCTTTACTGCATTTCTCTAAACCTGAACATCCTAAAGTACCACAGTCCGTTATCGACCCCATTCATAAAACATTCAAAACATCTGCTACTAAGGCCCTTTGCACACAAGGCTACGCAAATCTTCAATACTAATGTTGGAGACTTATGTCACGAATACTCGGTAGCACATGGTCCGTATACATGACATTGAGTCGCAAAACGCAAATCGTCTATTCTACCACAACAGGCGTAGTGGTTACAAGGCCCATACGAACTATGATTCCGTCACGTCGAAAGTCAAACTTGATAAAAACCTATACTTTAAGGAGATTTAAAAAGCCGAGCTCAAAAAACAATAGAATATCATAATACTGATTGGTATGGGTGCACCCAGTGGCCGCATAAAACCATTTTATTAGAACTCAGCAAATGCTGAAAGTTAATAAATGGACAGAAAAGATTGCAAGAAGAAAAAAAAAATTGAAAGTCGCAGCAATGTTGGTCGCGACGATCCCAGCAGGCAAGTAGCAAGCGACTGGTGTCGGTGACGAATGAACAATTTATCGGCAACGCGTTAATTTGTATTGCGGCAGTCGCGAGACCAAAATTGTCGGGTAGGTATCCAAGTTTTGCGTAGCCTTGTGTACGAAGGGCCTTAGAGTTAGACATGACCTCCAATAGATACCACAGCATAACAAACATGTTAACAAGAGGTCCCAATGTCCCAGTACCACAGAGCAGCAAAATGTTGGACACAGTACGCTACATAATATCTCACTAGCGCGACAGATATATGAGGGCGGAACACCGCGCTACGAGATAAGGGAGTGGCCCAGAACCACTGCAAAGCTACGTAGTTTATGTAATTGAAGGGAAAATGCGGTGGTTTTAAAACTTTTATTTTTTCATTACTCATTTTTTTTTCCCCTCTCCTAGAGATGAGGCCTGAGTCCCAGCAGTTGGAACATTATAAGGCTGATTCAATGCAATTCTTTTTTTTATTTAACAACTATCTCACCTGACGGTAAGCGATGATGTGGTCGACGATAGAGCACGCTTACCTTGAAGTAATATATTTACTCTTGTATTAAAGACCCCTAGGTTGTAGCTATCAGGATACACTCGACTCCAGTAGGGAATGCCAGTCCTTAGCTGTACGTACAATAAATGTGTTCCCAAAACGTTACGGGCTGGATTTCCGCCATCTTCTTTTCTTCGTATTGATGGACCCAATGTTTTTTTTTTTGCTGATCAGTATATGGCAATCTATACAGCTTGTTATTGGCCTCGTAGAAATCCTAAAAGGTGCAGGCGGTTGTGTAGGATGGACAGCATAGCAGGTGAATCGTGTCCTGTGAAGCAGCTCCATACTACCATTGATTTTGGAATGGGTCGAGAAAGCCCCATTCGGCCAGATTGTTTGTGCAGCAGCCAACCTGGGTCCGTAGTCGGTTAAGAGATTTCCATATCAGCCACTGTTTGCGTCCAGAGGCAGATATTTTGATGGGGTTAAGTGAGGAGTTGGGTATTTCTGCTTCCAAAGCGCACATCTCTGGGCCTCCGCACTGTCTGTCGAAGCGGTCGTAAGTCTCATTTTTATTCTCTTTATTCTCACTAATTATGGCCATGACGGGTTCAAGGATAGAATGGCAGAAAAAAACGTGTTGGGCCGATCCCAAATAGTACAGGGCAGAGGCAGGAAGATGATGACGATAATCATGAGGAAATAAATGACAGTGAAATGATTAATAAAGTGTAAAATGTATGACAAACTTAAACATAAATGTCTGACCATAAACTAAAGAAGATTATTACACTCACAATGCTAAATATCCTTATTGTAAAATATTGTTACTGACGTTCAATAATGTTTTTAGTACAAATGGGAGTGTAATGAAATGATTTCCGTCGATTGTTTCTATAAAATGATGCGTTGAAATTATCTCTATATGATGCGATAAAATGCTCTATAAGATAAAATGATGCGTCTAAATTCTCCTTTGCGATGTAAAGTTTGAATAGAAGGTATACGGGAAACGAAAGTTTATTTTTTATAGCATAAGCATATTTAACCTTATAATGTTCCCACTGCTGGGACTCAAGCCTCTTCTCAAGGAGAGGGAATGGATAGAATGGAAGTAACAAACGTACACACGCACTCACAAACTTCGCGTTTATAATATACATTATTGTAAAAAATACAGTCAGGCTATGTCATCCAGAAACATTGCCAAAAGACTGGCAGCATTTTACATTCAATTTTTTTGACATAATAATATGTATCGGCCCATTCCCTCTCCTAGAGAGGAGGCCTGTGTGCCAGCAGTGGGAACATTAAAAGGCTGATGATGATGATGATGAATATGTATAGCGTGTTACGCTCTCGCCGTAGGTACATCAATACCAGCGTGTTACGTAGCGGACCACTTAAGCGCTATCCACACATTTCCGGATCAGGGCTATCCGTGTTCCAAGTAGTTCGTTTCAGTGTTCCTGTTAGGAACGGGGCATCCGTCACCCGTGTTCACACATATCGGGGAAATCGGTATCAGTGTAAAAATGTTTAAACTTACCATCACACTTTAATTCTTTTCCTATATTATCCCATATTATATTTTTCTTCTTATAATTCAAATAATGTGGATTAGAAAGATCATAAAGTATTTTATTTTGTTGTACAAGTTCTATCAACCTTTCTGTGTTCATGTTGTCGTCAACGTGCCTTGATAAAAATCGTATAGCACAGTAAGTGCGTCTGTGCGTCCGAGCGTGCTCCGGGACACTGACGATCCGGATGCCCCTGACACGGAGCTATGTGAAGGAGTTCGTACAAATTGTACGTAAGCGATTTTTCCGTCCCTGACGGAACACGGCAGGGCTGGGTACCCGGAAATGTGTGAATAGCGCTTAAGTCCGCTGCATTTGGTTTACAAACACCGTGTCTAGATAGATATTTTATATGCCTACCAACAACTTCGTTAGTCGCTTCGCTTTACTGCGTTATCAAGTACAATAGTATGCTTTATTGTATGCACGCAATGTTTACATAAATGCTAGATTTATTTGTTGGCAGTTAAGACCTTTCTCTTTGCAAGTGGTTCCCAACTTTTTTGTGACCCTGAGACTAAGGAACAACAACATTGAATTTGTAGGTTCAACATTTGAAACTAGATGCAGTATTATTCGAAAGAGGTACCGATTAAAAATTTGGGTGTCTTCAAGGCTAGAGTGAATAAGCTCATAATAAACTAGTGCGCCTCACCATCAACGATTGTAACTGCTTACCATCAGGTGGGATCGCAGTCAAGCACTAGTTTATATCAAATCAAAAAATCTGTGGCACTGGAATGCAAAGGGTGTTTTTAATATCACGCTTGCGAGTTAGCTCCGCACGCGTAGCCCCCGCAAATGTCCTTTTCATACAAGTATTTGTTTTAATGCGTGGAATACGCAACGGGACGCAGGGCGTGATACCAGGCAGCAGCCCCGCATGCGGGGAAATTCCGCATGCGTGATGAAATCCGCATGATATTAAAAAAGCCCAATGGATCTGAAGGAACACTGGTAGCTTTTTTTTTTAATAATAATAATAATTTATTCAACCAATTAAAATTTCAATGTTAACATTATTCAAATTATTTGTTTGTAGGTTACAGATAAAAATAACAAAAACAGATTGGTGTTGCAACCAGCACCCTTACTAAGTTATAAAAATAATTTGTATTAAGGGCAGTGGTACAAGCCCATACATAATAGTAAAAGTATAATATAATAATAATAATATAATATATTCCACAACTATCACACAACACCGTCTAGTCCCAAGCTAAGCAGAGCTTGTGTTATGGGTACCAGACAGCTGATATACATACTTATATATTTCTAAATACATACATATTATAGATAAATAACACCCAGACACAGAACAAATGATCGTGCTCATCACACAAACATTTGTCCTGGGTGGGAATCGAACCCACGACCTCTGTATATTAATACATTGCAGGTAGAACAAACGTTTGTTAAAGTAAGGTTAACATAAGCCTTGATTTCAAATTGCCTAGATTAGAAATTACAATTCGATCATTAATTAATAGGTTAATTCATTATAAATTATATTTGTGTGATTAAATAATTATTTTAGTTTAGTCAATAAGAGTGTGATATTCCCTTACGCTCCACTCAGGGCGGGAAAAGTTATCTGATGAATAACCAATAAAAAAAAGGATACATAAAGTATAGTTTTTACAGGATTTTCTTCTTTTTTTATGATTTTCTCATAATTATACATCATGAAAAATGACATTAGAAGCTTACAATTAATAGGGTGTAATAATGGGCGATCTTATCGCTAAAAATATTACTGTATTTAACTGCTTATTGGACTATTTTACGGCACCACGCGTGATTCGACGTAAGGCGAATAGAGCGCTGATTTTGATAATCAACTTTAACAATTTCTTTGCGTTAAAGCATGTAGCGTTTAAGGTTAAAATATTGTGACTAAATATGTAGGTAATCCTACCAAAGGGAGCTATCACTTCACCAAGATTGTCGCTATTCACTATCAAAGTTCGAGCGTCCTGATTGAAAAATCCTTGACATCATGTTACTATGCTTGAAGCAACTCAAAAAGCCAATACACCACAGTTAAGATGTTACTCTCAAATTAGATCCTATCCATTTTATAATGATTCAAGCGTTTGGTAAACATCCTTACTTATAAAAAAAATCCACATTATATGTTAGCTTGATTGCGTATTATAATTTTAATGCTCTATTTACGGAAGAAAACATGTAAACAGCTAAAAAATATGTAAAAATAATCGAATGATAATTAAAATACAAGATCGCTAGCGCCGGAAAACCAGTACACACGTCTCGCAGACGTAGAATACGCCTGATAGACGTAGACGTCAGGTTATCTGTAACTAGTTCCTAATTGATATCGAAGGAGTTTCTTACTCTTGATTAGTAGTATAAGTGGCAGGAAGATAAGTGCGTGTGTGTTTACATACTCAGTATCGATACTGACAATATACCTAATTTACTATAGTAATATCAGCTAATAAACTGGCTAGCTTCTGAAAGCGGCTTCGCTCGTGTGAAAGTAGGAATTGATCTAGACAAATTAATTGTAATCAACCTTTTGAATACCGTAATTAGAGACACAATAGAAAGGCAATAGGTGGCGGACACCGGTGTCCTCTTGGGGCTTCACAGTTTAATTAATTTTCAGAATATTATGGTTTACTCGTGTGTCGAATTTCATAGAAATTCGTTCAGCAGTTTGAGTAAATGTAAGTAACTTAATTAATTCCTTCAGATCATAACTTTGATCTTAAGTTATTGGTAGCTAGTCTATTAAAACAAACTTTAGATTTTCACAGCCATATTAATATGATTAGAAGTATGGATAGATCTCTATTGCAACTGATAGGCTAGAAAAGCAGTAATAGTAGAATTAGAATAGTTTTGCTTAGGTGAGAAATCATTCAATGACTTTTCTCAGGCTAGCCGGTGGTGTGAAAATGCACACCCTTTCACTCAAACTTTGTCTGACTGTCCTTCAGTTGCTTTTTGCATTAAACATTCCTATATGGTCTTAGCGGGCATCAGCTTTATGTAGAGCCCCTATTTTTTTGCTGACATCTCTTTCGACGTCGACAAATCGGTCCTTACTGGGGGGTGGTCGTTTAAAACACATAATATAAATTAAAACTATCCGCGAATAACGAAATACATATAGTTCGGTTTCCAAATTTTTTTTGTGGATCGTATAAATTAAGCATAATCAAACAACATTAAACAGAACCTGACTATTTTGTAAAATCAGTTTATTTAAAACCTACTTAAAAAACTATAAAACATAGGAAGTGACAAAAAATAAAACTACAAACTATTTTTTGGTCATAAACTTAAAAATACATATTACAAGAACCCACAAATTAATCGGCATGTCTATAAATTAAGTTAATGGGGACATAAAAAACATCTAAAAATGTAATGTAAAGCTACTTCTAATCAAATATTAACTTTATGTCCTTTTCAAATAAAAATGCTGTAAAACACACTTCGCTTTTAACTTTGATTCACACACTTTCCTTAGGGTAAAGGACATCAATTTATTTTCTAATAAGACATGTGTAGTGTCTAGGAAGTATTTATGTTGTGTAAATTTTGTTATTGGTCAAAATCCACAAAAATAGTAGCCATAAAAATAAAATAAATGAACAGAAATAAAATGTATTTTTAAATCTTTTTTAAAATTATTTTTCATTAAAAAATATGTTTCAATAGATAAAGGACAAAACAAATAATAGTTACCTATGTAACAAAATTTTGAAAATTAACAGAAAACCATTAAAGAATGTTATTTTTTTACCATTTTATCACTGTCTTAGCTTTAGCCTCTCGGTTTTAGCATGCTTTTCTAGATCTGTAATAATGTGATAGATCTAGAAAAGCTACTAGACTACTACCCTTTGTACTTTAAATTCGTCATCTCATAAGTAAAAAGACTATCTCTAATCAGCTGTCTGTGATAAAACCGCCATTTTACCCATAGTCTTCAATGTTGTAATAGACTAGTGGTGTAATTTTTCTATTAATTTAATCTAATTTCTCTGACCACTATTACTTTTTTGATACTAACATTGCATCGTAAATGTCCAACTGCAGAACATTAGCCTCCCAATAACCCACGTCATATAAAAGTCAAATAAAACGATAAGATTTTAGTACATTCACAGACCACTTAATGTTTCTATTTAATGATGTGAAATTATGCATTCAAATTTTTGGGCAGCCATTAGGAAAAATATTATCGTGAACCAATTACGGGCCCCCAACAGTCCACTACGACTCACACCTGGCGTAAAATAAATGTATACAACTTGTCATTGGTTTTATGACGGAGCCCATTAAATAATTCATTAGTAAAACGACCAATCATAAATCAGAAAAGTGCGACAGCACGTGTGCAGTATTTTGAAACAGCCAATCACGGAACGGCATTTCTTATGATTGCAATACAAATTGGATAATTAAAAACATGTGTGATATATGGGAGTAATTGATGGTAAAGGATAGGTGTAGAGATCGATTCAGTAATTAACAGAAGTAATTAAATTGTGGCTTGCTGAATGCTGACGTTATTTAGCTTTTAATTATTATGATATCATTAAATAAATCCTTATGTGTGCCAATGATGTGAGAATTAATAATTTAATGTAGTTTGTGCTGTGATATCGAAAAATAAAGTGCATATAGAGCCCTTAGCATAGCATCAGCCTTATAATGTTCCCACTGTTGGAACTCAGGAATCCTGTCTAGGAGAGGGAATGGGCCATAATCAACCACGCGGGCCCAGTGCGGGTTGGTGGATAAGCCCTCGTTAATTTCCAAACTGCCAATATAATGATACTTTTTAAGGTTTATGCTTTAGATTATAGAATAAGTGTATGTAACCAAGATTAATGTAATTCATAGTATGATTCAAAAAGAGTGACCATGGAGTTTTTTGCACGTTCTTGTCCATGCTTTGGAACGTGCAATTTAGCTTAATTTTTTTTGACAATTTAACAATTCAAAAGTGCTTGTAAATGGTATATTTGAAATAAGTATTTTTGAGTGCGATATGAAGAAAAAAAAGATCACGAATGTCACAAAAATCAGGACGGCAGTCAAGCCACTAGGCGGATAATATATTTTTATAAATTTAAAACTTTTAAGGAAATAAACTAATAATTTAAAAAGCCTTTCATTATGTTTCCACCCTGATAGAATTTCATTAAAAAAATACCTTTTTTCTGATCTGTATGGGAATCGAACATACGATACGCATCACATCAGCCAATTGCTCCACCATTACGCCAACCGTATAGAAATTACATACTTTTTTTGAGGTATGCGTAACAGAGCGTAATTGTGTCATTCCACCGCTGCGTTTTCCGGCAAGCGGACGCACTTACTCGAGAACAATTTGTCGATACATACCAATTTAGCGTATTCATCAAGATAGTAATGGCTTCTTATGTAGGTGTATAATTTAACACCTTAACCCAAAACCGATGGCAACCATAGATAATCTCACAAACTGCCACAACTCAAGCTTGATAACGATCTGAAGCTCCGACCCTCCGACTACACACTTTGTGGCTAATGACATTATTAATTACACTTCTATTCATGCTGGAGATATAATACGCGTGAAGATTTACTTAGGCTGAAGGTTATTTGTCATCTTTTAAAACCTTTCCGAGTGTACTTTAATTGAATTTTCCATTTGACGGTGGCGCTACCTATTTACCTTTTCATAAATCAGATAGGCCGTGTTTACGGAGCCGCGGCGCGTTGCGCGTTGGGCATTTCGTCGTACATTGCAGCAGCGGGCCGCGTCATCGCTCGCGCAAACACAAACATGTGGCAATGTACGACAGACTGCCCGACGCGCCGCGCAACGCGCCGCGTCTCCATAATCGACCACTTACACAGTTCCGCGCCCGAAGAATCTGGAAATTTAAGTGCCAGTGGGTAGGGCACATCGATGACCTAGTAAGGGTTGGGGGTATCCGATGGATGGGGGTCGCACCCTGGTTTTTGAGGCATCACTTGGGAGGGCCTATGCCCATCAGTGGATGTCTTCCGGCTGAAATGGTGCCAATGATGATGAAATCAGATAAAACTGTGTTACTAATAGGAAGAACAAGCCAAAAACAGGAAGATGGCGATACGCCTATTCTATCTGATCTACATCCGATTACCAGCTCTTATCCCACCGCTATTAAGCGCGCAATAACTAGTTTTTCGCACTAGTGTAGAAATATGTGTGTGCTCGCGCCCACCACAATTTTATTTTTGTACATTTATCGTACCGGGCTGGGCGCGCATCGACCCCCACGATGCGCTTGTCAACCCCCACGAGTCATAAGTGTATTGAAAAACATATTTTGATACACGAGCGAATTTTTCACTGCCGCCCTTGGCTCCATAACACTCTCGTCTACGGCTCGTGTGAATTCCACCTCGGTCGCAACGACAAACTTTCTGCACTTGTATCAAAATGTACTAAATTGCAACTGAAGGCCATTTAAAATTATCAACATACATTTGTTTACTAGACAAAACAGTTTTTTTATAATCCCAATTGATGGTTTGAAGGTCCTAAAGATATACCAACACCATCATTAACGACACAAATAAATATATAATAATTTGGCAACACCAAAACATCTTGTTTTTCATCTAATAGACCAATGAACCTAATTTTCCATCTAACTTTATGATTTATGGCTATAATATAATCATAAATCATATTAATCGACCAGCTTCATTGAATATATATAAAATCTTGAATATTAATATCCATGACCAAGTGCTTATAATAAAAACGTAAACTATTGAGTTTGAACGATATTAGAACTACGTGAGTGATGTATAAACTGAATTATATTGACTTGACTGGAAAGGCTGAGACATAAAATTTTTCGAAAGATATTTGCAATTGTTTGTTGTTGTTTTGTTTTTCTTTTTTTTCTTTTCTTTATTAGTATCGGATATTATGGTGATAAATTGTAGAGTTGAGTGTTGCTGATATGCGCGTATTTTAGTGAATGGACTGATATCTTGGCTGCCAGTGGCTTATTATAATTTCTATATTATTTACATTGTTCTCACATAACAGAGGTGACAGCTGAAAGTAAATTTTCCTTTAAGCATAAAATTCGGAACTACTACTTGAAGTGCTCTCAACTTTAGTTCGGTCTTCGTCAGAATTGTCATATTTTGATTTGATATATATCATAGTATTTATTAGTTTATAATATTTGCATATATACGTATTTTATTATTATAAGTAACTAATTTTATTGATACTATATTATATTTGAATTACTGTTATTTATTTATTGTGCACACCTACCACAGTTTTGTCTTTTTAACCCAAAGGTTGACTGGTAGAGAATGCCTTGTTGCATTAAGTCCGCCTATGTACCACTATTGTACATGAAGATTAAATAAATAAACAAGTAATATGTAACTGATATATTTATATGTTTTACACAACATGGTTTAAAAGACTGTCTATGGAATTTCTTGTACATTCTTCTCCATGGAGATCTACGCTTTGAAATGTGCAATGAGCGTAATTTTTCTGAATGACTGACTTTTTGACAGTAAAAAAATGCCTGTAAATGGTTTATTTGACATAAATGCTTTGTCAACACAGAAATTATATTTGCTATAACGACATTTATGTAATTACACACTATATAATACTCATTAAAACCATTATCATAACTATCGGCAACCTACAGTTAAGGTAAAACATCAAAATAATAAAAACGGTACATTTTAGCTCGTCTCCAAGCAAGAGCGTTATGTTAATAATTTTAAAGAGTGTAATTTGTGTCAATACATACACAAGTCATACCACAAATAATATATTTTTGTACCTATCTAATACTGAACTGCAAAATGCAAAAAAAATATTTTTTTAAATATGTGGGCTGTAACTTGCCATCGTTCATCTAGCTGCAATGAAAACTGGAATAAAATCAGTCCGCAGACAAAAGCGACAGCAAAAGATTTCTACCTCCAGGTGGTCAATTGCTGACCTCGTCACCACTCTAGAACTACGATATTAACTTCCAGGGCTACAAACGTGAAATGTTTAAGAAATACTCACCCAATTTCAAAAGCAAAGGGAAATTTTAAGCCTTACGTTTTCCTAGCTCCTAGTCTACAAACCTTCTTACCAATGAACGAGGCTTATTTAAAATCACTGTTGAGTTACTGCTTTTGTCGGAAATATACCCGGAACAGATCAATCTTGAAAATCTTCGTACACCAAGTTGAAGAGATTGTTGACAAGGATATTATACCTCATCTGTATCTAATGCTACTTACTCTTGCACTTTTGATCTGTGTTAGTTTAGACTTAACGCTGTTTCCCTATACATATCAGATGGATCTGTATCAAGACTAGAATTATGTCTACTACAGTATGAATCAAACTTAATAGATTATTGCTTCAATTTCATTCCTAAGCCAACACATTTGAAAAGGCTACAAAATTGTTCAAAAGAGTTATTGCGGTGTTAGAACGCAAAGTAAGAAGAAATATCACAGATAGGTTTTAGTCTGTAAACTTTTGATACTCTCTTTCGTTCCAGTCAGAGACGGAAAAATTATTTTATGATTGCCCCAAAAATAATGGTATAGTGGAGCAATTCCATCGCCAACTTAATGCGTCCATGATGTGTCATGCAAACCATAAATGGACAGTCCTTGCCGTTAGTATTGCTTAGTATACGAAGCGCATACAAAAAGAAATCCCAAATATCTTCTGGCAGCGTGAGGGAATAAACATCCTCACGCCTCAGACGCCGAGACCCCAAGCCCGATTCCGACCCAGACTACCTACTGAAAAAAAAAAAAAAAAAACCCTGACTACTAGCTATAGCAAACGCAGGCTTACGGACGTTGAGTATTGGGTATCTCGCCATCCAGCAGTCCGGTAATCAACCGGAACTGGCCACAATCCTCAATAGCACGTAGTGCTCCACGCGCTCCACAAAAAGATGGCCGATACCCACTAGAACTACGGGCATTCTCTTAAAAGAATACCCGTAGTCTTAAAACGCAGAGGGCAACTGAAGGACACAGGTGTGGTTTTAGTCAGAAAAAGGGTGACACGCTCTCCCACTCCACCCAGACCGGGAGAAGTCATTAGATTATTTTCCCAACTTCAAAAAAAAGCATCTCCAGCCGAACCTCTTTACGGTGAACCGCGAAGGCTCCCAGGTGAATTTTTCACATCTAGTGATGAGAGAACAACTGACGTCACAGATTTTACTCCACACTTATGCAGATTTGCACAAAACTGGCAACCAACTCCAGTATCCCGTCGAAACAAGACCAGCATTTTTGTTTTTAAGGATCTGCAGACCATTGATTACGTGTTCCTTTATGAAGACGCATTACGGTAAACCCTATTATAGTCGCCCCAGTATGATAGGCAACGTAGGAACGGGGTAGGTTTTTAGTCAGTTAGAGCCTGACACTATTTCCCACTGCGCCCAAGGGAAGCGATTTGTTATTGGATGATTTTACTTACCATAAAAAAAACAAACAAAATAAAATAAAACAGAATATACTTTATTGTACGCCAAAAAAAATTTACTACAACTTTAAAACAAACTAACATATTTCGTATGTGGCGCCCAAAAGGGAATGGCTTAAATGATATATCACAAACATTATTAATAATGCGCCAGCCATTTTGCAAAAGATTTATACACATTGAAGCCTAATGGTATTCGGTGAAATATTAATAGTTAATGGAATATTTGAATGATTTAGGTCAGGATTTTAATTGAATTAATACCGCAATGAAGACTGTTGGGTCTGGGAGTGAGTAAGATGTATCGCATGACAGGTTTAGCAGAATCCACTACTGAATTGCCTCGCTAAAGGTCAGGGGTCAAAATCGAGTTGTGTGAAGCTCAGCTAGACAGTAGTAAAATATATTAAGCTTGTTATAGGAAATATTGCTTATTTACTTATTATTGTAGCTTGTTTGAAAGTATCGCTACATATTACCTAAGACAAAGAAGTCATTTTTCATAACAGCAAACGCTTACTGCTTATTCATAACAAATTGCCAGTCGGTTACAGAAATTAGCAAGAGAAAGTTCGAACCCATATTAAATATTATGTCCATATCAAAACAGCAAAAAAAGCGTATTACAATATTAAAGACTGCGTTGAAGACACGCTTGTTTGGCAATAAGTACTTCTGCACAAGTGGCTTCCCTGGTAACTCATTAATGGCATTATTGTGTAAACGTCTTTTATTTCTGTCCATATTTTATTGTACTCATTAGGAACCATGTTGACCGGTCTATACTATACTTTCGTACCTAATAATTTTGTAAAATTAATATTTTATTTCTAAAGAGTAACCGAGGCGTGTTTTCCAGTCTTATCTCTTCTTCTCCATAGGAAATGACCAAATAGAACCGTGCACTTGATTCTGACGATTTATAAGTACGCTTATGTATAGACTGTGTGAGATAAAATATTTTGTATCAAAACGAGTTTAAGTTAGCGTTCTGATAGTGATGATATAGTATGCAGCAAATAAGTTGAACTAGTTGGTATGGTTACTCGCAGCACTTTAATTGAGGCCCCAAAACCTAAGCTACTGCGCATGCAAGGTCGATGGTTTTGGTTCAACTTATATTTCACGCATTGTAGCTCAACTTTTATAACAATCCACATAACTAAATTGTAATAGCAATAAACCAGTAACAATAATATTATATAAACGTAATTTTAAAACCAAGATAGAACGCCGTCGCTATTACAGCACCTAGATAAAACTGTGATAACATGGAAAAATCCGTTTAGTTTTCAACTAGCCCCAACCGGTTGGGCGCCTACAATAAATTTCACTCTTGCTGAAACCAGTCCGGCCGACTCTTGCGCAACTGGCGATGTTTGCCGCCTCACTCATTATGTCGGCTACTTGGGAACATAAGCAATTAGGTGGCTTACTTATTACAGTTTGTATTAAGACTCGCCTATCGTCAACGACGAGCATGGCTTAATAGCTTGTTGCTTCATCTTAATCCAAAGAGATATTTAATGGAGAGGCAACGCGAAAAAAGAGAGATAACGTCTGAAAACTCTGTTGGTAATTTCGTGACTTTTCCATGATTTTCACAAAACTTGTTCCAGAAAATACGTATTTGTTTCAAAACCCTTAAAAGTTTTTGAGAAAAAGGTCGTCATTCAGGATCTCGATTAAATGTGTTAAGGATTCTATATACAAACTTTTTTATATTTTTGACATATGAGTACATTATGGAGGGCCAAAGTCCACGTAAAATAGCAAGTATTCAGAGGTCTTTACTGGATTAGTTTTACACAAATTTATGTTTTAATTTATTTAGAAGCCTAGATAATATCCAGAAGATGTCTGTGTAGCCAAAAATCTGGAGAATTATGTGTAATAACAAATCATAATCACATAAGAACAGTAATATAAAAAAATACCTCGGGTTGGCCGCTCTTAAGGCTGTATGCTTGTAAGGCGTTGTAGCTATTGCAAGGTTAGGATCGGTGGAAAAGTTCGGCAGTATCATCATCATCATCATCAGCCTTTTAAGACTCAGGCCTACCCTCTAGGAGAAGGAATGGGCCGTAATCCATCACGCGGACCCTGTGCGGATTGGTGAATGTCACATGTCTTCGAATTTTCGGTTCTAGGACATACCGGTTTCCTCACGATGTTTTCCTTCACCGTTTTGAGAGCAGTGGTGATAAATTAAATTACAAAAAAGTAATGCGCCTGGCTGAGTTTGAACCCGCGACCTACAATTCGTAAGTCGGGGCCGTTACCACTCGGCCACCACTGCTCTCGGCTACTAAGTAATTTTAACAGTTTAAGGCAAAGGACTCAATCGATTACCTTTCAAAATTGAAGTTCACGAGCATTTTGTTTCGTTAGAAGTTTACAGTAATTGTCACAATGTTTATGTCTGCTAATAATTATTTGAGCATATTCGTTTAGTTTATTTATTTAAGTATACATTACATACTTGTATTGCATTTATGATTTTACGTACCCACATATATTTTTTTTGCATTTGCCCCTTTATATCTGTTTTTTTGCACCTATTATTATTTTTTTTCCAATCAATCACTACAAACAAATATTTTCACTTATTTACAATATTCGTTGCCCTAAAAATACGAAAAGTACGGAGCGTTCTCTGAATACGAAATAATTATAAGACAAGAAAATCGAACAAAAATATACAAACAACCAAAACGATATCGCTACAACTAATAATAGTCAACATTTGTAAATACACATTGACATGTATAGTAAAGTAATTTATACCTCATCATTCGAACTATTAATTACCAACCAGTAATCAATACTGATGCCTAATCGAAGTCGCGCGATAAATCAACAACGCTATTTGCAGAGATTTAATTTTAGATCATTAAATATACGTCGGACTTGGCTATTTTCACATCACGTCGAAATTTGTAGTTTCACAGTTACGCTTTTAGAACAAATAGTGGGTAAAGCTCGGCTTCGTTGAAAGCGGGAAGCATTTCGGTGGCGGTTTGGGTTAATCATATAATACATTGATTCGGTGAAAATTCAAATTACCATGAAATCCTGAAAAGTCTTCGAAACAGAACCCTTATAAATTACTTGGTTTTCCGACTGTTAAGAACCCCTTTTTCAGAAACTTATAGAGGTATTAAAATATTATATTAGTTTTACTACCAGTTTCAAAGAGTGGATATTTTCAGAAGGCAAGCTGAAGTATCAAAATTAAAGTAATTCATCAGAATGAAAGAGATAGATGCATAGTATAGGATATTATTGTATGAAGAAGGAACTCGGTATTTTTCGGCTTGCATAATTGCTAATTAAAAATGTTGTAGACGTTTAGATACTCGTAATTCAAAGTAAATTAATAATAGAATGACCTAAACAGGTCGTTAACCTGTATATTATATTTTTCATACGGGAAGCCAATGGGAATCGTGGTAAATGAACTCTTCGCCACTGGTTACTACCAATTGAAGCACTGAAAAAATTTAATTTTATTTCAATGCAATCTAAAGATAAGGCGGTTTATGGTCCATTTGGGGTATATTTTTACACTTATAAGGAAACCGAAACCCATAGGGTACATCTCGTTATAGAATCCTGAAATTTGGAAATAAGCAAGTAAAAAAAATATCTGAAAGTCGTCACAAAACAATTTTTGTTTTACGATTTCAAAAAATCATCAGAAATCGAAATATTTGCATACGAGCGCGCGAGTCCAACTCGAACTTAACATTATTTTTTAACATTTTGCGCCCCCGCCACCGCTATCGCTCTGCGTACTGTATAGCATAGCCCAAAGTTTGTTCTTACACGGATTCAAAATTCAAATATTTGATTGCTTCCGTATTCCATATCAGTTGTAACAAGGTGTGAAAAACGTATAAATTCCTTGCAAATTGATTATTAGATAATAGTGTATGTAGTTATTCTTTAACAATAGTAACCGAAAATATAAATAGATATATGAATTGTCTGACCAATTGTCCGCATACCGGAAAATGTAGCGTTACAAATCCTCCCACAAGATGGACTTGATGATCTTGTAAGGGTCACGGGAATGATGGATGCAAGACGCACAGGACCATTCTTTATGGCGACACTTGTGGGAGGCCTAAAGCCAACAGTGGACCTTTTTCGGCAGAAATGATGTTGATGATAATGAGTCTCACCAGATCATTAGTCCACCTTGTGGAAGGCTCTGCATCGCTGAGTCTTCAGGTAAGTGGCCGCCACTCCAAATCTTTCGACTCCATCGGCCATCTGGTCTACGAGTAATAATAATATAATAATAATAATAATCTTTATTTAATCTTTTTTTACACATAGTTACATAAAATAGCCACAAATAAATCTTAAGTAAATAATTATGTTAATGCCCTAGAAATAACTTTGTGTTTATCTAAAATGATCAAGACTTCAAAGCTTGCGAAAAACGTACGTTATGTATAATTAGCGACTTTCCTGAGCTAGGTTTTCAAAAACCTGTGTTTCAGGTCATCACTTAAACAAGACTAATCATAAAGGGTGCATGTATACAGAACTATAGAATAACAACTTACGAACTAAACCTTAATCATACTAAAACTTCCAAAAGGTTCTCTGTGTCTGTGTAATTGAGTTTTAATAAATACTCTGATACCAATGTGCTACATTTAATATAACATAAGCTATATATATCTAATAATTTGTTGAGCTTGTTGTACAAAAAAGGTCCTAAAAATACGTAAAATCTATGCGCAAATGCATGTCTCGTCTGTGGTTTTCTGCAAACCAAATCTTTCCTCCTTCTGGTTGAAGGTACAGGGTCAAAAGGAAGCTCAGAGTGCTGATAAAGTATGATTTGCAATATATATAGTTGACGTACTGTTAGTATTTTACATGAAGTGTATAGCTGGTGTGTGGGAAATCTAAAAGGTCGGAAGGTTGCAACCTTTAGAATTGCTCTTTGAGCACGTTCTAGAGGAAGTAAGATAGTCTTTGCGGTACCACCCCATGAAGTAATACAGTAGGTTAGCACAGATTGACACAGAGCCAAATAAACCTGTTTAATTAACTTATAGTCGGCTATGTGACGTAAGTTCTTAAAAATATAAATTAATTTACGTACTCTTGTGCACAGTAACTCGATATGTTTACGGAAATTTAGATTTGTGTCAATCGTAACACCTAGGTATTTTATGTGATCAGCTTTAATTAAAGTAGGGCAACTACAAGCAAAGACAGCATGTTTGCAATTATGTGCATATATGTTTAGGTTAGTAACCGGTGGATTAACGTTTCTCATTGAGAATAGAATGTATTTAGTTTTATCTATGTTTAATGATAGAAGATTTTGATGAAGCCAATTTGACACAATATTAAAGCCGTTTTGGGCATGTACATAAGCTTCAACCCGGGATTCAGCGGAAAACAATAAAGCCGTGTCATCCGCGTATGATAATATTAGTCCATTACGGAGAACCAAACTACAAAGGTCATTAATATAAATTAAAAATAATGTGGGTCCCAAAATACTACCTTGTGGTATTCCGAAACAATCATTTTCTATCTCAGAACTTGTATACTGCCCTATTTTAACACATTGTTGGCGGTTTCTTAGATAGTCGGAAAATAATAGAAGTTGCACTCCTCTTATCCCAAGTGTTTCAAGCTTGTGCAACAATATAGAACGTGAAATTGTGTCGAAGGCTTTTGCGAGGTCCAGAAAGATCCCAATGGTGTGCATGCCCCTATCCAGACTCGTACTGATGTACTCAGATAGTTTATGAACTGCTTGGTTAGTTGATCTTTTCGGTCTGAAACCAAATTGATTGTTAGAAAGCAATTTGTTAACTTCAAGATAATTTATTAATCTGCTGTTTATAATTTTTTCTAAGATTTTTGAGAGTCCTGTTAGTACTGAAATGGGTCTATAGTTGTTAACACAGTTTTTATCTCCCGTTTTGTACACTGGCGTAACTACTGCTTTTTTAAGCAGTTTGGGAAATACGCCGTTTGACAAACATGACTGAAAAATATGGGTTAATGGAGGGGCAAGAAGGTGTTTGAACCTTTTCAGTATATTATTAGAAATGCTATCCCATCCCACAGCGCAGTTATCCTTTAGCCCTGATATTATTCTTAAAATTTCGTTGACATCAGTGTCTAGTAAAACAAAAGATTTTGATGGTTTTGTAGGGCTATTCAAAGCCGACTTTTGGTGGGGAGGACTATTATGGTTCAAGAATTTTTCAGCCAAGGTTTTGCCAACGTTAGAAAAAAAACTGTTTATTTTATTCGCGGCTTCAAATGGGTTTATCTCTGTTGACAGTAATTCAAGTGGTGGTTCAGGATTTTTGGATCGAAAGGTATTTGTTTTAATAAATTTCCAAATAAGTTTACTGTTTTTGCCTGCCTTCTGTAATTCGTTCTTCTCATATTGGTATTTAATTTTTTTTAAAAGGTTATTGCAAAAGTTTCTATACCTTTTATATGAAACAGAAAGTATTTCATTATCTGGTGCAAGTTTCGACTTTAGGTGTAGTCTGTCCCTATGACGTATACAACGAACGAGACCAGGAGTGATCCATGGTTTAATAGACTTATAGCGTCTAGACACTATTTTGGTAATAGTGTTTTTGCTTATTGCTTGTTGTAGCGAAAGTATGAAATATTGTAAAGAGATATTTGCATCATTTGTTTCGTAAACAGGGTCAAAGTCAATACCACGAATGTCACGTTCAAGATTAGTCATATTAATGTTTGTACAGCTGCTCATGCAGTTTATTCTAGGTGAAGATTTTTGTATCGTTAGTAAAATAGCTTGATGGTCCGTAAGCGAAGAATTAGTAACCAATGTTTTGTTCGGGTGTTTTGTCTTTATGATGAAATGATCTAAACATGACCCGCTCTGGTGCGTGGGAAAATAATGAGTTGGTAAAAGACCATGGAATGAACAAATATTTAAATAGTTATGAACATGAGTATCTGATCTCCCGGAAGCAATATTAATATTTATATCGCCCATTACAATGATATTCTTAAAAGCTGATAGATGTTTTAGATTTATATCAAGATAATCCAAAAATCTGTCAATGTTTTGAGACGGTGGCCTGTAAATGGCCATAATTACAGTATCCGGACTAATTTTGATTATTAAACAATTACTGTCTTGAACTTTGGACTCTTCCACGTGTGCTTTTAAGTTCTTTTTGATGTAAACCACAACACCATCATTTTGATTCAAGTTTGAATTAGTTTTGTGAGTGCAGTAGCCATCAAGGGAGGGTAAATTGGCAGTCTGAGCAGACAGCCAGCATTCTGTAATGTACCCTGCCTACTGCCAATTAAGTTTGACGATTCTCCGAGCTCTGTCCGTAACCTTGGTTCTCCTGCGAATAACTTCATTCCTAATGTAATTACGCAGAGAAACTCCAAGGCATATGTCATCACTGGCAACACGCACTGGTCAAAGTCTTTTGTCTTGAGATACAGTACGATGTTGGATGAGAAGATACCGCGCAGCTTCCTGAACGCTGCCTAGCTGAGCCCTGTAATAAAACATATTTAATTTCACTACGTAAGCTCATAAAATAGTATGTTTCGAAGAATACTTCAGTACGCTTAATTTGGTGCATTTCAAAATTTGTGCGCATCGAGGAATGTGCCGACCGCATTCATCTGCCTATAATGACAACAATATTGTCTGCCCACTTCGCCTCCAGACGACCAGCACTTACATCAGTCAATCATCAGTCACAAACTAATATCCGGCCTAATACTACGGTAATAGTACAAGTTGGTATTAGCTGTTGCTCATCTCAAGGATGTGACAGTTCATCGGCTTTACTCAAATCCGTTTGTGCTCAAACATTGTAGCATTGTCGTATAGTTACGTCAATCTTCTATATCAGTCACTCAAAGTTGTCATTGACATAGCGTGCATCATCACTAATTAAACGATAGATTTGATAATAGTTTGATACCTCGGCTTTAGCTGTGTGGTAGATTATTTTAATCTGGCTTATGTCGGGATTTTGGAAGAGAAAAAACAAAATGTAACATGACTTTCAGTTTTATTTTATAGACTGCTTATGTAGTATAGTAATTTGTTCGTGAAAGTACTCAATACTCAATTATTTATTGCATTCCACAATGTACTCGTATTTAGTTAGGTGGTATGTGAAATATTTATTAGGCACAATCGTGGACCTTATTGGGCACAGCAAAAACACAAAAAGGGTGAAAAGGACATTTATAAACTAACTTATCTGCAAGTCCCAGTAGTTTTCGGTCGGTTAAAAAAAGTAGAATAATAGGAATATATTCTCCTTTTATTCTACTTTTTTAAGAAACTTTTCTAAGAAATTAATTTAGTATACGCGTAAATTAATTCGAGTTTATAAAAAAAGTACTTTATTTTTTTTATTTTCTCTTTACAAATCGATAGTATTTCACGTACCGAATCGACTCTTCGCGGGATTAAAACGACCAAAATATAACGGTGTATAGGGTGATTGGTAATTAGTGACCGATACTTAAAGACGTGATTGTAGTCATGATAACAAACAAATTTTACTATGGGACCAAACCTGAAATCGAGAAAAAAGTCTGCTGGTACATTCATGTTCGCCTAACTGATTCGCTGACTTTTTTCACGATTTCAGGTTTTGTCCCATAGTAAAAGTTGTTTGTTATCATGACTACAATCACGTTTTTAAGTATCAGTTATCACTAATTACTAGTCACCGTTTATACATAGAAAATTAGAAAATGAAATGGAAACTTCTATTAAGTAATCACTTTCTGTTGCTGTTAGAATGTTATATTCTATTGTTTTCAACTAATTATCGTTTTATACGAATTTCTAGTTTTATTTCTTATGGGTTTTCACTACTAATGAAAATAACAGTTTAACGATAATGCACTCTGCTGCAATCCGGCACAAGCTAAGTATCCGATATGAAAATTATATATTGTCCATCTCTACTGTAAAGATTCAAGTGAAACATTTCCTGTCATACAAACAAACATGGGAAGTAAACTTACAAGACAAGTATAATATAATTAATGAATCAAAGTGACTATTCATATTAAAAAGGTATTATATTAAAAGTATGGGTTACAAGGGAATTTATACTTTATCTTAAGTATCAAAGAGTTAATTGTTCTATATATCGAATACTAAACTGAAACATTACATTTTTCTCTACAATTTAGAGAGTAGAAGCTTACAGCCAGACTGTCCTTTTTCCCCAGCCTAGTTTGAATCTCTATACTGGGCTTTTAAGCACCCTATTTCTTCAAACCTCTCTATCTGGCACTATCTTATAATCCATCCTAAGGTTGTCTGGTAGAAATCGCTGTCAGCGATAAGACCGCCTTTGTACCCATAGATTTAAGTTCCTGTAAATTGTTACTACATATTTTGTTGTACAATAAAGTTTATTGTATTGTATTGTATTGTATTGTATCTCTGATCAAGTTTTCCCGGCAAAAATTCACACATGATTTTTTAATTATTTAATGCAAGGGTGATCCATCATCGACCTTTCATAGTGGTCAAACATGAGCCTATCAATAAATTAAAAAGTGTCAGACAATTACGTTGCAGTTGCCTGATGCTGACACTAAACCTTACTTTTATACTGATAACAGTTTAAACGAATTTAGAGTTTTATTACTTCTGGGTTTTCCTTCATCATCGTCATTTCAGCCAAAAGACGTTCACTGTTGGACATAGGCCTCCACCAAGCGTCGCCACAATGGCCGGTCCTGTGCGTCTCGCATCCATCGGACTCCAGCGACCCTCGGCAGGTCATTGGTCCACGTTGTGGGAAGCCTTCCAACGCTGCGTCTTCCGGTACGAGGTCATCACTCCAAAACCTTTCTGCCTCAACTGCCATCTGTTCTGCTTGCAATGTGCCCTGCCAATATTGCCACTTAAGTTTGGGGATTCTACGTGCTATGTCGGCAACCCTGGTTCTCTTGCGGATATCTTCATTTCTGATTCGATCACGCAAGGAAACTCCGAGCATAACTCTTTCCATTGTCCTTTGGGTGACTTTAAGGCTTTTAATGAGGCCCATTGTAAGTGACCACGTTTCAGAGCCATATGACATCACTGGCAACACGCACTGGTCATAGGTTTTCGTTGCCTAATGAAAATAACAGTTTAATAAAAATGCACTCTGCTGCAATCCGGCACAAACTAAAGTATTTAATATGAAAATGTTATACATATTGTAACGAGTCCACTTTGAGTATTCGGATGCAAAAAGTGACGTCTCCAGTCACAACAGGTAATTTTAGTACCAACTCTCGAATCGGTAATTCTATGCTCTACGGTGACAACACTACCGACTTTATAGTCAGTGTGAAATACGTCACTGACATGCTAAATACTTTACAAAATACGTTGTAAAGTTAATTAATATATGACACATGTTTGTGTCTTTACTGTATAGCTTCTGACCTCAGTGACGATGCTTTAGTGGGTACTGTTGTGCCACTCCCTGGAGCTGACAATTCTGGTACTAACCTTGTGCACTGGGTCATAAACATGCCATGCCATCGAGTTAAGAGCGGCAAACCGAGGTACATTTTCATACAACCGCTCTAACATGATTATGATTGCGTTGCATTGCATCAACCTTATAAAGTTCTCACTGCTGGGACTCAGGCCTACCCTCTAGGAGAAGGAATGGGCCGTAATCCATCACGCGGGCCCTGTGCGGATTGGTGGATGTCACATGTCTTCGAATTTTTGGTTCTAGGACATGCCGGTTTCCTCACGATGTTTTCCTTCACCGTTTTGGAGCAGTGGTTATGAAATAAATTACCCAAAGTAACACGCCTGGCTGGATTTGAACCCGCGACTTACGGACTTACTTAAGAAGTAGATTTTTTTTATTATGGATAGACTCGCGTTTGACCACTATCTCACCTGATAGTAAGCGATGATGTGGCCGAAGATGGAGCACGCTTGCCTAGAATTAACCTATTCACTCTTGTCTTAAAGACCTCTAGGTTATACATAGCTATTAGGAAACACAGACTTTGGCAGGGATTTCCATTCCTTAGCTGTTGTATTTAAATAGATATGAAGGAAAAGGGAGTTAGTGATTGCGTGACGGATGACAGGACAGAAGGGAAGAAAAAACGTGTTGAACTGACCCCAAATAAAACAGGACAAGGACGGGAAGATGATAATGGATTATTAACAACTAGTAGCAGCTTCCATTCTTTGGAGCTGTCAATTTCTGTACTAACCTTGCTGCCACGACATGGCGTCAAAATCTTATCATGATCATTATCTTTAGAAAAGAATGACATCCTTGAATTCTTGATATAATCCGAACAAGACTTCGTCAAGTCAACCGCAAACCGATTATGGCTGCCCGCATTCAAGGATTGACATTGAGCGATCCATCAAGTTCATCTTGTAACAGAACTGGTAAAAATCGGTCAAATGTGAGTTGAAGAAGTATAAATTTACTGTAGGTAATGACAATCTGAATTGTAGACTATGAGGACTCTGTTTTCTAGATGCTACGGAGGCACTTCTAAACAAATTCAAGCGACTGTCGTAAATGGAATATAAAACGTAAATGCCGGCGACGAATATTTTAGTACCTTTCGTGGAAAATATAACTATCATAATAAAATTATTCCGATAGTAATCTTATCACGACTTATCACATAGCACGTGCAAAAAAAGAAAGGCATTCAAAAAATCGTAAAAGGCGTAATTTTTAATTTTATAGAGTAAAAAATCAAATAGGTAACTTCTCCCTCTTATGGATTAAACGAGAGCAAATTTCAGAACTTTATCGGGTAAAACCAACCCGTGTTCTTGTATTATGGAAAATATGCATAATATTAATTGGTATTTACTTATGAAAATGCCGTTTTTAAAAATGGGTTGCTTTGAAGTTTAATGCTTGCCCTTTGAAATGCATAGTTTCTACGTTGGATCTATGAAAAAACGTTTTATTATTAGTATTCATGGTTATAAGTACTGCGATATTGCAGAAAATACAAAACACAAAGAAACCAATAAACACCTAATCAAAAAAAAATTATCTTACCTTTAACATAAAGTTTATTTGAACTTACATTTCCAAGGTAATCCAAAGATATAACACTTCAAACAACCCGTTTTATAAAACAGAAAATCCATAGGTAAAGACCTAATTATTTCGCGGTGATCAAATCAATATAAGATGAAAACATCCGTCCTAAAAATCAATCATTCAGATCCGGTTAAGATCTGGGCTAAAAATTATTCAGTCATCCAGTTCCGGTTATTTCAAATGACTCAATTTGAATTCTTGCTTTGATAAAAGCGCAGTGTACAGATCAGAAAACAGGATGATGTATCAAAATTCGAATTAAACCCTTAACTTAAATATAAAAATGTAAATACCTTTCGTAGATAATGCTATCAAGTACAATTTATCAATGACTTACTCATCAAACAAATATTTTAACTCCGTATAATCGCGGCGCCATAGATAGCGGGGTAATCGGTATTTTAATCAGACATCCTGTGACGTGTGAACGGGGGCGCGACATGTGTGACGTCGAAAATTATTTTGACGAGATATTCGCGTAAATATATTAACGCATGTTACTAAAAGAGTTATGAGTTTACATGTGGATGGATGGAGAGGGAGAGGGAGGCCAAAGAAGAGATGGATGGATCGTGTGAGGAGTGATATGAAAGAAAAGGGAGTTAGCGATAGCGTGGCGAATGACAGGACCAAATGGAAGAAAAAAACATGTCGCACCGACCCCAAATAAAACGGCATAAGGGCAGGAAGACAATGATGATTCGCGTCAATATATTGAACTTTGATCACGAAAGAATCATCAGCACCAATCAGATTACCTTAAAGTGGAAACTGTGGAATTGTTTTAAAGATAAATAGCAAAATTTTCTTTGTTTCTAACTAGAAGAGAAGCAATATTTTGGCCGACGATGAAGCACGCTTGTCTAAATATAACCTATTCACTCTTCTGTCATGGTAAATAACCATGTAGCAGCCACTCCTATCAAGATCGGAGACTCTACACTCTAAGTTATAGACGATTACGTTCACCTGGAACAGACAATCCAGTTGGGTAGGTCTAACTTTAAGAAAGGGGTCAATTGTCGAATCCGACTCGGCTGAGCAGCGTTCGGGAAGCTGCGCGGTATCTTCTTGTCCAACATACCACAGTGTCTCAAGATGAAAGTTTGTGACTAGTGCGTGTTGCCAGTGGTGACATATGACACTGAAACGTGGTCGGTTACAATGAGACTCATCAAAGGCTTAGTCTTCTGCATACATATATTAATATAAAAGGCAAAATCCTGACTCACTAACTCATCTACGCCAAGCCCAAATCTTTGGACCTAGGACGGTGAAATTTTCCTTTAGTGGTATTCACCCTCTAAGGGGATAAACCATGCCATGAATGATGGCCGTGGACATAGGCCTCCCCCAAGTGTCGCCATAATGATCGGTCTTGGTGTGGTGGCGACTATGTACCGGAAGACGTAGCGTTGGAAGGCTTACCACAAGATGACCGATGACTTGGTGAGGGTCGCAGAAATTCAATGGATGCGAAACGCAGGAGATGAAATTGAGGTCCAATTTGTTTATAAAAACCTACTTTCACGTGAACAAAGCCTCTGGCAGAAGGTAATAGAAATATATATTTATGGAAAACTTAAAAACCCACAAACTCTTAAGCCTTCAACCTAATATAATTATGTGGCAAACGTATAGATGCGATGCGATCAGTTTCTAGAAACATTTACATTCACGTCAATTAATTCAAAACAATAGCATATCATTGGATATCGCGTCGTTTACAAAGAAAGTCGTAGGCGGAGCTTGTGGTCTGCGCATGCGCTCTTATCTCTGTGGACGCCATCTTTTTTACCCCTCTATTATTTGCCCCACCCTTATTTAATACCTTGGACAATTCATTAAGTTTTGTTGCCTTTGATTTTTTGTTTGTGCTTGTATTAATTATTTTTTTTTAAGTTAAGAATTAGAGAGAGACCATGGTTGTCTCGCTCCGACATCACTACTGCAAAATATTTATACCTACATAGTTTACATAGAGAAACAGAGAGTCCGCCTCCGCATGACTTCAGCGGAGTTTAAACGACGGTCTACTTGAAGAAGTCCAACAAGTGTGACCACATGAGTGGTGTGCTGGAGCGGTTTATGTTTATAATATTCTCTCATGTCACGGTAGCTACTAGCTCCATGACTTTTTTTGATGTAGAAAATCATCAATTGACATCTCCCACTCCAGGGTGGAAAGAGAGGGTATGTCAGAATTTTACTGCCTAAAGCCCACTTGTTTCCTTACACCATCCAGATATCTCCTTATCATTTTCTCTCGCTCCGGTCCATTGCCTGAACTAGAACCGGACGCGAGAGTGGAGTTACCGTTTTGTTTCCAAGAATGACTTTTTTTTGGTGGCTAAAATCATCCAATGACATCTCCCACCCTTGGTCAGAGCAGGAGATAGTGTCAGACTTTTACTGACAAAAAGCCCACCGTGTTCCTTCGTTGCCTTTCATACCAGGGCCGAGCCTTCCTTTCAGAAGCAGATCTTTGGCCCCAGTAGGCTTCGACCCTGCTGGGCCTCTACGGTATGCTAAGAACTACGACTAAGAAAACAATTGTTAAGAGGAGCTAGTTTAGCATAAGTAAAATTTATACCATAAAATTACAGGATGTAGCGATGAATGTTATATCACGAAGTGAATACATTTCATTCTGTCATTTTAAACGATGTGAACTTGGCTACGATTTTTGTTGAGATGATGTCATTCAGTTTTCTAATAGCGTTAACGATTGTAGATTATCAACTTGGCTGAACTTGCTAATTTGATTACTGCCTTATTATAACACTTTCTTGGTTTGTTGACAGGTGCGCGATGCCGTCGCGACGGTGGTAGAACACAGGAGGGCGGCCGGATGCGGGCCGCGCGCGCCCGTCCGCCCGCCGCCTCCGTCACGTAGCGGCGCCTGCGCACCCGCCGCGCTGCGACTATGCGCATGGCAAGCGCTCTGGCCACTCTGCTCGCGGTAAGTACGCTCGTGATATACATGTATACATGATATACATGTGTGCGTAGGTATGATGATGTCATCGTCATCATCATTTCACCCGAAACACGGTTTTTTTTGGTACAATGTTTTTATTTTACACTTTTTAGTTTTGCTACCCCTCAGGTAAACGTAAATGTGTAACTTGTTTAATAAGGTAGGTATCATCATCATCAGCCTTTTAATGTTCCCACTGCTGGAACACAGGCTTCCTCTCTAAGAGAGGGAAAGGGCCGTAATCCACCACGCGGGCCCATTGCGGGTTGGTGGATGTCACATTTCTTCGAATTTTTAGTTTTAAGACATACCGGTTTCCTCACGATGTTTTCCTTCACCGTTTGAGAGCAGTGGTGATGAAATAGATAACACAAAGTAATGCGCCTGGCTGGGTTTGAACCCGCGACCTACAACTTGTAAGTCGGGGCCGTTACCACTCGGGTGCTCTGGTACCCATATCATAAAGCCATTAAAACCACTTAAAATAAAACAGAAACAGTACACATAAAGAGACCTATCACGGCTAGAATACATTGTTTGGTTGTTTTACGGGTTTCCCCGTGCCTACCTAATACCTTCCACCTTCCGGCTCCATCGTCAGATCAGTTCGTTGATATCTCATAGCCACATTGCAACACATAACTTTATTATGAAATTCCGGTATCTACCTACCAGCTTCATCACCAAGTTATTGTGTATCTCGTTCGCTTTTCTCCTATTTTGGATACTATTGTCACATGTATTGATAAACCGGTTAGATAACAAATATTTTTTTTGTATACAATTTAATGAGATCTATCTTAGAAAATGTTCCTATTCACGTACCATCACGGGTAAAAAGTAAAAATACGTTAGACTTAGTGTAGCCGATCGTTCACTGCTACAAAAGATGTGCATGGAATGATTTGCCGTACAAACTGCGTGGTTCATTTGTTTGCCAGTCACAACTGGTGTGCTTAACTCACAATGGATGCTTCTGTTTACATTTTCATACAAAGCGAAGTAAACACGTGTCCCTGGCTTAGCCGTAGTCTACTGTGCAGACTGCCCGGACTTTGTGCCCTAATCTCAAAGGGACCGGAACGGAGGATCACTTTATTTGTTTACCATTGTAGGGACCAGAAGTCTAGAAAAAAACCTAACTGTGACTGTGAAAACTCTGATGGAATTCGGTAATTCCATCATTTACTCGAATATATCACAAAACTTGTTCTGGCAATTGTCAAAACGACAAAAATTTCGTCATTCGTCATTCTGAATCTCAGTTACATACCTACTTAAATATGTAAGGTTTCTATAAATATAATTTAATATATTTTTTAATATTTTAATTTATGAGTACATTACGAAGGAAATTTCACCCTAAATAGGAGATTTTCAGAGATCTTTACCGGGTTAGTTTTACACAAATTTAAGTTTTGATTTCAATAGAATCCTAGATAATATCGTATTTCCATAATATCTGGAGAAAGTAGTATAATAACGTCATAATGTACTAAAACTAAAAATTCGAAGACTTGTGACATTCACCAACCCGCACTGGGCCCACGTGGTGGATTACGGCCTATTCCCTCTCTTAGAGAGGAAGCCTGTGTCTCAGCAGTGGGAACATTAAAAGGTTGATTATTCTATGCTATGCTACAGGTATACAGACTATAAAAATAGTGTTCAGTAGGTACGATAATTTGACCCGGATGCGTTCAGGTCTAAGCATTAGCGCCAAAGGTAAGGGCATGATAATCGCCCTGCCAGAGAATCATGTTCAGATACTGACGGATGAACACCGTTAACCGACCGAATGGCTTCATGCCAACCATGTAATTATCGAGATGTATTACCTTCCCGGACCCTGTTTGAACCTGCAGTTACACTCTTCGTAAAATCAGCAACATATTTGTCGTTTACGACACACTTTGTTATTCATCTGTCTGTCTGTTAAACTCGGGAACGCGTATTGGTATCGAGTTGAAATTAAAACCATATACTCAAGTCTGTGGTCCCTTGAAGTTGTGAAAAAATCCAACTTCTAAGTTAATGAAAAAATATATATAGGACCGTTTATATCGCAACAAACGTATAGAGACTTCGACACTTTCAAAAAAATGAAAATTCATGGGGTACTCCGGTTGACGTAGATACCTGAAATTTGGCATGAAACCAGGACTTATTTGTATAGCAAAGGTATATGAATAAATCTGAAAAAAAATTGTTACGTCACAATTATTATTTTTTTTGCGATTCGGAAAAATTTTCGAGACTCGGGTTTTACATAGATAAGTTTGTATAGAACCTTCAGTGCGAGAGTACGACTTACACTTGGCAAGTTTTTTTTTTGCTAGTTTATTAAAGCCAGATTCTACTGATTTTAAACTTTTTTGAACCTCTGAAAATCCACAAATATAAATAAAACACAATGAAAAATTATTTTATCAAAATTGGCCAATCGTCCGGCAAAAATAAAAACATGATATAAATTAAAAATCGCGAATCTGACCCTAACTTACGATTTCAAACGTGTATATCAACGAGATTGCGTAATGGCAATATTTGAAAGTTACGTAAAACAATAAAGCTTGTTTTTTTTTTTAAAGGGTCTCTCAAAAACTAAAATCTTATTAAATAATGTGTTTTTTTTTTACAAAACCGCTGTTACGGGACGAAGTCGACAAGGACCCGGGTGGATTTCGGTTCATACAAAATACTCTCTGACTACAACCAGTTTGGCCATTTCATGGGTGATAAGGAAGAGAGGTTTAAGGTCAGAGTCCCTAGTTGTCTTTTACAATACTTATGAAGGATTTTTTTTTTAATAGGTAATCATTAAATCACTTCTCTCGCTTTAGGGTGGAGCAAGAGAGCGTGTCAAATTTTTACTGACTTCAACCTACCTATGTTTTTCATTTGCCTTTTGCAATCTAGGGCTACAAAAGGGCCGCAGAAATGTATTTTAATCTAACAAAGTTTTTCACTATTCGCTTTAATAGGTAGGTCTCTACACATTCAGACTAATGTCCCATAGAGTCGATAAACAAATCTCATCCCACTTACTCCACGAAACATCGACTAAATCGAAGTAGTGATGTGTATCAATGTCAGTAAATTATTATTTAATAGGTCAGGCCATCAGGCGTCATCAGGCGTCATCGGTGTCGGGTGTACGCCACTGGCGACAGTCTGGTGGGTGTTAATGTACCATTGTTTTGTATCAAACGTATGTGGTGAGTGCCAGTGATGATAAGGGATGCCTTGAGTAGTTTGAAAATAAAAAAGACATACTTTGACTCTTACACCCGTATTTATAAAGAAGTAATTACTTGTTACTAAGTAAAACCTTATTAAGTCATTACTTGATGTTTGAAATCTTCATTCGAAATTTAAATTTTTCTTAACTATAGAATAGAAATTGTTACTTAAGTAGTTACTTTTACTCAAGAATTTAGTTTTACTTGTTTATAAATACGGATGTTAAACTAATGCGCCTCACTATGAACGATTGCATCACTGCTTACGATCAGGTGGGATCGCAGACAAGCACTAGTTGATATCAATAAAAAAAAACGAATAAAAAGTATCGACAGTTTTAGCCCAATTGTGGCAACATTTCATAGGGGTGACCCTTAGAGTTTTTGACAAAATATTCACAGTTTTGTGAAAGTGAGAACATGTAGCTAAATACGATTAAGTAAATAAAAAAAATACATACAGCCGAACATTTATAACCTCTTCTTTTTGGAACTCTATTTACTCAAGCTCCAAGCGGACACCGGTGTCCGCACACCTATTTTCTTTCTAATGTGTCTCTAATTAGGTATTCAAAGGGTTAAAAAAAAAAAAAAACAGAAAAATGTATGCTGTTCAAAATGTAAAGAAATGAAAACTTTTTAATTTTTTTTATAAAAAGTTATTGTCTTAAATATTTTATAGATGAATTTATTTTTAAAGATACGATATAAAAATACTCTTTAATTTATCATCGAAACTCAAAAATAAAAACCACTTGTGACTCAATTCCTACTAGAACGTCTCTAAGGTTTCAAACACATAATTACTCTATTAAAATTTAAACTTCGATTGCTAAGGGAGAGCTGATAATAATAGTACCATTTCTATAAATTCAACATCATAAAATTTAATATTTTCCGGGTTTTACACTGTCCTTGCTATTTCCATGCCCGCGCCAAATTGTGTCTGGCATGACAGATAACACGTGTAAACCATACTTTATGTCGCAATTATTTGGTCAGCATCTACGAACGTGCGTATCTGTGAAACTATCGAACATTTTTCAATAATGTGAAGCGATGATGAGCGAAAACTCGATGGAATTCACATAAAGCGGTTCAGTCTAATCGGACGCAACATTATGCGGTCGAGTCGCCACCCGTGCAGTATGGAGCAAGGCGCGACCAGTACTAGTCGCTCATAGCCGTAGCACACAACCCGCCAAGTGCGCGCGTTCGAAAAATGAATTTGAAAATTCATTCTTAAAAAAAAAGTTAGCCATAAGTTAGTGATGTGTGTAATTTATTTCAAAAAGTTCCAAAGTGTGTTTTCAAATGAACGTAGTGACGTTTTGTTTTATGTATGATTTATTCAATACATTGGACAAATTTGTTTTTGCTCATGGCAATTAAAATGGTGAGTTTAAATTTAATTTTATTAAGTTTAATGTTTATGTGCACCGTCTTAATATTTTTTGAGTTGTGCGGTATTTAAATAGGATTCTTATCTCCGAATTAATTGCTTTGGAAATTAACTATTAATTACTTATGTGATGACACAAGCGTTTTTACAGAAATAGGACAATCATTTGGTTGTATACAGAAAATGAAATATTAAAGTAAAATTTTTGAATGTAGGATTAAGTGTTTCTTATGAGCATACTTTAAAACTTAATTGCATTTATGAGATTACTTCCATAAACTCAGATTATATTGCAATAAAATTGCAAAGTATCTGACATTTATATTTTGTTTCTTTTCTATATCAATTAACAAATGAAGTAGCTCAATCCACAACACCCATAACCGTAAAAATGTAATTAAAACATTTTTGAACAAGTATACCTGCATTCATTTTTAAAGTTCCGCGTAGGATCTATTTAATAAAAATGCTCGTATAAAATTAAAAATATCGTTCGGGAACCGATAAATATTTTATGTGTGAACGTTTCAATCGCCTATAAAACGCGTACGAAAATCTAGAGCTCAGTTAACACAAACATCAAACAATTTCCTACTTTTCCGTTTAGTGCATTATGCGGAAGTTTTAATAGAAGTATCTTGAAACAATTTTTCTATACATAGGTAAGTCTACAATCAGTAAATAAACATTTTTTATTGTCCACTGAATAATAAACAGTCGGTATTACAGTAATTATTTTGTGAAAACACATTTAAAAAGTTAAAGCTTAAAATAACGGCATTTAGTATTTAGCACAAGCTACTGAAAACCATTATTTTAATATGAACCTAGAAAATATTCTTCTTTTCCAAGAAAATAACCGCTACAACAAATGGCAATAACCATGTAGGTACTTCAAGTAAATAGTCACAATACAAAATAAATTACTTTGTAACGAGAACATTATTATGAAAAGGATCATTTATTAGCGATAAATTCTATTTCATACCTTAGTTTTACAGTAGTTCACGCGTGCAAGCAAAGGTCAATGTATCGACATTCATTGTTGTGGTCATGGAAGAACGCAATAATTCTAAAACGTGGTTCTCATTAAAACGATTTAATAATCGACAAAGTTATAAAATTGAATTGGTGACACCAGAACAGCACTAGTAGCAGGTTTTTTTTTATTGAGATTGATGACACGCGTTCCAATTTTAAATTTTCTTTTTTTTCCAATGTCGTCTGGAAACGTGATTGATTGACACTTTCTTTTCGTATTTGGCGGGAAATTAAAGTGACAGTTTTTTTTTTCTGCAGTAACAACAAAGGACTGCATTTTTTCGTTATTCCCAAAAATAAACTGAAATAAACTCACAGATTTGTAGGTACTGTTCCAAGTCTGAGTCTTAGGTTTAACGCAATGGGAAATGATAAGCTTCACATTCCAAGGAATAGGTTAAAACCCAGAAATGGGTCACGGTACAGTTACTATATAAAACTGACTACCTACCAATCTAAAACAGTAGTCAAATAGTTACGATGTACTTCCTGCTTATAGTAACCAATTCGTACTCCTTTCAAAAAATGTAATTGTAGGAGTACATTATTCGTGTTTGGAACAAAGATTTTTTTTTAGAAATGGTTAAAGTCTTACCAAATGAAGCAAAAGAGCCATAGTTGTCTAGACAACACAGTTAGCTCATTGGTTCAATGATTGGATGCTGGACTGCGTGTTACGGGTTTGATTCCCGCCCAGAACCAATATTTGTATGGTCTACAGCAGTTTACCAAACATTCTTCTGCCATGACCCGGTAATTCTCACATTGCTCCTTTGTATAATCTGGTTCCATTAGTTAAAATAACTCAGATTTATTAAGAGAAAAAAAGAGAGAGAAAATGACTTAACTTTTATCCTTCTTTTTTGGCCTTAGGATAAAATAGTTTTTTTTAACGATTTGACTTCAATCCGATGCGTCCCGATATTTTATTTCGATAGCCCGGTACCGGTACCGCGACCCAACGAATGGGAAACGCTGGTGTTCCGGGTCTAGCTGTCTAGAGAATGTGAGTTTACTGTTTGTAGACCCACGCTCACGACTAGGACTTAAGGTAGAACTACATTGCGTACACGTGTGTGTGCCACACGCTGATCTGGGCGCGTCGGTCTCCATACATTTTATATGGCAACTAGACTTGTAAAGCTACATCAGATTCACGCTGTGTGCATGCTGTGTGTGCACGTGTGCGTCGACATAATGAAGTTCACCCTTTTTCTAAGCGTAAGGCGAAGCACTTATCATTTTCCTGACTTAGCAATTTTTTTTTTACAACTATCACACTCAACGCCGTTTAGTCCCAAGCTAAGCAGAGCTTGTGTTATGGATACTAAACTACTGTTAAACATACTTATAATATTTCTATATACATACGTATTATTACTCGTATAGATAAATTACACCTAGACAGAACAAATGATCGTGCTAATCATACAAACATTTTTCCTAGGTGGGAATAAAACCCACGACCTCTGGCATAGCAGTCAGGGCCACTAACTACTAGACCAACAGTCCAGTTAATTATTGGTGTCTCTCTCTCTCTTGAATCTCATTTTCCTGACTTAGCAACGTGATTTGTTTTCACAAATAAGTTAATGAGATGTATGAGATTTGTTCTTGTCTGGCTATTTTCTTTTGTTGTCTGCAATTACGGTAATTATGTGAATAATTGCATTAATATTAGTATCTATTTCCTTTTCTCTATTTGACAATATTCTTTCCGTTTCTTAAGAATATTTTCTCAGCATGTGTATGAGTGACCATTTTAACACACCTAGATTCCTTCGTGTCACGATAATCACGTTAAGCCATTGGTCAGTTAGTTGTGAGCCAGGAAGTCTGATACCAGTTTTACCCAGTTACTGGGCAATGAAGGACAGATAGGCAGCCGCTCCATATAAAAAAATTAGTATCCAGCCGATTAGAATGGGAGCCGACCTCGATTAGTTAGGAAAAGGCAAAGCAAATTTATTTTTCCTTGGTAAGATTTTTAAATAAGTCATAATATCAAAAACTAAAAAAAGTATATTAAGCACGGTTCTATAAAAGTAAAAAAAGACATGTGCCAGACTAAAAAGACTCCTATCTCAGCATATGCTACGATCTTAAAAAAAAAATCTAGACAAGTGCGTACCAATTTATCTATACCATACCATACCCATTGCCCACCGTCCGCGAGCCCGCGCCTACGGTGGCCGGAAATCGGGATCGGAATCCCGGCGGTGGCAGCGGCGTGTGCGCCTTTGCCTAATGCGGTCGGCCTCCTCCTTTGCTAGCATTACTGCTTCGCAGAAGGAGGCGACCGCCTGCCACTCCTCCTCGCTCCGGAGCATGGCTTGAACCAAGCCCCGGCGCGAGAGATCGCCGCCGATCGCCCCCACGAGGAACCTCCTTAGAGGTTGAGTTTTGTATAATCCGTTCTTAGCGGATGTCTACACCGGAACCTACCAGCTAAATTTTAAGTTTGTAGCTGTTATAGTTTCTGAGATTTCGTGATTAATCAGTGAGTGTGATTTCGCTTTGATACAAGTATATATAGATTTCAACTCTGTATGTTCACGCGTTCCCAAGAAAAAGGGTCTTGACAGACAGACAACAAAGAGATCCTTTAGTGGTCCCAATTTTTTCTCTTAAGATCCGGAACCCTAAAAACCGCACCGCTGGTTTTCCAAACATTCATAGCAATTTACTTAAGCCTTTGCGACAGCAAAATCTTCTCTATATTATCAATCAAATTATTTTGACATATTAGTCAGTCAAAAATGATGCCAATTGCACATTCCAAAGTGTAGATCTCTATGGAGAAAAATGTGCAAGAAACTCCATGGTCACTTTACACTCAAACTTTTTAATTACACATTAACAGCTAAAGAATGGAATTCCCTGCCGGAGTCTGTGTTTCCTGATAGCTATAACTTAGGAGACTTTAAGTCAAGAGTGAATAGGTTGCTTCTAGGCAAGCGTGCTCCATCGTCGGCCACATCATCGCTTACCATCAGGGTCAAACATGAGCCTATGAATAATAAAAAAAAAACAGTTACTGATTTTACTACAATGAATCTAACGATATTTGTCGACTTACACTTACTGGTTTATTATATGGTATTGACCCTTTACACAAGGGTCAGAGGTCGTATCGTATGAATGACTTGGTCTAGTGAAAACTGGTCCGAACTAACACAAATTAGAGCCACTGTAGACTCTCAAAGCCAATGCCAGTGTCACACATCGCTTATGAAGTTATGACCTATCTGGGTAATGCTGTGTTTGTGTCTGTTCCTTTTGAGAAATGTGTTAAGTGGAGACTTCGCGTGACCTTGGATAGACGATTCACTTGGAATACAATGTGGCAATAATGTTTTATATTCTTTTTGCACAAGTCGATAGCGATGCGGAGTTTTTCGACGCCATATTTCAGATTGGTTTTAGTTTGTTTTAAGGCCAGGTTCTGCTCATTTTGAACTTTTTTAAACCTCTAGAAATCTACAAATATAAAAGAAAACACCATGAAAAGTTATTTTATTAAAATTGGCTATATGTTCAGGACCAACCGCCAGGCAAAAATCAAAATAAGATATAAATTAGTTGGCTCGATGAAAAAAATCGCTAATCTGACCCTAAATTACGACTTCAAACGTGTATGTCTACGAGATTACATCACAAAAAAATAAAGCTTGTTTTTTAAAAGGGCCTCGCAAAAAACGAGGATTGGAAGTTTGTATGGAGAAACCTACTAGCAGCCAAACCTGCTAGCAGAAGCTAGTATATAATATAAAAGACAGAAAGAAAGAAAAGAAAAAAAGACAGATTTTTTTTTATTGGACATAGAAACACAATGCTGGAACTACATAAAGACACTTAAAATTAAAAAAGTGAGGAGTGGGCATTGGAATTACATAATTCAATCCCGCCAAACCCATTCCATCATCGGACGACTAGACGTTCAGCGCTGCCCCACTGGCACATAATGGACATCCCACCCAAACGCACAAGCATTTTGGGGACACATTCCTTGTGCGTACAGCTAAGTAATGGAGTCTGTGTTTCCAGATAGCTACAACCTAGGGGTCTTTAAGTCAAGAGTAAATAGGTTACTTCTAGGCAAGTGTGCTCCATCGTCGACCACATCGCCACTTTCCATCAGGTGAGATAGTGGTCAAACCCAAACGTTAATGACCTTGAAAATCGACCCGTGTGGCAAATATTTAAAGATTCAAAGCATTTATTTCAAATAAACCATTTACAGGCACTTTTGAAAAGTCAAGAAGTCGGTCTGTCAGAAAAAAATGATGCTAATTGCATATTCCAAAGCGTAGATCTCTATGGAGAAGAATGTGCAAGTAACTCCATGAACATTCTTTTCAATCATGTTATGTATTACAAATATCTCGGTTACATGTTTCTTGTCGCTGCTATTATATGAGAACAATGTAAATAAGATAAAGACAAAAAAAATGTTCTAATGATCACTACATGCTGTCTGTCCCTATGTATGCTTAAATCTTTAAAACTACGCAACGGATTTTGATGCAATTTTTTTAATTGATAGAGTGATTCAAGAGGAAGGTTTATATCTAGAATACATACAAAATATATTTAATATCACCATTGCACCCGTGCGAAGCTGGAACGGGTCGTAGTATATAATAAAATAGCTAGTTCTAATTATAGATATTAAAACGACTAGTTAACAATAACAAGCCCATCCTAAATTCTTAACTAGGACCACACACAACTCCCACAAACCGATCCTCACTATCGACTAGCGTACCTAAGCGCCGCCAACGCTAACGCATACAATTTCTTGAATCCGTACGGAATTCCGCTCATCCTAAGCTGAGCCCACACAACAATAAACCCAGATATGCGGTCACACCCGATACAATGCGATTCGCGAATGTACAACCGTGACCGTGTGAAAAGGCTTAGCTATGTCAGACAGAAAAGCGCATAAATAGGATTACGAAAATCGAGGATTTAAGGCGCCTAGGAATTGAAGAAAAGGCATTCCAGGTCAACGCGATAAAACAGATAGATCCACTGAAATAAATTTACGTTATGCTGTACAGACACCACACCGCCTATTTCGTTGTTTATAAATCCATATATCCATTTTTTTTTAATAATATTATAATATAATAGTGCTTGACAGCGATCCAGCCTGATGGTAAGCAGTGATGCAATAGTTGATGGTGAGGCGCACTAGTTTATTAGGAGCCTATTCTAACCTTGAAGACGAAATTATAACCGGACGGGCAATCCGCAGCGGGGAAATTGTACCAGTCAAATGAATACCTTAATAAGTTAGGCAATTCAATCATTGCTGGATAAAGTTTACGTAAACACTTACTAGGATGACGAGTCATCATCATCATCATTTCAGGTGAAAGATGTCCACTATTAGAGATAGGCCTCCCCCAAGTGTCGCCACAATGATCGGGCCTGTACATGTCGCATCCATCGGATTCCCCCAAACCCTTGCCAGGTCATCGGCCCATCTTCAAGAAAGCCTTCCAACACTGCGTCTTCCGGTATGCAGTCGACACTCTAGAACCTTTCAGCTTGGCGGCCATTTGTTCTGCGAGCAATGTGGCCTGCCCATTGTCATTTAAGCTTGGCGATTCTTCGTGCTATAATAATAAAAAATACTTTATTTCAGACCATGGTGTCCAATTTGTTAGTAGCAATGTTCTTATAGACTAGTGTTAGTAATACTTAAAACTACCCACAACAAAATATTTAACAAGAACAACAATCACTACTGCGCCATTCCATGACAAATGGCGGAACAGTGACTGATGTAACCACAGTCCAGCTGACTAGCGATCATGCTAAGAATGCTGTTTGAGCTGCCCCGCACTCGACGCACCAGGGATGCGCATCTTTTACACATCGTAGCGTAAAAACCATCCACGCGATGTTCTGCAAACATCCCTGACGCAGTACAGAATCGTCGCAGCCCCATCAGCACCCTAAACGCATTATTAAATTGGAATTGGAGGGCACTGTAAGATTTTTGGGTATAGTCGGCCCACATAAGAATGAAGTACAATAGGACCTAAAAAGTATGCGTGCTGTTTTGTGACTTGGTAAAGGTTGCGGGAATCCAATGGATGCGAAACGCACAGGACCATTCATTGTGGCAACATTTAGGGGTGGCCTATGACCTACAGTGGAAGTCTTTGGGCTGAAATGATGAAGACAAGAGTGTGAAGCAGAAAACGAAGGGTGTCTACACGAGTAGAAGACATGACATTTAGTTACTAAAACCTAAGATACCTCGTCAGCATTTCTGGCATTTTCCACAAATAAAACTATCTACAAATTATTTACGGCTAAACAAAGATACAACAATAATGACTGTCTAGAGATAAGGGACTAATTTGTGAATTAAAATATTTTTGATATCGAGCAGTATCTATCTTTATGGGCTGATTATCTACAGAGCACACGCCCACCTAAAAAACTATTAAAATACGTCAGACTATAAAGTAGATAAGTTTTTATGTAGCAAGTTAAGAACCTGATGAAATTAATAGAAATTTCTAAAGTTGCAATCAAAATAGATTCTGTAGAACCAATACCAGGTAGTTAAATTAAAAATATAATGCTTATTTTAATGCTCGATGCACAAGTTGAACCACCTTGAATGCACAGTAACCGATTTTGGAATCTCGATCGAAGAAGGGGGTAGCGTGTAACCATAGCAACGGATTCAATTTATTTGCTGCGTACTATAAAATCTTTTTAAATGCATTGCAAATTCTGTTTATTCTGATTGATATCATTGTCATTTTAATTAAGTAGATAGATAGAACATTAATTTGACGCAACACAGAAAATAAACAGACAATACACACAGAAGCACGTAAATTACCAAAAGAGAAAAAATAATAATAATCACTAACGTCATTGTTACGGGTACATTTAATTAGACAAAAAAAAAATACTTTTTAACTTGACTTTTGTTTTTAAAGTAAAAAATCATCTAAATAATTTATTTATGGAGATTTTTGCACGTTCTTCTCTATACAGAAAAATTAAGCAAACAAATTCGTTTTTCGTACTGATCGAATTTCCAACGAATGGGGGTAAATGGTATTTATAATAAAATATGATTTCATTTAATTTGAGTAAATGTTGAAAAAAATGTATCGCAAATTACGCGACAAATAAGAGTTGAAGTAAAAAGGCCATCGTTGCTATGGTTTCACGCAGCAATCTGCTGTGCCGCCCTTCAATTAAAGTCAGGTTCTACTCATTTTGAACTTTTTAAACCTATGGAAATCCATAAATATAGAAACACCATGAAAATTTATTTTATTAAAATTTACTAAATGACCAAGCGCGTGACAAAAATGAAAACATGATATAAATTAGTTGACTTGATAAAAAAAATCGCGAGTCTGACCCTAATTTACGATTTCAAACGTATTTATCTACAAGATTACGTTAGGGAACAATTTGAAAGTTACAAAAAAAAAATCTTGATGTTAAAAAGCGCTTCGCAAAAACAAAAATCTCGAATAGTCATTTCTTTTTTTACATAAAAATAAAACCGCTGTTTTGTGGCCGCGATGTTGACATAGTCCCGAGTTCATACAAAAAAAACAGTGACTAGAACCGGCCCTTAACACCTGAGAATCTGTTACTGCGCATTGAAGCTCAATCGCCATTTTAGTTCAACTTATGTGGCGTATACTTGTAGATATTTCAGGAACACGACAACATGACTATGACATTATTTCGCCACAGCTCCCAGTGGAAGCGTGCGAGCCTGTCTCTACCATAAACGTGCTAATTTATATCGGCTACAATCCTTTTCAATTGAAGTTGATTTATGTGACATTACAATCTTGTCGGATTAAAGCGGGTAGCTTTGTACAGATATCGCAGCTGGTGTTAAGTTCGCAGTTTTTATTTTTTAATACATTCCAGCTATTGGGTTTCCGATAAACTATGATTAATGGTTTAGAGCTGAGAGTTGTCAAGTTAACTGAGACTTATAATGCGGATAAAAGGTCAATAGGCTTTATCTTACTTCAGCACTTTAAAAACTTTGTAATTGTTTTATTAAGTACTTGCTATTGCCCGCGGCTTCGCTCCGCTCTACCCTACTCTACCCCACTCTACCCTATACCAATAAATCACCAGGATTTGTTTTTTTTTTATTTAACAGGAATTAAAAGTTCTATGTCCTTCTTATTCCAAGCTACGTTCCCACCAATTTTCAGCCAAATCGGTTCAGCCGTTCTTGAGATATAAATAGTGTAACTAACACGGCTTTCTTTTATCTATATAGATTAGCTGTTGTCTGTTAGCAGCTTTGCTCGTGGGATAAAAAGTATTCTATGGGACCAAGGTTTCATCTAAATTCATTCAATAGTTTTTGCGTGAGACAACAAACATCCATACATACATACAATATTTCGTGTTTATAATATTATAAACACGAAACACACAACAACAAACAATGCAATATTTCGTGTTTATAATATCATAAACACGAAATATTGTATGTATGTTGTGTGTTGATGTTCGTCTTGAGATAAAACATAAGTAGTTACTAATATTAGTAGGATCTACTTAAACAGGCCCTGGAACCAAAGAAAAAAGGGTAGGTTTTTAGTCAGTAAGAGAATGACACTATCTCCCGCTCCGCCCAAGGGCGGGGAACGTCATTGGATAATTTTACCTATCATAAAAAAAACCTTTAAAGTTGGTAAGTGTGTTACTTCTTGACGCTCAAACAGCTGGATAGATTTTAATGAAACTTGGTACACGGGTAGACCATATCCTAGAATAGCACATAGGATATTTTTATTCCAGGAGTATCTTTCCTTAGGATAATTTCCTACTGTCATCACCGACAACGCCTACTTATTTCCATGAACCGGGGTTTCCTTAATTACCTTCCTATTATATTATCTGTTGCTTGGTATCTAAATATTATGGTAATAAAAATTCTCGTCTAGGAAATAAATACCAAAGTACCTATATGATAAGTTAAAATTAATAACAAATCATATAATTCATTTATTACTTAAGTTGTATTTATAATAAATCACAAATAAACAAAACAATCTATGAAAAATGTGATATTTTCATACATATTTCCCTACCAATTGCTAATCTTTATCACATTGCTTATATTTTTTTATCTAAATTGGGGAAACAACTACATATAAGATTTATAATGAAAACTAAAACAGTTTCTAGGAATAAAATTTAATGTATCAATTAAATTTTTATTATTTTTAGTGGAATGGAAAAATCCTAAATATACATAGCACACGAAACAATAGGAATAGATATCTACGAGTACCATAACTGTCTCCGTAGGGGCCTAGCAGGGCCAAAGCCTACTGGGATCATGAGAAAGTTTCCGAAAGGGAAACTTGGGGTCCTTAAACGCTAAGTAAAAAAGGAATATAAGTGTGGCTTTATTCAGTATAAGTCTGATATGTCGTCCCACTCTGCTCTAGAGATTCCTACGTAAGAAAACCTTTCTATAAAGTTACTTCAGTTTGAATTCACTATAACATTTTTTTAACCCCCAACGCAAAAATAGGAGGGGTATAGTTATTTTAAACACTATTGTGTGTGTGCTGATCTGTGGTATCTTAGCTCTGAAACGAATAGACCGATTTGTACACAGTTTTTTTTTTTTAATTTGAATGCAAGTTTTCTAGCGATGGTTCTAAGAAATGTTTTATCGTTGGTAAAGGGGTGGCAAGTCATTTCTCTCGCTCTAAGTGAAGGTTGAGAAAGTGTCAAACTTTAACTGACTAAAGTCCTCCTTCAGTTGCCTTTTGCGTTCCACAAAGGCTACTTCTAGCAATCTTGCAGGCCAAACACTGGCCTGTTGGATACAGTTTCTGATTCAAAGGCGAGACCAATTATTATTGCGTGTGTAAAGAAAGATACATAGCCGTTTAGATATTAAATTTTCCTTTTTAAATCTTTCTACTAGATGATATATTTGGGGAAAGCATATATTTGCCATCATACCTACTTCCAAATCGACTATTTCAATCGCCTTGTTACCTAGTCTTGTTGCTCAATCTTATGAATAAAGCATTTTTAACAATAGAACTGAGTAATTAATAATTAATTAATAATGCAATTGATTAGTCATCCGTTGACACTCAAAACGTAAGTAAATTAAAGAAATAGATGCCCGGGTCATAAGCCGGTAGTTTTTTTTTTCAAGATTAGGAAACTGTTAAACTAATCATTTTCATCTTGTCAGACAGAACTTTCCATACTTTTATTTGTACCAATCAAGGATGTTACTTGCTTAGACTGAAAAATTGTTTGAAAGTTATTACCATGGCCCTGGAACGCGAATGCGTTTTATCCAGTTAAATTTACCTCAATTTTCTTGCTGCAGTCTTCCTGTCCGATTATAATTTAGGTGTTTTCAAGACTACAGTGTAGACATAGGCTCTTAATAACGCACTATCCACGCTTAGCATCAAAGATTGGATCACTGCTTACCATCAGGTGGGGTTGCAGTCAAGCACTAGTTCATTTTACTTAAAAAAAAAAACAAAAAGGATGTTACTTGTTTGATATCTTAGCTTCAAAACTATATAAATCTTTCATTGATTCGTGCAATATGTAAGTATTTAATACAAGAAATAGAACATTATAGACATCCCAACTCTATTCTGGTTACGTAGACAAACACAGTGATCGCAATATGATAAGACAACCGTGACTAATCTCGAATCAGGTTAAAGACATTGCCTTAATTACTATGTCTGGAAAGCTGATTGGATATCACATTAATTGTCATAACTTTACAGGCGTTGGCACATTGCCGCAATAGTTCCCGAACCACGATCCAACTAATACTGGCGCTTGTCTTAAAATTCTAAGACCGTAAGAAAAGCCAATATAATTCTAATAGGCAGCGTAAAATCTGTAATAACATGAATTACATTAAAATCGTTAACTGACATGTGGTTATTTGATAACTTCATTTAACGAAAACTAGAGCTTAGGACTACTGGTTTAGTTTCCTTCTCTATCAGGTCACGCGATTTATTATTAATTTTGTTGTAATGACTTTTATTGGATACCTATTAACGAGCCTTTGGATGTAAAGTTACAAGGACTTCAAGTTCTGTTTGCAGTATAGTAGTACCTATATATCTATTTTTATCTTCAGCTGTTTTAAATTCAAAAACTTTGTATTGGTCTATCAGAGAATTTGTTTCTGTTATATCAAGCTTGCTCAGAAATTCATTAATTTTGGCATTAAAAACCATTTGTTCTATTCTTTCTTCTTCAACCTTTCTTAACATACGATCTCGTGAGCTTTTTCTTTTTTTATATTCATGTTTTTGTTTAATTTCCAAATCACTAGAAACAAGTGGGCCAAAAAAAACAATTCTCGCTGGTGGCGGTTATCTCCAACATGAATGATCGTGTTTACACAAACGTTTGACCAAATATGCACCAAATCAAAGGGTTCCGTGTCGACCCAATATTTGTAGGAAAGTTTGACCAAACTTTGTATGTAGAACATATTGTTGGACACCTTCGTTCATTGGAGGCCCATTTCCTGTTTGTATTCGATAAGGGACTGTGTAAATGATGTGTAGTCTTGTAGGCGTTCCGTATGTTTTGGAATTTTTACTTTCGTTTCCTTACGTACTGTCAACAATCGTTAAACTGTTCATCTTGATAAGCCAAATATGCTTCGAAACAATTTTTGCGTAAATGATCGTCGGAATGTCAAGAATTCCATTCACTGAAGTGTCATAGTTTTTCATTCTTTTCCTAAATGTGTTTCTTCTTATCATAACTATTTCTTTTGTTTATTATATCGGTTCACTTTCTTTGAAGTCATTAATTTCTAATAATGTTACGAATTCTTTGAGGCCTCTTTCAAATATTGTTATAACATTATGCAATCCCTGATTTTAACTAAATCTTTGAAGTCATCATTTAATGTCTTTTCGGTTTGAGTAAATGATGATGCAATACCATTAAATTCTACATTTATAGGTTAATAGTTATATAATATATACATATATGCATTTAGTTAATACTTCACCAGCAACAACCTAAATAACTTCACGGATTTGGCTAAAAGCGTTTTAGTTCCTAAAACGTATTCACGCTTTAGAAACTGAAATGTTAACAGACTATTGAATTATTTGAATTTTTAGGAATCCAATATGGCGACAACCGATATATTACCTTGAAAGTCGATCCCAAATCTTTAACGTAGTAGATATTTTACTGTTAAACGATAATAATTGTTTCCTTAGTAACACCTGAATAATTAAATCTTTTAAGCAATAAATCTATTTTATATTGTCCTAGATAGGAATGAAAGGACTTATTAAAAGGTCTAGTTAATAAATTAAAGGGGTTTCATATTGTTATTGCAACCGTACTAAGTTTACTTCAATCAAACTAACTTCCTTAATCATAAGCTCACTCTCAAACACAGTCCCAAAAAATTCTGAACCTGACTAATATTCAATAAAACAATGCCTTTTATTCTTAAATCCAGCTTTATTTCTCGAAGAACTGGTACTGTCATACTTGATACGAGATTTCCCTTTATCTTCCTTCGTAAATAACATTATACCGTTAAAAAGGATTAAATCACTGAGGGAGCTTAAGTCCGTCCTGTCGGGGTATCAAGCTGATTGTTTGACATTTAATTCTCCATGGCCTTCCTTCTTATTCGCTGGATTATTAACTTCGCGAATGACATGCGCGGGCGACATTTCTTTATCTCTTGGCAAATGAAAAGGGTCTGCTTATTTCGGGTGTGATTGATTTGAAGGATGCAGGACATTGTACCAGCTGTTTTGTTATCTTACAATTTAATATATTTTGATACATGTGAATTTGGGATAAATGGCTTGATAAGAATAACGGTTGCTAGGTAATTATTTTTCTAATCGATAACTTCAACACGACACAATAGTCTTCAAATTCAACGATCAAAGTAACAATAATTGAATCTCAGCATGCTAGCGCCAATTACACAAATCATCTGATAATCGAGTCGCATTCGACTACAATCGGCATCGATAAAGACGTATCGATACAATCGATTAAGCGTGGGCTGTCAGTGACATCGGCTCCATCACGATTGCTTTATTTACGGCCTGTTTATATCGTGTTATTGCTTCGTTGATCTTGTGTTAAGGGTCCCCATTCATTGTTTTAGTACAGTTTTGTCTTCATAAAAATGTAGGGGATTGTCTGCGTGTAGTTTTATAGCTACTTTCAATGTTTTTTTGAACCAACTGTGTCATTATTTACCTTTAGCTTTTGTTCAGTCAATGTTCTATAAAACTATTAAAGTTTCCAATACAATTTTCATAGAATTATAGTATGTAGTAGATTTATTAATGTACCAGTCAGTTGTGTCTAAAGATATATTTCAGATAGTGATGTTTGTATGGAAGACCTCTGGGAATATTTTAAAGGTGTACGCACACTTATACGAACCGAACACGCTGAACAAATCAAAAGATTTTTTCTGTAGTCCTTCCAGATTCGGACAATTCGACACGGTTTGGTATTGAGTTTCATAGGATTTCATATAAAGAATTCTAAAATTATCAATCTTTTCCCTAACTTTTTGCGATCATGTATCGCTAGGAGCGTTAAAATAGAGAATTATCCCAAAGTAACATACTCCCGCGTTAACGGTCCTGTATTCAACTCAAGTCTATAGTATAACTGTGTGCCATATTTCATCGAAATCTATTCTATCATTTGAGCTTGACCATGTAAAAACACAAACAGATACGAACAAATTTCGCTTTTATTATAAATTTTAATATTAATGTGGTTTAAAACAGCAACAGTGTCTATTTACACGATCCACAACAAAACATAAATCATTTTCCCGTCCAACAAATTCATTGTACAGAAGATTTTCTTCTTTATTACCATAAGTATCCTCATTAGGTATTCAGGCATATTCATTTGATTGTATTACACGTCCTTTTGCTCAATAGGCTTGCATACTTGAAGTTCTCGTCCTTCAGCGTCTTCGTTTCTCACGTTCACAACTCAAAAGGATTATTTCCGAATCGGAATGCCTTTAATTCTAATGGAGTGCGAAGCGTGTGTGCAGAACCCGCCGGTGTCATTTAGGGATGGCAGGATAGCTGGAATATTAGAGCTGACGTAAATGTGGAGGAATGTTGGAAATTAATGATGTCGTTTATAGTTATTAAGTGTCTTTAGAGTAATTCGGTTAGGTAGAAGTGCTGATTGAAATGCTGGTATGTTGCTAATAATTTAGATTATTTTTATGAATGGGTGTCGAATCAAATATTTATTTGTTTTAGTAGATAATGTATTGTATACATGTATAACAGTACACCACGAACTACCTGCGTATTTTCTTCTTCTCTGTCAAATCCATCCAAAGGTTGTCTTTTAAAAATGATAGCCTATTGTTACACCTTACTAATTTTAAGTTCCTGCTATTTTTATGGTATACGATAAAGAGTATATCTATCTAATGTAAATTACGCAGATTTTTTAAAATATTAAGTGGATTGCAGATAAAAACAAACAATACGTTTTGCTAAGCATCAAATCAAACCGCTCAGAAAAATATTAACAAAACTACGGTGATATTGAAAAAACTGGATGTAGATAGCTATTGCGAGTATAAAAGAGGCAGTCAAAATAAAAGAAGATTGAAGGATGATTAATATAGGTAAATAGAAAGAGAACTTTGAGATAAGGATACAACTGCTGTTGTTGATTATGGATAAGTAAATTGTAATGTTACTTTAGAAACAAATGTTCTCATAAAACTTATAGCACTTCTGAATACCGAAATGATGAATTTTCTTGACGTGGCAACCTTGCAGCATCCCGCACTCGAGTCTCAAGATACGCTAAAAGCCGCGGCGGCGTGCACCGACAGATAGCGATATATTAAATACACATTTATTCCTCTAGTGTCAAACCTATCAAGATTTATTACACTCCATTTTTAAATTTTCATTATTTAGTACTTGTTTGGGTCTAATTTTGAAATCGTAATGTGGTGCGCAAATGGCGTAGATAGACTGGTGTTGTTGAGTTGTTGCTATAAAAACAGTATTTATTTATATTTATTTGATTAGATATATATTTTAATTGATAAAAACTAGTGCTTGACTGCTAACCCACTTGATGGAATAGAATAGAAATACTTTTATTCGGGACAGACACAACACAACGGTTAAAAAAAAATAATTGCAGAGTGCGCTGAGCGTGCCCGCACCGAAATGGTGACCACCTCAGAATTTGCTAGGCGTCAGACACCCAGCACTACATATAATGATAAACTATGATCCAATCGTTGATGGTAAAGTGCAATATTCACTCAAATCTAAAGCATATTCACTCTAGTCTTGAAAAAACTTAAGTTTAGCTTAATTTTTCTAGTTGATTTGTTTTTCAACCCTTTTCCTTTTTCATCTTTTCGATGTTTATGATGGTATCCTGTTGCTCCCTTTTTATTTTTTCGCAAAAGCCTAATGGTTTAAACCGAATGGTTAAATAAATATCAAATGTGCTTCCAATATAACGCCGCAACATAAACTCGACTTTTACTACTACATCATTATGTAGCAGGCGAGATTTTTTTTAGATTTGACGCACTTTTAAATAGTTAAACTTTCTATGTTATCTGCTAGTGCAAGTACCTGACAATGACTCGTTTTTTGTTGTTACGGACTTCGCAGATTTCTTTTGTTTTGTAGATATCTATTCCATTTTGTTGCATCTAAAAGAATGTTAAAAATTTATCAAATATGACGCCTTTTTAGGGAAAGCAACTTAAACGACTAATTTTAACAATTACTTGGACTAAAGTGAATAATAGCAATTTACAAGCTAGATAAAGCTGCCGGCGATGCGGTAGACCAAAAAGAAGTAGTATGACAAATCACACTATTGCTCAGGCTGAAGAATTGGCTAGATGTAATTAATTACAGAGAATGTTTAAATAAAGAAAGAAATACCTTTGCCCTGTAGTAAAATACAACGGGCTCATAATAATAATAATAAAATGAAATAAAAACTGATCTACCATTGATAAAAATTTGTTTACAGAACTTTCAAAGTTGCAAACAGTTGGTTAAGTCACTTCAACTACGTCTTTTTATTTTGTTTTTCATAGGAGGAAAACTAAAACAGGAGCTTAGCAACATTTAGTTTCAGAAAAAAAGTAACCTCACAAACAAACTAGTCCATATTATAAAATCGATAGAGTCAGAAACAATAAAAAAGTTCATTAGTACGTAATCCTGTAAACAATTACACCAATTATTATCAATTTATCACATAAAATAAATGTTGACTATCGCACGTTGTACACCAATAAAATGGTCCAAAGCACATAGGTATCGAGAAACAAGTCCGATGACGTCATCCGACACAACAATAAGATCATCAATCTGCTGAAACAATCGATTGTCACCGATCGCGCCCGATTCTCGTATGTATCGATTACGAACAATCGTTTTAAATTGTTCTATGAGCGGCAAATTAGTCAGCTAATCCTTGATTTATGTTGTCTGTGGGCTGACAATTTGACAGATGTAATTGAAAACACACGCAAAGCACCATCGTACATCGCACCGCCGCGGGTTAAACGCCTTTGCCCTTTTCATCTGCAAATGAAAACATGATGGATCTAATCAGATATTTTGATTGTTCGCCCACCTATAATACATAATTAAAATATTCATCTCCTATTTTCATTCAAATTTATTAACATTTTGTTAATGGAAGACTTATCTACTTGCGTACCGAGTACTTAAATTATATCTCCCACATTGTAGGGGTCAAATGAGACAGGTTTATTCATTTCTGAAACTAACAGTAGGGAATAAATTATAATGTTCAAGATTGTATGTAATATATTCTCCTAATACATAATGTTTACCTACTTCTACTCATTTGTAGGTAACATTAAACTTTGCGGCCACGCCTAGTCCTTATAACTTGTCCTCAAAAATTCTTGCAGACCAATTTATGTTATTTATAAATTCTTAAAAGCTTGGCCTGTGACTTTGTGGTAGCATAGTTTATGCTGGTTGAAGGAGTTCTCATGGCTATGATTCGAATCAAGCGTTTGAGCCCATTTGTTATATTGTTGAACAGTCACTTATGGACACATTATAGTTTATTGTTATTGTAATTAGAAACCTATTTGTGGGCGCCACTGCCACCGTGCCAGCTGATGTAATAGAAAATATAAATGATAGCTGAGTGATTGTTGCGTGTACCATTCAGCGAAAATCCTTGAGCCAGGATTAGAGTTACTGGTAACCAAATATATCTATGTTCTAAACATACTGTGGGTCTCTATTATGGCTTAAAGTTACCAAAGCTTGACAATGAAAACCTGGTCTGAATCATTGTTGAGAGCTGGCTTATCAATGTCCAAATTATTACGGAGCTTTTTTGACATTGCTTTAAGCAATGTTGAATACAATCTTCACAATAGCTTGATTCTTCATAATAATAAAACCCTGATTTTTTGATCTGAATACGATAAAACTTCTGTTTAAAACCATATAGTCATTACCAACATCTACACGTCTATGTCTTGTGAATACAGTGTATGTCCACAGAAAATATTACATAGTCAAAGTTACTTTGTTCTATACTATAGTTTATTGATTTCTGTATACGAGATAAACAAATGAGAATTTTATTACAAGTAACATCATCTATTGGAGTACATAAAAACTTTAACTCCCTTCTTTAATGCTGTTCTACCAGAGTAAAATCATCTCTATTTTATATATCTTAAGAGTCTTGTATATCTTTTGTGTTATCTTGGTAATTTTATTTCCCATTGATTATATTGACTTTAATAGCGTGTTTATTGTCAATTAACCCGAACCTTAGGGCAATAAGTTTAGCTCCAATATCTCTGTTATCTGTCTATGTTGGAGTTCGTTTGTGCAACCTTTTATTGGTTTTCAACTGTATTGAAAGCTGAATTTGCCAGCAATTGTTCTCGGTAGGCTATCGCATGTTGCGGATTATTATCGGCAGGTCGTAATCTGGCTAGTTTCGGTTGTTGCAACAAGTGATTTTAAGTGAATGTGAAAATGTAACTGCTACGGACCTCATTTCGTAAGCTGCTGCCATTTGGCAGCTATTCATTTACCTCGAGACAAAAGCGATCGATTGTCAATCAAAGAATATATATTTAACTATACCACAAAATATTTTAATTTATAAAGACTTGAAAGGAATTACTACTGTTATACCGTTATTACTAAGTAAGACATCACTATATTGTTAAATTAGGCACTATAGACTATTAAAATCAAACCCACATTGAAACTAAAAAGAAATAGAAAACTAACATTTCTTCATTGCAGCCTACGAACTAAGACATTATTGCTACGCCTGCTATATTTTTAAATCTAAATATCTTAACAGTTAGCTAATACAATTTATAACAGTAGACTCACAGTTCCGAATAATCTGTATAAATCTATGCTCCAAATTAGTGATTTCCATATTTACGACGCACAAAAACATGGAATTCTAATAATTAACTTGATTTCTATAACCAATAAATTAAGTTAATCCCGTTTTCTGCTAATTACGAACTGTACCATCGCCATGTTAGTTGTCAGGCCTATTGTTATTTGAATTTAAATTTAAACTTAGAAGAAATAGAGTGGATTTTCCGCCTTTTTAACTAGTTTCATCTCTTTTGTCATTGTCAAATGTTTTGTTGTTTCGTTAATGATTTCTAAGAATTAATATTTGTCAAGATTATTAAATATTTATTTTAACACATTTTCTGCCTGTTCTTTATTTTTAATAAATGCAACCTTAACGGAAGTCGTCTAACATCGTGCCTTGAGGCATTCCAATGTTTAACCTAATTGAAGGCTTATGAAAAATCTGTTCATACAGAAGTGTTCGGGAAAGTTATTTGAATTGGTTCTCATGTTACACAAGAGCCTATTGAGCTCTTTGTGTAAACAAGCGAGAATATATCACACACACATATCACAAACAAATAGACTAACAATATGTATAAAAAATGCTTAGCATGATCTGACTGAATTAAAACCATTAAGGTTTTAATTAAGAGATTTCGATGAATGACAGATTTATTATGTATATGATTGCCAATATTTTTTAAAGCCAAAGAAATAAAATTACTGTGTTGACTAATAAATCTGTTTACAGACCGATTTATATATTATTCATGATTATATTCGATTGGTTTCTTGCATAATTAATTGATGTCATTTCGTTTGACCTGTATTTTTATGCTCGTCCACATTAATGTGATTAAAAAGATTAAGTTTGATTTATACCTAACGTAGCCTCTAATAATATGGTAATTAAATGGTTTTGCCAATGAAGGAAAACGAAAGTGTCGCTTGATTGTAATATCGTAAATTTTGAAGAACAAACTGTAAGTAAAGGCAGTTTTATGCTCATAAACTTTTTGTGTATTACTTGGTTTTCTTCTTTTGTTTCTTCGGCCGCATTTCAGGTTTCTTACTTTTTTCCATCATGAATTTCATCATTTGTTTAAAAATATTTATATCAAAGTGTTATTCACTTTACTTGATCTTAGTTCGTCCAATAATCTTATCTGCCATAACTACTATAATTGGATAGGTGGATATTATAATAAGTTGTTTTTTTTTATGGTAGGTAAAATCATCTAATGACAGATCTCGCCCTTGGACGGAGCGGAAAATAGTGTCAGACTCTTACTAACTAAAAACCTACCCCGTTACTTCGTTGCCCATCATACTGGGGCTGAGCCTTCCTCTCACAAAACGGCCCTTGGCCAAAATAGGCTTCGACCCTGCCTGCCTGCATCTAGCAGGTTGGGCCTCTACGGTATAATTAGGTGATTGACTGTTTTTTATTACTATTTGTAAGTAGCTTTATATATATAAAATCAGATAGCTATGTACAATATTTTCTTTGTTTAAAATTAAGTAAGTTAGAAACCTTTGAAATATGGTGTTATGCTTTAAATCTGAGGGAGTTAAATCGCTATTTATTTACATTATTAGTTACATTTTATACAAAAAACATTTGCTAATTGCTACTCATTTAATAATGTTATTAAAAAAAAGCATTTCATAATAGTGTTATTTATTTATTTATACACACTTTATTGTACACCAATTAGATACACAATTTGAGTTTAAACCTCAAAATATACAAAGGGCGGCCTTATCGCTTTCTGCGATCTCTTCCAGGCAACCTGTAATGGAGAGAGATTGAAAAATATTACACAAAAAATAAACACATATAGAAAAAATGTTAATTTAGTGATTATATCAAGTATATGAAACCTCTTTACCGTTTAACTATTTTTACAAACAAAATTCACAAGAAGGTCAATGTTATTTAAGCATATACTTTACTGGCAGCATCACTTAATAAGTCCAAATGTAAATGTGATATGTGAATACTTTACGTCTGGCGACAATCGTAAAGACACGTGTAAATTATCCGGTTTAACGTGTAAATTGCTACTATTTGATAGGGCTGGCAGTTTTGGAACTGATATCAAAAAAGAAAAGAAAAAAAAGCTCCAAATGATTTATTTTTTGTATTTGTGTGATAGACCCCCTGGTCTATCTCTGGTCTACTTGGGCCCCTGCGCAAGTCTGCTATTTTTATAAATTCACATTCCAACGCAATCCCATTGTCATTTTGGTAAAAGTTCTTAATCTGCTAAATCATAATGGTCGATCATAGGTCGGTTATTGGTCTCGTAAAGGAAAGGTGGTAGAATGACTTTGTCGTATTCAGACAAATCTAATGGTAAGTCACTAATCAAAGGAACTGACAAAATTTTAGCAGATTTCCCCATAAGTCAGAAATTCATTTGTCATTATGTACGAGATTACCATTTCTTTCAATGGTGTGTCAGTGATTGACTGTTGGAAAGTCATAGTAACGCCATTATATTAGCAGATTACCAAACTTGTAAAAATCAACCATGATGAAATCAATGATAGATGATTCTGAAACTATTGTAATAGCAGACTTGAGGCCCAGTGATTAGGATCCCACGACCTATTTACACTGGATGCAGAATGCGCTGAACTAGAAATGCCTGTTTAATCTAATGTCCACCAGTGGATATCTTGGCTGCAAAATAATTTCAGTGTGTTTTGCCGTAACATTCAGCTACATTATCTTATTGTATTAATGGCCACTGCGTCCGCAGACAATCTTCATCCGTAAAAACTTTAGTTTAGTACTATAATGGCACTATCTCCTAAGGGTATTTTTAATGTAGTGCAGATTTTATCACGCATGCGGATTGTTCGACCTGCGGGGCTGCTGTCCGATATCGCACCCCGCATCCCAGGTGCATTTTTCAGGGATTACAATAAATAGTTGTATGGAAAGGACATTTGCAGCATCTCCTTGTTTTGGAGGCAGAATTTGCTCAATCTGTGTGACTTAATTATTTGTAATTTTAAGTATATCAGCCTAGTATTTATGCCATGATAACGGTTTTTGTATAAGTAAAGATTATTATTATTAGTTTCAACTTGAATCGTAAAATATCCTCTTTTATCGTTGAACATCCCTAACCAAACATCAATTACACAGATACTCATAGTTTAGTACAAATGTAATTGTTAATTTACGAAAATGGGCATATGGGTTAAACATGCGCGTTTAAAATCAAATACGACGTAAATTCCATTGAGCATGCAGTGGCTAACACTTGTCTATTTAAGAATTAATGCGTGAACAAGACGGTTTGGGAATTAGACCGTGGTCACCAGCTTGTTAGTGACAATTTGCATATAGATAAAGAAGGACTATTTCATTCAATATCATTGGACAAAATAGGACTTAAAGGTAAACTAGATTTGGTCATCAAAATAACTATGCTTCTCATAAAACTATGAAATTAGCATCATACAGATGTTACTAAAATAACCTCAATTTGATTAAAGAATAAAAAAAAACCAGAAAACATTTAATAAAAAAATGGGTTACTAATTTGTAACACATATGAACAAAGCAAATATATTTAGAACTTCTAGCAGTACCAGTACCAATGTACCAGTTTTTAGATCTTCGTATGGCCTGCTAAGTCTAGTCGAGTGTCTACTCATCTTTATGTAAGTAAATACGATCAAACATCTTCCACTACCTTTTAAATTCTATTTGGTATTTCACCTTGTTGATCAAGTATCTCCTTAGTGAATGAGATTGCTGTATATCTTTAGTTGTGGTGCTAAAATACAGTACATTTAAAATCGCTTTAAGTCATTTAGATAATATTACACCGTCCTACTCACATCCTTTAGCTGCCTAAGCCTCACTTTTCGATCCAGTAGGTGTGTTCATAAGCTTACTCGTTTTTGCATATTTGGGAATTTAATAATAATCTTCTGTGGATAGAGTGGTTATGATTGAGAAAATGTCTGTTCTTTCCACTATATTAAATAACTGTTCCTTTAAATTTTGATTTCACTGTCGAGATAATCGTATTTTATTTGATACTAACTTCATTTAGGGTTTCATTCGAATCTAATTCTATATAAGTATATACATTCTGCATATTTGAATGTTTCATGTTTTACTTTAGAGCCCGATATTGTTTTGTTTTATTTATTTTATAGGGATAACAAACAGCAGTATACAATATTATAATATCAGCACTTAGTCAATAGGAGTTTTTTTATGGTAGGTAAAATCATCCAATGACAAATCCCGCCCTTAGGTGGAGCGGGAAGTAGTGTCAGACTCTTACTGACTAAAAACCTATTTAAATTCTTTAGTAATTTTGGCGTGATATACATATTTACGAGTTAGTAGTTACAAATATACAAACTATTGTAATAAATAAAATACCTAATGTTGATCCCTACTATAAAGCAGTGAGACGGGGCAAAAGTAATTCAACGAATAAAGTAGTCATCTTTTAATCTTTCTTCGAAACGCAAGTCGGTGAATTTAATGCTAATGTTCGATGAAATGGTCTTCATTAGATAAAAGTAGCTACTTCTGTCTACTAAATATGATATCCTGTGTCTTAGGCGCTCTTCACAAAGTTCTCTTGCAATACTTTTCTAAAGAGCAAAACATAATTTCTTATTATTTATCAAAGAGCCGTCAAATAAAATGAGTTCCAATTAATTTTCAAGCTGAAGTTTATTTGCCGTCGTCCTAATTTCACATTGCATATAGAATTCGTGGTAAGTTTCTTTAGATTGATCGATATGGGTCATATTCTCGTATTCCATAATTACTATGACCTCTATTATTTATTTATTGAATATTGAAAAAAGTTTTGCCATTTTCATTATTATAATCCCAATTTACGATATACTCGTAGGAAAACATGAATTATCTGAACATACTTAGCTAAAGCTACATTATATTGTTAATAAAATTGATGAAGAAAGCTTACATGTAACAACAGTTAAGTTTTACTAGTTTTTTTATAAATACTCTTATTTGGTTAACAACATTTTCACTTATCCAAAACATTATTTTTCAAATGAATCCCTATTTGACTATAAAATGAATCGCATTTCAAAACCACAATGCATTTCCACTTCCATCTCTCCGATATTCAAAATCTAACTCTATTTACACAAAACTATGGTCGACTTTCCATTATCTTAAGATAGAAGTTTGAAATAATTTTGTAATGTTCATAGGAACTGTTGTTACTTAATAATGATACAGTGAACTGAAATTCTGACAGCTGTTGTTAAATATGATGTCTACAAATGCTTGCTATGTGAGTTATGTGGAGTTACGTTGTCTGAGCGTCAGTTTCTATCATATATATGTGCTAATATATCAGTTTTATATATTATTATGATCAAGAATTCTCGTTATTTTACCGGCGAAGAGGAATTTGCGTTTTGCTGTCTTCCTTTTTCTCCTTGGACGTGAATCAGTGTTGTCTTTTAAGTAAACACCTTAATGGTGTGGTGTTGATATATTTATTTAGGTTTGTACAAGCTCCTGCATTAATAAGGTACCCTTTACGCATACAAATATTTTATAATATCTGGGTTGGAAACCGTAACTGTATTTTTGACACTCATAGTTATATAAATAACTAGCTTATGCCAACGGCTTCGCCCGCATAAAAATCCGTTCTCAGCGGACGTCTACATCCTATAAGGAACTTACCTGCCAAATTTTAAGTTTGTAGGTGTTGTATTTTTTGGAAGTTCATGATGATCAGTGAGTGGTATTTTGTTGTTTATATATAGATGATTATTACATTTTTGCCCCCTGTATATCTTACTTATTAACTATATCCATACTGATGTTATCATCTCAGATAATAATAATTGGATTGTTAATGACAGTTTCAAATATTAACTTGGGTAACCGAGTTGATAATATTAACAATCCATATCACCTTTTCCTAAAACATGGCTTAGGAATTTTATCGAACAAATCTCAAATATTAAGCAATTTAAAATGGATCTTATCAGATTAATAAATTCTTTAAATAATTATATTATTTTATCTAGTTATATCGTTTGCGAGATCTTATTATATACGAATTCTAAGTATATCTAGGTATTAAATATCCGTTTGCGAATTCCTAAATAATGAATAGTAATATTATTAAATCGTATTTACTTATAATACAATACAAAACATCCTTAACATAATTGGGTGTTTCCATTTATAGTTCAAACGAAAATATAACTTATCTTTTTAATACTTCTGGGGTAGGTCCCCACTACATTGTTCATTTGTAGCACATTATTTTCCTGAATCAGGTGATGATGGGATTTACGTGGCTCTTACTTCGGACTATGTTTCTATCATTGGTGTGCCCTAAACTATATGGGAAAAATATTTTAATCTAACACTTAGAAGATAATATGCCAAACCAATACTTACTTTTCCTACTCTCTGTGTCATATATCCATTCGGTATAATCTTCAAGACCTCCATCTGACTGATTTCGATCCTAGCGGTTAATCACAGCGAAGACTTACAATCAATTCTGGAGGAGCTTTCACAAAGAAATTTGTCAGAGAATTTAAGAGTTTTTCTTCTGAGAATTGACCTGCTGAGCCTTTCAAAAAATGTCCGTGATATATGCATCTGGTATAAGTTGTCCTCATTAGCTATTATTTTCTAATGTTTCTCTTTCCATTGCGCAGGTGCTGTGTGGTGCAGTGGCGGACGCGGGCGACGTGATAGGCAACGTGAGCCGCGTGCGCCGCGCGCCACAGCCTCACTACAACTCGCACCGCGTTGTGTAAGTATTATAGCATATTTTTTAAATTGATATAAACTAGTGCTTGTCTGTGATCCCACCTGATGATAACCAGTGATGCAATCGTTGACAGTGAGGTGCACTAGTTTATTAGATAGATATACTGTTTATAGTAGGTACACTATAAATACAATTAAAGTAGGAGCTTAAAATTAATAAGGTGTCACAATGGGCGGTCTTATCGATAAAAGCGATCTCTTACAGACAACCTTTGGATGGACCCTATTTACTCTAGCCTTGAAGACGTTAACGTTAGGGTTCGTATCGTTCGTCGGGTTATACCTACTTGCCGTTGGTCGGGTTGTCCAATAGTAGATTTTTAGTAGCTTTGAGGAATTACTACATTAATCAATTGATAGTTGTTCGATAGTAGAGTAGTTCAGTCAAAGTCGATCAACAGCTCATATTATACTACAAGATACACAAGATACGAATAGGCCAACGTTGATTATTGCTATCGATCTACAAATCGATTGACTGATGTGGTAACATACTTACTGGTTGATCTGCAAGAATACAATAATGTAAAGTGTAGTGTAAACTATTAACTTTAGTTAAGGTGTTTATTTAATCTAAAAGAGATACCACATTTATCTTTTCTGTGCATTTCTTTTGACATTTTTCATTCATGATTATTTGTAACACTAATTGCCGTCCAAATTCTGTTCTAAGTTAAGATTTACAGCAAATTTCGAAATCTCAAACTGCAGTGTCTAAGTTACATGTTGCAACACAACTAAGCTTCGTCATGCACTTTACTAAGCTTCTAAGCACCTCTAAAATCAACACTCAAACTGTTTCAAAATACGATTTATACTTACCTTCACTTTACTATCGTTTCAGAACGGACGAGGAGCTGGACATGAGCGCGGCCGTGGCGTGGAAGCGCTCGCACTGGCGCGAAATGCAGACTATCCTGCGAAAAGAGGGTAACCAAAAGGACGGCGTGCAGTGCTGCCCCTCCGTTCTTGAGATGGTCACCAAGAAGGGAGGCCGCACCCCCACTGGCCTCTACGTAGAACTGTACGAAGACGGAGAGAACCAGCAGAGGCTCTTCGAAGTTTCGTGCGCTCCCAACGTTGTCGACCAGCCCTGTCGGTTCGTCGACGCCAGACTGTATAACGAGTCGCGGTGCATCCAGAAGTACTCGTACTCCTATGCGCTCGTGCGGTACCTGCACTCCACTGCCACGGAGACGCCGCAACCGCGCACTGAGGGACACTTCTCCGTGCCCGGCTCCGGCGGCTGGTCCATGGACTATGTGCGCGTGCGCGCCGGTTGTGAGTGCCAAATTAAACCCAAAACAAATAGACCTGCCCGCAGAAGACACAAGCAGAGAAAGAGAAATAGGAGGGTAATCGAAGATGACGAAACCTGATTTCGGGGTCAGTGCTAGTGAAATCGTGACTTTGAACAAATTTGGGATCGTCCCATAGTATTACGTTTACAAAGATACCTTTTCTGATGTTTTCTCTTTGGTTCGGAACTGTTTTGTGTATAAAACAGCAGCAAAGCTATGTTTGTCTATGTGGCGGCTGCGGATGGTTTCTCGTTATCTATTTCAAGTGATCACTTGAGTGGTACCACTGTCGGTCGATGTATCAATGTATTTATTTTACTTTTCGTCTATATTACGCTTTTTGTTGTAGTCCGTTAGTTAGTCTCGATCTTATGAAATTAAAGTGCCTTTTAGTGCCTTAGATTTAAATAGTTCACTATATTCTGGGAATTCTTGAAATTTTGATTCCAATGCGTTATTTGTATGTAATAAGAATTGAATGTAAAGGCTAATGTCACACGAGTCATAGTACCCTAGCAAATCTCACAATGTTATTAGTTCGACAACATCACAAATTGTTTTAAAATTATTAGCCAATACATTACCAATACAAATTCACGGCAGCAAGAGCTCGAACTTTTAAATATTCATACAAATATAGTTCGTGTGACACTCGCTTACAAGCTACACGATATTGTAATAGTTACCGGTTGATCGAGGTGCATAGATGTAATTCGACTTCACTGCGCTGTCGCTACACCTTCAGTTAATTTTAAGATAGAACCCAACGACAACGAACACCATATTCCATCTATTCGAAGTTCGAATTTCCATCTCTTGGCCATTTCCCAAATTATATATTGGATTCGACTCCCAGTTCTACCAGATGTGGGTGGATATCAGTATCGTGCATGAACCCATTGGAATTTTACATCTCGACTAGTGAGAGAATCCGGAACAATTTTGAGAGGAACTGTAAACCATTTACCACGACTTTTTTGCTTTTGACGATTACAAGAAACAGATCAATAATATTCTAAATGTCATTGTTGTTGATGTTCTCATTACCTTTCAGGAGTTTTTAATTCTATGCGGTTTTCATTTAGTTACTATTTTCAACTTCTATTTTATCTGTATTATTTTCATGCCATAGTGTTCCCTCGATTGTTCAATCTATATGGTGCATTGTTGTCGTTGTAAATAACAGTAAAGAGCAGTCTGTGATCACTTCATACACGTTCTGTAAGCCGTAGTGGGGTCACGATGACTCTCCTGTGAAACAAATATATTGTGAATACAAACTACAACAACAACAATATTCTACCTGCTAGTCCAAATCAAAATGTATTATAGAAATACAAATATACCAAATTATTATACTTGTATTGCAAGCACCTATTTAATTTTTGCCATTGCTTTATTTGTATTTCCAATTAAATATCAATTATTTTGTATCTCATAGTTTTGTCTCGTTTCGTTTCGTCACATTTGAAAATAGTATGTTCTGTAAAGTCAAGGTTATATTATTTTCTAACAATGTCTTTATTAACGTTGTGACTAGAGGTTCCTCTAGCTATTTTAATTTGTTCATGTTTCATTTTATTGTAATCAATTGGAGAATCGATATTGCCAATATCAATATTTCCTTAGCTATTATGAATAACTAAAAGCTCGTCTTTGAGTTGTTTCACAAGAGGAGCATTGCCCGTTAGAGTCGTTCCAATGATTATAATGCTCTCTTCCTTTTTAAAATTAAGAATATTTATTCAAAGTTAACAATTTATAATTTTTTTGTTATTATTTGTAACAGTACTTACTTATTAGGCATAAGTGCGTCGAGTCAAAGATCTGTATTATTTTCTATTTTGTAATACTTTTATTGTATTTAAAAATGTAGTTATATTTTTAAGGATTAATTTCATTCTATTTATACTGTTTAATACGAGGTATTCCGATATACAGTATGAATGTTAGTTTGTACGTAGAAATCGCTTCCATAAAATATAATTGATGTATATAAATAACGCAATAGTATTGTGGACTGAGATTATTTTGTGCATTTAGATGTGTAATAACAGAATGAGAGAATATTTTTATATTAAGATAACGCTATCCATCGACAATAAAAAACTTATAACATACATGTAGCGTCATCTGTTGGCGAGTAGCTGCAAACAAACAGTAGGTTACGCAACAACTAGATGTCGCTACATCCACCTAACCTGTCTAGCATTACGCAGAACAGTGCCATGTTTAATTAATTATAATTATGTAAGCCAATAAAAAATAAATTATTATTGGGCTGCTAAGAATTTAGAAACGTTTGTTATATGCATATTATAGTTCTATTAACCGTTGACATTCAATGTACTTACCATCGAAATGCCTTCATCACTAAATGTAAAGTACGAAATAATAATACCCAAGTGCAATGTGTCATATGGTTGGTATAGTAAAATATTTAATTTTAACAAATCACTGCAAACTATAACAATGTTACTTCCATCATCACAACAGCTATACGTTATTTTATTGTTGACATCAAAAACAAAACTTTAAATAAAATAAAAACCTGAAATAGCACAAAATCTTTTATTGTCACCTTACTTGCTATAAAAGTCCTTTCAGGAATCACTTATACTATCGTATAAAAAATATAATACAAACGTCACATTTCTTATCGCTAAGCGGTTACACTTTTATGTAACTTGTCTTCTTCCCAAAGAAGAATATACCTAAGCAGCATCATGATCTGGAAACAATGAGATTCAGTGTTAGTAGTAATTGCAAACTTAATAGGTATAGTAAATAAGCTGAAGCCGTTGCTAGGTTTACAAGCAGCACCACTTCGATTGAGACACAAAAATTTATTACTGCGCATTGAAGGTCGATTTCCATTTGGGCACCTATCTGTAGGTATTCGTTATATATACAACAGCGCCATCTATTATAGAGTAGTAAGAAATGTTTTTTATTTTGATAAGAGACTAGTTTATATTGATAAATATTTCGACTCACCCAAATATATAGTTGTCAAATACATTAGAACAAATCCTAATCCAACAGATAGGAACTGCAATAATCCTGCACTCCTCTTGCGTTCATGCCAGCGCGCCCTCTCGCGGGGCAGCACCTCACTTACTGTGACGTACAGTAGCGTACCGGCTGCTAGGCCCTGGAATTAATTGTAATATTGATCAATAGATGGCGCTAGTGATCTGAAATCAGCTTAGGCGCATGAGCATACCTAAGAAAATTCTCCAGACAGTCCACTGAGAAAAGAAAGATTACATGTAATCTTTCTCAATGTAAATGTAATTTTTTGTATACTGTACAATAAACAAAGACGACTTTTTTATGTAATTGCTCAATCACTTTAATCATACGTGTGTATATAATAATATTATGGTACCGGCAATCTGTATAATTCAGATATTCTATACAATACCGAATGCACAAAAGCACATCCGAAAGTAATACGTTCAAAACCGGCTACCGAATTGATTTAGGCTATTTTTAAAATGGGCAATTTTATATCCCAAAATAATGCACAAAAAATATATTTATTTTGTTGATAAAAAATAACTAAGTAATTAATTTAATTGAAACTAAATTTTCTAATTGTGGTGTCTATGAATGGGCATTATTTCAGTTAGGTAGTTATTTCTGCCTAATCACTTAAAAAAAAAAATCGCTTGAATCACACAACAAACCCTTTGTACTTAGTTTTGTTTCAAGTGCAAACCAAAATGAACTTAACGGTGGTCAAGCGGAAGTGTCTTTAATGGTACATGTTGTATGTACTTACTCATTAGGTAACTATACCTATTACATAGGTACTGACATCAACCAGTTGATTGCATGGATGATCAACTTACCTACTTAGTCATCCTACTTAGCTCATCACAGACCTTTGCTGCGTATAGCCTTCTCTGTGCCTTACTTTCTTATTTTATGGCCTTACACTGTACGATATGGCGTTTGATTAGGTATAACTGCCCCCTAGCCAAATTACGACTCTTGGTTTCGATTCACTTGCGTCCAACGCTTCGAGTTGGCCACGCCTCCAATTTCCTCAAAACAAAATTTGAACGCTCCGTCACGTGGTCAGAACAAAGGAATCGGAGGCGTAGCCGACACGAGGTGTAGCCGACACGAGGCGTAGCCGACACGAGGCGTAGCCGACACGAGGCGTAGCCGACACGAGGCGTAGCCGACACGAGGCGTAGCCGACACGAGGCGTAGCCGACACGAGGCGTAGCCGACACGAGGCGTAGCCGACACGAGGCGTTCGACGTAAGAGAATCAAACGTAAAGGTCGTAACTTGGCTAGGGGGGCTGATGTAGACAACATTGTAAGAAAAAACAAGATCTAACCTGCATAATCGGCACTGCCATAGACTCCTTCAGCGAGTTCACAGATTCCAATCCTGCGCCGATCCCGATCCCAGCGACGGAGCCGGCGCTGAACAGACCGATGCACATGATGTGTGCGCAGGCGCGGTTGGGGAAGTTCTCGCATAGTTCTGCGCCCAAGCAGAAGCCGACTACAAACTTGTGGGACGCTACTGCTGCTAGCAGAAGGAGGACCTGGGGACAGAGTATTGTGATTTATTTATTTATTAAGATAAGACCAACAGCTTCTGTATACAGCATTTTACAAGTAAGAATAACAATTGGCCTAAGTCTTACACAGTCGCCAATTACAGGTCAACCAGCATTCTCGAATTAAGGAGTGATACATATAAGAACAGAAAGTCTTGTAATTGCAACATAATAACCAATCAAACTAAAAACATAAATTGCAATTTAAAAAAAAACATAGTGAAAACATATAATTAATACAATCAATGCAGACAAAATAAATAATCATAGCAATTGAATCCAATAAAAAAAATCTAAATAGAAAATAATCAGAGTAATCAAAAAAAATATATAATTACGAAAATCAACATAACCGAAATATCAAAGTAATAATCCAATAAATCAAAATAATGAATCATGTACAATTATTATTACGCTAATGGGCAGGTTGTGTTCTTCGGCACTCCAGTACTTTGGCCTAAAAGACTTTCAAGGATGTTAGGTTTGACATGCACAGGGGCTATGAGATTGTTCATAAATGTTACCGTGACCACTTTAAAGTTGCCCTATAGGGTGTTTTTAATATCGTGCGGATTTCATCACGCATGCAAATGTCTTTTTCATACAAGTATTTACTGTAAAGCGTGCAATATGCACGCGGGACGCGTATTTTTGCCTTTTGAAATTTTCTGCATGCGAAGACAATCCGCATACGTGAAGAAATCCGTATGATATTAAAAACACCTTTACAGGAGTCACGGTGATGGTACACAGTTGGGTTTCAGTCAGTAAAAGTCTGAAATTTCCTCCCACTCTGCACAGAGCAGGAGAATAATCACTTGATGAATGCTTAAGGGTAGATTAAAATATCATTTCATTTTCATTATTTTTTGACTGGCCTGTTGGTCTAGTGGTTAGTGACCGTGACTGCTATGCCGGAGGTCGTGGGTTTGATACCCACCCAGGACAAATATTTATGTGATAAGCACGATCATTTGCTATCTGTCTGGGTGTAATTTATCTATAGTATGTATGTATTTAAAAATATATATGTAAATATGTTTATCAGTTGTCTAGTACTCGTATCACAAGCGCTGCTTAGCTTGGGACTTAACGGCGTATGTTAGTTGTGGAATATTATACGTTAACGTTAAAATGATTTGGCCAATTTTAACCTGTCATATTAAGAAACACACTTCGGGGTGGCTCATGTCCAAAAGTAGACCTTTTTCGGCTGAAATGATGTTTATTTATTTATTCTTTATGCACACAAACAGTACAAAGGCGGACTTAATGCCTTAAGGCATTTTCTACCAGTCAACCTTTGGGTGATGCAGAGACAAATTGTGGTAGGTGCAAAATTAAGCATTACATATTATCTTATATAAATATATACATATATCCTATAAATACAATATACCTACATAATATATCTATATGTACTCAAACTATGTATAATGAAGAAGAGAGAAAAAAAAAGCATAGACAAAAAAAAAGAGAATACACGAATCTATTTTTACATTAGTGCAGAGAAATATTGAGGAATCAAATTAGCGCTGTGACGATACTGGCTGCCAACTTCTTACGAATGTACTCGCGAACCTTCACTTTGAAGGTCAATCAGTTGGTGGCCATCCTGATTTCCTGGGGGAGTGCATTCCAAAGAGAAATAGCTTGAATATGAAAAGAGTTGTGAATGAAGTCAGTACAGTGAGTGGGACAATGAAGTAGACGGTTATGTGATGACCGTAGACTTTTGTTATGATTGGCGCAAATGTATTCGATGTTGATGATGATTGCAAATATTTCATAAAATGGTCAGTCACATCATGAAGTCATCTTTTAAGGTTTTGTACATATCATGACTGACTGTAACTCATAGTGCTGACCAAACTGAGGAGATCTAAGCACAGTACTTACCTACAATATGCTGATGCTGTGACAAATTTCCGCATGTGTCAAACGATATTTTTCAATACACTTAAAAAAATATAAATAAACGGGGATTGAAGAAATATTTGGGAGCGACTCGTGGAGTCCGCTTAGCGTCCACCCAGCATGACAATTAACAAATTGTGACGGGGGCGAGCTCACTTTTCCATGCAGTTTTCCGCACTAATGTGAAAAAATATAGTAAATTGCGTACCTAAAAGCGGTAGGGATAAGAGCAGGTCTTCGAGTGAGTGTATTGAAAAAAAAAACTAAATATTAAGACTGATATCAAAAAACTGAAAATAATGTCCACAAAAAATTTGCTAGTCGTCGTTGGTTTTCAACAATCTAAAACAAGTATAAATAGACGCGAAGTTCGATAGCCACGTCCATTAATACTTACTACCTGTTTTTAGGAGGCCCACGTTCCGCCGTAGCCGTCTACAAGGTAATTTGAATAATAAGCGAAATATTATTACTATTTATTCTTTAGTAATATCTGATAAGATAACAACCAGCATGAAACCGTTTTCCTGTGCCATTATGCAAGTGGGTTAATACACTGCACCTATGATTTCCCTCTACAATTAGAATTTTATCTGTTACTCACAAAAAAATGCATCTGTATAGGCCATTGATATAGTCAAAACAGCAAAAGACATGCGACTCACCTCTAGCGCGAAGACCTCTGAAATCACGATAGTTTGTCCTAATCGGCTAACGCTATTTCGCTCGCACGACAGCGTCTCTCTTATCTCTGTCCTTGGCTATCAGTGACTATGGGAACACCCAAATACTCCGAAATATTTTATTCCAAATTTCGATGTTCCGATTTTCAAAAGTCCGAATTTCATGATACCTAAGATCTATTATATCAAAAATCACGAAATTTATTTTACCGAAAGTCGTAAATGCGATTTGTTAGTTTTCCGATTTCAAAGAATCAAATGCTCAAAGGGTTCTCGGTCCGAAAAACGACATTCCGATTTTCAATAATTCGAAACTAAAAATCAACATTTTGTGCTACAAAATTTAGTGATAGAAAGTCGGAAGATAAGTCGGAGTTATTATATTCGAAATTTTGAACCATTCGGAATTATGAAAATCGGTATTTTGAAATTCGTATTTGTCACTGACGGAATAAAGGTTTTCGTATTTATGTAGTGTACCCAGTGACTATAGGTAGTAATGGGTTTTAGACGTTTTAGCAGTAAAACAATCAGGATCAAGTAATATTATACTTTATAATGAAAATACGATATGCACACCAAGAAGTCCAAGTTAGCAAAAAAAAAAATTTTACACACTGTGTTGCCACCTGTAGCGTGGTGTTGATATAGTTTAATTTTCTAAAAACTATTTATTCTAACAGGTAGTGTAAATGTGTTAATTTCGAGTCCAGGTTTTCTGATTGCAATGTTAGCGCGTAATGTATCTTTCCTTATAATATATCAATGGTATAGGTAGGTATGAACTTTTGTAATGTATGTACCCGAATCAGTTACACTGGGTAAGTAGGTACAGTCTACAAAACAGATTTTTAATCAGGCAGCTAAAAGTTTAATAATATTAAAGTAAAGTAATTTAAAGAGTAATAGTTATGTCTTAAAAGAGCTTGTTTTCGTCGATTATGAATGAAAAAATATGTGACAAAAAATCTTTATATATATTTTAATTTCAATTACTAAACTATATAACAAGTAAAACACATCCAAAAGAGCCAATGACGTGGTTTAATTCTCTTTGGAAAGAGCAGTCCATCGATTAATAATTTTTTGAAGAATCGTTCAGTCGAAGTAGCGTTTGGCGATAAAAGGTTGTTTCGCAATAAAAATCTACTCTAAAAAATCTACTTTCCATTAATCGATTATATGACTCTCGAAGTATCGTTCCGGACCCCTACAATCCTGTGACATCCATTGAAAACATGTATGCAAAAAACAAAAAATTATAAAAAATATTGTATCCATAATCCAGCAACAACCTTTTGACTAAGTGCTGTCAAATCTTTTATAATGTCAGAATGTGTGCAATATATTATAGACATACCAATAGTGTTACAATATTCTAAAATATGAAACTATAACATGGTTTACGCTGCGTGTACGCTACTCCTACTGGCACAACTATGCACTCATCATCATCATTTCAGCTAAAAAATGTCTACTATTGGATAGGCCTCTGCCAAATGTCACCATAACGACCGGTCCTGTGCATCTCGCATCCATCGGATTCCCGAAACCTTTACCAGGTCATAAGTCCACCTTGTAGGTGCAACTGTGCCATATGCTACGTAAGCGGCGTAATCATTGGACTATGCATAATCTACATGACGCCTTTGCAAAATTATTCTAATGCGAGGAAGGGGCCGTTCAAGTATTACGTAAGCAGATTTTTCGCAAATATTAACCCCCCCTCCCCCTTGTCAATAAAAGTAAGCAAAGATTACCTCAGCACGTGACATTCGGGATGTACCCACCCCCCTGTAGTGCTTACGTAATACTTGAATGGCCCCGAACTTGTTTTTTTTTTATATAGTTACCAATCTCTTTCGTTGACTGTACATTTACTTGTAAGGAAAATTCTGATTCAACTGTTGTCATACCAGACTTATGAAGCGATTCATAACAGTGTAGGTAATGATTTAATGAAGTATCAAGGACACTGGACTTCGGTACAATGTCTTGATATTAAATTAATTTATTAACTACGCTGGCATCATAGGCCAGTGGATCATTTGTTATCTGTGTTAAAAACTGGCTCCAACAGACAGATCGAGAATAGTAGCATAGCATCAGCCTTAGAATGTTCCCACTGCTGGGACTCAGGCCTCCTCTCTAGGAGAGGGAATGTGCCGTAATCCACCACGCAGTCCAGTGCAGGTTGGTGGACGTCACATATCTTCGATTTTTTGGTTCTAGGACATGCCGGTTTCCTCACGATGTTTTCCTTCACCGTTTTGAGAGAAGTGGTTAGCGCCTGGCTGGGTTAGAATTAAAACCGGCGACCTACAACTCGTAAGTCGGGGCCGTTACCACTCGGCCACCACTGCTCTCAGATTGATGACGTAATTAGAGACACAATACAAAGACAATAGGTGTGCGGACACCAATGTCCGCTTGGGGCTTAAGTAAATAATTATGTTACGTCCATTGTGACACCTTATTAATTTTAAGTTCTTAATGTAATTTTACTTTTTGGTGTACAATAAAGAATACATCTATCTATCTATCTATGTTAAACCACTTGCTATGGTTATGCGCAGCCGCTCCCCCCCACCGCGATTGAGAGCCGAAAATCAAATGTTCACTCTCTGTGTCCATTTACCCTTGTCCAAATGTGCAATAATCTAAAGCATCTATTTATTTTTGAGGTTTTTCTTCTTTCTGTGTTCCATAATCTGTATTTTCTTTGTATCTTAAGTACATATACTTCTATCCATCGCTGTCTGACATACTTAAATTTTATTTTTAATGCTATTAATGTATTTTTAAAGTTTATTAAACTAAAACAGATATTTACCAGCTCTACCTACTGTCCATGTCCTGACAAACGTTTTGGTTTCTAAGCAGCATTTTCCTTATGTCTGTTAGGATGAATACAAAGTATTTTCCTTGTGTAATAAAAAAAACCACAAACTGCAATTTATATTCGCAAATCATTTCAACGAACGGTACGAGGGACATCCCCGAACCAACTGGTGCAACTTCGAAATGGTATAAATCACGGAATAAAGAAAGTTGGTATAAATGGCCCGGTGGTAATAAAGTAAAATAATAGATATTATTTTGACTGTTTAGTGTAAACTCTCCTACTATGTTTTATTGTTTACTAGCGACCCGCCCCAGCTTCGCACGGGTGCAATGGTGCTATTAAATATATTATGCATGTATTATACATGTTAACATTCCTCTTGAATCACTCTACTAAAAAAACCGCATCAAAATCAGTTGCGTATTTTAAAGATGTAAGCATACCCATACTAATAACACACACATAGCGGGAAGCGACTTTGTTTTAGACTATATAAGTAATGATTGTCCAATAGTGGCTAAAAAGACAAGAGACAAAAACATTAGTCAGAATTAATTTTGCCAAGAATGTTGCCCACGGTTTAGCGAGCCTAGATCCTGTGACGTCGACATACAAATTTTACATCTCTGGGTTTCCAGCCGACTTTTGGCTTCGTACCTATGTCAGCAAAACGAATGCCTTATAGGAGCACTTTGTTTCCGTCTGCCACGGTCCTTTTCTCAGGAGCTGTCCGAAATTAGCAGTGAGAGCAGTGTTGGTTGAGTAGTAAAGGCCCCGACTTACCAGTTGTAGGTAGCGGGTTCAAACCCAGCCAGACACATTTCTTTGTGTAATTTATTTCATCATCACTGCTGATGCTTCATCACTGCTTCAAAACGATGAAGGGAAACATCGTGAGGAAACTGGAATGTCCTGGAATGGTATGCTATGCTACTCAAATCTGCTACCCCAAGCAGTAGTAGCTAGTGAAAAATCAAACTTCTAAGTAAACGCAATCTAAAGATAAGGCCTTTTTAAAGTTACGCAGGTAACTCAAAAGGAAAAAACGGAATCCTTCTAGGATTACTTTGTTTTCCGTCTGTCTGTCAAGACCCTTTATCTCGGAAACATGTGGAATAACAAGTTGAAATTCAAACCATATACTCAAGTCTGCGGTCCCTTGAAGTTGTGAAAACATCAAACTTTTGAGTTTACAAAAAAAAAGATACAGCCGTTAGCGTCGCAAAAAATACGTATATTTTGACACTCTCAAGGAAAACAAAATTCATTGGGTACTTCTCTTTGACCTAGAATCCTGTTTGTCATAAAGCAAGGTCATATGACACAAATATAGGAATAAATCTGAAAATTGTTAATGTGTAGCTACGTCACAAAAAAAAAACTCTTCGACTCGGAAAAATCTTCGAGACTCGATTTCAGGATTGGACTATTTACATAAGTTAGTTTATACGGAACCCTCAGTGTGCGAGTCCGACTCACACTTGCCCAATTTTTATTTTTTATTTTGACACTAGCTAGGAAATCAAAACCAATTACCAATTAGGTATTTCTACTTCGTTGAACTAGAATCCTTAAATTTGGTATGAAGCAACTAGGTCTCATAGCACAAATACAATAAAAGTCCTAGGTTTGCTCTGGACTAACACACACACACACTATTTACCTATCATAAGTTCGAAAAACGTTTGACCGAATTTCAGTTCACCTAAAACTTTTCAACTATTATCGTTTCGTTTTTTTTTTATTTCATCGAAGTCACGTCTGCCACTGTAACAGTTGACCTAGGGGCCGACCACAAGCTCTTATAACAGTATTGTTTTAATCTTACTTATTTTTTTCGTACCATGTGGCCTTCAAAACAATCTTATTACAACATTAAAACAAGAATGTTTTCTTAGCGATTTTGTGACGTCACTGTATATAAACTTCATTCATTTCATACTATAAGGCGATTTTTGACCGCTAGCAGTATTGTTCTTACGTCAAATTAGCAGGCTTAAAAAAGTTGCTCGGACGCAGCGGATTTATTATTGTTTTCCAAATATATACTATTTAATGTGTTTTTCGTGACATATAAAGTATTTAAAACCTTATTTCGATGCCCAAACGTGTCTTGTTAATTGTTTTTAGTACCTATGTGGGTTGTTAATTTATTATTGTATTCTAGATGGGGAACATATATTAAATTTTTGAGTTTTTGGAAGCAGATAACACCGAATTCAATAGTGCACGAACAATAAGTTACGTATTTCACTGGAATACACTGTTTAACTTTACCTTGATTCCATGATGTTCATGTACAATAAGTTTCAAGCATAGTTCATTATCCGCTTCGAATACCAAACACTAACACTAACATTAACTAGATTACTCTAAAAAGCACTTGAAAACTATTTTAATTAAAAAATCAAATTCGTTCGCACTAAACAAATATAAACACTGATAAGAATTTTGTTAATGTAAACAAACGTTCCGAATTCAGAATGTTACGATTCACACTAACATGCAACTAAATTATGTCGACGTTGTCGCTCGCAGCTTTTTTGGTTTTTCTACTTTATTAATGTAAAATCTTCAAAATTATTACGTCCTTTTTATGAAAGTTACATAGATCCTTTTAAAAATATATTTTAACAAGGCATCTTTTGAGTTGAATGTATTCTATTAGTTCACGATGAACTTTAATGTAGCGATTCGAATAACAAACATCTGAAAGAGACAACGCCATACAGATCAGTATAGCGCGTATCTTTTCTGTTTTAGCAGGGAATAGACAAAATCTTTAAATCGTTCATTCTTTCCCCGCCCTTAGCAGGAATACAATCGTACTGAGCGATTAAGCTTATGGTACAAAATGAAGTAATATTACTTTAAGATTGAAACAAAACTCTCCTGCAATAAGATTGTTTTCTCAAAGTTTATGGTCGGCCACCTACTAGTCTCAATTCGAATTTTTTCGTTACACCAACGTTTCATTTGGCCGAAAAACTTTTCACCGATGTTACACTTAGCGGAACTATCATTTGTTCGAAGTATTATGTTTCCGAACCTTCATTATACCACCATGGAAGGTTTTCTGTCTCTGCTCCGGCGCTGCGGGGTTTGGGCGGTCCCACGCGAGCTTATCGTCGCAGATGGTTTTAACGCTCACCACCGCAGCTTCGGCTTGCTGGCCGGCTTAACCGGCCTACCTATGATACCTATGACAATTGATACTTTGATGATATAAAAATATGCCAAATAATGCATATAGCAAAAAAGACGTCGGTCAATAGTTTTCGGTCAAATGAAATTCGAACAAAAAAAATTCGGTAAAGTGATCGGTTCCCCACACACTAATGCCTTGAAACGGGCAAGACGATGTTCAGTATGTATAAACATGGCGCCGAGTGCGCAACTCGCTTACATGACTGTCTCGGCCGAGCAACATTTTACTGACTCGCCATTTTACTCGGTACGTGTGATCAAGGCTTTAGTGTATTTTTCACTCTGTCATTGTCTTACATAACACATATTAAATAAAACTCGTGAATTAACTCAAAGTGCATACTCAAGACATTGATACGGTGGTGCAGATAATATTCAAAGTGATAACCAAATAAGTGCATTTATCGAATAATATTCAGTTGCAGTCTTATCTTCTTCAAATATCTTAATCTAGGCGTCCTAACCTTGGTTGGGTGTTGCCTAACCCAATTAGCACATGAGGTTCTTGTAATCGCCGTTACGGAACGAACCGAGATAAAAGCAAGGACTGAAAATAAGTATTTGCGCAGTAATATCATGCTATTATTATATAACCCAAAGTATGTATGTATGTGTGTATTTGTGGTTACACCTTTAAGTTTGTGGACGGCGAGCAATGGGTAGCTCGCCGTCTGACCGTCCGGTAACCGTGCAGACCGGGCCCAAGTCGTCGACGGCGCGTAACGTCCCACGCACGCCTCAAGGAGATGTCAGGAAACCGTAGGGGCCTAGTACGCAAAATACGCGCTTTAGTCGTGGAGTTGCGGGTACCAGCCCGAAATACAATACAAACCGTAGGGGCCCAGCAGGGTCGAAACCTACTGGGGCCGTGGGTATTTTGAAAGTTTATCCCGGGGCCCTGAAACGAAGGCAAAGAAGGAAACAGGGGTGGGTTTTTAGTTAGTAAAAGTCTGACACTATCTCCCGCCCCGCCCAAGGGCGCTAAGATGAGACCAGGTCCTCAAACAGGAATAGGAATAATTTATTTTCGGAAAATACATTTAGATAAGTTGGTTTCCTAGAACTCGCACTTGGATTCACTGTGATGTGAGATCTAGGCTCCGTTCATATTGTAGATTGTTTTTGAAACCGTTCGTGTTAAGGAAAACAAGTGTTAGGGTCGAAGCAAATAACCGCGGTGCGGCGCCGCGCCGCTTATATCGGCAGTGACGCCCGCCGCAACGCAGAATTTTGCGGTGTGCACCGCGGCGTGAATACCACAGTTTTAAATGGGTATAAGCAGTATCTTCTTTGTCGTTTATTTAAAATAGAGTAATTTCTTCTTAATAACAAATAAGCATACATTTATAGTGATAGAAACGTCTATACACCCTTAAAAATCTCGAGAAACTCGTTATCCCTGTAGGATACTATAATAAACGCTGAAAGTTGCGTTGCGACGACGCGAAAAAAAGTCGGCAGGTGGCACTGCCGATTTTAACCACGTGGCGTCTCAACGCGGTTTGTGTTTCGGCCTTTAGTGACGACGCCGTTAAGAAAATGTTTCTGTACGTTACAAATGTTAATGTACTTATGTGGGATGCTTTTTATTTGTGCAACATAAGGAAAATGTATTAAAAATGGCGTTGGGTTTCTCTATTAGGCCGTGTTTATGGAGACGCGGCCCGTTGCGAGGTGCGTTGGGCGTTTCGTCGTACATTGCAGCAGCGGGCCACGTCATCGCTCGCGCAAACACAAACATATGGCAATGTATGATGACCGCCCGACGCGCCGCGCAATGCTCCGCGTCTCCGTAATTTATCACTAAGGTAATAGGATAATACTGACTAAGAAGTTAACTACGGATAATATAACGATTGGAACGAACAATGAATTGTTTAGATACATTTGAAACAACATTCTTATCGATGAATTTATAGAGCGATATCTGCTGCCAGCGGCTTTGTTCGTGTAGCATAATAAGTATAAGCATAATCAGCCATTTAATGTTCCCAATACTGGGACTTAGGCGTCCTCTCTAGGAGAGGGAATGGTAATCCATCACGCGAGCCCAGTGCGGGTTGGTGAATGTCACATGTCTTCGAATTTGTGGTTCTAGGACATGCCGGTTTCCTTATGATGTTTTCCTTCATCGTTTTAAAAGCAGTAGTGATGAAATAAATTAAACAAAGTACAACACGTCAACAGTCGGGGCCGTTACGACTCGGCCACCATCTTATTTATAAAGAAAGACTCACGAAAACAAACTGCACGTCAATGAAATGAAAATGTTAACGAGGCTTGATAGGGCACGCCATGAATACGAGTCTCCTTCAAACTGACTTCCTTATGAGATAAGTTGTCAGAGAGACGTATGCGCTGGTGCGTACATGTGATGAGAACGGTCGAGGAGTACCCAGTAAAGAAGGCCCTGGCGATCCCAGAGAGAACAAAAGGCAGAGGGCGCCCCCTAGCTACGTGGTGGACAACTGTATCCAAAGACCTGGAACAAACTCAGCTGGACACAAAGACCACCCAAGATAGACTATCCTGGCGCTTAAACAAGAGGAGAGCCCAAAATGAAGGGATAAGGCAAGGAAGAAGAAGAAACTTAACCTTATTCTATAATGCACACTGCATTATGGGCAATCACAGCTTTTGCAAAATCGAACGTTCACAACTCAAATAATTAATGAGATTTTATTAACTATATTAATATCAAAAAGACTCTCGAGTCAAAAGATAACAAGAGAATTACATAGATTAAATAACCCTGAAAACCTTCCTTATAGTTTTATTTGCAAATTCACAAAATCTGATAAAGGTGAAGGCTCTGCCTATTCCAATTTTATTCATGCAGTCATACAAAAAACAGTTATTTATTGTGTCTATCGGAGAATTATACAATTTATTTTATTAACAGTATAACATTTGTCTATACGTCAAAGCAAAACCCGTCAAGCTAGAAAATCTAACTAGTTTTAATTTTACGATTTTGTAGGTAGTCAGTTTTTGGTTTTATTAGCCATTGCAGCATTTTATTAATTGATGTAGCAATACAACACCAATATCTAGGTATATCTACAGAAATCTGCTGTTTTTAATCATTAATAAGATCAAAAAAATAAAACTACTTATTAAAATCATATACATCGTTAAATTTTGATCGTTTTAATCCCGTGGACGGTGATTCGGTACATAAAAGTGAAACACTATCGATTTGTAAAGATAAAATTAAAAAATAAAGTACTTTTTTAAAACTCTATATATATTCGCATACCTATACAAAATTAATTTCAGTAAACGTCAGCTGGGCGAGTTCAATAATCTGTAGGTAGTTAGTACGCAACGACCGACAACTACCTACAAAGTCATTGACTCGTTAACATAAAGAAATTAATTTTGTGTATGCGTATATTAAAATTATAAGTACAATCACTACATAATATAAAAACAAAGTCGCTTCCCACTGTCTGTCCCTATGAATCCTTAGATCTTTAAAACCGGATTCTGATACGGTTTTTTTTTTAGATAGAGTGATTCTTAAGGAAGGTTTATATGTATAATGATATATGTATAGAAAATAAATGCATAATATATTTAATATCACCATTGCACCCGTGCAAAGCTGAGGCCGGTCTTCATTAGTGCATTATAAAATATTTTAAAAACCAGTATCATAATTTTATACATTAACTATCTACCCAAGTAGTCTTTGTATGATTAATCGACAATAACTTGATAAAACATGAATACCTTTAGCAATAAATGATTTATATTACTATTACAAATTCATTACTTAATGTTTATTTAATTACACAAATTAATACTATGCAATACCATGTGCAATATGTCAGCTAGTTGATAGAAACAGAAGGAAAACGTCACGTAGGTACTTAACTGTGTGTCAATTAACTTATTACTCCATAGAGATTTAAAGAGATACTATAGAGTGCACATCAGAAAAAATGTTTTAGAGAAGCTGACATCCTGTGTCATCTAGCTTTCAATGATGATGATGATGATGATGATGATGATGATGATGCCATCTAGCTGATTTCGGCCACAGCGACCGCATTCTTTGGCTCCTCATGGTGGTTGTGAGCTCAGATGTGCTGCTCTGTCGTGTGCTCTCATGTGACTTGCATATCCAACTTTGGCCGAAAAACTCCGAGCACAAAGCGGACATGTCAGAACACCATTAACAACATTATAAAATATAGTTGCTTTCAATAGTAAACAGTAAACATGAGAATTCAATTTGTAATTTATATGTTTCTACGTTATTTTCTAGAACTATTTGCGAAAATTATTAAATGCTAATGATTTATAGCGTAAAATATTTACGAAAATAAACTGAAGTTCGGTCCAGTCGTCCACAATAGACTGAGCGACTTATAACCTAGGTAACAAGTCTCGGATTATTATTTTGTTCGCTATGTCCTCTCTATTGGTAGTATATATTTCTGCTTGTTGCCTCGATTAAGAGCGTACGTGTTTCGTGTCGGCTGGTTATTATTTTTTCTATTGGTCGATTAACTGCAATTTTAATTCTCTTTCACTCCTTAAGTGTTTATATGGACGTGCCCCGCCTTGTGGGTGGATCTAGAGTGAGATAACTAATAATTCAACAACACATCTTAAAATCCCAACGGTGACACTACGAGTGATTAGTCCGAGGCTCGAACCAGCGACCACAGGCGAGCGGAGGTGGGGTGTCGCGTTCTTGGCTACTGAGCTACGCGTTTATCTGGACTCGACGGCGAAACAAGCGAACCGCTCACCCGAGCAGTGACGGCTACGAGTGCTACGACGACGTCACAGTGCTACGCGCTCGGTCATCGGCTACGCGGCGCTCGCCACAGTCTAGAGGTACATTTGCATGACGAGTGCTACGCGACATATCGACTACGCATTGCTTAGCTGTTTTACGTTCTTACTGGGAGAAATTATCGCTTACAATAGTATACTTCTTTCTCTTGCTGCTTTGCTACTATGCTTCATTCTCCACCGAATAAACAAAAAAATGAACCAAGTACTGAGAGCGTTCATACACAGTTGTCTCCGAATATAACCAGATCTTTGAGTGACTCCAAATTTACTAATAAAAATCGGGGTCTGAAGCGTCCGTGGTTTGACGAGAGCATGGCTGACAAGCTACAAGAGTTCAAGCAGGAAATAAAGGACATGCTCTCGTCATGGAAGAGCGACCAGGATCAAACCATTGCAAAAGTTATGGCAGAACAGACAGCTTTAGTAACAAAATTAGTGGCTGAGCTAAAACTACAGAATTCGGAAATACGCCAAACAAATATTGAAATCGAAAAGTCTTGCGCTGCTGTCAGTGCTCTTTATGATGAGATGAAGTATCAAATGAAGCAGCTTCAGGATGAGTTCAAAGAATACAAGAATTATACAGAATCTTTGGAAAAAACTGTTAGGGATCTTCAGTACAAATCGCGATCATCAAGCATCGAGGTGCGGAATATCCCTTGCTATGATAAAGAGTCTACAGCTGACCTCACCAATATCGTTACTGCTATTGGAAGCACAGTTGGCCTTCAAATCTCTCCACCAAGTATACGCGACATTTACCGTGTTCCAGGAAACTCGGATACAAACAAGCCGATTATTGCGGAGTTTACAAGTGTGCTTATCAAAACCGAATTAATTAGTCGAGTACGCGGATTTAATAGTAAGCAACCAAATAAGGAGAATAAACTTAATTCTGAGCAGCTGGGTTTAAGTGGTGAAAAGCGAGCGGTGTACGTCGACGAGCACCTACCAAGCTCCACGAAGAAGCTATTCTTTTTGGCCAGAGAGTATGCAAGAAAGCACGATTATAAATTTTGCTGGACGACTAACGGCAACATTTTTCTGCGTCAACAACCTGGGCACAAACAAGTACTGGTCAAATCGGAGGCTACTCTCCGGGATTTACAAGGCAAAAAATGACTATTACGTCAATCCATTCCACTGAATATCAAATTTGCTTTTTCTCGTAATGTATTTCAATTTATGATCCCTAATTTGTTAATTAATATTTTAATTTGTATTATGTTTCTACGTCTAATAGCCACACTTCACACTTTATACTTCACGAACACACATTTATTAAGTTATAATAACCCAAAACTCACACTTTCAAATCCTTTGTACATTTTTAACACACCAACACTCACCAGACGCTTTATACGAATGTTAACCATAAAATTATACCTTAAATTATTTGTCCTCTTTTTACATATCTCTGACACCATGCACAGTTGTCCAGTTTTGTATACAATTAATATTCCAAATGGCTAACTTGATTAATGATATCATATCTGACTTAGACAATATTACTGTAGCTAAAGCTTATACTTGTGATCCGGAGGATTGCTCAAAATACTTAAAAAAATCAAATAGCTCTATTAAAATTCTTCACATCAATATTCGTAGCATCAAAAAGAACTTCGATGAACTCCAAACGTTACTGACCCTAATTAACGTAAGCTGCGACGTGCTGATCTTAACTGAATGTTGGTTAAATAAAACCTTAACCCTTCCTGCACTAGACGGATATGATTGCCATTCTACGAAACAAAATAATAACCAGAATGAAGGAGTGGTATTATATATTAAAAGTAACATTCAGTACACCATTAATGAACCGGTATTTAGTAATGCCAATTGCCTAACCTGCCAAATAAATGGCAAGTTGGCAATTATTGCTTTGTATCGTTCACCGTCATACAGAACCAAAGCAGAATTTGATAGTTTTCTAGACAGTTTGGACGGTATTCTCAGCTCCATGAACAAAATGAACAGCATTTATCTTGTCGGCGATGTTAATTTAGATATTAAATCACCTGACACAGATGAGCGCTGCATTAGTTATTTAACTTTAAACGCAACACATGGTCTATTACCCGGTCATTACTTCCCCACAAGATTAAATAGCTGTATAGACCATGTTATTTTGAAATCGAATAAAACGACGAACGTGTTTGTTTTGGAATCCTACATCACTGATCACTTACCTCTGCTTGTAGAAATCCATATTACAGGATCGGTAAAACGGAGTGTTCCTTCTTACCAAGTTCAGAAAGTTAACTACGCCAATGTTAAAAAAGACATAGACAGTGAAGACTTCTCTCAGGTGCTAAATACGAATGATCCTAATACAGCAGCTACCAATTTAATTAATATAATCCAGACTGTCCTAAAAAAACATACAATTTTGACAAACGTTCCCAAAAAAGAAAGAAACCTCAAACCCTGGATTACTCCAGGTTTGTTGCGTTGTATTCGTCATCGCGACAAACTCCATAAAAAGGCTTGTAACTTACCTAATAGTGATATCTTACAGATTTCATATAGACGCTACCGGAATCATTGCAATGGGCTACTTAGAAAGCTTAAAACAACGTACCAAAAGACTGAATTGGAAAAAGCTAAGCATAACCCAAAATCACTGTGGAATAAAATAAAAGATATCACCAATACCAGGAAAAATACGTCTCCCCCTCTAGAGCTTTTAAAAACTCTTCCTAACCCAAATGCCGCAGCCAGTCAGGTGTGTAAGTTTTTTGCCACCATTGGTAAAAAATTGGCTGCAAACATAGATCCCACTGTACTTCCGCATATCCCTCCACCCAAACAGTCTCTGCCAAACTCTTTTGTCATACTGGAGGTCGATAATGCCGAAGTCGAATCTACCATTATGAACCTAAGACAAGACAGTGCTACTGGGTGGGATGGGATCTCTTCTAGTCTTTTAAAATTATGTAGAAAAGCCCTTGTACCTCTTATAACGCATATTATCAATACCTCAATAACAAATGGATTATTTCCAGAAGTGTTCAAAAAAGCCTTGATACACCCAATATACAAAAGTGGTGACAGAGACTGTGTAAACAATTATAGACCAATATCTATCCTCTCGGCGATGTCTAAGGTTATGGAAAAATTGATCAGTAGCCGCTTATTAAGCTTTCTATATAAACACGAAATCATAGCGCGGAACCAATATGGTTTTAAAAAAGGTGTTTCGACAGAAGACGCAATCACTCATTTAACCGAGTTCGCCGCTAGGAAAATGGATCAACACACAAAATGTTTAACAATATTTTTAGACTTAACAAAAGCATTTGACACAGTCTCTGTTCCCACACTTCTATCTAAGATGGAAGATGTGGGGATTCGCGGCAAAGCGTTGGAATTTTTTGGAAGTTACCTTCTAAATAGGAAATTGAGTGTTAAGATCGGCGCATGCGTTAGTGAGGAGGAAATTGTCACCTACGGAGTTCCACAAGGTAGCGTGCTTGGCCCAATTTTGTTCTTAATATATATAAATGACATTTGCACGCTGCCTCTCTCTAACTCAAAAATCTTCACATACGCTGATGACACAGCTATTGTGGTGTATGGTGATTCATGGATTAATGTGAAACATCACGCTGAATTGGCTCTAAGAATGGTTATGAAATGGTTACAATGTAACCTTCTCTCACTCAATTTGGGAAAAACGAATTACATACCCTTCTCTATTGGCTCTAGAACCAAAGCTCCAACTGACTTTACAATAATTGCACACACATGCTCAGAGTATCCTTCGTGCACTACATGTACTTGTACAATGATATCTCGAGTCACCAATACGAAGTACCTGGGTGTCATAATTGATGACAGATTAAAATGGCACTCTCACATTGACAGTCTAGCTTCAAAAGTCAGGAAACTCATATATATATTTAAGTTATTAAGACAGTGCGCAGATTTAAAAACACTCAAAATGGTGTATTTTGCTCTCTGTGAGTCCATCCTCAATTACTGCATTCCCGTCTGGGGTGGGAGTGGTAAGACGAAGATGCTTGGGTTGGAACGAGCGCAGAGAGCAGTGCTGAAAGTGATGTTGTGCAAGCCGTATAGGTTCCCTACTTCCGAATTATACTCGGACTGTGGGGTACTCACTGTGCGGCAACTTTTTGTGCTCCAAGCCACCCTTCGTACACATCATGGCATCCCCCCACCAGACCCTACCAAACGTAGGGCAAAAATCACATGTCCAGCAATACCTCACAAAACAGCTTTTGCTGGCCGTCAGCTTTATGTTCTGGGTTCACTTATTTACAGGAAAATTAGCAAGAACCTTCAAATAAATCACCTGAACAAGCATGAACTTAAGAAGAGGTTGAAACTCTGGTTATACGATCAGGACTATTCTCGTACTGAAGATTTACTTACGTTCCAACGCTAGTCCTAAACATGAAACACATGAAAACATGTTCATGTGTGCGTGATTGCACACATGAACCCAACATACACACGCTACATACGCAATCACATGCTCACACACATTATCACACCCATACAAAAACACATTAACCCATACACACCCTCACACTATACACCATTTTATTTTTATTTTATTAAAAATTGTATTATTTTAAAATAGAAACTCATTCTTATATTACTTGAGGCTAGACTTACATCCTACCTACTGTAAACACACCAAAAAGGAACAATAGTATACGAAGTAACAGCAGAACACTGACTCCTAAGTCACAGGTCTCACCTAGTTTAGGAGGCAGGGTCCTAATATTAGAAAATACCTTCCGAATTTAATGTACCTATGTATGTAAGTCTTAACATTGTGTATAAGGTAAAATTGTTTCAATAAAGTTATTATTAAGTTATTATTATATATTTAATGTCTTTGCGGTCACACTAATATTTTTAAGGCGAAAGTTTGTTAGTATATGTAGGGTACCGAAATCGCGTAAAAAAATAGCATGTTTAATACGTTTAGGACACGTTACGCGAACATAAAAGTACCTACTAATCAGCAGATTTTTTGCGCGATTCAGGTTAGGTTCCATATTAAAGTTGTTTGTTATCATGACTACAATCGTGTGTTTAAGTATCGATCACTAATTACCAGTCACCCTATATACACACGGCTAAATTTTGATCGTTTTAATCCCGTAGACGGTCGATCCGGTACATGAAACACTATCGATTTGTAAAGATAAAATAAAAAATAAAGTACTTTTTTTCTAAAACTCTAATTAATATACGCATGTACGAAATAAAGTTCTTTAAGTAAACGAGTCAATGACTTCATAGGTAGTTGTAATTTTTTGCGTACTAACTACCTACAGGTCATTGAACTCGCCGAGCTGACGTTTACTTAAGAAATTAATTTCCTACAGGAGTAAATTAATTCCGAGTTTAAAAAAAAAAGCTTTTTTTTAATTTTGTCTTTACAAATCGATAGTGTTTCATGTACTGAATCGACCTTCCACGGGATTAAAACGATCAAAATTTAACGGTGTATAGTTCCTGTCTGTCTGTCAATGTGAAATGTAAAATAATATGTGATGTGAAAGGGCTGACCGTTGAACTACATATTACCGCAATAGTAGCATGGCTATTGTCCCTGGGGCACAGAATAAGTAATAGTCTAGGGCCACTAATGTTGCATGTTGCATGCTATTGGCCGCTACCACAGAGCATGGAATCCCTTCCCGGGCACCGGTTGGAAAAGGCAATAGACAAAAGCAATAAACAATTTTGTACAACATGTAAAGTGTGTACTAAGAAAAATATCTTTTTTCTTTCTTGCTCTTTCTTTCTAACGGGAATAATACACATCTTTATAGACTCCAATTGAAATTTTACTTAAATCGGCTTAAAGATATTTGAAATGTACTGATTAGTTACTGTTTATTTTTTTAAGAAATTAGTTATCCTAATTGTAAGCTAATATATTAATATTAATAGTATCCTTTCATACTATATTAATAATGTACTACCATGTATTTAAAGAGTAACGCTGGAGTTTCTTCCGTTTTTCTCCATAGAAAGCAACCAGTTGGAACCGTGGAAAGTATATTTATTATTAAATTTAATTGAAGTCGAAAAATCGTGATGGAATACCCAAAAATCTGACAACCAGTCTCCTCTAAGGGATATCAGGTTACCCATTACTGGGTTGCGGAGGTCAGACAAGCAATGCTGCTTATACAATACTGGTATTCAGCCATAATTAGTTAGGACTTTAATTCCTTACGGCATTTGATACAAATTGGCAAGTTCTTATACTTAGAAATTACTGAACCCACTACAGAAATATTAACCTTTATCTGTGGAACCCACATTAATCGGCCCCAAGGCCGATGATAATATCTGTGCTCTATGGCCTCTACGGTTGCTCAGCCCACTGTAATGCCCTAGAGAGTGTGTAGGCCATGTCCTGCCTTTGTAGCCTGGTTGATAGCATTTTATCTTATCTTTAAAGACAAAAGCTAGTTTACAAATATTTCAGGCCAAAAACCGTGTTAGTTGCATTAATTATTTAGCTAGGTATACAATGAGTTGACCGATAACGGAATGAAACTCTACGGCGTATTCTAAAATCATCCACATGTCTGGATCATTACAGCCTCATTGAATCAACGTTCTAGCCTTTTTCTTGAGGCTGGGACATCAACAAAAAGGGCATAGGCCCTGCTGGGCCCCTGAGGTTTTCTGACATTTCTTTTAGGGGCATGGATCACTACGCACCGTCAACGACTTGGGCTCGGCCCGGTTGATTTTATCAGACGGCCGGAGCGCGAGCTACTCATTGCTTGTCGTCCACAAGCCCGCGTTTACCGTGGCAGGTAGTTCCCATTCTGGGTAGAGCGAGACGGAGTGTCAGACAGTTACAGTCTATAACCTACTCAGTATTCCTTCAGTTGCCTTTTGCTTTTGGCAACTCTTCAAACAACCAAAGCTCTTGGCATTCTATATCTTGACACACGTTACCTTTATATGGTGATTGGTAATTAATGAACGATACTTAAACACGTGATTGTAGTCATGATAACTGTGTTATATACAAATAAATGTACGACACTACTCAAGAGGTAACGCCAGAGTAGTCCCGTTCGGTCCCGGGTGACGACTGACAACTGACAATTTGGTGGTCTTATTACTAATAAACCTAAAGCTATTAAGGATCCTAGTGGATACCACAATAACAAACAACTTTTACTATGGGACAAAACCTGAAATCACGAAAAAAATGAGCCAAGTTTAGTACATTTTGACCAGTTAGGCGAACACATCAACTTATATTCTGGCGAACTCAAATGTACTGACCAGTTGATTTTTTTTTCGCGCACAATCACGTGTTTTAGTATCATTCAATAATGACCAGTCACCCTATTTGCGTTTCACATTTTTCCACAAGAAAAACATTATAATAACAATCTTATCCCTTATTATGAACACGGCTTATTACTATCTCCTTATCAGTAACGGAGCACGTACGGAGGAGTAACGGCTTCGTTATGAAGGTATATTTCTTATCACAAGAGAAGTATCAAGTATGTAGGTCAATTGATACCTACTGATAACAGTGGGAAGGAAATATACCAGACGAAAGTAGAGTTAAATAGTTGACTGCGGACCAGACGACTATTCGGTCTTCAAATGGACGAAAAGTAAGCCGAATATAAAAGTGAACGGAGATCTAGAGCCTTATAAAATAGTCGGCGATTACCGACTACAAGCGATGCCTCTTATGCATCAAATCGCGACATATTTTTTTAAGTAAACTTGTAATATATTCTTTTTTATTATAGCTCATTTTGTGTCCCACTGTTGGGCATAGGCCTCCCCTTTTCCTTCCGAACCTCTATTTAAAGTGATCTCTGGCCAAGTTTGCTCCGCAAACATGGTCATTGATCAGATCGTCACGGTCGTCTCAGTCACTACATTTCTGATTACATACAGCGTCTGGCACTATGGCCTTAAACTCATTCTATTTATCACATACTTAATGTAAAAATATCAGTAGTCAAGTAGTTTTTCACAAACTACTTATATCATTACCAATTATAAAAACGGCTTTCCTAAAAAATGCACTTTTTCCCTTACAATCTTATGCGTCGAAGGCGTCTATTCTAGAACCTATTAAAACGCTTAGGAAAGTTTGACTGAATTACAAATCATAGATTAGGGCGGATGCGTAGTGAACTAAATTCTTTTGTGAGCACACACATTTCTTGCCCACGTCTTTCATGTCAATCTCTCACGTTTTTTATTCATGTAAATATACCTAGCTCTGTCAGCTCTTTTCCAGTTGTGGCACTTAACCTGGCTGGAAAACTGAAGTAAAAAAACAAATGACGTCTCACTGGTGGATATTTCCCTCGTCACTGACCATACTTACACGTGACCGAATAGTCGGCTTTCCCGACTAGTCTACCGTATCTGGTATTAATTGTTGATATTTAGGTATCAAACATTTGTTATAGATAAATACATTGATAGGCAGTTTAATAGATAGTTAGCTACGCAAACGATAAAAGGTGTTTGTCGTTACGTTTGGTAAATAAATAAAGATCACACAGTTTTCCACTCTGATGGTGTATTTAATAAAGGTAGGGCTACGCTAGAGGAGCCGAGTACAAGCGGAGCATGCATGCAACAAGCACAAATTCGTGCATAATGGACAGACTAATAAGCCTCAAACTAGTGACCTTAGAACCAGGGACCGTTTTCGGTTAAGGTATATGGTTACGCTACCGGTATTAAAATACGGTACCGCTTTATTTTAAAGGTAGACCGAAACCGGTTAAGATTTGCGGTTACGCTACCGGTATAAAATAATGATAGCGCTATTTTTTAGGTACCGCTATGCCTTTATTTAACCTTTACTCAGCCGAAATAATACCGGTACCGAAATTATTTCTCGTGTAAACTGTCCTACGATAAATGCGACGTTGCCTGCTTTCGCGACAAGTGTATTGCGACAGCGAAAAAGCGCGGGAGTAGGGGTTTTAAAGGATACTTTAATATTAGAGGTTTAGACACCGTAAAAAATAACGGTACCGTTATTTTGAGGTATTGAAATAAAAAGGTATGACTTCATACCGTTAACCCTTATAACCGATATTTTTTCGGTATGCAGTCCCTGCTTAGAACATTTGGTTCGTGCTCGATTGTGCTACGCATATTGTCGGCTTTTTGACAAACACAAATTGTTTCGCATCACGTTCGAGGACAATGATCGTTCGAGGCTCGGAGGAGACTTGTACTCAGCTCGTGCTTGGTTTGTCTGACGTATACTCTTAGAGTTACTCGGAGCTTCTAGAGCAACCGAAAAACTTCGAGTAACAACTGTTGATGACTAAAAACTGTATAGAATTGACCTGCAACATCATTAACATCATTTCAGCTGAAAAATGTCCACTGTTGGACAAAGCCCTCTTTCAAGCGTCGCCACAATGACCAGCCCTGTGCGTTTTCCATGTATCGGATACCCCTGATTCTCACCAGGTAGTCTTCTGCAGTCCACCATATGGGAGGCTATTCAACGGTACTTGGAAGACGCAGTGTTGGAAGGCCTCCTTTAAGGTATCATCGCGGTTTTTTTCTGCATGATCATTAAAACAAAAATTCGCTTGAATCCTGCGGCGTGGCGCCAAATCAAGCCCTTTGAAGTTTTTGTTTCGAATGCAAGCAAAAATGAACTTAGCGGTGGTCAACGGAAGTGTTTTTGATTATACGTGGTCTCTCCAGAGCCTTTCAGCCCCATCGACCACCTGTTCTGTGAGCAGTGCTTTGCATCATCATCATCATCATCAGCCTTTTAATGTTCCCACTGCTGGGAACCAGGCTTCCTCTCTAGGAAGGAATGGGCCGTAATCTACCACGTGGGGGGGGGGGGGATTTGCATACTGCCACTTAATTTGGATTCTTCTGACTATATCGGTAAACTTGATTCTTCTGCGTATATAGGGTGACTGATTAGTGACAGATACCTACTTAAACATGTGATTGTAGTCATGATAACAAACAACTTTTACTATGGGACCAAACCTGGAATCGCGAAAAATATCAGCTAGTTCAGTACATTTTGACTAGTTAGGCGAACACAAATGTACCGATCAGTAGATTTTTTGCAATTTCAGGTCATTACCAGTCACGCTGTATATTTAATTCTTGATTTGATCACACATCAAAACTCAGAGCATAGTCTTCTCCATTGCGCTTTGGGATATAGGCCTTCTGATGAGGCACATTGTGATCGACCACGTTTCAGAGCGTCATCACTGGTTACTGGTACGCCATAATTATGGTGGTAAGTCCCCTCTTTATGGAGTGTTTTCCAATTTAAAATCCAGTTAAATTAGATAAGGTACCTACGCGTGATAGAAAAATAAAATAACATAATTTCAATAATATAATAGTTAGTTATTATTTTCCTACAAAAGGTCATGTAAAGGATGAAATCAACACAGCCATAAAGGTTTTGCAGTTTTTTGTCCGAAAAATCCTCGCTCAACCGGTTATGCTCATGTTTCAACTTGTGGTGCATTAACTACCAACAATTTAGATTCACTATAATAATTTATTTATGCTAAAAATATCTAAGTTCTAGGATACAAGCTCTTTTCGGATACCTACAGCTTAATAATAAAATTCAGTACAATGAACTTCTGTTTCCGAGTCTCAGACAGCATCGCTCTTCCCATGTAGGTTAATTGTAAACAAGACATTTTAGTATACTCGTAGTACGCGGCAAATAAGTTGAACCATTTGTTAATGCTACGCACAGCCCCCTACTTCGATTGAGACTCGCAGAAAGACCCGAGAGAAGCAATGGTTCAACTTATTTTGCGCGTACTATATTCAATTCATAAACTATACGTTTTCGCTATAACTTCTCCGACTGTATTGCGAGCATGGTGGCCAATCTCTTACAAAATTAGCCAAGTATACAGAAGATATTATAGAGCACAGGCATGTGCACAAACCTAGATGCACTCTCTGTTCCTTTACTCTCATAGTCTGTTTTTTTTTTATGGAAGGTAAAATCAACCAATGACAGATCCCGCCCTTGGGCGGAGAAGGAAATAGTGTCAGACTCTTACTGACTAAAAACCTACCCTGTTCCATCCCTGCCTTGGTTCCAGGGCCCTGGTACACATTTTCATACCTTCCCAGAGTCCCAGAATAGGCCTCGACCCTACTGGGCCCCTACAGTTTGCTGGGACGGCAATCCAATACGACAGAAGAGACATCAGGTCTAATGACTTCAAGTACCTCTAAGACACAGGCTTTCGCTCGGCCGTTTTGCGCGGACGTGGCGCATACTTCTCACAACATTAATTTATCCTTTGTAAACCTGTTACTTGCGCCTTTATCCGGCAAATAAAAAGTTTTTATTTCTTCTTTTCTTTACATCTTCCAAACACAGCCAAAGAATTAATACTAATGGAAAAACCCTTTAAAACTTTTTATCCGAGAGGTAATCAAACCGCAGAAGAATAAAATACCTGGTCAGACTCAACGACGCGGTGTTCCGCACGTGCTACAAAGAGGTGTCAAAAAACGGATGAGGAGCATCAAAATGCCTACCAGGGCTCAAAATCAAACTCAAAATCGTTTATTTTACATAGGCCTACATGGGCACTTATAAAACGTCAGAAGCTAGCGCACGATTCCAATTGGTCGTTTCCTATAGAAAAGAACCGGCAAGAAACTCCATGGTTACTCTTTTGAAAAAGTGATTGTTTCTATAATAACAACATGTGCAACATTTTTGTGTCTCCCTTTTGCCTCATCCAGAGAGGAAGGGTATTTGATGAATTCCTATAAATAAAAAGGGACGCGCGGTGTCTAAGGGTGTTTTTATTATCATGGCGGATTTCATCACGCATGTGGCATCGCCCCGCCCCGCACGCATCCCGCGTGCGTATTCCCCACATTACAATAAATAATTGTATGAAATGGACATAAGCATGCGGAGCAAATCCGCATGGGCGATGAAATCCGCATGATAATAAAAACACTCTTAGTAAAAGTCTGACACGCCCTTTCGTTCTACTTTAGAGCGAGAGGGCGAGTGATTACACACCTCAAAAAAAAAACGTGCCTACATTGTTTGATATTATGGTGATGAAAAATCGATTATACAATTACGTTAAGTTTATAAATTATAATTTTACATAACACGATGACACATCACTGGGTATTACGTTCACAATGGCAAAGGTGAATAAGTAAAAATGAAAGCTAACTTATATATCTATCGTGGCGATCATTGATCATGATTTCACGACGGTTTGCTGACTGTGATTTTGTTATTATAGACCATGATGGCTAGAAATCCTTGCAAGAACTTTTGTTAGACGACTATCTTTTTTTCCTACTGATAATAGACTATACACATCACTCACTTGATGAGTGAGTGAGCATAACATAAAAAATTGGGCCTAAGAATAAAAGAGGATGATTGCTAGTGTCACTCAATAACTGACTCTGCGCCAACCACGTCAAATGAATCTTGGTATTAATCTACCACATTGTGGGTTCCAGAAGAAGGCGGAACCAGCTCGGAACATACAAACAGGACTGGTCCACCCTTTCAAAATCGGGAAGATAGGCCTTTGCCCTGCAGAGGAACAGCAAGAGTCAAAAACACATGAAAGTAAGATTAGCTATTCATTAAAAATATACAGATCAATCTACTACTCTCAAAATGGTGAAGGAAAACTACTTGAGGAAACCAGCATGTCTTAGAACCAAAAATTCGAAGACATATGACATCCACCAACCCGTACTGGGTCCGCGTGGTGGATAACGGCCCATTACCTCTCTCTGATAAGACCTGAGTCCCAGCAGCATAGGAACATTATATGGCTGATGCAATGCTAGACAGATCAAAGAAAACATCATAGCTTTGCATGGATCAGTAAAGAAGGAAGTGAGTTTCAAGATCAACAAAGCAGCAACTAATACACTTAAACTGGTTTTGATTCATCCAAAAGGAGGGGCCTTCTCTGCCCTGAAATCGGTTACTGTAGTGGTGCGGGCGTAGCCGTATCTACACCTTTCACTCGTGATATTTAGCCGGCAGGTTTGCTGATATTTACGAGTATAAGTCGAGTAAACATAAGCTGATAAACGGAACTGTACTGATTCCCACGAGATTAATACTCGTTGTTTTAGAGTTCCGCAGGTTTAAAGATAAAGTTTAGTCTAGGATTAACTAAGTGCCAGACAAAATTCGAATTTCGTTTGCCATCAAAGCTTCAGAAACTGAGCCTGATGCTGAAAATAGGAGAAAGTAACAAGATCACATGTCAAAAAAGAAAGGTAAACGAAGGAACACCCCAAGAAAGATGGGCAGATGACGTTATTAAAGTGGCTGGGCAGAAACGACTATCAGTGGCAAAAGGCTGAAAGGATTGGCACAGGCTAGAAGAACCCTTAGCCCAAAGAGGGCCGGGTCATTGTGGTTCCATGCGCGTCGTCAAAAAGATGTCAGCAAACCGTAAGGGCCCAGCAGGGCCGAAGATTACTGGGGCCCTGGAATGAAAGCAAAAAGGAACAGGAGTCTGCCACGCCCTCGCGCTCTGCTGGAGAGCGGAAGGATTCAATAGATGATTTTTCGCCGGGTCCTTAATTGAACACAACAAATTATGATATTATGTAAGATGTTAGTTGTTTAACTTAATATCATAATTAACTAAATCATAAATTGAAATTAAGTAATAAACTTCATCAAAGAGGAGGTCTTGAATTCATGACCAACTGCTAACTTAAACATTTTTTATATTTGTAACAATGAATGATAATATTATGAAATGTACAACAAAATATCTAAGTCTAGTGAATAAATGTAGTCCTGATTGAAATTCAATGTATTCAAGAATCTGTTGCATTGTTTTTTAAGCACTATCTGTCTGTAAAGGAAATGCGGTATATTTTTAAACATTTTATCTTGTTATAAACAAGACCAGCAATTTATTGAACAGAACTTGGCCAAATGGCCAGTTGTTTTGATTTTTATTTTAATGATTCATTATAGTGGGTCAATGAACTTGTAAGTAGCTGTCGGTCGTTGCGTGCTAGCTACCTACAGTTCACTGGTCTCGCTCAGCTAGCGTTACTTAAAGAAATTAATTTCGTACATGCGTAAATTAATTCAAGTTCTTTTTTTTTCATTTTTATCTTAACAAATCGATAGTGTTTCATGTACTGAATCGACGCTCCGTGGGATTAAAATGACCAAAATTTAACGGTGTATACTTTTGCGAAACCCTCGAAAACATAGTCTTGATGTTCTCTTTTGACATGTTATCTAACCGATTGCTTGTTTACGTGTATGTGAAAGTGTCTGGCTGGAGTTTTGTCCGTCTTTTCCTCATCGCCAATCCATATAACACCTAATATAGTTTTTTTTTTTTTTTAACGTAGGTAAAATCATCCAATGACAAATCCCGCCCTTGGGTGGGGCGGGAAATAGTGTCAGACTTTTACTGACTAAAAACCTACCTTTCCATTCCTTGCCTTTGTCCTGGGGCCCGTGGTGACAGTCTCACATAACCTTTGGCCCCAGTAGGCTTCGGCCCTGCTGGACCCCTACAGTTTGCTGACAACTCCTTGAGGCGCGCGGGAACGGTGCGCGCCGTAGACGACCTGAGCTCGGACCGGTCTGTTGCCGGACGGACGGACAGCGAGCTACCCATTGCCCACCGACACCTAATATAGTACGCGGCAAATGAGTTGAACCGGTTGCTATAGTTGCGCGCAGCCCCCCACCTCGATTGAAACCCGAAAATCGGTTACTGCGCATTCAAGGTCGACCGTCATGATGGTTCAGCTTGTGTGCCGAGGATTATATCATAATCATAATCATTTATTTTGCAAACATGGCTATAGTACAAAGGTGTTTATTTTTAAATAGAGTCCTCCATATTTTGCTATCACATTGGCATGCAAGTTTAAAAAAAAAATCAAATTCCGTTGCATTTTTATAAAATCAAAAAAAAAAATGTTTTAAAATGTCAGCGTAACAAAGTCATAGTTATAAAAAATAAAAAGACTATATAATATCAAATGGAAATAAAAACTAAGTCAACTAGGATTAAAATAATAATGTCAAACGGAAATAAAAAGTAAGTCAACCAGAATTAAAATAAAAATGTCAAACGGATATAAAAAGTAAGTCAACCAGGATTAAAATAAAAATGTCAAACGGAAATAAAAAGTAAGTCAACGAGGATTAAAATAACAATTTCAAACAATGTAAAATGGAAATAAAAAGTCAAACAGGATCAAAATAATAATGTCAAACCGAATAACAGTATGTCAACGAATTAGCGAACCGTCATTAAAAAATCTTCAATCTTAATTTAGGTTTTCATAATTAAAAATTCATTTAGCGCCCTTTTAAATTCTATTGTTGTCTTATTTTTGATTGAGTTAAGAACTTTATTAGGTATAAGCGTGGGGCAATACCAAAATACTTTTTTGTATTAGTGCGGTTTTACATTGTACTTGACATAATTGTTTAATATATTGACTCCGCATTGGATTTTTCTTGATCTCTGAAATTTTTACAAACAAAGCCGTTTCCAATATACACCGTTAAATTTTAGTCGTTTTAATCCCGCGGAGGGTCGATTTGGTACATGAAATACTATCGATTTGTAAAGAAAAAAAAAAAACAAAGTACTTTTTTTCAAAAACTCGAATTAATATACGCATGTACGAAATTAATTTCTTTAAGTAAACAAGTCGATGACCTTGTAGGTAGTTGTCGGTCGTTGCGTAATAACTACCTACAGTTTATTGGCCTCGCTCAGCTGAAGTTTTAAAACGGAAGAGTTAAAAATTTTGATGAATTAAAATAGGGAACACAGCTATCTGTTGTCTTAAGATCGCACATTGATCTAATGCATCGCTTTTGCATCCTAAATTCCAGCTCGCTACCAGTAGACTGCCTCCAGAAAACCAGAAACCATGTTTTTTGCTTTTTGAAATAGCATGATGTCACGGATAAAGATGCATCATCTCTCAAGCAGAACATAACAACTGTAACCAGGGTTGCCAGCCATACTTTATAACAATATATCTTTTTTTAATTTTGGTAAATGTACTTTGTACTTGCATAAAAATAAAGTACAAGAAAAAAGTACACTATTTTCAATCTTCATTGTGATGCGTAAAATGAAATACTGATATAAATAATTAAAGAAGACGGCAAATAACTTGACTCGAGATTTCGTGATAGAGGAAGCCCCCACTACATTTACATACATTTTGACATGCTCGAGCTACCCCCACCACGAAAATCTCTAATCAAGCAATAAGCGGCAAATAAATTAACTTCAGATTTTCTGAAATTTTTTCGATGATTCTCTGTTACGATTCCAAAAATGTGAGGATACCTAATGAAATACTGTAAGTGTGTGGCCCATTCCCTCTCCCAGAGAGGAGGCCTGAGTCCCAGCTGTGGGAACATTAAAAGGCTGATTAAACTAAGCTATGTGCGCTAGAAGCTCATAAAAACTGTCAGCTTCAACAGAAGAAACAAATACATTAATATAATATTGAAAAACAGGTTTTTTTTTTTCGTTCAAATAATTTACTTTTTTTTTTTAATTGTGACACTTAAGTATTTTTCTTCAAAAATAGTTGGCCAACCCTAACTGTAACGCAACGATTATTGTTCTTGATGTTTTGTAAATATTCGAATGAATATCAAAGACTCAGTCTATCGGAAGTATTGCGTATATAGCTCTGTCTTTGTTTCACTCCTTGCATCTTCATTTCCTCATAACATGTCATCCTAAATAGGTATTCAGGATGACTCAAGTACAATGATCTGGTTTGAAAACAAACCATCTGTGTCTGGTTGAACGAATTAATACAATTACTCACCATATTTTTTTCCTGTATCATCATAAAAAAAGAAAAAGTCCCGTGAGTTGTGTTTGGTACAAAATCGTACTACTAATGTTTAGCAATTCTTTTTTTTCTGTTTGTGCCTTATGCTGTACCAAATAATTTCTTTTTCTTTCTTTCTTTCAATTTGAATCTATCATAACGGACTGTGATGGAACTGGTCATAGATGTGCGAGTTTCGAGTCCAGCGGGCCTAAAAAGGTCACATGAGCAATTCATCTAGAGCAAATCATATTCCGTATTCCTAGCAGAAAATAATAAGCAATTCTTCTAATGTGCGTAAAATGGTTGTACAAATTAGTAGAATCATACTCAATTCACTGCATATCAGAATCATATTCTTTGTAAATATATTGCCGTATAAAAAATATGATTCATATTATGATTCTACAAAAGTCACCTTTTTAGACCTGCAGGTTTTCTGATTGCCATGTTTGCGCATAACGTATCTCCCCTATCTATATCAATGATCATAACATATTATAACACTTGTAGGTATTATTTTATTATTATTATTCTCCTGAGGGTTTGCTGAAGGTCTTAAGTAGAATTCAATACACCCTCATTTTGATAGTCTTGCTACAAAAAGTATTACAATTTCAACGTAACGCCATAAATCTGGCTTAATTCCAAACTATGAATTACTGCACAGAAAAAATATTTAACAAAACAAAGTGAGGTAAAAGAAAGATGTTTAGAATAAAAGTTCACGATAATAGTACGAAAAGAAGGTATTTGTGTGTTTGTTACTAAGAAGGAGTAACACATTTTAAACGGCTGCATATATTTGTATAAAAATTGTCACAAGGTAGACCATGTCTTGAAACAGCACTTTTTATCCCCTAGTATATTTGTTCCTGTAAGATTTCTATTTTTTCTTTCATACGGGCAAAGCCATTGGCAAATGCTAGTGAACAATAAGGAACAATAATATCTTAAAATAGGTATCAGATCAAGACAATGAATAGACAATAGACATTATTTAACATCTAAAGATGAATTCTTACAAAACAAAACAAATAGAAAGAATATAGAAGGAAAAGTACGTAATAAAAACCAGAAAAAATATAATCAATGCATAACTCAGCACATACTGCGATTTTTAAAATAGGAAAAACAATGCATTCCTTACCTGTGTAGCACTCTCCTGCAGGCCAATCGCCAAACCTTCCAACACACTATGAACAAACAACGCAGATAGCAGTCCAACCACACTTGAAGAACTTCTGTTACAAGGCTCTGTGTGACTGACATGACACAGCTCAGACGCTCCCTCCCTCTCCCTCATCTCTCCATCATGGTCCCTTGGCAACAACCTGGTCTGTTCAGACACATGGCTATGCCTTTCATGGGAGCCGTTACTATAAAACAGATGGGATAGCTCATCTACTAAATACACCGTGAAAAATCCAATGCATAGAGTCAATTCTGAATACTGTGGTAAATGCTCTCTTGTTTCCGGTAGCATGTGGACTAGGGATGTTGATAAAAGGACACCTCCTCCGAAGCAGAGTAAGCAGGATAGCAATAGAGGGTGTCTTTGTCTAGCTGCTTCTGAGAAGCATGCTGGCATCATGCCTGAGAAGAAAGCCCCTAAGCCCAATGTGAGCATAGATATCGCTCTTGCGGTAGTGATATCCATTTTGGTCGATTTCTTGCTGTCTGTTTTAAAATATTCAAGTAATCTTTTACGTTTTCTTTAAATATCTTCGATGTGTTATTTTGCGTTCTGATTTCTTATTTTCCTTCCTTGTTCAACTTGAAAATGTTCCTCCTTAACCTTAATTTTGTATTCTTTGTCACGCACAAAACTGTCTTCACTAATAAAAATGTCGGTATCTCTATTTTTACACACTACACTGAACACATGTGTCGCAGTGACACGAAAAACTTTATCAGATGTAATATTTACATATGTTTATCAATAATAACAGTCGAAATACCCGGTGTCACTACACACGGCCACTCAGCGCGACTACCCACTACAAATGAATCGCTGTAATCACTACATACCCGTACAACTTTAATAATACCGGCCATTAAGAAATACGACATCTTTATTACAACACCACAAGGTTCGATTTAGATTGGCTTGAAGATTATTCAATACTAATTGCATTATTCATATGTACAAAATGACCAATTTATTCATGAGCTACTTCGTCCCTCTGGTTCACTGGTTTAGTGGGTGATTAAAAGGTGATGATATGCATTTGGTAGGTCAATCTTTTTTGGTGGAAACAAAGGTTTGAAGCATGGATGAGTAAATTGTCATAAATGTGTAATTTATGTTTTTGTGTAACAAGAAAGCGTTTGTTATTTCTTTAACAGAAATGGAATTGACCTTAAGTAACGTACGTTATATGAATCATATCATAATAATCAATTCACTTTCAATCAGTAAAATACATAACAAAGCCTCGTTTTGATTCAGACAAAAGCTACATTTTTAAAACCGGTTCAGCAACTTAAGATATTGCGTCAGACGAACACAGTGCTTCTTTTTCTTAATGGTTTACATAATTTTTGGGACATCTACTTAAATATAAATTATAAATGACTTAATCGCCACGTTACAATTATAGAAATATGGTTGTCGAAAAAATGAAATACCCTTCTGACTGCTTATCATTTGAGATACAAAAATCAATATGCCTAAGAAATCACGCGTCATACCGAAACGGGAGCGACGAGTTCTTTCTAAGTGAATTAATTTTTGAAATGTATCTACATATTACGTTACTTCTTATTATTATTCAGCGCATACTTATTTTGTAACTTGTAAGCTTCCTGCGGAACAAGACCTCGCTTAGTTTTTATAAACTAGTGCTTGACTGCGATCCCACCTGATGGTAAGTAGTGATGCAATCGTTGATGGTGAGGCGCACTAGTTTATTAAGAGCCTATTCACTCTCTTGAAGACACCTGAATTATAACCGGACGAGAAGGCCACAGCAGGCAAGTTATTCCAGTCCCTAGATGTGCGCAGTATAAACGACAAGGCGAAACGCTTCGTCCGGACCGTAGAGGTTTCGGTTGGATACTCATTCATTTACTCATAACTCTTTTATTAATACGCTTTTCATCCCTCCTCTTCACATGACCAGACCATTCCCTTTCAACTTTTCAATCACCGGAATCACTTTCAAACTTCTTCTAACATTCTCATATCTCTCTTTATTCATTCTCGTCACTCCACACATCCATTCTTTCGCAATTTAAGCAACTAATAAAACTGGTAGATAACCGTTCAGTGTCACATAGGTTATCAATTTCTTTCCTGGGTGAACGTAACTTCTGATATCTACAAACGTAACAATATCGTTTTTATGGTTCCGTACCTCAAAATGAAAATTACGGAACCCTTATAGGATCACTTTGTTGTCTGTCTGATAGACCCTTTATCTCGAGAACGCATGGAGGTATCGAGTTGAAATTTAAACCGCATACTCAGGTCTGCGATCCGTTGGTTCATATCTGATCCAAATGGATCCAAATTTCTTTGATCCGACCTCGAAAAAAGGTTGAGAATCATCCAAAATCTATGATGTGACTTTTAGAAATATATAAAAATATAAATTGAACGTCAAACCGTCAAACCACGTCAAACTGTGAAGGAAGACGAGCTGTGAATGCTTGTGTAACCTTGTAAAAAACTCAAAAAGATTATAAACAACTAAATGAATGAGTTACTGCAGAGACATGGATGTTCTACGGTCTTCTCTGTCCCCGATGGACTTAAAGAGCTCATGTCGGATATCACACGTGAGGTAATTTTAGATCTTAAACACATCATCATACATTTTCCAGATCTTGTCCAACTACATTGGGCCTCGTTAGACCTGGATTCGAGGCGAATCAAATACTAGATTACCAGACCATCATCATCGACCAGATCATCATCGGCTGGCGCTGAAAATCAGCGCTGTGGCCCTGTCCAATACACGAGCCCCAGTATACTGCTGAACGCTGACCGTTTTGCGTGGATATGTCGCATATCTCGCACTATTATATAAAGTTGTTATTGTTTTATTTTTTAAGATATTCGCCATGTTTATCATAAACTCTTTCTTTCTTTCTTTTTCTTCTTTCGTCATTGCAGTGAATTTCACCCCAAATTGAATCACAACAACTGGCCCCCAACGTCCATCCGATTCCCTTGACCCTCACACATGGACAGACATATACGCCCTAAAGTGTATGGCCTTACAATACGCAATATACCTTTACAATACGCAGTCATCACTCTAGAACCTTTCGGTTCCAAAGACCGTCTTTTCTGCGAGCAATGCACCACTTAAATTTGGCGTTTCTTCGGGTTATATCGCATATGTTTTTTTTTTTTTATGGTAGGTAAAATTATCCAATGACAAATCCCGCCCTTGGGTTTTTTTTTTTATTGTAGGTAAAATCATCCAATGACAAATCCCGCCCTTGGGTGGAGCGGGAAATAGTGTCAGACTCTTACTGACTAAAAACCTACCCCGTTCCATTCTTCGCCTTGGTCCCAGGGCCCCGGGTGCCATTTTCACATACCCTTTGACATACCCCAGTAGGCTTCGGCCCTGTTGGGCCCCTACAGTTTGCTGACAACTCCTTGAGGCGCGCGGGAACAGCGCGCCGTAAACGACTTGAGCTCGGACCGGTCTGTTACCGGACGGACGGACAGCGAGCTACCCATTGCCCGCCGTCTGCGAGCCCGCGCCTACGGTGGCCGGAAATCGGGATCGGAATCCCGGCGGCGGCGGCGGCGTGTACGCCGTTGCCTGATGCGGTCGGCCTCCTCCTTTGCTAGCATTACTGCTTCGCAGAAGGAGGCGACCGCCTGCCACTCCTATCCCGCCCTTGGGTGGAGCGGGAAATAGTGTCAGACTCTTACTGACTAATAACCTACCCTGTTTCATTCATTGCCTTCGATCCAGGGCCACGGGGTTCATTTTCACCTAACCCTTGGCCCCAGTAGGCTTCGGCCCTGTTGGGCCCCTACAGTTTGCTGACAACTCCTTGAGGCGCGCGGGAACAGTGCACGCCGTAGACGACTTGGGCTCGGACCGGTCTGTTACCGGACGGACAGACAGCGAGCTACCCATTGCCCGCCGATCGCATATGTATGTAAATTTTACAGGAATCGACTTAATATCGGAGCATCACAAACCAGTTTCTAGATTATACGATGTCCCTTAAAACAACACATACCTACTCATTATAGGAATCGTTTTCATCAGATTAGCTCGCTTGAAGATTGACTTGAAGTCTGATGAGCAGCCAGTCCTTAAAGTGCTGACGTACGGTCAGCCATAAATTTTATGGCCTACCATCTATTATGTGTATTATCTATCTAATTTAATCTGCTGACTACAGCAGAACAGAGGAAGAAGAAGCATAAAACTAATGTTTGCTGAATACACGAAGCATTTTCAACCTTGACTTCTCTGTTTTTCAGTTCGTACGATGTTAAATAAAGTGAGACATTTCCCAGGTGCTACGCTGGCAACCAGCAAAGATCCTAGACTTCATAGCCAATTACCTCTCAGCCCTGCTGATCACACGCGAACACGGCATCATGGCAGTCAAGATCCTCGACGACCTCTGCGACTGCCGACCCACTGTGTCCGAACATCTGCTACAGATAGGTCTGGAGCGACCCCAAGCTGATGAACTGGCTACCATTATAAAGGAAGAGATTGAAAAAGATCAGCCTGTTGAAGGAAAAGGTATGATAACGATGATTTTTTATACCGTGATGTAGGATTTTGTATTTTAGTTCCTATGTTGCATCAAAGATGTCGCTCTCGCTACAAAAGATCAAATCCTCTCCCCTTTTATCCCGCACTCTTCTGTATACTCTTCCTATTCCTTTCTCTTCCTTTTTTGGTCTTATGGCGACATTCACACCGCCATAATATAGGAACATCACAACATAGACTAACGCGGCGATTCAACACAATTGCGGTTGCGAAGGGATCAGATGCGGTTCACGTGAATTCAACGCGTGCGGCAGCTATGTGTGCGCACGAAGTCACTGTTTTAGCCGACATTTATATTAAACAAGTCACTGTACTGCAAGAATTGTCGCGAAAATATCGAACCAACTAATCAAACATTTATTTATATCGTGCCGCTTTGCTTCGCAATCGCGATCGCGTTAGACACCGTATGACGCGATTCGTAGATCGCGCGATAAATATTTATTTACAAATCTGACAACAACCATCGTCATCGTGCAGTCGTATCTGTCTGACGAAAGATGAGGTGAGGAACTTTGATGTACTACTCTTTATACACTGTTAAATTTTGATCGTTTTAATTTCGTGGAGGTTCGATTTGGTACATGAAACACTATCGACTTGTAAAGATAAAATTAAAAAAATAAAGTATTTTTTTCAAACTCGAATTATTTTACGCATGTACGAAATTATTTTCTTTAAGCAAACGACAGCTGGGCGAGTTCAATGACTTGTAGGTAGTTATTACGCAACGACCGACATCTACCGAAAACAAGTCGATGACGACTCGTTTTCGGATCGACCCTCCACGGGATTAAAACGATCAAAATTTAACGGTATATATACCTCTGTAGACTAAGCACACACATCCATGCCTGTTAGAGAAGAAACTTATGTGTGGGTTAAACAAAATTATAACGTTTATATTGCAAGAATTCGTTCATCCAGAATTCCAGATATTATTTTGTTCATTACCGGCACCGGAACTACCGTCAGTGACCAAATGGCCACGTTTGTTGACACGACACAGATATGTGCGGTATGTAAGACCTTGACAAGAACTCCCCCTATCATATTAAACGATTCATTTATACATTATGAATGATACATGTGATGTGATTCTAGTGGACAGTCTTCAGACAGTCTATAAACCAAACAAGAATTTATTTTTACGTAAGATTTTCAACAAAAGTTAAAATTATATTCAGTATTTAAATATGTAGAAAATCCAGTTATTTTTTATTATTGTGAAGAATTTAGTTTATATCTCTGTAATGTTCAATGAAAGTGTTGCGACGCCCCCACATAACATGAAGAAAGAAGAAGCAGGAAGATGATGATGATATAGCTTCAACGAATCAAGTAGCTCATTTAAATGAAAGACGAGTAGGGTTCGAGCCGAGCTGTATTTATTTCTCCGAAAAACTCGCAAGACTGTTACTACACGGAAACAATATACTAGTCATTTTCTTTCATTCTGAGAATAGAGATCATTTACATACTCGTATTTTGTTATTTGGCAAACTGTATTTAGATAATATTGTTATATAACAAATAACAAATTATGCATTGTAAGACGAAACAACATAACATAAGAATAACTAACTGAAAAGTCTAGACAAGAATACACTCTCATTTCCATTTACATAACTAGTTTCATATGCAGAATTAAATCGGTTTTTTAGACGATTTTTCATTTGACTGCTTACCGTCAGGTAGGATCGCAGGCAAGCACTGGTTTATATCAAAGTAGCGAGCCGCCCCAGATTCGCACGGGTGCAATGGTGATGTTAAATATAAGAAACATGTATAATACATATAAACCTTCCTTTTGAATCACTCTATTAAAAAAAAAAACAATTCAGATAAATTTGACTGGCCTGTTGGTCTAGTGGTTAGTGGCCCTGACTGCTATGCCGGAGGTCGTGGGTTCGATTCCCACCCAAGACAAATGTTTGTGTGATGAGCACGATATTTGTTCTGTGTCTGGGTGTAATTCATCCACAGAAATGTAAATTTATCTATAATATGTATGTATTTAGAAATATATAAGTATGTTTATTAGTTGTCTAGTACCCATAATACAAGCTCTGCTTATCTTGGGACTAGACGGCGTTGTGTGATAGTTGTGGAATATTATAAAAAAAAACCATTGCGTAGTTTTAATCTTTTGAATACCGTAATTAGAGACACGATAGAAAAACAATAGGTGTACGAATGCCGGCGTTCGCTTGGGCCTTGAGTAACTAACTATATATCTAGGCCTACATAAGGACAGACAGCGGGAAGCGACTTTGTTTATACTATGTAGTGATAAAAAAAAACATTATAAGCCACACTGCCCACACTCCACTGCCAAGCTGCTATATTAATCGTTACGCAATCCATTACTTCTTGTTACCACATACTTAAAGAAACATCAAAACAAGATGCAGTACACAAAAGTACTTAGAGATATTGATGCAGTATCGAGACAGCAGTGTAAGTACATGGACATTTGTATGCACCTCATACTTGGCTCTCTGACTGCAGTTACGAAACACAATACACTATCGGTTCTTTAGCAAAATAATCGAAGATTTCACTGTTGATCGAAAACACAAGCATTTGAAGAACCGTTATGATTGATAGAAATTCCATCAACCTTACCTGATTCCAATTTATTTGGAGCCACCCCAACTGTCCGACCGTCCGGTAATCGTCCGGACCGAGCCCATGTCGTTGATGGCGTGTATTGTTCCAAGCGCGCCTCTAGGAGATTTCAGCAAGTCGTAGGGGCCCAGCAGGGTCGAAACCTACGGGGGCCATATATTTCTGAAAGGAAGATTCGACTCTGGTATGAAAGGCAACGAAGGAACAGGAGTGGGTGTTTAGTCAGTAAAAGTCTGACATGATCTCCCGCTCCACCCTAGGGCGGAAGATGTCATTGGATGATTTTGACATCTAAAACATTAAACCCTTTCCTTTTATTTATCTCTTTCATCAGCACCTTCTTGCAATCATTAAAATCTTATATCTAAGGCTTTAATGTTACCAGTAGGGGACAAACTGTCCCACAACTTGACGTGCAACGCTCAATCTACATGACGCTGCAACGTTACCAAGTGTCCCGCAACTCGCCTCCCCCCCACCATTTGATTTTACAACGCATTCACGTGAAGCCGGACATGTTGTTGGAAAATTTGACAGCGATCTGCATCATTTTGAGGGACATTTGGAGATCGCCCCAATATGTCTTCTTCTTCTGAACTGTTTATATTCACCACCATCACAATAACCACCCTTTTTTCCTCCATGTCATCTTGTATCGTATTGTGTAAAATCCGTTCATCGTTTCTTTGGTTTGACTTTCATGCATGTCTGTCTTCGCTGACATTATATTCTGGTTTGACAGAGAAAGTGAAAGAAATAGATATACTCAAGAAGGTACTGCATCGTTACCCTCTGGACGAAGAGATGTCTGCCAAGGTGTGCCAGGTGGCCAGAAATGCTTACCGGGACTATTGGTACAGAAAGAACTTAATGAAGAAGGTAAAACTGTAAAATAAATATTGGTTTATTGGCTATAGCGAAGAACACGTAATCAAATTATGTCTGCATTCCCCAAAGAGTTCTGTCGAAGTTGAACCTAGGTACTGGAAGAAATATTATTGGAAGTCCTTCATGACTTACTGAGTGTCGGTGTGGCAACACTTGGGGGAGACCTATGTCCAGCAGTATGCGCCTGTCGGCTGAAATGATGATAACCATAGATATAATACATCTCCAGGGCTGCGGTATTGTTCGAAAGAATTATCATGATCCTGGGAAGCTAAAGGCATGTGAAGGAACACAGGTCGCTTTTAGTCATTAAAAGCTTGATACTCCCACTCGTTCCACCGTTATATCACTTAAGGGACGACTACGTTAGCATTAACCGAGCACTACTCCAATACCTCGAATTCTGCTGCAAAAATCCAGAAATCAAAATAAATGCTTTTTTTTCCTACATAAGAAAGGAAATCAGAGCCTCATCCTCAACAATGGTACTTTTTTTTTTTTTTAATGCGTCCACTAAACCAACAAGAGAATCGTCAGATTTAGTTGCAATAAAATGCACTAGTTTTTCAAAATAATCTTATATGCCTATAGTCAGTCAAAACTATCACAACCGAAACGCAGCTCTGTTTTGCAGCAAATAAGCTATTGAGGAACGAGCATCTTGTGAAAATGATTATCACTTTTAGACTTTGTCACACCAAACTGGTTCAGTAAATATGTAACATACCGTCAAATGATCATTTCTACCAGGAGCATAATGAAGTTTCTTTGTATATCTAGACCGTAAAGTCAGAACCAGATGAGGCCTGGGAGAAGGCTGCGCAACACACGTTGGAGATGTACAAAAAAACCAATCCATCCATCACTGAACTACGGCGAGCAACAGAGAAAATCCAGGTACAATCCAGAAAAAGAAACTAAGTATAGAAAACATTTTTGCTACGCACGAGTGGTTTAAGTTGTATTGTTTAAGGACCCCCATTATACATACTTTTTTCTAAATTGTCTTTAAAGACGCTGCTCCACGGTAGCCCACGGCTACGCTAAGCACGTTAGCTTCTTTTTGTCGAAAAGTTTAGACGGGATCGTCCAAACAGCTATGATAAGCAATAATGAGTGGCTAGCAAACAAATAAACCCAGCAGCTAACATAGGTCTTTATTTATTTATTTATTTATAGGTATGGGTAACTCCGTATACATTCTACATAGCGCACCTGTGAACCCATTGTCCTGGGAGAGAGGGAATGGGATGTGGTCGCCTCCTTCTGCGAAACAGTAATGTTACCGAAAGAGATGATCGCAACCGTGAGGAAACGGATAGCCTCACGTCCCAGCCACCACAGCAGGAGACGTCCCGGGCGTCGCCGGGATGAGTAACGGGCAGCTCGCTGTCGGTCGTCCATTAAGGACGATTCGACTTGACTTTTTGTCTCTTTCCATGAACTTCTTCTTTCAACTATTCTTTCCTATTTTCTAGGCGGCTTACAGAGGATATCATGTGCGTAGAAACGTGCTAAAGCACCTGATGCCTGAGAAGAGGAAGAAGTCGGGTCGCAAGGTGGAGCTGCCAGGTCCACCGCTTGACATAGCTACGTCCAGGGAAATAGACCTCGGTCCTGTCATTGTAAGTCACATAACGCTCGTGATAATAGTCGTATGGGTCGATCTTTAACGTTAATCATCGTTATTTGAGGTCAGTTCTTGGATGGGTGGCCGTTACACGTCGAGACCACTTTCTGTTTTGAAAAGTAGGTCAAACCTTTGGCTCTCACTTTTATTTGCAGATCTATAATAATCTGATTTTCCAGATTGGAAAAGGGTAGGATCGTATTACCGGTTTGTAAAGGTCATATAATCGCCTCATGTTATATTATGGTATCAAGCTGTATCAGGTTTGAACAGAAGCCGACTAATATAGTTAGCAGTCACTAGTGGCAGTATATGTAGCTGGTTGATGAAAATGACAGTCTCCAAAGAGCCAGAAATATTAGACAACAACATTAGTTGAAGTTCAATTGACAGTGTAAAGGTGAAAACATAAATATTGACGCAAGCAATTTTGTTCTTTAATGTATTGATAGGCTCGCGCTTGACCACTTTCTCACCTGATGGAAAGCAACGATGTGGTCGACGAAGGTGCGCGCTTGCCTAGATGTAACCTATTCACTCTTGACTTAAAAGACCCCCAGTTTGTAGCTATCAGGAAACACAGAATCCGGCAGCGAAATCCACTCCTAGTGCGTACAGCTAAGGAGTGGATTTCGCTGCTGGAGTTTCATGGCCAAAACTTCAATATTACTACTCTTAATTTGTCAGTCCTCACAATCACCAACCATCTTCCACCACCACTCTTTCTAACCGCGGTCCATGTTCCAGCAAATAAAAGTAAAAGAAGATGACGTCAGAGGCATGTTTGATGAAGAAGCAGGCGAGAACCTGGGTCTCAAATACAATCCGAAGAAGACCATAACTCTTGAAGACGAGGATTTCCTCAAGGAAAAGATACAGGTCCATCCTGCTAAAATGAGCGTTATGGAATTGGTGCTATCGAAACAAAGTTTTGGTATGATGGCAGGTTTGTAGCATTTTTTTAATCATTACTGTCGAAAACCAACTATGAGACAAAGGACACATGCGGGATTGTTCGGAAGAGCCACCGTAGCCTTAGAACTCAAAGGACAACTAAAGGAACACGGCAACTTTAAGCAGTCATCATCATCATCATTTCAGCCGGTAGATGTCCGCTGTTGGACATAGGCTTCCCCTAAGTGTCGCCACAATGAATGGTCCTGTGCATCTCGCATCCATCGGATTCCCGCAACCCTTGCCAGATCATCGGTCCATCTTGTAGGAGGCCTTCCAACACGTCTTCCGGTACGCGATCGCCAGTCCAGAACCTTTTGGTCCCAGCGGCCATTTGTTCTGCGAGCAACTGCCCATTGTCACGTTAAGCAGTAGAAAGTGAAAAATAATATATGCTTTCCTGCCATAAAATAAACTGGGCAAGTGAGTGTTAGACTCGCGCACTGAGGGTGCCGTACAAACGTATTTATGAAAACAGTGCAATTCCCGAATTGAGTTACGAAAATTTTTCCGAATCACAAAAAAAAAGTTTTTTTTTTAGTCATATAACTACAAATTTACAGTTTTCAAAGAAGAAGAAGAGATTTTTCCCTATATTTGAGCTATGAAGCTTGCTTCAGGATTCTAGGTCAACGGAAAATATTCCATGAGACAATTTTGATACCCTTAATAGTGTCGAAATATATACGTTTTTTGCGATATAAACGGCCGTATCTTTTTTTTATTACCTTAGAAGTTTTATTTTCTTCATAGCTTCCCGAGATAAAGGGTCTTGACAAACAGAATGATAGGCAGACAACAAAGTCATCCTATAAGGGCTCCATTTTTTTCCTATAAGGTATGAAACCCTAAATAAGAGGAAATCTCTGTCCAACAGCTAATTTGCTCATAAAGAGCTATTGCTATCTTTATCTAGCTTCGGGTGTCGTGATGACCCAGTGGTTAAGGCGCCCCCTCCGTCTTTGAGTAGAGTGAAAGGGCGTGTCTAACTTTTACAGACTTAAACCAATCGTGTTCATTTGCGTTTTAAGTTTTATGACCAGGATTAGTCTTTCAAAACGTTCCCGCAAACGCAGATGTGTGAAACTTCATTCTACGCTTTTTGTTCAATTCAATCAGTTAATGAATGCAATTTTCCAGATATTCCTGCGCTATCTGATCACGAAAAGATGAAGAGTGCCCCGATCCCCGAGTCCGAGCACTATGTAACGCAACATAGAATTTCATTCGCTGAGGTAAGCTCATTGATAATTTTTACTAAAAAAAAACCAGGTCCATAAACCGTAACCGAACGACGATATACGTACGTTTAAAAGATTTGCTAGTGTAATACGTAATATTTTGAAGTTTCTGTTGATAAAAAAAGTAAAAAAAAAAACTAAAACCCGACTACGACAAAAAAGGACGCTAAAAAGGTATGAAATAAGATTTTCAGGATGCTGAAATAAACAAGGTTACTCAAGAAATGTAAAGCAGCAGTGGTGGCCGAGTGGTAACAGCCCCGACTTACAATTAGGGTCGCGAGTTCAAGCCCGGCCAGGCGCATTACTTTGTGTAATTTATTTCATCACCACTGCTCTCAAAACGGTGAAGGAAAACATCGTGAGGAAACCGGCATGTCCTAGAACCAAAAATTCGAAGACATGTGACATCCACCAACCCGCACTGGGCCCGCGTGGTGGATTACGGCCCATTCCCTCTCTTAGAGAAGAGGCCTGTGTCCCAGCAGTGGGAACATTAAAAGGATGATGATGGTGATGATGACTCAAGAAATAAGAACTATACAAAGAAAAGCCGTAGTCACACGTTATATATCTAGGCACCAACCGTATTTAAAATAAAGTGCGACTACGACTTTTTTTCAGCGGACAATTAAGACGGTTCTAACAAACCTCATAAGTCGAATTCTGATAAGTAGATTAGGAGCTATGAGGGAACAGATGAACAAACTCACATACATACATACATACATACATACATACATAGCCGGTCAAAATCATAACCCTCCTTTGGCTTTGCCGTAGTCGGGTAAAAATAGATTAAATGCTGTTATATTTTTTCACACTCGCAGTTTTTCATCACTAAAACTAATAAAAAAAAAATGTTGGACGAATTGCGATAGTGATTATACTATATATGTAATGCACACAATCAATATCGAAACTAAAATAAAAAATAACACGTAATCAAAATCATAAAGTAATCTGCTAAATAGTATCAGACTTCGTTTGGTTACGGTTGGTAGACATAAGTTTTTTTGCTATTGATTTCTCATGCAGTCCTTTAAGAAATGGCTTAGGTTTCACAATTGGTGAAAAGAAAAAAATATATATATGCAAGCAATGTATGGCAATAGTTTCATTCCCCTTTAGTTATTTTATAGATTTCGCCACAAATATATCGGAAAAAAATACCACCCGAAAACCATTTTTCGAAAATCCTCTTTCCAGTCTCATTTTACGATAAAAATTTTACGATAAAAAATTATTGATGATGGTAAAGAAAAAGAAAAGAAAACATTATTTGTTTTTTTTTTTTTCGTAAATAAAATAAACAGTTTTAGCATAGTGCTGAAGACTCCTTTAACACGCGTTTTGGGTATCTACTGTGAATCATTATCGTGATAATCATTATAAACATTATGTTTAAATGTCCCTCCAACAGTCATCGCCAGTGATAATAAAGTCCCCAGCGGGGGAAGCGCTGGAAGTCCCCGAGGTGCCCGAGCTGAGCAAGCAGGCGATCGAGGCTCAGGAGGCAGACCCTGCCGGAGCGTTGGAAGTACCTGAAGATTTACCTGGTGGTAAGTCATCGGTTTTTAGTCCGAATCTGAACTGAATAATTGATGATATCATCTACAGCAGCGGCTTCGCCCGCACGTAAGTAGTTTTAGGTAGGGGTTTCATCACCGTAAGGGATGAATTTTGGGAAATTCCCTCTTAGTGCTTACCCACGTAAATGTTTCATAAAGGAAACCTTGTTGAGTGTGAAGCCTGAAGTTGTACACTTCAGGCTCCTAGTCCCCGTAGCTTCGGTTGTGCGTTGATATGTCAGTCATTCAGTTTCTCCTTTATATGCATAGATTATAAATAGGAAAGTAACTCTGTCTGTTACGCTTTCACTATTAAACTACTGAACCATTTTGATATAATTTGGACGAAGGAACCTTGAACTCTGTCCTTGTATCCGTTTTCGACTTCGCTTTCACCGATTTCATTGGCCACCGTAGGTGCGGGCTTGCGGACGGCAAGCAATCGGCAGCTCGCCCTCCGACCTTCCTGTATCCGTTCGAACCGAGCTTAAGTCGTTGACGGCGCGAATTGTTACACGCGCACCTCAAGGAGACGTCAGCAAACCGTAAACCGTAGACTCAGCAGGGTCGAAACCTATTGGGGTGATGGTTTCACTTTGGAAAGCAAAAACCGGATCTGATATAAAATCCAAAAAAGGTACCAGAGTGGGTTTTTAATCAGTAAAAGTCTGACACTATCTCCCGCTCCGCCCAAGGGTGGGAGACGTCATTAGATGATTTTTCCACCTAAAAAAAATTGACCAGACGATTTAAATACAGGATACTCTTTTCAAGTTATGTCACAACATCTCTGAATAATTTACGGACTAATGGGAAGGAGGCCTCTTAACAAATTCTTGATTTGAAAGAATTGGAAAGAAAATTCTATGCACTGAGAAATCTGATTGGTTATTTTACAACCCCTATGTAAACAGCCAAGTTTAGTATATAAATATGTATATACATGAATAGAATTCTCTATTCTACTATCTTTCAAGTTCAATGGAAAATTATACAATTTGATCGTACAAATAGTCAATTAGATATGAATGGAGCAAATGTTCGATAAGAAAATTTATCATTATAAAGTGATAGTCTAAGATATAGGCATAGTAAACAATTAGTATGGGTATGTACAAAAATTCTATAAATGACATGTATGTAAAATCTATGCAAGAATTTATACCTGGGAAAAGAACAGATCGACAATAAATTTTGATACAAGTGCAAAAAGTTTATTATTGCGGCTGGCTGGTTCAAATTTTGATACGAAGCGGATTTGCATAAGCCGTAGGCGAGTCTGTTATGGAGCCGAAGGAATAAATTAGCACTTGTGTCAAACGACGTTTTTCAATACACTTACTATATACGACTCATGGGGGTTGACCCGCGCCTCGTCGGGGTCGACGCGCGCCCAGCCTGATACGATAAACAATTTTATTAGATATATGTAATAAAAATTGTGGCCGAGCGAACATGCGCTTTTTTCCACACTAGTGCGGAAAACAGTCCAATGTGTACCTAAAAGTGGTGCGATAAGAGCGCATTTTCAACAGAAAACGTACATATTATTTTTTTAGCAACATGTTTTAGTGTTGCGGGAAACGTGTATATACCGTTAAATTTTAGTTGTTTTAATCCCGCGGAGGGTCGATTACGGTTAATGAAATACTATCGATTTATAAAGAAAAAATTAGAAAATAAAGTAGGGGTACTTGTTTTCAAAAATTTGAATTAATATACGCATATAAGAAATTAATTTCTTTAAGTAAACGAGTCAATGACCTTGTAGGGAGTTGTCAGTCGTTGCGTGTTAACTACCTACAGTTCATTGGCCTCGATCAGCTGACGTTTACTTAAAGAAATCAATTTCGTACATGCGTAAATTAATTGGAATTAAAAAAAGTACTTTATTTTTCATTTTTATCTTTACAAATCGATAGTGTTTCCTGTACCGAATCGACCCCGCGGGATTAAAACGACCAAAATTTGACGGTGTTTTGAAAACAAGGAACAGAAAACTGTAAAGGCACTGTTTTTCCTGTTCCGTGATTGAGAATGTCGAAAAATAAAATGAATACTGTTATTCAAGAAGTGTTATGTATTTCAGGCAATTCCAGTAACGTGTCAGCTCGCTCCGTCGAAGATGATGAAAATATTGAAAATGACGAAACTGACGAAAACGCCGAAACCGTGGATATCTTCGAAAACGTTGAAAACGTCGAAAACGTCGAAAACGTCGAAAACGTCGAAAACGTCGAAAACGTCGAAAACGTCGAAAACGTCGAAAATGTCGAAAACGTCGAAAATGTCCAAAACGCCGAAAATGTTGAAAACGCAGAAAATATCAATGAAAACCAATAATTGTCCAACTTTTATATCTTAGCTAAAAGTACTATTTACGTACGTAGATATATGGGTAGTTCAAATATTCTGCTAATTAAAATTAAATTGTAATGTTATTTATTTATAAATTATTTAATTTAAATTCAATGTCAGTACTAGATACAGTAATATTACATTGTATTGAAGTCATGACACACTAGAATTTAACTTATTTTTCGTTGACATATTATCAAACAATAAATTCATTAAAACTATTAAAATGGAAGATTTAATACCACCTCAGATAAAAGATAACTGTAAGTTAGCATTACCTGATGGGCTGAAAGAACTGATGAGTGATATTACTAGAGAGGTGAGTTTGAATTGTACACTTCATATCAATACTGATATTGCATCTTGAGACTTTTTATTTTAAGATAACTGTAAAATAGCATTACCTGACGGACTGAAATAACTGATGAGTGATATTCCTAGAGAGGTGAGTTTGAATTGTACACTTCATATCAATACTGATATTGCATCTTGAGACTTTTTATTTTAAGATAACTGTAAACTAGCATTACCTGACGGACTGAAATAACTGATGAGTGATATTACTAGAGAGGTGAGTTTGAATTGTACACTTCATATCAATACTGATATTGCATCTTGAGACTTTTTATTTTAAGATAACTGTAAACTAGCATTACCTGACGGACTGAAATAACTGATGAGTGATATTCCTAGAGAGGTGAGTTTGAATTGTACACTTCATATCAATACTGATATTGCATCTTGAGACTTTTTATTTTAAGATAACTGTAAACTAGCATTACCTGACGGACTGAAATAACTGATGAGTGATATTCCTAGAGAGGTGAGTTTGAATTGTACATTTTATATCACTTCTGAAATTGCATCGTAAGACTTTTATTTTAAGACAACTGTAAACTAGCATTACCTGATGGACTGAAAGAACTGATGAGTGATATTATTCGAGAGGTGAGTTTAAAATTTATTTGTTTGATGTTGAAAACCATCAAATACTTGTCCCGCTCTGGGTGGAGTGAGAGGGCCACGGTAACTCTTTCGAACACTCTCTTAACCCAAACCTGTAGATAACCTATAAAAATCAATACTGGACCCACAAAACCCACGTGGTTGAAAACAATCCACTCCCCCTCACACAAAGGTGGCTAATTCCAATTTTTACCCGACTGCGCCAGAAGGAGGGTTATGTTTTTCGAGAGTATGTATGTATGTATGTATGTATGTATGTAAGTATGTATGTATGAATGTATGTATAATTGTTTGGCACGCTCTGCAGCCTGAACGGCTCGATGGATTTTAGCTTGAGAGGTGTCGTTAGATTCGTATTTACTGTGAGAGTGACACTGGGTATATCAAAATAAAAAAAAACAAAATGGCGGATTTTTAGCGCCAAATTCAAATGTTTGGCACGCTCTGCGACCTGAACGGCTCGATGGATTTTAGTTTGAGAGGTGTCTTTAGATTTGTAATTACTTTGAAAGTGATATCGTAATAAAATAAAACTAAAAAAATAAAAAACGGTCATTTAAAAAACTAAAAAACCCGACTGCTTTTCTGAGCATTCATGAAAAAGCCCTAAAACAAGAAAATCTGGCAGTCGGGACCCATTCTAGAAAATCAGCCGTCTAGTCAATAGATTGGAGTAATCTGCAATGTAATATAGGTATGTGCTCTCAATTCTAGAATGGGTCCCGATTGCCAGATTTTCTTGTTTTAGGGCTTTTTCATGAATGCTCAGAAAAGCAGTCGGGTTTTTTAGTTTTTTAAATTACCGTTTTTTATTGTAATGATTATCTTAAATTAGATCGTGGCTCAAATCATTTTGGCCACTCTTTTTCTAGTCTATTTATGTGCTATGTCGATTTACTCACAACCATTCGCAAATTATTTATTTAATATAATCCCCATTTTCCCCAGGTCCTAAGATACCAACCGAGGGACCTCTACAAGTTCATAGCCGACTACCTTTCAGCGATGCTAATTACAAGAGACAACCTGTCCATTGCTGGCTATATATGTAACGATTTGGCCAAATGCAGTTGCGAACCAGAGCTGCTTACTGAACTAAGATGTATAGGCGTGCCTGAAGATGAAGTAAAGCCTGCTAGGGATATCATTGTGAAATATTTTGAGAAAGGTGCAGGTGTGTATTTGTTTAGATACTTTACGAGTTTGATTTGAGTCGCAAATCTTCAGAGCGTCCAACCCGTCAAAATGTTTTCATTACATTTCAAACAACCGGTCTTACTTGATTATGGCGTAAACACATTTTTTTCTAGATATTTTAGAAACAGATATCTTGTAGATATTATCTAGGTATCTGTTGAAATCAAATCATAGTTTGTTTAAAAATAATCCAATAAAAACCTCTGAAAATCTTCTATTTCGCATGAACTTTGACCCTTCATAATATATAAAAAATAAAAAAACGTATATTTATATAAACCTTGCACATTTAATCAAGGTTCTGAATAATAAAATTTATTTTTCCAAAAACATTTAAAATTAAAAAAAAAACGTGTTTTCTGGAACAAGTTTTGTGAAATATTCCAGTAAATGATGGAATTACCGAATGCCAATATAGCGTTCTAGTGTTATCTCTCTTTTTTCGCGTTACCACTTTATCGCGTTATCAACCAGCTTTTAAACCATTCTTAGATTGACGATATATGTCTTGTCTTAAAAACGGTGACTAGTTTAATTGCTTTCATAAAACAAACGTAAACAAGCCTTCAGAAGATAAGCTAGCATTATTTACAATGCATGCAAAATAACACAAATAGTTTCATGGAAAAGATTGCCTGCTGTTTCCCGAAGTATTTTTCCTCACAATACGACTTCATGCTTTTCATACATATCAGGCGTTTCAACTTGTATTAAGCTCTACAATATTTTTTCCCTTTGCAGTCAATGAAGGTAATCTCCTTATGATACTGCTCAAGGATACCAAAATACATGAAGACGTGCTGCCGGCTGTTCAGGATGCCATCCGCAATGCTTACCTTCGTCATCTGGCACACCACACTACTAAATACGAAGTAAAATCTATCACTACTGTTATTACTTTGAAGATTTTACTTGTTGATTATCACGAATACAGAGAACAGAAATATTACATTTTGATACATGTGGAGAAAGTTTGTCATTGTGACAAAAGCGGAATTCGTGTTATGAAGCTGAGTAATTTCGTTTTTCAATATACATACGAAGATACATAAACAGGGGTTGACGCGCGACTCGTGGGGGTCGTTTAACGCCCAGCCTGATACAATAAATGTAATCAATTGTGGCAGGGACGAGCTAACACACTTTTCCGCACTAGTGCGAAAAACATTTAATTACATGCCTAAAAGCGGTAGGGATTCAAGCGCGTTTTCGAGTAAGTGTATTGAAAATTAATAAAACTGACAGACATTGCGTAAAGCGAAAATAGCGGGCCATAACTACCGCAAAATCTATAGTGGATGGGGTGGAAACCTAGGATGACCTATTGGAGCAACTGGACGAACGACTTCACATGTAGGAAGTTGAGTGTTTGAGACCCAACATTGGAAAACATGGCATGTAATGGAGAAGACTTACACTCAGTATTGTATAAATATGGATCGATAAAGTACAAGAGGAAACTGTGATCAGTAATCAATAATTTATAATTTCCAGTCATCTTCAGAGGACGAACATGATGACATGATGTGTGCAGCGAAGCACACTTTAGATCTGTACAGGAAGACGGAACCAAATAAAGAGACCTACGGTATTATGGCTGAGAAGATACAGGTCAGAGCAGAGAGCTTATTTATATATAGACAGAAAAACATACCTAGTTCATCGTACTTTTGGCTTAAAATTCAAGGCCACAAGTCTGTCTGTTAACCACTCTTACCACGCAGTATCAGGTCTAGGGGTTAGATATAAAGTCATTTTATATACTCGTACAAGTCGTACAGTACGGCCGAAATGTCTTGACCGCTCTGAAGTTCGAGCAATTGCTTGCGCAGTAATTCTTTTTTAAGAATATAATGGCGAATGCGTATTATGCAACCTGCGTTAACTTCAGAGCGACCATTGTATTTTGACCGTACCGTTAATGATATTCTGGTGCATCTAGTTGTACTGGAAGACTAAACAAACATTAGTTGGTTTTCCAACTAAGATTTTTCTTGCAGATGAAAAAAGATGATTGTGTTGGAGTATAACAAAAACAAATCTATCCTACTTCACCACTATAGTCTTTCTCTTTCTAACCAATAAATATTATATTTAATGTACAAAGTGGCCTGTCACCACTTGACATGAAATCTCTAGTATAGTCACCGTTACTGTATCCCATTAGCCTTACTTTGGTACACACGTCTCACGTTTTTACTGAAACACACCTTCCAGTAAATAAAGAAAAAGATAATAAACAGTTATTATAGAAATCCTTAATACGGTTTTTACTTTGGCATCCAACTCTTAACCTCAACAAATTGTTTCATTTCTGTTAACAGAAATCCTATCGCGCTTATGGAGTAAGACGAGAATCTGCACTTAAATCTAAGCAAGAAAAACCGATTGCCACACTAGTGGATCCAAAGCTTCCAGTTCAAATGTCCACATCTTACGACATCGCTTTTCCCAAAATGATAACAGAAGAAGACACATCTATTATATCAAATCCTAATATTGCTATGGTTGAGGTACTATTCTTTTACTTTAGACAATTTATTATTCCTTTTATCTTCTTCTTTATTATTCCTTTTATGAACTGCTCAAATCTCTTTTTCTCTCAACAGTCTCCACAGGACCCTGGCATTGAATTATCGTCGAGTACCATCCACAGAAGTAAGTACTAACTGTATATCAAATCACTAGAAAATTAAAAATTTTGTATCAGCTAGAATATCATTGGTATTTAAAGTTTATTCTATACTTGATCAAGGAAGAATATTCACTAATTTTTAATTTGAGCTTTCTGTATTCTTCGTTGAAAATAAAAAATACTCATGAAAGAATTACTTTGATACCTTGATTAGTTTCTAACGCCGACCGGTCAGCATTTAATGAGTGTGATGTCATAGTACAACTACAACACTCGCTCAGGCGTTCCCCCGCTCTTTTCTTCGTTGTTTTTTTCTTTTATTCGCTCTCCTGCAATGCGATTCACTAACAGACTTATCATAGATGTTAACAACGACGAGTTCACTGATGTTTCATCGTAAATATCGCTTTTAAAAACAACGTTGGTAAAAACCGTATTCGCTAAGCTACCTACGCTCGTCGACGATCTGCCGAACAACGATGATGAGTACGATGTTTACAGTGTTGCTATGTTTAATGTGGAGTATAATCGAGAAAATCTCGACTAACCTTTTTTTAAGTTATTTCATCATTTTAAGTTAATAAAAATGCACAATACGTCTGTATAAAATACGTTATATTTATTATGCAACGAATATTTAATTAATTATATCATTTTCGACTTGGAAAATAAATATCTATTAAAATTTTTGACATTGGCAATTGTAGGTTATGTATTTCAAATTCAAAATTCAAAACAAACAACTTGATCTTAGTTAGAGTTTTTTTTTTATCTAAATGAGAAATTCCAAAGTTCCATGTGGTTTCAAGTGGCTAAGTGGACTGAAAAAATTCTGCACCCCTACCCTGTACCAGATGGCGTTCTACTTTTTCTGTGTTTTAGTTTGGTTTCAAACATATCGAAAGTAAGTCTAAAGTAACATTTCTATTTAAATATACAGCACAGTTTCTGAAACTACTATCTAACTAAAACATTTATTTTTTTAGTGTCTCGCAACGCAGCCCCTTCGGTAAATCAGTTGGAAAAGATAATAACCTTTTTGGAAAGCAAGCCTTGGTTGGCTATGGGCCATGCTCGTACTGCGAATGCCCGCAATCGCAGTCGTCAGGCATGGTCCGAAATTACAACAGCCCTGTACAGTGATGGTAGTGGGTGTACGAAAACATCGGAACAGTGGTGTAAGGTTGGTAATTATATGTATTTTTGCATTGAGTAGATCCTTTTACATTAACAGCCCCCTGTCCATGTTCAAGAGGACACCGGTGTCCGCACACCTATACTCTTTCTATTGTGTCTCTAATAATGGTATTAAAAGTATTCAAATCTACTAAATTATTATTAACTACAGACATGCACTGTAACTTTAGGCTAGGCTTCAAATTGCAATTATAATAACATTTAAAATTGCAATGGAAAGTTAACCCAAACCAATGTTCTATTTATTTAATACATCAAATCATATAATTCTTACTTGTGTTGCAGTACTGGAAGGACAAAAAAGGAGCTGTTAAGAGGAAATGCAGCTTAATTGCAGCTGCGAGGCGGCGCACTGGTGGTGGTTTAGAGGATTTGCCAGAACTCAGTGAAATCGAGTTAAAAATCCAATCAATTATGGGAGGAGAAAGTTTTGGTGCTGGAGATCAGAACTTAGAAATAAATCCTTTTGAGGTTTGTAATTTTCAAGGCTATGAACATTTACAAATTTAATGATTCAATTGAAATTAATAACTAATACGATACTTTTACATTTTTAGGAAGAGCCGTTGAATAGAACTGTGGAAAGTGAAGAGTCTCCCAGTATTTTACTCGTAAGTTTTTTTTTTGTCAGTTTAATGAGTTAAGCTATTATAATATAATTTTGTGAAAACATTCTATTTTCAGAATATTGTCCCTCCAAATGAGCAGCAGGCTGACCAAAGTGAGGTTCTTATATATGAGCCAGGCCATGAAATGCAATGGGTATAAGATTTGTTTACTCTTTTATTGATGGATTTTTCCACTGTTGCCTATATTTATAACTCTCATAATAAGTAACTTCTACACTAAGGTGCATAGTGCATAACACTCATGTTATGCCTGTTATGTTTTTTCAATTAAAAAATCCTATTTCAGTCTAATCTTGCTGCTGCTGGGGATAGTGTGCAGGACAATGTAGAACAGATACCCACAGTATCACGGCAAGTAAATGAACTAGCACCAGGTGCTCATAGTACTGAAGCTGAAGAAAATAGGGTATGGTTTTGGAAAATTATGATTTAAATTATTTTATAGCAACAAAGAAATAATTCAACAACTATCATATATTTTCAGGTTTTGTTTACTGAGCCAATAAGACCTGCATCACAGCCAAATGTCTTGGAAGGGGGCAGTCAAAGTAAGTTGCATTCTCTAACCAAATTTTTATTATAAATTGATATTAATAATGCTGTAATATTCCTATATTACAAATTATTAATTAGAGACAAATGGAAAAAGGGAAGTGAGGCCTTTGCCCTGCAATGGGATATGATGGGCTAATAAGATAACTATAATAAGTATAATATTTTAATTGCAGCTCCTTCTCAGCGTGTGCATAGAGAGACGTTACGCGGTCGCCGACGGACTCTCCAGCTATCTCCGCGTCAATCTGCAGCGCGCCGGCGACTATTGAGAAGGTCTCCTCCATCACAACGTCGCTCTGAATTGCTTAACATCACAGAGCGTTTCATAGCCATAGAAGAACGCCGAGCACAAGCAGAATTGTTGTTTGCTCAAGCATTTAGTAAACAAGTTGAGGGCCAACAGGATGTGGTTCAGGCTCTAGATAGGATAAGTAGAGCAATTATAGATTTTATAAATAAATAAAAGTAAGATGTATGATATGTTACAAGATTGTTTTATTTAATTAAAATGACTTTTCTGGGGTATATACAATTTTGTTAGACTAAATTAATTTTATCTTTAGGTAAAACACTATAATAACAAGCTTACAAAAACATCTACTTCCTATATTTTAAGATGAACTATATAAGGTGACTGGTAATTAGTGAAAGATACTTAAACACGTGATTGTAGTCATGATAACAAACAACTTTTAAAATGTACTGAACTTGCTGATTTTTTTCGCGATTTCAGGTTTGGTTCCATAAAAATTTTTATATGTCTTACAATCTGAATTAGTACCTAATATCTTAAGCCTATGGTTAGTATTTACTTCTATGTATATTAACTATTTTGTCCACGCCACAGTCTATTAATTAGACGACCTCTAGCAAGACGTCCACTGTCCAAATCAGTGATAGAGTTCTGGCTTCCATGTTGTAGTAACTGTATCACCCTCGCTTCTTGTCTTTGTAAATGAGCTGGTAATTCTACTGGAGGAACTCTGGCTTGATTGCAAATGTTATGTAATACACAACAAGCTTTAATAATTTTTCCCACCATCTCTGGATCATAGTGAAGAACACGATGAACCAAAAGGCACCTAAAACGGCCTTTAAGTATGCCAATGGTTCGTTCTGCAGTATTTCTTGCAGTGGCATGCAGATTATTATAATGTTCTTCCCTTGATCCAGGCTCAGGGTTGCTACACGGAACCATCATGTATGGCCTAAGAGCGAAACCAGAGTCCCCTGAAATAAATACGAATTTAATTTAATTTTACAATAATAACAATAATAGAGGAATTTATGAAAGCAAAGAAACATTTTAAAATACATACCAAGCAGATACACTGTCTCTCCTGTATTATTTAGCTGCTCCAAATGCGTTTTTATGACGGAATTATTAAATATAAAGCTGTCATGTGTTGCGCCTCCAAAAGTAACATCAACATGCATTATATTTAAGTCTGGATCATTTATCTTAAAAGGAAAAAAATAAAAGATTGAAATATGGTTTAAAAAAGGTTCATATTCATACTATAAGTTTAATGAAATAATAAAAAAGAAACTTACAATAACAGCATTTCGAGCATGATACCCTTTTCTACAGTAATATCTTTCTTCATGTTCTTTGGGCCGAACCATTGATACCAAGGTACCATCAATACAACCAATGGTTCCAGGCATGTTGAACTTTTCATAAAATCTAAATAAAAGATAGACAATTTAAAAATATTACTTATTTAAGTATGTAGGTAACATAAAAATAAATAGCCATAGGTATGGTTTATTCATAAAAGCATCTAGGTACCTACTTAGTACAAAATAAAAATTAAAGTGTAAATCTAAAATACCTAAGTACTTACTTTTCTTTGAGAATTTGCCTTTCATTTGTATTTTGAGGAAACTTAATATACTTTTTAATAATAAATGGGTGGTTGATGGCATCTACTACGGTTCTTATAGCCCTCGAGGCAGATGCTTGTGAGATATAGGTTCTGGCATTTTCACATAATATTTTTTGGTAACTCCCACTAGCTAAAAATGCGAGAGTGCATAAAATCTGGAATGAGAGTACGTTTTAGACATTTGTCCACTGGTACAGTGATTTATATTAGGTAGGTATATTGATATATAGTAATACCTTGGTTCGGTTGCCAATTCCTCCTCGACGTTCCGCCTTTGTTAAGAAAGGCGAAATGTCTTCTTCCAATTGGATAATTAGCTCTTCAGTCAACCTGAATACCTTAATATAGTTTGTATCAGTGGTAAGAAGATCCATATTACGTATCGCGTAGGCCTGACGTCTTTTTTCTAAATTATCTTGACGCTTAGCTTCTTCCAACAAAAAAATCATACAGGAAAGACGAACTGCCATCTAAAACATTAAAAATAGGCATAAAAGTTTCAGGAATTAAAGTACGATAAACAAAACAATATTAAGAATATTAATTTAAAAAATAACTTGTTTTACTTACATTTTAATCGTTTAAAACCAAGGAAACATCTACAATTTACAAGCTTTACGGTTTGACAGTTAAAATCGAAGGCGAAGGCGCCGTTGTCGTTGAAGGCGAGGATGATTTGTGTTTGTGAATACCGTTTTCAGTGTTGCCAACAAGGTGAATCTAAAACTTGCTAAACTGATGTTAAAATTTTGCCAAAATTATGCTAATTGCTTTATAATATTGCCAGAAAATAAGCTAACATTTTTCAATGTCAAATACAACGTCATTTAATTTTAAATGTTTATTAATCAACAAAATTTTGATTTATTCTACGTTTTAATCGACTATGTTACTAAATAAAATGTTAATATCTTCGTCTTCATCGGCAGGCTCGGCAGCTGATGTGCATGTAGACGTCGTGGAAGCCTTATTCTCAAGACTATAACTCTCCTTGGTACCTATAGAGCGCAGTACGTTATCCGGAATTGTGTAAGAATAGCAGCATTTCCCTGCCCTCTTTAGGCCGAATCTGACGTATAGAATGGCATTTAAAGTTTTTATCGACAAACGGTTGCGAAGTTTAGTTTTGACTATATTCATTTGGCTGAAAACGCGTTCAATTTCTGCGTTGGAATGAGGTAGTGATAATAATGATATTGCTAACTGAGATAAATCTGCAAAGGGGTTATTACCAGCTGCATCTTTGTAATCAATTACTTCATTCCAGAATTCTACAGTGGAAGATGTGCGTTCCCATTTAATGTGCACTATGTTTCTCCATTGAGACATGAGCCTATCCATTGTAGATGCATCTACTCGGAATTCTTGGGCAATATCGATTAGAGAAGGCTTGACTGCTTTTAAAGTTTCTTCTACTGAAAATAAAGATACTTTCTCAAGTATATTAAAATTAATTGGTAATCTAGAACGCAGCTCTGAAACAAGTTTCAGTGTGAAATTCAGGCAACGTTGACGTAAATTATTTTCCACTTCAGGTTGAAGGTTGTATTCCCGTAATTTTGTTTCAAAAGCATATCCCATGTACGGTTTCGGATCCAAATAACTTTCTATATTTTGTGTAAAAATATCGACTCTCGCAGTTGGGTTCAAAATACGCCGACTTGTAGATTGAACTAAGGCACACAAATCTTTGTAAAGTTTTGTTGGGTCAATATTGTTGCTTTCAAATAGCTTGTTCACAGTTTGGACTTCCTCCAAAATAGGTTTTAAATACAAATGATTCACAGGATCATTATACATGGAGTATAGTGTTTCTGCCATATAGCAGTGGTTATCGCGCCTAGCAACTTCAAACAGGAGTTTTAATTCCACCCATTGCTCCAGAATACGGTTGACTGCTGGTTCAATTGATATCCATCGGGTGTTGCACATCTGTGGAATTAACAATGGTTCGGAGCCACAGTTAATTGTTTGGTAGATATTTTTGTAATATAGTCGACGGTTCGAAGAATGACTAAACCAATTGTAGGTTTCTCTTATTAGAAATTCAACATTCCGTGGTAGAGTTTCTTCCGAAGCATGCGATAAAGCCAACTGTAATGAATGGCACACGCAGCGAACTAATACCAAATTATCATTACCAGTTTCATTTTTTAATAGGGCATGTACTCCGTTGTTAGTGCCTGTCATCACCGTAGCATTATCTGTGCCAATACCGATCATTTTTTTTATTTCAATATTCAAAACTAACAATAATCCTTTAATACCGTTGACTATGCTGTTTGCAGTGCCATCTTCAATCTCGACCAACCCCAGAAATGTGGATATTATTGTTTTTAAAGATCGGCTGAAATATCTGATCGATACTCCCAACATTTTGCTTACAGAAATATCCGTGGACTCATCGAGCAAGAGACTATACTCTTGGTCTCCCAAATCTGACACAATTTCTTCAATAAAATGAGGCGCCAAAACATTTTTTATAATATTTGTGCATTTTGTACGATGGACTCGTAAGTCTCCACTTTTGCTATCACCGAATCGGTGTTTACATAAGTTTGATAAATGATCGACAGCCATAATCGAACAATGCGCGCACACAAACATCGCTAGTGAAGATTCTGCTCTCTGTGTATTTAGATCTTTTTTAACTTTGGGAAAATTAATTGTTCTTTGACTTTTTACTGGTTCTATAGCTTTCTTATGCTTTATTGACAAAATATGTAACTTTAAACAATGGACTTTTGCAATCATCTCGCACTTGCAGTACTTACAATAGGCCTTCGTCGTATCATCTTTGACAGGCTGTAACCAATCCTTGAAATCCAGCATTTGCTCCCACTCAGACCGGTAATGCTGACTGTATTTAGGCGGCATATTAACGACTATTAAGCAATTAATTAATAATGCACGTAAAACTTTTAAACTTTCTTTCATTTACAGTGACAGTAAATACGTGAATACGCGGTAATCGCGGTATAGTACTTACAATCTATCCCGCTTCTTTTGTAAAGGAAGGAGGGAGTGAAAGAATGCTGTTTGTCTATGGTATTTTGAATTAGATTTGTTGGGGAATCCCCGAAACACGCTTGAGAGCGTTTGACGTAAAGGTTACCCTTGCCGTTAAGTTGGCACCATCATCAAATATCAGACAGTGATGCCCTATCCAACTATAAAGAAGTACATCAACAATAAAAAACAAATGATAATTACAGTATATTTTATATATATTTTTGAAGTATTTGGACTTAAAAAAGGAAAGTAAACTTGTTATTCATAATTATTTTATATGCCAAAAAATATGCTATTTGCTAAATAACTTATAAAAATGCTAAACAACATAAAAATATGCCAAATCTAGCATAAAATTTGCTAAATTGGCAACACTGACCGTTTTTCATACATTCGGAACCTTACTTTAGTTCTATGTCGCGCCGTCGACATCGTTGCGGCGTTACGATCGCGCAGTTACGAGTCAGTTACATTAAAGAATACCGATATGTTTTCATCAGATGTATCAACGATGATTTCATGGTTGTAAAGATGTTTTACCTTAGTGAATCGCACTCCTGTTCTTCGCGTCGCCTCGTGTTTAGGTATTCTGTACTTGCATTTAACTATAACTTATAAATATTTTACTTATCTACTATAAACATTCCTAATTACTTTTATCCTTCCAGGAATATCAACGATGTCATCCACTTCGCTAGCTGGGTCATTCATAACTTTACCTTTTTACAAGCCATACTCTGCCCATGACGATATTTTATCAAACTTGGAAGAATTCCCCGAAAGAGAACATGCTCACATAGACTACACTAATCCTCACCCCCATATTTCGATGGTAACCGATGATAATTTGTTTTATAAAAGAGACAAAAGGATAAGTTTCAGCGAAGCAGCAAAAAGTATGGGACTGGAAGCTCAAGATGATTCCGAATCTAAGGATTCAATTCAAACAAATATGATGGCAGTTGATTCTGATGATGTTTTTTATAGTGGAGATGTAATGAGAGTTGATAGTAATTACGATGCTGATTCGGAATTGGACAGGAGTGATGTTAATGTAGGTGGAAGTCAAGGTAAGCCATGAGCTACCTGAAATGAGGTAAGAGACCAGAAAGGGGAAGAGAGCTCTTTCAATAGCTGATTAATGTTGATTGACAAGAAATTTTCCGTTATTTTTAATGAAAAAAAAATTGGCGAATTTTTAGTTATTTTCTACAGTATACGTTAACACTTGTTGCAAATAAAAATAAACAGCATTTTATTACAATAAATTTATTTATTTTCAATACAGACCTTAATATCAATTGTAGGACGTATACAATTATGTAATATATATTTTTTTGGTCAATAATATAGTTAATATAATACTAACCTAAATAAAATAGAACTAAAACTTACGTACTAGTAACGTGTGGGATAAAACAGTGCACTTTAACTAATTATGTAAATGCTTTGACTTTTATTCAACAAAATATATGTTTCTAAAGCCCCCTCCTCACTGTTTTTTTTTTATATTTCAAAGTAAAACAAAAATATTTAAAGAAAAAATGAAATATTTTTTCACGCGGCACCACAAAACATAATACGAGTTGTTTTTTTATATCAACGCTATGATTTTCATTTAAATTATTTCAATATACAATACATAAAGTCAATTCCATGATAATATTTTGTGCAAAAATTATGAGAGAACGGAGGCCACACTGTACTGATAACATACTTAAATTATGCAAATAAACAACACTTTACAACAAAAAACAATTGAGATTGTAAAGAAATAAAAATAAACACATAAATATAATATTCAATACCGGTCTATTATGTCATTTACTATTTAAAAGTAGCACAGAGTATTTTTATTCGTAATTGCTAATGCACAAAACAACGACGCATAGCAAATAATTGGCAACATCGGAAACTTCAAACTTAGTTAAACAGAGTTGCCAGATCCAATAATATTGTTGTGCATAGTTATTACATCTATTTACTATAAAAATCTTCTAAATTACGATATACATATCTAGTTACGGTAATATTAGTGTTAAAATAAAACTAAGAGTTTAGTAGAAATCACAGCAAAACTCAACAAACGACACCTAAATACGTAATTTTTATTAATTATTGTGATTGAAATTATGCTTACAACATTACCTAGGAAAACCGAAACATCGATAGACTAGCGGAATGATCCCCTAAAAATAAATAAAAATAAATTGTTCGAACAAAAAAAAATAAAACTTAAATATAAATCTTATGTACAAGTTTCGTTAAAATTATGCGAAATTGTCATAATTCGTGACGCAATGATATAAAATGAAAATAATGAAATTATAAAAAAATAAAATTTCTTCTACCATTTTTTATTAACATTTTTTTTTTTAATATTTGAGCGATCAATTTGCTAGAGATCTCGTAACTTATGCTTTGGTATGTTCCAAATAGTTTATTTTTAAACTAAGGCTGGCTATACACTAGGTTTGAGATACGTATGCCAACACTGTCATGGGTACAAATAAGGTTCTTACGTAAAGAAAGGACTGTATTAGATTGTGTCCACACCGACGCCCAGCATTTTGTTGCCATATTCGCTTAACACCTGAAAATAATAAAAAGGATGTTAGTTTTATTCACTCTAATCACAATCATTCATATCATTAACAATATTTTAGGCGCTATTAGTTAACTCCTCTCGTAATGATTGGGCTGCGAATTAATATCAAACTTTTACTAACTAAACGGCCACACAATAAAAACTAAAAACCACATGTTCCCCAGGGTCGTGGTAACTCTTTCGAACGATCTCGTAACCCTGCCAGATATTACTGTCTCCGTTAAAGATACCTGAGCCGTGCCTGAGCGCTGACTATTTGCTTCATGGCTGGCTGACTTCCACTTGCGCAGAAGTGAAATATCGGGTCTCTTTAGTGGTATGAAGTGAGATGCGGGGGCGGGGTGTGCATTTGTGCAATCCTTGTACTAGGCTTGCCGATGTGTACGATGCGCAAAGCGATCCCCGCTCTTTCATCGAGCGCTCAAGATTCATGTCGTTATCTGTATTTGTGCTAAATCATGTTAAAATTTCACCATCATCATTTCAGCCGAAAAACGACCACAGCTGGACATAGCCCCATGTAGCCACTACAAACGGTCGTGTGCGTCTCGCATCCATCGTATTCCTGCGACACGTGACCGATGACCTGGTATCATCGGTCCACCTTGTTGAAGGCCTTCCAACACTGCTTCTTCCAGTGCACGGTCGCAGCTCCAGAACCTTTCAGCCCCATCGACCAACCGTTCTACGAGCAATGTGCCCTGCCCACTGCCACCTTAAGTTTGGTGATTCTTCGATACGAGTTACATCGATGTTCAGCACTATGAGTTCGGCCGACTTACCTTGTAGACGAAGATATAATGATGTCTGTTGGAGAGCGAGTGCGGGCGCTGCGCGCGCAGCTGGCGCACGACGCGCGGCACGTCGGCGGCGGCGGGCAGCGCGCGCGCGCTGATGTCCAGCGCGATGAGCGCGGCCGAGCGCCCCGCGCCCGACGCGCACGTCACCACGCACGGCCGGATACCTGGGGAGCGAAGGTGTTCAAAAAGAATTTCAAACATTCAGACTTATTCATGGCCAAACCAGGCCAGTTTTTTTTTTGTGGTTGGAAATCTCCTAATGGTTCCCGCTCTAGATTAGGGCGTGTCAAGCTTTTAATGGCGAACATTGTAGCTTTTCTGGCTGGGTTTCCTTTTCAGAAATTCCTCGCGGCCATAATAAACGTCGCCCTAACCATAGCCCCAACCAGAGCCCAGCTCAAGAGATCGGCTAGTTAGGAGAAATATAAACTAATACGCATCCTTTACCATGAACAGATAACTTTAGAGGTACGTGTCATCATTATTAACGTATATATATAGTCAACGTTGTCAAATAAATCAATGTAAGCATTTGATAGCCAAGAGTTTGAACCGGTCTTATCAAAAGAAAGAAAGTTTCGATAACTTACAAATTACTTTCTACCCACACTGCTACACTTCCACAACAAGCTGCAATAAATTCAAAGCGATGAGCAAATTAGTGCTTCTAGAAATATAGGATTAAATCCGCGTTCTCAAGCTATAAAAGGATGGAGATCTTTGGCCTGTTGTGTCTGGAATCTCTGAAATTTTAAATTAACTAAGCTGATTCGAAGTGTTACCTTCAACTTCCGAAGCTGCCTTCATCCTGCCAAGAGTTCCATTGGTAGGAGCAGCTCGTCTCAGTTGTTCTTCAGCTCGGGCCGGCGAGTACACATTGATGCCATTGCCTGAACCACTCTCGTCACTCCTCAGCTTCGACAGGTTGCTGAATGATGAACGGTTCTGGTCGCCATAGATTACTTCTACACCTGGAATGAATGTGATGGTTACCAAGAGGCTTTGAGCCATATTATATAATGAAGTTTTGTGATTTAATTGTGACTAATCCAAGAAAAGAATGCAGTTTTGCGCAGTGTCTACTTCTTCGATTTTGGTTTTTCATTCCTGTACAAAGAATATCATGTTCTTAAACGAGGGGATGTCTCTGTATTAGGTCATTATTGGGCGAGACGGTGTGTCAGGCTTTTATTGACTAAAACCACACCTTCAGTTGCCCTTTGCGTTCTAAGACCACAGGTTTCCTTTTCAGAAATTTCTTGTAGTCCTAGCAGACATCGGTTCAGCTGGGCAGCAGAGCAGAAAGATGATTGATTGACTCGAGTATGTTGCCGAGGCCCCCCTACAATTTTACTGACATCTCTTTGGGGAGCGCCTAAATCTATCACTACGAGTTAGTTTTGAAGGATTACACCAGCAGACATCATTGAACCTAGTCGTTAGTGTGTAGTCCCGAAAACAATGTCTATTGGATAGCACAAAAATCAGGATACAATGCGACTACAGCCAACGCGAGGTACATTTTCATACAACCGCTCTTACGTGATTATGGTGTTATTACAATCTTTCTTCAGATATTTTGGATAAACAGATATCTTGTGGATATTATCTAGGCTTTTATAGAAATCAAAACTATGTAAAACTAATCCAATAAAAAGTTTTCAAATTTTGTGAAATATTTGAGTAAATCACGGAACTATCGAATGCCAGCAGAATTTTTAAGCGTTATTTATATTTATTTTTCTGTTAAAATACTCTTCTATTAACAGTTCGTACGTGTTATTGGCAAAATTGTGGTGACTCTTCCACAAAGGCCATTAATCAAGATTTGAAGTTAAAGTTTAATTTTAGGAGTTCTCTTTTTTCGCGTTACCTCTCCATCAAACTTCGCATTGGATTGCTTTAGAGGGAGCAACAAGCTTTTTAACCATGCTCGACGTTGAGAACAGACGAGTGAGGAAAGGCCACCTTAAAGAAAGAATAAGTATTTTTTGACTTTTTTTCCTTACCTTCTTCATCATACTCTTTGGCAGTCTGTGAGATTTTCATAAAGCTCCTCATTTCGCACAAGAAGTCTATAACAGAATCATAATCATCAGGGACTCCTTTAGCCGGCCAGAAGTACCACAGATGTGTGATCTCTCTCCAAGTCCTGGTGCTCAGGTTGATGAGCTGGACGCTGGATACGGCGTACTTGTCACGCTGTTCCCGCTTCTTCAGGATGATCTTGAAGTCTCCGAAGATACGCTTGTTGTCCGTAATTTCTGATGGTGGAAGGTATTCGTAGCATTTTTCCTGGAAATGAGAAAAGGTTAGAACGGTTCGGAAAAGTATAGAGTGGCATAGAGACTACTTTTAGAGAAGTCAGTTTCCAAAGACTGGCCTGACTTTTGACTTTGACTGGCCTGTTGGTCTAGTGGTTAGTGACCCTGACTGCTATGCCGCAGGTCGTGGGTTCGATTCCCACCTAGGACAAATGTTTGTGTGATGAGCACGATCATTTGTTCTGTGTCTGGGTGTAATTTGTCTATAAAATGTATGTATTTAAAAATATATAAATATGCTTATCAGTTGTCTAGTACTCATAACACAAGCTCTGCTTAGCTTGGGACTAGACAGCGTTGTGTGATAGTTGTGGAATATAAGAATATAAGAGATGTGGGCATCTATGACACCACACATAGGAAGTAATAGGAACATGGACTCGAAATCCTGCATTTTTTTAATTGTTTCGCGCTTGACCTGACGGAAAGCGACGATATTAGAGGATTAGAGTTCTACGTGTGATTAGAACCTGAAAGGCAGTTGCCCGGTCCAGACAAAACACCCGAGCATCTGGTCGGATGATCCTTCCTTCTCAACGGAGGTGTGCGGGACTACACCCTGATCCGCATACTTTTATTTATGAGTCCTACGGGATGGTACATTACTTTTTTTTTTTATCAACACTATCATGAATAAATTGACTGGCCTACTGGTCTAATGATTATTAGCTCTGGCTGCCATGTCGGAGGTCGTGAGTTCGATTCCCACCCAGGACAAATGTTCGTGTGATGAGCACGATCATTTCTGTGTCTGAGTGTAATTTATCTATAAAATGTATATTTAAGTATGAATTTAGGAATATATAAGTATGTTTATCAGTTCTCTAGTAATCATAACACAAGCTCTGCTTGGGACTAGACGGCGTTGTTAAATTTCTAGTCACCCAAAGTGCACGTAGTTCAACACCAAACCGCTAGATGGCATTATTCACAACTCTACTAATACTTACAACTCCGTTCTCCATGTACTCTGTGAGCATGACGATAAGCCTAGAATTCTGTTCCCAGATCATCCTCCAAAAGTCTATCACGGTGTTGGACAGAGGCGCCTGGCTGGCTATGTAGTAATTACGGATGTTGCCGGGACCCTGAAACGAAGGAGAAATAGTGTTAAAAAGCTGAGATGATCTAAATCTGGTGAATTTGTTTTACGTTAACGTGATCAACTCATTTATGGCGTTCGACGCTCCGATTGGCCCACTCTAAGGGCTTGTTTACGGAGACGCGGCGCGTTGGGCGGTCGTCGTACATATGTTTGTGTTTGCGCGTGCGATGACGCGGCCCGCTGCTGCAGTGCTATTCTCTAAGAAGACATTCTTGAGCGCAGCGCTGCCACAGCAACGAAAATTCAAATGGGTACATTGGATTAACAATCCAATGTATCCTATTTGGATTAACAATCCAATGTATCCTATTTGGATTAACAATCCAATGTAACCTATTTGGATGTTTGTCGCTGCGGCATTGCTGCGCTCAAAGCAGCTGTTTTCTTAGAGAATAGCACGCTTGCAATATACTACGAACGCCCAACGCGCCGCGTCTCCGTAAACAAGCACTAAGGTCTTAACCAAGTACAGAAATGTTTCGATCGCGTATACGGAAAACAAGTCGCGCTCAGCATACTGTGGATTTGTGTTATCAATCAGTCTCTGTACGTGGTGTTAGTTCGAATATAAGTAAAGGCATTCGCAAAGATTGAATAGTTAAAATACATCAATACTTCGTCAGTTTTAGGCACAGATATGTTTTAGGCAATAATACATTTAGATAGCATTTTTTTTTCTAGGTGGAAAAATTCATGCAATGACATCTCCCGCCCTTGGGCGGAACGAGATAGTGTCAGACTTTTACTGACTCAAAACCCTCTTCTGTTCCTTCGTTGCCTTTAATACCGGGGCCAAATCTTCTTTTCAAGGCTTCAACCCTGCTGGGCCTACGGTTTGCAGACAACTCCTTGAGGCGCGCGGAACAATACGCGCCGTTGACGACTTGGGCTCGGTCCGGATGGTTACCGGATCGGGCGAGCTACCCGTGGCAAGCCTGCGCCTATGGTAGCCGGAAATCAGGATCGGGAGCGCCATTGTTCCCACGTGCGATCATTGCTAGCATTACTTACTGCTTCGCAGAAGGAGTCATCCGCCTGCCGCTCCTATTTAGATTACATTTAAGTGGTTTTCCTTATTCAAAGTGTGATTTGACAAAGAACAGTGTTACATTTAATACCTTTTTTTCAAAAACGTAACGACTAATGCTGCAGAGGTTCCTGCTGAAACCGAAGATTGTAGGTAAACTTCTTTTAAGGTATTTTGGTGTACAATTAAGTTTATATTCTATTCTATTCTTCCTCATATTTACCCAATACTAGCAAAAAAAACTCACCGTCACAAAATTAGCATTAATATACTCCGTAGTAGGGTCATTGCCAAGCCTCTTCAACGGAACCCTGGTCTCCGGCAGAGGCAGTACGTTGGAGTAGCGGTTCTTGTCCTCGCAGCCAGGAGGCACCTCATCCGGCCTCACAGTCACTGAGGGTATCTCTGAGAACTCTGCTGTCATGGATTCCACGTCCATCGCAAAGTTGGCTAAAGCTGCGTACTGCATTGGGTGGGAGGTGACCTGTAAAATGTGGTGAATGTAGTGACTCATTCATACATAGACATGATATAATTATTAATTTCGATCAAAATTTAACGGTGTATAAAAGTCAAATACCACTCGCTGATTAATCAGGTAAAATTTAGCAGGTAGGTTCCTTAAAGGGTGTTGAGATCCACCAAGGACAAATTTAATTAAACTCCACCCCTAAGGGGGTATGCTAGCAAAGGAGGAGGCCGACCGCATTAGGCAAAGGCGCACACGCCGCCGCCGCCGCCGGGGCTCTGACCCCGATTTGAGGCGTAGACCGTAGGCGCGGGCTCGCGGACGGTGGGCAATGGGTAGCTCGCTGTCCGTCCGTCCGGTAACAGACCGGTCTGAGCTCAGGTCGTCTACGGCGCGCACTGTTCCCGCGCGTATCAAGGAGTTGTCAGCAAACTGTAGGGGTCCAGCAGGGCCGAAGCCTATTGGGGCCAAAGGTTATGCGAGAGTGTCACCACGGGCCCCGGGACAAAGGCAAGGAACGGAAAGGTAGGTTTTTAGTCAGTAAAAGTCTGACACTATTTCCCGCCCCACCCAAGGGCGGGATTTGTCATTGGATGATTTTACCTAACAAAAAAAAAAAAAAAAATACCCCTAAGGGGGTAAAAGGAGGTTATAAGTTTGTATGGAGAAACCGACTATCACATAGGCAAAACAGCTAGCAAAAGCTAGTATATAAATGTACCGTAATAACCGCACATCCTTAAAATATTTTTTTTTTTTATGTTGGGATATTTTCCAATGACTTCTTCCGCTCTAGGGAGGAGCGAATAAGCGTCAGAATTTTACTGACTAAAACAACGCCTGTTCCTTCTTTGCCCTTGCCTTCCAGAACCACAGGTTTTCAGTCTGAAGTACCTAGGTTTCGGCCCTACTGGGCCCCTACGGTTTTGCATCTCTTTGGGACGCTTCCTGAAACTTCGTCTGATTCAGAAACAGCTATCGAATCGGTTTTAGCTACTTGTAAAGTACTTTAATAATAATTCTTTATTATTTTAGGGTAAAAGAAAAACCTATTTTGATAAATCCTTAATAGGTAAATCTTGATTGCGTCTCTGGAGACTTTTTGTGTGCATGCGTAAATACCACAAATGTGGAATTTAATTTGGCACACGTGGGCCACGTACGCCATCTGGTCGCGTCGGTCTCCATGCATTTTATATGGCAACTAGACTCGTAGAGCTACATTAGATCCACGCCACACGATGCCACGTGACGCGACTTTATATACAAATCAGGCATGGCCGACGTATGCGTCGGTCTAATGTAGTGTGTAATATAATCGAAACATACCTCGTCATCATAAGCAGGGTTTCCGTAGCTCCTCTTGCTGGCTCGGAGACGGTGGTTGCCCTTCCTGTGACCCACGCTGACGCTGTCCAGACTGTACGCGTCCAATGACACCGGGGTACAGCGCTGAGCGTAGATACCTCGGCGACCGCGGCGACGGACTACCAGCTGGAAAGGGTACATTGATTTAAGGTTATAAATTGTATGTAGATAATAATAATATTACAATATTCCACAAATATCACACAACGCCGTCTAGTCCCAAGCTAAGCAGAGCTTGTGTTATGGGTAGGTACTAAACAACTGACTGATTACCTATTTCTAAATACATACATATAATTGATAAATTACACCCAAACACAGAACAAATGATCGTGCTCATCACACAAACATTTGTCCTGGGTGGGAATCGAACCCACGACTTCCGGCATAGCAGTCAGGGTCACTAACCACTAGACTAACAGGCCAGTCAATATATTTATAAAGTTTTCTCAGGTATAAATACTTCACACTTTCTTTGTCCAACAGATAGCTATGTCATAATTAAACAATCGCCATGAATCATAATTATACTCATAGGACTAGGTTATGGTAAACAAATCGATGACACAGCCTAAGAAATGTCTTACACTGTGTCATCCATGTTTTCCTTGGGTTTGACCATGAGGCATCATGACATATTACAATGCAAGCTCTTATAGTACGCGGCCAATAAGATGACCCCGTTGCTAAGGTTACGCACAGTTCCTCAACTCGATTGAGACCCAAAAAGTTAGGGTGTTTTTAATATCGTGCGGATTTTATCACGCATGCGGGATACCGCATGCGAGCTCCGCGTAGCCTCCGCAAATGTCCTTTTCATATAAGTATTTATTGTAATGCGTGGAATATGCACATGGGACGTGATATCGAGCAGCAGCGGCATCAACTTCTTCCTGCATGCGGGCAATTGCCCCGCATGCAGGAAGACCGCAGCAGGCAAACTATTCCAGTCTTTCGGTATAAACGACGAGGCAAAACGCTTAGTCCGGGTTGTAGAAGTTTCAATAACGTAAGGGTGGATAATCGCCGTACGTAAAATACCCCTAGTGCTGGATATCGTAGTAAGGAATTTCAATAAAAAGAGTTGTCAGTTTGACAGCTTATATATACTATATACTTAAAGAAATTAATTTCGTACATGTGTAAATTAATTCGAGTTTAAAAAAAAAGTATTTTATATTTTAATTTTATTTTTACAAATCGATAGTGTTTCAAGTACCGAATCGACCCTCTGCGGAATTGAAACGATCAAAATTTAACGGTGTATACTGTACACAGCTCTTGGCATGGCTTCCAGACTAATTACTCAAACGTAGAAATAGGTAAAATATGGGGAACGTTCGTAAAATAAACACGTCATTATGTCGGTCCCTGAATATTTTAGACCAGACCACGGAACTTACAATTGCTAAGTACTGCCTACGCATATTTTGCAATTACAAGTCTTAAGTAATTTTGCTAATAACCCATGTCGCCAACTTCTTAAAATGACTTAAGTTTAGTCTGTTTGCCACACACCATGGCTGGGATTCATGATTCCATGGAGTTTCTTGCCCGTTCTTCTCCATAGAAATCTAGGCTTTGGAACGTGCAATTTAGCTACACTTTTTTTTTTACTGACCGACATTTTTACTATTCAAAAGTGCCTGTAAATGGGCTATTTGAAATAAATGAGTTTGAGTTTATTGTATAATATAATTTCTTATCAATGGACTTTCGTTATCCAGCTGGTTTTCCTCCAGAGGGAATAGGCAAGGCACCCCAGAAAGCTTGTTTTTTTTTAATAATAACAAATGACATTCTGACATTTCGCCATTTCCAAAATAAATTACATTTACGAAAAGGTTTCTTTTGGAGTTTAGCTTAGCATAGCATCAGCCTTATAATGCTATTGGGACCTAGGAACGAGGCCAACCTGCACTGGGCCCGCGTGCTGGATGACACATGTCTTCGAATTTTTGCTTCTAAGACATGCCGGTTTCCTCACCATTACCACATTTTATATTTTTCTATGTTTTTTAATGATTATTGTATTTGAATTATCATTTTGCAATTTATAAATACTCGTATTACAAATTCGAATCATTAATATTGATAAAATATTTGTATGCCATACATAAGGCGGGACATTGTTGGGACATTATGTTTACAAATAAATATTTTATTATTATTATTATTCAACATTACCATCTCGACAATAAACAGACAGAGATCCTTCTAGAACACTAAGCAACTAAATTAAACTTTATGAATCAACCATCGATTTACAAAATACACATTCAACATAAGAAATCCTTATTCTAAGCACCACACTATAAACAATGCCTTATCAAGAGGACGTCGGGCTGCAAAGCTCAGCAGTTTAGCTAAAGCCACTGTCATCACATTCAGCAGACAGCCCGTTCATTCATTCATAGCCGTTGAGATAAAATATACTTTGTATAAATATTATAAGTATATTTTAGACATAACAAAAACTGTTTCAGCTTGAATGGCCGGAGAGCCGATACGAGTACATATTCATTCACTGACAGATATGTACCAAAGTTTCATGGATGATGCACAAGACGATAATCTAAGTATAAAAATCTAGCATAGCATAGCATCAGCCTTATAATATTCCTACTGCTGGGACTAGTGATGTGCCGCTGAGAACGTTCTCGTTGCCGGGAATATTGCCAGTGAGAATATTCTCAAGAAACTAGAACGCTCCCGGGAATATTCTCAACGTTCTCGACAAAATAAATTTAGTTTATAATTTGAATTTTTATTAAAATAAGTGATATATGTACAGTGTTTCTATGTTTTATTATCTGGGCGTATTCACCAACGCGTAAAATGATGGTGACAAAGCTCTTAGATGTAGAAGACAATGATTTTAGAAGACAAATCCTAGAAAAAAAATGGCCAAGTAAAAGTATTGCACTTAGCAGTGGACGGCTGGTCCAACGTACGAAATGATTTGATTCTTAATGTCATTATTTACACGCCGCAGCCATTTTTTCATCAGTTTCTGTAGACAAAAACCCAAAGGCATACAGCAGAGTTCTTATCCGACGAATCATCGAAAGTTTTAGAGGAGCTAAGAGTTGAAAAGTTTGTGGCCATCGTTACGGACAATGCAGCAAGCATGGTTAAATATATGCGGTTACTCAGTAATAAATACATTACATTGCATTGAAAACTTTAGGGAGTCAAAATAATTATTACAAATACTACATACTACCTACATACATACATACCATACATTACATACCTAGCTACATACTACATTATTACAAATACAACATAATACTACCTCTTAGCAACACTTAATGAAAACTACAGGGAGATGCATAAAATATAAAAATAAAATTTTAGATGAAGCTACATGGGTTAAAATAGAGCGGCATGCAAACATTTTAAAAACCAACAGTAGATTGGATAACAAAATCATGAGGCGATGGATGAATTCATTTGGTTTACCAAGCATTCACAGAAATCGAAGAAATGCTTCATTCTGAAAATGGAAACCAAGTATTCGAAAACAATTTGGAAGAAATATTGGCTAAGTTTACTCAAAGAAAACAAATTGCATTAAAATCATTGTTCATTTTGCGGTTGCTATTTTGGACCCTGGTAACCAAGGTACAACTTTACCTGCTAATGTGAATCTCGAAGGATGCCAGGTAACAATGAATATTGCGCAGTGTGTGTACGGGACAAACAGACCAAGAATCCTTGAAGATTTAGCAAATTACAAAGGACGAACTGGCATATAAGATAACAGTTTTCTTTGGGAATCAGCAAGCACGATTCAACCTTTGTCATGGTTTTTTTTTATGGTAGGTAAAATCGTCCAATGACAACGGAAAATAGTGTCAGACTCTTACTGACTAAAAACCTACCCTGTTCCTTCGTTGCCTTGGTTCCAGGGCCCTGGTATACATTTTTATACCTCCCCAGAGCCCCAGACTAGGCCTCGACCCTACTGGGCCCCTACAGTTTGCTGACAACTCCTTGAGGCGCGCAGGAACAGTGCGCGCCGCAAACGACTTGGGCTCAGTCTGGTCTATTACTAGACAAACGGACAGTGAGCCCATTGCCCGCCTTCTGCAAGCCCGCGCCTACGGTGGCCAGAAATTGGGATCGGAATTACGGCGGCGGCTGCGGCGTGGTACTTATTTTTTCCCAACTCAGATTTCAGAAGAGCTGCTCTGAAAATTTTATTAATACCAGCAACTTCGGCAACTGTGGAAAAGAGTTTCTCGACATTTTCTAATATACATACCCAGAAAAGAAGCAAACTAAAGACTGATCGAGCTGGAAAACTATATTACGTGGCTCAAAATTGGAAGCTCATGAATAAACTCCTAAGTCCTCAAATAAGACACAAACACAGAGTCATCAATCATCTTCCACAATTTAATCGTCGGCCACCTCAGCAAACCACGAAAGCGACTCTGAACATGAAGAATCTATGCTTGAATTCATGGAAACTTTTGATTTTGATGAGCTTTAATTTTGAGCGATCTCTCTCGCCGGGCCTTGGTTCAGGCCATGGTCCGTAGTGAGGAGGGATTGCAGGCGGCCGCCTCCTTCTGCGAAGCAATAATGCTAGCAAAGGAGGAGGCCGACCGCATCAGGCAGAGGCAACGGGGCGCTCGCCCCAGCCACCGCCGGGATTCCGATCCCGATTTCCGGCCACCGTAGGCGCGGGCTTGCGGACGGCGTGCAATGGGTAGCACGCTTTCCGATTGTCCGGTAACCGACCGAACCGAGACCAAGTCGTCGACGGCGCGTTCTGTTCCCGCGCGCCTCAAGGAGCTGTCAGCACACCGAAGAGGCCCAGCCTGCTAACTGATGGCAGGCAGGGCCGAAGCCTGCTGGGGTCAAGGGCCGAGAGGAAGGCTCAGCCCCGGCACTATAGGCAACGAAGGAACGGGGTAGGTTTTTAGTCAGTAAGAGTCTGACACTACTTCCCGCTCAGCCCAAGGGCGGGATTTGTCATTGGATGATTTTACCTACAATAAAAAAAAAAGTGTACAAAGAAAGTGTTGTCATCGTCCATATCAATAAAATAATATTTCACGAAGAAAAAAATAAATTTATTAAAGTTGCAGTAGTGCTGAGAATATTGCCGAGAAAGTTCCCGAGAATATTCTCGAGAATACTGGGAATATAGTCTTTTACTGCAAATAGACTGTTTTTTTATATACACAATTATCTGTCGACTTCATTTGATACTATTTTACTTAAGAAAGTTTGGTTTTTTGCATTTGATAAGGATGATTCTCAAATATTCTCACTTAAGAGAACGTTGCCGGGAACGCTGCCGGCAATATTCTCAGGTGGGAGAACGTTCTCGAGAACGGCACATCACTAGCTGGGACTCAGGGCTCCTCTCTACGAGAGGACATGTGGGCCCAGTGCGGGATAATCTTGGCTTGCCTAGTTTATTAACACTTAAAAAACCTAAAAACTTAACCTATTGCCGCACCAGCAACCGCAACCAATGATTGACCACTTGTGCATCATACTTATCAGCTAAGATTTGAAGAATATCATTGGAGCTGGTCCGAAATCCGCTTAGCAACGAATGCTTGGCGTGTGTGGAAATCATCCACACACGCCAAAGAGAATATGCCCGATACACTGCAATATCTAGACGGCCCCAACAGCACCCTGGACCCATTATTATACTTACTGGATTTATATTTATAAAGCTGCTTGTAAATACATCTTTACCTACTCGTTCCAGTTAACTGCAAAAATATTGTGCCACCTAAGAATGGACTTAACAAAAGTCAAATAACGACCTCACGGACCTGGCCTGGTTACAGCAAGGAGCTATACTTTTATTATCCAAAGTTCACTAACTTGCATCGAGAGCAATGCTCGCAGAAAGGCAACACCAGTAGCTTTAAAACCTAATAACACGTTTTGTGAACACATGAGAAAGTTTTCATTTAAAGCTTGACTGGCCTGTTGGTCTAGTGGTTAGTGGCCCTGACTGCTATGCCGGAGGTCGTGGTTTCGATTCCCACCCAGGACAAATGTTTGTGTGATGAGCACGATCATTTGTTCTGTCTCTGGTGGGTGTAATTTATCTATAATAGGCAAAGATAATATGTATGTATTTAGAAATATATAAGTATGTTTCTCATTTGTCTAGTACTTATAACACAAGCTCTGCTTAGCTTGAGACTAGACGGCGTTGTGTGATAGTTGTGGAAATAAAAAATAAAAAATGCACTTCAGTTTCGAAACCCTTTCAGCTATCTTGGAACATTCGAATACACAAAATTAGAGGCTTGAATGCACTTCAAATTTACGGTACCCACCTACATTTCAATCAATACAATCAACATATTTGGCTGGCCTGTTGGTCTAGGTTGGTGGGTCTGGGTGTAATTTATCTATAATATGTATGTATTTAAAAATATATAAGTATGTTTATCAGTTGTCTAGTACCCATAACACAAGCTCTGCTTAGCTTGAGACTAGACAGTGTTGTGTGATAATTAAAAAAAAATATATCGACGCTTGAAAGGCAAAAATTACTAAATGACATTGAGTAAACTTTACAGTACGTCATATTTTTTAGAGAAAAAAAAACTTAAAATGACCAAATATTGGAATTAAATATCATCAACATCATGGTAATTGTATCTAAATCCGACTTTTTTTTAAATAACATTTTTTTTCTAAAAATTTTACTTTAAATCGCTCTTCTGTAAAGTTTACTCAATTTCGCTTCGTAAATTTTGCCCTCAAGCGTTGATATACTAATATTATGAAAAGGAAATATTTGTTAGGGTTCCGCCGTACCCAAAGGGACCCTATTGTTAAGACTCCGCTGTGCGTCTGCCTGTCACGAGGCTGTATCTCATGAACCATGATAGCTAGACAGTTAAATTGACAGATAATCTATTTCTATTGCCGCTATAACAATAAATAGATGTTTAAGTGGGCTTCCATACAACAATTAACGTTGTATGGTAGGTGTTGATTTAGCCATTGTTTTGCTATGGACGGTAAGGAATCCTTCGTGCGCGAATCCTATCCTTAGCCGGTTTTTTTTTTTTTTTTTTTTTGTAAAAATAAAAACCATTTTCTTTCTTATTTTCATTGTTAGGAACAATTCGCTTTCATCTTCCATTTGTCACTAATCACACACTACACACAATGACGCAGAGATGATTAAAATTGAAGAACTGAATTCTGATAAAACTATTTTTTGTTCAAGATTAGTAAAAAAAAAATTAAAAAAAATTGCTTTTTTTGCTCGCCGTACCCAATTTCTTCAATTTGACAGTTCGACGTGACGTCACAACATGGCAATCGATCCTATTCTCATTTGGACCGCACTGTAGGTATTAATATTTGGAGCTTATTTTGTCCTATTGCTGGACAGAGGAGATTCAGCCTGTCCATTTGCGTGATCCACTGCAATATCTAGCCAATCCTTTATCCGTCCTAACTCGTCACGAAAAAACGAGCCAAGTGCGAGTCGGCCTATTGCACGAAGTGTTCCGAACCATACGTGGCAAAAAAACAAGAAAAAAAATCATATTTGTTTATTTTTTATTTTATTCTTTTTTTAGTATTTGTTGTTAGACAGCAACAATCGTTTAGCAGCAAAAAAAAATACAACATCTGTGAATTTCAATTGTAACTGTTTTCAACTGTCACTTATCACGGTTTATGTGATACAGCCTGATGACAGACAGACTTACAGTGAAGTCTTAGTAATAGGGTCCCATTTTTACCTTTTAGGTACGGAATCCTAAAAATGGGTTACAATTCTTCCTATCAAACTTAATCTCTTTATCAAGAACAACGAGCTTGTTAAGCCCTAAAAAGTTTTAACAACTTGACAAAAATATGTGAATAACATAAAAATCAAAAGTGCCAACGATTTCTGATAAAGTTTCTAAGAAATATACAAGAACTGGCCACTCGAAGCGAATTGAGCGCGCCGTGGTTGACGTGTGAAAACGTGGCCAATTCAAGGGTTCGCTCCAGGCCACTTGAGGCCTTAATTTATGATGTGCCCTATGCTTGTACGTGCCCAATGTCGCACGTGTGTTAGATACGGTAAATTTTTTATCTTGAATTTAATTTTGATCAAAATTCCTCAGGTATATTTAATGCTTTTTAGTTTAGGTACGGGTTTTTTTTATTGCTACAGAATAAAAATTTTAAAACAAAAATATAAACTCAAATTACATGACAAAAAAATTGGCAATAAATATAAAAGATAGTAGAAGTAAAAAAGGAAAAAACGGAACCCTTGCAAGATCATTTTGTTGCCCGTCTGTCTGTCTGTCAAGACCCTTTATCTCACGAAAGCATAGATGTATCAAATTAAATTTAAAACTATATACTCAAATTTGCAATCCCTGGAAGCTGTGAGTAATTCATAGGGTACTTCCCGTTAACCTAGAATCCTGAAATTTGGCATCTAGCAAGGTCTTGTAGCACGGGTATAGGAAAAAATCTGAAAACTGTAAATTTGTTCGGAAAAATCTTTATGACTCAATTCAGGAATTGAACCCTCAATGCGCGAGTCTGACTCACACTTGCCATTTTTTTTTCTTTTCTGAAGAAGAAGAAGAAGAAAATTCCTGAGTTGGCTCTTTTATTTTAATCTAAAATTATTACATTGGTGCGGCCCCTGATCAATGTGTCAATGGAGCCGCGCACAAAAGGTCCGTCATCAGGCTGGCTTTGTTTATAATTTGCATTGTAAAAACATCCTCCGCGTCGCGATACTGGCGACACCTACAGCTTACTACGAACATAGGTTAAACGTGTATGGATGGAAGAAAGTACGCTCTGGATTTAATTTTGTTAGGATTTGAGGACAGTGCTTTTTTCCGTCACTTTGTGGTACTACTAGCAATTTAATTCTCTCTGTAAAGAAAGAAAACTTTTGTTTTATTTCTTTTAACCTATAATGTCCTACTTCTGGGCGGGAATGAGGGAAGCAAAGTATGTTATTAATTATGTAAATTAGGTCTGAAATGAAAATTTATATACCTACATTTTTAATATGAACTTACATAACTAAGGATTTTAATAAATATTGAAACCATTTGAAAACGATTCTCACGTTAAACTCATTATTAATTAACCATTCCAAAGCGACAAAAGTAAATATAACAATACAGATAAACAGTCACGTAATCAACAGCAAGGGCTGAATTTGATGCAGTACACGTACGTCTTGTATAAGCTCGGAATCCAGATTTTAATTTTTTTTTTGTAACATTATTTATATGATGTAACACAATTTAAATTTTAATAAAACAGTAAATCATAGTTCAATCTATTGAACTATGATTGTCTTTTAAATTAGGTACTGTTTTTTCTAAAATCTGTTTTTAGAAAAGTCAATTTTTTGATTTTGCTAAAGTTTTTAACTTTTAAGATTGGCATTACACTAACAATCGAAAGTCTAACAGACTTATTTTGAATACATAAGTCAAACGGATTTTTTTTTTAATTTAAGATTAGCCGTTGCGAATTCCGGAATAGGTATTGTAATAAATCTTACAATATAATATGATATTTTTAATATTTTGTGAATAAATTATTTCTAATACAATAATAAAAAACAAAAAAATCGATACTTGGTGATTTATTTAGTATCAGTTCATAATTTTACAAGATTTATTTTGATATAAAATAATATTCATTAAAAATTTGAAAACCTTTCCATGATTGTGGGATTGCAAGAACGAACTTATTTTTCTAATTTAGCTTCACGTTTTAAATTGAACATATTTTTATTTGGATATAAAAATAATCCTTTTTTTATTGAACCTAAAATTTTTATACATTTTTTCTACCGAAATAACTTCAAAATTTCCATCCAATATTTTGACATTGAAGACCTAATAGAAGTGGCGGTACTTTCTTGAATCCATGCATGGTTAGCTTGCAATATCCCGGTCCTATAAGGTAGCGGGAGCCCTGCGCGGCACAGTGACGTATCACCCGTCGCCCGGCGTGTGCGCAACCAATCTCGTTCATAGTATACCTCTTTTCTTTTCATTATTTGAAATTGGAATACGATTTTTGAATTAGTTTTTTTATGAACGATTTTGGTTGTTGATTGGGCATTATAGTTTTATTTTATTAGTGTTTTGAACTGTCTTTCGTAAGAAGAATTTTAGGTAAGTAATTTTTTTTGAGTATTTTTTTAATTTTATTTTAGTAATAGGTACCGATATTGTTTAGATAAAATAGGGAACTTAATTAATTACCTAATGAATATCAAATTCTTTCGTTGTTTTTTTTTTTCACTAATTTATTCTGAAGTATAGTCCTAGATATATGTATTAGATTTTTGCCAGTTCTCTAAATAAAATCTAAAAAATATGTATATAATAAACCCTAAATAGTTCATAAGCAAATTTACTTGCAGAATAACCGGCAAGAAACTGCATGGTAACTCTTTATTTTTTTTTATTGATTTTCGATATTTCCACATTACAATATTAATAGGTATGAGAGAACAGAGCAGACCAGTCAATATGGTACCCAAAAGTAGAATTATTATATTAAACACACTTTTATCTAGCATTATAGAAAAATCAATTTAAAATCTATTCTTGGTCGATCCGTAACTTTGATATCTGTAGCCATTATCATTTCTATGCAGGAATCTGTCCTATTTTAATTTAATTTTTATAATCACATCTTTGGACTGGTCTGTTGGTCTAGTGGTTAGTGGCCCTGACTACTATGCCGGAGTTCGTGGGTTCGATTCTCACCTAGGACAAATATTTGTGTGATAAGCATGATCATTTGCTCTGTGTCTGGGTGTAATTTATCTATAATATGTATGTATTTAGAAATATATAAGTATGTTTTTAGCTTGGGACTAGACGACGTTGCGTGATAATGAGTGTGATATTATTATATTATATTATAAATATATTATATTATTTGGTCGTAAAACAAATTCATTGTCCTAGGCTATCGTTAAAGCATGTTTCAGCAAAAATATTTTTTTATGAAGAAATAACAAATAGAGTGAGTGTCAGAATTTACTGACTAAAACCACCTATGTTCCTTTATGGTGTTTTTAATATCGCACGGATTTCACCACGCATGCGGATTTGCTCCGCATGTATATCCTCCGCAAATCCTTTTCATACAAGTATTTATTTTAATGCGTGCAATACGCATGCGGGACGCTATTTTTGGCCTTTTGAAATTGTCTGCATGAGGAGCAAATCCGCCAGAAAACAACAGAACCAGTAAAAGCAACGTTGGAAAAAGACCAGAATAAGCTGAAACCTCATCCTATTGAAATTTCTCACTACGTTAGATCAAGTTGTCAGCAAACCGTTGAGGCCCAGTAGGGCCGAAGCTCACTGGGACCATGGACTGATTTCTGAAAAGAATGTCCGGCCCCGGTATAATATGGGGATAAGAAGGCACGGGGTAGGTTTTTAGTCAGTAAGAGTCTGACACTATTCCCCCCCCCCCCCCCCAAGGGCGGAATTGTCATTGGATAATTTAACCTGCCATAAAAAAAAACTAGGCTAGATCAGCACTAGATATTTTACTACGAACATAGTAGTACTTTATATCACACTAGTATAAAAGGCGAAACGGATTTCGATGAAACTTTATACACAGGTAGAATAATGAAATAGCACGCAGGTTACTTTTTATCCCAGGAGTAATTTCCCTTGGAATAATTTTCTACTAAAATAATAATCACGCAGGCGAATCCGCTAGCAGTTGATATTTTTGCGAATAAATCGTTAGGTCAACCCCCTGACCATTATACTAATATATAATTAATTACTACATTATATGCCATCAAATATGCACTGAAATTCAGCCATAGTATGTGCTTCAAGTAAATCAGAAATATTACAATTTCAGTTTCAGCACGTTTTTGTAATAAAATAATTTGTACGTTTTTAATTTTAACTTTACTAGGTATTAATTAATAAATTTAAAGTATCTACGAAACAAAAGCAATAATCTTTATATGAGTATTTTTTTAAGAAATCAGAATATATTTTTCAAATATAATCATTTGTCTAATTGACGCATGAAGATGTAATGCGATCATTAAAATCAGAAATCGAAAAAAACTTGCGTTAAATCAAAACACAGTGTCGGTTATAATATTATGATTGTATATGTTAAGTTAAAAACGTTACTTCAAACAAATCGGACCCTAGCAACAGAAGAAGACGATATGATAACAAAAATAAGACAAACCAACATCAAACAAATTCAAATTAGCATTCGAACAACGTTTAGTTTTGCCTGTTACCATGCATTTCAATAAGACAACTTTAAAAGCAAAGGCATAAAAGTACCAGGGCCCCATAACTAAAGAAGAGTTCTCCAAACTTGTGACCGACATATCTAACGGCCGTCCAAGTATGCCAATTCTCGTTACAAACGATAACCATATCTCGGTGTCGAGTGACCACATTAGAGCGCTCGAGTTGCAAACCAAGGAATTTTTATCGCCAGACGCGACGAACGAGACCAACTTCCGATGAGATATTAGGATTATCTGCAGGTATTTAAGCGTTGTGTGGTATAATTTTGTATTTCGAACGCTCTTGAGGATTTATGTTAGCCTGGTACTTCAAACATAACTAGGAAAAAATGTTTGTTATGAGTAGCACTTGATAAGTTACAAACATAAATGAATTGATAATTTTAAAATATCTTCAAGCTAACCTATCATGGTGTGAGCAGAAAAATATTTAAGTTAAAATATGATTTGATACAATTATAGATGTGTGTATTAAAATTATTACACTATTTAGCACCAATTTACTTAAGGGCCGGTTATAGTAACTGAGTATTTTATACGAACTCAGCCCGGATTTATGTCGACTTTGCGGCCCAGAAACAGCGGTTTTATTTATAAATAACAACACTGAATTTTGTTTTTGCGAGGCGCGTTTAAAAACGAACTTTATTTTTTTTATAACTTTCAAATATTTCCGTGACGTAATCTCGTAGATATAATACGTTTGAAATCGTAATTTAGGGTCAGATTCGCGATTTTTTTTTTATCGAGGCAATTAATTTATGTCATGTTTTGATTTTTGCCCGGCGCTTGGTCATATATTCAATTTTAATAAAATAAATTCATGGTATTCTTTTTTATATTCTTGGATTTCCAGAGGTTTAAAAAGTTTAAAACGAGTAGAACCTGGCCTTAATAAACTGTCGAACAGTTGATTATGGTTTAAAAAAAACAATTCAATTATCAATTATGTTACGAATCAATGCGGGTAAGAACTTTGACGATCTCTACCGTGCATCCAATTGCAACCATACTTTAGTTGCTATGGAAGCTTTATATTTAGAAAAAATAAATTAAACTTGGCCAAGTGCGAGTCGGATTCGCATATGAATGATTCCGTATTACAATATTAAAATAGAAGAAATTACACTATCGGAATAAAGGTTTTTGTGTGAGAACACTGCTGATAGACAGACAGACAGATGGACGGACGGTAATAAGGTTCCGTTTTGGCACTTTTCGGGTACGGATCTCTAGAAATCAACAAAACAAAACGGGTAACCGAGGTAGCCTAATGTTTTTCAAAGATTATATGTAGAAGGCTTTTTCCGGTATGAGCAAGCGATTGTTCCATTCATATTCAAACAATACAAATATTATACCAACCTATTTGTATTATTGCCGAATTGTTCGTATTATTTTATTTGAGTACTAAGTAATTTAAGAGTAATCTTCTCAAGACTGACTTGACTTGAAGAGGTCATAGGAATCCGCATTAAAAAAAAATAACCGACTTCATTAAAAAAAAACACAAATGATTAAAATAACTTTAATTTTGGAAGTCAGTGTTTCTCGGTATTGTTTGTTGCTTATTTAACAGCGACTTCCGAAATAAAATTTATTTTAATCCTTTTAGTGTTTTATTTTTTTAATAAAGTCGGTTATTTTTTTTTGGGAGAAGTTTTTTATTCCACACTTAAAAAAAAATTGCAAATTGGTCCATAATCGACGGAGTTATCCGCGAACAAACATAAAAAAAAAACATGTAGGACCTCTTTTTTTGAAGTCGGTTAAAAACAAAATAACTGGCATCGACGATGAGCATAAGTACTAAAAGATTAGACTAGATTGTTTAATAAACAACTAACATATTTTATTTATGTGTTTCAGAACTCCTCACTTCCTCGGTCACGACTGTTTGCCGTAAAGAAGAGGTAATTAAAAATGTTTTTCCCCTTTTTAATATATCACTAAGTAATGCTATTGTTTAAAGTGTTTAGGTATCTTCTTTATCTATTACTTTCCACAGTATTCTAGCTTCAGCCAGCGGTTTCGCACGCGTGAGGGTAGGTTTCTCCACACAATTGGATACTCGTTTCATCACTTTAGGGGAAGAATTTTGGAAAATTCCCTTTTAATACTCACCTACGTCATAAAAGGAAACTTTGTGAAAAATTCCACACTCCTAGTTCTGTAGTTTACTCTGTGCTTTGATATGTCAGTCAGTCAGTTTCTCGTTTTATATATTTAAAAACAAACGTATCATAGCATAACATTAGCCTTATAATGTTGCCACTGCTGGGACTGTGGTCTCCTCTCTAGGAGAGGGAATGGGCCGTAATCCACCATGCAAAGAATTTTGACGCGATTTTTACTTTTAAGAAATTGTATCGGAACCGAAATTGAAAGTGGAGGCGTAGGTAGGTAGGAACATCAAATAAAACACTACTATAAGTAAAATGAATCAAAAACTCTGATAAGTATTTTAAATAATCTTTTTCTAAAATAGTCTTTTCAACTTTAGTTTCAGTCTTCGTCATAATAATTGTCATTTTTTAAGTTCTCTTAATTATAATTATTTGATATTTATCATAGTATTTATTAGTTTATAATATTAGCATATATACGTATTTTATTATAAGTAGTTCATACTCTATACAAAATATCTGTTATTTATTTATTGTGCACACCTACCACAGTGTTGTCTTTTTTAACCCAAAGGTTGACTGGTAGAAAATGCCTCGTACCACTATTGTACATGAAGTTTCAATAAATAAAATAATGAATTCAACACATTCAAAATACGAAACAAAACAACAAGTGAAAGAGTAAATTATAGAAAGCGCGGGGTTAAAGAGGTTCTCATCTATCGGAATCGTTTACTAAAAAGAGCAATAACAGAAAAAGGTATAATAATTTGTATACCAGTGAAGCCTGGGCCTAGAGTAACTAGTATAATATTTTCTATAGTAAAACGACATCACTGTTGATATAGTAATAGTCATAGTAGTATTCTGGTATGAAATTCTTACAAGTCATGTACAAAACAACAACAAACAACTAGGCAACAGGCAACTAAGATTCTTTCTATTATACTGGCCTGTTGGTCTAGTGGTTAGTGGCCCTGACTGCTATGCCGGAGGTCGTGGGTTCGATTCCCACCCAGGACAAATGTTTGTGTGATGAGCACCATCATTTGTTCTGTGTCTGGGTGTTATCTATAATATGTATGTATTTAGAAATATATAAGTATGTTTATCAGCTGTCTAGTACCCATAACACAAGCTCTGCTTAGCTTGGGACTAGATGGCGTTGTGTGATAGTTGTGAAATATTATATTATTATATTGTTATTATATATTATAAATGGTAGAAGTTGTGTTGATTTGAATTGGAATTCAGACCTATTTTCTAGCTTTGACCGTAGTGACTTACTGGTAATTTACATAGTAATTCAACACATAATATTATGCCTATTCCTTTAATTAAATATTTCAGCAGACACTTTATCTTTAATGACATTTACTTCTATTTTCTATTTGATAATTTCCTGATAAATTTCGATTAACTAGCAGATAATAATATTACAATAAGATATTGTGTATAATTTCAGATACGAGTCAACTTCATCGGGAACTAAAATCTACAACATTCTCCAAAGTAGCGAACGTAATTTATCATAAAGTTAACAATAGATATTATGCTCCTTACTTTGGATATGTTGTACGAATATTCACCACTTGAAGACTGATGGAGAAGTGATGCAGACGAAGAAATTACGAAGAAGATTAATACTAGATTTGAAGAAGAAATTCGTCACGCTATTTTTTTACCTATTTATTTTGGCCTAAAATGATTTGATTTGACTACATGTACTTGAATTTATAATTTCGAAATCATTTTAAAACTTTAGAAAACTTTAAAAATACATCTTATATGTACTTTTTAATAAATAATAGTCTTCAGTAGCTGTGGATTGATATTAACTCGAATTATTTTTACAAGTACATGTAATGTAACTGTTTTTCGTAAAATACTTTTCTTTTTAAGTTATTTGCTGTCTAATTCATATTACGATATGTAATTGTATATTTGCTTGTTTTCAAAATGTTTGGTTTAGAACTTTTAAATTGCGCCAAAAATTTAATAGGAAAATTCTTCCCTTTTTGCAGTTATCTCGGAAATTCAATCAAGTTTTTTTTTTGGTTTGAACAATAAAAAAGCTAAACTTACCAACAATCCAATGAGTAGTATGAGGGCAATAACTCCGATGGTGCTGACAGCGATCGCGACCGCCGCTCCCGAACCATTGTCTTGATCATCCAGCACTCTCGTAGACGCTTCAGTAGTCATGTCTCCCGCATAACTCGTTAGGTCTTCAAGTCCACTAGAAACTTTCGTAGTATATTCTGATTCAGTCGTCGTATCAACCACCGTTGTATCGTGAATCTTCGCATTTCGCTGCGTAGTCGTTTCATGACGTATTGTGGTAATTGATGGTACATCAGTGGTTTTCTCTGCAATTTTCGTAGTAGCTGCAACAGTCGTAGGTCTTGTAGTTTCAGCTTCAGTGGTTACAACATCTGTAGTAGTAACTTTAATGGTTTCTTGAGTAATGACTTCGTTGCTTTGGCTGTTCTCTTCTGTACAGTCAGTTTCCTGTGGTTCACTTGATGTTTCTGTAGTTATAGGTGCTGCTGTTGTAGAAGTGATTATTTTTTCTTTTTCTGTATTTATTTCAGTGACGACTTCAACTACAATTGTAGTTGTGTCTTCAGTTTCACTAGATGTTGATGTGGTTGATGGAAATTGGGTAGTTGGTATATGAGTAGTTTCTACGGTTTGAGTTTCGTTAGTGAGCTGGGTAGTAGTATGTACTACTACTGTCGTCATCTCAGTAGTAACCACTTCTGTTGGATGTTGAGTAGGTAATACTGTTGTGGTTGGAAGTTCTGTTGGAGTCTCCGTAGTTTCAGCAGATATTTCTGTAGTTTCAGATACTTGCGTAGTAGTATTTTCTAGAACTTGAGATGATACTTCTATAGGTGTAGTCGATTCAGTGATGATAGTCGTTGATTCTTCAACTGTTTCCGTCGTCGTATATTGAGGTCTGTAGGTAGTGACGGGACTATCTTTTAAAGTGGTTATTCTTGTCCTTGTCGGGAAAACTGGATGCCACATACTAGGCGTAGTACTATCAATAGTAGGCGTCTCTGTTTCAACATCTTCAGTTGGTACGTAAGAGAATCTAATAGTAGTTATTTCATAATCAGTAGTGGTTTCAGGCTTCTCTTCAGTTACAGTCTGATTAACTTCGGAACTGGCGACGGTCTCATCTTGCGGCGTAGTGATATCCGCTGGTAGTTTCGTAATTGATTCAAAACCAGTTGACCTTGTTGCATCAACTGGTGGAATTGTCTCTTTTTCTGTATTATTCATTATTTCCGTTGTTTCCTCCACTTCTGTTACGGGTACCCAAGATTGTTCTGTTTGGTTTACAATAATGTTTGATTTTTCAGTGGCAGCTGGATTAGCACTATTCTGAACAGATATGTTGCTCTCAGCAGGTAGTCTTAAGTCAGATTTAGTCTTTATTGTCGCTTCAGTTTGCACTTCAGAGCCTGGTGAAACTGGAGCAGAAATTGGCTGCCAAGGTAATTTGTTCTGGACTACTTCTGTTATCTTCTTAGGAATGATGTCGTTACTTATAGCGCTGGCTGTCGTTGAGGTTGTGGTTGCAGTGGTTGTTTTTTTCTTGTCTGTAAATACAATTATTATTCTATACAATAATTTTCTTCAAGAAAATAAATATTTTGATAATTGGATTTAAGAAACTTGAGTTTCTAACTAAAAATGTATGTCAGTATTGATTTATCGTTAGTCGCAAATAACAAAAAATCTAATTTACGAAATATTTTTGTTGAATCCTGGCAGACGTATACTTACCTAAAACTTCACCAACTTTCTGCAGTTCATTTTCGTCGACATTCTTTTGCGCCGACACGGTTTTGTTCACTGCGCTGGGTGAGGGTGGTGGGCTCCGCAGGCTGGCCAGTGCCCATGCTGTCGACGTCGGAGGGATTTGCCACTCGCTCTCAGTCTCCACTTCCGTCGACGTCGCCGTTGACGTTGCAAACCTCGTCGACCCTCGCTTCCACAAACTCGGAACTGTATTATCAGATATAGCTTGAGAATGTACCACCTTTTTTGGTCCACTAGTGTCACTTTGCAGAACAGGATCTATTTCTGAAGAAACTGTCGTCAACGTTGTTCGGCTGGGCTGGCGCGGTAGTGGTGTTGTTTTGTCTTTTATACTGAAATGCTCGGAATATATCGTCGTTGGATGTGTAGGTCGGTGGTATACCTTGGTGATGTTTCTTCGAGGTACCATCCAAATAGGTCTGTTTTTCGGAGTTGTATGGTAGAATTTACGAGTTTGTAGTCTTGGGTTTGGACTTGATGATGAAATATGTTCAGGTTTTACCGTCACACTATTTGGAGAGTCTTTATTGTTATTGATATTTAGACGTTTAGAATAACTTCGATTTCTGTTAAAGTTACTTGAAAACTTTTTCGTTACTCTTTCTGTTGATGAGATAGAATTTTGAGTAGACACTGGGATAGAGTTTATTGAATCTATAACGGGTAGAACACTGGATAGAGGTAAGTAACTTGTAGGTGACACAGATATGCTTTCAGGGCTGGGATCAGGTAGTGCCGGCCTTGTTGCCGCTGGTATAGAGCCCTGTGAAGCTCTGAGTGATGCCAGTTCCTCTTCTGCTGACGTACTTTGTGTAGGCATAGGCAACGACTCATTGTCACAGTCTTCATCATGAGTGATAGCATAAGTCTCGGTAGACAACACAGACATTTCATAATATATACTTGTACCTTGTACATCAGATAACTCTTTGTTACTATTAGCACCGTCGCTGTCTAAAAGACGAATTTCTTTGGTATTTTTAATGAATACTGTTGACTTATTAGTGGGAGTGTTATTATTCATTTTATCCATGCCTATATTCTCCTTAATAATGTGGAAGTTAGTTGTATTAGGGGAAGAAGTTTTAGATTTTATAGTGTCTAAATTCTTAATAATACTAGTAGAGATCTTTTGGAATTTCTGGTCGAAGTAATCGTTTTTCGGCGTCGTTAAATCGCTGCTGAAATCAATAAAACTTTCAGATTTAAATATGTCGTGTGTGGTATCTTTGTAGCCATAGGATGCTTCATGAGGGAAAAAACTAGAGAATCCTCCGTAAGATGGACTGCTATACTCATTCTTCACTTTATTATCAGAGCTTTCGTTATCCAAGTCATGTGTGAAGTCATCTCCATAGTTAAAGCTAGGTATAGTAAAGAAATTAGTATCAAATTTTCCTGAAGTAAATTTTTCAAAAGATTCCTTTTCTTCTTCATCTTCTTCGTCCTCAAATGCTTCTTCGCTATGAGCTTCTTCTTTTACAGTCACTGGAGTAGTACTGCTGATGAAAGTTGGCAGTTTGGTTTTCTTATAATTTCTCATGCTGTCAACAATTTCCGCAGGCTTCTTTGCTTCTGCTGTGGGAGTAACTATAACTAACGTCGGTTTTTGAGTTGATCTAACCCTTTTTGGTGGGTTTTCAGTGCTTGATTTTACTTGTGATTGGAATCTAACTCTTCCTCTGTCTTTGTATTTGGCGTTTTTTTCTGTGTGTTCTTCAGAGGTTGAGTCTTTGGGGTTCAATTCGTTGAGTGAGACATCTGGAGTTTTGGACCGGTTCCTTGAGAGCCAGGTGCCGTTGACGCGGCCGTACCGTGGCCCCCTCTCATCCTTGACAGTTGTAGATGTGTCGGGTATAGCGCTACCGCTAACTGTTGTGCCGTTCAACAGTAGTAAGTTTACTACTAATGCTGCACCTGGAAATAATGTTGTGCATATATTTAGTTTGATTCGACTGTATAATCTACATATCACTGCAGAGCAGCTCTACTTTTCACACAATTCACTTTTCTGCCAATGCAGATGCTGTATTCTTTAATGTGATTTACAGATAAACTTTAATAGATAATGTTAACGTTCTTTAATTTTCAGTTATTTCTATATTAAGAATAAATTGTGTTCTTTTTTAGTTTTTATTCTATCATAGGTATATTTCAAATTGTTAAAGATACTTTGTATTTGTAATTTTAATAAAAGTTTTGTCTTACCTAAACATATTCTCACTGGTGACTCCATGTCTATATCATGTTGTCGTTAGGAATACTGTATTCAACTCTGCTTCATCTCCATCCTGTCATTGCTCGCCCTGGAAATAAAAATAAGCATCTATTAATTTCTTGATCTCTTTGAACATTAATTCGTTAATTATGGTTTTACTGTTTGGTATATTTATTAGTTTCTATTACATGTCTTTTATATTTGCCATCTTCTTCGAATGAGAAAAATTTAAACCGTCATTGAACGCCTAGTGTAATCTCTTGGCCTTATCTTTATCTTGCTAAACAAGAGGCAGGTCTGCAATTAAATATTTGTCACTTTACACACCTTAAGTGTCTGTTTCAAATTACTCAAACTCAGTCTACTCAGATCTTCGATCAGCAATGTATACTCAGGTCGGTCTTTTATTATTGTAAGGCTTAGCCATTTTTCATAACTACGCTTTAAGTATTCTAGATTTTTGGAATTGTATAAACCAAACAATTTACATAGACAAAAAGTTAGTAAGTACACGTTTAAAACTATCGCGACCACGTTAATTTTAGAAGTATTATATATCTCCTTTTCTTCTTCATTTTCAAACCTGTTATACTGAAATTCACTTGTTAAATATCTATTAATAGGTATATTCAATTCCGAGTTATTTTTGCTCTATCCTATCACAGATCTTTATCAAAATTATGTAGTAACACAGAACTAGTAACTTAAACAATAAATTTTATCTATTAAAACTTTAGAGGCATCTACTGCAAAATTCGCATAGACGCAGACGTCTCATCATAAAGCGTGAATTGAAGTAAAAGATACCTACGACAGTAAATTACATCTTCATTACATGGAAATCGCAATAGTTCACAATAGTGGCCCTGGGAAAATTGTGATATAACATTATGTTGTAATACCGATGTCACGTGTCGACGACACACATCGTGGAAAATTGCGATGATTTGTAAATAGTCATGTATATTTTAGTTTTTTATTTCAAGAATGTGGATGGGTATATATTGTTATGTTTTAGATAAGTCGTTGTTTTCCATTATTATAGTCACATCTTAGAGGAACGTATTCGTAGTAGGTATTTAAATAAATTTTTACACCGGTACATGGTTTTTTTATGGTAGGTAAAATCATCCAATGACAAGTCCCGCCCTTGGGTGGAGCGAGAAGTAGTGTCAGACTCTTACTGACTAAAAACCTACCCCGTTCCAGTCTTTGCCTTGGTCCCAGGGCCCTGGGTGCCATTTTCACATACCCTTTGACCCCAGTAGACCGGTACGAGTACATGGTGGATATCCTACCTCTTTGCAAAAAACGTTTTGGAAACATATTCATTGTACGTATAGGAAATTCGATTAGATACTTAGCTGTAGGTTAACCTACCTTCAGCTAAATAATAGAATTGCCTGTCGAAGTCTGTGTTTTGCTGATAGCTACACCCTAATGGTATTTAAGTCAAGACTGAATAGGTTATTTTTAGGCAATTGTGCTTTATTGTCCGCCACATCATCGCTTACCATCAGGAGAGATAAAGATCGTTGCGTACTAACTACCTAAAGGTCATTGGACTCACTCAGCTGACGTTTACTTGTAGATGTTAATTTCGTACATGCGTAAATAATTCGAATTACATTGTTTCAGATAAACAGTTTTATTGTCATGTATTAGGAACGTATTTTAAAGCAAATTATGTATAACATTTTAATGTCTTGTAACGTTAGGTAATTTTATAATTATTGATGCAAAGGCTTGAAATCGAATAGTGGTTGTCATCAAAAAACAAACAATGCAATGCTCTTTTCGTTCAAATCTATAAATTAAATAGTAATTATAAAGTAAATTGCTATGCCCAAAGGTAGGACGGTGACCATCTTGAAGGCTTGTAAATGGGTCGTCGTGATTTACCCTGATAAACCATCCTAACAAAAGAACATAAAATCTTTTTTTTGACATGAAAGAAATACATTAGTCATTTTTGTACAGGTACTTTTTTTTGTGAAAGGTAACATTTTAGATAGTTATAGACCACATTTTGGGCTGTATACTAGAAAATAGACTAATAGAGATGCTCTTTACTATCCATCAAGCAGAAAACGTGCGCGCACTATTCCCGCGCGTCTCAAGGAGTTGTCAGCAAACTGTAGGGGCCCAGTAGGGTCGAGGCCTAGTCTGGGGCTTTAGGGAGGTATGAAAATGCATACCAGGGCCCTGGAACCCAGGCAGGGATGGAACAGGGTAGGTTTTTAGTCAGTAAGAGTCTGACACTATTTCCCGCTCCGCCCAAGGGCAGGATTTGTCATTGGATGATTTTAACTACCATAAAAAAACCATGCCGAAAACGTAGGTTTTGTTTCATCGAATGCCATTCAAAGGTCAAGTTGATACTCATTTGGCTTTACATTACAACCAGATACAATTGGTTTAGGTGCAGTTGAACTCCAAACAAGGTCAAACAAACACAAAGCCCCTAATAATTATCCCAACCACAAATCCTACGTGCAACTAATTGCTATTAGAAAACAAAACAAAACCCTTCTATGCACTATTTATCAAAACATAACCTTCTGCCAATGATATAAACTAATATAATATAATAATAATATATTATAATATAATCTCCTCTTGTTTCAATCAGTCCATCCTAAGGTTGTCTGTAAGAGATTGCCCTGTGCGATAAGACCGCCCACTGTACATTTAGTTTTGTAATATTTATTATTAATGTTCACTTAGTGTTTTATTATGAGGTGTACAATAAAGTATACACCACTATTTTTTAATTATGGCAAATACTTAAAGGGCTTATTAGAAAAGGTCTTGTTATTATTTAAGTAAAGCCTCAATGCATAATATTCATAAACAGCAAAGTTATGAGCGTTTGTATAGATCCCAAAATCTCACTCAATTTCTGGAATCATTGTACAGGTTACTGTTTATGAATTAAAGAATGTCAATAAAAATGGAAAAACACTGCGCTTAGTATTTTCTAGTAGTAATTGTTATGAATAATGATTCAATAATGAATGTACCAATAATGACAAATTTTCGTGGACAATTTTGGAATTTCGTTTTTTGTACTTTTGACTACACAAATATGATCAGTAACGGGTACTGATTGAGCCCCATTTTTTGTCCACTAATTAAAAAATAGGGGTGTATAATCAATAAATAAATAAACAAAACAGCGGAAGATAGGTGACTCTCCTCTAGCGCGTGGACCTCTGAAATCACGATAATTTGGTCCTAATTTCACTCAGTCACAATCGGCGTTACATCGGTCGTGACGATCACACACATTCGCACCACAGCGCCGACTGTTATCTCTGTCCTTGTCTATCGGTGACTATAAGTAGTGTATATGTGTGAGTTTCGAGTCTAGGTTTTCTGATTGCGATGTTAGCGCGTAATGTACGAGTATCTTTCTATATAATATAACAATGCCTTGTTCGCATCATATTTTAACACATCTACACCAAAATTACTGAAGTTTAAGTAGTCCCTGACCCACAAACTAAATTATCGGACCACTCATACTATAGTCGTAACGGTAATTACCAAAACAGAATTACCGACAGGAGTGGTAATTGGTCAACGAAGTTGTAATGGTCAACGGAGTTCAGTAGGTCAGTTGTTACAAGTTAGGGGTAATCTTTTTTCGATCTCCCGATTAATGATGGAAAAGCAAGGGTAAATATGCGATTTCAACAAAAATATGAAATAAAAAGTATTGTGTTCATAAGTTTTATTTTTTATTTTTGGGTTAATGGAACTGCAGATTAACCTAGCCAGTGTGTGTAGTGCGTGAACCAGAGTGGGTAGTGCGAGTTTGATTTACGTCAAGAGATGATTCCGAGCTGTCTTATATGTTCAATACAAAAAAAAACGCAATTTTTCGCATATTTTGTTGTTGTTCTGTTGTTTACCTAGTCAATGGTACGGAACCCTTCGTGCGCGATTCCGACTCGCACTTGGCCGGTTTTTAAAACCCTTAAAAGTGAAAAATTGTCATTAAGATAGGCTTCTACAGATATTTTAATATACGAGTACATTATGGAGAGCCAAAGTTCACGTAAAGTAGCAAGTAGCAGATTTTCAGAGGTTTTTACTGGATTATTCTTACACAAAGCTATGTTTTGATTTTTATAAATGCCTAGATAACATCCACAAGATATCTGTATGGTCAAAATATCTGCAGAAAGATGTGTGACAGTGTGACAACATCATAATAACGTAATGGCGTAATATTTTGTATCATCTACTTATGTACATAATATGGAATGCAATAAAGTATTGAGTATTGAGTATTGAAAATTTACATCGGGTTGCCCACTCTTAAGTAAAAACAACTCCCACTCAGATAGACTTAGGCCGTGTTTACGGAGCCGCGGTGCGTTGGGGGTGTCGTCGTACATCGCAGCTGCGGGCCGCGTCATCGCTCGCGCAAATACAAAGATTGGCAATGTATGACAGGCCGCCCGACGCGTCGTAATCGAGCACTTAGATTTTGTAATCCATCGCGTATATCTAATTGCATGAGAACCAAAGACACGGGTGAAACCGTAATGCCTTGATCACGCATACCAAGTAAAAAGGCAAGACAGTAATACGTTACTCGGCCGAGACAGTGATGTAAGCGAGTTGTAGAGATAATTGCTCGGCCGAGCACTCTGCGCCATGTTCATACGTACCGAGTATTCGGCCGAGAACACTGTCTCGCCCGTTTACTTGCTACGTGTGATCAAGGTATTAGTACAGCTTGTTTTTAGCTTTCGTAAGATCGAAGTTAATCGGAAAAATTCAAATTTACTAAAAGAATTAAAGTATTACGATATTTCCTTGTAAAATAGCAAATAATTTAGATTGAGTTAACAAAGGTCAGGATCGGTGTCAATTAGCCAGAACGTTTACAAACAACACGGTGTCAACATCTTTTGCAAGCAAAATACGCGGTTATCACAAAGACATAAAGGTTATAAAAGCTTGATCTAATTATGCACGTTCATCATTTTTAACCGGACGGAAAGAAGGGGTGTTATAAGTTTGACCTGTCTGTCTGTCTGTGTGTCTGTCCGTGGCATCGTAGCGCCGAAACGAATGGACCAATTTTGCTGCGGTTTTTTGTGTTTGAAAGCTGGCTTAATCGAGATGGTTCTTAGCTACAATTTGTGAAGATCAGTTCAGGTGTTCAAGGTCATCAGCTAGTTTGTTAACTGCGGTAGGGTTTTTAAACATTTAATCGGTATTTACTTTATTTTAAACATATGTATGACCTAATATTTAAAATACTCGTGTACAATTTGGTGCCATTGAGCTGGTCTGATGATGGAACTCGAAGGCAAGAACCCTGGATTGCTTATTAACTTAGTAAACCTATCGAGTTTGGGCTCATTAGAATCACCTTCACCAGTGCTATACATTTCTCATGATGACTAGGACCTGATGCTAGAACTGGAAGGTGGCTGATGGAACTTTGGAATGGGTATTAGTAAACCCATCAAGTTTGGGCTCATTAGATTCGTCTTGACCAGTTCTATATATTTCTCATGATGACAATGACCTGATGCTAGAACTGGGAGGTGGCTGACGGTACTTTGGAATGCATACTAGTAAACCCGTCGAGTTTGGGCTCATTAGATTCGTCTTGACCAGTTCTATATATTTCTCATGATGACAATGACCTGATGCTAGAACTGGGAGGTGGCTGACGGTACTTTGGAATGCATACTAGTAAACCCGTCGAGTTTGGGCTCATTAGACTCGTCTTGACCAGTTCTATATATTTCTCATGATGACAATGACCTGATGCTAGAACTGGGAGGTGGCTGACGGTACTTTGGAATGCATACTAGTAAACCCGTCGAGTTTGGGCTCATTAGACTCGTCTTGACCAGTTCTATATATTTCTCATAATGACAATGACCTGATGCTAGAACTGGGAGGTAGCTGACGGTACTTTGGAATGCATACTAGTAAACCCGTCGAGTTTGGGCTCATTAGACTCGTCTTGATCAGTTCTATATATTTCTCATGATGACAATGACCTGATGCTAGAACTGGGAGGTGGCTGACGGTACTTTGGAATGCATACTAGTAAACCCGTCGAGTTTGGGCTCATTAGACTCGTCTTGATCAGTTCTATATATTTCTCATGATGACAATGACCTGATGCTAGAACTGGGAGGTGGCTGACGGTACTTTGGAATGTATACTAGTAAACCCATCGAGTTTGGGCTCATTAGATTCGTCTTGACCAGTTATAAATATTTCATATTGATGTCAAGGACCGTCGGGGGTTTCATTATTTTTTTTAATTTTATACTTGTTCTCTCAGTAATGTTATAAGGCGAAGTCTATTTTTTTTAGATGGGAAATCATTCAATGACTTCTCCTACCCTGCTCTAGGATGGTGCGAGAGTGCGTATCAAACTTTTAATAACTAAGACCACACGTGTGTCCTTCAGTTGCATTTACGTTCTGAAACTGCGCATCTCCGAATCTCTCTTCAGAAAATCCCCGCGGCCGCGCGGCCCCAGCAGGCATTGGCCCTGCTGTTACCTTACTGTTTGCCTAACATTAAGGTCAGGTTCTAACCATTAGAAACTTTTTTAAACCTCTGGAAATCCACAAATACACTGTTAAATTTTGGTCGTTTCAATCCCGTGGAGGATCGATTCGGTACATGAAACATTATCGGTTTAAAGATAAAATTTAAAAATAAAGTATCTACTTTTATTCTAAAACTCGAATTAATATACGCATGTACGAAATTAATTTCTTTAAGTAAACGAGTAAATGACCTTGTAGGGAGTTGTCGGTCGTTGCGCACTAACTACCTACAGTTCATTGGCCTCGATCAGCTGACGTTTACTTAAAGAAATCAATTTCGTACATGCGTAAATGAATTCGAGTATTAAAATAAGTACTTTATCTTTCATTTTTATCTTTACAAATCCATAGGGTTTCATGTACCGAATCAACCCTCCGCGGGATTAAAACGACCAAAATTTAAAGGTGTATAAAAGAGAACACCATGTAAAATTATTTTATTAAAATTCTCTATATAGACAATTTTAATAAAATAATTATATTATAATATAAATCTTAAATAGTTATTGTATTTTTTTTATAAAATTAAGACCGCTTTTTGGTGGGCGCAAAGTCGACGTAGCAAAATACTCAGCGACTACAACCGGCCCTTAAGGTCATTCACTGACAACTGAGTGAAATCAGGCCATAAAGACCTGATTTCAGCGGTCCACGCGCGAGAGGCGAGTCACCTCTCTTCCGCCGTTTTGATTTTACCTAAGGGTAAAACTTAATTATGTAAATTAGTCACCAATAAAACACACTTTACCAAGACACTTGCACGGCTGCTTAAATTACATTGCTGGCTGAAAACCATTAAAGAAAAAATCTAGCGGTTACAAGTGCGCAATGAAATGTACTTTGCAAATAACACCACGCACCGTTGGGCGATGCGGTCTAGATTAGGTAGTCGGTCTAGATCTAGACCGAGCCAGGCTGCACTTACTGTAATGTACTTTCTAATGAATATCTTGCTTAGAGATTATGAGGATTGAACAAGGTTAATAAGTGATGTGGATACGTTTTGCGAATAAAGGACAGTATAAAGATAAGAGTCTTTATTCTATTTCTTTTTCAAAACCCGCTCTGCGTTTAGGCACGCAATGGACTGTTTTCCGCACTGGTGCGGAAAAGTGCGCGTGATCGCCCGTCACAATTTTATTGTAATAAAATTGTTTATAGTATCAGGTGCGCGTCAACCCCCCCGAGTCACAAGTGTTTTGAAAAACGTCACGTGCAAAGTCACTGCAGCCGTCGGCCCCATAACACACTCGCCTACGGCTCGTGCGAATTCCGCTTCGGTCGCAATGACAAACTTTCTGCACTTGTATCAAAATGTACTATTTTCATATTACAGCGTGTATCTTAGCATAGCATAACAAAATCAGCCTTACAATGTTCCCACTGCTGGGACTCAGGTCTCCTCTCTAGGAGAGGGAATGGGCCATAATCTACCATGCGAGCCCAGTGCGGACAGAATGTCACATGTCTTCGAATTTTCGGTACTAGGACAGATTTTTTCTAGAAACGGCACAGCCGTGTAGCCGTTTCTGAAAAGATGCTGTAATTTCAGCAACACAATATTTTTTTTTACTTACCACAAATTGTAGAGAAAGTAAGTAAATAATCCAGACACAATATCTAAAGATTTCAAATTGATAGAGTAAATCACTGTTTGGTGATTTAAAATAGTTACAAACGTACTTGTTTACGGTCATAATAGTTTCCCATATAAAAACTGCCACAAAAAGATGTCCTTTAAAAAACATTGACTCGTACTTAAAACATAACTATACTCCATCTGTTTAGGTACTTGACTAAACGTAAACAATCTTGATAAGTCTTTTTATTTAGAAAAAATCCTACAAAAGAGACACAAAGATTATTTAAATTTAGTTAATTACCTAACATCGGTTTAGGTAAATAACTAATTGTAAACATTTTCATACACAATTTTTAGATAAAAGACTTGTTAAGATTGTTTACATTTAGTTAAGTACTTAAACAAATGGAGTATAGCTAATAATCTTTAAAATTCCCGGTTTTTCTCTACTATAATATAAATGTAATATACACCTATAACTTCCTAATGAATCACTCTGTTTAATATTGGTAAAAAATTCATGAAAATTCGTCAAGTATTTTTGGAGTTAATTGCGAATAAACGGACAGGGCAGTGGTGACTAAATGGTAACTGCACTGACTTATGATGTCGAGGGTTCCAACTAGCCAGGCGCATTACTTTGTGTAAATTATTTCGTCTCCACTGCTCTCAAAACGATGAAGGAAAACATCGTGATGAAACCGGCATGTCCTATAACAAAAATTCGAAGACATGACATCCACCAACCTTACAGTGGGACATTATAAGGCTGATTATGCTATGTTATGATGCTAAACGGACAGACAAACAGACGCAGTGGGTTTGGCTCAGTGGCGTAGCTAGTCCCAAAGGGGCCCCACATCAAAAGTTATCAAGCTTTTTTTACAAACTTAGCTTACTGGCACAGAGACATGAGACAGAGCCGCGATAGGCCATGACAGAGATGACCAGACTAACTGGATAGATTTCGTCCACGTCATAATATAAAGCCGGAACCGATGAGCTCGTTTATTGGAGCATTCCGGATTGCGATCTTATGAGCTGTAAAAATGGAACATCCTATCATTTAGTAATCATTCATTAAACTACGCACCTCTCATCAATAAGAGAATTGAATGGTGTGTTGTGGATAACATGTTCCAAATTTTTACACGGGGCCCCTGCATCTTGGGGCCGGGTATCATTGATACGGCTTTTTTTTTTTTTTTTGGTGGTGGGTAAAATCATCCAATGACATCTCCCGCCCTTGGGCGGAGCGGGACATAGTGTCAGACTCTTACTGACTAAAAACCCACACCGTTCCTTCGTGGCCTTAGTTACCAGGGCCGGGCTTTCCTTTCGGAAGCAAACCCTTGGCCCCAGTAGGCTTCGACCCGGCCTGCCTGCAGCTAGCAGGCTGGGGTCTCTAAAGTTTGCTGACAACTCCTTGAGGCGCGCGGGAACAGTGCGCGCCGTTGACGACCTGGGCTTGGTCCGGATGGTTACCGGACGGTCGGACAGCGAGCTACCCATAGCTCGCCGTCCGCAAGCCCGCGCCTACGTTGGCTGGAAATCAGGATCGGAATCGGAATCCCCGCGGCGGATGGGCCGTGAAGGCCGTTGCCTCTCGCGTGCGGCCTCCTCCTTTGTTAGCATTACTGCTTCGCAGAAGGAGGCGACCGCCTGCCATCCCTCCTCACTCCGGATCATGGCCCGTACTAGGGCCTGGCGCGAGAGATCGCCGCTGCCAATCGCCCTCACGAGAACACGGCGATGCTCTGCCCAAGCGGAGCACACTTCGACCGTGTGCTCCACCGTGTCCTCCGGGCAGTCCACGCAGTGGTGGCACCCGGGCGTCGGTTCCGCACGAATCCGGAACAGGAACCTCCCAAACTTACCGTGTCCGGTGAGAATCTGGGTCATGCGGCAGGTTAGGACGCCGTGAGGTCTTTCCAGCCACGCCTCAAAGAGGGGCCTTACCGCCATAATTAAGGCGTGCCCAGCACTAGGTTGCGACAGTCGCAGTCGCCATTTCACCATGAGATCCCGCCTGTCGTGGCAGCGGACATTCGCCCCGGCGTTGCATCTCCACGCGCTTATCGTGCATGTGTGCAAGGACTGTTGCCTCCAAATCCCATGGTGGCAGGCCAGCAAGGAGGCTTGCCGCTTCGCAGGAAACCGTGCGGTATCCCCGCACCATCCGTATGGCCACGACCCTCTGGCACGCGTTCAGCTGGTTCTTCGGCTTTTTCCTCAGCGTGGGCGCCCATACCGGTGCTCCATAAAGGGCCATGGACCGAACGATGCCTGCGTAGAGCCTCCGGCAGGAGGCGTCTGGACCCCTCAGATTCGGCAGGAGCCGCTTGAGGGCAGCCCCAGTCCGGTTCAGTTTGGGGGCCAGACGTCGGAAATGTTCCTCGAAATTCCACCGGCTGTCGAGGACGAGTCCCAGGTACTTCATCGTCGACCCGACGCCAATGTGAGTTCCTCCTACCGTTAGTTGGGAACCTGGCGGCGGTGCGTTCCGAGGGCCGTGAAAGCACATGGCCTCGGACTTGTGCAGCTCCACCTCTAGTCCCAACTGCTCGATCCTCTCCACGACTGTCGCAACCCCGCGTGTCGCTAGTTCGATCGCCGCCTGGTACGACTCTCCCTGTGCCAGGACCAACGTGTCATCTGCGTAGCAGACCACGTTGACCCCGCCAGGGAGGTCGCCGCGCAGCACGTAGTCGTAGCCGACGTTCCACAAGGGCGGCCCCAGTACCGATATCATTGATACGGCTGATAGGACGATAGCTACGCCCCTGATTTTACTTAATAAAACTTTAAAAAAATGGCAATTAAAAACACAAGTTTAGTATAGTACCACTTTTGTTGTAAGAGTGCAAATTATGTATATTTAAGGATAACCAATTAAGTATGTACTTGTACAGCTTATAATAGACGGTTAATAAAACCAGTACCAACTCAAATAGTGAGCATCCCACTTACAACGTTGACAAACACTTAGGTCCATAAAGATCCGCCATCACGTTTTATTAGGGACCACGCCATAACCAGTTACTTATATAATATACTGGCTTGATGACTTGACGTTAGTAAGTAATGTCATCATATAACACATTTCGACATGACTGTACTAACCGGAAATCTAACTAGGAACATAATGAGACTTTTCGAAAGAATCACCGCGACCCCAGCGTCGTATGGTAAGGCCCAGCCTAAATGTAGGTTGATACACATTACAACCCAATATGTACTAAAAATAGGTGCTAGTAGTTGCGGCCCAGACACACTTCCCGCTTCGCCCAAGGGCGGGATTTGTCATTGGATGATTTTACCTACCATAAAAAAAAATCACCTAAGGTTAACTATTTCATGCAAAAATTATATTGAAATAATACGTTCATGGTAAATATTTTTTGAGACTGTTTAAATAATGTGTCATATTTTTAGGGCACTGGGCTGTAATTTCATGATTTTAAAAAGTATTTTGGGCCCAATGTCAAAATATGTATTATTATATAAGGTCGTTGGGCCTTACGAGGCCAGAACGCAAAGGGCAACTGAAGGGTGACAACACGGGTGGGTGTGACACCCACTCAGAGTGGGAGGAAGTATTAAATGATTTCACAAACCTAAAAATAAAGGGCCTTGACTTATTTTCACTTCTAATGCAAAAAAAGCGATATAAGACGGATTATATGTATATAAATCAAAGGGGCAAAACAGAATGTTTAACTTTTTTCAATTCCCTAACAAAGGCTACTTCTTTTATAAAATCACTTCACTCCGTACCTACTAAAAACTTGAAAGCCACGAACTTCTTTAATTTGAAGTATCTATTGCGTTTTGATTTCAAATAAAAGGAATGTAACGCGAACAAAAAAGGTAATGTTTAGTGAAACGTTCGATACAGTCGTGTCGGAGTAAATGGTAAGTAAAACACGATGATCGTGACAGAATGCGCCGGAGCACCGATTCATGGTTTTTTTTAGTGCTGCGACGTGTAACTGTCGATTGTTAAGTTATCGATACGATATTCATTTTGTGCAATTGTAACTTGTTGATGCAGTTGAAACACATTTTTGCAGAATAACTACATGTTTATTTGCATCATTGCTAGCAATCAATCAAACAATAATTTAGATTCGATCTTTTGCGTATAGCAAGTAGATTTTATTAGACAATATTATTTAGACAATATGAAAACAACAATGTACTATATGTATTTTGTAGTCATATTTTATTAAAACTACAAGGAACTAGAACAGCAGTTATACACCTTATTTTAATTTATAACACCATACCGAGTTTTTTCAGGAAGAAAATCGTAAGCAATGGTTTGCGTTTTTAGCAGAAAGGGATTTGTCTTTTCCTAACTAAAAAGTATTTATATCAATATGTTTTATTAATAATTAAATAATATGGAACTATTGTTGTAGATCTGTAGTTATATGAACAACAAGGCAGTCATATTTTTAATGAGATATTACTAAACACTTTAATTAGCAAGAAAAACAAATTCCTGCATAAAAGCTAAAACGAAATTTTTCCTAAACGGGTCGATATTACACTAAAAATAATGTTTTGATTTGAAAGTAGTTACATACCTATACTCAAACAAAAACAAATAAAGCGTTTGTAAACACAGAAAACCAGGTCAATTCATCCGTTCATACAATTACGTGATTCAGCCCATCCCTATTGCATTAAATTACATCGACATAAAGCAAGCACGTCGACGCGCGACTCGAATTTTAACTGAAGCCACAGCACTAGGTACAGTCGAGGTAAAAATACTTTATTCGCAGAATTGATTTCTTTTGTTCCTTTTGCATGTAGATTATTCTGTTATTAATGGGTGTATTGACATTTATGGGAAGGGTAAACGGTGATAAAATAATAAAGTGGACACTGAATTGTATTCAACACATTTAGATGAGTTGAATACAATTCAGTTTTGAATTTGAGTTTTGAACTCAAAACAAGTTTTTAATGAAAATATTTATTTCATAGTAAGCTTTTATAGCTCGTTATATAGGTGACTGGTCATTAGTGAACGATACTTAAACACGTGATTGTATTTGGTCCCATAGTAAAAGTTGGTTGTTATCATGACTACAATCACGTGTTTAAACATCGTTCACTAAAATTACCAGTCATCCTATATACCTATATAATTAATACTCATCAAGACCATTTCAAAAAGTTCAAACACGATAGGATTATCTTATTGTGTTTATTGCCGAGTTTCAATGGCCATCCCCCAGTTCCGTCATCAGAGCCCGGTTACCATCTAGCGCCAAAATACTCGTCAAGGCGAATCACACGAGCCCAAACTCGATGGGGTTGTATTGTTTTATTGCCGAGTTCCTATGGTCACCTTCCGGTTCCATCATTCATCAACTCCACGTCATAATAATTTTGCATTGTCATCTGATTTACACATGCATGAAAAATTTCAGCACAATACGGTAACCGGGATGTGGATCAAATTAAATTTACAAGATTTGATCACAGACAAACATCAGGACAGGTACACGATACACGACAACTAAATAAAAGCTTGTAAAATAGAAATATTCATGATCTTGAATTTTCAAAGTACATCCAAAAGTTCCATACTAATCATCATCATGTTAACCGAAAAAAGTCCATTTTTGGACATAGGCCGTCCCCAAGCGCCATAACGACTGGTCCTGTGCGTCTTGCATCCATCGGATTGGACCCTCACCAGGTCATCGATATACGTGGAGGGCCTTCCATCTTTTCAGCCTCATCGATCATCTACTACTACTAAATAAATGAAAAAGTAACTACCGTCTGTTTACAAAAGGGGTGGAACATGACCAGGACTATCTTTACCTTTAATCCTGGTATTATGTTCCTATTACGTGGTTTTTTTTTTATGGTAGGTAAAATCATCCAATTTAAAATCCCGCCCTTGGGCGGAGCGGGAGATAGTGTCAGACTCTTACCGACTAAAAACCTAAATACCACGTTACTTATTTGCCTTGGTTCAAGGGCCCTGGTATGCATTTTCATACCTCCCCAGAGCCCCAGATTAGGCTTCAACCCTACTGGGCCACTACATTTTGCTGACAACTCCTTGAGGCGCGCTGGGAATAGAGCGCGCCGTAAACGACTTGGGCTCGGTCCGGTCTGTTACCGGACGGACGGACAGCGAGCTATCCATTGCCACCGTCATTGATCGGTAAAACATACCACGCGGGCGCGACGGCTAGAAAGTAGTTTAGAAGAAATCAAAAATCGGGTTATTTCTAACAATATCTATGACGCCTCTCACTCAGTATTTTGCGGTATTTAGTACCTAGATAAGTAGCCAAAAATGAACTCTGGGGCCCGTACCTACCAGATACAACCACCATCTCCATACAACCTAGCTCTGTATACCTCAAAAAAAAAATTGATGTAAGTATTCCAGGAATCTCTACCGCCAAATCCCTACGATGAATTCAATTAAAAAATTCACGACTTTTCTTCTGATCACATTTTTGTTTGTTTGCGTAATGTTACCGACAGCTACGAGTACGTGACCACAACACTGTACTTCTAAACTCTAACACTTGTCCGTCCGTCTGTACGTTCAACATTATTTCATCGACGACGTGCGGCAAACGTGATGGTAGTCCATGGACTGTATGCCCTTATTCGAGCACTCGTACAACAATACAAGCAACTCATGATGCAATGCCGTCAAGGACTTAGAAATCTGAATGATGCTGTCTTGGTATCGCGTCGAGAGGTAAATGAGATTTTCGACATTATTTCGATTATTTTTGGTTTTGTTTGAATCTTTCAATTAGGGATCGTTAGGGTCAATCTCTGTTTAAGGCCAGGCCTGTGGGATTTTTCGAAAGAGTCATCGTGGCTCTGGAACTCAAAGGGAAACAGAGGGTTTTAGTCAATAAAAGTCCGACATTCTCTCTCGCTCCACCCAGAGCAAGAGAAGTCATTTGACGATTTCCCACCGAAAAAAAACTCGTATTTCAGACTGTGAACGTTTTGGAAACGCAGTCATTGTTCGTATAGCTATGGAGTGGAATTCCCTGACTCCTTTCCTCCCTCTTCTTCAAGCCAAGGGTGAATAGATTACGTCTAGGCAAACGAGCTACAATAGGTATGCGGACACCGGTGTCCTCTTGGAGCTTGAGAGTTTAATCCCGTAGAGGGTCGATTCGGTACATGAAACACTATCGATTTGTACAGATAAAAAATAAAAAAAGTACTTTTTTAAAACTCGAGTTAATATACGCATGTACGAAATTAATTTCTTTAAGTAAACGAGTAAATGACCTTGTAAGTAGTTGTCGTTCGTTGCGTACTAACTACCTACAGGTCATTGGACTCGCCCAGCTGACGTTTACTTAAAGAAATTAATTTCGGAAATACGTAGATTAATTTGAGTTGAAAAAAAAAATACATTATTTTTTAATTTTATCTTTACAAATCGATAGTGTTTCATGTACCGGATCGACCCTCCACAGGATTAAAACGATCAAAATTTAACGGTAAATATTATGAAGTATAGATAAATATAGAAGTAAAAACATACTATTCTTTATTTCTTCTCGAAAAATTAAAAAAATTGAAACGAACAAAAAGCAGAAAAAAAAGTATCAAGATGATTTCGCGTCACCGATCTGACCTAATGTCAAGGTTTCTTTGTCCTACCTTTGTAAATGCTTAGATATCATTTGTTAGGCTATATTTAACGCCTTGTTAACTTTCAGATTTAAAGTTTTTAATTTTAGATTTTATAAATAGTTCGATAAGCTATTTTTTGACTTCGAAACTGACGATGGCAAAAAATGGGGTCTATAGTCGTACAGTCAGTTAGTGATTAATGAGTAATTGTTTTTATTTATTTATTTATTTCTTTATTGTACACCTTACCTTATCAAAGGACAAACATTTATAAAAAAATTAGTGTACAATAGGCGGTCTTATTGCACAGGGCAATCTCTACCAGACAACCTTTGGATGGACTGGAAGAAAGAAAAAGAGTTGGGGTTGTCAGTGTACAACAATAAAAATAATAGAAATTTTTATATATATAATACCATAGGAAATATATATATATACATATAATACATAAATAAGTTATCAAATAATAAACTAATAAATATTAAAATATACAAAAGAGTTTATTATTGTTTTTATTATTATTAGTAAAAGTTTGACACTCCCTCCTGCTCCACCCAGAGTAGGAGAAATAATTTAATGATTTCCGATGACGTTAGTAACGCCTACCTATGAATATTTATTATGATAGTAAACAAGTTAACCAAGTAAGCACGACCAAATTCCTGGGCTTAACCATAGACCAACGACTAGACTGGAAAGCACACACATTAGATCTAGCAAAGAGACTTAGCAAATCGGCATACGCATTATATAAACTCGCACCAATCACGGGAGTCGATGCTATTGTTACAGCATACCATGGCATGGCTGGGTCATTATTAAGATATGGAGTAATCTTTTGGGGAAACTCAACAAATAAGGAGCTTATTTTTAAGGCCCAAAAAAAGTGCATCAGGTCGATGTTTGGGTTAAAAAGCACAGACACTTGTAAACCGTTTTTTATTAAATATAAAATACTAACATTACCCTGTTTATATATTTTTGAAGCTGCAGTGTTTGTTAAAACTAACCAAAAACTATTTCCTAAGCTGTCAGACAGAAATGACCGCAGTCGACGCCACCCCAATACGTTGTGTTCACGGCAATCCAAAACAGCATTAATGCGTAATAGTATTTTTTGTATGGCTCCAACAATTTATGATCACATACCAGAAGCAATTAAAATGTTAAACACTGATCTTTTTAAAAAACAGTTAAAGAATCTTCTTGTAAGTAAAGCCTACTATACAATTTCGGAGTTTCTAGAAGAAAAAAGACTTGGTATGCCAACTTGAAACTTTTATTTTGTGTTTTATGTTGTTTACCCATTATTTTAAATTACCGACACCTGACATCAATCTAATAGTGTAAGCTCTAACTTTGACATAATATATCTGACTGCAATTTTGCTACGTATTGACTAGTTTTATATACATTTGCCCTAATTAAAATTTTATTAATTTAATAATATTCATTGGACATTTATATTTAATTTTATTTTGATACTATTCATAAAATTATTTTATAACTACTATGATGTTAATTTGAAATGTTTTTTTGTTTTTTAACATTTACATAATATTTGCACGCCATAGACTGTGGCAAACATGTCTAGACCGTTTTTTTTTTTTTGTCATCCTACATGCAAGTTTTGTTTATTTTTTGTATGTGAACACATGTTTAAGCAAATAAATTATCTTATCTTATCTTATCTTATCTAGTAAAGTTAATATTATAATATCCTGCCAACCTTAACCCTTTCTTTGACCGTCAAAACTAGAAAACTCATGTTATGCTCATATTTATATGCAGCGGCACGCTCGCACACATTGTACGCTTTGTACCGGCCGCGGCAGTAACATAACATTTCGAATTTAAATACACATAAACCCAAGTGTTGCACCCGTTAGTTAGGTATTTTAAAACAATGGGATACACAATCGCTTCCAAATAAAATATTATTTCAAACTTTTAAAAACTAAAGTCCTACGTCAAAATATACAGAGTATACAAAAAAAGTTTCATGAAGATATAAAACACTATGCAGTGCACACTTCGAGAGCAGTGGTGGCCGAGTGGTAACGGCCCCGACTTACGAGTTTGTAGATCACGGGTTCAAACCCACCCAGGCGCTTTTTGTGTAATTTATATCATCACCACTGCTCTCAAAACGGTGATGGAAAACATCGTGAGGAAACCGGCATGTCCTAGAACTAAAAATTCGAAGACGTGTGACAACCACCGACCGGCACTGGGCCCGCGTGGTGGATTACGGCCCATTCCCTCTTCTAGAGAAGAGGCCTGAGTCCCAGCAGTGAGAACATTAAAACGCTGATGCTAAAATGTAGACTGTGAAACTTTTAGTGTTATTAGGCCTACTGTTCACGGACACGTAGCTTCATAAACGCGTATTCGTCATTATACACACGTCACATTATAGAAACGAGGCAATGGTCTTATAGGTAGCTGTCGGTCGTTGCGTACTAACTACCTACAGTTCATTGGCCTCGCTCAGCTGACGTTTACTTAAAGAAATTAATTTCGTACATGCTTAAATTAATTCGAGTTTAAAAAAATCTTTATTTTTTAATTTTTATCTTTAAAAATCGATTGTATTTCATGTCCCGAATCGACACTCCGCGGGATTAAAACGACCAAAATTTAACGGTGTATAACATTGTTTTCAATCCAGTTCTTGAATTTGTTAACTTTACGAAGTTGTAACTGTTACTGACAAAGTCACTATATTCACGATGACACAAAGCCACTATATTCACAATGACACTTAATTTTTATCACTCATCCGCGATGTTTTTTTTTTCTAAATAGCTACTCAAGATGCTCTCAAGTTTCCACGTAGAAAATTCTAAACAAAAGTGCAACACCAATCACCATGACCCCTTTACCAGTACTTGTCGCAGTCTCCGCGGTACTAGGGCATCATAATTTTACAGTCATGCACACGTAGCTTAACTGTGTGCACCATAATAAATTACCCATAAAAAAACACCTCGTTTAAGACGTGACTTCTTGTTATCTTGGCAACTAATGGAGGAGACATCTTCACGAAATCATTTTGTGCCAATATCACGAATTCACGATCGAATCCGATAATTTTGAGCAGAAAGCTGACGGAAAAAATCAGAAATAGAAATGATAGTTGAAAATAAATTGTTCTTTTGGATGAGTAATGAAAGTGGATCAAAGTCACGGATAGTACATATATAGGTATAATAAACACAGAAAAGTGTTATGATTCCATTATTCATCATTAAAAAGCCTTATGTGAAATAATGACGCATGGCGAAATTCTATGCTATGCTTAACGACTTTAATGTGGGTAAATATCGATATAATCACCCTATATCCTATTTAATTTAGGATCATAAAATACTGTTATGTCCACAATTTTTTCTTTCTACAATCTTTGCACGTCATTTCGATTTCGGCATATTACTCGTAACATATACAAAAAGATACATTTACTTATTTCTTCATCTTACATCTATCTTTACAAGTTTTTTTGTTATCCCAATGCGATAAACGCGCTTATCCTAACTTATTTATACTAACATTTAGAACTAATTATAAATAACGCATTCCTTGTGAATTCATCCAGAATACAATGAAATAAGTCTAACATATTGGATTCTGTTTCATTAAGCGAAATGGTAGAGCAAGAGTGAGTGTTTTTACTGACTGTAATGAAACCCATTTTCTTCAGTTGTTCTTTGCATTCTGCGGTAACTCTTTCCAACAATCTTGCAGCCTAAGTGCTAAACCAGACTGCAAATGCAGCGGGGCGAAACTCAAACATAAGAACTTTGGAGTGTCCATAGTGGGCACATGAGCGCGGAAAGCGGTGAGGGCTACTCGACGCGAAACGCACGCGGGCTACACGACGCGGGCGGGACGCGCGCGGGCAGCTCACGCCTCAATATTGAGTAATCATGACAGTGAACATTTTCTAACAATTTTTCAGACCTTGAACTCACACACTTCTTCAAAGAGCAAAGCAATAAAAGCCATTTTGTAACAAATAATGATCTATCTGGCAAAAAAAAAACATAAAATAACGCAACAGTGCTTATTAGGACATCTACCTAACGGGGTACAATGCTACGTTTCAAACGAATTGCATACAATCTTAGAATCATTAAAAATATTGAGACCCCCGCTGCCAACTCGCTTCGGTCAATTATAATTGTTACAAATTTCAACTAAATACTCGTTTTTCTGCGGACAACGCAATAAAGGCCTTTTAAAGAATTATATTTCAACGCTTCCACTAATTTGTTTCACCAATTATGCATAAAAATCGAGCCTGAGATTTCAAAATTAGAAGAAATGTTTCCTAGCAAAAACCTGTCTGGATTTCTGCGTGTTTTCGAAATCCTACGCTTTAATTGTAGAGTAAGCATTATAGTTCGCAATTGTTTTTAGTTTCAATTACACGACACGATCTGTAACAAAAGACTTTATCTCAGAAAACAATATTAGTTTGCATTTATATTTTTTACGCGATTTTACTTTGGCTTTTCATAAAATATTGCATTGTATTTTTTTTTCTAAATTTTATTTTGCGCGTAACATTACGAATCGAGTCGTCGTAATAAAGCAAAAAGTGTCGTACAATACGCGGAATATAAGTTAAACAAAAATGGCGATCGACCTTCAATGCAGACAGATTTTCGGGACTCAATCAAAGTGCGGCACAGCTGATGGCTGCGCGCCACCATTGCAACGACGCCCATTTTAGTTCAACTTATTTGCTTATTTAACTCATCTGCATTCTAAGCTATCTGCTGCTAGCGGTTTCACATGCACCAATTTATAGAAAATTGTCCTAAGAAAGCATACTCAGGAGCAAAAAGTATATTATGGATGGTTTTAATATCATGCGGATTTTATCACGCATGCGGATTTGCTCCGCATGAAGAAAATTCGAAAAAGTAAGAAAAATGCGTCCCGCGTACATATTGCACGCATTACAATAAATACTTGTATGAAAAGGACGTCTGCGGAGGTTACGCATGCAGAGCAAATCCGCATGCGTGATGAAATCTGCACGATATCAAAAACATCCTATGTGCTTTCCAGAATATGGTTTAGTCGTGTACTAATTTTTACGGAAATCCATTCAATCGTTCTAGCGTAAGGAAGTATCATATACATACATACACAAACATTCGCCCATAATATTGCGTGTGATATGATTAGTATGATAGGTTTCACATACAAAGTAAATAAATTACCATGACTCAGTAATAGGCCAATCTAACAAGTACTAGTAGGTGAGACGCCTTTGCGCTCTGTTAATTACAAATTACGATATAATTTTCACTTTTACTCAAACTCCAAAACTATATACAAATTAAGCGAAAGTAAATTCCTCTTAACACTCTGCGCTTACTTAGAGATACAATATGCAAACTTTAATTACTTAAACATACCTACTCAAATTATGAAGGTCAATGTCTTAAATTGTTTCAATTAACTAGAGTAGAAACTATTAACAAAATCCTATAGACATAGGAGAACTCGTAAATGTGCTTAGAAACAAAAAAAAAACTATTGTATTTTTTTGTAAATAGTTTTTTATTTCAAACTTTTAGTTGGGGTACACCTGAACTAAACTTAAATATATACCTAAAACAAAACAATTTTACTTGTTACAACAGTTCTGCTATGATTTTTTGAGGAGTTCCGTTCTATTATTCGAAGTTCATCATCAGATTAAAACAATATTTTATGGGACCAATTCGGGAGTATAATCTTTCAAATAACAAAAATAAAAATCGGTTCACAATTGACCGATATACCAGTGAACACACCTAAAAAAATAGCTTAACATAGAACCTCCTCCTTTTCGAAGTCAGTTAAAAATAGTTTTAAATTAAATTAGGTAAGCTTACTCGTAATATTGGTAATTTAATTCTCTATTTGTGTGTCCTCCTGTCCTCTCTTAAGCTATTTAAAATAAAATAAAAAATTATAGAGATACTATTTCAGCCAGCATATCTAATATGTTACCGGAGTAATGCACACACATACACACTTAGCCAGTTAGAAAATTATGTCACAATCATAATTCAAGTACTGAATTTTACTTAAATGCATTTAGGTAGTACATATTTTTAAAGTAAGGTGGTAATTTGGAAATCGACGCACTACATTGGTAATGTAGACCTACATATATTGGTATCGGCGCATGTACACATAAACACACCAGTGATGTAATCAATAATTTATTTGAAATTTTTAATTTAAAAATAATTATTGGTTATTTTAAGACATTCACAAAGACAAGGGCTTAGCAGATACATAGCATAGCTTAGCAAAAGTATAATAATCAGCCTTATAAATAACATTCTCTCTGTTAAGATTCTGACCTCTCCTCTAAGAGAACGAATCGACTTAATCAACCATCTGCACCGGCGAGGGGTTTTTTAGGTAAGAAATCATGATACATACACATACACCAACCTTCATTCTAATCTAAACACACAAATCTCTATTACATTGTAGTTAGAGATCAGAGAAAATGTTAACATAATAAATTGAATTCTCTTCATATACAGTATATATAACAACAATAATGAAGAGTATAAGAGTAGTGTAAAACCATTAAAACATTACCATAATTTCTTTTACTTACGTACGTATATTACACCAGTAACTACAGACTGTGTGTACGCTTGGATTCAGGCCTTATGAGCCAGTTACTCAGTACTGCTTTCCAAATTAGTTACTACGCCATAACATGGATTATATTATGGTGTTTCATCAGTTTCCCTTTCTAATGAGTTTTTTCAAGCACCCATTTATAATGAAGCTACACATTTTTTTTTATTAGTTAGCAAATTTTGTAAAGTGTGATATGAAAGAAAAGGGAATGAAAGTAAGAAACTCGGTGCACCAACCCCGAGTAATATGAGCCAAGAGCAGGAAGATGATGATGATGATTAGTTTGCAAATGATTATTTCGAGAATAGAGAGAAAAAGATAATCCAAGAAAATCTAAGAAACTAATCAAACAGGAGCTTCACTATCATCAGTAATAAGGAATCCGACGTAAGGAGGAGGAGGAGAGATAAAAAAAGAAGAAGAAAACATACCTGATGGTAAACAGTAATCCACTCGTTGATGGTGAAACACACTAGTTTATTAAAATCCTATTCAAAATAACTAATTAAGCCTAAATTATAATCGGACTGAAAGACTGCAGCAGGCAAATTGTTTCAGTCCTACGATGTACGCAGTATAAACAACGAGGCGATACGCTTAGTCCGGGCAGTAGAGGTGTCAACAATGTTAGGGTGGACATTCGGAACAAAACACAATAATTTACTTGGCAATAAGTATTTTTCATTACTAACACAAGTAATTGTAAATATTCCAATGCAAGTGTCCCCAGTGAATCAAAACGTAGATAACGTGTTAAACTGTAGATAGATGACAAAGTTGCCATTAGCGCGGTGGGCGTACCCGTCTCGTGTTACCGTCTGTTGCAGCCCGATAACATTGATGAGCATCACTGTACCTATATGACACAGACTTTTGTAATTGGTTTGTTAAATATTTTGTCAGTTGCATTAGTTACCTTTGCTCGGTTCTAGGTTACGTGACATGCTCGTAGACTTCTTATGCAGAATTTGAAGAACCTGCTTCAGCAGTTTTGGACCGAAATGTCTTTCATATAGCAAAATTTATTTCAAAGTATAGAGATCAATAAACTTGTAATAAAAGAGGACATGGTAAAAATGTAAAGTAAGCAAAAAACGAATTCGACTTAAATACTTCACAAAACCAATACAATGCACTTTTTGTAACAACTGCAAATGGGATACACAAAAGTCAACGCCAAGTAACAAAGTAACCAGGTTATGCTATTAACAGTCGTGAATCACCAGGAGTTCATAGCTCACAGAAACAGAACAAAGCAGAGAAAGTGTAACATAAAGAACTGTAACTATTTGCGGCTTCCCTCATAATAAAGTAATCCATTGTGAAGACTGGAGAGTTAACCGAGAACTATGTAGTAAGGTCCTCAACCTTTGTGCTATTCAGCGCAAAGTGAACTTACTGGAGCGATGCTTTTGAAATGTTAGACCAGTAATGTTGTTTGAAATGTTATTATTGAGGCTACTCAATAAAATATCGCTGTATGCTGTCCTGTTAAGCCATACACCATTTTAAGCACTATTTATAAATGTCTAGCAGATGGAATATGCTTTAGTAAACACTATAATAAATTGTAATACAGATTAAGTTTCAACTATATTGAGGTGGATCTTAGGCTGTGCAAGTGTGCAGGTAAATGTTACTAATGAAAAAAATAACGATAATAGAGCAACACATAAAGAATAAAGAATTAAGCTTGTACCCTAATGTTTATAATAAATTTATTTCAATAAGATATTCAGTTGTGAAAAATCACAAAAGATCTTAGATAGTCAAAAACATTTCCATTGAACTACACTAAAAAGAAAAGTGTACAGCGAAAGTATTACGAACCAAACATAACCGACACTAATCTTACCAAATTTGAATATTTACAATAGAAAAATTTATTGAACAAAGAAATATAACGAAGGGAAAGTATAGTGAACTGCCAAGTCGGTGTAGCTCACAAAACTAATAAGGAAATGACGATTTGCTTGTACTCTGGACGTACCTTGCGCAATGAGAGCACTGCGCTCTTTAAGATGAAGTATGATCTTGAACCAGTATATCTGGGCAGGATTATGAATATTAGAAAAGGAATTATTGGTATTTCTAGAAGTATTGAAGAATTCTTGCAGTGTAGTTTTTGCCTTTGGTTTGCTGTGTGTGCACTATCTTTTGTACTGTTTTATTTTTAGCCACTAGAAGAGAAAATAGGCTTCAGTTTGTTCTAATATCGTAATTTTACTGTCTATCGATATCGCCTCAAATAAAAAAAAAACTATATAAATTCACAGATGCAGAATTTTGTTTGGACTCGTCATCCTTCGTTTATTTATTAGCAATAATAAAGAGCCCAAATTATTATTTTAATCGTATGCAGTTATAATAACAAAAATTTTGAAGTATTGAAGAATTCTTGCATCATATTTTTGCCTTTGGTTTGCAGTGTGCACTATTTACTTGCACTGTTTTATTTTTAGCCACTAGAAGAGAAATAGGCTTCAGTTTGTTCTAATATCGTAATTTGTCTATCGATATCGCCCCAGTTAAAAGTAAAAAAAAAAACTATATCAATTCACAGATGCAGATTTTTTTTCGGACTCCTTCGTTTATTTACTTGATTAACAGCTACAGTAAGGTATCTATACGATTGTTTTGTGTAGTTTTAATAACAAATATCTGAAACCCGTTAACAATGACCAAATGTAATATATTGTTAACCCAAACTCAATATATTATACAAGCCTAAACCAGTTTACAATAAAGAATGAAAACTCCTCGACCGATACAACAGTAGTTGCGTAACATCAATTGGTAATCGTATCAAACGCAATTGAAGGGTCAACTGATCAACTCAATTCGGACGGTGACGATGATCTACCGTGATTGTAAGCGTTTCAAACCTACGCTGTGTTACTTGCATAAGCTTCTGTTGTATTGGTTTGCGAAGAGTTACAATTCTTTGGACTAGTTTGATTGAGATGAATTGTAGAACTTGAGTACATTGATGACAAATAGGCGTCCATTTTACCCGTAACATGTATGTATATTTCATAAAATAGGGAGCGAACGATAGATTATGGCACAACAGAAAGAAGAAAGAAAGAAAGAAAATACACATACATGCACACAGACACACACAATGCAGAAACAAGTACATACAAACTTAAATAAAAAAAAAAACAACAACAAGATTGTCTGTCTCACGGCTGCGCTAAAAAGGTCCAGTTCAACATAATGTCTGGCAACTACATATCAGAAGCCTGACTCTGGTTTTCAACTGAACCTTACTTTGAGTGCACAAAAAGATGAAGAAGTGACTTTTTCGTTGACAATTCATCAAATATTACTACTATCTTTACCGCTCTGGGTAGAGAGAGAGGAAATGGCGGTTTTTCTGATTCAAATCAACCTGTTTTCTTTCAGTTGCCTTTTGCATTCCAGGGTCGCAGTAACTGTTTGAAATGATCTCGCAACCCAGACATAATATGGTATCTATTGCCACATTTGTATACGTACAAATGTACATTTCTTCTTTACCTATTTTAAGGGATACATATTTCTTCCTTATTTTAATTTGATAGAGTATCTATTAGTTTTATAATTGTATATGATTTGAGACTCATTAATATTACTGTTACATAAAGATGACATAAACACTCTTTGGTTTATTAACATTGTAGACTTTATCAGTTATTTTACTGATACACTTCTGTTAATCCATTTTATAATATTACATCATCTCAGTCAGATTGTGTGTCCTATATTCTTAGTCGAGGACATCTCACTGATTAGTATTCAATACTTAATGATACTCCATCAATATATTTGCTAAGAATTTAATAATAACAGTCAATGGACAATCACCAGTATAAATTCTATAATATCGTTATCTTTAGTTATTTCTGCATTATAATTGTCTTTCAGTATTATACAAGTATTAATGAATTCATTTGATTATGTCTTGTTACATAAGTATTCTTCAAGATGTTTTATATAACAGATGATTGTATTGATGTATAATTAATTACTTTATACGTGATCGGTGCACGTGCAGTATATTACAATGATCAGTATTATTCCATTTGCAAGCATGTCCTGCGCACATCAGGTACCAATTGCACCAATGTTGGCGATGCCATGTTGGACAAACATTATCTCATCAATACTTATACCAGTAACATCGTTACATCTCTTCACAATCCTTTACTTGTAGGTATGTTTAAAGTAACTGGCCAAATGTTTGGTGGAATACTGAGTTCTCTATTCGCAGAGCAGGTTTCGAATGACTACGTTCCTTTTGTTTATCATCCTTTAGCTATTTACGACTATTATGGGGAATTTTGAGCTAAACTTAAGACTACAGAACCAGCGAGAGCAACAATAGAAAATAAATCATCAATTTCATTATTTTGAACTTTTTCCAAATTAGGGTTGCTGCTACAAACATTTACTTCTTCGTCTTCCAAACTACCAACACAAAGAACAATGGAAACGCTATTGGTCTTCATATCAGTAGTCACTCATATGCATACTCCATCTATTGTTAATTCTGGGGCTCTGGGGAGGTATGAAAATGCCTACCAGGGCCCTGGAACCAAAGCAGGGAAGGAACAGAGTAGGTATTTAGTCAGTAAGAGTCTGACACTATTTCCCGCTCCGCCCAAGAGCGGGATCTGTCATTAGATGATTTTACCTACCGTAAAAAAATCTATTGTTACTTTGATCCTGGGTTCAATTTCCGGGTCCACTATTGAGTTTTTTTTTCCATTAAGAATGACTCCGTAGCAATTGAGACTTCAGAAGCGGGTAGTGTGACATCTATGTTTTTAGTTCTCAGTCGAATCTCTCTCTCTCATTCTCAGTCATTGAACTATGAGAGTATAGGAGGAGATAGTGTTGTGTTGGCCAGTGGTTGGTTGAGGTTATGAACGAACCCACAACCTCCACATGTGAATTTTTCATTTCATATGTACTTTTCTTAGTTTATCTAGGACGTTGTGTCAATAACGTAACTCTGTGGTGCCTCGGAAAGCATGTAAAGCCGTTGATCCTAATTGTCATTCGTAGATCTTTGACAGTCGTTACAGATAGCCAGACTATCCTTGGAGTAGGGTGTTGCCCAGTAAATAGGTTTTGAAGGTCTGATAGCCATTCGTTCCATGTAAGACACGGCCATACGTCCACGGCATATACGGTCTATGTTAAGTCTGAGTATGGTTTCCGCACTTAGCCTTATGGATACCATTGTACATGGGCCATGGCGGCCACAACCTTTGGTGGGCTTATCCCAACCAGGCCACTTCTCTCCAAAAACTGATTATGCCTCTCAGGTTTTTCAGGACGTTAATAAGGGAGTTTGGGGATCCTCAGATCCGTATGCGTATTTCAGTAACACCTATGCAGTGTAGGAGCAGCCACCACGGTCTTCAGCCGCATCCGGCTAAACTAGAAGCCAACCCCAACTAGAAGACATCTTCCGCACTTGGGCGGAGCGAGGGATACTTAGTGTCAGACTGTTATTGACTAAAAACCCTCTCTGATTCCTTTTTTGCCTTCGTTCCAAGGCCCCGGGTTTCACTTTCACATTACCCATGGCCCCAATAGGCTTCGACACTGCTGGGCTCCTGCGGTTTGCTGACATCTTATTAAAGCGCGCGTGAAAAAATACGCGCCGTTGTCGACTTGGGCTCAGTCCGGACGGTTACCGGACGGCCGGACGGTGAGCCACCCATAGTTAGGAAAAGGCTAAGGAGATGATGATGATGACCTAGATTAACAAATACAATTCGAACAGTTATAATATTCATTCTCTCGATTGTTCTAATAAATTCTGTATTAAATTAAAAAGCTAAAAAGCAATAAAAACAGTTATTCAATCCCCAGGAAGTTTAAATTGATTTATTATGTTAAGCATTCTACCATTTTATAATCGCTAATTTCCCACATGATTACATTATTTATAAATGACATCTTCGGTCATCGACCCAGTTTACATAACGTTACTATTAAATATCGATTTATTTACATTAGATACAGAATTATCTTCTTTATAGTGATATAATCAATTTCTCTACAGTTTAAGTGGTCAATTTAATTTTCACGGTACTTCGTTTTCTTTGTGTTGGTACCCCTTCGAGCAAAGGCGGTCGTCTCCTCCTGTGAAGCAGTAATGTTAGCGATAGAGGCGGCCACACGCGCGAGGCACCGGCCCTCACGCACGCCCCAACTGACGGGATCCCAATCCCGATTTCCAGCCAGACGAGCTATGGGTCGCCATCTGGCCGTTCGATAACCGCCCGAGCTCGAGTCTTCGACAGCGCGTACTGTTTCACGCGCGCCTCAAGGAGATGTCAGTAACACCGTAGAGGCCATTAAGGCCGAAGCCCACTTGGGCCAGCCCGGGTTCGTTTCTGAAAGGAAAAACTAGGGCCCTAAAACGCAAGGCAAAGAAGAAAATTAGGAATATTTTTAGTTCATTGGATGATTTCCCATATGAAAAAGCCTCCTTCGAGCGAAATCAGTCGTCACGTCATACTTTTCTTTAATATTTCCTACCGTCAAATTTGAAGCATTTATTTAAAATCAGATCGGTCAGTCAGAATGATCCACTGTCCATTCCAGGTTGCCTGGAAGAGATCGCTGAATGCGATAAGGCCGCCCATTGTATTTATGTGTTTTAGTTTCCTATTGTATGTGTAATGGTGTACAATAAAGTATATAATACTCGTAATTAAATAAATAATAATTGCACATTCCAAAGCGTAAGTAGATCTCTATAAAGAAAAACGTGCAAGAAACTCCATAGACACTCTTTAAATCATGTTATGTGTTACAAAAACATAACACATGTAATATATTTCTTGACGCTTTTCTTATGTGAGAACAATTTTAAAAAAAATATTTTAATAAAATAAGCCACTGGCACACAAGCGACTACCAGTTTCTACAGAAAAATCCAACACACGTGCTACCATCAGTGAGGCATTTGAGTCAACTGATGTTAGCTCACTTACGTATATATTAAACCAGACATTCTTATATTTATTGATTCAATAAAGTAAGCAGATTTTCAGTATAGAGTAGACAAGACAAGCCGTTCTGACAATTACTGTCCATCCTAGTTTGCTTATAAGAGATCGCGGATTGTGATAAGCCCGCCAATTGTATGTGATTATTTAGTTTTCTTTTCTATGTATCGTATTGTATTATACAATGAATTGAGTACCGTCGACGGCGCGTTCTGTTCCCGCGCGCCTCAAGGAGCTGTCAGCACACCGAAGATGCCCAGCCTGCTAACTGCAAGCAGGCAGGGTCGAAGCCTGCTGGGGTCAAGGGCCGTTTTCTGAGAGGAAGGCTCAGCCCCGGCACTATAGGCAACGAAGGAACGGGGTAGGTTTTTAGTCAGTAAGAGTCTGACACTACTTCCCGCTCCACCCAAGGGCGGGATTTGTCATTGTATGATTTTACCTAACATAAAAAAAAACCTATCTAGGTAAGAAATAAATGAATACGCCATTTACAATGCACATCAAATATTGTTTAGTCTTTCAAGCTTTATTGATTATCATTTTAGGTGATAGACGTCCACTGTTGAACATTGGCCTCCTCCAAGAGTCAGATTCCTCGTGGAAGGTTTTGTTTTCCTTCCAACGCTCTAGTCTTCAAGTACACGGTGGCCACTCCAAAACCTTTCAGTCCCATCAACAAACATCATTACCTCATCTTAAATCTCAGTAGATTGATCACGCAACATAAAATTATTATTTAAATATCATACCATTATTTCTTTTGTTTTCTTCAGAATTATTACAAACATCTTACAAACGACCAAAATTACTTAAATCGTATTTAAATAGGTACAGATTACTATCGCCATTAAAATGATCAAGACTGTTCTTCTACTGTGTCGTAACGTGTCGAACACTGAAATGTTACATGTCGCATGCATAATGCACGGTTGCCAAATATCAAGACATTATACGGAGTCTTAAGTTATGATGATACTATGATGACACAAATAATAACGTTACCTAGTTTGTTTAAACAGGATGACGAGATGTTACAAAAGATTTCAGTTCTACTAAATAAAAATCTTGTACACCGTTAAATTTTGGTCATTTTAATCCCGCGGAGGGTCGATTCGTTACATGAAACACTATCGATTTGTAAAGAGAAAATTAAAAAATAAAGTACATTTTTTTAACTCGAATTAATTTACGCATGTACGAAATTAATTTCTTCAAGTAAACGTCAGCTGTGCGAGGCCAATAAACTGTATGTAGTTAGTACGCAACGACCGACAACTACCTACAATGTCATTGATTCGTTTACTTAAAGAAACTAATTTCGTACATGCGTCTCGAGTTTTAGGAAAAATGTACTTAATTTTTTAATTTTATCTTTATAAATCGATAGTGTTTCATATATCGAATCAACCCTTCACGGGATTAAAACGATCAAAATTTAATGGTGTATATAAAAACTTCAAGAAATACAACTAAAGGACTTTAGACATTCTCTACCGTATAAGTAACTAAATAGTATAAATATATCGAAGTCAGTTAAAAAAAGATATGATTGTCTATTAGAGCGTAATGGAGAGGTCTGCGTCCAGCACTACTGCAACAGAATGATAATAAAGCTGAACGGAAAACCAACCAGAACAATTTACCCGCAGTACTCTTCCCGTTCGATTATAATTTACTTAAATTATAATCATTGAGGACACTTGTCTTCAAGACTAGAGTGCATAGGGTCTTAATGAACTAGTGCGCTTCACAATCATCGATTGCATCACTGCTTACCATCAGGTGGGATCGCAGTCAAGCACTAGTCTATACCTATAACACTAAAAAAATAAGCAAAAAAAAAAAATATAAAAGAATGAAAACATCGGGAAAAACCCGTTCCAAAATGATAACAACAACGAATGAAAAACAAACAATTGACAGTCGCTATGAAATCGTTCCGTGAACCATTAAATGCATGGCTACATTGTCAATACAAAATATGCAGGCATGAAACTGAACTACGATTGAAAACCAAATAGAGTTGCGTTTCTGCATGCACCTGTGTCTATAGGCAAACATAGATGACACGAAATCATAGACATAAAAGGTTCAGCGATATTCTATAAAAAAAAACCGGCCAAGTGCGAGTCGTACTCGAGCGGAGGGTTCCGTACCATTGACTAAGTAAACAAGAGAACAGCAACAAAATAGGTAAAAAATAGCGTTTTTTTGTATGGGAGCCCCCATAAATATTTATTTTATTTTTATTATTTATTATTAAAGTAAAAATACAACTGAGTATTTTGTGAATATTTAAAGTACCTACCTGTTGCCAATATTGATATCGAGCAAAAAAGGGCATAAAAAGCGCGTTTTGACTCTGATGGGTCCCGTCAATTAAGTTGACATCTCTTGGAGGCGCGCACCACGCCATCGACCTGGCCCAAATCTTTTCGGACGGAAAACTGTCCATTATCTAATGACATCTCCCGGCCGTGGGTGGGGTGGAAGGGTGTGCCAGACTTTAACTGACTAAAAACCTACTCCTATTCTATCGTAGCCTATATATACCAGGGCCGAGTCTTCCTTTCAGAAGCAGACCCTTGGCTTCAGTAGGCTTCGACCCTGTTAGACCCCTACGGTTTGCTGACATCTCCTTGAGGCGCGCGTAGAACAATACGCGCCGTCAATAACTTGGGCTCGGTCTGGATGATTACCGGACGGTTGGACGGCCAGCTACACATCGTTCGCCGTCCGCAAGCCCGCGACTACGGTATCCGAAAATTAGGATCAGGATTCCGACGGCGGCTGGGGCGTTGCCTCGAACAGCTCTGCGATAACCGAAGCCAACGCCCAGGATCGACGTCGAGATTGCATATATTTCAGAGATCAGTGATGGAGAAGGGTACCAACATAACCCGAAGAATCGTCCAACTTAAGTGGCGGTAGGCACATTGCTAGAACAGACGGTCGATGGGGCCATAATGTTCTGGAGTAGCGACCACGTACTGGGAGACGCAGCGTTGGAAAGTCTCCTACAAGACTGATGACCTGGTTAGGGTTGCGGGAATCCGATGGATGCGAGACGCACAGGACCGTTCATTCTGATGATACTTGGGGGAGGCCTGTGTCCAACAGTGGCCATCTTTGGCTGAAATGATGCCGGTGACTCATTCCATCGACGATTTGTGCCGACTGAACCTTCGTTGTTTGTTTACTTAACGCCAATACTAGGGTAGGTAATTTGGAAAAACACGGCACTAATAACAACTATCGCTCACGAATCGCTTCGACTCCTATAGGGTTGTCACTGTCTGAACCATGGTGATTTATTGTTTTGTTAATGGACTCTGAAGCGGTCTTCTGTGTGCTAATGGTACAAGGCAATTGTCTACGTACCTTCATAAACGCTTCAATATACACCAGGCAGTTTGAGCAGTACGGCGTATTGAACCCTATCTACAAGGCGTATTACACGCGTACGTTTTCAATCGATCATGACAATGCCATCGGACTAAGACGTTTCTGCCATTTTTACAAAAATAAATCATGCTTTCGCTCCATGTACGCCCTGGCGTCATAAAGCTGCTTCGTCGATAGGTTTTAATAGTTTTGTATGTAAACCTCATGCAGGCGTACACCAAGCGTATAATGACGAATACGCGTTTATGAAGCTACGCGTCCGAGAAAGTAGGCCATATGTATGTTCATGCGAACCTGTGTCGAACTCTTAGGTACTAATTGCTGGAGATAAACTATTCTAACAGATAATAAAATACAACCTAACAAACAGTCATCTTCTGAGAGCTGATGCGGACTTTCATACAGGTATTGAGCATCGACACCGAGCTGCTAGCCTGTCAGTTTTCTAGTGGTTGCATTTCGGAGTTTGCGTTGGAATTGCATAGCCTAATTCTGTTAAGTCCGTCCCATCATCGGACTACCAGGCGTATGGCGATGCGATGGTGGACATCTAACCTATACGCAGAAAACGTTTTGGGAACACATTCATTGTGGTTACAGTCAAGCAGTGGAATTCCCTGCCGGAGTCTGTGTTTCCTGATAGCTACAACCTGGGGATCAAGTCAAGAATGAAAAGATTACTTCTAGGTAAGTGCGCTCCATCGTCGACCACATCGTCGCTTTCTATCAGGTGAGATAGTGGTCCTCGCTGGTGGAATATTAAGATATAACTTTATTCAGTTCATTTGACCAGTACAAAGTGATAATTACATGATCTTGCATTACATAAGAGCCTTAAATGCTAGGTTTTTTACAAATTCCCTGGATCCCACACTAGGATTCCCTGTGTCGTGGGATCCAGTCTCTTCCTAAGTTAGGCAAGGATACATTTAGGAACTGTACTACAAATAATTAATAATAACAAAAAAGTGTATTAAAATGCAATAAATAATTACAAGATTATAATATTATTGAATTAAAAATCAATTAAAGATTAATATTGATTTCAAAAAAAAAAAAAAAAATATTCTTATTAAGAGAAAGAAGCATTTAGAAATAGAAGTCTCCAAATATTTAGCATACCGTCACACAACCGTGCGTGTTGTCCCAAGGAACAAACAAGTGCAATAAACCATAAATTAGTTATCGGCACGAGACAGCCCTGCCGTGTGATGAAGAGCGTGGGTCTCGGTCCAGCGCACCGCTTTACGCTTTCTCTAGCGCAGCCATTCCTCGCCAGTCGCTGCACGACATGTGTGCATACGATGTCACGTGGTTGTGCAGATGGGACAATGCACAGGATACTAGCCACTCATGTCAGCTACTCGTAAGCCTCAGAGACAATAGAGGACAAAATGTCAACACAACGTGCAACGCTGTCATGTCAACAGTCATATCCTACAACTGGGACATGTTGCAGTTGCAGAGCGTAGGCCCTAGCTCATGGCCCTAGTAGTAGGGCCATGGGTCGACTTCTGAAAGGGTGACTGAAGGACATAGGCGTGCTTTTAGTCAGCAAAAGTCTGACACGCCCTCCCGCTCCAGCCTAGAGCTAGAAAAGTAATTGATTTCCCATCTTTAAAAAGAAAATCATGTCCCGCGTCACGTAAATGCGTTGTTAAATGTCAGGAGGCAAGTTGTGGGATATCGGGCAACGTTGCAAAGCGTCATGTAGATTGAGCGTTGCGCGTCATTTCGGTGAGCATTTTTTCCCCAAATATATCTAAGGTACAAATGTAATACAAAAAACTCAATCTATGGCTCTAATTATATTATTGAAAACCGTATCAAAATATATGTTGGGTGGTTTAGGAAGAATTAGCGAATATACAGACAGACGCAGAAACCGACTTTGTTTCATATCATGGAGAGAACAGATATCTCATAATTGTAGTGCAGCCAAAATTTCCTATTTATTCATTTTGATTTGTATTTGGCATCTGAATTTAGGCATACGATTACGGACATGGCCCTAAGAAACGCCAAACTTAAGTGCCAGGGCATACTACTCGATGTTGAAATATGACAATCGTGTTACTGATAATTTCGACGCCACCGGTACCACGCCCTGGTACAAGCCATGGTCTGGAAAGGAGGAATAAACTAGAGCGGGAGAAGTCTTTGCATGAATTTCCACCTTGAAAAAAAGCTGTATTTAACCAGATTGGAAGCCACTGTCAAGTTCAATGCCGGATGGATCTTCATGTAGGGTCGGTCGAGTCACGCTTTGATATACAAAAACAAATCAAGATATATGTACCAAATAAAATGTAACTAACTAAAAATTTCCCGTAATGACAATACAGGCAAAAATTTCTATAGACCTATCACTACCTAAGGACCTGATAGAAAAATAAGCTATACTATGATTTTTTATTAGATGAAGTAAAGTGACAGCAGTGGACAGTGCCCAACTGTCAAATAACAATGCCCAACCGTTAAACAACCATTGTTATAGCTGTCGCTTTACTTCATCTAATAGTTCCTAGTTCGGCAGGATGTTCCGGCGCTGCCGCTGCGGCTGCTGAGACCCTCAAATGGCGCAAATACTGTAACCTTATTGGTAATTACAGTTTTGAGCCGTTTGGGGTCGAAACGCTTGGATCATGGGGTCCGAGTGCGCGTATCCTTTTCAAGGAAATTTCACGTCGCTTGATCGACACTTTGCGTGACCAGAGGGCTGGCTCATTTTTTTCCCAAAGAATCAGCATTGCCATTCAACGTGGCAATGCTGCCAGTCTTCTGGGTACGTTTCCGGATGACAGCGATGTGGAGGAGTACTTCGACGCCTGAGTGTATTTGGTGTTTTTGTATTATATTTGTACATAGTTATGTCTAGTTTACATTCTTAGTTTAGTTTTTGATAAAAAATCATAGTATAAAGAAGTTTTAATTCGTTATCATTTATAAAAAGGTACTTACGGAGCTCCGTGGTAGCATTTGTTTCAGGCAAAAAAAGACTCCAGTACTAATGCTACTTAGGCCCTGCGCGCACCGGTGACTTTTGTCACGGTGACTTTTAAGTGTTTGTCACTGTCACGTCACGTATCTAATGTGGAGTGCGCGCACGACGAGCGACAGTGACAGTGACAAAACCACAGAAATGTAAAAAATAGGAGAAGTGGCAAGGGGGCGTGTTTGCGTCCGCGGTACTTGCTCAACAAGGGCACATACCGGCAAACAGCCGTTTGACGGCCGTCAGTTACATCGCGAACGTGCTCGTAAATAAATTTAAAATACCGTGTTGTTCAGTGGTTTCATGCAAAAACTAAAGCGAAAAGACAAGCCTGGGTCATCAAAGAATCTCTCACCATAAATAGGTATAATGTTAATAGTATATTTATCTTTAAAATCAGGAAAAAGAACAAATCTTATAATATCCCTTGCTTTTACTACGTTATTTTTGTTTTCAAATATCAAAGCGACTTTATTACTCATACAGTAAATATATTGCTCTTTAACCACTACCTAACTTTGACGCTCAGTAACTGAACAAGTAATGTAAAAATAACGTAACGATACTTTATCAGTGCGGTGTATTTCTTATTACGGCCGCAGTCAGTTGAGCCAAGCTAGGGATGCGCCTGTACACATCCGCCAATATAGACTATCGACCACAATATCGATTGGTTGGATATCCGAAGTGAAATAATGTATTTTTATTTATTTTGGAGTAGTAGAGAAATACGTAAGCAACTTTCGTAAACTAAGTTGGTAAAGAGTAGGTCAAAAGTCGGTGGACAAATGGGAATAAATAATAATTACAGTTTTTAATTTTATTATAAAAAATTTACTGTTCTAAAAAAATTAATTATTTTCTAGACATATTTATTTTTATTTAATTAGTTTTTGGAACCTAAAAAAATATCATTATAAAAATGAAAAAATCGATAACTTTTCTATTTAGTCAATCACTAGCGTAAATTAAAAATAAATTGCTTTTGCACAGCATATCGACATTTATGTGTGCGTAACTTATATGGTGCATGAAAAATATACGCTGTGTATAGGAAGATAAGGTTTATAATATACTGTGTAGTATGGTCTGATTTATATTTTGCGAGTGTGTGCAGGACTGTGTAATAATAGCTGCATATGTAGTAGAGTCAGTGATGGTAGGGATAACTGGAGACATGGTGTTCCAGTACATTTTTCACTGCGTACCATATCTCCTCCTTTCTAATATCTTTGGACGAAACTTTTTTAAATCGAAGCGTCATTTGTCGCAGTGGCGTAGCGTGCGTTTTCGCAGCATGGGGCCGCCCTTAAGTTTTTAGTATGTACTTTGTTTTTTCGCCTATTTGTTTAACTTGTTTTGTTACGCTCCAAGTGCAACCCCGCTTTATGTCCATGCAATCTCTTTCCATCCCAGGTTGCCTGGAAGAGTTCGCAGATAGCGATAAGGCCGCCCATTGTATGTTTTTATTTAAGGCCGTGTTTACGTAGACGCGGCGCGTCGGGCGGCGCGTTGGGCCTTTCGTCGTACATTGCAGCAGCGGGCCGCGACATCGCTCGCGCAAACACACACCTATCTCAATGTACGACGGGCCGCCCGACGCGCCCCGCAACGCGACGCTTGTCCGTAAACGGGCACTAAGTCTCAAAATTTTATAATCTTTTTTATCTTGGTGTACAGTAAAGTACATATAAATAAATAAATAATTACTCATAATCATATTTTTACATTTTCCAAATTATTAAATTGGCGCTTCCTACCACCCCCTTTAGTATGGCTCCTTGGGCCATGCCCCCCACCGCCCCCACCCATGCTACGCCACTGATTGCGGCGCGGTGACAAAAATGTCACGGGCTTGTCCGCTCCATGGTCAGCGTACAAAAAAGTCACCCAGTTGTCACGTCGCTACGTGCGCGCACCTCCATACATATCCATGGACTTGATAAGGGTGACAAAAATGTCACGGTGACAAAAGTCACCAGTGCGCGCATCGCTTTATGGTTCCTTAGACGTTATTTAAAATTAACGTTAATATATTTACCTTTCTTCTGTCCTAGTCCTCCACACGCATTCTGAAACAAGCGAAAAATACACTTTAGAAAAATAAGTTTCATGAATTTCACTGCTGGAACGACTCACGCGCAAAACACCAGAAAAATAGCTTGCTTTATTATACAAGTGTAACAAGCTTCATGAAAAATTACATGGACAGGACAAATAATATAAACACAGGCCTACAGGCAACAGTTATTACCACCTTATTCGTTGATCGCGTGTACCAAACTACGACAACTAACGCCACATGTACCCTATGATCAACCATTATGAACTGACCTACATGCCTTCAAAAACTAACACTAATCATAGGTCATACAAAAATGGATGATCGTAACTACACCTTTAATACGAATTTAAACACTATGACCTACTCGATAAAGGGTATTTTGCTGTGTAATGTGTTTGTTAAGGCTTTGACAGACAAAGGGGTGGACATCAGAGGTGATCGACCTATTTTTTACACGATCACCGGTCATCGGCATTGAGGTAGTTATGGTTAATTAAAAAATCGGCCAAGTGCGAGTCGGACTCTCGCACGAACGGTTCCGTACCATTACCTATGCAATAGACACTATATATAGGCAAAAAAGTCACGTTTATTATATAGAAGCCCCCTTAAACATTAATTTAATTATTAATTTTTTAAGTGAATATACATCTAAATATTCTATGAATATTTCTAGCGTCTACCTGTTGCCGTTATTAATATCGAACAAAAAATGCAAAAAAAAAAAAACACGTTTGTTATACAGGAGCCCCAATTAAATATTCATTTTATTCTTTTTTTAGTATATTTGTTGTAACAAAAAAAAAATATTCTGTGTGTGTTATTAAAACTGTCACGGTTCATGAGATATAGCCTGACGACAGATAGATGGACAGTGGATGAGTTTTAGTATTAGGGTCCTGTTTTTACGCTTTCGGTGCGAAACCCTAAATAGATCATTTTTATGATCCGTTTCTAAGCGGATATTGGACATTACATTTTTAGATAAATATTGTAGATTGTTAGTTTTACATGCTATCATGGTTTTTATGATTGAGCTAAGTAGCATTGAGTTTTATTTGTCAGACATAAATGAGTAGTGAAAATCGCTTGAATAATATTTGTACTGGCCCGAAACATTAAAAAAAACAGAAACGGATTTTTTTATTTATTTTTTTTGAAATGTGTAATAATTATGATCTTTATTTGTTAAAATTATAATTCCTTAGGTACTTACAATTATTTAGCCAATTATATCTATACCTATATAAAAGCGAAATACCACTCACTGATTAATCACCAAATCTCAGAAACTATAACACCTACAAACTTATAATAATATAATTTGGCAGGTAGGTTCCTTATAGGGTGTAGCCATCCGCAAAAAACGGATTTTACAAAACTCGGGTTGAGTTTCGTAAAATCAGTTCTTACTCCACCCCTAAGGGAATAAAACGGGGGTTGGAAGTTTGTATGGAGAAACCGGCTATCACGTGGGCAAAGCCTCTGACAAAAAGCTACTATACTATACTTGCAAACAACTATTTTTTTGTGTGGAAAACATAAAACTGAAAATTTTTCTTTTTTAAGTCAATACATACAATAATTTGTCGCTTTTAGTTTCCTATTTTCTCCTCAACTAAGGAAAATTAATCGAAATTACAGCTCATGGAACTACCATAACACACCAGTATTTATAAGTCAAGTACCAGGCTCGCAGAAACGGCAAGAGCTTACGCAACAACCAACCGAACAGGCTAGTTGGGCAATCCCGGCTGTAATTAGGAGCAAAGCACTGCATTACCGATGTTACTAAGCTTAACAACCGGTGCAAAGTACTTGTTAGATTATTCTAAAGGAAAGGAACTAATTTGGTTTTTGAAATGTAAAAACAAAGTTAAATAATACCGATAAAATTATTATTTTAGGGTTCCTTACCTCAAAAAGAAAAAACGGAACCCATAAAGGATCACTTTGTTCTCCGTCTGTCTATCTGTCAAGACCCTTTATCTCGAGAACGCGTGGAGGTATCGAGTTGAAATTAATATCATATACTCAGGTCTGCGTTCCTTTGAAGTTGTTAAAAAATCAAGCTTCTAAGTTAATGAAAACAAAAGAAACTGCCGTATATATCGCTAAAAACGTATATTTTAGAATTCTAAAATTTGGCATGAAGCAAGGTCTTATAGCACAAGTATAAAATAATCTGAATACTGTAAATTTTTAGTTACATTAAGAATGTTTTTTTTTGTGATTCGGAAAATATTTGTTACTCAAATCGGGAACTCAACTGTTTTTTGTTTTACGGAACCCTCAATGCTCAAGTCCGACTCGCAATTGTCCCGGTTTATTTATTATTTTATTGAAAGCCTGACCAATATCTGAACTTGTAGGTATTTTAAATTCATGTTGACACAAAGTAACTTTTTGGGGCATTTAACGATTCCTTCAGAAATAAAGTAACTAAAAAACGAAAAAGGAAAATTACACTTGCTTCCACTACTTTCCCATTTGGCTGGCAACCGATTTGAGGTCTGTGGTAATAAGGCTAAATCTAAGTTTATTACTAGTGATAAATATCCCTTTGCTTTTTTATTTGTTAATGATAGACTCCCGTTTGACCACAATCTATCTTATGTAGTAGTAAGTAAACGACTAAACTTGCAATAAGCTTTTATAAAATCAGTCTTCTGCAATGAAAACAGATTTCTAAAAAACGTTCAAATACAATTAAGAGCAGATTATGTACTAGTCTTGTCTTAACTTTATTTATATTAAGTAAAAACTAAACCATATCGTGATAAAGCATTCGGCCCGGGCGGCACAACGTCAACGTCAACGTCATCGAACGCCGTGACAACACAAAAGGACTATACCATGATTTTTAATTAGACGAACCAAAGTGACAGCAGTGGACAATGCCCAACTGTCAAATAACAATGCTCAACTGTCAAACAACCATTGTTATAGCTGTCACTTTACTCCATCTACTAAAAAATCACAGTTTAGACATTTCAATGAACGACGCTTTTACTTTTTATTATAATTTTTTTGTAAGCACAAATATAGGTGTTATTAAACAATAGACTTTTGAATCTAAATTCGATTTTTAAACACAAGATTTCGTCAACCAAGCTCACCTACTGGCTAGAGTTTGTTATATTGTGTAGTTTTTGTTTTCTTTTGCTACGCATGACTTTACATTTAGCCTGTGTCAGGTTTAGATTTTACTAGAAAAGACTCGCTTTTGCAGACGCATAAAAAATTAACTTTATTCAAATTACTTTTTGAAAATAATATTATTGAAATGTCGTCCTTCGCGGCACTGGCATTATTTAAAGGGATATCTAATATTCATGAAAAAGCACCTCAGAATTTGAGTACAAAAGTTGTTGATTTTTTGTCAAAAAAAAGTTCCGGAGGTGTGAGGTCTGGACTTTGCAGGGGGGGGGGGGGAATGAAGGAAAACATTAGATAGGAAATCAACAACATTCCTGCTCCACTGCTGAAATGCTTGTTTTCTTCATTTTTTCAATAAAACTTGGATGTAACACATTATAATGCTTTTGCAGTATTTGTCAGCAGATGTTTCGAATCAGCCATCTCGGCAAAGTTCACTAAGGTCAACATTACATTGAAATTCTCAGCTCCATTAGCCGAGTCGCGCCTGTTTCAATAATTCCACATAACTTGTTTTGTTATGTATATACTTCGGATACAAAACAAAACCAACACAATATCTATTTCAGTATCATTTTGCGAACAATTAAAACAGCCATTGAATTTCATTCGAAAAATCGCACCAAAAACTTTCTATTACTTACTTAGATATTTTATAACTTAAGAAAACTGAAACCATAACATTAATAAGCGTAAAGGAAAATAAAATCCGTTACAAGTAAGTCTCTCTCAATCCAAAGGAAAACTGTAGTTTGAAATTTATACATCATCTGATACCAGGACAACAGAATCAAAAAGGAGTTCTCAATTCAATTGCAGTATTCTTTCAAGAATGTCTGCGCGCCATTTTCAAATCACAAGTGCCGAAGTTCATCTAGCTAAAGTCGGTACATCCTCGGGTGTTTCCGTGGCTCGTTGCAAAATTTTACAAATGGCGTTCTCGTGCGCAATCGACTCTTGGCTTCACGTTCACTGACGGCTGAGCTTGCCTAACTGATCTTAGATACCAATAGCTATTATTATGTATAGAATCATTTAGTAGGTATTGTTTGTTTGGGCGTGTACTTCTCACGTTTTCTTTACTTTAAGTAAGCGTAAAAATATAGATATTATACAATTTAGAGCTCTACCAGTAACCATAGGTAACCCGTTCAGGCTACCTACATATATATGCGAAAGAATTTAAAAACTACTTGAATTAACTATAACGAACTGTACAACATAAAACAATATGATAATATGAAAAGGGGCAACCAAACGAATCTTTTCCTAGATCTTATTTTAAATTACCGGAACACAAAGACGCATTGTCAAAAATGAGACAAATATACTAGCACTGCAGAAAAGAACGGAAGCTTGCTCGCTGTACCGCTGTAAGTACCCGGAATAATGGAAGGTCAGCGGCTTCGTGCCTTGCTTGCGAGACTGCGACAGTGTTATGAAGTCTGGGTACTTGTAGACAACTACCAAGACTCACAATCATAGGATCTTACATAGAAATCATTACAGGTATTTAATATAATATAAATAAATTATGGGTATCTAACGAAGATGTGACACTAATATTAAGTTAATTAAGTCTAAATTCTAGGAACGAAATGGAGTATGTAACGTTTTCCAAATGGCTTATCTAGAATATCTATTAATATGTCAGCCTTCACTGTTTCCTTACCTGTTCTTAAATTGAGGAAGGAAAATGACTGTGTTAGGGCAGGTCAAGAGTCTACCTATCATATAGCCTTGCTGAATGTAAACGAACAGTAAGAAATGTCTTTGTGACCAAGGGTTTTACCAAGCGTTCATGCTACGAGTCTATACCTGTGCATATACGTAAAGGCGATATTTATATTTAGTCTTAAAGTAGGACTACGAATATTAACGGGAAGATCTAGTAAGCAAAGGTGAAGGTAGAGCATTCTCTGAGTCACTCGTTTAAGCACCACGAAGTTCCACTTATGGTGACTCATTTAGAAATAAATAGCTACAACAATTTTACAGCTTTTAAATGCAACCCAGTCGTACAGCATATACACGAACTATACACCTAACGACACAGAAATTCTAAATCACGGTATCAAAGTTCTTCGCGAGATTTGAACATAAGAGTGTCCATGGAGTTTCTTGCACATTCTTCTCCATAGAGGTCTACGCTTTTGAATGTGCAATTAGCATCATTTCTTCTGCCGGACCGACTCCTTGATCTTTGAAAAGTGTCTGTAAATGGTTTATTTGAAATAAATACATTGAATCATAAACAACTTCCTAATTAACCTTGATAACTATCTGGACAATGGGCAGTTACCCAGAGTAAATACCAGACCTATCTAATCGAAAAGTTATCCCTTTTCAAGTGGAATGAAATCCCTCAGGAAATCAGGTCAAACAATCGATTAACATTGAAAAGTTCGAGAGCATATTCATAAGAAGTTCGGTTGTAGTATCGTTAATGTTCTCCAATTGTCGTATATATGCTTTATTCATTCAAGTGTTATGCCTTTTTTTGTTACTGTATATAATAAATCTGAATCTGTTTCTACTAATTCTGGAATGTAATCTCTCTCTGTCACTCGAAAGGTTTGCTGGCAGAAAACTCATTGTTGAGTTAAGCTCGCCTTTGTACATCAATTGTCAAATAATTTTATTAATAACAATAAATAATTAAGAATTACTACAATTTTTATCTAAACCATGTAAAGGTAAACACAACAAATACCTTAGGACAAAAATGCCTAAGGCATTAAGTTCACCTCTGAAGTTTTATGTTCGCAAAATATAAAATAAGTCATTTCCATAAGTCAAATCAGGACCAACTAAAAATTGGTCAATACATCTATATGCTATGACAAGTTGACTCACGGACCAGCCACAACACTCCAATCTCAAATAACATTTGACCCGCCGATTGCACTTAGAATGTCAAACGAAATTGATTAAGATTGCTTCTAAAAATAAACAATAGGTTTGAAAATTAATATTCTGACTAATTTGATGCTTAATCAATTATTTCCCACTTTTTTTTATTGTTTTGGGGCCTTACAGCCTCTACAGGATCCTAGCCTTGCCTAGGATAAAAACTAGTCAATGACATTCAGTAATATTGTAGTATTCTATCCGTAAAATATTTTTTCCTAATCATATCAACTCTTTTAGAAATTACCTCTTCACAAAAATAAAAATAATTTGTAAATTAATTTAGAGAATAATTCAACGATTTATCTAAACAGGAGAGTTCAGCATTGTTGTGCATATTGCTTAATCAAAGTTTATAACTGGCAATAATTATTTTATCAATAACTTTAATTAATAATTAGAACATATAGTTCGAACCCCGCTCTATGTTCATAGACACTATTAACCTTAATCAAAGAAAAATATTGTAAGAATTATAATTCAGAAAATAAATCACGAAATAGATAATAATATACCAACTAACAATGATAAATTGATCCACAACTTCAATTTAAATAATAGCAACAATAGTTTCTCTGAAGATAATATTAAATCAAAACAATAGTACATTTATATTCTCGTAGATAGTACTCGTAATGTAATGTCAGTGGGTCAAGTTTGACATTTATATTCCGATCTCTCCTTATAAGCTATTACTTAGCCGTGTACAGATAGGATTTGTAGCCATTTAAATTATGGACGTATTAAATATAAGTACATGAGCAAAGTGTACTCTGGACAACTTCGCAATTAGCTATTTCATGCGAGTTTACTTCAAAAGGATAAAACATATTATTGATGCTGGACGTTTTTATATATAAATCTTATAGAGTTGACCTGATCACTCGGCAAACGTTGTTCTGCCGTATAAATAATGAAAAAAAGGGGAGTGATTGTCTATAGGTACTATTTTAATAAAGCAGCGAGATTTTTATACACATATTAGATATTCAAGAAAACAGGTTATTTGACTATTAGGGCAGTCTTTAAACGTGACAACATCCTTCTATAAGAAACCTTCGCAACAGATAGCAACATCGCCATGAAACTTTCAAACACAATGAATGTATTTAAAAGCAAGGGGTGCAGGATTCAAAGAGTTACTGTTCACATTCAAAATATAACGTTCCTAAACCCGACAGTTTTGGCTGTGCGCTGGTTAGTCAGTTTCTCTTTTGGTATATACACCGTTATATTTTGCTCGTTTTAATCCCGTGAAGGGTCGATTCGGTACATGAAACACTATCGATTTGTAAAGATAAAATTAAAAAATAAAGTACTTTTATTTAAAACTTAAATGAATTTATGCATGTACGAAATTAATATCTTTAACTAAACATCAGCTGAGCGAGGCCAATGAACTGTAGTTTTAGAAAAAAAGTACTTTATTTTTTTAATTTATCTTTACGAATCGATAGAGTTTCATGTACGGATCGACCCTCCACGGGATTAAAACGCAGTGTATATAGACAAAGATAATTGTGGCTCAATAGCTGAGAGGTTGAATCATGAGTCTAAACAGGTCATGTATTTTTCCTCCTTAGCTTTAAATGTCAAAATATCATATCAGCTTTTGTAAGATAAACTCTTCATCATTACTATATCTTTAGTGAAGCATTCGTATAATCGTTTGGTTTAACGTCAATCTTTTATTTGCTTTGTTTCATAATATATTTTATTTTATGTTTAGTAATAATAGTTGTATATTTATTACTATATATTATAAGTAAACAGTATTTGTAAGAAGGTTAACAACTTCTATCGAAGCAATAATATTTCTGACATAACGATTTATGTTAAGGCCAGTGGTGCTTATTCTCTAAGAAAACGCAGCGCTGCCTCTACGACGAGCACCCAAATAGGATACATTGGATTGTCAACCTAATTGAAAGAATTATACACGCGAATACTGGTTCAAACACTTTTATTGCTATACCACAACATAAAAATATGACTCGAGTCCTTCTTTGTCGTCTGTAGCTCAGCATGAAAATAGAACGATACAAACCGCGACGCGCCGTTTTATTCAAAAATGATCTGTGGGTTGCCACAGATAAGAAAATAAGTTCGACACTAAAAATAAACAGTGTTGCAAGTTGAAACCAAAAGACGAATTAAATAGTCGATTATTATTTGAGTATGCTAACATTCGGCTAATCCTGACGACAAACGCGGCCTCGCGTTCAACAAAAAAAAAATTAAAAAAAAACAAAAGAGGAAAAACCTAAGATAAAATTCTATTATAGCTATAATAAATTAGTTTCCAATTCACTTTTAAATTCTAAACATCGACTACAAGCACTTACTTGTGTACTCACTCTTACAACTAAACATCGCATACGAGCACTCACACTTGCATCGACTCAATCTTAATATTAACCATCGAATACAAGCACTCACACTTGTATCGACTCACTCTTAATACTAACCATCGAATACAAGCACTCACACTTGTATCGACTCACTCTTAATACTAACCATCGAATACAAGCACTCACACTTGCATCGACTCACTCTTAATACTAACCATCGAATACAAGCACTCACACTTGTATCGACTCACTCTTAATACTAACCATCGAATACAGGCAGTCTTACCTGCGTCGGCTCACTAATAATCGCTAATATATATATATATTTTTTTTTAATCATTATCATCACTATATTTATCATTATCCTCACTATGTTTCTCATTTTCATCGCTATATTTATCATTATCATTTTCATCAATTTTTTATTATTATCATCTTACCATCACTTTTTTTATTATTATCATCACTATATTTGTGTACAATCCATTTTTATATTTGTTACAGGTTATATTAATATATTCAGTAACTCTTTTAAATTGAATAATAAATACTATTTTGTTTTATTACTATTATACTATTACATCTTATTACATAAGATACGACTTATTAAATAAATTTATCAACGTTTTAAGTATACTATTCAATAATTTCAAATTCTCTAGTCTCTGTTCTCTCTCTTATGAAATATGATTCATAGTAAATTTTTAAATATATTTTCTCTCAAAGTTAATTTTTATGCAATAATTACAGTCACTATGGCAATAATAATAAACGTAATAATTCTACATTCACTGCTTTACCATTATCTCTATTCTACTAATACTGTGAAATATAACTGCTTTCCTTATTCTGAATCACTCGACATCGCATCATGATTAAAAACTAGCCAAGGGTGTAACTTGTCGACGGCATAAACTGACTTATATGGTTTGCAACCCTCTTTCCTAGTTATAGGGGTATCTTCTATTTCATAGCGATCGTTGCCCATAATTTTAGAAATTCTATACGGTCCAACACATTTTGGTATTAATTTACGACTGTGTCCGGGGTTTGTACGTATGTCTTTTTCTACACGAACTAAGTCGCCTACTTTATATTCGGTTGGATTTTTATGTGATTTATCAAAACGCTCTTTTTGAACTTGTTGGCTTGTTTTTATCCGTAAGTCTGCTTCCGATCTAATTTCATCACGATTTAAAGGGGTATGAGCTTCCGAAACAAGCGAGTTCATAAAACCATCCGAAATGCCAGTGGTTTGGACGCCAAACAACATCTCAGAAGGAGTACGACCAGTAGATTTGTTTACCGTATTATTCAAAGACCACTGTATTTGAGGCAAACACAAATCCCATTCATTTTCTTCTTTATTGTGATTAGCAGTAGTTATTGCATCAACAATAGTCCGGTTGTACCTTTCAACCTGGCCGTTTGCCCTGGGAGATGCGACAGCGTTTAAAATATGTTTAATGCCCTTTTTATTAATGAAGTTTGTAAACTCTCTGCTCGTAAAGCTAGTGCCGCGGTCTGATATTAGACGACGTGGCACCCCAAATAGCGAGAAATATTCCGTAAAAACTTGAATGCTAGTGCTACTTTTAACATTTTTTACTGGTTTGATGTATATATATTTTGTGAAAGCATCAATGATCACTAAAATGTGACAATTTTTCTTTTTACTAACAGGAAACGGACCACAGTGATCGGTATGAAGAGTATCAAACGGTTTATTAATTTTTGGAATTGGATGAAGCTCCCCTTCTTTCGCTCCAGCTGGCAACTTATTATGAGCACAATTCAAACATGAGTTACAATATTTTTTAATAAAACGTCTCATTTTTTTAAACCAGTAAATCTGATTAATCCTGCTGTAAGTCTTATCAAACCCGAAATGTCCGACGTCATCATGATTCATTCGAACTATTTGCCATCTCACCGATTTTGGAACTACCCACTTTAAATTGACAACGTTATCTTTATCATTAGTTATTCTGTACAAACGGCGATTCTTAACTGTGTAGTTCTTTTGAATCTCGACGATGTCTTTTGTCTCGGGGTCATTTAGGATGTTAATTATTCTTTGTATCTCTGAATCCTGTTCCTGCACTGTGCACAACCATGTATCGTCATTAATTGCTAAAACGTCAACCACCACTGAGTCGTGACATTCAGAGTTACCGGGGTTGCGTGACAGTGCATCAACATGACTCATCTTGCTACCTACGCGATGTTCTACCGTAAAGTCATACTCCTGCATTAAAATGTACCAACGCGCTACTCTTGGTATTAAATCCTTTTTAGTCATAGTGCTGCGAATGGCAGCACAATCAGTAACTACTTTAAACGGTTTACCTAAAACATAAACTCTAAACCTATTCAAAGCACTCACCACCGCGAAAGTTTCCAACTCGTACGAGTGTAGTTTGCTCTCGTCTGGCGTTGTTTGACGACTGTAATAAGCTATAGGATGAAAGATTTTATCAGAATTTACACGTTGCAACAAGATTGCTCCTATTCCAATTTTACTAGCATCCGTGTGAATTTCTAACTCGGCTTCAGGGTCATACAATGCCAAAACTGGTCGCGTAGTTAAATTACTTTTTAATGCATTAAATGCTTTAATTTGTGCTTCGTTAAAACACCAGGGAAAATTTTTCTTAGTAAGAATTGTCAAGGGTTTTGCTAAAATCGAGTAATTTTGAATAAACCGTCGAAAATAGCTAGTGAGGCCAACAAACTGTCGAACCTCATGAACATTTTTGGGTAACGGAAAATTTACTACAGCTTGAAATTTCGCTGCCCCGGGTCGTATGCCATCTGAGCTAATCTCATAGCCCAAATAATTTATACGAGTTTGAAAGAAATCGCATTTTTTAAGATTTAATGTGAGGTGTGCGGACCTCAATAATTGTAAAACCTTTTCCAACTTATCTAAACCCTCTTCTATTGAACGCGACGTCACTAACAAGTCATCCATATAAGCCAAAGCCAGATTTTGCTTACCCTTAAGCATGCAATTAATGGTCCTTTGAAAAACACTAGGCGCATTGGCTAATCCAAAAGGCATTCTTTCAAACTCATACAAACCATCAGGCGTAACGAACGCCGTAAATCGCTTACTGGTCTCGCTCACAGGTACCTGATAGTAGCCTGAAGTAAGATCAAGACTTATGAAGAACTTGTTACCTCCTAATCTATCTAATTGATCTTCGATACGTGGCAAAGGGTATTTATCTTTTAACGTCTTTCTATTTAAAGATCTATAGTCGATACATAATCGTTTATCCCCGTTTTTCTTACTCACAAGTATAACCGGTCTTGAATAATCTGAAGTGCTTTCCCGAATAATACCGTTCTCTAGTAATTCTTCGATAATTTTATTTAGGTGTCCACGTTCACTATGCGATATCCTATATGGATTGTGTACTACTGGCCTATTGTCTGTTAGTGTTATTTCCATTTTTGCTAAGTCTGTTTTACCTAACTCCGCTAAATTCATTGCAAAACAATCCCTATATCTCTCTAATAAGTCAATTAACTTTTGTTTTTGTGGTTCAGTCACTTCTGTACTAATTTTAATGTCTGATAAAGGCAAATCTTCATAAACCTTTGTTCCTGTAATTATACCTATGTGTTCTCTCCTAACTTCTTGATATTGTTGTCCACGAACTAATAAAGTTCCCTTGTTAATCTTTAAATCATTTGGTGATAAATTCGCTAGCATTAAATATCCTTTACCCGCTTTAAACTCAAAGATACCAGACAAAACCGCATATTCATTCTGAGGTAAAATACGAAGACTGTAGTGTACTAAAAGGCCACCACTATATGTATCATTAGTATTAGTATCTATTGGCATCACAGTTTTAGATTTTATAATGTTATCACTATTTGCGTATACTTTAATAGTATCTAAAACATTATCCTCAAAATCTGGTGTTTTCAAAAGCACTAGTTCATCCGGTGTTTTCAAAAGAATAACGTTTGGTTTCTCCGTGAATGACTGCCCTACTAACATTGACGTCTGTAAATAATGATCGCCCACGACTAGAACTTCGGTTTCAGCTTTAACCGAGTCAATTTCTAAAATAGCCGTAAACTTTCCTATTGGCTTTACAGCAGCATTTCCGAATCCCTGTAAAATAGGTAAATTATCGATATTCCAATCATAGACCAATAGCTTCGCATTTGATTCTCGTATAAGAGTACATTTACTACCAAGGTCAACGTATCCTTGCAAGACCACGTTGTCTATTTTAACATTTTTATAGTATTTTGAATTTGCGGATTCACTACTAGAAATGCACAAGATACTTTTATTCTGGTCTGTTGCTTTAGTTAATCCGTCACTGTTACTCGTGTTTCTTCTACGACAGTCTTTAGTCTCATGTCCTAATTTTGAACAAAAGTTACATCGTTTAATTGGTTTGTCACATTTTAAACTTATGTGCCCTACTTCATTGCAATTAAAACATCGAATAGTATTAGGTGTATTGGTTTTTGTATGTTCGTTTGATATCTTATTAGAATCCCTTGCTGGCGCATTATTCCGGTTACGTAAATTAGGATTTTCTTGTTGGGTTACGGTACGTAAGTAATTTAAGATTTGTTCCGGTTCATCAAACATACAAGCCCCTGCTGCCATTCGTACAAATTTATCATCAATACCATGTATAAGACAGCCTACTGCTTTAGAGCCAGTTATTTCGCATTTATTAATTAGTGCCATTTTATTATAATAGTAATGTTCTAAAGGCTGACCAAACTTACACCTAATCTTCAACATTGCAGACAACATATCTCCAAAATTTTCATTAGAAGGAAAAGCCTGTTTTAATTTTTGAACCCACTCGTCCCAGTTAAATAGCACCGAAGGTAAACCCTGGTACCATTTCTTGGCTAAACCACTTAATTTGGGAAGAGCATAATGACATATTTGACGATCATTCCTTTCAGAAACTGACCCATGACCCAAGCAGGCTTCGACCCTGCCTGCCTGCAGCTAGCAAGCTGGATCTCTACGGTTTGCTAACAGCTCCTTGAGGCGGGCGGGAACAGTACCATGTACAGTAGTGGTACATAGGCGGACTTAATGCAACAAGGCATTATCTACCAGTCAAACTTTGGGTTAAACATTTAACACTATGGTAGGTGTGCACAATAAATAAATAACAGATATTTCAAATAAATATATTATTTCAAAGAGTCACCGCCGCCCTAGATCGCAAAAGGTAACTGAAGGAGCACGTTAGGGTTTAATCAGTAACAACCAACAAGGTCAAGCTAAATAAAAATCTGACGGCCCCTCTCGCTCCACCCAGAGCGTGTGTAGTGATAAATGATATTTATTTTATAAGTAGGTTTTAAAAACAGTTTTAAACGTCAATTTTTTTTTGTCATTTTAAACTAGATGAGGCCGGTGTTTCCCTGAAAAGAAACACCGAAACAAACTCAGGGGTCAAAGTCTCTTTAAAGTCCATACAGTAAATATGTATTGGTCAAATCATATGAGGACCATGCAGATTTGTCTGAAATAGTCTTTTGAAGAAAGAACCATACAGATTTGACTGGACCTGTCCAGTCAGTGCAAGCATTTGTCAGCATTCGTAAAGCTCAACTCAGGACACTAAGGAGCTCAACGATGAATAACAGACCCTAAAAAGGGGTGAATAAAAACAATTTGATTGTTTTTCGCTTTGATACCGTATTTCTGACAAAGCATCGCTTTTTTTAAATCGCAATTAATTCTAGTAGTTAAATGCTGCAAAAAAATAAAACGTAAAGATACTCTTCAAAGTTTTTTGTTTCTATTCGCCCCATTAGACGATACCTATCTGACATTTTAGATTACCTCGTGGAACCACAAAATTGGTTAGGTATACTAAATATTGCTAAACCTGAAACTTGCTAGACTAGGCGAGAAACTATGCACATTTATAATTAACGAGAACAGACCTTCGCACACTGAAAAAGGTACAAGACATGTTCGCTCTTACTTCTCAAAAATTTGCTTACAATTTAAATATTAATTTAGACAACTACCGACTGAGAATTCATGTAAAATTCTAGAACTATTTCAAGAACTCGTGTAGAATTCTAGAACTTTTTCAAGTTGGACATCACACATTCTGATGATTTGAGACTCCAAAGTAAATTGATGGTCTTAAGAGCGCCCAACCCAAGGTACATTTTCAAATGACCGCTCTGACGTAATCATGATGTTATCACATATTTTCAGATGTTTCGGATACACAGATATCTTGAGGATATTATCAAGGCTTCTATAGAAATCAAAACATAAAGTGTAAAACTAATCCGATAAAAACCTCTGAAAATCTGCTATTTTACGTGAACTTTGATCCTCCATAGTGAACCCATTTTTTTTTTTTTTTTTTAAAGTACTTATATAGAAGCCTTGCACATTTGATCGAGATATTAAATGATGACAATTTTTCTCGTAAACTGTTAAAGGTTTTAAAAAAAACACGTTTCACCTGGAACAAATTTTGTGAAATATTCGCGTAAATCACAGAATTATCGAATACCCACAGAGTTTTCAGGCGTTACCTCTATTTTCGCGATGGCTCTCCATCAAATATTGCTTTGGATTGCTTAGTTAGTATGGATCATCAAATTTGACAAACACCTGTAACCTGTACCTACTTTCTGTGCAAATAAAGATTCTATTCTATTCAAACTTTTAAACCATACTCGACGTTTACGAGCAGCGAGTTGGGCAGGGCCACCTTAAAAGGATTTATCATGTAAAATTCATGATAAAATTGAAGAAGAAGTAGTATTATAAAGTTTTAAGAAAAAAGAAGTAGGCAGGTGGCAAAACGTACAAACAATCTAAACGAATATCACAATGCCGTATAATATTTTATAGAAGGTAATCTTTGAACATACCTTTCTAACTACAAAAGTTCCTGACGGATGGACAACAAGAGCAGTGCCGCGGCAAAAGGCTAGAAAGTATTCAATAAAAACAGAAACAGCGCTAACAAAAATGGCACCAACCTTGTCCTTACTCAAAAAGCAAGGATACTATCAAGTGTGACGTATGAGTCAGGGCCAATCGAGCGTGAACCGGTCACGCTAGACGACACACGTTTCCAAATAACATCACTATTATCCACCTCCATTGGATGCATCGCCTTCAATTACGTCTCCGTCCGTATGGAAAAGGTTGAATCAGAAACCTGATGAACGTCTCTTCCAGTCTGTATGTCAAGGTCGTTTTCCTCAGTTACCTCAGGTTTTTGTTTTTGTCAATGGCTTGTGCACATTTTTTGTATTTAATGACGTAAATGGCACAGCAATGTGAAAATCTATTCGTAAAAATATTTACACTGACACAATGATTGTCTCACACCCGTATTTATAAACAAGTAAAACTAATTACTTGAGTAAAAGTAACTACTTAAGTAACAATTTGTATATTATAGTTAAGAAAAATTGAAATTTTTAATGAAGATTTCTAACAACGATTTATTTTTTTATAAATACGGGTGTAAAACCCATATTTATAAAGAAGTAATTACTTGTTGCTAAGTATTTTTTTATTATGTCATTACTTGACGTTAGAAATCTTCATGAAGAATTCAAATTTTTCTTAACTATAGAGTACAAATTGTTACTTAAGTAGTTACTTTTACTCAAGTAATTAATTTTACTTTTTTATAAATACGGTTAGTAAATGACACTGACCCAAAGTCACCTAAAGAGCACCGGAAAAGTTTTTTGGGTTCGAATCAAAAATATATGAAAAACCTACGACTGATTAAAATAAATAAAAATTCGTCGTACTATGTGGGTAATCTTGATTCCTCAAATCTTCTTGATCAGATTTCTGATTCGATAACCCAGGGGAAGTTTTCCTGTGCCCTTTTGGTGACTTTGGATCAGTCAGATGACGATAATGATATGGGAGACTTACAGCAAAGACAAACAAGTAAAGAACCGTAGGAACCGTATTTTGTGGTATTTGACGCACATTGCTCGCAGAATATATTTATAACAGTAGATGTATTTCTGTAAAAATGATGAAAAAGGGACTGGTTTATTTTTAAGACGAAGAAAACGTGGTAGGAAACTAACTGTGGGAAAATATACATTCCTTACAAAAAAATAATACAGATAATATCTTTGATCAAATCTATGGAATTTTGAACGCCTACTCTCTTAGAAATTATATGTATAATATTATTGTTGCAGTCACCGATTTAATCTTTCAAGGAAAAGTTCAAACACAGCAAAATCCCGCCATTAGTATAGTGACATTAATTAGTCATGATGCCATCTAAAATTCAATTAATATAATCTTGATTATCTAAGTTGATAAAAGGATAATTAATATCATGATTTTTATCGAATGACAAATATGTGATTATAAATTATTAATGTAAGAAATAACTTTTTTTTGATGCAATGACAAATATTCGCGCATATAATAATAAGATGAATCCAGAAGAAAATCTGCCTTACCTTTTTTATGGTGTACACTAAACTGAAATAAGACAAGTTCAATCAAAGTCGACATATTTTTATACATATAAACATACACATACGTATCTTATAATTATGATATAACTGTTACGGACAAAGCTAAATAATTTTCATGTTATTTCTGTAATATTTGATGGTTTTAAACATATCGACGAAATAACAATTGAAATATAAAACTTCCATGCTAGGTGGAATCAATTGTAATTATTTTCTCTAACTGTACTTTTATTGTTTGATTAATTTATAAATTTTCTTTTATGGATATTTCATCAATTTGGTATACAATATCGTTTAATTCTACACAGACTATCTTGATTTATATGAACAAGAAAAATTATAACGACAAACACGTTAGCAAAACACGAATACACCTCTATTATGTGTGCAAAATAATTGTATTTCTGATATTTATTTATTCTATTCTCATCTGATGGTACCTAAGTTAAGCTGTGGTCGAAAAATATTATACCAATTCACATCGCGAATTTTGTTATTAATATTTTTATGTATTTTTTTCTTAATAAGCATCTAAAATAAACTAGCCATCAATCAGACAACATAAAGAAGTTTATTATACAGTAAGAAACTATGACCATATAAATCTAATGAATCGGTTACTCAATTCGGGTGAGCGCAGTTTTCATACTTCGAAGAAAACTCACGCGCATCCTAGCGTGCAGAGAGAGAAATCATCAGAGTTATGCATATTTATCATCTATAGCTTTCCCCCTCTAGTATTTGATTTGCTCGTACATATAATGTAATGTTGTACTTAACCGTTAATTCGATTACATCGATCATGATAAAGATCTCAACTTTGTTTATTGTGATTTATTTCCTTGTACGTCATCTAGGACATTACCAAATCCTACAAAATTATAAACCATTAAATTTTGGTCGTTTTAATCCCGCGGAGGGTCGATTCCCTAAATACTTGGCTAACAAACGGGCTCTAGTTCGATCCCCACACACGTCTTCACTTTTTGGGATATTTGAAGTTTCAATTAAAATTTATCAAACAAAACCAATTGATTCTTATCTCTAATCTACAGTGCTTCGCTCCGTATTTATAATGTCAAACAACTCTGACTTACAGTTGTTTTCACTAGAAATAGTTAATATAACCACTACAAAACAGCAAAGCAAAATAACCATAAGTACAGAAAATTCTTTTGCATCCTTGTCAGTGGACGATGACAGCGAACATCCATCTATTACGTCTTACGATAAACAAAACACAAGCTGCCCCCAGTTACAACTTAATGATAATGAAAATGAAACGATAACAAAACTAGGCGCATTAATTAACACCCTGCAAGAGAAATTGGCTTCTGCTGATAGCGAAATTGAAAACTTAATAACGGAGAATAATTCACTTAAAAATATCATTATTAACCATGAGAAAGTTATAAACAGCTTAAAAAAATATGTAATAGTACACCTAAAAGAGTTTCAACAGTAACTAAGAGAAAAAGTATAAATAAAGGTAAACTGAATTTCTCCCATGAAGAAGATTACTTACCTCAAACAAGAAATAATACCATAAAACAGAGCAGAAATTCTACACCTAAACCAGAGATAGAAACACAGGAGCTAAACAGCAAACGGATCACAACCGAAAACCAACAAACAAACACTATATGCACTACAAACTCAAAACAAAATAGAACAACAAAAATACAGGATAATGTGAAATCTACCAGGAATAGGTTATGCATTGTAAGTGCTAACAAAACAAATAATATTCTGTCCATCATAGAAGAGACATTCCAAAACTTAGAAATCTGTCACTATGTGTCACCGAACTGCGGATTGCTTCAACTTATTAGTAATTTGCATAAAAAACTTGTGAACTACTCGTTTAGTGATTAGTGTGTGATTTTAATTGGAAAGGAAGATTTTAAATTAACCAAAAACTATGTAGAAATCATAATAGAATTAAGGAAAACATTGGAAAAAATTCGGCATACAAATATTATTATGTGTGTACCTACTTTTAAGTTAAGCGATTACTCAAGTATGTTTAACTGGCGAATTGAAACGTTCAATAACTTGCTTCATTTAGGGTGGATTTCTGAATTGAGTAATTTGAGTTAAGAATGTCTCAAACCATACTTAAATGCCAAATTTTGACAGGTTTTCAGGGTAAAGTAGAGTTTGAGTAATACTCAACTTCAAATGCTTAAATCAGAAATCGGGGGTGAGATTTATTGTCAAATAATTATGTACCAGTACTCGACTCGAATTTAAACTTGTCTTACGATTTTACTATGTTCTCAAAATACAATAGGAAATTAAATAATCAGGGAATGAGAAATATTTTTCAGAATTTACTTTTACTTCTAAATAATAGTTTCCCGATGTCACCACTTGAACTTGATCTAACAAATAACGTAAACACGAATGCAGTTACACATACATACATACATACATATTATGCATCAAAATATTGCCGGACTTATAAATAAATCTAATTTATTAACCGTGCACATTCAGGAATTGTTAAGCAAACAAATAAATGTAGATGTTATATGCATAACCGAGCATTTCATAATGTCGGGCCACGAACATCTACGTCATATACCGAATTATAGGCTCGCTGCATGTTATACAAGAGGCAACATAAAACGTGGTGGAGCGTGTATTTTAGTCAAAAAACGGTAATTTAAAAAACTTAAAAACCCGACTGCTTTTCTGAGCATTCATGAAAAAGCCCTAAAACAAGAAAGTCGTTGTACCCGATTGCACTTATCTATATAATATTTTAAATACTGGCAGTCGGGACCCATTTTTTTCGGAAAGTAGACAACGTGATGTAAATTTGCGATCTCAATACCAAAACTTGTTACACACGGGTAGATATAGGACTGCTCTGTTGAGGAAAAGTGTTTTTCGTATGGCACCGGCTATTTTTAACCACATTCCTAATTCCATAAAAGTGGAACCAGTAAAAATTTTCAAAAACAAACTAACTGCTCTTCTATTAAATAAATGCTACTACTCCGTATCGGATTTTATAGCCGACAAATTTTAATTGTGTATCAACTTTAATTGTTTTGTAATGTTTGATGAACTTGCATCAATGTTTGCATGCCAAAATGGTAGAATGTATAAGGACACTTTAATATTATTTTTTATTACCTTATTGTGATAAAAAATAATATTAAAGGGTCCTGAAAATTGCCTGCATTCTGAGCAAATAAATTTCTATTCTATTTTATTCTATCATTTTCTCTTCATAAATCGATAGTGTTTCATGTACCGAATCGACCCTCCGCGGGTTAAAGACGATCAAAATTTAACGGTGTAGGAAGTAGGTAAATCCTCTACTTCTGAAAACCTTTATGGTTTATTGCTACTTTTTATTGAACTTTCGTCACTAAAAGGTGCTTAAGATGGCCATAATAAAATAAAAAACGACATCATAGCTCTTAAAGGAACTCGTAAACAATTAATGACCAAGAAAAAATCTGTAATAAGGCTGTTGTTATAGCAATTTTGAAGGGCTCTTAAATCTATGACATAAATTATAATATAATGTAGACTTTAGTGGAATAATACTTTGACTTTAGAATGCGGCCTCCTACAAGGTGGACCGATGACCTGGTAAAGTTTGCGGAATTCGAATTTGTAGTCGGTTCATTGTAGTTACATTTGGGGGAGCCATATGTCCAACAGTTGACGTCTGGGCTGATGATGATGATGATGATGTGAGAATGCGTGATCGTTATCTCCTCAGCCTTTTCCGAACAAGCTTGGGGTTGGTTTGATTAAGAATGCCTGTTAATAACATCTTATTCAGCACCCCTTCCAATAAGGATTAATCTAGTAAACGAGGCTTGAAAACGGGATTATGTAAGTCCGAAGTCAGTCAGTGATAGCATCACAGTTAATAGGACGTGATGCTGTCTACTATATATATGGGGTGATTAGGAACGCAGGGGTAAATAGAACCAGGGTAGAAGTCAGTAAAAATCTGAGACTCCCGTTCGCTACACCAAGAAATAAAACACTGTCATACATTTTGAGAAAAATAAGTACAAAAGTTATGATTAACTGTGAACAACGCAATGTAACCTTGGTCACCACTCTCCGCAAACTGGCCATGAAATTAAATCGTTGCTAAAATTATGTTTTGTTTACCATTGTGCCTCTGGGACGTTTGACTTCCCAACCAATTGTTGGGAGGTTTTTTACCATTTGAGAACCGGACTTTGCACACAATGTTGACATCTTGTTCGTGACCATACTCGTAGGTTACTGAATTAGTGGTGCAAAAATTGACGGAATTGTGCCGCTAATTTGGCATGGTAGTTACAAAATTTCCGTTAGTTAACTTTCAAGTACCTAGGGAAATCCGAGAGATTAATTGTGAAGGTTTTTACTTTTAACAGAGCCAGTATTTTGATGATGTTGCTTGATTCTAATTTGTGCAAATCCCCAGCGTTCACACAGCACCGTGTGTACGCCCAAGACCAGTCGTTGTGGCGACGCTTGGGGGAAGCCTATGTCCAACAGTGGACATCTTTCGGCTAAAATGATGATGATGATGATGATATTCTGTGAGCAAAGAAAGTGGTTTAAGAACCTAAAAATTGCAATGATGATTTCAGTCAGGCACTTTGAAAATAGAACAAAGATTAAAACAACAGATCATAAATAAGATAGCAAAAAAAAAAAAGAAATGTCTGATCTGAATTCATAAAAAAAAATCAACACCGATTAAATATTAAAAGAAAACTTAATTTTAGGAATAAAAACCAGTATAGTGTAATATTCTCTAAGATACGAGTATCCTTGCAGGGTCCATGTTTTCTGATAGCTACCACCAGAGATACAAAAGTGAATAGGACTTGTACTATTACTTATTCTGTCGTTACTTCTAGGCAAGAATGTTTCATCGTCGACCACATCATCGCTCAGGTGAAATAGTCAGACGTGAGAGCATATCAATATAAAAAAACCCAAAATTTATGTCGGTCAGCATGACTACGAGTCCCAGGAGATCATAAAAAGTAACAACATTTCTAAACACTCAATCAGCCAGTATCCCTCTACAAAAACCCTTACAAAATAATCCAAAATGCATGTCGGTCAGCACAACTACGCGTACCAGAGTGTCATAAAACAGAACAACATTTCTAAACACTCGATCGGCCGAAAATCCCAAACAATCCAAAATACATGTCGGTCAGCATGACTACGCGTACCAGGATATCATAAAACGCAGCAACATTTCTAAACACTCGAGCGTCTAGTATCCCTCTATAAAAACCCAGGTTCATTCGCTTTGGCCCCGTAACCAATGAGGCAACGATGTTTTCATTGCATAGGTGATTGCTGTTGAGTAATAAATTGGAAGTTAAATTACGTGTAGCAGTTAAACGCAATTATTTTTTGGACACTGTTATTCGGACACAAAGAAGTGTCAAGCAATTTGATGAAATATTGCAGAAGACGTCGTTGTAATGTAGGCAAAGTATTGCAAGGTATTTGCGATTTGGTCGTCTTAGGAAACCGTTTTCTTTGCTCACCGAATGGACTGAAAAAATATTGAAATTAGATTATGAGATATTCTATAATATGCATCGACAATGCTTTTATTTTGAGGTGGGAAATCATCTAGGGCCGATCGAGAGAGCTTGTCAGATTTTGACTAAAATCACACCTATGTCCCTTCTTTGCTTTCTAGGACCACGGGTTACATTTTTAGAAGTCAACCCATGGCTCAAGGTCGCCGCTGCCGATTGTCCTAACAAGAACACGGGTGTGTTGTGCGGAGCACACCTACACCGTATGCTATACCGTGTCCTCCAGGCGTTTCTTCCGCTTGAATCCGGTGTAGGAAACTGCCAAACTTACCATGTTTGATAAGGACTTGCGTCATGTGGAAGGTGAGGACGCCATGACGCCTCTCCAGCCGCTATTCAAAATAGGAACTTATCGCCATGATTATGACTGGTCCAGTGTTGACAGCTCTGGATACTAACCGCCCTGGAACGCAAAGGGTAACACAGATAGGGTTTTAGACAGTAAATTCTAACACTCTCTCTCCCTCCACCCAGAGAAGGGTTATTTGGTGATTTGACACCGATAAAAGAAGGTAAAGAAAAGTTACAAACTACCAGGCTCGCATAACTGCGCATAAGATGGACGGAAAGAACTTTTCACTCTCAAGCGGCGCCAATTTTCTAATACCACACGTATAACATTACCGCACAAAGTTACAGCATATTACATTAGAAAACATGGACAGTGATCACCGTAATCTATATAACCAGCTTTCCCAATAATGTCGTCGTGTAATAAAGACTTAGTGAAAACGTCATTAGCCTTAAATAGTCTCCTTTTCACTTTCAATGGATGGACTTATCAGGCCTTTGGTGATCTAAAAAGAATAATTTTATACATTTGACATTTTGGGAGTAGTACATTTTGATACAAGTGATGAAACTTTGTCATTGCAACCGATGAATTCGCCCGAGCTGCAGGTGAGAGTGTTATGAAGTCGAGTGTTGTAGAGAAGTTTTCGTCCTTTTGAAGTTGCTTTTCGTCAATCCTTGGACGAGGTTCTATCATGATCCTAAGTATTTTGGTCTCGCTTCAAAGGCTTACAAAGTCGGTATCAATGATACTCCATTTTAGCCAGAAACAGTTCAACCCACTATAACAATGCCAAAAATAGAAGGGTCCGAGACAATATTTCTCCGAAAGTTATATAATTTAATTAGTACATTTTAATGCAAGTGCAGTAAGCTTGTAATTGCGACCGAGGTGGACTTCGCACGAGCCGCAGGCGAGTGTGTAATGGAGTGGAGGGCTGCAGTGACAAATTTACACGTGTGTCAAACGAGTTTTTTCGATAAACTTATGACTCGTGGTGGTTGACCCACGCCTCATGGGGTCGACACGAGTTTGATACAATAAACAATGTTAGTGGCGGGGGCGAAGACGCGCACGTTTCTGCACTAGTGCGGAAAGCAAGGCATTGCGTGCCTAAAAGCGGTGGGATAAGAGCGGATTTTCGAGTAAAGGTATTGAAAAAAAATTACTGTTGTATCCTACTTTAAAAATGGAGGTTTTATGCCCTCTTTTGATGAGTAGTTAGTATCCATCAAAAAAGGGCATAAAACCTCACAAATAAAGACTCCACAATAGCTGGCAACGCGTCGAGGCGAGCGTGTCAGTACAATACTGAATGAATTTGACACAAAGGTCAAGCGGTGTCGAGCTGCGTGCGCCTGCGCATACACTCGGTATTTATAGAACGGTGACAGACGGACAAATGGTACATGTACTGTAATGTAAATGGTCGATTGGCTTGTGACTAGAGTATAGGACCATAGCGAGACTTGTATCAGGGGCACGTGCAGATGGCTGAGAGTGGTTGTATCAAGTTTAAATGAGAGAAGGAATTGAGGAGTGTATTACTAAGTAAGTCTTAGGCCAAGATGGATGATAAAATTTTGTCTTGCAGTTGTAGTTTGACGGTTGCAACAGTAAGTAACAGGCATACTGCATAGCCAGATAACTTGATGAGTAATGATTTAATAATTTCGGCCTTACAAAAAATACTTAGAAAAAAATTTTGTGCTTGATTACGAGGACGCAGTGCGTAGCGCGGTGCATTGAGCGGTCATCGTACATTGCCATTTTGTGTTTGCACGTGTGATGACACGGCCCGCTGCTGCAATGTACGACGAACGCCCAACGCTCTGCGCAACGCGCCGTGCAACGCGCCGCGTCTCTGTAAACAAGCACTTACAGCCTGTTAGTGGATTAAGAATTAGAAGTTTTTTTTGTTGTTTAACATCATTCAATGACTTCTTCCGGTCAAGGGCGGGAAGAAAAACTCTGAAACACGAGTTTTTCTGACTAAAACTATACATGTGTCCTTCAGTTGCCATGTTTGTCACAAATTCCCAATTCCCTCTTTAAGGCACGCGTGAACCACTACGCGCCGACGACTCTGGCTCGGTCCTGACGGTAACCGGTCAGCCGGACAGCGAGCTACCCATTACTAGTCGTCCACTAAGTCAATGAAGGATTACAAGTTAAGAAGGCCCTTCCCCAATCGTCTATCATCAACATAAGCATGGTTTAAAAATCTTGCTGCTTCATTTAATGCAACCAAGCGCAATGTGATGAAGAGGCAACTCAAAAAAAGAGAGATAACACTTTAAAACTCTGTTGGCATGCGGTAATTCCGTCATTACCACTGTCTTGCAGGTTTTTAGGATAAACTAGTGAAAGAAAATCGAGGATAGGTTACGAAATAAATTAATTATAGAGAGTAATTAAAGCTAACTTAACCTATTACCAAAAGCTGTTTTCCTGTTCATCTTCAATAGCAAAAACACGTGTACCAATTATATAACCATGTTGTCTTTGAAGAATCAATGTAAATATCTTTATTAGGTTTCTTATCTTTTCTTAAATCGTGTAATTATAACTTGCAACTCATTCTTTCATTGAGAAGTTAATGAATTAAACTTAATAATACTAATTAATCCTTTCTTTGCTAAGACAATCGTTTAAGACTATCGCGTCAGAATAAAAACCCCCACCATTCACGGTCAATTGATTCTGAACTTAATTGTTGGAATCTTAAAGTTCGTTTTAGTCTTGAGAGTGAGTGGTCGATGAGTCATTTCGTTTTTGCTTGTGGTAAGCAAAAAGTGAGGTTCCCAGGTCTATTGTATTAAGTGTATCAAGGCGTTTAGTGATCCAATTACCTACGAACAAGAATAGCATTCAGCAATGACAAATTTAGCAATACGTAATAGAGTCTTGAAAGTAGGTAAGTACTTAAATTGACAAAAGGCCCTCACAGACAGGTAAGGCGACATTGCGACAATCATTTGCCATATAAATTGCTCGACGCAGAATATTAGGTTGGCACCGATGAGCAATATCGTTGAAAAACCAGCCAAGAGCGAGTTGGACTCAAGCACGCCAAGGGTTCCGTACCTATTTATCGATCTATACTACATTAAAAAACAAATATAGGTAAAACATTTACGTTTGCTGTATGTATATTCCCTTAAATATTTATTTTATTTTAGTTTAAACTAGCGATCCGCTCCAGTTTCGCATGGGTGTATTAAATATATTATGCATGTATTATACATATAAATCTTCCTCTTTAAAAATCTATCAATTAAAAAAACCGCATCAAAATAAGTTGCGTAGTTTTAAAGACAGACAGCGGGAAGCGACTTTGTTTTATACTATAGTAGTGATTAACTATGTAACTAAATATTCTATGAATATTTCTAGTATATATTTATAACCAAACTTTTGACGTTTTCACTATCTAGCAAAAAACGGAAAAGAAATCATGTTTGTTGTATGGAAACCCCTCTTAAATATTGATTTTATTCTGTATTTAGTATTTGTTGATGCAGCGGCAAAAGAAGTTTCTGTGAAAATGTCAAAATACAGACAGACGGACTGTGAAGTCTTGGTAATAGGGTCCCGTTTTTACCTTTTGCGTACGGAATCCTAAAAATTATAATCGCTTTGGAGTCACGTCGCGCCTGTCTGCGGGTACCCTACGATTGCTTTGCAACCATGATTTAATTTAATTTTATTTGTGTTAAAATTAACAGCCGTGGAAAACCAGCTTTCTCGAAAATATTGAGACAAAATATTTCGATTTTACGAATCAAATTAATTACGTGTGACGGCTCGTTGAAATTTAATTGGACAAAGAATTATTTTGGCCAAAGTAGGTGAATCTATAAACTAATATTATAAGGAGGTACTGTTTGTTTGTAAATTCTAGGGTTTCTTCTTCTTGACTTCTCTCGCTCTATAGCAAAGTCATCTCTGAAGTTCCTGATTCGATCACAAAAGATTTTTCACTGCTACAAAGCTATGATAAGAGTATTATGCTTATCCTGACTAAAACAACCGCCCACAGCCACACAGTTCGCGATAAACTCAAAAACTGCTAAACGGATTTTCAAGCGGTTTTCATCGACAGACAGAGTGATGCACGAAAAAGATTTAAATGTATAACATATATATGCATATTATCACACTAATATCATAAAGAAAGACGGTAGTTTGTGTATGTGTTTGTTAGAACTTTCGAGCTTCCAATAAACCTCTTGCTTTAGTAAAGAACGCAGGTTTAGAAGGCGTCTCACCACAAGATGGACCGATGACCTGGTAGAAGTGGCGGAAATGCGATGGATGCGAAATGCACAGGACCTTCCATTGTGGCGACACTTGGGAAAGGCGTATGTCCAACAGCGGATGTCTTTCGGCTGAAATGATGATGATATGTAGCTGAAGCGGGCCGCAAGTAGATACAAATATATATATATTCCACAACTATCACACAACACCGTCTAGCCTGTTGAATATCGTAATTAGAGACACAATAGAAAGACAATAGGTGTGCGGACGCCGGCGTCCTCTTGGGAAATAATGAACTAGCCCCAAGTTAAGCAGAGCTTGTGTTATGGGTACCAGACAGCTGTTAAACATACTTATATATTTCTAAATACATACATATTAATAATAACACCCAGACACAGAACAAATGATCGTGTTCACACAAACATTTGTCCTGGGTGGGAATCGAACCAACGACCTCCGGCATAGCAGTCAGGGCCACTAACCACTAGACCAACAGGCCAGTCAAATATAGATTACTTGCTCGTCGAGTGTAAATAATTTTCTTTTTGATAAATGTGCTGTTTCTCCACAGAAATCAAAACGGACAAACCCGCGAAAAAAAACTAGCTCTCAATATTTTACTTGAAGCGAATAATTTGACAATAAACTGTTTCTTTTTTTTACACTGCTCAGCACGTCTCAATATCTAAATAGAGCCATCAAGGTAACAAGCTGCATACAAAAAAAAGAGTTTGTTCTTCTGAGAATAAAATAAATAATGTTTATCTTGAAAATAATGATTTTACAAAAAGTTCAAGTGGACTTTGCTGCTGAGGTAGGTAGGTAAGTTAGGTAAGTTATTTATTTAAGTAATCTTTATGCACATCACTCTATTATTTTTAATCAAATATTTACAATCATATTTAAAATAATACCTTACTATCATTATATACATAGATGACCGCGAACTTCTTGCTGCCTAATAGTCTATGAATATTGTGATAACGGATTTTTTTTTCGCTTTTCCATATTTTCTGATCGTTTAAACCTTCCCTGAAATATCAAAAATATTTCAAGACTAAAATTAGCCAAATTGGTTCAGCCGTGCTCGAGTTTTAGCGAGACTAACGAACAGCTATTCATTTATGTATATAAAACTAGTTTCTGCCAACGGCTCAGCCCGTGTAAAAATAGGTTTCTCCATACAAATTTTGCCCCCCTTTGTCACCTCCTTAGGAGTAGAATTTCAAAAACCCTTTCTTATCGGATGCTTACATCATACAAAGAATATACCCTCTAAGTTTCAGGTCTTTACGATCAGCGCGTTGATCCGTCAATCATTTAGGACAAAGTATTTTATATATATAGATACATCATTCTTTTTAGTACATGCAAAACCTGAATATAGTTTGTTCAGAATCAGTAAATAATTCGATTCCAATATTTTTTACTACATTTTATATTTTTCCCGAAAATATTTAAAAATGGCCACAAGTTAGATACCACCGACACTAAGTACAACACAGGTCCTGGCAACATGTGACCTCCTCCTTTTTATAAGTTCTCCGGTCTTCGACTCAAATGCGTGCAATTTCATTTACATATCACTATATTAGCCATATTTAAGTTAATAAAGCTGCGCAAGAGTGTTACCATTTCGCGGAAGTAAAAGTGGAAACGCTCTGGGTTCACCACGTTCAGAGTTTACAGGTTAACTACCATAGCTTTACGCTGCAATTACTGCTGCCTGGATTTACAAGTGACTGCTTCCTACCGGTATTATTTAATAAAATATGTACCGGATTGTCCTCTGCTGCACTTTAATGCGACAAGCAGACAGGCGCAATGCGACGATGGACGGGTTGATTAAGAACTCCTCGTTTTTAACGCCATCCAATGCCATCCATTTTACGACCTAAATTGAAATGTTAAAGGAATGGAGGTATATAAGGTGCTGTACAGCTCCATTACTCTTTTTTGCTCGAACTTCTTATTACGAAAACGCTCATTGCATTTTCCCGTTTCATTTGTCTTTGGGATCCTTAAACATACTCAAGGATCTACAGAGATTCTTGAAAACAAGCCTTCTTCTCTCTTTACCTTCTTCTGTACTCTTTTTTTGGCGTTAGGTCTCCCTACTAATCGGCGCCAGGATATTCTATCCTGGGTTGTTGCTCTGGTAAATGAGCTAACTTGAGCTTTCGGATCGAGGGCGACCGACCTCTGCCTTTCTAAACTATTTCTAGACTGGCCTGTTGGTCTAGTGGTGAGTGGCCCTGACTGCTATGGCGGAGGTCGTGGGCTCGATTCCCACCCAGGACAAATGTTTCTGTGATGAGCACGATCATTTGTTCTGTGTCTGGGTATAATTAACCTACAATATGTATGTATTTAGAAATATATAAGTATGTTTATCAGTTGTCTAGTACTCATAACACAAGCTCCTTTTAGGTTGGTACCAGACTGCATTGTGTGATAGTTTTGGATATATTGTATTGTATTTCTTTAGTTCTAGCAGGTTTACTGCAATTTTTACGACACGGTCTTGGCTTCTCAAGTTCTCATTCTTCTTTAAAAGCCTAAACCGACAACAAATTATTTTTCTAACAGACATTATCATTAATTTTATACTAAATATTGACATTTCGAAATCATAACGTTCTCAAGATTTTATCAAATTAAAAGTAAAAGTATATCCTCAATATTAGCCAACTAATTTCCTGTACGGATTTGGACTTGTGCAATAATAAAAATAACTATGTTACGTAATCTCTTGCTTTTACCCAAAATCGTAAAGCACACACATCCGTCACGCGTTTTTAGACGGAAAACGTGTATCTATTTATAACTTTAAGTTTCTTTGTATTTTATTTGTTATCTTGGTGTACAATAAAGTATATACATGGTCGTAAATACTAACTTCTGCCAGCGGGTTCGATTGATTACCTTTTCTAAGTTGAATAATCATCCAATGACTTCTCCCGCTCTACGGCGGAGCGAGAGGGGTGTGTTTTTCAAAAACATTTTTACATTTCAATTTTTTTTGTCAGTTTATACTAGATGAGGCCGGTGTTTCCTAGCTGACTACCCTGACAAGAAACACCGAAACAAACTCAGGGGTCTAGACTTTGCCACGTCCTAGACCTCGGGTAAACCTTTCGGAAGCCAACCCACTGTCCCAGTAGGCTTCGGTATTGCTGCGCCCCGACAGTTTGGCTGACATCTCTTGCAACACACGCCGTCAACCACTCAGGCTTGATCCGGACGATTACTGGACGGCCGGAAAATTATCCTAAGAGATAATACTCCCAGGTTAAATAAGAATCCTATATGCTGTTATAGGATATGCTCAACCTGTGTGCTAAATTTCTTTTAAATGAACATCAATAACAAACAAACACGTATACAAACTTTGGCATACTATAAATAAATAACAAGTTATTAATTATGCAAAAGTTATAACATACGTCATAGGAGATTTTTGTAGAACGCAAGCTCACTGAGGGAATCTCAAGGTGCCTCTATCTCGATTAAAGTAGCTTTGATAAAGCGATGATGTTGAAGGCAATATATAAATTTATGTAGAATGATGTAAAGACGTCATTGCTGCCAATGCTTAAAAGAATTACCTCGGTGCTAAAACGCAAAAGGCAACCAAAGGTGGGTTTTAGTCAGTAAAAATCTAACATTCTCTCTGAAAACGGTGAAGGAAAACGTCGTGAAAAAACTGGCATGACCTAGAATCAAAAATATGGCATATGACGTCTACCAATCCATACTGGGCGCGCGTGGTATATTATTGCCCTCTCTCCCTCCTGGAGAGGAGGCCTGAGTCCCAGTAGAAGGAGCATTAGAAGGCTGATTATACTTCTTTTTATTGTTGATAGGCTCGTGTTTGACCACTATCTCACCCGATGGAAAGAAAAGTTGTGGCCGACGATGGAGCACACTTGCCTAGAAGTAACCTATTCACTCTTGACTTAAAGACCCCTAGGTTATAGCTAGCAGGAAACACAGACTCTGGCAGGGAATTCCACTCCTTATGCTTATACTCCATTATTTTATATATATTTATTATAATTTATTAGATGATATCTCTCAACATATAAAAGAAGCGAGGCCTTTGCCATGGATTGGGGATGAAAAGATAAGCAAAAAAAATGTTATTACAAAATGAAATGATTTAACATAGGGGCTGCAGAAATCATTTCAAATTCAACTATAAGTAATAGAACCGAGCACAGAACACGACACATGCAAACATCAAAATCCACACATCCATCTTGACATTGAAACATCAGAAACAGCACGTAGGTGTGGAGTACTGCTCGGACCGGTTCGACTCCCGGCCGGTGACCCACTGAACCCGAAACATACTGAGCAATACATGATTCATGTACAAGGATGTACTGACAATGACTTTTAACTGGTTTTCAATAGCACTGTTATTTTTAAAAAGAGATTTGTCAGATATGTAAATGCTAGTCTCAGGACTGGTTGCATATTTTTAACCAAATTTCCTCCTGAAAAGAACAAAGTGAATGGAAAATTTATTTTAAGTCAATGCGTATAATTTTAAGGTAAAATTTTAGTACAATAAAAAAGAAAAAACAAAGGATACAATGGTAAAGTGCATACCAAGGTCCTATGCAAATAAGTAATTTTATTGTCCATGTTTGCAAATGGTGTTTTGCTTATATTTAATGTCTCTATTTATACTTTTATAATACATATATAAAGAGTTGGTACACTGAATGATTGATTTTCCACTATATAAACAGAACTATGCATTTCAACTTCATCTTCAACTGTTTTCTTTTGTGTAACGTTATCATAATTATGTGTTTGTTTTAATCTATAAGTTTTAATGTATTTAATATTTACTTAATTTGCTAGCAATACACCGCAGTCTACATCCTTTTTATCTTACAGTCCATCCTAAAGTTGTTTGATGGATATCGCTGTCTTATTTTAAATTTGTCTAAAAGTTTTGTCGCTATTTTGATGTACTATAAAGTTTGTCCTATTCTGTATCGTCATTTTCTAATCCACTTTACGTGTCATAGCCATCTACAGCAACTACGAGTATATCACTGTATAACAAACAAGCTCACATTTCTATGGCAACAATCACACTTAATTTACTTTTTATTAAATCTCCGGCCACGGACATCTCGTTACGCGCAGTCGAGTAGAGAATCATTCACACAGCTGATTTCAAATATCCTATGACAGATAAAAAGGGACCTCACTACCTTTGTAACCATTTCATCACCTTCACGGAGGACTGAAGACCGAATGATTTCATCTTACGCTTCATCAACTACAGCATCAGAAAAACTGTTTTCATCATCATCTGTTACAATTAATTTGGAGCCTTCGATTCACGCGAATAGATTGACTTTGTATGTTTTTTTTTTTGTTGTGGTTTTTATCCTGCGTCTTCTAAGAAGTGGTCGTGATCAAGTGTTAATCTTTTTGTTTGATTGTTAATGTACCGAAGCGTTATATCTGTTTTTATTGTTATTGGGTTTATGATTTTAAATTCGTTTCTAGTATTATCGGCAATTAATCAACCAAAACATTTTTAATTTTTTAAATAAGCATTTACAAACACTTTTGAATTGTCAATAAGTAAGTCAGCCATAACAATTCCAAAGCGTAAATCTATATAGAGCGGAATATGTAACAAATTCTATGGACAATCGGGAACCATGTATATTTGTTGTTTAAAAAATAGCTCATATTATAATCAGCTATAGCGTGCGTAAATCAACTGCCTATTTGACCTCCACACCCTACCAACCAACTGAGTGACACTATAACATAGCATTGCATCAGCCTTATAATTTTCCCACTGCTGGGACTCAGGCCCAAGTCACTTGTCTTCGAATTTTTGGCTCTAGGACATGCCGGTTTCCTCACGATGTTTTCCTTCACCGTTTTGAGAGCAAAGCTTATGAAATAAATTACACAGGCTAATGCGCCTGGCTGGGTTTGAACCCGCGACCTACAACTCGTAAGTCAGAGCCGTTATCACTCGGCCACCAATGCTCTACAATAATATAATATCCTTAGCACTACTAGTGTCAAATTTTCCGGCTGAATCCGAAATTAAACGATACAAATAAAACTGTATAAGTGTGAAGTATACGACGGGTAATGACCTGCCACTACCCACATAATGCGTATAGCGATCAGACATTACCCTACTACCTTTCATTCTATGTTCTTGAACTTTTGAACCCACACGACTCCGCTTGAGTTCCTCGAACCAGCATGTAAGAAGATTGTATTTAACACGATATAATTTTATTGACAATTGTACTATGTACAGGTATGTTATACTTGCGACTTGCCCAGGCTTCGCTCGAGTGTTACATTTTTTCCTTGATTCATCGCCTTAGGGGCTTTTTTTTTCGTTGGGGAAATCATCCTATGACATCTCCCGCCCTTTTTTTATGGTAGGTAAAATCATCCAATGACAAATCCCGCCCTTGGGTGGGGCGGGAAATAGTGTCAGGCTCTTACTGACTAAAAACCTACCCTGTTCCATTCATTGCCTTCATCCCAGGGCCTCGGGTGACATTTTTACATAACCTTTGGCCCCAGTAGGCTTGGGCCCTGCTGGGCCCCTACATCTCCCGCCCTTGGGCGGATGGGGAGATAGTGCCAGACTTTTACTGACTCCTGTTTCTTTGTTGCCTTTCATACCAGGGCCGAGTCTTCCTTTCAGAAGCAGATCCGAACCTGCTGGGCCCCTTCGATCCGCTTAGGGGCTGATTTTAGGAATATCCTCTCTCAGTACTCGCTTACATCATGAAAGGACAGCTTGAGCAAAATTTCACGCTTCTTGTCCCAGAAGTTTCGGTTTGTGGTTGATATGTCAGTCAGTCAATGTTTCCTTTTATACACTTAAACCTTGCTAATAAGTCTGCTATCTATTGGTGAAATCCGCATGAAAATCCGTTCAGTAGTTTTTGAGTATTTCAGAACAGACACGTTCAGACGCGAGTGGAGGATTTTTGTTTATAATATGGAGGGACTCCTATAAGGTGAACTTATGACCTGGTGATGGTCACGGGAATCCGACGGATGCGAGACGCACACTAAGAAAACGCAGCGCTGTCTCAACGACGAACACCAAAATATGATACATTGGATTGTCAACCTAATGCACCTAAACATTGGATTGTTAATTCAATGTATCCTATTTGGATGTTCGTCGTTGCGGCAGCGCTGCGTTTTCTTAGAGAATAGCACTGGTCCAGTCGTTGTGGTGACGCTTGGGAAGGCCTATGTCTAATAGTGGCCCTCTTTCGGCTGAAATGATGATTATGATGTAAGGATTTCATAAATTAGTACTTTATATACGAGCCTTGCTTGCACTTGCCTATTGTCAACGTCGAGGTTGGTTTAAAAACTTCTTGCTTCACCTAATGCAATCCAACGCGATGTGCGATGGAGAGGCAACGTGAAATTAGAGAGATAACGTCGGAAAACTCTGTTGGCATTAGGCAATTCTGTGACAAACGAATTCTGTGACTCACAAAACTTGTTCCAGGAAATACGTGTTTTTTTTTTAAACCTTTAAAGGTGTTTTGAGAAAAATTAACACCATTTTGAAAAATGTGCAAGGCTTCTTTATGAGTACTTTTTTATGTTTTTAATTAATGAGCACTTTGTGGAGGGCTAAAATTCACGCAAAATAGCAGATTTCCAGATGTTTTGATTTCTTTCTTTCTAGATGCCTAGATAATATTCACAAGATCCAAACTACCTGAAGAAAGAGGTGCAATAATATCATGGCATAGCATCATAGTATCACCCTTATAATGTTCGCACTGCTGGGACTCAGGCCTTCTCTCTAGGAGAGGGAATGGGCCGTAATCCACCACACGAGCCTAGTGCGTGTTGGTGGATGTCACCTGTCTTCGAATTTTTAGTTAATACATGCCAGTTTCCTCACGATGTTTTCCTTAACCGTTTTGAGAGCAGTGGTCATGAAACATATTATACAAAGTAATGCGCCTGGCTGGGTTTGAACCACGACCTACGACTCGTACGTCACCGTCTCGGGGTCGTTACCACTCGGCCACCACTGCTCTCACGGTAAGGGTTCCTCGGGTTGGCCGCTCTTAACTAACAAACATACTATTGATTTTATTTCCTTCCACAAACTGTCCTTCATACTTTTTAAGGCATTTCATAAACAACCTCTACGCTCAATCAGCCATAGACAGCAGATTGACCATTACATCGTCTTTTATTTTTATAATGCTCGCTCCATTGGTTTATAGCCCAGTTAATTGACTTTTAGATTCACTTACTTAATTTTAATTATTGCTACATTTTTTTTTGTAGTGTTGTGTAAATCTAATGTTATCTTACACAATAAGATAAGATAAGATGTTTATTTTGCAAATATGGGTACAAAAAACGGTGACATAAAGATGTAATATGCATCAGCCATATTTAAAAAAGTAAAAACTACACAGAGATTTTGAGAAGTACATTTGAGGAATTTCGTTCAGTTAAATAAAATTGAAATTAAACAAAATTAAGAATGTATATTGTAATAATGACAGGCCTGTTGGTCTAGTGGTTAGTGGCCCTGACTGCTATGCCGGAGGTCGTGGGTTCGATTCCCACCCAGAACAAATGTTTGTGTGATGAGCATGATCATTTGTTCTGTGTCTGGGTGTTATTTATCTATAATATGTATGTATTTAGAATTATATAAGTATGTTTATCAGCTGTCTGGTGCCCATAACACAAGCTCTGCTTAGCTTGGGACTAGACGGTGTTGTGTAATAGTTGTGGAATATTATTATTATATATTATTATTAATGTCACAAAAATTACATACAGGAAAGAGTAAAAATGTCATAAAATTTTAAATCAAATAAAATAATAAATTAAAAATGTTAAAAGAACCAAAAATTAAATAAAACATGTAATTTAAAATCAAAATGAAACAAAATATAAAATTTAAACAATTTTGTGTTAGATAAGATTATTTTCTCACATTGTCGTGTTATGATTTGTTTTCATTCTACTTGTATTGACACTTGGCGTAACCCAATAGCTGGCTTTTACCTCGGACAGAGGATAAACATTGCCATACAGCGTGGCAATGCCGCCAGTCTTTTAGGCACATTGCCGGTCGACAGCGATGTGGAAGAGTTTTTCGACGCCATAATTAGTCGTAGTTAGCGTAGGGTTTTTATTATTTTACTGTTATATTTAGTTAGTTAAGTATTGTTTAACCTTTTGAATATCGTAATTAGAGACACAATAGAAAGACAAGAGGTGTGCGGACACCGATGTCCTCTTGGTGCATAACAGTTTTAGTCACTTTTAAGTCAATTTTTAATATTGATTACTTATTTATTGTACCACAGTGTTGTCGATGAAGTACCTGGGACTCGTCCTCGACAGCTGGTGGAACTTCAAGGAGCACTTCCGACGTCTGGCTCCTAAACTGATTCGGACTGCTCTCGGGCGGCTCCTGCCCAACCTCAGGAGACCAGACGCCTCCTGCCGGAAGCTGTACGCGGGAATCGTTCGGTCCATGGCCCTCTACGGGGCTCCGGTGTGGGCGCCGTAGCTGCAACAGCAGCCGAAGGCCCAGCTGAATGCGTACCAGAGGGTCATGGCAATACGCATGGTGCGAGGGTACCGAACGATTTCCCGCGAGGCGGCGACCCTCCTTGCTGGCCAACCGCCATGGGATCTGGAGGCAACAGTCCTTGCACACATGCACGACAAGCGCATGGAGATGCAACGCCGGGGCGAAATTCCGCTGCCACGACAAGTCGAGGCATGGCGGACAGAGCTCCGGCGGGATCTCATGGCGAAATGGCGTCAGCGACTATCGCAACCTCGTTCGGGGCGCGCCACAATCGAGGCGATAAGGCCCATCCTTGAGGCGTGGCTGGAAAGACCTCACGGCACTCTTAACTTCCGCACGACGCAGGTCCTAACGGAACACGGAAAGTTTGCCAAGTTCCTGTTCCGGATTCGTGCGGAGGATTCGCCCGGGTGTCGCCACTGTGCGGAACACCCGGAGGACACGGTGGAGCATACTGTAGAGGTGTGCCCCGCCTGGGCGGAGCATCGCCGTGTCCTCGTGGGGGCAATCGGCGGCAGCGATCTCTCTCGCCGGGCCTTGGTTCAGGCCATGGTCCGGAATGAGGAGGGATGGCAGGCGGTCGCCTCCTTCTGCGAAGCAGTAATGCTAGCAAAGGAGGAGGCCGACCGCATCAGGCAGAGGCAACGGGGCGCTCGCCCCAGCCGCCGCCGGGATTCCGATCCCGATTTCCGGCCACCGTAGGCGCGGGCTTGCGGACGGCGTGCAGTGGGTAGCACGCTGTCCGATCGTCCGGTAACATACCGGACCGAGCCCAAGTCGTCGACGGCGCGTTCTGTTCCCGCGCGCCTCAAGGAGCTGTCAGCAAACCGTAGAGGCCCAGCCTGCTAGCTGCAGGCAGGCAGGGTCGAAGCCTGCTGGGGTTAAGGGCCGTTTTCTGAGAGGAAGGCTCAGCCCCGGCATGATAGACAACGAAGGAACGGGGTAGGTTTTTAGTCAGTAAGAGTCTGACACTACTTCCCGCTCCGCCCAAGGGCGGGATTTGTCATTGGATGATTTTACCTACCATAAAAAAAAAAAAAACCACAGTGTTGTCTTTTTTAACCCAAAAGTTGACTGGTAGAGAATGCCTTGTTGCATTAAGTCCGCGTATGTACCACTACTGCACATGAAGTCTAAATAAATTAACATGACAAAGAAAGGGACTTTGGAAGTCAATAAATGTATCATGGGTTTTTTTTGAGATGGGAAAACATCTAATGACTTCTCCTGCTCTAGGGTAGAGCGAGAGGGTATGTCAGACTTTTACTGACTAAAACCCATTTTTATCCTTCAGTTGGACTACACTAACATTGCTATAGGATGGTGCGTTTGACGGCTGTCGGATTCATACAACGTAGCTACCCATCCTTTTCTCTCATCTTAAAGATGCATATTTTTGTCCTGCTGTCATCCTACCCATGCTAATAAATAATGACCATAAGAGCGGCCAACCCAAGGTACATTTTCATACAACTGCTCTTACGTAATTATGATGTTATTACAAATCTTTCTTCAGATATTTTGGATATAAAATAAAATAGCACATTTTCACAACAGATATCTTGTGGATATTATCTAGGCTTCTATAGAAATCAAAACATAAATTTGTGTATAACTAATCTAGTAAAGTCCCTTGAAAATGTGCTATTTTATGTGAATTTTGCCCCTCCATAATGTACTCATATAATAAAAATATAAAAATACTTCTATAGAAGTCTCTTACATTTAATCGAGATTCTAAATGATGACACTTTCCAATATTTTTCTCAAAAACTTTTAAAGGTTTAAAACAAAAACACATTTCTGTGAACAAAATATTTGAAACATTCGAGTAAATCACGGAATTACCGAATGGCAACTGAGTTTTCAGGCGTTATCTCTCTTTTTTCGCGATGCCGCTTCATCAAACATTTGACGATAAACGAGTGGAGAAGGACCAACTTAACGACGATCATCACAGGATATGTAGTTAAGGTTCATTGACAGCTAATTGTATAAAAAGCGAAACGTCTGCTTCCTCCAGATATTTCCTCTTTCCGTCGAGTTCCACTTTCCTTTAAACTAGTCGTGCACTTAATTAGCAAACAACTGTGAATTTAATCATCCATAATGTGACTAATTTCCGAAAATCGTGAAAGTAAATCGACATTCCTATTATAGGAACCAATTCTACACTTTCAAGGCGGGTTGTTGTCGTTATGATGGCTTCATCCTTCTTATATTTGTGGATTTTAAGTTTTCAAATAATATCATCAACAAGTTGATAGCTTCGGATACTTCGTTACTCTTGTTTTCTAACGACCTTGTTATTAATCTTTTGCTATTGGAAAATCAACATTACAATACAACTGTTTCTGGAGGAAAAAACGCGCCTTAAGAAGGCTTCCCACCACAAGGTGGACCGATGACCTGGTGAGGGTCGCAGGCACACAGAATAGGCCTATATGGTGGTCTACCAGCGGACGTCTTTCGGCTGGAAGTCCCGCACCTAGCAAGGATAGCATGGAAACTGTGCTATGCTGCTTCGTCATCGTGTATCACTAATTCATTTTCACATTTTCATCAAATGCATCATCGTCAATTGTAAAGGTCTATAAATACCCTCGAATTTAATGGCGATTGTGACAAAACGCGTGTAACTAGAAATATACACTGTTAAATTTTGATCGTTTTAATCCCTTGGAGGGTCGATCCGGTACATGAAACACTATCGAATTGTAAAGGTATAATAAAAAAATAAAGTACTATTTTTCTAAAACTCGAATTAATATACGCATATACAAAATTAATTTCTTTAAGTAAACTAGTCAATGACATTACAGGTAACCTGTAAGGTCATTGCGTCGGTCGTTGCGTACTAACTACCTACAGTTCATTGAACTCGCCCAGCTGACTTTAAAGGCAAATAAATTAATTTCGTACATGCGTAAATTAATTAGAGTTAAACAAAAAGTACTTTATTATTTAATTTTATCTTTACAAATCGATAGTGTTTCATGTACCGGATGGACCCTCCAAGGGATTAATACGACCAAAATTTAATGGTGTATATGTCTATATCACACAGCGACAAGCATTATACTGGCGAATGATTTTTAATTCAATACAAACCGAATCAAAAAATCTTTACTTTCCATAATATTATATATATACTCCTGGATATAGACTTACCTAAATGAGGCTGAAAGAAATAAAAACAATTTGGTCGCTTGAAATGGCGCAACCTTAACACTAGCATGCAATCATAATCATTATATATGGAAAATATGTATGTGTCACATCCGCGAAAAACGGCTGAACGCCCAACATGAAGCCATGTATCAATACATAATATATATAATACAAAGGCCTAAGTCCCAACAGTGGGAACGTTATAGGGCTGATGCAATACAATGCATATGGGCAGTTAGCTGTGTGGTGACCCAAAGACACCGGTACGGTGTAGTGTGCCAATAGATTAGTGTAAAATAAGGAAAGCAAAAACAAAGCTATAACCTAGGGGTCTTTAAGTCAAGAGTGAATAGATTACTTCTAGGCCAGCGTGTTCCATAGTGGTCAAACGTGAGCCTTTCCACAATTAAAAAAAAATACAGATAACGACTGTGATGTATAAAGGAGGATGCGTATGCGTGTCTTACGGGAAGTAGCGTATATTCCAATAGTCGCCTCCGGAAAAAAAGGCCTATAGTTGTTTCGCTGCTAGGTTACAAGGTACAAGGTAGTCGACCGTTCCTTTCTACGATTTGATAGACACTTGTATGTGTAATAAAATCAGTTGGTTTCAAACACAAAGATCCATTGTGTACTTCGCAATTTGCTCATTCAATCCTATGTGTGCAGCAAAAATATAGTGTACGCTTTGAATTAAAGTAGAATTTTATTATACGTATGTACAACGAGTATGGCGGTAATTTGTGACTAATCACTTAAAAAAGATTTCGCTTGAATCCTGCAGCGCGACGCCAAACCAAACCCTTTAAAATTTTCGTTTCGAGTGCAAGCAAAAATGAACTTAGCTGTGGTCAGGCGGAAGTATCTTCGATGGTACGCATTAATATGCTTAATAAAGAGCGGTGTTTCCAAAGTTCGTATTTTCATGGTGACCAGAGTAATTCCCATCTTTGTTTCATCGGAAAAAGGCTACGGAGAGTGTAAGGGAGAGGTAGATCAGGCCACCGTAATATAGGATTTGCGGACGGCGAGCAATAGCTCACGGTCCGATAAGGGCCAGGTCCGGGTCGATGTCATGTTGAATTCCACTAACGCCTCAAAGAGATGGACCCGCTAGGGCCTATTCCTGCCACGGCTGCGGTGTTGTTCGAAAGAGTAAGCTGCGTTTGAACGCAAGGGACAATTGAAGGCGTACAGGGGGGTTTATATCAGCATAAGTCCTCACCCAGAGCGGGAGAAGTTATTTAATGAATTCTCGCCTGAAAAAAAAATACATATACTAGCTTTTGCCAGCGGCTTCGTCCGCCAGCAAGTATGTTGCTCCTTACAAGCTTTAGACCCCCATTTCGTCCCTTTAAGAAGTAAATTTTGTAAAATCCTGTCTTAGTACTCGCCTACGTCATAAAAGGAAGTCTAGTGCAAAAATTACACACTCCTAGACCCAGTAGTTTCTGCTGTGCGTTGATATGTCAATTAGTTTCAACTTTTGTATACAACCTTATTTTTTATATATATAAGCGAAACATGGGTCTATTTTATGCAAAGAATCTATGTACAAAATTTCATAAATTTATCATGAAAAATTACAAAGTTATAAGCTTGTTATGTTACATGGTTGTCCATACAAGCACATGGTCACCGGGCCATCCGGGCCACTGAAGGGTGCTTTTGCTACCGCACCCAGCTATGCGCTGATGTGCAATGCCCGCTATAACCTGCCATGCCTATGTTGTTCTTAGTCTCGGTGTGTTTTTGGAAAAAAAATAACATGGTGTAAATAATATTGGAATCGATTCAGTTACTGATTCTGAACAAACTATATTCAGGTTTCACGTACACTAAAAATAATGTTGTATAGATAAAAAAAAACATATATCATGGCATTCCAAGCAGCCAAATACAATGGCAATTACAGAAAGTACCGACAGCTCTGTTTCATCACCATGGTCCCGCTAGGCACTCTGTCGGTCAGATTAACTATTTTTTGTTAGTTATCAATATTGCTTATTTCAATTTTGTAACCTACAATTTTCTGGTATTGTTTTCTCTAATTCTTTAATTGGCTTTTCAATACCGTTACCAATATTTCAACAATTAATTGTTATTGTTATACAAAAAAACATCTGTCGTTTCGACATTAACATTAGCACACTTTAGTATAATGAATAGTGCAGACTTGTATTTTTTTTTTGTCATTTCAGCAACTGTTTATGTAATCAAAAATGTCTAAAGTCAAACTAGTGACTTCATTAAATTATTCGCTCACATAATGGACAGTGGTTAGGGTTCCGCACCTCATGGTCAAGCACAAGTGTAGGAATAAATCTGAAAACTGTAAATTTTTAGGTGCGTCACAAAAAATTACTTATTTCGTTTCAGAAAAATCTTAGAGACTAGATTCGGAAATTGAACTGTTTTTATACACCGATAAATTTTTGTCGTTTTAATCCCGGGAAGGGTCGATTCTACAAGATCATTCAATACAGTAATAACTTTAACTTCGTCAATATGAAAAAGCTAAGAGGTTACCTCGTTGTCTCCTTGATTCGTGTACACGTGTACAATATTAGCAAAAACATCATCAAGAATATCAAATCAATAGAACTTGTTTAGAAGGTAATTCAAGATGTTTAGAATCTATTTTTAAAACGACAAGTTTATCTTAATAGACTTAGATTCTTAAAAAAAAAAACCGAGTTGAATTCACAGACTGTTCCGTAAAAACTAACTTATACACGGTTAAATTTTGGTCGTTTTAATCCCGCGGAAGGTCGATTCGGTACACGTAATACTATCGATTTGTAAAGAGAAAATTAAAAGATAAAGTACTTTTTTTCCAAAACTCGAATTAATATACGCATGTACGAAATTAATTTCTTTACGTAAACGATTCAATGATCTTATAGGGAGTTGTCGGTCGTTGCGTACAAACTACCTACAGTTCATTGGCCTCGTTCAGCTGACGTTTTCTTAAAGAAATTAATTTCGTACATGCGTAAATTAATTCGAGTTTAAAAAAAAAGTACTTTATTTTTTATTTTTCTCTTTACAAATCGATAGGGTTTCGTGTACCGAATCAACCTTCCGCGGGATTAAAACGACCAAAATTTAACGGTGTATAAGTTAGTTTGTACGGAACAGTCGGTGAATTCGAATCAGTTTTTTTTTTTAAGAATCTAAGTCAATTAAGATAAACTTGTCGTTTTAAAAATAGATTCTAAACATCTTGAATTACCTTTTAAACAAGTTCTATTGATTTGATATTTTTGCTAATATTGTACACGTGTACACGAATCAAGGACACAACGAGGTAACCTCTTAGCTTTTTCATATTGACGAAGTTAAAGTTATTACTATATTGAATAATCTTGTAGGAATTATAGTATATACCTACAGATGTTGGAAGGGACCTACGTGAAAATCAACCTACGCAAAAAATATTCTCAGGATTATTCACAATAATCAGTATGAAATCAGAACTATTCGGAAGATAATACCAATAAGAAAAACAAGCCATTGTTATTGGCACTGTCTTCTAACTTAAATATTATTATCTAATGTCAAGCGGTAATTTTTAAAATTACCGTTATTATTCATTAATATACTTAACTATTTAAATAATCTTTGTGTCTTTTATACAATTTTGTTTTTAATAAAAAGACATATCAAGATTGCTTACTTTAAGTTAAGTACCTAAACAGAATTCTATTCTAATTAATATTTTTGTTTCCCTACGTTTATTTTCTCCCTAAAAATATGAATGAATGATATTAATATTACTTATGATGATTTAATAAGTTCCCACATAATTTCTATATCGTATTTTTTATGAATACTAATACACTTTATGCAACATCTTTTTCTACCAATTTATATGCCACGATATGCGGCTAAATATGTTGTAATTTGTATCTCATGCAGTAAGTATATCATGTACACTTTGTAAACCATGTTTAAACTATTACATTTGTAATTACGAGTACTTACTTACTATAAATAAACTGATCGTGACATTAGCTAACTGCACACAACTGTGTCAAGACAAAAGAAAAAAAAAGAATTACTTGTCCTGTCAATCAGATCAGCGTTAAATATTACAAATAAATATGCTACAGGAACGGTACCTATAGAACCAATACGGTACAAAAAGATAGCAATACAGTGCAAGCACGTATTGCATTAACCGATTGAATTAAGCGACGTCTAGGAACCTGTCACACCGGTTGATAACCCATCTGTTCGCCATACGAAATCAATTTCCCTCAATTCCGCTCTTTCTATTAGAAAATAAAGCTTAAAAGACTTGCAACTGTGCATTGAAATTGACATTATTTCATCTATGGGTACAATAACCAGAAAATTCCGAGCTAATAATTTTGCCACATCGTTTATTCAAACTCAAAAGCGTTTATTTCACATAGGCATACAAGGGCACTTATAAAACGTCAAAAGCTAGCGCACGGTTCCAATTGGTCGTTTCCTATGGAGAAGAACCGGCAAGAAACTCCATGGTTACTCTTTTAAAAAAAAAATTGTTTCTACAATATTTCCACATTATAATATTTATAGATATGATAGAACAAAGTAGACTGCTCAGCTTTATACCCAAAAGCATAATAAAAATTATAGTCAATGAAATTACCGCGTACAACGAAGGCCTGGAACAATTTACCTGTAGGTGTCTTCGCTTTAGTTGTATTCAAAGTTACAGTGAATAGGCTCTTAATAAACTAGTGCGTCTCACGGTCAACGATTTTAAGCACTAGTTAGTCAATCAATTAAAAAAATAGCTCAGATAATCAGAAGTGCTGGGAATAAAATCAAAAAACATCATAATCATCATGATCGACATTGTCAGGTAACCGGCTCAACAATGGACGAAATCAAAGAGCAAATAATGATTGCGATCATCTTTAGCTCTTTGTTGATCTGCGGTTACATCATTACAGCATGAAGAAACTTTGACTGACCGCGATGTTCGACCAAAATTAAGATAAAAAAATATTAACTTCCTGCTGCTAACATTTTACTAATTAAGGCATTAGAGTTCAGTATCACTTGCATATCCTCAACGAGTAGAAGTCCACCAGGCATCACAAGATGCATCAGAAAATTAAGCTATCCTGTTGTCATCTCAATGTCTACCAATATATACTCGTATATTCCATATTACAATATCACATATCTGAAGACACAGCGTTGGAAGGCCTCTCACTAGGTGGACCTGATGAGAGTCGCGGGAATTCGATGGATGCTAGAGAGGGTCTGGTTGCTATAGTGACACTTGGAGATGGCCTATCTCCAACAGTGGACGTCTTTCGGTAGAAATGATGAAGATATCATATCTCAAACACCCAACCATCTATGTCAATAACTCTTTTACCTTGATTTATTCCTCTACTCTATGACCTTTATCCTCCAAGTCACATGAATGTAATTACTTCGAGTAATGCAAGCCAACAAAAGTGTAATGTAATCGATTAGGCGCAGGCGTATGGCACGAGCCGGCACAGCGGGCATCTGTGCGAAATCATTGTTGACGCAGGTCAGGGAGTAGATTGTGTGATGAGAGCTGATTTTAGAGGACAAATAGGATTTGTGACAAACAACAATGATCTTATTTCGATAATTGTTATAGCAAAATAATAGTCTCTATTAACAAGTTAAATAAAAGCATGTTTATAAATTGAAAACCAAAAAGTAGGTTGAAGTTAATCAAGCAGAATATGAGTGGCCGAGAATAAAGAATAATGTGCAATTACAGAGACGTGTGCAAACTGTAAGCTAATGAAAACACATAGTATAGAATTTATTATGTGAGTAATTGACAGCAATAAAATAAGAAAACATGACAGCAATAAGATTCCTAAATAAACAAATAACAACAAACAAAGCTACCGTGACAAACTCCAATCGTCAAACTTAGACTAGAACTAAAACCAGTTTCAAAATTAACGCTACTACATATTCGAAACCCCGGATGTCCGTAGTCAAAACTATACGTCACAGTTTCCCACATTCTATACACGTTACATAAATTGAAATCACCGGCATAACGACAGACGTGAAAGAAACATTAAAACCAAAATGAAAAGCCTTGAGTACGATAAGCAAATGTAAACGTACGTGGTGCATTAAGTGGAAACAATTAGTTCTGTCTACAGGTGTTCAGGCTCAGGTGTGGTTGATATTCTTTGTGCTAATTCAGTAGAATAACGTACACTTTTAGAAAATTATAGCTATGCCTTTTGCTACCAAAACCTCCTCCAATCTACAGAGAATAATTTCTGGAGATAATTGGCGGAGGCGTTTGCACAGCAAGAACAGAGAAAGATTGGTTAATAAATAGATACAAACACTCCAAGGACAGCTTTTCCAAGGTAATTGATGAATTAAATTATCATTTGAACCATCTAAATTTCAACAAAAAGTTCAAGTAAGAGTCAATAAGTTGTAATAGATTAAACCTAACGACAAGCAACAATACCGGTTGACCAACCAAGATGGAATTTCTCAGACAATAAAATAAAGCAATCAAAATAGAAGCCATATACTCAAGAAAACCTTCTGTGCGAGAGATTTAAGTAGATAATAAACGAAGTAAATAAGCCGTTGCAACACCAGTTAATACGCCACCTAATTTCGCATCCTTGTCCGAGCGTGTGACAATGGTTTTCCCAGCGCATTTCATTGCATCCACGGCTCAACGTGCTAGTAGACTGCATTTATGTTCATCTCAAGGTCCTTAAATAGAATCTTGTTCATACATGTTTAATGATATTCAATATTCTGTTGGACTAATATCATTAGCTTTAATAATAAACGGGAAGTAATTTTATAAGGTAGATACTCAAATCAATATTGTTTTTTTATTATGTGCACGATAAGCTTTAGTAGATAAAAACGATGTAATAGGTCATACATTCTTGATGGAATAGGTCACTTTTTCTCAACTTCATTGCCATTTATGTATTACCTTGAAAGATAGTGCTCAAACACGAACCAATCAATATTAACGCGAATAAAGACCGCATCAATAACTTTTGAACAAAGATCACTTAAATCTTCTCTGAATTTTTCCGACGAAAACTTCTGGCCGTCAGCTACACCGATAACTTTCACTATCAGCTAGCTCCGGAACATGATACCACTACTGACCCAAACCACTGAGCCTCTTTGACCTACTACTACAATATATCAATTATGTGACACCTCATTCCCTAACATGGCGCGGCTTACGACAGGTGTAATCAACTCATTGAACATTCAAGACACGTGGTTACAATTAAACAACTACGCGCTATTGTTATTGTTCAGTTGGTTCGTAGTCTTCGTTAATTCATTCATTATGTGTTACAATAATATTGTTTGTTTATTCAATGTCGGTAAGTACTTCGTTCTTCTTCGTCGTCTTATTTACGTTTCTTACTTATTTGTCCTATATTACTTGGAATCAGAGCCACACGCCTACTTCTTCTATTCTCCCCTGTCAATCGTCCTGCTATCATTTTCTCCCTTTTCCTTTGTAATTCTTCTCAGAATCTAGATTGTTTTTCTTTTGCATCATCGGATGACCGAAGCTTGATGTCGTAAATTTTTCGGGTCCCTTTTTCTAATCATAATCACCAATTTATAAGACTTACTTCTATCATTTGGATTTAGTGATCTAGCAGCATTCTCTTAGTACAAGGCATAATACAGCGATATACTACTTTGAGTTTTTGCAACCGTCAGTTTAGGAAGCAACATCACGAACAGAATTTTTATTTTGTCAATCACGCTCCAAGTTCACGATTTACAACTCTCAGACGTGCTTCTAGACCACATTATCACGATCATCGTTAGTAATATGTGTTTTCATGTCAACATCCCACAAAATCCCACCAACGGAAGTCGAGTTGCCGGGCACAGCGATGCCAAATCTCGGCCGACTCTAATTGATTCGATATCGGCTGCCTTACACAACTCTAGTTACTCAATCGACAGTGAATTCAAAATTATTGTCTTCGCATAATTTTTTGTGGATAGCTGATGTTGATAAACTTGATTCGTGTTTAGTTTTCATTTTCGATAGTTTAAGGCCAATTATTGTTTATTATTTTTGATTCAAATCTTGTTGGTCCAAAGGTTGCTGCTGAGCATGAGGTTCGATTTCCGGATTGGACAAAGGGTTCTAAAAATTTTCCATTTATAATTTCTCAGTTCTCTAGAGTAGCCCGGATTGATCTGGATTGGTCCCGTTTTGGTGTCCCGTTTTAGGTACCGCCTATTATATTACCTACAAGGGACAGAAAATGCCTAACTGACAAAATGTACAAATTAAACTGACTAATTTTCATAAATTATAAGCTAAATTGTGAGTGTAGATAACTGATTGTCAAAAATAGAGTTCCCTGGTAGTGATAACATGAAAAACACTATAAAATTAAATTTATTTCTAAGATAAACAATAGAAAGGAACAAACATTAACATTATAACTAAGCAAGAAATACGAATCTTACAATTTTTATATAAAATTCCTCAAAATGATACTTAATTACATTTAAATGCCAAAAACAAAATGTTGGGATTCCATGTCAAAACCTACACGGGGGTTCTGGTAATCGATTCGACGAACTTGAACAATTATGAAACGCAAAGCGATAAAACATTTCAAAACAGGTTTTTCAGAAATAAAAAGTACAGGTACCCAAAATAGTGTATTATTAATTCGTATGTTTAAGAAACCACAGTAGGATAAAAACAGTTATATTTACCTTTGCAATGATTCCCTGATAAATAAGACCTAACCAATACTGTTTTTGGTGCGAAATCATTATATAACTCGAACCAAAGCAACGAAGGAACGGGGTTGGTTTTTAATCAGTAATAGTCTGACACTATCTCCCGCTTCGCCCAAGGGCGGGAGATATCATCGGATGATTTTACCTACCATAAAAAAACTCTCTCTGGGTCCACCCACTATGCTCTGACGCTGGACGCTGGAGCGTCAAAGAGGATTATCAGACATTTACTGGCTAAAATATATCTGTGCTCCTTCAGTTGCCCTATATGTGGCAGAACCCAAGTAACTAACTTTGAAACAATCTCGCTACCCAACTATCTAGGAACCCCTGATCGATACTATAGTGGTCCATTATCCGAATCATCGCCGTTTTCTTGCTCTTATCCTTATTTAGAAGTAGTCAATGCAACATGTTTTCTTCTGCTCTAATATTTCTCATTAATCGCACCTTCTCAAACTAAATCAGCTTTCACACAGTCCGTTTATCGTTTACTTATTTTATAGACCCATCTATTTTCAAATGATTAGTAAGATTTAAGCAAGGCACCGTACAAGTTTCGCCAGAACTGGAAGAAGGAAGCGTGGGCAAGTGAAAGGAAAGGAAAGAACCCTTTGCCCAGGAGTGTAATAGAAAAGGCTAAGAAAAAGAAGATATAGTTCCCAAAATTGTACTACAACTGAACAGAAGCATCGAATTTAAAAAATAAGATGTTATCGAGGAAACTAAACTAAACAACAATACAACTAGAGAAGGCGGTAAAGCAGAAAACAACACTGAACGTGAATTTCTTACAATGCTCAATCGAATTGATGAGAAGAAAACCTGATTGCGTGAGCAATCATTACAAAAATGGCTGCGAGCTAAAAATAAAACTAAATAATAGATATGAAGAAAGAAACTGCGCCATCTTCCAAACAAGTTGTTAGTAACCCGGAGCCCACATGACGTAAGAAGCGAGCAGTTGGAACCAACCAACCTTACTGACACGGTGAACAGATAATGTAACTAACTGCCGCAACTACTAACATAATAGAATATCAATTGCGATTCAGTTTACTGCAGACAGTGACTAAATAAATAAAGAAGGTTCACTGTCGATGGGCTGCGAAATTATTCGATTGAGTCACCGCGGTCGTGGTATGAAAAGAGAAATTGAAGGAACACGAGTGGGTTTTAATAAGTAAAAATCTGACACTCCACTCACCACTCTAAGGGAGCGAAGATCTAGAAAAGAGAGAGCCAAAATATGACACAGTAGCCCAAGCATACAGGACCCACCTAAAGGTGTCGATCCACTGTTGCTAATGGCACCGTAAGTAATCAGATCACACCATTTTTACTCATTGTCAGTAAATACTGAATTGACTACAAACAACACAGTCAAGTCAGTAGCCCCTGCCGGAGCCTGATCCGTCGTCAACCACATCATCGCTAACCGTCAGATGGGTTAGTGGTCAAGCACAACCCTTACCATAATAAATGAAAAGAAAACAATTATCTGGAAAAACCAGAGTACGATACACACTTCCCTCAGCTCTTAAAGACCTGAGAAATCCAGTGAAACGCGAAAGCTCTTGTGGTTCCTTAAGAACTCATTGTTTATCAAAGCTCAAGGATACAAGAGTAACAACGAAACGAATCATCTCTTCCGTGAGCGTAACGTTGGTTGCATTGCTATTTTTCTTAAGTTTTTGAGTGTTAAACCCCCGATTTCTGATTTAAGCATTTGAAGTTGAGAATTACTCCAACTCTACTTTAGCCTGTAAACCTGTCGAAATTTGGCATTTAATTATGCTTTGAGACGTTCTTAACTCAAAATAGTCAAATCAGAAACCCGCCTTATGGTTCCTAGTGTTCACTCAATCTTCTATTCTCACCTATTCAGTGGCTAGCCCGCAATGGGCCAGTAGCTAGACATCCGCAACAGTTGGAAACGTATCATTACCAACCATTTTCTGTTACGTTTCATTAGACTCGATCCTATAATTTATCAACACCAATGTTAAAAGATAAGAGTGCATAACGTTACAGTTTTTGTTACAAGAGAACATTGTTAGTTTTGGAAAGTAACTGACCAGGCGTTTGATTAATATTGGACTGTGATGCAATTTGGCTGTTGGTTTTATGCTGATTATTTATGTATAAGTAATGAAGCATATAAATTACTAAAGTTGTAAAAACAACAATTTTAACGCCGATGACTTGGAGTCATAACCAGTGATAGGAATAGGTAGTGCCTATTTGCCTAAACTTCGAAGAACAGAGACAAGAAAAGGAGACTTCCTTAGGACTAAATTTTTTCCGAGACATCTGTCCCGAAATTTCGAGACAACACTTAAATACATTTAAAAAAATTGTTATTTGGAATAAGTAATTCGTCTATATTTACCTAAAGTTTGCGACTAGATATATCATAATAAATAACATAGGTACACAGTCGTTACAACCATAAAAATTTCTGAATTTTTGTTTGGAGAACATTTTGTAAATGACTAATAAACTAATACACAATGAATCACAATGTTTGTATAAGAAGCCGTACACGTTTCGAAGTAAATATCTTCTTTCTTGCTCACTCTCGCCTACGTTTAATGAGATTTCTAAAGTTCAAGTGTAAAAAAAGGCATTTTGTCTTTAAAATAATAAAACGGTAATTTTTTATCATTTTATCATTCTCTATAGTAGAAAGAATTTATAGACAGACAATATCGGTGGTGTGAAAGGACCCTTACGTTTTTTTTTTTTAATTAGTTAATGCCCACGGCTTTTCCCGCGTGTACTATTGTTTTTGTAGCCCATGGGAACTATGCTTTTTTTTTAATAGGAAGTAGCCTATGTGCTAATCCACACCTTAATCTATATCACTACCAAATTCAGCATTTTCAGTGGAATTGAGTAATGGACATCCATACAAACTATCACATTTATAATATTAGTAATTGCATAGGTATTAGATATAACATAGTCTGTGGCCTCTGTCTACTCCTCCGGGACAAAGGCGTGAAAAAAATACGGAAGTTATCTATATCATGCACATTTTAAGAAGACCTATCTGATCACAACAATACAAACACACGCAGTGTGTGTCACTAGGCTGATATAGCCTTGCATTGCATTGCATCAGCCTTATAATGTTCCCACTGCTGGGACTCAGGCCTCCTCTCTAGGAGAGGGATATATAGACTAATATAGGATAGGCTGATATAGGATAAGTTGTTATTATGGAGTTATAAATTATAAATGTTATGTCTAATCGCAAACTTTAGATTAATATAGACGAATTACTTATTCCAAATAACACATTTTTTTTAATGTATTTAATTGTTGTCTCGACATTACGAGACAGATGTCCCGGAAATAATTTAGTCCTAAGGAAGTCTCCGTTTTTTGTCTCTGTTCTTCGAAGTTTAGGCTAATAGGCACTACCTATTCCTATCACTGGTCATAACTGGACGTTTTTGGAGATGTCAAAATTTCAATGTCTTTTTTCTTGAAAACTCAGGGCGAGTTTCTGAATTGAGTATGAAACACTAATCTGCACTTTTCTCATACGATTTGACCATTACATGTTTGCCGTATGGACTTTAAAAAAGACTTTGACCCCTGAGTTTGTTTCGGTTTTTCGGTGTTTCTTCTCAGGGTAGTCAGCTAGGAAACACCGGCCTCATCTTGTTTACTCTGACAAAAAAAAATTGACGTGTAAAAGTGTTTTTGAAAAACCTAATTGCAAAATGAATATCATTTATCATTTATAGCTAAAAACGTCTCTAATTTTACTTTTAAGAAAAACTTTGACAGATTTTCAAGCTAAAGTGAAGTTAGAGAAATACTCAACTTCAAATGCTTTAATCAGAAATCAGGGATAAGCCTTTCAGAAACCCGTAATATTTATACACACGAATAGCTTGTACTTGTTACCTGCTTAAATGAAGAAAACCACAGGACCTAAGGTACTAAGAAAGTCATAAATGCCAAGTTCTCGACAAGTTTCATATCGAAACACATATTGCTAAAGTCAGGCAAGAAACATGTTTTGTTCCTAGTTTATCTTGTACCATATCTCAGAAAGATATTTATTGAACGAGGCATAACTAGAATGACCTTTACCTTCATCAAAAACCTATTGATAGTTTATCTTGTTATTTCTTTATATAGTATAAATTTTATTACTGATATTGGCCATTGTAACAAACACGGGACATAATGGGTTGTCTTGTAGTACAAAAAAGTTCTTATAGATAACATGATCTTCAATTTGAGAGACGTAATTTTTTATAGGTACACTTTCTCATAAATATTCCTTATTTGTTGTGTTCATAACTACCAGTGGTGCTATTCTCTAAGAAAACGCAGCGCGGTCTCAACGACGAACACCCAAATAGGATAAATTGGATTGTCAACCTAATGTACCTATTTTTGCATTGGATTGTTATTTCAATGTATCCTATTTGGATGTTCGACGTTGCGGCAGCGCTGCGTTTTCTTAGAGAATAGCACCACAGTACTAGTTTGGTCTCTTCTTTGTCCAACCCTCTTCCAGTTCAGCTGGGATCGGGTCTCCTTGAACATCTACAGAGAGCTCTGTTCTAGCTTTTTCTTTTAGCTTATCTGTGTACTCAAAATCGCTTGCTGAATACCAACCTTGTCAGGTTAGGCTGATATAAATGAAAATTTTAAGAAATCGTAAAAATTAAAAGGAATGTACATACATATTTTTATTTGCTAAAATAAATAATTTTAGTTCTAGTAAACAAATATGAAAGAATTTTTAAAATATCTTCATAGAAAACGAAGTTATAAAGCTTGAAAGTTGGTAATAAGAACGAGAATTCCGTCATGGAATTTGATATAAAAGATCATCACACACGGCCGCCATAGAAAACGACATTTTGTCGAAACAGACATTATTTGTTTAAAATTGTTATATCTCGTTTGATTTTTTAGTTAGGTAGTATTCCAATTTTGTATATTTATTCATAATCAAGAGCAGTAGGTATAACAAAAGTTTCAAAAACATGTGACATTCACCAACCCGCACTGTGCCCGCGTGGTGGATTACGGCCCATTCCCTCTCTTAGAAAAGAGGCCTGAGACCCAGCAATAGGAACATTAAAAGGTTGATTATACTATATTGATATAATCTTGTTAGATAAAACAAACATTTTTTTCATGCTTATTCTCTATTGCAGCCATGCAACTGGTTTATTAATAAAGTAAACATCGTAGATACTAAAGCAACGTACTAAGTGACTATTGACATAGCGTATCACCAAAAATGCTAATTTTATGAATAAATTCAAGTTAAAAACGAGTATTTTACGAGTTGTCAGCGAAAATCGATGCGCGTCCGTTTTAATTTGATGTTCTAATATAACGTGTTTGGAATCTTGTTACAACGAAAAGGCCAGGTTTAATATTCTCCTATTAAAATCGTAATTCTGCTTTATGGTGCAATTTATAGGTAACGTATTATGGGCATACATTCCTCGGTTGCCATCAATTACTTTATGCTTCTAGCTAAACTTGGATAGTCAGTAATACGATTTGTAATTAAAATACCAGACATGTAGATATGTAGGTACTTACAGGCAGAAGGTATTTTTTATTGATATAAAGTGCTTGACTGCGATCCCACCTGATGGTAAGTAGTGATGCAATCGTTGATGGTGAGACGCACTAGTTTATAAGTTATCTTTAATGAGACGGATATGGACTTTTTTGAACTGGAACTCTGAGTGGAGCAAACTGACTAAAACCCACCTGTATTCTTTCGAGTGCCCTTTGCGTTCCATGACCCCTTCGAACAATCCCTGTTGGATGCGGCCTAATTCACATAATCTATTTATAATTTATTTTATAATTCATCGTGTCTTAATTAATTAAGAGGCAGTCAATTGCTTTATAATTTATAAATTTTAATAAAATACTGAAAGCTCTTCGTATAGGCAGATAGTAGAAGTGGTGTACTCGTGAAAAGGTATCCAGAGGCTCATGCACTGCAGTGACTTGTTGATGCAAGCTAAGGTTGGAGCTCTGTTACGCTCCCGCCTTAGCCTTCTAGCCTAACATGTCCGTGTCGGAGTGCTAAAATTCCGAGCTCGCTTTGCTCGCTCTTGAACTAAAAATATTTAGTTAGCATTGTAAAATAGACGAATTCGTTTATTAGAGGCTATCTCATTTTCCCGTTGCTTAGTTTTAAAATGAGAAGTTTGATCACGTGGCCAATAAAGAAATGTGTGGCTTGACTTAACATATCATAGCATCAGCCTTACAATGTTCCCACTGCTGAGACTCAGGTTTCCTCTCTAGGAGAAGGAATGGGCCGTGATTCACCACGCAGGCCCCGTGCGGGTTGGTGGATGTCACATGTCTCCGAATTTGTGGTTCTAGGACATGTCTTTGTGACATGTGTTCTTGACTTATAATTTTTCAAATAAAATATGTTGAAATGAATTGTAAATCGGACAACCATTTGTTATAAAACACTAAATAAATAATTCAATTGGTTAAATAATAAAACAGTAACTATGAACCAGCTTGAAAAGCTATTACACTATAAATAGACGAGACTGTTCGATGATTTCCTCGCATCTATTTTATGAGACTTCTCTATAACGTCTCGATTACTAAATTAGACAAGCCTTTTAACTTAGTTTCCTTGTAATGCTTGCAACTGCTTCCATAACAATAGGCGATGTTGCTGTAAAATGTAGGTAACCTAGAAAGTAAATAGCGATGCAAAATAAAAACATAATGTCAACTGAAACTCTTGCACTAAAAGATGCAATGGATACGTTTATCTAATACAGGCTGAATGTAACTGTAAAAGCCTCAAAGAAGTTTCTAATGCGCTTCACCATCAACGATTGCGTCACTGCTTACCATCAGGTGGGATCGCAGTCAAGTGGTAGTGTATATCAGTTATTATGAAGACACTGCCTCCTAAGATACAGGATCTTTCTAGTTTAGGAGTCAAAGTTCAAATTTTGAGTTGACTATCTGAGTACTTTACATGTGTCGAATTTATATTTTTGCTAATATAAATATTATATTAATACTTAATTAAAAAAAGAAAATCTTGTTGTTTATTTCATTATTTTTATTAGGTATTATTAACTAAAATTTATCCTCCGGCCCGCTGAACCCAGGGCGGGAGAAGTATTTGATGATTTCCCAAATAAAAGGGAAAAAAAATTCAAGTGTGTATTCACAACTATGGCTACTTACGGGTACCCAATTCAAATCTGAAACTATAGTTTAAAAAAATGAAATGACGAAAAAGCTAACGAAATGAAATGGCAAAAAAGTAATGAAATAACGGGATAGCAAAAAAAAACTCAAAAAGATTCTTGGACTCGATTCTAATAAAAACTAAAACCGCAACTTCAAATTTTTAAAAAATCATTGTTCTAGGAATCGAAATCGTTGGTTTTGAAATAAACATAATTTATTATTACAACGACCTATAACGAATCGAATAACGTTGTTTGAAGATTTAATTAACAAAAAATACAGATGTCATCCACCGAAGAGAGAGAGATCTATGAGAGCACCATTTTCTATCAAATTGCAATTTCCAAACGCAGCAAGGTGACTTTTATTAGTCCAATCAGCTGGCTCTAATATATTTACTAGTTGTAGTGTATATAGGGTGACCGGTAATTAATGACTTATACTTAAATACGTGATTGTAGTCATGATAACAAACCACTTTTGCTATGGTTAAGTATAAAAGGTATGGTAGTAAAAGTTTATTTATTTATTGATTTATGTACACACAAACACTTAAAAAAGAGAATAACAAACACAGATAGAAAAGCACAAAGGTACTGCTTATTTCAAGTGAAATTTCTTCCAGCAGACCTGCGACAGGAGAGTTGGATGAGAGATGTAGACACAGTGTACAGAAAACAAATAAGTTAGCTAATTAAAAATATACTATATAAAAAAAGGAAGGTAGTAAAAGTTGTTTGTTATCAAGACTACAATCACGTGTTTAAGTACAAGTTACTAATTACTAGTCACTCTATAAACGATCTTGAAGAAATATCTTCTGAAAAGATAAACTCTTCAAAAAGTTAGCTCTTTTACAAGCAACCTTAAATGCGGCCAGCATTACGGAAAATTACCTTATTCCAATGCTGCGTGGTTGCGCCAATTTGCTATGATCCGCGACTTTGTTTTTTGTAATTTATTTTTTTGGCCTAGCAATCCTATCCCTTCCGTTTATTTCCCCGCACGACCTCAAGAAATGATTTGACATTGACGTGTGTGCATCGATTGTGAATGTGACCGCACCGCTAACCGCGCCCGCTCGAAATTACAAGAAAATTGACTACTTCGTGATCCAACCATTCAAAACTCAACAACAGTGCAGTGTAGTGCAAAACAGGACCTGGCAGTGATTTGAATGTGCGAAGTCAAAAATCGCCGGCCGGTGCCACGTGGAACCTTCGAAGTCAAAGGTCAGTGTTCCTTCCTAGTTTCCGTCCCATCCAGGCACAGTATCTGCATATTGTTAACAAACCTTAGATCGCTTTTAAACCTACAGTCCACACAGCAAATTCGCGCAACCATTACTTTTGGTCCTTACGAGCAGGATCGTGAATCATTTTCTTGTAATTTCGCAATATAGTATTTGTTCCATAGGGAATAAACGCAACGCGCCTATTTACCTAGATATAATAGTAGAAAACCCGCATCTAGGCATTTAGGCAACTATACGTTATTTCGCTCGTATAGTTAAAGAGTCATTGATAATTACGGTACCTACGCCGTCAACCGCACCGCATAATTATAGTTAGCTACGTAAATAACAGCGTAGATATAAATCGATCGCATTCCTTTTCTTGACAAAATTCATTCGGAAGTCCTACAAATTGCATGTAGGTAGACGCATTTCAAAAATACCCGTTCATTGTTGAGTGAATAATTGTAGGAAACGGATAAACCATAGATTATATAGACAGGTTATTCCGTTCGTTCGCCGTTCGCTTTGTTGTTTACAATACTACCATATTGTTATCTGATAATTATCGCTTACTTAATAATTCGTTAAGTGTTTGTTTGAGTGTATAGTGTGAATATATCAAAACAAGATGTCTCTTAAGGGAACCAAGGTTAGTACTGATTTAAAGGTTCAGTTAAAGCTTTTATACGCTGAAAGGGACTCACAGTTTTCACGTGTTCAATCAATTTGTGATAAATCTTTGCAAACCTCGGATCTGGCGATTAGAGATGCTTTCTTGTGTTCGTTGGAAACTTTAGATAGTTTGCGCGCGGATTTTAAATCTACAATTAAGGATATAAACATTTTAGAGTTGGAGTTAAATCCTGATTACTGTGTGAGTTATCAGGCATTGTCGTCCTTTGATGACTTGTATTGTCGTATCAAACGTATTGCTAGGAGTTTAGAGACTCCCCCCCCCGCGAGTGGTTTATCCAACCCTCCTCGCGAACGCCCACGATTGCCGCCAATTCAAATACCTGAATTTGATGGTGACATTCGAAATTGGAATTTATTTATAGATAGTTTCGAAAATATAATACATAGGAACACATCGCTGACAGATCACGAGAGATTGCATTATCTCGTAGAAAAATTGACCGGTAAGGCAAAGGCTGTCTGTGCTGGAATTACGTTTAGCGCTGAAAATTACACTTTAGTTTTGGACACTTTAAAAACAAAATACGAAGATAAGCGATTAGTAGCCACCGCATATTTAGATCAATTATTCGATTTGAAAAGTTTTTCCGTTTGTAACGATCATAATTTAGAGAAGTTTTTAAATATTTTCGCATCATCTGTTCGTGCAGTAAAGAACCTAAAGGTCAATGACCTCTGTGACTTTTTGTTTTTGTATATCGGTTTAAAGAAATTAGATCCTGAAACTGTTCGTCTGTTTGAAACGACTCGGCGCGGTAACGAAATACCTAAGTTCGAAGATTTAGAATCTTTTATTCGCGACCATATTAAGGTATTGCAGCGCACGTCGGCACGTCATGAAGTCACGAATAGGACAGGTTCCGATCGCCGTATAGACGCGTCATCGAAGTCAGTCAAGACTGCACATACGCTAGTTAATACCGCCTCAACACCTGACTGTTCTCTGTGTAAGGGTAGCCATACACAGCTGTACAAGTGTTCGGGATTTCAGAGATTATCGCCTAGTGATCGTTACAAGTTTGTCCGCACTAATAATTTGTGTTTTAATTGTCTAAGTGACAAACATCTGGTTGCGTCATGTAACAGTGGTGTTAGCTGTCGTAAATGTCTAGCTAGACATCATACCTTCTTACATTTTGAGAGTAGTAAGCTGCCATCGCAGCAGCAGCCTGCGCAGACGCGCGACGCTTGTGACGCGCGGCCTGCTGCAAGTGCAAACGACGTAACATTGTGTTCGCTTTCCGCCGCTGGTACTCAAATCACTACCGTTTTACTTGCGACCGCGCAAGTTGTCATTGTAGATGCCTTTGGCAAACCGCGCACCGTTCGGGCGCTACTAGATGGCGCTTCCCAGAGTAATTTTATTACTCGGGATTGTTGTCAACGCCTTGGTTTTAGTTTTAATAATTGGTCATCCCGCTCAGAAGTGAAAGGTTTTGGAGGTTTAAAGGCAACCATTCACGGTTCCATTAAAATAATATTTAGTTCACGTTTTAATCGTAATATTTCGTTTGAAATGGATTCGCTAGTCGCAGATAAGATTACGGAACGGTTGCCCACGGTACCGGTTGACACGTCCATGCTGACGGAGTTTAAGAACTTGCAGTTAGCCGACGGAAATTACGCCTTCCCTGGAGATATCGATCTATTGATCGGTGCTTCGATTCTCCCGCATCTCCAGTTATCACGTAAAATTCAAGGTCTTCCGATGTACCCCGCTCCGCACGCACTGGAAACAGTTCTCGGGTTTGTTATAGTTGGTTCCGCACCCGCTTGTTTAGTTAGTTACTCGACTGTGTCGCACTGTTGCACCGTCGAGCCGCCGCTTGAGTCTACCATCCGCAAGTTCTGGGAGATTGAAGAGGTCAATGTCCCGCCTATTCTCAGCCCTGAGGATCAGGTCACTGAGGAGATTTATACCCGCACGACTACTCGTGATAAAGATGGTCGTTATGTTGTCGCGCTCCCTTTCAAGGGTGATATTTTTTCGCTCGGTGGCTCCCGTGCCTCCGCAGAGGAAAATATATTCCATGTCGCTGGAACAGAAAACCCAGCTGATTGTCTCTCACGTGGTTTGCTTCCTGCGCAAATTTTAAATCATCCGCTTTGGTCTTGTGGCCCTCCCTGGCTTCATGCCACTCCTAACGAGTGGCCAAGTGTTCCGTTTAACCCCGCTACTGTTTCAGAGCCACCCGAGGAGAAGAAACATACGCTTGTAGTATCAGTTCCGCGTGAAGAGTCAGTTGTTTTGTTGTTGTCTAATCGAGTCTCGTCTTGGTCGAGACTATTACGCTGTGTAGTTTATGTCCTAAGATTTTTGAGATTATTACCATCGCGTGGTGCTATAATCGCAGCTGATTTGGATAGAGCTGAATCAGTTGTACTTCGAGAGTTGCAGAAATTTTATTTTTCAATAGAATTTCGTAGTTTAGAATCACAAAAACCTTGTAGTCGCGCACTTCAACATTTGAAACCATTTTTGCAAGACGGACTCATTCGTGTCGGTGGCCGTCTGCGAAGTGCTAGGTTGGAGTTTGAACAAATGCATCCAGTGGTTCTACCACGCAGGGATCACGTTTTGGATTTGTTGGTGGACTATCACCATAAGGTGAATTGTCACGCTGGTCCCGATTTATTAATGTCCATTCTTCGACAGAAGTACTGGATACTTTCCGCTCGCAATTTGATACGCGCTAGAGTGCACAGATGTGTGCCCTGCTTTAAGCTCCGCCCGCGTTTCAACGCGCCGGAAATGGCCGACCATCGTTCTTGTCGTGTTGTACAGACGGTGAAACCTTTCATACATGCTGGGACGGACTATGCTGGACCGTTTAAAGTCACTATTGCCCGTGGTCGTGGTATACGTTCCACAAAGGCATACATTTGCCTATTCGTTTGTATGACAACTCGTGCGGTTCACATAGAGTTAACCAGTGATTTGAGTACGCAGGGTTTTATGTCTGCATTTAAACGATTTTTATCTCGCCGTGGTCCCGTTAAGCGCTTATACTCTGACAACGGCACAAATTATGTTGGAGCGCGACGCAATATTTCGGAATTACATACATTCTTACGCTCCAAGTACTACCAAAGTGAATTCGCCCATGTCTTAGCTGAGAATCGCATTGATTGGTGTTTTAATACGCCAGCGGCTAGTCATTTTGGTGGCAATTGGGAGGCGAATATTAAAAGCCTTAAGTCGCACCTGTTTCGGGTCATAGGCGAACAGATTCTCTCGTACGAGGAGTTGAGCACCGTACTCGCTCAGGTAGAGGCGTTGATGAATACGCGTCCGTTGTGTCGGACTTTGTCTAGTGATCCATCGGAGCCACTAGCGTTGACGCCGGCTCACTTCTTGACGACGACTCCTCTTAAATATTTGCCCGCTTTAGATGTCGAGACTGACAAACTGCAGCTTCACCCGCGTCACGCTCTGCTAGATAGCTTAGTTCAGTCCTTTTGGAAGCGATGGAGGACAGATTATCTGCATACGCTGCAGTCGCGTCAAAAGTGGAACACTCCTTCAGATCCAGTCACAGTCGGTACTGTGGTGATACTGAAGACTGAGAGTGCGCCTCCTCTGCACTGGCCTCTTGGTGTAGTGGAAGAAGTTTTTCCGGGTTCGAACGGAATAACGCGAGTCGTAAAGGTTAAAACCGCAACTGGATCGTACCTGCGTCCGGTTATTCGCCTCTGCCCTCTGCCTAATCAGTAGTAGTGGCATAGTTAGTTATAAGTTGTTTCGCTACCTAGTATTGATAGTTTAGATTAGTAATAGGGTTTAGTTTCGCTTTTGTTTTTTTTCTTTTCTTTGAAGGTAACCCTTCAAACCCGGGGGGAATGGTTGCGCCAATTTGCTATGATCCGCGACTTTGTTTTTTGTAATTTATTTTTTTGGCCTAGCAATCCTATCCCTTCCGTTTATTTCCCCGCACGACCTCAAGAAATGATTTGACATTGACGTGTGTGCATCGATTGTGAATGTGACCGCACCGCTAACCGCGCCCGCTCGAAATTACAAGAAAATTGACTACTTCGTGATCCAACCATTCAAAACTCAACAACAGTGCAGTGTAGTGCAAAACAGGACCTGGCAGTGATTTGAATGTGCGAAGTCAAAAATCGCCGGCCGGTGCCACGTGGAACCTTCGAAGTCAAAGGTCAGTGTTCCTTCCTAGTTTCCGTCCCATCCAGGCACAGTATCTGCATATTGTTAACAAACCTTAGATCGCTTTTAAACCTACAGTCCACACAGCAAATTCGCGCAACCACTGCGGGTTTGGGTATTTTTAATATCGTACGGATTTGCTCCGCATGCGTAACCTCCGCAAATGTCCTTTTCATGCAAATATTTATTGTAATGCGTCCAATACGCACGCGGGACGCGTTTTTTTGCCTTTTGAATTTTTTTGCATGCGGAGCAGATCCCCATGATATTAAAAACAGCCTTTGTTTGAAAAAATTACCGCGGCCGTGAAACACAAAGGGCAGCTGAGCAACACTAAGTTTTAAAGTCTGACACTCCTCGCTTCATACAGAAAGCGAGAAGTTATATGAGTTCCACCCAAAAAAAATGGTAATTTAAAAAACTAAAAAACCCGACTGCTTTTCTGAGTATTCATGAAAAAGCCCTAAAACAAGAAAGTCGTTGTAGCAGTCGGTACCCATTGTAGAAAGTCAGCCGTCTAGTCAGTAGATCTATGATGTAATGGGTCCCGACTGCTACAACGACTTTCTTGTTTTAGGGCTTTTTCATGAATACTCAGAAAAGCAGTCGGGTTTTTTAGTTTTTTAAATTACCATTTTTTATTTTTATTTTATTACGATATCACTTTCACAGTAATAACGAATCTAACGACACCTCGCAAACTAAAATCCATCGAGCCGTTCAGGCCGCAGAGCGTGCCAAACATTTTAATTTGGCGCCAAAAACCCGCCATTTTTTTTTTTTTTTTTTTTTTTTTTTTTTTTTTTTTTTTTTTTTATATACCCAGTGTCACTCTCACAGTAAATACGAATCTAACGACACCTCTCAAGCTGTGCCCCGCCTGGGCGGAGCATCGCTGTGTCCTCGTGGGGGCGATCGGCGGCAGCGATCTCTCTCGCCGGGCCTTGGTTCAGGCCATGGTCCGTAGTGAGGAGGGATGGCAGGCGGTCGCCTCCTTCTGCGAAGCAGTAATGCTAGCAAAGGAGGAGGCCGACCGCATCAGGCAGAGGCAACGGGGCGCTCGCCCCAGCCGCCGCCGGGATTCCGATCCCGATTTCCGGCCACCGTAGGCGCGGGCTTGCGGACGGCGTGCAATGGGTAGCACGCTGTCCGATCGTCCGGTAACCGACCGGACCGAGCCCAAGTCGTCGACGGCGCGTTCTGTTCCCGCGCGCCTCAAGGAGCTGTCAGCACACCGAAGAGGCCCAGCCTGCTAACTGCAGGCAGGCAGGGTCGAAGCCTACTGGGGTCATGGGTTAGTTCCGAAAGGAATGATCGACCCCGGCACGATAGGCTACGAAGGAACGGGGTAGGTTTTTAGTCAGTAAGAGTCTGACACTACTTCCCGCTCCGCCCAAGGGCGGGATTTGTCATTGGATGATTTTACCTACCATAAAAAAAAAAAAAAAAAACACCTCTCAAGCTAAAATCCATCGAGCCGTTCAGGCTGCAGAGCGTGCCAAACAATTATACATACATACATACATACATCCATACATACTCTCGAAAAACATAACCCTCGTTCTGGCGCAGTCGGGTAAAAATGAAAATTAATTCATTAAATAATTCAATAATGTTCTACGCCTCAGAGCTCTTAACCCGATCCAATTGACGACCTAAACTGAAATGTAAAAGGGTTGGAGCTATATAGGCTGTACAGCTCCATTCCTCTGTCTCCCTGGCAACACTGACATTTTAATACAAATTCCCCTGTTTCTCCAACGACATCGAACCAAACAGTCGCATGCGCAACTCCTCATAGACCTACTCATTGCCTAATGGAGATATATTTTTTTTCTATTTTTTGTAACCCAGCTGTTAACAAAACACATTACATACAGACATGAAATGAGATTTTAACGCAATAGTGACGCAATCCTATCAATTTGTAAGCAAGTTTTAAACGCAACTTTTTAGGGCGATAAAGATTGAGATATCTATTTGCAGGGGCGTAGCTACCGCCGTATTTGCCGTATCAATTATACGGGGGCCCCCGCGCGCGCGCTACAGGGGCCCCGACTTTGGCAAAAATTCGCAACAAATTATTCACAACCATCTTGTTGGGTAAACTAAGCATTTGTAAAAAGCACCATTTTTTTTTTACTCGTAGCCCCTGTGGGACTTTTGATATGGGGTGTGGGTTTAGCTACGCCACTGTCTATTAGTTACTATAACTATTTAGTTTTGTTACAATGCACTGAGGTCGACGCAGGAGAGCCTAGGTTGCCGACATTGCCCGAAGAATCACCAAACTTCATTTTATAACAAGTTAATTATTGCTTTTTTACGGAAAATCATTAAATCGTGCGAGAGGGCGTGCCAGACGTTTACTGACTTAAACCCATCTGTTCCTCCATGTGCCCTTTGCGTTCCAGAGACGCAAAATCTCTTGGCTATAAAACTATTCACCTTCTCTTCTTCTCTTGCAAACCAAACGAGAGCGGCATACGTTCAGCCCCTCTAGCCAAGTTACAATCGTTTCGTTTTTGCGTTAACGCTTGGAGTTGACCACGCCCACAATTCTTTTGTTCGAACAAAGGATTTGAAAGCGTGGCCAACTTCAAGCGTTAACGCAAGCTAAACGATTGTAACTTGGCTAGGGGGCAGACTTGTAAGTTAAATAAAACCGGGTGAGTCAGACTCGCGCACTGAAAGTTCCTTACAAACTTACTTATGAAAACAGTTAAATTCCCGAATCGAGTTTCAAAGATTTTTTCGAATCGCAAAAAAGATTTTTTTTCCGAACGTAACTACAAATTTTCAGATTTTTTCATACTCTTGTGCTATAAGACCTCGCTTTATGCCAAATTTCAGGATTCTTGGCCAACAGAAAGTATCCTATGAATTTTGATTCCTTTGAGGGGGCGAAACGTACGTTTTTGGCGACATAAACGACTGTATCCTTTTTTTTCGTTAACTTAGAAGTTTGATTTTTTCACAGGTTCAAGGGACCGCAAACCTAAGTATAATTATGGTTTAAATTTCGGGTTCACGGGTTCTCGAGATAAAGGGTGTTGATGAATGGACAGACGGACAACACAGTGATCCTTTGAGTGTTCGCTTCGTTCTTTCCTTTTGAGGTACGGAACTCTAACAAAAAATAAGTTTGTATGTGAAAAAAGACGCCGATAACCTTTAGGAATGTTAAAACTGTTAGGAAATCGTTACAGAACTGAATTGCCTCGTCTTCAAAGCGATTAATTAAAATAAGATTTAATTAAATTACTGTCAAGTCATAAACACATACCGGACGTTGTCTATGGTACTTATAGAGAACCAATTTATGGTTTCCAATTTACTAGCAGCACATTTACCTCATTTAGGTACCTGTTAAAGATATAAGAGGATATCGGTACTTTATTTACCGCTTCAGTAGACTTAGCGCAAGTATTTTAAGGTACTCGAACGAGTTTACGTAAACTTCAATTGGTATATACGCGGCTAATAAGTAGAACCATTAGTTATATTTACGCGTAGCCTCCCACTTTGATTGAGATCCGAAAATCGGTTACTGCGCATTCAATATCGACCGCCACGATGGTTCAACTTGTGTGACAAGACCAACTGCCCGGACCAGTTATAATACCTGTCTAATCGGAGAATCCTCCCTTTTCACCAGAGAATTGTGGGACTTTGCATCCTTTTCCAAATACCTCTAAAGACTGAAAAACCCTTCCTCTTGCTTCACCCAGAGAGGGAGAAGTTATTTAATGATATCTCACCTTCACTACATAGTATAAAACAAAGTCGCTTCCCGCTGTCTGTCTTTGTATGCTCTTTAAAACTTTAGATCTTTAAAACTCCGCAACGGATTTTGATGCGGTTTTTTTAATAGATAGAGTGATTCAAGAGAAAGGTTTATATGTATAATACAAGCTTAATATATTTAATATCACCATTGCACCCGTACGAAGAAGGGCGGGACACTAGTATGAAATAAAAGTATCAAAATCAAACGATACGATTTATGGGAAAATCTCCGAAAACCGGTCGAAGGGATGAAAGTATGCGAATAAACTAATGCGTGGTCTACTGCAACAGAACTGTTTATAAATAACTTCGCAATGTGAAACTACGTGCTTATAATTCTAGAATAAATTGAGAGGAACTAGTTATGTAGATTCACGTGGCGATAGACTCGGTGCTACACAATAGCTGGATCGTTAATTATGCGCAATTATCAAATCTCGCTGACAGTATTTAAAAACAAATAAAATGATGAACGAAACAGTAAAATGTTATGTGATAATTGTTTAGCAAGTCTTGCGATTTCGCGAATTCGCAAGAGTTGTACACAGAAAAAGATCAGAATGATGAAGAATTTGCATCAGATCCTCACAATCGCTAAAAACATTATGTGACCAGTAATGAATTTGCTCACTTTAATTTAATTCAATTCTGTTTTTTTTTTAATGTTTTGTTTAGGAAGATTGTAGTTTTATTGACTATATAACATCACACTGTGACCCACGGGAGTGGACCAGTGACCAAAAAACTGGGGCGGAACCGCGGAGACCAGCTAGTCAAAATAAATTCACTCCTCAGCAAGATCTTTGAGTATATTGTATACTATTACTTATAAGTATGTATCTACATACTTTTATATAATAGTATACAACATATAGCTATATATAATAATATAATATAATAACTGAGATAACGCGGTTGTGGAACACACCTACAGAAGTCATACCGATAGTAATAGGAGCGACAGGAATAGTAGCAAAAAGCATACATAGATATTGTGATAAATTAGATTCAGGTATAAACATCCATATAATACAAAAACAAGCAGCAATTCATACAGTTACCATCTTAAGCAAAGTACTAGGGGATACAGTATTTGTTACTAACTAACAGGGGATCCGAAACTCCTTTTCTCTGAGGGTCTCAGAGCGGGAGCAAGGAAAAACCACCGGGAAAAACCCGAGTAGAAAACAACTTTTCAAAAACAATATAATATAATAATAATATAGGTAGCTATACACCGTTAAATTTTAGTCGTTTTAATCCCGTAGAGGGTCGATTCGATACATGAAATACTATCGATTTGTAAAAAAAAATTAATGAATAATGTACTTTTTTTCTAAAACTCTAGTTAATATACGCCTGTACGAAATTAATTTCTTTAAGTAAACGAGTCAATGACCTTGTAGGTAGTTGTCGATCGTTGCTTACTATCTACCTACTGTTCATTGACCTCGCTCAGCTGACATTTACTTAAAGAAATTAATTTCGTACATGCGTGAATTAATTTGAATTTGAAAAAAAAGTAGTTTATTTTTCATTTTTATCTGTAGGTACAAATCGATAGTGTTTCAAGTACCAAATCGACCCTCCGCGGGATAAAAACGACCCAAATTGAACGGTGTATAAGGTACATATACATACGTTCATATAAGTACCTACCTGCAAGCGGATATGAAGAGTGGAACAACTTTGTTTCAATTGTACGTGCGTCTAATTTTACGTGGGTTAAAGAATTAATACTGATTGCACACAATAGCGAGCTCGCTAATTGCGATCAATTATCAAATTTATTTCACTGTCATTACGTACGTAATCAAAACAAAACAAAACAATCAAAACAATTAAAATGTAACGCGGGAAATCAACACACGATTCGCCAATTTGTAAAACTGAACTCGAATGAAGTGTTTTGTTACAATATTGTGGTCGAATGTAGAGGGGTTTGGACTTGATAGGAACCTAACAGAAACTTTTACTGGGTTTCTATAAGGATATTTCTAATAGTATCTCGCAATGCCACCAAGCACAAATCTATAGTTCAATTTTGGTTCACACAACATGCGAGTATTTTTTTTTTAATTACGCGTAAATTCTTCTTGAACGCTTTCGTATCTACGTAATAGACAAATCGGAAAAACTAGAAAGAGGAAAGATGGGTTCGCGAAAGGTAGGAGTGAAGAGAGACCTTTACCCACCAGTGATATAGACAAGGCTATCAAAAATTATACAATGAATATGAAACATGGGTCAGTATCAGTCAGTATGATGGTTTGAGGCAGATATTTTCAAGCAGATTGTAGCAACCTCATCCAAGGCATGAGAAACGAATGCAATAAACCCCTAACAAAGATACAAACGAGCCGCTCATATCTACACAATGTATAATAAATACTCGTAAATTCACGATTATTCGTTTTCTGATATTATATTACATTTTTTAATATTTCTTAAAACATACATAAAACAGAACATTTAAAATATAAAAAATAACAGTCGCTGGTGTTGGGAGCACGATCCAAGCTACCGGTGTTCATGGCTCCAGAAACCGGGAGGTTCCTGAAACTCTCCAAAAATGCGAGCCGTATCGAGAACCCTCCTGTATCAGGCCCTTGATCCAACCGCGCAACGACAGCTTCGACAGATAGGCGTCATCGCAATTAGTATTATTTTTATTTTTTACTATCTTAAACTTTAAAAATAAGCGTTATGAGGAACAGATTACCGTCAATTAAAATTTAAAACAAATGTTTACAAAAACTAGCTTAACCATAAATAAATCGTACAGAGAATAACATAAGATAACTGATGGAGGCGTGCATTTAATTGGACATAACGGAACCGAAGTCCGGAACACTGTGCAGCCACCAGAACAAGTATTGGATACCATACAGCGCGTTCCAAGCTCCGTGATACACTTTTGCAGTAGCATGAGTCAGGCATGCAACAAGTACAGTCGACTAAACAGATTTGCGTACAGGCAACTAAGTTGCATAAGTAGGTACCCAGAGTATTGTGGAGTTTATGATGTGCAACTGGATGCCTAATCTGGTATGATATTGGGGCGAACATGTCAGATGATAAAAGGGTCAAAAGAACCACATGATGATATTCCTATTACATTGATTAAATGCCATCTCATTTATTTATTAGTTACAATTACTCCCTGAACTTACAGTTAAAACCAACACATGCAGTGAGTCAACTATTAATTTATAAAACCTATGATTAAAATCAAACTGAGCAAGGTGAAGAAGACAAAAGGACTAGCCCACAAGGCATATAATGTGAAAGTGGAATAGGGAAGCCTTTGCCTAACACCCTAGAAGGCAACTTAAGCTTTTAATTAAGTCATGCTAGTAGTGAGCATTATTTGAAACAAGCTTATTGAAGATTGTTTTTAGGAACATGATATTTGCGAGTCAATGCCACTAAGCTCGTATGTGTCGTGCAAAGATTTTCTGAGTTATCCACCCAACTCTTAGATTGACTGTACTAACATCCGCGAATACGTTTATTTCAATCTGCTCCACTTCTTAAATGCCGATGGAAGTGTTAAATACTTGTCGATAATTAATTTTAAAGAAAGTTATTGGTATTACAATTGCGATTCAGTTATGTTCTTTGCGGGCGAAAAGAATTTTAATGATTTAATTATGCTGTTTGACTTTTTGCAGTGCATTGTTTTGTTATCAATGTTTTTACGGAAACATTCTTTGTTATGGATGTGTTTTTGGAGATGAAGGGCGAAGAAACGGTGGATGGACTTTGGAGAATAATTAATAGAGAGGGAGTGTTTGTCAGAAAATATAAGTACGTTGCGCCGCACCAATATAATTTGGGATTAGGGTAAATACTCGAACACACATAGATGGTAAAATTTTACACCACGAAGAAGATAAAGGTCAAAATTGCATACCAAAAGGACAACATAAAACAGAGGTACATACTAGTAAACATTTTGCCGGTGCCATTAAAGGAAGACGCGACAATAGTAAGATGGATTACAAGGATCCATATAAAGCAATAGGCTAACAAGATGTCATTGTCAATTCAATAAATTGCAGTTTGCACTTGCGATCTGGGGCAAGGGAAGTTGAATTCGTGTCAGATAGACCTGTTGAACGCATTGGTACTAAGAATCTCACTTACTATTTCATGCCAAGTCCCAAATATGGAAAAATCGAATATCTAACTGACAAAAATCAACTCAAATGGCTGAACCAGGGGATTTTATGAGTTAACATCAATTAAACCAACCCTGTCTGTATATTTCACTGAATTAAGTTCATAAAATAAAAGATGAAGAGATTTTAAAGGATTTCTTGAGGATCTCTTGGTCAAAGGAAGGTCTTGAGAGTAGAAATTATTTTAAGGCTGCAAACTTATGATTTTATATCCACGACAACGTATCGTCTTCTTCTTCACTTGCTAATACCTGGAAACCCTCGGTATCGAGATCATATCATGGCGATTTCACTACCACAGTCGTCCTAGATGATAACAACTGTTACTTCACAACCGAAACCGTTCTCGAATTTTGTCTCAGAAAGTCTACCAAGTTCAATCGTTGAACTGTTCCACTTTTCTCCAGTCTCCTCGGATGAAATCGTAAAATCATTTGGCAATAAAATCAAAAACAGTGGGCTGTGTTGTCATCAATCCCTATAATACTCAAGTTGATCCTTGATTTTGATCTATCGCTGTTTGTACGTGTTATCGCCCACATAATAAATTTTTCCCTTGTTTCCTAGATGAAATTTTCATCCCTGTAGCGAAAAACTTACGTTCGTCTACTTTCTACTTAACTAACTACTTTGCAAACTTATTTCATTTGTGGTTAATTTCTATTCTTCCTTTCCTGTTCAAAGTTCACAAGCAGTACTTATTCAAAATCTGTTCATTAAAATAATCTTGTTTCTCATTCCAGTCTGAATCAGGCCTGACCGTAGTACCTAACTGCCTCTGCTCTCCTGAAATTTACTTCTCCAATACCATTAAGATTTACCAGAAGATTATCGTGGCCGTTAGCCACGATATTCTTCTATCTACCCTTTCTACTTGTGGTTTCTTTCGAGGCTCTGATACCTATGTTAATCTTCGGTGAACCATTTTTTTTCACAAATAGCAGAATCGACTCAAGACTATGTCAATATATTTATATACATCTATGTAAAGATATTTTAATGAAAAATATATGTGTGTTTATTTTAATTACATACCCTTTTTTCTCATTTTTATTATTTATGAACCATGCATTTTTTCTCTTTGAGACCATTGTTTAATGCTTTAAGATCGCCTTTGCATTTGTGTGTTGATTATGCTACATTTTAATAAATAAATTGGTATTTCTTCATAAAGAAATAATAGTTACCCAAGTACCAGCAAGTTTAGTGGATTCATGACACAGTTCTCTCTACGATGATAAGTTATCCCAGTGATAAGAGTACTAACACAAAAGCTTCTATCTTCCCGATTATCTCCACTCCGGGAATGACACACAAACACAGCAAATATTCTTGGGAACGATGCGATGCCTAGATAAAGAATTCAACTTACAACTTGGGAATAATCAACATTTATGTTGTTATTTAGTACAAGAATTACATCGTCTTCGGAACTAATTGAGTCTTGCGAAAATAAAATACAATAGTTTAGTATTATTCCACAAAACAAGTTGTGTAAATAAGAATAAGTCATAGCTAGCACGACGTTTACAACTTTTAACTTTCAAGGTAAGGAACACAATCCTTTCTAGTTCTATGTTCTAAATTGAAGTCGCTTTTAACTCCATCAAACTATTACTACCAGTTGTAACATTCCGCCGAACTACTAGGCATAATCAGAGAAAATTAATTCCATTCATTCAATTCTAAATAAAAAATAACAAAGCATTATCGTGAACGTGCTTAAAAATTAAATTAAAAACATTATCACATGTTTACCTCTAGAGTCTGTCCCTTAGATCCGGATTGTGCCACCACTAATAAAAAAAGAAAATAAAACTCCACACGAACACACAACACAGTTTACCAACACAGAAAAAAAGTTTGTTTATCACACTTTTTTCGAAAACAGGGCGTGGAACGTGTTTCGTAAGTCCGTTGGCGGGAAAACGCGGGCGTTCAAGAGCGCGCGCGCGAACCGACTGACTCGACCACCGGCCGCTGTTCAACAAGACGCACCGAGATAATCACTGCATTCTGCCATCGGTATTAGAAAACGAATAAATCGCAGAGATACGCTTTATTTGCTAATGCTGTTCGACCGAATGCGCTTAGCAAATGCAATATGAGGTCGGCCTGAAAGCAACGCAAAAGAAACGATTTACAGTTGTTTTAAACTTTAAGTGAAGGAAGATTTATGTGCTAATTACAGTTTATTAAATTGTTGTTCCGTTTTTGAGCCAGTTATAAGTGGATAAGGAGATAATATATATTCCGCGCACTGGAACACGCAGCGTTGGAAAACTTGGAAGGCCTCCCACAAGATGGACCGATGGCTTGGTGAAAGACGCGGGCATCCGATGGAGCGCAACTTAAATGACCGTTCGTTATGGCGACGCTTGGGGAGACCTATGTCCAGCCGTCGACGTTTTTTGACTGAAGATGATGAAAGAAATATACCTACTTGTTATAATGATTCACTGCATCGCATTCTCTATAGAGAACTTGGCCCAGAAAAAGTTAAATGTAGTTGAGTATTTTATTAAAACAATAATTGAGCAATGACACTTAGCATTTAAGCTACAGCATTATAAATCTGTAGAAGGCCTTTGACTCTTTTTTTGTATTTAAAAACCAGAATTAAAAATAAAACTTAACGCAAAAATACCTGTTCAGCGTCCTAATTTGTTTTTTATGTTTTTCTGTTATAAATATTTATTTCGGGTTCGCAATTTAAACACGAATGATATCATCATCAACTCATTTAATCACAATCCATTTTGTTTACACTATTTGTACAATAATACGATTGAAAATGAAATAAATTACGAGGTTGTATCAAATCTAGACAAAATGATATGAAACATAAACGGAGTCAAAAAAAAATACAATTAAAACACAATGCCACAATATACACATCAAAAACATCAAGTAAAATACAATGTCAATTAATAAATAATTAAAACTAGAAGACAATAATTTAGTCACATTACATTAATGAATATATAAAAGCACTCGATTTCATGTTAAACAAAAAAAGTACACACATTGGTAACTTTAATTTTATTGTAAAATATTTTACTTATTGAAATGAAGCTTAACGTTGGCGTAGATGTTCACATTAATGATATGTAACACTAGTTTTTACCTAGCTCAGGCCACAAGGCCCGCGTGGTGGATTACTGCCCGTTCCTTCTCCTAGACAGGCCTGCGGTATTGGCCAAAACAGGGCCGAGGTCTACTGAGGGCATATGACTTCCGAAAGGAAATCAGGGGTCCTGGAACGCTAGGCAAAAGAGCATAGATGTGGTTTTAGTCAGTAAAAGTTTGACACACTCTCTCGCTCAAACCTAGAATGGGAGAGTCCTGAAACCCAGCAGTGGAAACATGACAAGGCCGCTTTATATTTAAATATGCAGTCGCCAAAAAATCAAATATCTTTGTCACATTTGTTTTAGGCGAATAAAAATATCTGTAAAAACATTACGACAAACATGCATAAAAACACTATTTCCAATATACTTAAATAAATTTTTGCTATGTTATCAATCTACGCCAATTCTAAGAAAATTCATGCCTATTACTACAATACCAAAAAAACTGCAACATATCAATCGTAATAGATACAGTCACACGCAAATAACTGAGCAACGCACTTGCGAAAACAACCTTTACTGTTAAGATATACATACGGGCAATGTCAGGGCGTTACCACTTATATGTTGTTGACTGTACCTAGGTTCAGAATCAATTTAAAACTTTAATTCCATGATAGCCTAACATTTACGTTGTAAAAATTCAGCCAAATAAGGCTGCTAACAATTTTCCTAATTAAAATTCGCTACGATCAAAATCCATAAAGAGACTCACAAATTATTAAAATTAATCACAAAATATATAATGTTTGTAAAATTGTACATCGTTAGCAAAATATTCGTTCAAAATGTATATAAATATATAATCTGCCAATATTTTTTATAAGGCAACATTGAAAGGAATTCACTTGGGAAAGGGACAAGGATACGTTCTCATTAGGATAGGCTATGCGTAGCCTCAAATGTGTTTTAGGCGCCTTAATAAAATTATGTGAATACATAATGTTTACGCAGAAACAAATTATAGAAAAAAGAAACATCCTAGCCCTGGTCATCGTTTAAAATCATTGCCTAATCATCTAAGGATCCTGAGAGCCAGATCTTAAATCACAAAACAGATGCCAAATAAAATAAATGTAAAATATAGAGATTACTTGTTATTGTATAAATCGATTCATAAATGAGCGAGTTCTGAGGTAACAAACATTAAATAATGAAGACCTCCTCCTATTTTTGAAGTCGGCTGAAATGCTTGTTTCTTTGTATAAATAAGTTCATTAATGACGAAATTCCGTAGTACAAAACATTTAAAAAAATAAGAACCTCTTGTTTTTGAAGTCGGTTAAAAAGTACCTAACTTCTAGATGTAGAAAATGAACCAATTACAAAAACATTTTTGACTGGTGGGTTACAATATCGCTGGATACCATTAGTTTTTATTCCAGAAAAGCGCAGTTCCTGCGTCTCTACAGGAGTGAAACCTATTCATGTATGTGAACACATACAAAAAACAAATGACTTATTATACAAAGCCAGCAGTACGTTACGTAAGTTAACATACGTTCAAAAGCTGACTTATTGTCACAAAAAAAAAATTGAGAATTCAAATGCTCAATTGAACTGGCAAACCATTTAGGGACCCACTCAAATAGGTCAAGCCGTTTAGAAATTAGGTAGCAAACACACGTACTGAACCATTATATATATATATATAAATAATATTAAAACGACACACGTCATCTTTATTTGTACTTCCATTAGTATTTCATACTCGGTCGCCACTTCAATTGAAACCATTTCAAAACGACTCCGACAGTTTGTCCCGAGAATTATTGAAGAATTCAAAGAAACAAACATGTTAATGACCATGAATAAATAATCGTTCGAGTAGAAATAAACAATGTTAGGTGAACGAAACCCTTTAATCACTGGTAAGTCTCAACAAAAAGTTGATCGACGTCAAAACCTTTTTAACTTTATGTCAGTTATATCCGATAAACACTCTCGCGTTTATTCCACCAGGATCACACATCCACGACCAAATACTCCATCTCGTCAGCTCATCTGTCACTTACAGCGCATTCACGACTTCGGTTTAAGTGGTAAGCGGCGCGGCAAGCGGAGCGGCATCGGTAAGCGATTGGCCGAGCGCGCGCCAATATGGCGGCTATGAGCGGCGTCAACCAATCGCCTACCGATACGGCCCCGCTCGCCGCGCCGCTCGCCACTAAGACCGAAGTCGTGAATGCGCCCTTATTGGGACTGATAAGCAAAACGAGATGGAGTATCAAACCACAATGCGCTATGCTATGGTAATATTTACCGAAGGCAATCATTTTTTTAATTAAAAATTGGTTAGACTTTTGGTCTCAATCTATGATTTTATGGCGGTTCACATGACAGAATGTTAGAAAAAATCGTAGCATAGGACGAAGGCAAGAAGAATCCGAATTTTAATGCTGAATCCTCACCTTATGCACCTACGTCATGTATAGTTGTTGCGTTTTAGCATGATAACAGCTGTTATTACCCTCTACATTTATTATTTCGAAACTGATTAAAATTGTTTACAAATGACACAATACATCAGTTTATTATAAGGATCCCTACAAATACATTATTAGAAGGCTTTGATTATTATAGCTATGCTAAAACGAAACAAGTATATTTGTATAAATATGATAAAATTATTATTGAATACAAAATATATAGTGATGTATATCGCAATTATAGAAAATTGCCTTTTTTTACTTGGAGGCGATATCTAAATAGTTTAAATGGTTTTAAAACAATTGAAGCTCCTAATAGACCCCAATGGAATGGTTTGGTGTTACCACTACAATAAAATATTATTATCTAACTAAACACACTGATAAAGTCACTGAATAATAAAATCACACTAACATTTAAAAACTAAAACACACAAGATTTACGTATTAAAATGTACAATAATAACTTTGGTTGGATTTGTACTAATTTAGTTTAGATGTACCAGGGTAGCATATCCTACTAGAAGATCTCTTCACACTAGGATGTATAGACGGATACTCTATGGCCGATGTGAGTATTAAAGTAAGGAATAATAACTATTGACAATAAACTTAGCATAGAAATAGAATAGGCTGCATTTACCACCAGAGTGTCAGCAAACGTACAATGACAGGTTTGTGGTTCTTCCATACTATCAATAGATATACCCACGGAAAGCTAACACTGTTTGAAAAATCTTACATTCTGGCATAAAGTACACCTATTACATGAACTAATATAATAGATTAGAAAGTCGCAGCACAGCGGCATCTTTCTATCAGCAGAAATTACACCTATAATATTTTCGGTTCGGTACCCTTAACACCGATGACATCGTTTTACACTTCAGCTTAAGAGTAGAAGGTGAGGACCGCGGCGTGGTTGCCGCGCACTAGCAGCGTCCTGTCGGCGGCCGTGGAGATGGCGTGCAGCCAGGCGAGGTACAGCGGCGGCGGCACCACGTTGCGGCGGCGCGGCATGGGCAGCGTCACGCACACGAGGCGCGCCGCGCGCGACTGCGACAGGATGAGCTCGCGCAGGCGCAGGTGACGGTGCGTGCGATCTTGAGCTGCCAGTAAGTCCGCTTCGGTTATGCCCGCTGGAAAAATAAATAATATTACGATTGATTCACCCCAAATGGTTTCGCAAAGACCCAGTGAAATTCTCAAGCTGTCTAACGAAACAGGAAAAAAAAGAAATAGAAACATTTTATGTAACACACATTGTACATAAAAATGAAGAAACTTAAGATTAAATAAAAAATAACACTAATATTGTTTCTCTAGTTCAGCAAAAATGCCAGACAATTAAGTAGTAATTGTCTGCCGCTGGTTTTTAACTAAACTATACTGAGAGTTTACAAATGTAAATAAGTTTTCTTTTTTACAATATTCGCCGTCTAGTCCCAAGCTAAGCAGAGCTTGTGTTATGGGTACTAGTCAACTGATACACATACTTATATATTTCTAAATACATACATAATATAGATAAATTACACCCAGACCCAGAACAAATGATCGTGCTCATAACACAAACATTTGTCCTGGGTGGGAATCGAACCCACGATCTCAAGCATAGCAGTCAGGGCCACTAACTACTAGACCAACAGGCCAGTTTATTTATTAGAATATATATAATATATAAAAAGGATATGATACTTATGTCGAATTCGAGTATCTGTTTTCATAAACGTTCATTGAACAATGTAAATGCATGACAGTACAGAAAATGAAAAACCTAATCTAATAGTAAGCGCAATGTAAGTGAGAAAAATATAACAAGAGCCAATTTTCCGGTCTTCAGTTTTTGTCTGGGGATTAAAAATTGCGGTGGTGACATATTTTTCAGACAAACAGCAATTTTTCTTATTATTGAAAAAATTAACCATAAAACTTACTGTTATCATCATCGGCACACTTGAAGGGCGCGACCAGCTTGTCGAAATACGCGAGCGTGGAGTCCTTGGGCCGCCGCGTGATATCCGCCACCATCTTCAGCGCTGAGTAGTCTATCCGGAACTTGGATAGTAACGAGGCCATACTGTGGACAAGATTATGATTTAATATTCTGCTATAGCAACCAACAGGAGTGGAAGGAAGTTCTAAGCGGGATTTCTTACAGTGAAGCTCAGCGGCTGTTTTAATTATTCCCAAATTGATTCCTAGTGGTGTAAAATTGGTAAAGAAAGTAACTGTATTCATACAAAGACATGGCTTAAAGGACTTAGTATCCAAGCCAAAACATTTAGAAAAAAAAAACAGGGGGTGGAAAGACGACAATCCTGAATAAGGCCTATGTTATAGCTGTCAGCTGTCTCTCTTCTCAAACTGTCATCGTTTAAAAAACTTCTTAAAAGACTGCAAATATAAGAATATGCTAAAAAGACACGTTTAGGTTCGGCACTGAAAAACTTATCCAGCGGATAGGAGTGAGCGGTAATCAGAATTTGACTGACTAAACCCCTTTGCGTTTTGGGGCCGCGATAAGGCTTTCGAACAATTCTGCAATCCTAACCAAATAATGGTATGATATGGCAATAAGTTTAAAGAATAAACTATAGCCTAGATACTTACTTTCGCTCCTCGATCTCGAGTTCAGTGTTCTTATTGGCCAGCGTGAACACTCGCAGAGGACACGATGACCACGCGCGTCGCGTCGACAAAATGTACGGCAGCAGTAGAGTTAGACCTGCGATTAAATACAATGCCGTCAGTATAGTAATGCTACCTAGCTACATCCTGATACAATACACGGCATGTAAGTTGAACCAAAATAGCGATCGACCTTCAATGCGCAGTCACAAATTTTGGGTCTCAAACGAAGCAGGGGGCTGCGCGTAACCATAGCAATGACGGAAATTTTGGTTCCACTTAGTTGCCGCGTACTATATATCCTCGATGATACCCGGGTATGGTATCATTTGGGGCGGTATTTTCCCTTAAGAGCAGCTTCCCGAAGTACATTTTCATACAACTGCTCTTACGTGATTATGATTGTGGATATTATCTAGGCTTCTATAAAAATCAAAACATAAATTTGTGTAAAACTAATCCAGAAAAGACTTTTGAAAATCTGCTATTTTACGTGAACTTTGGCCCTCAATAAGATACTCGTAGAATAAAAATATTAAAAAATACTTCTATAGAAGCCTAGCGCATTTAATATTCCTCAATTTTTTTTAAAGTGTTTTAAAATAACACGTATTTCCTGGAACAAATTTTGTGAAATATTCCAATTATTATTATAATTGCCGAATGCCAACAGCGTTTTCAGGCGTTATCTCTCTTTTTTCGCGTTGCCTTTTCATCTAGCATCGCGTTGGATTGTGTTAGATGAAGCAACAAGCTTTACTATGTAGCGTTCTAGATGTCGCTACAGAACCAGGAGTAAATAATGACAGGTAGACCTTACCTCCATCATCATACAGCCACCACACGTCTACAGTGCCCGCCTGTCTCTTGGTGAACTGCTCCACAGATGTGAAGGATGACGTGCGCCTTGCTGTGGACGCACCGAGTGCTCGACGCACCGCGCTGCCGATGCCTTTACCCAGACCACTTGAGGATAAAACAGAAAATGTACGATTATGACTACATATTGAAGCTTCATCATTTGAAGATCCACATCTACACGCGCGATCTAGACTTTATTTGTATAATTTTTATCCGACTTCAAAAAGAAGGAGGTTTTTCAGTTACCTTTTTATTTTATTGTATTTAATAATTACATGGTAACATTGTCTACTGTTTCAATTGCATAAAAATGATAAGTGAAAGAGCGGAGTCACCTAATACAAGCAATTCCTTGCTTAAAAGGTGATTTCCAATAATATGTATCAAAATGCTTATTGTAATTGAAATAAACATTTTAATTGAATTTAATTCATCATTATCTTCCTGCCTTTATCCCATGTTAATTGGTATCGACACAACACGTTTTTTTCTTCCATTCTTCCTATCATCCGTCACGCTATCACTAACTCTCTTTTCTTTCAAATTACTCCTCACATAATGCATTCATCTTGTCTTTGCCATTCCTCACCCTCACTTTCCATCCACATGTATACTCATAACTCTTTTAGTAACATGCGTTTTACCCCTCTTCTTCAAATGACCATATCAAGGCAAATGATTACCTTTCACCCTCCCAACCCCCTTTAACCTCCGAATCACCCCGCCCCCCAGTACCTTTCCTCCAACCCCAGTCAACACTAAGAAGATTTAAATAAGAAAATTTCTACCCAACAAAATGATTAGAAATAATAAACCTCACCTTTCCTTGTCTTCGCTCTTAGGCGCATGTTCCTTGTTCAGCGCCGCGGGGTCGGCAGACACGGCGCGTCCCAGCTGAGGCGAGCCCAGCGATACATCCGACATACTGCTACCTACACACAGAACATTTATGATAAAACTTATGTGATTTATTCTAAATTGCAGGTCAATAGTAACACTCTTAATTGAAACGGTCTGGTTGTTTGGTTTTAAGGCCACAGCTCATTAGAGCCACCCGGAAGCGACTTCTATTATTCTTTATATGAACTTGTACGGGTATGCGCTTACTACATTCATTCTGTAGCGGCACCGGAACGCCTCGGTCGTAAGTTATGTAGTAAGCGCATACCCCAACAAGTTCATATAAAGAATACTAGCCGCAAGAGGCGAGGCGGTGCGGAGTGGCTGGCGGGTGGCTTTAATGAGCTGTGACCTTTAAAGACACAGTCAAAGGCAAACGTTTATGATCACCTCTCATACATAGATGTACCTTAGTTTTTCAGTGGAAAATTGTCAAATGACTCCTCCCTCTCTAGAGCGGAGCGCGAGGGCGTGTCAGATTTTTAAGAAAAATCCCACAACCCGCAAAGCATCGGCCCTAAACTTGCGCCGTCATTCATGCTGACATCTCTTTGAAGCACGCGTGTTATTCAACATGCGGTCGGCCCAGGTTTGGTCCTTACCGAACGGCGAACTTATTGCTCGCCATCCGCATACCTTAGCAGACCAAATGATGCTGCCGTCCAAACATTCATCATCATCATTTCAGCCGAAAGACGGCCACTACTGGACATAGGCCTCTCCCAAGTGTCGCCACAACAAACGGTCTGTACGTTTCCCATCCATCGCATTTCCGCGACTCTCACCAGCCCCTATCGAAGTTACGATCGTTTCATTAAGCGTGAACGCTTGGAGTTGGCCACGCCCCCAATTCCTTTGTTCTGACATCATCTCAACGCAGGGCAGGTCATTGGTCCACCTTGTGGGAGGACTAATGTAATAATAGTTATCCTGTGACTAAAATGGTATTTTCAACTTGTGTTGCTTCTCTGCTTGCTAACCACAATCTGGCAGGCGTTCGGCGAGATCCATAAAACGGATTACTTATACCTATATATGAAGCATATTGTTATCATACAACAAAAAGTAATTTGCAATTACACACGATAGAAAGTATAGCAAGTTATTTATAACACTTTTTAAGTGGGTTTAAAAGAGAGAACACACAGTTTTAGTTTATGAATCAAAAAAGAAAAAAAAACACAATATCAATAACAATCCAACAGATTTGTGCATAGAAAGTTAAAGAGGAATTGGGGCCGTATTATGAAACGTTTTATATCACAAAAGGTACTGGTGCCCGATTATGAATTATGTACGCGTATACGCAATATACACCGTTAAATTTTGGTCGTATTAATCCCGTGGAGGGTCGATTCGGTACATAAAACACTATCGATTTGTAAAGATAAAAATGAAAAATAAAGTATTTTTTTTTTTTAAACTCGAATTAATTTACTCATTTACGAAATTAATTTCTGTATGTCAACATTGTCAACGTCAGCCGATCGAGGCCAATGAACTGTAGGTAGTTAGTACGCATCGACCGACAACTTCCTACAGGTTCATTGACTCGTTTACTTAAAGAAATTAATTACGCACATGCGTATATTAATTCGTGTTTTAGAAAAAAAGACTATTTTTTTTTACAAATCGATAGTTTTTCATGTACCAAATCGACCCTCCGCGAGATTATAACGACTAAAATTTAACGGTGTATAGTTAATGTAACCAACTGCTTCTAAAACAATATAACTTAATACATAAAAGCATACAAGCCTTTTGTTACGTCTCCACGCATCACAGCAGTGACCCACCCTGTTTTTCTTATCTAACGACTTCTCTCGCTCTAGGGTGGAGCACGAGGACGTGTCAGACTTACTGACTAAAACTACTCCTATGTTCCTTCAGTTACCTTTTGCGTTCCAGGACCTTGAGTGTATACTTTTCAGAACCAATCCTATTACCATAGCAGGCATCGGCCATGCTAGGCCTCTGCGGTTTGCTAACATCTTCTTAAATCGCGCCGCCGATGACTCTAGCGCGGTCCATATAGGATGAGCGGACGCCGAGCTACCTTTTGCTCATCGTCCGCAAGCTCGCGCTTACGGTGGAGATCTAGCCTGGAGATCGCTCTGCGATTCTCGACGCCCGGGGCGTCTACCCCCGTTACGTAGTTTAGAAGGACTTTTAAGTCCTTCTAAACTACACTACACTATACTAAATAAATAGACACGCGCGGAAAGAGTGATATATGTTATAATATGTATGTACATTTGCCTTTTCTTTTGTTGATGTACAATAAAGTTTGTTCATTCTTTCTTTCTTATAATGTTCCTATTACTGGGGCTCAGGCCTCCTCTCTAAGAGAGGGAATGGTTCGTAATCCAACACGCGGGCCCAGTGCGGGTTGGTGGATGTCACATATCTTCGAATTTTTTATTCTATGACATGCCGGTTTCCTCACAATGTTTTCCTTCACCGTTTTTGAGAGCAGTGGTGATGAAATAAGTTACACAAAGTAATGCGCCGGGCTGGGTTTGAACCCGCGACTACACAGCCAACACCTGTGGTGAGACGAATATACAGAACCAATAGCACCGTCCTCTGCTCTTTTTTTTCATTTCATAATACGGCCCCAGGTATAGCACTACAGTAAACAAACTAAATAAAAATGGCGACTCACCTCTAGAATGCGTGTTGAGACTCTCTGAGGACTTAGATTCCTTGTTATCGCCCATGGAACCTAAACAGAAGCTGATGGTATGGTGGCTGCATGATAACACATAGGAGGACATTGGCTGCGGAAAATACATCATGGCCAACAAACAATTAAGGCTTGGGTCTGAAAGTAGTTATAGCAAAACGAATGTGAGGCAAAGGGCACAGTGCAAATTCGACATTTACATCCCATCTATATGCACAAAATGTTTTAGGAACACATTCTTGGGATTCCCTGCCGGAGTCCGTTTAATGATAGCTACAACCTCCACCTGGGGGTCTTTAAGTCAAGAGCGAACAAGTTACTTCTGGCAAATCGAGGTTTAGAAAAAAGTATCTCGCAGGAAAAACGCTTTACAAAGCAGAACTCGTTCTAGAACTCATTATATATAAGTACTAGCTTCTGCCAGCGGCTTCGCCTGCGTGAATGTCGATTTCTCCTTATAAATTTCCAACCCCCGTTTTACGCCCTTAGGGGTGGAGTTTCTTAAAATCCGTTCTCAGCGGACGTCTACACCCTACAAGGTACCTACCTGCCAAATTCTAAGTTTGTAGGTGTTATAGTTTCTGAGATTTCGTGATTAATCTGCGAGTTGTATTTCTTTTATATATATGTATAGAATTACCACCGAGAACTATAAAATCATATTGAGCGATCGCCATCGCTATACTTTCGCTTCGCAGAATTTACTTTTTTATATAACTGGCCCACACTTAGAATTACTGCTCTACTGCTACCGTGGGTGCAGTCACAAACATGTAAACTCACATGTGTATGTACACCCAGACCCGGAAACCTCTCTGTAGGCTATATAAATAATTGTTTCGCGCGGGAATGGAAACCGTGACACTCAGCGCAGCAATCGTCTTCCTGCCCAATTCCCATGTTACAAAAAGAAAGAAACAGTTTTTTTCTTCCATTCCAGCCCTGTCACCCGTCATGTTAATTTTTTTTTATCACTAACATCCTTTTTTTCATACGCAGCGCAGCAATAAATAATAAAATTTTGTCGCTACCTAACAGCACAGAATCACAGATGTATTTTTCGCAGCAAATGTTTATAGAGTGATTAATCAACAAAATGGAAACTACAGTCGAAATTATGAGTTAATGCCGATGAAGAATTGATTCGTTAGTCATTATAATTTATTTTCTAACACCCATCGAAATTAATCACTGGAAAGCGGAAAATATCAACTAGAACACCAAAAAAGTGTGGATTTAGAGAATTAGATACGGTACAGTTTCTTATGTATAATTGGACGTAGTTAAGCAGAAAGGAATCAATCCTTAGGCCGTTTTTACGGAGAAGCGGCGCGTTGGGCGTTTCGTCGTACATTGCAGCAGCGGGCCGCACCATCGCTCACGCAAACACAAACATACGGCAATGTACGACGGACCGCCCGACGCGCCGCGCAACGCCCCGCGTCTCCGTAATCGAGCACTTACTTGATCTAATGAGGATTGAGTCCTTTCTGCTTAACTACGTCCAATTGTTTTTGATAAGGTCGAAGTAGGCCTACGACCACGTTGCAAGATGGATTCGTTTGTCTCGGTTAAAATAAATTATAATAGGTTGTGAACTTTTGCCGTTTCTCAATCAGTCCGATTTGTATCGTACTGAGCAGAAAGCAACAATAAATCATTTTATTTAGCAATAACTTCCTTTAGTTTATTTAGACAAAGCGCGATTTAGGTAATAGTTTTAAAGACCGTGACAAGAGCTAAAGCGCGGTCACTGTCTGACCTGAAAAAGGAGATGCGCTTGCAATTTATTGCGAAATATAAAATTACAGCTATGCGAATGACAGCGTTTTCAGAAAATTTTCCCAACTAGTTTCAGTTTCGAAGTACCGAAAACTAGTCGGACATTTTCATTATCAGCTAAGTCTTGACTCGAAAAGAAGACTAATCCTTGACTTATGACATTACGAGACAATCATAAGTCACCCATAATCGTGTATCTCGGTTTCTTCCTAATAAAAATAAGATTCCCAAAAAACCAAAAGCTTTGCAGAAATGAAACGCCGCTACAACAATTACCTACTAATGTATCTACAATATGTAACTGGAATAATGCACACCCTAACACACTCCAATTAGAAAATTAAGTTACAATCAAAATTCAATTCATCAATGAGTTATATTATAAAGGATAATTATTTTAAATAATAGGTAATAAAGTGTAAAGAGTAGAATTAAGTTTACTCAATTATTGTCAGTAGTAGAATAATGGCTTTTTTATTTTATTTACCATTAACATAAGCAATTTGTCAGGTGCCTAGACCTGACGTCTCAGTGTCGCCACCTGGTGAACGATATTTTAGAAAACCCTTATTGTAGGCAAATAATATGGGCATAGGCTCTTAATAAACTAGTGATTCATCATCAACAATTGCACCACTGCTTACCATCAGGTAGGAGCGCAGCGAAGTACTAGTTTAAAGCATTAAAAAAAAATCGACGCACTACGACGCCGCGCACACGTAATCACGCCAGTGGAAATTATCAGAAGAGGTAATATTTTTTTAATATAACTATAAAAAAAATTACTAATTTTAAAAATAGCTGTAATCGATTGAGAAGTCTATTCTATAAATACCACTTTCAGGGTGTACATTTATTCTGTCACATATTGTATATCCAGACAGTATCTTTATAAAGTCAGTCATTACCAAGGCCCTGTGGAGATATACTCACGCGAGAAAGCCGACAAGTCCTTCAAGTTGACATCAGAGAGGTACGCTTGCACGTCATCGTCCAGCGCGTCCGTCGTGTACTGCCCTCCCTCCACGCGCAGGAGCGCGATAGCCATGTGCACGTCCAGCGCTTTGCTGGAAACAAAAATATGATTGAATCTGTAGATACGTATGTGTGGTATACCTAATCCTCGACACATAAGTTGAACCATCAACGCACTTCTCCAGGGCGTGTCAGACTTTTACTGACTAAAATCACACCTATGTTCTCTCTTTAGCTTTAGTTCCAGGACCACGAGTTTCCCTTTTATCATACACCCCACTCATAGGCACACAACGTTTTGGGAACACACTCATTGTGCGTACATCTGAGGAGTGGAATTCCCTGCCGGAGTCTTCCTGATAGTTACAACCTAGTGGTCTTCTTGACTTGAGTCTTGTCTTCCAGGCAAGCGTGTCCATCGTCGACCACATCATCGCTTACCATCAGGTGAGATAGTAGTAAAGTGCGAGCCCATCAATAGTAAACAAAAAATTTATCAAAGGATTTTTCACAGAAGTACGATTACGTTAAAAAATCTTAAGTTTAAAAACGGGTATCAATTGTACAGCATAAGGTTATAAATAAGCTCTTCCGCAAATTCCAATATTGAATTTAAATATTACTTGCGAAATAATTGTGTGCTATATAGCCCTAGGGAAAATAGAACAACAAAAAAAAAAAACAAAAAGAAATAATATTTACTAAGCGACAATCAAATTCAGAACAGAAATTAATGATTAAATAAAAAAAGACCAACAAAAACCATAAACCTTCACACTTCAGTGTTGTCGGATCTGATCAATTGTTTCACCAAATTATAATTTTATAGATCAATTTAACGACTTTAAGTTTATTAATTATTTGAAACAATTGGCAATACTTAAGCTCGCCCTCTTTTACATGGTTGTTAAACAATAATAGCGAAATGTCAACCTGACCCGAACGTCCGCCCTTACATTGTTGACACCTCTACAGTCCGGACAAAGCGTTTCGTCTCATCGTTTATACCGCGTTCACCAAAGGACTGGGGAAATTTACCTGCTACAGTCTGCCCATTCGATTTATAATTTAAGTGTCTTCAAGTCTAGAGTGAAAGTCATTAAATAAAATGAGGATTTGATGTAGCTACGCCTACCCCTTCATGAAATAGTAGCGTGATGATACATTATTGATAATATATAACTTACTGCATAACTTCAACGTAGTCGACAATTTCGTTTCTTTCGCTCGTTTGCCAATTCTCCTTGAAACCCATCAGTAAAATGTTCGGTTTCAGCTTGCCGATACCACTGGCCTGTAATAAATATTCAAATTAAATGAAAGGCATTTCAGGATCGTATAATACTCAAAAAATAAGTTGACCATTTGCTATGGTTACGCGCAGCCCCCACTCCGATTGAGACCCGAAAATCGGTTATAATCTTCGTCACACAAGTTGACCCATCATGGCCGTCGATCTTGAATGCGTAGGTAGTAATATGGATACTTTTTGATGTAAGTACAATAAGTTTATTCTATTCTAACCGATTTTCGAGTCCTAATTGAAGTGGAGAACCGCGCGCAACCACAGCAAATAGTTCAACTTATTTGCCGTAGGTTGCATACAGTCTCTGCCTACCCCCATGAGGAAAAGGCATACGTTTAGTACATACATATTAGCATAGGCCATTGTATGTGAAGGCCATTGAAATAAACTCGATATGACTCATTCACTCATTCAATAAACGTCAAACGAAATGTCATGTTAAACGTCATAATAAACGTCAAAGCGAAACGTCAAAAAGTCAAAAATCGATTCCACAAACGTCACTTGCGAGCACTTGTCTCGTGAGTTAGGTTATATGGCGTTGTTAAAATTTCTTAATCGTAACTTTGTGAGTATATCTTTCCCCGTTTTAACTGTTACGTTCATTTATTTCGACTGGAACCATACCAAAAAGTGGAAGTTACAGCAGAAAGAACTGCTCGGTGCTAAAGAGACAAACTAACTGTCAATAACAAACTGTTGTGTAATCTACCTGTAAGTAGACTTTTATGTCTAACTATTTTGTTAAAACCTATTTATTCAGTTAGATAACATTAGAGGCTCCATTGTTTTTATCTGCGTAAAAACCGTAGAAAAGTGAACTAATTATTACAGGACAATTAAACTATTATTGGATATAGCTATGACGGAATTTGTACGTCAATTTATGATTTTGGCGGAAAATTCAAATCGTTTTCTATTGCTTTCATCAATTTTCTTTTTATTTTACTTATAGGCCATATCAGCATAGGCACTTATGAAACATTAGAAGTCAGAATATGATTCGAATTAGTTTTATCCTATGGATAACAACCCAGAGTAATTTAATAATAAAAATAGAATTTAACAAATCATCTCAATTGAAGCCGTCAAGTTCATCAGATCATTTTTTTTATTGTATGTGGGACCACCAAAACCTGGTTATTTTGCAAAATAAAAAAAATAAAATGTATTTCTTTCCAGAACTAAAATGGCTGTCTTCGGCATCACCACGCGTTACGTTTGGTTCGCTCTCCCTATCACAGGTTACTTTGTAGGCAAGTACTTGGACGACCAAGAAACACTGAGGATGACTTCCTTCAGAGATAAGTCGGCTCTCTACGGAGGAAAGAGAGACCAGCCCTCGTGGCCTTGAAGATGTTTGGATTGTAGTCTTGTTAAATGTAAATAACATGTAGTGTTCTGATTAAATGATCCTAAATTAATTGCTTTTGTGTTTTAATTTATAATTTACTGCTATGACTGCAGCAATTCACCTACAAAAAAGACTCAGTACTTTATGTTTTCTTTACAATACTTTTTAAATAAAATAACCAGCAGTATATTAGGCTGCAGATGTTTGTTATGTTTTGACATACAAGTCAAGGCACAGGTTTGGTTGGGGTTGCACATACATAATCAAGTTATACTGTTTCTACTGATCAAACACGGATCTTTTTAGAGTTCACTGCTGATGTGCAGATTTTTTTCACAGGGTGGAAAATCACCAAATCTTTTTAATATTTACTCACTAAAACCTACCCACTGCTCTCAAAATGGTGAAGGAAAACATCGTGAGGAAACTGGCATGTCTTAGAACCAAAAATTTGAAGACATGTGACGTCCACCAACCCGCACTGGGCCCGCGTGGTGAATTACGGCCTATTCCCTTTCCTAGAGAGGAGGCCTGAATATTTTCCCTTTATATATGAATTTTATATAACGACATGAATATGTTGATGTTTGATCGTTTAGTCAAATTGGTGATCCAGATTTGGTTAAGACCCATCTACAAAACCTGGAACACATTTATAGGGTAGCCAGCCTTTCGTCGTTCTATTGGATTTTTGAAAGTGTGCGCGCGAATTTCATGACTTGATTCCATCGCCTTTCTACCATTGGACAAGCTGACGTACAACGTGTGTCCACCATCAAATTGTTAACATGCTCTACAGTCAGAAATAAGCGTTTCGCCTCGTTGTTTATATCGCGTACATCGAAGAACAACTTGCCTGCTCGGTCTTCCCGCCCGATTATAATTTAGGTGTCTTCAAGGCTTGAGTGAAGAGGCTCTTAATAATCTAGTGCGCTTCACCATCACTACTTACCATCAGGTGGTATCGCAGTCAAGCACTAGTTTATAACAATTTTATAAATAATTTCAGCAGACTTGCGGATTTGTGTATATTACCTGTACTAAAGCATTGGCTCCGTCTTTGAAGCCAACATCGTCTACGATAGAGTAGAACGCCTTGATCTTCCGCTTGGTGAACCACTGGTACGCGCGGCTCGCCAGTGCCTCGCGACCGCGGTGGCTTACTTGACCCTAGGAATTAAACATTAAGGACCTAGTAATGTAAACCAAAACGTATACAACTTAACAAAAATTCCAGCGAGGAGGAATGACAGGCCGTGGCCTGTACCTACAAATTACATGTCCGGTGAAGACCTGCGTCATGCTGACGACACCGTGGCTTCTTCGTGGCGCCACTCCTCAAAGAGGGTCTTTGAGGAGTGGCTAGAAGAAGTCCCCACTTACCACCATGGTTATGGCGTGAACAAGGAAGCAATTATCAATTAATTATGTCTGTTTTAACCCAAAGGTTGACTGGTAGAGATTGGTACTTGTTGCATATGTGCTACTACTGTACATGAAGTTTAATAAAACAAATAAATATTAAATTATATTAGTGATTCTCGACTCGACGATGTCCACAATGAAATGGGTAGGCATTTTTTTTTTATTCTTATTTACAGCGAAGCCCCGCGTAAACTATCGCACTCATGCATACAGTGTAATGACACTGAATGCATGAGTGCGATAGTTTACACGGGCGTGATAAATCTAACGGGTGCTTCCGTTTTTTTAGGTTTATTATGAGAGTTTTCCAAATAACACAATTTTTTAAATAAATCTAATAAAAAATGTATCAGGTATTTAATTTTTTTACTTAGATATAGTATTTTTATATGATTATTTACGAGTTTTATAACAACCTCCTAAAATTTTTAGCTGATTCAAACTGCAACTTGTAGGTATACATCTGGATGTAGCTGTACCATGCAATTTAAGCATTAACATGAAGTCAGTATTTATCTAGCCTCGAAATCCAGTTACTTGGCAAGATTGCCACTTTTTTGCCTACTCTCATTCTGTTATGTTGTTTATGACGATTGGGGTCTACACCGCCCTTAATTCCTTTCTCTTCTAACTTCAGGTTGTCGAACTGTTCGAGTTCTGATCACAAGCTAGGTGGATTATTGTGACGGCTCCGTCGCTCACACGTCGCAAGATTGCTACTGGAATTCTCATTATTCAAAAATACTGTCTAAAATTTACAAAGTAGAAGTCGGTAGTTTATAGAAGTTCACCATTGGAACGTAGCTGAACCTTCGAACGACTCTTTTAGCTGTTTATTACTCAACCACGAGCCTCCCCGAAATATTGTACTGTAGGGAAAAATATCTCTTTACTTCTACTGAAACTTTTAATGGGTCCTGTGGTACTATTCTATAAGATAACGCAGCGCTGCCGCAACGACGAATATCCAAATAGGATACATTGAATTAACAATCCAATGTATAGGTCCATTAGGTTGACAATCCAATGTATCCTATTTGGGTGTTCGTCGTTGAGGCAGCGCTGCGTTTTCTTAGGGAATAGCACCACTGTACAGTGTACGTCTCGCATCCACCGGATACCTGCGACCCTCACCAGGTCATCGGTCCTCCTTTGGGAGGCTTTCCAACTCCACGAGTTCCAGTACTGTGTCACCATTCCAAGACCTTTCAGCTCCGTCGACCACATGGTTTGCGAGCAATGTGCCCTGGCGACTGCTACTCGCTTATTATTTATTTATTAGGTACTTTATTGCACATACAACACGATACATAACCAAGTAAAATTATATCTAAAACATCTCTTCTAGGTAACCTGAAATGGACAATAATTGTCAAAACGCATGTCGGTAAATATGATTATCTTGTTTTTTTATATATATATATTCCACAACTATAACACGACGCTATTTAGTCTCAAAATAAGCAGAACTTGTGCTATGAGTACTAGACAGCTGATAACCGCATCCAAATACTTACTTATTATAGATAAATTACAACCATACACAGATCAATTGATCGTGCTCATCATACAAACATTTACCCTGAGTGGGAATCGAACCCACGACCTCCGGCATAGCAGTCAGAGCCACTAACTACTAGACCAACAGGCCAGTCTTAGTGCTCAATTACGGAGACGCGGCGCGTTCGGCGGTCCGTCGTACATTGCCACATGTTTGTGTTTGCGCGAGCGATGACGCGGCCCGCTGCTGCAGTGTACGACGAAACGCCCAACACGCCACGTCTGCGTAAGCACGGCCAAAAGTTGTTGATACGAGTATCTTCATTTTAATCCGATCTCGCAAGGAAACTCCGAGCATAGGCCCCTTCATTTACCTATAGATGACTTTAAAACAAAAAAAAACGGGTGAAAACCTATATTACAAATCATCCGTATAATTCTAATCCTTCTGATGAGGGACATGGTGAGCAACCTCCTTTCTGAGTCATATGCCATCACTGGAAACACGCAATTTATCTTAAGTGTGTTGTTTCTGCATTGTGTGTCTATATGTGTCAAATAAAATATTTTTCTTTCTTTCTTTTCTTTCAATGATTATAGACTTTTGTTTAAAACTCTTACCTGCATAATATGGCCACAGAGCATGAGCGAGTGTCCCTTCGTGAGTAGATACGTGAAGTCGGTCAGTATAGGGCGCTCGCCCGGGAAGCCCGTCAGCACCAGGATCTGAGGCCTAACGCAAATAATATGAATGATTCACTTAAATGTAGCAACAGTAGAGTGAGGAATGAAGGAGCAGTGGTGGTGTAATGGTAACGGCTCCGAATTACGAGTTGTAGGTCTTGAGTTCAAACGCTGTCAGAAGCATTACGACCTATTGTCGATTTCGGTCTTAGCGGCGAGTGGGGCGAGGGGCGGCCATAGCATAGGCGCGCTCAACCGATACCGCCCCGCGAGCCGCGCCCGAGCCGCTAAGACCGAAGTCGTGAATGCGCTGTTATACTTTCTTTTTTTATTGGCCTGTTCTGTCCCACTCCTGGGCAAAGGCCTCCTTCCACGTTTTCCACCTCTCGCGGGTCTGCGCTTCCTCTTGCCAGTGCTGGAGGAACCCGTCTAGCTCATCGCGCCATCTCCTTCGCGGTCTGCCGCGACCCCGTCATACTGTCTTAGGGCACCAACTTTGTACAGTTTGTCGTGCATGCGGCAAACGTCGTGCCCAGTCCCATTTCAGTTGGGCATTTCATTTAATTTCTGTTATACTACGCGGCTAATATTTTGAACCATTTGGTATGGTTACGCGCAGCCCACTTTGATTGAAACCCGAAAAACGGTTATAATCCACGTCACACAAGTTGAACCATCATGGTGGTCGACCTTCAATGCGTAGTAACTGATTTTCGGGTCTCAATCGAAGCGGAGGACTGCTCGTCAGCATAGCAAATGGGTACAACTTATTTGCCGCTTACTATACGTTTATTTCATCGGAAAACATCATGAGAATGTCCTAGAAAAATATGATCTCATGTGACATCCATAATTTTTTAAGGTTCCGTACTCGCCCGGAACCCCTAGTCTCCGCTGACCTTCCATCCCTCTGTCCGTCTGACAGCGAGCTGTATCTTATAAACCGTAAGAGGTAGAGAGTTGAAATTTTCAGCGAATATGTATTTCTATTGCCGCTACAACAGCAATAAGTAATAAAGTTTAAAAGCATACAAGAAACTTTATTTTATAGGCTTTTTTCGGTGGGAAAATCATCCAACGACATCTCCGCGCCCACTACCCATGGCCCCAGTAGGCCCCTGGCCCCTACGGTTTGCTGAAATCTTGAGGTGCACGTGGAACGGTACGAGCCGTTAACGACTCGAGCCCGGTCCGGACGGTTACTGGACGGTCGGATGGCGAGCTACCTATTGCTCGAGGTCCGCAAGCCCGCGCCTACGATGGCCGGAAATCGGGATCGGAATCCCTACGGCGAATGGGGCGTGAGGGCCGTTGCCTGTTTTTTGGTCAATTTTAATATTATAATGCGGAGTCCGACTGGCGGAGCTTTTCTCATATGTCGTCGTATGATGTGGTGATACAATAGAACGCAGTACCTGTAATTCTTAACGTGTTCAGTGACGGTGTTGAGGTGGTAGACGCCGGAGAGCGCCGCCTTGTACGTCTGCGCCTGCGTCGTCGAGCCCCAGTTCACGTCTGCACACGTTAACATAGTATTAATCATTCGAAATTTGCGAAAGGAGATAGGTAATCAAAAATCATCTTATTTTTTATTTATTTATATAAACTACTGCTTGACAGCATTCCCACCTGATGGTAAGCAGTGATACAATCGTTGATAGTGAGGCGCACTAGTTTATTATGAGCCTATTCACTTCTAATTTACCGAGAATCCTCTTTCGAACAATATTTTAACTACTAATACTTTGTATAATTAGATTATTTTTTTTTAAGTTCTTATAATCCATCCTAAGGTTGTCTGGTAGAAATCGCTGTCAACGATAAGACCGCCACTGTACCCATAGATTTAAGTTCCTATGAATTGTTACTACATGTTTTGGTGTACAATAAAGTTTATTATATTCTATTCTATTCCTTGCGGTCATTAGAAAGAAGAGTTACAAAAACGCAAAAACCAAAATAGTCGTTTTTTTTTTCTGTGGGGGCCTTTAAACAGGGGCTATTTTTTTTCAAAACGGGATTTCATCTACTGATTTCTCGCGCTCTAGGGCGGAGCGGGAAGATGTGTCAGACTTTTACTGACTAATACCACACCTATATTCCTTTAGTTACCCTTCGCGTACTTGGGAACACGATTTAAACAGGTCAATACGATCACCTCATATGCAGTACTTACACGCAATATCACTGTTTAGAAGATCTTTGAAACTTTGCTCTAATTCCTACAAGAAACCTCTGAGAGTCCAGGTAAAGCTTTAATATGAAAGCCCTCATTATACATACGCTATTTATTGATATATGTTACCTGGCTTCCTATAGGACACGAGGAGATACAGCGTGAGTAGGAAGGAGAAGGTGACGAGCGCCTGGATCCACGAGATCACGAACATGATCGCCACGCACAGCATGGAGCCCAGCAGCGACAGCCACATGTTGTAGAACTGTCACACACAACAACACCCAGTTAGTAATAATTATACATCGTTAAATTTTGGTCGTTTTAATCCCGCGGAGAATCGAGTCATGAAACACTATCGATTTGTAAAGATAAAATTAAAAAATAAAGTACTTTTTTTTAAACTCGCATTAATTTACGCATGTACGAAATTAATTTCAAGTTATTAAGTTCAATAATCTGTAGGTAGTTCCGCAACGACCGCCAACTACCTACAAGATCATTGACTCGTTTACTTAAATAAATTAATTTACATCATCATGATCATGTACATGCGTATATGCTCGTGCTCATCACACCAAAATTTATCTTGGATGGAAATGGAACCCACCACCTCCGACGAAGCAATCAGAGCCAAAATAATGACCCTGACTTACGTGTTGCCACTCGAGAGTTCAAACCGAACCCGCCGCATTACTTTGTGTCATTAGTTTGATCACCACTGCTTCCAAAAAACCTGTGACATCCAGCAACCCACACAGGCCCCGCGTGGTGGATTGCAGCCAATACGGCCATACCCTCTCCTAGAGACGAGGCCTGAGTCCCAGCAGTGGGAATATTGTAAGGCTGATTATGTTATGCGGCATACCAGTTTTCTCATGCCATTTCCGAGTTTTTACTTACCCTAAAAGTAGGCCTCCATCCCACCGGCTTAGCTAAACTCGCGTGGAACGTTGAGAAATTGATCAGCGCGTACGCAGCCAAGAAGAAATTGGAAATCAGTGGAGCGATCGTGTTCAGACCACCTGCGGACAAATAACGTATTTATGTCATCATCAGTCTAATGGTAGCCACACACGTTCCAGTATACTTGCGCAAATTAAGACTTGCACAAGTATACTGAAACGTGTGTTGGAAGATACTTGAGCAAGTTTCTGTACAACACACAATTATTATTATTATATATAAGGGCGCCTTCAAATTAGTCGCAGTGCCGCGCGGCACTAACATCGGAAATATGATTTCTTTAAATACAGAAATAATTGGTTAATTTCAGATACGTGCATTGAAACTTTTCTACCTACTTTGCCTACCCACCTTTGTATCCGGTAAATCTTGAGGTGTGTGAGCAGTGTACAATAGTGGAATGAACGTACTATGAAAATCCTAGGTATGTGGTAACCTAGGCCCATGTACCAAATTTCATTTAAACCCGTTCAGCCGTGTGGGCGTGAGCGTCACGGACTACAAACATACCTACACAGATTGGACAACAGTTATAATCTAAATATATAGGGTGACTGGTAATTAGTGAACGATACTCAACAAACAACTTTTGCTATGGGACCAAACCTGAAATCGATCGAAAACATTTTGACCAGTTAGGCGACCATAAAAGTACTGACCAACAGATTTCTTTTCACGATTTCAGGTTTGCTCCCATATTAAAAATTGTTTGTTATCATGACTACAATCACGTGCTTAAGTATATTTCACTGATTACCAGTCACCCTATATATAATTCTTCTGTACGTGTGTTTGTTACCAGACTCTTCCTAAACGGCCTGACCGACTTGGATGAAACTTTGTGTATATATTTGACTGGGTGAGCTAGATGGTTCGTAAATATAATTGAGCCCGGTAGTGTCGCTGCAATCGGGATTTCAATTTTCTTTTCTGATGAAATGCCAGCTTTCGGACAGGATAACGTGTCGGGACCGCAGTATTAGTATAATTTGCTTTCGTTCACATCTCAAAATTTACTTTATAACTGTCGGTTTTTGTACTACCATAACATTGCTGGTTTGCTGTTAATTCTGCAAGTCTACCTTCACGTAAATTGGATCAAAGTTAAGTTCACTCAATTCTTCCCTGTTTGTGTTATCTTCGGCAGGTTCTTCGACCTACCTTTTATTTGGGAGGTAGAATCATCAAATAACTCCTCCTGCTCAGGGTGCAATAAAATTGAGTGTCAGACTTTTACCGACTAAAACCCAATTCAATTGACCTTTGCGTTGCAGGATCACGATAACTCTTTCGAACAATCCCACAGCTTTGGCAGACGCGACCTAGGCTATAGGTCTTTTTAAGATTCCTAAGATTATTTGAGCTTTATTCATTAATTGAGACTTATAAAAGAATCTTACCCATGAGTATGAAAGCGACGGCGATGACGAAGGTGAGCACGTATCCTCTGACGGGCTCGTTGTTGGGCCCGTAGCCCTTCGCGAAGAAGATCAGGTACGGGTACAGCTTGTCTTGACATAGCGCCTGCACGTATACAATCCATACTTAATATAATTTATTTATTTAATTACAACGGCCTTACAACCAATTACAGTAACGAATCAAAAGAAAAATATAACAAAAATGTAACGAGGCATAAGTCTTGTATATAGGGGGACTGGTAATTAGTGAACGATACTTAAACCCGTTTTTAAGTATCGTTCACTAATTACCAGTCACCCAATATACATCAATCCTTCTCACAGTACTTCTGACATGCCAATAAAATCATCTTCCATTCATCCGCAAACAGACCGCTAGTTGGATTGGAGTCCAACAGACCATTTAGTGCAGCCAAAGTGCGAGGTATTGGTGACTGAGCGTGGGCAACAGTGCGACACTGGGGCACGTAATAAATGCGACGCGCAATGTACGCTTTAATAACTTAACCGATTTTGATGAAATTTAATATGAAGTAAGCTTGGACCCCAAGGAAGGACATCACTATCTTTTTGCCCTTGTCCTGTTTTATTTGGAGTCGGCGCAGATAATTTACTAACTCTCTCTCCATCATCCATTATCGAGTAAGTGGTGTAAAAAGAACATTATTTGGCCTGGGGTTTTTTTTATATGGGGTATCTATCGACTACATATTTCAAATAAAAAAATATTATTCTAAATTCGAAAATGAATCATGCTTCGTTTTGTGTAGGAACCTGAAAGACTTTAGGCGCGGACACCAGCGAGGCGAGCGCCGACGACAGCGTGGCCGCGAAGCAGCCGCCGTAGATCAGCGGACCGAACCCCGACACCAGGCGGATCACCTGGAAGTACCAACAGATATAAGCGAAACCTGGAATAGACAGAAATATGCCCTGGAACGTAAAGGACAAGCATAAGGAACACACCCGTGAGAGAGGAGTGCCAGATTACATTAGTTAGAACTTGGTAGTCCTAATCAATGAAGTCTGCCACTTTCTCTGGCGCGCTCCGGAGCGGGAGAAGTTATTTTATCACCCCCTAATCATTAAAGCAAAAAAGCTAGGAATCCTCGCAAGTCAGACAGTACTTAAACCCGGAACAGCTGTTAAAACTTTATCAAGAGCAAATTCGATCGTGTATGGAGTACTGCTCTCATCTTTGGGAAGGATCTGCCTGATACCAGCTTGATGCATTTTTATTGTTTATAGGTTCGCGCTTGACTACTATCGCACAGATGACGTGGTTGATGATGGAGTACGCTTACCTAGGAGTAACCTATTTACTCTTGACTTAAAGACCCCTAAGATGTAGCTATCAGGAAACACAGACTCCGGCAGGGAATTCTACTCTTTAGCTGTGGCATGCATGTCAACCATGTATGTCTTATCGTATCAGGTAACTGGTAGGCCCTAACACGGTGGGGTAAAAGCTAGGCAGATTGAAGCTCACATCATTACTGTTCTGCAGTCCATAAGCACAGGTCCTGTTGACGGCACAGTCGGCCATGCTCCAGGAGCTGATGTCGGCGACGTCGCCCGACGCGTCGCGCAGCACGGTCCAGCCGGCCAGCAGCGCTATCACCAGGTACGAGATCGTCGTCAGCAGGATGGCTAGCAGGGTTCCTTTGGGGATCGACTTTTGAGGATCCTGCAAGGGAAAATGGACTTTGTAATCACAAGTTTAAGTTTGCTTATAGCATGTAGGATTTATAGAGAAGTACCACTATTGTTAAAGCTTCATTATTGTTATTTCAGATTTTATAAAAAAGTAAGGGTTTTTTTAATGTCATTCGGATTTCATCACGCATGCGGATTGGCTCCGCATTACAATAAATACTTATATGAAAAGGACATTTGCTGAGGTTACGCATGCGTAATGAAATTTGCACGATATTAAAAACACCCCAAGGTTTTAGAGGATCCGTCTGACGACGCCTAAAGCCAATACCTGCCAGGGCTGCGAATTCAATCGACAGTCATCGCGCCCCTAGAACTCAAAGGACAACTGAAAGAACACAGGTGGGTTTTAGTCAGTAAAAGTCTGACACTTCCTCTCGCTCCACCCACACCAAAAGACTTCAATTTAATTTTGATGACTTCCCACCAAAAAAATAAAAGCCTGAGAGGACCCTGTGACTGTCGCAAAGTTTGTGCTTATGGTAAGCCCATTAATAAATCATTGTACATGGCCCATGGCGGCCTTCATTTCAACCGTGAAGGCCACCTACCACGTGTTTTGAGTTTTAAACGGACACACTTCAAAATATGCCAATAAAAAAATCACCTTACCTTCAAATCTCCGGAAATATTAGCACCAGCCAATATCCCGGTGGCGGCAGGGAAGAATATCGCGAACACGGAGAAGAAATTATGTTCGACGCCCTCGAAGAACCGGTAATCTGGACCTAAGTTATTTTGTAGCACCGTCCCTGTGAATAAAACATATCCTATATTATGGGTCTCTGTCTCGCAAAGAGCATATGCATGCAATTTATTTATTTGTTAAATTAAATATTTTTGACATGTGGCAAGCAAATAAGGAAAATAATAATTGAATTAAGCGAAGTTATAATAAAGCTTCGAGGCTGCTATTTTGAAAGAACAGTTTGTCATGGTCTTTGACGTCATAGGCCATATAGCCGCCATATTATAAAACTTCTTGGCGACTGATATGTTTTTTTTAAATTGTTATATCCCGTTTGTTTTTTTTTTTTCATAAATTTTTACATTGGTTTAACTTTTAAAATTCTATTTCAACAATTATTTCTTGATAAAGTGGTTTTCTAGACTAACATCAGCTTTTTCAACCATACATTCTCAATAAGGTTCAGTTGAAAATCAGCGTCATACGACTAACTTTTGACGCATCGGTGACACGCAACACTAGTTTTCTGTTTTTTATCTTAAGTTTTTATAACTCATAAATAACAAGTACTTACAATTATACCCAACGAATCCCTGCGCCAACTCGACGTCGCTCTTGGGCCCTATAATGGAGCCGATGCAAAAGTCCGCTATGGCCGCCAGCAGGATAACTAGCAGGACTATCTGCGCCTTCGCCTCCCATTCCATGCCGACCATCACTATGCCGGTGAGGAGGACTATTGTGATGCAGCCGTAGATCGCTTGATCCTGTGCAGTAAGAAATAATAATATAGAATTTATTGCTTGCAAATTGTTTCTTGTAAAGAAAGTTCAATAAGGAAAATTGATCTAAAGTACTGATTCTGGGTGGTGCTTTAATACCCCCCGGTCGTAGCTATCAGGAAATACGCAGCCTCCGGCAGATAATTCTACTCTTATACGCATATAATTTAGCAGATTAAGGTCTGTTTCTTTATTAATTTCCATTAGAGTACATCCGCATAACTCATTCTAATGTTTTTGCAGTATTTGGCAACAAATGTACCTAGTCAGCGCTATCGGCAAGCTTCGCTAAAGTAATTAATACTAAAATAAAATTCTCAGCTCCATTTGAGTGAGATCAGTGACGTGTAGTATTATAAGTAGTTTTATAGACTGTTTAACCACTCTGAACTGAGATACAGCAAAAGTTTTCTATACATTTCTAGCCTGCTATATCACATTTAGTCAGTAGGGTCGCGGGTTCGAACCCTGCCAGACGCATTACTTATAATTATATATAATTTATTTCATCACCACTGCTCTCAAAACGGTGAAGGAAAACATCGTGAGGATGGTGGTTCCATGTCCTAGAACCAAAAATTTGAAGACATGTGACATCCCCAAGCCGCACTACGCCCGCGTGGTGGATTACGAGCCATTCCCCCTCCTAGAAATGTGGCCTGAGTTCTAGTAGTGGGAACATTATATAGCTTATTAAACTACACTTGAGTATACATACCCATCCCTTATCCACCATATAAGCGGACTCCGGTATCAGCGTGATGAGCGACTCTCCGAAGCCGACCACGTACATGGCACACGCCACGGCGTTGGCCATCGAGAATATCAGACCGATGGAGCCGCCGAACTCAGGACCCAGCGAACGGGATATCATGTAATATGTCCCACCTAGAAACATGCACATACATGGTGAATACCTAAGTTTTTCATGAAATAACTAAGTATATAGGGTGACTGGTAATTAGTGACCGATACTTAAACACGTGATTGTAGTCATGATAACAAACAACTTTTACTATGGGACCAAACCTGAAATCGCGAAAAAAATCAGTCAAGTTCAGTACATTTTGACCAGTTAGGCGAACATAAAATGTACTGACCCGCAGATTTTCCCGATTTCAGTTTTGGTCCCATAGCAAAAGTTGTTTGTCATCATGACTACAATCATGTGTTTAAGTATCGGCCATTAATTACCAGTCACCCAATATAGCGTTAGACGAACAGATGTTGAAAGTCTAAGAGAGTTGTAAATCACAGTGTTGAAAGGCCTCCTACAAGGTAGACCGATGACCTGGCAAGGGTTGTGGGAATCCAATGGACGCAAGATGCATGGGACCGTTCATTGTGGCGACATTTGGGAGAGGCCTATGTCCAACACTGGACGTCTTTCGGCTGAAATGGTGGATAGAGAGGGTTATGCTGAATTGAATTTTGCCTGCTACGGCATAGCCTTTCACCTTTATGTATAATTTTAAAACAATATAGTTTTTATAAGTTTACTAGGACTAAGTATTGCCATTTCTAAATTTTTGTTTTGTGGTTTCGAAATTAAGCCCTTTATATTTCAAAAACTGGAGGAAGTTTTAAATTCCATTGTATTTTTTTATTTTCTCGCCTCAGAAATTCGTCGTTTATTAACCGATTAGGAAAATTACTTGATAGGATTACTTCCAGATTGGTCCCATTTTTATGAAAATCTGGGTCTATTGATAGGATCCTTGAGGAATTAAGCTGACACCCAATTTTTTTATAATTAACTATGCTTACGGCTTGTTGATGACCACTATAATATATGTTAGTGTTTTCCTCTAAAATTTTATTTTTCTGTCACGGAAGCGCACAATACAATTCATACTTATTTTAAAGTATAACCATGAAGTTTTTTGCCGATCTATTCCTTTGATAATGGCACTAATTTTCTGTCGTTTCATAAGCGTCCATGAAGATTTACACTTTTTTATGTATAAGAAAGCTTACCTCCTTTGATGACCCCATTGGTGCTGATGGCGGACATGGAGAGCGCCGTGATGGTGGTCACCACCGACGTTGTGAGGATCAGGATCATTGACTGCGCTGCCGGAAAATAACGCTTTTATTGTCCACATTTACTATTCAATACAATAATTAAATAAGGGGTATCTTTGGTTGCTACAGCTAAATATCTTTTATTTATTTATTATACAACAAAAAAGTACTTTATTTTTCATTTTTATCTTTACAAATCGATAGGGTTTAATGTACCGAATCGATTCTCCACGGGATAAAAACGACCAAAATTTAACGGTGTACAAACGATCTCTCTCCAAGTAAAGCCCTCTTCCGTTTTACTCTTCTGCTTTTTGTCTTAGGTTCTTGGCACCCAGTTTTCACCTACTGTCCTTTTAATTTTATCGAGTCATGTTTCAGGGGACCTTCCTCTTTTTCTTTCGCTGATTAAGCCAGCCTACTTTATTGGTTTATTGGATCACATTGTTCCTGCCGCCTGAAGTTTAAATTTTTTGCAGTAGGTTTAGCATCTGTTACGTTGATCCGTTTATTCCTGTCTCTGGTTCTTTGTTTATCCATACGTTGTAGTTTTAGGATGCTCTATAAACTCTGCTTGACTATACACCGTTAAATTTTGGATTCTCCACGGAATTAAAACGACCAAAATTTAACGTGCATCGTACAACTGCATTGTGCAGGCAGGTCAGTGTACAACTTTTTTATTATAAACAGCATTTTTCTTATAGGTAAAATTACGAAATAAATAATAATATACCGTCATATGCATTTAATAAAATATTATTTTGATATTACAAACAGACACTTCAACTAACTTATTTTTGTATATAAATATATGTATAGATATAGATTGAAAAATAACACAATGATACCAACCCACGCCCGCCTGCCCGACGACCCAGGATAGCCGGAGGAACAGCATGACACCCCAAATGTTGAGGAGACATCTCATCAGCACTCCCTTGATCCAACCGAACTTGATATTTGAGGTCGTTAGCGTAGGGCTCGCTAGATCCTTCTCCAGAGTCTGTGGCTGAAAATATAAAAAAAGGGATTCAGTAACTCAACTGTAAAGCCTTTATACGAAGACATGGCTTAAAGGACTTAATATCCAAGGTCAAAAATATTACTAAAAAAAAAAATGATTTGATCACAGACAAACATCAGTCAGGTGAAACTAAATAAAAGCTTTAAAAAAGAAGGATTTCAAATATTTTACAAGCGATTGCATACTTTATCTTTTTAGAGATAGAAAATAACATCAGCACACGACTTTGTTAATGTTACCTAATACTTGCAAAGTACTAGGCAAGCAGAATGTTCATAGAAGTTGATAGCATCAGGCAGGATTAGAAAATCTCACAAAACTCGTCTTGTAGGAAGATCGAGATGAATAATAGGAATAGTTCATTGAATTACGTATTTTTCACCCTGAGTTTATGACCAAAGTCATGTATTTATGGAACTAGGAATGCGTTGCGCATTCTGTTTTGATTTATTTACCATTACTAATGTATTTCGATGAAATGTTTTGTATGGTGAATCATCCTGAATTAAATACCTATGTACATCTTACGACAGGCTATGAGAACATGCAATGTTGAGTTGTTTTATTGCAAAAAAAAATGACGTTGCAAAAGAGGGCAATCCGGGCTATTTACAAAATGGATCCTCGCAAGTCTCTATTCAAAGAAATCGATATTCTAACTTCAGTTTACATCTTTGAAAGTATTTTATATGTTCCCAAAACTTATAACTTCTTATAATTATTATTTATATCATTATATAGTATAAACAAAGTCGCTTCCCGCTGTTTGTCCGTATGTATGCTTAGATCTTTGAAACTACGCAACGGATGTTGATACGGTTTTTTTAATAGATAGTGATTCAAGAGGAAGATTTATATGTACAATACATGCATAATATATTTAATATCACCATTGCATACGTGCGAAGCTGGGGCGGGTCGCTAGTAGTAGATAAAGTAATTTTTTATCTACTATTATGGAGAAAAGAAAGTAAGAAGTGGTTACGAGCCGGAAACAATAGAAGGGATGGAGGAGGGCTTTTTCCAGGAGCGGGACAGTAAAGGCTAGATAGTAATCAAGTTCTGACAATTATTGTCTATTCCAGGTTGCCTGGAAAAGATCGCGGAATGCGACAAGGCCGACCATTGTGTTTAATTTCTCTTTCTTATGTATCTTGTTAGGTATAATGTACAATTAGTATATAATATATAAGTTACTACATAAACTGTTGCCAAGCCAAGGGAACTAATTAATCCCATAATCTCCTCTAACGACACCCACGCATTTTAACAAAACAGTTAATCCTTCACAAGGTTAGAAATATTACTATATCCATGGATACACACATTTCATTTTGGTTTGAAATAAATATTTTATTTAGTCTACAACATATAACGGTTGTCTGTAAGAGATCGCTTTTAGCGATAAGACCGCCCATTGTGACACCATATTAACTTTAAGTTCTTTATGTAATTTTATTTTTGATGCACAATAAAGAATACATCTATCTATCTATCATAACAGAATCTGTTATGTGTTGTAGATCGCGAGTTCGAACCCAACCAGGCGCATTACTTTGGGTAATTTATTTCATCACCACTGCTCTCAAAATGGTAAAGAAAACATTTTGAGGAAACCGACAAATCCTTGAACCAAAAATTTGAAGTCATGTGTCTTTCACCAAATAGACACTGGGCCCGCGTGGTCGTTATAGCCCATTCAGTCGCAAAGCGATTTCTGACAACCGTAGGCGCTGGCTTGCGGATGGTGAGCAATGGGTAGCTCGCCGACCGGTAAAGACCAAGCCCGAAACGACGGCGCGTTATGTTCCATACGCATCTTAAAGAGACGTCAGCAAAACTGAAAGGGTCCAATAGAGCCGATGTCTGCTATGGCTGCGGGAATGCTCAATAGTACATTTTGATACAAGTGCAAAAAGTTTTGTCATTGCGACCAAGACGTAATTCGCACAAGCCGTAGGCGAATGTGTTATGGAACCGAGGGCTGCAGTGACAAATCTGCACATGTGCTAAACGACGTTTTTCAATACACGCGTGATACGTGGGGGTCGACGCGCGCCTGATACGATAAACAATTTTATTACAATAAAATTGTGGCGGGGCGAGCTCACGCACTTTTGTTTTGTGCACTAGTGCGGAAAACAGTCCATTGCGTGACTAGAAGCGTTTGGATAAGAGCGGGTTTCCGAGTAAGTGTATTGAAGAAGTATTACTGTGGTCGTGGAACGCGGGTTTTAGTCAGAAAAATTCTGACCCGCCCTGTCCCTTTACTCAGAGCGGGAAAATGTAGGTTTAATGTTTACCAACCCCAAAAAAAAAAAAACAATGGTTTAGTAACATTGATGTATTGTTAGTATTTTTTCAATACATCAATGGTTAATATATCATCTTTCAAAGTCGCGTTATAAACATAACTAATTACCTACTCATCTCTCATCACTAACTAATCATTTCCAATAACACTTAACATACAATAACAGATCCAATTAACCCCGACGTCATTCCATTGCATGAAATGCTAATTACGAATTACAATCCACTACGACTCGTAGACGCGTTCATTCATACTCCAGTAATGAAGGGGTCAGAAGATCAGTAGGTAAAGATGGGATAGTAGCACGTAATGAAGCGAGCACAACTATGGGAAGGCCGTAATCTCATGACCAGGGGGTCAATGCAATTAATAAAAGAAGTTAAGCAAGGTTTTGTTTTTTTTTTGACGAATTTCAATGACGAATCCCGCCCTTGGGTGGGGCGGGAAACAGTGTCAGACTTTTACTGACTAAAAACCTACCTTTCCATTCCTTGCCTTTATCCTGGGGCCTTTGGTGACAGTCTCACATAACCTTTGGCCCCAGTAGGCTTCGGCCCTGCTGGACCCCTACAGTTTGCTGACAACTCCTTGAGGCGCGCGGGAACGGTGCGCGCCGTAGACGACCTGAGCTCGGACCGGTCTGTTACCGGACGGACGGACAGCGAGCTACCCATTGCCCACCGTCCGCGAGCCCGCGCCTACGGTGGCCGGAAATTGGGATCGGAAACCCGGCGGCGGCGGCGGCGTGTCCGCCTTTGCCTAAGGCGGTCGGCCTCCTCCTTTACTAGCATTACTGCTTCGCAGAAGGAGGCGACCGCCTGCCACTCCTCCTCGCTCCGGAGCATGGCTTGAACCAAGCCCCGGCGCGAGAGATCGCCGCCGATCGCCCCCACGAGGACACGGCGCTGCTCTTCCCAAGCGGGGCACACCTCGACTGTGTGCTCCACCGTGTCCACCGGGCGGTCCGCACAGTGGCGACACCCGGGCGTCGTCTCCGCACGAATCTTGTACAGGTACGGACCGAACTTGCCGTGTTCGGTCAGCACCTGCGCCAAACGGAAGGTGACGACGCCGTGGGGCCTTTCCAGCCACGCCTCAAAGAGGGGCCTTACCGCCTCGATCGTGGCGTGCCCAGCACGAGGTTGCGACAGTCGCTCTCGCCATTTCACCATGAAAGTTAAGCAAGGTGGGGATGCAGGAGAAGAGAGATGTATCTGTACTTATTCTGAAGGAATTCTTGATATGAAGGCCCAAAAACAAATGAAGTATCAAAGCATTTATGCAAGATTGGAGAGCTATTGATATTTTTTTCAGAAGAACTTCTTAATATAAAGGCATAAGAATCAAGCCAAGAATCAAAGCATTTATGCAACAGTGGAGAGCTATGAGTACTTCTTGATACGAAGATGAATCAAAGCATTTATGCAAGAGTGGAGAGCTACGGGTACTGTGTTTTGTAGGACTTCTTGATATAAAGGTCCAAGAATCAAAGCATTTATGCAAGACGAATCAGATACAAATTATTTGTTTATGCATAAATGTCTATGACTATGACAAAGAGAGGCGATTGCTATGGGTACTTTGTTCTGAAGGACTTCTTGATATGAAGGCACAAAAATCAAAGCATTTATGCAAGAGTGGAGACCTATGACAACTTTATTCTGAAGAACTTCTTGATATGAAGGCACAAAAACAGATGAAGAATCAAAGCATTTATGCAAGTGTGGAGACCTATGAGCGCTTTATTCTGAAGGACTTCTTGATATAAAGGTCCAAGAATCAAAGCATTTATGCAAGAGTGAGAAACAATGTGTACACATAGCTCATAGCACACAGTACTGTGTTCTGTAGGACTTCTTGATATAAAGGCCCAAGAATCAAATGAAGAATCATAACATTTATGCAAGAGAGAATCAAAAGTAGAATAAAAGAGAGGCGAGCTATGGGTAATTTGTTCTGAAGGACTTCTTGGTATGAAAGCCCAAGAATTAAATCACCAACGTGGCATTTAATGAAAACACTAGGCTTTTACGCAAAGTCGTAATAAATAAGAGAGGTATGTACTAGACCAATATAGGTATATAGGTCCTGAAGGAACTCTTGGTACCGATAATTGTGAAGAGTTTCGGAGAACTTTTGGTACGTAATAACTTGAGTGATTGTGTTTCAGGTTATCTCTAAGTGATGTTCGAACACAATTAATATGATAATTCTTTCAAGTAGGCTTCAGCGCCGTTTTCACATTATCTTGAACAGATAAAAAATAATAACATCGTCATCCTGAACATTGAAAAAATCGAGCAAGGGCGAGTCGGACTAGCGCACTAAGGGTTTTTTACAAACCGTTAATTATCAACTGTTTGTCTGTCTGTCTGTCAAGACCTTTTATCTTGAGAACGCGTGGAGGTATCAAATGGAAATCAAAACCATATATTCAGGTCTGTGGTCCTTTGAAGCTGTGAAAAATGAAACTTCTAAGTTAACGAAAAAAAAAAGATACGGCCGTTTATGTCGTAAAAAACACATTTCGGCTCTCTCGGGGGAATCAAAATTCATTCCCGTTGACCTAGGACCCTGAATTTTGGCATGAAGCAAAGTCTCATAGCAAGTATAGGAAAAAATCAGAAAACTGTAAATTATTAGTTACATCACCCCCTTCCCCTATATTCACCAACGCAACTCGTCTTACTCCTTCATGACTTAAGAACAACGAAGGCCATAAACACGTAGCTTCCTAGACCGCCGTAGAGTGTCGTCGTGTCATTGCTGTTTCGTCGACAGAGTTTCATATTTTGTATGTAAGCTTCAAGCAGGCGTACACCAAACATATAATAACGAATACGCGTCTTTGAAGCTAAGCGTCCGTGGACAGTAGGCCTTCAACGATACAAGCGGTTATCGTTTATTTTCTTTATGGTTTCGCAAAAAAGTTGTATGGGGAAATTACATCCCTTAACAGCCAAGAAACCACAAACACCAGACCACTCTAACCAATAAATATATTAGACAATCCAATCGCCATTACCAGGACGCCATGTTTACCAAGAGGTACCGCGTATGTCTCACAACGTGACCAATTAACTGATGGACGCAATTACCACAATTAGCAACCTGGACAGCTAATTATTATGGGTTAAGGTTCATACTAAGTACTCAGGTACAGTGGGAAAAGAGAATCAGGTCATCTAATTCAATTAAGTCATATCAGGATAGTTATTTTCAGTATTCTCCTTTCGTCGACCATACTTATGTATATCCTTTATAAGCTTGGATGCGTTCTGGGAAAAATACCACCTATCTACATCTGGTTAGAATTAAGACAGCCATGGTCCACGCACAATGGTCCACCAAGGACTGGGTGCAGAAACTAGACCATAAAGATAAGACCACAAATCTATGTAAACGCGGAATTTCTTAAGCGGTCCAAAATTCGAACTTGCTTATGCTCCACTTTTGATTACAATTCATCGTTATTTGAAAGTGTCAAAAGCATTAGTCCTATTCCTATTGTTATTAACATCGTTATTTACATGTGATGTATTCGTATTTAATTTAAATAAATAATTCGGAGTTTGCTTTCGGTCTTATCTGTACTTCATCATATCTCTTGCACTTATTCAGGTTTATTTAGTTTTGCGCAACATGTCATCTTCCACACATCCGTATTTACCATCATCTCAAATCGAATCATGCCATCTATCACACAATCTACCAATCGTTTTATTACTCGATAAAGGGCCTGAAGGCAGAACTACATTTGGCACACGTGGGCCCAGATTGGCCACAATCTAGGCGCACCGGTCTCCATACATTTTATATGGCACCTAGATTTGTAGAGCTACATTAGGTTTACGTCACGTGACATGACTATACGTACAAATACAGTGTGGAACACGTATGCGTCGGTCTAATGTAGTTCCAGCTTAACTCTACTCTTATGTAATTTCCATTCATCCACATTCGTTCATACTCAAAACTTTTCTCTGAGTACCCATGACGCTTCTGGCCTATAAGGCGTGGGTAACTTACGATGAAGCTAACACCTTTCGCCTCATAGACAGTGTTTAGTTTCCCTAACGGTCAGGGTATACTGATGTTGAGGTCACTGGAGAAATCTCCGACTACAGATCCTGTACCTGTCTTTAATTCAATAGTGTAGATTCTCAACTCTTTCAGGCAGAAATAAAGTATTCACCTTAAGCAACAGTGCAAACTTTAGTTATTATATCGTTATCTGTCAAATCGATTCTATTTTATGGCTCATTAACATATTTATTAATAGATTTCATTACACAGGTTCTCGTGTCTGGTGTCCAGTTTACGCGGTTGCCGATCAACCGCATTGAATAACGATATTATATTAGATACCCTTTGAGACATAAAATCTTTTTTGTTTTAGACCGCTCATCTTCCTACCCTGCCCCACTAGCCAAGTTTCGTTTAGCGTGAACGCTTGGAGTTGGCCACGCCCCCAATTCCTTTGTTGAGATGACGTCAGATCAAAGAAATTGGAACGTGGCTAACTCCAAGCGTTCAAGCTAAACGAAACGATTGTAACTTGGCTAGGGGGGCTGGTCTCTTATCACATGGAGTTGACCACGCTTCGTTCATTTTTCGTCCATTCTAATTATTGACTCCCTTTTCTCCATAGTACTCCTCACACAATCCATCCACCTTTTCTTTGGCTTCCCTCTCTCTGTACATCCATCCACATGTATATTCTCTCATATATCATTAACTCTTTTAGTAACATGCCTTTCATTCCTCCTTTCCACATGAAAATCAGCAATCGTTTATCTTGGTATAGTACCAAGATAAACGATTCCCTTTCAACTTTTCAGTCACTGGCGCCACTTTCAAACTTCCTCTAATGTGCTCATTTCTTACTGTATCCATTCTCGTCACTCCACTCACCCATCTCAACATTCATTTAGACTGCTAAAGGAAAACTGTCATTTCAATAGCTCTTGCTGACTGGTCGTAATTGACTTCTAGAAGTGGAGTCTGATCTCCAGATATTACAGGACGGGCTACAGTATTTTCGAAAGAGTTACCAGGTCAGTTTTAGTAAGCAAAAGTCTGACAATCTCTCCGCCCAGAGCTGAAGAAATCAATTAAAGATTTCCAAAAAAAAAAGAAATTTCAGAACCAAAGTGTTAAATCAATGGAGATTTTCTACAACCAAATTCTCGGTAACCGTCCGAAGTTTATGATTTCGCCACTTAATTAAATATATGATATTTATAGAACTAAACTATACATCGATAATGTTGTTATGTTATGTGTCCTATAAACAAACGATTTTATCGAGCGTTCATGTAAGTTTTCCTGTAAATAGTTCCTGTTGTTGCTTAACTATGTATGTCAGTTGTTAATCATTGTGTCATACACAGCTTCTAATATACCGTATTTGTGTGTACTTAAGTTAAGGTGGGTCTACGCTAGACCGAGCACGAGTCGAGCACGAACTGAGCTCAAATTCGTGTAGTATCGTGCTTGGCTTCTCTAAGGGTGAGTATAGACTAGAACATTTACTTGTAACAGAATAACGAGCCGCTCTATGTTTGTTCTAGTGTTACACACCCAAGAACAAGACATTGAGCACGCTTTGTTACAAATTAATTATACAAACCAAGGATCGTAATATCGTCGAGCCTCAGCGCGAGCGGGGGAGAGGGTCGAACGGCGCACGCGGTCGTTTAGTTTACAACAATAACTGGTAATTTGCACACTTACTCGTACTGTGAGCATTACGCCGAACAGAGCGCCGAGCATTCGCAGGAATGTTACATTAAATGGAAATGCATTTGGAACTGAGCACTGAGCAGTTACCTGTATTGTACGAGTACCTTTCGTTAGAACGTTGCATTACATAGAAATGCTCGAGAAAATGCTATAATGTAAAGAGTCTTTCAACAAGGACGGGTCGATGTTGAAATTAAATAAAACAAGCTGTATGTGAGATATTAAAGAAATTATTTTTTTTTATTTGAAAGGCCCATTATTTATGAAATATGCCATTGGTCCGTACTTCTTCGAAAACGATGATGGCGAGGCCATTACTTTCGATGGCAAGTGCGAGTACGAGTGCTACAGATCAATGATTAACAATTTTTTTTGGCCTGAATTGAACGATATGGACGTGGAAAATATGTGGTTCCAACAAAACGGCGCTACGTGCCACACAGCATGCGACTCAATGGACATTCTGCATGAACGGTTCGCGGGTAGGGTTATCTCTCGTAGATGTGACGTGAATTGGCCACCAAGATCGTGCGATATGACCCCGCTAGACTTTTTCTTGTGGGATTTTCTCAAGTCGCAGGTCTATGCCAATAATCCGCAGTTAACCGATGCCCTAAAAGTCAACATAACGCAGGCCATCGCTCAAATTCAGCCGGATCTATGCAGTAGAGTAATTGAAAATTGGACCTCTCGGATCCGTGCCACCGTCTGAAGCCGCGGTGGACATTTAAACGATGTCATATTTCATAAATAAAGGCATAAATGGGCCTTTCAAATAAAAAAAATAATTTCTTTAATACCTCACATACAGCTTGTTTTATTTAATTTCAACATCGACCCGTTCTTGTTGAAAGACCCGTTATATCCACCTTTACGAGACCCACCTTAAAAGGACATAAGTTCAAGTGTTCTTGATATAAGACTAGTTATAAAGATCCTTACCTTCCTAGATAGTGAAGCGTTGTGCAGCTCATCCAGTGTAGGTCGCGGTGCTGCGTGAAGCGATAAAACGTTTCTATAGTTGTCCAGCCTTGGCAAAGCTTCTCTAGTGAAATGTCTGTAAAAATACGTTAAATCATAAATCACTTTTTGTATTGACAGAAGATCCACAATCAGTTTCTTTTAGTCGACTTTTATGACAAGCGTAAATAAATTAAAACTGATTTATTTGACCTTTGTACATAATTATAAGCATGTGTGTGCACATCTGAACAATTTTTCTGATTCCGTTCCAAAAATCGGACTCCACGACAGAGGGGTCTACAATCACTATATAAAGAAACCACATGGTGCTGCCGCTGCGGCTGCGGAGAACCTCAAGCGGCGGAAATATAACAACCTTGTCGGCAGTTATATTTTTGAGCCGTTTGGGGTTAAAACTCTTGGGCCGTGGGGACGGAGTGCTCATGCGCTTTTTAAAGATCTCTCCAAACGTTTAGTTGACACTTCGCGTGACCCAAGGGCTGGCTTTTACCTCGGTCAGAGATTAAGCATTGCCATTCAACGTGGCAATGCGGCCAGCCTTTTGGGCACACTTCCAGTCGACAGCGATGCGGACGAGTTTTATGACGCCATTTTTAGTTAGGAGTAGGGTTTTAGTGTATATATAGTTTTAATTAGTGTTTTATATAATGTATATTATTGTGTATTTGTGAAATAAATGAAGTGTTACATAAAGAAACCACACAGGTACACATATTCAAGCAGAGTTTATAGAGCATCCTAAACCTAAAACGTAAGGATAAATAAAGGACTACATAAGACTAGACATAACTAACCGGATCAACGTAATAACAGATGCTCTACCTTACTGCAAATTCTTTTGATGTAAATGTTCAGGCCACAGGAATAATGTTATATAGTCAAATAAAATAATAGAGTAGGCTGGCCCAATCGGCAAAGGAAAAAGAGGCTAGTCCGCCTTATAGATCGATGAACTTAAAAGGACAGCAGGTGAAAATTGGGTACCAAGGTCCAAAGATAAAAAGCTGTGGAGTAAAACGAAAAAGGGCTTTACTTGAAGAGAGATCGTTTATATATAAAAATGAAACAAATATAGAAGAACATATATTTAGAAAATTATGTGCTAGACCTCAAAAATATGCATAAATTGATTATTTCTTTCTCTGTCTGATTTAAATGGAAGTTGAAATTGGATTATGCATTTTAATATTACTATTGTGGATCTTTAGTCGTGGATTTGCGACACTAGCCCGAAATACAAGTACAATACAATACTATTATACCACAGTTTTGTCCTCCTCTGACTTTAAAGTCAATTATGACGTGTAAAGAAACATTGGACACCCCAAGGTCGGAACTCGGACCCAACTGGGCGCCAATATAAATTTTAACCACTCAATTCTTTAGATTCTTTACCTGAAACTTTTCCCATATTTAGTATCAGTACAGGTGAGAGGGTCATCGCTGTCCATCCCATCGGAGTCTGTTGTTTGCTCTTGTTCCTCCGGATCGTCTTCCATCTGCAAACAAAAATAATATTTAACACGACATAATCTCGCCGTTTTATCTGTTCCACTTCGCGGTTAATTTACCTTTTATCTTATCTAGCTTTGGTTAAGTTCGCTATGACTTTGATCTCACATTAACATAACGTTCTCTACCTAACGTAATCGTGCTAGTATTTCATCGTGATGCCTTTTTTTCCGGTGAGAAAATCATCCAAAGACATCTCCCAGCCTTGGGCGGAGCGGGAGACAGTGTCAGACTTTTACTGACTAAAAACCCTCTCCTGTTCCTTCTTTGCATTCATTCCAGAGCCCCGGGGTTCACTTTCTCATTACCCATGGCCGCAGTAGGCATCGACCCTACTTGGCCCCTAAGGTTTGCCACGCGCTCCTCAAGGAGTGCCTGGCTCCTCAAGGAGTGCGTTGAACACTACGCGCCGTCGACTATCTGGGCTCGGGTCGGACGTCGAGTCGGTCGTCGTCTTCTTCTTTGTGTGATGAGCACGATCATTTGTTGGGTCTGTGTGTAATTTATCTATAAAATGTATGTATTTAGAAATCTACAAGTACGTTTATCAGTTGTCTAGTACTCATAACACAAGCTCTTAGCTTGGGACTAGACGGCGTTGCGAGATAGTTGTGGAATATAATTATTTTAGTTTTCAAACTATAAGCAGCTTCGACACCTATACAGTAGTGATGTGATGCTCTATTCCCATCTTAAAGCACACAGTTACATTCAATACCGTATAGACCACATGATACATCGCTAAAATGCAATTTTAGCTATCAATAAACTTGAAAGCCAGCTAGAACGGCTAACAATAAATCGTTTCTAAATATTTACACCAGTTTCACGTTAGTCATAGCTACGATTGATCCGTTTACTATCCAGTGGTAAATCCTTCAACGAAACATTATCTAGTTATTGTGGGCAGCACTTTTGTGACGTCAGTTGATTCCAGTTATATTTATGGATATAAGCGTCTGATAAAGACGACGGCGTGGGGATATGGGGACGAGTGATGGTGTTCAAAGGTCAACGATGGGTTATCCGTCATAAATATATGTTACCGGTAAACTGTATAATTCAAGTATTCTACAAAAAAAAGCGAATGCGCAGCCGGTAATGTGTGTAAAAGACGAGAGCAGAGAACACCTCCTTCTGTGATTTGATGTAATTATAGGGCACCCCGACACGGACAGGTTAGGTTAGGGCTAATTTTTTTTATCACTACCTGAAAATAAAAACCTTAATTTAAACCGTATGCCATACATTGCCTAGGTATTGTATAGAATACCGGATTATATAGATTGCCGGTATATACTGTATAGCCACAAGTACTTCATTAGAAACAATGGACAAGCAATTCAATAAACTCTGCAGGGGCCTTACCATGTCATAATAATAAGAAAGTGGGATGCAAGGGAGCAATAGGTACCTATATAGCTCCATCGCTTTATAAGTTCAGTTTAGGTCGTAAACAGGATCGCGTCAAGAGCTCGTGGTAGAGCTTCTTTACTAAGGTTGCTAACTGTAATGTTAAAAACAGTATTATACTGTTTTTCATTCCGTTATACTTTTTACGGTTGAACAAAAATAAAGTATACATGATACTGTTTTTAGCATCAAAATGCTTAACCTATACTCGTTGACGCTGACGTGTTTTGTTTTTTTTACCAAATCTCAATAATAGATTTTCAGAACAAATATTTATTTTAATTAAGTATAATTGTGGTGAGTGAGACGTATGATATATTTTTTTTTAAAGTCTCTAAATTAATATGTTTTGCGTGAAGCCCCAATAAATGTGAATTTAGAACATTAAACAAATAGAATACTGTTAATTACTGTAAAACACTGACTAATAAAAAATACTGTATTTCTTGTAAAAAATTTGGCAACCCTACTCTGTACTGTTAATTCTGTGAATCTAGATAGTCTTTAAAATTTAATGAAGTGGAACAACTGTGAAATAATGTATGTACCGACCAAACTTCATAATATGTATCATTCATTCAGCCTCTATATACAAAAGGTGGTTACCTACATCAACATACGTAGGTATTTTTACCCAACTGCGTGACGTAAGGGAGAGTTATGCTTATAAGTCTATGTATGTTTGTTCCAGGGATTCAGAGGGGTTCCGTTACCGAAACTATCGGTAATCCGAAATTTAAAAAAAATATTGGTACCTAACCGTAACCGATATAAAAGATTCGGATAGTTTCGGATAAAGGCTGAGTCTAAATGACAGGTTACGACAAGTTTTCGTTAGTTTTGCCCAGCCAAACAAATGATAATCTAGACTAGAAATAAGTTAAGTCTAGCTATTTTTAGTTTACTTAATTTTATAATTTTACTACTACATTCACAACGAAATTGGGCGAAGGCAACCACTGACTGGATCCCAGCAGCAGCCGGTGACGCGGTAAACAGTAAAAGGGTGCCTGACGAGTGGGACTTCTACCTAAACGATTGGCCAGAAGGACAGAGAAAGAAAGAATGGACGTGCGGCCTTTGCCCTGCAGTAGGACACAAAACAACAGGATCATAATGTTATTAATCAAACTACTCATGTCAGTATCCGAGACTAGAAATCCGAAATACTTTCATATTCGTAACCGTATTCGAAACCAGTAAACCATAAGGGTGTTTTTAATAACGTGCAGATTTTATCGCGTAACCTCTGCAAATACAAGTATTTCTTGTAATGCGGGCTAACGCACGAGGGACGCGATTTTCGCTTTTTGAAATTTTCTGCATGTGGGCAAATCCACATGCGTGATAAAATCCGCAAACACCTTCATTCCTATACCCGTATCTAGATCCGGAATTTCATGCAATTCATAAAATTCCTGGTTTTTTTTTGTGGCGCTCTAGGGACCAAACGCGTGTGCTGATTTTGTTGACGTCCACTTACGTCAATCGATTTGTCTTAGCCGCGCGAGTGGCATTAAGAATCCATTAAAAATCTTAACCATACTACTTGAACTTGAATTATCTTTTCCAATTTTTTAAGTGTGTTTGCTACAAAATACTCTGCCGAACCAGCCACGCATGATTGGCGCGAAGGTTATAGTGGCGTTTTACGTACTACTGTGTTGACCAGGAAAACAAAATATTTGGACATATGCCATACACAGAGCATGACCCGAATTATTTTTTATTTTATCGAGTCGATTTAGTTCATGGTCAAAGAAGGGTTTTGACGTATCAGACTATTATGACATACTAGTTGCTGCCAGCGGCTTTGCTCACGTGGTAGAAGAAAATTATCCCAAGGGAACATACTCCCGGGATCAAAAGTATCCTATGTGCCATGAAATCTAAGATAAGATAAGTCATTTATTTGTATAAACATGTGTATGTTAAGATGGAGAGCTGATCAATATAGTTCAACATGTTTTTCCGTAATCGGCGTACAAAATTATTCAAATACAGTAAGAAAATAGTCAAAATTCAATAAATTCAATTATAGTCAATACAGAAAATAGTCAAAAAAAAATCATGTCAAAAATCAATCAATTCAGAAACAGTCAATACAGAATATAAATAAAAATTGGTATAATAAAATTAAAATAAATAATGAAATACATTCAAAAATTCTCATTTAAAAACTCCGCAACATTTCGATATCCGTGATAGTAACACTTACTAAGTAGCAATTTTTTTAGTTCACTCTTAAACGACTTGATATTCTTTATTTTAATGGAATTGGGAATTTTATTGTAAATTATTGGAGCCTATTACACTTTTCCTTAGAAATGCAGTTTTGGCGCACAATGATTGCACCCAAAATCTGTACTTCTCACGTCTGTGTCTACCTGTATTATTATTCATGAGGGGGAACAAATGCGGATTAGATTTTAAAAATACCGATATTTCTAATATATAAAGAGACGGAAGTGTTAGAATTCTGTGCTTTTTAAACATTGGTTTGCAACTGTCGGTAGTTTGCAACCCAAACATAGACCGTAAACAACGTTTCTGTGCTTTGAACGCAGTGTCCTTCAGAGTTGATCTACCTGCCGGTCTACACGTGTGCCACACAAACTCTCGTCTGTGTGTTGGGCAGAGTCTGAAACTAATAACTAAGCAGTAATCTGAAAGAGTAGGTCTTTTTCTCAAGGCACTAACAAGTGCTCATTCTGCTGTAATTTTTCCTGCGAAGATTGATTAATTGAGGTAACAAAATTAGTAAATTTCAATCCAGGTTTGATACACCATATTCGCGGCGAAAATCCCTTCTTTGAGGTTAGAGAGAGGCGCCACTGTGTCTCCACTTTCCACCTGCCGACCGAACACTGTTGTTTCAGGAGGTTCTGTTTCGGATGTGGACTGTGCGGATCACCCGAAAGGTGGATGAAGGAATATACTGTGGTGGTCTATCCGGCTTGGGCAACGCCTTATCCTCGAAGAGCAAGAGGGAAATGGAAGCAGACAACTCCGTCAGCGTAGCAAAAACGCGAATGAAGGAAGTGGCGGGCATGAGAAGACAAACCATACGTCACTCCATATTTTGTTGTGGTTATCTCAGCAATCAATCAACACCATAGCGAAGCACTTCGCTACGCCGCCGGAGCCGAAGTTATTTGCAATCACTTTTTTGTTTATAGTCATGGTGTGCCAAATAAACATGTTTTCTTTCTTTCTTAATACATATTGTACATTTGTTTGTTTTTCCCAAATAAATAAAATAAAAATATCACGCCCTGGCCCCCAACTGAGACACACTGGGCGTAGGTAGTGACAGAGCGGCTCCTGGATACCAAAGGCACAGGTTTGTAGACGGCGAGCATTGATCAGCTCTCCAAGGGACTAAGCGGGGATCGACAGCACGTTACGTTCCACGTACATCTCAAAGAGATATCAACATGATAGACGGGTGCTGTTAGGGCAGAGACCTGCCAGGGCTGCGGTATGTTCTAAAAAGTTTAACACTCCTCACTCCACCCTTAGCGGCCAAAAAAATACACTTGATGCATCTGTGTTGTTACAAATAAACTAATCCTGCATCGCGCCAGTAACATTCTCCACGCGATTTGAACATATAGAACAGGCTGAAATAATCTATCGGGCAATAGCCCACCAGACATAACACCCGTCTGGTCGGAGGATCCTCCCTTTTCAATAGAGGTGTGTGGGATTTTACTCTCTGTTCCACACACTCATCCAAACACCTGATGCGTAGTTAAACCGTTTCTTTTTACACTTTTCGCAAAAGTTACATGGGTTCCAACGTTTTATACTAAAGAAAAGTGGTATTTCTACACGGCTGTGCAAACAAGCTAGTAAATGAAACAGAGAACACCATAACACCGAATGACATAAAATAACAAACGCAAGACTTAGGAACAATAAAGCACACTGGCGTCAGTTTCCAAGCGACTCTATTACAAACCGACGCTGGACTCGAAGTATAGACTCATAACAAGCCAGATATACTCGACTCGTATTTAACGTGAAGAAATTTAACCGATATAACCTATGAGTATATCATTACGTCACGCCGCTTTCGCATGGTTTACGATGTAAATATGAACTTGGCAGCGCCTGAGCTGTGGAAATGATGGAAACAGTCAATTTAACGACAAATAGTTTTTTATTTGATATAAACTAGTGCTTGACTGCGATCCCACCTGATGGTAAGCAGTGAGCAACCGTTAATGGTGAAGTGCACTAGCCTTGAAGACGCCCAAAACTATATTCGGATGGGAAGACCGCACAAGGCAAATTGTTCCAGTCCTTCGATGAACGCGGTATAAACGACGAGGCGAAACGCTTAGTCCAGACCGTAGAGGTTTCAAGAACGTAATGGTGGATAGTCGCCGTACGGTGGTGCAAGTTTGATATAGTGTTGGTGTTGCCGTAAATAATAGCACTATTTGCCAGGAGCAGATAGTGCTATTTAGGAACAAATATAATAGTAAAACTATGGGATATCGACTTTGAGTCACCGTGATCCTGGAACGACCTTTTCCTTTTCAACTAATAATAATATGTATATATATATGTACATATGATATAAGTGCACACTTATACAGCAGTTATTGTTCCGATAGTTGCGATGTGTTTGTCGATATTTTAGTGACTGACTCAACAAAGACCCTTTCGGTTCGGGCTCGCTCAGCGCAATTGTTTTGTAAAAATTTATTATAATATTACTTTGGAATGCGCTCCCTCTGAATGTCAGGATGGCGACGAGCCGGTTTTCCTTTAAGGTGAAGGCACGTGAGTTCATTCGTAAAAGGTTGGCAGAATAATCACAGCACTGATTGGTTGGATTTGTTTTTCACAATAACATTGCTTATTTATATGTATGTATCTAGTATGTATTTATTATTGTATATTTTGTTTCTTTTCCGTTTGTCTATTTATTTGTTACACCTTCCATGTTAAGTTTCTGCACTACCCTAAGGTCTATTGGTAGAAAATGCCTAAGGGCGGGTTTCTGAATTGAGTATTTTGATGCCAAATTTTGACAGGTTTACGGGCTAAAGTAGAGTTTGAGTAATTCTCAACTTCAAATGCTTAAATCAGAAATCGAGGGTAAGTCCGCCTATGTACAGTGTTTTGTGCATTAAGTTTGTATAAATAAATATTACATTATTATATTCTATCTAGATGGATGGATTGTGTGAAGAGTGATATGAAAGAAAGAGAGTTAGTGATAGCATGACGGGTGATAGAACAGAATGGAAGAGAAAAACGTGGTGCGCTGACCTCAAATAAATCGGGACGAGGGCAGGAAGATGATGATATGCTATCGTCTTGCCAAGCAACTAAGGAAGGGAAGCCCTAAGAAAGAAGCACTTAACCTTAATAAACGGCATATTTGTTGTCACTGTCCACGTGGCTATTACATAAACAGAGTTTATTTAGGTTTATTTGCATTATGCTTATCAAAAACCTTGAACTGACCGCCTCTGTTTCCGTTGAAGTATTCATATATATTTTTAATATCGAATGAATATGATATTATTATTTTCTTAACGCTTATAAATGTTCTGAGCTGACCGGTTACTGTCAATCCATTTCATCCTAATTTTAGGCAAAGATCTCACCTGTGACTTCTAGCTGTTTGGGCTCGAGCCAGTATTGATTCACTGTTTTTTTTTTTAACCTACCAACGGCTTCATCTGCGTAAAATATATGCATATGTTATTCAGTGATAAAGCAGCCTTCATCTAGTAAAAACAAAAAAAAATATCGGTCCAGTAATTTTTGAGTTTGTTTATTACAAATAATAATACAAATACTTTTTCTTAATTATCTCTCTATACGTATTGTCTTATGTATTTGTACCCAGAGGTCCGAAGGCGTACGAGGAGTCGAAGCCAACTCGCAGAGGCCCTTTAGATACTTTTAATGGAACGTGATGCCAACCGACGATTATCCCTGTACGCGCAATGCCAGTGCATCCAAGGACAACCCCCGGTTGGTGAAAACTATTGTGACACATGGAAAGCAAAGACAATAGGGCTATGGTTTTTGGAGTCTTAAGTGGACTGGTTACTAGGAACTATGTTAAAACTATGGCCCCTGCCTAAATATTGTCTTATTATTATTGTTGTATAAAACTGTCTGACATATCAACGCACAGCCCTGACTACTGGTACGAGACCATAATGCGTGAAATTTTGCACAAGGTTTCCTTTTATGACGTAGGCGAGAACTAAGAGATGATTTTGCAAATTCATCCTCTAAGGGGATGAAACGTCCCAGCTGCCGGGATCCAGATCCCGATTTCTGGCCACCATAGGCGCGGGCTTGCGGCCGTCCTGTGACCGTCCGGTCCGCGCCGAAGTCGTCGACGGCTCGTACTGTACCTCTACCATGAGTTTTAAGCAATAGTATTCGTCGCTACTCGATATCGACGCCGTAAATATTTTGTATGGCATATTTTGGTTCTGCAAGTGACCGCTAGAGGCGCTGCAAAATTTTCTGTGTTACACGCGCGCCTCAAGATTTGCTTGAAAGGGCCAAAGGTTTGCTTCTGAAAGAAAAACTCGGCCCTGGTATGAAAGGACTGGGTTTCGCCCTCCCGGTCCGCTCAAGAGCGGGAGATGTCATTGGATTTTTTTTTTGATTAAGAAAAAAAGGGGGATGAAACGTGGGTCCAAAGTTTGTTTAGAGAAACCTTCTTTCACGCGGGCGATTGGTATAAAAGTATAGACTAGTGCTATATGTCTATGAAGCTCTCGGCTTTTGTCTACTATAATATGCATGTGTTATACTCGTACACCTAATCCTTCCTTATGAGTAGGGCTGCCATTCGTCCGGGATTCCCCAGATTTGTCCTAGTTTCAAGGGCATCCGGGGACCGTACGGCAGGGGTTCCGGGTAAAATCCGGACACTTGTTGTCAGAGGAAACCCGATTCCTTTATTCTAGCAGTACACTCTCGGCGAGACATGACGAGACCTAACGAGCGCGAGAGTCGATCCTGCTCGAGCCGTCTCGCCTGGTCTCGGGAGCGCTCCGGTTCGAGTCGGTTTTTCACGTATCTATGGGTTTTTGACCGCAAGTCAAAAAGAAATGTTACTGAATGAAGTATGGCGAATAGAACTAAGGCAAGTCGAGTCGAAAGTGCACACAGCTCCAATCGCTGCTCTTCACTTTGCAAATGTCTCGCCGAGACATTTATGGAGTGATCTCACCGAGAGTGTAGCATTAAAGAAAAAGATAAATTATAATAAATCTTTCTTAAAAATTCATTCATAATACCCGCATTCAATAAAGCACATCAAAACCATCAATGTTCCTTTTTATACTTGTTGCACAAAAAAACATCAGAGGTGTCCGGGGAAAAACCAGATTTCTCCTAAATGTCCGAGATTTTCGTGTTTATCCGGTGTCGGCAATTTAGGTGATGGCAGCCCTACTTATACGTCACTCTGTCTAGGTGAAAACGGCATTAAAATACGTTAGCAGTTTTTGAGTTGACGCGGCCGTGTTGAGGAATTTGTTTTATAATATGTAGGGAATAATTTTAGTTTAGAGTAAGTAAAACTAATAAATACTAAAGAGTTAATCGTGCAGCTGTAATTCGATCAATTCCAGAGCCCTTCTTAGCCTTGGATCGAAACTAATCTGGCTATCTCAATGATCTGCACGTTCCAACAGCCGACGATATTCCTCACCAAACTAGTTTGAAAGCTCAATAAACCTACTTCCATACATTATTTTACATTGAAAACCAGTTATTTACAATACTTCGAAGGACAAATTGCACCTTTATCTTCACCATATAGGTACTTTACATGGTTTTTAACTCGTAAAACGCTAAAATATAAGTCACGAATCAATATTTTTTTCACAGTATTCGATGTATCGTGTTGAATTATTGATTTAAACAGCACACATTTCTTTCGAAGCACAGCGTTAAAACTGTCAGTGCTCAACCAACATTTTTGACACGCTACAGAACCGAGGCAGACGCAACAGCGCCTTAAACGTATTGTTTTACTGGATCCAGAGTATGTAGGCCTTTTGGGTGTAATTAAACCATAAGCTTCCCGAGTAAAGTGATGTGCAATATGCAGATTAGGGAGAATAGATGAGAGTCCGAAACTCCCAAATTTATTTTTCCTTTTATTATTAAGAACTAATTTCTTAATAATTGATTACAATCTAGCCTAAAACACTAGTAAGTAATTTAACTCTAACTTATTATTATACAATAGAGGTTTTGTTAAAACTAAGAATAGCGTCCTTTAGCACTTTTATAGAAGTCCATAGCACTTTCTTAGAGTCTGATATTGATAAGAACACTTTGTTCATATGTTATATGCATAGCACAACATTGATCACTATGATACACTAACTTTAAACCATACACTAACTCAAACCGCCTTATTTCAAAATGCGATCTAAAATAGTTCCGGGACTATTACTAGGTTTAATTTTATTCCCGATTAAAAGCTATCTAAATGTAGTTTTCGGGATTATTACTAAATTTAATACGAATTAAAAGCGATCTAAATGTATTTCCGGGACTATTATTAGGTTTAATGCCAATTAAAACTAGTATTAGTCCCGGAACTATTTTAGATTGGTTTTTGGAATAAGGTGGAAAAGGTTTAGTTCTCTTTAGTCTACGCACTAGGCTACTCCCGAACGGTAACAAACTTTTTCCAAATATACCACAATTAGCAGCATTTGTAACCATTAGACCACTTATTCATTCCACTTTTCCACTGTCTGATATCCAGATATAAAATAAATATCTGTCTCATTTACAGAAGGTTCCATTAATAGCGGTGAAAATAGAAGTTATTTCAGTTATAGAGGTGTGATTATTAATTAAAATAACGTATTTATGGAAACACTAAACATTATAAAGTATAAAACAAAGTCGCTTCCCGCTGTCTGTCCCTACGCAATGGATTTTGATGCGGTTGTATTAATAGATAGAGTGATTCAAGAGGAAGGTTTATGTGTATAATACATGCATAATATATTTAATATCACCGTTACACCCGTGCGAAGCTGAGGCAGGTCGCTAGTATGTTATAAACAAAAATAATGTTTTTTTTATAAACAGTACAAAAATGCATGTAGAATGCGTCAATGCAGGCGAATGCGGGTAGACTAAGAATTAATAAACATATAGTGCGAGTCAGAGAGGTGATAAATTGAAAGGTCAATGGCTATAAAATTCAAATTTAGAAAAAGTATTCTTTACAATAAAGTCTCAATAAAAGATGTAAATAACCCTCCTTCTGGCGCAGTCGGGTAAATATACTTGCTGTCTCAAATATATATAACGATACTCGTAGAATCGAAAGAACGAATCCCAGATACAGAGGTTTGCTTTGTCTCACTAACAGAGGTAATTCAGTGCTAAAGTGTTGGGACCTCAGCTTGAGTTCCAGCTGTGGAAGTATCTCACTTATTCACTGTATTATGATCTAAATTGAATTTATTAACCAGCTATATCATTTTCATCACTTTCTAAACAAACTACACCGCGAATATATCTATTATAATATGCAAATATCTAAAAAAGGCCAGACAGACATTGACTGGACACCTTATTGATGCCGTCTGCTCTATCGACCTTGGCCTACGCACTATCAGAAAAAAGGCTATGAAGGTCACGAAGTTCAGGCAAGATATTCTTTTGTATGTTCCAGATGTGAGTCTCTAGTCTAATATCGGATGCGGACACACAAATCGCCAATATGTTCCAAGAAACGGTGGATGAGCCGTGTTAAACATACTACTATGTGAAGAAAGATTGTAACTACAAAGAAGATGATTTTGTCTTAGCGGACCGAAGTACGCCGCGTACGATGCAAATTAGAGAAGCATGAAGGCGGAACTCGACGGCAATTTGGAATAAGACATAAGATAATTGATGATGATGAAAAAATCATAAATATTTCCATAGAGGAGGAGCTATGAGATGATTTCCCGCCTTAAAAAATAGATGATATACACAATACACAATTTAGGTAATGTAAAAGTTAAGGGGTTGTCCTGAAACACAGGCTTAGCGCCTAGCTTTGGCACCAGTCTCCTACAATATATTCTAACCGTTTTATTGTATACTCATTAAATTGATGTAAACTGTATATTGTGGTGAGAAAATAAATTAATACATATTATTATTTTTGTGTTTGTATTACTCAGAACCCTGAGGTCCTGGACCTTTGGAAGGCGTACGAAGAGCCGAAACCAACTCGAATAGGGCCTTTAGATACTTTTAATGGAATGTGATGCCAACCAATGATGATTATCCCTGTACGCGCAATGCTAGTGTATCCAAGGACAACCCCAGCTCCTGGCCGATCGTCCGGTAACCGACCGGACCGAGCCCAAGTCGTCGGCGGCGCGTACTGTTCCCGCGCGCCTCATGGAGCTGTCAGCAAACCGTAGAGAGACAGGGTCGAAGCCTGCTGGGGTCACGGGTCAGCTTCTGAAAGGAAGGCTCGGCCCCGGCACGATAGGCAACGAAGGAATGGGGTAGGTTTTAAGTCAGTAAGAGTCCGACACTATTTCCCGCCCCGCTCAAGGGCGGGATCTGTCATTAGATGATTTTACCTATCATAATAAAAAAACCCCGGTTGGTGAAAACTATTGTAACATAATATGTTAAAACAAAGACAATAGGGCTACGGTTTTTGGAATCTTAAGTGGACTGGATACTAGGAACTATTTTAAAACTATGGCCCCTGCCTAAACAATGTTATTAATATCCATCGGTAATTTTAGGCAGGGGGTGATTGTTATCATTATTAAATCGCGAAAAAAAAAATTGCCAAGTTCAGTACATTTTGACCAGTTCTGTTAGGTGAACATAAATGTACTGAAGAGCAGATTTTTTTTCACGATTTCAGGTTTGGTCCCAAAGTAAAAGTTGTTTGTTATCTTGACTACAATCACGTGTTTAAGTATCGTTCACTAATTAGCAGTCACCCTTTAAAGAGCGATAAGTGTATTGGATGAAAGCTACAGGTTTAAACGTGGCTATGTTTTCTCCTAAATGGTGCTGAAATCAACAATTTCAGTATGATTAGTTTTTAGTATATTGGAGCAATATGTTAATATCGGACATTCCACTTTATTGGACTGCCTGTGTGTCTTTAACCATAGTGATAAGTACTTTCACCGTAACTACAGTCCCTACAGTGCATTTAGCTGTACTAATCCATTGCTTAACTACCCCAAACAACCGCTTGTAAAGTTAAATTAAAACCTATATAATGAAATAACCCGCTGTTCTAGGCGTGAGTGCGTGACGAAATTTAATATAGCTGCGGCAGAATTCAGCATAGCACATTCGTCACGGAACTACCGGCAAACCAAACAATGCAAAACATTTTTGTTTCAATAGCAAATAAAATATACTTCTGATAGTAATATTCCTAGTTGAATTGTCTCGATTCTCAACCATTTCAACTTCGTACGTGCCCTCCTGTAAGCTATGGGTTCACTCTTCGCGGTATTTTGTATTTCCTGGAGTCTTCTAGTAATAATTCAAACTCAAAATAATTCTATTTCACATAGGACTACACGGGCACTTAATAGAACGTCAAAAGCTAGTCCCGGTTCCAATTGGTAGTTTGCTATGGAGAAGAACCGGCAAGAAACTCCACGGTTACTCTATTTAAAACTAATTATTATAGATTCTACAATAATAATACGGATAAGGTTCGTTTAGCTCATCTTCTTCTCTGATAAATACATAGCTCAATGATGTTGCCTAATGTAGAGTCCTTACTGTACAATAGCATAACATTAATTTTGGGCCATGAGGTCTATAACTAAATAATGTACTGTAACAAAGGCATTTCTTTCGTACGAAATTTATTTACCCAACGATAAGGAACATAACTAGTCACGGTGAGATGAACAATGCCTCATTAAATGTTAAATAATTCCAAATTGTTTTATGGAACCCACGTGGGCCATTACCTACACACGTAACAGTTCCCGTGCCTTTGTTAAAAATAAAAATAAATTAATGACCTTAATATTTGAAAGAGAAATTGCAGTCTTAGCAGTGGCGTAAGCTTTCTCTTTGATATGCAGTACTGATAATTCGTTGGGTTGTGATCAATGACAGGGCAGAGGTACAGCATTCATTAGCCGTGCATATCGTTAAAATTCCGGAAGAGCTTAAATTTGTCCAAGCCTATTTTGTGTTGGGAAATCTTCAAATGACGTCTCCAACTCTATTGACTAACCCGACCGTGATCTTTAATTTCCCTTTGCGTTTCAGGACCGTTCTGGGGATTGAAATGATATATGCAGTGTTTTCAGACGCTTGTATTGCCGGAGTTTGTTGTGCCACTTCTCAATATCTAAAACACTAGAAAGTGGCGAAGGCCTGGTGTTTTTTAGTAATTTTTGGCACCAAAAAAGTGGCAAGTTGCTGACCTGAAACATTACGATGGGGAATAGAAGGAGATGGTGGGACGAACAAGATAGATTTTGCCGTAACTGGCTTTTGCCCAGGAATGGAAGAGAACGGGCTAAAAAAAGTCCTAATCCATGACATCTGAAGGTTTTAAATGAAACTTTGGATTCCGAAATTAGTCCACTCTCTACGCAGTATAAATTCCGTTCTTCTTAGGAGCGAAATGAAAATGTAGGTCGAGTGATATGATGACCGTTTTACTCATGGAATATTTTCCACCACACCTAGTTAGATCTCAAGTATTTAATGGCGCAAGAGCAATTTAAACTTGTTCTAGGATTTGCGCGAGCTATGTTGTTTACTGTGCTAGATTCAACTGCACTAGGCTCTTAAGTTTATCAACTTAGTTCTATGTAGCATAAGCGGTACAAGATGCAGCTAGATACAGGAACATCAGATTAAAATGGCACTGTTTCTATTTAAAAATTTCGACCTGATGTTATATAAATGATACATTATTTTTCTTGCAAGCGAATTTGAATAACAAACCGCAATATTAACAACATCAGGAAGTTTACATAGGACATCTTCTATCATTCTCTATTTTCATATAAAACTGCAGTAACATTGAAAGTAACGACATTTTTATGACCTTTCTGTAGCCAGTATTAGCGGTAGATCCTCAAGTAGCTTGCTGGCTGTAATTTCAGCCTTTGTATGTTACAACTAGAGATTAAACTTGATTGTTAAATTGGTTCTTTCTAAAATTAGCCTCCGCCTCCAACATCGTGCATAAAGTGAATGGTTCTGTAGCTATTTTTGTCCTTCTTTAAGAGGATGTCTCTTTTATGTGAATCAGTGTGCTGAACTCATTGCAGTAAGATGATTACCGTCTATAAGCTGATACGCTGAACTCCTCGTGACTCAATGGTAATGGAAACGTAAGAGGAATGTTCAGCGTCATGCTACAAGAAAACTTCAGAAGTTTGGCCATCTTTCAAAACACGTGGAACATAATCAGTTCAATGGGGGAAACTAAAATAAACAGTGAACACTTTAGTTACAAGTGCAACGAGCTACAATATAAACTGGTACTTATAAAACTATTTAATAGGCTGTGACTGATAACGGTAGTGAAAAGACCAGTAAAATACTTAAATATACATCGCACGCACGTTACTTGTGTGAATTATGTATAGCTATATCGAAAATTAAGGTCTATACAAGGAAATCACCAGAATATAATCAGCCTTATAATGTTCCTACAGGGACTCAGGGCTTCACTATAGTAGAGGGACAGCGCTGTAATCCACCACGTGGGCCAATTGCGGCATAATGGATGTCACATGTCTCCGAATTTTTAGATCTAGTGCCTATCATGCCGGTTTTCTCAGGAAGTTTTCCTTCGCCGTTTTGGGAGTAGTGGCTGATGAATTAAATAAAATAAAGTAAAGCAGCCTGGTTGGGTTTGAAACTGCGATTTTATCGTACGTCGAAGCCATTACCAATGGGCTTTTGGATCCCTGTTCGAAGGAAAGATTGAACAATGCAGTTTTAGTTCGAATAAACCTCATCTAGAACTTCGTGTAGTCTCTTGAATTCTTGATATTTATTTTCTCTACAGCATATGCGAGTTTCATACGACCTTCATAGTCGAGAAGCCAGTGCGTTTTGTTTAACGTTGTTTCACGTACGTACACGTGAGCAGACTCATAAAATGCAGTGGAAAAAGTATTTGTGCCTGCACTACTTTCGGTACTTTGTGATCAGGTAACAATAGATGGGTCTTTCTTTCAAACACTGTTATAGAATGTTGTAGCTAAGAGCACTGCAAAAAAGTCCTAATTCCTACTTTGGTTTGTACAGTTTTTGTATTCCAGACTATTACACTTTATTCATTTTCTATTAATACTGTAATATGGAAATATTGTAAGAAAACCATTTTTTTTAAAGAGTAACCATGGAGTTTCTTGCCGGTTCTTCTCCATAGGAAACGACCAATTTGGAACCGTGCACTAGCTTCTGACGTTTTATAAGTTCTCATTTAGGCCTATGTGAAATAAAAATAATTTTGATTTTGATTTGATTTCATTTTGATTTATTCTTTATAGATCTACAACCATATTAACTCCGACTGCAGAAATAATAATTATGATGTTGACAAACAATTCATTCCTCCCCATTGTGTTGTGATGTTTTATTATCCACGTGCATATTTTGGGGATGCCCATACTCTGCAGTCTTATGCGTCATTCAGTCACGTCAAAGTTAAACGCACGTGAGTAAGATCGTAAACCCGTTAGTAAAAAAGACATTAAAATGACTTAACGTAAAAATTGAACATAGAATACACGTTTAGCAATTGTATAGTTGGACGACTTCTTTGTTTTCTCTACGTCATAGATCATGGCAAGCAAGACTGACTGATCGATTAATAAAAAAAGATATGATAAACAAACCACTATTCAGAAAATAGCTGCAAATGCTGTTCAAATTTTTTCGTACTCCGAAAATAAAACATTATGTAAAATTCTAAGATAGATTATTAGAAGATTCTAAGGTAGATATATTATATGAAACCGCACACCTGTAAGTCCTGTGTCTGAAAATAAACACATTGTACGGTCTGAGCGACATCAAGCCCACTTAGTCTGTACATTTATTGCAACTTCCGACTTAACATCCTCTTGGAATGACTCGACAACTTCTATCAATTCTAGAGGGAGTGGTGCGACATATCACCTCCAGGAGTTTCTTTGACATTTCTCGACAATGCGTAATGTCTCAGGAGTAATAAAACGAGGTTCCACGCCTGTATTTCCCGATGATATGGGCAAAGGCGTCTAATACAAGATTCGAGTAACTTGGCCAGTACAATCTGAGAATTATCTCAACCAAAAGATTTCGCATCGTTCCTTTCGTACAAACAAAGAGTAGTAAAGAGCACTGAATCATCCACAATCCTTCCGTATTGGGTCTGGAGCAATTGGTCCATTCTTACCGGGGCCCGTAAGACACGGACGAAGCAAGAGGAAGCTTGCCGCCGCCCGTGCACTTATCCAATTTGCCGCTATTATGATTTATTGGTAGCGTACAAGTAGGCGCCTATGACCTAGACCGACTGCTTCGCGACCGAGCATGTCAGCGTTCAGTAACATATTAGAGGGAAGTAAAGGGAATTAGAAGTACTAAGCCTACTTTACTGTTCATCCGTCATCGTCTTTAGGATTAATGATTCACTTCAGAAGATTCCGCCTTGATGATAAATTGTTGGCAATGTTCATTCGTTTATTTCAACTAGAATTGGCGGTTTTAGGGAGAACGAGAAGTTTTGAATAAAATTGGAAAACTTCCAAACGCCGGTTGGCGGGAGTTGGTCGTGTGGCAGAACTTTCACAGAAACAGGAAGAAATTCTTAGACAAGGGTTTTGTCAAGATCCTTGGTTTGCATCCGGTAGTCCATCTGCTAGTTGAGTACGTCATGTAGGTTTTTTTTTATGGTAGGTAAAATCATCCAAAGACAAATCCCGCCCTTGAGCGGAGCGGGAAGTAGTGTCAGACTCTTACTGACTAAAAACCTACCCCGTTCCTTCGTTGGCTATCGTGTCGGGGCCGGGTATTCCTTTCGGAAGCTGACCCATGACCCCAGCAGGCTTCGACCCTGCCTGCCTGCAGCTAGCATGCTGGGCCTCTACGGTTTGCTGACAGCTCCTTGAGGCGCGCGGGAACAGTACGCGCCGTCGACGACTTGGGCTCAGTCCGGTCGGTTACCGGACGATCGGACAGCGTGCTACCCATTGCACGCCATCCGCAAGCCCGCGCCTACGGTAGCCGGTACGTAATGTAGGTTACGAATTATACTCACGATCTTTTAGATATTTCTTTAAGGTTCCCAAATAGGTCTCTTTTTGAATAAACGGTTCCGCGAAATGGAGCGTAGATATTCGCTACTAGTCCAGAGACCATGCCACGAGGCCTTCACGTGATCCATTTAATGTCTTAAACTGAATTGTTAAAGGGATGGAGTTATATGTATAAGGTGTATGTTTACATCTATACCTCTTTCTCGCTCGGACGCCTGACGTTTTAATGCATCATGGTAAGGCCCCAGCTTCAAACAACACTCCAATACAATCCCTACTAGCTAGAACCGGATTTTATTGATCTGAACTTAGACGGAAGAACGTTATGCTAGGAATCTCAAGGTCTAGCAGTGCACACAAAAAACATACCTACCTATAAGTAGTTCTACTTGATCCTGTTTGTCTTCGAAAATAAAGTATAACCAGCGATACCCAGCATTTACGTAGTGGCCGGTAAATAAAGCAGTAGTTTAATGGTGCATGCAAAATGTAGCTCAGGAACTAACGTTATGAGTCGAGTTGTCGTTTTGTGTTGAGTTGTTGAGTTTAGATTTATGTACAATTTGTGCAACTTTTTGGTGTCACAATAAAGTTTTATTCTACTCTATTCTGCCGAGTAAAATTGGGTAACTTTGGCCCTGGGGTATAACTTTGGAACAAGCTTATTAACCAATAGAAACATGAGAAAAGATCGGGTCAAAGTTATACATACCACAAGGCTAAAGTAACCCCACTTTACGGTATATTAAATTGCGTCACAATCATCAAGTTTATTTCGATAACTGCAACTGCTGAACGAGCAGTCGACTTACAGTATTCAAAATATGTTGGCCACTCTGAAGTTAGCATTCTAACTATTGCGCAAACACGAAAAAATACGCTTTCGTTATTTATGATACATAAATAAAAAAAAATTACTGCACAGCCAATCGTTCGAAGTTCGAAGCGGTTGTAAAATCATGTAATGACAGATCCCGCCCTTGAGCAGAGCGGGGAATAGTGTCAGACTCTTACTGACTAAAAACCCCGTTCCTTCGTTGCCTATCGTACCCAGGCCGGGCCTTCCTTTCAGAAACTGACCCATGGCTTCGACCCTGCTTGCCTGCAGCTAGCAAGCTGGTTCTCTACGGTTCTCTGACAGCTCCTTGAGGCGAGCGGGAACACCCTCCTCACTCCGGACCATGGCCTGAACCAAAGGCCCGGCTAGAGAGATCGCTGCCGCCGATCGCCCACACGAGTACACGGCGATGCTCTGCCTCTCACACCTCTGCAGTGTACTCCACTTTGTCCTCCGGATGTTCCGCACAGTAGCGACACGAGGACGTTAATGTTCCCACTGCTGCATGGAGATTTTTTCCTCCATGCACTGCAGGGATAGAGGCCTCCTCTCTAGGAGACGGCATGGACCGTAATTCACCACGTCGGCCCAGTGCCGGTTGGTGGATGTCACAAGACGATTTCCTGACGATGTTTTCCTTCACTGTTTTGAGAGTGGTGGTGATGAAATAAATCACACAAAGTAATGCGACTAGCTGGGTTGAACACGCGACCTACAACTCGTAAGTCGGGGTCGTTACCACTCGGCCACCGCTTCTCTTGGTATAATAGTGCTCAAAATAGAGATGATTGAAAAGAAGAAATGGAGGGCTTTTTCTTAAATAAATAAAATAAATAAAAGTAATTTATTTCAGACCGTGGTCCATATTTTGTTAGTAATAATCACACACCTTAAAAAACTATGTTAGTAAAATACATTATTGCAGAGATTAATTTAAAGTGGGACAAGACGCGCGCGCGCATCGAATGCATCCAAGTTACCATCGCAATTCGGAGTTAACCAAAGAGACTACACTTTATTAGTCTTTAGAGACCATTGTCATTGTCAAACTGTACTGCAGATTAGCAGAAGATTTAAGTATGTAAAATTATTTATGTAATTTTTTTGAACCATTTAAAAAAAAGCCAACAAGCTTTCATTAATCTCTGAACTGGTTACAGTCTGTGTAACTAGTGTTGGGTCAATCAACTAATTTTTTCAATCAAAGCATTAATCATGACTAATTTTATCAATCATGACTAATGATGGATTTTTTAGTTGTTAGTCTTGAATAAATATTTTAATCATTAGCCAGCAAACAACAATCTGATCTAAATTTTGCCCGACACTGACATTTGTATTATGTGATAATTTCCAGAGATACCACATTATGTAAAGTCAAACAACCATGAATTACATTCAGATTACACAATAAGGATTTTATCTGAGCATTGTTTCAAAATGTTGTATGTAACCATATTGTTGGTATAGTAGTTTTATCTTGTTTGAATAGGTCATTCATTGCGTATTTCAGTGACTGTGTTGCCCATAGAACTGCACAAGTAATGAATTATTTATTACGACAAATGAATGGCACATAATGATTATTTATGAAGTGGAATGTATCATTAATTGGATGATAAAAAACAATGGTTTTAATTTGTTTTGCAGCAAACCAGTTAAGTATCAATAATTTTTCCACAAGCAAGTAGTTATTGTGTAACCATTTGGAAGTTTCTTATTGTATTACAACACTACTTTATATCTTTTTATTATACTCTTTAATCAATATTGATGAGTTTTGTATAATATATTTTTTAGAGTTCCAGTCCAAGAATGCTTACATAAATATGTTCTAATAGTAGCGAGATTATAATTATTATAATTATTAAATATTACAACCAAATTGATGAGTTTTATGTATGGTATGATAAAATAAAACATAAAAAATGCTGTTTAATCTCACCTGAAATCTAGTAGCAGACGGCTGATCCTTGAACCTCGAGGGCTTCTCCACATCTCGGAAACTGCTTTTGGTAACCGGCGAGCGTGACTGTACTGTCACCGAGCCGTTGGACACCCCCTCCGGTAGTAACCGGTCCTTCTCACCCGGGTCCCGGGTTTTGAAGTGAAGTCCGGCTTCTAGGTCCTCGCTCCTCGACGGCATTTCAGCAGCCGTAGGATACTGAATGTTACCGTTCGTCGCCGCCATAGACTTCGCCGAACTTATCTTCCGAAACCTCCCAATAATAACGTCCTCCTCATCGTTTACCGGTACATTCAACTTCTCCGGCGCAGTACTCGTGTGAGCCTCAGACTTTACAGGGCTCAATTCTATATCCTTCTGTGGCGTACCCATCTTTACAGTCGGTTTAAATCGAACAAACTACAGTATTAGCACATTATTATTATTTTTTATTTTAATAAACACGTTTTTTCCGCTACTTTATAAACACAAGACACGGATTAGAATTCGTCAGCAAAAAACGTTGGACGTATTTAAAAGAACACGCGTTATCAGATGTCATCAAAACAATGTGGTTTTCTGTTAGAAATATTGTAAAATATGTAATCGAAATAAAAGCACACGGACAGCGTGTTAGAGCTATTTCGAACAAACGCCTACTTCGCCGTCTATTTGACAACTGAATGAATGAATTAAAGCTGGCATTGACAGTGGTTGAATGAATCCTTGACAGTTTTGCAAACCAAAATTCATTGGCCAAAAAATACGAAACTAACAAAAAATATTTTTGTTGCGAATTAGTTGTTGTCTGTTTTTTTACAATTGTCCTAATATCGAATTTCAACTTTTTAGTTTAACCAAATGTTTGCCAGCATAGAAAAAAATATTGACTGTCAATGCCATTGTCAAACCACGCTACAATTAGGCAATTACGCATTAAATGTCAGTTTCATTCAAGAAAGGGTAGGGTGTTGTTGTATTTTTTGATGAAATTATTTTTGTTTTAAATATGGGATTCGATGATGGTCAGATAATTTTAGACAGTGAAAATGGTGCTTATTATGCAGGCCAGACGGTTCGCGGGCGAATGGTTTTTACCCAGAATAAAATGAAAACTATTCATGGTATGTGTTTGCGCCTGTTTCATTATCACACTGCCCAAAAAAAAATCCTCATTTGATTGAATGAAAAAACTGACTGTTGCGCCGGTTCCGTGTGTAGATTATAAATTTTTATCACAATGTCCATCATGTGATTTTGTCTTCTTAAAAACGGTCAATTTAGTCCATTGTTGTTGTTGACCTAATAAAAGATAATATGTTAGGTATGCATCCAAAAATCTACAATCTTGTGTAGCCATTGTCATGCAAATGTCAAGGATATGCTATAGAAGTAGATAATTGTATTTTGGTCTACCTCCTATTTCAGTCATTTAAAACCTAATTTTACCCTCTTGCAACCATCATCATTTGAGCCGAAATGTGCCCACTGTTGGACATAGGCCTTCTCCAAGTGTCACAAAAATAACAGGTTCTAACCCCACCGGTCCAGTCCGGACCCGCTTTAATATATTATTTTAAAGTAGCATCAATTCAGTATGCTCTAAGCGTGGTTATGAATTGGCTAAACACAAACCTTTTGACCCTCAACATTAATAAGACAAAGTGTCTATCCTTCACACCAGGCTCTCAAAGTCAACCCCCAAGCTTCCTTAAAATCAGAGCACACATCTGCACCCCATTCAACTCTGACAACTGCAACTGTATATCCATCAATCAGACTGACAATATTAAATATCTTGGTGTAATCATTGATAATCACCTGAAATGGAAAAAGCAGATCAACTCCTTAGTGACTCGCGTTCATAGATTAATCCACGTCTTTAAAAAGCTTAGGGTAGTTGCTGACTTCAAATGCCTCATGACAGTTTACCTTGCACTCGCTCAATCAGTTTTGGGGTATTGTGAAATCTCGTGGGAAGGAGCCCACAAAACTGCCATGCTCCGATTAGAAAGGGTGCAGAGGGCTGTACTAAAGGTTCTTTGTAGGAAACCTATCCGCTACCCAACCTCAAACTTTTACTTAGTTTGTAACGTTCCTACGGTTAGGCAAATATTTATTCTGCAGACTGTACTGAGTAAACATAACCTTGAACCTTATGATCCCAATTTTAGTACCGCTAGGCGTCTCTCAGACAGAGTCTTGCAAAATAGTACCCTGTAGAGTAAAAATAGCAAAAAGGCATTTCACATTCATCAGTGCCAAGATTTACAACAAAATAAACAAACTTGTAAATATCTATCACCTGAAATGAAATGACCTTAAAAAGAATTTGACTGAATGGTTAAAACTCTCTTGTATAGTGATACTCAGAAAATTGTGGAACCATAGCAAGTATTAATAGATACACACACAACACATATATACACACTGTTAAGTCTGGGATATTGTTTTTTCTTAATATTAAGATGGGCTTTGATAGTTGCGACACAGTTTGTAACTTTTGCAACTGTCATTGTTATCTATGTCATTATTGTCAGCTGTTTTGTGTCCAAAATAAAGTAAATATGTTAATGTTTTTTTTATGTTTTTTATTACTACATAGTTAAATATCATACTTTAACAAAATGCTGAAAAAAAATAAAAAATAATTTAAGTCTTCTTAAACTGTCAAGCACCAAGTGGGCACCGGTGTCTGCACACCTATTGTCTTTCTATTGTGTCTCTAATTACAGTATTCAAAGGGTAAAACAAAAATACAACCATTAACAATCAGCCTAATTGAGTATAACATAATCCATAGCACCATAGTACCTAGTTTGGATAATGCGTGTTTTGTCTATACATGTTTTTTTTTATCTTTGTGTTGCTGGCTGACTGACCTTGACTTGAATGATTTATGTCACCATGTGGAACTAGAATCTATACATAGTAATATACAAAGATTGTTTAGTTTTAAATTAATTGTAATTTATTTTACTCTAGAACAATATAAAGATTTTTTAAATTTTGCTCATAAGTATCAAATAATGTAGACAGAAACAAATACAGATTTAATGCAATACATTGTCTTAATGAGATAAGTACCACTCTGATACATATAAATAATAGCAATGTGGAAAATAGATATTAAATAAAGTTTTATTCTAAATCTTTTAAAAACTTTTTGATAGCTAGCTTTTCAAAATTGTTTATTTCTTATTTTGATTTTATACAAATACAAATATACAAACTATATCATGTTCATATATCTTGATTAATTTTCACTGCTTTGAAATTCAACTAAACCAGTTTGTTTGAATAATATAGAATATTTCAATAATTGAAACTCTAATAGTAATTTTTAAAACCTGTGACAATTAGTCTATTGCTTATTTATCGAGGCTTATCATAAAAGCAATTGTTATTATTTGATGACATTAATCACTTAACAATGTCCGGTTTTGTAATAAAAAATTGCATTCATTTTTATTAAATCACCATAATGAGGACTCGATGGAGCGATTGGTGGTGCAAGGGAAAGTCGATGCCCTCAACATTCCCTTGCAGAGAGAGATCACGTGAACGCTCTCCAACACAGTTGACAGACCTCATCAAATTGATGACACACTGCAGCGTTAATGAAAACGCCCAAGTCGCCAAACAGAGCTGCAAGAGTGCACGACTAAGAAGAGTATTCTTATCAAAACCTTATTTCATAACAATACTAAACAACACATATTATATAATACAATAAAAATATCTAATCAATAAAATGTCAGTATCAAATACATTTGTACTGAACTCCAGCTTTATCCTAGATAAACATGCATTTTTTACCTATTGTATAACACTGCAGTGTTTACATATTATATATATATTATACCATTTTTTTTTAATTAGATTTTTTTTGTGTTTATTTGCAATCAGTCGTCGACTATAAGCAAATTTGTGAAGTGCGTAGTGTCATGCCGAGCGTGTCTCCCAACGGAGACAGCTACTCAATACAAATGGCTAGGCCTGGTCTGGTCCCAGGATCAAGCGCCGTTTCAAGCGGGTTTTATGCCTGGTACGTATTAGCTGGACTGCTAGATCATTTGGATGATTTGCTAGCCTCTTCTTGTGCGTTTCAGTACTGCGTTGGATTTCTTCCTTGACGGTGCTGATTTGCAGATTCCCGTGTACCTCAGCATTTGTAACAAACCACGGTACACTTGTTATAAATCTTAGTATAACATTTTGAAGTCGCTGTAGGATGTTTATATTGGAGTCACTAGCACTTCCCCATAGTTGGACGCCATACATCGAGCTTGGTCTCAGTATGCTTTTGTAGATCAGGAGTTTATTGTCTACAGAGAGTTTGGAGTTTCGTCCCATTAACCAATAAAGAGTTTTGTAGCGGATGTTAAGCTCATCTCTTTTACTCTTTATGTGGTTCTTCCAAGTCATTCGACGGTCCAGATGCATACCAAGGTAACGTACGTTTTCGCTATAGGTTAGGGTATTGCTATCAAGAGTGACTGATGGACAATCACCACGTCTCAGGGTAAATGTTACATGCAGCGATTTGTTGGCACTAGCTTTTATCCTCCATCTGTCTAACCAGATGCTAATCTCATCAAGTCCCTTTTGTAGCGTAATTAGAAATAGAACAAAACTATACCAAAAACATAAACCTGTTGTTATTACTCGTATTTGTCTTGAGTGTTTCGAAGGTTTAAGGCTAACACAGATATCACCAACTTGGTAATGAATCAGCATTAGTAATCCATTATTTTTTTTTAGCAAAGATGAGATTTAAATTGCAGACACATGTAACCCATGATAAAATATAATAATTTTATTAACCTTGCCATTAACAGGGTATATTATACTCGGTGAATCACATTTTAGTTTATGCATCCTTATTTTGTTACTTGACAGTTACCTCATCCTCCAAAAGGAAATTGAAGTAAAGAATTTATTTGGAAGGATTTAAAAAATCTTATTATTTACTCTTTGATTAAACATTTTTTTTTTTTTGTGAGATTACCTAATTATGCAGTCGCTATATTGTAGTGCAGGGAATATATTCTTGCAGGAGGTATCTGTTATAATTTGTTTATATTGTTTTTTTTTTAGGGATCTACGTGGATATGAAAGGCTTCTGTAAGGTCCACTGGACTTCGTCACATAGCCGGCGTGTAAATGACCGCACGGAGTACTATACGGTGAACCACGATTCTAACGAAGAATATTTTAGAAGCAAACATTTTGTGTTTGGCAGTGAAAATGGTAAGGGTTCAATAATATATTAGGGTCCTTTTCTAAAAATTCCTTATGAAAAAATAAAAAAAGTCCTTGTGCCTGTTTGCTGGTGAAAATTGCATGAACGTCTATATGTTCAGCACTTTTCAGTTTATCGCGAACAGACAGACGGGGTAAGTAAGATTTTGATTTATAATATGTAAGGATAGGGATTATACAATACTATATTTTAATACACGTGGCGTGGCCCATCTGAAGGTAGAGTATTATTCCAAGGCAACATTCTCCTGGGATAAAAGTATTCTGTGCATTGAATACGAGTTATACGTTTACATAGTGAACAATGTGAATATATGTTACACTCAAACATCGCAATCAGAAAACGTGGACTCGAAACTCACACATCTACACCTACTCTACCTGTAGTCATTTATAGACAAGGACAGAGATAAGAGCCGGCGCTGTCGTGCGAGCGAAATAACGTTAGCCGCCGAATGTTTGTTATTATCGCGACCGATGTTTAATCGTGCCAATAGTCACAATTTCAGCGGTCCACGCGCTAGAGGCGAGTCACCATCTTCTGCTGTTTTGTTTTAATCTAGATTCTATGTGATACTGATAAACCTACTTGGTCTACCCGTGTGCTAATTTTATATTCGTCAGCCGTTTTAGCCTAAAGAAGTACGCATCAAACATACTCTCACCAACACATACTTATGGTGGGTGTACGCTAGAGGAGCCGAACCCAAATTCTTGTAGTGTCCCTCGTTTTCGGCTCCTCTAGCGTAAACCTACCTTTACGTACCTATAAACTTCCGCTCTTATAAGATTAATATTATTCCGCTTCTTGTATAAAAATTTTAACTACGGCTAAATGAGCTTTACAGATACTCGTATTTCTATAAAGCTCATTTAGTCGGGAGATAAAACACAAGACTGCCAAAATAAATTGAAAATAAAATCTTTTCCTTGAATACGACCCTCGTGTATGCCTTACAAGGAATGCAGCCTGAAAACAAAACCAAAATGGAAACCTGATTGAGCCTGTTTCATTACATAACAGTCTACCTGCCTCTTACGTTATAAATATTGTAATCAGAAAGCAATTTTTTTATTGATATATCGTATTGTATAATGTGTGGATGGAAAAATCTATCTAGACTTATACATATAATTTATGTTACAGTCAATACTGTTAGTCAAAACTACTTTTGACTAACTTCAGTCAAAAGTCTTTTAATTTAAAACACATTATCACGACCATGAATCGAGGCAAGTCTCCTGGCCACGATGACCTGAGTATCGAGCATCTTAAATATGCTGGCATCCATCTTCCGAGGATTCTCGCCATGTTTTATTCCCGATGTCTAGGGCATTCATATCTACCTCTAGCTATGATGCGAACCGTGGTAGTACCGATCGTAAAAAGTAAAACTGGTGATATAAGCGATGCCAATAACTATAGACCCATCTCTCTGGCTACAGTACTTTCTAAGGTTCTTGACAGTCTGCTTAACTCACTGATGAGTGGCTGTCTTGAGATACATGACAATCAGTTCGGATTCAAATCGGGACTCTCCACTGAAAAAGCTATTCTGTGTTTGAAGCAGACTGTCAAGTACTATACTGATCGCAGAACACCAGTCTAAGCTTGCTACCTCGACCTTTCGAAAGCGTTTGACCTGGTTTCCTATGATATCCTCTGGGATAAGTTAAGCAACACGACTCTGCCAAGCGAATGCATTCGAATTCTTAAATATTGGTATGGGAACCAGGTCCACGTAGTTCGGTGATCGGGGACGCTGTCTGAACCATACCTGTTGGAGTGCAGGGTGAGGCAAGGGGGGTTGACCTCGCCAACGCTCTTCAACCTTTATGTAAACGCACTCATAGAGAGGCTGAGCAGCACGCATGTCGGATGTCACGTTGGTGGAGTTTGTGTAAACAACATTAAATATGCTGACGACATGTTGCTGCTAAGCGCCTCGGTGTGTGGCCTGTCTAAGCTGCTCAGCATTTGTGAAGAGTATGCTCTCAGTCATGGCCTGCTCTATAACACCAAGAAAAGTGAGTGTATGGTTTTTCGAGCCAGGGTCAAGTGTCCAGGTAGTATCCCTACCATTAAATTAAATAGTGTACCGCTAAAAAGGGTAGACACCTTCAAATATCTTGGACATCTGGTGACCTCTGACTTGAAGGACAATACTGACATTGAGCGGGAACGTAGGGCGTTGTCTGTTAAAGCGAACATGATAGCTCGCAGGTTTGCTCGATGCTCGAACGAAGTAAAAAACACACTTTTTAGAGCATATTGCATTTGTTTTTATTCGAGCGCCCTGTGGGCTAACTATACTCAAAAACAATACAGCGCCCTACGAATCCAATACAACAATGCCTACAGGTTGTTGTTGGGGCTGCCTCGGCACTGCAGTGCGTCTGGGATGTTTGCCGAGTCGCGCATTGACTGTTTCTATGCGACGATGCGGAAACGGTGCATCCTTGGTGCTCAGGGTCCGCGCCAGCTCCAACACCATCCTGAGGATGTTGGCTGAGAGCTTTGACTGTCACTACATTAACCATTGTTGCTTGGTTAATGTAGTGACTATATGAGTATTTTTATTGTGATTTGTCTTATTTTATTTTAATTTATTTTGTATTTTATTTCGTTTATTTAATTTTAATAATTTAACTTTGAACATTAAAATATAAAGTATCGAATTAATTTACGCATGTACGAAATTTTTTATCTTTACAAATCGATAGTGTTTCATTTACCGGATCGACCGGGATTAAAATAATCAAAATTTAACAATGTATATTGTATTTATTTATTTTATTTAACTATTTGTACACACATAAAAAAAGGAAAAAGAAATGAAGAAAACAGATAAATAGGTACATATTGTAGTAATTTTGACTAGTTAGAAATACTTTTAACCAATTCCTGCAATCAAAAGTGGTTTTGACAAATAAACAGTTTTGACTGTACCTAACTGTAACATATATAGCACAGATATAATAATAGATCATCGATAGACATTGTACCTTAACAATGAGTAATGATAGCAACGCATGAGCAGCTCACATATAGATATAATGTATGGGTGTTTTATGCCCAGTATACCTACTAACGTGCTATTAAACCTAATATGTAAAATAAAAGATACATAAAAAGTGCCACAAACATTTGTAACGCTAAAAAGCCCGTGAAATAATCCTCTGCATGCTAGAGTCAGTGAAAAGAGTTACCTGCAAGTTTATGATTTTCTACTAATTGAAGCAGCTTACTAAAAATATCATAGTCCACTACATGCCAAATTCTTTGACGTGTTAAAAGTTTCTACTTTTTGCAATGTTTTGGCAAAATTGTGGTGTCTCTTCCACAATGGCCATTAATGAAGAGCTGAAGTTGAAGTAATAAGTGCTTTTTTATGTATTTTTTTTTACAGTTTCGTACCTCAAAAGAAAAAAAACGAATCCCCTAAAGGATTATTTGTTGTCCGTCTGTCTGTCTATCAAGACTCTTAATACTTTTTTTGCGATTTGGAAAAGTCTTCAAGACTCCATTCAGGAATTGAACTATTTACATAAATAAGTTTGTGTTCTCTAGATGGGCTCTAAAATATCAATAATAAAGCATCAGCCCATCTTACGAAACCGCCAAATAGGCAGATTTTTTAAAATTGAAATTGAATATTTTTGCATCACGAACACAAAATATTGTAACTTTTAGCCAAAAATAAATACTTGTATGAAATTATATTTGTTTATCATGCTAATTATGATATTGTACTAAAAACCGGCCAAGTGTGAGTCGGACTCGCGCGAAGGGTTCCGTACCCGTGACTATTTAAACAACAGAACAACAACAAAAGATGGCGTTTTTTGTATGCCAATTAAATATTTATTTAATTTTATTATTTATTATTAAAGTAAAAATACAACTGAGTATTTTGTGAATACTTCAAGTGCCTACCTGTTGCCATTATTTATATCGAGTATAAAGATGAAAAAACATTGCGTTTGCTGTATGGGAGCCCCACTTTAATATTTATTTCATTTTGTTTTTAGTGTTTGCTGTTATAGCGGCAACTAAAACACATTATTTGTGAAAATTTCAACTGTCTAGCTATCGCAGTTCTTGAGATACAGCCTGATGACAGACAGCGAAGTCTTAGTAATAGGGTCCCGTTTTTACCCTTTGGGTACGGAACCCTAAAAATTAAACGTGAAAAAATTCAATACTTGTGAAGTTTTACACATTCATGGTTTTTATACACATGGTTCAAACAACATTTAATTAATAACTAATTTAACTCTTTTAGTACACCATGTAATACGACATTATCCATTGAAATGTAAAAAAAAAATGTTGAACTGCAATAATACGCATATCGCTAAAATCAGCCACATGCACTCGCATGCACCTCTCTAAATCGTGAACGGTCATTGCGTTCGGGAAGATTCGGGCTAGTTCGTATCGCTCCGGACGTAAGTTAATAAAATATTTAAAAGTTGATTTAAAATATAAAACAGTGACTTAATTGTTTACTTAACGATGGCAGGACACGCCATTTGTCTTCAGGTTGATGGTATTTGACCTATTATTGCATATAATTACTGCACAACTCGGCATTTTGATTTTTTACGCATCAGGTAGTACACTGTTCGCAATTGCAAAGCGATTGAATGAAGCCGCCGTTCGATTATAAGACCAGTTTGACAATATCAAGGCGCCACGTGCCACGCCCCCAAGGCATATCCCTCGATATCCGTGATGGGAGACCAAATGTCGGCCGATCTACTTCGTACACCCAATACGAATACGAACCGATCGTCGCTTGCAGCGTATTTCAAGGTCCTTCAATTTGTACCGCTCAAGAAAAAAAATCCAAATAAAGTACAATTAATGGCTGTTCAATATTTTTTTAATTTAAGTACCCCTTAGGGAAGGCTATAGTCGTTCGACCATATCGCCTAGTCTTTTGTCATTACATTACATTAGAATACGGGTGCACCATATTCTAATGTTTTTGTAGTATTTGGCATTGGCAAATGTATCGAGTCAGCCTTCTCGTAAACTTCGCTAAAGTAGCGAAAACTACAATAAAATTATCAGCTCCATTTTACCGAGATCGCGACTGTTTCAATGGTTCCACATATTGTCCAGTTGCACAGACAATTGAGATACAAAACTACACCAATTTTAAATCACAATATCCACTATGAATCAATTTGCGAATAATGAAAACAACCACTCTTAGTAATCCCGCCAAAAAACTCTGCAAATATTCAAATGTGAAAAGTGTCATAGACGAGAACCTTGCTGCTCCGGACCACAGACAAGCTTAGACCTCCCTCTTTGGTAACCTTAGCAATAGCAGTAGACACTCTTTTATTTACTATTTATTCTACGATATCGAATAAATGATCAGCTTACTGCAAAAACTCATTGATTGATAAAATACAAGACTTAATAAATCCACTTTTAGTTACTTACTAAAAGCTAAAAGCAACTAAAAGTAGCTTTATTCGATGTGTTTCGTATTATCGGCTGACACTTAACTACTCATTAACTGACAAATACAAAACTTTGAACAAAGCAAATTTTTAGTAACTAAGGCTTTATTCAAAGCACCACTAATACTGCACGCAAAGCACAGCAAGAACTCGATTTCTTACAGTAAACCGACGAAATAGTCCAACTAATGTTTTTTTTTTATCCCCAGGTGAACACAATCTCAAACCGGGTGAACATGATTTCCACTTCGAGTTCCACATCCCGGCTAACTGTCCCTCAACCTTCGAAGGGACGAATGGCCACATCAGATACCGCGTCAAGGTGGTCATGGTTACTTCCGGGATCTTCTCCTTGAACAAGGATAAGTGGGTCCCCGTTAAAGTCCACGCGCCGCTAGACTTGAATCAGAACCCTTTGTGCAGGGTAAGAAAGTTGAGAGTTGTTTAGCGTTTTCTTATTGCAGCTGTCTCTAATTGAAAGAATGTAGATAAAAAAAAAAGTCTTTATTACTTTTTTGTGCCATATTTTAGTAGAATTACTAATTTTGTAGGGGTTCGTACCTAATTCGACAAAAACGGAACTTTGTTTGTCTAGCTGCATGTCTAGTGTCGAGACCCTTTTTCTCAGAAATGTGTGGAGATATGAAACTAAAATTAATATCAAAACTCAGGTCTACTACCCCAACCAGAAGTGAATCTATTTACTTTATATTTATGTAGGTAAGTTTGTATAAAACCCTCAATGCGCGAGTCCGAACCGCACTTAGCCGGTTTTTTTTTTTACCAAAATAATGCGCGTCACTACAAACTAATTTTAATTCCTCAAGTTTTAGAAACAAGTCAGCGTTTTCCATCCTGTCACTACCAGGGTGACTATCTCTCTGTGAGGATAAGATTCATAGACGCAAGTCAAAGAGAAGACTTGCGATGCATACTAATATGAACCATGTTTTTATAATAGCATGTTCGTAACCGAATCAGAGCAAGTGTTTCATATAAACATTAATTCTATACTCAAAATGTTCACATTCACATGCGAGTACTTAGCAAATTGACAAAAACGTTTTAGGGCTGATTTCATCATTCAATATAAAAACTTAGTTCAACTAAACTGAGCTCAGCGTAATCTAGTTTAAAGACCCGTGTCGTAAACATGGCCGACAACAAAAGAATTGAAACTGAGTTTAGCGTAAACTAAGTTCAATTCATAGCAGTGAAACGCAAAATGAAGCTCAAACTGCGTTTTGTTTTATATAATCGCGATTAGTTTATTGGTGAATTTGGCCCTTACTTGCTGTATACAAAGTTTAGCAAACTTACAGGGTTGTTTTTCAAAGACCAAGCATCGGGTATCGATCACAAGACATGATGGTAGTCGATTTTTTACTTAAATCGTGTCTTAGGCTGGTTGTTTAAAAATAATCCTACATGTTTTGTATAACAAACCCTATATCAAACATTTAGGGTACTTTTCTACAAACAGGAACCGATGGAATTCGACCTATCCAACTCTTACTGCTGCTGGTGCATGAATTCCGGCTTCTCAGAGATCATGGTGCGTATGCCAGTATCAGGATACTGCCCCGGGCAGGTCATACCCATGGAGGTCTCTTGCAAGAATGAAAGCAACGTCGAGATCGAAGAGATCAAGTTTGCTATTAAAAAGGTAAGTATTCCTTTATTACATATGGCGTCTAAATTAGATTCAGAACATTGATCTAAATCTTAGCCAAAGAGGTTGAAAAGCGTATTCCGTCATTGCATTACATATTTATTTTACACGTATCATAATTGCGAAGGAGATGGCGGGACGAACTGGATGTCTTTCTTGAGAATTCGAACGAAAAAGCGAGTAACCGTGATAATTGGAAAGAATGGAGGGAGCCCTTTGCCCAGCTGTGGGACAGTACATGCTAAATATAATAATAATAATATCATAATTGCCCTCCCACACTTTTCTGTCGCTCTTCGCTAGATTTTAAAGATTTTATAATTTTACATGGGCTCTTATAATATCATAGAAGCTACTGCACGGTTCCAGTTAGTCGTTTCTAATGGAGGAGAACCAGCAAGAAGCGCCACGGTTTAAACGTATCTTTTTTTTTTTAATTATTTCCACGTTATAATTTTAATAAATGAGGAAGAGTGGACAGTGAAGTTCAGTCAACATAATACCACGTAAGGTTAATTTAAAAAAAAATGAATTAAATAGAAATGAAGTCAATAAAAAATCTAATAAGAAATAATGAATTGTATGTGGGTTATTATCAGTGATCGGAGTAGGTAGATTTAATTGGGGTCATTGATCCGAAACGTATATATTAATATGGAAATTCCTCCGGAATTGGTTGATTATTAATGCTTCGATCGTCATTCGATTGTTTTTATTATTCAACAGATAAATAAATAAATAATAAATTAATTTAGTTTTGATACCTTCCTTTAAATTTTGAATTGAGTAGTAAAAATATCACTGCCAACATTAACAATATTTAATTGAATCCGGAAATACCGGAATTTCTTTCCGGAAAAATGGGTTATCCATGTTATTCTTTCTGTGTGCATTTATGAAACAAGTACCAAAAATCAATCTACCTACTCCGACCACTGGTTATTATTTAGAAACAGCAACCTGCTCCGACTTAGAAAATCTAGTGTTAGAAATCTTTGAAGTTCTCGTCTTTTCTCTACAATAATATTTTGCATGTTTTATAATGGTGTAAGGATGTAATGCTATGATTTTATACCTAGGACGTAACATACACCGCAGCTTACGAGCCCGACCAACGAAGAGACCACGACACAGTCGCTGAGATAACGAAGGGCCCAGTCCCGGGGCACACGACTCGCAACTGGACGGTCGAGATGGAGGTGCCTTCCTTGGACATATACAATGTTAACACCTGCCGGTATATCGATATTGAGTACCATTTCAAGGTGAGTAATATTTTATTCCAACGAAACAATAATAATATTTATTTATTCAGAGTTAAAATTTGGTGAAATAGCTACTTTATTAAGAATAAATACGAGTATAAAGGTAGCTAAGTCATGTGCCTGTACTAGGATAAACCTGTATCACACCCGATAGAAGCTCTTACAGTATGGTTTTGACTTAAACAATAAACGTCACAGTATGTCGTCAGCAACTTAGTTTTTAATAAAATCCAAACTCAACTTTAACACCGGTATTTATAAAGAAGTAATCGATCGTTGCTAAGTAATTTCATATTAAGTCATTACTTGACGTTCGAAATCTTCATTCAAAATTTAAATTTTTCTTAACTATAAAATAAAAATGATTACTTAAGTAGTTACTTTTACTCAAGTAATTAGTTTCACTTGTTTATAAAAACGGGTGTAAGAATTTGGAATAACTAGAATAAAACTGTAATTTATCTTATTATTTATATAATGTACTGATAATATATATTACATGCATAGAAAAATAACCAAATCATGTTTATTTGGCACACAGTTGCACACAAAGAGGAAATAAATACCTAAATATGTAGAATCTTAAATTTAAAAAAGAAAATGTATCATTAACATTGAGTAGAGACACAATGAAATTGATATTTTTACAATGTTTTTTTTTTTAACTATCTGGTGTACCAAATAGTTCCAGTTCAGCATAATGCCAGACAACTCCCTAGCAGTTGCCTGACGCTAAATTTCAAAATTTGAATAAATTAGCACAGAAACAGTGAGACGGAGTCGCAATATGCCACGACGGAGATGGCCTGTGGAGAGGATACTGTGGGGCATATGTAGCCCAAGGACGCCCCTGTCGACGCTGCAATTAACATAGCCACCTACTGGGCCAAAACAATTGTTTACCAGTGCCTCGAAAAAAAGATGAACATTACATTTCGTCTGTTTGTATTGCTCAGGTATCTACGGAAGTCAGTGGCTGCCATGAAGGTTCTGAAGAAACCCGACCTATAATCTTTGGCAGTATCCCCTTAGTAGGCTTCCAAGATACCGTACCGAACCCACTGCAAAACCAGCTGCCCAGGGTTCAAGCTGTCCAGGACGCCAACAGTTACCCTCCCCCGCCAGTTATAAACCAACCATATCCTAACAGCAATGGGTACCCCAGTAACACTCCCTACCCTGGCGGTAACCCAGGCTACCCCACTACTCCTAATCTTGGCGGCAGAACCTCCCCCTATCCTCAAGGTAATCAGCCTTATCCCAACGCTTCTCCTTACCCGCCACAGCCTTACCCGGGTAATGTCCCACCGTATCCTGGAGTTAATTCTCCATACCCAGCTGGGAATTCTCCTTATCCGGGGGCAAACTCACCTTACCCTCCAGCGAGCTCTCCTTACGTTTCAGAGAAATCTCCTCTCGGGCCCAACCCGAATTTCCTCCCACCATATCCGGGTGCTACTCCTATGCAGCCACTCCCTCAAGTGACAGCAACCACACCACTGAAGACTGGGACCATTGGTTTTGGGGTAGCTGAAGGTGATGGAAGTAAAATTCCTTTACTACCCCCGGGTGCTGCTGTACCATACGTAAGTTTTTAAATTTAATATTTTATTTCAATCGACCGATCTCGAAAGCCAAATTTTGGTCTTATATGCGACAGTGGAAGTTATAAGATTTCGCACATTCTGTCAAGGTCACTCAACTAATAAAACCTCTAATTTTGAATTGATAATGCCGTGCTTGACGTACATAGTTTTATTTTTATTTTAAAAAGCTTGTTGCCCATTACGTAGTGACCCATTCATATCTCAATTTCACGTTAGTTCTGAGTAGATAATTTTATATCTGCGTGTTTTTTCACAGCCCACAAGTCCTGCCTCGAACCCGTACGCTGCCTCCGCTCCTGAACCTTCCACACCCGGCAATGATGAACGTAAGTGTGTCACGTAATTAATTTACACTTAACAATATAAAGCTCAAAATTTTGTTTGTTGAAACGCGCTTATCTCTGGAAATACTGATTTAATTGGAAAAAATATTTTTATATTATGTCGGCATACTGGAAGAACTCATTAACTGATTTTCATTATTTCTCTATTATCTATTGCGGTAAAATTGATTGTATCTTATCACTCCTGCTGGCACTCATACACTACTTTTTCAAGGACCGCCCATTGTGACACCCCATTAAAGTTCCTATTGTAATTTTATTTTTGGAGTACTTACAATAAAGAATTAAAAAATTAATCTTGAGAGCAGTGGTGGCCGAGTTGTAACGGCCCCGATCTACGAGTCGTAGGTCGCGGGTACAAACCCAGCCAAGCGTATTACTTTGTGTAATTTATTTCATCACCACTGCTGTCAAAAACAGTGAAGGAAAACATCGTGAGGAAACCGGCATGTCCTAGAACCAAAAATTTGAAGACATGTGACATCCACCAACCCGCACTGGGCCCGCGTGGTGAATTACAGCCCATTCCCTCTGCTAGAGAGGAGGCCTGAATCCCAGCAGTGGGAACATTAAAAGGCTGACGATGATGATGATGATGACTTTGTTACAGAAAAAGTACTTCTCGACGATAACTCGGACCCTCCGCCATACAACCCAGAGTTTATGCCCAACCCTAACAAGGACGACAAACAAAACAAAGATGAGAAAAAAGAAGAGAAGAAAGGGGAGCAGAAAGACGAGAAAGAAACTAAATAATGAACAAACTACCTCAATTACTGCCTCACCGTGACTTAGTAAGTACGGTCACTAAGCGTTTATAGAAAGAAACTTGCAGAAAAATAGAGTTGCTGACAATTCAGACACCACCAAAATAGAAGCTGTTTAGTACAGTCAGATATATTTTTATTTTAAATATTATAATATTACGATCTAGCGACCCACCCCAGCTTCGCACGGGTGCAACGGTGATATTTTATTTTATAAAAGAGGAATATATGAGATTTATATGTATTATAAATACATATAAATCTTGCTCTTGAATCACTCTATCTATTAATAACAAACCGCATCAAAATCCGTTGCTTAGTTTTAAAGATCTAAGTATACATAGGGACACAGCGGGAAGCGACTTTTTTTATACTTGCTATATAGTGATTTAATAAAATATATTATAAATAAATTTATTACCCAAAGTTTCCGCCTTAAATCAAGCCTAAAATAGTTTTGGTATTGTTTTCTTTTTCTTATATTAATATTATAAAACGTTTTTATCTGACTGTACTAAACAGTGTGACCTTCTCTAAACAACAATTAGTTTTAGCAGGATATAAATCACTTTAAAGTAATATTTTTTGAGCTTTTACATCATAAAAAGTACAAACGAATGTGGTGCCCTCTGGTTCTTTGATTGAAACTAATTTGGTTTAAATATGGAAGTTTGGCAGCTCCTAATTTACCTACTCCCATTTTCTTGAACGAATGAGAATGTGACAAATTGTCAAGCCTGCGTAAACTGATACGTTTTAAATGAATATTCAATTATAGTCTGTCGGTAATTTACAGTCGATAGACAATTTAGTAAAACCAGAAAAATATTTTACGTTCAATAATCTGGGGTTGTTGCCATGGCCTGCATCTCAGTACAATGGAAGTTGAACCATAGGGCTAGAACGAACTAGAATTTAGGAAACAAAACGTATTTGTACAAAACGTAACACAAAATACATTATGTTTACATCACTTTAGTACTTAAGATAGGTCTGTTTTAAATGACCCTGAAAGCTGCTCTTTTGAGTGGTAACTTAAGATTTGTTTTATGAAAATTAAGGACATCTCGAAGTTGTCAAAATATATGAAAGATTATCTTCATAAGTTTGTAGGGATAAAGTGCCTAATTACGCAAGAGCCTTTTAAGTGCCTACAAGTTGAGACGTTTATAAGTGGATTGTTCTAATAGTCGGTACAGACGCCAGCACATCAACCTACCTCAATCTTTCAAATTTCTTTACTAGATTTTTAACCTTATCAGTCACAATAGTGGAAGGTTAATGTTAGTTTGGTAAACTTTGGCAGATTGGGGTAGATTGATGTGCTGGCGTCTGTACATTATTGATAATGAGGGTTTTTTTTTAATCACGTTCACCAGGTGGCAGCACTGAGACGTCAGGTCGCTGTCCTGACCTGTCAAAACGCTTTAATTCATTTATTTAATAAAACTTCATGCAACACAAAGGTACACAGGTTTAATGAAAAACGACAATAATGGGGAAATGGGGGGATTAATGACATTAATTACACATCAACGTCAACGAAAAGCGTAAGACGTCAGCGTCATGACGTTTTCAAAGGAAAATACCTGACGGCTAACCACCCGTTCATGACCTTGCCGCTGTTAGCGGCAGCTAAGCGCTATGGCGGCGAACGGTAAGATCAAAAGAATGAAAATGTTTTGTAGCACGCCACGAGACACTTATAGCGGCGCGCGCCCGACTACTGATGCCACCCGCTTGCCGCTAAGAGTGAAGTTGTGAACGAGCCGTAAGTGGTGCTAACTGGTGGCGTGATTTTCCTGAAAACCCTCATTGTAATATTTACTCGTCTTAAAAAATAAAAATATAAATCTGTAATAATCTATATTTTTATTTTATCCACACGAGTTGTGTGTAAATTTGGACAGAACCTTCACAGGTATAAACTTGCAAATGTTATAATTTAGATGTTAAGGCTTTAAGCATAGGTTAAGAGCTTTTTTATATTTTTATTATATTATACTCGTTAAGATTTAAAAATTATGATGTATTTTACAAATGTTATGTTATTTTCAGCATTTAACTTTATAAGTACAATTAAGATGAAACGAAATGCAAATGAAAATGTTTAAACATTTTATAATGGTCTATTTTAGAGTAAGTTTCGACCGAAAATAAAAAAAGTTATTTAATTATTTTTAAGTATCTACTTCTCTTGTTCTTTTACTTTTTTCTTTCCGTCTTTTTCTGGTGCTTTGATAAAGTATTATTTTATGGACCTTATTGACTAAGGCACAAAAACTAGTTACCATATTTGTTACCAACTTTATTCTTTGATGTTACTTCATGGTTTCTCATAACTTTTTTATTCCAAGTCGTAGTTTTAAGATTGTATACTTGATATAATTATTCTTACGTAGTACCTAGTCAATAGAAAAAAGTATAAATGTCTTTTACCGGGATGTGCCTTATCCTCGCACTTTGTTATATACATATACAGATTTCGTCGTGTAAGTTTGCCCATAGGCGTACCTATAAGGAGGGACGGGGGGGTCAGTGGGCCGTGCCTAACTCTAATACGGTCTAGCGCCCACCCAGGATGTTGCGCTACCAATTCGAAATTTCATGATGACACATCAATATTGATAAATTCACAAAAAAATCAGGCGTGTCATGATGACCCGTACCCCCTCTGAGAAATTATCCTGGGTATGTTTATTGTCTACCACAGATCACAATGCATCATGAGTACTAGCGGACCATAGAGACGAGACGATCGTTTAGCAGTCAGTACCTCTACCATGAGTTTTAAGCAATAGTATTCGTCGCTACTCGATTACGACGCCGTAAATATTTTGTATGGCAAATTTTGCAGCGCCTCTAGCGGTCACTTGCAGAACCATGTCGCGCGGGGGCCCCGCCATAGACACTTCAGTTTGGACGCATGTGGCAGCTTGATATTTTTGATACTTTGCGTCTGCCCAGGACACTCATCAGAAAGCCTAGTTCATACCATAACATCGGCAAACTTACATGGCGCGAACTGTACTTTTTATAGTTTTAGTAAGTTGAAACGCATTTATTGCTTCCTAATTTCAGTAAAGGATAAAATCCAAGCCATTTTAAGTGTTCCTGTAAAACAGTTGAGTATTGAATGCGAAAATTGTAATTTAATGACAATATTGAACTAATTAATGATGCCTTTTATACTTACTATACAGACCGTTTTCTTGTTTAATAATCCCGAATTTTTTTAATGTATTTTTTACCTACCTTGATTAATTTTTGAACTTAAATAAAAATATTTAATAATTATTTTTCGTTTTTATTTGAGTATTACATATACTAAAGCTCACCGTGAACACTTAAGTGAAGCTGTCAATTAGGGTTGCCACGTTTTTTTTGCAGTTATAAGTACATTTTGGTTATCATAGGTAGAAAAAAAAATACATAGTGTCAAAATAAAGTGCAATTTTTTTTTCTTTATTATTATATTTAAAAACATTATTTTTATTGCTTTCTGCAGTTTGTATCAGAATATTTGTACTAAACAATTGCACAGTAACTTATAGACACGTGTCCACGCTCAAGTCATGTTCGTGAACGGGTGCCATCGTTTGCACTAACCTTCTCTCAACTGCCACGGTTTATTTTAATTATTTAAGTATATTTATTTTACTCTGGACGCTTTTAACATGCACATTTTTAGTAATAATAAAAAAGAAAGCCCCTTACCTACTTTGTCTGACTGTATGAACGCGATAAACTCAAAAACTTCTGAACGGATTTTCACGCGGTTGAAGTGTAAGTATAATGTAGACAATTCATTGTAACTATGTATTAACTGATTTAAAAAAGAATCTTCGGAGTTTCTTGCAAGTTTTTCTCCATAGAGATCTACACTTTGAAAAAATGCAAATAGCTTTACATCAATTTTGTAACAGACCGACCTTGAAAATTGAGGAGTGTCTGTAAATGGTTTAATTGAAATTAATGCGTTCGAGTTGAGTTGACTACACTAGACGAACCTCTAGTAGACAATGAGTCATATAATTGCCAAGTATAATAAACAAATAGCGCCGGCGGCATACCTATAGAAACAAAGTAGAAATGAGCACTACGTAAAAATAGCACCGAGCGCGATGAACTGTTAACTTTACAATCTATCTTGCTAAATAATTCACATACAGACGCTAAGAGAATAATAAATAGGAGCAGCGTCGTAGCGTGGACTAGTTTCGACGTGGGCGAAGGCGCATGACCGAGGCCTTTTTCTTTCATAAATTCTAAAACGAGGTAGCCGCTGTCGCAACCCAAAGTTCGACCATATCGTCGTTAACATCAGGTGAAAAACTGGTCAAAAGAAAAGCCTATGTATTGTAAAAAAAAAAACCCTCATCCTTGAAGAAGCGCTCCTTTGGGTGCGAAGCCGTGAGCGAGGACCCACATCCCCCACGCCTACCTACGCTACTGAGCAGTGGCGTGCCTGGGTATTACATCTCCCAAATCCAAAAAAATACCTAGGTTGATTGAAGTTTATAAATTATTCCTTTTGTACGATTACCATATAAAAAATGAAGGGGATAGTTAAGGACATTACTAATAAATTGTATTGATTACGTTTCTCAAAAAAATACCCTAACTCTAGAAAAAAAATCTGGTAAATAGGCCTTTTTTGAACATTAATTCCATATTTTCTCGAAAACGGCTCTATATTTATACATTGAATTTATACCATAATATATGTTACGATAAATTGAATAAATTGTATTGATTTTTTTTTTCTAATTTCATTGAATATCGATAAGTAATCAAGAAAAAATCGAATCAGTACTAACACCGCGCGCAGCACCCCCTGCAATGCCTGTGTAGAGGTTAATTCTTCTCTACTAGTGTTGAGGTAAATTCTTCAAGGTCATTGATCAATGTAATACCCTTAAGGGGCAAGCCGAGGAAATCTTGACTAATCTACTACTTACCTAATATTCCGAATTAAAAAAAAATTCATGCATACACCATACATTACACACACATACATTACACATACATTTGAGATGGTTCATTTTTTTCTTAGGGAGTTGCACCAGCAACTCCCTAAGAAAAAAATGAACCATCTCAAATGTATGGCGTTTGCGCTAATTAAGATGGCGGCCAAAATGGTGGCTATCGCTGTCTTGCTCTAACATCTATTCGACTCTGTCGCAGCTTTATGCCCGCCATATTCATTCTTTGCTTGTCAAGAAGTGAATGAAATCAAATTTTGATTTTTGTGTTTTACAACTGTTTCGTGAATTTCAAGCGGATTTTTTTTATTATTTATTGTTACTTTTATCTATTAATGGTATTTATACGTGTACCCGTGTGAATTAATATGTAAATATGCATTAAAAAACTTGTGAAATATGTGGTCTAAAAGCCGGCCGCTCGGATGGTCAACAGCGAATATTTATGGCCAAATATCCATTAAATGAAGAGAGGTAAGCCTAAATAAACATTAATTTTCAGTTACAGAAAAAGATCTGGTGATAAATACAAATTTCTGATAATAATCGGTCGAAAATCTAGAAAATAAGCTATCAATAGTGCTGTGTAGTGGAATTTTTATCGATTATATCGATACTTTTATATTTAATCTTATTTACAGACAGGTTTAATTTTGCTTCAAATTTTATTTAGTTTTATTCAAATAGAACTGTCATACTTTTCGAACAACAAAGGTTATGCTTAAATCTTAAAAAGTTTTTTTTTTATAGAAAAGCTTCGTCAGACTCCGTACGTCTATTCGTAGGGAGATTTGGCGCAGATATCGAGAGATTTTAGACCCACTATTGCCCTTGATAACTCACTAACTAGCAAGATAATACTTTTTAAGGTTTATGCATTATATAGAATAGGCGAATAGGTTATAGGTACTGTATTTCTTTAACATTAACATTAAAGAATAAACTGTTATTATTAAAATCCTTAAAAAGGCGTTTCCTTTACCCACACCACCCACCTCCACCTTTGGAACCTAAAAATTTACCTGCGAACTTACGTTAACGCAAATGCGCCAACGTAAATTCGCAGGTTATACTTGGTTTAATTTTTTCATTTGAAATATTCCACTTATTCCTAGTTTAACAGGTGAATAACGTTGGCGTAAATAGATCTTAAGAAGCGTATTACAAAAAAACACGAAATTGCATGTTTTCTACGTTGAAATTTTAGGTTTTATGTTCGTTATATGAAATAACAATTTCTTGGTTAATATAGTTCGTTTTCTCTACTACAATTACTCAAAACTGATTTTGGATTAATTATTTAATTATTTAGTAATAAGCCTTCTCCCGATACATGTTTCGGCAAAAATTCACGGAGACATCATTTCTGAGCTCTAATTTTGAGATTCTACTAAATATCAGTCAAAAACAAAAATATTATTAGCTCTCAAATATCCTATACTTCAATCATAACAGGTAATATTTTCGTTATATGCCTTTTATGTAAAGAAAAAAAATACTACGTAATTCAATTATCTACCGAAAAGGCTTCAAAACAAGCCCCAATATCTCCAAAGTTCTACATTATTTAGACTTCAAATTTATACCAAAATAATCATCAACATTTGCTTAAACTATAGTATTATTTTTATTTTTTAAATCGCTACTATTATTTTTTAATAAAATAAATAAAAACACTATATATTTCACTGCGCCGGTCATCTGCGATTAGTATCGCGCGAGCGCTTGTCGAGGTCGGACCTATGTCAGTTTCTTTCCCGCGCGCTTTCGTTCCGATACTACCGTGACTACCGTCGTGTGCGCCGACTGTCGCGTAGACGCTGCCGCATTGCTATTGTGTGCGTGTGAACTACGAACGCAGTTTTTGATCTTTGTAAATATTTATTTTCGAACGGTATAATATACCGTTATATTGAAGTTATAATAAAGTTCACACTTTACTAGTATACCAGATAGTGAACTTATTAAAGTTAGACTAGTTAAAGTCATGACTGGTTCTGCCAAATTCAAGGACAGCTTTATATATCCAATAAAAATGTCTGCATACTTGCCATATGGACTGGGCCAGACTTTCCTGTAAAAACTATAACAATCTACAAAGACGACGAATTTTGGTCGTTAAAAATGTTACCCAAATTAAAAGCTGTTTTATGAAAAATGTGTACTGCCAGAAGTTATCGACTCAAGAAAAGCTCGATCAATGCCTTTGCGGGAAATATTTTTCTGATGTAAAAATATGATGTCTGACTGTACCAAATAATAAAATAAATAATACATTTTGTTGTTTCATTTATTCGATAAGATTTCAACCATACTACCATAAAATTAAGGCTAGACTGAATATACACTTAATAAACTAGTTATCAACGATTGCATCACTGCTTACCATCAGGTTGGATCACAGTCGAGCACTAATTTATATGAATTAAAAATAAATATATACAACTTTAAAAATCTATTTTTGCTATGAATAGTATATATTACAATCGATTGTTTATCGAATACTGCAGAATATTAAAAATATTTGTTTGAACATATTTAAATTAAAACGACATTTAAAAAAAATATCCATCTTCTAACCTCTTTCTGAATACTTCAATTACGAAAGATCAAGATCGTTTAGCCGCCGTATACACAATATCATAGTGCGAGCGAGACTGCTAGAAGCATGAATGAAAATATCGCTCACGTAGTTCGCCGCCCGCTCGATGCATAAAATACCTAAATTTGCGTAATGCCGAAATGTGAAAGGGCTCTTAATTTAGACCCAAAAAAAGGAACCAAATTTTATATATATATATTTATATATATACAACGTGTAACCAAAAGGGTATATATATCGAGAAGCGTTGAATATTACAGGTGGTATAGAAACTCTACACAAAGTTTCAGCTCAAAATAAATTACTCAAAGAATTGATACCAAATTCTTGGTATCGCCGGATTCTTGAATACAAATCATAACAAACGTGTCACGCCACTACGAGGTTAATTACATCCCACGTCAATTTCTAATATTACACAACATTGTAGTGTTATTAATACTCACACATATTTCTAAATCACTTCATAATCATTTCCATTCCTTTTTTATACTATTGTATTGTTTTTCGTTAGCTTTTACAAAAATTTATCATTTTCACTGTTTTGTTTACGTCTTGATGTATGACGCTGTCAGAACATTACTTTTTCTTTGTAATTTATTTTCTTCGGTATAGTTTTAAGGAGTTTTCATACTAGAATTTATTTGTAGGTCAGTTTCACACTTATTCACTTTTTTTTCAAATTGAATGAGCTGCGCGCTAACGGACACGTCCCTACACGACTGTTGAGATTTCCTTCACAGATGTCTGGCACACGCATTCGCTCTAGTTTTTGGCTTGGTTTTTTATTTTTATTAAATGATATGTTTACTTTTAAATATGACCATAGCTATAATACTCCTTGATTTCCCTAATTAACATTCAGTGGGAAAGTAGCTTAGATAATGACAATGTCATGTCACACAAAAATAATAATACAGAAATTATAAAAATTAAGGTTATAAACTAACAGAAGACATTATTACAATAAAAAGAGATGAGAACAGAGATCAAGTAATTTAATACAAGTGTAAGTATTAAATAACACTACAAGGTTTGTTTTTATTCATGAACTGTTCACTGCCACCGATCAGCTGATTTTTTGCTAGTGATGTATTGATCTCAGTTTGAAATGTTCGGTTTCTGTTTTCATTTGTATTAGAATAATTCATAACTTCCTACCATGTAAACATAAGGTTAGAAAACCCTTCCAGTATCGTTTGTTATCTAATCAAGAAGCCGTGCATTTGATATGTATATGGGGTTTTTGTGACAGGTTGTATATATCGACTATCGATAAAAAATTACCATGAGCACCTAGTAACACCACTATTTCGGTTGTTATGTTGGCAGCCCTCATGCGTCAAGTCTTTGGTTATGTATGTCAAAGTTGGTATTGAAGCGTAGCGCAAACGCCATACTGAGCCATTTTTTTGTATGGGAGTCCCGTCTCTTAAACGTAGTGCTTATATTCTCTTTGCTAGAGTCCTAGACGCCGCATGCTTGCTCTAACGCACCAAAAAAATTCTGTCAACTAACTGAGGTGCGGGAAGCGGGGTACTGCGTTCTGATTGGTCCGATCAAGGTCATTACGACACTCTAGGGATGGGATAGATTTAAATAAATCACGAAAGTATCGATATTTTTTTTATAATATTTGGTACAATTATTAATTGTATTTTTTACCTTCCTAGTTCTTGATATTATTTTAACATAAAATGTACATACTTTATGTTATTAATAAATTTTGAGTAGTAACGTCAAATTAAAAAATCAAAAAAGCTGAAAACATGCTCTCTATCTATAAAAACGTAACATAGGTACTTATAATTATTATAACGGTAAAAAATAGTATCCAGGGAACCATTTTTCTCGCTTGTTTGCAATTACCTTTTTATTTTCAATCAGAATCTTTCAGGAACCTAAAATCAATAACCGATTAACAATAAAATTTCTATTTTAATGTAGTAAGTATAAAATGACCGTATACTTATAATATTAACTATTTGTAAATAGGTATTCAGCTTTATTGATAACAGAGGCGGTCATAAAGTCATAAGAATTGGTACATCACTAAACACATCAGATCTATCAATCAGATGTGTTGACAGACATGCGTCGGCTGTTATTACACGTCTAGTGGCTGTAAGGTCGTTGTAAATATTATTGGCGGAAAATCATTATCAACGCCGTCTAGTTGTAAAACTGAAACAAAAAGCATACATTAGTTCAGTTTATACATTCCTTACAGTACGATACTCCTCTTATTTAACCCTTAACTCAAATTAACAATCTAAATAATAAGGCAATTGAAGCATCGTAATAATAAAAACAACAATCAACCAAACAATTATCAACATGAACAATCAAATAAAACTTTTTATCTAACCGCGTGTACTCAAGACAGAGATAGCAAACAGGAATGCTGAAGTGTGACAGAGAACACATTTTTGTACCGAGCATTTCCGAATATTTACGAAGCTTTATGAAATAACCAAAAAGGGATGTCCAATACACGGGTCTGAGGGTGTTGTTTAATCGATTTTTGTCCAAATCGATTGAAATTAAGTTATAAAAATATATTTATATTCAATATTTAAAATAAGGAGGTTTAAAATATTCCCAATCAGTCGTTATTCTAGTAGTTGCCTATTGGTAACTGATATTTAACTAAATCATGCATTTTAACTAAAATAATACAATTTTATTAGTTTTTATATTATTTAAGTCTACTAACAAGTCTATTTCGTTTACTAACAAGAGAATTCACTATGTTTGTATATCTATTTCGTTCAATATCCCCTAAAAACAAAAATCAATAAATTCGAAATCGATTAAAATCGCTTACGATATTTGATTCGATAAACGGTCGATTGTGTTTTCATAGTATCAATCTCTAGCCAACATCTCCGCCCCGCGCACGTCGCCTCATGCCACCATTTTGTTCCTAAAAAACGTTTGTGCGCAGCCTTCTGCGCAAAGTTCGGGCGTGCCAAGATCCGTTGATCGTACTGTGTACGTCAGTGTCAGTATTGTCAGTCTGGCGAAACTCCCTAAGAAAAAAATGATCTTCTCCAAATGTATGAAACGCGTACTAATTTTAATGGCGGCCAAAATGGCGGCTATCGCTGTCTCGCTTTAACATCTATTCGACTCTGTCGCAGCTATCCATCCGCCATATTTATCTTTTACTTCTCAAGAGGTGAATTGTAAACAAAGTTTAATTATTGTTTTTAATATGTGTTTCGTGAATTTTAAGCGAAAATTCCTATTAATAGGACGTTTACGTGTACCCATGTGAAGCAATCTGTTGATATGCACTATAAAATCTGTGAAATATGTGGTTTACGAGCCAGCCGGTCGGACGGTCAAAAGCCAATGTTCATGGCTAAATATCCATTACATTAAGAGAGGTAAGCGTAAATAAACGTTCATTTTCAGTTACAGAAAAGGATTTGGTGATTTACAAATCAATTTTAATAAAAATCAGTCGGAAATTTATAAAATAACCTATTAACAGTGCTGTGTAGTGGATTTTTTATCGACTATATCGATAGTTTTAAATATTCATTATTAAAATTTACAAGTTCGTGATAAAAAATGAAATTCTTCAATTTTAAAAATGAGATATCACTACTGCTGGGCATGTTTAATCGACTATCGATACTCTTATAATTTAAACTTTATTTAGTATAATTCAAATAGAACGATCATGCTATTCGAACAATAAATATTTCAGGTATCTCAATATGAAATGCTAATAAGTAATGCAATACATTTTTTTCTTCTAGATGTAAACATTGGATTGGACGTTCGTACGTATTGGTGGAGCTTTTTAGCTCCACCAATTAAACACGTTTGTAGCAAACATTTTCTGCCAAGGATTTTACGAAGACACAACTAAAAAAATCTGCAATTCCTTCTGTGGGACTTACTGCAGAACCTTAGGGAGATGATTGGATTTCTTCTACACATTGGCAAAACTGATACTGATTCGACTCTTAAACGCAAAGGTAAGATTCTTAATTAGAGCATCATTCATGTAAACTTTGTTATATTTACAATTACAGATCTAATAAAGATCAGAATCAGAAATAATAAAATAAGATAATGATACTTTTAAGGTTTATGCATTATAGAGAATAGGCAAATAGGTTATAGTTTCTGTATTTGTTTAACCATAAAGAAAAATAAAATAAACTGTTATTATTAAAATCCGTAAAATGGTGTTTCCTTTAGCGTTAACCACACCCCCACCCCACCTTTGAAACCCAACCTCATTTGCGTCAACGTAAATTCGCTGGTAAGTGGAATAATCCATATCAATTAATGAAACCTTGGGTTTTATTTTTTGATATGGGATATTCCACTTATTCTTAGTTAAACTGATGGATAAAGTTGGCGCAAATAGACCTTAATTCAGATCCAATATATGGACCAATATTTTTTTTTTTGAAATACTATCGATAAAAAATTCCATGAGCACCTAGATACACCACTATATCGGCCGTTATGTTGGCAGCCCCTTACATCATGTATATGGTCATCTATGTCAAAGTTGGTATTGAATCTTAGTACACGTTTTGACGTTTCGTGTCGAGCCATTTTTTTCTATGGGAGTCCCGTCTCTTAAACGTAGTGCTTATATTCTCTTTGAGTATTGTGTTCTCTTTGAATGTCAGTGTATTGTATTCATTTTTTTGTCACTTCACTTGTCAGTCAGTTTCAGGGTGGGGTGTTGTTGTATTTTTTGATAAAATTATTTTTTTGTTTTAAAGATGGGATTCGATGATGGTCAGATACTTTTAGACAGTGAAAATGGTTCTTATTATGCTGGTCAGACGGTTCGCGGGCGAATGGTTTTTACCCAGAATAAAATGAAAACTATTCATGGTATGTGTTTGCGCCTGTTTCATTATCACACTGCCCAAAAAAAGATCCTCATTTGAATGAAAAAACTTGCTGTTGCGCCGGTTCCGTGTGTAGATTATAAATGTTTATCACAATGACCACTATGTGATTTTGTCTTCTCAAAAACGGTCAATTTAGTCCAATGTTGTTGTTGACCTAATAAAAGTTAATATGTTAGGTATGCATCCAAAAATCTACAATCTTGTGTAGCCATTGTCATGCAAATGTCAAGGATATGCTATAGAAGTAGATCATTGTATTTTTGTCTACCTCCTATTTCAGTCATCTAATGCAAAGCATTGACTTAATGAGATAACACTCTAATACATATAAATAATAGCAATATAGAAAATAGATATTAAATAAAGTTTTATTCTGAATCTCTTAAAAATTTTTTGATAGCTAGCTTTCAAATTTGTTTATTTCTTATTTTGATTTTATTATCATGTTCATATATCTCGATTAATTTTCACTGCATTGAAATTCAACTAAACCAGTTTGTTTGAATAATATAAAATATTTCAATCATTGAAACTCTAATAGTAGGTAATTTATAATTTTATAAAACCTGTGACAATTAGTCTATTGCTTATTTATCAAGGCTTATCACAAAAACTTTATTATTATTATTTGATATCATTAAACACATAGTAATGTCTGGTTTTGTAATAAAATATTGCATTTATATTTTATTAATTGCTATGCAATATAATATCAAATTGTTAGTAATCATTTTGCTATAGCACTGTAAATTTTTATACTGTTCCATAGCTCGGCAAAGATTTGGCCAGGTCTATCCAGGGTTCTTTTCCTGCATTCCTATAAATCAACTCTAATGGAAAACATTTTTTGGTAGATTGTCTTATATCTTTGTGGAGCTTTATTACACAAAAATAAGCTATGCCTAACTTTTATCAAAAGCTTATTTCATAACAATACTATAATGACACACATTAAATAATGAAAGAACAATATCTAATCAATAATGTCAGTATCAAAGATAAAACCAAATACTATAATTTGCACCAACCTCCAGGTTTATCCTAGATAAACATGTATTATTATTGTATTTAACAATATAGTGATTAAATACAATATTTACATACAATATATATTACTTATTATACCATTTTTTTTTTAAATAGAAATAAAGATTAAAAAAATATAGAAATAGATAAAACTTTACTTAAAATATTATAAAATTGTTATTATAATTATTGTTTCGAGAGTTTCAAAACTTAAACGATCACCGACTTGGCAATGTATCAGTGTTGGAAACCAAAATTATTTTTCTAGCAAAGAAAATATAATCATTTCATTAATTTCCTTATATACATGCTTATTCTGTTAGTTGACAGTTGCTTCATCCACCAGAAGGAAATTGAATTAAATTTGAAAGGTTTCTTACTTAATTTATTTTGGAAAGATGTAAAAAATTCGTTTTATTTACTCTTTGATATAAATGACTTTTTATATGGGAAAATCATCCAATGACATCTCCACGCCCTTGGGCGGGGCGGGAGATAGTGTCAGATTTTTAGTGACTAAAAACCCACTCCTGTTACTTCCTTGCCTTTCATACCGAGCCCGGATCTTCCTTTCAGAAACCAACCTTGGCCCCAGTAGGCTTCGACCCTGCTCGGTCCCTATGGTTTGCTGGCAACTCCTTGAGGCGCGCGTGCACCGATACGCGCCGTCGACGACTTGAGCTCGGTCCGGACGGTTACCGGATGGTCAGTCCGCAAGCCCGCGCCTACGGTGGCCGGAAATTGGGATCGGAATCTCTGCCGTGGCTAGGGCGTGACCGCCGTTGCCTCACGCTTGCGGCCTCCTCCTTTGCTAGCATCACTGCTTCGCAGAAGGAGGGACCTCCTACCATCCCTGAGAAGGGATGGCAGCCTATGGTTCAAAGTGAGGACTTCGAACCATGGCCTGTACCAAGGCCCGGCGCGCAGGATCGCCGCCGCCGATCGCCCCCACGAGGACCTCTACCGTGTGCTTCGCCGTGTCCTCCTGGCGATCCACACAGTAGTGACACCCGGGATTCGCTTCCGCACGGATCCGGTACAGGAACTCCCGAACTGACCATGTGAGAACCTGCGACATGCGGCGTCTTTCCAGCCACTCCTCAAAGAGGTCCTCTCTTTACCATTGCATGCCCAGCACTGGGTTGCGATAGTCGCTGCCGCCATTTCACTATGAGATCCCGCCGGAACTCTGTCCGCTATGATATAGATGATTTAAAAAACTGAGACTACTACTGAATTACCTAATTATGCAGTTGCTATATTGTAGCAGGTGAGCATCTGTTATATTTTGTGAATATTGTTTATTTTTTTTCAGGGATCTACGCGGATATGAAAGGCTTCTGTAAGGTCCACTGGACGACGTCACATAGCCGGCGCGTAAACAATCGCACGCAACACTATACGGTACACCACTATTCTCATGAGGAATATTTTAGAAAAAAACACTTCATGTTTGGCAATGAAAATGGTAAGGGTTGAATAATATTATTACTTAGATACTTTTCATTACAGCAGTGTCAGGCACATTGATTTGTGCAGTTTATTTCATCACTACTGCTCTCAATACAGTGAAGGAAAACATGGTGATGAAACTGGCATGTCCTAAAACCAAAAATTCGAAGATATGTGCAGACACACCGAGCTCGCGTTACACATTCGCACCGAGCTCGCGTGGTGGTTTACTGCCCATTCCCTCTCCTAGAGATGAGGCCTGAGTCCAAGAAGTGGGAACATTATAAGGCTGATTATTGTGCTTATACTTTTCATTCATATAGTTAAACTCTAGCGATTCGTCCCAGCTTCGCCCGGCAATTTTAAAGCTTTCTAACACCTCAGCTTTTCTCTACTAAGAAAAGCCAAGAATTTTATAGGTTAAGTGAGCTTATAGATATTTTACGTAAGTAACTAATTAAAACTTCAAAACACAAGACTGCCAAAATAAAGAAATAATCAAAAATAAAACCTTTTCCTTGAATACGACCCTCATGTATGCCTTACAAGGAATGCAGTCTGAAAACAAAACCAAAATGGAAACCTGATTAAGCCTGTTTCATTACATAACAGTCTACCTGCCTCTTACGTTATAAATATTATAATGCAGAAAGCAATTCATTATTGATATATCGTATTGTATAATGTGCGGATGGAAAAAATAATGTACTCATCCCATAGTAACAAACCTATTCAGGTCTAGACTTTATAATTTATGTTTCGGTCAATAATGTGCGAGAAGTGTAAATAAATAAATAATAAAACAATACCGTCATGATCGGTTAGAAAATGTATTATAAAATGATATTTAGATAAACGTAAATTTTTCAAAAGAATCAAAATATTAAATGAAAAATGTATAAATGATTAAATATCATCCGAATCATTTACCTAAAGAAGTATTTGCCAAAAAAGAGTTTATAAAGCGAGTGTTTGTAAAATGCAACGTTTGCAGAACGAATCGTTTGTGAAATAAATAGTATACGAAATGTTGGTTGTAAACTAAAAAATTGACAATCGAGTTTTGAACCTGAATAAATAGATATTTTTTTAGAAACTAACAGGCTGGTATCAAAGCGAAAATTTTAATGAAAGTTTTGTCCCAATTCACCTCTGCACCCTATTAAAAGTCAGCAAGTTTTCAATTCAAGGTCATTCAAGTTATACAGCCGTTTGTACAATCGGCGCTCGACGGAAAAATTACAAATAAGGCAAAATTAATTGTAACTGTTCAAATGTTAAAAGTGCCATAGACAGGGGAACCAAAAATTCTCTGATGAAAAGAAAAGCTTGAATTCTCTCGGGGCGTGTAGTATGAGTCCTTGCAGTAAACCGACGAAATAGTCCAAATAATATGTATTTTTTGTCCCCAGGTGAAAACAATCTCAAACCGGGTCAATATGATTTCCCTTTCGAGTTCCAAATCCCGGCTAACTGCCCTTCAACCTTTGAAGGGACGTACGGCCACATCAGATACCGCCTCAAGGTTGTCATGGTTACTTCCGGGATCTTCACCATGAACAAGGATAAGTGGGTCCCCATTAAAGTCTATGTGCCGGTGGACTTGAATGAGCACCAAGTTTGCAGAGTAAGAAAGTTAAAAGTTGTTTTGTTTTATTGATATAAACTAGTGCTTGACTGCGATCCCACCTGATGGTAAGCAGTGATGCAATCGTTGATGGTGAATAGCATTAGTTTATTAAGAGCCTATTCACTCTTAAGGATGAAACGATACGAGTAAATACAAGTACATACTCGAGACTTTTCTACGATACCAATACTTTTACATCCATATTTATAAAGAAGGAATTACTTGTTACTAAGCAAAATCTTTTTAAGTCATTACTTGACGTTAGAAATCTTCATTCAAAATTTAAATTTTTCTTTAATATAGAATACAAATTATGACTTAAGTAGTTACTTTTACTCAAGTAATTAGTTTTACTTGTTTATAAATAGGGGTGTTAGTATCGATACTTTGAAATTAAGTATCGAGTAGGTATCTGTCAAAAGTACTCATATCAGTATGGCATTTTCATTTCAACGTTGATAAAAAAAATATCATATCTTAAATTGAAATTTTTGAACGCATCCTATTGCTACGAGTACTAGTAGACAAACTAAGTTCCCCGAAAAAAAATACCAGTCAGTCGCCGCATATTTTGTCGTTATTGACATTGTTTTCGTTCCTTCTGTGCCACCCATAATTTCAACCGAAAAACGTCCACTATTAGACATAGGCCTCCCCCGAGTGTCGCCACAATGATCGGTCCTGTGCATCTCACATCCATCGGTTTCCCGCGACCCTTGCCAGGTCATCGGTCCACCTTGTAGGAGGCCTTCCAACACTGCGTCTTCCAGTACTCGGTCGCCACTCCAAAATCTTTCGGCCCCAACGGTCATCTATCCTGCGAGCAATGTGCCCTGCCCCATTGCCACTTAAGTTTGACGATTCTTCGTGCTATATCGGCAACCTTGGTTCTCCTGCGGATATCTTCATTTCTGATACGATTTTGCAAGGTAACTACGAGCCTATTTTCCATTGCCTTTTGGGTGACTTTAAGCCTTCTGATGAGGCCCATTGTGACTGACCACGTTTTGGAGCTTTATGTCATCACTGGCAACACGCACTAGTCATAGACTTTCGTCTTGAGACACTGTGGTATGTTAGACGAGAAGACACCGCACGGCCTCCCGAATGCCGCCCAGCCGAGACGGATTCGGCGGTCGACCTCTCTCTCGAAATTAAATCTACCCAACTGGACTGTCTGTCCAAGGTAAACGTACTCTTCCACAACTTGGAGTGTAGAGTCTCCGATCTTGACAGGAGTGGATTCTGCATGGCTGTTTATCATGGCTTTGGCTTTGTCCATGTTCATTTTACGACCCACTCTTTCGGAAGCTCTACCGAGGTCATAGAGCAGTGTGCTGAGCTCCTCCGTAGTCTCAGCCATGACTTCAGACTTCAATTGACATTAATGCCTAGTCCACTAAAGTCCAGAACCTTGAAGGCTTCCTTCATTGCGGCCGTGAACAGTTTAGGGCCATTCAAGTATTACGTAAGCACTACAGGGGTGTGGGGGCCTTGGCTTTGCTTATTTTTGACATCACTGAGAAGGAAACATCCAATATCATTGAAAACTTTGTCGGAAATGAATTCGTGTGTCATAGACTGATGACTAATAATTTGAATTAATCTGCCAAAAAAATAATCTTTTTTTTTAGTTTCTTTATTTCAAGCCTATTTCTTATTTTTAGACTTGTAACTTTTACCCATTAACTAATAACAAAACCAGAGTGCATTGAAAAATGCATGGAGGGACCAAGTTTTTACGTAAGCGTGGGGAGGAGGGGGGGTGAGAGCATTGCTTACTTTTGCTGATGAGGGGGGAGGGGTGTTAACATTTGCAAAATATCAGCTTACGTAATACTTGAACGGCCCCTTTCGGAGAAATGACGGCTCCCTGCCTCACACACCGCTGTAAGAGGACAGGTTACAAGGTCTCGAACCTTAACTCGGACTGACAGTGGCGTTTTCGTACAAACACTTCATCACCGAGCTTTGATGTACTGATAGTCAATCTGGCACCGTTGGAGAGATTGCAGCACAGCCCAAGTCTGGATCGAATTAATGGCTTCCTCGTAGTTCACAAACGCTAAGCAGAGGCAGATTATACTCCTCGGTCTTCTGTATAACCTGCTGTAGCGTATGTATGTGGTCTACGGTGCTGAAGTCGTCGAACCTGCGCGCGAGACAGTTCGTGATGACTCTGGTAAACAACTTGTAGACATGGTTCAGAAGTTAGATGGGCCTGTAATTCTTGAGCGGGGCTTTGTCGCCCTTCTTAAAGAAGAATACTACGAGTACCTCTTTCCCATGCCTGTGATGTTTTTCCTTCGAGAATGACGGAATCAAACAACTTCTGAAGGGCCCTAAGGATCGGCTTTCCACCCGCCTTCATTAGTTCGGCCGTAATTCCGTCATCACCGTGTTGTTGTTTTTAAGCTGCTTCAGAGCCATCCTAATCTCGTACAGGCTGTCGTCCTGGATATAATCTGTAGAAGTAAAAATTCTGTACATTGAAAATATAAAAAAAAATAAATGGCAGTGTTGTTGTTGTTGGCTAGTGTTACTAGACCGCCACCGAACCCAAATATGTGATTAAAAAAATTTTTGTCTGTCTGTCTGTCTGTCTGTTTGTTTGTTCAGGAATCACGCAAAAGCTACCGGTTCGATTACGTTGAAACTTGGTATAATTATTCTTTAATATCCTGGGCACCACACTGGGTACTTTTTATTCCGGAAAAATATATACAATAAAATATACAGCTAGTAATTTTATAATAATAATAATTTATTCTTCCAAAAAGTACACAAAACACAATGACAAGATAACATCACATTATACAGGTTAGTTCAAAAAGTGACTCAACGACTCCCAAACTGAGCACAGCCCGTATATTGGAAAGTCGGCGTTCCACCGTTATAATAGTGCAGTTACAAAATATTGTCACTGCCCTATTCTGTTAGTGCTTAATATATATTACTCAGTGTTAATTACATTACTTAAATGACATATCTTCGGTATAGTGTCGGCTCAATCTAGCTCTTGGATCGTTTGCTAGATTCGCAGTGAGTTTGGTAACTGACGTGTACAACTGTCCATAAAAAGCCTCGAACTTTCCCAGAAGCTCCGATTTGGTGGTTATGACTCTGCCGTCTGTCTGCCTATTCATCTGTCCGCCTGTCAAGACCCTTTTTCTCAGGAACGCGTGAATATCATCATCATTTCAGCCAAAAGAAGTCCACTGTTGGACATAGGCTTCCCCCAAGCGTAGCCACTATGGCCGGTCCTGTGCGTCTCGCATCCATTGGACTTCAGCGACCCTGACCAGGTCATCGGTCCACCTTGTGGGAGGCGTTCCAACGCTGCATCTTCCGGTACGTGGCCGCCACCAACCTTTCGGCCCCAACGGCTATCTGTTCTGCGTGCAATGTGCCCAGCCCATTGCCAGTTAAGTTTAGTTTACGCGTGAATATATGAAACTGAAATGAATATCAAATACTCAGGTCTGCTTTCCCAAGCAGCAGTGAAAAAATCATATTTCTACTAAGCCCCGCAATCTAAAGACAAGGCCGTTTATGATCCGTGGCGCATATTTTATTACTCTCTAGGAATTCATTGCGATCAAAGACACGGATTTTTTAAGGTGGGAAATCATTGAATGACTTCTCCCGCTCCAGGGCTAAGCGGGAGGGCCGGTCAGACTTTTACCGCCTTATCCCAAAATGTGATCTAAAATAATTCCGGGACTATTACTAGTTTTAATTGGCATTAAACCTAATAATAGTCCTGACATACATTTAGATCGCTTTTAATCGGTATTAAAACTAGTAATAGGCCCGGGACTATTATTGATCGCGTTTTGAAATAAGGCGGTTACTGACTAAAACCACACCTATGCACATTCACCCTTTGCGTTCTAAGACCACGAGTGTCCTTTTCTTACTTTTCCCCACAGCACTAGCAGACATCGGCCCTACTGGGTGCTGACATCCCTTTGAGGCACTCGTGAAACATTAATTGTCGTCGACTATTCGGTCTCGGCGATCTACCTCGTCGTTCATACCGCGTCCGTCGAGGGACTGGAACAATTTGTCTGCTGCGGTCTTCCCATCCGATTATAATTTGGGTGTCTTCAAGACTAGAGTGAATAGGCTCTTAATAAACTAGTGCGATTCACCATCAACGATTGCATCACTGCTTACCATCAGGTGGGATTGCAGTCAAGCACTAGTTTATAACAAATAATAAAAAAAAAACCTAGCTCTTTGTCCGCAAGCCCACATCAAAAACACGATAGGAGTTTTTTTTGCATAAACCGTGTTTTTGACTGGCTAGACTGGCTGTTAAAAATAATCTTGTATGTTTGGAATAGCAAAATTTATTGCATAAGTATTGTAAATATATTATTTCTCTAAACAGGAACCGATAGAATTCGATCTATCCAGCACCTACTGCTGCTGGTGCATGAAAGCCGGCTTCTCAGAGATCATGGTGCGGATGCCAGTATCAGGATACTGCTCCGGGCAGGTCATACCCATGGAGGTCTCTTGTCAGAACGACAGCAATGTCGAGATTGAGGAGCTCAAGTTTGCCATTAAAAAGGTATGTATATTTATTTAGGTAACCTATCATAAGTTAGAAAAACGTTTGACCGAATTTCATTTCACCTATAACTTTTCAACTATTATCGTTTCGTTTTTTTTTTTTTTTCATGATCTATTCTCAATTCGATTTTTTTCGTTACTCCAACGTTTCATTTGGTCGAAAAACTTTTCACCGATGTTACACTCAGCCGAAATAACATTTATTCGAAGTATTATGTTTCCGAACCTTCATTATACCACCATGGCAGGTTTTCTGCCACGGCTCCGGCGCGGCGGGGTTTGGGCGGTTCCATGCGAGCTTATCGTCGCTGATGGTTTCAACGCTCACCACCGCAGCTTTGGCTTGCTGGCCGACTTTGCCGGCCAGCCTCAGCCGCCGCGGCGGGCCTTCAAATCACCTGCTCCTCAGCTCGCGGGCTGTCCTACCCCTCCGTGCCTACGCGGGTTTAAATTACACTCTAGGGGTAGGGCAGACAAGACTGTGAAATCGGATTTGCAGCGATTCGTTTCTGTCACTAAATTTGGTAGCACAGCATATTGACTTTTATGACACTATTTTAATTTAATATTGAAAATGCTGCAAAGTATAGTCCACGGCAAATAAGTTGAATCTATTGCTATAATTACGCGCAGTCCCCCGCTTCGATAGAGACCAGAAAATCAATCAAATTTTAAGCTTAACTATAATGGCCGTCGTTGCTTCGTTGCGCGCAGTTCCCCGCAGTGCCGCACTTGATTAAGACCTGAAAATCTGTTACTATTTTGGTTCAACTTATATGTCACGTATTGTACCTAATTTAGTTAGGTCAGGGACTCGGGGTATGAAATTTCGGATCTAGATACGGTTCGGTACGGTTAAGGTTTTGAAATAATGCGAAGTATCCGCTAGTTTCGAATAGTTTCGGTTATAGATACTTATTAGAATTTTAAAAGTAGATAAATAGCAACCTTTCGACTTTTATTTAAATTCTAGACCATAAGTAAAAGTCTAAATCTAGACTCTAGATTTATCATTTCTTTTGCGCAAGACAAATAAAAACCTGTTATAACTGTTATTGAAATTCTTAAACTTCGCCTTTATCTGAACTTGTTATATCGGTTTCGGATATCCAAGAGTTTCAGTTACGGTACTGAGCTCCATAATATCTCTAATTTATTAATTTATTTTTTTAATTTATTTATTTTTTTGAAAATCGTATTCCTTCTTTGCATTATTTACTTTCGACGTTAGTATCATATTTGCCCTCCCACACTCTGTTGCTGTTCGCTAGATTTTAATAAAGTAATACTAGTTTTTTAGTATACAATAATAAACTTCTTTTTTTTTTGGTGGTGGGTAAAATTATCCAATGACATCTCCCGCCCTTGGGTTGAGCAGGATATAGTGTCAGACTTCCGTCCGTTCCTTCGTTGCCTTAGATACCAGGGCCGAGCTTTCCTTTCAGAAGCAAACCTTTGGCCCATGTGGCCTCGACCCTGCCTGCCTGCAGCTAGCAGGCTGGGTCTCTACGGTTTGCTGACAACTCCTTGAGGCGCGCGGGAATAGTGCGCGCCGTCGACGACCTGGGCTTGGTCCGGATGGTTACCGGACGGTCGGACAGCGAGCTACCCATAGCTCGCCGTCCGCAAGCCTGCGCCTACGTTGAACAGCAACAGAGTGTGGGAGGGCAATTATGATACTAACGTCGAAAGTAAATAATGCAAAGAATTACATTATGCATTGTCCTACAAGGATCTCTTCTCATATAGAGAAGACACGGGATAGTTTTCATATAGGCTTACATGGCTCCCTATAAATCGTCAGGAACTAGTGAAGCAATTGGAACCATGTCCAATTGGATGTTTCTTATGAAGAAGAAACCGGCAAAACATTCCAGGATTACTATAAAAAATGTGTATATGTTACGGGCAATCTGTATAATTCAGGTGTTCTATATAATACCGAACTATAATAACCGAACTATAGTAACCGAATATATAATACCGTGCCGTGTATCGTGGCACGTTACGATGTCGCGACGTAGTTTTTTACGATGCTCGTCGTAGATTCCCACGACGCGACGTCGTATCGTGAAACGACGCCGTATCGTGGTACGACACGACGTCATATCGTGTTTATGTGTCCCGGCCCTAATATATTCGCATCTTTATAAATAACTTTTTCAAATATCGATTATCACACATTTTTCATTCATTTAGCGGTGCCGAAAAGCCGTGACACGCGAAGCTCATGCGGTGTTAGCCCCGACTGGCGCACTGAGAAACGGGTCGAAATTTTGTTAAGTGTGCGTGCGGCGACGCGTTAATACTATGACTATGACGCACACATACAAGCTGCGCGCGGTGCGCGTGTATGAAGATAACTTACTTCCCCTCTTTAAGCGTAATTTAGACGGTACGAGTTTCTCGAACGTTTTGTTCGAGAAAATCGTACGCAATAATCGTAAGCAATAATCGCCATGACATTATCGTATCAAAGTGTTTAGACACAGGTAAGAAATAAATTCGAGTCGAGAAACTCGAACTGTCTAGGTATGAATGTTTAGACGGGGATGCTTTTTTGTTCTTACGATTATCGTACGTTCGAGACGAGAAACTCGCACCACCTGGGTATGTGTTTAGACGATGACATTTTTTCTATGCTCTTACGATTCTCGTATGTTCGAGGCGAGAAACTCGTACCGTCTAAATTGCGCTTTATACTATGTTTACACATGATAAAAAGCATAATTGGCCTTGTAATACGAGTATTATGATGTAATTAAACATGTAATATATTTTATTTTCGTGTAATTTTTGAAAACTAGGAACTGTTAAAAATCTTTGAATGTTTAAGTGTACAATACATGCATATTACACTTACACATGTATTGTACACTTAAGAGGGGCTTTCCTCATTCGCCTGTCATCAACGTCGAGGCCCAGCCTGCTAACTGCAGGCAGGCAGGGTCGAAGCCTACTGGGGTCATGGGTTAGTTCCGAAAGGAATGCTCGGCCCCGGCACGATAGGCTACGTAGGAACGGGGTAGGTTTTTAGTCAGTAAGAGTCTGACACTACTTCCCGCTCCGCCCAAGGGCGGGATTTGTCATTGGATGATTTTACCTACCATAAAAAAAAAAAAAAAAAAAACGTCGAGCATGGTTTAAAAGCTTGTTACTACATCTGAGCTCATCATCTAGCTGTCCAACGCGATGTTTGATGAAAAGGCAACGCTAAAAAAGAGAGATAACGCCTTAAAACTGTAAACTGTGGCATTCAGTAATTCTGTGATTTACTGGAATATTTCACAAAACTTGTTTCAGGAAATACGTGTTTTTTTAAAACCCTAAAAGTTTTTAAGGAAAATTATCGTCATTCAGAATCCTGATTAAATGTGCGAGGCTTACACCGTTAAATTTTGGTCGTTTTAATCCCGTGGAGAGTCGATCTGGTACATGAAACACTATCGATTTATTAAGATAGAATTAAAAAATAATGTACTTTTTTTCTAAAAGTCGAATTAAAATACGCATGTACGAAATTAATTTCTTTAAGTAAACGGGTCATTGACCTTGTAGCTATTAGTCGGTCGTTGCGTACTAACTACCTACAGTTCATTGGCCTCGCTCAGCTGATATTTAGTTAAAGAAATTCATTTCGTACATGCGTAAATTACTGCGGGTTTAAAAAAAAAGTCCTTTATTTTTTAATTTTCTCTTTACAAATCGATATTGTTTCATGTACCGAATCGACCCTCCACGGGATTAAAACGATTAGAATTTAACGGTGTATAAGTACTTTTATATTTTTAATATACGAGTACATTATGAAGGGCCAAAATTTATGTAAAATAGCAGATTTGCTGAGGTCTTTACTGGATTAGTTTTACAAAAAAGTGTATGCTCAAAAAAAACCAACTCCGGCAGAAACGAGATGTATCTCAAATCAATAATAGTAAGCTATAAAACAATAACTAACTATTATCGTGATCTTTAGTTGCTAACATATAAAAATTGCCAGTTGTAGTCGAGTAGTACACGCGCCCCACGTTGGGCGCCAGTTTGTAATCGAGTTGGGGAGGAATTCCGCACTGTCACGGCGGTTTACAAATGAAATAGCCTGCTTAATAAAACTGTGTAGTCGAGTGAGGGACGAACTTCGCACTGTCACGGCTGTCTATAATTGAAAACAGTATGCTGTACGATAACTCAATTTATTAGGCACACAGCTTACAGGAGTACAGGAATAATACAACTTCGTAGAGCTGAGCGGGAATTTTATATAAGCGTGACCGTATGCGACACAACATTGCTAGTAAGAATAACGATCATAACTGGTTATTATTTTATTATTTATTAATATTGATAATTTGAGATACATTCCATTTCTGCCGGAGCTGGGTTTTTTTCCTATGGAGCCAAAACATTCTCCTTTATGTTTTGATTTCTATAGAAGCCTAGATAATATCCACAAGATATCTGTGAATTCAAAATATCTGGAGAAAGATGTGTAATAACATCAAAATCGCAGAAGAGCGGTTGTATGAAAATGTATCTCGGGTTGTCCGGCCTTAAACATTCCTCATAAATCACTGTCTCGTGGTGAAACCTACATTTAAATCTATTCAATAGTATTTGAGTAGATAGTTTTATAATGTGTAAGGATGTAATGCTATGATTTTGTATTTAGAACGTAATATACATCGCTACCGACGTGCCTGGCCAACGTAGAGACCACGACACGGTCGCTGAGATAAAGAAGGGCCCAATCCCGGGGCACACGACTCGCAACTGGACGGTCGAGATGGAGGTGCCTTCCTTGGACATATACAATGTTAGCAACTGCCGCTACATCGACATTGAGTACCTTTTCAAGGTAAGAAATATTTTATTGTACAATCAAAAACGGAATGTGATCAACACTATAATATTAACATTTTCAATCTATGGTAGCCACACACGTTGTAGTATACTTGCGCAAGTTAAGACTTGCACAAGTATACTGAAACATGTGTTGTGCAGAAAATTGCGCAAGTATCTTCCAACACACATTTCAGTATACTTGTGCAAGTCTTAACTTGCGCAAGTATACTGTAACGTGTGTGGCTACCATTAGAAGTAGTATTAATAACATAGAGAATGGGGAATGTTTATTTGACTGAGTGCAGTCATATCCACTGCTCCAAGATTGGAGAGTCCCTGACCTGTCAGCCAGCGTTCTAAGAATGATTTTTCTTTATTAATGATGTAAAAGTTTACATAATAAAGTTGCACATCACAAGACCTCTTTTGGTGGTCCTGAATTGTATTTGACATTAGCATTAAATGAGATGAAACTTAATCTCTTTGACACATATTGAAACTTTTTAGGGTTCCGTACGAAAAGGGTAAAAACGGGACCCGGGGACCTGGGAATTTCGAATAGAATAGAATGTAATTTATCCTAACTACTAATATTATTAGTAAGAAACAGAAAAATAATTAAATCATGTTTATTTGGCACGCAATGAGGAAACAAGTACATAGGGAATAATAATAGGTAGAAAGAAACTTAAATTGTAAAAAAAACAACAACATTATGTGTCTCACGGCTACGCCAAGTAGGCCCAGTTCAGCATAATGTCAGACAACTACAATACGCGCCATATAAGTAGAACCAAAATGGCGATCGTCCTTGAATGCGCAGTAACAGATTTTCGGGTGTCAGTCAAAGTGGAGGGCTGCCGCTAGCTTTCAGAAATGAATACAGTGCCGGATTAAGCAAGCGCGGGGCCCAAAAATTCTACCAAGGGGCCCTACTTATTTTTCTCACAAGGCGCAGAACGTTTAGGTAACGGTAGCCCATTGTATTTGCTCACAGTTTTTTTTTTTATAGGTTCGCGCTTGACCGCTATCTTACATGATGGAAAGCGACAATGTGGTCGACGATGGAGCGCGCTTACCTAGTAGTAACCTATTCACTCTTGACTTAAAGATTCCCGGGTTGTAGCCATCAGGAAACACAGACTCCGGGCAGGGAATTCCACTCCTTAGCTGTACGCACAATTAATGTGTTTTATTTTATGAATATTCCGGAATTGATTTATCTATATACATATATATATATTATATCGCGGGGCCCGCAGCATTTGCTACTCTTGCTACGTGGCTAATCCGGCACTGAATGAATATGTATAGATTTTTTTTTTTAAACTTAGTAATCAGTCGCGCATTGGAAGTCTTTTTAAGATTTCGCACACGGGTAATCCTTGACAAAGATTAACTCATATCATCTTGTAGTATTTTCCCTTGTGAAAATTGTTCAAAATCATGGTTTCTGTGCTAATAGGGTCATCTATTAGCACAGAACCAGTGAGACGAAGTCGCAATATACAATATGCACGACGGAGATAGCCAGTGGATAGTGTTGCGAAGTTTTGCACACTGCAGGGCTCCTGTAGCCTTTGGGCCCCATATCATTGATACGGCGATAGCTACGCCCCTGTCGATGCTGCGATTAACATAGCCAGTTTTACCTTCGAAAAAGATGAATACAACCTTTCGTCTGTTTGTATTGTTTAGGTATCTACGGAAGTCAGCGGCTGCCACAAGAATTCTGAAGAAACCCAACCTATAATCATTGGCAGTATCCCCTTAGTCGGCTTCCAAGATACCGTACCGAACCCACTGCAAGACCAGCTGCCCAGGGTTCAAGCTGTCCAGGACGACAACAGTTACCCTCCCCCGCCAGTTATAAACCAACCATATCCTAACAGCAATGGGTACCCCAGTAACACTCCCTACCCTGGCGGTAACCCAGGCTACCCCACTACTCCTAATCTTGGCGGCAGAACCTCCCCCTATCCTCAAGGTAATCAGCCTTATCCCAACGCTTCTCCTTACCCGCCACAGCCTTACCCGGGTAATGTCCCACCGTATCCTGGAGTTAATTCTCCATACCCAGCTGGGAATTCTCCTAACCCGGGGGCAGATCCTCCGTACCCTGGTGGAAACTCACCTTACCCTCCAGCGAGCTCTCCTTACGCTTCAGAGAAATCTCCTCTCGGGCCCAACCCGAATTTCCTCCCACCATACCCGGGTGCTACTCCCATGCAGCCACTCCCTCAAGTGCCAGCCACCACACGACTGAAGACTGGGACCATTGGTTTCGGGGTAGCTGAAGGTGATGGAAGTAAAATTCCTTTACTACCCCCGGGTGCTGCTGTACCATACGTAAGTTTTTAAGTTTAATATTTTATTTCAGTCGACCGATCTCAAAAGCCAGATTTTGGTCATTTATGCGACAGTGGAAGTTATAAGATTTCGTACATTCTGTCAAGGTCACTCAACTAATAAAACTTCTAATTTTGAATTGATAATGCTGTGCTTGACATACATAGTTCTTTTATTTAAAAAAAAAAGAAAGAAAGAAAAGTATTTTATTTGACACATATGACAACATGTAGACATTTAAGTTAAAAAAAAAGGATAAAACTAACATTGTATGTCTCACGGTTGCGCCAAATCGGTCCAGTTCAGCAAAAATGCCAGACAGCTACGTGGTAGTTGCCTGACACTGGTTTTCAACATCCCATTACGTAGTTACTATAACTTACATTAGTTCTGCGTAGATATTTTATGTCTGCGTGTTTTTTCACAGCCCACGAGTTCTGCCTCGAACCCGTACGCTGCCTCCGCTCCTGAACCTTCCACACCCGGCAATGATGAACGTAAGTGTGTCACGCAATTAATCTATACTTAACATTGTAAAGCTCAAAATTTTGTTTGTTGAAACGCGCTTATTTCTAAATGCTGATTTCATCAATTGAAAAAAAAAAAAATATATTAAAAAAAAACCGACCGACTTACTGGAAGAAATCATTAACTGATTTTCATTATTGCTCTATTATCTATTCTGGTAAAATTGATTGTATCTTATCACTCCTGCTGGGACTCATACACTCCCTTTTTAAGGACCGTCCATTGTGACACCCCATTAAAGTTCCTATTGCAATTTTATTTTTGAAGTACAATAAAGAATTAAAAAAAATTTCTTGAGAGCAGTGGTGGCCGAGTTGTAACAGCCCCGATCTACGAGTCGTAGGTCGCGGGTACAAACCCAGCCAAGTGCATTACTTTGTGTAATTTATTTCATCACCACCGCTCTCAAAAACGGTGAAGGAAAACATCGTGAGGAAACCTGCATGTCCTAGAACCAAAAATTCGAAGACATGTGACATCCACCAACACGCACTGGGCCCACGTGGTGGATTACGGCCCATTCCCTCTCCTAGAGAGGAGGCCTGAGTCCCAGCAGTGGGAACATTAAAAGGCTGATAATGATGATGATGACTTTGTTACAGAAAAAGTACCTCTCGTTGATAACTCGGACCCTCCGCCATACAACCCAGAGTTTATGCCCAACCCTAACAAGGACGACAAACAAAACAAAGATGAGAAAAAAGAAGAGAAGAAAGGGGAGCAGAAAGACGAGAAAGAAACTAAATAATGAACAAACTACCTCAATTACTGCCTCACCGTGACTTAGTAAGTACGGTCACTAAGCGTTTACAGAAAGAAACTTGCAGAAAAATCGAGTTGCTGACAATTCAGACACCACCAAAATAGAAGCTGTTTAGTACACTCAGATATATTTTTATTTTAAATATTATAATATTACGATCTAGCGACCCATCCCAGCTTCGCTTCGCATGGGTGCAACGGTGATATTAAATATATTATGGATGTATTGTACATATAAATCTTGCTCTTGAATCACTCTATCTATTAAAATCCGCGTCAAAATCCGTTGCGTAGCTTTAAAGATCTAAGCATACAATAGGGACACAGTGGGAAGCGACTTTGTTTTATACTTGCTATATAGTGATTTAATAAAATATATTATAAAGAAATTTATTACCCAAAGTTGCCGCCTTAAATCGAGCCTAAAATAGTTTTGATAACGTTTTTTTGTCTTATATTAATATTATAAACTTTTTATCTGACTGTACTAAACAGTTTGACCGATTCTTTAGTGAAAAAAATATTGAAATAAAAATGTGCCAATTCGGACACTTTTTGTATGGTAGGTAAAATCATCAAATGACAAATCCCGCCCTTCGGTGAGGCGGGAGATAGTGTCAGACTCTTACTGACTAAAAACCTACCCTGCTCCTTTCATTGCCTTTGTCCCCGGGGTTCATTTTCACATAACCCTTGGCCCCAGTAGGCTTCGGACACTGTGTCTGAATCGTCAGCAACTCGAAAAATCGTAGCACATGTTGCCAGGGACAGTCCTAGTTGGGGCTGTCTTAGTATGAACTGTCAAACGTGTGACGTGATGAATAAAATCGATAAGTTGTTCTCAAGTTTTGGTGCGACCAAGGGAAAAGAGGTTTTTTGATATACATTGTTCTTAGTCCATGAACATTGTTATAACATTTCCCGATTTTACACCAAAACAATTTATTTTCCTGTATTTCATAATCATCTTATTTTAGTGAAAGAATCTCAGTTCGGGTATTATCACTGCATAGCTACTTATTACTAAGCGATTTTATATACTTGGGCCAGCGCCATTTTTGTAGTTAAACTAATTTCAACTGTGTGTGAAGCGTATTAAAACTTAATTTCAATTGTAAATTCACTACAACACAGTTGATCTGCGCTGGCCTTGATGTCTGCATACGATGGTTAGCATCAACTTGCATTTTTAAGCTCTAATTACAAATTATGTACTATAATAAATTAATTTTTAATTTAATAATTATTATTTTTTCCGTCGTACTGCAATTTTTATGAATCAATATATGCAGAACAATTAGTTTTAAATAACTTTACAATAAAAAACTTTACAGTAATATTTTTTGAGCATTTACATCATAAAAAGCACAAACGAATGTGGTGCCCTCTGGTTCTTAATGATTGAAACTAATTTGGTTTAAATATGGAAGTTTGGCAGCTGTTATTTTACCTACCCCCGTTTTCTTGAACGAATGAGAATGTGACAAATTGTCAAGCCCGCGTAAACTGATACATTTTAAATGAATTGTCAATTATAGTCTGTCAGTAATTTACAGTCGATGGACAATTTAATAAAACCAGAAAAACATTTTTCGTTCAATAATCTGGGGTTATTGCCATGGCCTGTATCTCAGTACAATAGAAGTTGAACCATAGGGCTAGAACGAGCTAGAATTTAAGAAACAAAACGTATTTGTACAAAACGTAACACACAATACATTATGTATACATCACTTTAGTACTTAAGATAGGTCTGACTTAAATTAAATTAATTTAAATGACCCTAAAAGCTACTCTTTTGAGTGGTAACTTAAGATTTTTTAATGTAATATAAGGGCATCTCGAAGTTGTCAAAATATATGAAAGATTATCTTCATAAGTTTATAGGGATAAAGTGCCTAATTACGCAAGAGCCTTTTATGTGCCTACAAGTTGAGACGTTTATAATTTAGTAGATTGTTCTAATAGTCGCTACATGATTGATAATAAGTTTTCTAAAATCACGTTCACCAGGTGGCAGCACCGAAGCATCAGGTCCAAGCACTTGTCAAAAGGCTTATGTTAATGACATTAATTAGACATCAATGTCAACGTCAAACGTTTAGACGTTAACGACGTCGTGACGTTTCAAAGGAATAGGCCTGACGGAAAAAGGGCGGGAAACTTCGATTTGAGCGGGCTTGTTTCTTCGTTTCAAAATTAAAATTTAATTTTTTGTACAAAGGATTGACGTAAAGTAGTTGTGATTGTATATATTTATTACTCTAATATTATATTTCTTTAGGATTAGTGTGTATATTATCCTGTAAATATTGGGTAAGTTTTAATACATTCTTTAAAAATGGGTGATCCACCCGAAGACCCCGGGGGGACAGCAGTGCCTTCAGTGGCTAGCTATGTTAATATTTTAAGTTGTAGTAGTAGTAATAATAATGAATTAAATGCACAAAACCCGATTGATATGCTTATTGCTGCCGTAGAATCTTCTATGGACACAGATTGTTCGGGATCAGATATGAATAATAAACTCAAACGAAAACGCATTACATCTCGGGTTCTGTGTACAACTTGTAATAAAAAAAAAAGGAGACAAGGATCTAAGATTGAAAAGCCGAATGACTGTAAATGTTTATTGAAAGCGCAGCAGGAAACAATAAGCACTGAAACTGTTTTACAATCTCAAGGACAATTGCAAAGCCAAGAAGAGTCCCCTCGTTTACCTATTGGTCGCAAATTATATCAGGCGTCTGATGTAGCACCTTTCGTTATACATGTACAGAAAGAAATATACTCCAGTAATGATGGGGTGACTCTCCATCCTGTTACTTTTGGCCGATTCCTGAAAAGAAATAACATTAAAGGCATAGTTAATGGTAGTATTAAACGCATAGGACGGAACCGTATAAGTTTAGGATTCATTAATCACGCAGAAGCCAATCTATTCTTGTCAAACAATAAATTAAAATCCGAAAACTATAAAGTTTTTATTCCCACTTTCAACATAACAAGAATTGGAGTAATTAGAGGGGTACCGTTGGACTGGAGCGATGATGAAGTAAAATCTAATATTTCAGTACCAATTGGGTGTGGTCCCGTAATCAAAATAAGGAGGCTGAGAAGAAAAATTACGGTTAATAATATTAGACAATTCGAAAACACAGGCACTGTAGTCATCACCTTTGATGGCCAAGTGCTGCCAACGCGTGTTTTCATGTGTTACACAGCACTACCAGTTTCGTTATACATTTACCCAACTGTGCAATGTTTCAACTGCTGCAGGTATGGGCACATGAAAAGCCAGTGTAGGTCAACCGCGAGGTGCTATAAATGTGGTCAAGGCCACTGTGGTGACAATTGTAATGTCGAGGAAGATTTTTATTACTGCTGTCAATGTAATGGAGCTCACCAAGCTACTAGCAGAAAATGCTTGGAGTATCAAAGACAAAAAGCTATAAAAGAGACTATGAGTAAAAGCTGTGTCTCTTACATGGAAGCAACAAAACAACACCCTCCATCATCAAAAATTACATATGCTGATGCATTACTGTCTTCTCCTCCTCCTCCACCAAGTCCAACCCGAGTGTTCAATAATCCTCCACACACTGCTCCTTTACATGTTTCTCAATCATACAAAAAGACCGTATTTCTGAAACCAAAACCACTCCCAAAAGTTTCTAAGGGATATGATCATCTAGCCCATTCTGAAATAATAAGACAACCAACATTATCTTCTACACCTATTTTTAATCATGAAAGCTCAAATAATATAGATAATGTAAATATTTCTGAAACTATTAAACTACTGATCCAATTGCTGTCTCAGTCAAACATTGTTTTACCGGCCAACGTTGCAACAGTAATTAATACTTTATATCAAATTTATAATAAACCTAATAATGGATCACAAGGCCAAAGTAATTCAGTGGAATTGTCGAAGCTTAATTAATAAGAAACCTGCTCTAATAGATATAATTAACATATATGCTCCTTCCATTATATGCCTGCAAGAGACCTGGCTTAAAAAACAGTCCATTTTTAAGATTCCAGGTTTCACTTGCATAAGATCTGACAGGGATGATGGGTATGGTGGAGTAGCCATACTTGTTAATAATCTCCTTTCCTACACTCCCCTTTCACTTCCCTCATTGAGTAGTGGTATTTCAGTAGTTGCTGCTATTGTAAATAAAATCTGTTATGTTTCTATATATTTCTCTCGACCTAGTTTAAGTATTTTTGATGAAATTAATCAGCTTTTTAATTTTCTTCCAAAACCATTTATATGTTTGGGGGATTACAATTCCCACCATACTGTCTGGGGTTGCTCTTCCAATAGTTTCTATGGAGAGCAATTACTAGAATTAATTGATTCCCATGGTTTATCTATACTAAACACAGGTTTACCAACTCGTCTCACAAGTCCTACAGAGAGTATAAGTGCTCCAGACTTATCCATCTGTACATCTGACTTAGCTTCAGCATTATTATGGCACCCTCTTGAGTCCACACATGGTAGTGATCACTTCCCGTTAATAATCTCTCTCCCCTTCAACAAACCTGTAAAACAGATAAAACAACCCCGACTAAAACATAAATTAGAAAATGCAGATTGGAATTTATACAAAACAAGGGTAGAGAGTAAAATATCACAATTGCCTGAAATATTTTACTCAAATGTGTCTGCCTCTTCTGAATTTTTAGCTAAAACATTGATTGAAGTAGCAGATGAAACTTTTCCAATTAAAAGCATGGGTTGTGATAAGATACCATCGCCCCCATGGTGGGATCAAGAATGCACTCATGCAGTGAAATTAAGAAAGGATGCAGAGAGGCAATATTGTACAGTAATGTCTGATGAAAACTTTCAGATATATTCACAGGTCTCTAAGGAAACACAGGAACTTCTTAAAAAGAAAAAATTTGAAGCCTGGCGTAGATTCTGTGAAACTTTGAGCCCCAATGTAAAGTCTACCATTGTGTGGCAAAATATTAGAAGATTTAGATCTGCCTTTAATAGTAACCAACAAAATAAGATTCCTCCAAAACTTGCTGAACAAATCATGGACCGTCTTGCACCCCCGTTTGTACCTGAAGAACTAAGTGTGGTTTCACCCTTACCTTCAATTCCTGCAATAGCCGATAACCATAACATAGATCTTAATTCTCCTTTCACAATGAGTGAATTGAAAGGAGTACTTTCATCTCTGAAGGATTCAGCTCCTGGGGAAGATAGTATTCCATATTCCTTTATAGTAAATTTGGACGATAATAGTCTGAAATTTTACCTTTCCGTAATAAATACAGCTATGATGACAGGAAGTATACCACAGGCGTGGAAAACTCAGTCACTAGTTTTATTATTAAAGCCGGACAAACCCAGAACAGATCCTTCGTCTTATCGTCCTATTGCTTTAGCATCCGTTTTAGCAAAGATAGCAGAGCATCTGATTAAAATTAGACTTGAATGGTATCTCGAACACCACAAACTGTTGACAAAGAGTCAATTCGGTTTCAGAAAGGGAAAGAGTACAATTGACAGCTTAAGTCTGTTCACTACAGATATACGATTAGCTTTCTCTGGAAAAGACTCTGTGGTAGCTGCTTTTTTGGACATAACTGCGGCTTATGATAATGTTAATATTTTAATTCTAAAGAAGAAATTGTATGCATTAAATATCCCATGTAATTTAGCTAACTTTATTATAAATTTATTATCAGAACGGTTCATAAAATACTCTTCTACATTTGATCAAAGCACTAATATTATTCGAACAGTTTGGAAAGGATTGCCGCAGGGGTCAGTCTTAAGCCCAATATTATATAATATATATACTTCTGATTTGGATTCTGCCTTTAAGAGTAATACTAATGTCCTGCAATACGCTGATGATTTGGTCCTTTATGTTTCTGGTAGTTTGGTAGAAGATATTTGTAAAACGTTATCCAATTCATTAAAGGATTTAAAGGTTTGGCTAGATGATAATGGTTTGGAACTATCACCGACTAAAAGTGTAGTTGTCCTTTTCACAAGGAAAAAATCACCCCCTGTAGTTAATGTGTTCTATGATGGATCTCTTTTGCCTGTGAAAAATCAAGCAAAATTTTTAGGAGTAACTCTGGATGCTAAACTTACAGGAGTTCCCCATTCTGATAACGTTTTGATGAGATGTGAAAAAAATTTAAATATTCTAAGATGTCTTAGTGGTGTCTGGTGGGGAGCTCACCCTTTTACTATGAAAATTTTGTATAATGCGCTTATTAGAAGTGTGTTAGATTACGGCACGTTTTTGCTGCATCCAGGAAATATCGCGGCTTTCAAAAAATTGGATAACATACAGGCAAAGGCGTTAAGAATTATCATGGGTGTGATGAAATCGAGTCCTATTAATTGTTTACAGGTAGAATGTAGCGAGCCTCCTTTATCAATAAGAAGGCAATATTTGTCTGATAGGTTTTACATCCGTAACTTGCAATTAAATAATCATCAATTGTTTGCTAAAGTGCGTATTCTTGCAGAACAAGTAGAGTCCTCCGACTACTGGCGTCATAAAGATGTGCCATGTTTAATAAAAAGCTTCCAAAAATGTCGTGATCTTGAAGCTCCGATACAGCAAAGCCAACGTCTTCCTTTATATGAATACAGCTATAGTGCCTTAATTTTAAATCCACAGATTAATTACAACATAGGAATAAGTAGAAACGATATTAATCCAAACGCTGAATTTAATCGAATAATTAATAGTGATTGGGCTACATGGCATTGCTTATTTACTGATGCTTCCAAGCATTCGGAAAATGACTGCGTTGGAGTTGGAGTTTACCATTCCCAGTATAAAGTTATCCAACAGATTAAATTGCCGCCTCAGTCTACCGTCTTTACTGGAGAATGTTTTGCGATTTTCAAAGCAGTTGAATACGTGATCCTTGCAAGACTATCAAAGGCAGTCATTTTCAGCGACTCTTTAAGTGCGTTGCAGGCCTTATCGCGTTTTCCTTTTAAAAGTAATAAACAATATCCGATTATCTTTGCTATTAGAAATTTGTTATTAACGTGTTTATGCATGGGTTACAGTATTGTCGTTGCATGGATTCCTAGTCACGTTGGCATATATGGAAATGAAAGAGCTGACAGATTGGCTAATGAGGCGATTCGAGTGGGTGATATTGTCCCTTACCATAATTATTCGCATGACTTAATTTGTTTAGCAAAAACATATTTAACAGAAGCGTGGAATAGATTTTGGGTCGATAGTGCTCCCAAGGGGAAGTATTACCGATGTGTACAGAAATCTATTCCAAATAGACCGTGGTTTTTTGAGCTTAAATTAAATAAAAGAACTACTTCTATTCTCTGTAGAATGCGTTTAGGTCATGTTTGTACACCATCTCAATTGTTTAAGTTTAAAATTGTTTCTAGTGCTAAGTGCTCCTGTGGCGAATACGGGGATATAAATCATATTTTCTTCAACTGTCCACAATATGATCGGTCCAACTTTATTTCTCAACTCCTTTCGATCCGTGTTCCTTTTCCCACCTCTATTATTTGTTTACTATTCAATAATAATTATGATATATATAAAATATTAGCTCAATACATAGAAAGTAATAATATTCAAATATAATATATTTACCTATGTATCTGTCTATCACAACTCCTTACTAATCCTTTCTGATTTTCCTTTCATTATTTTTATGTTTCCCTAACTTTTTAATTGGCTAATGCTTTTGCGAAGCCAGAAAAAAAAAAAAAAAAAAAAAAAAAAAAATAGGCCTGACGGCTACGTGGCGCCAAATTACTTATTAGTCCCATATCTGGGGCAGAGGGCTTCGACAGTAGTCACCCATTGCGACCGATCTTATGACCCGTGGCGCCAACTAGTGGTGTGAATTTTCCTAAACATTGTAATATTTACTCGTCTTAAAAAATAAAAACATAAATCTGTAATAATCTATATTTTTTATTTTATCCACACAAGTTGTAAATTTGGACAAAACCTTCATAGGTATGCAGTTTCAAATGTTATATATATTTTTAATGTTATAATTTAGATGTTAAGGCTTTAAGCATAAGTTAAGAGCTTTTTTATATTTTTTATTATATTATACCTAGTCGTTTAGATTTAAAAATAATGTTGCATTTTACAAATGTTGTTATTTTCAGCATTTAACTATAAACGTACAATTAAGATAAAAAGTAATGCAAATAAAATTGTTTAAATAATGTTACAATTTATAATCGGCTAATTTGAGTAAGTTTCGACCGAAAATATAAAAATTAATAAGTTTACCAAATTATTTTATTTTATTATTTTAAAGTATCTACTTCTCTTGTTCTTTTACTTTTTTCTTTTCGTCTTTTTATGGTGCTTTGTTAAAATATAATTACCATATTTGTTACCAACTTTATTTTTTGATGTTACTTCAAGGTTTCTCATAACTTTTTTATTCCAAGTCGTAGTTTTAAGATTATATACTTGATATAATTATTCTTACGTAGTAGCTAGTCAATAGAAAAAAGTATAAACGTCTTTTACCGGGACGTGCCTTACCCTCGCATTTTGTTATATACATATACAGTTTTCGTCGTGTAAGTTTGCCCATAGGCGTACCTATAAGGAGGGACGGGGGCGTGAGTGGGCCGTGCCTAACTCTAACACGGTCTAGCGCCCACCCAGGATGTTGCGCTACCAATTCGAAATTTCATGATGACACATAAATATTGATAAATTCACAAAAAAATCAGGCGTGTCATGACCCAAACCCCCTCTGAGAAATAATCCTAGGTACGTTCATTGTTTACCATATATCACAGTGCATCATGAGTACTAGCGGGCCATAGAGACGAGACCATCGTTTAGCAGTCAGGTCGCGCTCGGGGCCCCGCCATAGACACTTCAGTTTGGACGCATGTGGCAGCTTGATATTTTTGATACTTTACGTCTGCCCAGGACAGACTCATCAGAAAGCCTAATTCATACTATAACATCGGCAATCTTACATGGCGCGAACTGTACTTTTTATATTTTAGTAAGTTGAAACGCATTTATTGCTTCCTAATTTCAGTGAAGGATAAAATCCAAGCCATTATAAATGTTCCTGTAAAACAGTTGAGTATTGAATGCGAAAACTGTAATTTAATGACAATATTGAACTAATTAATGGTGCCTTTTATACTTACTATACAGACCGTTTTCATGTTTAATAATCTCGAATATTTTGAATGTATTTTTTACCTACCTTATTTTATTTTTTGAACTTAAATAAAGACGTAATAATTATTTGTAGTTTTTACTTGAGTATTACCTACATACTAAAGCTCACCGTGAAAATTTAAACAATCTTATAAAATTTAATAAGTAGGTAATTTTTATCAAATTCTGAGACGCTTTGTTTCATTCGGCGCGCCCCGCCGTAGACAGGTGTCCACACTCTTAGTCATGTTCGTGAACGGTTACCATCAGTTGGTCCTAACCTTCTCTCAACTGCGACGGTTTATTTTAATTATTTGTATTTGTTGCACTCTCGACCCTTTTAACGTGCACATATTTATATTCTATCCATATATAATATAAAACAATAAAAGTCCCCTATCGAGTCTGTCTGCCTGTATGAACGCGATAAACGTGTAAGTATAATTTCAACATTAACGACGCAAACAATTTTGTAACTATTTACTAATTTTGAAAAAATCTTCAGTTTCTTGAACGTTTTTCTCCATAAAAATCTACTCTTTGAAAAATGCAAATAGCTTCACGTCAATTTTGTAACACACCGACCTTGAGAATTGAGGAGTGTCTAAATGGTTTAATTGCAATTAATGCGTTCCGAGTTGAGTTGACTACACTAGTCGAACCTCTAGCAGACAATGAGTCATCTAATTGCCAAGTATAATAACCAAATAGCGCCGGCAGCATACCTATAGAAACAAAGTAGAAATGAGCACTACGTAAAAATAGCACCGAGCGCGATGAACTGTTAAACTGTACAATCTATCTTGCTAAATAATTCACATACAGACGCTAAGAGAATAATAAATAGGAGCAGCGTCGTAGCGTGGACTAGTTTCGACGTGGGCGAAGGTGCATCTTTTTCTTTCATAAATTCTAAAAGGAGGTAGCCATTGTCACAACCCAACGTTCCACCATATCGTCGTTTACCATCAGGTGAAAAATTGGTCAAAAGAGAGCCTATGTATTATAAAAAAAAACCCCATCCTTGAAGAAGCGCTCCTTTGGGTGCGAAGCCGTGGGCGAGGACCCACATCCTCCACGCCTACCTACGCTACTGAGTGGAGTTAGTTTCAATAAAACAAAGTTAATTCTCACGGTAACAATTCGTATATTTTATTAACCGCTATAAAAATGTCAGAAGTTACGTTAGACAAAAAAAACACAATATCAAAAACAATTATATCAAAATTTTAACTTATAATTATTTTAACTTAAATATAGCATATTTTGTGTTGCACACAAAAAACAGGTCTCTATTATTATTGTTGATTTGTACTAAAATATTATAAAATGTAACTTTAGGCCTACTAGATCTCCCAGCGTTCAAAACACATTCAACTTTATTTTTCTTTAGTAAATCTCATGTTAACATCAGTGGCATAGGTAGGTGACTGATGAGTTTTCATGATTAAAGTGCAATTATTTTATTTAGATTTCGAAGGTGGGAGAATTTTTCGCTACAATACCTAAGAAGTTTGTTAATCAGGTTTTCGAGCCCAGCCCTTCCGTAGCTACGCCATTGGTTAACATAAGTTGTTGGTTTTCTATACAATATGTTACGGTCAAACTCTTAAACGTTCAAAAGGAATGTTAACTGAAAAAACAGGCAGAAGTACTTTTGACTGCACATGTTGATCAATAGTAGTTTTGCTTGAAATTATTGGTTAATAGTGCTTTTGACTGTAACGAAGTTGTCCCAAATTTTAGGGACATTTTATGTCAAGAATCAACAAGAACAAAATGTTTGTTTCATTTTCATTAACATTCAGTAGGTCCATCTATTTCAAAACTAGACACAACATTCTTATCCTACTATAGGCACTTTCAAACTAAACATTTATATATCTATTTATTAATAATAATTAGTTTTTTTATATTTTTAAATGTTTTTTTTTTTCATAATTTTTTTGTTAAGAAATATTTAAAAATGTATGAAATATGTATATATAATTTAAATAAATGGATTAGTAAAAAAATTGAAAATCATCATACATTAATATTAATTAGATTTAGGTATAAATAAACACGAACATAAAAATCAACACTAATTTTACGTGATGTCTTAAAGAAACTGTCCATTATTATTATTCTTTTATTGGTCATTTCAACTTTTAATTATTACTTAAAAAACCATTTAAAAATATAAAAAAATTGTATCCCACCGGTATCGGTAACAAGGTCCGGGAAGAAGTTATTATTAAACATATTATTAAAGTAACTTATACAATTATAAAAAACAAAATGCTGAAAAGGCAAATTACATCTGCTCATTCAAAACGTCTCTAAATCAATATTATTATATCAAAGTAGTAACAACAAGTGGGTATATTTGTTATATTAATAGTATAATTCAATAAATTATTATGGACATAGAAAACATTTATTTATTTCTCTCACAAAAAGCAGAAATTCAACGAGTACTTTCACTCCTTAAAATTGCCAAAGAACTAAGTGACCTTGCATACAACTTAGAGAGATCGACTCATCATAAATAACAATGAAAGTTTTTCTACATCCGAGTTTTTGGTTAAATACAAAAATAGAAATTTGTATTCTTTTGCTTAAGGTTATAGAATATATGGCATTTCAGTGTAGAAATATCTACGGCAGACATAATAATATTGTCTTTTGCTAAAAGAGGCACCTCGAGAAAGTTATATTATTAGTATCGTTGCACCGACATTAAGTTCCAAATTGAAATTTCTTTTTTTTATATACGATTTATATCTATATACTTAGGGGCCATTCAAATATTACGTTGGCACTACAGGCGGGTGGGGGTGTTTGCTTTGCTTATTTTTGATGACATGGGTGATGAGTTCTGGATGATGATTACATCAGCAGTTTTTTTAAGAGAACAATCTCGATGTTCCAAAATCTCATGAAAATTAGTAGACAAACATATATCACTGAGCAATGTTTATGTAAGCATGTGGGAGGAGGGTTAGATCTTTGCTTACTTTTGCTGACAAGGGAAAGGGGGGGGGGGATTAAATTTGCAAAAATCTGCTTACGTAATACTTGAACGGCCCCTTACCTATTTATATTTTAGTAATCCATTTTACAAGCACCTGACATTGAGTAAAGCTTAAATTTGGGTTACAATGCAACAGTTTGGTATCACGCTGGTGTGATGATGCAATCGGAAAGTGGCCATGAGACTCACCAACCAAACAAGACGGTACCATCATGTTTGGGCTCGTTGGATACGTTGGACAAGAGATATTACATTTTATTTTAATAATAGCTTGTTTTAACTAACCGATAAGTACCTATTTACATTATAAGTACCCTTTATTACAAGCGCGATATAAGCATAAGTATATTTTTAATAAAGCAAGTCCAAAAGACCGATAAACATTATCATTGTTATAAATCTGCTCATAATCTTATAATTAATATAAGATTCAAGTTTATGTGCCGCAAAATGCTATTATGTTTGTAAGTGTGTGAACCTGGAGATCTGTCATACAGGGCTCAAACCCAGTTCAGACTCCAGCTCTCACAAAGATCTTCAGGCAAAATTCTATAAAATTGTGTTACAATGTACTTTTCTATGAGAAATAAAAAGATATTTATTAATCTCTATATTGTATAAAAATCGCTATCTGTGTCTGTTTGTGTATACGCTAACACTTCCTAAACCATGCAATCGATTATGATGCGGAAGGTTTTTGCGTCACTCGTTGGTATAAGTCATTAGTGATGGATGGGTATAATTACAAAAAAATCTTAGCACTAAGAACACTATATTATGATCTTATATCTATTTTACTTTTATATAAAATCTATAAAACGTAATTATATAAATGCTTAACAAGTAGAAGATTAAGTAAATATATTTATGCACTCAGTTTAGTATTTTTCGAGAAATATTCGTAAAATCGTAAAAAACTTTTTTGCGCGTCAGTGCAATTTGTGTCAAAGTTGAAAATATTGCCTCAAATGGCTGATTGAACACCTTAATATATTTTATATAAGAATATTCATATTCTGAAAGCTTTTAAGTCAATAGCAGCCAAGTACAAAGTACCCATAGGACGGTTATCTTATCTTATTCAGTGCAACTTGGATAACTGTGATCTCAAGGAATCGAGGATATCTTGGAGCTCTGTAACCGTAACCGATTAATCGATATAAAAGTTTCGGATAGTTTCAGATAAAGGCGGAATCTATATTACAGGTTTTTGTTTGTTTTATAATCTAGATCAGAAATAAGTCTAACCTTAGCTATTTGTATTTCACTTTTACAATTTTAAAATGCCTTATCCGTAACCAAAGCCATGCAAAACGAGCGGATAATCCGAAAAAATGTCATATCCGACAAGTGTCTCGCATCTAACGAATTCCCGCGCCCCTCACCAGGGCATCAGTTTCACATTGTGGGAGGCCGAAATCGGTGTAATATTATTCCTGTATCCGTATCCGAAATGTCATATCCATAACCTCTTTTGTATCCCTTACTATTTTTATTTATCCAGTTTCCTGTACGGGTGACATTGTTGCAATAACGGAGAGTCTCGCGAAGGACGACGAATGTTTGCACTTTGCAAACAGACCTGTCCGTCGGACTCCAGAAGTACAGACCAATATTCAAAATGTAGATTATTGTTGGTCATCGTCTTACTTATAGAGGCCAGATGACTGTCCTGTTGTCTAGTTGTCAGTGGCCCTGACTGCTATGCCGGAGGTCGTGGGTTCGATTCCCACCCAGGACAAATGTTTGTGTGATGAGCACCATCATTTGTTCTGTGTCTGGGTATAATTTATCTGCATACATGTATTTATAATAAATATACATGTATGTTTATCAGTTGTCTAGTACTCATAGCAGAAGCTCTGCTTATTTTGAGACTAGATGGCGTTGTGTGAAATTTGAGAAATATTATTATATAGCTAAGGAGTGGAATTCCCTGCCAGCCACAACAAATGGGTCTTTAAGACAAGAGTGTGTGTGTGTGTGTGTGTGTGTGTGTGTGTGTGTGTGTGTGTTCTATTCTATTCTATTCTATTCAAGAGTGCTCCATCGTCACTATCCAACAGGTGAGATAGCGGTCAAGCGCGAGCCTATCTTCAGTAAAAAAAGTAATAGAGGTATTTTAAAGTAAAAGTGTTGGGACATGTCACTGTTATTATCAGTACCTAGTAAAGGTTTAGTAGTTTCTTACATACCCACGGTCGCATTTAACCAGGTTTCACTGTATTCAGGTCAGCTGAGCATTAAAATTTAATTGAGTAAATAAATTTTATCTTGTATTATTGGAATAACAAGAAAAAACATCTGACCTGTTCTGTCATTTTACAACGCAGTATTAAGATAACTTAGGTACATATCAAATATCAGTGTAGGTACTGTGTTAAGCGTTATCAAACCAAGTTTGGTTTTATATAAACTTATCAGCGGATAGTGCATTAGTCCGCTAGGACGACAAACCGCGCATCTCAGAGACCTTGAACTTTGTAAAGCGCCCTTATTGCTAGGAAATAAGGGCGCTATTAACGTCAATATGAAATGTGCGGTTTATGTTGATATAGCAACCTACTTAGCTGCTTGGAGGAGGAGCGGTAGGCGCGTATTCGCCTGGGACATGGGGTGGTCCACCAATCTTACTTCCTGCATTGCTCGCTGGATATGGTGGGGGATTCATATCACTTGGAGCGTTAGTCGGATAACCGGGACCGCTTGTTGGATAACCTGGTCCGCTAGTGGGATATCCAGGCCCGCTGGTTGGGTAGCCTGGCCCTCCAGTGGGATATCCAGGCCCGCTGGTTGGGTAACCTGGCCCACCAGTCGGGTAACCAGGGCCGCTAGTAGGATAACCTGGGCCACCAGTTGGATAACCAGGTCCTCCAATAGGCACAACCTCTGGTATTTTGAAACCGATATCAGAGCCTTGCAACGGTCTCGCTTTCATTTCCATTGACACAGGAGTTTGGAACGTATTTTGTGTAGGATAGCCACCGTTTCCGCTTGGATAGGGATAAGGAGGTGGATTGTTCGAATACGGACCTTGAGGTTGGTTGTTCTGGAAGGCTTGGGACTGATTGATCTGGATTCTTTGAAGACTAGAGTGGGATCCTCTGATGCTTGTGGGAGGTGGGATCAAGTACTCAGTAGTGTTGTTGGGGTTCGGTATGGGCACCGTAGGCAGGCTGTGGGCCAAGGGGTGAACATACGGGACGTCTGTGAACACCTGAACTGGGACCTGTCCTAAGCACAGTTCGGCCTCGTCTTGCAGTTCGTCGTTACAGCCTGATAGTTTGATTGTTATCTGAAACAAAAGAAATTGTTTAACTACCCTTTCCCGGGTACCCTTTAGTTTTGCCTTTAGGTGGACGATAATGTTCAATAGGTTGAGTAGCAAGGAACTGCTCATCCATTGTCGGTTGAATTTATACTCAAAACTATTAGTATAGCAGTTTATTGAAGTTTTTTTTTTTTTCTTTTTATTGATTTATTCAAGACAATTTACATAAATAATGTAGACATAATCTTCTGCCAAACTGCAGCACAGTTTGTCGGCTGTGGTCTCGTGGAATCATCTTTAGTAACTAATTGACAAAGATCACATTAAACATAAAATTGTATTTTAATATTTCTTACGGGCACTCGCCCGCCAGGCCAGCACAAGCAGCATTTGTGTACAATTTAATCGTCTGACCACCGCCGCCGCCGCACCCCACCCGCGCTTGAAGGAGACAGGCAACCCAGCGCGAGCGGGACACGGCGGCGGCCGTCCGATCGACGACAGCACGCCTACAAGTAGTTGATTTCTTCCACATTATTTAAAAACCGATTATAGAATTATCGGGTTATACCGGCTTTACTAAGCCAGTCCTATACACCATTATTTTTAGTACATGCCTTAAATTAAAATTCAAATAGTCCATGTTAGTAACTGAATCAATTCCAATCATTTTTACACCATGTTAGATTTTTTCCCAAAAATATTTAAAAAAGTCACAAGTTTCACACCACTGGCAACATGTACAACACAGGTCACGGCAGGTCATAGCGGGCCTGGCTCCAGCACACAGCTGGATGCGGCAGTCAAACAACCCCTCACTCGACCGGATGACCCGGTGACCGCTTATAACTTTGTGATTTTTCATGATACAGTTATGAAATTTTTGTACATAGATTCTTTACATAAAAATTGACACGTGTTTCGGGTTTCGCATATACTAAAAATAATATTGTATAGAATACGCTTCAGAAAATATGGTCGTAAAAAACATATTATTTAATCAACTTACTCTAAAGAAGTAGCCAACATCAATGATACTGCAGTTCTCGAGGTAGGGTACTATAATCTCTGGCACCGGCAGCTCGACCGTAAACTTGCGCTGGCTTTTGCCAATTATTGGTCCCTTCTTCAGAACCGCCATCACTTTTTCTGGTGGTATGTACTGGGATGCTGGGCGCTGGCTCCGGTATAGCTCTTTCTGTTAACGAATATTTTACCATTATACTTCACAGCTATACACCGTTAAATTTTGTTCGTTTTAATCCCGCGGAGGGCCGATTAGGTACATGAAACGTTATCGATTTGTAAAGAGAAAATTAAAAAAATAAAGTACTTTTTTTTAAAACTCGAATTAATTTACGCATGTACGAAATCAATTTTTTTAAGTAAGCTGAGCGAGGCCATTGAACTGTAGGTAGTTAGTACGCAACGACCGACAACTACCTACAAGGTCAATGACGTGTTTACTTAAAAAAAAAAACGTACATTCGTATATTACCTGGACTTTAAGAAAAAAAGTATTTTTTAATTTTATCTTTACAAATCGATCGTGTTTCATGTACCGAATCGATCCTCCACGGGATTAAAACGACCAAAATTTAACGGTGTAGATTACAAGTTTCTGATAAAAGAATACGAAAGTATGACCGGAAATGGACAATGGATGAGTTCCAAGTCGTCGTATTGCAGTTAGGGTGTTTTTATTAACGTGCAGATTTCATCACGCATGCGGATTTGCTCCGCATGCGTAACCTTCGCAAATGTTCTTTCATGCAAATATTGATTGAAATGCGTTTTTTTGCCATTTGAAATTTCAAATCCGCATGATATTAAAAACACCCTTAGAGACTAGTTTTTGATAATGGATGTATTCATTAAAATAAACATATGATAGTAAGCCAATATTAAGCCGAACTTAACCGTCAAATCATAAATGATTTGTCGGCAAGCTTGGCTAAGCGCTGGCTGTTTTGCGCGGATGTGACGCATATCTTCCTCATATAAGTACCTATATAAAGATTTTTTATTTTTATTAACCGACATCAAAAAGGAGGAGGTTCTATGTTCGACTGTACTTATTTTTTTTTTTTTGTATCTTCACCGATATTTCGGTTAATTGTGGACCGATGTCGAAAAGAGAAAATTAAAAAACCAAGTACTTTTTTAAACTCGAATTAATTTACGCATGTACGAAATTAATTTCTTCAAGTAAATGTCAGCTGAGCGAGGCCAATGAACTGTAGGTTAGTACGCAACGACCGACAACTACCTACAAGGTCATTGACTTGCTTACTTAAAGAAATTAATTTCGTACATTAAAAAAAGGAATTTATTTTTTAATTTTATCTTTACAAATCGATAGTGTTTCATGTACCGAATCGACCCTCCGCGGGATTAAAACGACCAAAATTTAATGGTATATACTATTGGAAAAAAAAGCATGAATGGGCTAATGAAAACAAAACCATGCTATAATTTACCCTAACGAGAAGAAGTTATCACCAAACTTGTATTGTATGTAAATTACCGGTATTTACGAGTATATCTGGTTTCCTCAAACAGTTATGAACGGTCACATAAAACCACATAACTATTATAAACTCATCATTGAGGAAACCAGTTATTTTAATTAGTAATCTATCTAATTTTAACTGTCTGCTTCTCTGGTTCGATAAGCTAGCTGAGCCCTGTATTTTATTTTTAATAAATGCCTTGCCCTACACTAGCAATTACTCCTATATCGTGGGAGCATTCGCAAACATGTAAACTTACATACACAAGAAAGAAAGAAAGAAAGAAAAAAAAGAAAAATAATTTTATTGAGCATAGAAACACACAATGCTGAAACTACATAATTATAGACACGTAAAACTTAAAAAAGTAAATTAAAAGAAAACTAACATTGTGTCATGTGTGTCTCCCGGCTGCGCCAAATAGGTCCAGTTCAGCATAAATGCCAGACAACTACGAGGTAGTGGTTGCCTCACGCTGGTTTTCAAGACACCCAGACTCAGTACAAATATTTGTATGCCGTACAAATAGGTATTTATTTCGTGCGGGAAACGAACGCGATACGCGGCGCGGCAAATAATCGCTCAACCCAATGGCGTTGATAGCCCCGTATAAAACAATGGTGTTTTTTTACAAACGCTTGGATTACCGTACGAAACGATTGTGGATACCATATTGCGAATTTTTGCCTAAGTCAGGGCCCCTGTAGCGCGGGGGCCCCGTATCATTGATACGGCATATACGGCGGTAGCTACGCCCCTGTCCCAACCGCTGCGGCAACTGTGCCGTCATAAGTGTATATCTGTATGTACTGGAGTTGGTGTCCTTTGTTGCCTTTTTTATGAGGAATTCATTCAATTTATTTCCAAATCGTCGTAACATGTATTTATGTACGGAATTATAATCATCAATACGACCCGCCGAAATACCCATTGGCGGGCTACCTGGCTAGGAAGTGAGCTTGCTGCCATTAGCAGGTAAAACTCTAGGCCCTTGAATGGGTCTTTCGGCGGGTCTTATTGATAACTAGCGTTTGCCCGCCGCTTCGCTCCCGCTCTACCCTACTCTACCCTACTCTACCCTTCTCTATCCTACTCTACCCTACTCTACTCTACCCTACTCTATCCTACTCTACCCTACTCTACCCTATACCAATAAATGAGCAGGAATTGTTTTTTTTTTTTGTTTAACGGATTAAAAATATCTTTCTCCTGGTTCTAAGCTACCTTTCCACCAACTTTCAGTCAAATCGGTTCAGCCGTTCTTGAGTTATAAATAGTGTAACTAACACGACTTTCTTTTATATATAGATTAATAATTCCGTAGATAAATACGTCTTACGACGACTACCAATCACATTTTAGTCAACAATTGACACTGACCTGCTGCATTTTGCAATGCAGAAACTTAAGAATATTTGAATCTAGGGAGCTACCGCGCTTTGAGCTGTAATTTTTTTTTGTACTAATACTTACATAAAACCTTAGCCGAAAGACCTTCACATCTGAAGATAGGCCTCCCGCTCGCGTCTCAACATCGACTAGTCCTGTGATTTTCGCATCCAGTGGATTCCAGATGTTGCTATGTTATATTAAAAAACCAGCTTTTGTCTGCGGTCCTGTCCGCATGATACTAAAAAATTAGTGCAAGGGAACAACCCCCGGTATAAAAAGCATATATGCTATTCCAAGGCGTAAAGGAGTAAAACACTAACATATAGTACGCGGCAAATAAGTTGAACCATCCGCCACGGCTTCGCGCACCCCCCCTACCCACCTCGACTGAGGCCCGGAAATCTTTTATAATCCTCGTCCCTTCAGTTGAACCATCATGGCGGTCGAACTTGAATGCGCAGTGTAACCGATTTTTGGGACCCAATCGAAGTGAAGGCCGCGCGCAACAACAGCAAAAGGTTCAACTTATTTGCCTCGTACTATACAAATATAAGTGTGAAACTTACCGACAAAATTTCGAATATCATCTTCGTGATCTCGACACTGCTTTCGTTGTCCACTTCGATGGACACCGGTATAGCCTGGCCGGGGCAGTAGCCCGACACGGGCATTCGTACCCGAATGGTCACAGGGTTCGACGAGAAACAGAAACAGTCGCATCCGTACATCTCTTCGAACTCCAGCTGTATAGATTCCTGTTAATGTGAAAATTGATATAAGAAAATTGTCACTAACTCATTTGAGCATTAACTATAATGTGCCTTTTTTGAGGCGGGAAATCTTCCAATTACTTGTCCCGCTCTTGGGTGGAGTGGAAGGGCTTGCTGGCCCTACGGTTTTGCTGACTTCTCTTTGAGGCGCGCGTGGAACACTACACTTAGTAAACGACTCGGGCTTCGGACAGTTACCAGATAGCCGGACCGAGAGCTGTCTATTGCTCGTCGTCTGCTCGCCAACGTTGGGCGCCTAAATACTTCTTCCTAAGTTTGTCATCAACATTATTATATTTCGACCCTTGAATCACGAATTCACGATACTAGATATATCTTTTTTTAAGTGGGATATCATCAAAATGACTTCTGAAATTTATACTAATCGCAAGATTTTACTTTTAATTCCAGTCTAGTTTTGTTGCACGGATGCAATGGTGATATTAAATATATTATGCATGTATTATACATATAAACCTTCCTCTTGAATCACTCTATCTATTAAAAAAAACCGCATCAAATTCCGTTGCGTAGTTTTAAAGATCTAAGCATACATAGGGACAGACAGCGGGAAGCGACTTTGTTTTATACTATGTAGTGAGTAGTGATTTAACTGGGAAAAACAAACAAAAGCCGGTCGTAACTCGTCATTTATTCACCATTTTCCGGAACTTTTATATCGGTTTTGGTTACTGATTTACGAGATCCTCGGAGAACAGCGGCTCGAATCAGAGACGCGAACTGTGGAGGAAAAGATTTGCCATTTCTCCTAACTTCATCCGTCCAGCAGAACATCTGCCACCGGGGCACGGACTGCAGTGGCCAATCTGGAATTCTTTGAACTGAACCGACTGCGGGCTTAGGTTGGCCACTGCAGAGATACCTAATCTGGCTAAATTGAGTTTCCTAGACCCATCGCAAATACAGTGCCAGTGTAGAGCCCCTTCACACGATATGCGTCACCTCTTATCCTGCCCAGCATGCACTACCACCTGCACCTTCCATCTTTGAGGCGTGGCTGGAAAAACCCCACGGCGTCCTCACCTTCCGCATGACGCAGGTTCTCACCGAACATGGCAAGTTTGGGAAGTACCTGTACCGGATTCGTGCGGAGGTGACGCCCGGAGGACAGGGTGGGGCAAACGGTAGAAGTGTGCCCCGCTTGGGAAGAGCATCGCCGTGTCCTTGTGGGGGCAATCGGTGGCGGCGATTTCTCGCGCCGCCAGGCCGGCCATGGCCGGAGCGAGGAGGAGTGGCAGGCGGTCGCCTCGGCGGGAGATGTCATTGGATGATTTTATCTACCATAAAAAAATAAACCACCTGCACCTTCAATGACTTGTACAACAACCGAGCTGTCTAGGTTGCCATATATATTTTTTATTTTTTCGATCCGATAGTTTCGGTTACATTACGAAGCTCCGTAACATTCCTGATACGAGTATTACCAAGCACGCTGCCAGGGATACAAGATTATTCAAAAAAAGTTGCCGTGGCCCTCGCAAAACGCAGCTGAAGGAACGCAAATGGGTTTTAATCAGTAACATTCTGACACGTCTTCCCACTCCGCCCAAGAGCGGGAGAAGTCATCGAATGATTTCCTACTTAAAAAAAAAGTAATTAAGTAGGTACTTACTTTAATCCTGTCACTTCCTGTATTCAAATCAAATGGTGCCACAACTTGGAAGTCCTTTGTGATCACTGCATGTGCATGTATGTTTTCCGGGGTGACCAGGTGAGCTGTCATGGAGTAAGATATCTGACCCTGGTCCCCTTTGAACGATGATGGAGCCGTGAACGGTATTTGGAATTTAAAAGGAATGATTTGATTACCAACTGGAAGCGTGGAGGTACCTGCAATGGATGGCAAAATTTAGTTTGTATACTTAAACAAAGATACAATGTGTTTGTGTAATGTATGTTGATATACACCATTAAATTTTGATCATTTTAATCCCGTGGAGGGTTGACTTGGTACATAAAACACTATCGATATGTAAAGATAAAATAAAAAATAAATTACTTTTTTTAGAACTTGAACTAATTTACGCATGTAAGAAATTAATTTCTTTAAGTAAACGTCAGCTGGGCGAGTCCAATGACCTGTAGGTAGTTAGTACGCAACGACCGACAACTACCTATAAGGTCATTGACTCGATTACTCAAAGAAATTAATTTCGTACATGCGTATTTTATTCCAGTTTTAGAAAAAAAGTATTTTATTTTTAAATTTATAAATCAATAGTGTTTTATGTACTGGATCGACCCTCCACGGGATTAAAGCGATCAAAATTTAACGGAGTATATGTGGAAGCTTGTAATTAGCGATTTTCCCCACCTATGTATAAATATTATATGTGTTATTAGTCTGTAGCTTTCATAAAATAAATAAATAAATATAGCGGCATCTGCATTTTTTTAAACGTTGCCCTGCAAGGCATTACTCCTGTTATGTATAACAGGAGTAATGCCTTGCAGGGCATATTTATGAGCGCGCAAATATGTCAACTCGCATACACACACAAGACAACCAATCACCTATCTGTAGGCTCTTTCTTTTGTATTTGTATTTTTTTGGGCTGGTGTCCGCAACTACATGACTAAAGCGCATATTTTGTATACTACTCAAATGTTATACCTATTCCACCGGCCAGATTGATGGTGTGATTGAAGTATTCCTCTTTACCTTCATACTTGACTATTCTATGATTTCTAATATTACCAACTTTCTGTATTTCAGTCTCAGTCCATGACACATTAGCTTCTCCAAGGAACTGTATGTAAATTACTGAAAAAGAAAACAAAAATTAATACTTATACACATATTTATACAGGGTGACTGGTAATTAGTGAGCGCATGTGATTTTAATCATGATAACCAACAACTTTTACTAAGGGACCAAACCTGTAATCGTGAAAAAAACAGCCAATTTCAGTACATTTTGGCCATCATCATCAACAATTGCTTCACTGGTTACCATCAGGTGGAATTGCAGTCAAGCACTAGTTTAAATAACAAATAAAAAATAAATAAAAAAAGTTAGATAAACATAAATGTAGTGATCAGCAGATTTTTTTGCATCTAAAAGCTTGTGTGTGTTTATTTATATATGTGTGTATATTTGTTACTCCATCATACTCAAACTGCTGAACAGATTTCGATAAAATTTGGCACATGGATAGACCTGACCTGGAATAGCTCATTAGATTTTTTTCCTGGGATCACAATCTCTTGGGATAAGCTTCTATTTTTAAATGAGAAAACCGCTGACAGAAACTAATGACGCTCTTAGATCAGAAAAGATGTTGCAGGATTTGTCTAAACATCAGACTTAATTAGTTAGTGGGTACTTACCAGAAAAAGTTAGTGGATGATCCAGCTTAAATTGTATTGACCCTGCCACGACCTGGCCAGCATAAAACACGAATTCTGGAGTCGTATCCACACGTATAGCACCATTATTGAATGCGACAGCCATTATCTCTAATTTGCATATACAAATTATCACCCAAAAAAAATAAAACTAAACTGTTTGATGAAAAATACACATGAACGTTCCGCGAAACCAACCGGAAAGATGATCTTTATAGCAAATCAATATGATTTATTATTCATACTGCATTACAGGTTATAGACAAAATAGAACACACAATTCATTCCAACAAAGAATTTGGGCAACGCCAAACTAACTGAGGATAATAAAAAGAATAATCGGCGATCTGACTATATTTACTGTCTACGTTAGGACATAATAACTCTAAAAATAAATCTGATAAAGTTTAATTTTGCTTCGCAGCTTTCGTTATCTCTATAATTGCTTTGACCTTGCTTTCAGTGCTGCCAGACCTAGACGTGTTGAGTCCCATTTAGCCTACCGACAGTCAAAATAATTGTTATTCGGACATAAATTATGGTAGTCGTAGATCAATATTATATTTATTTATTCATTTTATAATTTATGTACACACAAATTTAAAAAAGAAGATGCAACGTTATAGAAAGAAATGTCTTCCAGCAGTCTAGCGAAAGGAAATATTAAAAGAAATTTAGACAAAAGTATGTAGAAATAAGAAAAGAAGAGCTTGAGAAATCTTAAATTTAAGTAATAAATAACCGTAAAAACTTTTAATAAAATAATAAATACATAACAAATATACATTTATAACTATCACACAAGAGAGGAAAAATAGTGCTCTTTTATTTTAGTTTGAAAAAGTGAAATAGTTTTCAGATCTCGAATACAAGGCGGAAGAGAGTCCACATCCTTACTGCGTTGACATAGAAAGAGCAGGAGAAGTAGCTGGATTTATGAGAAGCGGCTTTCAAGAAGGGATCTTACCTTAGGATTTAAGAGGGGATTAAATGGGTGTAACCTGCACGGTGTGTTGTGTTATGTGTTGTCGGTAGGTTGGAAGCGATAAGATGAGTTGTGACGGATGTTGAAAAGGAGACCAAATCTGAGTGTTCCTGCGAAGATGGATAGGGAGTCACTTGACTTCCTTGCAAAAATGGAAGTCGTGATCATACTTTGCAACCCAAACTCGTAGACCAAGCCCCGGTCATCAGGGGGAGTGGAAACATTGAGAGATGTCGTGTGGTGTCCCACAGGGATCGGTACTAGGGCCGCCCTTGTGGAACATTGAGTACGATTACGTGCTGCGCGCCGACCTCCCCGACGGGGTCAGCGTGGTTTGTTACACGGACGGTCGTACCAGCCGGCGGTCGAACTAGCAACGCGCGGAGTTGCGACAGTCGTGGAGAGGATCGAGCAGTTGGGACTCGAGGTAGCACTGCACAATTCCGAGGCCATGTGTTTTCACGGCCCTCGGAACGCGCCACCTCCGGGTTCCTAATTAACGGTATTAACGGATTTCACATCGGTGTCGGGGCGACGATGAAGTACAATACGTTCGACGGTTCTTGGCGCGCCTGAAGTGTTAGGCTCTGCGAACTTAGGCGCTCAAAATAAACGCGTCAAATAAATTATTTATAAAAACAAATGCCAATAACAGTTGTTAACAGTAATAACAACTGCTATTGGCATTAATTTTTTCAAACCATTTATTTGTTTTACGAGTTCACAAGCGCTACCTGGGATTCGTCCTCGACAGCCGGTGGAATTTCGAGGAGCACTTCCGACGTTTGGTTCCCAGATTGAATCGGACTGGGGCTGCTCTCAAGTGGCTCCTGTTGAACTTAGGGGGTCCAGACCCAGGCATCGTAGTGTGTAGGCACCGTATCGGTAGGTGATTGGTCGTCGCCCGCTCATAACGACCATGGCGGCGCGCACTCGACCAATCTCCTTTCGGTATCGCCCCGCTCGCAGCGTCGCTCGCTGCTAAGACCGAAGTCGTGAATAGGCCCTTATAATAAATAGTTAAGGTTGTTTGTAAAAAATAGCTCTTGGCGATAAGACCGCCCATCGTAACACATATTAATTTTTAAGCTGCGACTTTTACTACCGCATTTGGTCGATTCGGTACATGAAATACTATCGATTTGTAAAGATAAAATTAAAAATAAAGTACTTTTTTTCTAAATGTCGAAGTAAATACGCATGTACGAAATTATTTTTTTAAGTAAACGAGTCAATGACCTTGTAGGTAGTCGTCGGTCGTTGGGTACTAACTACCTACAGGTCATTGAACTCGCTCAGCTGACGTTTACATAAAGAAATTAATTTCATACATGCGTAAATTAATTCGAGTTTTAGATAAAAAAAGTTCTTTATTTTGTTAGTTTTCTTTATAATTCGATAATGTTTCATGTACCGAATCGACTCTCTACAGAATCAAAATTTAACGGTGTATTTATGGTGTACCTTCAATAAAGCGTATATCTATCTATAATCATAAAATCACTTAAAGTGCCCCAAATTTTTTTTAGCGTTGGACTAATTGACAACCTTTCGTTGATGGCATTAATTGATCACCCTCACCCCAAGCAAAAATGGCCACTTTTTTTTTACCTCAGAATATCAAATGCCATCCTCTTAACGTTCAGCACATAAAAGGGGAAATATCGTATAATCTGGCAACACTGCCAACACTGCTCAGCGCCGCGACGGCGCTCGCTTTGACGTTTAATTACAGCATTCATATTTCATTCAATCACATCAAGAAACTGCGTTTTGATAATGCAAAATATTTAGAGGGAAGAAATAGGGAAAAGGTTTACAATCAGACTTTGCAAAAATGAAATATTAAGTTTTTGTTGTGCGATGTTGCGTTGCGCGTTGGTTGGATTCGCGATTTCGCGACACATTCACAGCGTTCCGAATTGCGTCAAAAGTGATTATATCGCGTATAAGGGCAAAGAGAATATAAGCACTACGTTTATATAAGGGCTATTGCGAATCGCTCAATGCCAGCCTGGAAATGCTGGCATTGAAACCTTACATGTCAAAATTCATAATTGTGAGTCCCTTAAAAATATAATATCTCTTTACTGTCCATCCTCCGTTCACACGTGTCAACAAGATTGGGATCGTCTTTTTTCGATATGTGAAGATAAAACTCTACTACTCGGTGATTTCAATGGACACCACAGCAACTGGTCATGTAAAAATGACACAAGGGGTAAACAGATATTTGATTCCCTTTTATGTCACAACTTTGCTGTTATGAATAATGGCGCTCCGACCAGAATTAAGATGGTTGACGGAGTCTTACAAATATCATCTCCTGACGTGTCATTCATAACAACAGATATTGCTGTCAAGTATGATTGGACCGTGACCAATGAAAGCCTGGGAAGTGACCACCTTATCATGAAAATCACAGCTAACTGTTCATCCACCAGACAACCGGATATAAGACGAAACTTTAAGAAAACTAATTGGCAGCAGTACCGAATTTATCTGGAAGAAGCATTCCATGATTTTAATTTTACTTCTGATTTACAACAGGCATACGACCTTTTTTTAGATACCTTAAATAAAGCAGCAGACCAGCATATTCCAGTTATTAAAATCAATCAAAATCCTAGTAACAATTTTAGATCAAAAACCTACTGGACTCCTGCGCTGTCCAAAATTGTGGCAGAACGAAGACTTGCATTGGCTCAGTTTCGTGCTAACCCAACACCCAATAATTTGTCGTTTTTACAATCTAAAATTAGTATCGCACAAAAGGAATTGAGAAGAGCGAAAAGTGAGTCATTTCAAAACTTTTGTACATCAATTGATTGTTTAACCTCTTCTAGTGATATGTGGAGAAAAATGAAATGGTATAAAGGTTATCATAATCACCGCAACCAGTATGTAAGTGAAACTCAAGCATCGAAATTGTTACAAAGTCTAACTCCTGATTTTGTTTGTAATGATCAGCCAATCTTTAAATCCAATAATGATGATTTAGAAAAATGTATTTCCCTTCATGAATTAGAGAAAAGTATAAAATCATCAGATACAGCTCCAGGTTGTGACGGTGTATCATTTTCGATGTTAAAAAACCTACCATCTAATGCTAAACTTATATTAATTAATTTGTACAATTTGTTTTTACAAAATGGTTTTGTCCCGAAACAGTGGCGTGATATCCGTATATTCCCCATTTCAAAACCTGGACGAAACCCTGACTCCTTAGATTCACTAAGGCCAATATCCTTGATGTCTTGCTTATGCAAGACATTCCATGCAATTCTTAATAAACGATTGGAGTGGTTCATGGAAAAAAACAACTTTTTCTCGAATAACATGGTGGGATTTAGGAAAACACGCTCTTGTTTGGATAGTCTTTCTAGTCTTGTGTCTAAAATACAGCATGGCTTTGCCATGAATTCTTTTACTTTAGCTTGCTTTATAGACATAAATAGTGCTTACAATAATGTAGATGTTCGTAATTTATTGATTATTCTAGACAATTTAGGTGCAGGTTCTAAAATATGTTTGTATTTACATAATTTTTTGAAAGAGAGGTCATTACTAATTAAGTGTGACTCTATATCTATGCACAGAAGTACGGGAATAGGAATAGCGCAGGGTGATCCGTTATCACCGTTACTTTTTAATGTGGCTACTATTCAGATCTGTAAACAAGTATATCATGACGTGACTGTGTCTCAATATGCAGATGATATTGTTAGGTATGTATCCGGCAAAAACATAATTGACGCTGTAGCAGATATTCAGCACATGCTGAACAATACTACTTCAATTTTAGCAGGCTTAGGTCTAGAAATATCTTCTTCCAAAAGTAAATTATGTCTCTTTTATAAAGGTCGTAAATTTTCCAGATATCCAATTGATATTAATGTAAATAGTTCTCGTTTACCCGTAGTAGACTGTGTTAAGTATTTGGGTCTGTGGATGGATCGTTCATTAAGGTGGGGGAAACATATTAATGAAATTGTTGAAAAAATACACAAATTCCTTAATGTTTTCAAAGTTTTGTCCGGATCTGCTTGGGGCGTACATCAAAAACACTTAAGAAGGCTATACATATCAGTTATTCGTAGTCGTTTAGATTATGCTAGTTTTTTGTACGAAACTAGTGCCAAAAAATATTTAAATAAGTTAGATGTCACACAAAATCAATGTATGAGGATAATAGGAGGATTTATTAGGACTACACCTACGCACGTCATGGAATGCGAGCTTAGTTTACCGCCTTTGGAGATCAGAAGATGGTTTCTGTGCGGGAAATTTTGGTTAAAAATACATTCTTATAATACTAATACAGTAAAGCCAACTTTAGAAAATTTAAGCAATACGTGTCTGAATGAAAGAACTAAAAAAGTGCCGCTTCTTGTCACAATTAATAATAATTTTAAAAATTTCCCAATCAGCTCTTGTACACAATTAGAAATGTTCTCTTTTGATACGTGGATGTCTGATATAAACTTAAATGATGTATTAAAAACTAACCTAGATTTAATTAATAAAGCAAAGAGTAAATACAGTATTTCTAAAATAAAAGAAGAAACATTAAAATGTTTATCCATATATTCAGAATTTTATAAAATTTATACGGACGGATCAAAAGATGGTGATTATGTAGGCTGCGCTTTCTATGACGAACAAACTGAATGTTTTATGAAATTTAAAATCTCCACCAATTTGTCTATCATGTTTGTCGAACTCATTGCTATTTCAGAGGCGTTATCATATATTGAATCCCTAGACCAGGGCAAATATGTTGTTTTCACTGACTCAAAGAGCTCCATTCAACACCTGGCTCGATGCACCGCATCTTTTCGAGGTAGACCGATAGCCTACTCAATTATTAAATCCATTTTAAGACTTAATTCTCAAGGTAAACAAATAATAATTCAGTGGATCCCGTCTCATATAGGTATAGATGGCAATGACAAGGCAGATTATCTGGCAAAGCAAGCATGTTCGGATGGCACTGATTTCATAGCTGTTCCTCACTACATGGACTATGTTCCCATTCTTAAAAAGATATGTCTTCAAAATTGGAAAGATTACTTTGATCTTCGTTCAAGGGAAAAAGGCATTTGGTATAGAACAATCCATTCACAACCTTCTTATTCACCATGGATTGATAAGTGTTTTTTTACCAGGGCAGACTTAACCATATTATTAAGACTCCGTTCAGGTCATATGCCTCTCAATAAATTTGGTTTTATGATGAAAAAGTTAACATCACCTGTTTGTAGTACATGTAACGAAGACGAAGACACATATCATATTTTGATGAGATGTGTTCGGAATCAATCGCTCAGAACACAAATTGGCGTACATAACATTAATTTATCGAACCCTTTATCAGACAAAATAGTCCTTATAATTAATATGGTTAAGTTTGCTCTGAAAAACCGTCCGAGGACCTAGTTATATATTTTTATATAGATTATGTTTACCTACAGAGTGTCATATTCGCATCAGCGAAAAAGCTCTTTAAATAAAGATAAAAAAAAAAGGGCTATTGCGTAATAATTGTGTTGTTGCGCATTGGTTGGATTCGCATTTGACGCAATTCGGAACGAAGGGATTGACGTGAGACTTTGACATTGACACTGACAGTTGATGTTTCTCTAGCTTTCTGTCACTTTCTGTAATCACGTTGTTGGTGATTTCCAAGTGATTGCAAAGAGTATGTAAAGAGGGTGATTGATTATAATAAGTTCTTAAGCCAATTAAAAAACAACCACTATTTTAAGATGGGAAAGCTAGACGTAGCAATGTTACGTTATTTAACTGCCGAAGACTTCAGAGTTTTGACTGCTGTAAGTATCTTTTGTTCAACAAACAATCACTTTGGTAACCTCAAAGTGAAAGTTTAATTTTGATATAAATGCAGGGGCGTAACTACCGCCGTATCTACCGTATCAATTATACGGGCCCCCCACCCTACAGGGCCCCGAAATAGGCAAAAATTGGCAACATGCTATCCACAACCGTCTTATAGCCAAGCATTTCTAAAATAACACCATTTTTGGCTAAACTGTACTATACTGGACAGCGAATTTTGAGCTCATAATTTTTTATTGAAAAGACTTATGTCTAAAAAGTAATTATGCAAAGTTTCAATGTTAGAAAATATATAGTTTTTGAGGAAAAAAAAATTAACATTGATAATTTTTGTATTTTTTACGCCATTTTGACAGGTTTTATTTAATTTTATTTTATTTGTTGTCTATGATATGTATTTATTAGTGTTTTATTTACCAACCTCTCGTTTTTAGTAAGAATTAATATAAATGAGATGAGATAATTTGCTTGCGTACTGAATATAGGGCACCCCGACTCGGATAGATTTAGGTTAGAAGGGGTCACCTTCGTGGTTATTTTTTTTTTAAACCACCGAGAAAATTATTTTAGTACTCAAATATTTTTTTCAATGGTAGATTTCTCGCTGACAACATTTTTATTTTTTTAATTTTTAAATACTTGAAAGTATACATTTGCTACTGTGGGGGGATGGTGCGGGGGTTTGAGAGTGACCCCCTCCCCTGAACCCCCAATTTTGACCCAAAAATGCATAAAATGTAATTTTTTTTATTCCTAATCTCAAAAATTTAGTCTTGAATATCTTCAAAAATATGCGTTTCCTAGATTTGGGAAAGGTTTTGGGGAGGAAGGGGTCACCCCACCTCCCCCCTTCACCTCAAAAAACCCATTATTTCGCTGTCCAGTATAGTACAGTTTTACCGCCTGTTGGTCTAGTTGTCAGTGGCTCTGACTGCTATGCAGGAGGTTATGGGTTCGATTCTCATCCAGGACAAATGTTTGTGTGATGAGCATGTCTGGGTGTAATTTATCTATATTATGTATGTATTTAAGAAATATATATGTATGTTTATCATTTATCTAATTCTCATAAAACAATTCTGCTTAGTTTGGGACTAGATAGCATTGTGTAAAAGTTGTGAAATATATTATTGTATCTTCCAGGTGGAAATGGGTATGAAAAACCACGAACTGGTACCTGGTTCTCTTGTGGCATCCATAGCAAATCTCCGTCATGGTGGTGTCCACAAATTAATGAAAGAACTATGTAAACATAGATTGTTGACATATGAGCGTGGAAAACATTGTGAGTTTAAGCCTGCACTAATTAAATTTTTAAATCAATTTTATGTCAAACATTATTATATACTTTCTTTTTGTAGATGATGGATACCGTCTCACAAATGCTGGCTATGACTACTTGGCTCTAAAAGCGCTGACCAATAGAAAAGTGATTGCTTCATTTGGAAACCAAATAGGTGTGGGCAAAGAGTCTAATATTTATACAGTGGCTGATGAAGATCGCAATCCTTTGTGTCTGAAACTGCACAGGTAAATTTTGTGCATGAACGTAAAAACAAATTCTTTATTGTGCACACAATCTTTATAAAACAATCATTATAGGACAACTGAACACAGGCTAGCGTAACCCACAATTTTATTTTCTTTCTACAAACATTTTTGTTCCCAACACTGCATATTTGCATTGGATATGGATCATAATAGATTGGCTAGATCCTGAATTAAAGAGCTAATGATAACCTCTGTTACTGGTTTCTATTTGAATGCGGTTGAATCAATCTTAATCATTAGTATACAAAGGCTCCAGATAGAATAGAATAAGAACTTTATTGTACACTGAAATAGTAATGCAATGATCCTAATCTAATTTCAGACTGGGCCGCACATGTTTCCGCAACATAAAAGATAAGCGTGACTACCATGCACACCGCAACCGTGCTTCCTGGCTGTACCTGTCTCGCATTTCAGCTACCAAGGAGTTTGCTTACATGAAGGCTTTGTATGATAGAGACTTTCCCGTTCCCAAGCCTATTGATTTCAACAGGCATTGTGTTGTGATGCAGTTGGTGAGCGGTGGACCATTGTAAGTATAATTTGTCTTTTTTAATAATTTAATATGATTAAACTTGGAAGAGCTACTGGTCCATGAGGACCTGTTCAAAGACGAGTTACCCATGATACTGAAACAAACGCTCATGGACATGTGTATTCTCCCCGTCTTGACCTATAGCACCAACTTGGTCTTGGTGTTAGGTAACTAACATGAGAAATAAAGCATAGTATATTAGGTATTAAATGTACAGATTGGGTTCGAAATGCGCTGCACTCCAAAACCAGGCGAGACGTATTAGTACTCGATTACGGAGACGCGGCGCGTCGAGCGGTACGTCGTATATTGCCATATGTTTGTGTTTGCGCGAGCGATGACGCGGCCCGCTGCTGCAATGTTCGACGAAACGCCCAACGCGTACACACGGCCTTAGATGAATTCCATAAAAACTGAAAGGAGGACATGTAAATCTGCAAAAAATGGAAGGAGTGGAGGGAAGCTTTTGCCTAGGAATGGAACAGAATAAATAGGCTAGTAAAAAAATAAAAATGATATCAATATTGCAGCATACATTTTCATTCCATGTTGCTGTTTACAAGTGTATTTCAAATAAGCATTTGATATCATTCATTGATTTACTTGAAAAAATTCATCAAAATTAAAAAAAAAAACTGTATGTATTAATTTTTTAAATTATGCAATATTTACAATAGAAAAATAACTATTCAAATACATACTGCTATTAACAGAGAGGGTTATCACTGATTTTGTAAGTCAAGTGTCCCACAAGGATGCATTCTTGGTCTACTTTTAAGAAAATAAATTAATATTTATGTAAAGGAGTCCAGTCAATTTTAATTTAAAACATTTTTTATTTATGTGTCCATGGTTACAGGACCCACGTATCTTCAATAGCAGACGCGGAAAGTTTATATGACGAGCTGATGAACTTGATTGTGCGCCTGGGTAATTGTGGCGTCATCCACGGAGACTTCAACGAGTTCAACATCATGATCGATGAGGACAACCATCCCATTATCATCGACTTCCCGCAAATGGTTTCCACCTCGCATCCTAATGCTGAACTGTGAGTTTTATGGAGTACAATATATAGGGTGACTGGTAATTAGTGAACGATACTTAAACACGTGATTGTAGTCATGATAACAAAAAACTTTTACTATGAGACCAAACATGAAATCGCGAAAAACATTCTGCATGGTCAGTACATTTGTGTTCACCTAACTGGTCAAAATGTACTGAACTTGGCTGAATTTTATTCGCGATTTCAGGTTTGGTCCCATAGTAAAAGTTGTTTTTTATCATGACTACAATCACGTGTTTAACTATCGTTCACTAATTAACAGTCACCATATATATTCAGTATTCTTGTTATTTTTTTTATTTGTTTAGAATGAGGATGAGTGTTATTTATAATCACTATAAGCATCAGAGGCTCAGAAGGAGAAGGCGTGACAAATTGGACTCCTACCTAAAGGCCAATACCTAAGTAGAAGTAGCTAAGGATAGAAAAGATTGGAAGAATGGAAGGGAGGCCCTTGTCCTGCAGTGAGACACAACAGGCTCATAAATAAATAAAAATAATCAACCGGTCTATACCAGGCCATGTTACTTGTTACTTACGACCTCTACAATCTTACGCCATTTAAAAATCAAACTTCGCCTTGACTCTCGTGTAGCTTCTACTAGTCCATTATTATATTTTATTTGTTTGTTTTCGTTGCAAAAATATTATCACCCATCGTGATTGTTAAGTATGTGTTTAACAATCATTATAAAGCATCATTTTACTTAGTTCTTTCTTAGCTTTGTGGTCTGGTTTCCACACTTAATTCTTGTTTGACCATTGTGTGTGGGCCCTGGCAGCTTTCATTCCAACCAGCCAACCTCTGTCCAGAAGCAGATGGGTCTTTCAGATTTATCAGGGTCTCTATGAGTGAATTTGGTGCTCCCATGGTTCGTGTTCTTATTTCAATGACGGCTGTGCACTCGAGGAAAAAAAACACGAAATTGTCGACCACGTGCTGTGGGCAACAATTTCGTTTTTTCAATTTCTCCATGCATGCTTTTACTTACTTTAAGTTTTCTTTATTTTAACAGTTACTTCGACCGCGACGTGCGTTGCGTCCGTGAGTTCTTCAAAAAACGTTTCGGGTACGTGAGCGATGATTACCCCAAGTTCAGTGACCTCGAGCGGGATGACGAGCTCGACACGGAGGTCGCTTGCTCCGGGTACAAGCGCACCAAGGATGTTGATAATGAACTGCTTGAGGTAAAGTCATAATCGAAAACACAAAAAAGAGTTTGCTCAAATTTGTATGTGAATCCGTACCAACTTGTGTCAAACCAAATTTACTCAAGAATATATTTATTATTTAACTTTTCACTGTCTAATGCTACGTTTACATATTGGCCCAGCCTTGGCCAATCATCTTTGTGTTAACGGGGTTTCCCCTTTTATGCAATGGCTACACAGTAGGGATTGGCCGAGGCTGGGCCCACATGTAAACGTAGCATAAAATGTTTTTACTATATTTTTTAAATATTCAATAAGTTATAAAACGCCTGATTATAGCAATGTTTTACCGTCGTGATTACTTTAATTTGCATAGCGTAGTACGGCAGTTGGGGATTCGTATCGTAAAAAGACTGAACGATCGATGTCGTGAGATCTCGCCATTTAAGTGCACAAGTATATAGGTACTAGTGACACAATATGGTACGGGGTATGGGCCTTCTCTTTTGCTCGCGATAGATTTTTTCTTTATCGCGTCGTCGCGTCTTATTCCTTTAAGTTTGAGCTGTCATGTGTACACTTAGTTACTTCTATACTTATCTTTGAAAACTGTTTAGGTCCTAATACAGTCCCCTGCGATACACTAAGCGCTGTTTTTTTTTTTTATTTATAAAACTTGTATGCTCGAATTTGGGCATTCAAACTGAAACTCAAAATCGTTTACGTTACATAGGCCTACATGGGCACTTACAAAACGTCAAAAGCTAGCGCACGGTTCCAATTGGTCGTTTCCTATGGAGAAGAACCGGCAAGAAACTCCATGGTTACTCCTTTAAAAAAGTGTTTAGTAATATAAAATGATAAAGAAGAATCAAGACAAAAGTCGCAGCTTTTCTACCTGCTTATCATTTTAATAACATTGTCATTATTTAGACTAGGGCTGCTTCAAATTATACGTTGAATAGTTTGGTAGTACTTACGCTAATAAAGTCTAATAAAGACTAATATAACGCGTATATACATGACTGGTTTATTTTCAGGAAATGGGCATTGGGCTTCAAGTAAGTGATGATGAAGTGGAATCCGATGATGATGAAGAGGCAGAAGGCAAGAACAAGATGACAGAGCAAGACATATATGAGCTTAGGAAAGAGGTAATTTAAATCCTTGTTTTTATATCGATTCATGACTGTTTTTGTCGTATTTAGTTCTAATTTAGTTAAAAATGAAATTGATATTCATATTTACGCGACATAACTTCGTGTTAAACTAATCCGACTTCAAACTTTTAGGTGGAAGCCTCAATACAGAACGACGAGCGCCCAGTTCATCAGATCACAACTAAAACAGTTAACCTAAATATAACAGACAAAGAGACCACAAATGAAGAAATTAATAATAAAAATCCGGAAGACAACGAAGAAGTACCAACACTTATAAACTCAACAGAAGACAACAACACAGAACTAGACAAAAACTCTCAAAAGTACAGACTTGCGATGATCGAGAAGGCTTTATCAGATGTTAGATCAATGAGAACATACACGTCAGCCAGTACGATAGCCCCAGAAGTAGTGAAGCAACAAGTCAAGAAGAATCTAGAAGTCAGACAGAAGAAGATGGAAAGGAAGAGAGCTATCGCGAAGGGAGAAGCGAGCGCTGTCACGAGGTCAAGGAGAGATAATAAAGAAACTATTAGAGAGAGCCATGGACTCTGGGGATGGGATGAATAAAGTTATTATAATATTTAAATGTTCTTTAAGTTATCTAAGTGTGAACCATCACAACATCGGGCTTGCGGACGGCGAGCTATGGCTAGCTCGCTGTCCGACCGTCCGGTAACCATCCGGACCATGCCCAGGTCGTCGACGGCGCGCACTGTTCCCGCGCGCCTCAAAGAGTTGTCAGCAAACCGTAGAGGCCCAGCCTGCCAGCTGCTGGCAGGCAGGGTCGAAGCCTACTGGGGCCAAGGGTTTGCCTCTGAAAGGAAAGCTCGGCCTGGTATCTAAGGCAACGAAGGAACGGGGTGGGTTTTTAGTCAGTAAGATTCTGACACACTATCTCCGCTCCGCCCAAGGGCGGGAGATGTCATTGGATGATTTTACCCACCACCAAACTAAGTTCTGACGTTACTGAGCGAGATTTAAAGATCTTTCTTTCATTTTATAAAGTCGATTTTTATGAATATAAACAATATTAATTTCTAAATAAGGTTCTTAATGGCTAAGTGCTATCCCGTATATTTTGCCTTTAATTTAGAACTAGAAATGGTTCATATTCATAAAATTTAGTAGTCTTCATTCTCGACTGTAGTTTGTTGTGTAGTTGGAAGAGAGGTAGTCACTCGATCACTGGCACTCTTGATCCATATATGATTCCTTTTGTAAAGGAGTTGCAGGTAGGTTTCTACGCAAAATATCTGGAAGAAATGCCGTAGAGACAGCAAAAATTAACCTTTTGACCTACACAGTCGAGTATACGTATGTACAGACGCCAGCACATCAACCTCTCTTAATCTGTAAAATTTCTTTAAATAGATTTTCAACCTTATCACAATAGAGGAAGGTTAATGTTCGATTGGTAAAATTTGACATATTGGGGTAGATTGACATGCTGGCGTCTATACATGACGAAACAAAATGATCACCCCCAAGTATCTTGTAGGTACTCTGAAGAACTAACATTACCTTCCTTCTTAAAGCTTTAAGCTAGAAATACATCAGACTGACGCACACGTGTATCACCCTCTGATTTGTACGTGGAACGACGTCGCGTGGCGTGGATCAAGTAGCTCTACAAGTCTAGTTTCCATATAAAATGTATGGAGGCCGACGCGCCCACATCGGCGTACATAGCCCACGTGTGCGCAATCTAGTTCTATTTACATACTTTTATAATTATGCTCTTTCTGGGACAATCAGCTGATAAATAGCTGTTTAATGTCAGTCCTTCACATAAATACTGCCGTCATAAGGAAAAAAGACGTATCTAACATTTTTGTCGAAATTGAGTTACATACAAGTTACAGACAAAATTTACATATTATTCCTAATAGATCAAAATTCTTTTACAGACTTTTGCGTCACAAAATTATTATTTTGTTTATTTTCTTTTGCACAGCGCATTTTTTAGTTTTTTAAATATATATTTATCTTTTTCTCTGTTTCGTAGTTCGTGTAGAAACGTCCTTTTTCCTTATGGCGGCAGAATAACAGAATATTTTTTTTATATTTCTATGGTCCTTCACGATTTCTTACCTGTTTTTGGTCGCGAGAGTAACCATCCAATCTAAACGTGAAGCCAAATACACTGGTCGATATTTTAGACTCGAACACGGACACGTAGTTGTCTTCGGTATGGAACGGATAATTCCGTAGTTCGTAGCGTCCACCTTGAATGGGACATTTCATTCTGTAAGGAAACTTCAGTCAAGTTTACCAATGTTTTTATTTGGAACAAAAGTGTAAGGAAACATCACTTTCATTTCCGCTGCAATCAATGAAGCTTATAATAGTAAAGTAGGGTTACTTTTCCCCTGGGGTATAACTTTGTGATAAGCTTATTAACCAATAGAAACACAGTAAACACAGTTTATCATATTCCCTTTGATTGATAAGTTTGTGCCAAAGTTATACCCCAGGGCTAAAGTTGCCCCCACTTTACTCGGTATTTCATTATCCATTTTTTTTTCATAGTTGATTAATCCATCGATAACTCAACCTATCGCAGGTAACAGCTGGACACAGTTCTTTTACTTCACTATTTAAAAACCGTCGGTCGAAGTTGATCGATTTATTAATTTGGTAGAGTATGGTATTCTCACTTTGGAGTAGTAACATTGAAGAGTGCGCTATACAAGTTTTGTTCACTTTCGTCCGCACCGCAACCATTTTTCACTACAAAGAATGACTTGAAGAAGTCGCATGAGTCTTTGTTACGTATATCCACACACTTCTGCATAGTCGCCTAGAACAGAAAACGTTTGCTATCAGTTTAAACTGGATGTGTGTGAGTGGGTTATGCCCTGAGTGAGTCAAAGAGTATACTAAAGTTCCCTGGGTGATAAACGTTTTCGTTTTATTTTTTCCTATGCTGCCTCACACTAGGGATTGCAAATATTTGTTTCATGAGGGATTAAATTTCTAATCGGTGATACACAGCATAGCAGCCATTAATCGCTACACCACTGAAATCTATGGCGCCAACCATGCCGTCCAATCGCCTGGTGAAAGCGTCGGATCAGCGAGATGATGTTAAATGAGGAATGTAAAAGATCTGCCAATCATTCTAAGGACCTTGAAAGAGACCTCTACGTTCAGCAATGGATCTTTCGAGAAAATGAGATTTGGGCAGCCGGCAGTAGTGTCCCTACAAATGTTGCAGGTACCAAAGTAACGTATTAGGCAGCCTATGAAGGACGAACAACGAAGGTTTTTTCCACTTACCTTTATTTTCCAACCATTACTAATGTCTTCAGAAATATTAATAACACCACTTAACTTCGAATCATAAGACTGCGTTGTAATGGTAAGTTCAGAAACCTTTCCGATAGTTACTTGCGGTTCGTAGCAGGGCCCAACGCGTGTTACCAACAAATGTGTTGGAGTTCGAGTACTGTCTATCGGAATAAAATAAGAAATTAAAAGAACTATTTGAACAAAAAAATCTGGCTCCTTTTCAAACGCCATGGTTGAGTTGAAGAACAGTCGCAGATTGATAGATCATAAAGGTGTATGTGTTTCCTGTACATATTACGATATTATGTGCAATTAATTTTAATGTCTTTATAATGAAATAGTCACTAACATTAGTACAAAAATGATGAGTATTCTATTATTAATAGCATAGCTTTTTGATGATAATATCATCAAATAGCTATGCGAGGACACGGTAGAGCACACAGTCGAGGTGTGCCCCGCTTGGGAAGAGCATCGCCATGTCTTCGTGGGGGCGATCGGCGTCGATCTCTCGCGCCGGGGCTTGGTTCAAGCCATGCTCCGGAGCGAGGAGGAGTGGCAGGCGGTCACCTCATTTTGCGAAGCAGTAATGCTAGCAAAGGAGGAGGCCGACCGCATTAGGCAAAGGCGCACACGCCGCCGCCGCCGCCGGGATTCGAACGGACGCATGCGGACGGTGGGCAATGGGTAGCTCGCTGTCCGTCCGTCCGGTAACAGACCGGTCCGAGCTCAAGTCGTCACGGCGCGCACTGTTCCCGCGCGCCTCAAGGAGTTGTCAGCGAACTGTAGGGGCCCCAGCAGGGTCGTAGCCTACTGGGGCCAAAGGTTATGCGAAAATGTTACCACGGGCCCTGGGACAAAGGCAACGAATGGAAGGGTAGGTTTTTAGTCAGTAAGAGTCGACACTATTTCCCGCCCCGCCCAAGGTCGGGATTTGTCATTGGATGATTTTACCTACCATAAAAAAAAAGTTTAGTAAAAATAAACATTAATAAAAATCTTTAATAGATTTTCAACCTTATCACAATACAGGAAGTAAGTTGATGTGCTGGCGTCTGTACATTTATTTAGTAAAATTGTGAAAAGACTTTTTTTTTTCTTTTTTTTTTGGTGGTGGTGAAAAGCCTTGTCGTCAGTTCCGATGTAAAAAATTATAGAATGAACCAGCGAGTGTCATGAGTCAGAGTGACAGATGTAAAAATTGTAAACAACAATAAACATAACCTAAAAGTCTATTTTAATTCAAGAAATAGTACACATGTTCTTATACACAACGTGAAACTAAATAACGGGAAAATAAGTAATCCATTACAATGTCCCATGAAGATAGTAAAATCGATCTAATAAAGGTTAGTCAAATTTCACCGTTGTAATCTCATACATGTCGCCGAATAGAAATCTTTTAAAAAGTTAACAATTATGTGAAACGTGGTTTCTTAGTTTATTTAATTACTTTCAGAAAAGAAAAGAAGCTACATTCATAGCCAATGATCTAGATAACACTGCCCCAGTGCACAAAATAATTGATCAACTAGAAGGCCAACTCAAGAAAAAGAATAAAATCTATGCATTATACAGTCAAACTGTGAGGCAAAGGCGGACTACAGCGAGCAAATACAGAGATTATAAGCATTTCCTTCTCGTTGGACATCCTTTGAATGTGTTTAGTGAGGATTGGGATGGAGGTCTTACCACAGGTTATTTTGAAACATTTTCTCATAAAAGTCTGCTGCCTAAAATGATATCAGTAATTAAAAATATTGACAAGAAAGATCCAGTAACAGAGTATATGAAGAAAAAAATGGTTTGGCAGGACACTATGCAAGATTATAAGAGAATTATGAGTAAGTTAATCAATGTGATTTGATGATTATGTAGTCTTTATGTTATTCCAAACCTGAAGACAGTTTGTAGACTATTAGTCCACATTTAATCCAAAATTCTGCTTTTTGCAATGTTCATGGAATTTATTTACAAAAGCCACCATGACAAGCTTAGTTCAATTTCAATAACCCTTTGGTCCTGTTGTGGTTTACATTTGGGTTACAATATGTTCCACAGTTCAATGTGCTTTTTGGCAAAGGACTTCTTTAAAATCTTCCATTGCTTTTGTCCTCTGCAACTCTTCTTCAGTTTCAATTTGCTGTTCTCCCATCTTCTGCATTGTCAATCTCTCTTTTGTTTATCATTTCTAGGGTACTATTCCGTCAGGACTTTGCTCCATTTGTCCTAATAAATTTAGTCTTCTTCTTCTTCCTGCTCTAATCATATATAACTTGGAGTCGGTGCAACACGTTTTTTCCTTCCACTCTGTTTGTCATCCGTCACACTATCACTAATTTCCTTTTCTTTCATATCACTCTTCACACAATCCATCCATCTCTTCTTTGGCCTCCCTCTTCCTCCCCAACCATCTACATGTAAACTCATAACTCTTTATTCTTTATTATACACAAAACATACCAAGACAAATGATTTTCTTTCAAGTTTTCCGTCACTGGAGCCACTTTCAAACTTTTCCTAATATACTCATTTCTCACTTTATCCATTCTCGTCACACTAAACACATCCATCTCAACATTCTCATCTCTGCTATATGCAATCTTTTTTCATTCATCTTTTTCACAGCCCAACATTAGTACCAGATTTTAAATAAATGTTAGCATTTTTTTTCACCAGGTCTTATGAGTAGAAAGCGTAAATATGAATGGATCAATGAAGAAGTACTATACTGTCCTAAACAACTGGTAGAGATAGCAGCATATTATGAACAGAATCCTGATCCATATTTCGAGAGCAGTTACAATTGGTACTATGCCGGCCACGGGAACATGTTGATGATAACTTTAAATGGCCTTGATTATTTGGTGTACAGTGAATTTAGTTGTTTGTGTAAGTAATATGAACTGTGTAGAAATCTTTGATCAACTTTTGAATACCAGAGTGCATATCCAAATGATGCACAATGACTTTTTAATTGTGTCTCTAAAGGTGTCAGCCCACTTAAGCCGGTCCGCCGGCATGAACCCGGCGGGATTTAACGATCTTTCCTTGGTCGCTTACTTTTAAGGAATAGTGACGTGTCAGTGTTTTTTATTGGCACACATTAAAACATTATGGAATGAGAGAAACGTAATAATTCGAAAGACACGCGAATACTCTCCGAGCACTTGGCAATCACTAATTGTGAACACTACATGCCGTGACTGCCGTGCCGCCGGGAAAATGGTTCGGCTCGCAACTTCTAAAGCCGACGCGGGGGCACTAATCCGCAATTAGGTGTGTAGACACCTTAATTATTACAGCATTGAAAATGATTTGATATGAAAGGATAAAATTGTAAGAAAGTAATCTGTCTCAGTGAAATAGGGTCCAAACCTACTTTCACGTGAGCGAAGTCGCTGGCAGAAGCCGGCCAAGAGATAGTTTCAATAGTTTTTTGTAAATTTTTCAGATATTACCCACTTCATGAGGTACAATCTGTTGATAGAAGACGACACTGCAGTAAAGTTTGAGTGTGGAGAAGACCTCAACATCCTTGAAACAATATCATCACTGAACATCATAGCATTGAGAACTAAAAACAAGATATTTGTATTGAAAATACAGGAAACTGATGGTTCCATACAAATAGAAAAACTTAAAGAAATGGAGTCTACATTACCTTTTACTGGTATATCATTTGATGAGTATCATAAGAACATATTGTATGTAACAACTTTAGACTACAAACTGACTTTAGTCAACATAGACAGAATGACTGGACGAAGTAGACAACTACGAGGAAACGTTGTAAGCTTGATTGACAACTGGAGCACAGTTATCGGCTCTGAAAGGGGATACTTCACACATGTCTCTAAAAGTTCTATCACTCTCTATGATAAGAGAACGAACTCTGCTTTTCAGCGGTGGAAAAACCTGAGAAGAATTACTGACGATATATCATGCAACGATATTAGTGTTGCAAGCCACGCTACAGACAAACGTCTGCTATACTTTGGTACTGACCATCATCTATTCCTAATGGACTTACGGTACAACAAAAAAGAAAAGAACAAACTAAAGGTTGTACAACGTTGGACGCATGGTATGCAATGCGTACCCACATACATGTCAGTCTGTAAATTTGATTATAACAAAGAGCTAGTTACTTTGAGCAGCCAGTGGTGTGAAGACCTGTGTGTGGTCAGCAACCATGCAGATAGGCTGACTAGACACACAGACATCAGTAGCGTTACCATCCCGTACCGCCCACCAAGTATATTACAAGTTTTAAATGAAGCTAGACAGAAAATGCTTTGCTGTGATCTGAATAATCCTCTTGAAAATAGACTATGTACTTCCATTACTGGGTTATTAGTATTAGAACAAGATGATAAGTATAACTTACTGATGTTAAATTCGCTAGGTGATGTGTCTTATCACACCCTGTGCCCACAGTATATGACGGCATTTTTCGACGACACTAGCACAGATGTTCTAAACGAGTGGAGTAAAGCTTACAAAAGGAAACCAAAAGACTTGGAAGTATCATCTGTAGAAGATATCAGTAACATTTGGAAAAAGCTGAAGAGGATACCCAGTGACTTTAAATTAGGTGAAAATAAGTTTTATAGGAAAGAAAGCAAGTTCAGTGAAAAGGAAATATATGACGCAGTCGAAAACGAAGAGATTGACTCTGGACTCCTGGAGATATGGCCCAAGACTGGTTGTGAGGAAACCAGGGACGAATCCTCATTTAGTTTATTTTTCTGTAATGATGACAGTGAAATAAAACAATAATTTTATTTATAAACAACTATATTTACTACCTATATGACTGAGTTTTTACAAACAACCTTGCATACATCAAATCAACATACAAACATATTCACAATAATATTAATTCATCAAAATGGCGACGTGGTCTTAAACTTGCGCGTGTGCCGGTATTATACAAGTTTAGAACTACGCCGTCGCAAAAACAAGTTGGGAACTATCAACCATTCATACTAACAATTTAAGTGGCACAAGCGAAGTCTACTTACAATGCATGTAAATGCAAGTTGTTTTATGCTTAGTTTTTTAACAAAAGAGCGTCAGTAGGTATCCCGCAGAGGTATTCGTTCAGTCTTCGGGTACTTCGTCGAAAACTGGAAAAATAAGCACAGTTGATATCTCCCAACTAGAGGAAACAACGAGAATAACCATAGGAATCTTTTAATAACTTCAATTTACAATTTCATTGTAGCATGCCATAATCCGTTTAGATAATACAAAGACGTACTATCGCGGTGATTTCTGCCTGAACACTTAAAAAAAAATCGCTTGAATCCTGCGGCGCGGGGCCAAACCAAACCCTTTATAGTTTTCGTTTCGAGTGCAAGCAAAAATGAACTTAGCGGTGTTCAGGCGGAAGTGTCTCTGATGGTACATAGAACCTTTGCTATCTTTTAATATCAAATGATATTAAATGAAAATATTAAATGATATTTACAGATGACGTAATGAAGTGCCTTGCAGAACATTTCACAAGAAAATATTAGGTAGGAGTAAAACGAGTATAACAATCAATACAATAATATTATATTTTACCAATTTCATTCACCAGATCCAGTATTTTATTCTTAGATATAAACACTAAACATTATGAATTGAGTGTATTATATTTAGTGAACAATACATAATACTATTTAACAGAATGCATAGTAATTAATGTCAGTGTTGGTTAGTATCTGCGGATTGGGAGTACAATCTTTCTTGCTTATATTGAAGAGGATGTTCAAAAGCAGCCCGCGAAATGATTGCCTAAACTAAGCGCATTTACACAGAGCGAGCAGCCTCGCGCGGCAAATGCCTCGCGAGGAAACTGTCCCCGAAAGCGCGGCAGCCTCGGTATCATTGCGAGGTTGCCGCGCGCGGCACGGCAAACAAGAGTGAATAGGTTTCTTCTAGGTAAGCGCGCTCCATTGTCGACCGTATCGTTGCATCGTCGCTTTCCATCAGGCGAGATAGCGGTCAAGCGCGATCCTATCAAAAAAAAAAAAAAAAAACGATTGAGGCGCCTTTGACCAAAACAAAAGGCCGACACTGGATGGCTCGGTCGCTCGGTCTCTCGCTTCGGCTGAGGCACGTCCACACTAGCCGACCGGTTTGCGGCAGATGCCTCGCGAGGCTGCTCGCTCTGTGTGGACGCGCATAATGACTATTTCATAAAAGTCATTCAATAGGATAAGATGAACTGAGATATACTGTATTAACACATAGATCCACAACTACCAAACTTGTTCATACAAAAGTAGACTCTAAACATCGGAATTAAGGCCTATAGTGGCGTGGATGTGAGAGGACACCGGTGTCCTCTGAGCTAGGACAGATTAATGATTTTATTTCCGTAAATAATTACGTTCTCCGGCCGCCAATCATATTTTAATCAACTTACAACTTGTTTCTGACCTCCAAATGCAAAAAACTTGAGAGAATTTGAATTTCGCGGGCTACATTGGTGCTTTCACCTTTAATTCCATGACCACACAACTTGTGTTGCAGCAACATGTTTTACACACAAAATGTAGGTAGTTTCAGTCAGCACAAGAACATGTTGCTGCAACTTTTGTTTGACATTCATGACAGATAAACAGTTTATGTCCATGTGCTCTGACTAAAAGACTGTAGACGGGAGACACTTCTTTCATGCCAAGAGGTCAATTTCGCGTGTCCACTGCAGGCAGCATACATTTTATGACTGTGCGACTGAAGTTCGATTAAACCTTCGGCCAATTTGCCTTCGGGTTTCTTGACCGAAACCGAAGATGCGGTCGGACAAGTGTGCGACGCCTAAGTTATACGTAGAACTGCTTCGCGTGGCGTGGGCCTAATGTAGCTCTACAAGTCTAGTTGCCGACCGATGACCAGATACGCCCAGATGTGGCTTTAGTTGTAGTTTTTTTTTTATTAGATAAATAGGCTCGTGTTTGACCACTATCTCACCTGACGATAAGTGATGATGCGGCCAACGATGGAGCATGGTTGCCTAGACCTATTACGTATTATGACCTATTTACGTAGTTCTGCGTTGATAATGTATGGTGGTGGTGGTACCTGGCGGCGCTAGCGGCGCGTGAAGGTGCGGAGCCAGCTGCGCGTGAGGGGCTGCGCGGGCCCCTTGCTCTCGCGCTCCTTCTCCTCCAGCTGCTCCATGAGCTTGCGTTGGTTCTCGCGGAAGGCGGCGATGGGGTCGTCGAACTGGCTGTAGTACGTCAGCACTTCGCGCACGTCGATCACGTCTGACATCGCTATCGCTGTGGGGGTAAAATGTCACTATGGTTGTGTTTTTTGAAGGACAAAGACAGGGGGGCAGCTTCACTCATGGGATAGCCAGTTAAGCTCTTTGGTTTCTTTTTTACTATTGACAGGCTCACGTTTGACCACTAATCACCTTATGGTAAGCGATGACGTGGTCGACGATGGAGCATGTTTACCTAGAAGTAAATTTACTCTTGACTTAAAGACCCCCCCTACTTCATGGCTTGGTTGCTCCATGTAATAGTATGAGATTTGTATAAAATCTGATAAAGTCGCAATAATTATAACCAGTAGGTCTAAAAAGGCCACTTTTGTAGAATCATAATGTGAATCAATTTTTTTTTATACGGCAATATTTACAAGGAATATGATTTTGATATGCTGTGAATTTAGTATGATTCGACTAATTTTTGTGCAACCATTTTACGAACATTAGAAGAATTGCTTATAATCTGCTAGGAATTCGGAATATGATTTGCTCTAGATGCATTGCTCATGTGACGTTTTTAGGCCCGCTGATCACATTCAAGTTATGATAAGCATTCAGTGAACTTTTAGAAGACATTGTCAAATCAATTGTGATTAAGCAAATGAAACTAACAATGTTAAAAAGATAAATTACAATTTTTTTACAATTAGTTGTGGATACTCGTCGTAGAGCAGTGGTGGCCGAGGTGTGACGGCCGTGACATACGAGTTGTAGGTCGCGGGTTCAAACCCAGCCAGGCGCATTACTTTGTGTAATTTATTTCATAACCACTGCTCTTAAAACGGTGAAGGAAAACATCATGAGGAAACCGGCATGTCATAGAACCAAAAATTCGAAGACATGTGACATTCACCAACCCGCACTGGGCCCGCGTGGTAGATTACGGCCCATTCCCTCTCTTAGCACGTAGATCCACAACTACCAAACTTGTTCATACAAAAGTAGACTCTAAACATCGGAATTAAGGCCTATAGTGGCGTGGATGTGAGAGGACACCGGTGTCCTCTGAGCTAGGACAGATTAGAAAGGAGGTCTGTGTCCCAGCTGTAGGAACATTAAAAGGCTGATGATGAATGTGGAAACTCCACAGTCATTCAACGACGGTATAGTTTCGCTAACTGTTTGTAAAAGACGTTGGAGTTCTTACTCTGTAGCAGGTTGGCCAAGTCCAGGAGTGCGGTGTCTTCGTCTGCGCCCTTCCACTTCTTGAGAATTAACGAGTTCTGCGGGTGGAACTTTGTGGCTTGCTTGTTCCAGTCTATTACTATAACCTGCAATTACAACAACGACGGGTTGCAGTCTGCAGAAGATAGGCCATTTCAACTTGTCTTGTCATTCGACAATTCTGCAGTCCAAAGAAAAAGGAGCGCATTTGGCCTTTTAAGGAAAATTGAGTTATTTACAAATTTCAAAAAAGGAAAATAATGTTTATCTAGCTATATTTCTTCATACTCAAATATAAATAATAATCGGCATTGAATACAATTTTCAACATTTTAATTTGTTTTCTCTACTTTTGTTTTTGTTTGTATGCGTTCTTATGGTGGCGAAATTATATCGTCTACCCATCACCGTTTACAATGCACTGAGCCGTTCGGAAGTTTAGTCGCCACTACGCGACCCTTAGAAGTCTGACTTTCGGGAGTCCGTACAAGTAGGAGATATACACCGTTAAATTTTGGTCGTTTTAATCCCGCGGAGGGTCGATTCGGTACGTGAAACCCTATCGATTTGTAAAGATAAAAATGAAAGATAAAGTACTTTTTTTTTAAACTCGAATTAATTTACGCATGTACGAAATTAATTTCTTTAAGTAAACGTCAGCTGATCGACCAATGAACTGTAGGTAGTTAGTACGCAACGACTGACAACTCCGTACAAGGTCATTGACTCATTTACTTAAAGAAATTTTTAATTTTATGTTTGTAAATCAATAGTGTTTCATGTACCGAATCGACCCTCCACGGGATTAAAACGACCAAAATTTAACGGTGTGTAATTGTATCTTACTTAGTCAAGACATGACAGGTGGAAGATAAAATATACCTTTGAAAGATCCCGATTAAGCCCTTCTAGATTCTTGACATGAACACCATCAATGAAATGCGTGGAGTCTCTGAAGAGTCTGTATGTGATGAACTTGTTCTCAGGGTCCAACTTGTCCAGCACCGGCCATATCATGAAGGCGTTCTCCGAGGTGAAGATCACCACCTCGTAGTTTGAGCTGGCAACCGTTTGTAAGAACTGGTCGACTCCTGGACGCTTCTTGAACCTGACGATGTAATAGTACGTTTTTATATAAATGGAGACAGTTTGTCTTTGCGTCCGAGGCGGAATTCGTCCGAGCCGTAAATGAGTGTGTTATGGAGTCGAGTGCTGCAGTGACTCCAATGTCAAACGACGTTTTTTAATACACTTATGAAGAAATAAATAAAAGCGCCAATAGTAGGGGTCGCGCCGCGCCTAGCCTGATACGATACATACATACTTTCAGTTGTGCGAGCTCGCGCACTTTTCCACACTAGTGCGAAAACAGTAAATTGGTGCATACAAGCGGTAAGGATAAGAGCGGGTTTTCGAGTAAGTGTATTGAAAAAGTCAAGCCATTTAGTTGAGGTCTGCAGCTGAATTCTAGTACTTTGCTTGGAGCAGCTATAAGACCTTCATAACCCAGTTACTGGGTAACACGATACCCGCAAGTTCGTCTCTATACTTTTGTGTGCATATAGAATTAAATAAGTTATAACGAAGCGTGGTTTTTGATGGCAGGTAAATTTCAACCTTAAACATATTATGATAAAGGTGGAAATCAATAAATTCATACGGAAATCATTAATACGACATTACTGACTCTGGTAGAATTATGCGAACAATGTAACTTTTTTGTACATATTTTATACATCATTTTGCGCGACACCAGAACGAAACCAAAGACTGCGATTTTTTTTTGTCGAAAGAAAGAAACGAAGAAAGAAAGAAAAACAGTTTATTCACGACAGACATGGTGCATATCTTAAAAATAAAACAAATACAACAACGACTCAAGTAGTATACATTGTATAATAAAATATGCGTCACATCCGGGCAAAACGGCCAGTGGTGCTATTCTCAAAGAAAACCGGCGCTGCCGCAACAACTAACATCCAAATAGGATACATTGAATTAACAATCCAATGTTTAAGTACATTAGGTTGACAATCCAATGTATCCTATTTGGGTGTTCGTTGTTGAGGCAGCACTGCGTTTTCTTAGAGCACCATAGCACTCAACAAAATACTGACTGTAAAGCACTTCGCCAGGTTTACCCTGGCATTATTTACTAAGGAAGACAGAAGAACATACCTCCATCCAGTCTGGTAGGACCAGTCGGGATGTACCAGGACGTCGGTAAACTCAAGCACAAGCGTGTAAGTAGGCTGGTACGGAGGCGGCAGCGGGTCAGGCAGCAGCTTCTCACGAGACGGCTCCTTTATCATCTGTACACCAATAACATAATTCAAGTCAATATATTATCTCTGTGAGAAGAAAACCAATATCAATTTAAAAAAGGCCTCCTATAAGGTGGACCGATGACCTGGTGAGGGACATTCCGCCTTATTCCAAAACGCAATCTAAAATAGTTCCGGGACTATTACTAGATTTAATCCCAATTAAACGCTATCTAAATGTAGTTTTCGGGATTATTACTATATTTAATACCAATTAAAAGCGATCCCATTGTATTTCCGGGACTATCATTAGGTTTAATGCCAATTAAAACTAGTAATAGTCCCGGAACTATTTTAGATCGCGTTTTGGAATCAAGCGGTTTTTAGTGTGATGGCACGGTTTGCACAGTGGTTGAGCGATTCACTACTACTACTGCGCTGTGGGTTGCGGCTTCGATTCATACACGAAACAAATATTTGTATGGCCTCCAGATAGACGTACCGACGGCCTGGGTCCCTGGGTGTATTGTGATTATGAGTTTTCACGTTTCTGAATGCACCCACGATACAGGAGTAATTTCTCGTGCGTTAGTAAAAAAAAAAGTATGCGTTTAGAGAAAACTTTCGGGCGGTGGCTGCGCTGTATTTCATGAATATCAATAATGAGTATGGATTCAAAAGAATTTATTAAATTATAATATTAATATTTCATTCATTCAAGTTACAATGTGGAATGGCGCTGGAGAGTTTTCTTGAATCTGAAACCTAGTTACTAAAGAAAGAGAGTTTTTAATTGACGCACACGTGTGACACGCCTGATTTGTACGTAGAACGACGTCGCGTGGCGTGGATCAAGTGTAGCTCTACAAGTCTAGTTTCCATATAAAATGTATGAAGAACGACGCGCCCAGATTGGCGTGTGGCACACGTGTGCAAAGTGTAGTTCTACCTTAATACGTAGTTAAATTAAGGCGCGATTACATTGCATGGCCATTGACGCCTTTTTTTATAAACTTTTCCTCTTTCACGATGTTTTGTTACCTTTTCATAAAAAGTGAGTTCCTTCCACGTGCGCCTCAGATACTGCAGCACGATGGGCATATGTGAAAACTCATCCTCGAGGATCTCTCCGTTGTCGCCGCGGCGAGGGGCCCCCATTTCCACCACCAGGCAGCTGCCCATAACCGTCATAGCTCCACCGAATACTGCAAACCTGTGATGAGATGGTATGTTATGTAGATGGTCGTCCTTATAAAAAAAACGAATACGCGATCGTCGCGTTCATTTGTTCGGCAATCGTGAAAAGACGACGCCTGTCTCCAGGAGCAAGAGAATTTCAGCCACAGTAAAACAAAATATTGCCTAATTTCTATTGAATTTAATAGCACTGTCGGCCAATGTGATTGAAAGTCGGTCGGAAGGGTTATTTATAGACAAAAAATAATAGAAAGACCACAACCACTGCTGGTGCAGGAAATTAAGTTTGAAAGGCCGACAACAGTTAGAGCTCAAACACACGAGCTGAATGCTGCCAAGGGCAGAGGTAACTGCAGCCGTCGACACGTCGGCGGCGGCCATACAGATACTCGCTCCAAAGCAGACTGAGAGAGTTGGCAAGAGCTTGTGCTATCATTATTTAAAAGAGTCTCCGATGCTTTTTAGTGGTTAAAAATATTATAATATAAGCGAGTAACTGAATGAGAAAGAATTCTTAAGTTCAAAAATTTTCTTTTTTTTTGTACTTCATTGTGTAATAATTCAAAATTGTATTTAGTGGTAATTGTGTCTTTTTCATGTCTACATGGTAAAATATGGCTGAACCTATATTTTTCTGTCATCTTTTACTGCTTCCACTACACTATTCATAAAATAAAATAATCTTTTTCCAGTCTAAAAAGATTTAATAGCATTTTCATGTCATACCCCATCTTCATCCGTCTCCAACTCTTCTCATTTTCTTCTGTTTTCTCCTTATTCTCCTGCTCAAACTTCTCCTGTTCCTTCTTAATGGCCTGTGCATCTTCTGTGGACAATGGGGACTGTGGGAAAAAGCGACCCAAGATATCCGGTTTCTCTGCCTCGTTTTTATTTTCTGAAATTTAAGTAAGAAAAATTTAATTTAAAAATTATTTAAATAGTAAGTGTCAGTGTGTTGTGAAATTTGTTACAGTAAGTAGCATTAGATTATTTTATTGCTTTTTTTTTCAAATTAATATGTAAATATGTAGTACCTCAATCTTAACATATTATTTGCTGTTATTACTAATTTATGTTTAATATTAAAAAGGCTATATGCCTCAGCATTCAGAGATTTGATGAAGACCACATTTTTTTTAAATTGTTTATTAATGATGTTTTAATGGATGTTTCTGTGTGCCGACCCTCTATATCCATTGTAATTATTACTATTGTGGTAAATAATCATTCTGTTTTTTTTTATGGTAGGTAAAATCATCCAATGACATCTCCCGCCCTTGGGCAGAGCGTGAGATAGTCTCGGACTCTTACTGACTAAAAACCTACCCCATTCCTTCATTGCCTTGGTTCCAGGGCCCTGGTAAAATAATCATTCAGCTTGGTATCACTGTCAGTAATAAGACTGCCATTGTACCCATAGATTTATGTTTCTATGAAATTGTTACTATTTTGATGTACAATGAAGTTTATTCTATTCTAATTTTATTATAATTTTATAAATGGTTGGCTTTTAAAATAAACTTGAGATGCAGTGGCGTAGCTTGGTAACCAATAGCCTGGGGGCTAAAAAAAATTGCTGCCCCCCCTTTTTATATGGGTAATCAACTAATAATTTCTAATCTGGAGTGGGAAGGAGTGTCTCTCTTAAGCAGACTAAAAAGAGTTGCCATTATTAAAGTAGTATTGAAACCTATTTTATTTAGATTTTGAAGGTGTGAGACTTTTTTCTTAGTTCAATAAGCGGTTTGCTAATCAAGTTTTGAGTGCCCCCGAGCTTGAAGGCCTCAGGCACGTAGCTGCGACAATGCTGAGATGGGGCAAGCATGTGACATGTATATGGATCTCTTAAATCAGAAATAATTTGTAACCATTAATGAAACAACCAAGGGCTGAAGTTTCTACTGGGATAGATAATTTTGGTTTATTTTTCGATAAGGATTATTAAACATTTTAACTCTTGGAAACCCCTAGTTTCACAATGATATCTAGTTTTAAATCACACAGCTCTATGATTTAAGATTACATTTTACTGACAATACCAATTGATATTATTGTCCGAAATTGTTAAATAATATTTAAAAGAACACGATTATTTAAATGAATACATTATTGATTCAACATTTGCCGGGTGGAAAGGCGAAGATTGAATACTAACCTATATTTTTTGTACTGTACAATTTGGGCGCGTTGGCAGTAAGTAACCATATATTCTGCCTTACAAAATTATTTGACTGCAAATTTGCTACCTTACAACACGCAGTTCTTGTTAGAAAAAGCACTTTTCTGAGAGACATTATTTCATTTGAAAAAATCACATTCACAACAAATGAAGAAACGTCATTGGACTGTCATATTTTTTAGGTCTAGTAGGACTGAGGCGTATTTATCGAAACAGTTTAAAAAAACAGGTATTACAAAGTAACGACATGAAACAGGTATCTCAGAACCGAAATAACAGCACCTGCCTGTTTCACCTGTTCCACAAACAATCGTAGTATAGTAGCCGTAACTTCGAGATATACAAACGGAACGACCTGGAACAAATATGTGAAACAGTTTCAAATGAAACCATGCTCCTTTCTCTTCTGACGTATTAATATAGAAAGAGACAACATCAGAATCTGTTCTTTGGAACAAGCTCTTTGCATGCTGGTTCATTGTAATAGAAAGAAATAGCATCTGTTCCTTGCCTGTCACTGTTCCTGACCTTTTCTGATACACATACAAATAATAAACCTACCATTGAACAAAATATGATTAATTTTTTATTATTATGGTACCTTTAATTTTATAATATTTCTTGTTAAAATCCTAAATAATAAAAACAATTTTGATGTTTTTTTTTAAACCTACACATTCTTTCTTAACGCGTAAATGCGTTAAGAAAGAAATATAACAATTGTGATATACATCGTATATGTGTCTCCAAACACTCTCTCACTCTCTATATAGTTGTCTATCCTCGCGTTCCAAATTACGATATTTTCAATGTTAGTGCGCCATAGTCAACCATTTAGGATAGTAGAAGATAGGATTTTGAGAACTCATCTAGCTTTCCCCAAATATATAATACCAACTATAATATTTTGCCAATAATATGTTGCCATCTCTGTATAAAAAAAGAATGCTGAAACTCTTTTTGTGAATCTGTTGCAATCAATGGGTCTATAGCTCCAAAGGAACAGGCTGAAAATAGGTGCTATTTCTGAATTTGTTACAATTAATAAATCTTTAGTTGCAGTGGAACTGGCTGTTATTTTAGAACTGGTTTTTGGACCTTGTTTTCTTCTAGGAACTGAAAAAGGCGAAATAGGTTACTATAATATGATCTGTTCCAACCCACCTCTAATGTCTAGTGATGCTATTTCAAAATATTTCATAAGGCTACATTATCGCTCAAATATTCGCGATGTTGTTGACTACAATAGCGGTCCATAGCAATTTGTAAGTTAATAAAAACATTAGTGTTCACCAGAAATACGATATTTAATGTACTGCTCAACCACATTGGTCGCAATAATACGAATGTTCGTCGAATCCCGATAATGTAGTCACAGCTTTAAAAAGTTATGTCTTGTTTTCATCCCTATAAGATTGAAAATTACTTATCTGTGAATACTTGCAAAGCATTCCAATCTGAAAAGGTAATATTTTTGACATATAGTGGACTGAAAGTTTATCTGACAGAGACATACTCTTTCAGCAATAGTTTCTGGAACGTCTTGTCTGTGAATTTTGAAAAATAAAGCAATTATAAGTTGATCGCATGAAAAATCACCAAATTGGAATTCTTTGCAATGATAAATGAAAAGGGTTGTAGTTAGTAAACAAAAAGATGTCATCCACAAGCAAGCAATCCTCTTTGATGAGTTTTATAAAGAAAACTACTGGAAATTCGAGTTCAAATAATACAAATACAAGGTAATAGAAAAACTTGAATATGTGTTATTGTTATGATTTAGTTATTTATCGTCATCGCGTCATCGGTTTTATTATGGTTAAAGAGTCTATGTTTATATTTACTATTAATTATTTTAGGTCTATTGCTCTAATAGCAGTAATAAAGTCAGCTGTCTTACAATTTGGGGGTAGATATTGGTTCTTTGGCTACTGTTAAAAATAAATAAATTTTGTAATTAATATATCAAAAAATTGATAATTGGTGTTAAACTTACCTGATTCACAAAATTGATATTAACACTACCTAATTCACAACCTTGTTTATGACCATCATCAGCTGTTGTCGCATAATTCAACCTTTATCATACATTTTTAGGCAAAAGAAGAGACAAGGCACTTATATTTATCTGTTGAATGTGCTATCCAAGTCTTCAAACTAACTTTGTGGAAAGCTCATCTCATGTTTGATTGTTGATTCTACCAATAAACATTTGAAATTGTTATTTCAAATGCTCATAATATTCCAAGCAACATTATACAGGAAGACCCAGTATAGAGTTCTGTGGGAGGAGTTCACATCGGCGTCGGGTCGACGATGAAGTACCTGGGACTCAAGGAACTTCAAGGAGCACTTCCGACGTCTGGCTCCCAGGTTGAATGCGACTGGGGCTGCGCTCAAGCAGCTCCTGCCGAACCTAGGGGGTCCAGACGCCTCCTGCCGGAGGCTCTACGCAGGCATCGTTCGATCCATGGCCCTTTACGGTGCGCCGGTGTGGGCGCCATCGCTACGAAAGCGAGTGGCGGCCCGGCTAACCGCCTGCCAGAGGGTCATGGCCATCCGGATGATTCGCGGATACCGTACGGTGTCCTGTGAAGCGGCGAGCCTCCTTGCTGGCCTACCACCATGGGATTTGGAGGCAACAGTCCTTGCACACATGCATGACTTACGCGTGGAGATGCAACGTCGGGGCGAAACTCCGCTGCCGCGACAAGTCGCGGCATGGCGGACAGAGCTCCGGCGGGATCTCATGGTGAAATGGCGAGAGCGACTGTCGCAACCTCGTGCTGGGCACGCCACGATCGAGGCGGTAAGGCCCCTCTTTGAGGCGTGGCTGGAAAGGCCCCACGGCGTCGTCACCTTCCGTTTGGCGCAGGTGCTGACCGAACACGGCAAGTTCGGTCCGTACCTGTACAAGATTCGTGCGGAGACGACGCCCGGGTGTCGCCACTGTGCGGACCGCCCGGTGGACACGGTGGAGCACACAGTTGAGGTGTGCCCCGCTTGGGAAGAGCATCGCCGTGTCCTCGTGGGGGCGATCGGCGGCGATCTCTCGCGCCGGGGCCTGGTTCAAGCCATGCTCCGGAGCGAGGAGGAGTGGCAGGCGGTCGCCTCCTTCTGCGAAGCAGTAATGCTAGTAAAGGAGGAGGCCGACCGCATTAGGCAAAGGCGCACACGCCGCCGCCGCCGCCGGGTTTCCGATCCCAATTTCCGGCCACCGTAGGCGCGGGCTCGCGGACGGTGGGCAATGGATAGCTCGCTGTCCGTCCGTCCGGTAACAGACCGGTCCGAGCTCAGGCCGTCTACGGCGCGCAACGTTCCCGCGCGCCTCAAGGAGTTGTCAGCAAACTGTAGGGGTCCAGCAGGGCCGAAGCCTACTGGGGCCAAAGGTTATGTGAGACTGTCACCAAAGGCCCCAGGATAAAGGCAAGGAATGGAAAGGTAGGTTTTTAGTCAGTAAAAGTCTGACACTGTTTCCCGCCCCACCCAAGGGCGGGATTCGTCATTGGATGATTTTACCTACCTAAAAAAAAAAAAAAAAAAAGTATAGAGTTCTGGGTATTTGTAACTATATTTTTTATGATCAAAATAGAAATATTATAATAAAAAAATAAATGTAAATAATAAAAATAAATAAATATGACTGTCACATTTCCCTGGCATTTCATTGGCCCTGGGGCCCCGGCATGCTTTTCAGAGGTTCAAGACCTCAGGTCCTGAGATTTATAAAGACTAATTTATGTTACATTGAAGTCAAAGCAAAAAAAGCATTTAAAAAGAAACTGTAACTTAATACATAATTGTGATGGTTCTTCATTCTTACTACATTACTATTTAAAGTATTTTTTTTTGTTTATTTTACAGTGGAAACAAAAATGAGCAGGCCTCAGAGAAGAAATCTAGATTTGTATTTAAATCGAAGTCCTCAAGTAGTACAGCTAACTGTAAGCATAATTATTTTTTTCTTGTCTGCAATATGGCGATCTGTGTAAAACACAATAAGCCTCTCTATTGGCTGTATCTTAGTACTGGAATTTCGGAAGGTAGCTAGAAGGAGACCCCAATGAGTGCTCTTTCTATTGTTGAGTCTCCGATTCAGTTGAATCTGCTGGTTAGAGAGGAGACACTGTGCTTTATGAGCCTTGTGTGTCTTACACTGCATTCCCCTTTTAGCCTCGAGGCCAGTAAATTTCTGAGAGTCCGGAGTCGATCTTGATAGTTCCTGCTGTAAAGTGAAATTTTTGCTTGACTGTATTTATACCCAGGTCTTTGTACATGTGTTTGTAAGCATAATAATCATCTTAATTGTTCTATTATTTATTTCTTAAAATACTAAAAGAGTAATGAGTATACATATAGATGGATGGACAGGGAGAGGGAGGCCAACAATGGATGGATTTTGTGAGGAGTGATATGAATGAGGAGGGAGTTAGTGATAGCATGACTGGTGACAGGACAGAATGGAGGAAAAAAATGTATTGCACCAACCTCAAGTAATATATTAGCTAAGGAAGGATGAAGAAGTAAAACTATTTAAAAAAATATGTGCCATTGAACAGCTGTTCTAGAAAAAAGTCACCTAAAAATTTCACAGTTAAAATATCTTATAAAGTGTTTTTTAATATTTTACATTTTGTACTTGCAGTTACACCCCCATTTAAAAAGACCACAGATGATCGACCACAAACAACGGCGAGTATCAATGATAATAATGAAATATCTATAATAATAATCAAATAGACAGGCCTGTTGGTCTAGTGGTTAGTGGCTCTGACTGCTATGCCGGAGGTCGTGGGTTCGATTCCCACCCAGGATGTTGTGTGATGAGCATGATCATTTGTCCTGTGTCTGGGTGTTATTTATCTATAATATGTATGTATTTAGAAATATATAAGTATGTTTATCAGCTGTCTGGTACCCATAACACAAGCTCTGCTTAGCTTGGGACTAGACGGTGTTGTGTGATAGTTGTGCTAATATTATTATATTTTGTATTATATACCAAATAATTCTAAACTGTATTTTAGACCTCAAAAATCTCAAATGGTTATCAAGAGTCACCTCCACTCCTACCTCCACATAAAGTGAACAAAGTGTCAAGTAATGGAGTCAGTCCATTCACTCACAAGACAAGACATGATAATCAAAGTAATGATTTGTTTGATATGGATGTGGTAAGTTGCCTATGAACCCAAAATTTTTGGGACAAGTTATTGAATGCACAGGAACTGCTATGATTGGTTGAATGGCTTTTTAATCATTTAAGGGGCCAGCCATTTATTACGTAAGACAATTTTTACTATATTTTGTCCCCATACCCCCTAAATAAAAAAAAATAAGAAAAGGCCAACGGCTGTTAAATACTTATTTCATAAGAATCTAAAGGAAAAAATGAATATATGTTTGGTTGAATTATTTAGAAAGTTACTTTTTTAACAAGTACAATAATAATAAATGTTGTTTACGCAAACAAGTACCGTCTAGTTAACAAGCGGGGTGACGCAATGCGAGTGGCGCGGATACGTTGAAATGGAAATACTTTACCTATTGGTAGGCATCCGAGCGCACATCGGCCACACGCGGTTACCTGCGCTTTTTCAAATCTTAACTTTGCGTATTATTGTGATCTTACATAAGAACTATCAGGACTCCCTCCCACCCTCTTGTAAGAAAAAATAAGACATAGTTGACTCCCCTCCCCTTAAACCGTCTTACGTAATAAATGAATAGCCCCTAACTTGTGTTTAATTTGTGATGCGACCATAATTTATTTCCAGCAACGGAAATACATATTATAAATTATCTATTGTAAAAGTTTATAATACTTTTTTGGCTAGGCAGTCTGATAAATAAGGAAGTTGAAATTAATTTTGTTTTTCCCTAAGCAGCTTGCTCCTTATTCAAAATGCCCAGGCATTATGAAAATAAATGTTTTTTTTTAATTGATATAAATTAGTGCTTGTCTGCGATCCTACCTGATGATATGTAGTGATGCAATCGTAGATGGTGAGGCGCGCTAGTTTATTAAGAGCCTGTTCACTCTAGTCTTGAAGACAAATAGTTCCAGTCTTTGAATAACGCAGTATAAACGACGAGGCGAAACTCTTAGTCCGGTCCGTAATGGTTTCAACAACGCCCCAAAATGCCCCAATTTATTATTTGGTTCATAACATGTACATGCAGTATGAAAAGGTTCCCCATCACTGGACCAGATTAACACCAACTTGCTCATTCATAGCTGGTTTCTACTGTATTTGTTTTTTAATGGACTCACTCTACACTGCACGCTTTAAACTCAGCACAATTCATGGTCGTGGCTATATCAAGCTGTTAAGCATGTTAGATATGGCTACAAAGACTATGCTCATTGCCAAATAAGTCTAAACATCTAATTATTTCAGGACGATATTCAAGACTTCCCTGTAGCATTTCGCAAGAAATCTAAGTCTCGCACTCCTGAGAAATCGAACAGATCAATTAGAATAAGTTCAACCCCTACCCCACCAAAAACGAAACATGGGACTCAACCGACTAATAAGAAGATTCTTAAAACTCCCGAAAAATCGCATCACAAAGACAGGGACCCTCTGAAGAATATAATGGTGGATGAGTCTATTTCAGGGTTCTTGGAGAAAGTGGGTAAACTTACTGCAATGACGTGTAATAAGGTATGTAAACTATTTCATGAATTGCCCCCTTTTCTGGGGTTTCGTAAAATTTAAGCAATTGCCTAGTTTTTGGGCCACATCTCGACTTTATTTTATCAAACTCATTTGGCCAGAGATCGCCCTAGACAGAGAGGTTTGGAAGGAAAAAAGAAGAGGCCTTTGCCCAGTAATGGGACACCAAATAGGCTGTTAAAAAAACCTGTTGAAGCGTAAGCGACTGTACAGTACGGCCAACGGATCTTGGCGCGCCCGAACTTTGCGCAGAAGGCTGCGCACAAACGATTTTTTAGGAACAAAATGGTGGCATGAGGCGATGTGCGCGGGGCGGAGATGTGGGCTAGAGATTGACACTATAAAAACACAATCAACCGTTTACCAAATCAAATAATGTAATCGATTATATAAATTTGGAATTTATTGATTTTTGTTTTTATGAGATATTAAACGAAATAGATATACAAACATAGTGAATTCTCTTGTTGAAACTAATAAAATTTTATTTTCTTAGTTAAAATGCATGATTTAGTTAAATATCAGTTACCTATAGGCAACTACTAGAATAACGACTGGGAATATTTTAAACCTTATAATTGGTTGCGCCAATTTGCTATGATCCGCGACTTTGTTTTTTGTAATTTATTTTTTTGGCCTAGCAATCCTATCCCTACCGTTTCCGCTTCCCGCACGACCTCTAGAGAAATGATTTGACATTTGACGTTTGTGCATCGATTGTGAATGTGACCGCACCGCTAACACGCCCGCTCGAAATTACAAGAAAATTGGCTATTTCGTGATCCAACCATTCAAAAACTCAACAATAGTACAGTGTAGTGCAATACAGAAACTGGCAGTGCTTGAAAGTACGAAGTTCGGGATTCGCCGGCCGGCGCCATGTGGAACTTTCGAGGTTAAAGGTCAGTGTTCCTTCTAATACATTTATCCCATTAATAAACGCTAGACGCAGTACCTGCATATTGTTAACAAACCTTAGATCGCTTTTTAAATCTACAGTCCACACAGCAAATTCGCGCAACCATTACTTTTTGGTCCATACGAGCCGGATCGTGAATCATTTTCTTGTAATTTCGCAATATAGTATTTGTTCCATAGGGAATAAACGCAACGCGCCTGTTTACCTAGATATAATAGTAGAAAACCCGCATCTAGGCATTTAGGCAACTATACGTTATTTCGCTCGTATAGTTAAAGAGTCATTGATAATTACGGTACCTACGCCGTCAACCGCACCGCATAATTATAGTTAGCTACGTAAATATCAGCGTAGATATAAATCGATCGCATTCTTTTTCTTGACAAAATTCATTCGACCATCCTACAAATTGCATGTAGGTAGACGCATTTCAAAAATACCCGTTCATTGTTGAGTGAACATTTGTAGGAAACGGATAAACCATAGATTATATACGCATATATTTAATCGAGAAATTGGGTAATATTCACTCATTGATTCAGGTTGTTCCGTTCGTTCGCCGTTCACTTTGTTGTTTACAATATTACCATATTGTTATCTGTTAATTATCGCTTACTTAATAATTCGTTAAGTGTTTGTTTGAGTGTATAGTGTGAATATATCAAAACAAGATGTCTCTTAAGGGAACCAAGGTTAGTACTGATTTAAAGGTTCAGTTAAAGCTTTTATACGCTAAAAGGGACTCACAGTTTTCACGTGTTCAATCGATTTGTGATAAATCTTCGCAAACCTCGGATCTGGCGATTAGAGATGCTTTCTTGTGTTCGTTGGAAACTTTAGATAGTTTGCGCGCGGATTTTGAATCTACAATTAATAATATAAACATTTTAGAGTTGGAGTTAAATCCTGATTACTGTGTGAGTTATCAGGCATTGTCGTCCTTTGATGACTTGTATTGTCGTATCAAACGTATTGCTAGGAGTTTAGAGACTCCCCCCCCCGCGAGTGGTTTATCCAACCCTCCTCGCGAACGCCCACGATTGCCGCCAATTCAAATACCTGAATTTAATGGTGACATTCGAAATTGGAATTTATTTATAGATAGTTTCGAAAATATAATACATAGGAACACATCGCTGACAGATCACGAGAGATTGCATTATCTCGTGGAAAAATTGACCGGTAAGGCAAAGGCTGTCTGTGCTGGAATTACGTTTAGCGCTGAAAATTACAATTTAGTTTTGAACACTTTAAAAACAAAATACGAAGATAAGCGATTAGTAGCCACCGCATATTTAGATCAATTATTCGATTTGAAAAGTTTTTCCGTTTGTAACGATCATAATTTAGAGAAGTTTTTAAATATTTTCGCATCATCTGTTCGTGCAGTAAAGAACCTAAAGGTCAATGACCTCTGTGACTTTTTGTTTTTGTATATCGGTTTAAAGAAATTAGATCCTGAAACTGTTCGTCTGTTTGAAACGACTCAGCGCGGTAAAGAAATACCTAAGTTCGAAGATTTAGAATCTTTTATTCGCGACCATATTAAGGTGTTGCAGCGCACGTCGGCACGTCATGAAGCCACGAATAGGACAGGTTCCGATCGCCGTATAGACGCGTCATCGAAGTCAGTCAAGACTGCACATACGCTAGTTAATACCGCCTCAACACCTGACTGTTCTCTGTGTAAGGGTAGCCATACACAGCTGTACAAGTGTTCGGAATTTCAGAGATTATCGCCTAGTGATCGTTACAAGTTTGTCCGCACTAATAATTTGTGTTTTAATTGTCTAAGTGACAAACATCTGGTTACGTCATGTAACAGTGGTGGTAGCTGTCGTAAATGTCTAGCTAGACATCATACCTTCTTACATTTTGAGAATAGTAAGCTGCCATCGCAGCAGCAGCCTGCGCAGACGCGCGACGCTTGTGACGCGCGGCCTGCTGCAAGTGCAAACGACGTAACATTGTGTTCGCTTTCCGCCTCTGGTACTCAAATCACTACCGTTTTACTTGCGACCGCGCAAGTTGTCATTGTAGATGCCTTTGGCAAACCGCGCACCGTTCGGGCGCTACTAGATGGCGCTTCCCAGAGTAATTTTATTACTCGGGATTGTTGTCAACGCCTTGGTTTTAGTTTTAATAATTGGTCATCCCGCTCAGAAGTGAAAGGTTTTGGAGGTTTAAAGGCAACCATTCACGGTTCCATTAAAATAATATTTAGTTCACGTTTTAATCGTAATATTTCGTTTGAAATGGATTCGCTAGTCGCAGATAAGATTACGGAACGGTTGCCCACGGTACCGGTTGACACGTCCATGCTGACGGAGTTTAAGAACTTGCAGTTAGCCGACGGAAATTACGCTTTCCCTGGAGATATCGATCTATTGATCGGTGCTTCGATTCTCCCGCATCTCCAGTTATCACGTAAAATTCAAGGTCTTCCGATGTACCCCGCTCCGCACGCACTGGAAACAGTTCTCGGGTTTGTTATAGTTGGTTCCGCACCCGCTTATTTAAATAGTTACTCGACTGTGTCGCACTGTTGCACCGTCGAGCCGCCGCTTGAGTCTACCATCCGCAAGTTCTGGGAGATTGAAGAGGTCAATGTCCCGCCTATTCTCAGCCCTGAGGATCAGGTCACTGAGGAGATTTATACCCGCACGACTACTCGTGATAAAGATGGTCGTTATGTTGTCGCGCTCCCTTTCAAGGGTGATATTTTTTCGCTCGGTGGCTCCCGTGCCTCCGCAGAAAAACGCTTTCTATGCTTGGAACGTAAGATTCAAGCTGAATTGTCTCCGGAAAATATATTCCATGTCGCTGGAACAGAAAACCCAGCTGATTGTCTCTCACGTGGTTTGCTTCCTGCGCAAATTTTAAATCATCCGCTTTGGTTTTGTGGCCCTCCCTGGCTTCATACCACTCCTAACGAGTGGCCAAGTGTTCCGTTTAACCCCGCTACTGTTTCAGAGCCACCCGAGGAGAAGAAACATACGCTTGTAGTATCAGTTCCGCGTGAAGAGTCAGTTGTTTTGTTGTTGTCTAATCGAGTCTCGTCTTGGTCGAGACTATTACGCTGTGTAGTTTATGTCCTAAGATTTTTGAGATTATTACCATCGCGTGGTTCTATAATCGCAGCTGATTTGGATAGAGCTGAATCAGTTGTACTTCGAGAGTTGCAGAAATTTTATTTTTCAATAGAATTTCGTAGTTTAGAATCACATAAACCTTGTAGTCGCGCACTTCAACATTTGAAACCATTTTTGCAAGACGGACTCATTCGTGTCGGTGGCCGTCTGCGAAATGCTAAGTTAGAGTTTGAACAAATGCATCCAGTAGTTCTACCACGCAGGGATCACGTTTTGGATTTGTTGGTGGACTATCACCATAAGGTGAATTGTCACGCTGGTCCCGATTTATTAATGTCCATTCTTCGACAGAAGTACTGGATACTTTCCGCTCGCAATTTGATACGCGCTAGAGTGCACAGATGTGTGCCCTGCTTTAAGCTCCGCCCGCGTTTCAACGCGCCGGAAATGGCCGACCATCGTTCTTGTCGTGTTGTACAGACGGTGAAACCTTTCATACATACTGGGAGGGACTATGCTGGACCGTTTAAAGTCACTATTGCCCGTGGTCGTGGTATACGTTCCACAAAGGCATACATTTGCCTATTCGTTTGTATGACAACTCGTGCGGTTCACATAGAGTTAACCAGTGATTTGAGTGCGCAGGGTTTTATGTCTGCATTTAAACGATTTTTATCTCGCCGTGGTCCCGTTAAGCGCTTATACTCTGACAACGGCACAAACTATGTTGGAGCGCGACGCAATATTTCGGAATTACACACATTCTTACGCTCCAAGTACTACCAAAGTGAATTCGCCCATGTCTTAGCTGAGAATCGCATTGATTGGTGTTTTAATACGCCAGCAGCTAGTCATTTTGGTGGCAATTGGGAGGCGAATATTAAAAGCCTTAAGTCGCACCTGTTTCGGGTCATAGGCGAACAGATTCTCTCGTACGAGGAGTTGAGCACTGTACTCGCTCAGGTAGAGGCGTTGATGAATACGCGTCCGTTGTGTCGGACTTTGTCTAGTGATCCATCGGAGCCACTAGCGTTGACGCCGGCTCACTTCTTGACGACGACTCCTCTTAAATATTTGCCCGCTTTAGATGTCGAGACTGACAAACTGCAGCTTCACCCGCGTCACGCTCTGCTAGATAGCTTAGTTCAGTCCTTTTGGAAGCGATGGAGGACAGATTATCTGCATACGCTGCAGTCGCGTCAAAAGTGGAACACTCCTTCAGATCCAGTCACAGTCGGTACTGTGGTGATACTGAAGACTGAGAGTGCGCCTCCTCTGCACTGGCCTCTTGGTGTAGTGGAAGAAGTTTTTCCGGGTTCGAACGGAATAACGCGAGTCGTAAAAGTTAAAACCGCAACTGGATCGTACCTGCGTCCGGTTATTCGCCTCTGCCCTCTGCCTAATCAGTAGTAGTGGCATAGTTAGTTATAAGTTGTTTCGCTACCTAGTATTGATAGTTTAGATTAGTAATAGGGTTTAGTTTCGCTTTTGTTTTTTTTTCTTTTCTTTGAAGGTAACCCTTCAAACCCGGGGGGAATGGTTGCGCCAATTTGCTATGATCCGCGACTTTGTTTTTTGTAATTTATTTTTTTGGCCTAGCAATCCTATCCCTACCGTTTCCGCTTCCCGCACGACCTCTAGAGAAATGATTTGACATTTGACGTTTGTGCATCGATTGTGAATGTGACCGCACCGCTAACACGCCCGCTCGAAATTACAAGAAAATTGGCTATTTCGTGATCCAACCATTCAAAAACTCAACAATAGTACAGTGTAGTGCAATACAGAAACTGGCAGTGCTTGAAAGTACGAAGTTCGGGATTCGCCGGCCGGCGCCATGTGGAACTTTCGAGGTTAAAGGTCAGTGTTCCTTCTAATACATTTATCCCATTAATAAACGCTAGACGCAGTACCTGCATATTGTTAACAAACCTTAGATCGCTTTTTAAATCTACAGTCCACACAGCAAATTCGCGCAACCAATAATATTGAATATGAATATCTATACTAATATTATAAAGAGGTAAACTTTGTAAGTTTGTATGTAGGGGGTAATCTCTGGAACTCATGAACCAATTCTAAAAATTTTTACACTGGTAGAAAGCTACATTATTCCTGAGTGCTATAGGCTATAAATTATGTTTTATAACATGTACATTAACCGAGCTATCACAATTTTTGTCTTGCAAGTCGGAAAAAAATACCTCATAAAACAGAATTATTTGCGTGCGCTGCCTAGAGAGTTGCTTAAAATTAAAAACAATGTATGGCGACCTGATTCGTCTTAATTATATCTACAAAAAAGTCCGCGATACCATATTTCTATCTTTTATATGTTGTCTTTTATACTTCTTTATTTGCATTAAAAAAGTATTTTTACGGCATACTTACGTTTGGTTGATTATTTGAGCAACTAAATATTAATTCTTGTCACAATAAATTATTTCAGTATTACTAGGACATCATATAGATAAGATTTGCCGTTTACAGTATGTCAATTGGTCATATGGTTTCGGAGATAATATAAAATTACTAAAACGCAAAATTCCACTAGCACAACTTTTATTCGTAGAGCTCTGATCTATCACGTTTTATCCATTTGCCCATAGATGGCTTTCTGCAAATACGTCATTTTTCTGAATCGCGGTGTTAAGATTTTCAATGGATTGATGAGCCTCTCGAATTATTGTGCCCACGTTGTCGTTAGTTGGTGTTTAAATTGTTGCATATCAGTCTGTTGCTTATTGGTTTTGGTTGTTTCGTTCGTTTGGTTGCAGTGTTACCAACTTAGTGGATTTTCCACTAAAACTGGTGGTTTTGACCCCCCTTTTAGTGGCAAAATATTGCTTTTAGTGGCTGGTGGATTTTTCTAGTGGTTTAGTAGAATTCAGTTTCAATTACTGAAAATGCGATTTCTCAACCCCTGAACCACTTACATGTTTCGAAATATTTTATTTCTACTTATAATATTGTGTTCAGGAGTATTTATTTACCTTAACTGTTCAGGCAACACTGATGCTGATCCGTCAAAATGACGGGGATTTCCCGTAGAATATTTTTACGAGGGGTGTGATCGCGCTAATTTTGAACGTAAATACCAAAACCAAATCGTTAACGTTTTATCATTCTATCTCTATCCCAGAGTATCGATATGAAGGGGACAACATGACCGAACGGAAACGTTTTGGTTTTGGTTTTACCGTTCAAAATTACCGCGATGGTCAACTTCGACTGCTCGTTCTGTCTCGTATTATTTTCAATTATTTATTATATCTTATTATTATTTCGCGAGTTCAATTATTATGTACGATGCCGAAACCACAATATACGCAAAAGTTCCGGGACTCTTGGCTTCAAGACCCAGATTTGAAAGATTGGCTGCAAGCTTTTGAAAGTACTACTGGTCAAGTAGCGAAATGCAAATTTTGTGGAACTATTTTAAGGAGTCACTACGGTGATTTAAAGTCTCATGGGATGTCAAAGAAGCATCAACAAAATAAAAAGGTAAACGATTGTTTCTTTTATTGGTTAGTCATTTATTGGTCAGTTTTACCAAGGAGATGGAATTCGGTATAACATTCTGTTTTATTTACGTATGAGTTTACATCTTTGACTGAGTTAATTGTTACAGGTTATAACTGCGCAGCCTAAGATTCCGTTTAAGCCGGAGCCCATTAGAGGCAAAAAAAAGGAAGAAGCCAGGCTTGCATTGTTCACAGCCATGCATACCAGTATACGTACAGTTGACCACTTGGGAGAAGTAATTAATCATAGTCATGAAAAAGATATCGAAAAAGTTCAACTACACCGAACCAAGTGTTCGTCGGTTATAAAAAATGTTTTAGCTCCACATTTCACACAGGTTTTAAAACAAGATTTAAAGGACTAACCGTTTAGTATATTAATTGATGAATCAACAGATATTGCTGTACATAAATACTTGGGTTTGATTATAATTTACTACAGTAAATTTTACAAAAAAATTGTATCAACATATCTAGACCTGACTGAATTGCACGAGTGTAATGCTGGAGGTATTGTCTCTGCTATAAAGAATACACTTATACGATTCGATTTGCGACTTGAAAATTTAATGGGCATTGGCACAGACAATGCTTCTGTGATGGTTGGAGTAAATAACGGAGTTTTTGCCAAATTGAAAGAAGAGGTACCACACCTGATTTAAGTGCGTTGCTTGTGCCATTCTTTGCAACTGGCTGTTTCAGATGCTGCAAAGGATTTTTTACCAAGAACTTTGGAATTTTTAATTAGAGAAACATATGATTGGTTTAGTCGCTCCTCTTCCAGACAAACTCTTTATATCGAGTTATACAAAACCATCAATGATGGACAGAAACCGCTAAAAATAGTTCAAGCATGCCAGACAAGGTGGTTGTCAATAGAGTCCGCTGTTTCGAGAATATATACGCAATGGCTAGAGTTAAAAACACATTTTTCCATAGCTAAGGTGCATGAAAGGTGTCACACGGCAGAGTTATTGCACTCTATGTATGCGAATGAGATGAATTACGCATATATTTCATTTTTATATCCAATATTAATTGAAATAAACAGAGTCAATAAAATGTTCGAGTCAAAAGATACAGACCACACAAAATTGTGTGGTGAGTTGACCAACCTGATAGATATGCTTGTCAGTAAAGTTACGTTACCTACAAATAAACTTGATATTTTTACCCAAAACATTCGCGACTTCTTGGATCAAAGATGTTATCTGGGATTCCGATTTGAAAAGCAAATACTGGAAATGAGAGAAAAAGGATTACCACGGCAAGACGAAGAAACGATGCGGAATCGGTGCATACATTTTGTAGTACGACTGATTGAAGAAATAAAAAACAGGCTACCGGAAAATTTGTCATTGATGAAAAAAAAATCCCGAATAAGTGTTGAACAAGCACTTAATCACAATAAAGAAAATCTAATTGACATAATGGCTCAGTTCAACAAAAGTGCAGAATTTATAGCAAGAGTCGATGATCAATGGCGACAAATTCATTTATTGAAATGGAATGAGACCAAAGATACAAAAAAGTTTTGGAATGAAGTATTGCATTTCAAAGACGCTCAAGGGGAATCTAGATTTGAGGAACTGGCGAATTTTGCGATCACTCTCCTAATTCTGCCCCATTCCAATGCCGATGTTGAGAGACTATTCAGCAGTATGAATCTAATAAAAAACAAGCAGAGAAATAGAATGAAGTTAAAACTTTTAACTGCTTTATTAAGAATACGCTGTGGTTTGAGGTTGGAAGGCAAATGTTGCAACGACTATGAGATTCCAATGAACGTTTTAAAACAAATCGGTACCAAAGAATCGTATCAAGAAACCGACGACGATGATGCACAATGATTCATCTGAAGAAGACGAATTAATTTAGATAGCAGTTGTTAACATTAAAATGAACATTAAAATATTGAATTGTTGATTTTACTGATTGTTATTATTTTATTACGTATTAATAAAGGAAACTACTAAGGTTTTCTTTCGTAAAAACTAAACATCATATTTAGTGGAAAATTTAGCGGTTTTGAGAGTAGGGCCGTTTTCTGTTAGTGGTTTCCTGGTGGTTTTAGAAGTTGAATCTGGTGGAGAGCTCGTGTAACTGTTGGCAACACTGTTTGGTTGTTTTTTGATTCGTACTCCTAATCGTATTAATCGGATACATCGTAATTTCGATTTATTTCGTTGTATGTTCGTACTTCGTTCTATCGTAATATTCGTAATTTCTGTGTACGAATTATAAATAACGATAATACGATATTACGATTGTTTTGTTTAGGTGGACGGGTGTCGAGTCCCTTTGTTCATAATTGTTTTAGGTCTGTGTAGTTTGTTCATTTGCTGACAGTTGCGTTTTTCTTTTAGGCATGATCTTAGCATGCCTAAAAGAAAATCGCAACTGTCCCGGCAGACTTCACAGATAAGAGCAGCTCGAGTACGCCGTACGGAAGAATCTGCCCTTGAAAATGAGCAGCGCCTCTCGAGATATAGAGAATATATTTCGCAAGCACGCGTTAGAGAATCTAGCTCCGAGCGCTCACAGCGGCTCGCTAGCCAAAATGTGAGAACGTCGCGGGCCCGTGCGAAACTAGCGCTGAACGTGCGTAGCGTCTATCTGACTTAAGGCAGCATGTTTCTGAAACAAGGGATAGGGAGACTAGCGCTGAGCGCTCGCAGCGGCTCGATAACCATAATGTCATAACATCGCATAATTTAACTCGAGCAGACAAGAGAACTTCGGTAATCTTCGAAATAAATTACTGATCCGATTCCAAAAAATATTTTACTAATGGGAAGGTACAGTAATGTCGAGTGTAAACTTATGTTAAAACAAGAAATTTTCCGCGGACGAAGTCGCGGGCAGAAGCTAGTATTTTTATAAATTAATTTCAATCGATTTGAACAAAAATCGATTATCCTACACCCTCAGACACGCGTATCCCTTTTTGGTTATTTCGTAAAGCTTCGTGAACATTCGGCAATCCTCGGTACAATAATGTGTTCTCTGTCACACTTCAGCAATCCTGTCGACTATCTCTGTCTTGAGTACACGCGGTTAAAAAGTTTTATTTGATTGTTCGTGTTGATAATTGTTTGATTGATTGTTGTTTTTATTATTTAGATGCTACTATTGCCTTATTATTAAGATTACTGTGGGTCCAATGGACTCGCAGCTATAGTTAAGGGTTAAATAAGAGGAGTAAACATGTACAAGTATATAAAAAGTTACTAAATGTATTAGGAAACTTATTCGTATCGCGGTAAAAAAAAATATGCCACTAACAATTCTTTTTACGAGTGTACATGCGCAAAAGTTCGCAGAGCCTAACTTCAGGCGCGCCAAGATCCGTCTGTCGTACTGTACTAACAAAGTAGGATATAACAATGGTAATGATAATTTTAACAAAGGTTGCATTGGTGGAATTTATCAATAAGTAGAATACAGACTTTGCTCATGATTTAAAAATGTATGGTATCTTTTTATTTTTCCCATATAACATTAATTATTTTTAATAATTCCTAATAATTACACTGTTCAATACAATTTTAATAAAAAAAAGCTGCTTATATTTCCAATTCTGATGTTTTAGAATACAATAGAACCTGGAGAGAAGGATCAGTGTAAAGAACTTTATATAGACTTACTAGAAAAAATATTTTACGCCTTTGACAAAATACCAAATTGTATAAAGGAGAAATTTCCAGGGTATGACCGAAGAATATATGCTAAAGTAAAACAATTCCAATATAAACTGAAGAAAGTATTAGCTAAACCTCATAGCGTAAGTGCAGAAGTATCAAAGAGTGAAATAGACTATAGACTAAGTAATGGTGATCATAAATTGAATGGTAGTCATAGTCCCTCTTTGCTCAGTAAATATGATGATGATATAGATGACTTTGACCTAGTATCTAGTGGAGTACATAAAAGAGTAACGGAATGTCTCCAAAAATCTCACAACCCTAGTACTGCAACATCCACACCTGACTTTGTATTCAATAAAGCACCAAGAAATGAATTACCAAAAAAGTCTTTGTTATTTGATGCATTTTCACCACTTAATAATTCATCCAAATTGGAGACAAGCTGTCAATCTGAATCGGAAAATACAAGTACATCTGAACAAGTTAAGGGTAAAGGAAAGTTTGTTTTCAAGAAGCCGTCAAGGCTTACGATAGAGGAGAACAAATCAACGCCTAACAAAGACATACCTTCATCTACCGCTGAAAGAATCAGGAATGCTTCGGAAAGACTGAAACCTTTGACTACGACTGAAGCGCCGAAATGCGTACCATTAGCGCAAAGCTCTGTAGAGTTTCAACCACCACAGTTGAGCAAAAACTCTCTACTAAACCTCACCAGACCTAGCACAGATTCTGTCAATGAAGAAGACAGTGAACCAATGGATGACTATGAAGTGCCTATAGACATGGATGACGTCACGGATATAATGCCCGAAGCGAGTCAAGCTAGCATCATTAACATCAGCGATTCTGTCGCTAGTACAAGTAACGCTGATGCTAAGAACAGTGTTATAGATATACCAACTGACGAAGACGGCTGGCCTGAATATAGGCCTGAAGACTTTGAAGATAACCTAGAAGATGTTGGTAATCAGGAGTCGCGAGTGGTCAATCTGATGGATGATTCGGTTGTGAAGGAAAAGCCTAAGTATGAAGGGATGGGTGACTTCCATGTTGGCACGCAGAACGATGGTATCACTGGTGAGTTGTGGTTTTTCTAGGTACATATATTTTAACAATTTGATATGTTAAATTAACAGTTAAAACTCTAAAACCAATGAAAACATAATTTAAACTAAATTAGGGACCATTCCTTAATTACGTAAGACGATTTTTCCCTAAATAAAAAAAATAAGAATAGGCCGACCCCTCCCCTCCTGTTTAATATATGTTACGTTATATAAAAGGACAAAATGACTATACGTTTGGTTTTTTTTTGGTAGATACGTTTGGTTGGGTTTTGATGTTTTGATTCTAAAAGTATTTTTTTTTAGGAACATTTACAAGTGTGTTGTTTACGCAAACAAGTAACGTTTCGTTCACAAGCGGGAGGCGTAGAGACGTTGCCATGACGGAGCACACATCGACGCTTGCGCGTTTTCAAATCTTAACTTTGCGTATTTTTGTGATCTTACGTAAGAATTCTGAGCGAAAAAAGACAAAAATTGACTTAAAATAGCCAGTTCCGCAGAATGGCAACTTCATAGGTTGACGTTTTTTCAACCGATGTAATCAACTAAAGTATCACCTGTGTTACAGGCGAGTTCGACGGCTTGGACTACCCTCACTCGGCGCTAATGATGGAGGTGTTCCACGAGCGGTTCGGGCTCAAGTCCTTCCGCCCCAACCAGCTGCAGGTCATCAACGCCACGCTGCTGGGACACGACTGCTTCGTGCTCATGCCCACTGGAGGCGGTGAGTTACACCACTCTGTTCCGTACCAGCTGACCCCACCCCATAGACGTTGTTCTGACACAAGCTATTGGATTGATAGCTAACCCTAATATTCAGCTAGGAACTATTTAATTTTTTTTTTTTCTGTTTTCTCTTAAGAACCATCTTGATACATCAGAAAACTGGTCCTATTTAAAAACACTATCCACTCCATTCGAAATAAGATTTGACATTTAAACAAACCTTTTTACTGGCTGTTCAACCAATTTTGACTTTTATTGCGTTGGTGACATAATAAATGGCGGCTGCAGTAAATAGTTGGTATTGTAACCACCATTTTGTTTTTAACGCCATCCTTATGCCTACGGAATAAAAGTTAAAATCGCTTCAACGGACAGTAAAAATGTTGGTAAATCATCGAAAATGGAGATATATAATTCACAATTGCAGGTAAATCGCTGTGCTACCAGCTGCCGGCGATACTGATGCCCGGCGTCACCATCGTGATATCCCCGCTCAAGTCCCTCATCCTGGACCAAGTCAACAAACTGCTGTCGCTTGATGTAAGCCCTAATTAAATTGTTTATTGATTAATGTATATGGTTTCTGTTGAAGCTGTTGAAGTCGGAGAAAATTACTAAAGAAAGAAAAACGTTTACTTGAAACTCTCACAGGATAAACAAAAGAATAAAATAAAAGTGTTGACTACTTAACGTATCTAATGTTAAACTGACTAATATATCTCATTTATAATATGCCATTAGGGGGACTGAGGAAAGAGCAGTCAGTCTGCATTAGTCTACAATAGCATGTATGCCGATCAGAGAGGAAATTCTTTCCAGAGACCATATTTTGTGCGCTGAGTTTGGAAACGAGGAAAAAACAAACTATTCCAGACTACACACCGATTTATTATGATTTAAGCTTTCACTTCATAACAAGCCGAAACAGTCCCCAGACTTGATGTTGTTCACCTGTCTGCCAACAGAGAAAAGAACCTCGCGTCTGTGGCTCGTGCGAACTCCAGTCCAGATTCGTAGTAGTCCTATCAATATCTATACGTTTCGTAGTCAAGCCGGCTTTCGTACTATTGACTTCACCGACATATATGCACATCCATCTCTACACGGTTTAGTACTCCTTAGTTGGAAATATAGACTTTTTTTTATGGTAGGTAAAAATCATCCAATGACAAATCCCGCCCTTGGGCAGAGCGGGAAGTAGTGTCAGACTCTTACTGACTAAAAACCTACCCCGTTCCTTCGTTGCCTATCGTGCCGGCGTCGGGTATTCCTTTCGGAAGCTGACCCATGACCCAAGCAGGCTTCGACCCTGCCTGCCTGCAGCTAGCAGGCTGGGCCTCTATGGTTTGCTGACAGCTCCACGGCGGCGCGCGGGAACAGTACGCGCCGTCGACGACTTGGGCTCGGTCCGGTCGGTTACCGGACGTTCGGACAGCGTGCTACCCATTGCACGCCGTCCGCAAGCCCGCGCCTACGGTGGCCGGAAACCGGGATCGGAATCCCAGCGGCGGCTGGGGCGAGCGCCCCGTTGCCTCTGCCTGATGGAAATATAGACTGATGTTTTTATACTACCGTCTTCCCGGATTTTTGTTTAGGCCGTATTATTATCATTATTATAAATCAGTCGTATTGTATAGATCCCCGCAGCCCACATGTCAGGCGACGTCTCCCTAGCCACGATGGACGAGATCTACCACAAGCTATCACTACGCGAACCGGCCATCAAGCTGCTATACGTCACGCCCGAGAAGATCAGCAACTCGTCCAAGTTCCAGTCTATGCTGAGCATGCTCTACTCGCGCGGGAAACTTGCTAGGTAATGTAGAGAATGTTGTAATGTAGAAAATGCTGTAATGCAGAGAATGCTGTAATGCAGAGAATGCTGTAATGCAGAGAATGCTTTAATGTGGAGAATGCTGTACTGTGGAGAATGCTTTTATTTAAGGAATGTTTTCATGTAAAGAATACTGTAATGGATAGGCTGTTGATTTAAGCACGATGCGTGCGTGATGCCTCCCCTGAAGATTAAAAACTATCGTTTAAAGGATGTTACCTCAAAACTATCGATACTAACAATTGGGTACAATTTGGTACAATTTGATACTAACTTCTTAGTTTCCATGCCATCGGTTGCCTACAAATTGCCGACTATCATGCAATGACCTAGATCATTCTGAATTGTAATAGAATCGGAAGACAATCCGGCTCGAAGGACCATTGACGTGAGTGAAATATCATGCAACTTGAACAACTGCATTATTAACGGCTTTAAAATGAAGTGTTATGGACTCAGGTTCGTGATCGACGAAGCGCACTGCGTGTCGCAGTGGGGCCACGACTTCCGGCCCGACTACAAACGCCTGTCGGTGTTGCGCGCGCAGTTCCCCGACACCAGCATCGTGGCGCTGACGGCCACGGCCACGCCGCGCGTGCGCACCGACATCCTGCACCAGCTGCAGGTGCGCTCCTGCAAGTGGTTCCTCAGCAGCTTCAACAGGCCCAACCTTGCCTACAGGATATTGGAGAAGAAACCCAAATCTGTTAATCAGGAAATTGCTACGCTTATCAAGGACAAATTTTTCAGGTTTGATTCAGATTCTTCTATAGGTTATCTAGTGGCCTGAAACCCCTGTTCTTTTTCTGCAGCACACGTGGCAGGGGTCAAAGCCCGCGGCCCCGATTCTTGCAGTTTTTTCCTAGGATTCTTCTTGACCGGTGGAAGGACCGATGTTTGGGATAGTGTTGGCTCTGCAAATAAAAGAAGCATGGACTGTAAAGAGGTTATATTGAAGAAATACTCGGAACCGCGAACCACGCCCGTTCGCTGGCGAGATCTGACGGACACTGGTGCCGGCGGTTGTCCCCGCCCCGCGCCCCTCGCCTCCGCGGCCGGTTCCACAAGCACGCGCGCGGCTCCTCTGCCGGGTCGACACCTAGTCCGCGCGTGAACATTGCTCTAGTAATTCTAGGTATACGGACTTTGATTTCATCCAAACTGGTTTACAGGGTATCTGGTATAGTGTACTGCCTATCACGGAAGGAGTGTGAAAGTTTATCAGCGGACCTGCGTAAGGCAGGCATCCAGGCGGCGCCCTACCACGCGGGGCTTAGCGACAAGAAGCGCGAGGAGGTACAGGCGGGCTGGGTCGCCGACAGGTATAATGTGGTAAGTGAACTGCTACTGGAAGGGATTTAAGGTTAGGGGGGTTCATAAATCTAACATTTTGGTGATTTTATTGTCAATATATGTCCAGTCTATTTCCATCTATGTTGGAATTTAGTCGTGGGCTTGCAGACGACGAGCAATGGGTAGCTCGCTGTGTGGCCGGTCGGTGACCATGCGGACCGAGCCCAAGTCGTCGACGGCACATAGTGTTCCACGCGCGCCTTCAAGAGAAGTCAGCAAAATAGCAGGGTCGAAGTTTACTGGGACCATAGGCTAGTTTCCGAGAGAGAAACCCTGGATCTGGAAACGCAAGGCAAAGAAGGAACCTAGGAGTGGGTTTTGCTTAGTAAAAGTCTAACACGCCAACACTTCAAAGTCATTTTCGGGTCTCTATCGAAGTAGCGCGTAACTATAGCAAAAGATTCAGCTTACTATAGGTATACTTCTAGAAATATCGTTGGTTTGACATGGTATTCTGTGGTCAGATCTGCGCGACGATCGCGTTCGGCATGGGCGTGGACAAGGCGGACGTGCGCTATGTGATCCATCACAGCATGCCCAAGTCCGTGGAGGGCTACTACCAGGAGGCGGGCCGCGCCGGCCGGGATGGGGACCGAGCCACCTGTCTACTCTACTACTCCTACTCTGACGTCGTCAGATATAGAAGGTTGCTTGAAAGTACGTTCAAGTCTTTACTTTTATCTTATTATTGTGCATTCTGTGTTTCAATTTTTTTAGAAACATCTCAATAAAAAAAAATGTGCGTTTTATTTTACTGAAACATTTTTCAGCTTTCAACAAAAATGGGAACTTGAAAAATCATATGTAATCATCGAGTAACATCGGTGTTCAAATTTGGTCGGAATATAGGCCCATTTTTACCCGACTGCGCCAGAAGGAGGGTTATGTTTTTCGAGAGTATGGATGTATGTATGTATGTATAATTGTTTGGCCCGCTCTGCAGCCTGAACGGCTCGATGGATTTTAGGTTGAGAGGTGTCGTTAGATTCGTATTTACTGTGAGAGTGACACTGGGTATATCAAAATAATTAAAAAAAAAACAAAATGGCGGATTTTTAGCGCCAAATTCAAATGTTTGGCACGCTCTGCGACTTGAACGGCTCGATGGATTTTAGTTTGAGAGGTGTCTTTAGATTAGTAATTACTTTGAAAGTGATATCGTAATAAAATAAAACTAAAAAAATAAAAAATAAAAAACGGTAATTACTGTAGTAAATACTGGCAGTCGGGACGGGTTAAGATATTATATAGGTAAGTGCAATCGGGTACAACGACTTTCTTGTTTTAGGGCTTTTTCATGAATGCTCAGAAAAGCAGTCGGGTTTTTTAGTTTTTTAAATTACCGCTTTTTTTGACCTCTCCTTTAAATGTTTGAAGAGTCTGTATGTGGGAAAGTGGAGCTAGAAATTTGAAATAAAGAAAACTCTTGCGCAAGCGTGATGATCAATTTCCATGCCTTCTGTATTTTAGAAAGTGTTTTATCCTGACGTGGGACTATGACAGGCTGTTATTACAGTAGGTATTATTTACAGTGGAGCGAAACACGACGGCGGAGGCCCGCGGAGTGCACATCGCGAACCTGCTGCACATGGTGGAGGTGTGCGAGAGCGTCAGCGAGTGCCGGCGCGCGCAGGTGCTCGCCTACCTCGGCGAGCGCTTCAACCGAGACCACTGCGTCAAGGACCGCAGCACCGCCTGCGACAACTGCCTCAATGCACATGACTATAAGGTCATTATAATTCAACTTATATGGCGTATAAGATGTGGTTCACGCGAATTCTACGCGACGCGGTGGCTATGTCTTACGTGCGCGCGAAGTCGCCGCTTTAGCCGCCATTTATATAAAACAAGTCTTCACAACAAACAAGAATTCGCGAGGAAATATCAAACCAAGTAATTGCAACTGTTTCGCTTCGGTTATCGCCACAACGCACCAAAGTGCGGATGGTCACGTAAGCCACTACATTCTAACTGCGCCGCGTCGCTTCGCGATCTCAATGACTAGTAATATCTCGTTTGACCATAGGCGTTGGTCAAGGGGCGTGGCTTAGCTGAGTGACGACGATGAGTCACTGTTTTCTTAACGCAAATACACTATAGTCACTTTTTCCCATATTAAGTATTTTACTTGATTGGATTCGGTTTCAATAAATATGGAATAAAATTTGATGTTTACTAATTTTCTCTACCAGCTGAAGAAATACCTTCTGAAATGTAAATTCTCAATATGGATGTAAATAGATTTCATCTTTTTTGATATCTATAAAGGATTTTGCAAAGGGCATCCATACCTAAAAGGTACGGATGTTTGGTAACCTTTTTATAATAATTGTAGCCGGTGGACGTGACGGAAGACTGCAAGGTGATAGCGCGCTGCATCCGCGACAGCTGCAGCGGCCCCCGCGCCTCCTTCACTCTGCTGCACGTCGCGGACGCACTGCGCGGCTCCAATCAGGCGCGGCTGCAGGCGCTGCAGAACACCCCGCTGCACGGACGGTGAGTTGTATGTAGGTGTGAGCAATAGAAGACTGTCAGGTGACAGCGCGCTGCATCTTAAACTATAGTTCAGACTCAGAGCAAAGGAGTTCTTTTTCTTCATAGGAAAAGGAGGATCGTCCGATATTAAACATGTATGGTGAGTTATATACTGGTATTAAACTGGGTGTAAAATTCTCCATCTTTCATAGAAAAGGGAGGATCCTCCGACGTGAGTGAGATGTCGTGAGATTAGACTCCAACCCTCCTCTCATAATCTAATGTGATATGGTTTCACAGTGCACATTTTTGGTGTATAAGCGTTAATTTATTCTTGTTAGATATATTGTACACAAAAAAATATGTTTTATTTATTTGCAAAGTTTACTTGGAAGCAAAATTACTTAAAAAAATAAACTTCGATCCATGGTAGGCCGCTAACCGTGCCAACGTACAGAACTGTTGCTTTCAGGGGGTGCTTCAGGTTTGCGGCCACGCTTTTCTGGAATGATCCGCAGCCTCCGAAAAGAAAATTGAAAACATTACAATGTTTTAAACATCAATATAAAAAAAAAAAAACTTATGTGTCAACAACTATGCCTCGTCGTTTATACCGCGTACATCGAGAGACTGGAACAGTTTGCCTGCTGCGGTCTTCCCGTCTGATTATAATTTAGGTGTCTTCAAGGCTAGAGTGAATAGGCTCTTAATAAACTAGTGCGCCTCACCATCAACGATTGCATCACTGCTTAACATCAGGTGGGATTGCAGTCAAGCACTAGTTTATATCAATAAAAAAAAATCTATCTTCATAAGCCTAAGTTGTTTAAATTTGCTTCATTTTTCTGTTTGTACCTCTGGGGTCTCGGCCATCAAGCACTGGCGGGGATCTCCAACTGCGTAAGCTGCTTTATATTGAGTCCTTCCTGTCGATTTTCTAGCTGCTCGACTCATCACTTACCATTTGGAATGCTTATGGTCTCTTTCAAACAATTTCTTTTAAATCTGTAAAGGACAAAATAATTGAATAATTTTACATTTTTACTGATTAATTTATATTTATTGTTATTATTCCTATTGATTTAAATATTTTTAAGTATAGTTCTTACAAACCTTTACTTTTTACTCGTTCTAAAAGTCGGTGCTCTTCTTTTGATCATTTTGCTCGTTTGCCAGCCTCATCTGTTCGTGTTTTTTTCTACAAGGTTTTTTTTTCGAAATTAAATTATTAATGGACGCATTCTTATCTGCTAACTCCTGCTAAACAATGAATTTTGATACGATTTTGCAGTGTACTTCCTTACTAGAATTATGTATGTAATTTACACCTGTCCAGTCGGGCTGGGTCCTTAGCTTAATATTAGTGTTGTGGTGCAGATGCAAGTCGTGGCACCGCGGCGACCCCATGCGGCTGCTGCGGCAGCTGGTGGTGCGCGGCCTGCTGGCCGAGCGCCTCGTCGTCACCAACGACATCGCCAGCGCCTACGTCGGCCTGGGGCCCAAGATTGACCAGTACGTGCTCTAGTAAACACGCTATAATATACTGGATTATAAAAATATGTTTTTTTTTGATACACTGGACAATGTGTGGAATCATTGAAACAGGTGCGATCTCAGTAAAATAGAGCTGAGAATTTTATTGTAGTGTTGGCTACTTAAGCAAAGTTACTCGAGAAGGTTGACGAGTTACTTTGTTTTGTTGAAGTCTGTATGAAATGAATGTGTTCGTGTGCAGATTGATGCGCGGCGGCCTCCGCATCGTGTTCCCTATGAAGGTGTCGCGCGCCGCCCCCGCCGCGCCCGCCGCGCCCGCCGCCCCCAGCGACAACTCGCCCGTGGCCGCGCTGCTCAAGCGCCTGGAGGAGCGCTGCTACGCCGACCTGGTGGAGGCTTGCCGGTAACCATGCACACATACAATGAACATGGTTTACTATTAATAAGAGAAATTCTATAAAAATAGATAGACATATAATATTCTCAAAAAAACATTACCTTCCTGAGACAGTTGGGGAAAAATATTTGTTACAATAACGAAGGTTCTGATATGAAAATGTATTGTTTCGTGCAGTGAAATGGCTTCAGCCAGAGGCGTGTCGTTAGCGACAGTGCTGCCACAAGCGGCCCTGAAGGCCATGGCGGCGCGTCTACCCGAGCAGCAGGAACAGATGCTGGCGCTGCCCTACGTCACGCGCGCCAACTACCACAAGTACGGCGAGCAGCTGCTCAACATCACCAGCGCCTACGCCATCGAGAAGATGGGTGAGTCACACACACACAGTACGTCACGCGCGCCAACTACCACAAGTACGGCGAGCAGCTGCTCAACATCACCAGCGCCTACGCCATCGAGAAGATGGGTGAGTCACACACACACAGTACGTCACGCGCGCCAACTACCACAAGTACGGCGAGCAGCTGCTCAACACAAGCTGGATCATTTTTGTTAACCGGAAATCGTATGCATTACGCACGTGGGATGTTTCAATAATATTGCATCATCACCAGGCCTCCTCATGCAGTACCAGGATGAATTAGAAGAGGAAGAGTCGAAGGTTGTCGAAGAAGATCCAGGCTCGGACTCGGACACGGACTGGAGCCGCGTCGCGCAGGCCAGCAGCGCGGCCAGCAGCCAGCGCGGCCGGAGGGGCGCGCGCGGGAGGACATACCGCGGAGGAGTGCGCAAGAGGTTACTGTCACGCACATTTTATGCAACATTACTTTTAGTTTATGCGAAACTCGAAATACATTCTAAAATTTTTATGTTAAGAATCTATGTATAAAATTTCAAAACTTTATCATAAAAAATCACAAAGTTATAAGCTTGTTATGCTACCTGGTTGCCGTACAAATTCATGTTCACCGGGCCATTCGGGCAACTGAGGTTGTTTTGCTCCCGTACCCAGCAGTGACCTGCCGTGACCTGTGCTATACTTAGTGCCGGTGCTGTTCAACTTACGACATGGTGTAAAAATTATTGGAATCGATTCAGTTACTGATTCTGAACAAACTATATTCAGGTTTCACATAATATTAAAAATAATGTTGTTCAATGATTGTTTGTTGGCTAGTTTTAATTTGCGTCATTTCGCGCAAATAAATTGTTTTTCTTTCTTGAAACGTGTTTCATTCTACACTCTCTGCTTCGACCTTTCAGGTTCAAACGTAAGGGGACGTCATCAGCCAAGAAGAAGGCGGCGCGCGGAGCCTTCGCGGCGCGGCGCGGCGCGAGGGGCGCTTCCACTTCCACGTCCACCGGTCAGTACTAACTTCTCCCTCGTATCCTCATAACTGAAATTCAGTACAGCACGAAATTACTCGATGCACAAGAGGTCGTTATGTCGCTCAATTTTTGACCATCCGGTCTAACCAGCCTATTCAATGTTTTTTTACCTTTGGGTTGTGCTCTCTATAAGCCCTTCGCATAATTATACCGGGTCAAAGTGGTAACTACTTTAGATAATAAATTGAAACTTCACTAAAGTTGAATCTGACAGTTAAATACTTTCTTTTATGACGTGTAAGTGACGGATCGACTTAACATTAACACTGTTGAATCCTAAGATTGTAAAAACCTCAGGTGTTTATCTTTTGAGTATCTTGGGATAACGTTTAGCCGCTCAAAGTCACAGTTTTAAAATATTTTATTTCACATAGGCCTCCATGGGGTCTAATAAAACGTCAGAAAGTACATCTAGGAAAGTCTCGATTTATGGTGTATCATTATTTACATTGAGTGTGTGTGTGTGTGTGTGTGTGTGTGTGTGTTGCAGGAAGCCGCCTGGGCAGCATGCCGGTGCCGCGCGGCTCGTCGGCGCAGCTCAACACACGGCCCGGAGTGTTCAACCCGTCGCGCCTCAACCTCATATGAGAAGCTAGGGCGCTCACACACCCAATGTGATAGATTAAGGTGAAAACTACGGCTCCGAAGTGCGTTCACAATCGCTAGATAGCGCTGGGCTCAATATTTCTTTTTGTTGTTAGTGCCTGGAAGCAATATTAAGTCAAGGAAATGATACTTGCTGAAATAGGACATTCCACATTATTGACCTTAGTTAAATTACTGCCTCAATATCATTCTAATGACGACTGTTTAAATATAGTGTGTTGTTCTTTAAATATAGTGTTTAGTTACAGACATGAACAGTTACAATAGGTTTTAGTGCAATAATTTAACTCAGTTAATTTTAGCAAATATCATTTCTTTGGTTGGTTATCAAAATGTATTAAAAACTGTTCGAATTGCGGCGAATCCCACGCAGGACGAAACTGTGTGTATATTGTTCCAACGATTAGAAAGACACGCGACTACTCGCGCCAGTTTGAATACCTCCATTATATTTAGTTTGACATAATCAGAGCGTATTTGCATTAGAAATCGTCTCAGTTTCTCCAGAGCTTTAAGACTTGTTGACACGTGTCAAGTTTCTCGCTTATGAGTCTTGCAGTGAATCTCGACGTTTGAGAAACTATCCGCATGTAAACGAGCCTCAAATATGATATTTTATTAATTCTTAAAAAAACTTCAATTAAATTACAATTAGACTTAATTAATTTAAAAATGATCCAATGTGCCTATTCTATGTTTTTATATTGTAAATAAATGTTGAATTTCGTGTTACTGTGTTGTTTAATTCAGTTCGTTTTTTCTTTATAAACATAGTTATTATTTTAATTTTTAATGCTAACTTTGTTGAGTTAGTTCACCCGTCACGGGCAGCCGCGCCCCACGCCCGTGCTGCTACGTAATAATACATTAAAGTTTTCCATCGACACGACTACATGCACACCGTTAAAGTTGAACTAGCGACACTGCGCAGGTAATAATCCGGTTTTCGCTGCGGGGAGCGCCGCACGCGACACACGCGCATATTCACGCGACGGGTGCCCGTCACACGCGCACAAGCAGACGTTTGACTTTTTTTTTGGCTGATCGACATTTTGATAATTCAAAATCTGTGAGTCTTAACATAGGTCTTGATAATTTGCCCACTTAGCCTACCAAAATCTTAGCCCTGTATCGAAAAACTATTGCGACATAATTATGGAAAACCATATGTCGCAATAGCTTCCGACCAACCGGAGGTTCTTTGGTTGCACTAGCACATATAGAGATAATCGTCGGTTAGTACCACGTTCAACGAAAAGTGTCTAACGAGTCTCTGCGAGTTGACTTCGGCCCCTACGTCTTTGAAAGGTCCAGGAAATAGAATGTGTCGAAATAAAAAGCAATAACTGCTGTACATGTATAATGATCTTCATCGCGTTGCCCGACTTGGCGAGTTCGAGTGCTTCCTTGCTCCTCTGCAGCGGGAAGTGATGCGTGATGAACTTCTTGAGGTTGATCGCTCCGGATGACACCGCTGCTAGCGCTGGCGGGTATCTGTGAAAAATAAAATAAAACTGTAAAGGAAGGACCAGATTGTTGCAAATCATCGGCCCAACAGAGGCGACTATTGCTAGTTTCAATCCGTGTAGACAGCTGTTGTAAACCATGACCTTCAACGCCCTTGGTTGGCGAGCGCGTTTTCCCAACCGCAGTGACTGATTTGCGAACGTGTTGGCGCGTGGTTTACGTCCATGTAGCCGCAACCCAAACCAAGTTCCAACCAAGCTGACCTTGGTTGGAACACTAGATTACAACCGACTGGTCCACTCTTAAACGATGGTGCCGATACGATGTTTTAAACAAAGTAATGTGTCCGCGATTCCGCACGAGGACCAAGGTTTACGCTTCAAAGTCGACCGACACGATGGTTCAACTTGTGTGACGAGAATTACAACCGATTTTCGGGTCTCAATCGAAATGGTGCGTGTAACCATAGCAAATGGTTCAATTTATTTGCCGCATACTACATCTCGTGACGTACCCTCAAGGCACTTGACATAGCTAGTATAATGTGGCATCTGCTTGACACATAAGACTATAATTGTTTGAAGAGCTTCAGACGTGAAGTTAGCTGAGAGGCTTACGTGTTGACAATCCTGTAGGAGCCTCGCACGTCGACCTCTCTTATCAGCGCCTGCGTCAGGGGCACCTCTACCTTGCTGTCACCGATGCCCACCACTAGCACTACGCCGGCCGTCTTCGTTACCTGGTATTAAAACATACACGTTAGGTAACGTATTATTAATACGTTTTGATACAAGTGCAGAAAGTTTTTCATTGCAACCGAGGCGGAATTTGGGAGGGTATGCAGTGACAAATGTACACGAGTTTCAAACGACGTTTTTCAATACACGATACAACTCGTGGGGGTCGCCGCACGCCTGCGATCAATTATTTTATTACAATAAAATTGTGGGGGGGGGGCGAGCATGCGCACTTTTTCTGCACTAGTGCGAAAAAATTCCATTGCGTACCTAAACGCAGTGGAATAAGAGCGGGTTTTCGAGTAAGGGTATTGAAAAATACTTTATGAACTATACATAGACGAGAAGCGAATAAGATTGCTATCTCATCATCATCATCATTATCACATAGCAAAACCGACAAAAAAAAAACAAAACCGAAAAAAGATCGAAATCGAAGTATCGAAGACGCATTGCCATTACAAAGACGAAGCTGAAGTGTGTCATATATAGGCCTGTTCATCGGCACCGACCCTTCATTCGTGCCGAGTAAAGTCGGTTATTCACTATGTTTGCGAAGGCACTGTGCTTCGCGCGTCTGCAACCACTCTGTTGGACACGGTACGCTCATGTCCATAAAAAACACGCATGCTCCACAGTCCCATTACGAATATTTTTCATTCGGCCACTTCACAGATGGTTGGTTGGAGTAGGGTTTGGGTATCTACAGAAGTGTGACATGTTACCAGCATAGCGACTCTCTGAGCGGAGGCGTGAGCGCAGGCGTCGATGGTGACGTCGGGCTGGCAGCCCAACTGCGCCACGATGCTGTCCACCATCTCCTGATCAGAGGTGTCCTTCTTCACCAGCAGCGTGTAGTCGGCGCCTAGCTCCCGTGCCGTGTCCAGCCGGGACTGTCCAACGTCTGAGAACAATTTAAATGATTTTAGTGTATTAACATCACTTCTGTATTTCCGAGTTGAAGGAAGTAATAGGATGCTTTGCCACTTAAGCTTTAACCCCTTCCCAGCAATATGATCAACATGGGGTCGAGACACGGTAGAGGTGTGCCCCAGTTGGGAAGAGCATCGCCGTGTCCTCGTGAGGGCGATCGGTAGCGATGATATCTCGCGCCGGGCCTTGGTTCAGGACATGGTCCGCAGCGGGGAGGAGTGGCAGGCGGTCGCCTCCTTCTGCGAAGCAGTAATGCTAGCAAAAGAGGAGGCCGACCGCATCAGGCAACCGCCGCCGTAATTCCGATCCAAATTTCCGGCCACCGTAGGCGCGGGCATGCGGACGGCGGGCAATGGGTAGCTCGCTGTCCGTTTGTCCAGTAACAGACCGGACCGAGCCCAAGTCGTTTACGGCACGCACTGTTCCCGTCCGCCTCAAGGAGTTGTCAGCAAACCGCAAACCGTAGGGGCCCAGTAGGGTCGAGGCCTAGTCTGGGGCTCTGGGGAGGTATGAAAATGCATACCAGGGCCCTGGATCCAAGGCAGGGAAGGAACAGGGTAGGTTTTTAGTCAGTAAGAGTCTGACACTATTTCCCGCTCCGCCCAAGGGCGAGATTTGTCATTGGAGGATTTTACCTGCCATAAAAAAAAAACATGGTGTCGACTGTCGTGGCCAGATCATAGAAATTGATCACATCACGATATAGCCAAGTTAAACCTGATAGGTCTGGCCAGTTTTGTTGGCCATATCATGAAGTGATCAATTTCTATGATCTGATTACGATATCTATAAACAAGCATCACAGTCTTAATGTTCCCTACTGAGACTCAGGACCATCATCCACCACGCGGACCCAGTGCAAATTGGTAGATAACATGTCTTCGAATTTTCGGTTGTAGGACATGGTTGTTTGGACATTTTTGGTTCGGTTTCCTCACGATATTTCACCTTTTTGAGAGCCGTAAAATAAATTACACAAAGTATTGTACTTGGCTGGGTTTGAACCCGCGACCTACAACTCTTTAAGCACCGTGACCGGGGCACCACTGCGTAACATATTGTTGTTATGTTTGCTGTATTTTACAACTACAAGTCTATAATAGCTGACCCATAACCGATGTAATAACATCATTATCTACAACTCTTCTTCTTCGTCTTCCAAAGCCAATGCCGGCGCTGATGAGCAATGAGCTGTTTGTACCTGTAACCCAAGTTCTACACACGAAGGCAACGACTTCATCTGCCCGTCTGTCGGAACAGACAGTAAAGTCCCACATACCTCCGTTGAAAAGGGAGGATCCTCCGACCAGACAGGTCTATAATATGTTGTCTGGTGGCTACAGCCCGATAAATGATTTCGGGCGGTTGTATCTATTCAAATCGCGCGGAGACCTTTAATTGCGCGATGAAGGATAGTTCCTTTGTGACGACATGGATGTCGCTACATCACTTCCCTCTGGAGATCAAAGATCGAAGGTTTTTGATCCTTGATGGTGAGTTGAGGTTGGTTACAGTGAGTCGGAAGTCGGAACTGTCTGCGGTGATGACCCAGTGAGTCAGCGTGGTGCTATCCCAGTATGTCGGGATGATGCCCCAGTGAGTCTGGGTGATAACGTCCCAGTGAGTCTGGGTGATAACGTCCCAGTGAGTCGCCCAACGGCACAAATGTATAGGTACCTACTCCAGGTGGTTATTGAGTAGTGGAGGACAATAAGTTTCGAAGCACTATTGTTGTAAAGTCGTGATCTTGCACAATTACCGGTCATAAGTATAGTACTGGCGCCCATGGCCCGCGCCGTCATCGCGCAGAGGATGCCGATGGGCCCCGCGCCCAGGATCAGCACGCGCTGCCCCAGGCGGATGCCGGCGCGGTGGCACGCGTGCATGGCGATCGCTAGCGGCTGGACTGCAGCTCCTTCCTCCATGGTCAGGTTGTCTGGCATCCTTGTAAAAGAAACAGTTTATGCACAGTTATTTCATCATCGCTATCGTTTAGACATATGCTTTCACAGAGGTAGAATTTGCCTCTGATGGCCAAAATTAAGGATGTAAATATCGTTATGAAAACCATCGATGTATCGCTACATCGATGCAACAGATAAAAATATCGTTAAGATATTTTATTCGAATCAAACATCACATTGCTGATTTTTCTAATTAAGAACTTTACATTAAATTTCCTTTGTGATGAATGGAGAATAAAAAAAAAATGGTACCTAATATTAAATTTATAGATCCATCAGGTAGATATGAAATAAAATTCAAATTCATTTTGTCCTATTTTGAATTTTATTTCTCTCTGTTAGTTGATAAAGCTATGTTTATCAATCTGTGTGCGAATTTAATAATTTATAATTAAGTATTGATATTTAAATAAATCTAAATTAATTACAAAAAATCGATGGCAAAATATCGTTTAAAATAAAATTCGATATATCGATTTATTAATTGGTAAGTAAACATCGAAGTAAAGGAAAATATCGATGTTTATGAAATATCGATGCATCGTTTTCATCTCCAATCAGAACTAACTTGTGACAGAAGTCAGCGACATGCTTGTAGTAGTGGCAGAGGTTGCCGGGCGAGCCCACGGTGGAGCAGTAGCGCGGCGCCTCGCACAGGTTGTAGCGGCCGGCCTTGCAGTACCCGCAGCGGCGGCAGGGCTGCGTCGGCTCGATGGACACGCGGTCGCCCACCTCCAGGGACGTCACGCGAGAACCTGTCTGGTGGAAGAATAAACATCTCTTTAGAGGAATGCTCTGACCCCAAATAAAACGTGACAGGGGTAGGAAGATGATGATGATGAGGGATGCTCCAAAGTACCCCGCAAAATTCAAATTTCCTTAAGTGTTGTTCATTTTGCAGATTATTGAAAAGTTGTAGTTGATTAAAATATGATTGGCGACCGTAAAACGTATACGATCATTACGATCATTTACGAAATTATATAAGGTAATTAAAACACAACCCTCTTAATTCTATATCTTACTCTATTGAATTGAAATTCATTCGAATTACTTTTCATGAAATAGCCATTTCATGAAAAGTCATTCCAATGAATTCAGAAGAAAAAACTACGTATTACGACCGCTATTCGTATTTTTATTAACGTAAAAGTGGCTTTTTCACCTTAACAGAATGTCTGGTTCTACTGCGCAACAGTGCCCCAGCTGACGCTAGTTTACACGTGGACAAAGATCCGCCTTGCAAATACAAACACATGTAGGCGGCATCTGATCGCCCATTGCGATTCACAGTAACGCTATGCACTAATGCGTCGCTGGCGAATAAATATACTGCGCAGTTATAGGACAAACCTATTAGTCCAGTCAAATTAGACCAAAAAATAGGGGTAAGGTTACAATAATTCGCATCCAGCTGAAAATTGAACACCATCATAAATTATATCTAAAAAGTCCTCATCGAGCCGACATATGGAAAAGAAATCGGAGTCGAGGTCACCAACGAACGAATCTTTTACGTCTCTTTTTTTCGTTAACTTACAGGATTTTTTCACAGCTTCAAGAGACCGCAGACCTGAGTACATGGTTTTAATTTCAACTCGATATCTCCACGCGTTCCCGAGATAAAGGGTCTTGACAGACAGACACGACTGATAGATAGACAGATACACAGACAGACAGACGGACAGCAAAGTGATCCTTCGCATCAGTAAAAACAGTGTAACTATAGAGTGTAGCTGAGCCGAAACAAAATCATGCGGCCCCGTGCCGGACCGAACAGATCCTAGCGGGCTGTGGTGCAGAGCGGAGGGCATGAAATGGAGGGTAGCTTAAATCGACTCAGCTCTGCTTGCTTCATGATGAAAACATTTGCCATTTTTTAATGCTATTCTGCGCAGCCCTTAGTGTTGTAAATGAAAACTGTTGGAACTTATTTCCTGGTTCACTTACTTTGACAATAACGCCAGCTCCCTCATGGCCGAGCACTATAGGTTCTGTGACGACCTCCGCCCCGCAGGCCCCTGTGGTGTACATCTTCACATCAGAACCGCAAATGCCCACACAATCCATCTTCACTAGCACCTCTGAAACAAAGATGAAACTTACTGAGGTAGTTGATATGGATGCGAGTCGACCGGAACCGGTCATTGTAGTGACATAGCCTGTCTTTCGATTGAAATGATGATAAGATAGCATAGTATTTAGACCCCAGTTCCCGCTGCTGGGTTACAGGCATTTCTCTGACTCCTTACTGGGATACACAGAAACGCAACCTCAGTGCATTTTGGTTCAGAACTTACCATTTCCCTCACGACATTTTCTGTTACAGTTTTTTTTTTGGTTTACAAAAAGACCACATTAGAAAATAGCCCTGTATCGTAGGTACGTTCATAAACAAGTAAACTCACAAATGTATAAGTCGTGGCCAGATCATAGAAAATGATCACTTCATGATATGGCCAACTAAAACTGGCCAGTGGTGCTATTCTCTAAGAAAACGCAGCGCTGCCACAACGTCGAACATACAAATAGGACACGTTGGATTGTCAACGTAATTTACCTATATATTGGATATACAAGAATTCCATACCCGGAATAATTATGTGTAGACCAATAAATATTTGTTCCGTGCGGGAATCGAACCCGAGACACACAAAAAAGACATAAAACATGCCAAGAAGCAAGAGGTCCTATGGTTATACCACAGGAATAATAGCAATAATCAACCGTGATATAACGCTAGTGCCTTCTCTATATGAGATCTCTTGTCTGTTTTTTTTTTTTTTCAGAAAACAAACGAAGAAATTACTTACCGTCATCACCAATTTCCGGCACTGGAATATCTTCCTGAAACAAGATGTAATAATAAAGTTTCATCACAGATTAGATTATTTCTTTAGGTTAGAGTTCACTTTATATTAAACAATAGATAGCATCATAGCATAGCACGAGACTTTCAAGACTTTTCATTAGATTCGACGAGATTGAAAAAAGAAAAAGTATCGATTAGTTTTTTTACACTATAAGATCCCATATTTATTTTAAAAGCATAATGTAGGGCCCAAACACAACTGCGATGTGTTATCGCGTTGTAAAAATCTACGAGTACGAGCTCGCACGCCTCATCGCAAAAACTTGCGAATTAATTTGCATCGCAAATTGTATGGGCACTTGAAACAATGCTTTGCCGCACGAAATCGCATCCCAGTTTTGTGTGGAAATAGACTTCTAACTTGAAAAAGTAACTATAGTACGCGGAAAATAAGTTGAACCAAAATGGCCGTCATTTCTATGATTTTACGCAGCCCCCGCATCAATTGAGACCCGAAAATCTGTTACTGCGCATTAAAGGTTGAACGCCATTTTGGCTCAACTGTTAGGCCGCGTATTGTACCAAATTTGTCATAAAACTCACAATTCTGACATCGTAAGGTCCATGTAGGACCACGGCGGAATTCGCGGCCATTTTCGTCGGCTCCCCGGAGTATAGTGATCCGACCGTTATTATAGTAATAAACTTTACTTTATTTAACGTCTCTCATAAGATGATAAATGTAATCGAGATAACATGAAGTTTCTCATAACATCATAAAATGTAATCGTGATAACATGACACTAAAAGGTCTAGTTTGTTATTTGTTAGTTTGTACTAGGGTTGGTGGTTGATCTTAACGGAGGCGGAGGCGAAGGTGAAATAAGATGTGGAAAAAATAGTAATTTAGGTATGGTTTATTGTAGTCAAAAATCTTTATGTTAAATACGTGAACACAGTACATATACTTAAATAAACACACCAGTTTAAATAAAAAACTGGGCAAGTGCGAGTCGGACTCGCATACTGAAGGTTCCTTACAAACTATTTACTTATTTATTCACAAAATCCACAGCTCTTTTACAAATTTTACTTAATGATAAGCTAAAGTTACAGCCAATTAGGGATTACAATTTATTATCCAAACATATGTGTTGCATCAGAAACAAACAGAAAAAAAAATAAAAACGCTAGTACCGTCTCAGCGTAGTAGTAGTGTATGGTGTGTATTGGAGTGAGTGTGAAGAGTTGAAGTGGTGTATGAATTACAGTTACCAATTAGGTACTATTAATCAATTATCTAACAGTCTCCTGAAGGTATATTTTTTACTATGTAAATAGTTCAATTCCCGAATCGTGTCTCTTAGATTTTTGCGAATCGAAAAAAAGAAATAACAGTGGTTTATATCCG